>CM061478.1:7120000-9620000 GCA_030770085.1 Oryza coarctata | reverse complement strand
TATAGCTGAAGATTTGTACTTGAGTAGAAATACTTAGAAAGTAGTTATTGATGTGTCTGAATCGTGATTTGATTTGGGACTAAAAGTCTGTGTTAAGTTGAATTAAGTTGATGTGAACATGTTTTGTGGAAAATATATGTTTGTTTTTGCAATATGATTTGCTAAATAATTTATTTTTTTATACATGCAGATATGTGATTTCGGACCTTGCAACAGATGTCATTGTGCATGTCAGTGAAGTCAAATTTTACTTGCACAAGGTTGGGTTCCTAGTATTTCCCCACAACTGAAGTTAATTCTAAGATTATATCTTTTCTTTAGAATAGTGACAGGTTGAAACAGGCACTGTTGCTAGACATGTATTGCAACTTACATATATATCCTGAGGCATAGATGCTCAAACTTAGAGGATTTCATTTTCATACTCTCAATATAAGAGCATATTCAGCATTTATTTTTCACATCTGATTGTTGCTGGGATATCCCTTTCCAATGAGCTGGATACTGTTTTATGTTAAATTTTTCATTGGCAGTATATCAATAAATGTTTGGTGTGATTATTATTTATTTGTAAGCATTAAAACTGTAGTGACCTTGTCATATTTTCGTTTGCATCGAAAGTTTCTAGCATAAAGAAAGTGATCTGTGCTGCATGAAAAGCTGTTGAATAAGGTAAATAACAGGCTGCATGGACCACTTCTGTACTTGATCTCTGTGTTAGCAACCTTTTGCTATTAATTTACTGTTGTGTGAGATACTCCCTCCGGTTCCAATATACTTATCATTTTAGATAAAGTCAAACTTTTGGAATTTTGATTATGGATAAATTTTAAAATATTTACTTTAGATGTATAGAAACTACATGTATAAATTAATCTTGAAAGATACTTTAATAAAATCATATATTTATTAATATTTCTATATAGAAAATAGTGGTCAAGATTGTTTTTAAAGACCATGTCCTTATCCAAAATGATAAGTATTATGAAACCAGATGGAGTAGCTATTTAAGTCCTGCTGTAACTATCAGATTGTCTCAACAACAATTATTTGACTGAAAATGCTACTAAAGGAAACAATAATAGGGATACATTGACTAGTACAATTCTCCACGTTCTTTTGAGAAAAAACAAACTTCGACATTTTGCACTGTACAAACGGTTAAATGTTTATGTTTTGTTGCTAGTGAATGGTGATAACTGATATTCAGGGCAATGTCTTATTGACAAATATGACTGAAAAATTATGTTTGATTTTGATTGTTTCTGCAGTTTCCCCTTCTGTCCAAGAGCAGCAAGCTTCAGAGGTTAGTTATTAAGGCCACCGAAGAGGGGACTGATGAGGTCCACATAGATGGCTTTCCTGGAGGAGCAACAGCATTTGAAATATGCGCTAAGTTCTGCTATGGGATGGTTGTTACCCTCAGTCCCCACAATGTTGTTGCAGCAAGATGTGCAGCGGAGTACCTTGAAATGACTGAAGATGTGGATAAGGGGAACTTGATATTCAAAATCGAGGTATTCATAAATTCTAGCATCCTCTGTAGCTGGAAAGACTCTATCATTGTTCTCCAGAGCACAAAGGCACTATTACCTTGGTCTGAAGAGCTGAAGGTCATCGGCAGATGTATAGATGCTATTGCTTCAAAGACATCTGTGGATCCAGCCAATGTAACCTGGTCATATAGCCACAGCAAGAAAGGAATGAGCTGTACTGAAATAGTTGAATCCACAGGAAGAACATCAATAGCTCCTAAAGACTGGTGGGTTGAGGAGTTATGCGAACTCGATGTTGACCTCTACAAGAGAGTAATGGTTGCTGTCAAATCCAAGGGGAGAATGTCGCCTGAATTGATAGGGGAAGCCCTTAAAGCATATGCTGTTAGATGGCTGCCAGACTCTTACGATGCTTTGGTTGCTGAGGATTACATGAGAAGGAATCAATGTTTGGTTCAGACTATAATATGGTTGTTGCCGTCAGATAAGACCTCAGGTTGTTCTTGCAGGTTTCTCTTGAAACTGTTGAAAGTTGCTATACTGGTTGGAGCAGGGCAACATGTGAAGGAAGAACTTATGAGAAGGATTAGTTTCCAGTTGCACAAGGCTTCGGTTAAGGATCTCTTACTACCTGCTGCTTCACCCAGAGATGGTGCACACGATGTTAAGTTAGTCCATAACCTTGTGCAGAGATTTGTTGCAAGAACCGCGATGTCCCACAATGGTGGTTTTGTTGAGAAATCTGATGGTAAAATGATTGAGCTTAACTTTAAACAAGAATCCACTTTGGCTTTAGGAGAGCTGGTTGATGGCTATCTATCTGAAGTAGCTTCAGATCCAGACCTTTCATTGTCTACGTTTGTTGAACTAGCAACAGCAGTTCCAGAAACAGCTAGACCTGTTCATGACAGCTTGTACTCAGCGGTTGATGCATATCTCAAGGTATGTTCATAGCACTTAAAAATAATGTGTATAGTACTACCCTGCTTGGGATTTAGTAATCAGTAAGTTACTCGGTGCTGCACTATTCTAAAACTCGAGTTTAATGCATCTGTATTTTTCTTTTGTTCTGGCATATAGAAGCACCCTTGATAAATCACTTGTATTCAACTCAACCCCTGAAAATGTTAATAAATTATTACGGCACATGGTCGTTTTCTTCTTTCTAATCAGGAGCATCCAAACATAAGTAAAGCCGACAAGAAGAAGATCTGCGGTCTGATAGATGTCAAGAAGCTTTCAACAGATGCAAGCATGCATGCCACGCAAAACGATCGCCTACCACTCCGGTTGGTGGTGCAGGTCCTCTTCTTCCAACAGATGAGGGCAGGTTCCAGCAATGAGCTTGCTCTAGCTGACGGTGGAGGACATGTGTGCGCCAAGTCTATTATGAAGGATCAAAGTGACATTTGCCAAAGACAGATACCAAGGCATCCAAACTCGCTGAACAAGCAAGTGACCAGCCTAAGTGTGAGAGAGGTCGAACACCAGAACAGTGAGCACAGGGGAGGCAGGAACAGCTTCAAGGAGAAGCTCGGTGGCTTCCTACTGCAGTCAAGGTCCAAGAGGATCTTTGACAAGATATGGAGCAGCAAGGGGCAGGTAGAGAATTGCAAAGGTTCAGAGACGTCAGGTAGCTCGCAGAGCCCGCCATTGTCGGCGAAGCCTGCAAATGTGAAGCCCTCTCCCCTCCCACCTCTTAGATACAGGAGGTATTCTGTTTCGTAGGGTTCTTGGTACTTCTTTTGCTCTCCTTATAATTTAGCTCTGGTTTAGTTTGTACAGAAAGATAAGTTATCTGCTGGCTGCAGAACATTTTTGTTTGCTCCTCGCTCAATCAGTGAAGAGGAAAGTGTGGGGGTAAGGGTGTAAGCACTAAGCAGTTCTATCTGCTGCTTTCTGTATGTTTATCAAGTTGTAGCTTACTATAGTGTTATCTTTACTTGAGAGAGAATTGTTTGGGCCTTATCGGAAATGTCTCTGAACAAGAAGCCAAAAACTAATGAAAGGGTTCATGAGGCTGGTGTTTAACACTTATCCTGCTGTTTTTATATCAGAATACTAGAATTGCAAATTTGCAAGACATGACATTGAACTTAGAGAAATGGATTGCACTATCGATCAGTGCATTTTAGAAGAAAAAAACTACCTTCTGACTTAGCAAAAGAATTGGCAACCACAGAAGGTTCGGAAATATCAATGGAGCTAAAACCACATCATATCCAACACTGGAGACTGATGAATCTGGAATAACGCCGTCAAATCATTTAAGACAATAACTTAGAAAGCCTCTCCCACTAGGCAAATGTGCAAAGCTAGCATGTTATTATCTCTTCGCAAGTTCCATGCCAACAAGAGTACTTTTCTCAGCCATTTGAAGGCACTGAGCTAAGTAGCACATTAGCTTTACTAATAACCACCCCTCAGAGCAAGGACAAGATGGAGGACAGAGCCACCTTCGATGTTGTAGTCCTTTGCAGTCTTGTCGTCGGCAAGCTGCTTACCAGCATAAATAAGCCTACAAGGAGAAACCAATTACCGTCAGCTTGGCTAATACAAACCAGACTGTTGCAAAAATGTGAAAAATTAGAAACTGCTTTGAACAGAATATGGAATGCAGTTCCAAGAATGTATACCTTTGCTGCACGGGAGGAATGCCTTCTTTCTCCTCAACACGCTCCTTGATCCTATCGATCGTGTCAGTGGGCTCAATGTCAATTTCAATCTCTTTCCCAGTGAGGGTCTTAACCTTGATCATAGTGCCACCCCTGAGCCTGAGGACCAAGTGAAGAGTTGACTCCTTCTGAATGTTGTAGTCAGCCAGTGTGCGCCCATCCTCCAACTGTTTGCCAGCGAATATCAAACGCTGTTGATCTGGAGGGATCCCTTCCTTGTCCTGTCACAGGGAACAACATAACTTGTTAACTTAGTTTCCACTGCTTGAAGTAGCTGCTACTAACTGTCACTACACTTGTTTTTACAATTGTAAGACAAGCAACAACAACGCAGAATTATGGATGATATTCTGATCAAACTGGCAGCAAACGATATGATGGGACCTATAGACCACTGATACATTTCTAAATCGCATGGAATCGATCAATCATTAGACACAGAAATAAGAATTCCATAAAGGAAGGTTAGCATGTCTAGGAGAATCAAATAAAGGACACCGTCATAAATAATGAGATAAAATATGAGTATGCACATTGGACCACACCATTTGACATATTCTCCCCTACCATAGGCAGCTTTTCAAGATTGCCATCTATCTTTATTTCTTGAGTACTGACTAATCTATCTAATAGAGCACACAACTCAAAGCATCTTTAATGTCAGACACCAAGTGAAAAACAAGCAACAATGTAGCAAGGGAATATATTATTGATTCTTTGTTAACTATACTATGCAACCAGCAAAACATTGTATAACTACATGGAAATGAAGTGGTCACTAAAATTAGCATCGAATTCTGTCACAGGATGGCAGGAATCTCAACGCCAAGAAATACCCTAGTCATCCTCAATGTTAATCCTTTCGGAACATATAGTATTCCTTTCATGCTTGATCTAATTCCAGGCAAAGCTCAAAATTAGTGAACATTCTACAAATAGTGAATGGACAAAATATACAGCTTCATTTGCTCAAAATCAGAGCTGCGCTTCACTTCCCCTCGAGCAATCCGAAGTTCGAAACTTCACCTGAACAAAACCTAACTCTGACGGCCTAACAAAACGCGCACGAAAAGCACAGCACAGCAAACTAGGGCAAGAACCATCGGGCGCGGAGGCTAGATCGATCAAGCACCCCGTGTAGCACGCCCCAGGGGGAAACGACCAGCGATCCATCCAACCAACGAAGCGCATCGCCCTCACATCACAGCTAGCCTAGCTTGGAGGAATCAAGAACCGGAGAGGGCGTGGGCATGGGTGGCGGACCTGGATTTTGGCCTTGACGTTGTCGATGGTGTCGCTGCTCTCCACCTCGAGGGTGATGGTCTTCCCCGTCAGGGTCTTCACGAAGATCTGCATCTTCTTTGCTGGGATTAGCCTCCTCCTTCTCCCTCTCCCCTCTAGTGGCGGGCGGCGAGGCCAGCTGCGTGAGGAAGAAGCGGAGGCGAACCAAAAAATCCTTCCTTTCTTTCCCCCACTTCTTGTATTTTCCGGCGGCTCGGGTCGCGTGGATTTATCGGTAGAACGGTGGTGGTGGGGAAGCCGTGCGCCGGCGTTCGTCCCAGCCGTCTGATTCCCGTGGCGAGCCGTCTCGGGAGATCCGACGGTGCAGGTAAATTAGGTTTTCACATTTCACGGTTTTGGTGGTTGGTTATTGTTGCCATTATATCTCTATTTTCGCTTTAGGACGTAGGCAAGAATAAATAGAACAGTATAGATTAGAGTATTAAATGTATTAGTTTTTTTAACAATTAGTCGAGCTTCCTAATTACACGAAATCGTGGATTTATGTGATCTATGAGTAAATCTTTATAGAGTATTAGATCTAGTAGTTGAGCTTCTTGATTACGTGGAATCGTGAACTCACATTTGATCTTTTTAATATGAGCAAATCTTTATAGTGGGTTATAACTATAGATTAAATACCTACAACATGATATAGGAAAGAATAAACAGGAACATAGTGACATGGACTTGCGTATGAGATTTTATAGGAACTGTAACCTGGAGTTGCGTATGGGCTGTTTTATTGAAGTAAATGCTTATAGTGGGATGTTACTACTATAAGAAAAAAGCCTAGGTAAAAAACAAGCCTTCCATTATGACTTTCGGCGGCTCACCATAATGCAAGCCTGTTTTAACATAATTCACATAATGTTACATGAACTCATCTCTCTATAAATTTCTACAATGCTTAATGCTAGATTACTACAGATATTTCCAAGGCTATCTTACTTTTTACCCTTTTATTATCTCCGAATTCACAAGACGAATAATTTGATAGATGTATTAACTCTGTGACGATGATGCATGCATGAGATGGAGGCAAGGAACTTTGAAGCAATCCTATGCCACAATTTCCACAAATCATTTGGAATATAAAAAAGAGGAGTAAAAAGCAAAACTGCTGATTACAGAATCGAACCGAAATGCTTACAAACCACGCGACCCTGATATTGGAAAAGCGCAAAGCGTCCACACGAAGAGCACAAGTGCCAGAAGCCCAGCACAACAGCATTGTGTATGGCAGTACGCCAAGGACGCAGTGTGACCAGAACACTGAAGCAACATGCACCGGCAAAAAAAATTAGATGGACTTCGACAGTATCTTGTACATTCACCACTGATAATGGTGATTCAAAGAGCAATAATCCAAGCATAAAAGTTAAATGAATCTCTAGTCCAGTGGGCAATGTTAGACAAAACATTAGCCTGGGCTGTATATATATATAGACCCGACCCTCGTATACGCTCGGAGGTGTTCATAATTACTGTACACATTCTACATGGTATCAGAGCGAGTCTAGACATTTCGGCGTGCTAGCTTTTTCCTCCGGCGAGCCGACCCTTTTCTCCTCATCATCGACGTCTTCTTCCCGTCACCAACCTTCTTTCCGATACTCTCCTCGCTCTCTCACCTCCATTTCTTCTTCTCCCCGTCTCTCCCGCAGTCACCTTCTTTTCTACGTCCCACCTCCGCGCGACTAGGCGACGGTCTCGATCCGCCTCCTCGTCTCGCCTCGCACCCGTCTCCGCTCTTCCTCTTGTTTCGTGCATCTCTCCTTCTCTGACGCCGGCACCCTCCGCGCTCGTCGTCTCCATCGGCTGAAAACCTCCCTCGGTTCTCGCCCTTTCCGACACGCTCAACGGCTCTCGGACGCGAACCTTCTCCCCTCACGTTCAAGCCAGTCCAACGTGTCCACGTGTCCACGGACACGAATCTCTGTCTCCCGGACGCGAACATATTCTCTTCGCGTCCGGCCACTCCCTGCCTTTTTCGCGTCCGCCCCACTCCTTGGCCTCCACGAGTCCACGAACGTGAATCCTTGCATGGCCGTGACCCAACTACTCTTTGACCCACCCACTCTGCCCTCACCTACTCCGCTGCCTACTCCCCATCGGACAACCACTCCTCATCGGCTGGCCAGCCCACTTTCCATCAGCTTCTCACATTCTTGATCGGCCGATCCATCTTCTCATCGGCTTCCCCCTCCCATTGGCTTCTTTCTCCCATCGGCTCTTTGCTCCCGTTCTCCCGTCATGGCCACCGAGTCCGCTCTCAGCTCCGGCACTCTCCCAGTCGTTAAATCTGCTCTGGCCCTCGGTGCCTCAGACCACACCTCGGGCACCACCTCGCCGATCTTCTCCCCTTCCTACGCTGCTATGAACGTGAAATCTCACGTTCCTATCTCTCTTGACCTTAACGCCAATTATTCCAAGTGGGTTTTCTTCTTCAAATCCCTATGTGAAAAATTCGGCCTCTGGTCCCATATTAATGGCTCCGCTCCACCTCGGCCCGATGATCCTCAGTGGGACATCGCCGAGTGCTGCGTGCGCAGCTGGCTGCTCGGCTCGGTCGACGACTCTGTCCTCGATCTCGCCATGGACGATACCGACCCCACCGCCTAGGACCTCTGGGTGGCCATCGAGCGGATCTTCCTGGCCAACAAGCAGCCTCGCGCCATCTTCCTTCTCAACGAGTTCCACTCTATGGTACAAGGCGACTCCTCTGTCTCCTCGTACTGTCAGTGCCTCAAAGTTAAGGCTGCTGCTCTCCGGGACGTCGGCCACCCTGTGGCCGACTCTCAACTCGTCCTCGCCCTTCTGCGAGGCCTCAATCCCCGCTTCTCCAACACCGCCGATGACATAGCCAACACCACACCTCTTCCATCATTCGCCCGGGCCCATGACATGCTAGTTCTTAAAGAACTCTGTCTGGTCAACGATGAGAAGACAGTAGCCCACACCGCTCTTCTTGCCGCAGCCGATAATGGCTGCCAAGCTTCTTGCGTTGCCCTTTCCTCCCGCGGTCCTGGTGGCCATGGCTCTGGCCACAGCAACACAGCCCGCACCGGAAAAGGCAAGGGCAAATGCAAAAGCAGGACCTGGCAGGGTCCGACGCCACCACGACCTACCTTGGTCCCTACCCACCCTGCCGGTCCCATAGGTCCGTGGCTCTCCTACAACCCCTAGATGCCCCAGCCCCAGCCACGCAGCCCCATCGGCTGACAACCCGGAGTTCTCGACGCCCATCCTGCTCGCCGCCAAAAAATCTCGCGACCGGGGAGGGATGGTGGCTCGATCACGCGAAGGCCTAGGAGGTCTGCTTGTCTCCAGTGCAGGTCCTTACGCCTCGAGGTTCGCGAGTGTGCCAGTCAATTTGATCCTGCAATTGACAAGGAAGTGAGACGCTCACTGTCGGTTGGCTGCCGATAGGTTCGGGATGCTCTTCGATCGGCTGGAGAGCCGATGTGGACAGGTGTCGATGAGGGGTCGACCGCAGAGCCGATGGAGGAACCAGGGTATGCTCAGAGGATATCGAGGCGCACGGGATCCCTCCGGACAGTGATTCATCGGCTGGAAAAACCAATGAATGCGCATGCGGCCTATGCAATGATTAGCACAAGAAGAAACGGGCTGCAAAGCCGATGCCGCTCCGGATATGACAGCAAGAGACCCGTCGCCCGCCGTGGTAGCGCCATCAACACCGAACCTTGAAGATCGGACCTAACCGAGACAGTACGAGGCCGGGGCCAGCAGCGATGATACGGAGGACGCCGGATCGGCTATGCTGTAGCAAGGATAGGAACGAACCCATCGGCTAGCTGAGCCGATGAGGGGACGCCTCTCTAAAGGCGGGTGCGTATCGGCTAGAGGTTCGATACGTTTGGCGTTACGTGTCGTGGGACGTCTCTAAAGGCTGATGTGTATCGGCTGATGGGCTAATGCGCTGGGCATGAAGCACAGAGCATAGATAACTCATCGGCTAGCACTCCGATGATACGCCGTGCAGGAGACTATAGTCCTGAAGCTCGATCTACCGTCGGTAGCCCCGTAGGTCGGATCTAACCGATGCAGCACGAGACTGACGATGGCAGAGGGAGCTTAATGGGCCGATAGGTCCAGCACGGACGTGATACGATACATCCGATCGGCCTAAGAGGTCGGACCTAACCGATGCAGCCTTAGACAGAGCAAGACATAACGGGATGGTGGCGGGACTTACTCCTTCACCGGAGATCGAACTTAACCGATGCAGCCCCGCGTCGAGAGCCAGAACCCGCCGGTAGAACCTAGATGAACTAGAGTGGCGATGCGCCGAATTTGAATATGATCGAGAGATATTTTACATGTTTCCAGGGGTCTATATTTATACCCTGGATTTACAGACAGAGTCTGACGTGTTTACGACCACCAGACATTATTTCCTAGTAAGAACAAAGGAAAATATTCCTAAAGGAGTTAACTAACTAGCTAGACCTCCCTAATTGAGTAAGGTTATAATTTACAAAAATAAGCACCCTGCCGTGGAGTCCACGGCTCCTCCGCAAACCCGGTTTCATCTGAATAATCTTCCAATTTGTAACCGAGTCTTCCTTTGCTGCAACCTGATCGGCTTCTCCACTGTAGCTATCGAACCTTCTTTAAGTCAAGCCGATGCTTCTCCTTCCTTCCCTCGGGCTTCTCGGACCTGATCCCGATTGGATAATCCCCTGTCTTCAAGCCGATCCAATCTTCTACTAATCTGATCGGCTTTTCTACAGTTCTCTATCAGCTTTGTCTCAGTATCTCTATCGGCCGATGGCTGCATCAAACCCTCCAACGGACCTCTCAACCGATCGGCTTTAGCCCCATCGGATCTCCCAGCCGATCGGCTTTAGCACCATCGGATCCACTAGATTTTGGCGTTAACACATCCCTAGGCTCACCTAGCATCGGTTCCCGTTCTGTCGTCTCAGCCAATGCTATCGACCCCAACCACCCAGTCGGTTCCCTCCTGGAATCAGGCTGGCCTCGTCGCTGCCCTCAACCAGATGACGCTCCAACCATAGCACCCTTGGGTGCTAGACTCTGGGACATCTTCACACATGGCGTCATCGGCCAGTATACTTCGCTCCTGTCACCCCTCTTCCTCCCCTTTTGTCACCATCGGCAATGGTCACTCTCTTTCTGTCCAATGCCGCGGTGACTCCTCTCTGTCTACATCCACCACTACCTCCCCCTACGTAATGTTCTTATCGTCCCTTCTCTTATTCACAATCTTATATCTGTTCGCCAATTCACACGAGACAAACACTGCTCCATTGAATTTGACGCGTCTGGTTTCTCTGTGAAGGATATCCCAACCCGGCGATAGATACTTCGCTGCAATAGTGGCAGAGACCTCTACACCATTCCCGCTACGCTGTCCACCCCACACGCCAGCGTCGCCCTCTCCACCAACCTTTGGCACCTTCGCCTCGGCCACCCCGGCCCCGACGCTGTCGCCACCCTCCGTTGCAGCGCCTCCATCCGATGTACTCACAGCAGCTCCACAGTTTGCCACTCATGTCAACCTAGCAAACATGTGCGTCTGCCATTTTCTAGTTCTCTCTCCTGTACCTCGCGTCCATTTGAACTTATACATTGTGATGTATGGACGTCCCTAGTTAAAAGTGTCTCCGGTAATCAATATTATCTCGCTATACTTGATGATTACACACACTATTGCTGGACATTCCTGCTCATCCATAAATCCGAGGTCGCTTCTCACCTCACTCACTTCGTCACGTACGTATCCACTCAGTTCAACCTCCCCATCAAGGCTTTACAAGCCGATAACGGTACGGAATTCGTCAACCATACCGTTACAAACCTCCTAACCTCGCAGGGCATCCATCTCCGGCTCTCCTCAGAACGGCAAAGCCGAGCGCCTCCTTCGCACCCTCAACAACATCAGTCGCACCATGCTACTTCACGCCCACTTACCCGCCACTTATTGGGCCGAAGCTCTGGCTATTGCGACGTACCTTCTTAATCGGCGCCCATGCTCCTCCGTTCATAACAACGTTCCCTATGCCCTTCTCTACCGCACGGCGCCCGACTACTCCTATCTTCGCGTTTTCGGGTGCCTCTGCTACCCAAATCTCACCGCCACAGCTTCCCACAAACTCACTCCCCGCTCCACCGCCTGTATTCTCCTCGGCTATCCCACCTCTCACAAGAGATACCGATGCCTCGACCTTTCCACCCGACGGGTTCTCGTCTCTCATCACATCATTTTTAACGAGACATGTTTTCCCTTCGGTCTCCTTAATCCGAGATCCTTCTCTAGTGATCTCGACTTCCTCCTCACCAACACCGTGCCGACCAGGTCTCCCCCACTGCCCTCTCCATCAGCCCCCTCATTGGCCGCTGCTGAGAATTTACCCATCACATATCCCACCATTACTCGGTCCGATGTCCCCACCATTGGACCCTCATCGAACCCATCTCCATCGTCCAATACCGATCCTATTTATCCTTCAGCCGATACCGTCCCCTCTCCATCGGACACCCCACTTCCATCGGCTCCTCATTTTTCATCGACTCCCCCCACTCTATTGGCTGATCCATCTCTATCGGACCGATCGGAATACTCAGCCCACCCGACCTCATCGGCTCAGGCCGATCTAATTCCTCATTTTCCTCTTATTTACAGTCGCCAACTCGGAGCCGATGACGCCCCCACCCGACCAGTTCTTCCCATTACTCCCGCACCCCCATCAGCTCCAGTTCCCTCCACCTCTCACATGGTCACCTGCTCCTAGACCGGGTCTCTTCGCCCCACTCAGCGCTACGGTCTCTCCGCAGTTCACAGCTCTATCTCGCCCATCCCGGCGACTTCTTGCTCAGCCCTGGCCGACCCTCAGTGGCACGCGTCCATGGCCGACGAGTACAAGGCTCTAATGGACAACGAGACCTGGTGCCTCGTTTCCTGACCTCCCGGCGCCAACATTGTGACCGGTAAGTGGATTTTCAAACACAAATTCCACGCCGATGGCTTCCTTGCCCGTCACAAGGCTCGCTAGGTAGTCCGAGGTTTCTCCCAACGACCCAGTGTCGACTACGACGAGACCTTCAGTCCCGTTGTCAAACCCGCCACCATCCGAATCGTCCTCACCTTGGCTGCCTCTCGCTCCTGGCCGATCCATCAACTAGACGTGAAGAACGCCTTTCTTCACAGCCAACTAACGGAAACAGTCTACTGCCAGCAGCCCCTAGGCTTCGTTGACCCTTCTCGTCCCGACGACGTCTGTCTCCTTCAACGCTCTCTCTACGGCCTCAAACAAGCCTCTCGTGCCTGATACCAGCGCTTTGCTGTCTATCTTCGGCACATCGGCTTCGTGGCCTCTGCGTCCGATAGTTCCCTGTTCACCTTCCATATCGGCTCCGCCACTGCCTATCTACTTCTCTATGTCGATGACATTGTCCTCACAGCGTCTTCGACATCTCTCCTCGACCAGATCATGGCCCGACTCCACTCTGAGTTCGCCATGACCGATCTTAGTTCTCTCCATCATTTCCTTAGCATCTCCGTAACCCATTCCATCCACGGGCTCTTTCTTTCCCAACGACAGTACGCCATCGACCTCCTCCAGCGTGCGGGCATAGCCGACTGTCATCCCATAGCCACCCCAGTCGACACTCGAGCCAAACTCTCCGCCGCCGATGGCGCCCTCGTTGCCGATCCCTCTCACTATCGGAGTCTTGCCGAGGCTCTCTAATACCTCACACTCACCTGACCCGACCTCACGTACGCTGTCCAGCAAGTGTGCCTCTTCATGCACGCTTCGCGCGAACCTCACCTTACGCTGCTCAAGCGCATCCTACGCTACGTGAAGGGCGCTCTCTCCAGCGGGCTGCATCTTAGCTCTAGCCCCATCGACTCCCTCACCGCGTACTCCGACGCGGACTGGGCAGGCTGTCCCGACTCTCGACGCTCTACGTCCGGCTACTGCGTTTACCTCGGTGACACTCTCGTATCCTGGTCCTCAAAACGCCAGACTGCAGTGTCCCGGTCTAGCGCTGAAGCCGAGTATCACGCCGTCGCCCACGCCGTTGCCGAGTGCTGCTGGCTTCGTCAGCTTCTCCAGGAGCTCCGTGCACCTCTCTCCACCGCGACCGTCGTCTACTGCGACAATGTCAGTGCCGTCTACATGACCGCTAACCCGGTCCATCACTGACGTACCAAGCACATCGAGATCGATATCCATTTTGTCTGTGACAAGGTTGTATTAGGACAGGTTCGGGTGCTCCATGTACTATCGGCACATCAGTTTGCCGATATAATAACCAAAGGCCTTCCCACGCCTTTGTTCACCAATTTTCGGTTCAGTCTCTACGTCCGTTCCCCTCCCGTTGCGATTGCGGGGGTATTAGACAGACCACTGGCCTGGGCTGTATATATATATAAACTCGACCCCCTTTATACGCTCAGGGGTGTTTATAGCCAGTGTACACATTCTACAGGCAAGAAGATGCACGTTTTCTTTCGTACAGTATCAACGAGGCAATCGCAAATCAGTGGTGCTAAATGTGTAGGAAGAAGACATATGCCCTCTTGCAAGGCATGTTCAGTGACTTGTCCCCTTTCCGAAAGTGAAACACTGAGTTCATCCTAGAGCTCTACCAGAATCTTTTGTTCATGTTGGTTCAGGATCGAAAGCAGACTATGACGAGCAAATATGGATTTGCTATGCCTATGATGGGGAATGGCATCAGACGTTGAAACCTTCGGCTCTCAGGCATTGCCGATGGGCTTCGATCCACTTCCCACAGGCGTCCTCACCATGCTGCACGATGCATTCGTCTCTCAACTTCTTGGTATCTGGGCAAGCGCAGCATATCTTCTTTTTGGGTTTTGTGTCAGCTGGAGGAGCTTGTTCAGTTTTATCTGTCGGATTTGAAGCTTCAGTCGCCCCAGATGCAGTGTTCCCCATCACTGAAAATAAAATGGAGCAGCATTGGATCAGTTCCAAGAAGAATCAGAAGACTAGCATGATCATCTTGAACAACTGATTTGTGGTGAGTGCTTTAGAAGACCGAAACAGTTAGGTGTAATTTGATACCATCACTTTCAAACTATCAGTGTGTACAGTATTCTTCTAGTGCAAATCTGTATGATAGCTTTCAATGTATACTGTATTTATTTGAGCAGGTGTATACATTATTAAGATAAAAGAACTCATTCGTAACAATGCAACATAGTAAAAGAAATTTCGGAAGCACGCAGAACTACAGTGATCACCAGAATAGGTCATCGGTGAAAAGGAGAGATGGGTAAGCACACAAAACTACAAATTTAATGATAATGTAACCAATCAAAATTGACTATGTAACAGAACATTGTCGCCAATACAACTCAAGCAGTTGATATGATTAAGTTAGCGGTATTATTATCAACAGTACTTGAGCTTACAGTGCAGGGCAAATGACAATATACTTTAATGGTTTTAAACCAATAACAGAAATATAGTTATAATTATAATAATAATCATCATTATCATAATCATTAAAGTCTTTCAATAAATTGAAGCAGGCTATAAATATAATTATAATATTTTTGTAAAAAGTTCTTACAGAAGCTTAGGATAAAGTCTCTCTAGTTTCAGAATCCTTCTGTTTCATGGTTCACAGAGACATTCTCTTTTCTTCCTTTTTAAAGCTGAATGCTATTTTGACACCCTAAGACTTCTCATCGATAGTCAATGCTAAGAATTTCAAGCAAGTTTCCAGGCTAGGGCACTAAGCGATTTATAATTGGACTATTGTTAATGTGGCAAAATGCTTATGAATGGCCAAATTCGGCGTGTGCAGTGTGCTTCATATATATTTACATAATGCACCTCTGAATCACTACTCGTTTCCTCATTCTCTCTAGAAGGGCTCGAGAATATTGCTTTGCATAATCCACACGCGCTCTAGGTGAGGGGACTCACACGGCATGGAAGTTTGATCTAGCAACTCAGCTTCTCAAGGGTTCATTCGCAACTGGCACAATTCAGGTTCCAACTAATCTTACTAGAATCTACACCCTAAAACAAAAGGAAGAATCAAACTCGTAGCGAAATTCTGCAAACGAAATCGACACCATCCTTCCCTACTGTACTCACACCACTCACCAGCAACGGAAAAAATGGGAAAAAAAACTTCAATTCCTAACCAAGAACAACCTCTAGTATGCCCACTTCCATCATTCCTCATCGCAGCGCTGCAACCGGCGCACAAGAGAGCGAGGGAAAGATCTAGGGCTTACCGCTCTCCTGGAGGAGGGTGCGGAAGACGAGGCCGAGACCACGGCGACGGCGAGAACCCCGCGGACCACAGGTCGGAAGCCAACGACAACACTTGACAATCTGCGATGATCAGAAGCCGCGCCGCCGCACGCGAGAGGGTTCTAGAAAAAGAAACAAAGAGAACTCTTCGGGACCCCGCCGTCCGATCCTGACCGTCCGTCTAGAATCTAACGGTCCACGACCGTTTGACCGAACCCGCCTAGTAGGGCTCTACACGCTAGTACTACTCGTGTGTACGCCTCGCGAATCCGCGTCGCTTCCGAGCAGCAGCCGGGGGAGGGAGAGAGAGAGAGAGAGGGAGCAATGGTGGCGCCGAACCTGAAGGCGGAGACGATGGGCCTGATGGACCAGCGGGCGGCGCTGGAGGCGGAGATGGATGCCATCATCGTCGCTCTCTCCGCGCCCGGCGGGCCGGGCATCACCGGCGGCCTCGTCGACGCGGAGGTGGGTAACCCAGAACCTTAACCTAAACCATAACTTTTGGGCGTTGCGCGGTTGCTAATCACTGGTGTTCTGGCTCCGCCTTAGGGTTTCCCCAGGTCCGACATCGACATCCGGGCCGTCCTCGCCCAGCGCCGCAAGCTCGCCGGTATGGTTGCCCGTTGCTTGCTCCCGATTACTGTGATCTGTTTGATACGGGGTTATGCATGAATTCGACTTAAGGCCAGCAATGGGGATGCTTGATTAGCTTGATGGGTTTCTCTAGCGAAGGTGGTGGGTCAGTATTATGTATGTGCTAAGATCAGTGTGCTGGGGCTGAATAGTATGGTGCTTAGGATGTGGCTGTTCTAACTAGGAGTGACGATGCAAATTGTGCAAATAGTATATACATGATGACAACTGTGCTTTGTGGTCTTGTTGTGAAAGTTCGGAAGTTCTTTAGCTTGAGCATTTATAGCATTTTCTCGTAATTCTTATGCACGTCAAGCTTTCAGGAAACCTTTTATTAATGGATTTTTTTGGCAACAGTAGGTGATGGATAACTCTGTGGCCCCTTTATGTTTTGCTCTCAAGTACGAGAAAGTCTCTTTCGTATTTTGGATGGAATTGTGATATATTCACCTACTAGGTTGCTATCGATGTACTAGAAAGGTACATGAAACATGGGAGTGAAGGAAAAAGAGGACTAAGATGTAGATGAAAGGGAAAATAGGCAGTAAACAAAATGAGAGACAGAGTTACAGAACGTGTGGGCTATAGGAAATTTCTTAAAGGTTTGGGGGAAACTTATATTTCTGTAAGTGAACAAAGTCCAGTGGAGCAAGGTTCAGCCTTGGGTTGTCTTATAGTGGACTAAGTTTAGAATTGTGGCTTGAGGCTTCGGGCTGGCATATGATGTATGTATAATAAATACTCTATACATAGCATGCTGTAGTTGGTATTTACATTGTATTATGCTCATTGCAGAATTGCAGAATGATCACAAGGATATTACGAACAAAATTGAAAGGAATCTGGAAGTTTTGCACTCAACAAAACTGTCAAGAAATGCACCGTCAATCCCTACAAGTTCTGGTAAGTTTTAACCACTGTCTGTTCATATAAAATTTGTCATCATAGGAGCTGTGGCCAAAGTTTTAGATTTTTTTTCCAACATTTCATTTCAAAAATCTATATTAGTACCATGAAGATAATATGAACAGATGATCCGGAAGATGCCATAAATACTGTACTTCAGTACTTTTGTATTGTCAGAGTTGTGTCTTGAACTCTTGGAGATCATGAGAATTCAAAACAGCATACTTTCTGTGATCAGAAGTTTCTTTTCTGTACTCTGATGTGCTATGATTTCTCTTACGAAGCAATTATTAGTCATCTTCACTAAAGCCCATCAATACCTTCAATTTTTGCAATTTCTACACGCTCACTAATGCTACAACATAAAATACCCTCAGTGACAAAAGGATGGTTTGGCAATTGTATTCTGTTTTTCTTGATGATATAAATATGGAATAACCAACATAAAGTGACTAATTCTGTTTTTCTTGCCAATCATCTTAAGTATTTCTTAAAGGCAAGAGTGAAACCAGTGTATGGAAAGTGGTGTCAAAGCATTGGCCGGGCTTCTGTTAAATGTCCAGTACATAAAATTAAGGGCCTAACCTCACCACTGGAGCATGAGTTAAATTATGTAGCAAAGGATATTAAGATTGTTGATCTCTTATCATATTTGATTTCTTGCAGGCACACCAGCTTCATTGCGCAGTGGGTTATCTCAAAATGATCCTGCAGAAGAAGATGCCATGACCGGACTTCCTTTTGCCATAATTGATGAACTGGCAGATGGTTCTCCTGCTGCTGTGGATGGCTTGCAGCTTTGGGATGAAATAGTAAAGTTTGGAAATGTGGAAGCAGGTGACAGATTTCAAGAAAGGCTTGTCTCTGAAGCTCTTTCCAATGAGGATTGCCAAGTATCTCTAGCCATCATTCGTCAGGGATCATCAAAAAACTTAACTGTTACACCAAGAAAGTGGCATGGAAGAGGACTTTTGGGGTATGCTTTACTAAACCTTTGTATCAATTGTTATGTTGCATTTGCTAGCAATCAGTCATAATTCGACCTTCGCTTCTATTTGGATTACCATTTGTTGTCACAATAGATACCCAGTTACTTGAGTTACATGTTTCAGAAATAAAGCTGAAAACTGCCAATCATGTTTAGCTTTAGTTGTCCATTTAGATTTAACACACTCAAAATGCACTAGCTTATAATTTTCTTTTGGCATTTTATCTGGGTAAGCATTTGTACTCATTCTGTGGGCCTTTTCTCTTTGCATCTCGTCCTAGTGTTTGCCAGTACGTATGTCACCTGTTGAGCTTATTATCAGTACTTCAGTAGGACTGCCTCTTTCCTATGTTTGCTGTCTATTAGTTTATATTACCAATACCTCGGCACAAGGGAATCAGGCATATTATCTCTAGCTGGGAATTTTTATTATGTACTAGTTAATAAGCAACTAATTCTTCCTTGTTTGCTGCTGAGTTATTAACTGCAAGTTGCTTTCTTATACTTGCAGATGCCATTTTCGAATCTTATGAACGATGAACGATGGCCATGGTCCCACATCTATGAAAGAACAAGATGGTTTCGTTTTTGTGCTTGCAGACAGCTCTTGCAGAATCAACGATAACATTCAACACCGAAGATAATCTGATTAACCTATGAAAGAATTAGATGCTTTCATGTTTGTACTTGTGCAGACAGCCTTTGCAGCATCGAGAGCAATATGATTTACTGAATGCGTGTCCTTTAACTTTAGCTTCCCCTTAGATGTACATTTGGAAACGAATCAGGTTGCCTTTGTTTTGATTTATTAGTGCATTATTCTCATGCATATTGTTCCTACGAAATGCTATGTTAAGACTCCTCGCATTTGTGTTCTCTCATGCACAATTTATTCGGAAAGGCGATGTAAATCAGAGTCTGTTATCACTAACCACTCGAATGAAATGGCTTCGGCTTGTCGACCACGTTTACTGATACTGTAGTAGACGTGAAGTCAAAATGAGATAGTAGGAGAGCTGCATCCATCGTATGGACATAGTACAGCTGTGGAAAGCCTCTATCTGGTCTTCGTCTTACAAAATGAAGAATGCTTTAGGGGATCAAGAACATGTCGGTTCCTTCCTATTTATGTACGCGTAGATTACAAGTGAGAAACGCTTTGCTTCCAGAATTGTCAGGCCCTCAGCATTACAATATTCAGGAAGTAACTAATACGCATCAATGATGCTGTTGGGTTAGCGAGTTAAGATTAGACACTAATATTCAACAACCACCTGCCTGAAAAGCTCAAATTGCACAAGAAAATTCCTCCCTCTTGTACGGCCATCAGGCATACCGATTAGTTATGAAATCGTGTTTAGACTTCTCCTTTTTTAAAACAGTCTTCACGGCGTTAATTAAACCGGCATCATCAGACCTGCGAACTAACTGATGGGAAGAGTTAGCCTACTTGATTCTTCTCTAATAACCCTCTGGCAACATACTTAGTTGCTCTAATTAAAATGCAAGATATGCTTAAAATATAATCAAACAGCTATTGGACATACCCTCGCTAAAACATTCTCAATACAAAGCACGACAAATTCTCAATATAACTTTTCCTGATCAGTGCACTTCTTTAAAAAGATCAACGCTATATGCCTATATATGCTCTTAATAATCAGTAAGTTCCAATTAAAATTCTATGCCATGTCCCTTGATGTCTTGCAAACATCTCATTGTATAACCGATGTGTCAATCATAACTACTCTAAAATTAAAGGCAGATGCCATGGTTGCTTCTTCAATTCCATATGCTCTATCGACCATTAACATATCTGGGTTTCACAAGTATTACATGGATAAAGATAACATAAAATCCTGCATTTGGATGTATTTTAGTAGAAAGAGACAAAGAAATGGCCCCATCGTCCCCACGTAAGAGGTATGTAAACAACAGCTGCTTATGATTACAGGTATGACCAGCCAAGATATATTTTGTGATACCAGTGTTGAGACTCCCTCCTTGCTTCAGCGCTTGGCACGCGCGTGAGAGCGCGGCGCCGCCGCCGTTCCTCGCCTCGCCGCGTTGCTCCGAGCTGCCGTTGTCGTCTGCCCGGCTCGATCCGCTGAGGGTGGAGGCGGCGCAGACCACCGCCCCTGCGCTCCTCGCCCGCATCCCCACGCTCCGGCGCTCCCTTCCCGCGCCCCCTGCTCTAGTGCTCCCAGCCTGCGTCCCCACCGGCCGCTCGCGCCGGGAGCCCTGGACCCCTGGCGGCCTGGCCCTGGTAGATTGGCTCCCTGCCGGCTGCCGCAGACTGCAATGCCGCCGACCCGCCCTGCTGCCTGTGTCCTGTGAAGTCCTGCTCTGGTGAGGTGAAGTGGTGATTGGTGAACTATGCTCATGAATCCATATTTCTATGTAGCATTTGCATTGTCAATTTTTGATTTGTGAATCAGTGAATGTGCTGCCGATTTGCTATCATTGTAGTTTGTATAATTTGTAAAACATCAAAGAGGAATGAGGGTATTGCATCGCTTAAACTTGCAATAAGATGTTATTGTTATATTTATATCACATTTTAACTAAATTTGTATTTGTATATGGGATTTGCGGTGTTCGAAATTTTAATATGCGGTATGAATTAAACTTCTGAAGTAGTATTACCCAACGAAAAATTCTCAACTACGCCACTGGAATTTTCTAGTGCTTAGGCAGAGCGTGTACCATGCAACAATGACTTCAGAGTCTTCAGACCATGATAGGTGCTCTACTGTCACTACTACTACCAGATTCTTGAGATCCCGTTCCGTTTAGATAAAACTGAATTATGGATTATCATGTTGATTATTCGTACCATGTTTTTATTGAAAACATAATATGTCTAAAAATTTTCTTCATCAACGCTGCTGATATTACTTTTCTTAGCCCATTTCATCTCTTTTAAACTGGCCCTAAGCTCATCCTCAAATACCACAAATGTAGGGATATCAATATTACTGTAATGTTACAAATTGAGTGTAACCTAGCTTGTCGTATAGTCTATTCACTCTGATTTAAGTTTATGAGTACTCGTATTTATGAATAATTAACTAATTATTTAGTAGTTTGTGACGTACGAGATACATGTAATAACTTTATTAATTTCAAGGTATGTTAGTCTAATCTTTCAGAGGTGCTCATAGAAGTAAAGTGTGCATGTCTATGTATTATAGAGGTGAGTGCACATGTGTGTATATGAGCGCATGTGTCTATATTGTGGTTCATAAGAAAATTGTTTATTTTGCCAATTACACTACGCACACATATGTACTGATACGCACATGGCATGTCTTAGAGTCCACTTGTTTACGGTAAATCATACCAACACACGAACATCACCTCGTGTGTTTTTTAAGCGTGGCGTGCTAGTTTGCACACCACTAATTTGTAGGACACCCACTAGGGTGTTCTCTAAGGCTATAGAAACAAGAGATAACAACAACGGAGAATTGAAAAGAGTAAAGTGTACGAGCTGTCTTTAAACTTGTATGCCATATAGGATCCCAAAGGGATCGTGGCGATTTGAGACCAGAATGACATACATTTAGAATCTAAATCTGTATTTTGAGAGTTTGGAGATATAGATAACACACCTTTACAGATTTAAGAACCATATGTACACAGACGCTGATGTGTTATATTCACCAATTCTACACGGACTACTTTCTTTTTCTTTTTTTTTCTTCTTCCTTTATACACTGAGGCTTAGGTGAAAGCTTAAGGACAGTTATTGAGGATGAGCTTGACCAACAGCAACTCGGGATGATGTCGGTGGTGTGGAGAGACCAAAGCAAAGCTCGAGCTTGCCCATTCACATAAGAGGCTAAAGGGAGCTCGTTGGCATGCGCTGTTGGGTATGGGTACAAAGAAAGAAGAGAAAATGAAAGAAAATTAGTGGGTACTTACCAGTCGATCTAGAATTGGTGAGTATGTCATATTAGCGTCTGTGTATGGGTGTTCCTTAAACTTATAGGACATATCATCTAGTTCTTCAAACTCTTAAAAAATTTAGGTATCAACTAATCAAAGTGTGTCGTCTGGTTCCAAATAGTCATGGTCCTTTTAGGATCTTCTATGGTATGCCACGTTAGCGTTCGTATGGCATACCACATAAGATGTGGTAATTTGGACTAAAATAATACAATTTGATAAATTCTGAGAAGAGTTTAGAGATTTAGATAACACAACCTTCCAACCTTATAACTTCAAGTAGTGTAAACTGTTGGTGTTGTGTAAATATATTTTTTTAGAGATGCATTAGTACTGACGAAACCTCGGTGAATATGAAAAGAGTAAAATTAAGAATTGGCAGTCAGGCCACCGAAACACCGCAGTAATCTCTGGTCAGATCGACCATCGACCACCCAAATACCTACGGCCATACTTCCCAAACCGCAGTTAATGATCCGGTCCGACTTTTCTGATAACCATGGTTAGACTGGCCTTTGTGTGAAGGCTGTGATCCCTTTTTAATTTCACCCTAAATTTAGTCCAGTGCTAAATTTGACAGTCAACGCCGGTCACCCACGCGCGTTCGGTCTCGTTCGCCTTCGACTCCATCAGCACCGTGACACCGTGCCGGACGATCAAGATCAACACGACGAACGTGCATGTTACGTGTGTACTCACTCGGACCTTACACCGCTCTAGGCAGTAGTCCACCTCGCCGTCGCTGTCTCGTCGCCCTCACGAGTTCGATCACGAGAACACCCCGCCCGCCCCGGAGGCCGAGAGCGAGAGCCGAGACCCGTCGATCTCGCGGTCTCGCCGCTATCCGCCGCGCGCTCGCGCCCGGCGATCTCATCTCACGAGGAAAGAGCGGAAGACGAAGTCCTGGACGACGCGGCACCAACCGCGCGACGCGAGCGCTCGCGTACGTGGCGCGCGAACCCAACCCACCCATCAACCTGAGCTAGCTTGCTCGTGTCGCCGTAGCATATAGCGCGCGCCACCTGCCACCCACCGTCCGCGTTCGCGCGCGCGCGCGTACGTACGTACCTTGCCCCCAAAAGAGCGTCCCTTATAACGACGCCGCGCCGGCCACGCTCCCCAACGACTCTAGCTTCTAGCTAGCTAGCTCACACACCCTCATAGTGGTGCTCGTCCGGCTCACCGGCCACTCGCTACCTAGCTGCACCGTTGCGTACTCGCGTGGCGAGATGTCATCGGCGGTGGCGTCGTCCAGGGTGGCTGCCGGCGGCGCCACGCGGAGGTCGTCCCCGTCTCCGGCCCCGAGGCCGGCTGGAAGCGTCAGGGAGAAGGTCGCGGCTGCTTCGGCTGCCGACAAGGCGGCCGTGCGGAGGAGGCTGCAGCCGCCGCCGTCGTCCGCCGCTTGGCCGGGGGTCCCGTCCATGCTGCTGCGCCGTGCTGGCGGCGGCGTCGAAGGCGGAGGCGGGGGGGCCGCGGTCACTCAACGTGTCGTGCGCGTCGGAGGCGTCCAACGACTCGTCCTGCAGCCGGACGTCCACCGGCAGGATCGGCCGGCCTGTGGGCCCGCCCGGCGTGGGCGCCGCGCATGCCCGGCGGAGGGCGGCTGGCTCGGCGGGACCTCCTGCCGCTCGGCCAGTGGCCCGGAAGGAGGCCAGCGTTATGCCGGACGTCGCGGCCTCGCTGATCGCTGTGGCGAACGGAGAGGCCTTGCCGGCGTTAACGGGGCCGGCGAGGTGCCCGTGGGTCACTCCTAACACGGGTAAGTTTCACAATTCAAACCTGCTCTAATTGGGTGATTAATTATGAATTGGTTTAAGTTGATAACGAGTTCGTCCTTAATTTGCATATACTTTTTCTTTGTAACTGCTAATACAGATCATTATCTAAAAGAACTGCTAATACAGAAATTAATAAAAACATATGTATATATAGATTAGACTTCTTGTAATCTTATATGAGCACATGAAAATCTACGACTTCTTTTGGAATAGAGGTTTTATGTGACTTCTTTTTAAAAAATATTATCTGTTACAAAAAGCGACCTTTTAAACCTTGCTAAAAAATTGGAACTTCTGTTTGGTATGATGTTATATTTACCGTGAAATTTCCCAAAAAAGTGGCATTATTAACTCGCAGATACAGGATTAAGTATTACTAAGGGTTAAGTGTAGTACATATATTACTGATAATGTGTAGAATATGTGTTGTGGCACCATACATAAATATGTAGTCTAGCTAATATGTACATACCATAGGTATTCCGAAGTTTCAGTAATGCACGTATTCTACAAAATTTACTACAATAATTAACCAAAATGGACATAGTCGCCATCGAACAGTGGCTCGCATCCAAACAAGCCTGATTATTCTGTAACATAACTGTCTCAAATAATGCTGTTGCTGCATTGACGAAAGCTTCCAAATACTAGTCTTCACTCTTCAGCAGTGTCTCCAGCAAGCAGATATTATCCAAATATTGAAACAAATTTTTTAGCCTCCATCTTGTTAAAAGGAAAACTACAACTTGTAAAATATATGGCACATCAACCCTGGGGGTGATGACGATTAATTAGATCATATGACATCACACATATGGTAGGTGGTATAGAAGTACAATAAAAATTGCACTCAAATGTTTGTTGGCAGGTCTGTTATCTAGCAAGTACTTGTCAATTTTATCTTGCAAAAGGTTTCCATTACCCACTAACTTGTCGGCACTGCAAAGTTTATGCAAATGGAGTTCATCAAAAGCCTTTTACTTGTAGCCAGTTAAGCTCTGAACTGAATTGAAGGACCAAGTGGCAATAGTACCTTACTTTGCAGTGGTTAAACAAGATCACCCATATATTTATAATTTCTGATCATAGAGTGGCTAGTTAACTTTTTTAGAATATCACTTCCATTACACAAGCTTAATTACCTTGACATGGTTATCATACTTTGTTGCATTTTGTAGACCATAATAGTGACCCAGGCATCTTTCGCTTTTGTTTTCTTTTTGCTGGCTGCGAGGATATGCCTATCATTGTTGTTCTTTAGTTTATGTAAGTACGTACAACTGCACTTTGCATATTTTTTGCAGTGCAGTAGGCAGCTGGAAGCCATGACCACTATATTTAATCTCTCTGATGCTCTAGTATTAATTCTCAGTTTCTTAATGGTATTAATTATTAGCAGCCTTTTCTTAGTTGTAGCAGTGAGTTCTGCAATTCTTCCCTCCTTCAGTTTCATATACTGTAGTACTGCAACTATTTAAAACTAGTATCATTCAGCTCCACATACTGTAGTATGTCAACCATAAAAAAAACTACTGATTGAAACGTCAAAGCAGGATCTAGGAGGCTCATCACTCTTCAGTTTCTTGTGTTCTTGGCTCTGCTCATCAGTCCTACCTGCTGCCTGCTGACCTTACACCTAATTAACTGTTCAGCTGGGGCCCTTTTGTCATTATGGACAAAAACATGACAAAAACATTCTGCTTGTAATCGAAGTCTGGAGCACTCTATCAATCTTAAATCAGTATTGTGTTTGATCCTAAAATCGTCGCAAGTTTGTCAAAGTTTTCTTTGATTCACTGATTGCTTTCATGTGACCGTGAGGTAATCCCTGATTATGACATTGCAACAGATCCATGCTATGCCACCTTCCATGACCATGAATGGGGAGTCCCGGTACATGATGACAAGTAAGTCTAAACCCAATCAAATTTGATACACTTTTTTATTTAGAATTCTAGTCAGATAAATTATAAAGTTACAATTTTCAGCCCTGAATCTGCAGGAAATTGTTTGAGATGCTAGTCCTGTCTGGTGCATTGGCTGAAATGACATGGCCAGCAATTCTCAGCAAGAGGGAAACATTCAGGTAAGTATTACTACTCCTTTTACTTACTGTACTGACTGAATAGTTGCATTTACTGATCACCTGACACTTAAAACTCCTTAAAACTTATGAATTAATTCCACAGGGAGATTTTCATGGACTTTGATCCTCTATTGGTAGCAAAGCTTAGCGAGAAGAAAATTCTGGGGCCATGCAGCCCTGCTAGGTCTCTGTTGTCAGAGCATAGGCTGCGTATAATCATCGAAAATGCACAGGAGGTCCTAAAGGTAAGCTGACAATCTAGATATCGATCTGTCCACATCTTAACCCTGATGATTAGCCTGAACAGCCCTGGCAGCCATCATTTGCTCTTACACTTAATGACACATCTGCTTCTTTCTTGCAATCATGCATTGCCTGTCTGAATCATTCATGCATGCTTAATGGCATCTTCTTCTTTCTGAAAATAATGCATTGCCTGTCTGAACTCTGAACCTTCTGCTGCTGTTCGTAGATCGTAGAGGAGTTTGGATCGTTTGACAACTACTGCTGGGGCTTCCTGAACAGTAAGCCGATGGTCGGCAGATTCAGGCAACCCCGGGAGGTGCCACTGAAGACGCCGAAAGCCGACGCCATGAGCCAGGACCTGCTCCTGCGAGGCTTCCTCGGCGTCGGGCCGACGGTGATCTACGCCTTCATGCAGGCCGTCGGCATGGCCAACGACCACCTCGTCACCTGCTACCGCTTCGATGAGTGCTGCAGCTGCAGCACTGGATCTCCTGCCACCGCCATGGAAGGCATTGACAATCACAACAAGACCATGGTGAAAGATCAGGAGGTAAACATGATCTGTGGATTGGTCGAGTGCGTCAGCTTGGAGCCTTCGAGAGCTAGAGCCACCACCGTGCTCAGCATGTCCTAGCATTCGCTCAATCGACGGCAATGGCGGCGACTGATCCAGTAGGACCTTCACAGTGTCACTTCACTTCACACTGTGTGTTCAATGTATAGAGTGAGTGTTGCAGTGGCCTCCGTTTTTCTTGGCGTGCCGAGATTGGTTTTGTGTCATGTGTAATTGTGTATATGGTTGTTCATTTGAGGTTTGGGAGATGTGCTTTGCTTGAACTGTGTGGGTTCAGAAAGATACATACTAGGTAGCAAAAAAAAAAATTCAGACGATTTGGTCACCTTACCGGCTGTAGATCATGTAAAGTTGCAAATATTGGTGTTATGTGATTAACTGATACACGCACAGAAACATAAAAAAAGTCTGATTGTTCGGCTTTTGTCAGATCTCAGATGTGACCGAAAACAGAGACTGAATATGTTAAACCATGCTGGTAAAGGCTTGGGTCGTTGCATTGCCGCTCTCATGACTTTGGAATTATGGAAGCAATATGGAGCACAAGGGAGCAAAGGACAACGGCAAGACTTCTTTATAGAACCAAAATTTCCTGTTTGTACTAATCTTTTAATGCTTTTGGAATGGGTCAGTGATGTTGCCAATCATTGGAACAATGTCTACATGCCAGGCGCACAATATCTTTAGGGTATAGCTTCTAGGGTAGCTAGCTACTTCCCAAACCCATAACAAACCCCCAACAGGACATTTTTTTAGGAGAATCAACTATCAACACAATCCTGCCTTTTCAGTATTATCTGCAATACCTTTGGGACGAGAGGAAATTAAACTAAATCCCGATCAATCCAAAATAATCATTGCTTTGTCCCATTAGCTGAGGATTTGAGCTCCGCGTGCGATATTTTAATCCCAGGCAATGATAAAAGTTTTTTTTTAATTTGCCAAACAAGCTCAAAAGGGGTACTAACTTCACACCCAAAGAGAGTATTTTTGTCAATGGAGTTTTCATTTGGAATATTTTACCAAATACCAAACATAATATAAGATAAGAATAAATTTAATAAAACCACAAATATTATAATCCAAGTTGCATAAAACACATGTTTTTTTTTTATATGGCATGCAATCCTAAGTATTGTGTCGTATAATTTCATAAAACTATACATTTGATAAATTGTTCCTCGATTCACTATAAGATCTAAAATTATATATTAAATGTATAACTCCTTTCATCCATTATATACCAGCTGTAGCTATCCAGTAGCCTTATCATTTTCCCTATATGAATTAGCTGCTGCCAAATTTTAAATTGTAAAACTTAATTTTAGAGCTGTTTTTATGATATTTTTAAAGTAGTTTCTTTTTCAGCATTAGTTTTAAATTGCTAAGGACAAATATAAGAGCTTTTGGTTAAATTTCATAAAACTATACGCACTGGCCAAACTATCGTAAAACTACATATTTGAGGAAATGCTTCACAAAACTATAAGTTTAGCATCAAATTTTCTATGAAACTATATCATAAAACTACATATTTAATATTATTTTTTTCAGAAAACCACAACTTCTATAACTAAAATAAATAATAGTTCTATGGATCTAACATCTAAAATCTATATTTTTTTTGATAATTTCATCACTAAATCTATAGTTTTGTGATATGATAGCTTAAATCAATAGTTTTATGATAAAATTGATTCTAAATCTATAATTTTGTAATATACATTTTTAAATTTGTATTTTTGTGATAGTTGACCAAAGTATTTGTAGTTTTGTAAAATTTACTCAAAAAATTATATAAAAATTATTCTTTGGTTGCTAATAAGCTGTTTGGTATATAATCAGCTCTTGACCAATTGATAGGCTCTAGTTTAAGCATTTCTTACTTTGCTATAATAACAAGTCAAATTGAATAACGGTGTGGTTTGTGAAACTTTTAGACCGTAATACTAGGGTTATGTGCCACATGATAAAACTTGTATAACTTAAACCATAATACATGTGGTTTGGTAAAATTTTAATGTTGTGCAAGACTAATCTGTGAATTGATCTATTTTTTTGTCTATATTTCAGTGTCTAGTTCAATATCTTCCTTTTTTAGATCCACGAACAAAAAAGATTTTCATGGTCAAAATTTAATTTGAATTTTGAAGAAATTTCATTAAAATTTCAGAGAAGTTAAGTATATAGAGATAGAGATAATAGGCATCAGCAACCTCAAGTAATCCAATCCACCTTTAGAGGTAAAGCTATTGTTTGGGAAAGTTGTAGATTATAAGAATCAACTGATAATTAACTAGTTGGTGAGAATCTAAAAAAAGCTGGTTTTCTTAACTTCTAACTTCTACCATTTTCTAGATTCTATAGCTGCAAATTCTCCAAATCTAAATTAGAATCTGAGCTGTTTGAGCCCAAACAGAGTTGTAGCCCAACTTGCCCAATATGCAATAAGGACTTAAAACTTGCAAATTTATTGGTCCCATGGGCTGTCTTGACTAAAATTTGCCAGAAACCCCTAGAGGCTATAACTTTTTTATGTTTTATTGACCGTCACAAAATCCTTTTAATGGAAGTTCGTGAGAAGAAGAAGAAAAATGGATTTGTTTTGGTAGTCAAATTGAATTAAGAAAATTCTTAATTCTAATTTAAATTTGAAAAATTAAAATTTAGCTATATATTCTGATAGCTTTTGTTTTGATACTCTGATTACTAGGTTCGGAACGGTTACTAGCCGGTTTTGCATGGTGGTTACCATAACGGACCGCTGGACCGGTTACAACCGATTCCAATTCAGATTTGAGCCCTTCTTGACCCATCAGCGAGCAATTTGATCGACATGTGCGTTCGTGTCAGTGATGTGTATCCATGATCCATCGACGAGCAACGTGTCGCTGGAGAGTGTAAAATCATTGCTCGATCAGATGGTCACAGCCACAAACATGAAACATCAATGACACATATAGATGCATGCTTACACTGTTACACAGATGATGAACACGTACATGCTGCTCGATCAGTTGTCACAGCCGACATCAACTGAAAACAGCTTATTCTTGAAACATACATGCAATGCTTGACACAGAAACATGGTATGTACCAGTACACAAACGGCCGTAAACAGTAAGTATATACCAGAGGTCTCTTTGAAACGTAGAAATTTTATATAGTTTTTATAGAAACTATTTCCATGAGAATCGAGAAAAAAATTCCGCGTTGCAAAGAAGACGTAATTAAACGTGCATATGCATGGCAGTTTGCTACACGGTCGCCATCTTTAAGGTGAAGCACTTGTCGGTGACGATGCAATCGGCGTAGCAGGCGGCTGGGTTAGGCTTGAGCATGCACTTGATGGCGCACACGATCAGGCAGGTCTGGCATGCCGGTGTGCACATGTCGCCGACGCTATCGTCGGCGAGGGCGAGGCCCAGCTCCGCCGCGAGCTCGTGCTCTACGAGCTCCCGGAGCAGAGCGCCGGCGGCGTCTTCCTGTGGCGCCTCAAATGACGCTCCGGCTGCGATCACCAACAGTGACCCGATGCACATGGCCAGAATGCAGGTGGCAGCTGCCATCTTCAGTGCACCAGCAGAAGCCATTGCAAGCTAACTTGGTGATGATGATGCTAATTAATGTGATTAAATGTAACTGAAAGATCAATGGCTGATAGCTCGATTTGGGATGCGACACTAAGTAGCAATATTCCTCTATTGATAGAGGGAAAATGGTTCTTATATGTACGATTGTACGTACGTAGCTAAGCTACCAAGAAACTTGGGACGTAAAGAAAGCTTCACTTAAATGGATTAAAAGTTCTTTTCATGCAAGAGCTGCTATTTAGTCCAGGAAGCAATCCAAATGACGCATGATTTAGATGGCCCCTTCACCAGACTCCAACAATCACGCGTGACAGAATCAGAGATGGCGAAGCTTGAGTTTTGAGATCATGGGCTGTTTCATGAATGAAAATTATCTGAACCTTTATAAATTTTCTCCAAATCTACTAAGGGGTACTATTTGCTGGTCAACTACAAGCAAGTTTGCTTGCTATAATGCTTGCGAGGATATTATTAGTAGAGGGCATGCGAGTTCCTCTTGTCATATTTATATGCTATGTTTGATGAATTTTTGTACTAAAAATCATGAAATAGTATATCCAAAATTCATCTAGAAAAAAAATTCCCGAATATTATTTCGCATCACCTAACCATACTCAATATTGAACTCATTTGGTTTCTCTGTATAAATTGAAGAAGATGGTTGAAGTAGAATATAAATATGCATTGTGATTTAGAATATATGGAACCTAAAAATTATGGATCAAAATTGGAAATAATGAGGCAACTAGGCTGTGGATTTGGTGAGATCTGTGCAAATTGTTTTATTCATTTGCATGCATGCATGTCAGATTGCATCAGGCAGCCATGTCTCTCTTTCTCTCTCTACATGCTTGCGTGTCAGGGCTGCTGCCCAAATCTATTTCTTTCCCTTGCATACATGAGGCTGCATGCAAGTTTGATTTAACGGGAGGAAAGGCTCGCATGCACTGATCAAATTTGGGCCCATGGCTCAGGGACAGAGAAATTCTATCTTAGGTGCAGTATATAAATGGACTCAGAAAAACATTACTGTTTCTCTCCCTGCCATCTTCCCAACATACAATGAGTATTGGCTGCCTATAAAAAGAGGCCATCTTCTCAACAGGAGGGCATGCAAACGCACATACACGCCGACGGCACGTACGCACAGACGCCGCAGTGCTGCTCAGATGGGCAGCCCGGCATTTAGAGTCAATGCACATAGACACGCTGCACATATCATCTCATAGTGGCTAGGCGCAACAGTAGGGAAGGAGAACGGCGAAGGCGCCGAGGTGTCTCCGGCCGCCGGCGCCGCGTTCATCACCGACAGTGACGCCACCCGTAGAACCTGTGTTTTTGCGGTGAGTATCAATGATCAAAAACAAAACAACGGTTCTAGCGTGTATCATGATGGGATCCATGAACCACCGATATGATGCAAATCGAGCTTCTTTTATGAGGATGAGATCTTACTATTACCTATCGCTATGCCATTAACATCATGGCCAACTGTCGATGAGATCAATAGGCTTAACTTGTGACCGGTGTGGCCTGTCAACTTTAATTCGCCCGTGTGTGTCCCTTGCAGGGGCAATTTCTACTCTACCATCATCATCTATGGCGTTGACATCATGGCGGATGTCGATGAGATCAATAGGCCTAATCCATGACCGGTGTGACCGGTTTACATTAATTAATTTGTCCCGTGTGTGTCACGTACGGAGCAATTCCTTCTATTCTCTATACCGTCAACATCATGGCTTAGTGTCGATGAGATTAACAAGACTAACTCATGACCAGTGCGGCCGGTCGACGTTATAAAGCAAGCATCATCCATGTGAGAAAGCTAGCCGTCAGATTGGATGTACAGATTCAAAATACATCAACATCTTGACCGGGTGTCCACGTGTTCAAAACGGCCAAAATCATCAATATCTATGCTAGGTCCATGACCGACGAGGCATGACTGCATTTTGGCTAAATGCCGACAAGGCTATCGCCACCCTCATTACATCATGCCCGAGTGCTGACGGGGCTGGGTCACTAAACTAATATTTTTTTTGAAATTTTATTTGGTGATTTCACTCATCTAAAGTTCTAAAATGTTATTCTTATAAGTATTTGTAGCTATATATATATATGTATTTCTTATCTTTTTAAAAACATATAAGAAAGAATAAAATTTTTAAGAGAATAAGAGTATGTCTTAATAGTAAAAATATAGATAATCTAATAATAATAATAAGAGTATTTCATTATAGCAAAAATAAAAAAACATATGACAAAGGTTAAAAAAGAGGAAACAAGAAAAAATTATAGAAAAATAAAGGAAAAAGAATAGAAAATTAAGGTTTTTATCTAAATGTTTTTAAATTAATTACCCTAATTTTATTTTTTCTTAAATTTATTTATCCTATAATTTTTTTCAATTTTTAAAATTATTTTTCACATTTTTTCTATTTTACCATATTTTAACTTTAACTAAAATTCTTTCTTATCCATTGTAAAAAAAACAACTGATTCTAAAGATATTTTATCCGAGCGAAAAAACTCTTTACTATTTAATAATTGATAATGTATCTTTAATGTCAGTTATTAATATCAATTAATAAAAATATTTTAAGAAAAACTCTTTATTATTTTTATTTTCTGTCTATTCTATTGTTCTACACACAAAGGGTATATATATATTATTTTCAATCTAAAGATTGTGTTCTTATTGTCTCTTTGTCACCGTCTTCCACGTCAACACCATCCATACCAACGGCGCCATAAGCCCACCTTCCAACCGACGACATTGTCCTCCACACCACCGAAGTTCCTATCTCCAATGTCGACACCGTCACTATTTTCAAAACAATAACTCTTTCTGAAGTAAGGGTTATTAAAAAACAATTTATTAGATTTATTATGTAAAAGACCTTTAATCATATATATGCTATATAAAAATAAAAAATAGCTAAAATAAATAATAAAAAATAATATAATAAAAAATAGTGTTATCAAAAGAGATCATGTTACATGAGCTAGTTACACCAATAATATGTTTTTTTACTGGTTAATTGAATTGAACTAAAACTACCCACTTTTTTAATTTTGGATTACTTGTATCGGTTGCATAATGGGAACTAAAAGAAACCGATATAAATCACACGAATTTCTCTGGTAGTGTCAACACACGAATTCAAGTGTAATTAATATCATTGACTCATATTACTATTTTAAAATTTAATGCTGAAATTTGGAATTAATGGTTAGCATGTTGTACTGTAGCTACTGTATTATTACAAAGAAAGCCACTAACTTTGCCGCTCCTAGGACTATTTTTTCTCATTTTGATAGAAGGAAAAAGAGAATATCTACACTAATCAATCATGTAGATCCAAGTTACAACAATGAGGATAAGTGGGTTGATCGTTATAGATCGATGTATATGAAATATAATAGTATTAAAAAAATAGAAGCACCAGTTTTATATCAAATTCAATTTTACTAATTTTACTTTGAAATGACTTTGAGATTGCTCTGCAGCAATTTGCGAGGGAAATTCACCTAGTTATTCTTACATTATTAAGACGGTACTAGAAACTATCACATTCACTCTTAAAGCTTAAATTACAGTGTTAATCAGGAAAAAAGAGAAAACCCTACATCGTCCATCATGTTGAGAACATATTACAACCGTGTAGGAAATACAATTGTATTTTAAGAAATAGAGAAAGAGTTGTTCATCATTTAGTACAAATTTATAATTCTATTTCTAACCCTACGCAATTGCAGGAAATCTAGCCAATTAAATTTAAGATTTGCGATTAGCTTACATAGTGTGGATATTCCATCCAAACTTCACACAAAATTGATTAATAAAAAGATGATGCTGAGACTTGGATCAGCGATCTGCTGCTTCAGGCCATTAAGATCATTAACATTGCACAAAATGTATTTCCACTTCAAGGAGATGATACCATACTGATATTTATTAGATGTTACCTATACCTATGTACAAAGGTCTGTGTTTAGATAAGACCCTTCACTAACGATGGCAACTCTTACAGTAGTGACTATCTTTCTTCATTGGGGCAGCACAGTGGTAACAGAAATACTGTTTACACCTGCAAAACAAACATGAAAACGTGTTAATGAAATGATCAAGACTGAAAAGGCATAAATAACATTATTCAGTACATCTTTAGAGTTCAGTGTTTATGAGACAACTGAGGTAAAATAGTTTTATTCCCTAATGTTTTGCGACATATTTAAGAAACCAGAATTGACAAGATTTTTGCTTGCAAGCTGGCAGGTAGACTGAATTTCCAGATTCATAGTAAAAAAAATGGTGCAGCAAACCGTGCCGCAGAAATCTACTGATAATCAAACCAAACCAAAAGCACAAGCTTCTAGTTGGAATTATGAAAATCCAAAATTTATGCACAAGAAAACAGATGCTTGAAACTGCTGGCTGTTACCAATTGATTTGAAGTGACATAGTACTGTTGTTTAGCTTAAATAATCTGCTACTTGCTACTATAATCTTGTTTCTATCGATTACCTATGTCCTATGTACTAATGGGTTATACTAAGTAATGAAAAGTCATCATATACGTGCTTATGTTATGACAACTTCGGTGTTTGGAGATTAATGATTATAAAGTCATATTCTACACTTCTTGCAAAATACAGGATGTCTATGCAAAATTTATGATGATTTAATGTTTGAACGTCATTTACCTTATCCTCTATTTCATAATTCATGACTAGACACTGTGCAATTAAACGAGTAAACAGTCTCATTCCCATACAAGGGGGAAATTTAGGGCCTTTTGGTTTATTACTGAAATAAACCTTACCAAATTTTGGTAAGGTAACAAATTTTGGTAGGGTAACAAACCTAACAAACTCTTACCATCACAACCTTACCATGCCTATCTCTACCAAAATTTGGTGATTCCAGAATCTTCCATTCACAAAACTACACTAAAATTTGATAAGGTCACGAACAAAACAACTCTACCATCTTAACCTTATCAAATTTTCGTAACACCAAATTTGGATAACCAAATTATGGTAAGGTTGATTCTGGCAACAAACAAAACATGCCCTCAACCATTTCCCTATGTTGCTCTTGAATCGACAGCAGTTTTAAAGTGTCTGCATGGTTAAAACCTGCAATGCCTGGGAGTATACCCCGACATTGCCCTATGAGAATAGCAATTAATAATTAAAATCTTGAGCATAAGGCCAGCAACCAAATCTGGTACTAACCATATCAGTAAAATCCTGACCCAGTAGGCAGCATTCACCAAAACACTACTACACTTACATAGCAAGCAAAACTGCAGACTTGCTATTTCCATTATAACACAACTAGAAAGGTATTATGTACTCTTCCAACAATGTAATGATGGTTCACTATGACTTGCTTTAACTCTGTAAACATGTACTGCCAATTAGTTAACATCAATATCACCAACAGAACTATCTAAAGATGGAGAAAGGAAGTTACACAAAATTTGATTTGACATGTGTAAAGTGTAGCAAAGATTCTAATATATTCTGCAATCATTATGCTTGACCCAATACTCTTTTTCTAACCACTAGTAGCGAAAAGACTGCCTCATCTCTTCAGTGTACATGAACAGAGGACATCAATTTGTAACCCTATTCAACCTTTTTGTCCTGGCGTCATCCATTCTCTTAATTCTAGAAGGGATACAAATCGAAAGATGAACACCGTTACATAGATTACCTGCATTTTATCTGCAAACAGCCATTGATCCTCGAGACAAACATCTTACAATTGGGGCACCTCTGCCATTTCTTCTTTCCAGCCAGCTTTTTAAACATAAGATCCTCCTCCCCCTTCTCATCATCTCCAAGCTTCCTGAACTCCTTACACTTGATCCCATCATGCCAAGGCACTCGGCACCTTGCGCAGAACATCCGGTGGCAGTGGGGGCACTCCGTCTCCCTGATCTTCTTCTCCGTGTCGTCATTGTCATTGATCAGCAACGCGGAGCAATCCTTGAACGGGCAGTAGTACTTCTTCTCCCCCAGCGCCAACTCGCACAGCGAGACGCTCCACCGGTCAAACAGCTCCGGCGGGATAATATCCCTGCACGTGTCCATCTCGACGAACCCCTCCTCGCACTCGGGGTCAGGGCACGCGATCACGACCACGTTCTCGGAGATCTTGGCGGCGACGTAGCGGCCAATGCAGCTGTTGCAGAACGCGTGGGCACAGAAGCTCACAATGAACTGCTCCGAGACCTGTACCTTCTCCATGCAGATGCTGCACTTGAATCGGCCGCGCTTCTGCCGCTTCCTCGTGGATTCCCTAGGGCCATCTTCTGCATTGCGACAGATCGGAACAATTAGGCAAGGAGCAACACAAATCGGCGCGCATCACAGAGAGATTAGAGGGAGAATGCAAATGGGGGTACCTTCCGATGATAGCTTGCGCTTGCCCTTGCGGTCGGGAAGGGAAGATGGTTCGTCGGAGGTGGAGACGTCGCCGGAGGGGCGGGAGTAGGAGGCGGAGGAATGGGCGGCGTCCGCGGCGCGGGAGGAGTCGAGCGAGAGGAGGATGGCCTGCTGGATCTGGATCTCCTCGGCGCTGTAGGATTCGGTGAAGAGGACGCGTGTTTCGTCCTCATCGTCGGAGGGGAGGTAGATCAAGTGTGCGTCACCCGCGGCAGCGGCGGAGGCGGAGGTCTCCATGGCCGGCGATGAGCGGTGCTCGGCAGCGGCGGTTGGGTTGCTTCCGTCCGATCCGTTCCAGGATGGGGACGGACCCGTTTGAGGTGGGGATGAGATCTGGGGGACACGTGGATGGGTCTTTTCTTATTCCACACCTGATATTACGATCTCAGACTCATCACTCATACGTGTTCATCAAATTTATGAACAAAAGATACCTCAGCGTTTGCATCACTTGCAGTAATGGTCCTTGGTCATGGGGGATGCGCAGGCGTAGCAGAAGCAAATTCCACACCTGCAAAAAAAAAAATCAAACAGCGAAAATTAAGAACTTCACACGATCAAATTTGCGACCAAAAAACCAACATCATCACGTACGGAGAAATAAGAAATGAGGGCACACAACAGCTTGCGTAGAACATCCGTTGATAGTGAGGGCACTCTGTCTCCGTGATCTCCTTTATGTCGTTGTTGTCATTGATCAGCAACATCGAGCAATCCTTGAACGGGCAGTAGTACTTGTTCTCCCCTAATGACATCTCGCACAACGAGACACTCCACCCCTAGTGACATCTCGCACAACGAGACACTCCACCGGTTGAACAGCTCCAACAGGATGATATCCCTGCACTGGTCAATCCCGACAAACCCCTCCTCACACCCAGGGTCAGGGCACCCTATCACAGCCACATTGTCGAAGACCTTGGCAACGACATAGCACCGATGTAGAATGTATGGGCATAGATGCTCATGAGGAATTACTTCGAGGGCTGGACCTTCTCCATGTAGATGATGCATTTGAAGCCGCGCTTCTGCCGCCTCATCGTGGCCTCGCTCAGGCATCTTCTACATTGTGACAGATTGCAACAATTACAAAAGTCCAAGTGGCAGCCCAGATTGGCAAAGATTAGAGTGAGAATACGTGCAAATGGAGTTATATTACGATGATAGCTTGCACTTGCCCTTGCGATTAGGAAGGGAGGAGGATCCCTTGGAGGTGGAGGTGGCACCGCTTAAGGGGTGGGAGGAGGACTAGGCGGAGGAATAGACGACGTCCACGGCACAAGAGGAGTCTAATGAGCAGAGGATGGCCTACTGGATCTAGAACTCGTCGAGGCTGTAGGAGGCAACGAATATGACTCCATCTTCGTCTTCATTGTCAGAGGAGATTTAGATGGGCAAGTGTGCACCATCTGCTACGGCGACAGCACAGGTCTCCATGTCCCGTGATGGGTGGTGCATTGGTGCTTGGTGGCAGTAGAGGTTGGCATTGATTCCATCTGATCCGTTCTAGGATGGGGATGTAGAGGCCTTTTAATAGGGTTCACGCGATGTGGGAACTCAATCTAGGGAACACGTGGACGGGTAGGATTCCGTGATGAAAATGGGAGAGTGAATGGGCTAGAGTATTGTTCGCACCAAAACACATGAACATGTTGAGACCTAGGAGATCTGCTTTGCTCCAGTGCAACTCCTTTAGCTTCCATTGGGTGGCATGCGCTCCTGATTGTCCTTTGGCTTCGTTAGTTGGTTCAAGGGCACGTTGAGGTTCTTTGGCTTCATTGTCCCCTCATCGGGACGATGGAGATGTGGGCGTGCTAGTCAATTTGACCTTGCAATTAACAACGAGATGAACAGATGGGTTAGTCAAACGATGAGCCGATACGAACTCTTGCTATCAGCTAGCTGCCAATAAGGTTGAGATAATCATCTGCTACGTCTAACATGCTCATGTTATCGACTGATTGTCGATAGGGACTAGAACACTTTTCTAGTCGATGAATGCGTAAGCAGATGGCGGTGAAGAGAATGAAAGATACATCGGCTATATAGCTGACGGTGCTTCGGATATCATGAAGGAGTAATACTAGTCCATCAACTGCAAAACCGATGAAGACATAAAATGATACTCAAATAATACAATAACGATTCCATCGTCTGCAAAGCCGATGGTACTCTGGAATAAGGTATTCAATGAATAACATGTAGGATCCTCCTATCGGTAGTTGTCGATGGAGGCTATGGCACTCGTTCTTCGACTGGAAAGCCGACAAAGGCATATATAGATTGGTAAGGAATAATATAAAAGATCAATCAGCTGTAAAGCCGATAGCGCTCCAAATATAATGTGCAATAAATAAGAAGGAGCAAGACTCGATCCTCCGAAAGTATGAGACCCAGCGACCACCGTGACGGTACCGTTAAAGTGAGCTTCGATAGATCGGATCGAAACAAGACAGTATGAGACTGAGGCTAATGGCAACGAGACTGTGGACGCTAGATTGGATGTGTGAGCGGAAGTAAAGGGCAAACCCATCGCCTAGCTGAGCCAATGAGAAAAGATCTCTTAAGATATGTGTATATCAATTGAGACGCTGATACACTGGACGTGATACTCGATGTGTGGATAACTCATCGGCTAGTTATTCCGATGAAACACCGAGCAAAGACCTATTGGTTTATGGCTCAATCTATTATCAGCAGTCTAGTAGGTCAAATCTAACTGATACAACACAAGACTAATGACGGTAAAAAGAGTTTGATAAGCTAATAGATTCTACATGAACATGATGTGGTATATTCAATCGGACTAAGAGGTTGAATCTAACCGATGCAGCCTTAGACAGAGTGAATATGCTAGGATAATGGCGAGATTTACCCCTTCGTGAGAGTTTGTACCTAACCGATAAAGCCCCACGTTAAGAGCCAAAACCCACTAATAAAAAACCTAAATAAACTAGACTAGTGATGTACTGAAAATGTATTGATCTGAGAGATAATTTATAAGCTTCCAATAGGGTCAATATTTATATCTTGAGATTACAAAAGTCTAACGTGGTTACAAGCAATCTTTAGACGTTATTTACTAAAACGTAAAAGGAAACTATTTCTAAAAAGTTAACAAAAACTAATTAAACTTACAAGATACATTTTATAGATATAAAATACCCTATCATGGTTTTATGGCTCCTCCTCACACTCGGTTTTATCTGGATAACTTTTCATCTTTTAACTGAACCAAATCCATCCTTAATCCCTCCGATTAGCACTTTTCTTATATCAATCAGATTCTTTTTATAAGTCGATTGGTTCTCCAATCCTAACTGCGAGTATGCCAACAAGGTTCAATTGTTTTTGCAAACTGAATTGTTTGAAAGGCTGATTTTTTTTTAAAAAAAACTTGTTTGAAAGGCTAAAAATACGACCTGATATGCAAAGGTATACATGCAATGGAAGCGCAAAGGCGTGGACTTTTCCTTTTTTACTCCATGATCTATGGCCTATGGATTCATGAAGCAATGTTAGAGGAGAGACTAAAGGATAGCTTTGTCTTTTATTTGATTTTGTCCTTCTAATCGAATACTGTAATCTACTTATTTATGAGGGACTTATAGAACATATATAATTTATGTATTCTACTCTCGAATATATTCGATTAATGGTTTGGCCAATCGCTAAAATCAAAGGAAAATCCCATTCAAACATTTCTCAAAGGATGAGTGATCGCATTACCAAGGCAGAATTCAAACAAAAGGATCACGACTTGGAAGCTTCTACATCTTGTATTGCATACTAAGAAGCGTTGTTATTGACTGCGCATTGCCGTTTCACTAATACTTGCTCGACCAACCAAGCACCCTAGGAGACGACAGTACTCTATGAAAAGGCGAATACAGTCTCAGGTATTAGGATGACGAAGGCAACTAATGAATCGATAACACTTTCAAGTTGGGTGTGGACTAAGAGGCATCTAGTTTATGAAGTACACATTCCATAACCTAGGTTGCTTATTTGAGTAATTGATAAAGATGTTGCCTCTCGATTATTTGGATAAATCAGATCAAGGGGGTTACCATTGTGATCATAGCATAGCTATGGGGCCAGTCCTAGAAAACACTTAGTTTGGCTCGTGTGTCATGGCGTTGATACTGTAGTAGGTATACCCATGACACACCCAAGACTTCAACTACTAAAGTAGGTTTGCATCCCAATACAAATACATTTACATTTGTTTGGTAAGCCATGAGTTGAGTTAGCATATTTAGGGTTACAACGCAAGGAAATAGGATGAACCCTATTAACATTTAGTGGCTTGGGCCATAGCCAATCCTAAATTCTTGAAATGAGTAGCAAACATATTAATGAAGCACATGTGCCTTGTACTTGGACTTATGGTTACTACATGGGTTAAAGAGGTAGGCAACAAGAAGGCGGTCACCCGTAGAAAAGAATTGGATGGGCCTGGTGCTGAGAAACCAAGAATGATTGGAACTCGCATTACCCATTTCTTGAAGCAGCCCTGGCATTACCGGGAGGGTGCCTAGCTAGGGTTCGGGGCATGCCATGCTGACACGACACGATGTCATACTAGACAAAAATACAAGTACAAAAGTATTTGTTTGGCAAGGACAACATTAGATGAATGGAAGAGAAAGGAATGACAGAATAAAATACTCTTTTCTTCAAATTTAAAATTCTTGATTGAAAAGGGATTAGTTTCCCTCTTCTCTTGTAAATACCCTCACCTTTCCAACCGCCTACTAACTCTTTGAAAGATGGGATTGGACTATCTTATCTTTTGTAAGGAACAAACTTTCTTCGCTTGGAAAAGAAAAATAAAAGGTAATTAACTCACCTTCTACCCTTTACTTGACTTGACTTTCCTTCTCAGAAAAGCAAATTGTAAGATACACTTCTAGCCTCAAAAGGCCTCAATAAAAGAACTTAACCCTTGTAGAAACCAATATTGAGAGAGTAGTCATTCCAATCGCTATGGGATATACGCCTTTTCGAGTTGAAAGATGTATCTCCCTCTGCTCACTACATTTTCAACCAACATTGTGAAGCAATGTTAGAGGAGCATAGTGACACACTGTGAGGGAAAAAAATAGAGCATGGTAGCAATTGTACTACACAACACTGTAGAAATGAATGTAGTGAAAATAGTTATTAGAAGCCCTGTATTATACTATAGCTTAACGCTATAGCACATCTGTCCATGTAGAAACGGGTGGCTGATATTCACCCAATCTCACATCACTGTTCACCCCGTCATTACTAAACAATATTATAGTATACTAACCATGCATAGGGTCTCCCTTTTCGTTTTAAGTGGGAACTAGCAGAGCTTCAATAGTTTTTAGTGATTTTGCCAAACTTTCTCCGCATAAACTTCCATGTTGGAACTTTCTCTAAATATTTTTTTTAAAACATAGTACAGAAACAAACACTTATATAAATACGTGCACACTCACCCCTATGAACGTACATACGTTCATTCTACCCCTATAAGCATCTTTAAAAATTATGTTAGCATATTTTAAGATTCAAAAAAGTCACCATAGGAACCTTGCTATCGATAGGTATATCGCCTACTGCTAAAAGAATAAATGGTCGTAAATGCGATCACCATACCAAGTCTATAACTTGAACCTGAGTAGGTAGGTTACACCACCATGAACCTAACTGGTTGAGCTACACTGACTTTATTTTATCCATATTAATTTCCGTGCATAAACTTTGTACATAGAAACTTTTCTAGAAACTCATAAACTTTGCAATCAAGATCATGAATTTCAATCAAATCTTAGAAAGTACTACTCAAAATTAGAAACTTCCAATCGAATCTTTCAAAAATTTGTTCTTCAAACCATCAACTTACGCCATGTTGGATCCATGTCATCAGGTTGTCCACACAGTGGTGTTGGAGTAGCCGGCTTATGTCGGTTTTCACTGGATCAGTGACGATTTGGAATGTCATTAAGTTTTTATAAGTTCAAGTGCCATTACTTTTGTTTTAATGAATAATAACAAATCTAATTATGTGAGACTGATATTTTGTGAGCTTTTCTTTGACTAGTCTCATTTAGATATGGAAATGAAAATGATGCAGGTATGTTTTTTTATGAGGTTCACATGTTCTAAATTGGTTCGTCTTGTGAATTCAAATTGTAGGGTGAACTCTCTCATTGATCTTAATTGATTATGTATATATATGTTACTTTATATTCATATGTATGTACATCTTGAGAGGGAGCTCATTCTATATTTTGTTTATTATATAGATGATGAAATTTCCTGTATAAGATCTCTACCTTTATTTGAAATCATCTTTCATCTCATCTCTATATTGTTTATATTGGGTTTTTATTTATCATCAAAGAGAGAGAAAAAGAAAGATCTTCGATCAAACGATTTGCCTAATTATGGCTTTAGTGATGGACCTCAATCATGACAAGGATGAAATACATGGAGATCCAAGCGATATATATCACTTGTTATCTTCTAGTTTTTAATAGCATCATGTATATGATTTACATGTTAACGATATATCTACGCGTGAGACTAATGTTTACTTGAGACTTATCATATTTATTCTCCTTTACATTAAGAACATGGAGATCATGAATGTATATGTTTATATTTGTCTTTATCATTGCTACATGCCTTTTTCATGCGTATAGGATAAACTCCCACTTGTCTCTTTTGTATATTCTTTTATATGCATATAAATACTATATACTCATTATGTATGTACTACATCTATATTGTTTATCTACACTTTATTTTGGATATTTGCACTTGAGCTCATATATGAGTATATGACACTTGTGTTGTCAATGAATAGTAAACAACATATTCATATCGTTCATATGCAACCGATTGGTCATTAAGTGAAGGATGAGTTGTTAGGATTAATGTTTTTGTTTGAGTTGTGCAAAGGAATAGCTCCTATCATGATGAGGCCAATGAATGACACCATGGGTTGATCATCATAAGCCAAGGGCATTATCATGTTAATAAGGATGAGTCAATCTTGTGATAAGAAGAATATCTTAACAAAGGTTTATCAAAACTCTGACATAAAGATAGCTCAACTGGATGGTCATAAGGGTTAATCCTAGCTTAAGTTTTGACTCTGAATTGGATGATACAAGACAAATGTATAATGAAGTTAACATTGTTTTCTCCTTAGCCTTGTGCTAATCTTGGTGTTAGGTGTAAAGATTGAATTGCTAGATAGATATTGTATTATCAAAAGGGGTCTACGAAGTAAGTGTGTGGATGATCTTATACCATGTTAGTTCGTATGCATGTGGGTGCATTTGGTGAACCTATCTAGCCATGTGTGGTGAGCTTGTCTAGCCATATTTGACAAGGTTTTCTTAGGTCCCAAATAAAGAGAGAAATAGGTATGTCCAATAGGAGTGAGTAGTCTCATGTGGGTTTGTTCGGTGGAGTATCCTTTAGAGTGCAAGCCCTTTCTCCTTGAGAAACGTTGTGTTTTTTAGATGGATTGTTTATGAGTTGGATAACCATATGAATAAGCTTTTCATAAAGTCCAAGAACGTCCAAATCTAACACCTAAATCATGAGAAATCGTTGTTTTTTTTTCTAAACGTTGGTTTTGCTGCACATAGATGGTCCGTCCACTGAACTATAGATGGACCTGGGCTCTAGGGCTAGATGGTCCAAAGTTGTCCACAACAATGACTTGAACCCTGGTTGGTCTAGCGAGTGCATTAAATTTATGCCAATACTCTTTTTCGAATCGTTCGTGTATAGGGCTAGACCGTCCAACGGTGTCATGTCAGGTGATTCGGTAGTGTCCTAAGTTGGGGGATGTCACCCCCGATGGGTATATTTTAGAGGGTGGGGTATAAATACACCTCCAGCTACAATAGAGAACTCTTAGCACTCCATTTCATTATCTTTAGCCCTTGTAAGAGCTTGCACACCCTTGTACACATAGTTTATCTAGTAAGCTGTTGGAGAGTGAGTTAAGCCAATCCAAATACATTGCTTCATTGTTAGAGTTAGTGTGATACTTGATCATTCTCGGTAAGCATCTTAGAGTTGTTACTCTTAGAGATTGTCACCTCCTAGCCAGCTTGGAGGATTTTTCCCGATGATCTCTCTATAGAAGATTGTGGAGGAGGTCTGGCGATTAATTGTAAGTGGCTTGTTGTTCACCATATCTGGTTGGAGGAAGAATAACTATAGTGATAAAGCCTTCAGAGATAGCATCAGACCAACTCACACCTTGCCCATCTCTTGACGAGAAGGTTTAGAAACTTAGTGGTTTGAGCGATAAATTTGGATTTGCCTCAACGGTGACATAGGAAGTTAGCAATCTTCTAAACATCGAGTGAAAAAAATTATTTTTCTCTTGTCTTAATAATTTTGTGTAACTTAAATTGTTGCAATTTACTTTGAGTAATTTACATTATAGAAATTACTTATAATATTTTATCATTCTAGGCTTGCAAAACTTAATTTAGCTTAGTAAGTTTTGAGCGCTTGTCATCCTAGGTGTGCAAATCTCATCACAGACCTAGCTTCTTGACATACTTAGTTTAGTCTAGTTGATTTAGGCATTAAATTGTATAAAACTATTTTGATTTATAATTCCACATATATAGCTAAAAGATTTTTAAACTGCTTACTCATCCCTTCTAGTTGGTCTCCTTAATCCTATAGTTATACCGTTTATAATGGATGCCCCTTAGCTTCTGCCACGATGGCTTTTTATCATAAGATTGTCCTAGAACACGACTTATGACGGAATTTTATTGGTTCTTGTAATGCCCCAGTTTTCTCATGCCGTTAAAAACTATTATAATAAAAGCTCTATTCTCCAAAACCTTGGATTTTTTAGTGTGGTTAAGGACCAAATGCCAAAAGATCGCAAAAACCCTTCTTCATCTTAAAATTTTTATTTAAACTTCAAATCCTAGAATTCGTATTTTACAATTCGAAATTTCTCCAATTTTCTTCCTAAAAATTATTTATTACAATCCTAAAATTTCTTCAACTTCTCCTCTCCAAAATTTCCCCAATATTCCTTGAGCTCGATTCTCATATTTGAATTTAAATTCATCAAATTTTCCTCCTGAACTCTCCCTGAAAAATTCCTAAATGTTATTGTTCCTCCGGGCCGCTACCTTCCTTTTTCCTTCCCCGGCCCGTACGACCTTGCCTTGTTTCACTTTCTTGCCACACCCGTGGCCCAGTCCGCCTTGTTCCACATGGCCTAGCACCGACGCCCACCTCCATGGCCTGGTCGTGCGAACCCCACGTCGCCATCCGCTTTCTCGCTAACACGCGTGCCTGCTGCCTAAGACCACATGTCGACAGCATAGGCCCACCTATTGTTCATCTCTGTTCTACCGCTGTTATTGTGGTTCTGAGTTTTGAGTTCGTGTGAATTTTGTGTGTTTGAGTGTGATTGCATGGAGGAATAGTGCTGACAGTTGCTTGGGGCATTTGTGTATGATTCAAATTTTATATAAGATATAAGCATTTTTAGAGTATTAGTCTATCAATTACCTCTTAATCAAATTTCTCATCTTATCCTGTCCGTCCTTATCCTCCTAATCATCCCTTATTAAACTAAAGATATTATAGTATATTCTTCTTAAAACTTAATCTCTAAAAAATAACCTTGAATTGCTTATATTCAGAAACAGAGGAAGCGGGATGGGGGACTCTCTTCGATATGCTCTTACATATTTGTAAGTGAACTTCACATTCTAATCTCTTATCTGATAATTAAGTACAGCAATTTTCAGTTTTTTAGACATAGCATGGATGCTGATCTGTATTCCCTAACTAAACATGTTGTTATGTGTTTCCCATATATTGTTCCACAGATGACATTACGATGTTAGACTCAGACTCAGACTCATACGTGTTCTTCAACTGTTCATCAAATTCATGAACAAAAGAAACCTGGCCAACGCAGCCAACAACATCATCAGCGCTTGCATCTCTTGCAGTAATGGAGCTCCTTTGAAATACATTGGGGATGCACAGGCGTAGCAGAAGCAATATCCACACCTTCAAATCCAAATCAAACAACGAAAATTGAAATTAATAAGAAATGAGTGTCAATTAGCTATTCATAAAGGAAGAAAGAGTACTACTCATTTTCTTTTACCTGAACTTCATGAACATGGATCCCTCAGATTTCTCCACGCACATCGGACACTCGGCCTCCGCCACGCCGCCGCCGACGCCGCTCCCCACCTCGCCCTCGCCGTCGGCAGCAGTCCCGGAACGGGCAGTGCAGCCTCCTCGCGACGATCGCGGCCTCGCACAGCAGGAAGCCCCACCTGTCGAGCAGTTCCGAGGGGACGACACCGCAGCAGCTCTCCGACTCGACGAAGCCGCCGCCGCCGTCGTCGCCGCAGCCGGGGTGAGGGCACCTAACGCGGGCGGTGTTCTCGCCGATCTTTGCCACCACGTACTGGCCGATGCAGCACACGCAGAAGGTGTGGCGGCATGAGCTGACGATGAGCTTGAGAGCGCCGGACACCGTTTCCATGCAGATGGCGCAGTAGAACTCGTCAGCGCCGATGCTGCCGGTAGTCGTCGTCATCGTCGACGACGATGAAGCGGATTCTCCATGATCGGCGACGGAGAAGGGTCTCTTGCATTCTTGCTTCTGATCTTGGCCGATCAGAATCAGATGGTCGATGGAGTCGTCGGAAGTGTCGTGGATGGTCATTTCTTGGAAGGTGGAGAAGAGGATGGCTTCCTGCACTTGCAATTCCTCCGCCAACGCGTCGTCAATGATCATAGCGTCAACGAATTTCCTCTCCATTATATTTCCCTGGTCAACTGTTCTACGATTGAAGTAACTACAAGATGGAGTTACGACTACAAGCCAGGATGTGTCTATCTGAATCTGATCATGGCCTGATCATGCTTATAAAGAAAAAGGAGAGATAGGAAGAAGAGTTAATTTCCTAGAAAAATGAAGGCATCTACTAGTTATTTTTTACGTGGAAATGGATTCGCATGTTTGCAAGTCTCATTTTCTTTTTTCTCTTGTATTTTTACTTATTTTTTCTCTTGTTTTTTTTTACTTATTTTGTCCAACTAGTACAAGTTATTTGCTTTTTACAGCTAGCGAGCAGGTATCAACGAAATTTCCACGATATGGGACGATCAGTCGTTTTTCCTCTAGTCAGAAGGACAGCCAGCTGTGAGCTCAGTCCAAGTAGCACCATATTTAAATTTAGCATAGCATGGAATAGGATTCTATTCAGGGATTCTTCTACAAGCTTCCCCTTATCAAATGGAACGTAAATCTGTGTTCTAATTAAATCTCTGCTCTCAGCTTCATCAGTTATCTTTAAGTATTCTGCTTAAGTTTGTCCGCAACCTTTCGATACATTATTTCACAAGGTAGAGAATCATCTACCCATGCCTTCACCTCATTTCTTCTAGTATTAATTAAGATTCAATTTGATGATCTTTGAACTATTCACATCGTAGAACCACATCACAATTAACACCCGCTTAACTTTAAACATATGTCCGGTGCTAACTTTCCAGGCAAGACCGGATTCTTAATGTGTTGACCGATAAAACCAGACAGATACACAAAACTAGAAGATAGACATCTATCAGAAAGAGCCATGGAATTTCGTTCTGGTCATATGCACGGTGGGCTTTCCTTGCCCATGAAAATCGTCAGCTTCTTCCTTTCTTGACATAACAGTCACAATGAGCACTACTTATATTGATTGACAAATGGCATCAGAGTGGTACTATACGAGCTAATTAATGTTTATTACGGCACGGGCTAATAAGTGCTTACTAAATCGAAACTACTAGGTTAATGACAGTAATTGACCATTTTTAATGGTACGAACTTGAGTAATTTCCTCCACTCAAGTAGAGTTGTGAGCTTCAGATCATTCACCATGTTCGCTTGCAATTCTTGCAATGATGGTTGTCCCTCGACATTGGCGATGCGCAGAGGTAGCAGAAGCAGTGCCCACACCTGCAGATCATAGGCAACAAGAACAACGCCATTTGCGCAGTTGCGTTCGCAGATCGGGACACCTCAGTTGATCGATTGCAGTAGACAGAAAGGTAGCTGCACCTGCAGATGATGAACACGCAGCCTTCGACTCTCTCCACGTACATCTTGCACTTGGGGCACCTCTGCCACTTGCTGTCCTGCGCCACCTTCCTCAGCAGCAGGTCGTCCCGGCCGCGCTCGTCCTTCCCAAGCTGCTGGAACTCGGCGCAGGTGGCGCCGCCGTGCCACGGCACCTTGCACTGGGCACAGAACATCCGGCAGCAGTGCGGGCAGTTGGCGTCCGTTATCGCCTCCTCGCCGTCGCCGGGGTCGTCCACCAGTAGCGCCGAGCAGTCGCTGAAGGGGCAGTAGAACTTGAGCGACGACAGCGCCGAGTCGCAGAGTGCGTCGCCCCACCTCTGGAACAGCCGCGGAGGGATCACGTCCCGGCACGCCTCTGGGTGCAGCGTGCCGCCGTTCTTGCACCCCGGGTCGGGGCAGCCGATGGACAGCACGTTATCCTCCACCTTGGCGGCGATGTACTGGCGCACGCAGCTGACGCAGAAGGCGTGCGTGCACCCGGCGATGGCGAACCGCTCTATGGCGTCCACCGTCTCCATGCAGATGGTGCAGTAGAACTCACTGCTGGCACTGCTACTGGCTGCCGCGCCACTGGAGCATTCGCCACGCTCCTCAAGCACGACATATGTCGCCGGCATGTTACCCTCATCAAATAATCCCAAACAAAAAAAATGGAGTGGTTTTCGCGTATGAGACGCTAATGTGTTAAAAAAAATGGTTAAATCATGCAGCCCACATGTTAATGTGCCCACTTATTAATGGTTATGCTCTCTTTTTATCACTCCCCTCTCTCTCTCTTGTCTAAGTTCGAGCCCATCAATAACTTGATTTTGATGGACAAACTCAACACCGTTGAATCCTACCTTTTTCATGGACTCACTATCGGTGCCTCAAGCCATTACCATATCCCCTTCTAGAGCTACAGGATGCGAATGTGCGACTTTGAGCTCCAAATCTATATCCTTCCACCATTATTAGTTGCACTACCCTAAGCATCAAGTCCACTGCATCTAACAAGATTTGTCTCCCTGAGTGAGCTTTAGCACAAACCCCGCCTTCTTAGTTCTATCTCCTCCACTGCCTTCTCTATACACCACCTCCTCATTGAGCTTTGCCTTTACCACTATCTCACTAAGCTTTGCCTCTACCAACGTCTTCTCAAGCCCACCGCCTACTCCTCTACCACCATGTGCTCAGCATCTATCACCCCGAGCAAGCTTAGCCTCGAACTCTACCTCTAACGTGGCTACCACCTCCTCCTTAAGCTCCATCTTCACCGACCTTTGCCTCCTCAAGCCCTAGATGAGCTCACCAAAATCTCTCTCACACATTTCTTGTGATGGCCGCACCGCTAAGGTCGAGTGAAGTTCCATGTCCTCCCCTTACTTGCCTCATCTCTTGTTGCCACCTCCCTAGTGCAGGTACTTGCAACCACAAGCACCGCTTCTTCTCTCCCTTCCTAGATCTGAGAGGTGTGGAAGCGGAGAATAGGTGTGCTAGAAAGTGATGGTGCTCTAGGAAGACACAAGCTGCAAATACCAATCTCATGACTATCTGACTGCATTGGAGGCAGAGCTCGTTAGACCAGGCCCTAAGAGGAAGATAGGCAACGTGGTGGTTGCACTAGCCCCAAAATGTAGGGTCCCTAACCACCCTTTGGATTAGCGATGCGATTAGGTAATAGCATGGTTAGGACTACCGCTGCCACCGCATGCATCACAAGACAAGTAGGCAGTAGTGACCAACATGTTCCTAAGGCAACTACACCATCTTACGCAAGAGTTGAGACCCCCTTGACCTCGACAATCTAACAAGAACCGATTTGCCACCATGCATCTGCTCATCCGCTACTCTTCGCTCGGAATCAATAAATTGGTAAGATTTAGATTGTTTGAATTAATTTGATACCATTTTAGCTTGTAAAATATATGAGTTTGACCACTAATATGTTAATTTTATCAATTATTAGCTCTTGATAACATGTCGTTGAGAAAGTAACCGGTTAAACAGGTTCGCAACTTAGAGATTGATAACATGCATTGAGAAGAAAGTACTAAATGAGATTGATATCGATAGATTTCGCATTTAAAAATGTCTGAATAAATATTTAAGATAATATGTATGAAGTTTTTCATATAAATATTGCTTTTGGATGCACTTTAAACGTTTATTGGTAGAATTACATATATGTATATATATTGATTTATTATTTAGATGTTACGTTAAGAAGCTTATTTTTTTCACCCTAGGCCACCAAAACCTCAAGGATGGCCCTGGAGCTCATCAAGGGGAGGCAAACACTTTCCACGATTCAGGTTGCTGATGGTGGAAGCGGTAGAGATAGAGGAAGTGGGCGTACTCTTCGAACAGAGGCAGCAGGTGTACTCTTCTTTTAACCTATTAATGGTCTGACTCCATGCTTTAGCATTGTTAAGTGTTTTCTAGGCTGCTTAGGGTGTGATCAGGATTTTTCTCAATAGGGCCGTTTTTTAGGCCATCCACTAGTTTTCTTAGTGAAGTGGTTTTGCATGCTAGAGGAGAGCAGACAACGTGAACAAAATAACTCTTGTCAGCATGTGTGTGATAGGAGAGGTAGACAAATGGATAAAACTCACTGGCGTACTCTTCGGACAGAGGAAGTGGATATACATTTCTTTCTACCTACTAATGGTTTGACTGCATGCTTTAGCATTGTCGAGTTTTATTTAGGTTGCTTAGGGCGTGATTGGGGGGGTTCGCAATAGGGCCGGTGTTTAGGTTGTCCATCAATTTTTTTGGCAAAATGGTTTTGCATGGTAGAGGAGGGGGCAAAGGACGTGAACAAAATAACTCCTATAGGCGAGCATGTGATAGGAGAGGTAGGCGGATGGACGGAACTCCCTTATGGAAATAAGCATATAGGCCATTGTGTGATGCTTATGAGATGCAGTACGACCGATCGATCATATTAGTGTCTAACCTGCTCACCTACTCGACGGATGAAATCTTAGGGTCGAAAAGTCGGATCAGACTTTCATCTCCTCAGCAGAAAACAGAAATCATCGGCACCTGACGTAGGGTCGATCGCTAAACGCCTAAACTGATCAGCACCTGATGTGTGTTGTCCAGTTCGATTGTTCGAAGCATTGCACTACCTGTGGTTCAAAATTAAGCCTCCTGGGTCTACAGGGAACCTAGTACATGATGGTGCCATTCGGCAGGGCAAGAATTATATCAGTTGTAGTCTTGCAGATCACAAATTTCGATTCGACGTTGGTTAGTTCGACGTCCCTCTCGTCGAGTCGTAGTGCTTCTCCATCCGTCCTACAGCGCAAGCTGCAAGCCTGCACGCCTGCCTGGATCGCAGCAAAGCTACGGGTCGGCCGGGGCCAGCCGCGCGACGCGACGCATCCGGGCGTGCAAGGCAGGCGCGCGCGGGGACCCCCGCCGGCCGGTCATCGCACGACACGGCGACGCGACGTGCAACAGCACCCGCGCACCACACCAGTGGATCGAGTGGAGGCAGCGGAGAGCCGGAGAGCCTGCCGGGGAGAGAGGCACTCGCGCACTTGGCGTAATGGCGTGTGGGTGGGTGGGTGGAGACGGAAGAGGACTGGACTAGGGAACGGGTTCTGAGCGAAGTGGAGAGGGTATCGAAGACAATCAGCTTCTCCCATAGTCCAGCTTCTCATCTAGATAAGAATCAACAGCTATAGAATTTTAAAAATTAACTAGTAGCTAGAAAATGAGGAACCCAATTTTTCAGGTTCTCACCAGCTAGCTACTTATTAGCCGGTTCTTAGATTCTCAGCTAGAACTTTCTTATGCGCGATTGCATGGTTCAATGAATCGATGCGGGGCGCACCATATACCGTCAGGTTTGCCGGGGAATTGAAGCGTGTCGGTTCGTCGATCAGTCACGACGTGTAGCTCAAGCGCACGTACTGATCAGCATTGAGCTACCTAGCTAGCTTCATGAGTACTTCGTTCAAATTTCAGAGTATATGGATGCATGTTTAGTTGATGCACGGGGAAGCACTAGAGATATTACTCTACATATCATGGTTCAAATTACCCATGTTTGGTTTGTGGTCAATTCAACCAAGCCAAAAAAAATTTCTGTTTGGTTTGTGGCCAATTTAACCAAGCCCAACAACTAGCCACCTATTTGTGTGGCAAAAAAAATTGGCGTTGTCAAATTATCTGGCTTACTTGAATTGAGTTCACAACCAGAATGCAACATTGGTAACAAACCAAAAAGCCCAACCACTATTTGCAAAAAAAAAAAAGAAAATAAAAGGAAAAAAAACAATGCCAATTCTTGCCATTGCCAAAAAAGCTAGCAAGGCTAAGAATGGCCAAGAACCAAACATGCCTGTTCGTGCGCTTTTAACAAAACTTTAATAAAGTTAATTTGCCGCTCGTTAAGCTTTAAGCGTGTACATATGGGCATGCATCTTACATACAATGGATAAACTCACGAGAAATGGCAAAAGGACAGGGAAAAATATATGCAGCCATAGTACCACGGCGGAGAAAACACCGGTGTATTACTAGCATATGTGCACTCAATCTTTGTTTTTTTCTAAAAAAAAGCTTACCAAACACTCCCATAAGTACCTTGCCAATATCTTCACTCATGATATACTACGTGTAGCATCTACAAACCATGTTTCTGATTCCCTTTATCTCGCTGTCACGAAAGCATGAGTGCAAGTGTGGCCAAGAGAAAAAGAGTAATTCTCTCTTTAGCGAGATTGATGTACGTGGTTACTTACAGGCAAACGACGTACGGGATTAAACGTAGCTTCTTAAAGATCATATACTACCACCCTAAAAAAAAAAGACCATATACTACCATTCATTATGAAAAAAAAGTACAGGCCAATTAAGAAGATAGCAAAGTTTGGGCCGTCTTGATTCAAACGATATATGGACGCGACGTACAAATATTAGTAGTGCTGCCGCTTTACCTAACTCCAAGTCGCCGTCGCCCGCTATCTAGTGGACGCCGCGCACGGCTGGCCGACCTCATCTGAGAACTACTACGACAACTTCTGCATCAATCAGCTTCAGCTTGCTCCGCTTATAAATTTAGTAGCAACCGACGCCTCCCCTTCCATGAACTAACACTACATACCGATCCATCGAACAAATTGCCAGCAAGCAACGATGACTGTCGTCGTCGTCGATGACGCCGCTGCGGCAGCCCAGCAGCAGCAGCTGCCGCCGGGGCACGGCCAGACGGTGTGTGTCACCGGCGCCGCCGGGTACATCGCGTCGTGGCTCGTCAAGCTGCTGCTGGAGAGGGGCTACACCGTGAAGGGCACAGTGAGGAACCCAGGCACGCACGCACGCGCTGGACATCCATGCGTTTGATCTGTACTTGTGCGAAGGAAAAAAATGTACGTACTCGTGTGCTTAACTTGGTGTCGACGTGATGCATTGCTGTGCGTAGATGACCCGAAGAACGCCCACCTGAAGGCGCTGGACGGCGCCGCCGAGAGGCTGGTCCTCTGCAAGGCCGACCTTCTCGGCTACGACTCCATCCGCGCCGCCGTCGACGGCTGCCACGGCGTGTTCCACACCGCCTCCCCCGTCACCGACGACGCTGTGCGTTCGTTGTACATATATGTTTCCTGCGTACTTGCATCTTGCATATCGGTATAGGATAGCTAACACACGAATCCAAGGCTGGTTTTGGTTTCGGACGTTCGGGTGCATGATCATGCAGGAGCAGATGGTGGAGCCAGCGGTGCGGGGCACGGAGTACGTGATAAAGGCGGCGGCGGAGGCCGGCACGGTGCGCCGGGTGGTGTTCACGTCGTCCATCGGCGCCGTCACCATGGACCCCAACCGCGGCCACGACGTGGTCGTCGACGAGTCCTGCTGGAGCGACCTCGAATTCTGCAAGAAAACTAAGGTCGGCAATAAACCTCTCCATGAAAACTGCATACGCACGAAGCTGCTGGTTCAGTGTAACACAACCACGTGGATACCAGCTACCTAAACTGCAAGGGCAATTTGCCAGCTAATTCACAGTAGCAAAAGCTATTGATTACAGTGTTCCTATCACCACCAACCCTTGATTTTTAACCCTTTTTTGTGAGAAGAATAAATTTTAAATTATGGCCACATCGCACATAATTATTGCACAAACATGACTTCATTGTACCTGACTTAACGACGAGTGGGCGACTGTCTTTCTGCTCATGCCACGATGGACGGATCATCAGAACTGGTACTGCTACGGCAAGGCCGTGGCAGAGCAGGCGGCGTGCAAAGCGGCCAAGGAGCGCGGCGTCGACCTCGTCGTTGTGAACCCCGTGCTGGTGGTCGGGCCGCTCCTGCAGCTGACGGTGAACGCCAGCGCCGTGCACATCCTCAAGTACCTCGACGGCTCGGCCAAGAAGTACGCCAACGCCGTGCAGGCGTACGTGGACGTGCGTGACGTCGCGGTCGCGCACGTCCGCGTATTCGAGGTGCTGGCGGCCTCCGGCAGGTACCTCTGCGCCGAGTGCGTCCTGCACCGGGAGGACGTCGTCCAAATCCTCGGCAAGATCTTCCCCGACTATCCTGTGCCCACAAGGTCAGTCAAACTGGATGTGTTAGTGATCTGTAATCCATCTCTTTCTTGCCCATGCCCTTGCATGTTAATCAATTGTGTAGATACTAGATAGATAGCCTCCTTAGTTTCAAAAGAGATTATGCAGCTTCCACGCTTAGGACATTTTCATTTTTTTAGCTAAGCATTTAACACATCTCTGTCGATTGATGCATCAAACACAAACTTGTGTTACAAGTGAGGTTTCTAATTTCCTCGATACGAGGTGTAGTCCTGTATATGTCTTATTAAGGAGATGTTTTCTCATCCCTTAACGGAATATTTCCTCATTTTTAAGCAAAAAAGTTAAATATATCATTTCACAAACATATAAATTAATTAAAACAAATATACATGTGAATGAGTGCAATATTTATTCAAATTCAAATTTATATATTTGTTAAGCGATATATCACATATTAATCTACCATGTTATTTTTTAAAAAATATATCATGACTATTTTGATGTCTCATTTTTTTTACAAAAAATCACAACTATTTGAATGGTATAAAAGACATGGGGGCAACCCAGATGAAATGACCTTTCCTCTTATGAAATTTATAAGCAGAACTATATTGTGTCTAGGTTAGAACTCCATATATGTTGTTTTAACATAGTAGGTCATAGCCCTACTAACAAAATGTATTAGGCTTGACGAGTCAATAAAACAAATCTAACTAATCAAATGGAGATAAACCTAAAAAAACCCGCTAGAGCGTAACTTTCTTAGCGACACATCATATCAAAACCCAAGTATAGTATTATATGTGTAAAAGCCAGGTCACCACCCCTTAGTGATGTGCTATGTTGTAATCTGGATATGGTGTTAAGTAAGCAAGAATCGGGTCATCGCTTATTTAGCGAGGTGCTATATCACCGCCCAGGTGTACTAAAAAATAAATAAGGGTCTTCACATCTTTATATCTGACTCGATGGGTGGAAATGATAAGAAAGCTAGTCGAGACAATTAGGATATATTTAGGTAGTTAAAATGTAGAGTCTATTATAGGTAAGTTAAGAGAGTTAGTTGATACAACAATTAGGAGACATGTAAATATCTTATACGTTTAAGAAAAGAAGGGTCACAAGACAAAGGAGATAGAAAATATTGTTTTTAAACTTTAGTACTTGAGGATTACTGCAAATAGAAATGGAGTAGAGATTTTTTATTAATAAGAGTCTCAAGAATAATGTGATGAAAGTGAGAAGATAAGGGATATGATTATCTTAGTCAATCTTATCTTTAGTGATATGGCCTTGACATAATTAGCGTGTATGTCCCATAAATAGGCCATAATTAAAGTGCTAAAAGACAATTTTAAAAAGACTTAGATAGCATGGTTAGATGTGTAACTATTAATGAGAAGCTTTTCATTTAAGAAGCTCTTAATAGTCATGTAGGGTCTACAAGTGCAGGTTTTAAGGCAATACATAGAGGTTTGGATATGATAGAAGAAATCAGGAGGGCTAGGAGGTCTTAAACTTTGCAATAACATTTGACTTGTTGTTAACCAACACTTTCTTTATAAAGAGATAATCTCATTTAGTGAATTTTAGTAGTGGACAACACTATAACCAAATTGACTTTACCCTCATAAGAAAAGAAGACAAATGTGCATATTTGGATTGTAAGAAAATATCGGGAGAGTGTTGTTTCTTAACAAAAGATTTTGGTGTCCGATTTTCGTTTTTAGGTGCGTACCCAAAGGATAAACAAGCTAAGATTACAAGGATAAAGTGGTAAAAATTGAAAAGAGAAACATCTATTGTTTTCAAGAAAAAAGTTATCAAAGAGGGCTCTTGGAAAGAAGAAGATAATGTTAACATGTAAAAAAAGATAGCAATATGCATTCAAAAGGTACCTTTAGAGGTATTTAGTGTGACCAAAGTGAGTAGATGTGAACCTAAATATACTTGATGATGAAACAAAAAAAATCCATACAGCTATTAAGAAAAAGAAAGAATGCTATAGGCTTGTAGAGAAGTATAAGATAGCGAAGAAGTCCGTAAAACGAGTCGTGAGGCAAAGAGGTAGGCTCACAAGGATTTTTACTAATAATTGAGTATGAATAATGGAGAGAAGAACATCTATAGGATGACTAGGGTTAGTGAGAGAAAAAACAAGAGATCTCATCCAAGTTAAGTGTATTAAGAATGAAATAGAACTTAGTAAAGAATGATGATGTCTAATATAGATAGCAAGAGTGTTTTGATAATTTATTTAATGGTAACAATGAGAATAGAAAATTTCAGTTGGATAACACCAATATGCATTTTATGCGGAGGATCCAAATATCTGAAGTCAAAAAGGCTTTGAAAATGATTAAGTGGTAAGGCAATGGGTTCTGGTGGTATCCTAATAGAGATGTGGAAATGTCTTATAGATTTAGCTATAATATTGCTAAATTGTTAATATATGGTCGACCAAGATTCTTAAAGAGTAGAGGAGAAATATATTAGTATCGGTCTATAAAAATAAAAGAGATATTCAAAATTATACTAATTATCGAGAAATTAAGTTGATAAGTCATAGGAGAGAGTTATAGAGCATCATTTGAGAGAAATGATGTGAATCTCTATTAACTAATTTGATTTCATGCCTAAAAGGTTATCTATAGAAACAAATTTTTTAATAACACAAGTTATAGAGCGGTATAGGAAATAAAAAAAATTACGTATGATTTTTATTGACTTGAAAAAGTCTTATAATAAAATACCAAAAAATATTATATGATGAGCTTTTCACAAATATAAAGTGTCCTCGTTAAGCATATGTTCAACAATATTATTACTAGGACTCAAACAAGTGATGAATACATATGACTTTTTGATTAAAATAAAACTATATCAAGAGTTAATTTTGAGCCCTTATTTTTTTACATAATTATGAATAAGATCACAAGAGATATATAAGGGGATATTTCTTAAAGTATTCTTTTCACTGATGATGTAATGTTAGTCAATAAAAATCAAATAGGAGTAACAAGAAAGCTATAATTGTAACGGTAGACTCTAAAGTCAAAAGATTTTAGACTCAGTAAAACTAAAACTACATATATGAGATAGGATTTTGTTACTACTACACATGAGACTAGAAATGTTAGTTTAGAGGTCAAGTAGTACCCAAGAAAAATAACTTTGCTATTTAGTATCGATTATACATAGAGATGAAGATATTAATAAAGATGTTAGCAATAGAATCAAAGCGGAGTGGATAAAATGATGAAAATCATCACACATTCTCTATGATAAGAAGTTATCGTAGAAACTAAAAACTAAGTTTTATATAATAGTGATTATACATACGATACTTTATAGTGCAGAATGTTGGTTTAAAAAAATAATATATTTAACAGTTAAGTGTTACGGAGATACATATGTTGATTAAATTTATAGGCATACATAAATGAATTGGGTACGAAATGATGATATACCTGATAAATTAGAGATAGTATCAATTAAAGAAAAACTTGTCTAACACCAGTTAAAATAGTTTAGACATATCTAACGAAGACATCCAGAGATACCCGTGTATAGTAAAATTGTAATACATGACAATAATATACGGAGAGACAAAGAATACTAAAATTTACCTGAAAGAATGCAAAAAGAGACTTAAAATATTAATATGTTTGTTATTAAATAAAAGTGCATGTAAAACAACAATTTTCATGCTCGAATTAGTTTGTTCTTATGTTTTATTTTATTTGTAGTTTATCCCAATTTACTACTGAAAGAGTTTGATGTTAATATTGATATTGATGAACCGAAGTGTCTAGCAAAACTAAAATATAAAAATATTGAACCAAACCACAATGATATTTGGCAAACTATTATTTATTACTACCTTTGATACTACTCCATAAGAATTAGTTTGATTAAAACTTGTCAAGTGTATTTGGTAGGGTGGATCCCACCTTTGGTTGGTGAGTAAGCTAAGGAACAAAAGTTACTGTTTAGTAAAGCAAAAGAAGTAGGTGCAGGGTGCAAGTGAACCAAGACACACGTATGACGGCACGCAAAGCTTTCTTAAGCCTAGTACTGGAGAAGACTAGAGCACATAAAGATTTTATACCGTGATGGGTAAGATTGAAACAAGCTACTTATCAATCCACTACTCTCAACACAACAACAGGTGGAAAAATGAACACATAACCTACACCTACCGCAGTTTCATATGTTAGCAAGTAGTACTAACTCCAAATGCATCTAGGCAACGTTGGAAGCGACAACTCACCACAGCATGCTGCATCATTGCTGAAGTTTGCCATGGTTGTTCCAGGTGCTCTGACGAGGTAAACCCACGGAAGCAGCCGTACAAGATATCCAACAAGAAGGTACAGGATCTTGGCCTCCAGTTCATACCTGTGAACAACTCACTGTACGAGATGGTGAAGAGCCTCCAGGTGAAGGGACACCTTCCAGTGGTGGTCAAAGGGATCCCAGAAGAATTGAATGGTGTGACAGCATGACACTGTTCAAGAAACAGCACATTTGGCGTTCTCCTGTGACAGTGTTAGTCATCTGTTGTTATGTATGTAAACTGTGGACAATGAAAATACGGAGTATACTATGACTAAATATCAACAGACGTGAATTCTTCCCTTTTAAAATTATATATTTATGGGATTTCACGAGTAATTTCTTCCTTGGAATTAGTATAGCTAGCACAATTGATTTCCTTAACCATCTGTACCAAATTATCACCAACCCTCATCTGAAGAAAGATGTGATAACAAATGAAAAATGTGTAAAGCAATATCAGATGTCACTAATTTGAATTCTACTCGTATTAGCAGGATTCATCTCCCTGAAAAGAGATTTAGCACCAGTCAAACAACAATCTTAAAAGGGTAATAATAATCATCCAGATTCCAGATAAAACTATAGTAATCTTTGAAAAAGTACTAACACTTTATTCAATTATTCAAAAATCAAAATAAATTTTTAACAGCCTGTAGCCTGTTTGTAAGCAGTGCAATATTATACTGATCCTATTTTAGGATAGCATGTTTCTTATGGAAGTCATGAACATTTAAGTAGATAACCCTTAAGGTTAGAATGCGTTCCATGGCTGAGAACGTTCAATCTAGAGAAAAATAGAGAAGTGAAATATCATGAAGGTCTGCAAATGTTATGGCCTTATGTATGTATAACATCTCCACTTCTCTCTTGCGGCAATGATCCAATAATGAGCAAATCTGACAAGTTCCCTGGTATCAATACGAACCATTGAGAAGAAAAAATGATGTTCAGCAAGTGGAATTACGAGCTTCATCCACAAAGGCAGAATCTTTGTGGTGGCAATTTTCTATTTATCGCTGCAAGCTTTGAACAAAAATCTGCCATATGAAACAAGATCTTATCACTAGGCAGATTCATAGAAAATGAAACAGATCTTATATCATGAGAAATAAAGTTTTAAAATGGACCTCAAAAGGAAAGAACATTACAAAGAACAACTGGTAAGTTGGCAATTCTTTGGCATAAGAATTGTTGAGGGGGCAAAAAGAGTATATATCAAGAATTCAAGATTGCCTAGGACTACCAAGTTTCTTCCAACTCCATCTTCAACTTTTTTGCATGTATATATATATGCTTATAAATAAAATGAATAGGAGCAAGGAATCTACAATGGAGAATCTCATCAAGTATGATACAGCATAAAGGATCAATATGTTTCTGTTTATGTACATAACACACCAGAACCAATAGAAAACGACACAACCTAACACAACATATGCTTTTGATTGGGCCAACATCATATCCATTCATGATCACAAAACATACAGGACACTCGACGAAAAAAAGAGCAGACATATTAACTTTAATGTAGAAAACCTGAACTCTAATTGTCTTCTGCGCCATGTTTGAATATTTTTTTATCACACTATGCCCAAAGGAGGAGTAAGAGTGCACCACGCAATTCAGAACAAACAAAGGCTGCAATAAGCAAATGATAATCACACAGAAAGAGCAAGACGCAGGCCAGAAAAAAATGGACATAAGTTTAGATGATATTGAATGAATTGTTAGATTGACAGGGATAATTATCCATTTCAACAAACACATTGTTTCCTCTTCCTTCAAGATCATATTATCAGTTGTTACTGCTGATCCTTCCCCGTCCCCTACCCCTTTTCGACATCTGACACAAGAGCTGCTTCCATATGTTCCCAAAAAGATCATGCTGCAAAGATTGACACATACCAAATTTGGCTTGCCACAGACGTTCATTATATTTATCTCCTCTCCCACACATATTTAGCAAGTGGCTTGAAGTCATTTGTACACATAATCTTTCCTTGGTCATGCCACCAGCAAGTAGGTAAGGATTTACTCATTACCAAGTGACAGAGTGCCATTCATAATAGTTTCTCTTACAGCCGATTCAAAGGTACGGAGTTAGGATCTACATCCATATTTGTTTTTTAATATTCATATCTCATCTATATATTTTCTATTTAAATATATAGTTCATCTCCATCATTTTCTATATTAATTTAAACAATCTACTTTTATGTTTTAAAAAATAGATTGGAGTTCAAATGCTGGATTTTCCTGTAACTAGAAATTGGCCATCTGCCAAGAGAATTTAATAGCAGGAAGTTTTCCATGTACAGGTCCCAAGGATGCTTTGTATAAAAAACAAAGAAATAGCCGTTTTACTATCTAGCTGTAGTATAGTACAAAATACATAATAGTTGTTAAATATAAAACTGTGTTCAAGCAATAATTATAAATAAGATTGTAGAGAAAACAAAATACATGTAGAAGCGGGTTAGTCAAAGTGATCAGCGACACCGCAAACGGACAATGCTGATACGATTAAAAGTTTGATATATCTCCTGCTTTGTCTCCACTCATTCTATATCTTCTAGCTTCCAATGTAAAACGAATAAAGGAGCATCGATACGATGCTTTATACCACACAGCAAGAATAGGCATAAAGAGTACAATCGTGATGTTCATCTGACTGAGCAGTTCTAAATTTAACATTCTCCTATTCCAATAGAAAACCAAAACTTCAGTGAGCCTCTTAAATAGACTGATCACCAAATAAAAGGCTAAGAAATTAATTGGCGGCCGCGGGACGCCACTAGAATAACCTCCAAATTCGTGGAACTATAATCATATCACACCGACCACAAGTGATGGAATTACAGCCCAGATCACCTTTTTGGCAAAGCTAGACAAAAACCCTAGGGGAATATCTCTTGTGTGGCACCCAACAGGAACGAATCGAGGGACGGAGAGAGACACCCGCCAGCCACGATTCTTCCTTTCTCCGCACCGCACCACCCCAACCCAACTCGCCCGTGCATTACTATGCACGTCCACCTCGCTGTCGCCCTAGCTCTAGCAAAGCAAAAGCCACGCCGCGGCGACAGAGAACAAATGCGCCTCACCGGAGTAATATGTTTCGCCTCCGCCCCCCTAATCCCCACCCTCTCACGGCTAAAGCAAGCACGGCTAGAGGAAGAGGAGAAGGCAGAAGAGGGTATCACCTCGCGTCGCGTCGTCGGCCTCGGCCGTTGGGCGGTGGACAGAGAGAGCTGCCGTCGCCGCCGCACGCCGGGCTCTCTCTCGGCTGTTCGGTTTCGCTAGGAACCGGATAAAATGTTACTCTTGTTATTTGCTCATTTTGTCATTGTGAAGTGTTTAGACCAATTTATTTTCTTTTTGATTTCTCCTTTGCACGTGAGATGACCAAAACGCCTCTGGATGCAAGACTAATAGATTGATCGCTCAATTGGCTGTGCGTGGGTCCCGATTGTTCTTGCCAGCTCCGGTAGCGACTTCTCTCGCCCGTGAGTGCAAAAAACTGAGCGTCAAACACAAGTTTTCATAGTAGAAGTTTGGATTTATAGCAGACCAGAAATAAGATCATTAAACTCAAATTTTCAGATTGATAGAAGCAGACCCAAAGTTCACAAACCAATCAACGCATAATTCAGTACAGACACAGACTAAACTGCTAATGGTTCAATTGAGTTCACATCTAAGTAAGAATAGGAAGTCATGTCATAGAAAATTAAAGAGGCAAACTAGGTCTTCTTCATTTTCTTAGGAGTCATTTTTTTTTCCTTTTAGAAACAGTAGAACTACTTACTCCTAAATTGCCTATGGCTCCTTTAGAAATGCTGGCTGCTAAAATGCATCGTGTTTCTTTAGTGGTGCTTAATCTTTCTCATAGCAGCATTGCACACATAAGAACAGAAGCTAAGTTACTCACATGCAATAATATTGATTAGATACATACACATACAAATAATGCATTTACCTTCTTGTCACTATTCCTAGGCTTTCCTGCATTATTGTATTGTTGTTTGTTGTCATTTTTGGTGTAGAAGATTCAGTTGGGTATATTGTGTTGTTCTTGGTAGGTTTACTTTTCTTACAAATATGCATATGCAAAATGAGTAGTAAAGGATAAAATTAAAAGGATATAAATGTAGAAAAACTAATACATTTTTCTTTGTTCCTATTCGCACGCGCGGATCGGTCGGTTCACTAAATTGGCTGATGGAGGTCCGATGCAATGCGCCTAAACACACGAAGACCTAAAAGATCTGCTTAGTTCTAGTGTAAGTTCTTTTGACTTTTTAGTGTCTTCGGGTTGTTGGGGTTTAGGGTGTGATAGTCAATTTGACATTTAATAGAAAAGGAAGACATAGAGTTAGATCATTGAGCTAATCGGATGATCAATCGATGTGGACTCTTGTTATCGGCTTGATATGCCGATAGAGTAAAGATAGCTATTGGTTGTGAGATCAATACACCTCTGCTATCGGCTAACTGCCAATAAGAGCTGTAACACTCATACATTGGCTAGAAAGCTGATGACAACATACGCAAATAAAGAAAAAAAATAAAAGACACATCAACTATAGAACTGATGACGCTCTGAATAAAATATACGATAAGCGGTAGAGAGCGAGGTTCGATCTCCCGAAGAGACAAGATCTAGCGACCACCGATGACGGTACCATTAATGCCAGCCTTAATAGATCGGACGGAACTGAGAGAGTATACAGCTAAGACTAACGGCATCGAAACGATGGGAGCTAGATCGGACACACTAACGAAGGGAATGGGTGAACCCATTGGCTGATATCAGCTGCGGGTCCGATGCAAGCATATAAATAAACTTATTGGCTAGCAAAGCCGATGGGAGAAATAAAACCAGTTAGATATCGATGCTAGCCCTATTATACACAATCTTGATAGACCAGATCTAACCGAGATAGTATAAATCCAGATCTAACAAAACCAGATCGATCGCTAGCGGATTAATTGCTGACGATATATGTATATCGGCTAAAAGGCTAATATATTGGTCGTGAAGCTCAGTGTAAAGATAACTCATCGGCTAGCTGCTCCGATGAAACGTCGAGTAAAAACCCAATAACTTAAAGCTCAATCTACTATCAAGAGTCTAAGTAGGTCGGAGTTCACTAATACAGCACGAGACTAATGAAGGGAAAAGAAGCTTGATAAATCGATAAATCCCACGTGAATGTGATGTGATATATTTGATCGGACTAAGAGATCAGACCTAACTGATTTAGGCTTAGACAGAGTGGATACATCAGGATAATTACAGGACTTACCTCTTCGTTTGAGTTCGGACCTAACCAATGTAGCTCTGTGTCGAGAGCTATAACCCATCAGGAAAAATCTAGATGAACCAGGGTAGTGATATGTCGAGATTATATTGATCTGTCGAGATTATTTACAAATTTCCAGAGGGTCTATATTTATACCCTAGGGTTACACAAACTCACACGAATACGAGATAAACTTTCCTAATGATAAAATAAAATCTATCTTAGAGATAAAAAGAAAACTAATTAACTTACATATCTATAAGATATATTTTACAAAAATAAAAACCCACCCTGCTGTGGCTTCTACGATTTCTCTTTAAATCTGGTCTCATCTGGATAATCTTTTATCTTTGACTAAACCGAATCCATTTTCATCTGTTTGATTGGCTCTTTCTCTATATCAATCGGTTTCTTTCCATAAACCAATCGACTCTTCGATCCTGAATCAAATCTGTCTATAGGCTTACCAAATTTTAGTGTTAACAGTTTCATTCATTGGGTGCTTGTAGCTAGCTTGCATATGACCTTTCTCACCACATCTTTTGCATGTAACTGGGCTTCACACCATTTTATTTTTCTCATCATCATTATTTACACTAGTCTTGCTAGCAATCTCAAGATAACCTTTAATCCTCAATTTCCGCTATCTCCCTACACCTGTCTTACGTAGTGGTGCACCCAAGTCAAAAGGCAAGTCCACCTCAATTTCCACAACACTACCAGGTGATCTCTTAAGGATCTCTTCCTTCCACCTAAATAACATTTGAAAACTTTCTTCCCAACATCTTAGACTTAGCTCTCTCCAAGACCTTCCTAACTGTATCATAATTGATCGTTACCTTGTGATCATCCTGCAACTTTGTTTGCAACTCTTTGCGACCCATATTAGGAGAGGTCTTGAGCATATCAATAGCCTTGTTAGCAACCCTAGCCTGCGATGGTGTAGTTGTCTTTATCCTCATGGTAGATGTACATTCAAAGTCTTCATTATGAATTGTGACATGCAATACCAATATGTAATCAATTAGAACTATGTAAATAATAATAGGTGTAGCTGAAATTAGTACCATCATCACTCTGCCTATGCCCAACAAGACTCCATGGACATCCCTCAACTCCACATTTTACCCTAAATCTCTCTAGGTCAGATTTCTTTATGTGAAACTCAAATTCCTTTTTGATTGCAAAATGCCTCATAGCCAACATGAATTCCTTCATCAAGGGGTACTTAGTGCCCTTATTCATACAAGGGTTATTCTTGTCATGAAATATCAAAAGTTCACCTAGGATTGCATCATCAACAGGAATGGTTGCACCCTCATGGCCCTTAATGATAGCAAGATCACTTGTTTCAACAGCATTATTTGATTCATCAACTTGTGCATACTTCTTTGCCATTTCCTCTTCATCTCTCAAGCCTAGAAGTACAAACAATCAATCATCACTCATGATCTGAAACCTTCCCTCGCCATCTTCTCTTTCTTGATCTCCAAGTTATTCCAATCAAAAAATTGAACTAGTTGTTGTTTTGGAATAGACCCATAATCAACAAATAAAGGCACACTTGTACAAATATCTAGATGTTGTGTAGCTATAGCTAAAACTACCGAAGCTGAACTCGTTCCATACTCAACCAATTGAACATCCACTCTAGACCATTGTTCTAAATCCAACCTAAATGAATTGAAAAAAAAATCAAGTTAGCTCCATCTAACTTGATGAACACACAAAGTGGCAACAATAGTGAAGTATTTTACCCTGAGGACACATCTTTGCATTTTGAGCTCATGCCATCAATTCGTTGAATGTAGGTCAACATATGCCAATAACCTCCCAATCTACCAAGTTAGGGTTTCATGCAATTAATCCATACAAACAAGAATACAATCTCAGCATATTCTGGTTGTAATTTCTCACCTTTTAGTAGGCCGCCAGACTAGAAACTAGCGGCTAAGCAATATCTTAGACCTAACAACACCTTCCTAGTCACTGGTGGCTTGTTCCTGTCTAGTTGGTGGAGATAGAGAGAGATGGGGAAGCATGGGAAGGGCCTAGCCAGATGGCAATGGCCCTCCTAGGCGTGCTCCCCAGTGACAGCAAGCATTTGAGGCAGCGAGTGGTGTCGTTGGCAAAGGAACTAGCGAGAGGGAGAAAGTGGTGTTGATGCGCCACTAGAAAATACGGCACGCCTAGCCAAATGAACAAGCGAGAGGATCAATCTATTTAGTCCTGCATCTAGGGGCATTTCAGTCATCAAACAACAATGTAGTGAGTGACAAAGTAATCAAATAACAACGTAGTGAGTGGCATATTATCCATTTTCTCATCCAAACTCCCGACACCTGAATCACCACAAGCCTAAATTGATTTTTATTTTTAGGCTAAGAAGCTAGCTACAATTGCAAGCCTACAACTGGGCCTCAATAATGGGCCCAAAGTTGGTATAGGAAACTTGCAATTGGACCTCACAAATAGGCCCAAAGTTGGTAATAGGGTGTGATGTTAGGCAAGTGAGCTACCAAGAAGGTAAGCCATGGGTGGCCTAGCGAAAGGATGAGGCCATATGGGCATTATCATTAGCAGATGCTCTATCGGTTGACTAAATAAAAAAATACGTCATTTGCCGTATTAGCAGAAAAAATAATTTATCATTAAAACTTTTATATTTGTTTTCTTACCAACTTAAATGTCAATACTGAAAAAGAAATTTCAATAAAAAACCTCAAAAATAATTTAAAAGTTAAGTTTTAAAATTTAAATTTTGACAGTGGCATATGTGTTTTAGGCAACCGATGGGACCTAAAGCACAAATCAGATGTAGTGGTTCTATAATAGTATCAGGCTATCAGCATTCACAAGGTGAAGGATACATAGTCATGTCCAAAAGTTACATGGAGAGGATTCCACAGTGTAAAATTAACGGATCACAAACTGGAGAATGAAATGAAAAGGCGGACAATAAATTTGGCAATCCGGGTAGCACAGTGTGCAGAGGCTCAACAAGCTGAGAAGAATTCTTGGTGGCATTTATGATATATCAACATGTCAAAATTCTTCAAGAGAAACTGCATGCAGAGTTCATGCATGGTATGAGTCACTGACAAGAACGAAAAGTATGAACATAAGCAAACAAATCTGTATGTGAGCACAAAATATAAAACTATATATTCAGAGATGACATAAGAAACAAAGGATGATGCTAACCAAACATAAACACCAAGTAGTTTACTTGTAAGTTTCACCATCAACACATCAATTGATGCTGTCCCAGTAAGACATGTACAACAAAATGGATCATTATATTCAGAATTCCATTCCATAACAGATACAAAACAGTAATAAACAAGATATATATAGGTTTTTTTTAACAAACGAAATATAACTTTCTCTACACCAACTAAGGATGCACACAACCATATATATTTGTGGACACCTAGACTTGAACCTAGTGGATGGAGTTATGCGCTGGTGACTCCACCACCACACCATTAATGCTTCCCCACACACAAGACATATATAAGTAATTGCCTTCATATTAATTATGTGTAATAAGCATGTTTCACTGATTCTCTTTTAGTGCACTACCAGAGGTCCAGAATTAGAATGCAGCAACTTTTGAGAAAATGCGCAGTCATTCTAAATTTAAGCTAGTCACATAACATGCCCCTTTCTTTTCTCTATGTATGCTTAATGTTCAGCACACAAATTTTCCCAGGCACAAGTTCCTGTTAATAAACTTAGCTTTGTGGCTTTCTCTTTGGTCAATTAATTTTCCATTTACATCTCAGATTGAATTATATACATAGCTAGCTAATATCTTTTGGCTCGATCCAATGGTCTACCATCCTGTAATTGAACTTGAAAACAATGCAGAAGTAGGAATGCTGAATGACACACAATATGAGTTGCAGGCACCATACAGGATCATACCACTCTTACATCACGCCTTTTCCATGCTTTGAATCCTATTGCAAAAGTACCTTTTTCACTAATGTGTTGCAAAAGTACCTAATAGACAGATATTGACATCATGAAATGATGAAATAATCCAAGCAGTTGTTCATACCTAACATATAGAACTAGCAATGCCCAGATACACACCAAAGAGCTTTTCTTTGTCTGCCGGCCACTATATAATCATCGCTAGCTGTACAACAATATAAAGAAGCATGCCATCTTCAAACTGAGGATATGGAACACCTGACCAAAGCATGCATGAATGAAGGTCATCGAAAACTGAAAACATAATATATTGAAGGAAGTCCATTTTGCAGCCTTAGAATGACACACCCACAAGTAAACAAGCATTTGTTTGTCTTAAAAAAGTATGTTTTTCCACAACTCGCAAAAAAACAGTGCAAACCATCCTTGACCCCAAACAACTGTTGTTTCAGTTGAGATTGAGACATTTTCGCTAATGTTGACTACTATATTAGGCGGCATGCAAATGACACCCCATTCTGCTACAATTAAGAAAATAGAAAGGGAAAATAATGAAAATAGTGTAACCCAATAAATTAGCAGTCCTTTTCTTAGTTGAAAGATAGGAAGAGTCACACAGTCCCTGATAGGGTTAAATTTGTCCTACAATTTACAGAGGATAAACAGTATCCCTCTAGATGCCACTTCTTGTTAAAACCCTCCACTAATGATTTGTGGCCAGAAATTTAATTAAAGGGTTGTGTTCTAGAGAATTTGCACATTTGTTCATTCAGAATTGGACCATGCTTATAGTTTTATAACTATTTTTTGGTCCCCATCTCTTAACTCTTCCTCTCTTCCACTCATTCTTATCTTCATCGCCTCACCTATCCCAATCCCCACGATCCCTGCCACATTTACGTGCACGTCACCACATATATTTTAGGTATATGTGGGTTTTGGAATTATTCTACAAATATGCCATCAATAAGTATACCATAACCGTATTCGCCTCTCCTTCCCAAAGGCTCTTAGTCACTTTTCCAATCTAGTTTGAACACAGAACTACAGACTAAACCACAATTTTGAGGTTGACATTATTTGCTTGTTTCAAATTCAGTTTAAATGTAGGAGATCTAATGAATAAACTACAATTCCGAGTTTTTGACATTATTTGTCTTGTTGGAAACTAACAAAAACATAGATAGTCAACTTAAATTCTTCTTGCAAGATTTCAAAAGAATATAACACACAGGATATATATAGGACCTCAAAACAGCTCCCCCAAAGTTTCATGGGCGGTCTTGGTCATTTGGTGTCATTTTTTCATTTTCATGTTGTCCATTCTCCAAGATAGCCATTTGTCTTATGTCCTTGTTCCAAATTACTCCCTCCGTTCTCATATAGATGACATCCTAGAATGTGTATTCAAACCTTGATATATTAAAGTATTAATAGATGCAGAAATATTAGGATTTGATATATGAAAATGGAAATATATGGTATTAGTTTTTTCAGAACACAGTACAAACGTAGTAAATTATGAAAAGCACATTATGAAAGTTTGTATTCTTAGTGACTTTTATAAACATATCTGTTTAGAAAAACTAATAAAAAAATATGTTCATTGGAGATTGTGACGATGTCCAAAACATTAGGTAAGGAGTAATGGAGACAGTACCTTTTTTATAAAATCTTTGGCACATATATCACATTCGGTTCTGAACTAAAAAACATCTACTATACACCATCACAAAACTGTCAATAGTAGCAATTTTACATGACATGACCATATCCTAATAACCACCTATTAATACTGACACATAAAATTAGAAAGTTCATGAATCAAAGATGATTCAGGACCAGCTATGTTTAGCCTTGTGCAGAAATTGTTGATTCTAGAAATCAGCAATAATAAACTAGGACTATATGTCGGACTTAAAGCTTAATGGTAACACAAGATAAGAGTTTATATAAATTCAAGCAATCGATGTCAGGAAATACCTACTTCTATTTATAGATGAGATTCCCCTGTGTTAGAGTTCGTGTATGGTGAACACGCTGCCATGTATTGAGTTGTCCCTTGCGTCGAGACCCCTACCTCCACTTATATAAGTTAAGGGGTAAGATTACATGAAAGGTTATCTAAGTAAGATATGACTAAATCCTCCTATTTTATCTATAAGATATTAGGGATTCTCAACATTTATATTTTATCTTGGGATTACCTATGGCAATATCATATCTACAGGATTTCCAAGTCCACGGCTTGACTCATCCCCATTAGCCGAGTTGGATAGGCCTCCCATAGTGTTACCTAGTATCCATTTCCTCCATATACTCCACGGAAGTGTTTTTGCCCTCTAATGAACAACTAACACCAAATTTTTTGCCCATGCATTTGCAAGACAATTTAATATCATTAGTCATTATTTCTACAGCAAAAGAACTATATAACAAATGGAATTGTTTATGGTACTCCAAGATTGGCTAGGTAATTCATTCATCTAACACCTAATACCCCTCTTACCTGTAATGATCTAAAAGAAAGTAGCAAAAGATATTTTTCACTTGCTATGTATAAGAATGGTTGTATGTAAGGCAAGTAATGAGTGAATTAATCTCACTTGTCATATTTGAAATTGAAATTACAATGTACAAATGTAAATTTAATTTTTAAATCATATTTATATACATAATTACAACATATATAAATATCAGTGTGCATACTATATATACATCAATTAGTTTTTTTTTATTTCATTGGGTGACAGTTCATTTTAAGCGTACAAATCCAAATAAGATGAAATTGAATCAGATAATTTAATGCTAATCAACATAGTAAGAATAAGTCCTTGCAGGAAAAAAACATAGCAGGGAACTAGGGATAAGTATTTGTGGGGAAAATTAGACTTTTTACTTTTCATTGATCAGTTATTAAGGACACATATGTATGCACATAGCTTAAGTATTAAATGTGCAGCAAATTTATTTTCATGTGTGCAGCAAGCTGAACAACTTTGTGCTGCTAAGTTCATGCATGACATGCTTAATCAATAATTACATATAACCACTCCAATTGTATATTAATTAAGGCAGCATCAGAATTTTCTTAAAAGGTTAATTAGCAAGATCCACAATTGAATTTTCATGCAGTTAAACTCTATTTTGGTACAGTAAGAATGTGTAGTGTGGACATATCACCTCGATCAAGAAGAGCATATGCCATACAAACACCTTTCATCAATGGACCATTTTGTTTTGTATTGAAATATTTAAATATTCCATAATTAGTGCAAAAAGAAAGGTTCATCCTTGCAAACTCATGTCAATATACTAACATCCTCGCAAAAAAATTATATATTAATTACAGGGTAGATGATGCAATTATTTCCAAGGGCATTGCAAAATCATTAATAACAGATAGAGAACAAATAATTGTAGGCACCTTCCAATCGAATCCAATCTGAGAGTCAGCGGAATAGCTATGCCTATGCACATGTGGAGTAACCAAATTACCGCTTGTAGTTAAGATTTAGTCGAGGCAGAGATCCATCAACTATCTCTAACTGAAAAAAAAGAACTGCATGTTCCATATATACATGCAGCTTGAACATATGAATAGATGCATGTGGATGCCACAGGGAGTGGGGGATTAATTAATGTAGAAAATAGTGGTCCAGTAGTGCAAAAACGGAAAATCATGCTTGCCAATTTAGAAACAATATTGCATATATATTGCTAATGTGGGGAGCATACTTGCAACACTATGAATATCCCCTAAATAAACGGTGGCCTTCTGAATTTCAATCGATTTCAGATAACTTACTGAAACCCGGCGCCAAGAAATATACGATTGGAGGTATAGAAACTGCCAAGAAGAACAATAAATCGTATACATATGAATCTCCAAGAAGATAATACTAAGTTCATGGGTTAACGCAAGCTCTATTCTGCATACAATAAAACGACCTTTGGTTAAACTGTGCTATTCCCAATTTCCCACACGGGGATCATACAGAGCATAAAAACAAAAAGTTAGCCATTAGAGAGTTAGTAAAACCACTACACAAGATAATTAGAGTAACTACTGAGCTTGTATGTATTATCTCTTAGATTAGTTCCTAGCTACGAGCTCAAATTAAGAAAAAGATAAATACATGCAAGAGAAAACCCAAGCTGAAAAAGGAAAACAATTGCACAAATGAACCAACCAACCAACCAACCACAATATGCTCCTAGTTCAGGAAGCACATCCACGAGACGCACAACCAAATAATTGATAATCGCCATTAGAGGCAAAACTGTCAGGAATCATGGAAAGAGCAAGACGTGGAGAATTAACAGTACAATAATACCACAAGTAGACCTTGTACCAGGAGACAAGGAGACGCTTTAGCAGAAGCTAGCCAGGAGAGAGGGATCGAGCGGGAGCTTACCGGAGACGGAGGTTTCCAGATCTAGAAGGCGCCGACGCCGGTAGGTGCCTCTCCCTTCCACTTGTGGCAAGATCTGCCTCCAGACGCAGCCATGGCGCTATCTCCTACCAACCTCAAGCACCACAACCATGAGAAATGAGGAAATAATCAGGATAAAAGAAAAACAGCTCAAAAATTTAGCGAGATTTTTGGCTGAAACATCCTGTAAAGGAAAAGGGAAAACAGACGAAGGCAAGTGAGAGAGGAACATGGAGAGGGGAAGCAAAGCATGCAAGGACTGGTCAAAACAGTGGTTTCCGTTAACCACACCTGGGGCGGCGAGCAAAGATCCGTATTAATCAAACCCACCACGCGTCGTCTTCCCCAATACGCCGTGCTAATAATCCTTGAAAGGCACAAACATGGAAACGAGGAGCTCACCAAGAAAAGCAAGTGCGCAAAAGGTAAATCCATGCGTCTCAGCAGCTCACGAGAGTACTCCTGTTCCAAAGAGGGCGCGTGCAGCTGCAGCCTCAGCCCATCGGAATCCGAGCTCTGGGACAAGATAAGGCTCTGGTTGGGAACCGAGCCATGCCGCCCGTTGCGTTCACTCCGCCCCGCCCCACCTCCTTGCTGCACCTGCAAACACACGCGACGGAAAGAACGGCAGGGGAGATGGATGGACATGGACGGCAGCCACAGCGGAGCAAGTCCCGAGGCGGGAGGAGAGAGCTGACAGAGAGAGAAGTGAGCACGCAACGGCAGCTGCGTCCGTCGTCTTCGTCGTCACCAGGAGTAGCAGGCCAGCAGCCGTATTCAGATGCAGTCTGCCCGCTGAGTGCTCACTCTCTTCTGTCAGCCACCGCCATCGGTCGTCGCCCCCACACTTTGCGTCCACCCGCCCCTCCACCGCAATCCAATCGCAGATCGACAAACATCAGAAAGGAAGAGGCAAACCCAATCTGTCAACTAAGTACTCCTATGGCGGAACGAGCCAAGAAGAGGCCAGATCTGGGAGGGAGGGTTTTCTTCTTCAACCGTTTTGGTGGTGATATAATTGTGTGCCGCCGATGAATTATAGGGGATGGTCTGAATATTTATATCGGGAGAGGATGAGATTCTGCTCATAAGTATAAAAATAGTTGGTGAATAATAAAGACGACATGTAAACTATAAAATATAAAATATAGAGACCATTTGCTATAAATATTATTTTTCATATAATTTAACTTTTATAATGTGATTTGTATATTTTTCATATAAACCATATTTATATCTTTTATATTTCTATTTATCATAATATGATTATATAAGTATTAATTCTCTATAATTATTATCACCGTTTTCTGTTTTTTCAATTTATGCTTTGATTCCTACACCATTTACTAGCTTGTTTTGTTGATCAATCTTATTATTAAATGATCCATCAACACATATTCCTCCAATAGTACACTTCCTTTGCTACGGTAACTTTTTGTTTGAACTAATATTGCTACTACTGTTTCATTGTTGTGCTAACTTTTGTTTGCATTACTGTGCCATGGAATCAAGGCAGGCATTTTGGTGAATAGTGTTTGTACACTAATAGATAATATTTTCCAACGGCCATGGTTTACATTAAGAGGATCCAAGATTATGTATGAAAAATGATCATTATGTATATCAAAAATATATCCATTGGTAAAAGGATGGCGTCTTAAAATATGTGAAGGATAATATAATACTACATGCAAAAAAATTAGGATTAAAAATGGGAAAATTATACTTGTAAATTTGTTTTGAAAAACTCTTCCATATAGTGAAGTTTTTAATATCTCTATAAACAAATAGTTTAAAAGTAATAATAAAACAATGGACTGAAACGTTAACTTAAAATGTAGGTAGTACAATATGTGTGCATTAGCGTAGGATAGTTTCAATAGTATTAATTATACTACCACAAAAGCCAAAAATCTAATGTGGCACTGAGCTAATGAGACATGGAAAAATCTAAACAAACTAGATCACATGCAAGAGCTGGTGTTGGTGGCAACTAATTTAAGACATTTACACTAGGTCAGGTAGTATCAGTTCTATAAGTCTCCTGTTCCAATATCGGCACCAAGTCATTAGTGTTGGTTATAACCATGTAGGATTATATGTAGGCTCCTAGGGTTGCGCTGGTAATCACATAAGTGCCAGTGCTCGATCAGAACTAGCACCCATAATCGCACGTAGGTGTCGATTCTAAAATAGTAGCCAGCATCTATGAGGCTGATAGCGCTTTATAGGTGCCAGTTTTATATTAGAATTGGTACTACAGTCTTGGAGAAAAAAAAATGGCTGCTATAAATGCACCATAATTAGCAGCCACAAACAAATAGCAGATTATATATACATTCAGATTTACAAGTCTATGACCACAAAATCCATCCACACAATAGTTCATAACTTCATATATCCAAAACCCCACCACATACACATATGAAACATCTCCACATCCAAATTAATCCTAACATTAAATCCATCTCCACATGCACATACATACAATTAATATCCACTTTTCCAATCTATCCACATTAATTCACATCCAAATTAACCCATATCCTTAGCTAAAGCCACATCGATATCAACACAAACATCAAAAGTTGTAAAACTTAGCATCATTAATATAATATCTTGCATGAACATTTTAATCACTATCTTGAACACTCAATAGTTGTTGGCTTAATCTAAAAAGATATTGAATATCACAGTCGATTGTGGAGACTGATACACATATCTATGCAAACTCAATAAAGTGTCTCATAATAGGATCACAACACTGTAGATTGATGACACAGCAAAGTGGTTTAGCAAAAGGTAATGGAATTGTCAACACTTCTACCGAGTCACTCTACTATGTTAATCAATATGTTGTGTAGTGATCATTTACAAGAGACTTTGATGGATTTCTATGGATATGTCCTCAAGTCTCTACAGTTGACAGTAATCCACAATATCTAGTTAGGTTAGCAATATTCTCAACTCCGACAATACTTCGCTTTCTATTGAAATCCACATGGCGCTCCATCTCAGACGAGTATTTGACATCAAAGACTTGTATTATAGATTTCACGAGTACAAATGGTTCATCTTGATAACCTACATTCTTTAGGTTCATGATGATCATTTCGTATTTGCCAACCTTCAACTACCTTGAAATTTTGACCCATTGAAACTAAAAAAGCAGGACCTTTAGAGGCCCATAGTCAAACTCTCAGATTACCTCTATAAAGCCATAGTACGCCTATTTGGTGCCATTATTGTCAAAGACGTTTATGCGAACACCACTATTTTGGTACGTGATGTTGTCATTCTAGGCTATAATGTAAAAAGTATATCCATTAATGTCATACCCTTGAAATGTATAAATTGTGCTCGATGGCCTCTAAGACAAAAACATACAAATGGTCACTATTAGCATTTGTAGCATCATATGCCTCAGTAACTAATCACTAAAATTAAGCCTATGCTGCCTCATGATCCATGCCTCTAATTTGTCCAGGTTGTCATTGCGAAGTGTGTTGTAACGCATGTCCACAATGGAGCCACCAAGACCGACTACTAGAGTATTGCAAAGTGTGCTTGTCGTAATGTTGCTAGGTTAGGAGAGACTATTGTTTTATGACCTAATATCCCTTTCCCCAGTAGGCTACCCTCATGTCGGGACAATGGCACACCAATGGGCTTTAAATCCATATAATCGATACAAAACTTAATAACCTCCTTTGTTGCATGACTCTCTATGATACTACCTTCTGGTCGAACTATGTTACACATATTTCTTTATAATCACCATGAATCTCTCAAAATCCCACATGTTATGCAAATACACTAGACCGAGAATCTTTATCTCTTTCATGATATGTGTCATGAGATGAACCATTACATCAAAAAATGATGGTGAAAAACACATCTCGAGTTGGTAAAGGGTAACGATTACCTCTTTCGGAAGCTTGTCTAGCATGGTTAGATCGATCACCTTCTAATATACGGCGATGAAGAATAAGCACAACTTTATGATTGGGTTTTGAACCTTCTCTAGAAAGATACCTCTAATTGCAATAGAAAGCAGTTTGTGTCATCAACATGTGGAAGTCACGTGACTTTATGCCAACTAATTTCTTTTCTTTCATGCTGACAATTCTTTTAATGTTCATGGAGTAATCAAACAGGACTTTTATAATCTACAAGCAATTCAATAGGCTTATTTTCTCTACAACACTAACGATGTAGCATGCGGGGGTGGGAGGTAGTGGCAGCTATTCCCGTTATCTTTAGGATGTAGCTATGTTCTGATGTTCATGTTTGCGAGGTCTCTCTGAGCTTTTAATGTATCATTTGTTTTACCAAGTATGTTTAACAACATTTTGATCAAACTATCACACATATTCTTTTCAGCGTGTATCACGTTGATTGCATGATGGATATCCAAATATTTCCAACATGGTAGGACCCAAAAGACACATCTTTTTTTCCAAAGAGTGCCTCACCACCTTTACACGCTATGCTTGTATTGTCGGGCGCCTTACCAAATATACATTTAATATCTTTTACCTCATTGAAAATCTCTTTGCCAGAATAATGTTTTGGAGCTACACCCTCCATTGTGCCATTGAAATCTCTTATATTTCTATGGTACAGGTGGCCGGCTAGAAGAAACCTTCGATAGTTCATGTACATAGTCTTTTCATGGTACCTTAGCTACATGCTCATTGTGTTCCACATGCACTGCACACATGCATGACTGCCTTTCATTGCTTGCCCAGATGTGTTACTAGCCATAGGGTAATCTTGGATGATTACAAATAATATTGCCCTTACGGTGAAGTACTCTCTATTGTGCTCATCCTAAATCCGCACACCAACATCCCATTGTAACCAAAAATCTTTCACCAATAGTTTGAAGTAGACATCGATATTATTGCCATGTTGCTTTGGCCCTTGGATTAGAAGTGGCATCATGATATAATTGTGCTTTATGCATAACCAATAAGGATGGTTACAAATAACAAGTGCCACTTGCCATGTGCTATGCTGACTACTAATGTCACCAAATGAATTCATCCTGTCTGTGTTTAGCCATAACCTTATATTCCTAATGTCGTGCACAAATTGCTTTCTATACTTTCTATTTATCTTTCTCCATTAAAATCCATCAACAAGGTGCCTTATCACCCCATCCTGTGTATGCTCTTCGTGATAGCAACACATCGTCTTTGCATGCTTTCTATTTGCATACAGACGTTCAATTTGAGAAATTATAGAAAAGTACCACACAACCTTAACTGGTACTTTTTTTCTTCTTTACAATAGGACCACCACTTATCACTATCACCATCACCATCAATATGTCCCACCTTATATCGTGGTGCTTTGTAAACTAGATACGCATCTAAATTGGCATAGTCACCTCGATACAAGATACAGTTGTTTCAACAGGAATGATTTTTTATACTTCTAGCATAAGTGGGAAGACAACCTCTTCTCTTGGTACGTTGTTTTTGATAGTATATTATCTATTGGAAGGATGTCTCTAATCAGCTATGGCAACTCTCTAAAGCTGTTGTCAGTCCAATAGTTGTTTGATTTCATTTGCCGCAACGATAGGATGACGTGCATTTTGGTGTGCTCCTCCTTGCATCTAGGATAAAGTGGGGTTTTCTGAGTCGTCCACCATGGCCTTGAACTTGTCGTATTCCCTATCATTAGTATAGCCCATCTCCCCATCATGCAACATCTGGTCCATATAGGTTCATCACTATCACATCTACCTTTGTCATTTGACAACTCCACATTATGTCCACCTATCTCTACATCCGGATGCTCATATTCGTCCTGTTTATCCTGACATGTGTAATTATACATAAAACCCCTCATAATAAGATGTGAGTGAACTTGTTTTTGCAAGAAATTGTTTCTCATTCCTACAATCAATGCAAGGACAAGACACATATTTTAGTGCATCCAACAATTTGGAACTTGTCATCGAGGTCATGAAGTTTGTTACTCCCCTAGCATACTCCAATGAATCACGTGGCGTATCGTACAAAGATGATCCATCGATCCTAAAAAAAATTAAATTAAACATTGACATACATATATTACTTACTACGAAAATAAGTCTAAAATTAATGCAACCCTAGTGTATAACCTCAAAAATTCAATCTCTAATTTCAAGATTAATAATCTCTAAATTAATCCAAGATTTAAGTTAAGAATCTCTAAATTACTCCAAGATTAATAGGCTTAAAAAAGATTTACAAATGCAATATAACAAAATATCACAATCATCCCTACTTCTCTACATACATAATATCTCATAGGTTTTTTAAAAAAAATATCAAAATCACAACCCTAGCTTGTGTGTAATTTCTTAATTACTCATTTTTACCTTTAATAAGTGACCATTTTTTATCAAATAAATATGATCATCCCATAATTTCAATCAATCATATAATAGTAGCACTCGAATCAAATCAAAATTCAAATTATTGATCTAATTCAACAAGAGGAATTGAAAATTTGAGTTGAGAAAAATTAGCAACCTAAGACCACAATCTACCATCTACATTCATCACAAATGAAATAAATGCATAGAGAATCAAGATAAACTAACCTTCAAACATCCAAACACATATAAGCAAAACCTACCTCCTTGGCTGATTGAGGAAGAATAGAGGTCATCTTTGTTTTGCTGATCGAACTAGGGGTGGGGAGAACAACATATAAGCTAGCCATATAGGTATTGGCTCTAGCACATGCCCTTGTCAGAACCGCTAAAAGGTGTCGGTTCAAGTTAGAAACTAACACCTATGTTGTAGGTGCCGATTCTTAACAAATCTTTGGCACACTTAAAGTGTCAAAGACCATTGGGGAAGACTTATAGGTGCTGGTTCTTAATTTAATCATGCCCAAATGACTCTAGTGGGCGAGAAATGCCTCATAGGTGCAAGTTTTAAGCAAATAACACCTATGAGGCTGGCACATTTATGATGTTCTATACTAGTGTTATATCCAAGCAAAAATGCACAAGGGACATGCTAATTGTTTCATTGTGTCAATGTATAATAGCCCGACTATATTATTGATGTATATAGGGTACATCTGGTATGAGTATTGTCAAACCTGCGATCAAAGAAATAAGAGACAGAGATTTTTATACAGCTTCAGACCTCTAGTGTTGATAATGGTCATACTCTTACTTATATGTATTACCTTTTATGAGCACACCGAATAAGATTGTGTGGTTGGGAACACTAATTTAGATACTTGACTAAGTCGATGAGACAAGATCTTGGTGATGTGGTCAATGACAGATTGTGGGGCTCTTCCTGATGTTGGCTCAATGTTGCTAATATTGACTTATGGATTGAGTCAATGCCCTTCTCATCTGTGATGCCTTGTATTTATACACTTGCATATTTCTTGTCGAAGTAGATCTAGGGAGATATAGCAGGATACATTTGAGCAGTGCTGATCATCACCAAGTTGGATTAGGTAACCCCTTCCCTAGTAGATGTCTGGTTTCTTATCTGCTCGGGTGTCTATTCCTTATTTAAAGATATATTTTCTTATACAACTACGTATGTGGTACTCCCGATGAGGTAAAAGTGTGCCTTTGGGGTATCCTATATTTACTATATTGACACGTTGTCATGGGTTTCTATGCAAATATGGTGATCTCTATGTGAATATTTATTATATTTTTCTCTACATGACAAAACTATTGTTCAACAAATATGGGCAGTCTCAGTGCAAGACACTACAGGCAGTATCTATATCCTAAACGTCACATACAAACTAGGGGAAGACACAACTTGCCCCCAACCCCCCTCATACACTATTAATTCAATATGCTACTCCCTGTTCACAAATATGACTATTTCTAAATTATATAGCAAAGATTAATATTAAGGAGAAAAGGCTTTGATGTCATTAAATATTGAATGGTTGGAAGTGCAAGGGTGGTTGGGGATAACATGCAAAAGAATTTAAATAAGTGTTAATCGATAGAGTAAATAGTATATTGGAATGCTTATATTTGTCAACAAATTTTAAATGCTTACACTGCATTCAATTGGGCTAAACAGACGGTCTTTTCCACGCTAGATGCATTAGCACATGATTAAGTGAACTACTACAAACTTAAAAAAAAGATTTATTTGATTTTTAAATATATATATATAATTTATAAAAAATATATCGTTTAGTAATAAAAAACAATCAATAAGCTGACAAACTCATTTTGAATGTGGATATAGGGATTTACTAATTAATGTAATTTGTCTCTTTATATCGTGAATACACTATGTCTCATGCAAGACCTAAGAATCCTTCTTGTTAATTCTTGTCACATCATCATATGTCATTCGTTGTAACCCATTTAATATACTCGGTCATTGTTCTTGTTTCATGCAATTAATCCATACAAACAAGAATACAATCTCAGCATATTCTGGTTGTAATTTCTCACCTTTTAGTAGGCCGCCAGACTAGAAACTAGCGGCTAAGCAATATCTTAGACCTAACAACACCTTCCTAGTCACTGGTGGCTTGTTCCTGTCTAGTTGGTGGAGATAGAGAGAGATGGGGAAGCATGGGAAGGGCCTAGCCAGATGGCAATGGCCCTCCTAGGCGTGCTCCCCAGTGACAGCAAGCATTTGAGGCAGCGAGTGGTGTCGTTGGCAAAGGAACTAGCGAGAGGGAGAAAGTGGTGTTGATGCGCCACTAGAAAATACGGCACGCCTAGCCAAATGAACAAGCGAGAGGATCAATCTATTTAGTCCTGCATCTAGGGGCATTTCAGTCATCAAACAACAATGTAGTGAGTGACAAAGTAATCAAATAACAACGTAGTGAGTGGCATATTATCCATTTTCTCATCCAAACTCCCGACACCTGAATCACCACAAGCCTAAATTGATTTTTATTTTTAGGCTAAGAAGCTAGCTACAATTGCAAGCCTACAACTGGGCCTCAATAATGGGCCCAAAGTTGGTATAGGAAACTTGCAATTGGACCTCACAAATAGGCCCAAAGTTGGTAATAGGGTGTGATGTTAGGCAAGTGAGCTACCAAGAAGGTAAGCCATGGGTGGCCTAGCGAAAGGATGAGGCCATATGGGCATTATCATTAGCAGATGCTCTATCGGTTGACTAAATAAAAAAATACGTCATTTGCCGTATTAGCAGAAAAAATAATTTATCATTAAAACTTTTATATTTGTTTTCTTACCAACTTAAATGTCAATACTGAAAAAGAAATTTCAATAAAAAACCTCAAAAATAATTTAAAAGTTAAGTTTTAAAATTTAAATTTTGACAGTGGCATATGTGTTTTAGGCAACCGATGGGACCTAAAGCACAAATCAGATGTAGTGGTTCTATAATAGTATCAGGCTATCAGCATTCACAAGGTGAAGGATACATAGTCATGTCCAAAAGTTACATGGAGAGGATTCCACAGTGTAAAATTAACGGATCACAAACTGGAGAATGAAATGAAAAGGCGGACAATAAATTTGGCAATCCGGGTAGCACAGTGTGCAGAGGCTCAACAAGCTGAGAAGAATTCTTGGTGGCATTTATGATATATCAACATGTCAAAATTCTTCAAGAGAAACTGCATGCAGAGTTCATGCATGGTATGAGTCACTGACAAGAACGAAAAGTATGAACATAAGCAAACAAATCTGTATGTGAGCACAAAATATAAAACTATATATTCAGAGATGACATAAGAAACAAAGGATGATGCTAACCAAACATAAACACCAAGTAGTTTACTTGTAAGTTTCACCATCAACACATCAATTGATGCTGTCCCAGTAAGACATGTACAACAAAATGGATCATTATATTCAGAATTCCATTCCATAACAGATACAAAACAGTAATAAACAAGATATATATAGGTTTTTTTTAACAAACGAAATATAACTTTCTCTACACCAACTAAGGATGCACACAACCATATATATTTGTGGACACCTAGACTTGAACCTAGTGGATGGAGTTATGCGCTGGTGACTCCACCACCACACCATTAATGCTTCCCCACACACAAGACATATATAAGTAATTGCCTTCATATTAATTATGTGTAATAAGCATGTTTCACTGATTCTCTTTTAGTGCACTACCAGAGGTCCAGAATTAGAATGCAGCAACTTTTGAGAAAATGCGCAGTCATTCTAAATTTAAGCTAGTCACATAACATGCCCCTTTCTTTTCTCTATGTATGCTTAATGTTCAGCACACAAATTTTCCCAGGCACAAGTTCCTGTTAATAAACTTAGCTTTGTGGCTTTCTCTTTGGTCAATTAATTTTCCATTTACATCTCAGATTGAATTATATACATAGCTAGCTAATATCTTTTGGCTCGATCCAATGGTCTACCATCCTGTAATTGAACTTGAAAACAATGCAGAAGTAGGAATGCTGAATGACACACAATATGAGTTGCAGGCACCATACAGGATCATACCACTCTTACATCACGCCTTTTCCATGCTTTGAATCCTATTGCAAAAGTACCTTTTTCACTAATGTGTTGCAAAAGTACCTAATAGACAGATATTGACATCATGAAATGATGAAATAATCCAAGCAGTTGTTCATACCTAACATATAGAACTAGCAATGCCCAGATACACACCAAAGAGCTTTTCTTTGTCTGCCGGCCACTATATAATCATCGCTAGCTGTACAACAATATAAAGAAGCATGCCATCTTCAAACTGAGGATATGGAACACCTGACCAAAGCATGCATGAATGAAGGTCATCGAAAACTGAAAACATAATATATTGAAGGAAGTCCATTTTGCAGCCTTAGAATGACACACCCACAAGTAAACAAGCATTTGTTTGTCTTAAAAAAGTATGTTTTTCCACAACTCGCAAAAAAACAGTGCAAACCATCCTTGACCCCAAACAACTGTTGTTTCAGTTGAGATTGAGACATTTTCGCTAATGTTGACTACTATATTAGGCGGCATGCAAATGACACCCCATTCTGCTACAATTAAGAAAATAGAAAGGGAAAATAATGAAAATAGTGTAACCCAATAAATTAGCAGTCCTTTTCTTAGTTGAAAGATAGGAAGAGTCACACAGTCCCTGATAGGGTTAAATTTGTCCTACAATTTACAGAGGATAAACAGTATCCCTCTAGATGCCACTTCTTGTTAAAACCCTCCACTAATGATTTGTGGCCAGAAATTTAATTAAAGGGTTGTGTTCTAGAGAATTTGCACATTTGTTCATTCAGAATTGGACCATGCTTATAGTTTTATAACTATTTTTTGGTCCCCATCTCTTAACTCTTCCTCTCTTCCACTCATTCTTATCTTCATCGCCTCACCTATCCCAATCCCCACGATCCCTGCCACATTTACGTGCACGTCACCACATATATTTTAGGTATATGTGGGTTTTGGAATTATTCTACAAATATGCCATCAATAAGTATACCATAACCGTATTCGCCTCTCCTTCCCAAAGGCTCTTAGTCACTTTTCCAATCTAGTTTGAACACAGAACTACAGACTAAACCACAATTTTGAGGTTGACATTATTTGCTTGTTTCAAATTCAGTTTAAATGTAGGAGATCTAATGAATAAACTACAATTCCGAGTTTTTGACATTATTTGTCTTGTTGGAAACTAACAAAAACATAGATAGTCAACTTAAATTCTTCTTGCAAGATTTCAAAAGAATATAACACACAGGATATATATAGGACCTCAAAACAGCTCCCCCAAAGTTTCATGGGCGGTCTTGGTCATTTGGTGTCATTTTTTCATTTTCATGTTGTCCATTCTCCAAGATAGCCATTTGTCTTATGTCCTTGTTCCAAATTACTCCCTCCGTTCTCATATAGATGACATCCTAGAATGTGTATTCAAACCTTGATATATTAAAGTATTAATAGATGCAGAAATATTAGGATTTGATATATGAAAATGGAAATATATGGTATTAGTTTTTTCAGAACACAGTACAAACGTAGTAAATTATGAAAAGCACATTATGAAAGTTTGTATTCTTAGTGACTTTTATAAACATATCTGTTTAGAAAAACTAATAAAAAAATATGTTCATTGGAGATTGTGACGATGTCCAAAACATTAGGTAAGGAGTAATGGAGACAGTACCTTTTTTATAAAATCTTTGGCACATATATCACATTCGGTTCTGAACTAAAAAACATCTACTATACACCATCACAAAACTGTCAATAGTAGCAATTTTACATGACATGACCATATCCTAATAACCACCTATTAATACTGACACATAAAATTAGAAAGTTCATGAATCAAAGATGATTCAGGACCAGCTATGTTTAGCCTTGTGCAGAAATTGTTGATTCTAGAAATCAGCAATAATAAACTAGGACTATATGTCGGACTTAAAGCTTAATGGTAACACAAGATAAGAGTTTATATAAATTCAAGCAATCGATGTCAGGAAATACCTACTTCTATTTATAGATGAGATTCCCCTGTGTTAGAGTTCGTGTATGGTGAACACGCTGCCATGTATTGAGTTGTCCCTTGCGTCGAGACCCCTACCTCCACTTATATAAGTTAAGGGGTAAGATTACATGAAAGGTTATCTAAGTAAGATATGACTAAATCCTCCTATTTTATCTATAAGATATTAGGGATTCTCAACATTTATATTTTATCTTGGGATTACCTATGGCAATATCATATCTACAGGATTTCCAAGTCCACGGCTTGACTCATCCCCATTAGCCGAGTTGGATAGGCCTCCCATAGTGTTACCTAGTATCCATTTCCTCCATATACTCCACGGAAGTGTTTTTGCCCTCTAATGAACAACTAACACCAAATTTTTTGCCCATGCATTTGCAAGACAATTTAATATCATTAGTCATTATTTCTACAGCAAAAGAACTATATAACAAATGGAATTGTTTATGGTACTCCAAGATTGGCTAGGTAATTCATTCATCTAACACCTAATACCCCTCTTACCTGTAATGATCTAAAAGAAAGTAGCAAAAGATATTTTTCACTTGCTATGTATAAGAATGGTTGTATGTAAGGCAAGTAATGAGTGAATTAATCTCACTTGTCATATTTGAAATTGAAATTACAATGTACAAATGTAAATTTAATTTTTAAATCATATTTATATACATAATTACAACATATATAAATATCAGTGTGCATACTATATATACATCAATTAGTTTTTTTTTATTTCATTGGGTGACAGTTCATTTTAAGCGTACAAATCCAAATAAGATGAAATTGAATCAGATAATTTAATGCTAATCAACATAGTAAGAATAAGTCCTTGCAGGAAAAAAACATAGCAGGGAACTAGGGATAAGTATTTGTGGGGAAAATTAGACTTTTTACTTTTCATTGATCAGTTATTAAGGACACATATGTATGCACATAGCTTAAGTATTAAATGTGCAGCAAATTTATTTTCATGTGTGCAGCAAGCTGAACAACTTTGTGCTGCTAAGTTCATGCATGACATGCTTAATCAATAATTACATATAACCACTCCAATTGTATATTAATTAAGGCAGCATCAGAATTTTCTTAAAAGGTTAATTAGCAAGATCCACAATTGAATTTTCATGCAGTTAAACTCTATTTTGGTACAGTAAGAATGTGTAGTGTGGACATATCACCTCGATCAAGAAGAGCATATGCCATACAAACACCTTTCATCAATGGACCATTTTGTTTTGTATTGAAATATTTAAATATTCCATAATTAGTGCAAAAAGAAAGGTTCATCCTTGCAAACTCATGTCAATATACTAACATCCTCGCAAAAAAATTATATATTAATTACAGGGTAGATGATGCAATTATTTCCAAGGGCATTGCAAAATCATTAATAACAGATAGAGAACAAATAATTGTAGGCACCTTCCAATCGAATCCAATCTGAGAGTCAGCGGAATAGCTATGCCTATGCACATGTGGAGTAACCAAATTACCGCTTGTAGTTAAGATTTAGTCGAGGCAGAGATCCATCAACTATCTCTAACTGAAAAAAAAGAACTGCATGTTCCATATATACATGCAGCTTGAACATATGAATAGATGCATGTGGATGCCACAGGGAGTGGGGGATTAATTAATGTAGAAAATAGTGGTCCAGTAGTGCAAAAACGGAAAATCATGCTTGCCAATTTAGAAACAATATTGCATATATATTGCTAATGTGGGGAGCATACTTGCAACACTATGAATATCCCCTAAATAAACGGTGGCCTTCTGAATTTCAATCGATTTCAGATAACTTACTGAAACCCGGCGCCAAGAAATATACGATTGGAGGTATAGAAACTGCCAAGAAGAACAATAAATCGTATACATATGAATCTCCAAGAAGATAATACTAAGTTCATGGGTTAACGCAAGCTCTATTCTGCATACAATAAAACGACCTTTGGTTAAACTGTGCTATTCCCAATTTCCCACACGGGGATCATACAGAGCATAAAAACAAAAAGTTAGCCATTAGAGAGTTAGTAAAACCACTACACAAGATAATTAGAGTAACTACTGAGCTTGTATGTATTATCTCTTAGATTAGTTCCTAGCTACGAGCTCAAATTAAGAAAAAGATAAATACATGCAAGAGAAAACCCAAGCTGAAAAAGGAAAACAATTGCACAAATGAACCAACCAACCAACCAACCACAATATGCTCCTAGTTCAGGAAGCACATCCACGAGACGCACAACCAAATAATTGATAATCGCCATTAGAGGCAAAACTGTCAGGAATCATGGAAAGAGCAAGACGTGGAGAATTAACAGTACAATAATACCACAAGTAGACCTTGTACCAGGAGACAAGGAGACGCTTTAGCAGAAGCTAGCCAGGAGAGAGGGATCGAGCGGGAGCTTACCGGAGACGGAGGTTTCCAGATCTAGAAGGCGCCGACGCCGGTAGGTGCCTCTCCCTTCCACTTGTGGCAAGATCTGCCTCCAGACGCAGCCATGGCGCTATCTCCTACCAACCTCAAGCACCACAACCATGAGAAATGAGGAAATAATCAGGATAAAAGAAAAACAGCTCAAAAATTTAGCGAGATTTTTGGCTGAAACATCCTGTAAAGGAAAAGGGAAAACAGACGAAGGCAAGTGAGAGAGGAACATGGAGAGGGGAAGCAAAGCATGCAAGGACTGGTCAAAACAGTGGTTTCCGTTAACCACACCTGGGGCGGCGAGCAAAGATCCGTATTAATCAAACCCACCACGCGTCGTCTTCCCCAATACGCCGTGCTAATAATCCTTGAAAGGCACAAACATGGAAACGAGGAGCTCACCAAGAAAAGCAAGTGCGCAAAAGGTAAATCCATGCGTCTCAGCAGCTCACGAGAGTACTCCTGTTCCAAAGAGGGCGCGTGCAGCTGCAGCCTCAGCCCATCGGAATCCGAGCTCTGGGACAAGATAAGGCTCTGGTTGGGAACCGAGCCATGCCGCCCGTTGCGTTCACTCCGCCCCGCCCCACCTCCTTGCTGCACCTGCAAACACACGCGACGGAAAGAACGGCAGGGGAGATGGATGGACATGGACGGCAGCCACAGCGGAGCAAGTCCCGAGGCGGGAGGAGAGAGCTGACAGAGAGAGAAGTGAGCACGCAACGGCAGCTGCGTCCGTCGTCTTCGTCGTCACCAGGAGTAGCAGGCCAGCAGCCGTATTCAGATGCAGTCTGCCCGCTGAGTGCTCACTCTCTTCTGTCAGCCACCGCCATCGGTCGTCGCCCCCACACTTTGCGTCCACCCGCCCCTCCACCGCAATCCAATCGCAGATCGACAAACATCAGAAAGGAAGAGGCAAACCCAATCTGTCAACTAAGTACTCCTATGGCGGAACGAGCCAAGAAGAGGCCAGATCTGGGAGGGAGGGTTTTCTTCTTCAACCGTTTTGGTGGTGATATAATTGTGTGCCGCCGATGAATTATAGGGGATGGTCTGAATATTTATATCGGGAGAGGATGAGATTCTGCTCATAAGTATAAAAATAGTTGGTGAATAATAAAGACGACATGTAAACTATAAAATATAAAATATAGAGACCATTTGCTATAAATATTATTTTTCATATAATTTAACTTTTATAATGTGATTTGTATATTTTTCATATAAACCATATTTATATCTTTTATATTTCTATTTATCATAATATGATTATATAAGTATTAATTCTCTATAATTATTATCACCGTTTTCTGTTTTTTCAATTTATGCTTTGATTCCTACACCATTTACTAGCTTGTTTTGTTGATCAATCTTATTATTAAATGATCCATCAACACATATTCCTCCAATAGTACACTTCCTTTGCTACGGTAACTTTTTGTTTGAACTAATATTGCTACTACTGTTTCATTGTTGTGCTAACTTTTGTTTGCATTACTGTGCCATGGAATCAAGGCAGGCATTTTGGTGAATAGTGTTTGTACACTAATAGATAATATTTTCCAACGGCCATGGTTTACATTAAGAGGATCCAAGATTATGTATGAAAAATGATCATTATGTATATCAAAAATATATCCATTGGTAAAAGGATGGCGTCTTAAAATATGTGAAGGATAATATAATACTACATGCAAAAAAATTAGGATTAAAAATGGGAAAATTATACTTGTAAATTTGTTTTGAAAAACTCTTCCATATAGTGAAGTTTTTAATATCTCTATAAACAAATAGTTTAAAAGTAATAATAAAACAATGGACTGAAACGTTAACTTAAAATGTAGGTAGTACAATATGTGTGCATTAGCGTAGGATAGTTTCAATAGTATTAATTATACTACCACAAAAGCCAAAAATCTAATGTGGCACTGAGCTAATGAGACATGGAAAAATCTAAACAAACTAGATCACATGCAAGAGCTGGTGTTGGTGGCAACTAATTTAAGACATTTACACTAGGTCAGGTAGTATCAGTTCTATAAGTCTCCTGTTCCAATATCGGCACCAAGTCATTAGTGTTGGTTATAACCATGTAGGATTATATGTAGGCTCCTAGGGTTGCGCTGGTAATCACATAAGTGCCAGTGCTCGATCAGAACTAGCACCCATAATCGCACGTAGGTGTCGATTCTAAAATAGTAGCCAGCATCTATGAGGCTGATAGCGCTTTATAGGTGCCAGTTTTATATTAGAATTGGTACTACAGTCTTGGAGAAAAAAAAATGGCTGCTATAAATGCACCATAATTAGCAGCCACAAACAAATAGCAGATTATATATACATTCAGATTTACAAGTCTATGACCACAAAATCCATCCACACAATAGTTCATAACTTCATATATCCAAAACCCCACCACATACACATATGAAACATCTCCACATCCAAATTAATCCTAACATTAAATCCATCTCCACATGCACATACATACAATTAATATCCACTTTTCCAATCTATCCACATTAATTCACATCCAAATTAACCCATATCCTTAGCTAAAGCCACATCGATATCAACACAAACATCAAAAGTTGTAAAACTTAGCATCATTAATATAATATCTTGCATGAACATTTTAATCACTATCTTGAACACTCAATAGTTGTTGGCTTAATCTAAAAAGATATTGAATATCACAGTCGATTGTGGAGACTGATACACATATCTATGCAAACTCAATAAAGTGTCTCATAATAGGATCACAACACTGTAGATTGATGACACAGCAAAGTGGTTTAGCAAAAGGTAATGGAATTGTCAACACTTCTACCGAGTCACTCTACTATGTTAATCAATATGTTGTGTAGTGATCATTTACAAGAGACTTTGATGGATTTCTATGGATATGTCCTCAAGTCTCTACAGTTGACAGTAATCCACAATATCTAGTTAGGTTAGCAATATTCTCAACTCCGACAATACTTCGCTTTCTATTGAAATCCACATGGCGCTCCATCTCAGACGAGTATTTGACATCAAAGACTTGTATTATAGATTTCACGAGTACAAATGGTTCATCTTGATAACCTACATTCTTTAGGTTCATGATGATCATTTCGTATTTGCCAACCTTCAACTACCTTGAAATTTTGACCCATTGAAACTAAAAAAGCAGGACCTTTAGAGGCCCATAGTCAAACTCTCAGATTACCTCTATAAAGCCATAGTACGCCTATTTGGTGCCATTATTGTCAAAGACGTTTATGCGAACACCACTATTTTGGTACGTGATGTTGTCATTCTAGGCTATAATGTAAAAAGTATATCCATTAATGTCATACCCTTGAAATGTATAAATTGTGCTCGATGGCCTCTAAGACAAAAACATACAAATGGTCACTATTAGCATTTGTAGCATCATATGCCTCAGTAACTAATCACTAAAATTAAGCCTATGCTGCCTCATGATCCATGCCTCTAATTTGTCCAGGTTGTCATTGCGAAGTGTGTTGTAACGCATGTCCACAATGGAGCCACCAAGACCGACTACTAGAGTATTGCAAAGTGTGCTTGTCGTAATGTTGCTAGGTTAGGAGAGACTATTGTTTTATGACCTAATATCCCTTTCCCCAGTAGGCTACCCTCATGTCGGGACAATGGCACACCAATGGGCTTTAAATCCATATAATCGATACAAAACTTAATAACCTCCTTTGTTGCATGACTCTCTATGATACTACCTTCTGGTCGAACTATGTTACACATATTTCTTTATAATCACCATGAATCTCTCAAAATCCCACATGTTATGCAAATACACTAGACCGAGAATCTTTATCTCTTTCATGATATGTGTCATGAGATGAACCATTACATCAAAAAATGATGGTGAAAAACACATCTCGAGTTGGTAAAGGGTAACGATTACCTCTTTCGGAAGCTTGTCTAGCATGGTTAGATCGATCACCTTCTAATATACGGCGATGAAGAATAAGCACAACTTTATGATTGGGTTTTGAACCTTCTCTAGAAAGATACCTCTAATTGCAATAGAAAGCAGTTTGTGTCATCAACATGTGGAAGTCACGTGACTTTATGCCAACTAATTTCTTTTCTTTCATGCTGACAATTCTTTTAATGTTCATGGAGTAATCAAACAGGACTTTTATAATCTACAAGCAATTCAATAGGCTTATTTTCTCTACAACACTAACGATGTAGCATGCGGGGGTGGGAGGTAGTGGCAGCTATTCCCGTTATCTTTAGGATGTAGCTATGTTCTGATGTTCATGTTTGCGAGGTCTCTCTGAGCTTTTAATGTATCATTTGTTTTACCAAGTATGTTTAACAACATTTTGATCAAACTATCACACATATTCTTTTCAGCGTGTATCACGTTGATTGCATGATGGATATCCAAATATTTCCAACATGGTAGGACCCAAAAGACACATCTTTTTTTCCAAAGAGTGCCTCACCACCTTTACACGCTATGCTTGTATTGTCGGGCGCCTTACCAAATATACATTTAATATCTTTTACCTCATTGAAAATCTCTTTGCCAGAATAATGTTTTGGAGCTACACCCTCCATTGTGCCATTGAAATCTCTTATATTTCTATGGTACAGGTGGCCGGCTAGAAGAAACCTTCGATAGTTCATGTACATAGTCTTTTCATGGTACCTTAGCTACATGCTCATTGTGTTCCACATGCACTGCACACATGCATGACTGCCTTTCATTGCTTGCCCAGATGTGTTACTAGCCATAGGGTAATCTTGGATGATTACAAATAATATTGCCCTTACGGTGAAGTACTCTCTATTGTGCTCATCCTAAATCCGCACACCAACATCCCATTGTAACCAAAAATCTTTCACCAATAGTTTGAAGTAGACATCGATATTATTGCCATGTTGCTTTGGCCCTTGGATTAGAAGTGGCATCATGATATAATTGTGCTTTATGCATAACCAATAAGGATGGTTACAAATAACAAGTGCCACTTGCCATGTGCTATGCTGACTACTAATGTCACCAAATGAATTCATCCTGTCTGTGTTTAGCCATAACCTTATATTCCTAATGTCGTGCACAAATTGCTTTCTATACTTTCTATTTATCTTTCTCCATTAAAATCCATCAACAAGGTGCCTTATCACCCCATCCTGTGTATGCTCTTCGTGATAGCAACACATCGTCTTTGCATGCTTTCTATTTGCATACAGACGTTCAATTTGAGAAATTATAGAAAAGTACCACACAACCTTAACTGGTACTTTTTTTCTTCTTTACAATAGGACCACCACTTATCACTATCACCATCACCATCAATATGTCCCACCTTATATCGTGGTGCTTTGTAAACTAGATACGCATCTAAATTGGCATAGTCACCTCGATACAAGATACAGTTGTTTCAACAGGAATGATTTTTTATACTTCTAGCATAAGTGGGAAGACAACCTCTTCTCTTGGTACGTTGTTTTTGATAGTATATTATCTATTGGAAGGATGTCTCTAATCAGCTATGGCAACTCTCTAAAGCTGTTGTCAGTCCAATAGTTGTTTGATTTCATTTGCCGCAACGATAGGATGACGTGCATTTTGGTGTGCTCCTCCTTGCATCTAGGATAAAGTGGGGTTTTCTGAGTCGTCCACCATGGCCTTGAACTTGTCGTATTCCCTATCATTAGTATAGCCCATCTCCCCATCATGCAACATCTGGTCCATATAGGTTCATCACTATCACATCTACCTTTGTCATTTGACAACTCCACATTATGTCCACCTATCTCTACATCCGGATGCTCATATTCGTCCTGTTTATCCTGACATGTGTAATTATACATAAAACCCCTCATAATAAGATGTGAGTGAACTTGTTTTTGCAAGAAATTGTTTCTCATTCCTACAATCAATGCAAGGACAAGACACATATTTTAGTGCATCCAACAATTTGGAACTTGTCATCGAGGTCATGAAGTTTGTTACTCCCCTAGCATACTCCAATGAATCACGTGGCGTATCGTACAAAGATGATCCATCGATCCTAAAAAAAATTAAATTAAACATTGACATACATATATTACTTACTACGAAAATAAGTCTAAAATTAATGCAACCCTAGTGTATAACCTCAAAAATTCAATCTCTAATTTCAAGATTAATAATCTCTAAATTAATCCAAGATTTAAGTTAAGAATCTCTAAATTACTCCAAGATTAATAGGCTTAAAAAAGATTTACAAATGCAATATAACAAAATATCACAATCATCCCTACTTCTCTACATACATAATATCTCATAGGTTTTTTAAAAAAAATATCAAAATCACAACCCTAGCTTGTGTGTAATTTCTTAATTACTCATTTTTACCTTTAATAAGTGACCATTTTTTATCAAATAAATATGATCATCCCATAATTTCAATCAATCATATAATAGTAGCACTCGAATCAAATCAAAATTCAAATTATTGATCTAATTCAACAAGAGGAATTGAAAATTTGAGTTGAGAAAAATTAGCAACCTAAGACCACAATCTACCATCTACATTCATCACAAATGAAATAAATGCATAGAGAATCAAGATAAACTAACCTTCAAACATCCAAACACATATAAGCAAAACCTACCTCCTTGGCTGATTGAGGAAGAATAGAGGTCATCTTTGTTTTGCTGATCGAACTAGGGGTGGGGAGAACAACATATAAGCTAGCCATATAGGTATTGGCTCTAGCACATGCCCTTGTCAGAACCGCTAAAAGGTGTCGGTTCAAGTTAGAAACTAACACCTATGTTGTAGGTGCCGATTCTTAACAAATCTTTGGCACACTTAAAGTGTCAAAGACCATTGGGGAAGACTTATAGGTGCTGGTTCTTAATTTAATCATGCCCAAATGACTCTAGTGGGCGAGAAATGCCTCATAGGTGCAAGTTTTAAGCAAATAACACCTATGAGGCTGGCACATTTATGATGTTCTATACTAGTGTTATATCCAAGCAAAAATGCACAAGGGACATGCTAATTGTTTCATTGTGTCAATGTATAATAGCCCGACTATATTATTGATGTATATAGGGTACATCTGGTATGAGTATTGTCAAACCTGCGATCAAAGAAATAAGAGACAGAGATTTTTATACAGCTTCAGACCTCTAGTGTTGATAATGGTCATACTCTTACTTATATGTATTACCTTTTATGAGCACACCGAATAAGATTGTGTGGTTGGGAACACTAATTTAGATACTTGACTAAGTCGATGAGACAAGATCTTGGTGATGTGGTCAATGACAGATTGTGGGGCTCTTCCTGATGTTGGCTCAATGTTGCTAATATTGACTTATGGATTGAGTCAATGCCCTTCTCATCTGTGATGCCTTGTATTTATACACTTGCATATTTCTTGTCGAAGTAGATCTAGGGAGATATAGCAGGATACATTTGAGCAGTGCTGATCATCACCAAGTTGGATTAGGTAACCCCTTCCCTAGTAGATGTCTGGTTTCTTATCTGCTCGGGTGTCTATTCCTTATTTAAAGATATATTTTCTTATACAACTACGTATGTGGTACTCCCGATGAGGTAAAAGTGTGCCTTTGGGGTATCCTATATTTACTATATTGACACGTTGTCATGGGTTTCTATGCAAATATGGTGATCTCTATGTGAATATTTATTATATTTTTCTCTACATGACAAAACTATTGTTCAACAAATATGGGCAGTCTCAGTGCAAGACACTACAGGCAGTATCTATATCCTAAACGTCACATACAAACTAGGGGAAGACACAACTTGCCCCCAACCCCCCTCATACACTATTAATTCAATATGCTACTCCCTGTTCACAAATATGACTATTTCTAAATTATATAGCAAAGATTAATATTAAGGAGAAAAGGCTTTGATGTCATTAAATATTGAATGGTTGGAAGTGCAAGGGTGGTTGGGGATAACATGCAAAAGAATTTAAATAAGTGTTAATCGATAGAGTAAATAGTATATTGGAATGCTTATATTTGTCAACAAATTTTAAATGCTTACACTGCATTCAATTGGGCTAAACAGACGGTCTTTTCCACGCTAGATGCATTAGCACATGATTAAGTGAACTACTACAAACTTAAAAAAAAGATTTATTTGATTTTTAAATATATATATATAATTTATAAAAAATATATCGTTTAGTAATAAAAAACAATCAATAAGCTGACAAACTCATTTTGAATGTGGATATAGGGATTTACTAATTAATGTAATTTGTCTCTTTATATCGTGAATACACTATGTCTCATGCAAGACCTAAGAATCCTTCTTGTTAATTCTTGTCACATCATCATATGTCATTCGTTGTAACCCATTTAATATGCTCGGTCATTGTTCTTGCTTCTCACTGAATTTCTACACATCTAAACATATTTACTAAACTATTTTTTGGGTTACTTAATGCATAAATTATTTATTAGCTCATTCTAGTGCCAACATATTATAGATTAAGAAAAAAATGCCGTTTTACAAGTCAAACTTCCGGACGTCAAAAATCTGAAAATCAGTCCTATGTTAAAACTGGACATTGTCCACTCTAAACTTACAAAATGAAACTTTTTTTAACCTTGTATCAAATTTAGGGAGGTTTTAGGTGTTGGTGGCCATCTGCCATAAGGCCAAAAATATTTTTATATTATAATAATATTTTACATGGACTTAAAAATTTTATTTAAAAGATCACACTTTTTTGGCCAAAAATATTTTTATATTATAAACCTTGCTGAAGATGTAGTTTTTGAGTTATCTCCAGATAAAAATTTAGTACTGACTTTAAGCCGGTTCGAACGACAACTATGGGTAAATGATGGTTCCTTCTAGAAGATGTTGTTATGGAGAATACATCATAGGCTTAACTTTTTTTTCTTGACTGTAGTTATGCAATATGCATAAGGCAACATGATATATTCTTTTTTTTCTTTTTCTTATTATGGTTCTGTGTATCCCTAGTTACTGCAGAGATTAGATATTTTCATTGCTTAATAAAAAAATTATTATTAAAAAACTCTATGCAAGAAATTACTCATGTACGGAGTGCTCCTATTTAACTTACTACCTCCTCAAAATAAATATAATTCTAGCTATACACGGTAATTGTCTGCTCTGCATTTGTTAGTGTCAGACCTGTCCATTAATTTGTGCAACATCTTGTGCCCCTTTAACAGTTTCTACACTTGTTTTATTCAGTTATCTCGTACTTTGATCCCTCCGTCAAAATATAAGTGCTTTAAGTTATTTGTATAGATTATTAAGGAAAAACTATGATGTCACTTGCTCTAATAACATATGGTTAGGTGGAAGTGCTTATATCTAAATTTATAAATAAATTTTATATTTATAGACGGAGGTATAATTGATTGACCAATATGTTATACTTAATGATGTTTACTTTTCTCCGACACGGGAGCCGATGCTATAATCAGCTCTTCGTGTTTCACATGTTTTCTCTGTTGAGCCCAAATTTTCAGGAAAGAAAAAGAAAGCCTGAGACGAGTATGCTGATGATTTATTGCTGTCAGTCACTAGTGCTCGATGTCACCTCCCTCAGCCACTAGTGCTGGACGTCACCTCCCACTGCCACAACACTGCGGTACGTGTAGTTTGCGACACGTTTCGCCCTCTCAGGCCTGCGGCGACCACTCGTACGTGCCGGCATGCATGTTGGCCACAGAAGATCTCGAGGCGACGGACGACGATAGGGATGTTCTATTCAGATTAGCAGTAAGATTAGTAGTATAAGTAATGTCTAAACTAAAAATAGATTCGTATGTTTTAGGATGGAGGGAATATTTGGTTTAGTAAAATTTTCATCCGTTTTGGGCTTTTTCTGTGGCAACGACGAACGGTCGTCTGTCCATGGGATTAGTTCGCGACAAGAGTTTTTGTTTGAAACTTTGAACCCCGGACGAAAACGATGAGGTCCGCGCCCTGGAAGGCACATCAGGTGTTCTTTACGGCATAAAACGGATCAAATCAGTCCTTCCTCTCCGCCAGGCTGATATAGAGGGAATTTTTTATTTTTTATTTTTCTATTAAAAATATTTACAAAACATTTAAAAAAATATTTACAGACCAATAACCTAACGCTATTTATGAGGTTTTATCTAAAAACCCCTCTCCTATAGAGAGTTTAATACTACGTGACAAATATTTAGTTGGCTGACTGTATGTTGATGGTGGGCCAACTGCACGCTACAAATTTTGTAGGTGACCATCTTCCCGCCCTGATAAAGAGTATATTTTTCTCTATTAGAGAGTTATCTACAGGATATCAATAACTAGTCAAGGGAGCGCCTCCACACCTGGCACTTTTATAGATGACCCTTGATCAGTCGTTTTTGTCAGCCAAGGGGCCGCCTGCAAAGAGGCTACTACAAGTCGAGAGAGAGGGGAAATTATATAGTGGCCCCTTGTCGTTCTCTACCAGGGTATTTTAGTCTTTTTTTCGTTGGCTAAGGGGTCGTCTAAAAAGTGACTACTCTTGATCGAGGGAAAGAGGTAGGGAAAATTATACAAATAGCTCTCTTGCCACCCTATAAAATGACGTTTTTAGCTAGGTACAAAAGCCATTCTCGGCTGCTTAAAAATCCATAAAAATGTGTTAAATTTTAGAAAAATAAGAAAAGAGGGCTAAAGGGGAGAAGAAGGAAAGCGGTAAAGCAATGCCGGTTTGCATACTCATACTCATGTAAAAGATCTTGCCCCTTTGAAATGTTCATTCGTAGTGATGAAATATCGTATTATGTGTAGTAATGAACCAATTTCGTATATAATATCATATAAAAATAAATTGTTATCCGTAGTTTCCTAAGTTTTTAAATTTTGTTGTATAGTATGTGTATTACTAACAGATGTGTATTATTAGCACTTTGGTACATAGTTTGACTCAAAATTTTCATCAATACATATATCAAATAAGCTAGTTTTTAAGTTATATTACAGTAAAGAAAATGATATGCTATAAATCTATTAGAGTTTAATTCAATGGCTAAGAGCATTAATTCTACTTTTATAGAATTTTATCCTGATTTTTTCTTGATTAAGGATCAGGCAACGAAAAAACTATGCTTAGGGGACGCTGTGATCGTGGCCTCTATCCTCTTCCTGCTAAGCGCACAATAAAGCAAGTCTATAGAGCTACAAAAATTTCTTTTGATAGTTGGCATTCTCGTTTAGGTCATTCGGCTGCTCCGATTGTGAAAAAAGTTATTAACCAATTTAATCTTCCTATTTTAGCATATTCAAATAAACATTTGGTGTGTGATGCATATCAAAAAGCCAAGAGCCGTTAGTTAACTTTTTCTTATTTCAGCTCTGTTTCCCAACATCCTTTAGAAATTATTTATTCTGATGTGTGGGGTCTTACGCCCAAATCAGTTGGTAGATAATTATAGTAAGTTCACCTAGATTTATCTCCTTAAATTCAAATCTGAGGTATTTACCAAATTTTGAGAATTTCAATCTCTTATTGAGCGCTTATTTAATCGTAAGATTATAACAATGCAGACCAACTGAGAGATAAATATTAAAAACTGCATCCCTTTTTCGCCTAAGTTGGCATCGCACACCATATTTCCTGCCAACATACACATCAGCAGAACGGGACAACCGAACGCAAGTATCGCCATATCGTTGAAGTTGGTCTAGCTCTTTTTGCTCACGCCAACATGCCACTAAAATTTTGGCATAATGCCTTTCTTTCCGCCACATATTTGATAAATAGAATACATAGTCAGTTACTATCATATGACACGTCCCTCTTTCGGTTGTTCAACCAACAGCCAGATTATTTCTCTCTTCGTGTCTTCGGATGTGCTTGTTGGCTTAATCTATGACCCTACAATACCCATAAACTCTAATTCCACTCCAAGCAATGCACTTTCTTATGATACAGTCCGTTTTATAAAGGGTTTAAGTGCCTGGATCCTGATTCTGGAAGGGTTTACATTTCTCGAGATATAACTTTTGATGAATCTCTATTTTCCTTTTAATTTCTTGGTCCTAATGCTGCCCGTATGTTTCAAGATGAAATTAATCTTTTACCTACCTATTTGTTAAATCCGACTAGTGGGGTTCGTACTATAAGTGATCATGTGGCTGATTCTCCAATTAATCCTGCTAACAATGATTTTCTAGCGCATGAAGTCATGCATGAATTATCGTCATCGCATACGGGAGTACCTAGAGCTCCTTTTGTCGGCGTTGACCCCCAAGGCGATTCGCCTGCGCCTCCAACGACTTCCACAGGTGTATCTGCCCAGGAGTCCGAGCCCAGCGTATCATCCCATGACACATCGCCTAGGCCAACGACCACCTCTCCAACGCGTACGGGCGATTCTGCATCCGGCGTACCCGACACGATCAGGGCGCTGAATCCAGAGCCCCCGGTGGCCGTATCCACTTTGGATCCCATGCTAGGATTTTCTACGGCACCTTCGGCTGGGGGCGAGCTACATCAAAGGCCGAAGACCTGTTTACAAAGTGGTATTCGCAAGGAGAAGCGCTACACCGATGATACGGTTAAATATTCTTTCTTAACATCAACCGGTGAGCCACAAAACTTATCAGAAGCATTAGAAAATAATAATTGGAAACAGACAATGGATGCTGAATATGATGCATTAATGAAAAACAAAGCATGGCATTTGGTTCCTCCTCAGAAAGTGCGTAATATTATTGACTGCAAATGAGTATATAAAATCAAACGTAAACAAGATGGTAGCTTAGATAGATACAAGACTCGGTTAGTTGCAAAAGGTTTTAAGCAACGGTATGGTATTGATTATGAAGGCACTTTCAGTCCTGTTGTTAAAGCTGTCACTATTCGAGTTGTTCTCTCTATTGTTGTGTCGAGGGGTTGGACTATTAGACAATTGGATATTCACAATGCTTTCTTGCATATGCTTCTTGAAGAAGATGTCTATATGAAGCAACCTCTTGGGTACGAGGACAATTCTAGAAGAAACTATGTCTGCAAGTTAGATAAGGCACTATATGGATTGAAGCAGACGTCTAGAGCATAGTTCTTAAGGTTAAGTAAGAAACTTTATGTCCTTGGTTTTAAAGGATTTAAAGCCGATACTTCCTTATTCTATTACAGTAAAGGTGGCATTGCTATGTTCATGTTAATTTATGTTGATGATATAATTGCGGTTAGTTCTAAACAAGAGGCAGTGGCTGTATTACTTTAGGATCTCCACAATGATTTTTCATTAAAAGATTTAGGTGACTTACACTATTTCCTCGGTATCGAAGTTGTCAAGACTAAGCATGGAATTATTTTGACACAAGAAAAATATGTAAATGATCTGTTGAAAAGAATAAATATGGCGGATTGTAAGTTGATAAGCACACATCTATCCACTAGTGATAAATTCTCAGTTTATAAAGGAGATCCGCTTGGTCCTATAGATGCATCAAGATACAAGAGTATTGTACGAGTCTTACAGTATCTTACATTGATAAGACCTGATATTGCTTTCTCAGTAAATAAGGTTTGTCAATTTCTTTATACATCAACAACAGTACATTAGGCGGCTATTAAAAGAATATTGAGATATCTCAAGTCATGTGCAAAGCTTGGTCTAAAGATAAATAAATTATTTTCCTTCTTGGCAAGTGCATATTCAGATGCTGATTGAGCTGGCTGTCCTGATGACAAAAGATCAACAGGTGGCTTTGTAGTATTTCTAGGAAATAATCTTGTATCATGGCATGCAAAGAAACAAACTATAGTATCAAGGTTAAGTACTGAATCTAAGTATAAGGCATTGGCTAATGTAACTGCTGAGATTATTTAGATTTAGATTTTGTTGAAAGAATTAAAGGTATCCAGTCCGCCTGTTGCACGGTTGTGGTGTAATAACATGGGGGACAAATATCTTACATCAAATCCTATGTTTCATTCTAGAACTAAACACATTGAAATTGATTTTCACTTTGTGAGAGAACGGATAAACAGCAAATTACTTCAAATTGATTTTGTTCCTTCTAAAGATCAAGTGGCAGATAGTTTCACTAAAACTTTGAGTGTACGAAAGTTGAAGAATTTTAAGTACCATCTCAACTTAAGAAAGTTGTGATTGAAAAGGAGTATTAGAAAAGTTAAGAATCTTTTATATGGCGTCTCTTCTAATATATAAATCTTCTGTAATTAGAAAAGTTAAAAAAATTTCATATAATATTTCTTCTATTCTTATACCAGAGACTCTTCTTAGAGACGATACGAGATCCAGTGCATGTTTCAATTACTTTGATTATCTTTGGGAAAGAAGGGCGAGATCTTACATGCTGCGTGGAGCGTGTTACCCACACACGTCACGTGCAAACAGTTCTGTTACACAAAAAATGGGACTAGTGTCACATTCATCTCTATTTCGATTTTTATTATGGAAAGAAATGAAAACTAGACAGTGGAGCCTACTATATTTTGTTCAGTATAAGAAAAGAATGCTCAATAATATATCATCTAGAAAGTAATAGATTAAATCTTTTCTAAAACAAGATATAAATACATACACACACTTACCCTAGGATCCTATAAACGTATTTAAGAGACCGTATGAAATAGACAAAATCATTATATTCGTGAATACATCGATAATCACTAAACTAATATAATTAGTTATAAGAATTAGCAAAAAAAAGTTCATACAATGATTTGAAAATTCAAACAATACCTAGTGAGATAAAAGTTGTTACTCATCTCTATCCGTATCTGAAGGCACTCACCTGGAACCTACGAGTGTGGTATCTATACACCTGTAGTGATGAATGTGGTACACCTCACTACCAACTCTCTATTTTTTTAATAGAAAAGAATAGTGTGAGGCTAAAGGGGTCATATGTTAATCACTCCACCATTAACTCTATGTTTTCTATGTTTTATATGAAGAATAAATAAGTCCACTAATATATTGAAAAATTATATATAAAAAATGATAGTGATAACATGTTAATAATAATCTTCTTTACTTAAAATTTCGTTATAACGTGTAAGCATGTGTATTTACGTCTTCCCTTGTCTCTCTTGTCATAATGTTAAAGAACTCACATTTTATACGGAGACGAGCGTGGGCGCATCACCATACCGTCGGACCGCCTGATGCGCGATTATTTTTGGTGGTTCACTTCGTTCCACACCCCATATACATGGTGCTCAGGAGTCAGGTCCAATGGATTTATTTTACTCGTTTCTTTTCCTCGGCTTCCAATATGGTCCTTATGACAGAGAAGCTAATGTCACGGGCAGAAAAATCTCATATAGACTGTCCAGTCGGGTCGAAAGATTTGGAGCAGCAGCTTCCTATGGGACAAGTTGGGCTGAATGTTAGACCCCATACCCAAATTGGGCCTGAAACAAGGCGAAGACTCGGAATTGTCGTTGTTTTGAACCATACTAAAATTCGACCAGAACTTGATTTGGAGTGCTAATAAATGGACTAAATTCAGCTCCCATATATTATACATACTCCCTCTCGTTCCTATATTTCTAGAATTTAAATTTTATAAACAATATAATCACTTTTAGGATAGCGACTTTAACGCACATGATTCAATTAAGTAATTTTCTTCAATCGGGTGCTTATAAGAGGAATTCAAGTAATTTAAAAGTTAACAATAAGACTGAAAGAAATCTTTCTATCTTTCTTCACTAAACAACTTAAAAATATTTATGTACAAGCAATCACAGAGCTATTCCCACTCCATTAACCAAATGGTATCGTCTGCCCGGGCCCGTCTGTGCCGGACACGCTCACCTACTGCCAGGGTTTGAAATTTCCAAAATTTCGGACTCCGGCAAGGCGGCAAGAAACCATTTCGCTCAAAAATTTCAAACTAGTTTACCCTATTTTTTTTTCATTTTTTTCAAATACAGCAAAGGATACGCGCCCACTCCGACCACCAAACAGCGCCGGACCATTGTTTTGCCGCTAACCCACACGTACTGCACCAGCCCACCAGCAGCGGCAGCAGCAACCATGTGCACGGCTGCATGCAGCGTGGCCATCAATGCAGTCAGCTGCTTGCGTGTCGCCGCGACGTCGTTGTCCTCTTTCTCGTAATCCGGGATCCTCCAACTCCAACCCGGGCGACACGGATCAAGCTGCCGTACCCTCTGAACCGACGAACCGACGACGTGTCGCGCGCGCGCGCGTCAGCTGATCCGGACCACGCGCCCCTTGGTGGAATTGTAGGTGACCACTCCAACTGCAACCCTGCCTATCTATCCACAGTGCAAATAATTGGCGTAAGTTTTCAGCTTGCTACTATAGCTTGCAATCTCAGAGATAATCAGATTCAAGCAACCAGGCAACTACTCCCGCCATCAGACTATTTTTTTATATATATAAGAGACTAAGATCGAGAAAAAAATAGTGGTGCTTGTATTCCTCGTTAAATGAGGGATGTATGTGGTTAGTTGATATAATGATAAAAAATTTAAATAAAAAATGATTGGTGTAATAAGTAGTACTTAAAATACATATTTATGAACATATTTTAAATGCTTGAAATGATTATATTTATAGATAAAGAAAGTAGAGTATTACTCTATCGCTCCTAAAATATAAGCATTTTTGAGATTTTTGCACGTAGATTAAAAAAGTAAGTGGATTTGAATAAGAAATGGTTTTGATTAGATAGAAAGTAGATGAGAAGTTAAATGGGATGGCGGTTGTAACTTGTTAAGATGAGAGAATAGATAGAGAAGTTACTATATTTAGACAAGGAGTACCTTTATTTTGTGAGAAGGGATATTAAGACCTTGTTCGGAGAACTTAGGTAATTACAGCACCGAGAGTTATGTAGGCCTCCACCCGCGTTTGACCAAGGTATAGGGTTTAATTGCGTAGGTAGATTAAGGTATAGGGTTTAATTGCGTAGGTAGATCGTGGAGTCTGGTAGGAGGAAGATGAATGTAGATCCATTTGGATAGGTTCGAGTCACTCAGTGGCGTAACACCTACTTATGTATTCTTGCTTTTCTAAAATATGGATTACAATGGCTCACCAATTAAAATATGCTCTCTCTTCCTTTCCCTTTTTTTCCTCCTCCTCTTTATCCATAGTTCTCTCCTGATATATTCTTGGACGATACCATAATAAACATAGAGAAAAACTCATAACCTAAGACTTCTGTGCCACTATACCATAATAGTTTGACACACTCAACCCCTAGACCTCTGTGCCACCATGGTCGCAAGAGGAGTACGTGATCTCAAGTGGCTTATATGGGATCATTCCCCTTGGAGGCTAGCCCGACGCAGGAGGCCTAGATTGGCAAACTCCGAGTGGATGGCCTAGGCAGACTGGCTTGATCTAGTTGTTTCGAGCTTATTAGCTTAGGCTAATTAAGTTTGGGCACTCTAGTCCAAACTATTCAGCTTAAATTCCGAGATGGGCATAAACCCAGGGCTCCGTACTAAGAATCCCAAAGGATTCGTGGATGCTATTTAGACACCTTTAGGTCTCTAGGGTAGGACCTATGGTTCCTACTTCACTGATAGATTATAAGGCCATGCATAATGCATGTCCTCAGCCCCTGTGCCCCTAGCATCTGCTACTGTGGAGGGAGGAGTGACTTCATAGGGTATCAATGTGAGGGCATAGTAACTTGAGGAGAAAAGGTAAATGGAAGGTGTGGTCCAGTCATTCAATATAGAATGAGGAGAGAAAGAGTGCATCTCCTCCCTTCATGTGGGGGAAGAAATGAGGTCAACGAGATGCCTTTCCCCGTTATCAGGAGGACCCCATGAGTGCCACCGCCATTGCTGATGTTGATGAAGATGACAATATAGGTTAGAGGCTAGGATGAGTTAGCCAGATTTGGCCGATTCATGGCTAGATCTAGTGAGCACTTTGGCAAATCCACACAACTCCCAAGCTCATTTGTTAGCTGTTGCAGCCCTATTGCCATGGAGCTTGTTGGCACGCTCTGTCTAAATCTAAACCGTGCTATATATGGAAGATGACGTCAAGTCCAGGCATCCCTAGCAGTGGTGCTGCATATATAAGGCGGTGTCGATTATCCTGATGGTGACAATGAGACCTAGCGAGCCAATGTCAGTAGAGCTAATTTTAGGTGATTCCCTTGTCAATGGCGCTATCTCCATGGTCTAGAGAAAAGAGATGGGGATTTTTTTTGTGAGGAAAGAGATGGTGATCAGGAGACTGGAAGAGAGAGGAAAGAGAGGCTGTTGCTGTATTTATATTAGACTGACAAGTGGGTTAAAAGGTACTGATGAGATATATTTTCCTGCAATGTGGTCCTTAATGTAAGGTTTTGACAGATAATACAAATTAACATATAACGTAGGGGCTAAAAGAAAAAAATCGAAGGGCTAAAACGCAAAAGAGTTTGTGGACCTGTTAGGGATATCATGTGTTACGGATAGAGTGGCCTGCATGGTTGTTTTATCTACTTTTGTATACGTGGAGCATGAGAGACCACATCCGTATTGTTCATGTCCTAAGAATCAGTAGCTATGAAATTTATAGCATGAACTAAATCTAAAACCACGGTAAAATAATTGGAAACTAAAAGTTGGAAAACTATCTTTTTCAAATTCTCCCAGACTAGCTACTTTTTAGCTCCTTAAAAATCTTCAGCTCCCAAACAGGCTCTAACACGAGTTTCATGTAGCTAGACTAACACTTATATTCCAATCCAACATGATTTCATAGGCGAAAATGAAATTACTTACTAGTGAACAGATGAAAGCATCGCTGACAGTTCAACTTCAAAAACGACTATACACTGATTCGTAAACTGTCATATCGGCATGGGCAGAACGCGACGCAGAATCGCGCCAAATTCTTCTGCCTTTCCCGCCCGCAGATACCGACCTACTACACCAGCGGCAGCAAGCCAGCAACACTAGCAGCAGCAGTAGCAGGCGGCAGCCATCGACTTCGAGTTGCTACGGACAAACGAGCAAGCCAGACATCACCTCAGGACCAAACAATGATGTACCCCTACTGATAGCAATGGATACGCTTTACGACGAGCAATAATGGCGGCAGAGACGACGGCGACGTCCGTCGTGTCGTCAGGTGGCGGCTTGTGACCAGACGATGTCCTTGAGCGCCGGCCGGAGCTCCTCGCTGCAGAAGGACTGGTACTCCATGGTGTCGCCGCCGTCCTTCTTGACGTCGACCACGAGCAATGACGGCGCCACGCTGAAGATGTCGGCCGCCACGGCGAGCCGCCCCCTGCGCCCGCGCGGCTCCGCGCACTCGAGGCGCACCCCGCGCGTGCCGCTCTTAGTCACGCGCATGGCGCCCCCGGTCGCGAGCGCCTCCAGCCGCGCGACCACACCGCTTGCCGGCTCCCGCGTCGCGAACCGCATGCCGCCCGCGCGCGCCGTGGCTCGCCCCTGCGACGCAGCGGGGTCCTGCTCGAACAGAGGCGACAGGTCGAAGCCCTCGGACATGGAGATCAGGTGGAAGGCGTTCAGCACCTCGGGCGGTTCGTCCTTGTCGTCGTCGGCATTGCCAAGCGTGTCCACCGGCGCCGGCGCGGGGTCGGTGATGGAGCGTTGAACGGGCGCCGTCTTCCGGAACCACGGCGTCTCGAGGAGGCCGGCGACGGTGATGCGGGTGCCCGGGTTGGGGTCGAGAAGCATCTTGATGAGCTTCCGGGCGTCCGTCGTCAACCACGCCGGGCAGATGAAGTCACCCCGCCGCATCTTGCGGTACATGCACATGAGGTTCTCGTCCTGGAACGGCAGGGCGCCGGCGAGCAGCACGTAGAGGATGACACCGCAGGACCAGAGGTCAGCCTTGGCGCCGTCGTAGCCGTTGCCGGCGAGCACCTCGGGGGCGACGTACGCCGGCGTGCCGCACGTGGTGTGGAGGAGCCCGTCGGGGCGCGCGTGGCAGGCGAGCGCGCTGAGCCCGAAGTCGGCAACCTTGAGGTTCCCGGCCTCGTCGAGCAGCAGGTTCTCGGGCTTAAGGTCGCGGTGGTACACCCCGTGGCCATGGCAGAAGTCGACGGCCGAGACGAGCTGGCGGAAGTAGCGCAGAGCGACGTCCTCCCCGACGCGGCCGTCGCGGGCGATGCGGTCGAAGAGCTCGCCGCCCCGGACGAGCTCGAGCGCCAGGTAGACCTTGGAACGCGTGGCCATCACCTCGTGCAGCTCCACGATGTTTGGGTGGGACACCATCTTCATCACGGCGATCTCCCGCTTGATCTGCTCCGCCATCCTGGCGCGCTCCACCTTGTCCTTGGACACCACCTTCATCGCCACGGCCCGCCCCGTGCGCACGTCCCTTGCCGCGTGCACCCGCCCGAAGTTGCCGTAGCCCAGCACCCGCCCCAGCTCGTACCTCCCCTGCAGCACCCCCTTCCCCTCCACTGCCGCATCCTCCATTGCTGCACACTGTACCTGAACTGCACTGAACCGATCTATCCGTCCTCGACGTGCTTGCGGTGGCAGTTGCGGCCACCGCGGAGGCGGCGGTTGCCGGCGAGGTCAGTGCGCCCGCGCCGCCACATTGCTCCGCATTACCCAAGGGCAGCAGCAACAAGTAGCGTTCACCTCACGCCGTCGTCACGCGGAGGACCAGCCGCGGGAGAGCGAGCGGCGCCGGGCACGCGAAGAAGAATCCTCTTTTGGTGCTCGCTGTCCCGCTCCCACACGAGGGGGATGACGCGGTCACACGGCGTATTATCGCGGTGCTTACGGGATCAGGGAAACGCGCACAGCCGTCGATCTGTAATTGGACGGCCACGATTTCTTCCTTGCTAGCGTGCGGGGCCCGAAGGCTGAAACTGGGACGGGTTTCCTGGGTGGTATGGCGGTATTGGCTGCGATGACGACGAGTGGGGCCCAGCTATTAGTGAGGGTGTTGCCCACACGTCAGGAAACGCTAGTGGTCGCAGGGCACCAGGTGGGCTCTCGACGGAATAATTTGCTGGGCCGGTGGGCCAGGGCCTGGTCCATTTTTATGGGATGAAATCCAAGCCGTTGCTTTGTTTGCTCTCTCTCTGCTCATCATTAAGGCATTTGATTTGATGTTTGTTTTTTTAATACTCCATCTCAAAATACAACAAGTTACTTCAGCACGGTATTAATAATAGGGATAAAAAACTTAATTGACTAATCGGGATATGTGTGATATAGGTTCGAACTAGTTAGAATTATAATTATGAGTAGTTTAATGATAATATAAGTATTAAGTTGTTACATTTAGAATTATATTTAAACTCTAAAAGTTATTATATTTTATATGAAAGATGTAAATAATATGATTTGATGTTTTTAGATACCGGTTCCACTTTTCCAGAAATCCAGCCTATCTTGTTGAAATTAAGAAGTTGTTGGGCTACGTAGCCAAAACAAAAGGCAGTTTACCTATTGAGTTTGTGTGAAAAATCCTAAAGGGCTAGTTATCGGAGTACTCCTTGGACCGAGTTATAGATGCTTCTCTCATCTTCACTTAACAATCCTACAGGTGAGTTTGATTAAGCACCTTGATATTGATTTGCTAAACATCGGGTTTGTTTCCAAACATCTAAGGATCGCTCGCTCATATGCTCCGTATGGACTGTCTCAAAATTATTGAGAAGCTTCAAGCCTCTCGCTAGATATGAGGCGCTTGTGGAGACATGGTAAATAGCATCTCTCTAATTTTGGAGATGGACAAACAACATCTCTATTCTCTAAAACGTGATAAATACGCCTATATCTTTTTAATGAAAAAATTAAAATATATTACATCAATGTATAACTAATTATTTTTCTAGGATAATAGTCTCACGTTATGAAAAAAAATTAGAAATATAGTGCAATGAAGAAAAAGGCAATTTTATTATTCATTCTCAATATATAGTTTACAGCAGAACTGTAAATCAATATTATGAAATGCAAAAACACTGAAAAATACTATGTATCTCCAGAAGTTTTTTTTAACTACTTACTCCTGGAAACTATCCGCAATGTGCTCAGATATTCCTATATTAATTGGTGCATCAACCATCATCTTCCCCATCTGCACAGCATGCTATATATTTTCTTTACATTGTTCCATCGTCCTGCAGGAATTTTATATAAGTCAATAGCTTTGTAAAAGAAACGGATCAAAAACAATGAAATCAAACTATCTGCCAGAATAGTTCCATTATCTTCACAATTTTCATAAATAGGTTATGAGAAGTACAATATGAAGTCTTCAGGCATTCAGTAGTTGTGCCCTCATCTTAATACTGCCACATGCTGCTACTCACATAGTCATATGTACCCTTGCTCATACAGGTATTGCTACAACAAAAAAACTGCAAGAAGATCAGACATGTACCTTCATTTGTGGTTGTTTTCATAGCTTTACTCTAAAAGATAGAAAAAAACCTCAACAAATTTTCTACAAGAACAAGTAATTCAATTACAGTATTACAGTACCCGCATACTAACACAGCGATAGGAGTCTTTCTAAACTAACAATGCATAATAGTACCTGAATACTAACACAGCGATAGCAGTCCATTTTCTAAACAAAATATAGAAGCAGTTACGATGGGCACGCTTTGGCGTAGCAGGCATTCACAATCACAACAATCAAATCATGAACATAATCATATTTTCCTATTAAGACTACGTATATAGCATCTATAGGATAACGAGAGAACTAGCAATTAATTCATATACAAATCGAGTAATTCTGCTACTTTTTGTGAATCGAAAATCGAGAAATATTGCAACGTCTCGATAGGGAATCGAGTAATACTACAGCTATAACAGTATAACATACCGTGTACAACATATACCTGCTCAGTCGCAGCCGTATTGAGCATGCATGGCTGCAGTCCACGCCTCAACCGTCCGCCGCCGCCACCACCGTATAGAACCCGCGCCGCCGCTGCCGCTACCGCCGCATCCGTATATAACTCTGGCCGCCGCTGCTATTGTGTCAGCCCCACATAGTGGCCGCCTAGGCCGCCGTAGCCCACCATCGCCGTCGATCCCATGCGGCCGCCTCGAGGCTGCGCCACCGTCCCTATAACCACGTAAGGAGAATTAGGCTGCTTCGAACATGGGTGGGCTTTGTTTTGTTGGGCCAGAAGCCGTGCTGATAAGTGATGAAAACACCTCAAAACGTCTTTAATTCGTGGTGACTTTTTGAGACGTCTCCAAAAGCGTCTTAAGGTACCTCGACGTTCCAAATTTTGAGACACTCAAAAGCGTCTCGAGGGGAACGTCTCTACGACGCCATTTTGTTTTAGTGGAAGTACTACTAAAGTTAACAAATTCTGATACGGATATGGCATGTTTTCATAGCTATCCAATCTAGCCCTCCAAATATCGTAATTTTTTTTTACAAATATTTAATTCTGCTAGACTATAGAAGAGAAGGAAACGTGACGCCACACCCTCCATGCCCTTCTTGCACACCCCATTTCTTCTTCCTCCTAAATTACAGGACGGCACAATGCTGAGTGGCATAATAGAGCAGAAGTGGGATAGTTAATTAGTGGCAGCAATCAGCGAGTTTTGATCAGAAGTGGGCTAGTGTGAGGTAATGATTATAGGCAGTCAAGAAGAGGAGAGAATAGGCCCGGGTAGCCAAGCAAAGTAGCCACAATGGTGTCCCTCCTTTAGAGGAGGTAGCCAAGACAACAGTGTGATCAGAGTTTCCTTTAGCGGTTATTATGCAAAAACTGATGAAAACCGGATAAATTTTACCATAAATATATATTTTTTATTTTTTCTTTTAAATTGGTCGATATACCGGGTAGTTTTTATTACTTTACACCGATGATAAGCCTGGTTAGTTAGTACGGTAATTAATGTTTAAAAAAATCATGAGTGTGATGAGAAGATGTGGAACCGACGCTAGCTAAGTCGATTGTCAATTATTGATTAACATCCATGCACCTGCAATTGTTTGGTCCATCGTTGATGCCAATAGGTTGTAGCATTTGGTGAAAATTGAATAAGATCAAGGTAGAGAGTTCATCCATGTTAGTTGGTGCGCACGAAGTATAGACAGACATGGTTGTGTGCCCAATTTAAAAAGGGAAAAACTTACTTTACATGGCTTCTTCCTGTATAGCTGGATGTAAAAATACAATGTTTGCAGTGTTTGCAACAAATTACCTTAGAGTTTTATAGTGTTATCTAGCAAATACTACCTCCATTGCAAATAATTGGAACTCAACACTATTTATATACAAACTTTCACCATCTGTCTTTTTTTAAACAAAATATAAATACTTATAGTATTATCAAAGTGTTAGTATAAAACTTTCATTCAACCTTTTCAAAATTGTTAGTAGTCAAAGCGAAAACAGGGAGAGTAAATAGTACCAAGTAAATACAAACAGAGTAATCAATATCCAGTCTTTGGAGAATATTCCATAAAAAAGCACGTCTTTGCAGTGTCACGTAGCGATTTTTGTTGTGTAAGCAACTATAGATAAAACTTACATATTTATATTTTTAGCGGTTTAAAAGTTAATATAAAAAAATAAACTACGACAAAAAATCTTTAAATTAAGTTTTTAAATTTAAATTTTGGAAGACAACAAGTAACGATGAAACGCTTGATCTCAAAGTTATAACCCAAAACGGTGTCTCATTTGCGATTTTGCCTCGGTTTCATGTCGCCATCTTCCTTCATCATCCAGCACTTGGATAGCTCCACCTGTTTAGGTGATCTGCACCGAGTTATTAATTTGTTCTATCAACCATTGCTTTCGTTTAGGGGGCACATAGAATCGACCCATTCCCGTCCGGTCTTTCACCTTGTAATTGTATTCCGACCATGTATTGTGATGTCGCTACCAGTGTCATTTTTGGGTGGAACGACAGATGAATGAACCGGCACCATCTAATGCCAGAACACTGGACGCTTGCTGGATTGCTAGCTACCTTTCGTTGAATCGAGCTTAACTATATAATAAGCTTTTATCCAAAAAAAGGTTACTATGTAATAAGCTTGCCAGTTGCCAACAGGACAGGAACACCAAGGAAAAACATTTGACTGTGATGGCTCTCTCGTCTGTTCAGTCCTAACTACACAAAACATTTCGCTAGCAGAAATTGTCACCGAAGTCCCCAATTTTTCGCTAGCATTAATTCTCATTAAGAACATTTCGACTTTAGGTGATTTCACCAAACACTATCCATTATGGCTAACCGTGCTGCTTATTCTTTGGCTAACTAATTTTCCTGTGATCTGTCTACCTTTTTCAGATGTGTCCCCATCAACATTAATCCGGTGCCCTGTAAATCGCTTAACCAGGGATAATTAAAACCGGAAAGAAAATTGCGTGCATCTTTTCCACGTACACGTACCATACACACAAGCAACCTGCAGCTAGCCCGTCGCTGCACGTACGACAGAATGCCAGCAAATGGCGTTCGAGATGCACCCAAGCGATCGATGTGAACAGCGACCCAACTCTTGCAGTGAGAGTAGCAGCAGGCTAACGTTCTTCCTGTTCAAACCAATTATTGCTCGATTTGATTCGGACGAAGTACATATCTCCATTGACGGAACATGCTAGAGCTGTGGGCGATGACTCTTGCAAATTGCGTGTAGACACCGCAGGTGAAGAGCTGACGAAGCTGTAGCTGTTGCAGCGTGGTTGCTGGCGACCTCTTAACGGGCCCCCGGTGATGCTGATGTGGTTGGTCGCTCGGTCATTAGTAGAGAGCGTGCAGGCTTCCCTCTTCAGCCTTCAGAGCTCCTCTCATCAAAGGGCATTCATTGCTGATTGGTGTCTGATACCGCTAATCAAGGTGCTGGTCCTCACTCAGGCTTGTTTATCCCCGAAATAATGATACTAAGATAATTATCATTTATTTTAGGTATAATGATTATGTGTATCAAATATGCAATTTCTTTATAAAAATAGAGTAAATTACGTAGCGAGCCACTTTTCTTTCCGTTGTAACTTGTACAAGGTAAACAAACCTTTTTGTTTTGGACTAGCCATGCCAGCCTGGTTAGGGTCTGCGCTGCGCTTGAACTTAACCTTAACATCCCCACGAGCAAAGAGGTATTTCTTCTGTCTTTTTTCTTATTTATTTATGTCAAATGCAAATCAGGGTGGGGAGATTGACAGTGCAATTGTTGTGGTTATGCTTATATTTATAAGCCAAAATTTAAATTTTAAAAATTAATTTTACGACTAATTTTATGGTTTTTTCATCATAATTTATTTTACATTATTTGATTTTAAATCACTAAGTATATGTATATAAAATTATAAATTTATTGTCTTGATTTAAAAATTTATGATAAACAATTGATATAAAATTTAATTAAATTGATTTTGAGTGAAGTGTTTTTTTGTCTACATGCGGTCAGATCGAGCCATAAGGCCAAAAGGATGGTCGGACAGTGAATACATATAGAAGTCTGAAATGGTTATATATAAACGTGGTCGGACCGAGCTAGGGAGGCTGGTCTGACCATAGGCACAGGTGTAGTTGGACCGACCAGCTCGACGGTCCGATCGGCAAACTATAAAGAAACATGGTTTTAAGTTGTTTCTATATTTCTCATTGATTACTTGATGTATAAGGTTTCTATATATTGCATATGTGCATAATATACTGTTTGTGTGGCTAATGTGAGTCAAGTTAGGAAGTACTTGTGCTCGGATATAGTTTATTTATTTTTTATATATAGGTAAGTCTTGAGATCTTGAGAGTATTATCGGTAATGGATCAGGAGTTAACTTGAGAAAAAAGTTGATGTCTAGACAATAAAAGATCATGTGGGATACTAAAGGCTAAAAATCAATATACGTGAATATAAAGATAACTTATGGTATACAAGATGGATTGTATGTTTATGAAAATTAGAGTTAAATTCGAAAAGAATATGAGTTTAAAAGGTTGAAGTTCAAATTCATATAGAGATATGTTGTATATCTGTATAAGAGAGTTTTTTATAGGATTATGAGTGATAGTACTAGTAGGATTTAGAGTCTTTATATAGCCACCTATGGATATAAATAAAAAGATGGTATAGGACTCCAAGTATCACTTTTAGAAGAAAGAGAAATTTAGATTTAGACTTGAGTTACGAGTTTAGTTGAAAGATGAGAGAGTAGTGCTTTGTATGTAATCTGTAGATGTATCTATATAATAAAATTAATATATTTTTAAGAATTTTGTTAAAGATTGTTTTTTTCTAGTTACATACGGAGATAATCTCAAGATCATTTTTCTCTAGACGGTCAAACCGATATATTAGTGACGGTCATACCGATAGGTGCGTATCGGTCAAACCGACGATTGGAAAGCAGTGGACCAACCATACCTAAAAGAAAAATATATTAACTTCATTAATAAGGGTAATTTTAATTTTACTAAAAGTTTTTTAGTTTTTAATAATCCTAACATTTATTTTGTTGGATCCTATAGAAAGTTTTACATACAAATTATTTTATTATTATTAATAAATCGTACATATAAACATAAGTGAAAAAAATGGGATCATAGTTCCATTTAAAGGGTATGACGTTAGTGCCAGCAAAGCTACGTCACGAGCATGGTGCCGGCCGTGGTTGCTCGACCTGCTCACAGATGGTCCATTTCCACCAGTCCCACATGGATGGGGGAGAGGATGGAGGGACCTAGGCTAGGAATATACTTCCTCCGTTCCGTTCCGTTTTCTCTGTACTTACCATTTTGACCATACATATATACTAAAGCAATTAACTTTTTTTCTAGACAAAATGATCAGAATATCCTTAATTAAGTGGGATGCATAATTTAGAAGTTTCATATGCCAACAAAATATCATCTTAATCCCAACAAAGATAAAATAGTAATCACTGCCTTTTGTAAGTGTGCAGTGGCAAGTATTTACAAATATTAAAAGTGATCAAAAAGTGATAAGTACACAGAAAAAGAAGAATGTAGGCTTTTGCCTTCCTCCTCTTTCTAACCTCTTTGTTTTTTATACGCATGCTTTTAATAACGTATTTTTAAAAAAATTATAGAAAAATTGTTTTAAAAATTATATTATTTTATTTTAAAAGTTTTTTAAAATTAATATTTAATTAATCATATATTAATCCGCTACTCTGTTTTACCTGTCATAAATCTTTTTTCAACACTAAAAAAGCAACAGCACGTTTACATAGTCTTTAAAAAATTCTCCTCGGTAACAGGTGAACAAGAAAGAGTTTCACCCCAACGCAATCCACTCTTCCGTACAAAGGGACAGGATTCTGATGGCAACTTGTGCTGCATTTTATTCTAACAGACAGTCAAGACTTTTTCTGGCGCCTCTAAACTTAAGCCAAGTTGGCGCAAACCACCGGCCCATGTAAGTGATGCAAGGCGAGTCCAGTAGTCCACATTATTATCTCAGTGAGATTATGTGTGCAAAGCTCACTGTGTCTTACTCTCCCCAATCAACTGTCTGGCATTGTGACCTTGCTTGGCCGCACGCGGCAAACTGGACTGCGACCTCTGCTTGCAGTTGCAGCTGCACTGTTGCATATCAATGGGCCGTGGACAGGTGTTGCCGAGGCTGGGTGTCAGATCCGGCGAAGTGGGCCCAGGACCTCATGGCCGAGGACGGCGACGGCCGGGGGGGTGTCCTGTGTCCTGCGGCCATCCATCCATCCTGTTTGTCGCGGTACAGGGAGGAAAGCAACTTCAGATGTTGATCTTTCACTTCTGATGTTAAACTTCTCGGATGGTCAATTCGCCATGGTGAGAATCAGCTGCCGAACAGGTTTTCAAGACGCGAGGATAGCCATTCAATTGCCGTGGTTATGGATCATATCGTGCCACCCCACATTTAGAAACCTCTCGAAAAATTAGCTATATATTAAAAAAATCAAACTAGAATACAAACCTGTAAATTTTGTTCGAATTTCACTGGTTCCGCTTATAACAACTTGGATATCATGGATATCGACGAGATCCATGGATAGCGATTTTCGATGGGTAAACGGTCTTGTGAGCTGCCAAGACATGCATCCTGTTGTGATCTTTGCTTGATTGGCCATGGCAGCTGCTGTTGTCCATGTTGCTTCTTGTCTCAGATTGATCTGAACGAAAAGTTTAAGGCTCAAGCAACCATAGGACGCGTGTGTTGATCTGCTACAGTATTGACTTTGGAAGGGTCTATGCAAAAGCACAAGATGGTCTAACAGGGATTCAGATTCCTTTCCAGCAGCTCACACACCACATGGTCAGAGGATAATTGACTAAACTATACGGTATTATTGGTACACCAATTAAACGGCTAGGATTCGTGCGAGAACCAGGCGTCGCCAAGTGGGAGTGGTGGAGGTGGCCACAGCTAGTTCACCCGAGCATGAAAGGGCAGGCCTCGCCGGCTGTAACGACCGTCGCCGTCGAAGGAATCTCATGGGCGACAAGAGAAGACGAACGCGTGTACTCCCACGGGGCAATAATTCCCCGTCCTTTCCGACGGCGACGTCGCCGGCCGGCCGTCGCGCGGATAGGTGGGCTCAATTATTTGGAGCGGACGTTTGTTCCGGTGGTGTTTGTGTCTTAGAGCATCTCAATGAATCTTCATCAAGTGGGCTATAGGTTGAATCTATAAAACCAGGTTATGTTTGTTTCTAGCTCTCACAATGATGGTAAGTTAGTGACCAGATTTAGAACAATGGTTGGGTAAAAAACAAAGAGAGAGGATGATAGATGAGAGAGTTTAATGTTTTTTAGTGTTTGTTGCTAGTTGGTAGTGCTATTGCTGAATGGAGTTAGTAGATAGTAATAATAAAGTAGGTAGTATGACCACTTACTATCTATTTTTCATACAGATATACTTGAGAAACACGCTCTATGCGCTGCACCGGAGAGTGAGACGAAAGAACACAACATGGTGCCCAAGCAAGCCCGCGGCAGAAGCGGGTTGGGTACCGTAGATTCTTTCGATTTTTGGATAGCATGGGGAGAAAGAGACACTTTTGGAGAGCATGGAGATGCATAGGTTTGCATTGTCACCATGTTTGATGTTAGTTTTTTTAATGTAAAGAAATGTTTTGCGAATGTCATGTCAATCTACTGTATAGAAAAAAAAGTCTATTTTATTCTTCCGAACTATTTCATTTCATTAGTTCGTTTAATCTCTAAAACTTATTTTACCCCATGTACTATTAAAAACAGTCACTTTACTTAGTTAATATCATTTTTTCTTTTTTTCGTATTTTAAGCTGAGAGCCATAGATAACACTATTAACACAATTCCAAAATTCTTTATGAATATTTGTTTAAAGTTTAAGGATATAGACTCAAAGTAAATTTTCTAAGAATTGGAGTTCTTGTTAACCTTTCTCTGAAATCTCTTTTGGATTATCCATTTCATAGGAATTTTAAAGATAAGAATATGATTCAATCCTTTGATTCAAATATCTTCTTATAATTTTTTGATTGAAAACTTTTAAATTTCCTACGTTTTTCCTACAAATTAAATGGGCCTTGAATCAATCTCACTGCTTCCAACCTATGTGACAAAAAAATTAAAAAAATACTGAGATAAATTATATCGTGTCTATCAATCCTATCAAATTTTGTTGTAAAATCCAGTAAATCTGGAGGAATTTGATGAACTAATAAGTTAGGGAGGTATGCTACAACAGGTGAATCTTTAGGTGGGCCAAAAAGATACATCTCATGGAAATAGACAAATAATGGTGTTTACACTGCGACAAGCGCCTATAGTTACCAATTCGATGGAAGCTATACCCGTACAAATTTCACATCGATCTGGACGGCTGCATGGGAGCCAAAACACCATTTCTTTGTTGGCTCGTCCTACACCAAAAGGTGCTGACAGCCGACAGCCTGCTACGAAGATGATGTGCTGTAACTGGATTTGTAGTCTTTGTAAAGAGGCATCGCTTGGAAGGATTTTCATAATCTCCCGCAACAGCAGGCGTCCAATGGGTTAACGGATTGGTGGTCCGAGCTAAACAACGTTTCCCCACATTCAAAAAGGAAAGAAATCCTAGGAACTTTGCTTACAACTTGGTGGAATGTTTGGCTAGAAGGAAATAGAAGAGTTTTCTGACAATCAGAGCAAACCGAATTGCAGACAACACTCCAAATTGTCGAAGATATAGTTCAGCGAAATTTAGCTTTGCCAAGCTGGATCCACGCTGGTCTCTGCTAGTTGTTTTCCTTGTTTATTTGCAATTTCTCCATAAGCGCTATCAGTTGTTCTGGGCTTCAGATTAGGGATGGAAGCCCCCCACCCCCTCTTCTGTTATTTGTAACTCTCGGCTTTCATGCCACACTTTCTTTCCGCTTAATATATCCGACAGAGCTACTACCATCGTTTTCTAAAACTAAAATAGATAGAAAACAAATATTGTTAGAGAGTGAGATGGAACATTTTAAATAGTTCAGAAATATAAAATAAGCTGATGGATTGTTTGGGGCTTATGTTCTCCTATGAAATAGTTCAGGTAGTAAAATTGACTTTTTTCTACCGTATATTAGTATATGAAGTATAATATCTTTACATTTTGATAAACAAAACTAGCTATGTATACCATGATATTTTAGAGCTATAGATTTAGGCTGCCTTTGGGGGTATATTTTTGTCTATAAAAAATTGCTTTAAAAAATTATATTAATATATTTTTTCATGCTTAAAATAATCAATACTCGATTAATTTACTAATAGCTCACCTTTTTTTTACTTATATTTTCTTCTTCTCTTTTCTCCTCAACTCAAACACACCCTTAGCATATAGTTTATCAAAATACTATAGATGTCAGCTAACATATGGTAAAGCTACAGATTAAGATCAATTATATCACAAAAATACAAATTTAGTGTCAACTTTAACTCTTGAGTGAACTGGTAAGCGCAAATATTGTATCAGAGTCAAGAGAAAATTGTAACCAGCTGCTCACTTCACCACCCATGGCACTTTCGTGTCATGCATGATGTATGATGTCAACAGAAGGCATTATTTGAGTTGATATTTTGTACCATAATAATGTGACATAATTTGTCGCTTATGAACTGATATCATAATTGTGGTAATCAGTTTATGACTTTACAGGGGTTTCCAAACGAATTTGCTTAGTTGTATTTACAAGGTAGTAATTGGGAAACATTCTACAGGGGCCGGAAAGAGGCCAGCAATGACAACTGTATTTATAGTCAGAGGACGGTGGCCAATTAACAATTGTGGATTTGTGGTTGGATACGATCGGATCCCAGTCGCATGATACTATGACAGAGTTACAAATAGTAAACATGTGTGGTTTTGTGGGTGACTGGGTGAGTATGATGGGTTCTCAGGGCCGCGTAAGTTCGGAAGCTTCATGCCTTCATGTAGAGTGACTGCAAAATAAGGCTGCCAAAAAACTCGAGGACAACAAGCTACCTTCCTCGGTTTACTCTGGCTTAAATCGAGCTTTGCTTGAGCTCTCCAAACAAGCCGAACTCAAGCCTGGACTACTAAATCTCTAGAGCCTAACGAGGTTGAGCTAGGATAATTTTGTTGAGGCTCTGATTATCCCTTTCTATCCTCCCTCCCCAACTCTTTTCTCAAAACAAAAAGGAGTTCTGCTCGAGCTTTTATACAAGTATTGTATTGAAGCATATCACTGATATTTTAAGCAAAATTTGAGTTTCAATCGTACTTTCATAGAATGCTTTATTCTTGAAATGTTGTTATCAAACTTCATATCATAGTTTATCTTACCGGGTGAGAAGGATTTACTGCACCCCAATAATAAACCCAGTAATACATAATCCAATTACCGTGGTAAACAATGGAAAAGATAGATTTTATCAAAAATTTTAAATTTTATTTAAATTTATTTTGAACTTGGAGGGGTTATCGGCCTTACTGATGTGGTGAAAAAAAGTTTGGTCAGCTTTTTATCGAGATTATTTTTTTTATAATTTGTTGTATTTTTCTAAATCATTTAAGGGTAAACAAGCTAATGAGCCAAAGCAGAGTGCAAACAGCTTTTGTTCAAAATGAATAATATTCATTTTAAAACAAAAAATAGGAACAATTTTGAAATCGAGCAGCCGAGACAACTAAACGAACTTTTTTCCACCCACGCACCTTGGCGGTATGTCCAGTAACCTGTAGTAAGAAAAACCATGTCCTGCATTGTGGCTTTGGCAAAACGAGGTGAAGCCTCACCTAAGCTCGAATGCCAAAGGCACATCTTGTATCAACCTTGGTCCTGGATAGGCAAACTCACTCATCTCGGCTCATTTGTTGCCTTGTTGCCGTATAACTATCGCAACTACATTATTTATCTAAACAATACAAAATAATCATTTTCTAGTGGTTATAAACTAGATGTCAGGTATTTTGAGTTGAGATTACAATATTAAATTTGAAAGTAAAAGGTTCAATTCAAAATCTCTAATAGGTCACCGGTTTAAGCTACTGGTGAGAGTTTAAAATACCAGCTAAGTGGAATCTTCAAAATTCAACCCAATTTATCTATTAACTTAAAAAAAGTAATAGAAAACGGTACCATCGCTTTTCGGCCTAAAATTCTCACATTAATAATAAAAAAGTATATTCCAAGTAGATATGAAATTTAAATATCTAAAATTCGGGAAAAAGGTAAAAATATTAAAAGAAGAGTCAATATAGAAATGCAACTTAGAAAAACCTAAAATTTGGATTAAAAATTAAAACATAATTAATATTGAGATAAAAGTCAGAAATTAGAGAAGAGTCCAAGTAGATATACAATTTAAAATATCTAAAATTTAGAATAAAAAATAAAAAAGAGTCTATGTAAAAATATAATTTAGAAACAATTAAAACTAGGATTAAAAAACGAAAAATAATTAATATTGAGATAAAAATCCATGTAAAAATACAATCTAAGAAAAATATGAAATTCGGATTAAAAAGAAAAAAGTAGAGTCCAAGCAGATATAAAATTTAAAATATCTCAAATTTGGAATAAAAATACAAAATTAAAAGAGGAGTCCATTTGGAAAAAAATTATGAAAATTACGATATTTCAATTAAAATTTAAGAATAATTAATATTAAGAGAAGAGACAATGTAGAGCAATACAATTTAGAAACAACAAAAAATCACATTAAAAATAAATAATATTAAGAGAAAGAGTTCATGTAGAAATATAATTTAAGTAAAATCTAAAATTTGGATTAAAATTTACATCGAGACAAAGTGCACGTATAAATACAATTTACAAACATCTAAAATATGGATTAAATATTAATAACGTTAAGAGAAAGAGTCGATGTAGAAATATAATATAGTAATATCTAAGAATATTATGGAGAAAAGAGTTAATATATAGGAGTACATTTTTCAAATATTTTAAATACAAATTAAAAATAAATAAATATTACAAGGAGTCCACCTATAATACAATTCGGAAATATTTTAAATTTGCATAAAAATAAATAATATTAAGACAAAGAGTTCATATAGAAATACAATTTTAAAATATCTTAACTCAGTTTAAAAATAAATATTATTGAAACAAAAATTCATGTAGGAGTACAATTCACGAAAGAAAAAAAACTAGATTCTATGTAGAACTACAATTTAAAATATATGAAATTTAGAATAAAAAATAAAAAATTAAAGTAGAGTTCATGTAAAAATATAATTTAAAAAATATTATGTTTGATTAAAAATAAAATTAACTAATATTGAGAGTAGAGTATATGTAAAAATAAATTTAGAAACATCTAAAATTCCGATTGAAAATTATAATATTAAAATAGTACACATAGAAGTATAATTTAAAAAATACATAAAATTTGGATTAGAAATAAAAATTATAGAGAAAAGAATTCACGTAGGAATGCAATTTAGAAATATGTTAATTAAAAAAAGAAAATAGCTTGATTGCCTAATCTGTATGAAAAAAGTATAACTAATATCCTCAAATGTATACTAACGTGACAATAGAGTTCCTAGAGTTCAAACCATGAGCAACAATGATAAAATAAAATATAAAAAACCAATAATAAAGAAGTATTGATCACGATAGACATTTTTTTTCACCGTGAGCAATAAGTAAATATAACAAAACCAGTAATAAAGAAGTATCGATGACTATAGACATTTTTTTATTTTAAACTGGTTATAGGATATATGACAAAATGATATGAAAAAATATTATTAGAGATAATAAGAAGTTGTCACTAATATTTTAAACATAAAATGGAGAGAAGAATGGAAACAAATATACCATAAAATATATATACTTATTTATTTATTATATCATTAACATAAAACTTTTTTACGATAAATCATGAAATTATATTACTGTATTAATATTTTTTTACTATTATGAGTGAAAAAATACAACAATACTAGCCACACAATTTGCATTTGCATGGACAACCACACTAGTTAACTTATTAAAGTAATAGAAAAATGGGCCTCTAGCTTAGCCTAAAAATTCTCACATTAATCAGAGAAAAAGAAAAAATTAGAGTCCATATAGAAAAATAATTTAGAAATAACAAAAATTATAAATTAAAAAAAAGAATATTGGAAGAAGAATCTAGAGTCCATATTGGAATTCAATTTAGAAATAACTAAAACTAAAAATAAAAAAAAGAAATATTGAAAAGAAGAGTTTAGATTCCGTATAGAAATACAAATTAGAAATAACTGAAATTAAAAATTAAAAATAAGGAATATTAAAAGAAGAGTCCATCTAAAATGCAACTCGAGATAAAATAAATTCGGAATAATAAATAAATAAAATCAGAAATTTGATTTCAATATGAATTCTAAAATAAACTCAAAAAAATAAGTAAATTTTAGAATGGAAATATAATGTTAAAAATAAATAATTAAAGAATATGTAGCAAGAAGAGTCCATAGATAAATAAAATTTTCAAATATCCAAAAGTAATATTAGGTATATTATAAAAATAGTACAAAAGAATAACATTGAAGGAAAGAAAATAGGGTCTAGAAATACAAGTTAGAAATAATTGAAATTCAGAATAAAAATTAATGAATATTGAAAGAAGAGGCTATCTAAAACGCAACATGAGGTTAACTAAAACTGAAATAAAAATAAAATACTTCAAAAAGTTTCAACAAAAATTCCAAAATTAACTCCAAAAAATAATTAAAATTCAGAATAAAAAATAATAACAAAAATAAATGTGCATAATATTTACCCAGAAGAGTCTATAGCAAAAACAAACAAATTAATATCCAAAATAAGATTAAAAACAATAGAATAACAATAAATATAAAAATAATCAAAGAATTTGTAAATCAATAAATATAAAAATAAGATAAAATATTAGACTAATAATACGTATAAAATGATGATGATCATCATTTTGTACTCAGAATAATCCTTCAACATTTTGATTACAGCACTCATTCCACTAGAAAATTTCTAAATCCCTTAACCTTTTTAAAAAATAAATAGTAAATGAGCTACAAAAGTCCTTATCAAATACTGACCGACTAAAATTTTAACAAAAATAGCAATTGGATTTCCTTGAGATCCTCAATGGGAAACAAACTAATAAAGTATCATGCTATAAATTGATGTCCATATAATCTGTAAACTTGAGTTAAGCTAAAGACATACTTAATCTCACGGAGAATTACATCGACCGTCCCAAACAAAAAATACCGGTATACGCCAGCTGCTAGCACATCTAGCCATCGAATACAATTTAAACCTCTGATTCGGATGAACAAGCAAGATTGTATTTGTTAGGTTTTTCACCGATGCATCGATAAGAGGAACAATGCATGCACGAGGAAGACAATGTTATTTATCAGTAGGTTCATAGGATGGCTGCAGGTTAGGTTCACAGGTGACCTCTGCCTCGGCTGTGAGCTAGGTGTTAATCACACCAGTTTGATAGTAAGTAAAAAAATACGGAGTATCTCACTAACCGTGACCACGCTCAAAATCTACTAAATATAATTACCGAGCTAGGGACAGCTATGGACAAGGAGGCAAGGCACTGTGCATGCATGTGTGCGAACCTCCAATTGCTTAGGTTAATTGATACTTGATAGATGTAGAGTGTTGTACAGTCAAAAATGATTTGAGATAAAGTGATCGAGTAAGTTTCCCTCTTTCTGTAACATCCTATCTTTACATAACTTTTTCTTATGAGAGAATCTTTATATTACTCTATTTTTCATTTCTTAGAGAAAACCTATATTATGTTTCTATCACCAATTAGGCTTTTTATTGTTAATGTCTTCAATAATAATGATAGTTTGCTTAATTAAGTCTACGCTATTAGTGGGCAAATGACATCTGTTCTTATATATTAAGATTTTAGGGGTTGATCAGAACATATTAGAGTAGTTGATTATCATGTGGCTAATTATATTCTCTTACAAATATGAAAATTTAACATGAGGCATTGAACTACTCTAAACTGGTAAAGTAGCAGAGTTTCTCTTTTTCAAAAAAGAAGGCATAAGAGTTAAAGGAGTGCTTTGATCAATATTTTCGGTATACATGTGTTAGAAGAAAACATGATTATAAAGAATTAAATGTTACTACAAGTAGAAAAACATCTGTTGAGAAGGATATTTCTACACTCCATATCATATTATTATTAAATTAAATAAATTTATCAATTGTGTATTATCATCCATTTACATCTAAATATAGTATTAGCTTTCAAATTTATCATGTTAACACATGTTTGAAGGATGTTGTAAAATGTCTAAATTCAACATGTTATATAATATTAAGTATAACCACACAAATGCACAGAGCTTGGAACACGTGAACTTCACATGATTTTTGCAAAAGGAACCATCTAATTTTCCATGTTAACTAGTAGTTTAGAGTTCTCATCCTCTATGTTAAACTCAGTGTAGAGCCACCCTGATGGACGGCAGACATGACTCTCATCAGTCGTCGTAGCCGGGTCCAAGTCTGAGGAGGAAGCACGGTGCACCAAAAGATCAACTCATCAACCTGACCCGTGTCGATCTCCCGTAGGGGCGGGCGGCTCCGCTCTGACTAGTTCCACCCTTCCACCAAAACCGGTTCGTTCCAGCCCTGGCAGAAGCAGAGACGGCAATACGCCAGGAAGTCCGTCGCGGCGGCCAACCTATGTACAACGACGGGCAAGCGAAACCCCTTCCTTGCCCGCTCCAACCTCGCCGGCACCGAGCGAACAAGCAAACACCCCACACGGGCACGGGGCCCTTCCTCCCCCACCACTCCCCGCCTCCCACCGCAACGCCCAACCTTTTGTCCCGTCGCCCGCACCGCACGTCGCAGCAACCAGGGCCCACCTGCCCCACACCCAATCACGCTACAAAGAAATCCTCGCGCGGGGGCAGTCCATCCCGTGTGCCGCCCGCCTCAAAACCAACCGCGTCCCCCGTCAAAACCATGTGCCCCCCCCCCCCCTCCACATTCCTACGTGCCGCGCGCCACATAATAATCAGCCGTACACCAGTGGGCGGCTACTACTACTGATCACAGTTACGAGTGAGCAACGGAGACATCAGACATGGCGAGGAGAGGTCGGGAAGAGGAAGGGGAGGAGAGGAAGCTGGTGCTGGGGAGGTATGAGCTCGGGAGGTTGCTGGGGCAGGGCACGTTCGCCAAGGTGTACTACGGCCGGGACATCAGGTCCAGGGAGAGCGTGGCGATCAAGGTGATCGACAAGGCGCGGCTGCGGCGGACGGAGGGGATGGTGGAGCAGCTGCGGCGAGAGATCTCCATCATGCGGATGGTGCGCCACCCAAACGTGGTGGGCATCCGCGAGGTGCTCGCCAGCCGCGCCCGGGTGTTCGTCGTCATGGAGTACGCCCGCGGCGGGGAGCTCTTCGCCAAGGTGGCGCGCGGGCGGCTCACCGAGGACCACGCCAGGAGGTACTTCCAGCAGCTCGTCGCCGCCGTGGGGTTCTGCCACGGCCGCGGCGTCGCGCACCGGGACCTCAAGCCCGAGAACCTGCTCCTCGACGAGGAGGGCCGCCTCAAGGTCACCGACTTCGGCCTCGCCGCGCTGCCCGAGCAGCTCCGTCAGGATGGGCTCCTCCACACGCAGTGCGGCACCCCGGCGTACGTCGCGCCGGAGGTGCTCCGAAAGCGCGGCTACGATGGCGCCCGCGCCGACCTCTGGTCCTGCGGCGTCGTGCTCTACGTGTTGCTCTGCGGCTGCCTCCCGTTCCAGCACGAGAGCTACGCCAAGATGTACCAGAAGATCTTCAAGGCCGAGTACCAGGTTCCGCCCTGGGTCTCCGGCGACGCGCGCCGCCTCATCGCCCGCCTGCTCGTCGTCGACCCGGCCAAGCGCATCTCCATCCCGGAGATCATGCGCACGCCATGGTTCAAGAAGGGCTTCGTGCCGCCCGTGCCCACGTCCCCTGTCTCCCCCAAGAAATGGGAAGACGACGACGGAGGCGTCTTCCTTAACGGCGGCGACGACACCGCCTCCGGCAACATGTCGCCCCGGACGTGCAACGCGTTCCAGCTCATATCCTCCATGTCCTCTGGGTTCGACCTGTCGGGGATGTTCGAGAGCGAGCAGAAGGCCGCGACTGTGTTCACGTCCCGCGCGCCGGCGGCCACCGTCATCCAGAAGCTGGAGGCCGTAGGGCGGTCGCTGGGATACAGCGTCACCAGAGGGAAAGGGTGGAAGCTGAGGTTGGAGGCGACGGCGGACGGAGCAAACGGCCGGCTCGCGGTCACCGTCGAGGCGCTCGAGGTGGCCGCAGACGTCGCCGTGGTCGAGTTCGCGCACAACGCCGGCGACGAGCTCGAGTTCAACAAGTTCTGCGCAGTGGACGTGCGCCCGGGGCTCGCTGACATTGTCTGGGCGTGGCAAGGCGACGGCCCGGTGACGCCCGACGTTGCCGCCGCGGCCGTCGAGTGCACGCCGGCGTGATCGCACCGTCCATTTCAGCGCGACGTGAAATCTGTAGGCTGTTAGCTTTAGCTTCGTCGCTTGTGGTTATGTACAGGCAAATCGAGAGATGTGTAAATACAAAAAGTTTTGAAATTTGATCAATCTAATTTGAGTTCATGATTATGCCAGTTGCAGTTCTGCACTTACCATATAAAAACATTAAAAAAAATGACCATCTAAAAAACCTGTGAAAAACTTTTAAATACTATTATAATATAATTGTATTATAATTATACTATAAAAATACATGTAACTTTATATATAAGTTATTTAAAAGCTAAAATGACCGTATACATACACTAAAAAAATTATACTCTATAGTTATACCAGCGATATTTTTTTAGCAATTACAAACAAAAAAACTCAAAACTCAAAACATGAATCATGACGTGTTGATTTAAGAACAAAACATGCAATTATTCCTCTCCTTTCCTTCAATAAATTCCGTGGAAGTAATCCTTCGGACTCCTGAAATCTTGATTTAGGTATGATGGGCCTGTTGGAATCGATATGAAATTGTTTTTGATTTGATTAAGATGTTTCATACATGATGCGAATAAAAGGCATTGTCATTTCCAAGTTCCTGATCATTCTACCTTCTTTTCAAGGGAGCATAATACTGTACTTCAGTTATTTCAGCATTGGGAAAAGAACACCCTTTTGTGTTCTCAGAAAAATATATTCCCTCCGTTCCCAATTATATCATTTCTAGTAGGTTTTAAATTTTATACACAATACAAGTATTTTTAGAATATTGTTTTTAATATATGAGAATCCAAGCATTTTCAGACAATCAGATATTTAGAAAGGAACCTAGGAGATTTAAAATTTTCGAATTTGATCAAGTGACTAAAAGAAAATATTTCTCTTAACCTTAATTTTTGATAAATAGCCTAGAAATGTTTATATTTAGAAATAGAGCGAGCAGTGTTTTTAGGATGAAAAAAGACTTCATATAGAAGCAGTCTGAAATATATATTTTAGTATGCATTGTTTTGTTTTTATTTGATTAAGATGTTATCATACATGACGTGAAGTCCTAATTAAAGGGAATTTCATTTCCCAAATTCCTGATAATTTTACTTTTTATTTTTGAGAACCTCATAATTGTACTATGCATTATTCGGGGAAATAGTACCCCTTTTCTGTCTCTCTCAGACAGAAAAGAAAGACTGGTTACAGGAGCAGCATCAAATATTTATATACATACATACATAAATACACACACACACACACACACACACACACACATATATATATATATATATATATATATATATATATTACTACTACTATGAGTAGCTTAGGTCACTCATAATGCAATCGATTCCCTCTTAATAATTTCTAATGAAAAAAAATGTTTGCTTAAGCAAGGGAATCTGTCCACCTTTTTTATTTTTATAGAAAAGCAAGTTGCAGATAACCTGCTCATTAGCACTTGTGATTGACAATCTTATCCTCATTTTACATAACTCCTTCAACTTGACAGTACTAATTGAAAAAGGTAACCAAGAAAAATACACACATACGTGTGATACCAGATTTCAGGATTAATTACGCTTTAACATCTACAAATCAACGACTTAGTTTGTTCATCTCCTGTGTCAGAATTAATTTGTCGAGTCACCGTGTGACCACTAGAGCCGTCAAGAAACACCACCACGCGCGCGATGGAGACATCCAGAGCAGAGACATTTTTTGTTTCATTGAATCATTAATATTTTATAATAAATAATTAACTTTATAAGCGATTTAATTAATATAAATTAGTTTAAAAATATTTATGATGTTGGTAGGAGTATGTGTAAAATATTTATGGTGTTGATATGAGTGTGTGTGATTTATGTTATGATATATGTGTTTAGAAAAAAATATTTTATTTATGTAGATGGTTTGGAAGCAATAAGTTGAGGTCTAAAGTTATGCGGGATAGTAAAACTAATAATATAATTAGAGGTGAATATTTTTTATGATATTTGAGACAATTTGTATATGTATAAAAAGTAGATTTGGTTTTTATATAGTCTAACATTGAGAAAAATAAGCAAAAAGGAAATATACACTGACACTGTAGCATATGTCGGTACTGTTCACACATGTCTGTTGTAACGGCTGTAGCAGGCGTGGACTCAGAGAGAATGTTTTAAATTTAAGTTATGTATTTAATTTGAAGTCTAAGTGTTTGAGTTATACAAGATTAATTTTTTTATAAATAAAAGAGGGGTTGAGATAAAGAGAGAAAAGATAGGTTTTAATTTTAAAAGATTAGTGATACAGTCAGAACAATCGAAGCGTCGGCTGTACGATAGTCGGTTCAAGAAGACTGGATGGACCGACGAGATTTGAACTGACTGCTAAAACTTTATTTATGTTTGATGTGTCTTTTTATTAAAAAAAATAGTTTTTATAATCTTATCATTCTCCCCCAACTTGTGTTTTATTGCGTACCACTTGAGATTACCTGATTTTTTTTCTGAAAAATATGACTTCTGCCATCTACTGAAGAAGTGGAAAGGTAGCTCTCTGTCGTTCAAAATTTAAACCCAATAATAAAGGAATTAAACCGTTTTCCTATTGAGTTGTAGGTACTAATCAGTTCACTGAAAAACTTGAACAGACATGATTATTGCTCACCCAATGATTCAGCGACTCTTTTAATGCATGCAGTTATGCATATGAATGTGTGTGTGTGGTGTTTCAGTTCCTGAAATTTCGATTCTGCCGTGTCATTTTCTATGCATGTGAGTACGATAGTGATCGCACTGCGCTAAGTTTCCACCTATGCATCATACTCTGGGGCGTTATTAGTCGCTGAAAGTCTCCATTTCTCCGGTTTGGATAAATGCTAAGCTTAATCTATCTTCAGTCTGCAGGGTTCTGATTGGCCAAAGCCAAAGCATGCTATATGCCGTGCAATCTTGGCGTTCTTAAGATGAAGACATAATGCATGTGGGACGCATTGCAGATTTAGACATCTTCCTAATGAATTGCATTGTGCGCTAAGCGCCCGGTAATGGTACGCTGCTGCAGCCTGCAGGTTCTGGTAACATCTGACGTGTTGGGACAAAATGTCAGAAACTGTGCACAACTCTGATTACACTTGGGCTACCAATCGAGGAGCAGCAGCGGCAGCAGGTTGGTCAATCTTGTAGGAGAGAAACTATGTGTGTGTCTCAAGTTCATATATCCCTTTCAGAAGGAGAGATCTGCCTAAACCAGCTCTTAATGCAGTGCTGGATCAGTTAACAATTACTCTCATGTCTGAATGGCAGTTACTGAATTACAGAATCTTAGCTACTTCAGAGTAAATAAGATGGACGCCAAGCTAGCTGGCTCATGTCTACATCGTCCATCAAGCACTGTACTGGTGGATCATTCGCCAAGAAAGATGGACAAAAACACCACCAATTTTATCAACCTCGCCAAATTAAGTCGCAGAAAACACACGCGATTCCCTGGCGATATAGCGGCGATTGGCATAGCAAAATCAGATGGTTCTGGCCTTTCTGGGGCCTACGCATTTTGGCAGGTTGCTGCTGACGTATCATCAGGCATGGCAAGAAAGCCTTCTTTTTGGGATTTGAACGAGATTGCTTTCAGGGAAAGAGAGAAACAATCAAAGAACGGGTCTCTGTCAGGGTTAGCTGATCAGGTTATCCTGATATACTCTGCCCACAATGCCGGAGATAAAGGATATGTGCGAGCTGGTGCGCTTGTGCAGTCTAGTGCGGCTGCTAATCTAATATTAGGCGCAGTACACAGGGCAGGCGTAGATGATTATTAAAGGATACCAACCAATATATATCTCCGGATGAGCTTAGGACCAAATAATCACGCATATTTCGTGCTACCTAAGTTGTATGCACGATCAATTCACCAAGACTACAATTTCTCTTGTCTAGTCTTCTTTGAGTTTCATAAGGGAAACAGAAGTGCGTTGCAATTTTTTATGTCAACCATATCAGCTAAGATTCGAAATTGAGACTCTCAACTCTGATGACATAATATTGCTAGATAATTCATCCATATTTTGACACGAGCGGAGAAATCAAATTTACTTCACCACGAGGGGTATGTGCAATTCAGGGCACGTTAGTTTTTCATTACGAATAGTACAAATTAATCGAATCATAGTCAAATGCCAAATGGGGCATTGCTTCCAGCAGGAATAAGAAATGCCAAAGCCCAACATAATATCTTAAACACCGCGCAGGAGCTAGCCGGCCGGGAGCTGTTCAACGTGAGAGGCTCAGCGTTGGCGAGTGATTAGTTTAGTGGAAATAGTTAGGCACTCGTTTTCAGTAGGAATTTTCTAGCGGATGCAGCTAGCCAGACGGATTCCATTTCGGTTGCTACGTGTATCATTCCGGGGCCTCCTCCGAGGCAGGTCGTACGTGCAGGTCTCCTCTCCGCCAGCAGAAAGCTTCTGATGTGTGCGCGCGAAGGGAAGAAGCAAGGCAATTTGCAACGACGCGATGATTAGCGCACGACGCACGGGCGTAACCAGGTAATTACGTCAGTGAGCAGACGGAACCAATTCAGATCTGCCGTGACTGCAGCTCAAAAACTGAACACGATTTCTGGCCATCATCTGACAATCAACGGTCCAGGTTCGTCGCTACAACAATCAAGTTGCACTACTACCCCCGCATAAAACCATAAACGGCGCCCCGTGCTTAGGTTACGGTTACTTAGTGTGACCGCAGCAGAGCCGGCTCCGAAGGGCACATGACCGATCGAGGCGGGCGAACAGTTTAAGCAGCTAACGAATAGCAACGAAGGCTTAATCAAGCCGGCCAGTGATCGCGGCAGAAACGGCGACGATTTGCTTCGTGAAGCGCTCGCCTGCCCAGCCGCCCGCGGTGGTGTCTCGTCGCTCGTCAGTCGTCTCCATGGGGCATCCAAGATATAGGCCCCATCTCATGAAACCAGCCCTGCAAATTTGGGCCTTCACACTACGCACGGGCCTAGGCGAAGGTGAGGCCGTCATGAAACGACGGGCCGACGGGCGGGCCGGACAAGTACGGGGTCCTGCCTACTTTCACCGACGACGACGGTCTCCTCCGCGGTCGTCGACGCAACTAGCGAAAAAGCGGCCAGCAGCTGCGGCTGCGTGCACGGGCACGTTGTAGCCACCAAAGCTACTTTAGAGAAAACTTGCAGGTGGTCCGTGGCTAGATTTAATTTTTCTTCTAACTAAACATTGTATGATTTTTAACTTCTCGTAATTATTGGCCATTTTAATATTATCTATTAATGAAATTGGTTCTATGATACATGTTAATCGTAATTTAAGATGTATAGCACTAAAAGTTTTTCTGTAGCAGCAGTGAAAATTACCTCTATTTTCGTATATAGCATCCATCCGGATTTATTTTAGTTTTTTAGTTTCACTTTATTCCCAAAAATCATGACAAAAATAGATAAACTATATTTTGTTCTTCTTTAGCCTTTCATCTTCTCTCTGCTCTACATTAGGCCACACAAGCCTGCAGCTCTCGCGAGAGCTTTGCTAATTGGCACCCTTTGAACTCACTCGGCATGCTCAGCGTCGCTGTCCTCATTATTACCCACTGCAGCCCTGAAAATAGTTGCTATTGTCTCTTGAGCTCACCTGCCTTTCCAGATACCACAATCCTCTAGTTCACTTATGGCCATCGCATCCCCCAACCTCATATGGTACTATCGCTACTAATGCCCTTGAGCTTGTGGCCGCCGTGCTCTCAAGCATGCTGCTAAAGCTGGTCCACAGCAGTTAGGTCCTTGGGTTTGTTCGTAGTCATCGCCTTCCTCGATCTCTTGGACGTCATCGCCGCTAATATAGAGTTGAAGTGACATTGTGTACCTACACATGCAGCGGTCAGGATATTAATTCCATTAACAGAATAGGGATTAAATTGAGCTTACCTGATCGAAATAAATTTCGTAACCACCCAAGGCCAACCTGTCAACTTGATGCGCTACTGAAATCTTATCCTAGTTATTTTCTGTTTCCTCAACCTCCTGAGTCCTCGTTCTTTTCTTTTCGCTCCCGACCTCCCTGGCTGATAGTTCATCGTACCGATTTCGATCTTCCGTCAGGAATAGCAAAAATCGATCCGCAAAAAGCATACTGATTTAATCTCGAAGCCGACCAATCCTCGCGAGCATGGCTATTGACCTAGCGCCCTGACCTCGCGCCCTCATGCCTACCACCGTGGCGTCGTCTGCTGGATTGCCATGCTCATGCTGCTGGACTAACGCTCGCCATCAGTGTCGCAGCTAGATGCCGTGCTAAGCCGCCACCGGCAGTAGTTTTTTATTTGCGCCCATAGCTGCTCCCGATATCTAGCTGCGATCTGACAACCTCACCCGATCTTCCTAGAGGCATATGTACCTGACGTCCTTTTGGGCTTGGTAATTTGGTATGGCCTGGTGTATTAATGTGCGTACTCCATGCTATGAGTTCTGTTGCTTTGCGTCGATTCAAGTCAGAAGACCAGTTAGAGATAGTTTGTTTTATTGGGTTTGTTCTACAACTCTCACATATGATATATCCATCTATATTTGCTAATAGATCTCAGTTATTATAATATAAACCCAGTACGATCTAATGGCGCATTTTCTCTCTTTTTCTATGATTAATTTAAGTTTTGGAGGGGTGAACTAAAAAAAGCATCACTTATTCACTCAAGAAATAATTAATAAGCGAGAATTTTTATATACTGCATGCACACGTATTTTTGTGTGAAAAATCATGTGTGTCGCGGCTTACTGACGATGAGCTTTGCTGGATATGTGGCACCAGCATGGCCTTGACGTTTGAAGCGGCGAGGCTGGAGATGACGCCGTCGACCTTGTTGGCCTAGGGCTTGGAGTTATTGAATTAGACGTCACGACGTGGGTGCTATTCCTGATGCGCATGTTGGCCACCATGACAATAAATATTTGAAGTATCCTAATATACCTAATATATTAATACTTAGAATACTCTAATATACCTAATATGTTTTTTAGTTATTTTCATGAAAAAGTGAAGTCACGGCCGTGGCTATAAACAAAAAAAATATCACATCATAGATACAAATAAACAAATGATAATGCATATCACAGACATGACCTAGAAATACGATTTCATGTATGTGATTAATGATTCTATGGTAGTGTTTCTCTTCACTGGTAGATATGAATTGTTTATTATTTTTTACTACAATTTTTAGCGAACTGGGGATTTTACTATGTAATTTGCATTGATTTTAAATGATTTTATTTTCATGGATTTTAATTGATATTTTAAATCAAAATTTTGGATATTTTGTAAATTTTATTTGGCATGATTCTTCATAATATATATTCTCCGTGCACACTTGTTTATGTAATTAATTATTATTATTATTATTGTATTCATAATTTTGGTGATTTGGCTATTTCAATGGGGAATTCATACTAAAAGAATTTTTATTTTTATTTTTTTCCTAATTTTAATTAATCTCGTATTTTGTTTTGCATATACTCTTATTTTTATTATTATTTATTTTATTCCAAAATTTTAGTGATATAGTTATTTAAGTTTGGAATTTGTATAGGAATCTAATTTCTAATTTAATTTAATTTTTGTTTGGAATTTCTAGTAATTGTGTATTATGTTTTATGCGTGCTATACTTTTTGTTATTATTTTGTTTTATTTCAAATAGAAGAGGAAAGATTGGCTTGCTGTGGGGGATTTTTTTTAATTTTTTAACCTTTTAAATTTTTAATTTTAAAAATAAACCCTTTGAAAATTTATTTCCAAATATAAAGTTTTTCACCTGATGTTTGTAAAAAACATTTTCATGCCACTGTTGGCATGTCAATATTATTTAGACAGGTGTTGGCGTGTTTGTATTATTTTGCCACAACAGTCAAACTGGCACAGACAGTTTTGAAAATAAATTTAGGAAGGGATTATTTTTAAAATTAGAATTTAAAAAGTTCAAATATATAAAAAAATCCCGTGGGGGTCGGTTTTATCTCACCACGATACTGACTTTTCATCTCAATATTTCTTCGACATTGTAGTGTGTAGATACCAATCGTGCTATGCAGCCAATTAAGCCGAGCAATCTGCTCTTTGGCCGATTGCAAGCATGTTCTTTGCCTGGAGGTTGTTTTTGTGAAATTGTGGTGACTGCAGATTGCTTGTTACTGCTTGATCTTTATTGGGAGTTGGGAGTCACCATGGGAATCGGACTCAAAATCATATGCGTACAAAGCTTTGCCTTTTTTTTGTTTGCTGCTCCTAATTAGGTAAGAAAGGCCTAATAAGGTAAGAGAAGGGTATGGTGTTTCTAGCTTGTACGTGTACCACTACTCCTAATTGTAAAGCAAACGACTGTCATTAAATCTAAATCTTTGTACATTTACCACTACTCCTAATTGTAAAGCAAACCGACTCATAACTGTCATTAAATCTTTGTACGTGTACCACTACTCCTAAACCGACTCAGACTATTGTACGTACTGTCATTAAATCTCAACCGTTAAAGTCTATATATCACTATCTAATGGTTTCTATTTTATTTTTTAATTAACATGGTAATTTCTATGTCTTAACTTTTAGAGCTATTTTTATAATATAATAGATTATAAAAATTAAGATACACTGAGTTTGAGATTTCCCCTATAAGATAATATAGATATCCCCTCCTAATTAACTTGGATTTGATATTCCTTCCCAATTATCATTGCATGCTCGTTTTTTCCTTCTCTCTCCCTAATTGCATATGACTTAGTGCATTTTTTAATAGACATGCTTCCATACACATCTTCTTTTCTACGACACAGTATCACACTAAGCTTATTTACTGAATTTGAATCTATCGAAGAAACTAGCCACTAATGAACCCAAAAGACCATAATAGCTCATCTTCTAACAACCCCCACGCCGATGCCACAATAATGTTATTGGGTATAACCGTTACTAATTGTTATCACGGCTCTTGGCCTATTAGTATTCATTAGAGCTTATATAGGATTTGCAGCTACGAGAATGGACGAGCAACGGTTAATGAAGGAGAATGTGTAAATTCATTTTACAATTTTTCCCTACTTTTAATGCCACGCGCGGCATTCACTGTGCAACTGTTGATTTAAGTTGACGCCAACGGAGATGGTCGTTGACAGTCAATCAGGTAACCATGTTACTATCAAAGAGAGAGAAAAGAGGTGTACTGTTTGTCTAAACAATGAAACCTCGTGCTGCATGCACGGAAGTAAACAAGCAACCGACGAAGAGGTACAAGCTAAGCTAGGGAGAAGTACCAAAAACGCGAGGAAACTACACGGGAGAATCGATTAACACGAGCACAAAACGGAGTTCTCTGCATCAACTAGTGCCTTAGTGGCAACACGTTTTTGGTTCGTGGCTATCCATTCGTGCGTAAAAATCAACATAGTTTTCTCCGTTCCTTTTCGTCATGCCTACTATGCGGGTAGGAGCGTAAGAGACAAATATTCTATAAATTTTTCACGTTTTAAAGAAGCCTTAACAAAAAAAAGAAGACTAACGTTAAATAAGTCAACTGACCTAACATACTTTATTGCTTAACATACTGTAACCGTTCTTAATACTTAAATTACTAAGATGCGCTTCTTAATAGCTACTTGTTATTCATGACCATATTTCTTGAACTATTTTATATAAAAAAATTATATAGAAGCTTTTTAAAAATTAAAAAATCAAAATTTTATGTTTGTAATAATTCATATCCGATTAATCATATGCTCGTCTCGTATAGTGCCATAAAAAATCCCATCAAACCACTGTTCCCACAAAGCCCATCTTTTTAATAAATAAAGGGAAAAGCTAAACATGCATATTTTCTTTAAAAATTCTTATAAACTCTTATGTGACACGTAGTGATTAAATCTTGATTTCTATAACTTTTGATTAATTAAATCACGGTTGTTAACTTTGTTTGTAAGAGTTTTTCAATAAGAGTTTCTTATATATGTAGCACTGCTCATAAATAAATATCCTAGGAAAATTGACAAGCACCGCAGCAGGGAAAAGGTACAAATTCGTCATCTTGTTTAGTTACTAGCCATGACAATCCATTGATTTATGCCACCAAATAAGTTTCTACGACTTGGAAATACCACCGTAACAGCCCATCAGATTAAAATGGCTCCTTTGGAAGGTAGGGATGTTTTAAAAAAAATATGAACAGGAGAAACACAAGATTGGGAACATGTTAAGTCCCATTGGACATGTGTATATATCTATGGGAATTGCTCAAAACATGCGTTTAGATAACTCACAAAAAAATCAGAAATTTTGATATTGTGTAGTATTATTTAGATTAGAGAGTAGATTGAAAAAGAAAGATTGCACAGGACTTCTTAGAAAAAAATAAAATAAGGTTAGAGCTCAGGTTAGAAATCCTATGCAATTGAGGCATAGGATTGCATCCATAGGAATTTGATACTTCCAAATCGTATGGTCCATACCACCTCAATAAGAAAAAAAAATCCTTTATTTTTACCTTGAAAATTCTACGCTCTAGAGGAGCCTAAAAGAATTTTGGAGAAAATGAACTAAATCCTATAAACTTTTCATAAAACTTTTATGTTCCAAAGAAGCCATAAATCTATGTTAGATAATAATGATGAAAAATTAGTTTTAAGCAAAATTCACCAATGTTTAATATTCACATGTTGTTGCCAATGTTTTTTATAAGGGAAAGATTGTTAGATAATAATGATAAAAATTTGGTTTTAAGCAAAATTGATAAAATAATTTATATTGAAATTGGCAACAATAATTTTTATTAAAATTAGTATTATTTAATTTTTTTATTTTAAATTATTTATAACAAATATATACTAAATTTGTGTGTGTTGACATAGGTTAGGTTAAAAAATCTATGCCAAAGAATGTTTTTTTTGTCTATTTATATGCATGTGAATTAAGATCAACTTTGGTTAATGATGAAGACCGGGACTACCTTAGGGATGAGTGAAGTTCTAGCACGATCAAGATGTTACGTGACAAAATAGGACTATAGAAGGTTCTAGATCCAACATTGAATCGAGACTAGATTCAGGGGAGCTGAGATACAGAATGGTTAAGGATGTCGAACGACAAGATTGAATATAAGTTAACACACGTTAGATGTACACCACATAGGAAGGATTTCGTAACAGGCTTCATATGTGCAAGCGTCAAAAAAATCTTAGAGAAATTCGAGAAGAAAAATTAGGGAAGGATGGTTGCTTCCGTACATTAAGGTACCCTAGCATGTCGACTCTAGCTCGCGTTACTCTAGCTAGATGTGCTGGTAGTCAGATTTGAAGTATTTAGAGAATTGTAATAGGTTTAAAAATTGAGTAATTGAATTTTAGTAGTACTAGGAATCGTATACCTAGTTGGAGCTATGATTTTTTTTATAAATAGAGGTTAAATATAAGGGATTAAGACAAAATTAAGAGAGTTTTTTTAATTTTTTAAACATAATTTTGAGAATAAAGGTAAAGTTTATCGAAAATTTGTACGAAAATTATTCTCTCTTTTTCGTACCTATGATTTTGGATTAAATTATTTCCTCTGGGTTTTAATAGATCGATTAATTATTTTTAGATCTTGTGTTATTAATTAATTAGTACTTAATTAATTTCGATCAACTTTTTTGTTCAGCAAATTTTGTTTCGTTAATATCTTGAAATATAGAAGTCCAATTGAGATTATTTCAATTGAGTTTATTTGTAAATTTTGTCTAGCTTATTTTACAAATTTTCCAAGTTAATTACTGATATTCGTTTATAATATGTTTAGTAATAAAACGACGTTCTGTTTAGATTTAAAAAATATAGTTTTTTAGTTTTTGTGTTTAAGAAAATTTGTTAAATTTTTATTTTGTCTTCCGCAATCATTCACGCTTTTTAAAAGTGATTCTATCCTACAATCTATAAAAATCTGATGCAATATAGAAGAAAGGACAAATATTGACATCACGTTGTGAGCTCAGTGGCGTTGAATTTAGTTTTCTCTAAATGTCAGTCCGTCATCTTTCTTTGAAGCACAGTAAGAGTCTAAGACAGAAGGTAAAATTGTGATGCACTCCTACAGTAGAAGAAAAAGTAAAATTCGATATCCTACGAGGTCATGAGTCACCCGGTAGGAGGCTCGGTCACGTAAGCACGGGAGCGTCATTGATGATGCCAATTGCTATAGTGAGCACCATATCGGTCAAGTCAATGGAGAATGCAAATCTCCTTGTGGCCTTTATATGTGGATCACCGCCATCCTCGCACAGACTTCACGTTTTGGTCCCCTTGTTCGGTAACGGCCACAATTCGCAACGTGCCTATTGCTATCACGCCGTACTTCCACCCGCACGCCGGGCTGCTCGCTAGCTGCTCCCATGGACGACGGCGATGGCTCATCGTCACCGACCGACAGCGGTGCCGCCGCGGCCGCCGGGCTTCTGCCGCTCTTCAGCCGATCGCCGGTCTGCCCATCGATCGATCTTGCGTCGTCAATGGCTGATTTGGATTGTTGTGTTAATTCGAACATGTGATTGCGTGGTGGTGGCTGGGACAGGTCGAGGAACTTGAGGAGAAGCTGAGGCGGGCGACGAAGGAGAACGGGCGGCTCACGCAAGCGCTCGACGCCATTCTGGCCGGTCACCACGCCCACCATCGCGCGCTCTTGGCTCCATCGCCGTCGCCGCCGTCCGCCACTACGAGGGTGCCGAGCGTGTCCACCAGCTGCGTGGCGAGGGACGACGCCCCGCCTGCCGCCGAAGCCGTGTCGACGGCAGGTCCGTCCAGACAGCCACCGCCGACGGCGGAGCCGCGGCCCAAGGTTAGGACGGTCCGCGTGCGCGCCGACGCCGCCAACGCCGACGCCAACAACATGGTAAAATTCGATCGAACACTTAGAATGCATCGCCATGCCGCTCGATTTCGAGCATGATCTGAACTGAATCTTCTCTTCCTGGCATCGCCAGGCGGAGACCGTGAAGGATGGGTACCAATGGAGGAAGTACGGGCAGAAGGTGACGCGTGACAACCCCTACCCTAGAGCTTACTTCCGCTGCGCATTCGCGCCGTCTTGCCCTGTCAAGAAGAAGGTACGAGCAACGGAAACAACACTTAACGTAACAGAAAGTGATTGCATTTTTTCCATTAATTTTATTATGCGCGGGAGGTCTCAAAATTTACACTCCCGGTTATGTTATTTTTAAAATTTCAATCTTCAATAAACCAAAATTGCCGACTTCACAAAATAGAGGTGAGTTTTCGGAGTTGTTTGAAAAAGTCACTCGCTAGCCTGTCAAAGCACGTGTTATGAAACAGCCTATAGTGAACGGTTCTCGTGTACGGAACATAAGTCTTAAAGCCCGAACCATAGGACAGATCCGCATATCAAAGGTCAGTGTTTGTACCTCTCTTAACTGTCTTCGGCTGAGATTTCTTCTTAGCTTCAAGCTGTAGGGATGTTTTTCTCGCCGGTCCAGTTTTTATTACAAGTTTTATTTCTGAAAATATGTAAGAAACGTTGATTTTATTGCTCAATTTTGACCTCGGGCCCTGTGTTATATGTAGGTCCAAAGATGTGCGGACGATAGGTCAATGCTAGTGGTGACCTACGAGGGAGAACACAGCCATGCCCTGTCCACGCAGACAACCGAATTCGTCGGCAGCGGGTCCACGAGCCAGCTGCAGGACGCCGGGTTGTCGTCGCTGCCGTGCTCCATCTCCATCAACTCGTCAGGACGCACGATCACCCTCGACCTTACGAACCAAGGGTCCGGATCGAGCTGCGTCGAGGCCGTCTCCGGGGAACTCGTCACGGTCTCGCCGGAGTTCAGGAGGCTTCTCGTGGAGGAGGTGGTGCGGGTGCTCAAGAACGACGCCGAGTTCGTGGAGACCCTGACCAACGCCGTGGCCGCTAGAGTTGTGGATGAAATCCCACACAGTCATGTTGATTTGTAGTTGTAGGCAGTATATATCCCCAAAAGTTTGCAAGTACATAGTACACGTATTCGCGAATGCCAGTATATACGGAAGCCGCTTTTGCTATGTGTTAGTCCCGTAATATTGATTTGTCACTTTTCGTTTCATCGATACCCAAATACACTTTTTTTATTTGTTAGCCACCTACATTTATACAACGTATAAATTAAACTTGTGCAATATGTAAAACTATAATCTTAGTATAACTTTGTTGCAAATTTTAATATGCATTATTGAGTTGGGAAAAATTTTACCACCGAGATTTAAATGGAACCAATATATACTAGAAAAACTTAATGTCTCTAACAAAAATGTACCATAGGCTGAGCTTTTTACACCGTTACCTCAGAAAACTTATCAAAAACGTACTCTCCTAGGTCCAAAAGAATAAATATTTATAGAGTTTTTTTATAGAAAAATGGTTGTGACTGATTGATATGAGAAAGTAGATGCAAAGAATTAAATGATAGTTGTGATTGATTAAAATAAGATAGTAGATGAAGAATTTATTTCCGAGATAAATTTTAAATGCTAGCTATATTTTGTAATGAAGATACTACCATATAAAATATGGCTATGTGCATCCCAGGTAATAGAAATGTTAGAATTTATACTCACTATAAGAAACAAACAGAAACTTCGGTTTTATATGGTACAGTGGCGAGTGAGTCTTTAGAGTCCATTATATTAAGGAACTATCTTTAAAAATTAAACAACCCTATTTCAAGAAAAAAAATAGCCTTATCATATAAAGTCGGATTGATACAAATTTTATATAAAAATAATATCTCTTGAAGAGGTCTACAACTTTTACTAGAAAAGTTATTTATTCATTTGAGAGTTTATGGGTCTAAATACTCGTTACAAGTTCTAAAATGATTTTTTTTTCATTTCCAGGTGTGTTTGTTGTAAGATTTCAGTTTGCTAACCTTGATCTATATACTTCCACATGAAGTATTTCTATTAGGCGGGATAGAGATAGAGAATACAAGACTTGCTTTGGCGAGGTCTTTAATACCCACTTAGATTTGACAAAGACAACGCTAAGGATTCCAAATATATCTTAAAAAGTTTCTTCAAGATATGAGGTGACTTAAGGGTTTAAATATGCAGCTCCAAGAAAGGTTCAGGCATGGAATCAGCTCACCTACGATCCATAGCTATCAAGCCATACACGAGCTAAGGAGATCTTGACAACTGATCCACCGACCACCCTGCAGCAAGCCATCTCATTAGAATCTGCGATGCGATTAGCTAATAGGTCTAGATTAGATCACACACATATCCTTATAATCATATTATTTCTATATATTAATCCCAACATGATTGGTTATTATTGTATGGAGAGTTTGAATCCCTCTAAAAATCTCCTTGTATATAACTTGTATATCTTAGAAGTCAAAACACAAGCCCTAGAGATACATTTTTATATTTATAAAAACAACGACCATATATGAAAATAAATTTCTAGAGCCAACTGCTTATAAAAAATGGTAATCTTAGAAACCACCTCAAGAGACGGTTGCTTCCATGCATGTAAAAATACAGCATTTTCAGTGGCGGTTGGTTGCTTATACATATGTGCAAATGTTATTTTAGTCACTTGTAGAAATGTTTTTAGTAGTGACTTCTATGAAAAGAAGCGTGTATTTGTAACCTTAACTTATAAACAATTTTGTCCCTTGTAAATCCAAGAGAAAATAATAGAAGCATATGAAAGTACCATGCTGGATGTTGGACGATGTTCTAGACTAGTTAGTACGTATTCCAGTGGTTAGAATAGTAATTGACAAAGCAGAGAAAACCATTTAACCGAATAAATAGAAAAGAAAATTGACGGCGACCGTGAAGAGAGCTTGAAATTCTAGAGGGATCAGAAAACCGAAACGACGTATTCCGCGTGACGAGCTGCAGGATGCGTCACGGAGACACGCAACCGGACACGCGCAGAACGTTTTCACCGGTCTTCTCGTCGTGGCGTCGTCCTCATACGTGGTTCCATAGTATGTCTGAATGTAGCGATACTATTCCCCGTGCCTTGAGACTATTGAGAATATGACTTGAACCAGTTGACGCTCCTCTTGACTTACGTGTACGCAAAATTATCGCAAGTGGCAGGAATCCCAGCAACTCAACTGCTGGACAGCCATAATTTCACTTATTTTTAGCGACTTCCGCTCAGGGGCTGTTATTACATCGTGTTAAGTTTAGAATATAATAGTATAGATTAATTGATAAAATTGTATACAAAATACAACTCTACAAACAAAACTAGAAGTTGTATATAAAATCTAATTTTATTTTTAAAATCTATTGGGTAGAAATTCAATTTGTATTGTATATAAATCTAATTATACTTTTAAAATTTAGCGTTGCACATTTTGCATAGAAGCTCCGCCCTAATGGTGATATTTGGTACCATATTATCCTGTTTTTATAAAAATATGTGTTTCAACCAATAAAATAAGAGTCGATAGATAATCTTATCTTAATTTTTATAAATATAAATGTATTTTATATACAAATATAGGAATCAAGCTAGCTGAACCCACATAATCAAAATTCAAAAGGCAATATATATTTTTTATTTTAATTAATACAGTAATTTCTAGACTATAGATCAAAGATCAAATATACTGTACTGGTACTTTGTGTTTCCTCTGTTTTGGGGAGGTCTGGTGGTAAGTGGCAACAGCGGCGTTGGTCTGGATGTGATGTCTCGCCGTGAGTAGTGGTACAAAGCAGAAGATGATTCCGGCAAGGATCGTGCTGGCCGTCGTCTGTCTCCAAGACGAACGAGCCGAGATGGAATTGGGCAGCATACATGGATGGTCGGAGGAGTCCGTGAGCTGGTCCCGGCAAGGATCGCGCTGGCAAGTGGCAACAGCGGCGCTGGTCTGGTTGTGACGTCTCGGCCGTCAAGTACGGCTTGTAGATGTTAGAATATTGCTAATCGCGACCGCCACGGCGGCCTCCGCCGTGAGCACCGTGAACAGCAGCTGGATCAATCACGCCGCCGTGGTGGTGGTGGTGGGGGTAGAGTGGGGTTTGGGATTTGGGCAGAGGGAGGCGGCGTGCCTTGACACTCGCAGCGCGCACGGTGCGTTGCCAAGGTGCGGGTCTTGGAACGTGGTCTGATAGAGTACCATGTTACGTACAGTACGATCAGATGTATTTCTATTATATATATGGTCTTATGGACAAAATGATACTGCATTGGACCAGTTATATATATATATATATACACACACATACAAAACGTTTGTTTTTTATGACATCATACGAACTAAGTCGCATACAACGTCATATTTGGACGGCTTCGTCTGATCATGTCAACTGACAAACAAGCACAAATGAGATGAGGTCGTTTTTGGAGATGGGAGAGATTAACATAGTGCTGCGCCAAGTGGAGAGACTTCATTGCCAGTTGACGGGGTTCTCTTCGTGCACTGGTCATGACCGTCTAATTCACAAGACAGAGCATCACCGTCATCCTAGTTGTCTCTTTCTGAATAACGTACCTACTAGCTAGGCTCTAGGCTACATAAAACCATTGGAGACATCCTTTTTTCTTGCAACTGTGCTGCACATGCAAGACTAATTAACATCCTCACAATTTCCTTTGGAAAATAGGTACTCATAGCTAAGTTCTGAACATATGATACTTAGAAATTTGACTGATAATGGGTAGTGAAATCACGAAACTAAAAATGTTTCTTTGTTTGCTTTTTACTTTGTATTTTCCATTCAGCTTTGCCATACGTTTGGTGACACAAATTTTCTTCCTGAAATCAGTCAAATTTCTAGCTGTACGTCTGTTGTGTCGTGTGGTTTACTTTATTTTGGTTTCTCCCAAATGCTTGTGCGTGATTTGTCAAAGTGCCGGACCAACAAAACCAACCGTACTTTTTAGTTTTTTTTAAGATAACGGATAATTTGACTTTGTTTCATCAGAAGCTACAGCCACTTACTATAACATGCTCGACAAAAACCACCTAGATGACAAAATAATAATTTAAATCACATACTTTTAGTTCGATTCTATTTATTTAGTCTTTCACTGGTAACGCTTGTTGCTAAAAAAGGTAGTATGCACTAATTGAATTTCGATTTCGGTTTTTACTATATAAAATTACAGTGAAAATTTGATAATTATGATATGTAAGATTTGGAATTTACAGTGTAAATATATAATTTATAATATAAGATATAGGAATTACAAGTTAATATACGTAGTGAAAATCTTGCCTGTTTTTAGACAGTCTCATTTCCTGTCTCTCTCACTCGCAAAATTGATCAAGTGAAAAAGGGAAAAAATCACAAACGAATTCTGCACAAAAGGCCTGTGAATATTACTATTTTATTAGCAATCTGTCAGGAGTGATGGAACTGTTAAGAAATATACTAACTTTACACATTGACCTTGACTAGTTAATCCTTGTTCGCATAGCTGCGGAAGGGTGACGAACGACGTCGTGTATAAATAATTGTGAAACTTACGTCCATGAATATGGTAGAGTTCCTCTCCTCAAGCAAATTGAACAATAAGGAACTTGCTATGAAGTTTATAAATGGTTAAATTACTTAGTGACTTTGTGACATTACGAGAGATTGATCTTGAGTCCTGGTAGAATCAGCTGAAGTCTTCCCATTATTAATCCCCTATATCCTAATCCAACCATCTGGGAGGAAAAACTAAACTATCACAACCATTTCCATTCATAATTATCTTCTATCGCATGAGAGGTGGAATCAACGGGAGGCAAACGAGAAGACCAAACTATAGTTAAAATTAATTGCTTATTTTATAAGTCAAAACATGAAGTACGCTCAGATGGTGACCTCTCCGTCAGTTCTATTAACTTCCGTATGTACTAAGAAAATTTTTATCAGGATAAGAGTAGCTTATGCCTTGGTCGTCCTTGGAGTGTAGGTGAGATGCTGAATTTTGGGGGCATTATATTTTATTATGATATAAGTGGGGCATATAATTTAACACCCTAGCCCACTTCAGTGACTCAGGTGATTCCATACATATGTCACCGGGAGTGGGAATTTGCATCCTGCAATGTAATAACAAATTATCAAATAGACCAATTTTTTAATAATGGAAAACAATATAGGTGTCGGTGAAGTAGCGACAACCCAAAGGCCTAAAAATGTTCAAATAGCGTCTATGAATCTCCTGTGTCTCACCCTAAAGCTCTTGGTATGAAGCCTCGGGCTCATGCCCATCTTAGAGTTTAAGTTGAATAGTCTAGACTAGAGTGTCTAAGTTACCTAGCTTGGATTGATACCATTCACTCTGAGCTAATTAGCCCGGGTCTTTCATCCTAGGCTGGTCTCCAAAAAGGATGACCCTATTTAAGCTAGTTGAACTTATTGAACTTGAGCACTCATCTCGTGATCTTGGTGGCAAGAGCCTCAGGACTGAGCGCATTAAACTATTCTAACTACCACCTTCAACGTGGTAGGCTTACTTATCCTATTAGCACGGCGCATGCATGGCAATGACGGTTAGAGTAATAAAATGGATATCTACGCTGGCATATAGACGACGTGCGACAAGACGGATATTGCCCCCATATCCATTGTAGTAGGAGGGACATGTTGAACCACGCAATATCTTCCACCCTCCATGTGTCAAGCTAGCTCATTTTATAGCGGGCCTTGCCAGGCGAGTGCGGCGCACGTTGTAGCACAGTGGTGTAGGGCCCATGGGGCGTGCTTTTGATAGGACTAGAGCAATTATACATAAACTCTATGTGTAGAATTCATAAGTCTTGGGTCATGATCATTTATCTCTATCTATTGTGTTATTCCTGAGAATATATAAGGAGAGAACCGTGGATAGAAAAAAGAAGAGAGAGTCACTTTGAAACGCTTAGCCACTATAATTAACATCCAAGAAAATCAAGAACACAGGTGTAGGCTGTTACGCCATTAAATGGTTCGAACCTATCTAAACAAATCCGAGTTCGTCTTCCTCCTAGCGATTGGAGGTATATTGACTTCACGATCTATCCACATGATTGAGCCCTATCCCATGATCCGAACTCAAAAGAAGGCCTAAGTAGATCCTAGTTCTCGGTGCCTATCTACCGACAATTGGTCTCTACATCTAGATTGTATCTAGCCAAGTGAGAAACTAATTAAGATGGAAATCACATAATAAACAATAGCCTCCACTTTTATGTATTTTCTCATTCTTTATGTTTTAGGTGTATGCTTAGATGTCCGCGCGTGGTTATTTATTATTATTTTGTACATAATTATTAATCTACATGTTTTTTTCTAGGTTTTTCTTCTAGTTTTTGTATGCCCATATAAGAGTTTTGCAACGGATATGTGGTCATCTAGATTTTGGTTTTACTAAAACTATATATATATATATATATATATATATATATATTACATATTATGGAACCTAGCAACCTCATTTTATTTGGATCACAAAACAAAATTATCGATATACGCTTATGCACCACTAGAAAAAGCATGCATGTTTCATTATTTCTTCTAATTTTAATTTACTATTACATATTTACGTGCACGTGGACGGACACAATGTCCAACTTTGAAGGGGTGTGCAAATTAGATACTTGCAATAGTTGGCTCTGTGTCGCTCCCACCCATAGGGTGACACAAACGTGACTAAGTAGTGCTACCACCACCACCTCTCTTCCTTTGCTCTTCCACAATGCCGCCATCTGAGTGGCCTGCCAGCAAGCTGGACGGGGCTTCGACAATGGTGGTGGTAGGGCTTTTTCTTTCTCCCTCCTTTAAACATGACAATTGAAGCGACTAGGGAAGCATAGCCTAGATCTAGGCCCTAAGTGGCCAAATCTGATAAGGGCTCTAGTGGATGAAGGGATGGAGGAGTCTAAGCTAGTGTGGTGAACTGGTAGGCAATAGGGAAAGGTTGTGATGGCAGGGTACAAGGCGTTAAGGAGAAGGCTTAAGCAACCATGTGCTAGGAGGTAGAGGATGACCAGATTCATAGCAGTCAAGGTTGGATCCGCCTGGATCTACTTGGTGGAGATCTACAGTGATGATGCCTGCTATAGCAAGGCAACGATGGCGGGGTCAATAGGCGGCTACAACATTGAATCTATTGTCGATGAGGCTAGATCCGACATACTAGAGGCTGGATCTTTGTGACTAGCGCATGGTGGAGTGCCGCCCGATGGCAACGGTGTTCATGGGCAAAGGCAAGGCCGTTGTCGTTGAGGTGAGGGGAATGGTAAGAGCGATTGCTCCCTCCCCTCCCATGGACGCTAATGGGACAGGATAGCTCTAGTAGCTACTATGGTGATTGGAGGGAGTGATTGCAGCAACCATGGTTTGTAGCGGTAATGGCAACTACTCCCCTCCTCTCTTACTTCACCATCGTCGATGGGAGGGTGGTGACATTGCTGGTTGCTACCCTAATGGGAGGGAATGGCTTCGACGACAACTAGGTGTGGCGGCATTGACATATGTCCCCCTTCTCTCTTCCTTTCTTGCTAGTGAGGGGTGCTGGCATCTTCTCGAGGTAGAGGGCACGCAGGTGAGTGCCACGAGGTGGCGGGGCAGCAGTAATAGCATAACCTACAAGGAAGCATGGATAGCTTCCTCCATGTTTCCTCCTTGCTGCTTGTTTGTTGGTCGACAATGGGGCACTAGTGTGGTGGTTGCACAGTGAAGTTGCTTGAATGATGGTGGCTGCTAATAACGACAGTGACACTTGCAAGGGTTAGGAGATTTTGGGCAAAAGCTTAGTCCATTTGAGGCTAGCAGTGGCAACGCTCTCGGGCACAAGAACCCCACAGGGGGTATTGTTGTTGTGAATCTCCTCCCTATGGTGGAATTCTCAAGTCAAAACCACACCCTAGGATCCCAGGGTGAGCAAGGGCAGTGGCATCAGCGTCACAACCTCTCGAGAAGCGTTGTTTGGAGGTCCATTTCTGACTAAACTTTTCTCTGAAAGCTATCCTCTTGTGGTGCCATCCTAGTTGTCACAAGTTGGCTACGTTGGTGGGCCTTATGAAGGAGAGCGGATCCACTCGTCCTAGGTGTCATATAGATTTAAACGGGCGCCAACTCGCTCCGTGCGGTGACATGGCTTACCATTGTGGCATCGATGTGTCAGTGCAACCTAAATGTTAGTCACATAGAAAAAATAAAACATATTTCTCCTATTTTTTAATTTTATTTTTTTCTATGTGACTATCATGTGGGTCCCACAAACACATAAGCACTAATGTAGCACACATGGAGCGGGTTGGTAACTGTTTGGACTTGTATGATTCCAAGACAAGTTCAAAGATCCAAAAATACATTTTGAGAATTTAGAGACCTAGATGATATACTCGCACAAGTTTAGAGATTGCTTATACACTTTACTCCTTTGATAATTACTTGTCGATTATCATGATAATGGGTGTTATCTACAGCCACGAATAACAAAAGCGAGGCAATATTTCGATGGATTTGGAAATTTGTTTGAAACTTGCCCTTTAGATAACCAACTTTCTCCCATGTGGTTTATCTCTTATTTTGCGTGTCCGTCCACTCAAATTCTCAGTGTGGCTTATCCCTCATTCTATGTGTCTGTTCACTGAAGTGATCAGCTAGTATAGTGTTGCACATTAAGCGAGACTAAGTACAATAGCACACCCACTCTAACACATACTATGGTTTTAGTGTCAATGCTTATAAGCTAACCCACACACCACTACTATGGAACTTGTAACACCTGGCCTCCAAAATTCTCATTGATCTATGCTACACATTAAGCCCATGTATGCATAGTCTCTACTTACACTTTCATCATCACATAATGTAAAATGGTTAACTTGAAGTATTATGGTTAAAGCATCAAATCTTATAAGTTGACCTTCACCTACCTAAAATTTTAAGTTGGTACTACACCACCTACTACTATCACTACTAGAAAACTTGGGCCTAAACCATGTCACTACTACAGGTGGCAAACGGACTAGGGTGTTACACATTGTTCCCACTCCAACCTTTCACATTCTCTAGCTTGCACCATCATATCCATCTTTGTGTTCTTGAGAAGTTTTGCACATGCTTCCCGAGCTCCTAAATTTGTTTGTAACTTTGGATTATTCATATATTTAGCTATTCAACATTCCACTACATTCCATGCAGCTAAAAAGAGCACTCTCATAATAATATCCCTAGAAGAAACAATTTGAGCTAATCAATAAATTTCACTAGTGAAAACAATTATATTCCCCTAATTTTACTTAGGAGCAATTGAGGTGGTAGTATCCATTGAATAATAAAAGGTAAAATTTGGATTCAAGTGAGTTGGGAGAGTGCATATCGACGCCGACACGCCACCACTTAATCCACCACCTATCTCTATCGCTCGCTGCTATGGACACTATCGTCGTCTCCTCCAATTTCTAGTATTTTGGATAGGGGATTGTGGAGGGAATGGGGCTCAGATCTGGTTCAAACTAGAGTGAGTTACATGCTACTGGCTTGAGGGACAAACTCGTTTTTTCTATACTATTTCTCTCTTCATTTGATTAAAAATAATAAAATAATGATTACGGAGTCCTCTAGCAAATTATTAGTTTTAGGGTGTCCTTAAATGTGTCAGGTTTTTTAGTGTTTAGAGCAAATACCTTGTACATTGATAGGTGCATGGTGTCCGATCGCCCTAGGCTCCCAAAAATTAGGCCCATATTTTATGTTTTAATTGATTGAGGACATTCTCAAAGTTTTTTAAGTCCACTCCGTTTCCTTCATTGATCTAACTAGTTGTTTTTCTTGGCTTTAATAAATATTTGATGATAATTATAGCCACCTTAAACACCTGTAGCTCATGAAGATGATGTGAACACGTGTTTGAGGCGCTGAAGTATCATTTTTTACTTCGTAAAGACAACAAAATCATTTGTGTTAGGCCTCGTTATAGGTTTAGCACTGTGTCTCCAATTTATAAATACGGCCCTGGTATTCTCTCCTAGCCAATCTCTCCTCCACACCCTTGAGGCCTTGACATAGACACGAACTTCGTCAGCTCCACCTGAATCAACCTAAGTGGAAAAACTAACAGTCCATTAGCTGAACTGAAACTGCTAACCAGTAACCTCGTCACACCTCCCATCTGGTCCACAGCATACGCAGGAACAGAAATTACACGTTCCGGGTCCATGTAACCCCAACAACCCAAAATCATCAGGCGCACACGCTTGTGTGTGACGTGTGCCATGCCCACGTGATGCGTGACGCGCGCCTCATAACGTCATCTTGAACGAGGCGGACGACGCCACGCGCGTCCGTGTCGTCGCGGGCGTCGACAGCTCGCGCACCGCCCTTTTCTCCAACTCAATTAAACTGCAGTTTTCTCCCACATATCGATGCATATGACGACCATTCTTCTGTCAAGTGCCACCCGGTCTCACCGCCTATATGTAGCTCGCTCACCGTTTTGGCCATGAAGCATTCAAGTGTTCCTGCACTCTCTACTAAGCTTGTATGTTTGATTACCCGAGCTACAGAGCACAGCAGAGACGAGCTGTTAGTTGGTTGCAGAGTCGTCGTCGATGGACGCGGCGTGCCGCGGCGGCGTCGGCACCTCACCGGTCTGCCTCGACCTCTGCGTCGGGCTGTCACCCGTGCGGGAGCCGTCCCCGGCGAGGCATGAGCTGTTTGACCGGACGGCCGGCTGCCGCGGCGGTGGGGATTCCAAGACGATGACCAATAACGAGGTGAGGTGTTTGTGATTGATTGATCTCGGTTGCCCCTCGGCAGCTTCGGTTCTTGCTTGATTTGGTTTTGATGGTTGGAAATGTGGGGATTCCATCAGGCAAAGATCCTCGAGGCGAAGGTCACTCAGATGAGCGAGGAGAACCGGAGGCTGACCGAGATGATCGCCCGCCTGTACGGCAGCCACATCGTGCGGCTGGGCCTCGACGGCGCAGGCTCGCCGCCGCGGCCGGTGTCACCGTTATCGGGCAAGAAGAGGAGCAGGGAGAGCATGGATACGGCGGATTCTTGCGACGGCAACAGCAACAGGCATCAGAGTGGAGGCATGGCCGACGCCGACCACGACGAGAACTTCGCCGCCGACGATGGCACGTGCCGGAGGATCAAGGTCAGCCAGGTCCGCATAAGGATCGACCCGTCCGACACATCCCTGGTCGTCAAAGACGGGTACCAATGGCGGAAGTACGGGCAGAAGGTGACGCGCGACAACCCGTCGCCGAGAGCCTACTTCCGGTGCGCCTTCTCACCGTCGTGCCCGGTGAAGAAGAAGGTGCAGCGGAGCGCGGAGGACAGCTCGCTGCTGGTGGCGACGTACGAGGGCGAGCACAACCACCCGCACCCGTTGCCCCGCACCGGCGAGCTCCCGCCGGCCGCGGGGACCGGCGGCTCGTTGCCGTGCTCCATCTCCATCAACTCCTCCGGCCCGACCATCACGCTCGACCTCACCAAGAACGGTGGAGCCGTGCGGGTGGTCGAGGCGGCGGAGGGGGCGACGACGCATCCGTCGTCGAAGCCGGACATCAAGGAGGTGTGCCGGATGGTCGTGTCGCCGGAGTTCCGGAGCGCGCTGGTGGAGCAGATGGCCAGCGCGCTCACCAGCGACCCCAAGTTCACCGGCGCGCTCGCCGCGGCAATCCTCCATAAGCTGCCCGAATTCTAGCCTCCTATACAGTTGTTGTCACAGGAAAATCAACACATTTCAATAGAGACTAGGGCTTAATCTCTCCCAAAATTGAGAATTTTACTGCGTAAGAATTTCGAAAGCTTCTGCTGTTTGTACGATGTGAATTGTGCTCTCTCACACAATAATGTAATTCTTCGGCCGGCCGCAAAAGATTCCGGGCTTCCACTCGGCCGCACGCTCGGCAGGCCCAATTTCGAGGCTTCTTAGGCCGTTCGGGATCGCGTCCGTAAGCCGTCGGTCCTCGAGATCGCTTTTGCCCTCGTGGAGTTATTGGGCCAGGTGGCCGTCGCAGTAAGTGTAGTACCCCGTGTGGTTGTTTATAGCCCAGTCCACCCGGTCGAACTTAGAAAGCATTACCTGGTAAAAAACCGAATATTTTTTATTAAAATATTTACGAAAATATTTTTTAAAGAAAATTTATAGATATATACCTCAACGCAGTTGAGAGGATTTTTTTTATAAAAACACTCACCCAAAGAGTGTGAAATTGAACATACCAAATGGCGTTGGCCCGTGTTGATGGTGGGCAGGTGTGCTTTTTCCTGTTTTTTTCAATCATAAGATTGCCTGTAAAATGACATGGCAAGGAGGCATGTCATTTTTTAACAACCCCTTGCCTTCATATGCTAGGATAATTTTCCTTCTAAGGCATCACCCTAAAATTATCAGTCTACAATTTTACAAATATCCCTCTTACCGCCTTGTTTTTTCCTAATGTACAAATAAGAATTTGTTTAAAAAAGATTTTTAAATATATCTATTTTTATTTAGAGATTTAATTATAAAGTAAATTTAGAAGTAAGTAGAAAAGATAATTAATATCCGCAGAGATTTATTTAGAAACGAATTGTGTAAAAACTCAGCCATAATAAAAAATTTTACACCGTTAATTAGTAGGGTGTGGGCCATTATTTCGTTTATAGTGATACAGTTACAAAAATGTTTACTGTTACAAACAAAACATAAATACAATATAAATAATATAACAGCCTATTTAAAATACTCCGCTTATAATCACTAAAAGCAACTCTCCTCGCTCGTACTTCACTTTATCCTATTAGGCTATATAATCCTCATTTTCAAATTATAGAAAAGTACATACATAATTGATAATAAAATTAAAGCAAAATAGATGTATAACAAACTTATAATAAAATTATCATCAATAATATTTAAACAAACAAAATATCTTCTAACAAAAGTAGCATATATTATTGACCTTACTATCTAGCAACAATCACCTCAAGCATATTTAAGAGGCTTCATTATAAAGATAATATAATAGGTTATAAACTTCAGTCTGACCACTTTGACTTACCAACGTCATTCATACTACTTTCTCCTGATATACTGTAATCTTGATTCTTGAGAGACCAATAGCCCTCGGAGAAGTAACTATTAGAGTATAATACTAAATTTTCTATATCAATCCACCAAATAAAACTACACATCAATCCACCAAATGAAGTTACACATCATTCCGTTGATATAGAAAAAAATATTAATTCAAAGAAATTATAAGAAATAATTATAAAAATTAAAAAAAATAGAGACATACAATTCATAACTCATAAGAATAATTTAAGCATTAAAAAATCTCCCCCCACTAGTGTTGGGGCCTCAAGATATCATAACTTGACATTGATAACATATATATATTATTGATCAACATATATGCATAACATATAGACACAATAAGGTGAAATTAGCTAAGTTAAGCAATCTCTTCTCTAGTATGGATCCTCAATTAAAGTTGGGTTAATAGCCATTGTTATTTGATCTTATAAGACAATATAGAACAAACTAGTGATGTAGACTTTGTAAAGGTATCAGCAGAATAAAAAAACTTAAGTTTCCGCATGCATATAGAGACTTTATATAGTATAAATTGTGTTAGGTATGAAACATAGAATTGAAAATCGATAAAAAATGATGTGACATTCATTCGCAGAAAGCACCCTAGCTTGCAAAAAAACCCTTTGAATGCAATATGACATTAACACGTCAAAAGTTGGCTGTCAAGTTGGGTTAAAAACTGTGTGACGGTCATGAGTCCAAGCGGTGCAAGAGCCTATAGGGCTATATAGCTTCCAGACGATGTCGTTTGGTTACAACTGATAGATCTCTAAGTACAATATCCGAGTAAGACCTCGTGAACTCTAAGTAGGCCCATCGTCGCTGCAAAGCACAAGAAGTATTAGCCAATCATTTTTTTATATATGAATACTAAATTAACACATTATATACTTACGATACCACACTATCCCATTGTGAGGAAGTCCTCGAGTAGCCTATGTGTGTATATATCGTTATCATAGACGATGTTATCCACCACTGGTCGGCCAAATACCTCGTCACTCCGAATATGCAAGATAATTCCTTATTAAAATAAAGTGATACAAAATGATGGTCTAGTATTTCATACTCTAAGCTCGTGGCAATAATCAGCTGCTTTATACGGATCTCTAAAATACTTACATGTCCCATGCATGATAAACTCAATAGTAGCAATAAGCGAAAGTCCTCTTACACCACGTATCACCTAATTGTAAATCTTAGTCAATTAGTGATCATTATACCAAATCTAGCACCAACATCATTATACAATAAGATTCATTTTTCCTTTGGCTCATTCTCAATTCACTATAAAAATTTTCAATTCACTATAAAAATTTTCTAATCGATGATACTGACCTCCTTCTCACAGTATGGTCATCATTGTGAGTGATTCTAGAGCTTTAGAAGCCTCGTCACCTATGGTTGTTGGTCTTCTGAATTGCTCATCTGTTTCGTTATTAGCTCGTCCAACCTCCAAAACTCATTAAATTTATTCTGTTGAGCACATAGCCATTTGAAAAAATCCATAAGATTTTTGTTCTTAAAATGACTGTAGAAATTAGTACCCATATAACACATCCACCACCTGCTGTGAATATATCTCTATGTTGCCATCTTTTAAATACTCAATAACCCAGAGAAGGCCAGCATAATGGTCATGTATAAAACATACACCTGGTCTCATATACACAACTATCTTTTACCCACTTTAGAAATCAATATCAGTATTCTTTCTATTAACAAAAGCAAAAGCCATAAGTAACACATAATTATTTTCATCAACTTTAATTGTTGTTAATACATGACCTCTATATCCAGTCTATCAATACAGAGCCCATTTATATGCATACTTGGCCCCTGAATGATCTCGTTATTCTTATACTCCTATGACATATGATATCCTCCATAGATAAAAAATCTAAAGTACTCTTTATAAGGGATTTATATTACCACCCTTCCCATACGATGATTTATCATACTTCGCATACTCATTATTGGAATCTTCTTTATCCATTACCTTACTGATGTTGCTATTTCTTTCTCCCTCGTATATCAATCCTCTAGTCTTGTCTTATTTTTCTTCTCCTTTTGATGCTTTAACTCATTTTTCTCCACTATTTCAGTATTACCTGAACCCTCTTTGTCTTACAATACTATTAGAACATTGTTATTTTTCTTATGCATTTATTTAAGAATGTTGAATGATCAACCTCGTTCAACAATACATTTTTCATGTATCTCCAAGTGACAGTGAAATCCACCGGTATCAATTTTCAAAAAAAAACATAATATGACTCACTATATATATACATAGTTATTATTATGTTAAATGAGGAATCAACTCAAAAGTCTCGCATTAACTGGTTATACACTACTGAAAAAAAATTTATTAACAAACCTTTAAACCGAGTTCTAGTGTATATCATTCGATATTTCAATACCGATATATCTTCAAATATTATTATGAACGAAACTATCTACGTATCTAAAATCAAAACTAACAAACCACACATATAAAAACAAAAAAGTATTCATGAATATCTAAAGAATAATATATATATACAGTTTATTTTATCACTAAAAATAAATATTATAAATAGTATAAATCTTTTACCTATATACAGATATATAAGCCAATAGGACTTCATCACTTTCGTTCGTCTCTCCTCAACGCTGCCTTATTTTTTTTCCTTTTTTTATTAAAATAGATTTTTAGACAAGGGTTTTATACAAAAAACACTGAACGAAAAAAAGACCACCTAAAAATTACCATACCCCTTCTCTCTTACGGACGGACATTACAATTTTATAAGCGGCCTATGAGAAGAACGTTCTAGGAGAGGGTGACAAGGAGGTCCCCTTAAATTACCTGACCCATGTTGGTCCGCCATCAATAAAGGTCAGTGACCATTTGCCAATTTGGATTTTATGCTTTTTAGAAAGATCTTTTTTAATAAAAAAAACTCTCAGAGAATTTTAGGGTTATACATCTGTAGATGTTGCAAACCAAAATATATTTTATAAATATTTTAATAAAAAATATATAAATAAAAATTCGTCAAAAATCATAGTAATCTGATCTCAAAAGGCATAACACCTAAATCTAAATACCAGCATTTCACAAAGCTAGTAAAGTACCCCATTCATTATTGTAGTAGTTTAATACCCTGATAATACCGTATGTCTGCATAGCAGATCGGAGATGTCATCAGCAGAGCAGCCAATCAGTAAACTTCTATGGGCAAGGGCAACACAAATGTTTCTGCACAGCAGATCGGAGATGTCATCACCAGAGTAGCCAATCAGTAAACTTCTATGGGCAAGAGCAGCACAAATGCTCGACAAACAGAGATAAGCATCGGAAAGACAAATGCTTGATCATACAACAGGCAGCTATGTATATTGGACATCAAAGTTTACTATCAACAAACACGATTTTCTACCACTTCCTTTGGGACATCATAAAGTAGGTTTTTTTTTTGACGAAGACATCATAAAGTGGTTTAAGAATACTTGTCGATAGAGTCCAAAGATAAGACATGAACCATAACCTGAGGTGCCGCCACGGAATACATCTGGCTAGAGCCATTAGATAACACATGAGCCATTTGTGATTTTGCACATATAAACCTGATGTGTCGCCCAACAGCAGCAGACTATGAGATCAGTTCTTACTCCCGCAGAGGATAATGTGTCACAGCCTGCGTATAAACCGAGGGCATCATGGTAAATATCTGGCAAAAAGATGAGTGATACTCTTGTGAAACAAGGAGATTTTGCAGTTTTGAACAGGCCAGGACTCATGCCACAGATAATACTTGCCTGATCAATAATCTAAGTATGGACAGATACTCACAGATACAATACATATACACAGGTTTCAATCTGCACCTGCACCAAATGCAACATCCTGGAAAGGGCACCATATGGGAACCACCCGAGATCCATCTTTTCTGATGGGCAGTTAGGAAAATCTTGGCTGTCTGCACTTCTGCAGTTTTAAAACAACAGTCCATGAGCAAATGAAGACATGCATCTTTCTTAAAGGGCATTCAGAATATTCCTGATCTATGTGCAGTATGAAAAACACAGTTATCCGATTCGAAAATTTTAGTTGTGTACTTATGAATAGTCAAGGCAACATGTCTAAACGGATTGTACTGTACTGAGTACTGACATGATGGAACATGAATTGAAATGATGTAGAGTAGAATTATTAGATCAGAACTTTTACAATTGATGCTAGGCACACCACACTAATTAACAATCACAGGCATACCCCAAGCCTCAGGCAAGTTCTGTTATAGGCACTGATTCATGAAATGGGTAATGACAGAAGACAGGGATAGAGGCAAGATCGCTCTTGTCGGCACCCAGCCCCAGCCCCCAGGGTTGTCCCGGTCACTAGAAGACTTTGATCAAGCTAAACCCAACTTTTTTTATTCTTTATTGCTTACTTATCAATATGGTCCCTTTATATATAGGAAGGACTAACTTGACATCCAATGAGCTAATCTCTAACATATATAGAAACCGATCTGATCTGTATCTCTTATTTATTAACAAATCTCATCTCTTTCCTAACTAGATAATATTTTATCACTATTTGAGTCTAACCAAGCAGTAAGAGAACAACTACCAATTTTCTGGACCAGTTTTACAAGCAGTAAATTTTGCCCCATCAATTATAACTTAAATACCTAAAGTTCATTCAACATAGTATACCAGCAAGAGTCATCCTATCTTGACTAACTTTCCAAACGAATACCATAGTTACAGCAGACATGACATGTAAATTCAACAAACATTAAACTGAGGATGCATTTAACTCTCAAGTGACATGATTGATAGAACTCATTGGAAGTTGAAACATCAATTGCAGCAAAATATATGCAACAAAATCTGTGAATTGTGTTATCTAACCACTGTCAAGACCACCCAAAGTTCATTCAATCACATAAAACAAGCATCACAAAAAACAATGAGGATCATAATGTTATAAACCATATCTGATGAATAAGAATAGGCAAAGACTATAACATGCAAATTGAAGATGGTCAACTCCTCTAGTCCAGATATTCTAAAGCATCTTTTTTCTGTAAAAAAAAAGATTCAACAGTGCCAACAACCAATGCACGTATCTCATGAATAAGAATAGGCAAAGACTATAACATGCAAATTGAGCACAGTATACTAATATCAAGCGGAGATGGCTAATTAATATCTTCAATGGGCCACTTACACTGGAAAACACAGCAGGAGGGTCAATCTACTGTTTGTCCAACCAACTGTTCGGCAACTCCTCCCGTCTCCCAGCTTCTCACACAACGCATGTCTAGCTGCAAAGACAGAACAGCAACGCAGCAGTAAGTAGCAAAATATGATAAGCTAAAAGAATTGGAATAAATATGAAAATAGTAATTGATCAAGCCTTCAAAATAGTATAACAATAACCTCAAGCTCATAATTGAGTTGACTTTCTGTAAGCTGTGATCTGTCATCAGTGAGTTCAATGCTATCTGCACTTTGTTTCCTATATGGATTTCATTAGTGATGGAGTTTCAGGTCATGCGCTGGTTAACTGATTCTCTCGACCAAATCTCAGGGCAGATCATGGTGCATTTAGTGGGTTTAACACCGATCTTAACCATATCAGCATAAAGCATCATCGCATTCAAGACATAGTCAAGCATGCACATTCCACGAATCACAAGCGTGTAAGTGAATCTATCAGGCACCACACCAGAATCTCTCATACAAGAGAAGACACGACAGGCTTCGTTGTATTGACCATCTATATAGAGACCATATATCAAGGTCATATATGTCACACTGTTTGCAATTGAAGAGTTTTCCTCAGACTTCTTCTGCCCTGAATATTCCATGATGAATCTGACTGCATCTTGTAACCTATTTTCTCGGCACAGACCATCTACAAGAACCGACACAGTTATTGCATTTGAATAAATGCCTTTCTCTTCCATCTCCTTATGTAACCAAAAAGCAGCATCCATGTGACCATTCTTGACGTGGCCATGAATCAGAGTAGTGTATGTCACGACATTAGGTTCGACCCCTTTAGCTACCATCTCTGAGTATATAGCCATTGCTGTTTCCATTTCCCCTTTCTTCGAGTGCCCATCTATCAAGGAGGAGTATGTCACCACATTGGGCTCGACTCCAACCTCGCTCATTCTTGTGCATGTCACAAGAGCTTCACCCAAATTTCCACTCTTGCAATACTCATCAATCAGCGCATTGTAAGCAGCAGCATTCAGCGCAATACCAGATTGTTGCATTACTTCAAGAAACCTGGTGGCTACCTGCATTTGCCCACCATCACAGAGGCCTCTTACAACTATGCTGCAGGTGAACTCATCTGGGCGCAACCCTTTGCGAGTAATCTCCTGGAAAAATGCTAATGCTTCTTGTGCGTATCCAAACCTAAAAGCTCCATGGATCAAACTGTTGTACACAGGCACAGTTGGAGCAACCTCATATCTGGGCATGTCCAGAAATATATTATTTGCTTCAGTTATCCTGCTCGCCTGGCAGAGACCATCAATTAGAGTCGTAAAGATCACATCATTTGGAACAAGACCACACTTCAGCAAGTCGTAATAAAACACAAGTGCATGGTCGATGTTATCTCTCTTGAAGTGACTGCTCATCAATGCATTGTATGTGTATAGATTAGGCCGCATCCCTGTTTCCTTCATCGCAAGGAAAAGCCGCTCAGCTTCATCAATGCAGTCCTCCTCACAGAGTGCACATATCATTGTCGTATATGTGACCACATTTGGATCGATCTGTCTAGCTACCATCTGATCCCAGACCTCCCAAGCCTTCACCACATCGCCCTGATGCCGGCAAGCGTTGATGAGCGTGTTGTAAGTCACCACACTTGGCACCATCCCCCGACGAAGCATTTCATCGAACAGCTCCCATACGCGGGCGAACATGCGTGCTTTAACGAGACCGTCGAGGATCGCGTTGCACGCCGGCAATGCCGGCAGCTCCCGCAGGCGGCCGAAGACGGAGAGCGCCTCGTCGAGGAGCGCCATCTGGGAGAGCGCGATGACGAGCACGCCGAGCGCGGGGGCCGGCGACGCGGAGGTGGAGGCGAGCGCGGCGAAGGCGGCGTCGGCGCCGGCGCCGGTGCCGGGGCGCTGGCTTGGGGAGGAGGAGGCCCGGACGAGGTATTTCGTCAAACGGATGGCGTGCGCGAAGTCCCTGGACGCGGCCGACCCGTGCACGGCGGCGGCGAGGCGAGCGGCGCTGTCGCCGGCGGAGGGAGGCGGGGCGACGTGCAGCGCCGAGGCGGATGCGGAGGCGAAGAAGCTGCGGGGGAGGCGAAGGAAGAGCGGAGCGACGGGCCGGCGGCGGAAGGAGAGGAGGTGGAGTGGTGGGGAGGGCGGCATAGGGTTCGCATTCGGGAGGCGGCCGGGGAGGAGTAGGGTTCGCACACAAACGGCTGGTGGCTCTAGCGAAGATGCGGTGGTGGGATCGAAAGCGCAAAACCTGAAAAATCAAACGGTCCTGATCTGTTGGGTCTGAGACTCTGAGCTGAGAACGAAGAGTACTAGTGGTTGAGACCATTTTCACCATGTTCATAATCCAACTTCTAATAGCTAAATTTATAGATTTCGGTGTTTTAACGAGATTTCTATCTGGCTCAAAAATTTTACCGAGCCCTGGAAATGGCTTTCACTGCTATAAAAACGGTTATCACCAGTGGTTCAACGTGATCAATTTTACTTTGATTTTATGTTGAATCAAAATGAATCAGCAGTTTTACTTAATATCATTATCGATTCATGATTTTAGAAAAAAAATTATGTGATTAAAGAAATACTAGCTTTATTACTATTTGAAAACTGATAGTGATATCGGTGGTGGTACTATTTTTATCCTCTTTTAAATCTATATGATCTTGTTCATTCTCTTCTGAGGCACGTCCTTGTTCACGTAGCTTAGTCCATACTAGCTTCTCTTCTAGTCTATCGTCATAAGAGAAAAGTTTAGGCTAAAGCCTCAGCCTAGGTCATAGCAATTTTAACCATACATCTAATACATAATGAAATATGAGCTTACATAAGCCTTTGTATCTAGGCCTAGCCCATGGCTCTTGTTTGCCGCTGCCCGCCTTCTCTTTAATTCTAGCCATCTTTCTATTTAGTTGTAGCTAATAAACTACTCACAGTTGAAATGGAGTGGGTTTAATTGGACTGTTCTTCTAGATATAATGTGTGAAATTTTAGGTGAGTTGTTGGAGATGCTTGAGCCTTCACTAAAATGGAGTTAAATGGATTTTGATTCCTATAAACGTGTTCCTGGCATGTAGCTAACAGTTCCTTTTTTTTAACAAATGTGGAAAATTTTAATTATTTATATATGGAGCGAAATTTGTTGTGTGAAATTCTTATATGTTCGTCAGTATAAATAATCGACGTTCCAGGCACTACTATTTCACGCCGAATTTAACGACAATCTACCAAGAATAAAGCGAAGTTTTTCATTTGCTTGGGCACTGCCGCTCTGCAACGGCAGGTCGGCCGGCCAAACCTTTCTCTGCTGCTGAACGAACAACCCACAGCTCAGCTCATCACGACATGCACCTCTGTATTCCTTCCGTCTCAAGACGCCTAACTCCAAAATCGCATACCAAACAGCACGACAACATCTGTTCTCTTTTGCAACACAACAAAATTTGGTACCCTAGTCAGACACTTTAATTGACCAGCACGCAGCAGCGTGCGTGATTAGTTTGGACGGAAATGTGCCGACAGGCTAGAGATAGAGCTAGACCTGATCAGCCCGATTCACCAATTTGTACAAGTGTCCGGCTCCGGCAGCCTAAATCGTTCGTTTCTTGCATCGCGTTCATACGTTTTTTATTTTTATTTTTGGCGTTCCTGCTGCCCAAACAAACACAGCGATCGATGCATGCATGGAGTTGACCTCTGACGACGCTTTCACCCGCAGAATTTAAACATCGCCGATCCACTCATGCAGACCCAGATTGTCTAATGCATGCAGAAGATAGATTGACTGCAGGCAGGCTCGCTGCTCGCATCGCATCGCATGCATGAGAAAAGATATTGACTTTACGATGGCGATCGAAGATACCTTAATTTGGACGGTTGCAATTAGGACTTAGCTAACTCGGCCTAACCATTAGCTAGCGACAAAAACAAATCAAGGGTGGGTCTAAATTAACTTGCTTGTGATGATCATAGCCTAGCAGCTCTGAATAAGAATCAAATTATGACATGGATGGGTCGCTTGGACTAAGCATACTTAAATAGGAGACTGCCACTCGGGTCTGGGACTTAATTAGTCTTTTGAGTCTGCAGCATTCCTGAAACTACAGCGCCTACATTGGCAGGGAATCAGGGGACTCTTGGAAGTTGACCGGAAAAAGATCACTGGCATGCACGCGCGGTGTGAGAGTTATCTCAGCTCTCAAAACAAAGTGTTACTGCTCGATCTCGGGACGCTCTACTACATCTTCAGTTCTGGCTCGGACAGGCATAAATGTGCTTTATTTCCTCCCATCTCTCGGAGATGTTCCTGCAGCTAGCAAAGAGCCCCACGAGTGTGTGAGGATGTAAATTGTCCCAATGGTAGTTTAATTTGGGTTCCTGGACTTTCATGAAAAAAACTTGGGTTGTAGAGTAGATTATTGCATGATTTTTATATTATGAATGTAGGATAAAATTTTCATACTATGAATATGGTGCTGATTTCTAAATGCTACTATCAGATAACTTTTATTTTACATGCCTTATTTAAATGAAATGGAATTTAATTGGCATATGAGGCCTCCACATATATAGCCCTTCCACTTTGTTTTTCATATGCACTAGTTACATATTCATACTTTGCAATGGAAATAGAAGATAGAAAATTTATTTCTTTTAGAGGTATTTTTTGAGGGGGAGGGAGTTTTTTTTGTTTTTATTCCATTTTCTCACGAGTTTTCATGCGCGTTAATATGATTTAGTTTTTTCTATTGGATTTTTCTTGTGGATCGGTTTTTAAGTAGGTGGGATGGTTTTGACATGGGGTGAAACTTTTGATTTTTTGTGGGCCGGGATTTTCCAATAGAGTGTGATAAATCTGTGTGGGCTGGTTTTTTTAAAACTGTGCGATGAAACTGTTTGCTTTTCTTAGGGGGCATTTTTTTGGGTGTGTCGGTTTTTTTCCGAGGGACACGTGGTTAGCATGCTGTGAAATGGAAGGAGGACAACTGTGTTATAGTAGTGGAGATACTCTAAGTTCAATAAATTATAATTCTATAGACTATTGTCTTTGCATTTAGACCCAATAACACTGAAAAAGATACATACAGTGATATAGACTAGGATCTTAACACGAGTTGAGTGTCCTTTCTCAAGTCAATAATAAATTATATGTTCAGTATATAATGGCCATAGATGACCTACTACGTACAATATTGTTGATAATGTCTCTAAAATGATATCAAAGACACTTTAAACTCCGACATATCTATAATAATGTTATTACATTAAACTTTTAAAATTTTATTGTCCCAAACATGATTTTGACACTTTTTATAGATTAATTTCATTGTGATTGTAAAGTAATAACGTTATAAAAACATTTTTAAAGCATTAGATAGTTCTAAATATTTTGTGATCAAACTTTAAGATGCTTAATGACACAGATTCTAGGCATCAAATAAGAAAACACACAGAGGTAGTAGGTTCCCTAGCATGATAGTCTCCACACTTGACAGGCTGACTTGATCAGCTCCTAGGTTCTACAAACAATTGACGATGCATGTGCAGAAGGTCGGCATTGTGGGTTTATCTAGCCACACGCCTAACATCAAGTAGAACTTATTGTCATATTTTCCGTCCTATTAATTAGAGCGGAATATCGACGGGAAGATAGTCGTGAGTGATAGATATACACGACCAAAAAGAAAGGAAGGAGAAGGGTGGTGACACAAATAACTGCAGGCAGCGTTGAATTTTATATCAATAACACTAATCTCTACCGGTTCTCCACTAAATATTAATGGTTAGAGATGATGGAAACTGGTCTCGAAAGATTCTAACATATTTCTTGATTTAAAACTAGTAAAGATTCTAGATCAGAAGGGAATGATCAGATACAGGATAAATCCTATGCTAGTCAAGAAAGATATGAGGTTTAAATTCGGTTTTCATTAGTTGTACATGTGAAAATCCCATGACTCGTGATCATACATTCAACTAGTAGTGGGTGTGATTTTTTTCCTGATATTTGTTACTAATCTTTATTTTTTTTATGATTACGAACCTTTGGAGATTAGCTTCCCTCCAAATCATTAGGTTTGTTTAATCGTTAGAAGTTATGGTTGAACTGTTAGAAATCAGATTTTTCTGGTCAGGTGATATATATGTTTTTTTAAATAATGAAAATGATTTACATCTTTGGTCTCTACTGATAAGCACAATGACATATATGTGACACATTGGATGCTATTTTGAGATTTATGCAAGTTTATACGCTAAGCAAATTTTCCTACAATATTGCCATTGACAACTAAATTAATAGAGTCCAAGTCCAACCCATCTTTTTATCCGCTTTGATCCTTTTGATAATCCAAGAGGCCATTTACAAATTAACTGCACAGAGACTTGCTGGAGGCTGGAGCTAGCAACTGCCGTGGCATATCAGCCACATAATTCTTGCTTTCTCTCCGATCACCGAGTGAGAGCGAAGTAATGCTTGATTAGTCGCAACCATGTCACTGCTCAGAAGCTCATCCATTCTATCCTACCTCCTACTGATGGATCGATTAGTAAAACCAATAGGCCGCCCCCGTTATAAATAGCCAACGACACCAACTCCGTGTAGCTCTCCTCTTGCATTTACTCCCACGCCACCGTCCTTCTCTTCTCCTTGTTTCACCTAAACCTAGCTGCTACCCCCGTTATAAATAGCCGAGGGGATGCAGCAGCAGCAGCAGTTCGGGGGACCGTACGACGAGTCGGCGATGCTGGCGTCGCGGCTCCGGCAGCACCAGATCAGCGGCGGCGATGGAGGCGCGGCCGCCGTGAAGCAGATGGTGCTGCAGCAGCTCGCCGATCTGAGGCAGGGCCACCACATGATGCTCCAGGGCATGGGGCGCTCAACGGCCGGCGGCGGCGGGGACGGGGGTCTGCTCCTCCCGCTCACCGTCGGAAGCAGCGGATCGGGCGGCGACGTCCAGGCCTGGCTCAAGGCCGCCGCAGCCAATTCCGCCGTACTGATCCATCTATCCCCTTTGCTCGCATCCACCTGCTACCTTTTCTCCACCCTCCTCTTCCTCAGCTTTCAAGAATCAAGAATCTTTCTTTCTTTTCGCCCAAAATAAAGTTCCGTGTTTTCATTCGCTGCCGATTGTTTCAGGGAGGAGGAGACGCCGGCGTCTACGGCGGCTTCGCTGGCTCGCTTCAGCAACAGCAGCAACATTTCCAGCCGCATCCACAGGTTCATTCGCGACATATCACATGACTCGCCTGAAAAGGCTGAAACATACCACGGAATCCCTCATTTCTCTGTCTGATCGGTATTCTTGCTTACAGACGGCGCCAACCTTGCCGACGCAGAGGTTCGGCGGCGGCGGAGGGGGAGGAGGAGGTGGTGCCGCCTCAGGCGGCGGCGCGGTGCAGCCGCAGGCCGGTGGAGGCGCGCCGGCTCCGCCGCGGCAGCGGGTGCGCGCGCGGCGAGGCCAGGCCACCGACCCCCACAGCATCGCCGAGCGGGTACGCAAAGCCAACAAGATGACGCTAGCTATCTAGCTCCCCGTCACTAGCATAGTACACCGAAACTAAAATTTTGTTCGGCAATTAGTCAGGAGAACAAAACCACGGGAGCAGTTGCCGCTAATCGGCGCCCGTGTGCCCTAGTTTTTTTCCTCGGGTTGGATCGGATTCCGGCCGGCTACCAGTATTATTCCTTCGTCTGCATCTCTAACCTACTATTCTTCTCTTCCCTTGTTCTTATGCGACATTTCACTAGCTCCTACTACTTCCATAGATTGTCTCACTAGCTCCCCTAACTCTTCCGTTGTTCTAGATTAGTGTTCCAAAGATATCTAATTTATCGATGTTTTGTTTGCAGCTTCGGAGGGAGAGGATCGCCGAGAGGATGAAGGCCCTGCAAGAACTGGTTCCCAACGCCAACAAGGTGAGCAAGCTACATAGAACAAAAGATTAAATTAAACGGCTAGGCTTTTGGCTTGTGAGTAAATGGGGGATCGAGAAATCTCAATCAGACCGTGGGGTGTGGGCTGCTGATTTTATTAGTGTTAGGATTCAATGCCGGATTGCCGGGAATGGATGGATTAAAAGCCTAATTAAAATATAGTCGAGGCAGCCATGAACATCAGTGGAGAAATTCAACGAAAAAGTTGGAGTGCTCTAGTCTGTGATGGGGGCGCATTTACCAGCACGCGCGCGCGCGCGCCCGATGGGCGTCGTACTTGACCACCGCCGTGCTGTCTCGGCAGCCGCGCGCGGATGCTTTGCTTTCTTCTTACTAGAATTCCTGCCCTTATCGCGCCTCGCGCGCCATGGCGACGGACGCTTTCTTTTCGGTTCCCCATTGAAACCTCTTCGCTAATTGCTTATCTCAAGTGTGTGTAATGTGTGTTTTTATTGGAGTTGCTGCAGACGGACAAGGCGTCGACGCTGGACGAGATCATCGACTACGTCAAGTTCCTACAGCTCCAAGTGAAGGCAAGCACGTACTAGTACATGTATTACTACCTTGTATGAGTGATGCAATGGAGTTTTCAGTTTGAGATACTGATGTATTTTTGCACAGGTTTTGAGCATGAGCCGGTTATGTGGCGCCGCTGCCGTCGCGCCGCTCGTGGCCGACATGTCCTCGGAGGTAACCCTCGTCCTCCGCTAGCTCTCTCGGTCTCTACAACATGGCAGCAGCAGTTGGCTTCTCTCCTCCTCGTCGTCCTCCTCTCGCTCTCTCTCTCTCTCTCTCTCTCTCTCTCTCTCTCGCTTTTCCGGCACTCGAAAGAATCACCAGGATGTGAACGAACTTTTCAGTGCCACGGCAGATGGCTACTTCCACGCACAGTGGCTCGCGTGCCACGAGCGAAATGCCGCAACGGCCCCTCGTGGCCGTAGTGCCACTGCTGCTGGCAGGCGGTTGCCCGTGCTGCCCGAAGTGCGTGCCTGCAGCTAGCTGCATGCGTCCTCTGACGCCGCCGCCGCCGACGACTCGGTACTAACGTGTGGGCCTTGGCTGTGTGGTTGTTTGTGTGCGTGCAGGGGCGAGGCAGCGCGGCGAACGGCGGAGCACCGGCGGCGGCGGGGAGCGACAGCCTGACGGTGACGGAGCAGCAGGTGGCCAAGCTGATGGAGGGGGACATGGGCACCGCCATGCAATACCTTCAGGGGAAGGGCCTCTGCCTCATGCCCATCTCCCTCGCGTCCGCCATGTCCTCGGGGACGTGCCACCTCCAGCACCCGGTGGTCGCCGCCGCCGCGCATCACCACCAATTGAGCGCCGCGGCGGCGGCCATGCGGGGCCACCTGCCCGGTCTGAACGCCAACGGCACCGTGCCGGCATCGCCGAGCATGTCGGTGCTCACGGCGCAGTCGGCCATGGCCAACGGCGGAGAGGGCGCCGACGGCGAGGGGTCTCAGCCCAAGGACTCCGCCTCCGTCGCCATGCCGTGAACCGTTAACCGCCGGCTCCGTCTCCATGCCGTGAACCGTTGACCGCCGCCGTCTCTACTAACGGCTAAACCCTCGACGGCGTCGGAGTCAACCGAGTCTGCGGAGGGACTCGCCACTTCGCTCGCTTCCACGGCTCGCATCTGCAGGGAACGGTGGGCTCCCACGGATGGGCCCACTAACTCTCCTCAGGGCCCACAGGCCTATGGCCCACCTGAAGCTGCAGCAACGGGGTTCCTCTTTTGCTTTTTCTTCTGATTGTTACCATTATTTCCTATCTTTCTTTCTGTTAGATATTTATTTTGCTTGTTGTTTAATTTAAGTACATAGTAATCCTGGTATGGTTCCTCTAGCTTTGTACCAGCTTTAACCTTTCTTTCCTGTCCATCTGCATCAACTTTTACTCTCTCCTTTCCCTTTTCTCCCTGCTCTGCTTGGCCCAACTTTTCGTATAGTTTACACACAAGTTTGTCCTGTGCGGTTGGAAGGGAATTTGGTCTCATTGCTTTAGTTGCTCACCTCGTGTCATTCAAAATTTTATTCTTAATGTGTTTTTAATGCATTCCCTTCTTTGTACTCTTCATTTCTTTCGGTTCTTCTTTGTTATTTTTTATGTTTGCTCTTTTTTTTTGAAATTATATTGCTCTTATTTTGGAGTTGTATGGTTTCACCAAGAAGGAAGAATAGTTGCGTGTTCATGATTAAAGAGACTACTTTATCCGTTTCATCTTAAGTTTGTACTAACTTAAACTTTTTTGAGCTTAACTAAGTTTATATATAAACATAACAATACTTACAACACAAAACAAATACACTATAAAAAAATAAATTTTGTTATATGATAACGTGACTTCACTATTTTAGTTGTAGGATATCGCATAAATAAATCTTTGGAGAAGACATTTTTAAAAGTTGGATATTTATTAGTGGACATCACACCCAATAAAATATTTATTTCGATTGAATAGAAGAGAAAATCTTGTGAAATATCATAAATACTCTAGGGCGACCTGTCAACTCTCTTATCTCTCTCTATCTCCTCCCCTCCCTTTCTCGTCCACAGCCACCCAACAACCATTGCCACAACACTATCATCCCCATCCTTGGCTACCTCGGCCATCTCCCTCTGCTCGTCAACTTATGTGGGTTCCCTTCTCATGAAAACCGCCACCATCCAATGTTCATCACCACATCGCTGTTGACACATGGTGTGACTTTGGTCAGGGCACAACACTATGTGTGTCGCACGCGTTGTGATGAGGGAGGGAAGGGGATAAAGAGAAAGAGAGAAGTGAAATAGGAGAGCTCACATGTTGGCTCACACGTATTTATGATATTTTATATGAATTTTATCTTATATTCAACTAAAAATAAATATTTTAATGGGCGTAGTGTCGACTGGCAAATATCCAACTTTCAAGAGTCTTCATAAAAAGATTTACTTATATAGTTTCTTACAGTTAAAATATTCTCCTATAGTAAAATTTGTTTAAAATATATGGTAGATTTAATGAACAGTTTATTTTCTCCTAAAAATTTATCAAATGTAAATATAGTATACTTGTATTGTAGTTACATTGTAACTTGCATATAACTACAATATAACTCATATGTAATTTTCACATTGTTTTGAATTGTTAGATTTGCTTCAAAATTTGTACAAGTGAAAAAGTAAAAAAAATCATATCTCTGCTTGGATAAGGAGATTTGGTCTCTCAAACTCTGCTTCACGAAAATAGTGTGTTTCCATAGGATTTTTGAAATTTACATACAAATTATATTTTAGCTATATGCATGTTATAATATAAATTATATTATATTTACATATGACAACATTTTGGAATAAAATTTATTAGCAAATGTATAGATAATCTAATTTGATGTTATAGATGTTGCTATATTTTTTTTATAAAACTTTGTTAGACTTAAAAAAAGTTGACTTATAATGAAACTAAAATAACTTATAATGTGAATATCAAAGAACTAATTAGCGATTGTAGTTGTAGGTGTGTTGGTTGCCAAATCTCGCGCAAACCAATTGGATAAGGCGAAGTTGTGAATGAGCTGGTGAAGGTTTGATCGGAGAAGACATCGTCTTGGTCACATGAAGTGCTAGGAGATCTGCTGAATTCCAGTACTGGTCCTTAGTTTTTGAAAATCGAGGGCGTGCTGGTCGATTTGACGTTGTAATTCACAAAGAGATATAGAATAAGATCCACAAGCCAATTAACCAATGGGCTGATACGGTTCACCCTATCGGTTGGGTGTTGATAAGAAGGTTGCACTCGAGTATCGGCTGAAAAGCCGATGAAGTCGTAGGTGATAGATATGTGGAATAAAATAAATGACTCGACTAAAGAGTTAATGACGCTCAAGATATGGTAGGCGGCAAAAGTGTGGAACGAGACCCGATCATCTAAGAAGTCACAAGGACTATCGACTATCGTAACGGCATCGTTAGAATCAGTCTTGATAAATCGGACCAAACTAAGACATTATGAGACTAACACTAACATCACAGAGAAGAAGTAGGTTATATCAGACAGAATGAAAAAAAATATAGGGGTGAGGTCATCGGCTGCTTATTGGCCAAATGTCCAACGTATACTTATATCTAACCTCATCAGTTATCTAAGCCAATGGAGAATAAAACCCTCTAGATCTTGACATCAGTCCCGTCAGACATAAACCTGATAGATCATATCTAACCGAGATAGTATCAGGTCGAATCTGATCTGATCGAATCAATCGCTAGCAGATTAATCATTGGATGAGATTTAAAACATATATAAGGCATGCATTAATAATAACTCATTGGCTAATCACTCCGATGAAACACTTCACGAGAACACATCGGGCCAAGAGCTTGATTCACCACTACCAATCTCGTAAGTCAAAGCTAACCGATGCAGAATGATACTAGAAACAGCGAAGAGAGACTAATGTACTGACAAGCCTCATACGAACGTGATACGGTGCGCTTGATCAGTCTAAAAGTTCAAACCTAATCGATATAGTTGTAGATAGAGCAAAACAAATTATAATAATGGCGGGACTTACCCTTTCGTCGGAGATCAAAATTAATCAATACAGCCTGTGTCAAGAATTAAAACCCACCGGAGTAAACTTAGACGAGCTAAGATGGCGATGCACTGAAATTGTATTGTGTATGATCTTGTTAAATAAGTTCTAGTGGGTTCATATTTATACCCCAACATGGCTACAAACAATCGCTATATGATATTTGCTAAAGGAAACTATTCTATAAGAAGTTATAAAACTAATTAAACTTGGCTAGCTTACATAATATATTTTATACAGATAAAATATCATGCCGTGATTTTCACGACTACTTCTTAAACTCGGTTCCATGTAGATAATCTTCTATTTTTAACCAGACTGAATCCGTTCTTAGTCTGTCTGATCGGTTCTCTCACTGTGTAAATCGGTTTTCCTCTATGAGCTAATCGATCTTCTCTTCATCGATCAATTTTGTTTATAGACTGACCAAATTCTGACGTTCACAACTTGCAAAATTTCACTGATGTAAATCACGCTGCCTATAAATATATGTGCAAGTGACTTCGTTTCAGTAGAAATTTTATTCATGGAACCGCAGCCTATCTCAGCCTGGAGGCGAGTTTGTGTTTCCATCTTCAGTGCAAACGGAAAAGGACGGCATTCTAGAATCTTATGCTGCTGAGAATATTAATTGTGTGGTCAAGAATTAATTAATTAATTAATGTATCGTGTTGATCTGACTCTACGAAAATAGACGGCATGAGGGGACGGCTGAAATTGGTTATGAAAGTTTCTTTTCATTTTTCTATGATGAAAAAGAATTCAAGTGGGCTGACTCAAAAACAAGACCAGTAAGTGCTGGGTCAGTGATGTATCATATGAAATCTGCAGATAATCTTCATGGAAATCCAGTATTGAACTACGTGGCAATTCCTTTGGAAGGGTTGAGAAAAAGGAAAGAATAAACAAACAAAATGAAAATTTGCCACTCCTTGGGTGGGTGGTCAATGGTATCTCATTATGTTAGGAGCTTTGGATATGTGATGATGTGAGGAGCAGTTGATGGTCCAAGTTTAAACCATTTTGGAAAAGTAAATTGTGGTCAAGTGTGTATTGATATTATTTCCATGAGTTTTATTTTTAAGAAAATGGAGGATGAGTAATATATCTCCTGCCACTACACTTAGTGCACCCAGAGTCAATTTCAGTGAGGTTTACAAATAAAAAGTTTTAAAAGACCAACGAACCAACTAGAGTTAATCCCCCGTTCGTTTCAGTTATAGGGTGGGCAACTGTATCATTTTTTGTTTGCATGTTTTTCAAACTGTAAGTTTTCTATACATGATTTTTTTTAAATAAATAAATAAATCTACTTTTTAAATTTATAATAATTAATTATACGTTAATGTATGCTGCCAAAAATCCCACCGCTACTACTGCCTCCAATGCAATCTAAGTGTGGAAAAGATTGTTTAACTGTCTAGTCCAAAATTATTAATTTCACCGTCTGTGAAAACTTCATTTAGATGGATGGTTACTTAGGACTAAATAGTTTTCATATATTGTTGATTTTGCCCTTGTGAAAATGACCATTTTTCATGTGCTTTAGACTATAGGTGGCTTGATAAATGAGATATAAATAGGTTACCAGTAGCTTATAAACTGTACTAGTGATTTTTTATCTAGACTATATATCAATATAGTTTAAGACCCTAGTCGTCGCAATAACGCACATTACTGCCAATGACATTTGGCTTGAGGCTGTAACATTTACCATGTGTCTCAAATCGATCTTGATGGAGATGACCATCGGATAGACATGCAAGCAAAAGTGGGTTTCAAATGTTCATCACCATAAAAGATGGCTTCGTTTATGAAAAGGATAACAAGACGTTCATCATCACCATATTCCCTCCGATCATATCCAAATGACATGCAACCACTTCGGATTTTTTTTTGCATTTTTCTGGAAGATTTGTACATATTGCACGATATAAATTGCATACATATATGCACGCATATCGCGTTGACGTTTTCTGATAAAATATCTTGCATACGTGTGTTGACCTAATGATGAGCTTGCAACCTGCTGCCAGTTATTTCTTACTTGCGCACCACACAGAAACCGCTTCATGTGTCCCAGCTGCTTTAATTTCTACTCGTACGTTGAAATTTAACAGCTCAAAACATTAACAAGAACCGGGCAGAGCTAAAGCCCCTACCGACCGGCCGAGGCGTGTGGTCGGTCCAAACGGCAGCAAGAACAGAGGTCAATCATAAGTTCACAATATCACAAGCGGATGCATATGGTACGCACAAATACGCGTGTGCACTTAATTTGATCTGGTGCACAATAACAGGCTGCAAATAACGCCCTATCGCACTAGTAAAATAGCATCTACACAGAAGACGCGCACACACCATAGAGATAGATAAAAAAATTTAGAGGGGCTAAACATTCTTGGAGGAGCTTCAGCATCCCAAGCTCTTATCCATAACAAGAAAAACGAAGGGGGCTTTATCGATGCAAAGGGAGTAAGGGGGATCCAGCCTCTAGCACCAACGTTGAATCCGTCCTTGATATATACAGCTACATGCATCATGTAACAAGAGACTGATCGCACGGTAAAATTCTAGCCTCACTAAATTTTCACATAATACGTACTTCTAATAAAAACTTTGGGTAGATACCTAGAATCTACCTCCAGCTTGCTGAAGTTGAGAAGTTTGATACACGCACTGCTACTCCTAAATTCAGTTCCCAGCTGGGAGTAAGCTTGATCTTGCCATCCTCCTCGTCGTGCTCGCATGCTTGGGGCCCCGTACGTTGACTGCGCCACCATTGCTAGCGGAGGAGGCGCGTGCAGAAGATCTCATGTCACCGGCCAAAGCCGCCATGCCATGTCAAAGGCCCTAATTATTACACCATGGAGGGCGAGGAAAGTCACAGATGATGCCAGCTCTAGTGGGGGTTGAGTAGCCAGTACTCAGCCGCAACCTGTCGATCCATCTATCGATAGATACGCAGCTAGCTAGGTAAGTAACCCAATCGCGATCGACAACGACACAGATGAGCAATCAGTGAGGCGATTAGTACTAATAGTCTAATACAGTACTGATACTCACCTACTTAAGTGGTTGACTCCGAATGCACGCGTTCAAGGTAAAGGTTGGTTATATACAGTTATATATAATTCACAGGTCAACCCGCCCGACAGGTATTGCCCATTACTGATTTCTTTATCTGATCTACACGTTCATTAACGATGAGCAGGCTATCAATCTCACTACAATTTTGTATTGCCTTCCTCAAAAATAATTTTATTTTTTAATTATTCCACACTTCCTAATATAAAAGAAAAAAACTAAAATGTTTTACACTTTATCAAATCTTAATGTAATTGTTTTTGTCCTAATGTATTTGTCCTCACATTTATAAACTTTAATATAATGATGCGCTTAAAAGATGAGATTATTTTGTAATATATAGAATGCTAAAAAAATAAAGTTATTATTGGCACGAAGAGAGTATTGCTGAATGCCTGAAGCTGTCTACTCCATGCTCTTCTCACCTTTGTCATCAACCTTTCTTTCTTCTTTCTCGTCGCAAAAGAAAAAAAAACACCTTTTCTTCCGGCTAGATCTGCAGCGAGCAGCAGAGTCCTCACGCGAGCTGACACTTGGACCAGCACCACCAGCTCTGGCAGCAGGGGTGGGTCGGCAGCGAAGGCAGGACGGGGTTCACAGTTCACACCGGTGTCGTCTCTGCTGTATCTACCTACTCGATCGTCTGCCAGCTGGTTGTGATCGATGAGATCATCCGGAGATCATCGTGGATGATGGTCTCTCCATTAAAAAGAAAACAATGAACAAGGTCAATTTTGACTTGCCTTGTCCTACTTTAGCCAGGAAGCTGGTTAGATAGGTTGGCTAACGTGAGTTGATTAGCTAATTAAACGGCATGGTTAAGCTTTTAAGTCAGCCTAAGCTAGCCGGTGTAGCTAGATATAGTATTTACCCGACTGTATGATTAGGCGAGCTGTTGACGGCTACCTCTAGGGTCGGCCTACACGACCGTACGACGTATTTCCTTTTCAAATGGGTAGGGCCGACCTAAGGTGCCCCGCTTTTCCGCGGAATGAGAACGGGCAAACTGCAGCGGACCGGCCTCCACGCCACGGCCACTTACGTACGATCAAGGTAAGTCTCTGTAAATATAAAATATAAATCTAAATAAGTCTGATTTTCAGTGCTATCCTAATATGGGGTCTTATATTTTTTTAAAAAAATACTAGAATATATATAAGATTATTATATTTTAAAACGGATACGACCGCTAACGAACGAAATCGCGAGAAATCTCGCTCACACTACCCTCCACAATTCTGCTGCCTCCGCCACCACGGAGACAGGGAATCACCGGCGAAATCGGGACTCCGAGAGGATCGCGCGTGTGGCGTGGTCGCGGACGCGGAGGGTCTTCTGGAGACTGGACAGCGAGCGAGGAGCATTTGCGTTTCTCAGGTCACGCCGTGATCGTCGTGCGCTGCAGATGGCCAGCTGCTAGGCGGGCAGGTGCGGTTTTGCTATCTATCCTGCGACATATTTTTCGTTCAAAATCACTCGGATTTTTTTTACCAATCGTTTTACATGGAGATCCGTGCTTTCTTTTTCTTGTGTTCGCAGCTAAGTCCAACCGTCCGTCCAAGTTTCTCGTTATCAACTATGCCCAGTCAGTTACTACTAATACTATCTATCGTATGATTTTTTTTTATCGTAGATTTATCTTCTTTTTGTCTAATGTACACCAAGATTCACATGAGACGTTGGATGTACTGGCACTCGATCTGCGAGCACCTTTTTTTATTTACATGAGAGTTGCATACTTATTATATTATAATTACATATAACTAATAATTATATAATTATATTATAATTATATTCATATCGATTAAATAAAAATAATCTAAATCTGTTGATTAATATATAGGCAGTTGGTTCTAATGATAGCACGAGCAGGCCAGCTTGATGGCGTCGGGTGCAGTTCAATGATGTGGAGTGATATCTACGTACTATCTTTGAAGATTTTGTGGCCCTGACCAAATATGATCACCCATTATATATTTTTATACTTTTCAAAACATTGGCTCAAAGCAAATCTGGACGAAAACTAATTGCAGAAGCCACCAGATCGAATTCCTCCAGCACTATGCCAGTTAAAATTAGTTTCTTGTAAGACAACCTTTTTCAAGAAGAAACAAGAAGTAACAAAATCGTATAAATATTTTATTTTCTTCACATGCGAAATCTTAGTGCCACTTCTTACTATAACATCAACCACACCTGAATGCACATTGTTTAAGTGACTATAACTGCACACTATCAAACACTCAAAACACAAAAGCTGGCACTCTTTTTTTAAGACTCATAATCTATTGTGTACTAAAATCCATATATCAAACATCATACAAATATTTTTAAGCTGCTACATGATACCAATTAGACACCGTGTGTCACTCTAGTAGATTAAATAAAATCTATTGATAACCGTTAGATTGAATATTGCTGTACGTACGTACGCCTCCATCCCTCCCTTCCAGACTCCCGAGCGTGCAAGCGTGCACGCTTTCCTATCCCTTTTTTCCTCAATAGTTTACTAAAAGAATCAAATAATTAATTATGTATGATGATTTTCAAATTATCATAACTTTTTATCCTATATTCGATTTCTAATCCATTTGAATCATTATATTTATTACAATTAAACTAAAAAAGATCCATATTAAATATAGTTTGGATTAAAACATTATATGTTATTTTGTACTACTCTCACCCTTTGCATAATTGCATGTCATACTACAGTCATAAAAATATGAAAAAAATTGACAATATAGATTATATTGTCGTATATCACTTAACAATACTTGCATAGTTAAACTAGATCGAATGTTTGTTGGTACCATTCCTAACAATATGGATTATATATTTTATTCGTTTAATTAGCTTTATAATAATAACATCATCTATTGTATCATAAATATCCATAAAAAATCCTCAAGTTTAATCAACTTCTTTAGCTAAAAACAATTAAGTTGCATATTACGGTCCACTAGATCCATATAAGGATAGCCAACCAATTCTACATCCGTTCTATGCCCATATATTCATCTAACATAGAGATATATCGACTCAGTCATGTATGTGTTTCATATACTAAGCGAGCGACCATCAACAAACCATGAGGTGAGTGGAGTCGAGGATGCCAACGACCAATGGGAGGACAATGGGTGATGGCAGGTAGTTTGCGGCTACATGTAATGGCAAGGTGTCAAACCTTTCTGAGCTGTCTTTACCTTTACCCTAAGTACTTCGCGTAGGAGATAGGGATGATAACCTATGCACATTGTTTAATGCAATGAACTCAATAGCAATTGATAATTATGTATTATTCTGTGTTTCCTCTCTCTTCTATATATTTAGAATGCTAATTGTTCTTAAGGGGACATAAGATTTACTTCAATTATGAACGACAACCAATCCATAAATGGGACGGAGAAGATTAGTTGATTTTAATTGCAAAAAATATAACTTAGGAAAACAAAATATTTTTCATAGCATGTCCCGACACCACCTACACCGACAGTGCACCGCAGAAGAATGGCATGAACCGACTCTCATAGAACCGTGATACCAGCAATACATCATTGCAATTAAAAATATTTTAAATATATTATATCTTTATGAGGTCACACCTTCGAAGCAACTCTTAGAGTGTAACAAGTAAAGAGAAGTAACAGCGGAACCTAAAGTAGCAAGATTTAATCCACAAATGACAGTTTGAGATTTAAAAAGAAACTCTAACCTTTAACTTTACTTCACTCATCCTGAGAAAAAAAAACAATAATTAAGTACATACGCACTTAGCAAGCCAAAGGAAATATGAGTCTACAGACTTCAAATAAAGACTATTGTTTATTTCATAAGCTTTTGAAAATATTTTTAAAATACTAACTGAAGGTTGTTTACCAAGTAATTGGAAAAAGGTTCTCGCCTCAATCCTATCTATAAATTTTGCAATAACTCAAGCGAATAAAATAAATTTTAATTGATTAAAATTATTCTGTCAGTTGCCATACCATGATACTAGTGTATAACTTACTGCCTTTAGACAACTCTCTGCTCATTCTCATATATTAGTTTATTTTCACTTTCACATCACCAAGCATCAGCCCGTCTCATTATCTCATCTCATTATCGGTCCATGTTCTCATGTACACACTACTTTTCCTCGAAAAGCAAAATCTATGATGCCATACAATATCTCAATTCACACAAGATCACTTTAGACCATGTAATGGTCATCCATCAGTCATCATGGTCGATTTTGGTAACGATTTCCAATCCCACAAACCACTTCCACAAAGCACAATTAAACAAATCTACGCTAAAAGAATTACCACACATTTGCCCTTGACCATGGACATGGATATTTGAACAGCTTGATAACCTTTGCAAAGAGTGCATACTTTACCTACACGACGTAAGCATACTCTCTTATTAGCTAAGCAGGGGAGATTCGTGACAAGATCTTTCCAAAGCCAACTAAAGATACCTCATGCCACATAGAAGTATTCGCTCTTAATCGAGTATCAGACAAACCTCGACCATCTTCTACTTAAGAATCTAGGATGTCTTCAATCGATCATGCCCAGCACGTTAAATTTTAATTTGTGCCCAATGCACCATATCAACTCATATCTCTTCATCCCAGTATTCCCTAACTATTAGAATACAAGACATCCTTGACTGACTAATTAGTGAGCTAAGGATGTCCCATACCACCCATATAGTCTTACTGTGAGATGCTCGGTTAAAATTTTCCAAAAAATTGGTCCTTATATGTGAATATAGAGTACCACCACAAAGGTGATCACTTTGCATTGTGGGTTTTCTCAAACAAGTTTTTTTTCACAAACTCACTGGCATTACGTGTCAGGTTTTCAATGGTTTCATAAACCTATTTTCTCGTATCGACAAACATGGGAGATGTGAGTGGGGCTGTCGGTACCTATGCTTGAGGACATGGTTGCCAAGGCAACACGAGGGTGAAGTGACAAGGGATAGAGGTATCAATATCCTATAGGTATAATGTAGCTACTGAATAGATTTGTTGGTTTGTTGTACAAACCGAGGCCGGTCAAGTTAATGTGCACACTAGCAAAGTAATTTTGTAAATAAAAAAAATTAAAAACTATGAGCAATATGATCAAAGGTGACTTGTCTCATGTCTTTGTCTTCAAAGTCTTTCAATCTCGATGTCCGAATTAATTTTTGTCGTCGTCGACTACATACAAAAGAGAGAAAATAGTACAAAACCCTAAAAAGACATACTATTATTAGTAACTAATATTACCATTAGGTAGATATCAATTTTAGAAAAAAAAATTGAAGACTTCAATGGGGTCGATCGAAGTTATGGATAGGGATATGTAAATTTTTGAAGTTTAGATCATTTTATGGTTAATAGAGAAGTATTAAAAGATTTCTAGAAAATAATTGTTTTTTATCAAAGGCTGACAAGTGGACCGACTGATTATAGGCAAAGTATAATTTGTCTATGGATGGGAAGAGAAAATGGTCGTTAGGCTTCGGCCTGTTGAACTATACCATAGGCCTTAGCCTGAGAGAGAAGGAGAGAGATAGAGAGAGAGGGAGAGGTTTGGTGGGCTATAGAGGCCGGCTTAATGTCACAACCTAGCCTAAGGAAGGCTAACGTGTGAAGTGTGTAGAGGTGGAGGGCTCATGACTATTGATGTGGTCATCACATGAGACGCCACATCGGCCTGTACTAGGGCGGTTGACCCTAGGTAGGATCAATAGCTGACGGTTGCCAATGTCAAACCAGTGAGTGGCAGCAAGGCTTGGGAATTAGGGAACATCGGAAGAACGAGTAGGAAAAAGGGAGTATGGTGGATGGCTCAGATTAGGGAGAACATCACTGGAGAGGGCTGGCAGTGAGTGGCGAAGATGGCTCAGCACTGTGCAGCATTAGGACACCAATGATGACCAAATCAACGGTAGTGGGGAGAGACTTTGGATTTGTTTGGATATGGTGCAAAGAGAGGAAGAGAAGGAAAGGTAGAAGGAGGAAGGGGCTCACCGGTTGAGGGAATAGGTGCGACGACAATGATGTGCCATCGAGCTCGATTTGAACACGGCGAAGATGAATGATGTTGAGGGAGACGCGGTAGCAGTGGAAAAAAGAGAGGGCTTTGACTATTTGTAGCGATGAAGCGGTGCAAGGTGACAAGGGACAAAGACAGTGGCACAGGAAGGCAGTGGCGAGATTTTTCTTATGGACCCAAAGTCGACGCAGCGGGCATGCGCAGCGTAGAGAATGTGTTGGTGGTGATGGACGGGCGTCAAATCGAACGACGAGTAGGTGAGGGTGACTGGATGTGGAAGGGGTGCAGAAGGGACAAGGGAAGAAAGATATGTTGGGTGAGGGAGATTTTTTTTCTCCTTGGTGGCATTTCCTTGAGCACGTGGCTCTTGTGCAGGAGAGGGTGATGGTAGGGGACGAGAGTGCGCACAACACGCGCGCAGGCGAGCGCTAGGAGGTGGGCGGCTGGCACGTAGGATCAGACAAGGGGGTAAGTGGTGGGTAGGCGCGTGGAGGCGAGCGGGCATGGTAAGGCGAGGTGTGCTCGCGATCCTTGGGCCGTCACAGCTCTGTGGCACCGAAGGAGAAAAGAGGCTAGGCTGACATTGGTGGAGAGGAGATGGGCCAAATGAGTTTTGGGCCGTGCAGTGGAAGGATGAAAGAGGAAAGAAGAAGAGAGATTTGGCTGGCTAGGAAGAAAGGAGGAGGGGTAACCTAATTTATATAGTGAGGTTTGACAATTTTGTAGGACTTTGATGGGAGGGTATTTGAAAATTTTGAAATAGATATTTAAAATCAAATGTGGTATTTGAGTTCGCAAAATTTTGGGAAGTTCAATCAAAAGGACTTTGGTTGGGTTTTGAATATTTTGGAACAAGGGTTGAATTTTGGAAGAAATTTTAGCGAAGAATAGAAAAGGAAAAAGGGCGGTGTTCAAAGGAGATTTTGATTTTAAAGTTTGAAATTTTGGACCAAGGATTTAAAGAAGGGATTTTTGTTGGATTAGAAATTGTAAGAGAGGGTTTAAAAATTTTGGATAGGTTGAGGGAGAGATTTGAATTTTAAAATTTGAGTCTTAAGGTTTTGGATGAGAATTTTGGAAGGAGAGGTGATGATAGACTTGGAATTGGATTCAAGATATATCAGTGATGTTGGAGGGAGAATTTTAATTGCAAAATTTAAATTCCGATATTTAAATTTAGATAGAGATTTTTTTCTGTGATTTTTGTGGTCACGAGGAGGAATCTAATTGATTCTATCACTTAAGTCCTTAATCCACATAATTTTTTTAAAAGTAGAGTTTTTATTAAAATAATTTTTAACGTCTTGAGAAAACCAGGGTGTTACAATATTTTTGTTAAAATAGGTATGGTGTTTCATTTAGTTCGATTAGTTTGGGTTTCATCAATCATACTTAGATTTATTCATTAGAATTTAACCGACATGTATGTGCTGTTGATAACTGGAACTCGTAACACAAAAATAGACTAAGTATAGGTTATTTTAAAAAATATAAAATTCTAGACATAGTAATTAAATTTATATAATTACTTTGCCGGGTCAAGATTGTTGACAAGGCGACGCATCTTGGCTAGGTGAGAAATGATGAGCACGCATGCAATCAAACAATAGAAGGCAATAGATGATACTAAATGAGTGGCCATCAACATAGGACAAGCAAGGGGAGGATGTTATCGGGTAACAATTAGACAAACACAAGAAGATCTTCTGATTACGAGTAGGGTAATGGTGTGGCACCTTGATGGTTGATGAGAAATTTTTATTATGAGCTATGACAAAGGTTCCATTGAGAAGGATAATTTGGGATGATTTGAATTGGGAAAGAAAATCAATTAGGCAAACCAAAATATTTGTGTTAAATAGGCAATTTGTTTCATTTAGTTAATTTGGAGAATTCAGGAGGTGTGAATCATAAAAAAAACTCATTGATTCAAACTAAAGCGACAAAAATATGATCTCCATAATTAGAATTCATAAACAAAATAGATTTGAGTCTAAGACACTTAAGATTTTAGAAACAATGGACGCATACCATTAAATTTATATATTTATGGACTTATTTTAGATTAATTTGTTTTCAATAAAAGAAGTGAACATGTGAGAAGAATAAATTAACTCTCAATAATTATTGATATTTATACAAGCTAACCATGCAGTTTCATGGACGATTTATTTGATTATGTCCATAAAAGGTCCTAATTCAAAGAGAATAACAAGAAACTGTTGAAATTCTTTAAAAAGGTAAAAACAACCGTATCAACCATTCATTTTTGCGCAATGCAAATGCACTTACGAAGTTAATTACCTTGTCTATCTTATAGTTACGATACGGTTTTTCAATATATGCTAAGGAAAAAAGGAGAACTGATGAACATTCATTTGAAAAGAAAAGTAACATTTAATTTGTGCTTAATTTTTATACCCATTTTTTTAAAAATATAATCTTATTTTTGGAAAATACTGATGGGCACACGAGCGTGCGGCCACCTTCCTAGTTATATTAAAACTAAGAACTGATTAGATAAGGTGTAAAGGAAATTCCCCGGTAGACAACCTTATAGGATTGTTCAAACATCATATAATCCTAATCCCTAAGAAATGACCATCCTATCAAAAGATGGTAATATCTGAATTCAGAGCATGGACTTCCGGATCAAACTAACAAGGTCTATGGCATTGTCGTGATGACTACATCTAGTGGTCACTTAAAACATGCTTACTGCTTGACCTACGACTGATCCCTTTGTTTGCCTATACGGACTTGGCAGTTCATAAGATTTGTTGTTGAGTCGTAAATTTCTCAGTTGCTTCACCGGACTCCAAAGATTTCTATGGACGTCTTAGTCAAATTTAAAGAACACTAACTTCATTCCTATTGTCATACAGGTGGTTGGTGCTCAACCTAAATGAGGACTCAACATGGTCACTCTTGTGATAGAACAAACTAGAAGTTGCACTCAAAATCTAGTTTACCATAAACATTGTCATAGCTGGATGGTGAAGTTGCTTCCCAATCAATCCATCCTTCCCAACTCCAATCAATCTAGTTGCTTCAACACAACCACCATCGAAGTGGATTTGATTTACTAGCTATCAGGTTGAACCTTTAAAGCTAGCTCGGTCACAAATGATGGCAACAACTGGCAAGGTAGTTGTAGCTTGAGGGGGCTCTTGACATGCACGACCACCCACCATACCACTGCTGCAGAATCCACCATGTCATCTCCTATGCTAGCCAACAAATCAGAGAGGCAAGAGGAAAGCTAGATCTGTGCAAAGGAGAGGGGAGAGGTTATTGTTTAGACAAAACTAAGCTCCCTTGCCATCTTTGACATCTCTAGATGTGAATCGGAGAAGACACAAGCTAGAAGGAGAGAACCAACAAGTGCTTGACGTTGACCCGCTGTCGAGCTCAAGAATTCCACACGGAGATAGCAAACTCCACACATGAGAAAACCCGACTAATACAAAGCTAAAACTACTAGGATGGGGGTGGAAGCAAACCCCCTTCCCCTTGAAAGGCGGCTGGCGAGTGACTAGAGTAAGATAGGATATATTTTTCTCTCTTTTCTAGAGCTTTTATGAGAGAGCGCATCCGGGCCTCTGGGCCTAGTTGGTTTAAGCTGGCACTGTTTGAACAAGGTCTAAGTTAATATAAATAAGCAAATAAGCTAGCTAGGCTCAGCTCATAGAAGTTATCATGTATGATGGAAGTTGACATGAATCGTCCCAAGTTTATTTCATAGCATCTTTTGAGCAAGGATTCATTAGATATATCAAGAAATCAAGATCGCTATAGTAAACAAAGTAGGAAAGACATACCTAAAATCAGCATATGCAACCGCCCAACTATGGTCTAGTTGGCTCTTTAATTCACAGGCCAACGTTTATCCAGAACCTCATCGTAGGAACCATGCCCATGAAGCAATCTTGAACTCCCCTCTTGCTTGTTCTTCTGCAAATGTGAAGTTAGTGGAAGCTCCATCCCTTCAAGAGCTCATTCCAACACAATCTTCAAAATCTTCACTTGAAAAATCAGCCCTATGGAAGGACAGCCAACCCATACATGCAGCAAAAGCAATCCCATAAGTGCTTTCTTCTCACGTAAGGCATGTTTTGTTGTTCCAATATTTATCACTTTCCATTTAATAAGTTGTAGACAACCAAAGTATCAGACATGTACAAGATTATAAACTTACTAGTTAAAAAATAAAGTGCATTGGAAAAACATAAATTTAATGTAAAACGTTGAAGCTCCATTGAACACAACGGGATTATAAGAAACTAAAAAGATTCAGGGGAAAAATGGCATTTTTTGTAATGCAATTATATCACTCAGAAAGCAGCCATGTCGAAATGAGTCGTATTGTGGTTAAGGTTTAATTGAACGCTAACAACAAACTACGCGAGAACTTTGAAAACCAAAAACAGAACAGTATATTTCTTTGCAGCATTTAAATATCTTTCTGCAGAACAGGAAGAATGAGATGATTCGAACTTTTCTTGACCCAGGAAGGCTTCCGTGGAACTTACGCGATTTGTAAGTCATCTTGCTGGAAGTTACTGTTTGCAGCAGTTTGAACTTTGAACCCAAGCATCTACCAATTCAAGATGTCGCACATCTCATTTCTGGATCATTGCTAAGATCTTAATTGTCACTACAAGTTTTCATGCTAAAGTAGTAACTTTTTCCCCATTATTTTCTCTCATTGTTGTTTGTGTCTTTTTAGAAATGATTTCTACATATTCATCCAAATCTTCAGTGACGCTTGTAAAAATTCGACACAAAGCATTTTTAATACTTTCCTGTTTGGCAACATTGGACTGTCTAGAAGCTCCCCTTCTTTGGGCGAGACATCGTCATAGACCCTGACAACAGATACTAGTCATAATAAATGTACGACTACATATAAGATATATAACTCTGTTATGCGACACGACCTCAGTGTCATCTACCGACTACGCCAGATTAATCGATATGTTTTCTCAATCTAAAACACATGACCAATGACAACATTTTATATCATATGGAGATATCATGTTATAGCATATTATTATAAATTTTATTAACTCTTCAGTGGCTTCGCTCCGAACTAAATGAAGCATATCATTATAAATACTATTGACTTTTTTAAAATCTAACAATTCTAAAATCCAAGGTTAAATAAATATGATGTTGTATTATTTTAATAGAAAAATGATCGCTTTCACGATATAGAAACTCCTATATTAATAAAAAATAAAAATATACTCCCTCCGCTAAATAAACAAACCCATCCTAGGGATGAATTAAAATTCAAGAATAATTAATATTGAGAAAAGTGTCCACGTAGAAATACAATTTAAAAACATGTAAATTTTGAATTTAAAATAATATAAATACAAAGAGTCCATGTAGTAATACAATTTATGGACAATCTAAAATCCAGTTCAAAAGTTAAGAATAATTAATATTAGAAGAGTTCACGTACAAATACAATTTAGAAATACCTATATTTAGATTAAAAAATAAATATTATGGATAAAATAGTTCTTGTAAGAGGTCAATTTTGAAACATTTCAATTTTTGAATAAAATTAAATAATATTAAGAGAAATGGTGCATGTGGAATTACAATTTTAAAATATCTTAAGTTCAAGTTAAAATAAAAATTGTTGAGAGAAAAGTTCGAGTAGAAGTACAATTTAGAAAAAAAACAATTAGAGACTATGTAGAAATAAAATTTAAAATATATGAAATTTAGAATAACACAAAGTAAATCAAAAGAATACTCCATGTAGAAATACAATTTAGAAAAATCATAAATTTAAATTAAAAATTAAAAATAATTAATATTAAGAGAACAATCCATGTAGAAATACAAGAGAGTCTATGTAGAAATAAAATTTAGATTAAAAATAAATATTATATAGAAAAGAACATGAGGAATACAATTTATAAAATATTTTAAATTTGGAAAAAAAATCACAATATTAAGAGATAGGATCGACATAGAAATATAATTTAAAAATATGTTAAATTTGGGTTAAAATAAATATCATTGCAAAAAATTCATTCAGGTACAATTTAGAAATATTTTAATATAGATTAAAAATAAATAATATTAGGGAGTCCATATCTTTTTTATATATTAATTGGAGACTCTTGTTTGAGCGCCACATTAATCCTATGAGATGAAAATAACTAGAAATTCTTATGTTAATAAACAATCTAAGAGTTCACACGTTGATAGAAGAAAAATAAAATAGGTTAATCACCCAATTTACATTAAAAAAATACAACTAATAGATTAGATTGACACTCAAACCTATACTAATATGACAAAAGAAGTTTCCAGAGTCTAAACTGTAATCAACAACAATGGAATAAATATAAAAACACCATTAGTAGGTGACAGAATGTTGTAAAGTTTATATATCTTGAAGATGGGGAAAAAGAGAAACAAATGTACTATAAATTTTATATATGTTGGATTTATTGTATTATTAACCTAAAGGACCCATCGTATTTACTTTATTTATATAGGAATTACTATATATTAATCAGACTATCAAATATTGGTCAGTTTCATCAAGGATCAAACTTGGACAGAGTTTAAATTATGTTGCAATTTTAATAATTTTTTTATAATAAATGTAAAAAATTATAATGATGCTAGCCGCACAATCTGCGCTGGTCACCATGCAAGTTATGTTGTAATTTATGTGAACTTTTTTAATCTAAGCTACTATAATTTAGAAATTAATCAATGTATTCATTATATGATTAAATTTTAAATATTTATAATATTGACAGTAATATTGACAACTGGTATTTATAATGTGTTATAACCATGGGATTGATAACAAATGTAACTCTCCATTGTTTTATAAAAAAAAAATCATCGCACAGTGCCATGCTATGTAATATCAGTGAATTATATATATATATACATACAGTTAAATAACATTTGTACATTAAGTATTATTAGCGTGTGCAATAAAATAGATAAAATCATATACCAATATATGCAAAATAAACAGGTTGTGATTGATGAGATCATCCGGAGATCATCATGGATGATCATCTCTCCATTAAATAAACATGAACAAGGTAAATTCTGACTTGTCTTGTCCTACTTTAGCCAGCAGCCTGGTTAGTTTGACTGACAGGAGTCAAATAATTAATTAAACAACATGGTTATGCTTTTAAGTCAGCTCAGCTAGCTAGCGTAGGCGTAGCTAGAATATTTTTGCTAGCTAGCGTAGGCGTAGCTGGAATATTTTTTGGATAACAGGTAATTTCCATTACCCGCCTTTAAAACAAAGCTGAAGAACAGAACAAAGTCTTGTAAAAGAAACGAAAGACAAGAAAAAGAAACGAACATAGGCGTCGCACGTAAGCTGTAAGCAGGGGGGAAACCGGGCAAGGAAGCACCGGCCATCGAACGAAACCGCGTGAAATGTATCCACCTGCGGGCTACGGCTCCAGGCACCGCACACATGACACCACGTCCACCGCCTTCGCGGCTGCGCGGCACCGGGCGGCGCGCGCGCTCCCCCACCGAGAGGCCATGTACGTGAACAGCGAAACCGAGAGGCGCCGCGGACGCGGAGGGGTTTCGGTCGGGTCGCCGTGCGGCTGCAGCGGATAGGCGAACAGGCGCGCCGGTTCGCCGGTTTCCCATGTTGGCATGAGCAGGCCCAGCTTGATCGCATGGAGTGAAGCCCGCCAGTCCAGGGCCCATTGAGCACGGGCTAACGTTGCAGATTTGGTGGTCCAGCGCAAGATTTTCTTCTTCTTCTTCTTCCTCCTCCTCCTTTCGTTCTTCTTTTTTCCTTTCGCTGCTTGCATCAGCTAGTCATTCAGGTTCTGTGACCGTGGCCCAGCCCAAAGCTCATTATCGAGTGGCATAGACGTTATGGCCTTCACGCTTTCAGTTTTTTTTGTTTTGTTTTTGTTTTTTTTGTTTTTTTTGCGAGGAAGGCTTTCAGCATCCTGATTTCCTGATGAGATGTACGTGCTCTCCAGGAACTGAAAGTTGAGTGGAATACATTCGACCCTAGACCACTCCATGCGCCCATGCGCAGGGCAGGCTCACAATTTAAAAATTGTGTATTCAAAATTTAAAGCGGTAAAAAAAATTTGAACAGTTGAAGTATAGTTGGCTCTAACATATACTATTGCTTCTACAGTAGCAGATTCTTAATACTTTTCTACCATTGACAATAAAATTAAACTACTTAATCATGAGGGATACTGGGATAGTGCTATATATATAATCATGGCAGATAGGTTCATCAGCATTCAATCGAACACCTCCAGAGCAAAAAAAGTAAAGTACGTGCAAATCAAAAGGAGCTAGCTTCTAAGTATTCAAATCAGAATCAAATCATGGGAAAAAAAAATACTCGAATGAACTGGAAGGAAGAAATGGATGGAACTTGGCTTGGGGATGCGATGGAGCTGGAATTTGTGGCCGTGGAGCAGCACTGTAGCAGGAGCTCATGCTCAGCTCCCTATCCAATCTCTAATCGAGCCGTCAGGCCCCTAGGTCGACTCCCGCTCCGCGCTCGCGCTTGCGCCGCCCGCGTGCCTGGCCGGCTGCTCCCGCGCCCGACCGCCTGCTCGCTTCCGCTGTGGGGGCCGCCGCAGCCGCCGCGCCACGCCTGGCCGCATGCTCCCGCGCCGGCGCGCCCGACCGCCTGCTCGCTTCCGTTGTGGCTCCGTCCCGCTCCGTGCTTGCGCTGCCCGCACGCCCGGCCGGCCGCGCCGCAGCCGTGCCAAAACACCAGCGCTGCCTGCGAGCCTGGCTAGGGTTTTGTATTGGGCATATGGGCTGTTGGTTGGGAAGTTGGGAAATGAGCAGAATTGAGTAGTTGAATTGGCAATTGGGCCATCAATCAGCCCAATACATTTGTGCAAATGGGCCAACAGAGGATGAAGGAGGGAGCCAGCCCAGGGAGATTGGTTTGGTTGCTTCTTAGGCTGCTTGAATACACATATGAATTATATAGTATATATACTTTTTTTGTCAAAAACTCTAAAGTATACATCTGAATACCTTGAATTGATGTGGACCCGCCCCTGCCCATGCGGCAAATCATGTTCATGACAGGACCATGCGTTCATGCGTGCCATTTTTGGGTGAATAGATCCTGTCACATTCAACCCAGCAATGATCGAGCGTCTCTCTCTAATCTCCTTGCTAAACCGGAAGGAAGCCTACGCATATACACGGATATCTTATTGTACCATAAATTTTATTACCTTAAATATATGAATATTTTAAAGTTATGATCTTTTCCGTCAAAAATGTATTTACCATTGCTTTGAGCATTCGTTAATGATTTTGCTGAAAGGACCAAACTAAAATTATTGAAACGGTGTGATATTATTTCTGCTCTGAGTCTCTGGGAGTCTCTGGGGATGCAGCTGGTGACGTCCTCGCGTGGAGCCTCCGCCTCGCCGCTGCTTTGATTCCCTTTCACCTCGTTCTTACGTGCCCACTTAAGCTACTCATATAGACACCCATCAGGGCCCCGCATTAGCTAGCCACATTAGAAAACCACATTGTCCTGTCAACCATTTTTCACATTATCTAAACTTTATTATTATATATATTAATGGAAGCTCATACAGTGTTTTTATTTTACCAATTATTTTTGGCAACAATCAAACAATCCGGGGATATAAACACTAAATGACTCGCGTTATATTTAATCATAGTTTATTGGAATTCACTATATATCGGATACTTTTGACAGGCATGTCATACAGAAAATCAAAATGGAATAGAAAGGTAGCTCGCGCACATACGCCGGCACATTATTTAATATTGCTTGAAATTTTATCATGAATATGTGTGGCTGACTTTTATTTAATTACTAACATGTTTTTTTGTCAATAATTTGGCCTGATATGACGTGTTTTTTCTATCCGTAGCCATCTCATATTTTGTAATAAAATTTACCATGAAATTAAACTTTCTATTCAATTTGGATTTTTTATGACATAGTTATAAAAACATCTGATATATGTAGGAAATTACAATAAAACATAACCAAATATAACATATCATTTAGTGTGCATGTCACGGACTATTCTATTGTGACCAAAAATAATTGGCAAACAAATATCTATATGTATTACATGATTTTTGGTGATGAATTAGTGGGCATAAAAATGAATCATAAATTAGATATATAATTTAAAAGCTACAATCCTTTGATTTGATATGTTTTTTTTATTGTGGTTCTAATTTAGCTGCATGTATCCCTAGATTAATATATGATAGCATAATTTATATATATATATATTTTTTTTAATATGCCATGCCCATGTGCCATATTTATATAATAAAAATATAGTTAATATGGGTCCGTTTAATGGTGAAAAATACAACTGTTCAAGGAATTAGATATTTAATAGTTTTGTTTATTTAAACATTAGTTTTCTATATTGAAATACTTAGAGAGAAGAATTAGCCGGATTTATCTCTTTATAAATCTGGCCTTAAGTAGAGGTCCATCGTTTTTTTATCAGAATTTTCAGATTTATTTTATAGGAAAGTGCAGGAGAATTGGAGGGGGACCACGATAAAAAAGAAAACAGGGGAGACAAAAAGTACGTACGTAAAGAGGGATAATGATTTTTGTAAATCTAATATGTTGGGAATAATGATTTTATTTTCATTTAGATCTAATAGTAATAGTTGAAGTGAAAATTGATGCCTTTTTATTTGGAACTTTTCTCAGAATTTCTAGAAATTCAATTTATTAGAGCGCTACATAGAGCCTAGTAGGATTCATAGAATGTTTAGTGTTTAATTTTTGTGGACATGTATCTTTTTTTTCTAACCAATATCAGTAGTTTTGATAGTAGAGCCGATAGGCGCTGTGTGAAAGTAAATAGAGAGAGCAGTCATAAATAACAATATATTTTATTATAAATAGTATTGAGTCAAAATCCAATGGTCACTGTCACACAGAATGTGAAATATTTTGTAAGTCATAATTAACTACAAGTAAGCGAATAGAATTATTAAACTTAACCAAAGTGAGTATAGATACATGATTTGTCTTAGATTGCCCGACCTATATATATGGCCACCCTCAACACTTTGTTGATATGCCTTTCTGCTATGTAGGCAGCCCTCTCCGCTGGAGTTATGCCTTTGAGCTCGTCAGTTAGAATTTTGTGTCAATTTTGAACGTGTGATTTGGCTCGCTTATTCGACAAGGGCTAGCTAACATTTTCTCCTTTGTTTTGCCATGAGGTAATTCACTCTGTCAAAAATGGAGGAAGAAATTAGTATAACATATAGGTTCAACAAGCATGATAGTTAAACACTTACAAGCACCACACGGGTATCAAATTTGCGTTGAGCTTGTATTGACGATAGAGGACATGTATATCATTGAAAACTATATAGAATTGGCATGGCTCACCCATAAAAACATTTGTCGATATATCGACGCTTATCTCTCTAATCCTTTAGCTACCTGCAAGCATGTACCATTCATGACATCTTCTGGGTTGTCAAGATCCCTTTTTTAATTTTCAAAGGAGTAAGAATGGTTTGGCATTTTCAAATTGTTCAGACACATTATCAATGGATATGAAATCCAAATATCTATTCAAACTTATTTATCATAATCAATCTTGTTTTCCACTTTTCCTTTGTCCTTTTGCCCGTGAAAGTCTTTATCATAAACCTCTTTTTTATTTGCATCTTTTAATTTGGGCTTATAGGCTCTTATCATTATCGTCAATTCCTGACCCTAACTTCTTCTTATGTTGCAACTAGTTCAAGTTGCACAAGTTGTGACACTTACACTACGTCAACCACAACTTGTTTTGCAAGGAAAGCTTGTTCTGGTTCTGGACCCATCTCAGCATTTTTTGATTGTAGAGGCTCTATTAGTTGGTTAGGTTGTGGAGGCGCCTCAGACTCATCTATTTGTGCTGCATAAGGTTCTACCTTTGGGCTTTCATTTGTTTGAGGAGACTGTTCATGTGCTTCTTGTTGCGGTGGTGGCAAAAGAGTCCTTGATTTACGGTGCAGGGTCACCGATGGTGGCAACGTTGGTGAAGGATACCTAGGTAAAGCATGTGGAAGATCTATCGGTTCTTCCTAGTCATGCAAGGCACGAGATGATGGCGCCGGTGCCCTTGGTGGAGGAACCATAGCCATCCTTAAGACTATATCTCTTTAGTGCCACAATATTATCTGGCCCATCACATCTCCAAGGTACACAATGCCATCGGGGGTTACAATGTTTATCTCATATCTCATGTGATTTTTATATACGTTCTACACTTCTACCTTGCCATAGTCCTCGGGAACATCGATGCAATGAAACCTATGCCCCAGTATCAACCTTCTTGTCGCTACATCAAGTTTTCTTCCCACCCTTTTGAAGTGTGCCAGGTGTATCCTCCATTATATCATCGATTGGATATTTTGGCTCGGATTAGATATCTTGGTTCGAGCACAGATCTAGTCATTTCTAGCAAGGGTTCAGCCATTGTTGTATAGTTCGCTGCTCAAAATTTCATGTATTCATCTTGCACCTACTCCCTTATGGCTCCATGTATCGGTCACGTTTCTTGTAATTGCTAGCATACTTTTTGAAGCCCTCTTTCTAAGCATAGAGGAGACTCCTCAAATGTGACCAGAGTGCTTTGAGTTTCCCAACACACATGACAGCTAGTTAATCTCCTTATCTGACATGAATATCCCCTCCTTTTGTAGTCTGGCGATCTTCTTCATTTTGTTGGCTATATTCTGTAGTTATAATTGTTTGAAGAATATATCGTCCTCCTGGGTAAAATATGGTGTTCGTGCATGTACCCATTTATTGCTCCATTCATCTTGATCTTCCATACATACTAGTTTGTCTCCCTTTCTTAAGTATTCCTCCTATTGTCTCCACTTGTTGATTTTAGGCTGGTAACCAATTGATCCCAAATGATGGGGATAGGGGTTTCTTCTACTAAGTTCTAAGATTTTCTTGCCCTTTTCTATTGCTTCTACTAAGGTCTTCTTTGCCACAAACTCATCTTACTAGGCTTGTGTTATCTTATCATAGTCATTAAAAGGATTGAGACTCTTCTTAATTTATTTCTTGTTCAGCTTCATTTTCCAATTCCACTGTAACTTGCCCACAGTGTTCAGAGAAGTCCCTCACTCCTTCCTCTGACCTTTTAAAAATATGATCCTAATTTTTATCTCCAACTAGCATAACTCTTTTTTCTTAGGGGTAACCGTCATCCAATCATTCTATGTGATTTTCATGTTATCCCTTGCTACAATGTCACATTGGTTGCTAAACTTGGCACATTCATCATGAGAGATAGGGGTTCCTCTTTGTCACTAATCTTCTCTAAAGACTTGGATTTCATCTAACAATTTGTTTTTCTTTGCTTGCCCCTTCTTTTCTTACACTTATAGCTTTCAGTTGCGCGACAGACACGGCTTCCACCACTATTTCCCTCTTTTCTGGTGTGGTTTGTGCTTTCCTTTTAGACTGTCATGGAGCATTCATCTATATTAGCAATAGCATGCATTGATTAAAATTTGCAAATACAATAAGATCATTCAGCACAAATATTTATGTACTGCCTTTTAAGGGTGGATGTAATCGGGGTCAACCTCTTTGTCATTGTGCTTGCCCATTTTCTTCCTTTTCTAAGATGGGTGAGGGTCACTCATTGAGTGATACGACTCACTTGCTGTGTCACCCGAGCTTGACAATGGGTATTCGGTCACTATCTGCGTGCATCATATACCAATTTGTTGGGAGGCCATGAGTTGAGCTTCAGTGCTTTTGTCACTCACGGGTTGTGCTTCAGTTGACTTTCTATCGTATAGATGAATAGAAGATACATTTCAAAATTTACTATTTCATCAAAATTAACTATATCATTGAATTAGCTATTACATTGATATTTGTATCAAAATAAACTATTTGCATCAAAATTGGAAATAAGAAAATACAATAGAATTAGATATTAAGTATTCATATCAAATTTAACTATCAAATATTATTCACACAAAATGTGTCAAATTGGAAATAGTATGTCCATACAAACACCCTAATCTCTCCTACCTCAACAAGTACACCTCTGTCCGAATCTCACCCGATATCATTGCAATTTCACCAATTTTATTACAAATATTCACCAAATCCTAATTTCACTCAAATATAAAAATATTCACCCAATTTCATCTCAATATACCAAATATCATCACAATCATTCATCTATTCACAAGTATCATAACAAATAAATATTCACAAATATTCAGGAGAAGAAAGGTAGGTGGAGTTGGAGGGAGATAGGAGAGATCGGTGGTGGAGCTAGGCACGACCGACTAGCTGCTTGGGGTAGCAGTGCCTTGGCGTGTGCGGGCGATAAAGAGGCGTTGGTGGCTGAAGACAAGGTAGCGCGGCGATGAGGAAGCACTCACGTAATCGACAAGCTCCGGTGGTCGGCAAGAGACGGAGAGACGGTAGCGCGGGGACAACATGGTGTAGCGATGATGAGGTTTGGCGGGTAGTGGGAGATGATAAGATGGTGCAGGAACGACAAGTTCTAGTGACTGATTAGAGATGAAGTGACAGCAATGGGACAACATGGCGGCGTGGTGATGACGAGGTCTTGTGGTTGGTGGGAGATGAACAGGCAGTGGTGCGGAGCTTCATTGGTGGTGGCGAAAATTGGGCAGCCTGACGGTGCTAGGGTTTTCACGTGCCTTCTAAGGACTTAGAAATTTTCAACCCCTGTGCATGTCTTCTTATAGGCACACAATTATCACTAGTAGGCCACCTAACCATTTGCCAGTGATAATGATATTTGTTGAGGCACTAAGATGCCTCGCTAGTGATAATGATTATCGCTGGTGAAGGCTTGCCAATGGTTAGAATTGTTGCTGGCAGTCACTTTGGTGGTCTCGTAGTGATAATATAGATGGGCCCACTTGTTAGAGACCTATTTCATTTTGTTAAAACTCATACATATTTTTTAATACTAGTAATTTTAATCCTAACTTTTCATACACTATAAATTCACATATATTTTTATTGCCTAAATAGTTTTAATTCTTACGCATTTCTTAACATTACAATTCACACATATTTTTAATACCTCGGTAATTTTAATTCTTAGATTTCTTACACTATAAATTCACATATATTTTTAATATCCAAATAATTCTAATTCTTACACATTTCTTATACTATAATTCACGCATATTTTTAATACTTAGTAATTGAGTGAACAATAATATGTTCAAAACTTCAAATAGAAAGTTGCATGGGATTATTTTACACATATTGCAAACCTAGGCATACATGTGACCAAAAGAAAATGTCATATGCCCAGCTGGCTCATATCTATTCTCTACTTGTAGTCGATTTACATATGATCTTCACAATCATGATGCACAAATCCAAAGATAATTAAGAGGAGGATAAGCTAGCTAGCTGCATAGCATGACCCACGAAAGCCTTGAAAGGCTTGAAAGGCATGCTACCTACGTCAACTGCAACGCTGCCTACAGCAAGCTAGCTGATGGTCGACGCATGGCCACGCGGCTTCGTGCGGTCCTACGTCTAGCCACTGCTTGCGTGCCATCTTTCCTAGACACACTAGAGAGGGAGGGGTGGATCATTGGAGGAGAAAGAGGCGGACAAACCACTGAGCGATAGTGGTTGTGAGAAGCGCGAGGGAAGGAGGGTGGGATTGGGGATTTTTGAAATGGAATTTAGGGTTTTTAACCAATGACTCAAGTATATATACACATATATCACATCTAGGCTCACCTATTAGTGAGCTAGCGGGTCCCTAGGTGGGGAACGGAGACGCGGAACCTAGGAACGCCTCTGCCCTTGCTTCACATGATGGAGGAAGGTTTCTTCCCCATGGGGAGCAATTTGACACCATCTTTGACCCCTAATAGAGGAATTCTCTATTGGGGTTCGGAGGTCAAGGCCCCATTGCCATTGCTAGAAACACTTAACGACTTCCTCGTTGTTGTATCTCTTTATCATCAACCCTCTAGGTGAGCATGATTTCTTACATAGCTTTTTAAAATGAACATGTGCTGTTCGTATGGCCACATTTGATGTAGATATAAAAGCTCTAGTGCAATTATATGAAGCATGATATAAACCATGTGGTGTACCATCATATAAAAAATGATGGAGGAAATCACATCTTAAGCTTGCACATGGTATTCATGATGAATAGATAAAGATGACCTAATTCTTCAGGATCAATAACTCTATATGAAATTACATTAAAGACAGTTTTGTGATGACAACCTTTATATGTACAATGACTAGTTTAATTGCCCTAATTGCAATGGCAGTAAATACAATGAGCATTATATGACACTCATGAGAATTATAGTCTGACAACGACAAATCCTTCATCGACATTAGCCACTTAATGTTTGATGAGAAATAAGTAGGAACTCTCACCCCGTGTAGCATTTGCACAATGACCTTTTCACCTCGTTTGCCAAGGTGTAGTTAGCTAGCAAAAGGCACACTTTTCCATTACCTTCATCCACAAGGTGAATCTCTAGTCTGATCTTCATATTAACAAGGTCGTTATGTGACTTTAGTGCATCCTTTGTCTTGCTTGGCATGTCTAGTAAGGTCCCAATTGTTCTTGAATACATTTTCCCCTAGGTGTATGACATTAATAGAATGACAAATCTCTAAATCTTTTTAGTACGACAAGGACTTAAAGAAAATAGAGTGATTCTTAAATTGCACCTTGGGTTTGTCTATATTTATCTTCCGCTTGGTTTCCTTCTTTTTTTCCTTTTTAAAAACAACATTGAGCTTTTTTGACAGTTTGAACACTCTTTCCCCATTGCATGATTCTGGTGCAATTACAATCTCTTTAGTATTGTCAAAATATTTCACCTTAAAGCGGTACTTGTGATTAGTGGCTAAGAAATGTCGGTTCCACATGTACGCTAACTTCTTCAATCTAGGAAGTTACTTGTATATGGTTCATTAAAACAGATAATAAATCACATCTTCCCTTTTGTCTGTCCTAATAAAGAAAACATTACAAGACAATTATTGATGGTGACAAAAATAATTGCATGCATCGTGAAATATTCCTGCAAGAATTCATCCCAAACCCAAATATCATATTTCTATAGTTCTGTTATATCTTCCAATGGCTTGAGAAATACATCCATATCAATTCTAGGTTGTTGTGGTCTCTATATAAGGAATAAAACATACTTTCTTTTCTAATAAAGCCATGTAGGAAGTTTGTACATGGTTCGGAGTATTGGCCAAGTACTATAGGAGCTACTCAAGTCACCAAAAGAATTCATTCTATCTATGCTCATTCTAAGCCTTACATTTCTTAGGTCCTGTGCAAACTCTGGGTACAACTGATCGAAGTCTTTTCTCTGTTGAGCATCTGCTAGGTGTCAAAGCATCCATCTTTTTTGTACTTTTCATAATGCCAGCACATTAGTTTAGCATTCCTCGAGATCGAGAACAAATGCTTCAAATAATCTTTAGGTGGAAGGTAACAAATTAGCAGTTTCGAAATCTTCTTTTATTGTCCTTGCATGAGGCAATCTATTCTGCCTCATCACATGCAACATCTTGATTCACTATCTGTTGTCCATTTTGTATTGACTAGAGTTGCACATTAGGCACATCCAATGCCTCGTACTCTTTGCAGTATAGGGCATAGTAGATAACACATCTTTGTATCTTCTGCACACCTAGTGACAACAACTAGATAAGTTTCTTCACTTGATATATACCGGTTGGCAAGGAGTTAGGCTTTGGAAGCAGTACTTTCAATAGACCCAACAAATCATTGAAACTACTGTCGGACCAACCATTCTTGGCATTCAATCTCATGAGTTCAAGAACCACTTGCAACACTGTGAACTTCTTGTCATATCCCTTTGACTCATCATAAAAAGTTCATTCACCGTTTCTATAATGTATCAAAATTATCTTAACCTCTAGGAGACCTCACAATAACTTTTAGTTTAGCATGACACAACATCTCTATTAAATCAAAACTATTGTCATCAATTTCATCAGCATCATCCATCATAACATCACCATAACCATCGTCACATTCTTCTACTACAATGAAATCCCCAACCCTGAAAAAATTATGATTACTGTTGTTTCACCAATATTTTCTTCACCATGGTAGAACCAAGTTGTAATCCTTAATAAATCCATGCATCACCAAGTGTTTCCACCGACATTTTCACCAACTTTTTGATTTTGCAGTTCACGCATGGATAACTTAAATAAACTCATTGACTCCATTGATGAATGAGGCATGAAATTTCATGTATCATGCAATTATGCCCTATCCATTTGTGAATTTATACCTAAAAATAACTGGCAAGTATTTAAATTAGAGTAAATGTTGCTAATCAAATTTTAAATAGGTGACAAAAAATTATATAGCCAAAAAAGTTTTACCAACGTTTTACATGATAAAAAATAATTAATTCATGTTGATTTAAATTAAAAGAAGCCATGCAAAAGTGAGTTAAAATTATTAAGTTAATTTTCACAACAAACTACTACGTGCAACAAAAATTGACAAGCACTTCTCTCTTCTCTCTCCTCTACTAGATTAGATTATACCCACATATAAAAACAACTATTGCATATTATTAATAAACCCATTAAAATATATAAATTATGTGGTAAATCAATATTGTACAATGATTGTCTAAAACTTTTGACCATTTTAAGCTTTATTTTGCATATGAAACACTAGACATATAATGATATGGCACCAAGTTTAACGCACTAAATTCTCCATATTAAACGTATCAGATCGAAAGAAAACTTCACATAGCAAATATTTCTCCTTGTAGTCTTATTTTTAAGAAAGAAAAAATCGGAAAGAAATGAACACGTACTCAGGCTCTGGTTATATAAGTGGAGTAACTTTATCTAGAAGACTACTTAAACCTCCACCGGTAAAAATACTTATATCGACCGCTAACGAACATAGCTTAAAAGGACCAGCGGCGATAAATGATTTATGCTCGTGGTCTGAGCACCTACTCGGCGTACGTTAAAATGAAGTGTGGTACATCCAACATCGTTTTTTATAGTGCTACAAGAGTGTAATGACTGAACAACTTGCACGCACATCCATGAGATGGGACTGTCGGTATCTGGTGCACACGCCCGACCATTCCTCCCTGCCGTCAGAATGGGCAGGCAGAAAGGCCCTTTTCTCCGTGTCTCCATCGAACCAGCGTTTGCCTTGGATAGGAGTAATCTCTGTAGAGAAATCTACTGGAGTAAAATATGTACAGTAAGACTACAGTCTAGATCTCTATATATATAATTTAGTGGTCCAGTAATCTAATACTCTCACAGTCGCAGTGGAAGGAGAACGGACACAGGAACTTCGAAAACTAGTGAACAAAGACGTAGGGAGGCCTTTGGTTATAATATCGTTAAACTAGTGCGCCGATGATACATAGAGCACTCAAACCTGTCCTAGTGCGACCTTGTCACGGACAAAATGGATATCGATCTCTATGTGCTTCGTGCGTCGATGATGAACCAGGTTGGCGGTCATGTAGACAGCACTAACGTTGTCGCAGTACACGACGGTCACAGAGGAGAAGGGTGCACGGAGCTCCTGGAGAAGCTGGCGAAGTTAGCAACACTCGGCGACGGCGTGGGCGATAGCGTGGTACTCGGCTTCACCGCTGGACCGTAACACTATAGTCTAACGTTTTGAGGACCAGGAGACTAGAGTATCGCTGAGGAAGACGCAGTAGCCAGACGTGGAGCGTCGAGAGTCGAGGCAGCCTGCCCAGTCCACGTCAGAGTACGTGGTAAGGAGTATATGGGGCTGGAGCTGAGGTGCAACCCGCTGGAGAGTGTGCCCTTCACGTAGCGTAGGATGTGCTTGAGCAGCGCGAGGTGAGGTTCACGTGGAACGTGCATAAAGAGGCACACTTGCTGGATGGCATAGGTAAGGTCGGTCCGTGTGAGGGTGAGGTATTGGAAAGCACCAGCAAGACTCCGGTACTGAGAGGGATCGGCGATGAGTGAGCCATCGGCAGCGGAGAGTTTAGCTCGAGTGTCGACTGGGGTGGTCGTAGGGTGACATTCGGTCATGCCCACATGCTGGAGAAGATCGATGGCGTACTGGTGCTAGGAAAGGAAGAGTCCGTGAGAAGAACGGGTGACGAAGATGCCAAGGAAGTGGTGGAGGGGACCGAGATTGGTCATGGCGAACTTAAAGTGGAGTCGGGCCATGATCTGGTGTAGGAGGGACGTCGAAGACACTGTAAGAACAATATCGTCAACATATAGGAGGAGATAGGCGGTAGCATTGCCGATGTGAAGAGTGAATAGGGAGCTATCGGACGTAGAGGCCACAAAGCCGATGTGCCGAAGGTAAGCAGTAAAACGCTGGTAACAGGCCCGAGGGGTTTGTTTGAGGCCATAGAGAGAGCGTTGAAAGAGGCAGACATCGTCGGGACGAGAGCGGTCGACGAAGCCTAGAGGCTGCTGGCAGTAGACCGATTCTGTCAGATGACTGTGAAGAAAGACGTTCTTCACGTCAAGCTGATGGATCGGACAGGAGTGCGAGGTAGCCAAGGTGAGAACGACCCGGATGGTGGCGGGTTTGACGATGGAACTGAAAGTCTCATCGTAATCGACACTCGGGCGTTGGGAGAAACCCAGAACTACCCAGCGTGCCTTATGACAGGCAAGAGAGCCATCGGCGTGGAACTTGTGCTTAAAGATCTACTTGTCGGTCACAATATTGGCGTCGGGAAGACAGGAGACGAGACGCCAGGTCTCGTTGTCTACGAGGGCCTTGTACTCGTCGGCCATGCCCGCGCGCCACTAAGGGTTGGTCAGGACGGAACGAGAAGTCGCTGGAATAGGCGAGAGAGAGCAGTGGATGGCAAAAAGCCCGTAGCGCTTGGTGGGGTGGAGAGACCCGGTCTGTGAGTAGGTAACCATGTGAGAGATGGAGGGGACGGGAGCTGATAGGAGTGTAGTAGGTGTAGGGAGAACTGGTTGGGGAGGGGCGTCAACGGCTTGGGATCGGCGGCTATATGTGAGAGGAAAGGGCGAAACTAGATCGGCCTGAGCCGATGGAGTTGGATGGGCCGATCGGTTTGGTTGGTTCGATCAAGATGGAGCAGCCGATAGGGAGGGGGGAATCGATGGAGGCTGAGGAGTTGATAGAGGCAAATGAGCCGATGAGGACTAAGGAGCCGATGGGGGTAAGGTGTCTGATGGAGAGGGGATAGGATCGACCGAAGCCGATGAGAGTGGTGGGGCTGATGAGGGTCCGATGAGAGTGACATTGGACCAAATAGTAGTGGGATAGTTGAAAGTAAGTCCTCAGCAGCGGCCGATGAGGGGGCCGGTGGGGAGAACGGTGGAGGAGATCGGGATGGCACGGTGTTGGTGAGGAGGAAGTCAAGATCGATAGATAAGGATCTCGGATTAAGCAGGCCGAAGGGAAAGCATGTCTCGTCAAAGATTACATGATGAGAGACGATGACCCGACGGGTGGAAAGGTCGAGACATCGGTATCCCTTATGAGATGAGGGATAGCTGAGGAGAATGCAGGCGGTGGAGCGGGGAGCGAGTTTGTGAGGAGCAGTGGCGGTGAGGTTTAGGTAGTAGAGGCACTCAAAAACGCGAAGATGGGAGTAGTCGGGCACCGTGCGGTAAAGAAGAGTGTATGAAATGTTGTGGTGAACGGAGGAGCATGGTCGTCGATTGAGGAGGTAAGTTGCAGTGGTTAGTGCTTCTGCCTAGTAAGTTGCAGGTAAGTAGGCATGAAGCAGCATAGTACGACTTATGTTGTTAAGGGTGCGAAGGAGGCGTTCGGCCTTGTCGTTCTCGAGAGAGGTGTTGGGGCAGGAGAGGCGTAGATGGATGCCCTGCGAGATGATGAAGGTTTGAACAGTACGGTTAACAAACTTCGTACCGTTATTGGCTTGTAGAGCCTTAATGGGGAGGTTGAACTGGTTAGAAACGTAGGTCGTGAAGTTAGGTGGGAGGCGACCTCGGATTTATTGATGAGCGAAAAAGTCCAGCAATAGTTTGTGTAATCGTCAAGTACAGTAAGATAATATCGATTACCAGATACACTTTTAAATCGGAGAAGTCCATACATCACAATGTATAAGCTCAAACGGTCGCAAGGTAGAAGATAGAGAATTAAAAAATGGCAGTCATACATGTTTGCCAAGTTGACACGAGTGGCAAACTGTAGAGCTGCTGTGGGTACACTGGATGGAGGAGCTGCGACGGAGATTGGCGACAGCGTCATGGCTGGGGTGGGCGAGGCGAAGATGCTAGAGGTTGGTGGAGAGGGCGATGCTGGTGTGTGGAGTGGACGGTGCAGTGGAAATGGTGTAGAGGTCACCGCCACTATTGCAGCGAAGGATCTATCGCTGAGTTGGGATATCCTTCACAGAGAAACCAGAAGCGTCAAATTCGATTGAGAAATTATTATCTCGTGTGAATTGGCAAACAGATACGAGATTGTGAATAAGCGAGGGTACAATGAGGACATTGTGAAGGGGGGGTTAGTGGTGGGTGTAGACAGAGAGGAGTCACCACGGCATTGGACAAGAAGAGAGTGACCATTGCCGATGGTGACAAAGGGGGAGGAGGAGGGATGACAAGAACGGAGTATACCAGCCGATGACGCCATGTGGGAGGATGCACCAGAGTCTAGCACCCAAGAGTGTTGAGGTGGGAGCATCATCTGGTTGAGGGCGGCGACGAGGCCAGCCTAGTTCTAGGAGGAAACCGACTGGGTGGGTGGTGTCGGTAGCACCGGCTGAGGCAGCAGGATGGGAGCCAATGCCAGGTGGGCCTAAGGATGGGCGCCGAGGACCCCTGGTTGCCATCCGATGGGGTTGCGTGGCTGGGGCTGGGGTTCCTAGGGGTTGTAGCAGAGCCACGGACCCGTGAGACCAGCAGGCTGGGCAAGGACAGAAGCAGGTCGTGATTGCATCGGACCGTGCCAGTTCTTGACTTTGCCTTTGCCCTTGCCTTTGCCGGTGCGGGCTATGTTGCCATGGTTAGGGCCATGGCTGCCAGAGCCACGGGAGGAAGCGGCAACGCAGGATGCTCGGTAGCCATTATCGACTGCGACGAGGAGAGCGGTGTGGGCTATGGTCTTCTCATCGTTGGTCAGACAAAGTTTTTTAAGAACTAGCATGTCATGGGCCCAGGCAAACGATGGAAGGGGTGTGGCATTGGCGATGTCGTCGGTGAGGTTTGAGAAGAGGGGGTTGAGGCCTCGCAGGAGGGCGAGGATGAGTTGAGAGTCGGCCACAGGGTGGCCGGCATCCCGGAGAGTAACAGCCTTTACTTTAAGGCACTGGCAGTACGAGGAGACAGAGGAGTCTCCTTGTACCATAGAGTGAAACTCATTGAGGAGGAAGATGACGCGGGGCTGCTTGTTTGCGAGGAAGATCCGCTCGATAGTCACCCAGAGATCCTGGGCGGTAAGGTCGGTATCTTCCATGGCAAGGTCGAGGACAGATTCATCGACCGAGCCGAGCAGCCAGCTGCGCATGCAGCACTCGGCGATGTCCCACTAGGGATCATCGGGTCGAGCTGGAGCGGAGCCATCGATGTGTGACCGTAGGCTGAACTTTCCATAAAGTGATTTAAAGAAGAAAACCCACTTGGAGTAGTTGGTGTTGAGGTCAAGAGAGATGGAAACATGAGATTTCACGTTCACTGCAGCGTAGTAGGGTAAGAAGATCGACAAGGTGGTGCCCGAGGTGTGGTCTGGGGCGCCGAGAGCCGGAGCAGATTCGGCGACTGGGAGTGTCGGAGCTGATGGCTGACTCGGTGGCCATGACGAGAGGAGAACAGGGGCAAGAAGTCGATGAGAAGGGAGATCGGCCAATTAGAGAAGTGATAGGCCGATAGGGAGTGAGCCGATGAGAGGAAAGGGTGGGCCAACCAGTCGATAGGGAGTGGTTGGCCGATGAGGAGTAGGCAGCGGAGTAGGTGAGGAAAAGGTGGTTGGCAGAGTAGATAGGTTAGAGAGTGGTTGGGTCACGGACGTGCGAAGATTCACGTCCGTGGACTCGTGGAGACCAAGGAGTGGAGCGGACACGAAAAACTCGGAGAGGGGCCAGACGCGAAGAAAAGAGGTTCGCGTCCAGGAGGCAGATATTCGTGTTCGTGGACACGTGGACACATCGGAGTGGCTCAGAAGTGAGTGGAGAAGGTTTGCATCCGAAAGTCGTTGAGCCTGTTGGAAAAGCGGAAACCAAGAGAGGGTTCCAGCCGATGGAGTGCGAACATGTCCAGCCGATGGGAGACGGACGAGTTCAACCGATGGAGACGACGAGCGTAGAGGTGCGCCAGCGTCGGAGGAGAAAGAATGCACAGAGCAAGAAGAAGGGCGAAGATGGGTGTGAGGTGAGACAAGGAGGCGGATGGAGACCGTCGCATTGTTGCGTAGAGGAGCAAGGGATGGGAGAGGGTGGTGGAAAAGGAGAAAGGAAAAGCGTCTGTGGAGAAGACTGGAAGAAAAAAGGAACCGAGACGAGAGAGCGAGGAAGGAGTACCGAGAATAAGGTCGGTGACAGGGAGAAAACGACGACGACGAGGAGAAAAGGTCGGCTCACCGGTAGGAGAATGCTAGCGCGCCGAGGATGTCTAGACTTGCTCTGATACCTTGTAAGAATGTGTACAGTGAGACTAAAAATCTAACTTTATACAGAGGGTCAGGTTAATACAGTGATTCAGGTTAATACAGTGATTCAGTGGTCTAATAGCCAAGTGTAATCGTGATCGTGTGCAGCTCACTTTCAGGACAACAGACACAGGGCAAAAGTGCAGTTTCGGGTGAAATTTGATGTGATGCTCAGTTCGAACGAAGAGTATTTTTGATCCGATATTATCTGATCTTTACTGTATGTCAGTTAGTTCCGAAAACCTGGATTTTTCAGGTAATTCTGAGATCGTACGGGCAGTCGGTCGACAGAACTTTCTGTCTATCTCTTGCATTGTTTTGTAACTGCAATGCAATCTGAATTTTTTATCTCGAATATAATGCAAACTGAATTCAAATGTTGTCTGAAGTTAAAGCAGGACAGTGGAAATTAGACTTGACGAGAGATGGAGTAATGTCGGGCGTCCATTTTGTTGAGAATGAGCTACTCAGCCTACTTAAAACAAGTACTCAATTAAATTAAATATTTAATTAGTAATATTTAATTATAAATTAAATTTTATTTTATGATAATAATATTATTGTATTAACATTTGAATTTATTTTCCTATGATTATGATTTTGTTGCTACAATTATTATATTATATGAGAAATTTAAAGTCAAATATTAGTTTTGGAGATCGTATTAAATTTAACCACGTCTCATTCAATTTATTCGATGAGACGGAGGGAGTATATGTACTTGACCACTTTTGAGGACTACGTTCAAGTGAGCCAGTTCTATATTCTATACAGCGTCTGTTGAGACCTAAGAAAGGAGGAATTCAATGGTCGTCATGCCACTAGCTGCCACAACAACCAGACTTTGTCCCCTCTTCCTTCCCAGACCATATTTTAACAAGCTGACAAAAGCGACGACACACCATCGAGTCTTGGTTAGTTTGGCATGCAAACAAATTAATCCATTCCCAAATACACGGCCGTTCCCAACATACCCCGGTTACCGTCTTTGCCATCCATGACAATTGTTCAGCGACTAGTGCACGCATTGCAAGCAGCAAGGCCAGTATACAAAAACACCTGTCGTTAGTAGAGTACGTACCACCAAAGGCATCAATTCAGCCGTACGTGCCGTCGTCGTCGCTGCTGCTGCTGGTACACACTAGCACATGCCGGCGGTGTCCCCTACCCCTTGGCCGCTACAGGATCTCTCGCCGTCTCGCGCGTCGATGGCTCGGCGCGCGGCGGCGCAGGGCTCCACCACCCACCAACCGCGCGCCCGCACACGGCCGATCGGCAGGAAAAGCCGACGTGCCGCAGCCCATGGTTGCGATTGCGCGACCAGGATGTCCCATCCCGGGAGCCCCAGATCTCACTTACCGCCGCCACACTCTGCCGGGCGAAATGAAAAGGGACGGGTTCCATGCCTCCATCCGGTGAACTCGCTGCTGCAGCTAGCGACCGGGAATACACGTGTAATGGCAGCAATACTACAGTAGTAGTGTACTACAGCGCCAGATAATCGAGAGATTATTGCGAGATTCAATAATACTACGAGTTACTACTGCGTGTTTAATCGGCTTGTGGTATGGATTCAGTTTTCCTCGAGGAGGGCTGACAGAACACATGACCCTAAGCTTTTAGTAGCGACAGCTACTATAAAAATCTCTAGCTACTTCCTAAGCTTCCCGTCGTCACCAGATCCGGTCATCGTGAGGTCACTAGCGGTGAAGGAGGAGCCAAGGCATGCGGTCGCTGCTTCCATCTTCGGCTCCAATCGTCGTCGGGTGTAGAGAAAATGGATGAGAGAGAGGGAGGAGAGAATTTGAACGGGAAGGAGCAATAGAGTGTGGCTAGTAAGGTGTGGAAAAATTTAAAGGAGGTATCGGATGTAGGGTTTATGCGTCTAGACATGCATAAGTCTATAATCACCATCTAAAAAATATATTATTTTCATATATGGTCCTTTACCTGATATCTTTCGAATCTTTTTATATATGGGTCTTCTTTTAATTCATCTGTAATAATAAAAAGACGATAAATATAAAAATCGTTTTTATAGGAGTGTCTCCTGGCAACCGGTAAGGCTTAGTTCATGGTTACACTGCATGTTTAGCAAGAGGGAAAAATATATCGATGAGTATTGATTGGTATGCTTGCAGGAGACCATGTGACGACAGTTTGGGACATGAAATAGCCTTCCTAAGCACCGCTGGGACAATACATTATTTTTGAGTTGCGGCAGCATGCATGCCAGAATCTTCTTCAGCGAACACATTAGTCTTGCCTCACGCTTATCAGGGCTAACGTTATCCGAGCACCAACCTCTTCAATCATCCAGAAAATTAATCCCCACATGATGATCACTAAGTTATGCTACACTGATTTGTGTTGTGAGCATAACTGCATATACACTGATGGACCGTCTTAATTCGGCAGGTATAATCAAGCCTATCGGCTGAACTGTTTGCAAATAGTATGTTGACAATGATTTGTATCCACTACTCTACTTCAGTATCTTTCACCAGTGTATGGTACTCTAGAGTGACGAAATGTTCCTGAAATGCTATGTTTGTTCTTGGGCTGCATGTACAGTACTCTCTCTGTCAATTAATCTTCAAATAGATGCCAAAGAAAGTCAATCTTCCTGTAGTGCACCCATGTGACAGTAATCACAGCGACTTAAAGCATTTTAATCTCAACAAATGCACAAGTGTTCTACTCGTTAGTACGGTTTCAATATTAAAAGCTCTCAGAAAATGTAAAGAAGCTAGCTGAAGCATGTGGAGCTGTGGACCATTTGACGCCGGCAAAGGATGGAATGACGATGAAAGAACCAACATAGACATATAAAATTCTGCATCCTTTAAATTTTCTAGTCTAATTAAATCTCTCTCTCTCTCTCTACCCTAATACACTCTCCAATGAAAATCGTGTGCATGCACACCTAAAGAACAACCACAACTGAGTACTGACCAACAGGTGTAGTATGACAAATCTAATAGAGCTACTCCATATACAAAAGGAAGAACAAAACCAAAGCAATTAACAAAACGAAAGCGATTAGGGGAAGGGAACAACATGGATCTCAGGCTCGAGCCCCTCTGTCAACGACGACTATGACTGCATTCAAGCACGTGGGCTCCATTAGCAGGCACGAGAAAAGGAGAGATTAGCAGCTGCATAAACAAGATTTGGTCCTCTGGCCCAATAAAGATTGCCGGTCTCCATTGCATGCATGCAACGGATGCTCCTAGCAAAGCTTCCAAAGTCTCCTCCCCATCACTCCCTCTGCTGCAAAGAACAGATTAATTCAGAGACTATATTTTTAATCCGACTGATCCATCATCAAAAGCAGTAATACAGTACAGTACAGTTCAGCAATAGAAAGGTTTTGTTACTATAAGTAATAACGATGAAAAATTGGTTTCAGTTAAATTGATAAAAATAACTTATATTGAAATTGACAAAATTAATTTATATTAAAATTGATATTATTTAATTGGTTCATATTAAAATTATTTATAGAAAATGTGGTGAGATTGTGTGTACATTGATAAAAATGTATACTGAAGAATGTTTTTTATTTATATAGAGATATTAAATTTAGAAAATAGATAAAAATCACAAAAAATTGAAGGAATTTTCAACGAAAATTGAGAAATTAATTTGTGAAATTTGCTATACTAACGGGCTAGAATTATTGTCATGCCAAATAAATAATACAGATTTGGCCTAGCAGGAAATGAGTTGAAAGCGGCGTATGAACGGATTGGCGTCGTCTAAAGAAGGTCGAAGATGACTAGGCTGATGAAATAGACTAACTTGGTAAACAAGGTGAGAAGTCAGCAGGCCGACAAAATGGGCTGACATCGAGAATTGGTCTAGCAATGCGGGCATGCATGCATGGCGAGAGAGAGGCAGACAGATGGGCCAGATCTATCAGTGGGCACGGCTACTAGTGCGAGGAGGCGCTGCGGCTGACACCCGAACTAGGCCTAGCAGCGACGTGGGCGCTAGCAAGGGGAGGCGATGTGGCTAACAGATAGGGTAGGAACGAGCGATGTGGCACGCATAGATCGAGGTCTGATTGAAGTGATTTAGGTTGGTTTGTTTCTAAATTTTATCTAGTTTATTCGTAAATTTTATCTAGTTTATTCTATAAAATTTTTAGGTTGATCGAAATTACGGATCTACAATTATAATCCATTTAGTAACAAAATATATGTTTTATTCAGATTTGGAATTGAAAAATGCATTTTTTCAAGTTTTGTGATTAGGGGAAAATGTTAAATTTTATTTTTGACTTGTACAATCGTTCAACCCTCTCTGATTGCCTATCTTAGAGTGAGTCAATCTTATAAGCAGTATCAGAGCATGGTTATTTGTTTTATTATCTTTTCTAATTTATCTTAACCGGTGATTAGAAAATATATCAACGGATAGGTATTCTACAAAACTTTATATTTTTTATGGTGTTGATTTTTAGTATTGGAAGGTTAAGATGGAGGCATGTATTCAAGCTCAAGACTTTGCTATATGGGAGAAAATCTACAAGCCTTATCGAGTTTTCGAGAATGATGCAGTGACAGCGATGAACCTGTCACATGTGGAGGTTAATAGCAAGATGAGAAATTTGATTATTCAAGAGATAGTAAGAAGCGACTTTGACGTGTGATGTATCTTAAGTCAACACATGAGGTATGAAGAACACTTTGTGATTACCATAAAGTATAAAACACGGTAAAAGAGGTACGTTAGATATGTATAAAAAGATATGCATATGTTTTGCGATGAATCATGGTGAATCTCTTGATGAACTCTTTGTTCGTTTTAATAATATTCTTAGTAACTTGTGTTTTGTTAATATTTTATATTTTATGGTTGAAAATTCTTGTTAATTGCTACATACTTTAGATATGTCTATATGGGAGATGAAGGTAACATGAATTAGATAATCTACTAACATGACTGCACTTATATTAGATGTGTTTTATTATAAATTAAAAACTCATGAGCTAGATGTTTTTTCTAGAAAAAAATATGGCTAATAAATCAATAGCTTTAGCTTCACAAAATTGCAACTCTATTGATGTTAATTCTCGAGTTAGCTATGCTATGTCTGCTTTATCTTCACTAACCGATGAACAACTAGAATAACGACCTGAAAATAATTTAGCATTCCTCAACACACACTTCATAAGATCTTTATAGAATGTTCGATGCAGAAAGAAAACAATTGGTGAAGAATCTCAAAGATGTTTTGAATGCGGCTTGCTTAATCATCTTCATCTTAAGTGTTTAAATTTTCAAACAAGACTTTCTAAGAATGAACATAAGGAGGAAGACGAGGAAAAGAGTGACAAAAAGTGAAAATTCAAGAGTATCAAGAAGAAGAGTATTTGAACAAGAAGATAGTATACCTCGTTCTTTCTGCTCTTGAACAGGCGAATCTAAGTGATGTGAACCCTGATAAGGATGATAATGCTAATCCCAAAAACAAAAAAAAATAATGGGGCTATGTATGATAGCAAGTAGCAAAGAGCATCACCAATTGCAATATCGACAGCGATAATGTGGTAGAATCTTATTACGATAATTTAGCTTATGTTGTTGAAAAACGTGGTAATTTATTAGAAAAGGAAGATAAAAAAATTAAGAAATAAGATGTTTTAGTTCAACAGTTAAATGATAATATTAAAAGACTTAAAACCTTGACTTCTATAAATAATTATTACAAATAATATGACTTAGTCTATACTAAATTTGCTTTTCTAGAAGATTTGATTGCTTCTACTTTAAAGGAACTTAATCTTAATAAATAGAAAAATAATAAGCATATCTGTGTAGTTAATAAATTTGCTTATTATGACAATTGCAATTCTCTAAAGTTGAAGTTAGAAGATGTTGATATTAAAATTGCTCAATTAAAAGATGATGTTACTACTCGTAAGATTCTTTCATTCTCTAATTACGGTAAAAAGAATAAATTTCAGTATGTATCTTATAAAAATTATGACACTATTTTGAATCGTATTAGATCATATTGATTACTGAAAAATAGGAACTAAAAGCTTGAATCAAAACACTATTTCTCAAATGTTTAAAACATGTTTCGGTTATGATGCTTATGATTATTTTAAGACTCATGCTCCATCTGTTGTTAATTAAGATTGCGGATGAATATAAAAAGATAATCTTTAGATCTGATAGTGTCATGTCATCTATTGGCACAACAAGTACAAGTATTATTTTTACTTATAAAAGTAATATAAAGTTAAATATACTTGTTGTGGTAGAGATAGATATAAAGTAGAAGTTTATTTTAGACTTTCTAAGCAATAAATGAAAGAAATGTCTAAGACAATGTCTAATTTGAGAAAAGCACATTCTTTTTGTTGTACTAATATGAGTAATAAGAGATGTAAACTTTTACATAAAAGTACTTATGTTATGTCTTCTAGTGTGTGTTGTGTCTCAGTATTGAATTACTAAATGTTATATTACTAACCCTAGAACAAACACCTCGATAGTATCTTCTTCTATATAAGCACTTTGCGCTAGAAATGAGAACTTTTGGCTAGTAAATTTAGGATGTTCACGCCACATGTCTGGTGAGAAAAATTGGTTCACCTATCTTATAAAAGCATCTCATATTAAAAATATAACTTTTAAAAATACTTTGATTATTTCTATGGTTATGGCTATAGGTACACGTGCATATATTTAGAGGGAGAACATTTTGTTGATGAAGATGAAGCTTTGGTTTTTTTCACACCATCAATTAAATTGGTTCCAATATCCACCACAACTTCACAAATGACTCAAGAAGATATACAATTTATGATATGTTTATGTGCATGATTTTCAAGCTTTCACACATGCTTTACTTCTTCAAGCAATTTCAGGTACGTTAAAGGCACTAAAGATTTTGGTATATATCTATCTGCATCTCTATTATTTAAAAAGTTTTTTTTGATGTTGATTTTGAAAGATGTAGACTTGATATGACAAGTATTTCTAATGCTTATTTCTTCCTGTGTAATTTACTTATTGCTTAGTCAACATAATCAACTGCTGAATCTGAATATATGGTTGTTGCGAAATGTTATTCTTAAATTCTTTATATATTAGCTAAACTTAAATATTATAGTATTACTTAGTAAAATGTTCCACTTTTGTATGATAACACAAGTTCCATTTATATTACTAAAACACCCAGTTCAACACTTTAGGATAAAACATATTAATAATATATTTAACTTTCTTAGAAATCATATTAAAAAAAGTAACGTGGCACTTCATTATATGGATACTGAACATTAATATAATGATATTTTTATAAAACCTTTGGATTCTTCTCGTTTTGCTCATCTTTAAAGAGAATGTGGGGTTATTCATCCTAAGAGGTTGTTTTGAGGAGAGCATCAACCTTCGTAACATATTTTTTAAAAAAAGAATTTATCAAATAATAAGCACAACATATGACTCATGTTTATTATTTTCAGTTATATTTATCTTATAAGGTATGAGTAATTTTGTGTTTCTATATGTGTTGTTGATCTTTGCATAACTATCTAAGTAAAATGAGAACTTGAACTAATTCTTGACATGTTAAATATGCTAATATGCTATGAGAGAAATATGAGAAAGATAAAAAAATGTGCTATGAAAAGCATGAGAAAAGATCAAGATAATACATAATATCGTATATCATTTTAATAATATTTCTTACTATTACACTTTAATATGAACTGTATGACTGAAAACTTATTCTAAAACTTTTAATTGTTAAAAAACATATGCTTGAACAGATGGAAATGTAAGAATGGTGGTGCATATAATTTTCATGTGATTTATGTCTTAATTATGTTCTAACTTTATTAAAAAAAAGTCACACATAAAGTGCACCAAGTTAATTCTTATAAGTTTTGAAATAGTTGATTAAGCAAATATTATGTCTTGCATTATTGATTACACTTTTAATTATACTAGATTAATATTTTATATATATTGGTGTGCGAGTGTAAATTACTTTTAGCATGTGCGAGCTTATTTATGGTGTTCATCAAAATGAAAAAACAAAAATAAATAAAATTGGTACAAAAATTGGAAAACTTTATGTTTTCTTGATAAATCTATTGTCAAAATGGTAGAGAGTTTTCCAAAAAAAATAAATTAAATAAGAATATTTTTTCAAGGTAAATAAAAATGTTCAATATTTATTTATTATTACCAGTGTTTTCATCAATTGGAGATTATTAAATAATAATGATGAAAATTTGATTTGAGTAAAATTGCTAAAAAATTTTATATTGAAATTAGTAAAATTATTTATAAAAATGTAATAAGCATGTGTGCATAGATCATATTGTAAAAATTAATGTTTTTTTATTTATATGCACGTGTTAAATTCAATAAATAGAGGAAAAATTGCTAAAAAAATTAGATGAATTTCAGACAAAAATTAAGAAATTAATTTTCAAAATTTGCTATAGTAACGTGCTAGAATTGCTGCCAAGCCATACGAACAGTACATATTCGGTCCATTCGGTCCAGTACGAGATGGGCTAAAGGCGATGCATGAAAGGCCGAATGCGACTGAACTGACGCAATATGCTGAGTTGGTAGGTAGGCCAAGTAGGTTGAAAGTGAGAATTAGCCCAGCAGCGCGAGCGCATTTGCACGGTGAGAGAGGCTGAGAGGTGGGCTTGACCTATCGGTGGGTGTAGATGTGGGCACGAAGAGATGCTATGACTATCGGGTGGGCCAGACCTATCAACACGCGTGGATGCAGGCGAGGAAAGGCACTACGGCTGATAGGTGAGGACGAAAAGGGTGACGTGGCACACGTAGATGCACACGCACATGTGTAGGCGTAGGAGATCTGGATGAGACTTGGTACAATTAGATTGGTGCGGAGACATGGAATAGTGACTGAGCTGGATTCTCTATGAAAGCATGTTGGACTCTATGGTTATTAGTGTAAAGGGTGATGTGATATAATTTGGAGTGTCCATTTTGAATCTGACGGCTAAGAATAAATAGAGTAATGGTTACCAAATCTAAGATATTTAGGTTTTTGTTTTGGGATTTTTTTTCTATAAATAGTCAATAAGATCTTAGGTATTTGTACATAGAAAATTAAGAAATTTTTTTGGGTAAGTGCAATTTTAAAAATAAATGTAAAATTTATGAAAGATTAGCATGGTAATTAATCTCTTTTTTACATGCATAATGTTTGATTTTAGATTTTTTTTCTCTCCATGTTTTGAATTAATTACTTTGATCTAAAATTTAGCTAGGGTGTTTTTCTATTACTCTAAAAAAAAGTTTGATTGGTTGATTATTTTTATATCTTATGTTATTAATTAATTAGTGTTTAATTAATTTCCATCATCAGTAACTTTTTTCATTAATATCTCAACAGAAGATCAATTTTGTAAATTCTATCTAATTTTTTTAGTCGATCGGAGTTACAGATCGAAGACGAAACATATGTTATGTAAGTCAATTCTACATTATTATACTGGCGAAAGAAATAGGAGTAGTACCAGAAAGAATTTGCAGCTGCAGGTCAATGGCTTTACTTGGCCCGAACCGCTGGGGCTCGCGCGATTGCTCTTTGGCTTACTTTGCCCCAAAGCAACGATGGCCAGGTTGACGGGAAAAGCGCCGCGACGCCGACCAAAGCAGAGGAGAAAAAGAAGACGATGACGAAGAAGAATAGCCTTCTTGACTTCCTTCTTGCCCTGCTTCCGAGGTCAGAAAATGGCTAACGTTAATGTTCTGCTTCGTTTTTCGACTAATGAAACGAGTCTAGTAGGTCAGCATGGCACTGTGTTTACGACGAGAAATGGAGATTTTCAATTATTTGACTTGATGTTTAATCGTCGATAAATATATCTCTAGTGGTTTGATGTGATAGCAATCCGCTATACTTACCGATTGATCGATGCAGTGGACTGTAGTGCAGCTCAAGTTAGTGACATAGTAAGGGATTGTTTTTACCTGTGTCTCCGCCTGAGTTTGTTGTGGTGGTGGCTTCAGAAAGGTAGGCTCTTGGAGGTGGAGGCGACGGTGAGGGCCTTGAGGCTCTCCGATGACGGCGGCGCGAGGTCCTGCGGGAGGCGGGCGCGGCGCACGATGCGCCGCATGTTGCTCTGGAGGCTCTGCTGGACCAGCTGCCGCACGGCACGCTTCTCGTTGCTCATGCCGGCGTCGTCGGGCTCTTCTTGATGCGTGCCGCCGCCGCGTTCCTGCGGGGCTGACATTGTCGCGACAATGCCGGAGGCGTCGGCGACCTGCTTGCCTTTGTCGGCCTGGAGGATCTCCAGGATCCTCGACGCGCGCTTCTGCGCCAGCGCAGTGCCGACGAGCGTGAGCTCCAGGAGCGCGGAGGTGGTGCCGGCCTCCGCCATGGCCAAGCGGTCGGCGTAGCTCCGGTGGGCGAGGACCATGAGGATGTAGGCGGCCTTCTCCTGGCACCCCGGCTCGTCGGACCAGTTGAGCACGTCGACGAGGACGGGAACCGCGTCGGGGGCGCGGCCCACCGCTTGGCGGCCCTCGGGGCAGGCGGCCACGAGGTTGCAGAGCGCGGCGAGCGCGCGGTCCGCCGCCGCGGGAGTGTCGCCGACGGCGGCGACTAGCGACGGCGCCAGCCCCGCGACCAGCAGGTGCGTCGCGTTCGCCGCCGCGATGGTGAGGTTCAGGAGCGCGCGCAGGGCGTCGTGCCGCGCCTGCTCCGTCGGCGCGGCCTCGAACACGCGGACGAGGAAGGGGGTGGCGCCGGACGCGCCGATGATGGGCTTATTCGCGTCGAGCGCGCTGAGGCAGAGAAAGTTGGCGACAAGCGCCTCCGTCAAATCGCCGGACGCGCCCTCCGCGATGCGGACCATCTTGTGCACGGCGCCGGCCTGCACAATCGCCACCTTATTCCTACGAATCAAAGCAACTCCCAAAAATCAGGAACCGAATTACCAGATCTGATCGAGAAACAGAGGAAAACATCAAACGAAGAAGAAGACAACTCACGTGTCGTTGCCGATCCCCAGGTTGAGCAGCGCGTACAGGGCGGCGGCCACCATCTCCTCGCCGCCGTCGCTCTCGTCGAGCATCGCGAGCATCTCCCTCGCGCTGGAGTCGCCCTTCGCCTTCCTCCGCACAACCGTGGCGGCCTCCATGCGGCACGTGTCGCCGCCGCCGGCATTGTCCCCGTCGCCGGCCCGAAGTGCCCCGACGACAACCTTCAGTTCCTCCAGCGCCTCCGCCTTCTTGACGGCCGCGTCGGCATCGTCCACGTCGTCACCGCACTCCGAGGGCTCCGCCCTGAGCAGCTCCGCCAGCCGGTCAGACCTCGGCCTCGGTCTCGGCTGCGGCGACCGGTACGCACTCCGGCTTCGGCAAGAACCCGCTCCACCGCCGCCGCCGCCGCATGTCAGGACCTCAAGAAGCTTCCTCCGCAGTGCGGCGGCCGAGAATATCGGCCAAAGCCGGAAGCCGCCGCCGACGTCGGCGTGCGCGCACCTCGCCACCATCGTGCACCTTCCGCCGCAAGTCACAATGGCCGGAGCAAGGGACACTTGGCGAGGCGAGCAGCGAGCTGCTCTCTTCAACTTCAATGGCGTAGAGGGGAAGCCGCGGCGGGGTATACAGAGAAGTACAGTGAAAATGTATTGAATTCTGATGGATAATGGTTATGCACTATCCTAAACGCGGATCCAAAGCGAACACGAATAATGTGCAAGTGCAGATGTGGAGTAGATTATTTCATATGACGGATGCAGAGCGAAGTCCGTGCGGATCCGGCTCGAAAACGGATAAACGTTGTCAGATGTTATTATATGTACAATACAATACAATAGCCAACAATATAATATCAACAACAGCCCATAATAATAATAATAATAATAATAATAATAATAATAATAATAATAATAATAATATAATTTTAAAGTAGAAGACGTTCAAAACAATCACTATTACACTTATTTTATATCACATAATATATTATAACTCTAAATATGTACTGATTACTGAGATGGATGTGCAAGAAAAATACCGTTGGTTTGTCGCTGCAATAGTAGAGAGTTGTAGCCACCTTTTGCTAGCCAGGCTTTCTTCCCTACGCACGACAGAGGAGATAGGAAGGGGCCACAGGGAGGGGTGTCGGCAAGGACGGCATAGAGCTATGGCCATGCACGAAGAGGGTTGTTTATGGGCAGGATGGCATAGAAGCATGCATAAAAACGAAGAGGGTCATGGGCAGCTGAGCTGAGAGACGTCAACGATGGAGATGGTAGGGAGGCGTGGCTGTGTAAGGGGAGGGCATTAGCTGTGTGCCTATGTGGGGAGGAGCATCAATGGTGTGAAAGGTGCAGGAAGGGGTGGCGGCTACCCAGCTACTTATTTGCTAACTTTGTTGTTTGTGTGAATGAGAAAGAGTTGGTAAGTAAGATTAAGGATGGGCTATTGGACTAGATAGTTTAATGGGTTTTGACCGAAATGGTTGCATTATAGGCTAAAAGTCAAATTATCTAAATTACTAGATAATTTGATTGAAATTTTGAATAATTGACATCCATCGGATATTGACTATGTTACATTCGGATTTGAATCTATATGTTATTATTCACATCCAAATTTATATCCATCAGATATCTATAATATTTTTTATCGTATCCTAAGTTTGAAGAATTCAGAAAGGGTTTAATCGAATATTATTCGGTCCATTTTCCACATAGAGAGAAGGGGTTTATACCTGTGAAGGCCACAGCTAGCCTAAGACTCAGAGGATCGGTAGGCCGATGTGGTCAGTGTAACAAATTAATATTTTAAGAGAGGAATAAATCAAAGGGTATTTAAAGCTCAGATTTACAGTTGGATTTAGCAGTAGAGGACCATTGGGGAAGGTGATTAAAAATGTGAACAATGCTATCTATACTAAAGTCAGCAGATGACGTCTTGTGAGGTACTCCTAATTATTATCTTTATGCTACTCGCTCTGAAAATGAGGCAGCTTGATTAGTGGTCACAGTTGGCCACATGAACGGTAAGTTGGACTTAGTAGCTGTACTATTCAGTATTCACTGTTACGGTTCGCATCTCTGGATATTATTGTGACGATCTCCACTACTTTAGTTGTGGATAAGCATATTCATGGGGAATTCGACCTGAATTCGAAGCTACAGTCACGAATTTGGGTTTAACAATTGCGATTTGATAGGGTGTTTTTGTAAGATTGGCATATTTATCATTGCCTTTAATTTTTCTCTTTTTTTTCCCTGAGTAAACGGGGGTTATACTCGTAAGTGTGTTAGTCTGGTATTCATGTGTGGCTTTGCAAGTGCATTTTGGTATAATCACAAATAAATACTACTTCTATCTGAAAGAGATTTTATTTTTCTATATGAATTCGGACAAGCGACCGTCGAGATTAAAAGAAGTGAACTTTTTTTCCGACAGAAGTAGTAGTCTAAAAGGGTCAGACAGCATAGTATTATATTTAGTCGGTAATTTTTTTAATGCAGTTGAATAGTAATCTCTGTAAAATCTAAGACGATTGGTTCTGGCGGAGATAATTCCATGGTTGGTTACTCGATGTAGTTATTTAAAATAACAGCACCAGTAGTTTGTCAAGAATATTAATTATTATATCGTTATGTTGGATTTTTGTTAAAGTAAATTTTATAAAATCATAGGTATAACATAAAATTCTATTTATTGTAATTTTTTAGGAGACCCTATGTTGTTGTCAGGCAAAATATTTCAAAAAACACGTTATTTGTAAAATACTCATATTTCATTATTACATATGATTGTTTTTACATAAATTACTTAAAGTACACATTCCTCTCGTCTATTTTTTCTTTTCTTTTCTCAATTTTGCACTACAGGAAACTTAACATAATCCTAACTAATAATTGATATATATATATATATATATATATATTATCAAACCATGATAAACAACACTAGTTAAAAAGCAACCAACATGTATATGTACTCAAAAATATCTCATACAATTTTTTTAATAATTATTATAGAAAATATATTAGTCAAATGGTCAATAAAAATTATAATTAAGATTTCATGAAACATTTTACCCTATAATCTAGGGTTTCTGTAGAACCTGGGGTTTTACATTATATATACCCCAAGACATAGGGTAATATGAAATTTACTCTTTTCGTTAGCATGGAGAAGAAAATACAGCCTGCTTATAAGATTAAAAAGATAAATACGGTAAAATAAGTTCAAAACTTGACATCAAACGCAATACTTTGTGTTACATGTCACTTTGCATATACTACCATTGAGAACAATTTTTAATGTAGTCCCTATCAGTATTCTATTAGCGTAAGTACATTAATTTTTAGAAGTACTCGTAGTATTGTAGCGGTCACAACGATACCAATTAATTTTTAGGAGTACTCATAAACCTATTGATTACGCCTTGATCGACACTTTCTTTACCGGCATCCTTGCTTTCCTGAGGTAAATCTTGTTTTCTGTAATTTATGGCATTCAATATGGTGGTCACATGATACTTACAGCATATTATGTACCCACTGAAAAAAGGCACAGCATAGGACATTGTAGATGGTACTGAATTGAACAAATCGACAGAGTAGGGATGAACTCTCCCGCGGCACCAATCAGAAGAGAAGAATGTGCTCCTCGATCTGTTATTTCCATTCCATGCTCACAGTAACAAACTCGTCCGACAGCTTGTTTTTGAATCTAAATGTTTGCTCACAGACGCAGTACTTAGCCAGCAGAGCAGATCCATGTCCGTATATAAAGAATGAAATGTATCACCTGTCCTTAAATATTGAATTATATCATCTAAATCTCTAAACTCTTAAATTACAAATTTAAATCTAAAAACTTATCTATTTTAGGTCCAAAAATACCACATCCTCTCTACCTCCTACGTAAGGCTGCCACCCTCTCTTCTCTCCATTTCTTTACCAAGGTGGAGCCCACTATTCTAAACTTTTTTCTCTCTCACCGTCGTCTCTGCCAAGGAGGTTCACTAGATGATAAGAAAAGGAGAGTGGCGGGGGAGCTTAAGGACAGCAACAATCAAAGTGAGACATTAAGGGCAGCGGCTGCCGACAAGATCATGAGGGGTGATTGAGGGCAAGCTAGATGGTATTGACCGAGGATGAGCTCAACAGCAGCAACCATGACTAGGGGCAAGAGCTTGGGGACAGTGACCAAAGGTGGCCTTGAGCGATGACGGAGATGACCGAATGTGCCTCCAAGCAGCGACGGGCTAGACAAGGTTGTCGCTAGATCAGACGTTGAGCTCCATAGTTGTCGCCATCTTCTTGCTTCCTTCCTTATCTCTTGCCCTACTTTGCTGCGCACCATCCTCACTACTCATGACAGCCAGATCTAGATCTAGCGAGAAAAAAAGAGAACTGCCATTGAAAAGAGTGCCACTAGCGAGAAGATGAAGCCAATGGTCCTTGTTATTGGATCTGGGTGAGGAGATGTGGTGCATCGACAAGGGTAGTGGATGACACTTGTGTCAGAAGGATGAGCCTGTCGCACTTGATTTCAGCCGCCATTAGAACATGTAGGTGGTCGTCATCGCTTGTTGTTTGGTGTCCTACTGCATCAGTCGTTGCATCATGATGTAGGGAACCCTAGCCCTTCACCAATGGACCACAGTTGTTTTCTCCCGATGCTACCATTGCCAACCCCACATCAGATCTTCTCCTATACCGAGCCCGCATTCAAAATCAACATCATCCTAGCACTGTTGTCGCCTCAACATCAACCTCGGCTTAGACCTCCTCTATGTTATCGAGACTAGCTAGCAGTGGTATGACAGTCTGGTGGGTGGCAATGTGATGCAGGGCTAGTGGCGGCGAGTGGTGGCTGACACCGTGTTGGCCTCTCCATGACCAACCTTTAGCATTGTTGTGTGCTGCAAAGCAAGAGAAACGAGGGAGGAAGGTGAGAGAAGGGGTGGGACCCACTGACAGGGAGGAGTGAAGAAGAGGCAGCTACTTTAGCGTCTAAGATCATAGAGGTGATGTGGTGTGATGTGGGAGTTTTAAATTGGTTTAATAAGTTCTAAAATCTAAATGACATAAGAATCATTGGTGCACTTCACTTGTATATAAAAATAAGAGGATATTGTTGTAGTACTCTAAGCTAAGTGATACTGGCATAGAGTTCTAACTTTAAGGTGTTTGTTTTCTGGCCACCCTTTGCCATGTCACACTTTTGGTTGTCACATTTTATTAGACGTGTTTGGATCAACGCCACAATTATGACATGCTACACTTTTTCATTAACATGTGTGCTCCACACGTCATAGACTTAATATTTTTTCTAACTTTGCTACTCTTTATGACTAGTAATTTATTCGTCATATTTTTATGACTGTCATAACTTAAGTGTGGGCTGCAACCAAATATCCAACAAAAAGACCACTCTATTGATCTATTGCCCTTATTCTCCTTGCCCAATCCACGACGATTGACTTCGCATATTGCAATTTAAGAACAGTACAATGCATCTGGGTCTGCACGATTTTTGTGCTGCAGCAAGTCAGCAACACATTACAAACTGACTACATTCAAGCGGGACCCAATCAACCTGGTGATCACCAGACATTTGGCTGAGTTTGGTATAGCTTTTGTTTGCTTTCTCTATTTTAAAATATAAGATAAAACTATTTTTACATTTTATAATATAAGACATGTATGTATATAATTAACTAGCACCTCACTCTCCTCTCAATTCGTTTTTTTTTAAAATCCTCCACATGATCTCTACACGCATCATATATATTGACTTGATCGAAACAAGAAAGTGATTATATTTTTTTCTTGAGCTTTACGTTAGTGGTTGTTACTATGGAGAGAGTAGCTCGTTAGTGGAAAAAAACAAAATGTCATTGATATATGATTAATTAAGTATTAACTACTATAATTTTTAAAAAATAATTTATTTAATTTTTTAAAATAATAAAAAATTCTATAAAACGTATTATTTAGCTATTTGAAAAAACATGTTAAATAATATAAATGAGGGATTAGCCACCCCAACCGTATTTTAGAACGCAGCCAAAGTGCACGGAGAAAGGGGTGACAAAGGCTCAAACACCCACGCAGATTAGCCGAGCTGGCCTCGGCTCGACAATAACACTGGGAGCAGTCCACCCGGCATGTGTTGCTCATTTGCTCAAGAAAAGCTCTCTCAAGACTCGGGCTCTCGGCACGCCAGCCACACGCGCATGCATGCTGCGGCTGTATTCGTTTTCGATTGTTGTGAAAAGATTCTCTACCGTATAAACGGAGAAGCAAATTAATATATAATTTATTATATATTAGTTAAAAATTTTAAAATAAATTAATATAATTTTTTAAATAGTAACTTAACTAGAAAATTTTTAAAAATAAATAAATAAATATTAATTAATATAATTTTTTTATAGTAGCTTAACTTAGATTTTTTAAAATAAATAAATATATATATCTTTTAACAGTTTGAAATACAAGTATATAAAAAAGGAAAAGTAGAGGTTGAAAAAAAGGAAAAACTAACGCCGATGCCTATCTCGTCTCCATTTATGGAGATCGGCTACTATAGAAGATACTGGCAAAGTAGCATGACGGCCGTGGCTAGCAACCTGCGAACCCTTGCAGGAGGTTTGCAATGTTGTCAACGCAGATTCCAATGTGAGCAATATAATGCTACTATCAGTATCAATATCCTGGAATTGCCGGTTTTGCTCGCTCTCAAGCTGAGGTCCGAAGCAAAGCAGTGCAAGCTACTAGAGTTAGTACTAGTCATACACTCGTACTCCAGCTGTTAGTAGTATTCCCTTATTTAGGAAGCAGTGCAACGCAGATTATTGCCACATTTTTTCGGCTTTTTAACATATTTTTTAAATTGCTAACTGATATGTTTTAGTCTATCATTTTATATTTTTAAAATACATTTTTAATTTTATATTAATTAGTATTATAGATAGGAGATATATTTCAGACACATCCCTTACGACCAGAAACCGTACGGCAGTTGCGCATTTTGACTTCGCGGTCGCATTTGCAGATTTGCTCCGCATTTGCTGCAGCCTGCTGAAAGAGCCAACTAACCCCCGTACGGTCGCACCTCCACCGACACTGCCGCGAGCCCCAATTACGAGCAGGTTAGGCAGCCCGTGTTACTACCGCGCCACGCCAACACTTGCGCCGGATCAACGCACCGAGTACGACGCATCCAGCCGTACACTGCACGTAGTATAGGTTGGTGTCGCAGCCAGCGTCCTGGTATCTGTCGCATCGAGTCGCCGAGACTTTTTTGAGCCCCCCACGTTACCGTGGCGGGGAGCAGCGCGTGCTGCGACGCCGAGCGGCGGAGCAGATTGGCCGGCGCGGTGGACGACGACGAGTACGTACGACGTGCGCTGTTCGTCGCCGAGGCGTACTGCACCGGCGGACGACACGCGTGCGACCGCGGCGGCGGAGGCCGGCGGGGGTAGTATATGCGGCGTCGGTCGTCGTACGAGCCGAGGGGAAATGCCCTTTATTGTGGCGCGGCCTTGGACCCAGGGCGGGCCTGCTGGAGTGATGGCGAGAACTTAAGCGAGCAGGCAGGCCCGAGCGGCGCAGCGACGCCACCGCCGGCGCCAAAGCCCACGCGGTTACATGTCGTCCGACGACGAGATGCTCAGCGACAGTAACGTTTCGGAGGCTACGCTGCAGGTGAAAAGGGTCAAACTTGACTACTACTGCCACCAGATAACCTTTCCAGGACAGCGAGCGATGCAAGAGGAGTGTAGTGCTGCGTACTACTCCTAGGACTGTGGATTGCGTTGGAGCTCCAGATCGGGTGACTGGAAATGTGGGAGCAGCAACAAACATTTTGCAGCGATGGCAGGACAGAATGTCAGATCATGTTGACAATCCTGCAACTACTGCCTACAAACACCGACAGGCAAGAACCAGAGGTAAGGATGAACTGACTGACTGGCTGAAAAATGTAAAATGGGATCAACTCAAGCTTCCTGCAGCTCGTGAGGCTGCCGCGCATGCGAGCAAAACGCAAACAGTTGGGGTGATCCCAGCACAGAAGGCCCATTATCTGAAACAGTGATCAACAGCAGAAAAGTTCTGTTATAGTGTCCAAATGACATGAGCATCTGAACATTTACTGTTAGGACAGTATACACCGAATGAAAGATGGAAGTAACATGTAGAATAACTTCTTTTTTGACAGGCTTTTGGGTATAATGGCCCTTTACATTCAACATGAACCAGGCTGGTGATATTTTCACAGTAAAGCTAACTATTACAAACACCACCCAGATAAACTATAGCAATTTCACACATGGACAATTTTCCAAGAGAACAAGGTAACAGATTACTATTGAAGTAAAAAACCCTTCTTTCATAGCATACCAACAAAAAGAAAGAAATGCTGGAATTAACACTATCACATCAACTACATAATTATGACATAAAAATTATCCAGAAAATTCAAGCGTTCTTTGTAGAAGCTATATGCTGAAACTCTGAAAGTGCAGACTTCATGATAAGCAAAACAATATTAATACATAGGTTATATATGGATCCCACGATTGAGTGACAGCTGTCTACAACATACAAAATCAAACTAAAAAACTAGCAGCCTGCATGATAACCGTAAGCCGTGTTTACCCTCTATGAATCCCTGCCCGTAACAGATAGCCTAACAGATAATATGGCATTGTCATGGCATCAATATCCTTTCTGTTGAGTTGCACTTGAGTTATACAGTAATGTTTTTCCTTTTTTTGAAAGGCTGTTAATAGAGCAATTTGCTTACTACAATTATGATTCACTCAAAAGTTTCTTTAAGACAAGAAAGAAACAACAATAGAGTCAAAACTCCACAACTCATATCATCATAGGAGTATTGTTTTAGCCATTAATCGCTGGTTATAAGGCCAGGAACACATTCTAATAGATCTGTACAATGAACAAGTCTGGACGTTATGCAGGACACTCAAAACCATTTCTTTTAAGGAAATATTAAGTAACATCGTTCATAAAACACATATATCAGTGTAGACAAATTTGAAGAAAGGAAATGATCAGATCCACACTGAACAGGATGTATATCATCATAAAATGCTTGACATGGTAAAGCTCACTAGTGACATCAGGATAAGTAGATAACTCATATCACAAACTAAGATAGACAATCAAGAAAAATATTCTTCTTTCAAAGTGAAAATAACTGAATTCGCCCATGAATGATGCATATAAAAGCAGTGGAGACATGCCCACACACGCACATGCGTCCACACAAAACAGAGGATTGTCCTTGGGAAAGTTTCTAGAAGATATGGCAATAGGAACAATATTACACAGAGAGCTAATATACAAGTAGATACTTCAAGTAGGAAATCTATATTGACCTAGAACAGTATGCACTCGATTTTAAAAAGAAAAAGGAAAAATTGGAACACCCAATTATGAGATCCAGTAGAAAGAATGGAGACGGCAAATAATAAGATTCAAAGGAAAACATTCAGATTGATAAAATACAGTGGAGAATATGAAAGAAAAATGAGAGCAAGGAAAACACTGCAGATGGATAAAAGACATACTGTAGAGAATATGAAAGGAAATGAGGGCATGAAGCAATTGACGACCGTAAGAAAATACTAAATGATCAGAAAACAAAAGGGAAATACGGGAATTCTACTATTTTAGCCTATATCAGAGGTTACAGAACATTGAAAAAGGAAAGGGTCAGACAATTTCCCTTTCACTTGGCTAGTTGATATGTTCTAGAAAGATTTCATATTTAAAGTACACAAATAAAAGGATTGCATATCTATCTTTTGCTTCGTCATCATGTAGTTGGATTCAGTATTATCAGGTAAGTTTCTTGACAAGTCGGACACCTAAACTGGTGTAGAACAGTGTATCTGCAGCAATCGATTGTGATGAATGATGTGTTCAAACTGCAAAATGGCATGCAAGTATAAGCTTATTACTTATGAGTTACATCTTTATGACCAAAAAAATGAATCGTTTCAGAAAGGAATAACCAACCCATGGCATCTATAAATGTCCTTGCTTCCAGGAAAGCGCATGCAAGTGAATAGAACCTATACTCATTACATAAGGAGTAACTCTCTGAACTATGTATCACTAGATTTGATGAGCTTGGCATATGATATGACAAAAAGAAGAGCTCCTTTTGCTATTCAGTGTTTAATTCTACAGTTGGTGTGAATGATTAGCACAGAATTGCAGGCTTCAACCGCTAAGTAGGAGCTACAATGGTGTTCAATTTGTTTCAACTGCTAAGTCAGACATTAAAAAACATTTTCACCTAATCTAAGTGAACCCAGAGTAAACCACAATTGAGGGTAAAAGTGGTACCTTTCTGGTAATCTGTGTCAAGCAAAAGGAAGTAATCAAGCATCACACATTCACCACACATCTCTCTTCTTTTTTTTTCAAACGTAGTTCATCCTTTATTTAACTATCCATTACTTAGTGAGCAGCAGAGGTGGTCTCCCCGCCTTCTGTGCCAAGACCATACAACACACCGGCATATTTCTCGGTTAACCCATTGAAGTATGCCTCCTTCAGCTTTTTGAATGAGAGTGCAGTCAACAGCGAGTCAGAACCGGCCTGATGACAGATTCCGACGCGCTCAACATCAAGCAGCTCAGCAAGTTTGTTCAGCCCACCATGGAGGCTGTTGCAGAACCGCATCAAGTGCTTGATGTCATACACGATGGGGAAGTATATCTTGATGAGGTTGAAGAATCCAGATATTGTGTCTGGCAGGTTTCTGCCAGTGAGCAACTTGAGCAAGTAGCCGAAGTCGTAGCCACTATGGAAGGTAACCCAGTGAACCTCGGAATTCATTACAACCCCAGAGGACATCAGCAGCTCAGCGAAACGGCAGGCGTCAGCGCCGTCAGCCGAGTGACGGGCGAAGTCAATACCGCTGCGGCAGAGAAGGTCAATGGAATCCGAGGCCGCGACATCGGTACGAGGGTCGAAGCCACGAAAGTTAAACTGCCAAACACATGGTCGCCCCTCAGGACCGAGTGCCGGGAGACCACCATGCTCGTCAGAGAAGGTTAAACCAAGCTGAATAAGCTTCAGCATATCGACGTTGGCTTTGAGTGTTGCATAGTTGAAATCCGCCGCGGATTTGAAGGTACCGAGCGGGCGGCAGACGACGCCCGGGAACTCCGTGTCCATGGCGACGTACGGGAAGTCGTCGACGATGTCCCGGATCACCGCGAACTCGGCCTCGAGGTTGTCCTCCCAAACCTCGCGGATCTCCACCCCGTCGGGCTTCTCGTCGGCCGGCGTCGCCATCGGCTCGAGCGCATCCAAAGACTTCGAGCTTCCCTTCTCCTACCTCCGAGCAACGGCTACGGCTATGGCTCGCGCGAGAACGAGGGGGGACGGGAACGGTGGCGGTGGCGGGGCCCAGGAATCAGCGGCACGGGGAGGGAGAGGCTCCCATGGGTGGTTGGCGGTGGGGATGGGAGGAGATCGGGGAAGGGGGAGGAGGAGGAGGGCGTCGGATTGGGGGAATTTTCTGGGGGAAGGAAGAAGACGAGAGGAAAGTGGGTGACGTGCGCCGCCGGGCCGGAATTGGTGCCACGTGGCGGGGCCCGCATGGTATGATTGCCTGCCCGCCCCGAGCGTGCCGACGTGGGGGCGGGGTCACCGGGGGTCGCTGCCCAGTGGGCCGAGGGGGCGTGTTTTGTCTGGTAAACATGGTTCACACGTCAGGTGAGGCTCGCTGTGGTTGGCTGAGCAATCTGGTTTTTTCTGAGGTTGGTGAAAGGAGTTAGGAGATTTTTGTTGTCTTACTATAAAATTAGAGTGGTTTTGTCGGAAGTCTGATAGTTTTGTCTTAATTAATCTGATATATTCTTTTTTATAATAGATTAAATAAAAGACAGATATTATTAACTAGAGACATTACAAAATGCGTCAGTTGAGGTTAGCTATGGTTGTTTTTTTAATATACTTAAAATTAGAAAGAAAATAGGTTTGACAAAAAATATGATAATTTTTTTTTGGCAAATTACGAAGCTCGACCAAGTTATGGCGGTTTAATTGATACGACTTAGGCTTTTTTATAATGGGTTGAATAAAATACGGATATTGTGAGCTAAATATGACAACAACAAATAAATAGTACAGTGCATCCTATCTATCACGACAAGCTATTTTAAATATTTTCTTTAGGGTTTTGCTAATCTCAATAAATGATAACACTTCTGAGCGTGTTTTTAAAAAATTGTCTTTGATATATCCTATAGATCATTGTTATGAAACTTTGATCCTAGAGAAATATCATTCCTATTAACTATTGTGCATGTCTAAAAACTAATCTTTAACTGATATACTAAAAATATTCACTTTTAAAACCATCCTAGTGGGATATAAACGGTTTTAAAAATTAATGGGTGGATATCTGTCAATATGAGTGGATGATGCTATTAAACAAACATGATTGTTTTTATAGGTAATATGAAATATATCTTAATGGAATTTCCTCTTATGATTATTTTTTTTACTACTACGGTGCAACCCAACTATAGATGAGCTTGACCATTTTCAATTAAAATGAATAATTAATTTATGTTTACGGTACACATACTTCATATAAGATTTAAAAATATTATCTGATAAGCTATCTAATGTAAACATTTATTAACTTATAGCACTATCTACGCATAAAATTACACATTGATCCTTAACATCATATCTATTATCCAATATAATCTATTGATCTAACATGCACACCACAATCTAGGCTATATACACTTTTAGTCAACCACCTACCACATAACCCCTAATGATTAAACATTACTCATAAAAGGCAAAAGTGTGAAACTGGATTGATGGCTATGTTGCTTATACTAGCAACAGGCTATGTACTGTGTGCAGGAACAACCAATGTGAAAGGATGACTACGTATGGCATGCATAGAAGGTTTCATAAACGCGGGACTCAGCAACTTCAACCACGTCCAATTTTTGAGTTCCTCTGGTGCATGGATGGAGGATCCAAAATCTTCTCTCGCAGTACAACAAATCATATAATTCCAACATTTATATGTCATATTATAAAGCTTAAATATATTATTTCATATTATTATTAATCCAAACATTTCACGATTTCAAATTATACATCACCCTAGCTTGCACAAATTCATTTTTTTCTCTCTTTGTAATCTCTCTCCCTTCTATCATCCACACCACCGTCACCTAATTACGTGAGCTATTAAGGATTTTTTTCATACCTTTTTAAAACTATTCACAGTGATGATATATAACAAGTGGTTCTGATTTATCATATCAAAACTATGACTCCATATCAGTTCGAAACCTTGCCCTCACGAGACTCCGTATGCCTTATGAGGGCATGGGTGCTTCGTCAGGGCAAAGCCACTTAAGGCGAAGGAGAAAGAGTAGCTAAAGTAGTATCAACGTAAGTACGATGATTAGTCTGAGTGAAGTGAAGGAGGAAGTGGCGCAAAAGAAGATGCCATCGACAACAAGGACGAAGAATAGAACAGCAACCAGCAAATTTGGCCTGATCCGACAAGCTCATGGCCGGCACCGGCGAGCCCGCGGCCACATCAGACGAGGTAAGCAAACACTACCCTGGAAAAGTACTCCTAGCGATTGCAAACACGGACCCGGATTGGTGGTACCGTGGCTGTGTGGCAGGCAGCATGGCCTGCCTTGGCTCGGCGGCCAAGCCCCTGAGCCGCACCGGACTCGTGGACCACCAGACCTGATGTATCTCCCTCTTCAACAAATCGGCGAGCAACCACCCTCTCCATCCCTTCTCCCCTCTCCTCTCTGTTCCGCTCCGTCCTCCCGTTGATTCGCTCGTCGCGCGCGCGCGCTGAGATCCAGACGGCCGCCTTTCCCCGCCGAGATCGATCTCCACCCCCACGACTGCTAGGACGGCGCCGCCGTCGATGAGGTGGGAGCCATGGAGGCGTCTTCCTGGGACGACATCCGCAAGCAGGTGGTGACCGAATCGCGCGCCTCCCCCATCCCACCTCCTCCCCGATGGTCTCTGTTCCCCTGAGATCCGTCCCTGTCCGCCGCCGCCTCCCGCGCGACGGAAGCGATGGGTTTATGTGGGCTGTGGTCCTTCTCCTCCCTCCACCGTGCTGAGTTGACTGGGGAGGCATCCCCTGTGAATTAGGGCAATTATCTGCGTCGTTTTGGTAGGATCCGTAGCCCGTCCGCTCCTGAGAGAACGGCGCATCTTCTAGCGTTTTCGTTGCAGCAAGATATTAATTTCTCATTGGATAGGTAATAAAGAAAATGCGCCTTCGCACATCCATAGCTCCATGAACGGTGTACAATTTCCTTTTTTTTTTTTTTGAAAGGGTGAACTTGGAGCAATGTGACATACTGACATTGACCCAATGCCTCACTGTCTAGATCTTCATGACCCTACCAAACTTTGCCTTTTGCAGCCTGCTTATGCATTAAGAGAGTAGTATTTCTGATGGAATTCTGTATTTTCAGCATCTTTCTTAGCAATGCAGTTGTGGAGAAATTAGAGTGAATGAGCCTATCATCATTGTTTTCGAACTTTATGTTCTTCATTACTACTATCTGATTGTCTCTATACTGAGCCTCTGGGCTTTGAGCCTTTGACTAATTATCTTTAATGAATTGAGCCTGTTTAGCTGTTCTTCCAGATCACAAGAGTTTAGGATGATTACGAATTTTGTTTTCATATTGTCTGATGAAGTTGTTACAAGTTGTCTATACTGAAGTGCCACTATCCTATTACATCCTATTGCTGCAATTGAAATATATACCTTTAATGGTTTCTTGGTAATTCTTTGAGTAGGTTAATTCACAATTTAAGTAGAAAATCCAAGTGTTTTTTTGTTTTGCAATATCCTAGTACCAGCGCCAGTTTTGAATGGTTGTAATACCTTGTTTGTATTCAATTGACTCTTTCAAGCAAGGAGGTTGGAAGCTCAGTTAGATGACCAAATGATTGCATACCGTAAATTGGTGTCTATGAAATCAGATGGTTCAGAGAATGATATCGAGCCTGATATAGAAAGATCATTGAAGCAGCTTCAGCAAGTAAATTCTCAAATGCAAACTTGGGTATCATTAGGAGGCTGTGAAGTTCTTACTCACACATTGACCCATCATATGGAGATTTTGCAACATCTTACTAAGGTTCAGACAACCTTACACTAACTGTCCATAATATGCATAACCGTAGTTAGTTTAACTTTTTTAATTTTGGGAAAGGAGGCAAGTGAAGCCTAATATAATAATAGAGAAGGTGATAATTAGTTTAACTATCGTATTGAATCAAGCCTAATCATAATTTTATTTAGTCTTAATGTGTCACAAGGCATAATTCTCTGAACTACATGTAAGACGGCTATTCATCAATCGTAATTCTAAAGTTAGCCTAAATCCAATGCTGGAATTTTATCGGCTTCGATCAAGCCTCAGAGTGAAGCAACAACATGCTTCCCTCCTTGACTTGAGAGATTTTGACAGAGCAAAGTTTGATGTTGAGACTGGATACTCGGCTGATCAAGCTCTTCTTAGAGAGCAAGCTGCAATTAGTAGAAGTTCTGGACAAGTAGGACTGTCATCCATCCTTTTTTTTGGAATCTTTGACATTCTTATGTGATATTTGCAGCATTTGTTTTTGTTAATTTTTGAAAAAATATTTAATGCATCAATAAATGTAATTAGGATGTAGCTTAACTGAACAGGTGGAGTTACACTTTTGTTATGAACATAAACTCTAAAGCAGTTTAAAGTTTTAAACTCAAGTTGCTTCACCTTCTTTTCGGGTGCTAATTTTGTTCAGGTCAAAGAAAGGAAATTTAATTCCTGCCAGGGAATACCTATTGCATAAATTTTGAGAATTATGCTAATACTTTATTAACTTGTGTTTTGGGAAAGCTGTGCTAAGTGTTTTTGGTCTTAAAGAAACTCAAAAGCTGATTACGTGCACTGGGTGCTATACCTTCATCTGTACAATGGAAGGGTAGTTGAAGTATTGTGGGTAAGATTTGTCCCTGGTGCTTGAGAGTTGCTTCGCCTCTGAAATCCGCATATTAGATTCAATATTCTTGACTAACAGCTAGCATTTAGTATGTTTAGTGCTTGTTTGGTTATCAGGATGCACTGAATGTGGGAGTTTTCCTTTGACTAAAAGTTGAGGCCTAAGGGGCTGCTGAGTGCTGACTAGTGAATTTACTTTTTTAGTTACATGTCTTTGTCCTTAATTTATCTAGAACAACATTGAACTTCTCCAAATTGGGTAACGAACAAATTAATTTGAGAATACTTTATAGTACAAAACTACAAATGGCTGCTAAACCATAAAAAGTAAAAACCAAATTGTGCATAATGGTTGTTGTCCAGCATGCAAATTATACTGATATTCTGTAGTACTCTCAATGCATAGCTGGCCAAGGCCACCCCTTATACTATCTGATTTTACCAACATCATGTCATCAGAATTTAGTAACAAGTCAGATGTTATATTAGAAAGACTTGGAATTTAATTACACCTGTGAAAACCTTCAACAACAACAACAGCAATAACAACAACAATAACATAAGCTTTTAGTTCTAATCAAGTTGAGATAATCTAGAGTTAAAATCCAATGACAACCTTTAGATTATACCTCAGACATGTCATATCTGTTTTCTTCTTATTAAAAACAGACTTTTAGACATATCTTAGTATTTTAAGTGATTCCTTATTAGTTTAATTTTGCTCTTTCTCTATCTAGAATTTTATAATATACTAGCATCTCTATAGTTTTCTTTGAACATGATAAAACCATTTCAACCGATGTTTAATAATTTTTTTAATTGGTGTTACCTTTAGTCGATCACGTATATCCTCATTTTAGAATTTTTCTTGTATGATCATAATCCAGTGTATCATATATATTTCTGCAACACTTAACTATTGAACATAACGTTTTTTTAGTAATATTTTGCCTTATAGTAGATATAATTGTCTTTTTTATTATAAAGAATGTCAGATGTTTGATGTCACTTTAATTAGCTCACTTTGATTTTATGGCTAACGTTCACATCAATATTTTCATCTATTTATAATATCGGTCCAGATATCGAAAGGTGTATTTCTTAGACACTACTTGGCCTCCTAAAATTACATCTCACTTCTCTTTGCGATGATGTCAAAGTCATATATCAAATATTTAGTTTTAATTCTGTTTACTCTATAAACTTTAGATTTAATAGTCTGCCGTCATAACTCTAGTTTCGCATATACTTCTATTCGGCTCTTATCAACTAACACTAAATCATTTATAAAGAGTATATACTAAACGATATTTTTTTTTATGTTTCTTATAATCTTATTCATTATCAAGATAAAGAGGTATACACTTCGTGTGGAAACCTTCACTTATGCTATTTTAGACCGATCATAATGTCCTCCACCTCCATTTCTATGCAACAATAAATTGGAATTATGTCAGATGGATAATGTGATATCACATGCTCAAGCAACGTTAGGAACTCATGTCACAACGATCAACATTTGGTGGCATCACTACAAAGATAATCAATGTTAGCAGCCGGCTTCCTACGGTATGTATTTGCATATCATACGCCCAAGCCACTCAGTCCATGTCCTCTTATGATATACAACTCACAACTAAATCTGACAGATAAATCATATCCTCGCGTCAATTAGAAGAAAGAAGTCGATGGATACAATCATTCTTTCACTTGTCGCATGCGGCTGCGCCTTACTTATTCTCGTCTACTGGTTGTCAAAGTAGGGTTGTCAACTTGTCATAGCAAAGGCATTAGAGTGTTGTAAGTTTGGATCACACTCCCAGTACAGATAATCAAGATTGGTGTTTGTACAATATTGATTCAATGTTATTTATGTTTTGATCGTTCTTCAGGCATTGTGCCTCTCACTGTCCAGCTGCATGGCTTCAAGTATTGACTGGACTATATATACTCCACGTACTTACACATGAATACGTGTGATTTCCAGAATGAAGAATAGTTTGGCATATCTCCCTGTGCGGATGCGTTACCGAAGTTTGTGATTTTTTAAGGTTGATGCATCTGTACCTGTTCTTGTGGCCTGCTAGGTTGCTGGTTGCAGTTTCCAGGTTCAAGCTGTTCCATAACCAAAGCACAAGCAGAAATCGTCTACCAATTGCTACAAGAATCATCAACTGCAGCGAGAGATACTAGCAAGAGGGGAAACAAAAGCAATACTTGCAGAGCCTGCCGAAACATTTCTGGTGACGATGATAAGAGACTTGTTAAAGAGACGTGTAGAGAGGCAGTAGCCCAAAGCCCTGGGGGACACTGAACAGGCCAAATAGGAGTAGGCAAACGATGAGACGGAACGACGGACGGCACGGCGCCACCAACGACATGCGTCTGCCCGCGCACGGTGCCAGCCCACCATTCCGCCCGGGCGTACGTGCGTTTTCGGTGACGCACAGCAAAACGGAGCCGAGCCACCGACCCAGGACAGGTTGACGGGCCTATCCGCTTGAAACCCAGTTTTGAAATGTGGAGACGTCCCAAAACCCATCATCAGCATTCACCTGTGCCAGCCTGCAGAACTGACCCAAGCCACCAAGCCACACAAAGCAAGGCAACCAGGAGGCAAATCCCATGCCAAACCGAGTTTGGGAACATGAAAACGCCCCTAAAGCCCTGCAACTGACCCAGGACAAGGTGATGGGCATATGCCGCACGAAACCTAGTTTTGGAACATGGAGACGTCCCAAAAACCCATCATCGACATTCACCTATGCTAGCCGATAGAACCGACCTAAGCCATCGTGCCATGGAAAGCAAGGCAACCGGGGGGCAAATCTCATGCAAAACCAAGTTTTGGAACGTGAAAATACCCCCAAAGCCCTATGACAAAGCCAACCTAGCAAAACCGAGTTGAGCCACCGACCTAGGATAGGGTGATGGATATATCCTATGTAAAACCCAGTTTTGAAACATAAAGACACCCCCAAAAACCATCGGCATTCACCCGTGCCAACCGGTAGAATTGATCCAAAGCCACCGTGCCACACAAAGCAAAACAATTGGGGGGCAAATCCCATGTAAAACCAAGTTTTGAAATGTGAAAACGCCTCCTAAGCCCTGTGACGAGGCCAACCTAGCAAAACCGAGCCGAGCCACCAACCTAGGACAGGGTGATGGATGTATACCGCGCGAAACCCAATTTTAAAACATGAACACGTTCCTAAAACCCATCATCGGCATTCACCCGTGCCGACCAATTGAACCAACCCAAGCTACTGTGCCACGCAAAGCAAGGTAACTAGGGGCAAATCTCGTGCAAAACCAAGTGTTTGAACGTGAAAATGCCCCCCTAAGCCTGTGACGAGGTCAGCCCAGCAAAACCGAGCCAAGCCACCGACTCAGGACAGGGGGCGTATCCCGCGCAAAACCAGTTTTGTAACGTCGCTCCCAAAACCCATCATCCGCATTCACCCGTTCGTCCAAGACAAGTGAAGGCGTGAAGCACCCACAACGCCAGGCCACAATGGAAGTCGAAGCCGATATCTGTCTGTCCCCACGTCGTCGCCATGAACCATATACGAGTATAGGACCCTTACTAATCTGGTGAATTCCATGTTGCTTCGGCTTGGACATTCGCTCAGGCAGCCAACGGGAGACCTGCAGAGCAGACAGCTCGACGGAGCCCCCGTAACCTCAGTCGCGAAACCAGCTGCGAGGACGGCCCCCCATCCACGTGCTCCTGATCTGCCCGTGCGCTTCGCGGTTTCGGTCCGTACCGCGCCCGCACACGGTTTCGCTCTCTCTCTCTCGCGCGCGCGCGCCCACAGCGAAAATCCGAGACGGCGGCTGGGCTGCGCTAGCTCGCCTCCCCGACGTCGCGCCGCAGCCTCGCGCGATGCATGATGCATCCGCTGATCACATCATCGTAACCCCACACAGCGCACGCGAGCTTTTGCGCACAAGCCTCGTCGGGTGTACGCGCTACGCACGGTCTCCGGTCACGGCTTCGCTTTGTGTAAAAGGGAAATGGAGCCGAACCAGGCCATATAGTTTGCTTGAGTAGCAACGAGTAAAACGACCGTGGCACTTCCAGGGTATCCCCAGCTGCTGCAAAGGATTAGCACGGCGTCAGATCTGGGTCAACTATTGTGGCTAATCCTTTCAAGTCAAGGCTTTTTTCCGTGGCCGGGAATCGCCGTAACAAATGCGTACCGGATCGCCACCACATGATGATGCACTAATGTGGAAACGGAGGCAACAGCTCACGCCAGTTCAGGTCAAGCAGAGCTGCTCATCAGAAATTTTCTCAACGGAGTGATTCGCACGGAGAAATTTTCTCGAATGCAGGTCGGTGCTGATCGAATTCTGGAAAGCAAGTTTTGTTCTTCACAGGAGGTCAGGATGTCTGCTGAATTTGATGTATTTTTGGTTCTGTCAATAGTCAATACGTATTGAGAGTGAGACAGCAATATCTTGTTACCATTACCAAAGGTTCTTCCAACTTCCAAGAACTTGCAGAGTTGCAGCAACCAATTGAACAGAAAATGGTCTACATGAACTCATTTTTACGACCTGGCACACACACAAGCGACACATGAGTACATAACTGAAAGCCGTGGAACTGGGCGAGATTTTTGCAAAAGTAGGGCCTCCAATGCAAAACCACTCACTCCAACACGACAACGATCCCAATCTCCAGCCCTTTGTTAATGCTTCTCCTCCATGACAACATACCAAGAACCGCATAAGATTAGCACACTGTTTCGCTGAAAACACACTCATTAGCAGAGCCCCCACTGCGTTGCCATTGTTTAGTAGCGTCTCAACCACTATCTCGAACTGATTAGCAAAGAGAGACCCAGCGAAGCACCAGCACGTGAAAAGTCTCCATCTAAACAACCCAGCTTTTGTCAGACATCACCCCCATGATTGATGGTTAAATCAGCTGCCGCTGCCAATGATATGTCGTAGCCGATTAAATCCTCTCATTTCAGCTAGTTGGCCCAGGCGACAGGGGCAAATCCAGTGTGTTTAGCAGCAGCAGCAGCAATCAGATTATTCTAAACGAAGGAGATCTAGTCATGTAACCACTTAGTCTAATCGCTTTACTCTAAATTAACATCTCTGTCAAAAGTCCACAATTGTGAATACCTAATCAAGCAGCCAGATGACTTGAGCAATTAGCCAATTATTAAGCAAATTTGCCACCTAATTTGGAAAGAAGACCATGGATCATAATACGACTTCTATAACTATCAATCTGTTGATTTCTTTGGCTTTGATTCAATGAACAATTTGGTCAGCTGATGAACAAATTCAAAACTGCACAAGAACATTGCTCGGATAACAATTGCAACTTACAACAGTCCGAAGAAGAGAAAAAATATCACTGAATTATCGCCAATCATCAATGGAAAGAATGCTTGCTCGGGCGCCGCCAATCGCTAGCATTTCCAGGCGTAGACGAGGAGGGAGAAGCCATGGCCGAGCTGCAGCTCGGCCTCCTCGGGGCTCGCCCAATCCATCACCGTCGAGCCGCTTGCCCACGACGCGGAGGACGAAGCCACAGACGCCGACGAGAAGGAGCTCGCCTTGGCCAGCATCCGCGCCTGCCCCCTCTTCCTCCGGTTCTCCCCGTTGCTGCTGCTCTCGCTCCAGTCCCCTCGCCCCCACCTCCCGAGGTAGCCTGCCCACGCGCCGCCGCCGCCGCCCCTCCCGGCGTTTTCGAGGAGCTCCTTCTCCTTGACGTCGGCCGAGTCGCGCTCCTCGCCGCCGATGTCGGCGAGCTCGAAGCGGAAGATGAAGACGGCGTGGGCGGGCTGGGGCGGCGCGGTGACCGCGGAGGCGTCGGCAGGGGCCGTGTCGCGCGTGGGGAAGAGCCAGTGGTGGAGGTCCCAGGAGACCTGGACGCCGTCGCCGCCGCCGAGGTCGACCTTCTCGGTGCCGCGGAACTTCCAAAGCAAGCGCCGGATGTGGAGCATGCGCTGCCCGTCGACGGAGACCGACATGCCGACGTCGGCCTTGTCCCTCTCCTTGTCCTTGTCCCTATCCTTGCCGTGGCCGCGCGACACGAGATCCACCGAGATCTCCCGCTCCTTGCCGCGGACGTTGACGAAGGTCTTGAGCCCGCGGCCGTGCCCCCCGTCGCTCATCGACACGTGCTCGCGCCGGGAGATGAGGACGGCGTCGGGGCCGGGGCCACGCTGCGCCTTCGTCTTCCTGTACGCCTCCTCCGCAATATCGCCCGCGACGAGCGCCATCTCGCCGTCGACCACGACCGCGACGAAGTACCCCGACGACGGCTCCGGCGAGCCGGGGCAGGCGAACCGCGCGCGCGTGAGGTCCCACGCCAGGTCGACCCGGCGGTCCCGCACGCGGAACCGCTTCGACCCGCGCCGCCGCCACAGCAGCCACGGCCGGACCCACACCGCGACGGTCGCCTCCTCCTCCTCCTCGTAGCACTCCGGCCCCTCGTCGTAGCACCCATAGTCCGACGCCGCCGAGGACGACGGCGCGGGCCCCGCCCCACCCACCAGGGGCAGCACGACCCGGAGGCTGAGCCCGAGCGCCGCGCGCGACCATGACAGCGCTGCCAGCCCGAGCCGCGTATCGTACACCGACGTCGCCAGGTTAGGCCCCGCGCCCCAGCCCCCTCCAGGCGCGCCGCGGAAGCATGCCGGTATCGCCTCGGGCATAATCAACCCCCCCTCGCCTCGCCGTCGCCACGACACGGGCGTCTCTCGCCGTAAGACCGTTAGCTTCTGGGAGTCGCCTCTCGCCGCCGCGGCGTTCGCGTCTGCGCCGAAGGGGAGGAGCAAGAGGGAGAGTAGCAAGCAGTAGACTCCGTTCGCGGCGGGAGAGGTAGATATAACTCGGCTCTACCTCTGTGGCGAGGTGGTGGGTCACCGCGCGGTGAGGCGACTCCGCGGCCGGGTTGGGGCGGCGACACATTGGACCCAGCTGGGGGTGGGGCCACCTCGCTGCGACTACTGGCGCGGCAGCAACAGAAGCAAGGCTCAGCTTGGTCCGAGTTCTCTGGTCTGTCCTCAATTTCGACCTCATTTCACCTCGTTTGATTCGTTTTCCTCCTATTTTTGACAAAACTACTGCAAAATCGGGTTTAATTTCTAGTTTTTCAGACGTACTCAATTCCATTTGCGAGACCATTCCGATTTACCTCTTTGAATGGATGTACCGCATTAGGATGGTAAAATTTTCTATAGTATACTACGACCCTATATTTCTAACTCCTAACTTTGACAAACATTGATATACCATCAAAATATTCATTTTTTGATTAAATAAGAGAGAAATAGCGTGAAAGGTCATAGATACCCTTGATCCAATCATTAGATTCCTCTCCCTTGTTACCTATACCGATGCGCGCTATGATGGATACTGTTGTGCTTGGTGTTCTATTAGACACCGTGTGCCACAAGCAGCATGGCAAACTACGATAGCTCTTCCTTAGTAGGGTTGACGCCGTTGACTAATACAAACTTAAACACTGACACATGCTGGCCATAACCTACACATGGTTAACATGCTCCTTCATAGCAGTGTTGGTAGCGATGGTGTGGATGGAGCAATGGGCTATAGCCTTAGCATAGCCAATGCATGGAGATGCATGCCCCTACGTCACCACCACACGCAAGGAGATTGACAACAGCACCAAGAAGCCACTTGTCTCGACTATCCTCACTGCCACCATGCTGAGGTTATCCTTCCTCTTATTTAGCAATGTGAAGCACATGTCGAGCAGCTGCACTAGTTTTAGATTTGTCTCTTCTTGGTCACCTTGTCACCGCTCAAGGTCAAGCAGCTTTATCTTATTTTTGACAAAGCTGACATTCTAGGGGAAAGACGTATATGGATGTTGTGATGTGGTCATGAGCCATGACCAGACACCCTTTACCATTTCGCGTTGGTTAAGCTACGAGTAGGTCGATCAGGCGAGGTCTTTTCTAGATTTGGAGTAGCACATCCACCACCTCTCTCCCATAGGTTGTCATTCTTCTCCACAATGTGCTCCATATGGAAGCCCTTGCTGAGCCCAACTAGCACTAGGGCAGAAGCTTACCATGTACCACAAATGCCTATATTTTCTTCTCACGGTAAGCGTTCCTTAGTGATTAGTGATGCAGGAGTGATGACGATGCTAACTACAGTGATGTCCATTGCAGTACTTATTGAGAGAGGAGGGAGGAAAGTGCGGAGAGAAATATGGCAAGTGAGACTATGGTATTCTTTTATCTTTTTATTGTTTTTAACTTCTATTTACCTATAAATAAATATTTTAATGGATATTTATATTTTGAAAGTGTTTTATCAAAGACTGACTTTTGTCCCATCTAAAAACTAAAATGTCTAAAATTTATCGTCAGAGATTAATAAATAATACTTGGTTTCAATAATAACTGTGTCAGGCTACACGTTGCAGCGGCTGCAACGCAGCCAGCAGAGATGCTGCACTATACAAAATACTGTACGAGGCGGCTGCGACGCAGCCGCAGTAGTGCAGCCGAATATGCATATTATTTTTTGGTTTTAAACTAAGTTAATTTTTTAAGTTTAATTAAGTTTATAGAAAATGTAATAACATCTATAAAATTAACTTAGTTTAATGTTATAGTATATTTATTTTATATTAAAAATATTTCTATATTTTTTTATAAATTTTAATCAAGTTTGGCTTAGTAAAATTTCAAAGTGACTAATGAACAGAGGAAGTATAATTTTATTTATATTAATTTTAATAATAAGGGTATGTTTAATTTATTGCCATTTTAAGCATATCAAAATTTGTAATGTTAAATTTTGTTATATTTTCACGTTTTTTATAGCCTTGGATGTGTTTACTTTAAAAAAAAATCTAATTTTGGTATATTTTTTAAGAGTAAAAGCTTCTGAAATTATCAAAATTTGATAGAATAGTAATGTCAAAAATAAGTTTAGTATATTATTCTACCAAAAGTTAATAGGGCTAAAAGTTTTTAATATGAGGTCACAAAAAATATATAAAAAGATATCGTTTGGTGTATGCTAGCCTATGATGTAGTTTTAGTTGATAAGAAAAAAAAATAAATAACTAGAGTTATGATAATAGACTAAGACTAAATACTTAGAAGGCTCAATAGTGCTTAATAAGAACAACTTTTGATATCTGATATCGATACTACAAATATATAGGGATATTAATTCACATGTTAGTCAAGACTGGTTGAAATAACACCAATCATTATTAGGTTTTAACTCTAATCTATCTTGCTTGGAACTAAAAAACCGTGTCATTGTTGTAAGTTTAAGATTTTATATTTATCTTATAATTTAAAGCAAGTTTAAATAATGGGATTATTAATCGAGCATTTAAACCCAATTCAAACAGGTGGTAATTCGATTTTGAGGCGTTGCTCAAATGGATGGAATGATGGACCGAAATGGCCTGCATTGACCAGAATGACGGTATCGTGGTTGGAGTGATTCTCCGGTCGGTGTGTATCCGTTTGTGTGGTGGAACTCCGTTTCAGCCCGCGCTTGGCCGTGGATTTTAAATTGAGTATTAATTTTTATAAATTTTAAAAATGCATTTATTCAATTTTTAAAAACTTATATATAATTTTTATTTATAAAAAACATGGTTTAATAATTAAAAAACATAAACGAAAAACAAAAAATTTAGCCACCTCTACATTCCATTCGAACGGGCCTAAGTCAGAGGGTCAGTCTGGTTGATTCCTGTTTTGGCCTGCAGCTGAATCGAAAATTCCAAACCTTGGTTGCCACTTGTAAATACACTATACTTACATTGTCGCGTACTACAACATCTCGTTCATCTTCCGGAGACCCAAACTACTGCTAATTAAACGAGTGGTTACGACCAGACGTTTTAGGTTAGAACGGGATCAATGAACCTAAGCTTGATTATGAGTAGATTATGATTGTTGGTTCAGGTTGGGTTATCTCTCACCAAGGGAATTAATTGTGCGGATGTCCCTTCTTTTGTGTTGACAAAATGGGAATTAATTGCGGATTAAGATGTCTGGTACTTAGTGTGGAACAGTACTTAACATGATTGATTCTTGTTTGGGGTTGGGAAAATTATGGATTATGCCACCCTGATACGGAGAGGAAGGTCGGTCATTTAACGAACTACAGTGCCGCAATTACTAACTTGATTGGGAAGCGTTTACATTTTCGCTGTTTGGACTGGCGATGCTACGTTTCTATAATAATGTCTTTCGAATCTTTGTGCCTTCTATATTAGACTGAACTGTCATATTTAACGTTTTTCAAAAGCAATCCATATCGGCTTCAAAGTTGTTTAATGCAGCGGCGGATCAGTTGAAATTTTCTTGGGTGTACCCTTATCACGTCTCAAGAACAAAACTCAAAAAGCGGACACAAATACAAAAATTTGTTTAAATCATTTCATTCTACTTGATTTAAACCTACAAATCACAAGAACATGTCTTCAGCCTTTGAACACCCGTTGATTTCAGTTTTCAATGAATATTTAGGATAATCATTACAAATTACACACTAGAATTTTTGTGTAGTTTAAAAATCTATAGTCAAAAGTTAAAAAGTCAGACATGTATTCACGAACATAGGAAACAATATTATTTGATAACAAATCATCTTAAAGCATTTCTTTTCTTCCAATTATTGTTTCTTCTAAACGATTATGCTATATATCCGTCAACAAATTTTGGGATTTGTCACATCTGAAATTTTTATCTAAAATTTCAAATGTTTACACGTATTTAACCCTCATCCATGAATTAGCGAAGACACACAGTAGCCAAATTAATAACAATGTACATGTATTTAACTAATTAAACAAGTGCATAGTTATTATAGAGGTGGACAAAACCTCTCAAACATAAAAGTACTATGCAATGGAAAAGAAATACATAAAATACTTAATAAGCCACACAATAAATATAAATATGTAAGTGTACATGGTAAACAAATGAGGGTATAATAGAAATAATTTACGTAAATAATATTTAATAAATATTATAGAATGATAAAACAATTGAATAATTAAATAGTATTAAATCTACACTATACAGCCTAACCTGACTGTAGTCTTAAACCACCCACTCTAACCATTAATGATCACATTATTAATCATTAAATGTTAATATTGCTTGGCTCGTCCATGACCGTGGGTATTTATATTTAAATAATTTTACTTTAGTTAAATGTGTATAAATTTAACTATAAGATACAACACCACAATATATTGCTATACACATGTTACCTTAGAAACTGTGGCATGGTTTCACATAGTATGTTCAATAGAATGATCACTAGCCAAATAGAAGTAAAACAAATTCAGAAACTCTTGTCTTTAATATAGAATTATTGACGCTGACATTATAAATTTATTGGCACTACCACCTACAAACTACACACCATGGTGTCTCTCGTTAGGATATACTACATTACGAATCTAGCTATTACTCATCTGGTTTTTTTGTTAATATAGTAAATTCACAAACCAGTTCTTAGTTATCATGAGCACGATTCTCAAAACCATGTGCTCACAAACCACTATTAGTTAACCATATATAAATATAATTGAAGTATTAGTAATCTCATCTAAGCATGGCTAAGCAAAGCTAATTAGTTTAGCTAAAATAATATATAGCTCTAGCTAATCAAATTATAAAATCTGGATATCAAAGGACAAGTATTCAAGACAACAGGGCATAGCAAGGACAAGTAGTCAAGACAAAACAAGTACACAGGGTTATCCTTTTGATGACATTCAAAAATAAATACATTATTTGAATGAAAACATAGATTAAATCATCACGTCAATATGCTCAATAGGTGTTGGATCTATGTGACTTATCTTGGATGTTAGATCTATGTAACTTATTTTGCTCCACAAAGACTTCCAAACCTTACTAAATGAAGACGGGCTCTTTAGGACCATTGGAAACTAAGGGTAAATGACAAAATCAATAAAAACAGTACATAATAATAAAGAAACAACACGTGTAGATATTTTTAATAGATATATCTTAATTTTTAGATAATTTTGCAACTTAAACCTACTAATTTGAACTTAGGATGAATTAATTATAAATTTTCTAAGATTAAAATCAATTTAAAGTATATTAAGACACTAATTAAGAACTATGACACAATAAAGAAATTATTTTGAATAAGAAAAAGGAATTATTGCATCATATGGACTTGGTTCGTCGTAGATTGGGTGCATAGGGGCGGTCTACATGAATCAATGTTGGGGATTGAGTTGACCTAAGGTTAACCAGGATCGGACGCCAAGATCAATCCTAATCTAGGGCTTTGGGATGGATGTCACGTGGTGTCTAGCTTGCGGCAACGTCAAATGGAAGGGGTGATGCGGTAATGACATGGACACACCGGCGATGAGCAGCTTAGATAGCAAGGTTTGCCGGTGTTCTAGGGCATGGCTATGCCAACGGATGACATTAGGATGACAAGCATGGTAAGGAAAACTCACCTATGGCCTCGCGATGAGAGGTGACGATGAACAACGGCTGGTGATGACGAACAGTGTTTTGGCAGCGTACAATGGCCACTAAGCGATAGATGGTGTCTAGCTCCTCCTTGCATACCTGATGGTAAAGACGATAGGCTCTAGCGGTGTGGCTCAACTAGAGATGGCGGTGGCGACAACACTCAAAACTCAAGGCATGGCTCAAATTTCATTGCACGTCGGGATAGGACGATGGTGATGGAAGAAAGAGGGAGCGACGATTGTCCTAGTTATAGAGAGGAAGAGGGAGAATCCAAGGCCAAGATGTCGGTTAGAGACGACGGAAAAACCTAGGGCTTGCAAGCTTTGGATAGCTCAAGTGTGACCTCGATATGGCACCTAACAGACATGGATTCGCTCCGATTCCTAGGTAAAAAGGAAGAGGAGGATAAGGGGATAAAGCCTCCTAAACTAATTTGGAAAAAATGCGGAATGTGGTGACTGAATTTAGTGCTAATGCAACGATGGCTCAGACTCCGCCTCTGTCCAGAGGTAGAAGATGGGCTTGACAAGTAGGGCCTACCTATTGATGGAAGAGATGAAAGTGCATTTAGATCCTGTAGTGGGTTTTGGTTAATTGACGATAAACAATTAATGGACTATTGCAATTATTGAGTAATGAATAGGCATTAGGTCCTACGAGGTTAAAGAATGAACAAAGACAACCCTTACAATAAAAATAGATAAAGTGGAAGAAATTTGGAAAAAGTTTGAAAGATTGAAAATTAGGTTGTCCCAAAGCTGTAAGAAGCTAAACAATCAGGTGCGGTATTAGATAGTCTAGGCCCTGTAAAGGCTAGATAGTCTAGGATTAGACAGTCCAAGTTGAGAAGCGAAGAAAATAAGTTGTTTTGGACCATGAGAAAAGAGGGTACCAGATAGTCTGACCCAGAACTGAATTGTCTGACATGTTATAGAGGTGGCTGATAGTGGCTCAGTGAAGTGATGGGCCAAATAGTTCGAGAGCTACCGGACTATCTAGGATAAAGGCATTGTCAAACAGTTTGGGTGGCACCAGATTGTTCGACCCTTTATGGCGTATGGCTAGTGCGTCAGTGACTATTAAAAATGCATAAAGTGATAGACAGTCCAGCCTAGTACCGGTCTATCTGACCCTATACATGTTTCGATAGATTTTGTGGAAGAGGAAGAAATTGCTAGTAGAGGAGTTGAGGCTATAAATTTATGGTGCCATGGACTCAATTCAAGATTTTTGGATGTCTCTTCACCCTAAGCAAGCCAAGCAAGTGCCTAAGAGCATTGCAAGCATATTGAAGATCAATTATGCTAGAGTTTAGCCTTGAGTGCTCTTATGTTCTTGTTTAGAAGGCTAAACTCCCTTCCAACTCTATTTCTTTTATCTTGAGCTTGTGAGATAATAGTGGGTTGAGTTGATAGTATATGAAAGTGAAGAATTATAATCTTGGAATTGCTAAACACTATAGTGCCCCCAAAAATCCTTGTGAAAGTTCTACCTCGATTTCGAAAGGGAATATGAGATAAGAGAGTAAGCCAAACTTCATCTTGGTGAGTGCTTGGTAGAGCAAGCTTCTCTAAATGTTATAGCTCGTTATCCAAGCTTGACACCTTGGTGGTCTCTTAGAGACAGAGATTGGCTTTGGTAGTTGCTTGAAGACTGAAGCTGCACCAGTGGTTACTTAGAGAGAAAAAGGTTAATCGAGACCCGACTCTTTGAAACTCCTCAACAGAGACATAAGATTGATTGGATCTAAACTTTGAGAAATAAATCGATGTCTCATTTCCTCTATTTTCTCTTGAATTTACCACTTTCTATCTTATGATTGTAGTAATCTTTGCTTGCTTATTTAGTTCTATCTATCAGTAGCTTGCTTTTGTAAAAAGTATTCTTGAGTAGACCTTCTAAGTTATATCTTGCTAATTTGGTTAGGCCTTTTACATTGTGATAACTATATTGTTCTAGAGCAATCGGACAATTTGAGTCATTTGTAGCTTTTTTTTGTCTTCACACTGATCGGATTATCCTACACCAGCTGGATTGTCTGACTTCTCTATAGTTGAACTATCTAACCTAGTATCAGATTATCTAGATAAGTCTAATTCCATTGCAAGTTTTGAAATTTTAGAAAACACTTATTCACTCTTCTCTAGACCTCTTAAGTATAAACGACATGCCTAATCCTAAAGGCTCACTTTTAACGGAGAGGAAGGGGTGCGAGTGGATTAGCAGGGCCACCATGAGCCGATGAGGGAGAGAGGTGATGAAGGCCGAGGCCTCGGGCATGTGTGGGAGAGGGTGGCCTAGCGATCTAAAGGTGATTTTAAAAGGATTTTTCATTTAAATAAACTGCTAAAAATATTGTTTTATTTCTTAAAAATACTTCCTTTACTTAATTAATTTCCTAAAAAAATCTAGTGGCTAAAAGAATAAGCAAAGTATTTAATAAAATTCATCTTTATATTGAAATTCATAGGATTTTAAGCTTTCAAACAATTTTTAGAAATATATTATTAAGCTCATTATTAACTTAAACAAGCGTGACAGGATTGCTATATTTGTGTTGCCATAAATTGTGGCTGATTACAATCAGATTTTCTGACCCTCCGATGGACGCCGTGATTCCTTATGGATGCCTGCGAGCCCGCTTTGACTTTGTCAGCATTTTATCGGATCACGCGTGGAGGGAAAGAGATCCGAAAGTGCTATCGTGAGTACTAAAAAATTTGCAGTGTAAGTATTCTAATTTACTGTGAAATTATAGTTTAAATCTATGTAATTTACAATGTAAATTTTACATTTGACTGATTTTTGATAAAAAGTATAATGTCTAGTCCCACAAATTTTATTCTTAAAAAATTATCAAATATAAATAAGTATAATCGTAATGTACAGGAAACATATGGGTGAGAGGATTCGATTCTGTGACTTCCACTTCGCAGGTTATAATTATATTATATATTGTATTTACATCTGATAAAGAAAAAAATTGTCGACAAATATACCCTTATCTCAACCAATCATAACAAATTTTCATTAATTTCTCAGCCTAATTCCTCATCTAAACTAATTATAGCTATGTTATATTTAATTTCACACATATTCTTAATTTCTGTGAAAAATTTAGAATGTTTAGCTTTTGGGACATAGGTAGTATAGCGAATTTATTGAAGTAGTTTTTTAATTAATTATCCAAGTATAATATGATTTTCCAGACATAGCATCACATATTCTCGTGGCTACTCCTTCCTCTCCTTCCACATAAGAAAGGGAAAATTTGATCCATTATATTTTAATTTTGCTACATTAGAAAAATACAATTCCTATAACGCCGGTTTGGTGGCACCGAATTTCTCTAAAATTTGATCTATACTATCACTGTCACATTTTCTTTCTTCTTTCCCTTTTTACTTCTCCTCATTAAACCGACTAACAAGCTACGATAAGGCCGATGCACTACATGCCTGCATGGTGCAGCGACTTGTCATGGCAGGGCCATCGGTAAGGTGGTAGGACCAGCAATGGCATGCGGTCAATATGGAGGGGTAGGGTCAAGGCGACAATGAGATCAAGACAGCAAAGTCGAGATAGGGTGCCAAGCTCGCTATTGGATGTGGTGAATAGTAGGATGGGAGGATGGCGCCACTAGTGAGGAAGAGATTGCAGAAGCTGCAGGTGACAAGAGGGATGTGGATGGGTATGGGAAGGAGAAGTAGGTTGTCGGAGGTGCTATTGTTCACAATGGAGCAGCGTGTGGCTGGAAATGGACTGCCTCTCGGAGGTGGCACTCGACCTCTAGCCTACCACAAGCTTCAATTGCTGCGGACCTAGGTGTTTCCTTCGTCGGGAGCATGAGAATAGCAGGGACAGATAGGGTTGACTCTTTAGCAGCCTTGTGGCAGAGCAGGAAGTCCCTCACGAGAGGTTCCTTGCATGGTTAAGGGATGGAGAGGGAGTAGGAGGAGTGCCCAGCCTTGTGCGCCTCCCAACTTGTGATGGGGACGGTGAAGTCGTCAATGCCAGATAGACCAAGGCTAGAGCAGAGCAGCTACACGTCCCTGCTCCCATCTCCATTTCCACCAATGTTGCAACGACACGGCTAGGAGGAAGAGGCGGTGGTGTCTCCTTCGCACCGCTGTCATCATTGCTCCCCTCCTCTTCGTGCCATCGCTGCCGTTGCTCTCCTCCTCCAGTCGCCATCTCCTCTTCACACTTGCCCATGGCGATGGCTATGATGGTTGCAACCACCACCTCATGCTCTTGATGCGTCAAGAGGTGATGTGGCAACTAGAGAAGCAGGCCACTATCAGGAAATGGAAAGGAGATCGGTGCTCAACAAGATGAAGAAAGAGATCACACTAGAGAAGATATAGAAAATGTAATGGTGATAGCACGAATCGAATTTTAGAAAAGTTTAATGGTAGGTAATAGTATCAGCTGGTATCATGAATAGTAATATTATTTTTAATACAATATATTTGTAATGTGATAGATCAAATGTATTTTTTTTAAAAAATAAGCACTGATCATCACATCTGCTTAAAACGTGACCTGATATGACCATCATTCTTTGGATTCTTGTAGCCCTTTTGAAAGATCACGTCTTGCGTTTTTTCCGCCTACGAGTCTTAATCATTCATCCGCTGGCTAATGATGCAAAACTGTGCTTCAGCTGGTTATAAAAAATCATCATGCATGGAGCCTCGATTCAACCATGTACACACTCCATGTTAGCGAGAGTGTCAAAACAAGACCTTTGACGAACATGCATGCTCAAACCAGGACGACGTTGTACGAATCAAGCAGCACACGGAAAGAAGAAACTTAATTTGCAGCATTGCAAATCTGCAAGTGCACGCAGGTGCAGAGAACGTGTAACAGTGGAGAGGGCGCAGGTGCAGAGAACGAACGAGCCGGGATTATCACGAGCGGTGCAAGGGGATTTAGCAGATGGGCACGTGAGCGTAATCTCGCGCTAATCCGCGCGTTGATTCGTCTCCGATTCGTCGTCCGTTGCCCGTGGACCGGATCAAACGAAATGCCCGACCACGCAGGGTGCAGGCTAAGACCGGATGAACGACAGTGGCGGTCAGTGGCAGGGAGTAGCTCGCTAGACCGATCACCGGTCAAACTTAGCCGGTTTCGAAGTAAGCCTTTTCGAGGAGACCGATCCGGTCGCTTTGGTTGGAAGGATGCTTACTTGTTCGTGACCAACCCCGCCGCCCGGTCGTCGGTCTCTCCGGCCGCTGGCCGCCGGCCACCGTGACGAGGGTGAGAGACCGGTCTCGTGTTATATTAAGGTGTCTGTTTGGTAAAGCTCCAATTAATCCTCGAATTTACGTAGGACTTATATTTTTCAACCTAAAATAGTAATTATCCATATTTTTAGTCTAAAATATATAATTTTAAACACATTCTGATCTTCATTAGTTGCAAAATGTTTTTGAAGACAGAAGGAGACGGTCGGGGTTGGATGCAATGCATGCAAGACCGGGCGTAGTAGCGGCCGCTAAGCGTGCCAACGCGTGCATGCGTGCGTGCGTACTGTGCGGGTCCGGGACTCGCTCTCCTCTCCCCCTGTGCGGTTCAATGCAGCCGTTGTGTGGTTGATTTGGTGGCAGATTGCACGTGCTTCACGAGCGCAAGCTAACTTCCGGCTCCGGGTTGGGGTCGTCACTTGTCAGCCCTGGCGATCGACGACTTGGACCGGATTGTTTCTCCTCTCTCGTGGTCGACGCTGCCTAGCTAACTTCTAGCTCCGATCGAAACTGCGTCCAGGCCGGCCGTGGTATTTCCGTTTGCCTTAGTTATGAGATGAGCAGTATTATTTTCAACTCGAGAAGAAACGGTGCTTTGTGCAGTTAATAGACTGGTCTACAGGGTCTCGTGATGTTGACATCTCGTACTAACGTTGCAAGCTTTGTGCTGCTAATAAAAAGGGCATGCTAACATGTTATAGAGGGAACTAGTCACGTACTATGAGGCTGATATATCCTGATCAGCTGGGACCCATGGGCGTCTCGTTTTGATTTGGGTTAGTCGGCAGCCATTTCGGTCAAACCCATCTTTCAATTAATGTCTGTCTGTGTAGCTCCACACAGCATACATACATAGAGTAGTCCACCTCACTAGCTGCACTGCGCATGTACATAGAGCAGTCCACCTCATCAGCTGATCCGCCCATAGAACCGAACCGCTCGCGCGTGCGCTTCGCGGAGACAGCAACCGCGAGCTGCCATGCATGTGCGAGATGCCACTGTGCGTGCACGCCACAGTCGCGAGCGACTCGTGAGCTGGCAACCTGCGCGCGTGCGTACTTGCGCTTGGCTTCGCTATCAACCGAGGTGTCTCTTGCCTAAGTCGTCGTAGCTTGCCGGTGCGCGACCCGGCGGCAGCGCGGCACGGGGATGAAAACGCTGGAGCTGGCTGGCTGGCTGGCCCAGGCCGGCCGGCCACTCGAACGACCAGCCGGCGCGCCATGGGCCCTGATGACGGTCGGTGTGTGTAATGCTGGCGATTACAGTGGCTAAAGCCACTAGCTGTAGGGCACACATATGGCGCCATATTAGAATATACTAGTCATCAAATCGTGAGTTGCGCGGGCTTGTTTATTAGAGCTACATGAAAGTATAATCATGTACTAAATGTGTTACCGATTTTGAATTGCAGTCAGTTAGATTTAGGAAAAAACAGTCCACATCTATTACAACTTGGTAATTATTAATTCTGAAATTAAATTAATATAAAGTTCAAGATGGATATAATTTTATATTTATTAATTTATAATTTATAACTATTAAATCTAGGAAAAATGAAAGAGTCCATAGTATTTACAATTGCATATATTAGCTAACACGAATTATTAATATGATCTATGCTTCTAATAATACGATAAGATGGACATAATTTTATATTTATTAATCTCAAATTTACAATTATTAAATCAGGGAAAAACTAAAGAGACCATGATATTTACAATTGCATATTTTATCTAACACGAAGTCTTAATACTATCTATAATCTACGATTATAACTAGCTGTCTAACAAAAATAGAAGGTGGTACTTAATTACAAGCTCGCTCATTATTAATTTGAATTTCAAAATTAAATTAACATATGCTATATTGATAGTCAAGATGGCGCAACTCTATAGTTATTATTTCTAAATGATAGCAAATTGGGCTGAAAGAAGAGTACAGATCAGTTTTGCCAATTATTAAAATTTGATTCTCGGAATTAAACTAATAGAGTGCCAAAGTAAGAATCCAAGACGGATATAACTCCATATTTGTTAAATAAATCTAAAGAGTCTGTGATACCTTCTATGGCATATTGATTTAAAACGAATTCTAAAGATAATCCCTGCGTTCGAGTCTCATTCATGTGCAGTGTTAGGAGCAGCTTGCATTCGTAGCTAGACATGAACCAAGCGGGATTAGCACGGCTGACAGGATGCGAATCGAGATGCAGAACAAGATTATGATAACAAAGCTAACTGCATGGATTGCAGATGCAACGACGGAAGTGCAAGCGAACCATTCAATTTGTGGATCAGCTTGTCAACCTCTGAAGGAAATTATGATGAGTCTGGATCCGTATCGTTTCCGATGAAAAATCAATTTGATTCAGGAAAAATAGCACCCGAGCTGGTGATGTCTCGAGGCCGTGCCCGTCATGCTCTCTCCTGTTTGCGTTGATAGAGTCCAGATCGCTGATCCCTTTGATGGTCGCAACTGCTCAATCGAGATCCTATTTGATCGATTAGGATGAAAGACGATTTCAACTGGAGTACGTTTGATGGGCTTTGAAAAGGGCCCACAAAGTCAAAAGGAAGGTTGCCCACGAGGTCAAATCCTATTGGATGTACGGTTTTGATTCTAGGATTAATATAATTATCGGTTAGATTTATTTGGTTAACGTAAGAGTTCTAGGCATAGATTAGAATTATTCAAAGTAAACCCTCCTAATCCATCGAGTCCATCCTGCTTGCAATCGTGTTTTTTTCTCTCCCCGTGATCGACCTCTCTTGCACACAACGTGCCGTGTTCCCCTTCACCAGAAACGACGATAAGGATCGATCCATTTCATCACGATCGATCATCCAAACAGTAGCTTAACACTGTTTCTCAAACAGAAACAGTACCGAGCGTGCCGGTGGCTTAGACATGCCATGTGAGAGACGAGTTCATCACTTCATCTTTCCCCTGCAAGCATGCATGGCCTGGTCAAACAGCAGCTAGCTTTTCTGATCGATGGTGTAGTTATAATCCGCGAGTCTTGTTATCTCCTAGTTAGATCGGTCTCACGCCCAGACATATACATCTGATCCTTAGCTATATCCTGCATTATTCATGATGGCTGTGAATCGATCTATGATCCGAATTACTTGGCGTGACGCGGTGATGATGGCTAAGCAACGTGCCGGCCGGCGAAACACACGGCCTGATCATTTGATCAGTGCATGCACTGGCCTTAATTTGCCATGTCCAGGTACATGTGAATGTTGGATTAACTGCCCCTAATGAAGAAAGCTGGGGAGGACGATTTGCAGATTCATTCGTCTGGACCTTTGACCATCCCGATCAAGCGCATATTTAGGATGGGGGGGGGGGGGGGGGGGGTGTCCGCGGGCTGGTGCAAATACTCCAAGTGCAACTGTGCGAGCTGTTGTAAACCAACGGGCTTACTTAGTGGATCACCGAATCCGTTTTCTTCCCTCCCACATCAGTAAAAAGTATGAAAAGATATACAACACCCACGTCCTTCTCTTTACTAAAAAACATTAACAAATAAATAATAGACACATATATACGGTGAAAATATCTCTTCATTATGGATCTGTTCAAGTTATAAACAACTATAATTGTCTCATCCTATCCCTCTATATATAAGTAACTAACTCATAACACATCAAAACTCCTATCAAAAGTAAGTGTAAAAAAGATTGGAAGAAAGATTACATAGTTGTCACTCATACATTACATGTTATTGTCTTATTAAAAACCTTATAGCTCCACTCACTTGATGAAAAAAGAGTATGGCATCATGGATTAACCGGTCCATTTTGTGGACATGTTCTGATGATCTTTTCTTGAACCTACAAATCTTAAAAATCTTAAAGTCTTCTCATCATAATTCTTCAGACAAATTTCCAAGAACTAATAGCTAGGAGAGACTAGGTGATCAATCTACTTAGATTATAACTTGACTTAAAATGTTATTCACCTCACCTTGCCTCTGGAGGATTTGAGGTACCAATTAGTGGTATCGGTCAATCAAAACTGATCTTCCTATAATAAGATCTTTAAAATAGATCTAACTAATTGTCACTGAGTCAATACTCGAGGTATGCATTCCAATGTCTTGCAAATAACAATCAACAAATAATACATCACAATAGGCCTTCCAATATATTTCATCACTATCATATACCATAATACCATACTATTTTGTAAACCAATATATTTCCGTCCTTCCAAAGAATTATGGGGATAAACATGTCACAATAGCACACACCTCCTAAGTGTGACCCCATCAAACAATAGGCCTTGATCACTTGAGCTTTATCTAACTGTTTGCACCAAAATTTGATAAGCCATGCAGTTAGGATTGAAGAGCCGATTGGCTTATGAAAAGAGTCTGATTGATACAGAAAAAGAGTCGATTAGATGGATTGAGAATAGATTTGGTTTAGTCAAAAGGTGAAAAGTTATCCAAATAGAACCAAGTCTGAGGAGGAGCCGTGAAAACTACGGTATATTACTTTATATCTATATAATATAACTTGTAAGATTAGGCAAGTTTAATTAGTTTTATTAACATCTTAGAGATATTTTTCTTTTTATATTTTTAGGAAATAACGTTTGATTATTATTGTAACCACGTCGAACTCTTGTAATCCCAAGGTATAAATATTGACTCCCTAGGACATTGTAAATCATCTCTCAAATCAATACATCTTCGGTGCATCGTCACCTTAGTTTATTTAAGTTTTTTTTACCTACGGGTTCTGGCTCTCGACGTAGGGCTGCATCGGTTAGGTTCAAACTCTGGCGAAGGGATAAGTCCCGACATTATCTTGGTATATTCGCTCTGTCTAATGCTGCATCGGTTAGATTCGACTTCTTAGTGCGATTGAATATACCATATCACGTTCGCGTGAGATATATCGGCTTATTAAGCTCATTTATCATCATCAGTATCGTGCTACATTGGTTAAGTTTGATATACTATATTGCTGATAGTAGATTGAGCCATAAGCCGTTAGGCATTTACTCGACGTTTCATCAAAATAGCTAGTCAATGAGTTATCTATACACACATTCTCATGCCTAGTGTATCGACTTCTCAGCCGATATACATATATCTTCAGAGATCTTCTCTCATTGGCTCAGCTAGCCGATAAGTTAGCCCGTTCCTTCCATCCATACGTCCGATCTAATCTCCGTCGTCTCTATGTCGTTAATCTCAATCTCATACTATCTTGGTTCGATCTAATCTATCAAGGTCGGTTCTAACGATACCATTATGGTGGTCACTAGGTCTCGTACTTTTGGAAGATTGAGTCTCACTCCTTACTACTCATCGCATATTATATTTAAAGTAACATCGGCTTTACAAGCGATGGATCTTTTATATTATTTCTTACCAATCTATATATGTCTTTATTGGCTTTTCAACTGATGAACGAGCGCTATAGCCTCCATCAGCAACCAGCTGATAGGAAGATCCCGCTTGTTATTCTTTGAATACCCTATTCCAGAGTACCATCGGCTTTGCAGCCGATGGAATAGTTATCGTATTCTTTGAATATTCTTTTATGTCTTCATCAGCTTTGCAGTCGATGGACCAGTGTTACGTCTTCGTTATATTCGGAGAGATATCGGCTCTATAGTAGATGTATCTTTAATTCCCTTCGTCGCCATCTACTTATGACTTTATCAGTTTCCTAGCCAATAGAAAAGTATTTCAGTCTTTATCGACAACCAATCGATAACAGGAGCGCGTTGGACGCAGCCGATGACTATCTCAACCCTATCGGTAGCCAGCCGATAGCAAGAGTTTGTATCGGCTTATTGTCTGACTGACCCATTCTTCTTATATCGTTGTCAATTGTAAGGTCAAATTGACTAGCATACCTGCATTTCTTTTGTCCCGACGAAGAGACAATGAAGCGAAAGGACCTCGGTGTGCCCTTGATGCAATCAACAAAGTAGAAGGACAATAAGGGCACACGCCATCCAATAAAGTCGAAAAACCTGCACTGGAGCGAAGCAGATCTCCTAGGCCTCGGAATATTTGTGAGTTTCAGCGCAAACATATTTTTAGCATATCCGATGGGACAATTGGGAGTGTGCTCCAACAAACCTCGAAGCTGAAGGACCTGTGCTTGATCACAACAAATCTTCTAGGACTCGGCGTGTTCACGAGTTTCGGTACAAGCATTGATGTTGTCAACAACAGTTTGAGATCCATCAAGATCAACCATAAGTCTTCCAAAGACCTATTGTACCGATCAGAGTAAGTAGTTAGTCTAAAAACACAAGCACTATGTGGATAACACACATCCAACATCATCAAATATACCTTAGCAGGTATTAGAGGACACCACCATTCCAACAACCAAGTGGAGTATATTTCACGTGTATATACTCCAAGTGATAATCGCGAGATGCATATGTGCTTATAGGGCCTATCTGATCTCTTTAGATCCTCATTTCAATCTCATAAAGTCATAGACGGATCATTATCCCTCTAAGGGATTATACAATTATTGAAGCGTTCAGACTTAATTATTTTATTTCTCAAAGGAAAATTTCATCGCGGAGGTCTTCCCCCTCATAGAAATTTTCGTCAATGAGATTTTCTCCCTACAAGGAGATGTACTCTTACCGAAATATCTACTACTATGAGATTTACATATTGTAATCTTAATTTGAAGACTATCGAATACCTCATCATGGATTTTCCAAATCCATTAACTGCATAATTTTTCATGCCATTTTACAAATTGCATTATATAGAGGAACATTCAACTCATATGGGATAGGTCACGTCAAAGACTTACTTGAACCATCACACATCACCACATCATTATTTCAGTAACGACCCATTAAAGTCTAAACAACTTTCATGACTTTCACTTGGCGAAACTGTTCTACCTCAATTTATTTTTTATTTGACCCAATATAAGTGTCAAACACTCATGCCATAGGCTTGGTTCCGGATCCGGGTTCTCTAAGAGAGAATTATAGTAAAAGGTGACATAGTACCGACACATTTATTCCCATTTACATATTTAACTAGATCTTTGTAATTTCCCAAAATGATTGATCTATGATTGTTTTGTATTCTCAGCACCATAATATGCACTCATTGCTAAGAATATCGTCTCCATAATGAGCATCGTTACAAGGTATGTCACCTTCCAAAGGTGAGTTCTCCTTCCGAAGAATTAGAGAAGTATCCTCATGTATAGTGAGAACTCTTATGCTCTGGCTAAGGTCCATAGATCTTGTTCACAAGCATCCCCATAGAATATGATCAAATACCATAAATCTTATGTGGAAATAATATTATTCCTAGGTCTATCCACATCTACCACAATTATGAGCATTACTCTATTTAACAACCAATCTAGTTGTTCCTCATACGATTTTCTAGCAAAAACTCCGTGCCCCCAAGCAACTAGGAGTATGAATTAAACCCACAAGTTTAGTATTTCTAGTGCATTCAATTAAGGAAATCTCCAGGCATTTCAAATGGACATTTCTCTCCCCCTAATGCAAAGATTCCATACAATAGCATACTTACAATCCCCATATCATGGCACCAAGTTAAAGGAATTTTACTTCAACCATAGGTGTTCTCCCACAAATGTATACTATGGTGGTAATATATTTAGTAAGTATTATGCACTTTAAACAGGAGAGATTTACAATTATATAGTGAGGCTGGACATATACCAATATAGTGACATGAAAGCTATATTCTTCCTTTCTCTGAATGGCTATCCTCAGCCTCTTAGTTAGGATATTCAAATCTGCAAAACCACAATTGCTACCAAATGTATATACAACCAACAAGCAAAATACTTTAGCCATATGCTCTCGATAACTAATGCACACCCACTTGCACTCAAACTCATGATCGACTCTGGATTGATGTGTGTTGGACCTCCCATGTCATATGCTTAAGAATGTGACTTGTTGTGGCAAAATGCATTCCAATGAGCTCAACAAGAAGTCTGATAGCAAAATGTGCGGCCTCTAGCCTACGTTGCTAAGCAAATTTCTATGGTGTAGAATTGCATTGTAGTCCAGCTTATTTATTGCCCAAGGTTGACACCAATTACTCATATTAAACTCTAGAATTGGGTTAATAATCATTAAGCAGCATGTTTTAGATACAATTCACGAGAGGGTTGTCAAACCACATTTGCTCATGTCCCCTGGACATAGCTATTAGGATATAAACAATACATCCAACAATAATAATATATAAAATAAAACCATTATATTCAAACATATGCACACAAATAGTGGAATGTGTCATTGACGTTGATGCAACGAACTCAACGCATGCAACATGACTAATCTATGTATGTCTTGCACACATCCACATGGCAAAATACGCTAATGTGTAATAGGTATGGTCATCAACCTATGTGTGATTGACCAATACAATCAAGGCATAGTCACCAACTATGAGAGCACAACAAAAAATGATATTGCATAGCCAATACGTGTCCAAACAATAGTTATGCCAAACTGCACGAGTGATTCTAACTCGTTGGATCATACACTATTTGTTCTTCTAAACTAAAGCATTTTATCGATTCCAGCAAGAGGATATGCTTTAGAATAGAACATAAAAGACCAAGAACTTTATTAATCTAGGAAATATCAATCTAATATAAAGTTTCAAACTAAGCAAAAGATGAACTGCTAACTTAGCAATAGTATAATTGACCAACGTCCTCCCAGAACGTGCTCTAGAGTGATCATACAACTTCTATTGAATTAGACAAATACTATTAATCCTTTGGTCAACAACTAAAAAAATGGTCATTTAACACTAGATCCATTCTAGGACCATGCTAGTCAAGCTGTTCACTCCGTAGTGAAGTGGGAATCATGCTTATCCATGATATCAACCTTCTAGTTTATTCTGCTATATTTACCTCCATTTTTTGGTGTCCTACCCAAAACATGGATTCTAAATAATTTTTAGAACATATGTGCACAACAAGAGTAACCATATGATCAGTGTCATTCCACCTCAAGAAAACACTTTGCATCTTTCACCGTACATGGTGAAAAATATCTCAATATAATGAATCTTGTAGCATTGTGTTGCTAGAAAATTGAGGTGTAACTATTTATCTTTAAATCAGAAAAGCTTGCTCTCAATCTGGTCGACCATAATCTGATTGAGATATTAAGCCACCAGGGAAGCCACAATGAATCCTAAGTATATTTTCTAATTTCATATAATTCGATGGCTCAAAATCTCATTCTAGAGCGTGAACATAGGAATAGAGTGATCTACATTAATACTTAAAGCCATAGTCATTGAAGGCTTTGATATAAACTCACCCACACTATCTCTTCAAATCATTTCATGCGATTCTTAGATAACATAGCACACAAACAAATAATATGCATGATGAATTTATCAAAAGCATTGTCTTGTACAACAAGCATATGTGACTTCACTTTGTAAACACATCAATAGCACTATTTATGCTTTAAGGAGTGTAACAGTAAAAGTGGTCTTATTCATAGCCATGGATAATTAATTTTCTAGAATTTTCATGCATTAGGTGATTTTTTGTTACTTACCTGATATATTTGGCATTATATTTCCAATATTATGTCCATAAAAAACCATCACATATAAAAGCAAGAAAAAATAAAACCAGCATAATACTTCCAAGGGGTTTTTTACACTAGGTGAACACATAAGAAAACCATAGTTGGAGTTACAATAATTTTAAAAAGCAATACCATGCTTAAAAAACTTAATGGTTATTATAGGGTCCAGTGGAACCTCATGAAAAAAAACCAACATAGCCTAATTAGCAAGATATAGGCATACAAACAAAATTGTATTTAATTTTTTTGTTAATTAGAAGGTTCAAACTGTAAAGTTATATTAAACACTGACTATAGCCTAAAAACCCAACAAGAGATTAAATGCACGTCGTCAATTAAATCAGAATAACACGATCGCTAGCAAGCACAGTGTAGCCCAAAATGACTAATAGGCCAAATTTCCAAAACTCTAAACCCATGAGGATTTTTATATTTATTATTTATTAATTTTATTTGGGTTGTCTCGTTGTAGTTAGGCTTTATTTGGTTAGGGGAAGGCAAGCCTACTTAGCCAGTTAACCTAAGTGACCAAGAGAGAGGAAAGTGAGAATTAGGTTTCCCATCTCCCCTTCACCGTCTACAGCAGCGTCCACCACCTAGTGCATTGGCCCCTTGGGAATGATGGCAGCGTCAGAGACGTCGACTGTCAACGTCGAAAGGGTTGGGGTGACACATTACAAAGAGGTCATTGACGACCCATCCACTACCTCAATTGGTAGGACGGTAACAGTGAGGTCACTCCCGTGCGGCAATTGGTGAGAGAGTGGCTTGGTGGTATACGATAGATCTCTATGTCGATCCACGCATCCTCAGGATGCCGACAAGACGAGCTCAACAATGGCAATTGAGACCCTAGTGACAACATTAAATTTACATCCGGCCATGTTGTCTCGACAGAGATAATCTATCAGTAGGTGGCCAACGACCCATCATCCTCCTACCATGGCTCGATGGCAGTGTTGATGGAAGGTCAACAGTGATGATGCCTCACTTCAGCATTAACTTTGGTGGCGATCGGTGACATTAGGGATTTCTCTGGGAGTGCAGTTTCCCACGACGGCATTGGGGTGGCAACAGGCTGACGATGTGCCCAACAGCAGCCGACGCATCTCCAAGTCCGGTGACACAGATTGAGGCAGCGGCATAGTGTCCCCAGCGTGGCATCATCGGAGAAAGAAAGAGCAGCGAGACACGAGGGTCAGGGAACGGCGGTTCGGCCCAGCCGAACTAAATTCGTCTCCAGTGGACTGGTTCAGTCAAGTCGAACTGGTCTAAGGCAAAAATCTGTCTTTCACGGGTTTTTGCACATGGGTTTCTTTGATTTCATCAAGGAAAATAAATGCATATAGATCAAAAAGTAAGAAATTAATCTACTCCTAGATCAAAGCAGGAACAAATTTACTACTAGCAATAGCATCCATAACATGATGAAAAACAAGAAAACACATAATCAATCTAGAAACACATAGATTTCATACCTTAATAGACACGCCAGGATGTATTAGATTAGTTTGAAAAACTAAATCTACTAAATACCTTGATTAGCGCTTGTCATCAGATCGATCCATGCATGCACTTATGGTTCATGGCTTGTTTGCTTCTCCAGTGGTTGGGCGTCCTGGTTGCCGCATGCACGCCGCCGTCGACTGGCCGGTGAGCGCATCTCCTCTGGCGCACGCGCATGCAGCGCGGGAGAGAAGAGTGGGCCTCTCGAGTGCGAGGTATCTCATGCGGGCGGACGGCGATCCAAGCTGCGTGGTTGCTTACTGGAGGCGGGCCGGTGACAAGGCTTGAATGAAGTCGCGCCGTGCGTCCGTGCCAGTCGGCCCTGAGGCTGAGGCGGACGGACTCGTGCCATCGCGTAGAGGCGCGACAAGACAGCGTCTCGCGTGACCTTGCGCGTAGGGAAACACGGCGCGAGAGGTCGCGCGACGGGGTGCCAAGCAGGCGGATCGCCTCGCATGGCTGCCATGAAGCAGTTCGATCGAGCGGCTTGTCAACGGCCGCACAGCGCGAGGGGCAGGAACCCACGAGGGCCCAACTTCGTGGCAGACGGCGCGCGGCTCCGTGACGTGCGCGTTCGGCAGCACGGCCGAAGCCCGTCCTCCTCCGACGCGTCCTGCGAGCTCCATGCGTCGTACAGCGGCTTCATCTCAATCGCCATCCGTACATGCAAACAACCACAAAAACAGGAGAGCAAATCTATTTGTCGTAATAATCAACCTGATAATATATTAGAACGACAAATCGGTAACAGTTCTCTCATATCGTGTTATAAACCAACGCGCTTATTAACGGATCACCGAATCCATTTTCTTCCCTCTCATTTAGCTTAAAAACGTTGTAAAAGTAGACAAGAAACGCAGATGTATGGTGAAACTCCCTCTTCGTTATAGATTTATTCTCGAGTTACAAGCAACTATCTTTAACACCCGTTTGTATATAAGAGACTTAGAAAGAAATAAATATTATCTATATTTCAATTTGGTTTGGCTCGTAAGAAAAGAATTTATCTTCTCAGGAGATAAGCTTCCATGACACAAGCTACCTAGCTAGCGTTCTTTAGCTGCCGTATGTGTGTCTCTGTTCGCATTAGCAAGTGGGTACATATCGGTTATCAGAGGAGAATGTGAATGTCCAAGCACGGATGCACCTACTGATTTTTCTTCCTTTGAAAATCACTAGAATTTTGAACCATCCTATCTGAAATACCAAATCGGTCACGCACACGTTTGTCTTCACATTTTGGCTTATTCTAGAGAAAAGCATCGTCACAAAAGCTCTGCCAGTGGTGGCGAAATGGGTTGTGCTGAGACGTGCCAGCCAGGGCACGATGCCACTGTAGCCACCCTGGCCTGACACGGCTACAGTCCGTTTAGTCATGTCCGATATCTTAGCATGGCACAACCTGTTTTTCAACCAGCTGGCACAGCATGGCTCATGGAATGACATGGGCTAGCCTAGCGCGCTGCCAATTTTCATATATTTTTACTATAATCTCTCATTTCTCCTATATTTTTCTATATTTTTAATATTTCTTTAATCTTCTAACTTTTTTATTTTCTCTCCCATTTCTTTACTTTCCCTTTTCCCCTTCCTTTTCTTTTCTGTTTGCACCTATCGAACCGGCACACGTCATGAGCGCAAACCAAAGTCACACACCCTTTCTTTTTTTTCCGCTCCCTCCGTTTGATTTCACCAACCAACCATGTTGATGGGCCACCACCACCATAGGCCATTGCATGCCTTAGCTGGCACAACATGGCATGGTATGTCTCCTCCTTAGGTCGTGCATAGGCTTAGATTGTGACACATGGGCTAGCACGGTATGACATGTTTCACCTGGTCGTGCCTCAACGGGCTATGCCGGGCTACCTATTTGACCACTACTAAGCTATTGGATATGGTGGAGAGCTTTTTGTTTGCCAAAAAACAGGGCTAGAAGACATCGTAAACCTACAATGGAGTAATGGTATGTTTAGTTGATTGCCAAAGATTGTCACGCTAAATCTTAGGCATGCCATATTTTATTGGCATAACGTCTAGGTAAGTTCCACAATTGTGGCATGCCACACTTCACTAGTACTTAGGCCTACATGTTATACAGCTAATTTTTTGCCAAAATTTGGCACACTTGATGGCCAAAATTTGCTTGCCACACATGCCACACTTTTGGCAAAAGTGTGGTGTGGCATGTTTAGCCAACAACCCCTTTGAGCATCTTCAATAGATGATCGAGCTAAGTCTAGCTCTCCAAATATCTATATGGCTAGCTCCCCAAAAGATTTACTCTCCATATTTCCTAACCACTCTAAAATACTCTTTATATCCCATTCCCGGCACTTCATGTCTTTTGGTGGATCCCAACAGTAAGTAACCGTCAATCAAATATTTTGGTTAAAATTGATCAACATGGTCAAAATCCCTAAACCCCCTTCTCTCTTGTATTTCCTCCCCCTCTGGCCCCCTCAAGATCGTTGAGTTGTCCCAAAAGGCTGGAGAAGCTCAACGTAGTTGCCAAGCTCTCTAGCTTGCAGTCAACCTCTTCGCCATTAACCTCATCCTCCGCATCATCCCACATGAAAGACGAAGAGATGGATGGCATTGTCAGCATGCCTATCAACATCGATCCCAATGGATGTGTTTGGGCCCTACACCATGTTGCCATGGTGACCATGGACGTCTCCATGGCACTAGGCCAAAGGAGGAGGCGACACTAGGACAAAAGCAAATACGGCAACGTTGGGTGGATGCACCATGACAGATGGAGAGGCAACGTTGCAAATAAGGTGGGGTTGTGGAGAAATCCAGTGGATATGGCAGGGGGACTGTGAGATGCGGTGAGATTCCATTGATGGGCATGCTTAGGTAGCAAGCACACAAAGGTTCTCAGTGAAGTAGGAACTAGGGTCTCACCCTAGATCCAGGAGGTGTTCAAGTGGTTATCGGACGCCTTTAACTTTGGGGATGTCCTAGGTGTGGACAGACACAATTCAAAGCCAGTTGTTTGGAGTAGGTACCTCCATACCCTTAGCCACGAGCTAGCTAGCCCCAAGCTAGTCATTTCGAAATGGCTACCTCAAGCTTCTCACACCAGGTAGGCGACCCCGAGCTTTATTGCCCCTTGATGACCAAATATAGGAGTGCTTAGGGTCATGGTAGATCCAACTACTTTAACCACCGTATTTAATAGAGTGAGGCAGAATGCATCATTTGATTCAGTACTCATATGCTTGCTCTAGTCAGAGTGACAACATGAATATCTACCATAATAGATGGGCGATGTGAGATAAGACGTATACTGCTCCTCATTACTGCTAGACGATTAAACTACAATCAACCTACTCTATAGCCATACTTTTCATCCACTCTATCGTGGTACTGACTGGTGGACTTCCCACTACAAACAATGGTAGGAGCTAGGCACTACAGTGGCGCGATGTGCTAGGAAGCTGACAATGATAAAACTAGCGATACCTAATCCTAGCATACCAAGGCTAACAGGTCTCTCTCCGTATTTTTCTCTCGCTTCGATTAATGTGGTGCTCCCCTAAAAATATATATATTAGGAGAGGACTATGACTAGGAGGAGAGATCCTTTGGGTGAGAGGGGAAAGGAGGCAAATTAGAAAAGTATCACTATAGCACATAAAAAACAAGAAAAAAAATACATGAGTAGGGTATTACGCTTCTCAATAGCCCAAACCTATCTAAAATCCCTTGTGTCCACCTTGTTGAGCTCATCACGTGCTTGATCACCCCTTGAGCCGAATACGAAGGGGGCCAGCCCGAGCTCCACTGTCAGTATAAGATCCCCGACAGCTGGTGCATAAGTTAGGGGTTTTTTCTTTGCAAGAATTTGAGTTCCTAATTTTTCTTGCTAGAAGAAGAGGGCGATGGCTGGCAAACGCCATCGCCATCGTTCTAACTATGAGGAGTCCAGCACTACCAAGCAACGCCATGCACCACCACCACGGCTATACTCTCTAGTCCTCGTGCCAGCTCTCACCTTGCTCTGGCGTGCTCTATCCTGTAGGGCAGAGGGGGCCAACGCTGAACCTAGTTGGGCCATGGTCACTACAGCTATGTGGTGGGAGTGCTAGTGACAACTGGTAAGCCCTGCCACTAATACCCTATCCAGTGCGCGCCGTGCATCGATACGATGTGATCCTGTCTTTGATGCCAATAGCCTAGGAAGTGCCCTTCTTGCAATGCAAGCACCCCTCAGGCATCTTACCGCGGTTGGCTAGGGGCTCCTACTCAATTCATAATACCCATATATGCAAGCTATTATTTTTCTAAGTGTTTTCTAAAAGTACTCTTTCACTCATCCGCTCGCAAGGAACTCCACCATGTGAAACCACAATCCTCCATTTTGTAGTCACGAATGGACAACATTTAGTATGTATTTTGGGGGATCATGGTTACTTGACCATCGTGCACCACCTATCAATGCTCGAACTGGTGGGCAGTGCCCTAGGCATCAATAAGCTCCAAGCACCTTAGGTAGCCCTACCAACCCAAGGATAGGTGGTCGGGGCAACCTAAGCCTTGGTAGAAAGTTGTTGGTGTCTAGCCTATCTGTCCTAACCCGAGCACCACTAAGACCCAAGAACCACGAGTTACTCGATCACTTAGGCACATCCCTAGTTTGGTTGTCTAAGGGGTGACGGGTAAAATGGTGGCAAACTTTGTTAGTACCATGCCTATGGGCCTTTCTTTTGAGCGGGTAACCTTTTCATCTAGTTGGAAGGGCCACACGAATCAGTTGGAGGACCAAGGGCTCGAGAGCTAGACCACCGACCACTCGCATTTTCACTTGGGAACTAAGGAGGCGCCTTGATGTAAGCAATAAAGTTACATGACCACGAGCATTTGCATGTCAACTAGGGGGCTAGGGAAGCGGCCTGCGGTAAGACCGCGAACTCGAGAATCGTATGTCAATACATGTAAGATTTCTGATACCTTCTATTTCTTGGGATTTTTCCCCATTTACCCACTCACAAAAAGTTTTGATCACGTGAAAACAACATGCTATGTTACCTAATCACAAACAAACGATGACTACTATGTAGTTCAAGTGATCATGGTAACTTGGCCATCATGTGTCAGTCGTCGATGCTTGAACTAGTGGGCAATGCTCGGACCTCAGGTAGCCCTACCAACTCAAGGATGGGTGGTTGGGGCAACCTAGGCCTCGATAGTAGGCTATTAGTGCCCAGCCTGGCCATTCCTAACACGAGCACCACCTAGGCCCAAGATCCATGAGTTGCTTGATCACCCATGTGTGTTACTAGCTTGGGCATTCAAGGTGCAGTAGGTAAAACAACGACAAGCATTGTTAGTACCATGCCCATGGGTGTTTTTCTACAAGCGAACAACCATGTTTACTTGGTTTGCAGGGCTAGGTCAATCGAGGTAAGATCATAGGCTTCTCCATGTGCTATGGGTGAGCTTAGGGGTTGGTTTCCTCCAAGCACTTGTGTGTTGTGTGGGGCTAAGGACTCAACTTGAAGAATGTGGCAAAGCCGTGAGGCCATGAGCACGTGTAGTAGCACTAGAGTCCTAGGCTTGTGCAAACACGAGCTTAGGGATTAAATCCCCGAGCACTTGCATGTTCACTAGATAGCTCAAGAAGTGGTCCACGTCAAGACTAATGGTGCATGCCACTGTACAGCTGCATCAACATTTGTCAAGAAAAAGCATGTTGAGCACAAGGAGACGAATAAATCGATGGAAGCCACACTGGCACTAGGCCACTGAAGAGATGAGCCCTACCCTCAATCTCTAGTGCGATGCTTGATAGTGGAGCCAGGGGCTACTGTCTATATAGTTGGAACCAGGGGTCCTATCCTAACAGCTATGAGGAGTTTAAGTGGTGACCAGGCGCCCTAAACTTTTGGAACATCCCACGTGTGAACAGACATGGTTTGAAATCAACTGACCTGAGCTGGTGCCTTCGTGCCCTCAGCCCCGGGTTTGTTAGCCCAAGTTGGCTAGCCCCAAGCTAGTCATTTCAGGATGGCTACCTCGAGCTGCCCGTCCCGAGTAGACGACCTCGGGCGGGCAACCTCAAGTTCTATTGCCCCTTGATGACTAGATCTTGGGATGCTCGGGGTTATAGTCCTAACTACTTCAAGCACCGCATTCAATACAATGAGGTAGAACACATCGCTTAGTTCGGCTCTCATGTGCCTACTTCAGTAAGAGCAACAAAAAGAATATCTACCTTAATAAATGGGTGACGTGGGAAGGGGTGTATATTGCTCCTCGTTACTGTTAGACGACAGACTACAGTCAACCTATTCTATAACCCATACTTTTTATCCACTCCATCATGGCGCTGACTAGTAGACCCCTAACTGCAGACAGCGGTGAGAGCCAGGCGCTACATTTGCTTAGCATACTAGGAAGCTATCAATGATTAGACTAGCCATATCTAATCCCTATATGCCAGGGCCTATAGGGTCTCTCTCTATATCTTTCTTCTGCTTCAGTCAATATGATACCCCGTAAAAATATATATAAGAGGATAGTTGTGACTAGGAGAAGGGATTCTTCGGGGAAGAGGTGGAGAGAAGGCAACTCAGAAAAGCATCACTGTAGCACATCAAGAAAAAAAAAGAGTACAGGAGTATGGTATTACGCTTCTCAGTAGCCCGAACATGTTTAAAATCCTTCATGTCAACCATGTTGAGCTATCGCTTGCTAGATCACACCTAGACCAAACACAAAGGGGGCTAGCCTGAGCTCCCGCTCTCGATGTATGATTGCCGACAGAGATGGTGAGTAAGGCTGGTCCAATAATGGGGTGGCATGGTTATTGCATTGGAGAAAAAAGAGAGAAGCACAGGAAGAAGAGAGAGATTCAATCGGTTGGTGTATAGCCAAATGGGGAAGGTGGTCAAAGATGGCCAATGGCATAGCTAGGATATAGAGCTGGATGGAGAGTCTAATGAAGAGGTGTTTTGGTGAATTTGCTAAATTTTTGGCGTAAACACAGTAATTAAGCCAGATCAGGCCGGCAGTCGGATTGGAAAAAACCAGACCATAGCATCCGCCAATCTGGTCCAATCAAAGTACTGGCTATGCAATTGACCGGTATAAACCGGTTCAACCGCCTGTTTTCAAGAAAAACAGCTCAGAAGACCGCCACTGAACCGCTGGTGGCTACTCTCTGCAGGAGCACGTGCATGCATGGGGAAAGAAGGAAAAAATGAGGAAAAAAAACTGCCACTGAACCGCTGGTAGCTACTCTCTGCGGGAGCAGGTGCATGCAAGCAAGGGGAAAAGAAGGAAAAACTGAGGAAAACCGGGATTCGAACCACGATGCCATGACAGGAAGCAGGCGCAACAACTGCCAGGCTATGCTTCGGCTTGTGTTCAAAGTGAATCAATCACGTATTCGAACCTGCAACGACAATAAAGGTTAAATACACATATAAAACGAGAAACAATATTAGTATATATTAATTAAGTTTTAATTATTATAAATTTAAAATTAGATTTATTTAATGTTTTAAAACAACGTCTATATATAAAGTTTTTGTAAGAATTGTTTAAAAAATGTACTAACACAATCAAGAAAAAATTTATATCTTAATGAAAATAGAACCAAACCTTAATAGCTATTGAACCGCTTCAAACCGGCGATCCAACTGATCAAACCAGTGAACCACTAGACCGAGGGCCTCGCCGGTTTGATTGTCTCAGTACCTATGGGCATGAAGAGCTGCATGAAGAGGCTCTTGGAGATGATAGCTAGCAATTCCTGCCAGAGTGCCAATGGGCTGAATAGTTTAGGGTTCTTTTTAAAAGTGAAATATTTGGCACTCAAGAAAATGTTCTACCCTAGCGCCTCTCTTCAGTCCTCATTCCTCACGGGTAGCTACACTCAAACTGCAGTATGACGAAATGTTTTCCTCCCACCGTTCATGTAGGTAGTAATTGATATAGCAAGTCTCACGGGAGCCGTAGCCCCACAGCTTAGCTAGCTACACGTACAACCTTGTCCTCTTCAGAACCATTTCTTCCCACGAGCTACATGGTGAAACCGTTAACTGTTCATGCAGTCACGTACGTCCTATAGAAAAACAGTAGTACATGGCAGCTAGCAGACACCGAGGCGACTTGACGACGGGCACGTAGCGCACGGCGAGATCGACGGACCACCGTAAAGCTGAGCACCTATGCGTGAAGATGGCTGTTGTCCCAGGATCCGCGAGCTGATCGATCCGGGAATAACGTCCATGGAGTCATGGACGATCAGGCTGCAGAGCTGCAGGTTTGCAGCTACTAGCTAGGTATTAGACGACGGCGACTGTGGGGAGCCATGCGGACGTTTGATGCAGACAGGAACAGGGACTCGTTTGTTGCCCTTGCATTGCACACCGCCACACCGACGCCGCACCGGACCGGACGAGAGCATTGCCTCCATCCAGCGTCGTCAAACATTGGTAGTAACACAATGTGATCGCTCTCCTGTCGTGTGCCGGTAGCCTGGGCAACTGTCGGGTTGCTGGACTACCCTGGGTACTACATTTTTTACATTTTAGCTCTTTTTAAAATTTTATTTTACAAATAATTTCTTAAAAAAACTTGTAGCATTTTTAGTGCCACCGACAGTATGATGACAGCATCATCACGACGCTAGATACCCTATAGTGGACCCTCCCTCAAACAGATCTGTAAAATTTTAATTCCTAAATTTAACCCTCAAACAGATCTGTTAAATTTTAATTCCTAAATTTACTGTAAGTCTCAAAATTTAATGTCATAGCTATACTAATTTTTGCTATGCTTATGATAATATAAATTTAATATATTAACTTTTTAAATTTACTTCTATATATATGATATAATTAAATTTTAAGTTTACTACGTCTATAGCATAATTAAAATTTTCTAGGTTATGTTTATAGATTATCTAAATTTTAAATTTAACTCTATGCCTAGATTTTACTATGTTATCATAATTTAAACATGTTGAATTTGTTAGGCCTATTTTATAGTCAAATTGCTAGCAGGGCCGGAGGACGACGCCAATGATGCTAACACTGTACTATTGACTCTCAAACCAGCATCACTAGCCCCTAAAAACGGTTGGTTGAAATTTTTTTAAGGACCCATTTATAAAAAAAGTTTTTAAAAATGACTAAAATGTAAAAAAATTGTGCCCTGATCTTGCGCACTGTCTGCTTTAGCTATCCACAGCAAAAATAACTATTTGTTTATTTATTGGATTACTGTCTTCGGTTATTTTCTACACATTTCTAAATATATGTTTGTAAAATAACTTTCTTTTTTACTATATTGTTTACAACACTTTGTCAAAATATTTAATTTATCTTTATAATTAAGTAGATAATCCATGCTAATAATCCGTCGATAATCTATTTTAAATGCTAATAAATACGTATCCGTTAAAATGCTAATAGAGGAGTTTTTTCCCGTCCTAACGAGGTACCAGATCACCAGGCACCAACCCATCCATTATCAAAGGTACAAAATATGGCACCTCTGCATGATACATAGTTAACTTTGTTCGGTGAATTTTTGGTCTATAATGAAACTATACTTAAGTTATCCAGAGTTATGTAAACATGTACTGGTGTGTTGATCCGTGAATCCGTGCAGACTGCAGAACTGCATAGCTTCTCTGTCCACCAAACAATCCTTTGTTCACCTGATGACACGCTGCTGGATATGCCTCTTTGTTATTAATGGAAGTTGCTTTCCTAGTATATTTTATTTTATCTAATGCACCTCTTTAATACCACGTTTACTTCAGGATAAGAACGGTGACACGGTGTCAAACTTGTTGAATTAGCCACCGGGTGACGACAAGCTCATATCGTGACTGAGCAGTCGATTGTCAGCTAGTCATCCTAGTGCAATGGCGACCAAACACTTGTTCCGTGACATCCTTTTAGAGAAAAATGTAGTGGATATTTGACTTGAACTACCTGCGTACTTGGGAAATGTATCTTCTCCAACTATCCTGCTTGGTATTCGAGAAGATCACCCACTTGGTTGGCTGTAAAGTTTTGCTCTTGCAAATCACAAAGACACGGATGAATCAAATATATGATAGCCTCACTGGACAAAGAGGGTAAACCGACTGTATACAGTAGAAAGAACATTCTGGCTCTGCCCTAACGGTGAATATGGAATACTCCCTTCATCCTAAAATATAACTACTTTTGTAGTTAAATTTAATCTATAGTTATATTTTGGGACGGAAGAAACAGTATATACATGAAGTGACCCCATGTGGCCATGTACGCCATAATATAGAACTCTGCTGGACCAGAGAGATTAGTTGCTACTTGCATCGAGCAAGAATTTTGGATGTGTACATGGAGACACTGATCCAACCTTGGATTAAAGACAGAACACTACCCTTGTGGTGGATGAAATTCACACCAATGAAAAAGTAACACTGGGTCAATGTTCTACCTGGAAGTCGTTAAAGTTTCTACCTGGAGCGTCTAAGATTAATTCGCGTGTCCAAAGGTCCTAAGGTGCCACAATGCCCCTTGTGCAGCATGTTCCTCGGCAGCTTTCTTGTAACGCTTAGGTTCACTGATGCACTCCACAATAGTGTTTGTGACTTTCTCCACATGGATAGTCACCTTGCATGTGAAACTGCAGAGTTTTCATAACATTAATCGTGCTTTATAATAATGGAAGAATGGATTAATGAAACATGTTTTCCAAGCTCGAAATGGTGCAATGTTTGCAAAAACTTTCTATATATGAATTTTAAAAAAAACTGTTTTAAATCTATTTTTCAACTTTATAATAATTAATTCATTTGTTTGTACCCTTAAATAGTGATCACAAAATCATTCAGCTATTCAGAAAAAAAAAGCCTAGCTATTGTATTAGCATATGCAAGCGATCAACTGACAACAATACTTACTAGGGTTAAAGGTAAACGATAATGCAACAATATCAGGGCATGATGATATGTGAGGGTGCTAACTTGCATGCTATGCATTTCGATTTTGGTAGATACCACTTGAGCTACACTGATCTATTAGAGTCACGAATGAATCTTAAAGAAACAAGTAAAAACATCCAATGGTGGATAAAAAAACATCAAATGGCAGATAATCATCGCATTTCGGTCATATGTGAAAGGGACAGCAATCCAGAAATAAGATCTTTTGGTAATTTGCTACTTTTCATGCTACCAAAATCATAGAAAGTGTGTCAATGTTGAGTAAGATGCATAGCCTAGCATGAAGCAGTAAGACTTAATACTCACCCCATTTTATTTTATATGGCATTGGTTAGTTAAAAAAACTAACCAACGTCATATAAAAAATGGAGTAGTATATCTTTTTGGAATGGTAACACCTATTTCTCAGCAAAATATATCACGTTAAAAAGTGAAAGATGCTATAGTTGGTTGAGCTTAAAACAGATTGGCAGTTTGATGCTTTTTTTTTTCATATATCAGGAAGAACACCAGCTCACCATTGTAAATTACGGAGAGCAATTGGAAATACTGGAATACTACAAGGTATGTTCATTTGATGCTGCCCCTTGCTAATAGACATGTTCCAGTTTTGACTTACGGAATTTATCATTTTTTTAACCAAAGACGAAAGAAATTGTATAAACTATACAGTTTCATTATTAAACTTTTTAAGTACTATTATGCGAGCTAATAGAATTGTAATTGGGTTATCGTCTTTACTCATGTTAGCAAGATGATAGAATAGATTAAAAGAATGACAATTAGCCACATAAAACTCAATAAAAGGCATGCACAATGATAAGTAGTTAAATACCTGAACTTCTGAACCACAAAAAAGGTTAGGTCTAGTGGCTTTGCCTATGACAGGCTGATATTATCAGCTTATCACACCGATGATGGCATATGTGTTGGATGTGCATAAAATAAAATACCGATGATTCGCTGGTTAATAGAAAAACTTACAGTTTATCATGGGAAGGCCCTTGTTCTTCAAGGTCATATGATGGTTCATTCCAGTGAGTTGCCGAGCAGATTTTATGCGGTTTCAACATGCTGGTTCATTATCTATAGCCCCTACAAATTTCAACAAAATTATCAGCTAAATTATCAGCTATCGATATCAGTAGTTTTCCCTTAAATATTTGGATCATGTGAGATGCAACAATAGTCTATATGATCTACTGATGTCTCATCATTTAAAATGCCACATCCAATTGTTTTATGCTCTGGTTTACTTATAAAAGATCACATTTTGATCTAGAATTCAGAATTCTTGATTTCAAACATGGACAAAATTGGATTGCCTTTTACACTAAAATAATATTGATCAGCCTGAAATCCATGTCTTTGGAGTTCTGATGTTATGACTTATTTCTCAAGACTGTATACTTAGATGCTTCATTCTAAGAAATTACACTATGTATCAAGGATCTGCAAAGGCAAGCTCTTAGATTTATCTCTAAACTAATTTGAGGCTCTCCAAGAAATTCCCCACGCTTATCCTAGGAGGTAAAAGTTAGAATTTCCCATTTTAATCCATTTTAATCAAGTTGTTCTAAGGCGCTCCGCTTACCTTTCAAGAGGTAATACCTTAGATCAATCACACTTCCATTGCCTAGGGGCAGTTTGGCAACAAAACAATGTATGTTAGTTGTTACTGGTTGTGGTTAAGTGTAAAAAAAGCAACACAATAAACGATTCTGCTGGTGTGTATGAGGATTGATTGCATGGATGCATGCATGCAATATAATAAAACATATTCAAAACTAATTATCCAATTGTGAAAATGATGTTTAAATATTACATATATTGATATGATAAAAATAGTAACTACAAATGTTTGCTTTCATCTATTGAATTGATTGATAGAATCTGAGTTCTATTGTTAAAAAGTCAAGTTTGCTTTGCCAAATTTTAATTCTCCACAATTTTATTTGTTCTGTTTTCTGAAACACTGTAAATTATTTGGATGTCCAAATGTACTCAAATTTATATTTGCTAAACTTAATTTCCCAAAATATTTCTTGATTGTTATTTGATATAGGAATAATAGTAAATAATAATTAAAATATCTCTTTAAAATTATGCTCTTAAAAAGTTGGCAAAAAAATTTTATATTAAGCAAATATTAAATGGAATGTTTTTTAGCATTTTTTATAATACTAGCTAAATGCCTGTGCGTTGCAATGTAGTTCTAAAAGAGAACCTCATATTTCTAAAATCATTCCCCATTGCCTACACAAGACAATACTTGCATCAATCAAATTTTATTGGTTGGCTCGCGTCATGTACAAAATGATTGCTAATCATGATCATAATCTAAAGTCGATATTAAATTATCTTATGGATTTTTGTGACTTTCATAGCTTGGTTCTCCTTATATAATTGCTCGAAGGAAAAGTCAAATATCTAACTAAAATTTTCTTAAAAATCAAACGTTGACAATCTAAAGTTGTGCTTAACAGGTACAATTATTGTTCCTAATGAAGAATGGACAAAGATCAATGTAGACATTTTTACCAGCTAGTCCAAACAAATTTCTCTTTGTTTTGTCCTTTATTATAAGGCCATTCACTGGGCCCAACATGACAGTGGGTAGGTGGTGGTGGTGGACTGCCACCATTGGTATCTTTTATATGAGTATAGATGTTGTCAAAAGTCTCTACAACCTTTTGTACTAAGTAATGACATTGCCCCCTATATGGTAATAGTCATATCAACCATTCAATTTTCTAGAATGATGGCCTAGAATTAGTTGGGAGTAACATAAAGAAGTCCTAAGGTTAGTAGTTAATGCAGCGATTTTGCATATCCAAATAGGGGGAGTTTCAGGATATAGGTTAACACATGTGCGCGTGCGCACATGCACAAAAGAAAGGTCAGGTGGACGAATTTAACCATGATATGATAATTTGACATCTTGAGTGAAAGAGCAGAAGCCTCCTCCATCACCTTCTCCACGGCTGCGGCTTCAATCCCCTGTTGCTGTCCGACAGTGGAATATGAAAACTTAGCCCTTTTGCGCTTGCATAACAAACCCTTGAAGAAATGGGAAGAATTCAGACATTGATTTGATCCTAAGGAAATAAAAATAAAGAAAACCCAAACAGTGCTACTGTAAACAAGATGAAAAGGAAGTGGCTGCAGGTCACATCTGCTTGTTACCTCCTCTTCTTCTAGCTCCAGTTCATCCTCCTCCTACGTGTTCACCGGAAAAATACTGGAGTTCGGGTCTACGGGAGGCGCCATAACCAGAAAACCCTAACAATGCAAAGCCACCGGAGCAGTCCGAAGGGGGCCGGGCGATACAGGCGATAGAGGGAATGAGGGAATCAGGCGGATTGAGGTAGATACCGCGTGTTGAGCCAGCAGCAGCGGTCGGCGGTCGGGCTTGCTCGTCGTCGCCGGCCGCCGCGACGCGGGGCAGCTCAGATGGGAGGCGGAGGAAGACGAGCAGCCAAGCCAGCCTGGAGTGAGACAGTGAAAGAGTAGAGGGAGTTATGGGCCGTATGTGTGGGCTGTGATGGGCCGGACCTTTATCCGGGCCCACCTCTACCTCCGAAATCCGAGTCGGAGAATATTCCGGCGCTGGTCGGAGCCTCGAGCTATATTTGCCGCCACATCGTCCCCTCCGCCGCGAACAACAAGTCTCCGCCTTCTCGCGATCGAAGTGCGCTGCACAAGCTGCCGCCGAGTTAGCACCGAATTGATCGCGGCGTCGCCATGGCCGAGTGTGCAGCTGCCGCTGCTACGGCTCACCCGCCGCATGCGTCCAAGCTGGCGCGGCCGCCAGGCCGACTCGGACGGGCGAACGAGCGGCAGCGCGGGCGGGGGTCGTCTCCCCGCGCCAGCGCGCTGCGGATGCGCGCCATGGAGAATGTCGTGATCCTGAAGCGCGGGATGCAAATCGCGCCGGAGATCAGGGCGGCTCTGACGGTGGAGGCTCCCGCCGCAGACCTGGGCGGTGCAGCGGCGGCGGAGAAGGCTGAGCCTGTGGCGGCTGAAGATCGGTGCTGCTTGCCGGCGGAGAATGTAGAGCCTGTTACGGTGGCTGGGCAGCGCGTCGCGCCGGTGAAGAAGGCTGAGGATGCGATGGTTTCAGATCAGTGCGTCGCACCGGCGAAGAAGACCGACCCAGTGGCAGAACAAGAGAAGTGCATTGCGCCTTCTAAGATGACCGAGCCTGTGGCGGAAGCAGAGCAATGCGTTCCTCCGGCGAAGATGGACGAGCCTGCGGCGGCGGCAGAGCAGCGGATCTCCATGGCGAATAGCGCCGCCGCAGGCATCTCCATGGCGAATAGCGCCGAACCTGCGGTCGCTGCAGAGCAGTGCATCGCCTTCGCCCCGGCGGAGACTCCCAGGCCTGCGGCGGCAGAGCAGTGCCTCACCCCGGCGAAGATTCCCGAGCCTGTGCCGGCAGCTTCGGGCCAGCGACAAGCCCCGACGACGAAACCGAAAACCTCCCGCGTCTCGTACGGGGGGGCATCGTACGCGATCCCGCCAGATCCCTCCGAGCTGCCCATCCCCGTGTTCCTGCTGAAGTCTCGCGGAGGCCGCTCGGCTGCGTGCGCGTGATGACGACAGGCTGGCCGCCGCGCAGCGCGCCGGCGCCGACAGCTATGAGAGGGAGAAGGTGTCAAGTAGACACGCACTGTTCTTCTTTCAGCCTAATCGCGACGAGGAAATATATTGCAGATTATTCGTAGTGTTACGTATTGTGTAGAATACTCCAGTATAATAGTATTGTAAGATTAACCTTTTGTATTGTCTTCGCGCCAAGCATGCCACATAAATAATGGGATTCACAATTCATACTGTGAAGTTTAATGTCTGGCTGATCTTGTTGTGAACCACTTTGGGGTTTAACCGTTGAAATGCAAAATTGGTTGTTTTGTAGCCATAGGTCGCTACTGAAACAATATAACCATCACCTTAAAGATCAGAAAAAAAACTAAGCTACTAAAAAACTCGGCTAGATCCAGTAGTTATTTAGAGCCTGTTTGGATAGAAGCTTCAAGTTGCCAAACATTTTAAGCTAAAATGTGGCATGTCGTAGATTGTGTTACGTCACAAGTTAGGAAACAGATGGCTAGAAATATATCTATAACATGTGGGACATTGGGCTAAATTTTTCTGATATGTCAAAGTGTGACGTCAAACTAAACACTTGTATAAGTTGATCAAAGTAACTCACCAAACCTATGGTAAACGTTGGACTTCAACCAAAGACTTATATGCTTCCAACCCATTTCTTATGATCCGGTCCGTTGCAATATACGGCCATGTTGCTAGTCAGACTTAAAATTGAAGTATATGTTGTACACAAACTTATCTACATTGTATATTGAAGTTCATTGTGAAAATTTGAAAAATAATGGGGATTCAATTATCTCACATGTAAAGCATGAAATTGAGAGTACGAATTATTATACAAACCAACACTGAAATCGGCATTAGTTCAAACCACTTCTAATAGTACTTTTTAACGAGTTTTAACCAAACCTACATCCTAGGCCATTAATTATAAGTGCTTATTTCCAACCCCGCGTTCCTGTTGAAGTAGGAAGGTACTACCTCAATTACAAAATATAGTGTTATATGATTGTTCGCGCCAAGATTCCTCGCGCGTCCTGACGTGAACATGTCGACATCTAGGAGGTCTGCTTAGTTCTATTGTAGGTCGATCGGTTTCTCTCCATGGCTCGAGGTACGCGCGCCAGAGACCATAGGGTTCGATCAGCTCCGGTACGACGGTACGGATGCGGACGTGCCAGTCAATTTGACCCTGTAATTGATAAGAAAGTGAGACGAGCAGATCCGGCAGACGGTGGGCCGATACAGACGCTCGCTATCGACTGACTGCCAATAAGATCGGGATAGCTATCGGCCGCTCCCGAAAGGCCCTTTCGCTATCGGCTATTTACCGATAGGAATCGAAAAGCTCTTCGATCGGCTGGGGAGTCGATGTGGACAGGTGTCGATGAGGGATTGGCCGTAGAGCCGATAAAGGAACCAGGGTGTACTCAGAGGATAGCAAAGCTCACAGAATCCCTCCGGATAGCCGACGGAAGCCATAACAGTCGTTCATCGGCTGAAAAAACCGATAAAATCACATGCGGACTGATAAGGAATAGTATTAAAAGACACAGGTTGTAAAGCCGATGCCGCTCCGGATATGACAGCACGAGACCCGTCGCCCACCGTGACAGTGCCATTAACACCAAACCTCGAAGATCGGACCTAACCGAAACAGTGCGTGGCCGAGGCCAACAGCGATGATACGGAGGACGCCGGATCGGCTGTGCTGAAGGAAAGATAGAAACAAACCCATCAGCTAGATGAGCCGATGAGGGGACGCTTCTCTGAAGACGGAGGCGTATCGGCCGTAACATCGATGCGCTTAGCGTTACGCGTCAAAGGACACCTCTAAAGGCTGATGCATATTGGCTGAGAGGCCGATGTGCTCGGCGTGAAGCTCAGAGCATAAATAACTCATCGGCTAGCATTCCGATGATATATCGTGCAGAAAACTATAAGTCTAAAGCTCAATCTACCGTCGGCAGTCCCGTAGGTCGAACCTAACCAATGCAGCACGAAATTGACAATGGCAGAGAGAGCTTAACAGGCCGATAGGCCTTACACGGACATGATGCGATACATCTGATCGGTCTAAGAGGTCGAACCTAACCGATACAGTCTTAAACGGAGCAGAACATATCGAGATAGTGGTGGGACTTACCCCCTTCACTGGTGATCGGACTTAACCGATGCAGCCCCACGTCGAAAGCCAAAACCCGCTAGTACACACCTAGATGAAATAGAATGGCAATGCGCCGAAGTTATATATTGATCGAGAGATATGTTATATGTTTCTAGGAGTTCTATATTTATACCCTGGATTTAGAGAGTCCAACACGTTTACAACCATCGGACGTTATTTCCTAACAAAAGTAAAAGAAAATATCTCTAAAGAAGTTAACTAACTAACTAAACATTTCTAATTAGATAAGACTATAATTTATAAAGATAAAATATCCTACCGTAGATTTACGGCTCCTGCATAAACTTGGTTTTATCTGAGTAGTCTTTTAATTTAGAACTGAGTCATCCTTCGTCATAAACCGATCGGCTTTTTCACTGTAGTCATCGGACACCTCTCAGCCGATTAGTTTTAGCACCATCGGGTTTTAACAATGATTTAAATCTTATTTCACAATATAAACATTTTTATCATCATTTGTACTACTTGTTCTATCAATTAATTATTTTTTATTTCAATTTGTTTTAATTTCTGCACATTCTATTCCTAACCACCCTCCCACTTCTAACCCTCTCTTATCTATTAAGGAGCACTGAATTTTTTTTTTCTTAAATTTAGTCCTTGTTAGATATATTTAAAATGTTTAAATTTTGAAACCAACAGATTATATATTGGAGACACTGTTCTGCTTTCAGCCTAGTCACGGCTAGGATATTGAAGAATATTTTTAGTGTAGAGTAGTATGGTAGGATATCTCCTGTATTGTCTCCTCGCCGAACATGTCACAAGCACCAGCATGGATTCACAGCAGGGTTCCTCCTCGACATCGAGCCCAAGGATGCAGCGAGACTAATGATGCCCTGCATGTTTGCACAACACAGCACATCACAGTTGAGTTGCTTCTACAAATTTCATCCTCTGCCTCTGCCAGTGCGATGGCTGAAGGATGGGCGCACACGGGCGACTTGGGAGAGAGAGGGAATTGCTAATGTGGTTGCTGCTGTAACCAGCAAAAGTATTTTTATCATCCCTCGTTTTTTATATATTATCTATTAAAAATTTAAAAAACTAATAAAATATGCTAATATAAGATATATCACTTTTATAAATATGTAGTTAAAATTTGACTTTTATAAATTATAAAAAATAATAAATATAATGTATGTTAACAATATTTATTATAAATTGTATAAGTCGAATTTGCAGGAGGATGATGTTAGGCAGGATCGACAAAAACAGTGATCAAGTGAGCTCGAGGCATTAACCACGCTTGAAGAGTGATGGCCGCCAGCGAGCCCAATGGAGGCAGTGGCAATAGGATAGCTTGAGCGCTACAGCAACATTAGTGGTGTAAGTGAATTTAAGGGGCAGCGGTTGAGTGAATTTTAGGGGCATCAGTGGGCAACTTTCCTTGGAAGCCACGGTTGTTGGTCTGAGGGTTTGATGTGGAAGAGAAGTAAAGTGGGAGGAGAAAGAAGGAAAAAATGCGTAAACATGTATTTATTGTGTCATGATTTTTGAGAAGGAAAATAAAAAAAATACAAAACCAAATCTAAGATATAGTGCTATAGAGGAGAACGGGTTTAATTTTTTTTATTGTTAAAGTGAATAGGATCTTCTGTTCTATATATATCTTAAATCATGATTAATAAATGTTATAGTAATAAATATTCAATAGAGTTAATATTAAAATGGCCAATTAAGATAGGTGAAGACAACATGTTAAAAGAAAAAAAATACAAATTAAAAATAAATTAAATCTAGCCACACAAATACGTGATCTACCATTTATATACTTATTAGAAACCCTCTGTTTATCTATCTCTAGCATCCTGAGTGTCAAATTTAAAGGACTGAACTCGTGGAGCTAATGCACAAGAACTCCTGGAGTAGTTTAGTCATCCATGTTGTGGCAGATCAAGCTCTTCACTGCTCATCTCCAGCATCTCAATGACTCTACTCATGGAAGGCCGATCTGAAGGGGATATCCGTATGCAGCACAACCCGACTATCACCATCTTCCTCACTAGCCCCATCCCCTCACCATCATCCACCTCGCAGGTGCTTGCACAGAACTGATCAAGGCTGTCATACAGACACTGGGGAAAATACTTGTTGCTGCTGATTGTTGCTGAAGGAGCAGCAGCAGCTTCATCGGCGGTGATGTGTCTCCTAGCCCTAGCCATGTCGAGAACCATCATGCTGTAGCTGTAGACGTCTGACTTGCTGGTCACCGGCCTAACCTGCGTAGAGAACACCTCGGGCGCAATGTACTCGACGGTGCCCCTGGCACCGGTGATGGGCACCGAGATGGTGCTCTCCTTCTGAGGGCACAGCTTGGCTAGCCCGAAGTCGGAGATCTTGGGGGCGGAATGCCCGGTCTAGTAGGATGTTTTGAGGCTTGATGTCGAAATGCACAATGTGAGCGTTGCACCCTCGGTGCAGGTACTCCAGCCCTCGCGCGATGCCCACCGCGATGTCGAACAGCTTCTCCCAGCCAAGGGATCGTCGTCTCTTCCAAGACAATACCTTTCGAGGGAGCCATTGGGCATGTACTCGCCCCTCTTTGATCCCTCCGGGCAGAATCCTAGCAGCGTGACGACGTTGACATCAGAGGACCTGCTGATGCTGCCCACCTCGTTCATGAACTCCTCGCCATCGGACTTGGTGTCCTTGAGCATCTTCACCGCGACCTCACGACCATCCGGGAGGACGCCCTTGGGAACCACGCCGTTGCCACCTTGCCCTAGCTTGTGAGAGAACGACCTTGTCATCCGTTTCACTTCCGAGTAGCTGTATCTCCTCAGATGCTGCTGCTGCAGGAAGGATTCCGTCTGCTTACTTGTAGTCTTCCAGGGCCAAGGAAGCCAGCCATGGCGCCTTTTGTATTGGTAAGAGTACAGGGCAGCTCCAAGAAGAAACAAGCACAGCAGGGCCACTGCACTCAGGGCACCTGCAAGTATGTCTGCGCTCATCAACAATAAACAATCCATGTTAATTACTAGTATATGAGTAGGTAGATTGCCCATGTCATGCAACTGGGAGGGGATTGGGATATATCAAATGGTTGCTTACATGTTTTGGGCTTGTTCCTCCTCGAGGAATTCCAATTCCTTGCAGCATCTGAGGAATTCCGATTCCCTGCAGCACAATAGGTGGTGTAATCTAGTTCTGGATAAGGAAGAATTTGCATGTAATCTGCTTAGGAGTACCTGGAGCATTCGATGGAGGCGATGGCGCCATGGACGGCGGCGTGCCAGGTTCGAATCCCATGAACTCGTAGCGCAGGTAGCAGCTGGCCCCGTTGAGACGGACGCCGTCCATATCCGCGCAGCAGCCGGCAAGCCACGCCATCTGCGACGTCAGAAACCGGCTGCACTCGTCAGCGGCAGGTCCTGCGTGGATTGCGCCAGCCCGTGCAGCGTCATGTTCCCGGTGATCACCTCCTCGTCGTCGAACGCGTACCGGCGCAGGGAGGACGCTGCCGCGGGGACCATCCGGCCGGCGAGCCTCCTGCGCGCCGCGTCCAGGCGCGCCGGGTCGGAGAAGTTGTTGGGGTTGGGCAAGTCGAAGAACCGAGCCGGCGACGTGTCCGCGGCGCCGAAGAAGCTGGCGTTGTCGTAGCGCACGAGGCAGTGCTGGTACCACAGGACCATGTCCCTTCGGGCGGCGCACCGGGTCCCGGGGAGCTCGGCGGCGGCGAGGCACGCGGCGCAGTAGGGCTGCTCGGCGTCGGCGAAGGACATGGCGAGGCCGTAGACCGTGTCCTCGGCATCACCGCTGGTGGCGAAGGTGTCGTTGAAGAAGTTGCTGGCGTTGGCGGCGGCGGCAAGGGATTGCGGAAGCGGAGCAGATTGGCCTCGAAGCTGGCGCCTCGTGTCGCGGTGGCAGGAGATGAGGAGCAGTCGGGGCAGGCGTACTAGCAGCCAGTGGCCTTGGTTGTGCAGATGTTGGGGGACTGGGAGAGCGCGCATGGGGCTGGAATGGAGACGACAACGGCGACTGCGAGGAGGAAGAGGAAGTAGCGCCGGCGGCGAGGCTCGAACGGAGTGAGAAGGAGAGAGTGTTGAACCGGTCAGCAACAAGTGGAGTGGCAGGCTGGCAACAGCTACAAGGAAGACGAAGACACTCATGATTTCAAGTGTACTACTTTTCATGGCCAATGGTGGAAGCTCTGTAGTGTTACTGTGTTAGCAATAACAGCTTTGTGACGACATGACTTGACTATAGATGCACAAGGTCAGATGAGACGTAAGGTTCGAACAGTTAATTTGCATAACAACGATGATTTCCTCGATCCATAAGTTTGGTACGATACAGCGTAACAATATTTTCACGAGGATTCAGACAATATTCAACGAGTAGTATGCTACCTGAAAATGCTGCCTTTCCAATCTCTCTGCCATGACGAACACATCATGATCCATGGTTTTCAATTAACATACACACAGACCTGCATTGCTGCACATGATCAATCTTAATCTCCTCATCCTATACGTAATGTCTCATCTACTGTAACCCCATACATCTCCTACATTTCTTTCACTTGTGATGGTTGTTGTCGTTGGCGGCCCAGACGTCCTCGAGCGGGAGGTCGGGCATGACCTTCTTCCAGAACCAGTGCTTCCTCCAAAGCAGCACCATCTCCTCGATGGGCACGCCCTTGGTCTCCGGCAGGAAGACGTGGACGAACACTGTCATGACGATGATCCACCCGGCGAAGAAGAGGAAGATGCCGAACTTGAACGCGCACAACAGCGACAGGAACGCCTGCGCGATGACGAACGTGAAGAAGAGGTTGACGGCCACCGTGATGCTCTGCCCCGCCGACCTCGTCTCCAGCGGGAAGATCTCGCTCGGCACCGTCCACCCCAGGGGACCCCATGACCACCCGAAGGCGAGCACGAAGAGGCAGATCACCACCACCACCGCGATCGAGTAGCTCTTCGACAGCTCCTTGTCCGTCCCAAACTTCACCCCGAGGATCACTGCCACGATCACCTGCAAGTCCAAGAACTCATCGGTGATTCAATCCGTGCAATGCTGATGGCCATGGCGACGGAGCCGCTGTTACGTACCTGGCAGACGATCATCTGGATGCCGCCGCTGATGAGGAGCTTGCGGCGGCCGAGGCGGTCGACGGTGGAGATGGAGATGATGGTGGAGGAGAAGAGGACGGCGCCGGTGAGGACGGAGGAGTAGAGCGACGCGCTGCCGCCAAAGCCCATGCTCTGGAACAGCACGGGCGCGTAGAAGAGGATGGAGTTGATTCCCGTCAGGATCTGGAACGCCGGCATGCACACCGCCATCACCAGCTGCGGCCGGTTCCGGGGCTCCAAGATGTTGCGGAACGGGTGCTCGATGGAGTTGGCCAGCTCGCTCGCCTCCGTCATGTCCGTGAACTCGGCGTCGACGTCGGCCGTGCCCCGGATGCGCTCCAGTACGCGGCGGCCCTCCTCGGCGCGCCCGCGCTCGATCAGGCTGTTGGGTGTCTCCGGCAGGAGCAGCCCGCCGACGGTCATCAGCAGCGCCGGCGCCGCCGCGAGGCCCAGCGAGAGCCGCCACCCCCACGGTTTGATGTGCTGCGTGCCGTAGTTGATCATGTTCGCCGTGAAGATGCCCAGCGTCGTCGCCAGCTGGAACATCATGTTCAGCGCGCCGCGGAGGTGCGCCGGCGCCATCTCTGACAGGTACAGCGGCACGGCCTGCGAAGCCAACACAAACACCTTATATATCACCCAACGCAACCACGACAACTCCGGTCATCTCAGCGGTATAGAACTCATCAATGTCGCACCTGATTGCCGAAGCCAATGCCGACGCCGAGCAAGATGCGCCCGAGGATGAGCATCTCGATGTTCACGGCGGCAGCGTTGAGCGTCGCGCCGGCCAGGAAGCTGAGACCGCCGCAGACGATGCTGGCGCGGCGTCCGTAGTTCCTCGTCACCGGCGAGGCGACCAGAGAGGAGACGAGGCCGGAGAGGTAGAGGGAGGACGTGAACGCCGAGAGGCCCTGGTTGTCGTACTTGCAGTAGTTGTTCTGGCCGTCGTCGTTCTTCTTCCGGAACACCACCGGGAAGAACTTCTTGAGGAACGGATCCATGGAGGTGACTCCCCCTGCAACATTCGGGGTCAGATCGCCGGTGCTCGACTGTGATTTGCAGGTGATAATCCATGGTAAACACAGCTAAGTGAAACATCATAAAGTTCGCAGTTTTGATGGACTCAAGTTCCAGTTTCAGAACTGGCAATGCAAACATAGCTTCTCATGTTCTCCGCAAGCTCCAGTAAAATTTCTTGTAGCTGTATTTATGGCACCACTTTTTTTAAATCGTTTTCACACTATAAATTACCTATATTTATATTATAAATTTTAAAATTTACACTATAATTATATTGTAAGTTTCAATATCTATATTGTAATTTTTAAACACAGTATATAAGAAAATTATGATTAAAAATAAATCATTATCTACTTCAAAGAGGATATAAAAGACACAGAAGCACACTTACATATAGGAGAGAACAATCATATAGAGAAAAAATAACTAAAATTAACTTAAAAAAACATGGCGCCATATTTTTAGAAAACATGTTCGACATGGTAGAGACTACATAGCCCAAAGGACATTACGGGTTTAGTTTCGTACTGCTTATCCTCGTTTAATCTTTTCAGGACCGTCCAGCCCACCACATGGATAGATGGGCCAGGGATTGGGGTAGCCCAAGAGGGCCCTTAAGAAGAATTAATTTGATGTCACTTTGTTTTTTTCCTGAGATTACACGGAAAGACCCAGGCAAATACACCACTAAGCACGCACACATGTAGACATGCTTAAGGAGCTAAAGACCAGCGACAAAATCTTTGGTCTCACTAAGTTTCTATATATGGTTTTTTTTATTGTAGGTGATCAATGGAAAATTGGGAATGCCAAACATTTTAATTTTCAAATATGGCCAATGAAGAAAAGATCACATGTTCATCATCTATTAATCATTTTTTAACTAGGAGATCAAGATTCAACAACTAATATTCACCAAAGTCAAAACAGACGCAAAAAAAAAAGTTCAACAACTTACACGTTTGTTTTTTTGACAAAATTAACTATTCTATCTTTAAAAAAAACAAAGTCTGCACTGTGGTAGTACCCTACCAATTGAAAAGTGTGAAAATATATGTTAGCATATGAAAGTAAACAAGACAAACTAAAAGTCATACTACTGACAGAAAACACAGCTAGATGGAAATATCAAAGCTGACCCATTTCAGCAGATGAGAACACTTGACAAAATTGGCATCATACACATCATTCTTCCTTTGATTAGCATGAAAAGACAATTATACACCTAGCTAAAAGCAATGTCTTGTGACGTGGATAAGATATGGTGTCCCGTCTGAATATGTTACTCTAGAAAACCGGTTGGTAACAGCCATCTTCTTTTCTGCCTACTTTGCCGGGAAGCAAAACGAAAAATATATATTATATTAGTATATGATTAATTAATTTTTAATTATTATAAACTTAAAAATAGAATTATTTATCATTTAATAGTTTGAAATGTGCTAACGAAAACTAAATTAAAATATGTATCTCAATAAAAAATGGAGCTTAATGTTATAGATTATTTCTTCGACACCTCTAAAAATATTTTATTTTTTTCTATTGTTGGTTAGGACTCTTGTTACAAGTTATATTTATTAAAATATTTAATTTATATTTACAATCATATAGATAATCCACTATAATAATAATCTGATAAATAATATATTTTAGACCGGTACAAGCGTGGTGCTTCCTACAACTACTTGGGAGTAAACAACCACAATGCCATTCTTGGTATTTTGCCCCCATTGAGCAGACCCTGAGGTCATGTTGAGGCTTATTAAATAATAAAAACCATGCCCATGATATTATAAATTTAAAGCAACTGAGCTGTTTTATTGCTGAAGTCAATGGTCTTCTATGGATGATGTATCCAGTCTGGTGTTTCTTTTTTAATAAAACAGTTATTTTTTCCTCACATGAGGAAATCAGGAAATGATCATCTAATCGTTGGAGGATTTTGCAATCATCCTCGTCCACAAAAAATCGAACTCCAAGGGCACCACCCATCTGCCAGGACGGCCGCTAAGGTCACACAGTTGTACCAAGCATAGTACTACCATGGAAGAAACTCTGCTTACTACAGAAAAACTTCAGCGCCGAGCTACAACTTGCAGCTCTTGCTGGTACGAATCAAATCTCTGACCGAAACAGAACACCATGATATCATATCACCATGAACTGAAAGAGCACACGTATACGGTGGGGATTCCGGCCACGTGTAGCTAACAGCATCATTTGCGTGTCAGTTTCCCTTTTTTTTTCTGCTTCCCTGAATGTCCTATACTAAACCAGACCAAATTCTACTGCTACTACGTACGTGTTGTCTGCATAAGAACAATCACATCAACGGATCAACCAGCGGTGAAAGTGAATCAAACCAACTGAATCCAACCTCATCCTAATGCCTGCCTACCCTGCACGATTCGCCCAATCATTCACCTCATGTTCAGAAAGGCGTGCCACCATTGAATCTCAACTACTCTGAATCAATCCGCCTTTCGGGCGGAGAAAAAAAAGCTCTCGCAAAGCGGAATTCTAGGTGTTACGCTCCCATTCCATCCATGTGCGCGCGCGCGCGCCAAACAATAATCGCGGGAGCAAAGCGAAGGCATGCGTGTTCGCGAGCGAAAAGGGGACAACACGAGCAGCACTTAGCTCCAAAATCCATGGGGGGCCACGGCGTACAACGCTAGCTACCTAGCAAGAACAGACACGGGACATGTTCGAAGTTGCTAGGAAGTGAGCGGCTGATGGCGTGAAAGATGTACGTACCGGAGATGCCGATGTCGTAGCCGAAGATGGCGCCGCCGACTGCGGCGACGAGGCAGGCCATGCCGACGGCGAGCGTCATGCGGCCCTTGTACTCCGCCGCCCGCTCCTTCTTCACCCCCAGCGCCGCCACGCCGCCGCCCGCCATCTCCTCCTCTTCGCAAGAATTCACCAGGCAAGGACGATGGACAGCGAGATAGCTAGCTCAAGGGGATTTATGGCTTTCTCGCTCGCTCACACCGAACCAATGCTCTAACCAACCGACCAGTATTATATATATACTGTCATTCTCCCTTGACTGACTTAGCTGATCGCTTCCCCTCTCGACCCTCCCCTCTTCCCCTGCTCCGGCTTTCAACCAAGATAGTTTTAACTTTTAAAGCTTGTAGCTAGAGACAGAGTGGTGCAAGTTGGAGCCTTCGGGGGTGTATAAATTTACAGGGGGTGGGTTGGCATTTGGCAACTGAATACAGAAGCAACGCACGCTACGTTGACCCATCCGCCCAACTTGGCCAGCGAGAGAGCCATGGATGTGGACAAGTGCATGCGAGAGCAATAAATTGATGGGAGCCAGAAGCAGGGGACGGGAGGAGTGGAGTGTGGAGAGCGGCGGCCGTGGCGTGGCGCTAACCGAAGGCGTTATGTGCAATCAAAGCTGATGAATTTGTTGATTAGTATCAGCAAGCAGCACTCCATGTGGTGGCTTTTGTGGCAGGCAGTAATGTAACCTTGGCCAGCGTTGATCAAGTTTGGCATGACGTTTTTTTATCTACTCCATCCGGTGATAAAAGAATCCCATTTTAAAATCCATATGCAGTTAACATAAGTTAACTTTGATCATAATTATTGTTTTAATGTAGGTGTTGGATATATGAAAATAACATAGCCAAATTTTATATAACCAATGTTTTCATAGTACTACACTTGTGTAACTATTTTTGGATCTATATAAACAAATTAAGTGGTATATTAACTTTCAAAAAAGAATATAAATTGATGTTGTTCTGGGACAGACGATCAATAGGAAAGAAGTAAAACCCATCGCAAGTATGTCACTAGGAGCTACTAGTTCACCCAAAAAAAACTTGCTTGCTGGCCTCTATGGGTCAGTTTTGATCAAAACTGTTCTAATCCGCCCAATATATTTGTACATTATACATTGTGTAAAATTGTGATAAAAAAATAAAATTAATCTATATTAAAATTATCATTAATATATACTAAATTATCACGAGCGTTGTATATACTAACTTAGCTCAACTTATAAAAATATATGTCTAAAAAATATTTTTTATTATTATAGATCATTGTACCAACAGTCTAATGAACATAGCAGACCAACGGCGTGGGCTATCGATGGAATGGGCTAATGACGTAGCAAGCTAGCGACGGTGTGTGGGCTAGTGATGTAGTGGGTTGGCACGAGGACCAGCAGGCCCATGACACAGAGGTGGCCTAGCAAGATGCAGGTACATAAGGCGCAAGAGCGCGTGCAAGCACGCACATGCACGTGGGAGGAGCAGTAGCGGCTGATAGACGGGCCAGTGGCATTGTCACACATTATGCCAATAGGGGTGAGTGGGAGCACACGCGTAGGATCAGACTCTGGATGCATGTGACCACGTGATTAGCGTCGACGACGTGGCCAACTGGGGCAGCGGGATTCTCTATGGTAGTGCGTCAAATCTATATGGCCTCTGTGTGTTTGACGACGTGGATCATCTAGAGGTGTTGATTTTGAATTCGGTGATTGAGGATAGACTAAGTAGTGGCTAAGGGTTTTGAGATATTTTTTCATGGGATTTTCCAATCATTTAGAGCTATAAAAATTATAAAGTGTTAGGGTTATTCTTACATCTTGGTATGACATTTGAGCATATTTGAAGAGAGTTTTAGAGAGATAATTGAGATATTTTGATATGTGAATGAATTAGATAATATATTAGAGTTATAATATAGAATTTTGGAGATTTCATAAATAAATCTTTTGGATGACTTGGTGAAGTATTTTGTAAGTAAAATCTTGGTAATAAATATAACATTTATAGGAGATTAGTGTGTAATTAATCTCTCTTTCTCGTTCACTTTTGTGCATGCCTAGTTATCGATTTTAGATTGATTTATTTTTTCTTTGAGATTTGGATTGGTTTTTTTATCTAAAATCTACTATGTTGTTTTCTTAGTGTCATGTAAAGTTTAGTTGTTTAATTATTTTCAGCTATCACATTATTAATTAATTATGTTTTAATTAATTTTCGTAATTTTGTTTGTTAATATCTCGAGATCTAAAAGTTCGATTGTTGTGATTTTGAAAATTTTATCTATTTTATTATAACAAAGTTTCAATTCGAAGTTACGGATCTACGATTATAATGTATTTAGTGACGAAACGGTGTTATGTGTAGATTTAAAAAATATGATTTTTTAGTTTTTTTATTAGAGAGATTTGTTAAATTTTATTTTTAACTTCTATAATGTGTCGATCCTTCATTTGATTTGAAGCTCTATACAGCTCAGGTAACCATACCTGAGTTAGCTATACATTGATACCTGAGTGAACTGCTCAGTTTTTGGGCCGACATGGCACGCTTTGGATCACTAGTTTATGCAAGATCAAATCCATGTATGTATCTGGCGCTGCAAATTGCATCTTTGCCGGCCTGTCTTGGCGGCCAATTGTACATTGTATACATCTGCCATAGCTTGAAACAGTAAGCATGTGGATCTCTCCCATATCGGTTTTCAACTGAGCATTTGCAGCTTGCTCTTACAAGGAACTGTCATAAAAAAATTGTAGTAGTGGTAGGCCTCTACTGTACAGACGCAATTATGTTTTTGGAGCAAAACTTCAATCAGTCAGTTATTTCTCACCGAAAGCAAACCATGGCAGTTAAGCTTTGACTGATCAGATATTTTTTCAGTAGTGCACATACAAATCATGAATGATGGCGTCATGCATGCAACTCCGAGTGAATGATTAGTCGCGGTTGCGAGACTACTTTGCGACTAAACCTTCTATTCTGCTTGGAGTCTTTCGTTCGGATTTGGCGAGCTGAAGATATCTCAAGGATATCCCCTTTATTTCAGTCAGGATGAGAATCTTCTTGTCTTTAACATGCTTCTTAAAAGTTAAAAGCAACCTTTAATTATCTATTCTTCCTATCATCTAATGGTAAAACTTTGTCTTTGATAAACCAAAGCGGGACTATCGTGAGTTAGTCCAAGGTTGCTGAAGTGTTCTAAAAACAACTAAACAAGAATGTAGTTTAATTTGTGCAGGACATCTTAAGTCGTGAGATGATGGTTCAAAACTAGCTACACTCCATATAAGCTTCCTGATCTGTGCTAAATTATTGCGAAAGAAACTGAGGAGTTCCCCATCTTGGCTGAGTTTCCATCAAACTGCTGGCAGGTTCAAAATTCCGGAATGGAATTTCGGGTCTATCGGACCCTCTCCCCGATAGGAAACTATTTTCAGCCGATTTTTTGGATTCTTTCAAATTTTCATAAATTTAGCAAAATTTATTCAAATTTGATCAAATGTTGTTCGCATTTTAAATTATTTCGGACTGAAGTATTCCGAAATTTCAGTCTGCAGGTGCACTCTACAGTAAAGTTTTTTTCCCGAGAGATCAGCACAGTCGTAGTTATGTGTTAGACTAGCAGCCCGATTAGATCATTTGCAATTTACACTCGAAACCGATAGATCGACCAAAGCAGAGCCTCACATTCAGAGCACAAACATTAGCAGTAAACCCGTACGCTAATGCTCTTGTGCCATGTTCGTCATGGTGACGCCGCGTGATGCAGATTCTGAGCTCGCTCGCCTCATCTCATCTACCCCGACGAATGCATGTCATCTAGAAGATATCAAAGGAAAGCAGGAAACCGAAGAAACGACATGATTGAAATCTATGGCCAAATCGGGGGCCAACTCAGTCACGTTGACACGCTTTTGCACGGTCGTAATCACGCCAATTAGCCGAGGCTATAATGTCTCCTGGTCGAGCTTTCTCCGCCTATCCCACCACTTTGCGAATTCGCAAAGCTGAACAGACGCCATCACGGGACGGCGCGTCGCGGTCAGGGCCCCGTAGGCAGCAAGCAGGTCGGCCTGAACCGGGCGAGCGCTTGTCGGAGGAGGAGATGCCGTGGCCCACGTCTCGCCGTGGGTACGTGCGGAGCTCGCCGCCGCGCGCGGCGAGGCGGGGAGCTCTTGGTCTGCGCGTGAGCCACCGATGCCTCGGAGATTTCTGCTCAGGTACAGTGTGGTAAGGTAGGCGAGTCCAGCGTTTGCTAATGGAGTGATGGTCACAGCGCCCGGGAGTACGGGACACGCCTGCAGGGACCGATTGAGCTAGTCGTCGCGAGCCGTGAAGATGACTGACGAAGTCCGCGGCGGCGTACTGCTCGGTCTAGCGTTTAATTAGACGGGAGAAATTGACAGATCTTGAACTCCCTCCAATGGCTTTGTAGGGTTGATAAATGCTTGATGGTAATTGCTACGTTATCGACTTATAGAGTCAGTACGAACCGAGAAACCGCTCTGTAAACGAGACAAGTCTAAGGCACTCAAACTAAAAATTCAAATTTATCTGAGTTTCACTGATTTTCCTTGGTGATTTAGCAGTAATTGTGTGTATCCACAAAACTGTTCGAGAACGCCTTTCAATGACCCAAAAGGTTTTGTGAACCCCGTGCCATGGAAACTGTAAAAAGGAACTTGATTTTGTTGGAGATGACAGGCTCGTAGCAAGAAATTAGGAGATTCATTTAACCAGCTCCACGAGTATTCATCTTTAGCCTAAGTAAAATCATCATCACAAATGTCTTCACTCGTTTTCATCAACGGTGATGGTGATCAGGAGCGGGCCCAAGATTTAAAGATTGGCCATTCGAAATGTGACGGGTGAAGAAAAAAATTTACACCTAAAAGCCTAATAGTTGGCTTATATAATTATACAATATATAACATAAAATTAAGCCAAGTTCATATTTTTTATAGAATTGATCATAATTTAAAATTGTTCAACATATAGTAATGCTAATAGTTAAATATATCAAAGTGGCAACATATGAAAAATGAAAAATAGTGAAATAATTAGAAATCTTACAATTTAGAGGATAAATTTGTGATGCTTGATGCTTTGAAAATGAGTTATGACGCCACAAAGAATTCTAACTAAATAATTATTCAAATATTATTGCCCCATCTTATTTCTCTGCTTGTTTTTTTATATCGTTCATTGAAGAAAAGAACATAACACTGGTAGTTGCAACAGGGAGAACTAGTGTTAATTTGAGAAGTTTGTAAATAAGATCATAATGAATAATCTTCTCTATTTTGATAAGCATATTAGGTAGCACTGCTAGACTTCTCGAATTTGTGAATTTTTTATCTTTACTCATATCACTAATATAGTGGTCCAGTTAAAAAATGAGTTTGATTCATTTCTTCAAAATCAAAATCATCATGATACCTTTCAACATTGAAAGAAAAAAAAATCCTTTGGCTCAACTGAATGACACCATATATGTAAGTAGCTTTATGTTTACCTCAATAAATTTGTTAATAAGTTCTTAAAGTTGTCTATTAATGACACCTAAAAACATATCGGTGGTTATTAATGAAATCTTTATAGAACTTTCAGGCTTATACTTTTCAACCATATCAATAACTTTAACTTCATGCTTTGCACTATGAGACTGACCTTCTGAAGGAATTATTTTCATCCAGCATCTTTTCTTAAAACATCTAGTTCTACCTTTATGAACTTAAGAAGATCCATCGCATTCACAATATCATGCTCCCTCTTTTGCAAAGCACTATAAAAGTTATTTTATTTGTGTATCTAAATATTTTAGTCATCACGTGTAGCATGAAACAAACTCAAATAATTGAAATACTTCTAGCATAGTTTAAGCTCATATAGCATCATCCTCTTTACTCTTTCCTAACCTGAAAGAGAACTTTCTTGATTGAAGGATAAAGAGACATATCATGTATTATACTTATGCCTAACGTGTATCATTTGAAATCATATATTAAGTAGTGAGTAGAAAGTAGTACATGATAGAGATACTTAATAGAGGTAACTTGTTCCTCATCTAGCCTTGATGAGCCAATCTCTTGATTCAAACCTTGACCAGTATCAATTTCATCTAATTTCAATGCTTCAATCATATACTCTGCTTGAGCTATGCGAAGCATACAAATCTTTTTACAAGACATCCCAAGAACATTCAACAAGTATACAAGTTGTCCAAAAAACCATACACAATTAGTATTCTCCTTAGCAACCGCTATAACAATTAGTTGAAGCCGATGGGCAAAGCAATGATAATAAGTAGAAGGAGACTCTTCTATAATTAGTTTCTTTAAACCATTGGCATGATCCTTCATGTTGCTAGCACCATTATATTGTTGTCCACGTACCTTGGATAAGGGCAATTTGTACTTAATAAGCATGTACTTGATTACTTCTTTAAGAATTAATGATGTGGTATCTTTTATTTAGACAAAACTAAGAAACCACTCAACTGGATCTCATGTTTTATTGATGATTTAGGTTTCATGAATAAATTATATTTTTTAGCTTCACAATGAGCACTATTAACAACACCAGGATGCTTATAGAATATGCTTTTCATCTTCCAATTTCTAAACCCTCTATTCACAAAAGTATCTTCACCATGATTGCTATTTTTGAACAAATAGCAAACAAAGCAATATGCAGCATCTCTATGCACACTAACTCAAGCCACTTGACTCATCAAACCATTCTTGGTAGAAAGCGACACATACCCCTACAATTATGCTACGGAAAATCTTCTGTCTTCATCTTTGGTTGGTATGGCCCTAATGAAATATACACCCTTTTAACTAAATCTTGATTATTGACATCATATCCTAAAATAGTAGTCCTCATTTTAGGTTTTTGCTCTATATCATATATGCCACCATCATTATCTTCATCACTGGATTTAGATTCATCATTTGACATAGGAATATCGTCAATCTCCATATCCGATGGCAATGTGCTTGTCTCACTTCCACTCTCATTATCATGATGATCTTAATAAATCACCAATTGTATCTGAGTCTCACTGTAATAAGAATTAAGATTGTTCTCACCTTGAGTTTGACCATAAGTTTGACTTTGAGTTATCTTCTTTATAGCAACTCTTTTTGAAAAAACCTTTGATCAATGGCAGGCCCCTTTTGGTCTATTAAATTTTTAGACCTAAAAATATAATAGACCTCCATACTTCTATTCTTAGAAATTAAGTCATTGTACCAAGCCATTACAAAATTTCTCTAAAGAACTAAATCCTGGTATATATACACTAAGACATTGTACAAGCACAAGTTCCTACTTCCCTAAATGATTAAATCCCAATTGTGATACTATGAATAACTCAATAATACTAGAACAAATCAATAGAGCAGACGAGTAGTATTGCAACAGGCGAGGTCGAGCTTGCCACCCCCAACCCAATCCTAGTCACCTTGCCCTCACTGGCCTATCGCCGTCTACCTGGCACCCTGTCTTGTTGCTACTTGGCGCCTATGCCTCAGTGCCTATGTCACCTATGGTTGCTGCCGTGTGCCTACCCATTGCCGGTGTCATGTCACATGCTATAGCTACTAGCCATCGTAGCCTGTGCATGGCACACCACTGTCGCCTAGTCATCATCATTGAGCCACCGCCCATTGGCCACCTATGCCACGCTGTGTTGCCACCTACCACTAGTCTGGCATACCTGCACCATCACCATCCAAAACCCATTGGTCACCGCCCTTGCCTAGCTTGGTAAGTCCTATCTAGCTAGGGTTGTGCTGGTGTCTTGGTAGGCTAGTGACAAGGGGGTCTGGCAACCTAGGTGGCATGTTTGACTATTTGGGAGTGGGAGAAAAGTTGGACTAGGCTAGCAAATGGGCCAAATGAGGGAGAAAGGATAAGGTTGTTTGTTTATTTTTTTAATTGATTGAGCCCTCTTTTAAGTTTTTTTAATACATATATGAAATACGTAGTATACATATTAATTTTTTTACTAAAAATCTTGGGTATTTTTTTAATACCCTTGAATAATGGTAGGCCCGTTCCCAGGTGATGGTGGATCTTCAGTGTTGGTCTCCTAGACATCTTGCCTCGGTGTTTTTTCAATGGTGGTGTGATTGGCTATGGGCCTTGTGTCGATGGGCGAAGATGGTAACGATGTTCTTTGGAAAAACAATCCTCCGGCTCTCTCTCTCTATCACCAATGGTCCATCTGGCATTGATAAAAGGGCTTGTGACATTTATGGTTGTGTCAACGAATGGTCACACATGAGCAAATATGGTTTGGGATTGGGGTGTAGCCTCGCCGATGTTTTTTCAGCAATTCTATGGATCTATTCTTTAAGGCAGATAACTATTGTGGTCTTTAAAAACCACGGTGCAATTGATATTTGTCTAGATTTTGCTTAGTTCTCTATTTGTCCTCTCTTCCAATGATGACAAGATTAGCAAAGATGTGGAACAACATATAGTGGCCATAGTTGCAATAGATACGGTGGAGAATAAGGCTTTATCAAATTTAATTATATATTTTTTGGCATGATGTTTTTTTATTGGTTTTTATTTTTCTTATTATAAGTCAGATATAAGATGCCCTATGGTGTCTTTGTTCAAAAAAAATTGGTCACCGCAGAAAGAAAATGAGATAACTTAATCGCAAAACGAAAAAAAAAGAAGAAAAAGAAAACCGAAATTACTTGGGCCAAGTTGCCAATGAGTTTTTCTTAGGCCAAATGTACTCGAAAACCTCCGGTAAAAGAATCGACGGCCCACCATGCTACCTAGGCTTTCTTTCTGATACGCTGATCGAACGGCCCACATTTCTCTCCCGCTCGGTACTGGTGGGCCCGTCCCTCCGGGTCACTGACACACCAATCCCCATAGTGGACCCACCCATGCCACCTGGACGACTGGTGGGCGCGGCGGAGAAAGCGAGGAAGCGACTGGGCCCCACATCAACAGTCGTCTCGTCAACGAAGCGAAGCGCCGTTGCGACTTGCGTCCCTCTCTCTCCAAGCTCGGAGCGGAGCACACTCGCCGCTCCGTCTCGCCGGCTCAAGCCCTAGGTGAGATGCTCGTCCCCGATTCCATCATCTCCCTCGCAAGCGCCCGCCGGATCCCCGGACTCGTCTCGCGCGAAGATCTAGCTAGCTCGCATTGCCTCTTAGGCTGCTCGGTCGTCGTCTCGGGGGAACCGGTAGGTGGAGCGCCATCTCCGGCTCCGGCTGGGGTGATTCCTGTGTGAGCGGTTTGTTCCGGGACTCGGGAGCGGTTTGCGACGCCTGGTTGATCGGGGGATGGGGTTGAGGAGTGTTGATTTGGAGTTCAGGTTGGGATTTTGTTTCGTTGGTGTTTAGAGTGGAAATGGCACCGATGGAGGAACGAGGCGATTTGGAGGAAGTGTATTTGCCTCCATTGTTGTCAGTATCCAACGTGGTTTCCGTCTCTGGTTTGTCCTGCTGCCGCGTTAGCTACTTAGCTGAACATGTGTGCTTGAATGCGACTCCCTGCATCAGTTTTGCTTCCTTGCCCTCTATGAGCTTGCAGGTTCTGATCTGATGTCTGGAATTGCAGCTGGATCTCATTGCCATATCGATGGCAGTTGATCAGTTATTCTGTAGGTTTAGAGCCTCTTCAAGTTTTAGGGACTGGAAGTATATTGAGAGTTCGTGTAATACAGTCAGATAGATGTGCTTAGCCATTTCTTTTTTGCCTGGTAATGGTGGATGTACAACTGGAGTAGTGATCATTTCCGCGTTGTTCATTCACTACATTTATGTTGTTTCATAATCTAACTGCCTAACACATCTGAAGATATCAGCACTTACAGTTACTGGGATAGTGAACAACCATAGTGTCGCGCTTGATTTGTTTTTAGTCAATTCTTCAAGCTCTCTTTTTTCTACCTCTCTTTCTCTCTTCAAGTTCTAAAGATCCTTATTGCTTTGCAAAAATATGAATGAATCATTCAGCTTATTCGAATTTCTATGCAGATTAGTGGGTCCACTGTAATTTTTGTATGACCTTATCTGGGATGGATATTGCTTTTAAAGCAGACACAAACTCTTCTACTTCCCAGCAACACTTGTTGCATTCAACCAAGTACCAGTGTCAGTATGGTTTCACTCACTTGAGTGAAAGAAACAGAAGTCCTATTGTACTGTGTGTAAGAGCTGTTTCTGGGAAATCAGACTTTGATTTCATTGATCCTTCTTGGAAACAAAAGTACCAAGAAAACTGGAATAGGCATTTTAGTTTGCCGCATATTACAGATATATATGATTTGAAGCCAAGGCTAACTACATTTTCTCTGAAGAAAAACAGGTTTCTTCATGCTCATCACTGTACTTCTTGAACTTGTTCTTATTCTGAAGAGATGAAACTGTAATAGGTTCCTCATTTAAAAAGAATATCTGTTACTATGACAGGACTGATGGTGGTAATTTATCAGCGGATATGTGGAATGGCTATGTAAATAAGGATGACCGTGCACTTCTGAAGGTCAACGCTGAGCACATATAATGAAAAGTATTTTTCAGTATTTGTAAATGCATACATAAAAAAAATCCACTCTCAAGACCTTTGTGCAAATTACTGTGTAAAACTACCTATTTGGAGGGTACGCAGTAGTACATTACACCAACGCTCCAACTTTTAGTTATTCATTTAGTCACCTGGTCACTTCTTGGCAGGCATAACCAGATAATCTTGAAGGCAACATATCGGAATTCAGTATGCCGTCTTCATGGTGGATTAATTGTTCCCATTAATTTCTATTTTTCATAGTGCAGAACATTACTATAGATAGCACCAATAATACAAACCATATGAGTAGACGCTTCAGTAGAACTGTAAATATTCAAGTGAATAATCTTCTTTTTGTAACTATAGTTTGCACTTCACATAATTTGTTTCTTCAGGTGATAAAGTATGCCTCCCCTACTTCTGCTGGAGCTGAGTGCGTAGATCCTGACTGTAGTTGGGTTGAACATTGGTATGTTCTGATGCAGCACAGTAGTTAATTTGCCTCTTTTTTTTAATTATGAAAGCTGTTTTCCCTAAGAAGCTTGGTGAAACATTAGCTTATATGACTATTCATCTCTTTCTACGGTGAGTATGGCCAGTAAATGAACACTTGATAATGTTTACATTCTCATTTTTCAAACTTTTTTATATTTAAGAATGGACAAAGGGTAGGGCAGTCATAGATGGTGTTCAAGATGGATGAAGATGAAGATTAAGTAAGGGCACACAAAACGATAAAGCCATTAGCATACGATTAATTGTATTTTAATTATTACAAACTTGAAAAATAGATTTATTTGCCATTTTAAAACAACTTTTATATAGAAAGTTTTCACAAAAAACACACCATTTAGCAGTTTGAAAAGTGTGCTAATGAAAATTGAGGAAAAAAAATCTACATTTTAATCAGAAAAGAGCAGGGCCATAATTGCTTTCAATAGGATTCATCGTGCAGGGCCTCGTAAGGAGATATACTATGAACCCGAGGAAGTAAAAGCTGCTATTGTTACCTGTGGAGGCCTCTGCCCTGGTTTAAATGATGTCATTCGACAGGTAATTGTTCAAGCCATTTTGTGTCTTCAAAACTGTTGCTGTGTTGAAAGTTGAAACTCTAAAAATAATTTCCATTGACCATGTTAGGAGTAGGGAATCATGTATGGGTTATTTAATGAATGTTTAATCAGATGCCACAAAACGGGTGAGGCAGATTATAATTTATTGGATCTTATGTGTAATGGTTATGTATCAATCCTGTGGGTATTCTTTGGTTAGTGCTGGTGGCAGTTAACTTCTGAATAAACCTTATATAACATTATAACTTCAGAGCTATACTTTAGGATGTTTCATTATCCTGAACCAGAACTCCCTGCTTTGAAGACCTTGCAGGTGGAGTTCATTATATGCTTTTAATTAATGTTGACAGATGTTCAATAAATTAATGTTTTGTTGTATTAAGATGACAGTGCCCACGTAATTCTGGCTAGCACTTTGCCTGTTTCATAACCAAGCTTTCCTATATTTTCAGATAGTATTTACATTGGAGATCTATGGGGTTAAGAACATTGTTGGAATTCAGTTTGGTTATTGTGGATTTGTTGAGAAGGGCTTAAAAGAAATGCCTGTAAGTATGCTTTTCCATATTCTCTCAGATGCTCAAGGGAGCTTAATGCTATCATGGAATTACAATTTGATGACAACCTTCAGCTTTCACGTAAAATGGTGGAAAACATAAATCTTTCTGGTGGAAGTTTCCTAGGTGTTTCTCGTGGAGGAGCTAAAACTAGTGAGATCGTCGATAGTATACAAGTAAGTGATCTGAAATGAAAGCCTTTGATTCAGGTCTTGCTGGCTTGCTGCTTTGATATAGTTCAACCTGATCTACTTATGCTTGTAGGCCAGGAGAATTGATATGCTTTTTGTAATTGGTGGAAATGGTAGCCATGCGGGAGCTAATGCTATCCATGAGGAGGTTGATATTTCTATATTGCATTTTATTCATTCATTGTTATTTATGCGTCCAGGCACTTATAATAATAGAATGCTTTGGGCCTCTTTGGATTTAATCGCCACTTTGAGTAAAACCTAGTATATAGCAGTTAGGCCCATATTTAACCTGACTGTACACCTGGATAGGGCATACTGGAATTATAAACCCACACCTCCAATCTGGCACTAAAAATGGAGGTAATGAGGGAGCTAAAAACATAATATTATCTATTCTCTAAGAAAAAGAGTACCTGGTCCCAAATATCCAATAAATGTGATTATTTATATTAAACTTTTGCCAGAACTATAAATCCTGCATCTTGTGCATTATTTTGTCCAGGAAGGTCATTTTAAATATCTCTCGTCCAAAAAATCTTCTGGATTTAAAACATGTACTTTATGTTTCATGCAATATGATTATTCATGCTAGTTTATGCTCATGTATTTTTCTGGTTTGCAGTGTCGTAAGAGAAAACTGAAAGTGTCAGTTGTAGCAGTTCCAAAGACAATTGATAATGATATACTATTCATGGATAAGACTTTTGGTTTTGACACAGCTGTAGAAGAAGCTCAGCGTGCCATCAATTCTGCCTACATAGAGGTACAGTGGTATTTCTTACCTCTTAGCATGTTTTACCGTGGAAACTTCAATGAAGAGGATTTTCTGTATGGTTGATTGTTTCTGTTTTCAGGCACGTAGTGCGTATCATGGAATTGGGTTGGTCAAATTAATGGGAAGAAGCAGTGGGTTCATTGCCATGCAAGCTTCTCTTTCTAGTGGACAAATTGATGTCTGCCTAATACCCGAAGTCTGTAAACACTATGCTGACAGATTAGTTTTTTTGTTTCCTATCTACTGACAGAAGTGTACTATCGGAATGCAGGTATCTTTTACACTTGATGGAGAACATGGTGTCATGCAACACCTTGAGCATTTACTGCAAAAAAAGGGATTTTGCGTGGTTTGCGTTGCTGAAGGTGCAGGGCAGGTAAGATGCAGTGCATGGTGTCTTAGCCTCTTAGGGTTTTGCACAGATGAGTTCAACAAATACTCATACAACTCACTAAATTAAATGGATGGAAATTTGATTAGATTCTCGGATTTGCTCTTGCAGGATTTACTGCAAAAATCAAATGCAACTGATGCATCAGGAAATGTAATACTTAGTGACTTTGGTGTCCACATGCAAGAAAAGGTATCTGCTCATGTTAAACCCCCTTGGGCAAACAGATTTTGTATTCAGCATCTTATTTAATGAACATAAATTCTTGAAATCATCTGGTAACCAACCATTCTGTTTTGCTAAAACCAGATTATGGATTATCGAGCGGATTATTTGTGCCACGCTTCCAAATATACGATTTCTCGAAAAATTTTCTTTATCAACATTGCTTAGATTACTTTTTCCAAGCTAGTAGTCAGCTTTATATTATATTATATTTAATTAAACTCTATAAGCAATAGATCATCCATCATCCATTATCCACCATTTCAGCTGTTTCAAATTCCTGCTGGACCTAGCACTCACTAACTGCAAAATTTTGTTGGTTTGATGGCACACAACAAAAACCACCTATTTTAAACTGGCAGACCGATGTGACAATTTCCTCTTATTCTTTCTTTTGTGGATTTATCTACATTCATTTCGTGTATGCTACTTTGCTAGTGCTGTGAGCTTAATTGTTAAATATTGTCTGGGTACAAAGTTGCCTCTGTAGTCTGCTCCAACATTGCAATCCCTCTATTCTTTATGATGTTCTATTATAAGTTAATTCTCATTCAATGACACTGGTATCAAATTCCAGATTAAGAATCATTTCAAGGACATCGGTGTTCCAGCTGATGTAAAATACATTGATCCTACGTATATGGTCCGGGCCTGTCGTGCGAATGCATCTGATGCTATCTTGTGCACTGTACTCGGACAAAATGCTGTGAGTTCGCGTTTTTCTGTTTGTGCTTGTATAGCCTTCACGGATGTATGAATATCATTTTATCGATCTTATGTAGTTTTAGTGTTTGAAAATCGAATGGTTTCTGTAGGTTCATGGAGCCTTTGCCGGGTTCAGTGGCATCACATCCGGTATTTGCAACACGCACTATGCTTACCTTCCGATCACAGAAGTCATCACAAAACCAAAGCGCGTGAACCCCAACAGCAGGATGTGGCACCGCTGCCTCACGTCCACCGCCCAACCGGACTTCCACTGACCTGTATTTGGCATTTACTTCACTTCTTTGATTGGAGTTAATTTAACATTATTTTGCTACCACAAAGGTGATCAATAAAAAAATATAATACGATGACAAGTAACTCTGTTAGTTTATTTTTAGCACCAAATTTTGTGTGGAGTTGGGCAAGTTAACTGAAATTGTATTGCATTGCTCATGATCATCACAATGCTGAAAAGATGCCTTTCTTCGAGAAAAGGTGTGCAGCAGAATTCCTCGGAAGATCGGCTGCGTGATTTCATCTATGAGGCGTTTATTAATTCTGAAGCAACATCTAGTGTGTCCAACAATGCTACTATAAGCAGACTACTGCTCCCTCCGTTGCTCCCTTCATTTCATATTATAAATATAAGTCATTTTAAATTTATGTTAAATTAAACTTTAATCAAGTTTATAAAATGTTAGTTTCATTAAATCAGTATATTTATTTTGTGTTAAAAATATTGCTATATTGTTCTTTAAAATTAGTTAAACTTAAAATTTTAACTTAAAATAAATTTAAAGTGACTTATAATATAAAATAAAGCAAAAACAGAGGGAGTACTAATCCACCACTAGCACTAAGCAGTCTTAACACTCCCAACATCTTATGTAGGCAACTGATTACATAGCGGTTTGCATAAGATGCGACATCAAGAAATTTCCGTGACAGCTGACAAGCAACCTTCGATTAAGCAACGTAACCAGTTCACACTAGAGTGACAAATGAAATTACAAAATTGTTACAACAATATACGCCTACCGATCACCAGAGCAAGCAAGAAAGCAAAGACCTGGTTGCTTCATCGCCACTCCGACAAGATCTTGCCTCACTAGACTATCTTACCTCCTGGAAGTCAGTTCAGGATGGATTGCAGAGTTCTTCAATATTGTGTTAGAATTCGCCTGCTTCATGCTGCTGAAGCAGTCTGGTTTCCACCTACCCAATACTGTTTCACAGCATACAGTACCTTCTCACGCACAATGGGGCCGTCCTCGTGATCAACCAGCCTCGTGTTCCACTTCATGCCGAGAGCGAGCCTGTTCACCTTCGTCAGGACATCGACATCGTCCCTCATTATGACAGCGCCCTCTGGCCTCAGGATGCGATCCATCTCCAGTAGGACGTCTTCCATGTTGCACCTGATGTCAGTGTTTAACCAGAGAATGAGTCATTGTGGGTAGTTCGAGCCGTGAAACATATTTTAAAGCTTGAGGATCTTACTTGTTTTTGTACAGGGTGAAAAGGCCACTAGCATGGATAAGATCATACGTCCTTGGGTAAGTAGAGAAGGCTTCACACCTGGCACATAGTCACAATGGTTAAGTTCATGGTCATATTTAGAGAATGTGCAATTCAAGCAAACAACAGGCATACCAGTCATGGTATATGCCAATCAATCCTCGCTCGTAAATAGCCCCTAGAGTTGACATCTTTGAAATCGTAGGCACGACATTCATCACCCAAGATTTTGGGGACTCAATGGCGGCAGCAAATCCCCCAAAACCTGCATTCATGTCCATAATGTTTCTGTATCTTCCAGTGAGGAGATACTTGTTCACACTGCTATAAGCCTTGACATGTTTCTTCCACATTTTGTTGTCTTTCTGGTAGGCCTGAGATGAAACACCTGGAATCAGGCCACTAGCAATCCTTGGAGGAACTGCATTGAGCCTGCTTGGGAAGGGCTTGATTGCTCCTCCAGCAACTTCACTTGGATCATTTACATCAGGAATAGGTGTCACACAAGGCTTCATCTTCTTGTACCTGACATTACAGTGGTGAGTAAAAATTAGGATGAGAAAGAGATTATATAACGTTTCAACCAGAACAGTGTGTTTGCAATCCATCAGTAGACCTAAATATGCAACACCGTAAAAAAATGTTTCCCTAAACTGTAAATCGAAAATACTATACTATCATTAACCATGCTCGATATCCATCTGAAGTATCTTCAGCAAATATTAGCAACTCTGTCCTAATGGTTATTTAACGAAACTAGACGAATGGCATACCAGACGTCATCTGCATTTGTTGAGTCACACATCTGCACACTGGATTCATCTTGCCTAGAGGGACAAGACTCGGTGTTTAATCTTTTCCTCCATATTGCCATCTCACCAATCTCTTTGACTTTTTCCCAACATAGAAGGTCAGCAATTTCCTCTATTTTATTCTGGTCCGCCTCAAGATCTTTCTTTGTACGCTGCCAACCCTTGTAGTTCACTTTCCAATTAATCGGAGGCCCTGAAAGCACCCAGTATCCACCAGGTCTTAGAACCCTATCAACTTCCATCATGTATGTTCCACCTGCAAAATGACAATAATTATGACTTCCAAAAAGAACTGCATGAGAATGTTACATAAGCAACATTATAAATGGATTTATCCAGAAAAATCTTAGCCTTGATGCAGAATACAAGAGACTGCAACGCCATATAGGCTCACCATTTGCTCCCCATGGAATCAAACACCTGGAACAGTGGGCCATGTCAAAGGCTCTTGATGGGTAAGGGAGTTTTATTGTGCCAAGAACACCGATAACAGCTGGGACACCCCTCTCCAGAGCAAACTGCACTTGTGCCTCATGTGAATCTCTTGGCGCAAATGACATCGCCAAGACATTTCTCTTTAATAAGTAAGCTCCCCAGCTAGCCACCTGAAATAGTTTCAGCACATTCAGACACGATCTAGAACCTGCTACTTAAAAAAAGGTTCAAAGTGACAATAAGCCCTTACCCCGCAGCCAGTGTCCAATGCAGTCCTGATGGTTCCATTGGTGATTGGAATAACTGATGCAAGTTCATCAATGTACTTATCAGCTCCTTGAGGGAATTGTGTTCCTCCGCCAGGGAATCTGAAGACATTGCCTTCATACTGCACCCAGTTCTGGATCGCTTTCTCAACCGTCAAGCTCTTATAGGGACAATTTGCGAAAGGAACATAGTCCCGACTTTTCGGCCATGGGAATGGAGCTACATATCCCTTAGGTGGCGGTATCAGGCAGTGCAGCTTTTCTTTCTGTGGTGGACAATGCCGCTCCCTGTAATTCATATTCTCCCGAGGAAATTTCATCGCTCTGTTCTGATCTTGGCAAGGGGTATAATCCGTGTAGCGATCTGGGCATGGCTTAAAGTTCTTCACGAGCGAAACGAGATCACTAGAGCTGGCTTTTTTAGAATGGTGCGTGTCGAAGCTAAGGTTAGGCAAGATTGTGCAGTCCGTCCGCTTCGTGATCTCCAGGGCAATGCTGTCCCCCTTTCCAAATCCGCTCTTTTGCCATGCCCCTAGGATGTAGAAGAAGCAGCACATGCCAATCACTATGCATAGCGACACAGTGCTTCTGGTCCTGTTATCTGCAGAACTCCCCTTCACAGCCATGGCTTACCTGAGGAATTGGTCATTCAAGAAATCAGTTTTTTTAACTAACCATGAGGGTAAATACAATGCAAATCTATACAAAGAATTCAACTAAATCCAAGGAGATTAAGACCTAGTAGCTGACCCAGAGTGGAGAATGGGGAAAGCTTTGAGAAATGAACTGCTATTTACTATCATATACTCCAACTCTACTACGCAGCAAAAGAAAGAAATATTTGAATTTGATTGCTCGCAGCAAAGAAGAGAGACCAGAAGAAAGCTCTCTCAGCAAAATCCAAACAAGTTAAGCGCTTCTCACTAGCAAAAATGCCCAACGAATCAACCCAAGCCCTGACAGAAAATGCGACCACGAATGCCTTACTGAAGCAAGCAGCGGCCTCACCGGATCTTGCCAAGGAGCATCAAGAACCCATCTTTTAACCAGAAGGCTAATTAAGAGAGAGAGAGAGAGAGAGAGAGAATTGCTCTCACCGGTTGGATTGGATCCAAAGAAACAGCTGTTCCTACGCCAGCTTCCGCGGCCGCCGCTGCGAGGTATGTGCGGCTTCCGGCTGCTAGATTTCTGGGTTTTTCAGTTGGGTTTTGGCGATTTCAGTGGGGGGAGTGAGTGGGGATTCGCCCAACCCGCGAGCTTTACAGTTCGGTTTCCACTCCACTGACGACGGATGAACAGTACACGCGACGCCGCGGAAAATATTTCGCGTCGTATTTTGTTGGAGAGAATAAATAAAGCGAAAAGGGGATTAGAAAAATCGGGGGTTTTTAAAGGGACAACTTGGGCTTTGGAATTGGAGGCGGTCGGTTTCGTAATAGTTAGATCTGGATAGCTTCCGGGTTCGTGGATCAGGGAAAGGGAAAAAAACCCAACGGGCACTAGGGCAACGCTCGGACTTGTTTAATTTGTTACCATTCTTTAACTCTACTAAATTTAAATTTTTAGTATTATCAAATTATAGTAATATAATAAACCAAAAATACTTTTACTATCACTATCTCATCAAGATTTGGTAATTTTTGAAGTTACTTTTCATAAAAATGCTACAAAACACTACACAAATTTTAATACTACAAGCCCAAATACATTCCAAACTTTTGATATTTTGTAACATCAAAAGCTAAAATTTAAATTTATTGTTATTATGATTTGGACAACAAACTTAACATGAAAAAAAAGTAGTAGTTGATTTAGGAAATATTTGATATGATGGTGTTAGGTATTTTGTATGTTTCAAAATATAAATATTTCTTAGGATTTATATTTTCTTAACACAGTTTAAACACAAACGCTCATATACTTACACATATACCTTATCTTTATTAGCATATGATTAATATATATCTCGAGATTGAATTAGTTGTTCTAAACATCTATGGATATGAATAATAAGTCATAAATATGAATAGTTGTGCTAAGTTGTAACTTAAATTTAAATAAATAAATTACATCACACGAGATTAAATTCATAATTTATATTATAATATAAACATTTATATAAATGAGATGTTTGTAAGGAAATATAAGCGATTCAAATTTTAACCATTGAAATGATTAGAAGTGAATCTTCTCTCTATCTTGTCTTTTACTTAAAAAAACCTAAAAATTTTGTTTCTATTTTCGTTATTTAGAGCGACCGGCTTTAACAGCTTTGGCGGACTTAGTGACGTGGGTCGGCTATGGTCGAGACGTACTATAAACCGGTAGCCCGGCACCCGAAAGCGCAGATATTCTGTTTCCTTTGTTTTTCAAGGAGGGGACACCGATCCAGCGTCCGTACCAACAATTCCGCGGAGAATAAACCCGTCGTCTCCCCATAGCGTACGCCCTCCGTTCCTCGCGTCAAGGCAACCGCGAAGTATCGAGGCCGGAAGCCCCGAACCCGACGAGCCGGAGAGAGAACCGCCCCCCCCCCCCCTCCCCAAAAAAAAAACGGCGTGGGCGCCAACGGGGAAGCGATCGGGTAAAGCCGCACTGCACCGCCGCAGTCATGCGAGGTCACATGGCGTCGCGATTGGCGAGTGGGTTCGGCCGTGCCGCATGGGTGCTGACGCCGAGGACTTGCGGAGCGGAATCGGTGGACGAGTGTCGTCGCATCGTCGGTCTGGCCATCCAACCGGGCGATGACCGTGTGTGTGGACCGTGGCTGGGTCAGTGCGGGGAAGAACTGAGCGTCGAGTTGAGTACTTGGGTCCAAGGATGGCGCGACGCACGATGGCTGTGTTTGTCAGCCAAAGTCTACGTCCATGACAGGACACGGGTGAAAAAGCACGGTACTATCTCCACTACTGCTATCACGTATTCGTTTTTGCATAGGAATTGCAGTTTTGCAAATACTCATCTTCCACGTAACCGGTCAAAAGACAAGTGGAAAAAGAGACCCACAGTGCGTAGTACTTTAACAAAGGGTAAATGCATAGACGTGTAAACGTGGTTAAACGGTATACTGTTGTACAGTATGACTAATACTCTAATAGCCTTTGTAGTCACAGCGAGAGGGGAACGGACGTAGAGACTGAAGCGAAAACTGTGAACAAAGACGTAGAGAGGCCTTTGGTCATAATATCGGTGAACTGATGCGCCAATGATACATGAAGCACTCGAAGCTATTCTAGTACGACCTTGTCACGTACAAAATGAATATGTATCTTTATATGCTTCATACGTCGATGATGATGGATCGGGTCGATGATTATATAGACAATATTGACGTTGTCGCAGTAGACGATGATTACAAAGGAGATAGATGCACGGAGCTCCTAGAGAAGCTGACAAAGCCAGCAACACTTGGCGACGGCGTGGACCGAGACATTGTGGTCTGGTGTTTTGAAGACCAGGAGACTAGAGTGTCACCGAGGAAGATGCAGTAGCTAGACGTGGAGCGTCGAGAGTCAGGGCAGCCCGCCCAGTCTGCGTCGGAGTAGCGGTGAGAGAGTCGATGGGGTTGGAGTTGAGATGTAGGCCGCTGGAGAGTGTGCCATTCATGTAGTGAAGGATACGCTTGAACAGCACAAGGTAAGGTTCACGCGGAGAATGCATGAAGAGGCATACTTGCTGAATGGCGTAGGTGAGATAGGCAAAAGAGTGGAGCGGACGTAAAAACTCAGAGAAGGCGCGGATACGAAGAGAGGAGGTTCACGTCCGGGAGGCAGAGATTCGTGTTCGTGGACACATGGATACGTCGAAATGGCTCGAACGTAAGTGGAGAAGTTTCGCGTCCGAGAGCAGGTGAGCGTGTCGAAAAAGCGGGAACCGAGAGAGAGTTCCAACCGATAGAGGGCGGACGAGTCCAGCCGATGAAGACGACGAACGCAGAGTTGCGCCGGCGTCGGAGGAGAAAAGGTGCGCCGAGGCAAGAAAAGAGCGAAGGCGTGTGTGAAACGAGACGAGGAGGCGAATGGAGACTGCCGCCTTGTCACGTGGTGGAAACAAGGGAGGGGAGAGGGTGGTGGAGAAGGAGAAGGCCATCTGCAGAGGAGACGGAGAGAAGAGAGAGCCAAGACGAGAAAGTAGAGAAAAAATATCGGGAAGGAGGTCTGCGATGGAAAGGAAGCGTCGGCTCGCCGGTAGAGAATGCTAGCACGTCGGGAATATCTAGACCTGCTCTGATACCATATAAGAATATAGTATACAATAATAATCTCAACTAGAATTAGGTCTATATATATATATACAGTTCAATGATCCAGTGTTATAACAGATATTATAGGATAATCCAAAAATATTATGACACCATACAAATTAATTTGTTTAAGAAATACCATTGCTATTACTGCTATGTGTAGATACCATTTTGCCCTTAAATGTATAATATATATGTAATTGAGACTTTATTTGAATATTTATAGGAAAACTAAATATGAAAAAAATCTCAAAAAATCACCCAATCAAGTTTATGACAACATCTCCTCCTAGTAACTTTGGCACAAGTATTTTAGCAATGCAGCATTCCAGAAAAATTACCCAAATCCTCAGCCTTTTCTCCAAAATTCAGAAAAATCCCCTTTTGGTCATTACATCGAGCACATGGCGTGGGAGCCGAAGCACCCGCCATGCTACTGCCCGTTGCCGCGACCGAGCCGCGCCAGCACAGCCCTCCTCTCCTCTGCCTCCCTATGCCAAAGCAAAGCCCCCGCGCGCGCACGCCATGGCGCTGCAGCTGCCACCAATCGAGGCCGAGCGCTCGATCCGGCACGCGAACGCCGAGCCGTTGAGCTCGCGACGACGTCACCCGACTGCGCCTACAAAGCCGACGCAAAGCACGCGCCCTGCGCCAAGTCCAGCGTCGTCGGGTGCCGCCGCGCTGCTTACCGGGACAGCGGCGCCGCTGTCTGGGACCACCGCGCTGCCCCCTGGGATCGCCGCGTCGCCTCCTGGCAGAGCCAGACCGCTCTCCCCGGCCGGGAGACCCGCACCGAGGCATGGAACCACCTCATCGATGCCGTCTCGGCTGGGGACCGGCGCTCCGCCACCTGGAATCAACCCACGGTCGTCATCACCAACGGGACCTGCAGCGCCGCCGCCTGGAATCACGCCCCCTCCCCCCCCCCCCCCGGGGGGCGCCGCGTGGATTCGCCTGACATCCGCCGTCGCCGACTGGGAGCGCTGCGTCGCCGACGAGAACCACCAAGCCACCGCCTGGATCGTGACTAGGTTAGACATTTACTTGGTAGGGTTTGTACCGATGGCAATTTGAACATTTAAAAAAAATAAATATATGTAACGTGGTTGGATCCATGACATGTCATTTCTCCAACAAATTGGTTAATATAATATGTTTTTTGTTTGGATGGTATTTATTGGAATAAAGCGTTTATCAATGGTATTTCTTAAATTTTTTAAATTTTTTACAAAGATAACGAATTTTAACCTTTGTTGTTTTTTGTCACTATCTTGACGATTTTGTCGATCTTTGTGGTTTTTTATCTCACAAACTTACATGGTTATGTAACACCAACTTATCTGATTTTTTAAATGAATATATATGACTTTTTTATTGAGGTTTATATGAGATTTTACCAGAGGAGTTTTCAAAATATATTTACCCTACATAAACTGCCGTGATCAAGTATTACAGATATAACGTACCCTATATATCTATATTGGTTTACCATCGAGAATACCATATATTTAATATTATATAAAAAAATATACTTAAGTATGGATAAAATTATAGATAAGAGTCCATTCTGATTACAATAAGACTTTGGAGTTTAACTTAGGGATGAAAAGAACTTTTCTACCCGTATCATATTTAGGGTCCTCAAGTCCTACTTAGATAAGAGGGACATGTAGCATGCTGGGAGACGAGGGAATCAAGTTATAAGTTATAGACATAAGCTACGTCAAAACTACACCCAGGAGAAGCTCTACATTTAGCCGCCGATTACGACTTACCTAATTGCTTCACCGAGATTAATTTAGTGGGCTAGAACAGCTAGCTTTTTCTTATTTGTAGTCAGTGTAACACATCTTAGAGTTATACATATAAACTGGACTATGGCTATTACACTCTTGTGGAGCTTGAACTAGTATAAATATCATTGTCTTCTATCTCTTTATTTTGGTCCAGGATTTACCTTGATTCGCATTTTAAGGAAAGTGGTGTGAAATTCTCAGCAAAACAATAATTGTTCATATTTGACAGTTAAGAGACATCTATCTAAATTTAAATTTTTATAACACCACGATAAATTGCCCAAAAGAAATGACTGCGTTGTCGACCTTAACCCACTTGGATACTTTCTGAGCAGATTCATCATATCAACGACATAGCTCCTCGAGCAAGATATTGTCGATAGCATTGTAGCATACATTTGCATAGAGATCATGAGCTACTCTCAGTGTTATAGATATTGTATATCTAATATTATATGAAAAAATATACTTGAGATGGATAATATTATAGATAAGAGACTAGTATGTCCTGATTACGATAGGACTTTGGAATCTAACTTAGGGATGGAAATAACTTGTCTGCTCGTATCCTATTTAGAGTCCTTGAGTCCTACTTAGATAAGGGTACATATTCTTATATAGAGCCTACCATGTAGGGAGAGAATTAAACCATAAGTTATAATCACAAACTAGGAGCCAGCTCTACATCTAGCCGCTGACTACGACTTACTAGATTATTTCGTAGAGATCAATTTGGTTGTCTAGAATAGCTAGCTTACTCTTCTTTGTACTTAGTGTGATATATCTTAGAGCTATATAAATAAATTGGACTAGTGCTATTACCCAACTAAGACTATTACCCTTATCGAGTGACTGAATCACTATAAAAATACTTATCAACTATCTTGGATCTCATGTATAACTTAAGTTCTAATTGTATCTATGTTTTTAAAATACCCGTCAAATACAAACTGTCGATAGTATTGTTCTTGTTTTCTTCACTCTCCCTCGGTGTCTTCTTTTCATCTATTATTACTTGTTTACAAGAGTGAATTAATGTTTACAGTTTGAAATCAAAGGCGTGAGGCCCCAATGGAACATCAATTTTTCATCCAGAACTCCCCACTTTTTTTTTTCATTTTTTTCAAGCCATAATGACGCACACCCCGGGCTCCCTTCACTTGATCACACCTTAGAATCGTGCCACTTCACAAATTCCATGAAAAGAGCAATATTGACAGTCCATCGTGCGACTCATAAGCGGGCCGTCCGATCGAAGAGACTGAGAAGCACTAGTTCGTTCACATGAAAAGAGTACGCCTATTATGTGCTGAGGCCAACACCAACCATTCAACCATGATTACGCTAGTCTATTATTTTGTGGAACATTTGATGATTTATATTTTTTAAATAGTATATTATTTTTAAGATCTATTTGAACCATCACACTCCACTTAAAACATACAACAAAATGAGTCCAATAATGCAAACATTCAAAAGTAATTTACTCAAACCGTAAAAGTAACTAAGTTTTACGATAAATTTAACTCTTCATAGCATTAAAAGTAAGCATACTGGATGAGTTATTTCAACATAAAATGTGGAGAATATTCACGAGTAAATACAATTATTTTCTTTATTTTGAAGTAATCACTATATTATTTTTTAGAAAAAGTAATTTAGCGTCATATAGGAAGTGAGAGAATAAAAAAATAGAAGTAACACTTCATGGTGTTAGAAGTAAACACACTGCTAGAGGGAGGTAAGTATAGAAAAAAAGTAATTTTCTATAGTATTAGAAGTAACTAGTAAATACACTTAGAGGAAGTAACTTTGAGAAAAGTAACTTTTCACATTATTAGAAATAACTTTGAAAAATAGATATAACTCTAGAAATACCGATAATGCTAGAGGATTTAAAAATAAGAATAAAATTTAAAAGTAATTACACATGACAATAAAAGTACACTTTATGAAATTAGAAATAACTATTCTACATTTTTTTATTCTTATGTACGAAACCCTAGTTTTTTTCTGTGAATATGTTTTTCTTTTTGCCGTGACACGGGGAAAATTTGCATGTATATATGTGTTGCGGCCTCAAAATTGCATGTATGTGTGTGTTGGTGGGTTGTGCGTGCGTAGCATGGTACTGTTTGGGGAAAAAGAAACGGTAGGTCGCTAGTTTAAACAATCGCGCTACTGCGCGCTGTGTAGTCCCGTCCTAAACTTGCTAGCAATCTTGGCTTCCAAACGCGTTGTTGGTAAGAGTCGGCCCACACCATGTCCTAAGATAGTTTAGCAGCGAACTCCTTTTATGGGATAAGAATTAGGTTACTTTCGAAATGGAGGATTGGTAAAAGATTTGAAGGATTTAATTTTCTTAGGATTTTTTTATAGACCTCTTTCTCAGAGAAAAGAGATAAAAAAAATTCATAGAATTGTATCATGTGGTCAATTCTATAAGGAAATTAGATCAAACGACTTCTTATCCTGTTTCCTGTAAAATATGCTACTTTAATTTTTATTTTTTTTCAATAGAGTCTTAAATGCTGACATGAAAAAAAATCACAGCGTGAAATATATCCACTATTCTAAATTACAACCCATCCAGCCTCGTGGTTGGCATAATTGAACTAGCACGAGAGACAGGCTGCCAAAGTGTTGTTGTACCATGCGACAGTTGAAAGTACGTTACATAAATCACACCTTCACATTCCCGTTAGTTTAGGAACTCGTGGTTCCTTAGGACCACGGAAGCCAGATGAAAAGATCTATTTTGCGCCAATGGCTCTATTAGTGAAGTGTGCATATGACGTGAGAAAATGAGACGATGATGCGGTCTCCTTTTAAGCGGGTGTGTGCGCCAGCAGTCCGAGCAATCTACTACCCAGTCGATCAAGCCGAGCGTGGCAGGTAATCCTCTCACGGCCTCCAAGCCGCCACGACTGGACCAATGCTCGCGCGAGTCGCCGGCTCCCTGCGTACCAACGCACGCACACCGCGACTCGCGTAGCGGGCCGCATGCGTGTGGCGTAGCCGAGACGGATATACATTTTCTCGCCAGAAAAAGTCCACGTGAGGTCCTTAACAGTTTCAGTACTATATATATAGGCCACACTTAATATCTAAAACAGTGTAAATTAAGGTTTGGACAACGGTTTTGGTTTGGCACGTAGCGTGCTGATCTGGTCATCCTTGTTCTACGTGGTGTCTATTTGGTACTAAAATTCATAGGACTTACGTGTCATTAACATCCTCTCCCTTCCTCTCCACTCTTCTCTCTCCCATCTCTCTCAGCCAAGCCAATGGATGCGTTGAAGGAAACAGTGAAAGAGAAGGAAGTCCAATGTGGCGGTGAGGCCTGCCACGGTGTTGTTAATAATCTAGTTGTGAGCTGCTGTGGTAACGGTAGATCGAGTACAAAGCAGCTTAAGCTACCACAACGATGGTGGATCAGCGATGGAGCTCATAGAGAAGAAGCAAGGCAGCGGTGGTGGCTGAATTGAAGAGGCTCCTCTAGTCACAAGGTGGTTATGGCAGGGAGCCTCACTCAGGAGGCCATGGTCGCGGCCCTCACCTCTACCACAGCATGCAACCACCACTCAGTTCCTATGGGCAATTCATCCAGCCTACAGCCTAGCATTGGTGTTGGATGTCACATTGATTTACTGGTCTTTCTGCTGCACACCACGCTCGGAAAAGGCTACGGTCAGTGCTAGCCTTGTGGTGGCCTTGGATGGAGATGTAAGAAGAGGATGTGGCGGGGATGGTTAGCGAGAAGAGTGCGATGTAGGTGGAACTCGTGGCCACCATGGCTTTCTCCTTTTGTTCTGTGTGAACGTGGCCTCTGCTTAGAAGGAAATGGTTTTTTTTAATCAATAGGAGGCATGTCCATTGGGGGAGCCCCTGAGCGACAATGGGATCCTCGAGCATATGATCTAGCTACCAAAATTTAGGTGCAAGCGTTGTTCACTTGAGCTGGCGTTATTATTATCAAAGATGGAGAAGAAAAAAAAACAAGGAAATGAAAATGGAAAAAGGGATAATATTTTAATTTCATGCATTATGACATAAAAAATAAACCGGTATAAATAATTATGAAATATCAATAATTATATAATTATAGTAAAGATATTAGTAATTATGTAATAAATAAGAGTATAGTTGTTAACGTCAAAATTTGATAAGTCTATCTATAAATTAGAAAAAGACGATCGGTTTAGTAAAAAATAATCCGATTACTACAGAGAAGAAGTCGATCAAACGAAACAAGTAAGGATTCGATCTGATTATAGAAGACTATCCAAATGAGGCCGAGTCTAAGGAGAAGTCGTGAAAATCACGATATGATAATTTATCTATTTAAATCGTATCTTATATTGATATGGATATTTAGTTAGTTCAGTTTACTTATATTTCCCTTTTATATTTATAGGAAATAACGTCCGATGGTTGTTATAACGGTGTCGAACTTTGTAATGCCAGAGTATAAATATAAACCCTCTAAAAGCCTGTAAATTATCTCTCGATCAATACAATTTTGGTGCATCACCACCCTATCTTATTTAGGTTATTACCAGCGGGGTCTAACTCTCGACGCGGGGCTACATTGGTTCAGTTCGATCTCTGGCGAAGGGATAAGTCCTGCCACTATCCCTATACGCTCTGCTCCGTCTAAGCCTGCATCGGTTAGGTTCGACCTCTTAGTCGAATCGAGCGTACCTCATCACGTCCGTGCGAGGTACGCCGGCGCGTCGGTCTCCCTCCTCCTTTCACGGTCTCGTGCTGCATCGGTTAGGTTCAACCTACGAGATCGGCGGCGGTGGTTCGAGCTGGCATCCCAACGGGTTTTCGTGCGACGTCTCATTAGAGTGAGTAGCCGACGAGTTATCCTCAACGCAGGCCCCACATCCGTCTCACGTATCGTCTAACGATCGATTTTCTAGGGGTCAGTTCGGACACGTCAGACGCTTCCTGGTACTGTCTCGGTTCGGTCCGATCTTTCAGAGTTTGCGTTTGACGTGGCCGGCGTCGAGATCTAGTGGGTTTCGTTCCCCATCGGCTCAAGCGGTCGATAAGTTTAGGTGTAGGCCTGCATCGCACGTTTGGCCGGTAGGTAGCTGATGACCTCGCCTCTTTCCTTCCTCGTTGTCACGTTCTATCTAATCCTCCGTCGTCTCCGTGTCATTAGTCCCTGACCTCATATTGTCTCGGTTCGGTCTGATCTATCGAGGCTAGTCCTAATGGTGCCGTTACCGCGGTCGCTGGTCCTCGTGGCTTCGCGGGGGATTAGGCCCCACTCCGTAAGTTGGATGCAGCGGAGTGTCATCGGCTCTTTGCCCAATAGGTTCTCTAATCTGTTCCACGCGTCTATCTCTTACGTCTCTATTGGCTATTCAGCCGATACTCGAGCGCTACAACTTCCGTCAACAACTAGGAGAGATCCCGCGTGCTTTGCTATCCTTTGAATATTCTTTGGTGTCCCCATCGGCTCTATGGTCAATGGATCAGGATCTCACTTTCACTACGCTTGAAGCCATCACATCCTTCGTCGATATTTGCTTACGTCTTCATCAGTTTCCCGACCAATAAAAGGGCATCCTAATCTTTATCAGCGACCAACTGATAACAGGAGCCATCCGGACACAACCGATGATCAACTCGATTCTATCAGTGACCAGCCGATAGCGAGAGCTCGTATCAGTCAATTGTCCGACTGACCCGTTCGTCTCACCTCCTTATCAATTATAGGGTTAAATTTACTGGCACACTCTCGGACCTCAAAACTTAAAGAACCTCTACTAGAGCTAAATAGATCTCTCATGTCTCTGCATGACCGAGCCTTCATCTCTCCCCGGTCGGACCTCCATTTGGTCCGATCGGACCCTGTCCCATAAGATTTGGTGACGAGCAATAGCATGATAGATTTTTTACACCGCTAACTACATTTGAATATACCATATTGATGACCTCCTCTTTTTTTAAGCACATGTTTTGTCCTTTGCAATATCTTCACACGTTCACTAAACAAGTGCCTTGGTTTAAATTAAATTAGCAAAAAATTTAATTCAGTTATTTTAGCCGATAGATCGTCTACGCCAGGACTTAATCGAGACCACGATTCGCAAAGCCGGTACCGTAAGACAAACATGTAGGCATAATGTGTTGGGCCTCTTGAGCCTTGACTTGTTAGTCACGTCCTATCCACTTTGCGCTCTCAGTCGCAGGCGGTGCCGACGTCCTGCTGCGGGATTCTGGCGCCGCTGCCGCAATTTGAGTAGACAAAAAACGACGCCGGCTCTGCCGAGTGAATTTCATAATACCTGGTGCTGTGAATCCGTGATACTGATACAGTGGTGTTGGCGCCTAAATTTGACACTTTGGATTTATAGCAAGAATGAGTAAAAAAATTAGAGCTTTCTCATGATGACCGATCGGACCGTCATCGTCAGACCGAAGAATAAACTGTGGTTGTACCGTGGTTGTCCGGGCGATCGGACCAACAGCCATGAGTCTAAATCTAATTAAGACGTTATCATGTTTTCTTGCCTAAGCTTAAGATTTTTTAAGTTCTAATTAATCTTTAAGCCTAGAGAGAAAATCCTGTAAAGACAAGACCAACAATTTTTAAGGGCAATGACCGATTCTCTCTCCGTAAAACTCAACAGCAAATCATATTGTTATACTTTTCAATTTTTAGTCATGTATTCTACTTATCTAGTATATTAGTTCGTTCGTCTTTATCTATTTGTGTTGTAAATCGTTACGAAATACTTTGTAGTTTATCCTCTAAACCTTCTGATTTGATTACGAGACGTGTGTTTACCTTTAAATTGATCTAAATCAAGCGAAGAGGCTGATTTGATCGCTAGTCAGTTTGAATTTTTTTAAACCCATCTGGTCAAAGAGCTTCTTAGAATCAGGTGGTTGGTAAGTCTATAATATCACGAATCATTAGGTGAATCCGTATTCACCGAAAAAAGCGCCAACAAGCTGCATCATTCCTCTGGAATTGTTCAGGCGTCCAGCAATGCATAGCCATAGTACCGACCATTACAACCGTATATATGTAATGTATATAGCTCTATAGCCACAGCCCCTGGCCGACCGGCCGGCCGTGCTAAAAAAAACAATCGATGTACTGGCATGTTACAACTGTAACCGTATTATACGTAAGGAGGTATGACGAATCGGCCACTTAGGTAGGTGGTCGAGTCTGCATCATGTGAGCAGAGTTCGCTACTGAAATGATAAAAGAGTTCGACTGTCACTGAATCTTTCCCGGGCAATTGGGGCAGCCGCGCTTGGTCTTACGGTTGTTGTAGCGGGGGCACTCGCCCTTGTTGCCGTAGAAGCCCGACAGCACGGTTGCAGCACTTGTTGCAGGAGAAGAGGCACGGCTTCTTGTACTGCGTCTGGCTGCACCGGTACGTGCACTGCGGCGAGCACTCTGCACCCACCCACAAAATTCACCACGCACACGTACAACATTTGTTAGCATCTGGCTACAGCCGTGTCTTGGACAAACCATTGAAATGTTGCAGCTGGTTACTGCTACATTCCAGAGTGCAGATCTTGCTTGTTTCAAGTTATCTGAATTGTGGATCATCACTGAGTTATCACTAATGAGTGGATTGACTATACTGGTCCACTGTACTTCAGCTGTGCAGGAGATGTACTTGGCAGAACACTGCCTGTGCTGTTAGTCTGTTACCTAGCTGATCCACCATGTGGTCTACACAGTACAACTAATATGCAGATGGACGACGCATACATGCCACAAAGGACAGATGAAAGGTGAAGGGGTGAAAAAAAAGGACGTATCACTTACGATAGCTCTTCAAGCTGCCCTGTCCTCCCTGCAAATTACGATTTTTTACGCAAACAAAGTAACTAGTGTGAAGTGATAAATCTGCTGGATCTCTGAAATTGAACTAGGGATCGATTCAGCTACGAGGAAACTAACCTTACTCACTTGGTACACATTATCATCATGCTCACTGGTTCCCTTGGCCAGCACCTAATTGAAAAAAAATATGCAAGAACAGCTAGTTAGCTGATGATTAAGCTTCTCGGAGAAACTGATGAACTCGGCTCACCATAGCTAGAAGACTAGCAAGATCTTAGCTTCTGTTCGGGGACGGAGATGGCAACGAGAGTAATGGCGGAGAGGACAAGTAGCCTAAGCCATTTCGCAAGCTCCACTAACTGAAGAGAAGGCACCACTGCATTGTTGGTGTCAACTGTGTTCAGCGATGGAAAGCAGAGAAGCTAGCTCGAGTTCTGTGATGAAGAGTAGTGAGATGGAAGACGCGGTACATATTATAGGCTTAGCAGTGGGTTCCAAGAGGAGTTTGCCACTGTTCTTTCTCGCCATGGAGAAGCTGGCAAGTTGGGGAAAACAGCGAAGCAGTACATGGCATCATCCCAACATGCGTCAAAAGGAACCAACACAGTGACAGGAGCTAAGTACCCATGGATATGCATGTAACCATGTTCAGTTCACCTCCATCAAACCTTTTCATCATAGCCTAGGGGCTGGAAAGATTCTATATATATCTTGTTTAAGGTTGTCTCTATGTCCATTTACTAATCACTAGGCCCATATCTTGACAGGTAATTAAAATTACTAACTTGGCCCTGGACAATAATATACAACCCTAATTAAGTCTACATTGATCGCGTCATTTCTTAGGTGTTGATTGAAAAATGTAAACTTACCGCTGAAGTGATTGTTCCAGGCTATTGCCGACTACTGCCGTTACGGGCGCCGTTGTGCTCAAGCTAATAGATCCCAGAAATTGTTTTTTGGGACACTCCACCGCTCAGATCGGCGCACATCGTAGTAGCTCAGCTAATTGAGCTAGGACCATGAATGCATGTGGGCGGTGGTGGTGAACTGATGTAGTTGCGTGGGTAGCTGCTGCATGCAGGTTGCTAGTTTGCGCGCGTGCATGTGCCGCTTCACGTGGACGCCCGTCCAATCCGGGAACACGTGCAAGTGAGCTTAGCATAGACTGAGTCAGTGAGACTGACCTGTCAAAACTATTTGGTCCAAGATCTGAAACTTAGCTTTATCTTCTTTATTAGAAAATTAAATGCGGGAGCTCATTAACACTCTTTCTTTAAAAAATATATATTTATATATTCTTGAAGATGATAAATGCATGTACATGATAACAATGTGAACCAATGGGTGAGTTACTGGTGGAGGCCACCGACGGAATCATTGGGTGGCCGCCCGGGCTCGTGCTGATGCTGATGTGCATAAGCACCATGGTCACAGCCGCGAGAAACCACTGTGAGAAATTACCTTAGCTATTTGCTTCCATCTCAAATAAAAAAGTCGTTTTAAATACATGTAGCCAATCCAAGTTAATTTTGACCATAAAAATCATTTAAAATATATATTTTAAGTAAATGAGAATGATATATTTAAGTTTGCAATGTCAAGAGCTTTCATAGTATAATATTACACTTGTACAACATTTTTTTAATTTATGTTTACCACAAGGTAGTCAAAGCTTATTGTTGACTATTTCAAAAGCATGTTTTCAAGAGCAGAGCAGATAAGTAATAATAACCTTCCGGGCTCGATGATGCCTCTAGCTAGCTCCACCACTAGTGGATGCTAACTTTAATATATATATATATATAAATAATGGAGTGTTTAGTTTTCAATCGTCTAAATTAACATAACTTTTCAATTATTTTCGGATGGTTTAGATTGCACCTATGAGAAACATTAACTTTATCTCTTCACTTTGTCCTTCATACAAAACCTACAAAACGAGCGGCCCCTCCACGTCAGCATAGGCATCGCCACCTCACTACTATAGCATACCATCCTTAGGTCTCACTAGCATCGGTGAACCCCACCTGCTCAGCTTTCTTTCTCCCATATCCATCGTCCTTTTCCTCTTTATCCATTGTTCTTCTCCAACTCTAGCAGGAGACTCCGATGACATCAAAGCCCCTACCCAATCCTTCCTCATCTCAAACTCATGCCATTGGATCTATCTCTTCGTCTTAACCACTCTCGTTGTTGTCATCTCCGATATCAACACTGTCCACTACCAGCCTCCATCTCCATGGCTTTGATAGCATTCTTGTTATCTCACCGCCTGCCCATCCGTATCCATCATCCCTTTAAAGCTGTCCTCATTGCCCCCTACTTCTCCACCATCTCCCAACCCTAAAACTATAATTCTTACATACTTTAATAATAGAAGGGCGATAAGAAAGATGAAGAAATCATCAAAAAGCTGATCATTGTCATCACCGGTAAACCCTTAGCTACCCCTTCTCCCTATCCCCCTGATTAAGAGGTTTAAGTTGATTAAAATTGCTCACAATTTTGGTCACGTGAAATCTTGCAATTCCTTAAAAAAAACATGCTGTACATGATCGATACTGTATAGGAATGCATGATAAGGACATCAACACTATCGATACATCTACTCATGGTCTAATTACCCGCGCTCGTATACGTCAACTTAACTATCAGGTGAGTTCATTCTTGAGTTTACGCTCCTTTTCTTTATACCCTAAAGACACGTGCACTCTTATTTTACTCAGGAACGATAGAGAGGATCCAACGGGGAGAGGATTAGCGCGGGTGGATTCGGACTGCAGTATAGTGCCAAATTCTGACGGCCACCACGACTTCATGCGAACTCCGATTTGGGCTTGCAAGTAATTAATGGAAAAATTATCAAGTCTACTTTCAAATGGATCTGGCCCCATGCCAATATATGTTTTGGAGCGGCCGCAATTATTATTTTTCTACCGAGTGTTTTTCTGTCCACGGTGTTACGTCACCTCTTTTGGGCCTAATAGGCCGTGTATCAAGTTGGGCCCATTAAGGGCGCGTCCTAGGGTTGAGCACGACCCCAGCACCCCTGTGGTCATCTCCCCTTCTTCTTAAACCTTCAGTTGCCGCCAACAACAGCGGGTTTTGTTGATTAGAGTTAGCGTCTTGCTACTTACACACAGCGCGTGTGTCAGCTAGACCGCCCGTCTGTTTGTCTCCGGAACCCCGCTGTATTGTGAATTCAGAGTGAATCTTTCATCTCAATATCTAGCAAATTCAGTGGTTGTTTTACTTGTTCTTCGATTGCTTGTAGGACGAGTGCCCTAGTGGCTAGGTTGTCACGCACCGCAAGTTCGTATCGACCATCGGAGACAGTGTATCGGTTGCTAACGTGCATCGTCCTTGGACGGTTGTAGTCAGGTCGTGAACGTCACCTCCATCCTACAATCGAGTTATCCTCCACCTCTCAATAAAAGATCGGGACTAAACCCTAGCGGGTTCTCATCAGTTGGTATCAGAGCGTAGTTAATCGGTAAGAGACTTTCTGCACTTGATTGTTTAATTTATTTTCCTATAGTCTAGAAAAAGCCAACCAAAAAAATAGTGGATTAGTTCTCCGCAATTCTAAGAACCCTTTGAGCCTTTTTTTACTAAGATTGCCTAGTTAGGGCTTGTTAAGTTTTCGATTGCATGGTTGTGTTAATTTACTGGTCTTAGTGTTTGGGTGATTAGAGTTTTGAGTTCTTGCCACCGCACATCACCATATTCTCCACTGCCACCACCACCATTGTTTTAGCCGTCACCACCACCACCAACGCTGCCACCCACCAAATCACTTTCTATCCATAGTTTGATCTGTTTCTTTTTGTGTTTTGTATTGCCTTTGATATTGCCGCCACTAGAAAGTAAATAGAGCCCTGATTCGAGTGATCTTACTTAAATCAGTCATATCTTTTTCATACATACTAGAATTAGGCGTATAATATACCCACGGACATCTACAGAAAAAATTGCATCCATTTCTCCCTTGCCTTGCCGGGTTTGGCAAATTTAAAATTGTCAAATTCTGCTTGAAAAATTCTGTTTTCGTGGCGAGAAGTTTCGGGACCCCTTTGGATAGAACTTTAAAAAAATTCCACATGTCTTATGGCGTCCTTTGTGGTTAGGCTCGTGTCTCTACTTTGCCTAGCCTAGGACCAGCACGGTACCAACCTTGAACGATTACTCAACTTGCTTTAACTAACGTGGTTTCTAGTACTTCCTTGTGCATTACTTTTAGCCCTCCTATAGCTCCACACATATGACTGCAGATTGACTGGCCTTGTTGCTACGGCACCGATACACCTCATTCCACGGTTGTAGACTTATCGGTTGTCGTCACCCCTCCTATAAGCATGGTAAGAATTGGTAAGAGCTTGTGAGATAAGCTAAGAGTGAGCGTCTTTCAGTAGCCATACCCCAATAGTTGTAGGGATTAATTTTCATCAACTGTTTTCATTGTTGTTTTGTTATATCAACCATGGCAGGTTTGGAGGAAGAAGATGATGCATCCCATTCTCCACACACCAAGCTCATCATACAGCATTTTGCAAGGCAAGTGAAGCGGCACACGAAAGGACTTGATGCAAATTTGCAGGTGACGAATGGTAAGATTGGGAAACTAGAGACCACACAGATCGATGCCTCAACCAGGCTTGTAGGGTTGGAGGCATCGGTTGCGCCTATTGACAACAATTTTGCTATACTTGTGAGGCATTTTGATGACCTGAATGCTAGGGGCCGTGATTGGCATAATGAAGACGACATTGATGGTGAGTACAGTGAGGACAACTTCAATGATGACTATACCGCTGACACTGAACAGGATGACCGTAACGCTCGTGTTCGCCATTGGCTACGTAACAATCGTCGAGGCTTGGGAGGACACCGCCGACGAGAGGTACGAAATAATGAAGATGTTTTTTCTAAAATCAAATTTAAGATACCCCTTTTGATGGAAAATATGACCCTGATGTATACATTACATGGGAGATTACTGTTGATCAAAAATTTACATGCCATGAATTTCCTGAGAACACTAGAGTTAGAGCTGCTACTAGTGAGTTTACTGATTTTGCCTCTGTGTGGTGGATAGAACATGGCAAGAAAAATCCTAATAGCATACCACAGACTTGGGATGCCTTGAAACGGGTCATGCGGGCTAGATTTGTTCCTTCTTACTATGCACATGATTTGTTAAATAAGTTGCAACAATTGAGACAGGGTGCTAAAAGTGTAGAGGAATATTATCAGGAATTACAAATAGGCTTGCTTCGCTATAATTTAGACGAGTCTGAGGATGCTGCTATGGCTAGATTTTTGGGTGGTCTAAACCATGAGATTTATGATATTGTGGACTACAAAGATTACACTAATATGACTCGATTGTTTCATCTTGCTTGCAAAGCTAAAAGGGAAGTGCAGGGACGACGTGCTAGTGCCAAGACTAATTTTTCTGCAGGAAAATCGACATCATGGCTGCCACGCACTATTACTACTCCTTCACCATCTTCCACACCCCGACGGTCGGCGCCCCGACGGTCGGCGCCTTCTCCATCCAGCGACAAGCCACGTGTTCCGACTGCTAGTGCACTGACTAAGACAACCCAGTAGCCAGCCGCGAGTGCTTCTTCTATTGCATCCACTGGTAGAACAAGAGATGTTCAATGTCACCGTTGCAAGGGCTATGGGCATGTCCAGTGTGACTGTCCTAGCAAGCGTGTTTTCGTAGTCAAAGATGATGGTGAGTATTTGTCTGCTAGTGATTTCGATGAAGATGCACTTACTTTACTTACAGCTGACCATACAGAAAAAGATGAGGGACCAGAAGAACGTATTGGTGCTGATGATGCAGAACGTTATGAGAGCCTCATTGTGCAGCGTGTACTCAGCACACAAATGGAGAAGGCCGAGCAAAATCAGCGACATACTTTGTTTCAAACAAAGTACGTCATCAAAGAGCGTTCCTGCTGCTTGATCATCGATAGAGGAAGCTGCAACAACTTGGCTAGCAACAAGATGGTGAAGAAGCTTGCACTCAGCACCAAACCGCATCCCCACCCATATCACATTCAATGGCTAAACAACAGTGGTAAAGCAAAGGTAACCAAACTGGTGCGCATTACTTTTGCAATTGGAATATATCGTGATGTTGTTGAGTGCGATGTTAAACCTATGCAAGCTTGTCATATTCTATTAGATAGGCCATGGTAATTTGATATGGATTCTATGCATCATGGTAGATCAAATCAGCATTCTTTTCTGTACCATGATAAAAAAATTGTGTTGCATCCTATGACCCCTAAGCTGTTTTTGAGGATGATGTTGCTAGAGCTAAGAAAGAGAAAAATCGGGTCCATGCTATAAGTGAAAATCAGATTGTAGCCAAAGAACTTATGCAACATAAAAAGAAAGAATCTAAATCTGACAATAAAAATGAGATTCAATTGAAAGGATCTTGCTTGCTTACTGTTAAATCTGATGTTGCCAATCTGGATACAACTAAAACTGTTTACTATGCTTTCGTCTGCAAGGATGCTTTGTTTTCTTTTGAGGATATACCTATTTCTTTTCCTCCTGCGGTCACTAATCTTTTGCAGGAGTATGAGGATGTTTTTCCCTAGGAAGTATCACCGGGGCTGCCACCAGTGCGTGGAATTGAGCATCAAATCGATTTAATTCCGGGGGCTTCACTACCCAATCACACGCCATACAGAACCAACCCTGACGAAACCAAGGAGATTCAGCGTTAGGTTCAGGAATTGCTTGATAAAGGGTACGTACGAGAGTCTCTTAGTCCATGTGCTATGCCGGTGATTTTTGTGCCTAAGAAAGATGGATCTTGGCGTATGTGTGTTGATTGTAGAGCTATTAATAACATTACTATTAGATATTGTCATCCAATTCCTAGGTTAGACGATATGCTTGATGAATTGAGTGGCTCTACTGTTTTCTCTAAAGTTGACTTGCGTAGTGGATACCACCAGATTCGTATGAAGTTGAGAGATGAGTGGAAAACAACTTTTAAAACTAAGTTTGGATTATATGAGTGGTTAGTGATGCCTTTGGTTTAACTAATGCACCTAGCACTTTCATGAGGTTGATGAATGAGGTTTTGCGTGTTTTCATTGGAAAATTTGTGGTGGTATACTTTGATGATATTCTGATTTATAGCAAATCTTTAGAGGAACACCTTGATCATTTACGTGTTGTTTTTAATGCTTTGCGCGATGCACGTTTGTTTGGTAACCTTGTGAAGTGTAGTTTCTGCACCGATCGTGTCTCGTTTCTTGGCTATATTGTTACTCCACAGGGAATTGAGGTTGATCAAGCCAAGGTCGAGGCAATTCAGAGTTAGCCACCTCCTAAAACGGTCACACATGTTCGAAGCTTTTTAGAACTTGTAGGATTTTATCGCCACTTTGTGCGGGATTTCAACACCATTGCTGCACCGCTGAATGAGCTTACAAAGAAGGGAGCGCCTTTCACTTGGGGCACCACACAAGAGAACGCCTTCAATATGTTAAAAGATAAGTTGACACATGCACCTCTCCTCCAACTTCTAGATTTTAATAAGACTTTTGAACTCGAATGTGATGCTAGTGGGATTGAATTGGGTGGTGTTTTGCTACAAGAGGGAAAACCCGTTGCATATTTCAGTGAAAAATTGAGTGGGCATGTTCTGAATTATTCTATTTATGATAAAGAATTGTATGCTCTTGTGAGAACTCTAGAACATGGCAATATTATTTATGGCTCAAGAAATTTGTTATACATTCTGATCATGAATCTTTAAAACATATTCGTAGTCAAGGAAAACTAAATCATAGGCATGCTAAATTGGTTGAATTTATTGAATATTTTCCTTATGTCATCAAACATAAGAAAGGGAAGGAGAATATCATTGCTGATGCTTTGTCTAGGAGATATACTTTATTGACACAACTTGACTACAAAATCTTTGGCCTAGAAACAATTAAAGCCCAATATGTGAATGATGATGATTTTAAAGATGTGTTGTTGCACTGTAAGGATGGAAGGACATGGAACAGATTTGTCTTCTATGATGGGTTTATTTTTAGAGCTAACAAGCTATGCATTCCAGCTAGCTCCGTTCGTTTGTTGTTGCTGCAGGAAGCGTATGGCGGTGGGTTAATGGGGTATTTTGGTGCCAAGAAGACGGAGGACATCCTTGCTAGCCATTTCTTTTGGTCGAGGATGAGAAGAGACATGGAGAGATTTGTGGCTCGCTGCACGACATGTCAAAAGGCTAAGTCACGCTTAAATCCACATGTTTTGTATATGCCTCTACCTGTTCCTAGTGTTTCTTGGGAAGATATTTTAATGGATTTTATGTTGGGCTTTACTAGGACCAAGAGGAGGCGAGATAGCATTTTTGTGGTTGTGGATAGGTTTTCTAAAATAGCACATTTCATACCATGCATCAAACTGATGATGCTACTCATATTGCTAATTTGTTCTTTCGAAAAGTTGTTCGCGTGCATGGTGTGCCAAACACCATTGTTTTAGACCGTGACACTAAATTTCTCAGCTATTTTTGGAGAACTTTGTGGGCTAAATTAGGGACTAAGCTTTTGTTTTCTACCACTTATCATCCCCAAACTGATGGACAAACTAAAGTTATAAATAGTACTTTGTCTACTATGTTAAGGGTTATTTTAAAGACAAATATTAAGATATGGGAAGAATGTTTGCCTCATATTGAATTTGCATACAATCGTTCGTTGCATTCCATTATAAAGATGTGCCCTTTTGAGATTGTTTATGGATTTTTGCCTCGTGCTCCTATTGATTTAATGCCTTTACCATCTTCTGAAAAATTAAATTTTGATGCTAAACAACGTGCTGAGTTGATGTTAAAACTGTATGAAACAACTAAAAAAAACATAGAGCACATGAATACTAACTATAAGCTTGCTGGTGACAAAGGTAGATGACCATTGAATTTTGAACCTGGTGATTTGGTTTGGTTGCATTTGCGAAAGAAACGGTTTCCTGATTTGTTAAAGTCTAAGTTGATGCCTAGAGCTGATGGACCTTTTAAAGTGCTTGAAAAAAATAATGAAAATACATACAAGCTTAATCTCCCTACATATTTTAGGGTTAGTACCACTTTTAACGTTACAGATTTAAAGCCATACCTAGGAGAAGAAGATGTGCTTGAGTCGACGACGACTCCAATGCAAGAAGGGGAGGATGACGAGGACATTAACACTATCGATACATCCACTCATGGTCTAATTACCCGTGCTCGTGTACGTCAACTCAACTATCAGATAAGTTCATTCTTAAGTTTATGTTCTTCTTCTTTATACCCTGAAGACACATGAACTCTTGTTTTACTCAGGAACGATGGAGAGGATCCAACGGGGAGAGGATTAGCGCGGGGTGGATTCGGTCTGCAGGATAGTGCTAAATTCTGATGGACACCACGACTTCATGCGAACTCCAATTTGGCCTTGCAAGTACTTAATGGAAAAGTTATCAAGTCTACTTTCAAATGGATCTGGCCCCATGTTAATATCTGTTCTGGAGCGGCCGCAATTGTCATTTTTCTACCGAGTGTTTTTCTGTCTACGATGTTGCGTTACCTCTTTTGGGCCCTATGGGCCGTGTATCAAGTTAGGCCCATTAGGGGCGTGTCCTAGGGTTGAGCACGACCCTAGCACCCCTGTGGTCACCTCCCCCTCTTCTTAAACCTTCAGCCGTCGTCAAGAACAACGGGTTTTATTAATTAGAGTTAGCGTCTTGCTACTTCCACACAGCGCGCGTGTCGGCTAGACCGCCCGTCTGTTTGTCTCCGGAACTTCGCCGTATTATAAATTCAGAGTGAATCTTTCATCTCAATATCTAGCAAATTCAATACTTATTTTACTTGTTCTTGCTTGTTCTTCAATTGCTTAAAGGACGAGTATCCTAGTGGTTAGGTTGTCGCGCACCGTAAATTCGTGTCAACCATCGGAGACAGTGTATCGGTTGCTAAGGCGCATCATCCTTGGACGGTTGTAGTCGGGCCGTAAACGTCGTCTTCATCCCTCAATCAAGTTATTCTCCACCTCTTATTGAAAGATCGGGACTAAATGCTAACGGATTCTCGTCGATGCATACTTGGGAGTTGGCATTATTCCAAGCCCATCTCATAAGCTTACCACTGCTAGATCTCTATTATTGTATACGTTATTGCCAGCTACTGTACTTCCTCTCTTGAATATCTTGATACGTATTTGGTTTTTGTTCAGTATTACTGTAGTTATGTTCCCTTCGCTGTTTGTACTTTTTTTTATAAAAAAAGCTAATTAAACTGTTGGTACATCTGATTCTATATGCGTGCTGATCAACACCCATCCACTGAGTATTAAATTAGACCGTGTTGGAATATTCTTTTTAAGGGTACTCCGGCTGGAATACATATATTCTGTTGCTTTGTACCTACAGTGGATTTATTCCGCTTGCTTGGGAATTTTGGTCATTAAGTCCATGCCAGGACACACTGTACACTTCGTTATCATTTGTCAAATGGCCAACAAAAGCCGTAATTCGAACGTATTTATACAGAGGTATGTACACCGTACGAATAGTATATCATATTAATGCATGGCCTAAAAAATGAGTACATCAATTCATGATCCGATTAAACCAGAATGGTTTATCAGATCATCACGGGCACCCCGGCCAGTGCGCGAACAAACACTTTCTGGTTTCAGATGGTACGTTTCTGTGTTGATTGTTGGCTTAGCTACTATAGCTCTGTCAGGAAGTTAATTAGGGTCACTGCCTCGTTAGCGAGACCTGCAGGCTGCAGCTAGAGGCAAGTAACATTGCCCGGCTAGGCAGGACAGTAACTGCCCAATTTCAGCTCCTATTGATTCTATTTTCTTATCAATGTATCAATATATATAGATAGTCGGGTCGCTCACAAGACAATCACACAATCACACAGTCATACCATAGTTAACATATTATAATTATATTTCTTATAATTACACTAGACTAATACTCCCACACACAGTCTAATCGGGAGTAGACGTCGGCGTACTATGATATCGTAGAAACATGTAGGACCTGAACGTGACCAAGAGCGATATTCTCTCGAATAAAATGGAAATTAATCTCAACATATTTCGTCCGCTGATGTTACACCAGGTTGCTGGAGAGATATACAGCACTGATATTATCACAATAAACCGGTGGTGGCGATCGGATCGACGACGAGCGTTGGTGCGGAAGCGGTGGCAAGATCGGATTCGGTAGCCACACCTGGTGACGAGGACAGCTACGGGGTGAGCGATCAGATCAGTAGCACGGGCGATGAGACCGGTGACACTACCGGTGACGTGCAGCTGTCACCGGTGGTGACGATCGGATCGGCGACAGGCGCTGTTCGAGAACGGTGACGTTGAGGTCGTCGGACCTCGACAATCTCTCGCAGTACAGTAGTGACAGGGGAGGAGGTCGACGACGGTAGCAACAGCGGCGCCTTTGGTTACAGAAAAATAGCGGATTAGAACCATTCTGATACCATTCTATTTTCTATCAATGTATCAGTATATATAGACGACCGAGACGGCTCACAAGACAACCACACAGCCATACCAGGATTAACCTATTATAATTATACTTCCTATATAATTAGGATAGATTAATACGTGCATACATCCATTCGTATGCATTAGCATTACGCTGTGCTCCATTATTTGATCCTTTTTCCAGCAAGTAAAAGCCAAGAGAGACAGCCAATCTCCTGTTCCGTTGTAGTTTATACACTCATGATCAACGTTGAACCTCCAGTTTGAAACATGGGGAACATGCATTCAAAGTTTATGGTACATGAGATGCTAAGATGTGTCAAAATTTACAGTATAAAATGTACCTTCCGAAACCATCTAAGAAGAGTAAAATTGCGAGTGTACTTAAATATAAAATACCCTACATACATACATACATATACCTTAGCTAGAATACCATGTATCAAGACCTATAAAAAACGAATTCAAAATAGCAATATAATTAATCTTAAGCAGATAAGTAAGGGATCCATAGTAAGAATAGAAAACCTAATCCGATTTAGACCCGATCAAAAGTTCACAACTCATTCCCTAAGTCTTGGAAGGAGACAACACTAAGGTATAACTTTAGCATCTCCTAAAGAAGCCTAAACAAGACAATTGGAGCCAAGAAGCTGACGACCACGGCACGACTTGCTTCGTGTTCCCAGTTAGATGATCATAATGAGATAGTTTGTTAGGTCTTGTTCTTCTAAGTATGTATATATATAACTAATAGAATATATGAGTTTAAACTAGATTTTTATGTATATTGTGTTTTTATAAAAGGGCATGTCCCTTTACACAAACGACGAGCTACGGTCTAGCTACTAATCATCGACAACATTAAAAAAATCATTTTCATGGCCTTCTAGTTTTAGCCAGACAATAATGAAAATGCCTAATAGATTAAGAATAAAATAAGAATATTTTCAAAGGTGGTTCTCTCAAGGAAAAATTGATTTTTGTATGTGTTCCCTTATTATTTTCACAAGTGGTCAAGCACTGCTTCGGAAACCACAAGACTCCATAAAAGCACCGACTAACCTTGCCCAAATCTATAAGTCTAGCATTGCTCATTTCCCTTGATCTCTTCCTCTCATTTTCCTCAGCTCTCCATGTGCTCCTCCTCCGGGCATGACTATCGATGACCTCCCCCTTCTCTAGTGGTGGCCGACGTCAACCTACCCCTCCCGCTCCCCACCAAACCGCCTCCTCAACATTGGCGAAGGTGACTAGGTGATGCTAATGGGGCTCGGCACACGATGACAACATCCCTAGTTTCCTAAGGTCCTAGGAGTGGAAGATCTGCCTCCTACGGGCAAGGGTGGTAGATCCATCGCCAGTGGCCTTAGAAGCAATAGATCCAATGACGGTGGGTAGCGGATCTAGTGGCTTTCTCTCTCCCTCATCTAAGTCCTACATCAGCAATCGTAGGTGCAAGCTCATTCACGACAGATCTAGACACGAGCTCTCATCCACGGTGCTAGCGAGGATAGCTCGTCCACCATGGCAGTTGAGCTCCTTTTCTCTGGCCTTCGGTCACAGGCGGCTAGCTCAGCCGTCTGCAAAACCTGTTTTAACTGCGGCAATATCATCTTTGTTCATAAAAATACAAATGAATAGCAATTAGCAAATAGACCCACTCCAGAAACAAAAGGGCCAAGCCCATGACCAAATAATTAATGGTCTGTATTACAGTTGGGCCTAGAAGTAGATTTACAAGGCCGAGATATGGTGCGTACTACGACGAATACACTGTATACTAGATTAGTACGTAGTATTACTGTTCTGAAGTCTGACTTTGGGTGGCCCATCGAACATGAAAAAACAGCGCATCATCGGACCACAAAGTTAAAATTTAAATCACTGACAAGTTGTTAGGAGTAAATTACTAAAAAACATGACCATAAAGATATAAAGGACCAAGTACTCCACTTCGTCTGGTTCTGAAAGTAAAAAAACACTCTCCCGGTAAAAAGAACATCAGTGTTGATCACTGTGCTGGCTCTCGGTGAGCCAGCAATCACCTGTGGTCGCCGGCAAATGGCAATGCAGTTCAAGATCCAAAGGAAACATCAGCTACAGCGATGAATAGTCCGGCCAGCCGGCCAGCCCAAACACAGCCTGACAGCGCTGCAGCAATACTGCACACTGCCACTGTAACATCCAAGTCATGCATCGACTTGTCTGCACGCAGGGTCGATCGGAATCGTGTCGTACCTGAGCTGAAAAGACCAAAACCAAACAGCAAATCAACACACCCCACGTTTGCATAGATCTTCTCGGTTGCTTCTGCAATGGACTGGTCTCTGAACCATTGCGTGATAGATAGCGAGACAACGCCGTTCGTTTCTGCGTTCTGGAAGGAACCCAAGATTCTCGATCGGTTAGTAGAAGAACCCAAGATTCTCGATCGGTTAGTAGCAGGACAGGGTTGTTTTTGGCACGGTTAATTTCTGATCTCAACACTGCCAGATCTCTCTCTTGCTGGAACGAAATTTCAGAGGACATGCTGGGGGCTGGGGCGGACACATAATTAACCCGGTCTCGGGGAGTGCAGTTACGTTGGCTAGTGCGAGTTTTTCCTTCTCTCCACGGGCCACAGGCTGGCGTGCGTTTTGTCAGTGGCGTTAACTCCCCAATTAAATTGCCTCGGCCACCGGCTACGCCATCGTCGTGACAGCTAGCTTGACACGGGTGTCAAGCCGACCAAGCAGAGACCGTGGGCCGCTGCCTGCCCGAGAATTAAACAAGGAGACTGCAAATGGCGGATCGGCGGATTGGTGGTTCGGCCGGCGAGCAGGGTCGGAGGTTTCCGTGACTTGGGGCGTTTTTGCACTGTTTTGCGTCAGCGCATCACGTTGCGGTTGCACTGTTTTGCATCAGTGCATCACGTTGCGGCAGGGTAGTAATGCCGGCTCAGGCATGCTCCGCCTACCCTGCTGTTTTCTCACCCGCCTCGTTCGTTTGCGCGAGCTCCACGTCGCACCCAACCCACCGGCGCTGCATCTTCACCTGCGCCTGCTCCAGCCCCTGCCCCGCTGACACCGGTGCAGGCTTGTGCAGCCTCCAGTGACCTCTTGGCTGCTCACCGTGTAGCCACCTCGGTCAGTTGGGAACGGGTAGGTTTTCGATCGCCATGAACCGTTTTTGCCGAGTTCAGGTATCCATGGTTCAAAAGGCTGATATGCTGTGGATTCCATGTGGTAATAGATACGGGTGAAAACGATATGGAAATTCATTACTGTATCTAGACTGTTTCCATTAAAAAAAATAAAAATAATATCGTTTCTAACTGTTATATAAAATTTAATTTTTCTAATTTCTGTTAGGATTATATTAAAATCGTCACTAAATAGTAAAATTAATAAATAAAAAAAATTCTTGAGTGTACGAATACCACTTGTATAAAAAATAATATCATTTTCGATCGTTTTGGGTGACCTAATTCCCTGAGGGGTCCAAAAACAAAAGGTTAACCCAACGTCCTTGCTGACTATGAGGACACTGTTTGGTACAAATGCTAATATCACAAAGGACGTTGCGGGCGGGGGTAACTGTGTGCAAGGAGCTCGTTGGCATAGTAAAACAGGATGCATAGTAGAACAGGAAGAAGCCCCTACACCAAGAACGTTTACCATGACAAAGTAGGGGTCGGAAGGGTAAGGACGTTAGCGACCCAACTAGGAAGCAGGGGGCCATAAGCGTCAGATGAGGCTTGCAAACGAAGGGCTACCCTGAGAATAACATGTCTGACCTGAGACCAGCATGAGTCTAGCATGGGCTTGTTTGGCTGCTAGCCTGACACCGATTTCCTCTCGCCTCATCTGATACATCGCTGCGCGCTATTAGCCTGTGCCAGGCGACCAAAATCGGTCGCCTGAGCTCTAGGCCGCAACTGCCGTAGGTGGTTACCAGCTAATCTCGCTCGGGGGCGGCTACATCGCCGTGGATTCCGCCAGCTAAAAAAGCCAACGCCGGTGCCATCGCGCAAAGTCTCCGCCACTGCTGCTGCCATGCCGAAGCCCAGCGTTACGCGAAGCCACCGTCGAGGCTGGATTCCGCCGTCGTTGTCGCCTCGCAGCCTCGCTGGATCCCCCGTCTACACGAAGCCGCCGCCGCCGCCGCCGTGCGCAAACGCCGCCAGGAAGGGCTGCCTCCCATGGTTGCATAAGCAGATTGATTTGCAGACTGTGCATGCGAGCGCACGTATCGTCGAAATAGCTGGAAGAAATCATCTAATATTCTGCTGGATGCGTAGATTTTGGGATCTCTTTGACTCTTTCCTTGCGTTCTTTTTCCTTTTTCCCTTGTTTCTTTAGATTATTTTTTCCTTCATTCGGTATATGGTTGATTTGTGTGTAGGGGAGCTGGTTCGATTGCCAGATGCAATTACATGCCCAGATTTGTAATGGCAATTAATACTTCACTTAGCAGCATACTGATCAAGACCTAATCGTTTTTTTTTCTCATGCGGTAGTGACCAACCAAACAAACAAACAAGCAGAGACTCCGGCTGCCTGACCAGGCAATATTTCTTGCCTTCTTCAATGCCACTCGGAGGTGCAAATTTCTCAGGCACCATACTCAAGACACCCACCAAATAGGCCCAAAGTCTTAGGAGACTATATACTAGAAGTGAAGCGATTCATATCATCTGTCGTAACTGTAGTGTCGTACCAGGCACTGACATATGAGCCCCATGTGCTGTGGGATCCACATGTCGGCGTCTGGTGCTGTACGGCGGAGGAAGCACGCCCGAAGTGGAGAGGCCAACAACGCCACCTTGCCTTCTATTTTGCTGGGTATACGCTTCCGATCTAAGTGAGCATATGACAGTAGTCGTTCTAAAATCTGGTGGATTTGGATGCGATTGCTGATAGAAGGATCGGATTAGGTTTGGATGTGGCACTCCTACAATACGGAGGATGTGCATTATTGGACAAATACCATGATAGTCTGATTTTTCTAGGCCATATAATCACTCCTACACCACATGTCTGACCGTTACACCATCACAACTCATTGATTAAAGCTCATTTTAAAACGTTGATGTAAATTATCTACTTGATTATAGATAAATTAAATACTTTAATAAATAACTTAAAATAAGTGGTCAAAACAATATAAGTAGAAGAAAGTTTTTTTTGAGAAAATATATTTTTTGAAGTGTGAAGCAAATAATATGTTTTAACAATATGGTCAATAATCTAAAAAGAACTAAGTCTTAACCTAAAATAGACCGTAGTGAAAACAAATCTATAATCAACTTTAAAATTGAGTTTTAAAATAAATTTCGGCCATAGCTAATAAGTTAACCAGTCTATTTGACGAGCCTTGTAAGTTTCAGTCTTATCCATTTCACCACACTAGCCCCACCACACTACACAAGCTAGGTAACATGAGGATGGCATGTCAAAATACCTCTCAACTATATAATATCCTGATCTAACATGTATCATTTTCAACCTTTAAAATAATCCATTCCGCATATATATTATCCGCACTAAATTCAAATTCGGTTAAAATTATGGTCTAAGTAGTGGTATGACCACTATCCAATAAAATTTGATTTATTTTAATCCCTTTTTTATCAGCCAACTGTATTACCCATCGCCCAACTTTCCTCTAAACTCACTGTACGTAACACCCCCCACCTCCCTCTGTCAGTTTGGCTAGTTTTTTACCTGTGCACTCAGGCCTCGGAGTAGAGGTGGAAAAGATGGGCAACGCTTCACTATTCACCGCCTGGCGTATAATGTACCGAGCAATATCCCCACGCGCAACATGGCAACAAGCCAGGTAAGCCTGCGAAAGGCGCCGTGGGAGATCCCTGCCTTGTCCCTGCGAACGATGTACGAGGCAGGGGAAAGAAAAAAAAAAGGCTAAGCCAACACGCGAGTGGTGGATCTGGACCGTGGAGTTCCGATCGGACGGGCGACGCAGGCCGCGGTTTGACTCCGACCACGGCCGGGCCCAAACGGCGCGGCTGCCGCCATGTGCAGGCCCCACGCGGCTGTGGCCTTCGTGCTGCCCCCGGGCGACCAACAGCCGAGACAGCGCACACGAACCCCATCCATGCTCCATCCGCCGCGTCAGCCCCGCAGGGGAGCTTGCGCTTGCGACAAGGCCGCCCGGCGCCACGAGAGCAACGCCCGAGCGAACGCTTGCTACGTGCCCTCCCGCACGCTCCGCGCTTCGGCACGAGGAGCTGGCGGCCGTGCCAGGAACAGCTCACTCCCGCTGTGTCTGTCTCTGTCCCGTGCGATATGTCACGTGATCACCGACCGGAATTTTTATATCTTGTTTTTTTTAAAAAAAAAACTTATTTTACAAATAAACTCTTTACAAATTTTATTTTAGAAATAGATCCTAACCCAGTGCTAATGAGATTAACATCAAGATCCAATGTCTGGGGTGCCACCGACACCCTTATCCCTTAACAGTAGAGAGTCAGCACCAAAATACTGTACCAAAAACCTATTTATAAAAAAAATTATAAAAATACTGTACCAAAATTATAAACAGGCCCTTGATATCAAATATCTATTTTTAAACTAAGTTTTTTCACTGATTTATTTATAATTTTTTAAAAGGCTAAAATATAGAAAATCAAGACGTACCCGACCTGCACTGTGCAGGGAGGGAGCCGCGCGCTCTCACGTGGTGGGGCTCACGGCGGCAGCCACTGGCCGGTTGCTTTCGTTTCGATCGTTTCTGCGATCGATGCTGCGTGCGCGTGCAGGGGGAGCCGGCGTACTGCTCCGCCGGTTGGTAGGGCGCGCGCGTGTCCGCTTTGTTCTGTCTCCCCCCGCGTCGTCTGTATGTTGTCCCACGCCTCCACCACGTACGCCGCTACACACGCCGGCTACCGGATTCATATCAACAGGCCTCTCGGCTTGCTCCAGGACGAATTTCGACCCGTCAAAGAATGGCGGCGTACTACCTGTGCCCGCATGCAGTAGTCGTGTCAAAAGAGTGACGGCGTACTACCGTGTGTCCACTCAGATATATGCATCAATGCATGGCTTGAATAAATCAGATGGCGTTAGTAAACTCCTCGCTTTTTGGCAATTTTACATTTTGTATTACTTTTTTTTGTGTGAATAATTTGTATTACTTTCTTGTGTGGGAAATTTGTATTACTTCTTATATATTTAAAACATAATTTTGTGATCGTAGCCTCGTAGGTACATCCTGCCATAATTAAGGTACATCCTGTCATAATTAATTTTGCGTGACATGTATTTTGTTTATATGGCTTGTGGTGTTTTATGTAAAATTGTTTTCTCTGATGATATGTGTTTTTTTTAACTAGGAAGAAAACCCGCGCATATGCACATGCATCTTATTGAATGTTTTATAAAATTTTGTTACCTTAAATATATTTAAATTTATGTGAATTTTATTTGAAATATCCTTTGATTATATTTTAAGATTTCTCTCAAAAAAATCTATTGGGGGTTACTTTGAAAATTGGTTTTGATTTTATTGTAATGACTCTCAGGACGTGCAAACTATAAATTGAAATAACTTGAAAACTCTAGGTGTTGAATTTATTAAAAAAATGTTGTAGCAGAGGTGGTTCCATGTAATTCTTTGTTAACACAAAAATGTAGTTGATGCATGGTTATTTCCTTGTTTTTATTCCCTAGCTCAATGGACACATGCTGTTCTTGCTGTGACCCATTGCAACACCTTTCTCTAATTTGTCAAAAGCCATATGAGGGTTAAATTTAAAGGATATTGCTGCTATCTATAGTATTTATCACATTAACTAAAGTTATTACTTCAAATAACATAGTATAGAGCAGTGTTCATATATAAGCATTTAACTTATAGTTTAAATCATCTCGATGGATCCATTATCAAGCAAACTTTACATGTTGTTTCTCGTGCAATGTTGTATGTTCCTTAGACGGCATCAAACACACTCTCTCATAAATAATTTTTCATAGAAAAGTCTATTTATTGTTGTACCTATCAATCAATGGCCAACGTGAACCTTTAGAGAATATTTTCTAACTAATTTCTTAGGAGTTGGCTCGCACTTGTATGGATATAGCCTTAGTTTTTTAATATATATATGACCTCCACGACTATAAACTCATTTGAGCTTGAGTGATATGTCCTCAAGTGAGTATAAGTGAGCATGAGGCTAATAATATGGTTACATGTGACATTTTTAAACATAGTTAATATGAGATTTAATATTTTTTTCATTATATTATAGAATAGAGTGTAATATATGGAATAATCTATGATGCCATACAAAGGGCTATTATATAGGCCCACATGCTATTTTTAATGTCTTAAATTGTTAATGGTTCAATTGTAAGGAATACAATTATTTAAAACATTACATATTCAATATATAGTTTAATAGTTATGATTATTTCAAGATCATTTGTTTCAAATAGAATATAATATTGTATAATGATAAAAAGAACTTGGTATATAATTTAAAAGTTGTGATTATTTTAAAAATATTGGTTTTTATTTTTTTAATCCTAATAGCTAAAGAAAAGAAAAAAGTTTTTAATTTTTAATCTTAATAGCTAAAGTAAAGAAAGGAAGGGGAGAGGGAACGGGAAGAGATTGGATAGGAGGGAACAGAGGAGTACGTTGGTAGTACGTACGTACATACATACGCACTCAGCCTGAGAAGCATGCAGGAGGGGCTTGCCTATTTTATGAAATTAGGCAGCAATTCTATTAGTAAATCTTCATCTAAAGTTTACGAAAATTTGTATAATTATAGTCTCTAAATTTTGACATACAAGATGAATAGATTTCTTCTTCTCATCACACAGTTCTAAAATCAAAGTCAATATGTTAGCCTGAAGAGTATCTAGTTGAGTTTTATTAAAGATCATGTCATTTCTATTAAGCTGTAGAGCCAAACTTAAAACAGATGCTCATATTAATATAAGTTTTTTTCTTGAGTCTATACCAACAAGCCAATTATCAAACAGATGAGTCAAATTATGTGGTAATTACAAGCCAAAGGATCCAGAACAGTTCTCAAAGAAGAAATTTAGCACAATGACGATCAAAGAATAGACGTTAGGTATTCTCTTCATGCATAAAAAACAACATTTTGTATTGCTTTTTCAATTTCGTCTTGCTAAATTATCCTCAGGTAAAACCACCCCTTTAAGCAAACATAACATAAAGTTCTTTATTTTAATTTAAGATGCATCTTTAATTTTTATAACACTTCGTTTCTTTCTATGTAACCATTATTAATTACAGCTAAATAAATACATAGAACGAACAGAAAACACCTATTCTGGTGAAGATTTCATCTGAACATATCTTATCACCATTAAGTTGAATATGCATAATTTTGGCAACCACATTATGCCAATTTTCAAAATTCTGTCCCGCTAAAGTCCTTCTAAAAGGAACATTAAGCGAAACTGTACTCATAACCATTGCGTTCCTTGAAAGAGGAATTTCCAATCCATTTCTCTTTCGAAAATATAATTTGTTTCCCATTTTTACTATGAAGGATTCAAGACTTAAAAATTTAACTTTAACTTTCATTAAGCCCGACCAAAAGTCAACAAGTTATTTTACTACTTGATTGTCTAATTCTTAAGATACTTTCTTCTTAGTAGCTCCTTCCAAACGCTATCCTCATTGATCAATTTACACAGTCATTTACTTAGAATACATTGATTTTGAACATCTATATTATGAATTCTTAAGCTGTGCTCGGTAGTCCTGTTCCAATCTTATAGCCATCATTTTCTATTACCATATTTTTCAAACTGCTTAACGATGTATTTTTCAAAAAAAATATATAGTAAAGTTATTTTTAAAATCATATTAATATTTTTAAAAGTTTTTTAAAGCTAATATATTAATTAATTATGTGCTTATAAAAAAGGTTTCAAAACAGGAGGTTCAAATGTAGCCTTAGTCTATTTTGTTATTTTGATTGACAAATGATATTCCATCTCGTGAGTCTTTATTTTTTTTTCATATGTTTATCACTTTGCCAAAAGAATTTGGATGTATAATAATTAATTTTTTGAGTACTCCTCTTAAAATCTCAAAAAATGAGATCATAAACATGGCTAGATTAGGAATGGCAATGTGTCAGGTCGAGCATGAGCGGAGCAGGAACACGCTCGACCCACAGGCAGGCAAAATCCAATACCCATGGCTGTGTCTACTGGGCATGGCTTTTAGTAACGTGAATATCTCTCTATATAGATAATCAACACTTCAACTCTTCAAGCAAACTTTTTCACAACAATAGTAGGCAATAATCCAACAATTTTCAAGCAAGCTAGCGACACAACAGTAGGCAATAATCTAACACGTACAAGAATCAAGCTGCCGTCGCTCGTCACCATCTGGCGTCTCCTCAACATGTGCGTTGATCTGCTTGATCGTTGGCCTCGTCGTAGCCTTAGCCACTTGCACCCTGCTTGCTCGGTTGCCGGCTCTGTCTTAACCCTACCCGCCCACACATGCGTCGTGCCATTGCCTGGTCAACCGTTGGCCTACCACTTGCCTGCTTGGTGGTTAGCCCGTGCGTGCGTCACCAGACTAGCTACTGATGTCAGGCCGCCATCCCATGATAGCCTTGAAGCAGGCCCTAGCCGCCTGTGCCCTACACGATCATAGACGATCGCTGTGCCGTTGCCTATCGGGATGGAGATTGGAGAGGTAAATAGGAAATGAAAAAGTTTAGCTAAGTATATATACTTGTCTAACTAGTTGGGCAATATGTAAATATAAGACTAAAAATTAGCTATACATATATAAAACCCTAGTCGGACATTGATTATTCATAGGTAAAATCTAAAACCGGCTATACTCGCTAGGGTCAGACATACCCATGAGAAAATAATTAAACCCATGCCTATGCCCATCGAGCATGGCGCCTATAGGTACCATAAGTAAGATTATCATTCCTAGCCAAACTAGTTAATATAGAATTAATTAAAACTAATCTTGTTTATCTTCTAGCTACTTAGTTTTTTTTAATTCTTTTCTCAATCAATTTTTAATCCTTATTACTTAGCTTCCTAAATTGCATTGGAATACCAAGATATTTAACTGGAAAAGATGCTACTTGACACCTAAACAATTAGAATATTGTTCTTCACTATTCATGGCTTGACTAAAACAAAAGAGTTTACTTTTACGAAAATTAAGTCCAGAAAGTAACAAGCTTTCTCCAAATCATAATCCATTAAAAACTAAAATATCATCTACATATTACAAAATAGATAGATAGAATATCATCAATGAGATATGGCACTACTCTAGTGATTTGGCTATCTTCGTTTGCTCGATTGATTAGGATAGCTAACATATCGACAACTATATTAAAAAGGATTGGAGATAAAAGATCACCTTGCCTTAATTCTTTTTTATTTGAAAGTTCAGGCCAATTTAATTATTAACGTTGATATCAACATATCTCCTGAAAAAAGAAGCAATCTGTTTGACACCATTTCAATGAAAAGCCTTTTATTCTTAGGGTTTATTATACAAAAGATCATTTGATCTGATCATAAGACTTTTTAAAATCAATCTTAAAAATTACCCCATTTTATTTCTTTCTATGTATTTTATAAATTGTTTCATGTAAAATAACAACACTTCCCATAATGTTTCTTCTAGGTATAAAAATTACTCCATCTTGAAATTTAAAAATCTAGGAAATGTTCTCTGTGCTCTCTATTTCTAAGTGTATAAGCAATGTCTTTTATTTTCAGCCCCATCACACACTTTGCTACCACTCTATTTTGTTCAAATATGAAAAAAAACTGATATATTGATCCATAAAATTAGTTGGGTTTCTTTAGTAGTGCTAGTTTTCATCTTACCCTAGCACGATACCTTAGTATATGTCTACCACATTATTCTATTAAACATCTCTAACCATGCTATCAATATAAATATAACTATGTCGAGTATTCGTTGCAAAATTTTTATTTTTAATATAGAAAATAACATTGAAATTTTATTATGCGTTCACCCACGAGCCCAGGGTCTGTCCGAGCTTGCTGGGCAGTGGCCCTGCCACAGCTTATGTGGGCCCTTTTGGTGGTCTTCTATGTTCTGTTATTTCTATATTCTCAATCTATATGGCCATAGTCCAAATTTTTTGTTGACACTCTACCGGCCATGTGCCCCACTTGCCCTATTTACATAGTTGGAATGATCAATAGCTTCATCCACTATATCTCATACATGGAATATGCCTCTGCCTAAGGATCATATAGGTTATCTAATACATCTTCTATCAAGTGTAAATTAGGGCCCGATGAACCTCGACGAGAAGATTGTTGAAGATATAGTGCTTGGCTTATAACGGATAAGAAGGAGGACGGCGGAAAAGAAAAAAAAGAAAACAGGAGACCGATTTCACAAATTGTCTCTACAGCCCTGGTCCCAAATTGACAAATTGGCATACTACTTAGTACCTCTAGTGTTTAATTTCCATCCATACATACCGTGCTCGGTAAGGCCTTTTTTTCTAATTAAAAAATATATTTTATCTCAGTTTTTGTTAGCACGTTTTTTATGTCAAACGATATGTTTAGTGTGAAAAAAATTATATATAAGTTACTTTAAAATATTAGATAACTATTATATTTTAAGTTTATAATAATGAAAACACAATTAATCACGCTAATAGCTATTTCATTTTCCATACCCTTAACCTCTATGTTTGTGTATCTCAAACACGACGTACTATCACCTTGATGCCGCCCTCCTCTCTGTACCATTGCACCACTTAACACTAGTCACCGATATTTACTCGCATCATGCACACAACTGCTGATGCTGTACATCACTAACTCCACGTTCCATCTCTGATCAGCTCGACCGGAGCCAAAACGAATCAACCATCAACGATTTTATTCCAGGACGGCGGGCGTGCTGCCTAACATGCAAGCTCCCCATCTCTCCATTTAGTTTTACTACTCCACGCAGCAACCACTTAGTTTTTACCGCATCATGCATACGCGCACGTAGAACGCGTGGATCCAACGGCCAGGATGGCGCCATAGGGGATCGATCGGTGGGCGTACACGCGCGCGCGGCCGGTTCGGCCGTGTCCTACCCCTGCCAACCACCTCGCCATCAGTGAGTAATGGCCAAATTTATGGCCTCTACTCCCTCCATTTACACCCTCACTCCTTCTCTCGTTTCATGTCATCACCTCTGACCTTTTGTGCTAGATGCGCCCTGCCACTAGCTATCTCACTACTCTATCTATCCGATCCATCCATCCATCCATCCATCTATTTCTAAAAGGCTCCAAAAGTCGACACTCTGGAAGGATGCAGCCCTAAGCAAAGGTCGTAATAGTAACGCTCCAAGAGGACCAGAACGTAGCTTGGGGATGGTGTACACTTGTTTACACCTTGCGTTGCCCATCTATTAGTACTACCCACCTTACATCACCCATGGCTAGCTTGATGAGGGTGGAATCTGTTACAGCTGATGCATGGCAGAGATTTATTGTGTGTAGTTGATAAGATTTGTTAGTATGCTGATCATACATAATACAATTGTTGCTGTGACGATGAAGAAATGTATAATGTGTGCAGTGTCATGATATTGTAGACATGGCTAATTTAGCATGCTGATGTTTAATATAAGAGTCACATATGTTTGTAGTTGTCGAATTAACCTTGGAGTTGATATCTTCTTTTTTTTAAAAAATATACTTAATATCTCTTTTCACCATGATATATGTTAAAATATACATATATAGTCATTGTTTACTTAATTTCTCTTTTCACCATGATATATGTTAGGATTCATTGTAGTTGGTTTACAGTCAAATGTTGAATGTCCTTCTTATTTTGATTATTATCTAACGGTCCGTGTATACATCTATTTCCAATACAACAATGCAACATATCAATATAACCGACAAGTCATTCAAATCTTCGTTTTTCTTAGCCAAGAATGTATGGTTAATTAGTGATTGAGATTTTCCATATAGTGGTGACAACTGCATAAAACGGTTGCATATTCTGAGCATATGATGATGTCAATGACATCTCATATGGAGGGTCAAATAAAAACCATACTCTCCTCTGTTCTTGTGATCACACGGCATTGATTCACAATTCAAGTCCATGTACATCTAGTGGTAATACGACTGCAAGATATTCAAGACTACGGTGTTATCATGGTCTATCTCCAAGAAAATCACTCATATCTTCTTTTCTCTGCCAGTGATATATGATTAAATAGTTTTTTCTATCTAAATCTAATGTAAATGTCACAATAAATTGAAGAAAAACTATTGTTGTCTTTGTGTGATTTTATCAGTGTTGATTTTATATACAATTATTTCATATGAAAATCTCGTGATATAAATGCAATATATATGCATATTAAATAATGTGCGTTGTCATGAGCTGTCTCTAGCAAAATGCTGGATTATGCTTTAATTACACAAAAATACATATGCAATAATTTTTATTGATATTTACTATGCACGATGACAACTGTATAAGGGCACACAGTTTACACGTGTGTAGCTCCGAGCTATACGGTGATATTAATGACAGCTCAATTTGAAGGTCAAACAAAAAAACCGATGTGGTACGGTGTTACCATATAGCCGTATCATCGTCAACTTTTTGATCCTGTGGTTTATATCTATCTAATCGTGATACAACTACATCATATTCAAGATGGAGTATAGCCATGATATATCTAAAAAAAATTGAACATTTTAATCAACTTTTATTGGTATCACTAATTACATGATTAATGAGTTTTCCTCTCTTCCCCTTGTGTCTCACGCAACGCGCCCCCCCCCCCCCCCCCCCCCCGTCCCGGCCTTTTTATTCTTATCTCCTCGCCTTTCGCTTCACCTCCTTACCTGTTGTTTTTCTCCCTCGACCCGTCGTCCTACGCTAAAGCCAAAGCTTAGGCCCTAGCAAGTGGTGGTAACATTGGTCAAGGCGAGTGGCACCGCCATGGAGGCCATGGACGTCAAGTACAAGCCACTCATGTTCCCCAACGGCGCCATCAAAAATGCTGTGAAGCCGGCGGCGGTGGCGCCGGCGGTGGGCGGAGGAGGAGAGACGGTGTACCGGGAGTGCCTCAAGAACCACGCGGCGAGCCTGGGCGGCCACGCGCTGGACGGCTGCGGGGAGTTCATGCCGTCGCCGGCGGCCAACCCCGCCGACCCGACGTCGCTCAAGTGCGCTGCCTGCGGCTGCCACCGCAACTTCCACCGCCGTCTGGCGGAGGGGTCGCCGCCGCCGCCTCCTCCCCTGCCTGCGCTGCCCGCGCCGCCCATGCCGGCGAGCGTGCTCCACGGCCAGCCGCACCGCGGGGAGGAGACGCCGGAGATCCGGCTCCCCGGGGTCGACGGCGACGAGTCCGACTCCGACTCCGACGGCTCGGAGTACGACGACGAGCGGTCCGTCTCCCCGCCGCCGCCGCACCTGCCGGCGCCGGTGGCGCACCAGCCGTACTACCCTTCGGCGCCGCACATGCTGCTCTCCTTGGGCTCAAGCGGGCAGGTGGCCCCGGGCCAGGCGCAGCGGCTCCCGCCGCAGGTTGTGTCGCCGGCGACCGCGCCTCCCCTGGGCGGCGAGATGCCGAGGAAGCGCTTCCGCACGAAGTTCACCGCCGAGCAGAAGCAGCGGATGCAGGAGCTGTCGGAGCGGCTCGGGTGGCGCCTGCAGAAGCGCGACGAGGCCATCGTCGACGAGTGGTGCCGCGACATCGGCGTCGGCAAGGGCGTCTTCAAGGTCTGGATGCACAACAACAAGCACAACTACCTCGGCGGCCACAGCGCCCGCCGCAGCGCTTCCTCCTCCTCCGCCGCCGCACATCTCCAGGCTCCCGCCACCGCCGCCGCCCCACCATTCAACCCATCCACCACCCCTCCCCCTCCCACCAACCACACCTCACCTCCTCACCACACCACCGACTTCAACATCAACGGAACCGCCTCCTCCGTCGCCGCTCACCCCACCACCGCCGCCGCCGCCGCCGCCGCCGCCGCCAGCCACCAAGAGAACGGAGCATCGTCGCCGCAATCCACATGAAACTAGAGAGAGAGGCAACAAGTAGCCTTCAGTGATCATTCCTTTTCCTTTTCTTAGATCGCTCATCCAAGAAATTAACCCCAAGAAAGGATGCCGCCGCTGCAGATCAGTTCTAGTTACAGAACAAAATCCAATCTCTTCTCCCTGTATGGTCTTGGGATCCGATGATGATGGAGAAGTAGGGATTAATTAGATTACCTCATCTCAAAAGTGGCACCTTTCTTGGTTGTTCTTGCCCTCCTTGAAGCAGAGGCAGGAGGAGAGGGTTCTTCCTTCTAGAATTCTAGGATCTTTCATGCTGCTCTCCTCTTGAGAAATGTATACAAAAATGGAAGTAGCCTCACCTCTTGCACTCTGCTCACCTAGTATTATTACTGTTCTTTCATTAATCAATTGACTTGCTTGTCCTTTCGCTTTGCTTTTTGCGATTAAAATAACAATCGCCCCTCTTGTCCGCGGTTAAACCTACATCATTAGCAGCGCATATTATAAGATGCTTGCATAGATGCATGAATCCATACAGCATGTGTTCCAGTTAACTAACGTGCGCCTAAACTAAAGCAAAATAATCAATTTCATATTTACCCAATTCCAGTATTTTTCTACTTTCCTCCCAAGATCAACAAGTTCTAGAACTCTGATCACTAATACCTGTTACAAATGTTCAGAATTGTCACTAATATTAGTGGATTGATTTCTTATGCATGAGACGATTAGGTAACGATAGAAGGAATTGATGGGAGCGCCTACTGTCTACTACTGTACATTGGTACAGCCTTCTGGCATGCTTAGCCACAGTCTTAGGCAGGAGTTCCTCCATTGAAGGTCTCTCTCAAGGAATTTACGCCATGAATAAAAGCAGAGGTTTGCACGGCAAATCCAAGACCTAACCAAAGTAGGAAGATCTCCAGCCCGATCCATCCACTGATCCAACTCCCATAAGTGCAGCAGGCTCTTGTACAGTTCGCAAGAGAGGACTTTGGCAATGTGTGCTTTCCCCTAAGAATGTCTTAGCATCTCAGTTAAAAAGAGTTTTGCTTTGCTTGCTATGCTGCGTTGCTGCCGGCTTGTTGTTTGTACGAGCAGAGAGAGAGGGAGAGAGAGGCTGTAGCTGGTAATCGATGGGATGGAATATGAGGGAGGAGGAAGGGCTGCTTTTTGTCATGCTGGCTGGGGTTTGGCTTCTTGAAAAGCTGATGGCGGCATTGACACTGAAAAGGGCCAAAAGGCCGAGAAGAGAGAGAGAGAAGCTCGTGTCACACTCTCTCTCACACACTCGCTATGGCCATGGAGAGCTGGCTGGCTGACAAGCCAAATCATGCAGCTACGCTCGTGATGGCATTAGCGTTGGCATGGCACCCTGACACTGCAGGCTCCATAGAAAAAACAAGGCTCGTTTCTTCTTTTTTTTCAATTTTTTTTACAGTTTTGGTCCCTCTGATATTTCTTTTGCTGCTCAATTCCCAAAGGATGGAAGCAATCGATGGAACCACCTGCTGCTCCTAAACCCCAGCCCATGATTTGCTCTCAATCCATCCCCATTATGATTATGACGTTTGTGCAGGGGTGTTGCCCCCATCTCTCCATTCTTTTTGGTTCTTTCTATCAGCAAAACCATTATTAGTAGCTCATTATATTGTGTATTATTACGCAAACAGATCTTTATTGCTTCTGCCAGAGCAATATCTGGGCTCTGGAATAGTCCATGCTTGAATTTCACAGGGATATAGGTTGTCTCATTTGTAATGTATTATGGTCTGGTCCTTGCATCTGCCATTGTTGACTGTTGCATTGGACATCTCGTGTACCCTGTTGTGTTTTTTGGCATATAAACTGACCTGGTTCAACTGGTTAACAGCATGTATTATACATTTTAGCACAAAAGTAGCTCAGCACTCCATTTGGACATTTGTGATTGCTTCATCTAAAATGATTAATATAGAAGTGCTAGTTGTTGGACTAGCAACGCTATATGTTGCATGCTTGTTATAATCGAGATAAAATTATCTCTCTTTTTTTCATTGCAACATTGTTATTTCTTTTTCAATCCAAAAAACACTCTTCTGCTCTTGCTTTTTTTTTCTCGTTTGGCATCGTCATTCGGTTAATGATGATTGACCATCAAATGTTTGAAAAAAACCGTCAAAGGGGAAGACATGTGTGTTACAAATAAAAGACTTAAAAAATAAAATAAAAGATGCATGGTCATGAAAAGGACTTGGAGTTATAGAAAAATATGCACAACATAAATTATAAATTTTGTCATTTTCGGAAAGAAATACACCCATGTTGCTCCTATTATTTTTAAAACGAGCACCATGTAAGATAGCAACAGTGAGACTGATGAAAATTGGTGATCATGTCATTTTCTACAAGATGGCAAATCTATGAGATATGAAATCTTTTGTTTCTCAGTGTTGGTGACCATAAATAATACCACAATTCCCATAGACAAGACAGATATGCTATATTAGTCGTACTATCCAAAACTTAATCTATAGCCATATGGTTAGACATTGGAGTTGTACATTCACTCAATCCGCAAGGATTCTTATTTTCAGTGTTGACGTCAACTAATATAGAAATACATTCGTGTATACAATCGGTTGGCATGTTAACAGCCATGCTTCCAGAGGTGTTTGGTGCCTATCTCGTTCTCTTGACTTGATTTGCATTGTAGTTTTACATGATTCCGTGATGCCTCTTTAAGGGGAACTCATCATACGGATGCCCCTTATGAACATGCTTTATCCTGTTCTAGTGATGACTTGCGAGGTCTTGAAAGATTTCTTTGCTGGGTTGGTGGGGATCATGTGATGGCAAAACCCTAACAAATAAGACCGCCTCTGCCATTGCTGCATGATGCATTGCCTCCTTAGATTCTTCTGCCCCCTATGCTGATCTTCCTTTGGCTAGGTTCCCGAAATGTACAACTGTTAATTTAATCCAAAGGTAGATGTCTTCCTAGGTAAAGGATGCTATCATGCTAGCTAGCAAGATAAGATAAAATACCTGAGATTATTATATTGATGGAGTTTGCTCGCGTCGTGATGGCAGCAGGCATGAGTAACATGTTATGTGGAAGTTGGATCCTGAGTTTTGTTTAATGGATCATGCAGGATGTCAACATCCCCGGTGCTACCTTAAAGCACAACAGGGTGGCAATGTACCGCAATACAAAATACACAGTTTCGGTTCAAAATTCAGAGTACTCATGACAAAACAATATTATGCGTGACTACTACAAAGCCAGTCATAATATTTGATGCATAGCACCATGTTTAGTGAACTTCTAAAATTCAGAACACTAATTTTATATTACAATTTATTTATAAAATATAATAAGTTTATAGTATTATGATAGTATGTTTTAAGACAAATCTACTGTTTTAAAAAATAGGTATTTGATAAATTAATGGTAATCAGAATTTAGAAAGTTTGATCGATGTCTTAAAAGTTAAATATTTTTTATCAAAGGGAGTATACATTATACTCATATTTGTGCATTTTTAATAGAAATATAGTGAAATCAGATATTTATAGTTGGACTCCATCACTTTGAGTGTGTATTAAACACACTCGTAGGTATGCAATATGTGTTTTTCATGTATTTGAAAAAGAAAATATAGGTTACTAGCACATAATGTTTGTTTTTAAAAATCTGTATTTCAGATACCTACTTCCATGTTATGCAAGGAGTAGAAATTCCTTACTTTGAATATCTTGCTTTAGCCAGAACATCCTTAATTAGATTAGATATCAAATTATTTTCCCTGCAAATGGCCTGATTATAGATCAGATAATCACTACTACCACCACTGTCACTGCACAAACATGCTCCCTCCTCTAAATGTTACTGCTACTTTTGAAATACACGAATATAAAACATAGAATTAAATAAAAATATAGGAATACAATAGAAATACACATGTAAAACAGAGGATTAAAAAACGTAAAAATGTGTTTGGATGGGATAAAGAAAAAATATAGAAAATTTATGGGTCGACTGTAATAAAGTTTTGCATATTAGTTAATCAAACAACATTATTAGCCAACACAGGTGCTAGTTGTTTCCATAGAGTTGTGAAATAAAAGTGACATAAAATTATATATATAAATTAATAAATTTATATTATGTCTGTATACATTGACATGAGAATTTGGACTAAAAAGTATTTTTTATTATTACATATTACTGTAGCAATAGGCTGGCGCAAGCAAGTAAGCTAACGTTGTGGGCTGGTGATGACACAAGTCGACGGCATAGTGAGCATGTTGGCGGCGTGGGTTAGCGATAGCACAGTAGGCTGGTGAGCATGATTAGGCTCACAACACGGAGGCACCCTAGCAGGGTGTAGGCACGAGGGCTAGCGTGGGAGTGCATGTGTGCATGGGAGACAGTCGTGGTTGATAAGCAGGCTTGGCGATGTGGTGCACAAGCTGGTGTGAGCAGGAGTACGCGCATGACATTGCCCTTTGGACGCGTGTCATCATGTGATTAGTGCCGATGACATGATCAGCTAGGGGCAGCAGGCTTCCGTGTGTTTAGCAACATGGCTTATCTAGAGGCATTGATTTCGAATTCAGTGGCTGAGGACAGGTTGAGTAGTGGGTATAAAATCTCAAGGGCTTTAAGATCTTTTTTTATGGGGTTTTCCAAATCATTTGGAGTTATAAAAAAGGGTGAAGTGTTAAGGTTATGCTAGGATATTTAAGTATATTTGAAGATAGTTTTAGAGAGATGATTGTGAGATTTTGAGAGGTGAACAAATTAGATAATATATTATATTACTAATCTAGGGTTTAGGGATTACATTGAGAAATCTTTTAGGTAGATTAATACGATAATTAATCTCTCTCTTTCTCGTTCACTTTTGTATGTTTAGCGATTGATTGATTTTTGATTGATTTATTTTTATCTAAGATTTATGTTGGTTTTTTATCTAAAAATCTAGTTAGGGTATTTTTCTAGTATTTTTAAAAGTTTGGTTGGTTAATTATTTTCGAAACTCGCATTATTAATTAATTAGATTTTAATTAATTTTCGTCATTTTTCTATCTAGTAATTTTGTTTCGTTAATAACTCGAGATTTAGAAGTCCGATTAATGTGATTCTAGTTAGTTTTGTTTATGAATTTTGTCAAGTTTATTTGATAAAATTCTAGTTAGATCGAAGTTACATATCTATGTTACAATTTATTTAGTAACCCAAATTCTAAATACGCAGTTTTTTAGTTTTATGAGTAGGGAGATTTGTTAAAATTTGTTTTTAACTTATGCAATCATTCACCCTTTATCTGATTACCTGATACTATAATACTTAATTGCCCTCGTTCTTTGTGAAAGAAAGGAAAAATGAGGTCTGAGTGGATCTCATACATTTTGGCTGCTTTAAATGGTAGGATTAAAAAAAACAAAGGATAGAAAAACATAGAATTTTTGACAGGAATATAGGTGTAAAATAAATGATCGTAAAATATAGGAAAAATACAGAAATGGTTGTTTAAATAGACCATATGAAAACACACAGGAATCCTAGAAGAGAAATAGACTCAGAAAATTTTTCAAGGAATTGGATTAGAGCTCTTGCTTACTTTCCTCTAGAATCTATAGGCTTCTTTGGAACACATGAGAGAATACAGGAATAGAAAAAATCTTAGAATGAAGTGTTATGTGTAAGCAAATCCCGTAGGAATTCAAAACATATGAATTTGCAAGATGAAGTATTTGGATAACTCACAGGAAAATAACGCAGGAATTTGGATGAATTTTAGAGAGAGAAGAGATACAAAGAGAGAAAAGGCATTGGATTTCTCAAAGAAAAAAAAATTAAAATGAGGTTGGAGCTTATGTGCAAAATTCCTATGGAATTGGGATATAGGATTGCAATCTAAAGGAATTTTCCTATGTTCCAAACAACCTAGTTATGAATTTTTCTTTAGGATTTGAATCCTTTGAAATTCCTATGAAAAAAATACTCCATTCCAAAAAAGCTCTATACGTATTAAGTCAACCTTAGGAATTTCATAGGATTTGAAGAGCTCAAATCTTTTGTTTTAAAGGACCAAATAGGAAAAAAATTATATAAGATTTGAATCATACAAAATTCCTCCACAATTCCTTTATTTCAAAGGTGCTTTCTATAAATCACTGGTAGAGGAAATTTTCATTTGTATTTTCTGTGGCCAATTCCTTCCATACAAATGAAGCTACAGGGATCCAATCCTATGGAACTCAAATCCTTGGTTTATGCTTTATTTTTCATCCAATCCAAAGGAGGTCTAAAACGTCAGGAGAATAATGGACGGCAAGGTGCTCTTCACTAGTCTTCTCATCGACCATTATTTTTATTGTTTATAATCCCATCCTGATCCTGTCCTAATCTGCTCCTGCTCCGAGATAAGCACAGAGGATATTCTTCCTTTCCCGATTTGATCACCTTAAGACGACAAGCACGCGGATGATTAGGGACCAATTGACTATGGCAATGCTTCTGACGTCAGCGCTTAATCCTTTTCTCTCTCTCTTTGCAGGTGTGATAAATCGTGCCATGTTGCATCACTACCCCAGAATTAATAAAGGCTATATAGTTTTTTTACCTCTCTTTTAGTTATATTTATCTTCGTTCTGATTTTGAAACAGAATTACTACTATTATGGTAGTTTAAATTTTAAATGTAACCAAGAGTACACAGCAAACTCATCAGCTAGAGTAGAGTTATTTTCTAAATAAGATATATATTTTATCTTGATTTTTATTAGCACGTTTTTTATGTTTAAAATATCAATTTAATTATTTTTTAAAATATATAATAAGTAAAAATCAATTAACTATATACTAATATCTTTATCTCATTTTACATACATTTGGTGTCTCAGGTCCCAACGGTTGTGAAGTTTGGTTAAAATTGATGGCATTTTTGTCTCAAACGGTGTCTCAAGTCCCAACGGTTGTAAAGTTTGGTTAAAATTGATGGCACTTTTGTCCGCTGTGTTATTCCCAATTGGACACTTGCCGTCAGTGAGCTGTCACGGCTCAATCCAAGTGGTTTTTGGGCTCTAGCGCATGCATGAGTACTACTCTATTCACTATAGCCGCATGGTACGTTGCAGAGGCTAGGAGCAGCAGTTGTAGTGCCTTTCACGGAACTACTCCGTGCAATACACGCTCTGCTCACATCATATTAAGATTACAATCCATCCTCATATTACTTGTCATTGTTTCGCCAACAATTAAATATATACCGTAATACTTATTAGTGAAAAAAATATTATTAAAATTTTATATATTCTTAGTGACTTAAATGTTTTAAAATTTAAAATTTAGCTATAGCTAATAAATTGAAGATTAAACAATAGAGTTACCATATTAAGATCTGAAAATTTGCATTGAAGATCTGAAAATTTTCAAAGTCAGAAGTTACACACCTCACGCACGCACGGATAGTCACTCACATACACATTCCAGGAAAAAAAAATGTTGCTGTGCGTGCGACTTGAAGGCATTGTTTGAGTCATATATGTCAACACTGATCTGAGCGGTGTCAGTTAGGCTAAGCTGGATGGTGATTAATTACCTTGACAAGAAAAGCACAGGCGCTCCTCTCTCCTGCAGGGCCGTGGCACGAGCTTGACCAGTGAGCCGTTGTTGATGCTTACCTCAAGGCCAGCAAAGCCATGACAATGGTTTTCAATGGAGTTTGTTGGGGTCCTTAATGCGGCGCGTCAGGCAAAAACCGGTTTCTCGGGGAGGAAGACGACGACGGCGCCGCCTCATAAATAAACCCAAGGCCGTCAAGCGTGATGGGATGGGGACAACGTTTTCACGTACCTTCTCCTGAGAAACCGTCGCGGACATGAACCGCGCAGACGAGCAGGGCGGTGGGGGTGCAGACTCGGGAGGCCTGTGGTTTGGCGATCGAAACGGATGTGCTGTGAGAGTAGAAACGAGATGCCGTTTTGACTTCAAGACGTCGGAAGCTTGGCAAACGGATCAGGCTTGGGAGCTCAGGGGTGGACTTGGCACGGCGGCTGAGCAGAGCCGCCTCATCGACGCGGCCTCTCGCTGCTCTCTCCCGGTCGCCGCGCTTCCCCAACCGCTCCGCCTAGCCCCCCTTTCTCCGCGCGCTCACCTCCTGCCTCGATCCACTTCCGCTCGCGCTCCCCTCGCTCGCGTCCCCGTCTTCCTCGGTCGATGCTAGGGTCCTCGCTGCAGCCAATTGAGGCAGCCTTCCTGATGGCGTCCTCTGCCCTCCTCTCAACGGCTGCCCGTTTCTTCTTCAGCAGCGATGGAGTGCGCACAACCGGGTGGTGGCCGCGAGACTACGACTTCCTCTCCTTTGGCGGCGAGCCGGCGACCCAATCCGTCCCCTCCGTTAGTCTCCCCTTTCGCTGCTTTCTTTGGTTGGGTAAGACGGCGGCCGCCCTAGCCCTCATCGAGCAACCTCGATGGCCATCCACAGTGTCAACAGAGCGAAACCGTGAGTCTTCATGGCATTTACAGGATGGTGACCTTTTCCAGCTAATTTCCTTCCTCTCCTCTTTTGTTCTGAATGTATTTTACTACCTGGTTCGATTCCCCCATTTTAGTTGAAGCAGTATGTCTTCTTTGCTTCAAAACAGGTTAACGACTCTACGCCTTTTGGTATGATGCAGGTAAGCAATGCACATGTTTATGGTTTTATTAGCTAAACATTGGTGTTGTTTATCCGATTGATGTACTAAACATTTGTACTGGCACTACAATCAAATATCTGACACTCCATTTCATCTACTTGAACATGCAGGTACGATTAATTCGTGACTATTTCTATATACACATAGTTGATTCAAAGTATCGTTCAATTGGGCAAGGAAACATAATCTTCCGTTCTATGTAATATGGTAATTATCTCTACTATTGGGTATTATTCATTACTCAGTCCAGCCCAACCTTATGATTTGTAGGTGTATACATCATATTAGGATGTTTCTGGCTGAATAAAGCTGTATATGACTGGATGGGGCAAAAGACAGAGGCTTAGGATGACTGATTCTGAAATGAAAAATTGGATCTGAATGCTTAGATTTGAATGACTGATTCAGTGATCTACCTTGCTCCCTGTTGTCTTCTAAAGTTCCGAATTTGTGAATCTGAATCATTAGCAGCTTGACAGTAAGATACTATTAACTTTATACCATTGAAGATTTTTGAACTAGAGGTACTTCCCTCATGATAAAGTACATATTTCTCCATTGTTTGTTTCACTGACAGTATTACTTAAGATTGTATATTTGTGTTTATTTTTAATGGCTTAGTATGGCTTAGTTCTAATTTTATGGAGGGCGGAAGCCATAATGTTTAGCCTTTGTGTTTAGTAGGAATATTGGCCGAGTTGCAGCTTATGGATTTCATCTGCTGTTGTATAATTTCCATCATTAGCATTGCAGTAGTTTTTTTTTTCTTTTGACATCATGGGAACAATAATTCATTTTTTTTTGTTTATTGGGATCATCTGAGGTACAGATCTTTTTGGTCACCTGTTAATGATAATTCTCCATAAGTTCATCTGTAGAGCGTCTTCAGGTTAACCGTCTCTATGTACAATTTCTTTTCGTCCACAGGCACACATGTAGGTGGGTATTGATATAGGATTATCTATACATCTTATGCAGCTTAACTTTTCGTCCACAGGCATGCACGTAGGTGGGTATTGATTTAGGATCATCTGTGCATCTTATGCAGCTTAACTTTTTTTAATTGAGTTCATAATATTATTCATGCTATATGCTTTGTTTTACGTTGTATCATAATGTGATTTAACAACTCACTCTAGATAGTCTGTGGATTCTTTATTTTCATGGGATAAAGTAGCAGCCCGTGTTCTTTGTCATGCTTGATATTCACAATATATCCCTATTATGAGTGACCATGTGTTTGCTGACGTCTCCCCCTCAAATTGTATGTGCAATTCTTGTAGGAACTTAACAAATCTTGGTCTAATGGGCATGTTACCTCACAATTCTCTGTAAGCATATTCAGTTCTTTCTCTAGTGAAACACTTTGACTAGGTTGCTCCAAAATAGTATTCCACCTACATACTATTCTAATTTTAATTTACTTATCACATAGTTCCACACAATAGCTCTTTTTATGCAATCATCCCCATAGATGATGAAGAAATTACATGAGTTAAATGTGTTGGACTTAGCATACAGTAATTTCAAAGGACCATTTCCATCAGAGCGCAAAAACATTTTATCCCTAAAATTTCTGTATTCAAGAAGTTTCTGTACTACATTTTTATCTGAATATAGCCTTACTACTGACCTTAACATCAGTACTTGGTTGCAGCTTCTCAAAGGCAACAGACTTTCTGGTGGCCTGCCAGTTGAATTAGACGACCTCACTTGGACGAACCAGACTCTGTCAAAGATTGTATATACTTCAACGTTTGTCTGAGCAGTTTCTGTTGGCATATCTGCTTTAGAGCAACTGACATATCTGTGTTGTAGTTTGTGATTTGAAGGTGCAGTTATATATGTTATTAGTGGAACAATGATCATTATATATAACCGAACGCAATGATTAACAAGCAATCAGGATATGTTATATCTTGTAATAGTTTGTTGCGTACAAATCGTACCATTATTTCTTCTGGTTTTGAGTTCCTTGGCCGTTTATTTGTTTATAAAATCCACGAAGAATGTTTGAGATACTCATTTTTATACCTAATAATGTTTTTCTTCATACAACCTTCATTTCATTATTCCCTTACAACCGAATTTTGGCCTTATCAACCATCTCTTTCTTGAAAAAAAAAACACCTTGTCCTAAAGATAGTAAAGATAGTAAGATAGTATTATGTGGCATCTCTATTTAACCAAGAATGTTGTAACACATGCTTCTTCTTGTTTTTTTTTTAAAGTTGCGGTTAGATAAAAGTGAATGTCCGAATTTGTCAGATCTACTTTCTTTGGTTATTATAGTCCATCAAGCATAGCAACAATGACCACATGCATATCAAACATTATGCCAACCATACAACAATAACTCTGTGTATTTAGATATGTGACACTTCATGATTGCTATTTTCTTTGTTAAAGTTATTTATTCTGTGAACTACTATAATTCACCCAAGATATAGAAATGAAAATCTTTTGGATGTCTATTTTTTCTTGATTATCCCAAAAGATGCTCTTGCATAGATGCATACCAATGCCATCTCTCTAATTGCCCCCACTAAGGCAAGCATGACTTCTTTGACTGCTAAGTAATCATTGTGGTCTGAATAAATGAGATGGCATGCTATATTTAATCTCAAATGCTAAAAATAACACTTTAATGTGTATGTGCTTTGCTGTAGGGAAATGGATTGAGATAAGTTTACGCTTTTTTTACTGTATCTTCAGACTTCCATTCTTTAGTTCTGCAAACAGTGGATGTTGCTATTGCAAAATATAGTCAATAAAACTTCCCTATTGTCAGTATTGCATATTTCTGTTAAATTACTTCTAAGAAGCTATACTCCTCTGTGATGCTAGCTTGCCCTTTTCACTATGTTCACTTGGTAGAAATGAAATATTATGCCATTCAACTGCTATAAATTCTTGTGAAACGACATTTAGTCCTGACATCCCATAATATTGCACCTTTTTTGCTTGCTTTTCAATACAAGAAGTCAGCAAAGCTGTGTGTACCTTTGATTCACACTATTCTCTTTACGGTTAACATTACTTTGTTTTAAGATATTTTGTCACACTATTTTTTCTGCTGGAGAAATATAGGAAGCATTCTGATATACATTTGCTAGGTAATGTAATTTGTTTGTTTAAAATAAAAAATTTCATTCATTAACTATTTGTACTCAGCAAAATATATGCCCATGTTTCTTCCAAATATAGCATGTATCTCATCTTTTATTTGAGCCTTCCGTCAGGTATTCATCTTCTCTGTCTGCAGTTGCCTTCCCGGTTGATGTCAGTTCATCTACATTGAATTTTAACAAATAGCATTTTCCTATGTGTCCATGTCGTTCTAAAAATACATCCTAACCCTAGCACTACATGAGCAAACTAATAGGTATGGAATTGTTGGACCTTATCACACATTATTTATTGAAGTAATGGAGCTCACTGCTATTAAAAGAAACACTAATGCATTAGTGCTTGTAGGCATGATGTGAGTTTGTTTTAATATACTATATTGGTGATCATTTCTTGAATAGGAATACAAGTGTAAAATAGAGGAGTGTAAAACATAAAAAACACAGTAATGATTGTTTGATTATATCACATGAAATACATAGGAATCAGATGAGAGCTATAGTCTCAAAATAAATTTTTCAAGAGCTTGCAGCTTTTATTAACTTTTCTCTAAAATTCTATATCCATCCCATAGGAATTTTAAAGAAAACGATATTGTTTCAGAGGCCTTCATAGAATTTTTTTTCTATAGAATTGAAATTATCTAAATTATCTATATTTATTCTATAAATCAAAGGAGGTTTTGGAGGGAATTACTGTTTGAAATATATGCTCTTCAAATATATGGAAACGATGTAAGCAGTATTAGTGCAAAAATTAATAATGTTAGACCCCTGAAACACAATGTAAGCAGTATTAGTGCAAAAATTAATAATGTTAGACCCCCGAAACACAATGTAAGCAGTATTAGTGCAAAAATTAATAATGTGAGACCCCCGAAACTGCGCGTAGCGCACCTGGCCAGGATGCTATCGTGCGTGCGTGCATGCTCGTGTCCGACTCGTAGAAGAGGTAGAATTTCTTTTTTTTTTCAGGGATTTTAGGGAAAATAAGGTTCTTGTCATTTTTTATTCTATTACTGAACAGAATGGGAAGAGAGGGTTGGTTATTCTTCCTCTAGGAATATCCAAATTTTGACTCCTTATACTACTCCATAGACAGTTCGAATTGGATAGCAGCAACAATTAATTTTAGCATGAATTGTTTGGAGGGGAAGTCTACCCTTTTATGCATTCGGCAGGCGCAATTTCTTTCCCCGTGAGACAGGCATGCGATTTTTACTTTTACTCCCTTTATATCCATTTTTTAAGTTAATTCAGTGGCTTTTCATTGTTTTTCGGAATGAAACTATTTTTTAATTGGAAATTCTTGTTGTTTCACTTTTTCGATACCAATATTAAGTCTGTTTTTTTTTATAATTGGGGAATACAATATGGATTATGACGTGGATTATATCGATTTTATTTTAATTTTTATATGTGTAATTACTTCGAAACTTGGGCTGAGTCTATTTTTTATTATATGTAATTACTTCGAAACTTAAGCCTTTTTCTATTTGAGCCTTTTTTTCATATTTATATAGTTGTTGATACAAGTCTGAATTTTTTTTATCTTACTGTAGACCTTTTGAATAATTTTTTGGTTGTGTGAATTGTTGTAGCAAGTCTGAAACCAAGTGGATTTATTTTTTTGTCCCATATTTACCGGTAATCAAATCTTAGATGTATCTAAGATTATTTTGATTTCTTTACTTTAGTACAATTGTTTTGTTATATGACACATGTTTTTTTTATGGGAGAACTACATCAAATGTCTGAATTTATTCATAATAGTACTCCTACTTACTAAAGGCTTTAGTGATGAATAAATTTGCTTTGTCGAAATCTCTATAATAAGTAGTATTTGCTGCCGTTGAATAAATCAACTTTAAGATGAGATAAGATGCTCGATAAGGCATGAGGTTCAATATCATAATAGTTCTTCGTAGTAACGCCAACGGATCTCATTAAAAACTCCTTTTACTTTTGAAAACGGACATAGATGCATTTTTGCACTTTGAAAACCCATTAGAACTTAAGTGACTATCTGTTGGTATTTTTCTTTTTCTTGTGAGTTTCCTTAGCCTAGGTTATACTTTATCAATTTGAAACTTGTCATAAATAAGGTTATTTTCCGTTCACCTATTTATTTATTTTTTATTTTGAATCTTTCTCTTATAAATTCAGTTAACGATGAGATTTAGTATTCTTTATTGCACTTTCATAGCTCGTCAAATGCTGAGTTCGTACTAATTCCTCCAAATTGTGACCTTGTTATCACCTGTATTTCTTCTCTATTCAATTGATACAAGTTCCTTCTTGGTATCCAGATTTTTCTTTTTTTCAACATAATGCTAGACCCATTAGCTTGTTCAAATATGCTTAACAGAAACTTAGTAGTCAAAGTTGTACTTTGTTCTAGATAGTCAGATACATCACTTAGCTCATCACGGTGTTGGACGGCTCTGATGGATCGCTACAATTCGTTACATTGTGATTGTTAACTTATTCAAATACGCTTAACAGAAACTTAGTAGTAAAAAGTTATTTTACGTTCTTGATAGTAAAAGACGTCACTCAGTTCGTCATCGTGTCGGACGGCTCAGATCGATAGCTACAATCCGTTACATTATGATTCTTATCTAATAATTGGGATAGTCAGCGGCATACGCATGCTCAGAGTGTCTAAGCCACTGGACCATCAGTGAGCTAGCCCTTTCAGTGGCCATAACAACTACTCTAAGCTTCAAACCCTAAAGTGCATCTAATCTAAGTGATGGTGATGGATGCTATCGCACACCAAGAAGATTAGTCTCTGGGACTAATCGATGTGTCGTTAACCCTAACCCCCTAGGAAGCATGCTGCTCAACCTAGCCACCATTAACTTTGCTTAGCTAGAGACCTCTCCATGAGCCGTATCAGAAAGTGCTTCTTCTCACAAAAGTTCTTTCTTTTTCTGTGGTATTGAATCGTCCTACATCGACTGTTCGGCCGGCTTCTTGGATGGCTGGTGTAAAAAAAGTTTGAGCAGGAAATGCTATGGGACCATATGAGAAAGAAAAAAAAGGGGGGGCCTTTTTGAGAAAAGGAAGCTGTACTCTTCAGAATTGTTCATCACAATGAGGTTATGTGATGGTTGGGCTCATTTGTCAGTCTGTTTAAGGCTAGAAAAATCTCGTACAAGCAGGAATGATTTTGCTTGAAAACATCATCGAGAAAAGGGCTTGATTTCTGTGTTACTACTGGCTGTACCTATCACAGCTTTTCTGTGGGACGTAATATTCAGTGAATAAAATTTGTGTTATAATAATGACATCGATAGAAGCCCGATTGATTGGTGCCAATGTCTAACCATGTTCTGCCTTTGTTTTTTTTAAAGAAATGTCTAGTCACCTTGGAAATTAGCTCTGGTTGTTTAATGCACTAGCAGAGCCCTGAAACTGTTTTAGAAAATAATGGTATGAATGGGAGTCAGTTGTTTGATTTTGACCTAATAATTAAGGCTAAACAAAGTAAAACTTGTTTCTTTAAAAGAACTAACTAGTAGAATATAATTCTTCGTAATCAAAGGAGTCGTAGTTCTCAACTACCAGATTAGTAAAAAAAGCAAACTATTAGACTGATAAAACACTCAAGTACTACTAGTTGGTTTAGTGTGTATCTTTTTTTAGTAACAATAGTACTAATTAAGTCATGCTCACAAAAATCTCCATGGGAGTATATGTGGACACATGTTAATTGTCTAAGGTGGCTACTGGTCAAAACTGGAGACCACCCAATAATTCACTCATTTTTCACACACAACCACCACTGGTTGATCTGTTTATCAGGCTGATGCTAACATCCAGACACTTGGACCTCAGCTCAAGCAATCGAGATAAGCCTAACTCTCCCCTCCTTTTCGTCGAAGCATGCATAGGCCGAAATGCCGTTCTCGTTGAGGTAATTGTGCTAATGTCCTTTCATCAAAGGATTAACGTGTATGGTCTCATTTTAACAAAATGGAATCTTGGAGGAATTCATATGCAGTTAAAAAAGACTTTTGGAGTTTAGGTTTTATTTGATGCTTTTCTTAGAAGCATTGTTTTGCCTAACAAACCAGTCAACGTTGCCTATATTCTTGTGTTAACGACATCGCCCTGTCCTCTTGCAATATCCAAGATGCACTACTGATCTCTATTTTTATGATATAAAGCAGATTAAGTTAGGTACAAAGAGGATAAACATGACAGAAGTCCTTAAGAGATATCTTCTAGTGCAATTTCCATTCCAACAATTTTAAGCACGCGTACATATATATATATATATATTAGTGAAGGAGGATGAGATCCTTAAAAATGTTATACTACATATATATCCACCATGCCATAGTAAAAAAGAGAATATTCTGAATGTAGGGAGCACAAACCAAGCTCACATGAGGGTGTCTTGTGTGTCAAAGATCTAATAACTCCTGAAAACTAGTACACATCCACTAATTTCAAGTTGGTTAATGCCCCCTGCTGTAACCACATGCACCATCAAGCTCCCCATTTGATGCAAGAGGAGGAAATTCTGCCCCTGGGGTATCTCTCTAGCTGGCAATGGCACAAACTCAGCATGATTCCATTTATTGAGTGCTTCTGCCATGGCAGTAATAATGCAAATGGAGTAAAAGTGGTGAGGAGTCTGGTGAAAGTTGGGAGTGGAGGGAGAATTATGCTGCCCAGGGGCAGCTAATCATGTGTAAAAACACCCTTGCAAGATTAGATATTTGCATGAAGCATGGTAATACTACTACATATTAGTATAATACATTGCTCCCACTGAGGGCAGGCACAGCCTCAAGTGGAGTGGAGCAATCCCATGATTGTTGCCTATGTGTGCAATTGACTGCATTGCATGGGTGGCACTCATATCATATCTGTGTTCTACTGGGGGCTTTGATGTCCTCCACAAAGATTCCCTGTGGATAATATGGAGATGGGGGCATAATTGTGAGCCTCAGGTGTTGATGGACCATGTCCACTTGATAACTTTTTATTTTTTTTTTTACTTTGCTTTGCTCTGAATACATAAATCTTTTTATTACCTTCAGTTTCTCTGATGGTGCAAGAAATATATATGTGCTGCTGTTAATTCTAGATTTTTAGGGTCACTGTGACAGTAACACTTGATGCACTGGGCCCACAATAAGTTGTTGTATTTTATTGTACCCATATAATTGAAAAAGAAGCTCAGAGTAGTGTCAAGAGGATGGGGATCTTATCTCTGAAACCCCATCGAAGTTAGCCGAAAGTTTCAAGCCTTTCCCATTATTTTCCATCTTTATTCCATTGATGATAATAAGCTATTGTTAACATTCTAGCAGTAGGCTCATCAGGAATAGTAGTGCCCTGGGCAGTTTACTGCTGCAATTATCTTCTTTCCAGTAGAAGGCAGACAAAATCAGTTGGGCTGGCATTTGTTACCTTCAATCTGTCACATTTTGACTATCTTTTGCATACAGTGAGAGACCTAACATCACTATGTGCAGTCCTAATTTATTTTAGCCCCTAATTGTGGTTGCAATTGATTGAAGAGTTTTTTTTGCTTGCCGAGTGATGCATGCTTGTGACTAATCCCTTTCAAGGTTGACGTGCTAATCGCAAATTTGCAATGATCCATGCCTCTTTTGCTCTGCACTGTTTGCAAGTCATGGATTAGTGGAGTTATTTGCAGGTGATCATGACAAACTGAAGGCTTAATGGGTGGATTATGGAATATGTAGTATTAAATTAATTAATTAATTAATTCCCTGCGTATCCTAATTTGACACGTTTATGATGTGATATTATTAAAAGCTGATAGAAGTGGCAATTGGAGTTGGACCGATACCTTTCGCTGTTTCGATGTCTTAAGAAAAAATAAAAATAAAGGTGGTCTCTGCTAATAAGTCGTTAGCTGCTTAACTACTTTGGAAGTTATCATCTAAAAAAACTACTACTTTGGAAGTGCAAAGAGTGGTGTCAACTTATTGACTTCTGTAAAACTGAAACACCGACCTACGCAAGTAGAGCTAGAATTATGTAAACCATTTTTTTAGAAAAAAAATAGAATGCCAAATTTCAGCTGGCTGGCAGTAATACCACTTCGGTAGTTTGGCGATATGGTCTTACGAGGGAACGAGAGCTTTAACCATTATGGGCCTAAAACTAGCTCTCTTTTGGGCTTCCTTAAATCCACGTCGATGGTTTCAAACTCTTATTAGGCTGTTGTTATTGACGGCCTATTTTTCAGATCTGCCCATGTGCTATGGGCCTTCTCTCTTTCCTATCCCCATCTTTGTGTTTTTTCTTCTCCAAAGAAAGCATCGGGATTTTTTAGTGAGTAAACTACACTTTGTAGTCGATGAAGTATATTTTATTTATAGCATATACTTTTACATGTATATCAACATGAGTTTTACTTTGTACTACGATTGCGCCATATAAAATAAGAGTAAAACTACTTCTTAAAATTATACCATGTTTTACATAAAGATTCATTAAGATTTTATGAAATTTTCATAGTTTTTTGATGTATCTTAGTGTTAACTAAAATATATTGCGATACAACTTGGTAAAATTAAGTGCTAAATCTATTGGAAAGTAAAACACGGCTCGTTACTCAGTGCAAAGTGTACTTTACAAAAAAATTAACGGAGGCATGCACCATAGGGCTTTTAATACATGGCCGTCCACGCGCACCCAATGCCCACGATGTTTGCATGGTTTTGGTTTTGGCCTAGCCCACGTGTGCTTTGCTTCCCCTTGATAGACTTCTATGGTCTTGTTGTCCGCAGCTCGGAGCGACGATTCTTCCTCTTCCTCGACGCCGGCAAGCTCGAAGCTCCAGGACAGCCTCCCCTCTAGCGAGCTAGTCTTGGTGGTCAGGTTAGATCTTTGCCGGTTTGTCTTACTCTTCTTCCCCTACCTCTGGCGGCCAACCTGTCAAAACCTGTTCGTTCGTTGACATTCCTGCATGCACCACCCTGCATGTGGCATGAACATGCCCATGATATGCCATCTTATAGAACGCCAAATACGTGAATCAGGTAACCAAATGCGCCCACGTCCATGTGACACCGAGTACTGAGGCCAACTACCAACCAAGCTTCCACCATGTGGAGAGAAGCCTTAGCGATCACTATACCACCCGTGGTACCGTATCGCGGCACACGTCAACGCCTCTGCACACCGCAACCTATTATTCCTCGTTTCCCTTCCAAGTTCCAAGCCTCTCGCCACATCACAATCCACGCCTGCCTCGTGCACGCTGGCAAACACGGTGGTATTGCTCTCGCTTCTGTACTATGCCGTGTGCAAGATTCTTCTTCCGGACGGTGTGGCTAGCTTTTATCAGAGCCAGCCAGCCACTCGCCAGCATGACATTCAATGGACTCCAGCAAGCAAATCTTCGCAGAATAATGCACACCAACGCCGGCGCTGGCACGTACGTTTTCCTTGCCTTCTGTGTAGCAGATGCCAGATGACTAGCAGTGAGCCAGCTTGTTCGTACCCGTTCTTACCCTGGCGTTGGCACGTTAAACTGTGCTTGATCTCGGGTGGTGGTCGCCGGAGGCGTTCAGGTAGATCAGAGACACCGTCAAACATCAGATCGTCAGAAATGGTATGGATCAATCCAAGAAGAATAAGGCCCGTTTGAGAGGACAGTGTCGGTGGAAAATTTGGCTGCACGTATAACGAGACAAGCTATTAACATATAATTAATTAAGTATTAATTATTATAAAATTAAAAAATAAACTTATTTGATTTTTTTAACAAACTTCTATATAGAAGCGTACTAATAAACTTTTGCACTAATGCATGCAGGAAACAGATACAATTTGTTGATCAGATGTAACTACGTGTGTTTGAGATTCAAACTAAGGTTCCGTTCTATTCAATTAACTGATAACGGATTATCAAAATATGTTCACCAAGCTTGTAAACGGTATTTTTTTAATACAAACTCACTTCATCAGTTTTTCTTAAAAACATTTTTAAATCAAGTTTTTAACTTTTTTTAATATTTAATCTATTAGTTTATAACCTCTGATAGTCATAAATCCAATTTCATCTTATCACCAGAACCTGCCTTAAGTGACACTATTTGCTATGATTTTCTTTATTATATGCAAGATGCACACATACCGCAATACTATACAATAACGTGGTTCGGTGGTATATCTACATCCTGTATAGTATAGAGTCTATACCACGAGAACTCTTTTCCTGAACAACCATGGCATAGATTGTATCTGCCGTATATATTTACAGTGTGCAACGTGGAGATTTCCATTTTTCATTTTTTATTGGGATTTATAAGGGTCGCCGGCTTTAATGGATCCAGCAGCTAACTGGGCAGCACTAGCATGCTCTTAGTAGCGAATTAAGCCATCCAAGTTTAATGGAGCTAACTCCCATTTATAATGCGCGAGCTGTCGTGCCCTGCAGCTCATAAACACCCATCGAACAGGGGATGTCTGCCTGATCGATCGTCCTACTCCTCTTACACTGTTACATGGGCAACCGATCCTGTTCCTCCCTGCTTCCCCTGTCCATATATGCGCGCCAAACAGATAAATTCAGTAGTTGAAACGAACTCTAATACATTCAGAAACCAACGGAAATGCTTACAAATTTAAGTCTTTTTCGCATGTTCTCGAAAGAAAATTCAGGCCTTGTTCGGAACATAGGTTTTTAAAAGATTTTTTTGGAGGTTTGCAATCCTTTGGAACTTTTTGCTATGAGCTTGTTTGGAACAAAGGAATAAATGTGGTTATTGGATTTCTTTGGAAAGGTAGCAATTCCTCCATTTTTATGCTCATAGGAAATAAAACATCTACTGATCCAAAATTCGTTTGTTTCATCATCGCGTTTGTGTCTACCTCAATTTTTTCCCGTGATCCATTTATCTTTGCTGTGTTTTGAATTTCTTACCTTTTCAACTTTACACTATATTATATTTCTGTGTTTTTTGTTCCTTCGTTCCAAACAGGCCTCATGGAAATTTGCCGGAGGAATAGAATAGGAAATGATGTGTTGTAGCCGGACAAAGAGAAAGGGGAAAAAGTGAGGATAGAAGGGGGGGGGGGGGGGTATTCATAGTCGTAGATGTGTTTGAATTACTGTTCTAATTGTTGTCGTGCTGCCTTTTTATGCTGCTGTCGAGAGAGCTAGCCAGGGGCTCAAGTCAGGTCCAAAGGAATGAAAGGGACGCAGCTACTTTTGCTTCCACATAAATGTCAAAATTACACAAGTGTCGACTCGACTAGGCTGCTAGTGTTAACCTCAATTCATTAACTCCAAGAGAAAAAAACATTAAGCAGTAGAATTCTTCCATGTACGTACATTTTGTGGTGCACAATGCATATATGGAGTATATCGTCGTCTGTACTTTGCATGCTTGCAGCTCCAGTTTCCGTACGTACAAGGACACGGTATGCATACAGTATAATACAGCTATGCAGATGTGCCAGCTCTGTATAATTGTACGTACAATACACCGAGTACAGCTGCGTCACATTCAGAGCTTCAGCTTCAATTCATAGGCATGCAGTGTGTGGCAACACAATTGTCTGATGCAGACAATGCAATAATCAAGCCGGCCTGAAGACCAGATATGGATTAGATCAGAGATTCAGGCAGACAGAATCGACAGATCAGCTTGCATGGAATTAATTACAATCAGAGAAAGAGATTAAAACAAGACATTAATTAATTGATTAATTAGAGATGAGCAATAATCACTTGGGAATAGGGTCAATCAATCCATAGGTCTATAGATTACACAAGCTAATTAATTAACAATCGCGAGGTCTGATCATATCCTAGGCAGCATGATGCACTGGCCGGCCGGAGACGGAGGAGAAGAGACGACGACGAGCTAACTGCGGCGGCGCGTCGCCATTGCAGTTGATCTAGTCGCTGCTCGACGAGGACGACGACGGGGTGTCGTCGGAGGCGCAGTCGTTCCAGGCGACCTCGTAGACCTGCACCCTGCGGTGGAAGCTGCGGTGGCAGCCGCAGGAGGCGCACTTGAGCGCCGAGGCGGCGGCGCCGGTGTTGCCGCAGCCCTCCTCCCCCTCGGCGGCCGCGGGGGCGGCGATGAACTCCCGGCACCCGTCGACGGCGTGCCCACCCGTGCTCGCCGCGTGGTTGCGCCGGCACTCGCCGTACCTCACGCCGCAGCAGCTGAACCTCACAGCCGGCTCCCGCCTCCTCAGGACCACCAGCCTCTTCATCATGGCGCGACACACACACTATCTCTCTCACTCTCGCTTTGCTCTCAGCACGAAGCAATGAACCTACCCTGCACAGCACTTCATATTTATAGCCGCCGTCTCCTTCCTTTCTCACCTAATGGCATTGCTAGCTACCTAGCTCCTCATGCATAGATGGACCTATTGTCTAGTGATAAATCTGATAAATCTCACGGCGTTGTTTGAAACAGATTATTTATCAAATTATTCTTACGAATTATCTATTTGATTTTTATCCCTTTGTTTTTAAATATAAAGTATTCTGATTCGGGATATGAGCACGTCAAATTCATAGTCATAATCCCTTACATTTAGGGGAGTAGAAATAAATTAAATATTTTTAAAAATAAACTTGACAAATAACTTAGAACATATGGTTAAGCATGCAGTATAAAAAAGTAAAAAAATATATTTTTAAAAACATAGATCGAATAATATGTGGCAATAGTTTAGTGAAATAGCTAAAAAGAACGTGCCATAATCCTTCATGCATTCACCTGCTCTCATGAGGGATTAAGCATCAAGCACAATACCTAATTGGGCATTTGGGCTGGCTGGTCCAGCAAATTCCACCTCACAATACCAGACCTGCTCTCATGAGGGATTAAGCATCAAGCACAATACCTAATTGGGTATTTGGGCTGGCTGGTCCAGCAAATTCCACCTCACAATACCAGACAGACTGAACAATTCTTGGGCCACTATGGGAACCTAAGATAGATTGGAGCCCTCCCTTTAATCTGTGCCCTACCGCCTCCTTCAGTGGCCTGCTTTCTCTGAAAGTCTGAATGAACGTGAGTATGTTTTTCATCACCTCCTTTTTCTCTCATGCATATATAATTGGAGTGGTCAGTTAGATGGATACTTGAATCCTAAGAATGCCAAAGGAGTAGGGTCACTTTGAACTTTGATGAAAAAGGGTATCATATCAAGCATTGGATGGATGCCAGCCTAGATGTCCAAGAAGGCAGGGTGTTTTGGCCTTTGCCCAATTCTCTCTACCAGGTTGCACATCATCCAATGCAGGTACCTGTTCCTCCCTTCCCTTCATGTGGAATGAATTTCAATTCAGTGACTGTTTCAGCATGTGAGATAACGTTTGCACATGGATTTATAAATCGATGTTCCTAAACCACATTTTTTCTCCAGAGTGTGACAGGAGAAAAGGCTAGACCAATCATATACAGAAAAAGAAGACAGGATCGCAATCATGCGAACGGCGCAAAAGCGAAAACATTAACATAATCAAGCACAAATATAGGGTTGATTGGAACCAATATAGGCTTAATTATACAGTGATGATACCGTCTTACTTTGTCTTATACCAAACATACCAGCAGAATCATTCAGACAATTTAAGTATTGCAGAACAAAATGCAATTATGTCAGTTGTGGAAGACCCTGATTTTAGTGGGGTCTATGGTCATCATACTTTCATCTTTTTTTGGTGCTTCATCTACGTGAAAAGCAGGGAGTTCTAACACCTGGCAGATTGACAACAGAACCATTCAATTCAATTTCAATGGTATTGAGTAATATTGCCAAGGATATGCATATTTTAATCCCATAACATATGCACAAAGTACAGCTTGATCCAAGGGCAAAACAATATCCTGGAGAAAGATTTAAAAAAAATCATTGTTGAAGTGGTGCATAGATTCATAATCATTTTAAAGTAGTGAACCCACAGATACTTCCTGAGCTAAATGTAGGAGATTATCAAGCAAGAGAACATAAATGACCAATGGGAAGAGTGGAAGAACCATGGTAATGCAACTTGTCAACTCTAAGTCCAAAATTTAGGTTATTCAATAATTAAACCAACTTGCCATCATGCAGATTCCTAGTTGAGTATACAAGGTTCACCATCTGAAAACTCAAGAGAGCATTGCAATAGCACTCTCGTGCTGAAGATTCAATGCAACTGATTTGTTTTTTCAATGGAGTGAAAGAACAGCAAGGAATGAAATGAGACAACGAAAGCTTTTGCCTTTCTTCTTATCCACCCAACCGTGGGAGAACATCAACACTGCATCCATCATTTTCACTGGCCTGTACTACCAGATGCTATCAAGATAAGATTGGTCTCAGAGTGTAGAGCTAGTGTACTTGCTTAACAAATCATTTTTGGGATTAATCCAAATTTTCCTTTGTAGTAGATGCCAAGTGTCATCCGACTATAATAATACCTTAGCATGAACTTTGTATTCGACCATCTGTGGTTGCCACTAGTCAGAACAGTGTGAAGAGTAAGATCGAAATCATGCAATCAGCTACCATCCAGCTGGAAATATAAAACGAATTAAAGAGGAGCAAAGGGATTATCAGTTACTGTAGCATCACGATCTTATGCCGTAGATCACTGTTCAACTTCACTTAGGCTTTCTTTTCTGTCGGATCAACATTTGACCGAGAGAAGAAAGTATTGCAGTGCACGACAAATGAAATGAAGGAGCAGATAAGCTAGAGACGACGACGAAAGCAGCGATATCCACTGATTTTTTTCTTCAATTATTATTATCCTCAATAGGGTAGTTTTTTAGATTTATGCCGGCTGATATTGAACCATGGATATGACAAGCAGACAACAAATCTATAATATATAAAATTATATAGCTTAGTTGACTGTAACTATTCAGTAATCAGAATTCAAGGAAACAAATCTATCATACATAAAATTATATAGCTTAGTTTCAGGGAAAGCTAATCGGTGTATGGGCACATGATTATTCAGCTAAAGCGCCATAACAGGAAACAAAAACTAAAATTCAAGGAAGTTGATGATTGCAGAGGATCATGAAACCTTGTTTAAAAAATTAAAAATTTCAGAAGTGTACAAACATCCACATTTTTTTGGATAATGGCTCAAAACATCCTTATCCTATGAAACAGTTGAATAGCAGATCGACTGTACTGATGCATGGGCATCGTTAGTTCATGAGTGCACGCATAATTAGCCAAATCATTTCTAGAACAACATGACGATTCTGCAGCTCACTAATCACTCTGATCGTTCGTGGATGGGCTCTGACTAGATCATAACTGAATCACGGCAAAAAAGATCGCTGATTTCTTTCCGAACAGTACAAAAGAAAAAGGTTTTCTGAATTCAGAAACATAGATCCTATCAAAATTTCCGACCAGATATTTCAGTAAGCACCAGAAAGCTGAAATTTCAGGTACTTTATTTTGGTGATTAGATCGATCACTGCAAACTGCATCTTGTTCTGAAGCAACTGATCACAGGAACGACGAATCGACCCAAACGCAGGAAGTCTCTCGTACGTAGAACATAACAGTAGAGGTGAAAAGAAGCGTCGTGGCCAGCTCCGGCGGCCGCGGCGGTGCCGGCACCGGCGCCGTGGAGGGTGGTCGGGGTAAGCAGCAAGGTGATCATGGGCCTCCTACGCGTTTGGCTTTGGGCCATTGTGTTTTCTAGTTGGGACGAAATATATTTAATTGGGCCCATATTTGATTTGATGGTCTGTTGGGCATTTTTGTGTTTCAATTTCGTTTTGTTTTTCTTCTGGTGTCTCTTTCTTGGAAGAGTATTTGCTTTCCTGTTTCCCATTAATGGCACTTTTTAAAGAAGCATTTAAAACCTTTTTTTAATGAATGGCACATGTATCATTCATTTTTATGTTTATCCACAGTTCGTCAAGTGTTCTTTATATTGTAAATAAACATTGGTAAGGTATTAAGTTAAAATTTTGAGGAAAATCAAGTTGCATTGATTTAATTGAGAACAAATAGGCATATAAATTTATGTTGAAGATCTCAATGAATTAGGCTACTATCGTGATACTGAGTTCGGCACAGTGGTTTGGTTAGGATTTTTTTGACACGTAAATAAGATATTATTACATGATTAATCGAGTATTAATTATTACGAATTTAAAAAATATATTTACATGATTTTTAAAGAAAATTCTGTATATAAAATTTTTATAACCAATACACCAATACACCATTCAGCAGTTAGTAAAATGTGCTTATGGAAAACAAGAAATTAGCTGCTTTAAGCTCCTTAGAACTCACCTAAATGGCATATGAGATTTATACAAATAATGTTGGTTTCCTGCAACTTCAATACATGTGAATGTGTGGGTTGAGACACATGATGCCAAATTTTCCTCTTACGGACAATATTGATAATGACCTATAATTGGCCATCATTTGGCTACTTAATTTTGCCAAATCATGGGCAACCAAAGTCTTGATAGGGAAATTTTGGTCACCAACCAATACAAGCGCCCATGCTAACGTTCAAGGCGCACAGGAGACATTATTTTCTTTCCCATTTGATAGATAGATGCATGTCTCATGTAAAGTAAGAGACATGCTTTTCGCAACACAACCACATGCATACGATGAATTCTTTTGGTTAATTTTAGCCTGTTTACTATTACAGTTTTTCTTAATGAAACAGTAGCACAGTGTCACTACTACAAAACCTATTTTCATTAACACTCCATTTATTTGTACAAGTCGATGAGAATTCTTGACTATAAAAATACATTGGGTTTCAGTTATGAAAATTTATTTTTATAGATTATCATCTTTAGTTATTTTATAGGTAATTTAGAAATCAGAACTTCTAAGAGAACTATTAGACCATATGTGATATCGATTTTTACATATGAATTTTTAAGAGGACTGTACGCAAAAATACATGTCTCCGCTAAAATACAACGGCTAGCTTGGCAGCTAGCTATTTTCCTTCTACTGTCCTCCTTCTCTCCTCCCCTCCTAGCCTCTCCTCACTCCCAACCTGTCTCCTCACGCACTGCCCTCCTCCTCCTTCTTCCCTATGCTTTGCACCCTTGGGAGCCTTTTTCGTGCTCACCCTCCTCCTCGTAGCCTAGGAGTGGTGGATCAATGACGATCACGAGACCCGGGAGCACAGATGACAGCGGCGAGCTTAGAAAGAGTGGATCCAGCGATGACAAACCTAGGAAGAAAGAGTGGATCTAACGATGGTGTCTCCGGATCTAGAGCTTGTTTGCCGTGAGCTCAGTGTGGCACCTCTACTCGCTCGCCTTCCTTGACTCCCAGTAAGCAGACCCCGGTGCTCACCAAGGTTCTTCCTGACGGCAGCAAGGTGTGATGTCCTTTTTTAATCTGGAGTGGGAGATGTGTGATTTGTGATGGACTTTGATTTGATCTGTAAATAAACTTTGATCCGTGAGATCTGTGATGTTGTTGCTGTGACCTTGCTGGTGCTGGTTGTGAGATGTAGCAGCAAGTAGGAAAATATATATTTTTTTGTTTTTTTCATGGAAACCATTTGTCCAGGCTGGTCTCTTAATCTCATCGTCTGCAAAAATCGATTTTCGTTGATTGCCATCAATTTTTTAGGTAGTTCAACGATAGCTTGTGAAAATTTGATCTGTAAAACCGTCTCCACAAATGGATTTTCCAGTTGTAGAAATATCTTTTATAAGTAGCACTGGGACTGGCTGGGCATCTGAAGTTACAAAATTTATAGGAGAAATTACAATTGTGGACTATCAAGCCATGTTAATTTGTACTTATCGATATATATTTTGCAACTGCCTTTAGAAAGGAAGCCACCTATATACACGGGCACCTTATTTAATGTTTTATAAACTTTATTACCGTAAATATGTGAATATTTTATTTTTTGTGATTTTAAAGTTATGGTCTTTTTTATCGAAAATTTATTTAGGATTGCTTTGAGCATTTGGTAATGATTTTGTTGAAAGGACCAAACTAAAATTATTGGAACGGTGGGATATTATTTCTGCTCTGAGTCTTGAGTCTCTGGCGACGCAACTCGTGATGTCCTCGCGTCGCCACCGCTTTGATTGCCTTCCTCAGTCTCACATACCTACTAAGGGGGTGTGTTTGGTTGCTTGGGTAAAGTCTAACCTGGCTGGTCTTGCTGAACTTGGCCCAACTGAGCCTGCATTGCCGAGGAAATGTTGTGGTGTTTGGTTACTTGTGTTGGTCTCACCAGGTCACGTACAGAAGTAAGACACAGCAGCCGCTTCGCGTTTTTCTTCTCACGCCAGCCAGGCCCGCGAGGAACGGAGTAAAAGTCCGTTTCCGCGCGGCCAGGGGAGCTCCTCCCTTTTGCACCATCCTGGACGGGCCAACGCAACGAACCAAACAACGGCAACCTGCATCTGTCTATCCTGGCCGAGGCCAGCTACCGAACGCATCATCCTAGAGCTCCACACAGACACACCCATCAGGCCTCCGCATTAGCTCGCCACATCAGAAACCCACGTTGTCCTATCAACCCTTTTCCACGTTATCTAAGCTTTATTATTATATATGTTAACGGAAGCTCATACAGGGTTTTTTACTTTATCAATTATTTTTGGCAACACTCAAACAATCAGGGACATAGAAACTAAATGACTCGCATTATATTTGATTATAGCTTATTGGAATGTCCAATATCGGGTGTTTTTGACAGACATGTCATAAAATCCAAATGGAATAGAAAGGTAGCCCACGCACATTATTTAACGTTGCTTGAAATTTTTATTACGAATGGTTACGTGTGTGGCTGACTTTTTTTAATTATTAACATGTTTTTTTAATAAATTTGGGCTGATAGGACAACGTGGTTTTCTCTCTGTAGCCATCTCATATTTTGTAATAAAATTTACCACGAAATTAAACTTTCTATTCAATTTGGATTTTTTATGACATGTATTAAAACACCCGATATATGTATGAGATTACAATAAAGCATAACCAAATATAACATAAATCGTTTAGCGTGCATGTCAGCGGACTGTTCCATTGTCACCAAAAATAATGGGCAAAGAAAAAAATGTATGGCATGCTTTTTTGTGATGAATTAATGGGTATAAAAACAAATCATAAATTGGATATATAATTTAAAAACTACAATCCTTTGATTTGATATGTTTTTTCTTTATATTATGGTTCTAATTTAGCTACATGTATTTGTAGATTAATATATGATAGCATAATATATATATATATATTCCTATGTCATATCCATGTGCCATATTTTTATAATAAAAATATAGTTAATGTTAGTCTTAAATTGTCCGCTTAATGGTGAAAAAGAAAACTGTTCAAACAAATTAGGAATTAGATACATGATTTAATAGTTTTGTTTATTTGAACATTATTTTTTTCTATAGTGCCGTACTTAGAGAGGAGTATTAGTGGTCCATCGTTTATTTCTCATAATTTTCAGATTTATTTTATGGGAGAGGGCAGGAGAATTGGAGGGGAACCGCCATAAAAAAAAGAGGGGAAAGAAAGGTTACGTACGTACAGAGGGATAATGATTTTTGAAAATCTAATCTGTTGGTTGGGATAATGATTTTATTTTCTTTAGATATAATGATTAAAAATATGGGATCCTTGAATATTGATGGCTAGATAGAATTTGTAGGATTTTTACTAAAGTACAATATGTCGACCTAGAAATTTTTATAAAATATTTAATATTTAAGAAAATTTTAGTATATATATATATATATATGAATGGATGGATAACCATACAAAATCAACTTTGAAGTGACTTCTCCGCTCATTCAAACTATCGTTTTGGCCAATGGAAATATGGTATGAGTGACTGGCACGTGGGTTGTGATACTTTTTTTTCTAAAGTATAAAACTTCAGGGGTGAGTGATATGGCGACCATATAGTAAAACCTCTTTAGTTGGATTTTATGGTGTAAAGTGAACAATAGATTTTTGACTTCCGGGGTTGTAAAATACACCTCTTCCTCTTAATTAAATCGATAGAATGTTCCTCATTATCTTTTCTTATCTAATTACTGTATGCAGTCATGGCTAAATACTTGATGCGCGAAACCTAGCGGTACGCTTCCTACTCCTTGCACGTCTTGAATTTCATGTGAAGTGGGGGTGCTTGTCAAGAAGATAGGGCGAATCTAAGTGACGCGATCTATTTTATTTCCCTACACCCCATATCATGTCAAGAGATGAAAAACTTTCCTATTCACTCATCCCATAAAAAATAGAGTGGGGAGTGCTACATTGGTCCAAGAGGACCTAAAAGGAAATAAATTGAAAGGCCGCCACTTAATGCCTCTAGGCCCATAATAAGATGACCTATCCTCAATTGACATGATGCTACTAACGCTGAGTCCAAGGGTAATTGTCGATGAAGTTGGGACCAGAGGTCCCCCCTAGAGATCTAAAGGTGTTTAGGAAGCGTACATGAATCTCCTACTGTCTTGTCTCTAGGGCCCTCGATACAAATCTCTAGGCTTGTGCCCATCTCAGGGTCCAAGCTAAAAAGCTTAGGATGGAGTACTCGAGCTAATCTGTACAAGCTACCTAGCTTAGGCTAGTCTACCTAGACTATTCACTCCGGACTAGTTAGCCAGGTCTCTTGCTCCAAGCTAGTGTTCATGGGGGTATGACCCATGTATGCTAGTTGTAATTGCACACTCTTCTCATGGTTTTGGTGGTAAGAGCCAAGAGACATAATGCGCCAAATTATTTCAACTATCATATTCAATTCGATAGGCTTATTAACCCACTACTAGCATGGCTCATGTGCGCCTATAAAAGTTAGGATAACAAGATAGATATCCTAAAAGTTCGGCAATGTGCGATAAGACGGATACTACATCTGACACTCCTTATAGTAGGGGGCCTTTATTGAACCACGCCATGTTCTTTACCTTCCAAGTATCTGGTCGAGTTGCCCTATAGTGGGTCTCATCAAGCGAGTATGGCATGCATCACCGTATAACAAGATTAGACCAATCATATCTAAATTTTATGTGTACGACCCATAAGTCTCGAGACATAAGCATTTCTCGCTGCCTATTATGTTATTCTGAGAATATGTATGGGGAGGACTATGAACAGAGAGAGCCACTATAATCTACATAAAAAAACTAAAACAGGAGCATGAAGTTATGGTACTGTTCAAACATATCTAAACGAATCCACGTTTATCTTCTCCTAATGATTGGAGTTGTATTGCCTCTAGTTAATATCCACTCAATTGAGCCTTATCCTCTAGTTAAAACTCATAAGAGGGCCATGAGTACCCACCGATATAGTCATTCCAAGAATAGAGTTGCTTATTGAGATATAGTGTGCGTGTGTGCATTTTTGGGTGAGTGTGCATGTGTTGTGAGCACTTGTGCTTGTAGTGTGTTTCTAAAAAAAACCCTAAAAGTATTAGCTGAACTAATTTGGGGCATGCAACGCAATAAGCACGTATTCTTATAGAATTAATTTCAGACTTGAATTGAGTTAAGGCCTCCGTTTGACATTTTGTTGATATTTTTGCGGCGATTTGTGTCCTCACGTGTAGTATCAGCTGACCTAGATCTATTGCACTGTGCATTGATCTTAACAAAATTTGACTGAAATATGTAACTTAACCACTTGGTTTCGGTGTAGGTAACTCAATCAATAAGTAGATATTCTCAAGAAATCGATTTCAGCCTTGGATAATTGATCAAGTTAATGCCTTGGTTCATATTTTGTTGGTATTTTTATGGTGATATGCATGCTCAGGCGTAGTATCAGTTTACCTATATCTATTGCAGCGCAGTGTGTTGATCGTAACACATCAGTACTGCAACGCATGCAGCAATCGCGAATGCACGCACTGTGGCAGAAAGAAAAGCCAACTTAATAATTGTCCCTGCACGAGATTGATCAACTTCTGAACTAGAATAATTGCACGAGCTGTTTTAATCAAGTCGATTAATCTCTATTCCCGTCCCTAAAACATTTTAGTCTAAGAGTTTACTTTTAAAAAATAGTTTTAAGTGATCTAATAGTATTTTATCTTTTTCTTCTCATTTTATCTATTAAATCAATAATTCTCTTCGCTCCTTTTCTTCATATATTAACATATAATATAATTGTCTTTTAACTAAGTTAAACTATATTTTTTTAAGGAGATGAGTAGATGTCACTGGTTTGTTTCTGAGTCGAATCGCATTTACACATAATTATTATTTCGATCACGTCAGCGTCAACAAGTTTTAATGCATGTCCTGAATGACTCGATAGCGGCGCTTTAAGTCAGCGTCTAGAGTAAATTGCATTAAACTCGGTTTCACTGAACCGGAACAAAAAGAAGAAAAACTCTAGCTCAATGGAGTATCTCTCTCTGCTACGCACGCGTGTATATATATATACATATCGTCTGACGGATTCAATTCGATCCATTCACTATAAGACGAGCTACAACAGGCTATGGTGTTTATATATAGTATTATATTTAAAGGTCTATCCTATTTTAGTTCGAATGGCTTATATGATAAATTTCTATAGATAAGCGTATTATATTTTTAAGGTCTAAAAATTAGCCTATCATAACTAATCTAATTACCTATGATTAGAAATTATACTGTCATAGATAATTCAATTAGTTCTCAGTTAAAAACCTCTTGTTTAAACCTATGATAGATTTAAAATGGTACCTATCTAAGATGAGCGAGCATCTTTGACGTATATATGATTTTATAAACAGTTAGAGATAACTTGGTACATTTTTAACTAACATAGGTATGGTCCTCCTATAAATACTTTCAGTGATATATTACTTTGCTATCTCACCGTATGCATTATATATAATTTACATGGAAGAGTAGGTAGGACGAATCATTGTCATAAATTTTTTGTTAAGGGTAAATAATGATCTAAAATCTAGGTGTTATCCAAATATAATTTGAATTAGTGTAGTTATATGTTTTTCTATTACTCTATATGAATTGTATTTGGATATACAACACTAAACGCGTGAGCTAGGAGTATAGAAATGGAGTTGTTAAATTTTTTAATAATGTAGATGATGATAAGAGAAGGAGTAGCAATAAACATGTGGCTTATCCATGCGTAGACTATAAAAATTAAAACATGTTTATAGACATAGTTTAGTTATAATCTCATACGAAGAGGTTTTATTAAGAATTATAGTTGCTAGAGTAATGATGGTGAGCAAGAGCCATCAAATATTCACGATGATAAAGTGGAAGATGAGCAGAACAAGGAGCAAGAAAATAGAGATGATATATTTGTCTCTTGTTTGCTAGGAGATGATATTAATGATGTCGATTCTGATTTTTCGAGATGCTTTGTGATATTAAGGAGTTGTCGTATAATGAAAGGGATTATGAGAAATTCTCCACTTTAGTGGATGCTTTAGAGATACCTATATATCCTAGATTTAAGCATAATCACACGAAACTATTTGCTATCCTTTGATGGATCTGCTTAATTTTTTAAAAGATTTGTTGTTCGAGAAGAACAAAATGTTGATGACAATATATAAATAAAAGCAAGTGCTATATCCATTGGGGTTAGAGGTTACAAGAATTTATATGTGTCAAAACGACTATATATTATTCTATAAAGAATATGCCAACTTAGATGTGTGTCCAAAATTCAAAGCTTCTCCATGAAAAGTAAAAGAATAGTATTTTTGAGGGGAGGAAGTCTAAGAGGGGCAGTCCTTCAAAGTTTGTTTGATATCTCCTATTGCTGACCGTATAAAATGAATGTTCACCAATCCGAAGGAAACTAAGTTGCTTCGTTGGCATGCAATTGATAGGAAGGAGGATAGAATACTTACATACTTAGCTTATTCAGCACAGTGGAGAAATACCAATAGGGATTACCCCAAATTTATGAAATATCCGAGGAACATAATGTTCAACCTAAATACAGATGGCATGACTCTTTTCGTGACCTGAGCAGCTATCAAAGTACTTGGCTAGTGCTTTTCGTAAAGTTTAATATACTATTTGTGCTTTAAAAGAAAGTATATTATGCTTTTTATGCTAATTCTAGTACTGAGATAGCTTGAGAACGATATTGATGTATATTTAGAGCATTTGATCAATGACCTAAAACACTATGGCATGAGAGATCTTAGAAGAACTTTAGGATTTATGCCTAGTTGTTATGCCCTATCAACGATTACCTATACTTGGTAACTTTTTTTTATTAATATAAGCATATGAGAAGTATTAATGTTTCTTTAAAATATGTATGTATATCACTTTTGTATATGAAGCTCAATTGAGCACTAGAAAGTTAACTTTAGTTCAATTGAGAATAGCATACTTAATTTTATTGAAATAAATAACTCCTGTACGACAGCCCCTCCTAGCTCCTATGTGTCGGCCTCTCCTAGCTCCTTCCGTCGACCACGCTAAGCTCCTACGCGCCAGCCCTCCTCAAGCTCCTACTTCCAGCCTCCCCCATCATCTCATGCACCATCAATGTTGCTCCCTCAGTGCCACTCATGCCCGCCACCTTTAACAAGGGAGAAGAAGGTAATTTCTTCTAGTAATTTATTATTTGCATGTTAGTGATTTTTTTAGACTTGTATATATGTTAGATGATTCCAATGGTAGTATACTTGTGATGCTAGAGACATGTATGTGTACTAGAGTGATAGCTGCTATTAAAAATTTACATGCCATAATATTTGGAGCCTCTCATGTAGTATATGATTGCTATTCATAATTTATACTGAGAATTTTAAAACTTGCATTCCTACCACAACTAATTATGTACCAACATATGTTAGTTTATAGTAATTAAGTTCAAAGCCACAATGTCTAGTAAACAAGAAGCAAAAACGTTGGCTAGAACTAGTCGTTCGACCTCCGATCATAACCCTAGCTCTCATAATGATCTGCCTAAGCATATGTAGACGATAGTGGAGGTTGATGATTTTGTTAGACCAATGGAGCCATGAAGTGTCATTGGCTCATTCGGGAATAATTGTGATGTGGTGGCGAGAAGGTACTTTGGCATCCTTTACAAAGACATCAAACATATCCTTGAAAGAGAGAAGGAAACAACTTACAAAAGATTGAAGGAAAAGTTTGATTATCCGGATAAGGCAGAGCAAAGGCTAAAGAGACGCGTACTCCAACCTTTGTGGTCCATATGATTTCTCGCCTCTTGCATATGTAATAGACATTGTGTGGGCATTGTTCATCAAGAATGGAGGCAAACACAAAGAGAACAATGAATCCCTTAATCATAACATGGACTTCAAATGCGCGTAATATGTTAGGGATCAATGTTGTTTCCACATGTGGCACAATATGGCTATCTTGATAAAACAAATAACTGACTTGGATCCTAAGGTTTGTGCCCAAAAGCACATCTTGTTTGTACCTGCCGATGGTATCTGTAATCACAAACTAATTATAGTATCTACGCATAGATAAAGAGTTGGAACTTTCGACCAATTGACCAAACACAAATTAGAGGGCACATCGTTGGATTCTTCGTCCAAGAAATCATTAGCCAGAAAGGAATGTTCCATCTAAAGTACACATTGACAATGTGTCTATCTCTAAAAACATTCTTTTTTGTTTAATTGATAGTTGTAAGACATAAATAATAATTACAAACTAATAATTATGTCTATTTGTATATATGTGTTGTGGATTGGTGCTAAATTATCCCATTAAATCACTTTATACCAGGGTTATGTAGTAACAAGAATTTATTATCAAATCATCACAGAACGACAGGTGAGCGGAATCTTCAACTATTTTGGTTGGATTAGTACATGTACTAATCGATTAAGAAAGATGGGGATGTTGTTCACATGGAATTATGTTATTTTTTATAATATTCTAGCTAAAAAAAGATGATTCGTAACTTACTAATTCGAAATTACACTGTACACTCCAATACTTAACAATATTTTTTATAATTTCATAACATTACCTATCATATTTTTGTAGAGTTCGTAATTACAAGCATTGGTGCTAAGTATTTTTTTTCTAATTTTTTTGGCTCGAAATATCAAATAACATCGCTCTATGTCTATGGAAGTGAGTTTTAAATACACGTTATAAATTATAAGTTTACATACATCTGTATATGTGGATATGTAAGTTGTAGTTAATTATATGGATTGTATATTTTTTTTGGCTTGGATAAGTAGTTTATGGTAATATTTGCTATTCGTGTATTTTTATGGCTTGGATAAGTAGTTTATGGTATTCCTAAAGCTAGACAAAAATAAATTTATTTTGTTTTTGTGTTCACCCTATTAGTGTTGGGTTTTATATAAAGCTATCACATATAATACATATCAGTGACATGCTATAATAAAACACGACAGAGGATGTTAACTATGACGGTTTCAAAATCAAACTATCAAAGTTGAGGAGGTCATATCTAATAGGTTGACTCGTCATAGCTAATAATATCTTTAATGGTTTTTTCTTTGATTATTGTCACGGTAACATTATCTCAGACAGACCTATACCCGTCAGAGATAATGTAGAGTTATCAATATCTATAGCAAGGACCAAACCCGATACGACTATAGATTTAGAAGCATTACAGGTGATCACAAGTGGTATGCTCTGGCGTAGTGATTTGTACCCTCCAATTATCATAAACTCTATTTCTTCCCTCATCTCCATCTTCATCAGTAACTAATCCTAACTGCAATGAGCATTTTTTTAGAAAGATAAGGCAAACACAGCTGTTCATATATACACAAGCACTTACTCCTATAAACACGCATATACACCTTATTGCTATGAGCACTTAGGCTAAAATAACATGTTGTTGATAGGTACATCACCCCATATTAATTCTAAAATTTGATCTCGAATGCAGTTTAATAAAAAACCTAACCAGTTGACACTCACTTCACAACATCTGTCCCTCATCACAAATTAATTATTATAGTGAAAATTAACAAGGGTTTCGATCATGTATGCGTATATAAAAGCATGAGAGATAATTGAGCTTTGAGTTTTGCATTAAGTTAATTAATCAAGGTAGGCAGCAAGCTGACAGTGATCATAATCTGCGACGAAATTCCCCCACATGATACCAATTACTCCAATCACTAATCTGCACATGCCAGTGTCCGGCCGGTGCATGCAACGGGATAACAACGGCACTAGCTATGTTGCAGCAAAAATTAGCTGTACGCCTGTGATGGTGTGTGACCGTATAGTTCTAGCTACGTTCACAGGTACAGTCTTATATTGTCCAATATTCTGATGCCCACGCATCAATGCAAAATTGCATATACTTATATCGATGTTGTGTATTCATCACAAGACATGCGCACACATCACACATCATCCATCCAGTGCCCTCTCTTCCATATATCGATCTTTAGTTCTTTACAGATAAGGTGAAGACTCAAGACGAGGAAGCTACCTCGCAGGAGATGCAGCAGGCATATGCAGTGAAGTACTCAAGTGTATGGATGATCTCTATCTAGCCAGGCTACTAATAAGTCATCTCACATGTGCAGTGGTGGGGGTGTGCATTTATGAATTTGTTTTCACTTTTTCACGGCATTCAATTCCTACACTTTTTGAGTCTGAGTTTTCTCTACCACTTTGTGTATCACCGTGTCTCTGGCTCGATCAGCACCATGTCTCTCTAGTCTCAATCTTTTCTTGCACTGCTATATACTGAATGTTTCATACTCCTACTACTGAGTAATTAAATTGACAATGTTCAATCATTCATGTGCTCCGTTTCCATGCAACTGCACTGAAATTTTTGAGGGAAAAGTAGTGCCCAAATTCTTTAGGATTATGCATGGGGGTAACATTCACATGTATCTTCAGTATGCTTTTGACACAGATAGCATGAAATCTTTTTAACTTTTGCCATGGGGCCATGGCTTGCATATCAGAGTCAGGCCATATTTAAACAAGCTCTCTCTTTTTTTAAACAAAAACAAAAACCTAAGTGGGGATGTGATGCATGAAAGACAGCAGGAACAGAACGGTGCAGTGCCTTGCCTACCTGAACATGCAGGAGAAAGGAAAGGTCGATGGCACCGTATTAAACTGCAAGCGAGAGTGAGCTTTAATGGCATTTAAGTGACTTTTTGTACGTTTCCAAGGAGTACTCAAGTCATGACATTGCACTCTAGCTCTTGTTTCCTTGTACTTAAATTCAGCAGTAATATTTTGCTGCTGTACCAGTAGTATACAAGTGTTATCCATGCTCAATGTGTATGTACTATCCCTCTAATGCGATGTACATAAAAATATAAAACCGCTTACTCTGTCTATATCATTCTAATCACTTAAATTCAGCGTATTAATCATCTATCATTTAAATTTATTTTCTCTATTTTCTCATCAATCATATCACTCTAATCATTTCTTATTTAATTAATAAGAGATACAAAAGCCTTTTCTTCTCAACCTTACTTTCTACAAAATAGACTAGAAAATATTTGTCCATAGAGAGAGTATATACATTTGTTTTAATTCTTCTAGCACTTTTTACCCGTATGAATAAAATCTCACTGCATCTTTAAAAAAAGAGAAATCTCACTGAAATCCTGAACCAAACTAGATTCTACACGCTGGATCAAACGTGCAAAGTGTTCAGCCGCCACGTTCAGTTCGTCATTTTATATATATTTAGATCTTGTTTAGGAGAGCTTATCATTCTAAAAAGTAGTACTGAGTAGCTAGTTGGTGAAAATTTAAAAATGCCGGATTTATTCTCATGAACTTTACAACTATATATTCTCACAATCTAATTGAGAATCTATACTGTTCCAGGAATTAGAAATTCAAAGATAAGATGCAGTTGTTAGAATTGAAAATCCCCTTAATTTGCTAGTTGTTCTACATACATGTCCGCAAATTTCTTTAATAATTATTTTTGTTTGATATATTTTACTGTTGCTATCGCATCATCCTAGAAGTCATTTGTTCAAGATCATACCAAATTTAATTAGTTTCCAACTTGTCCAGTCGCCCTAATGTCAAAATTTAGTAATCCCGTAGATATATTCGATTCAAATGAGCTGGTCGAAGGCCGATTGATATAGTAAAAGAGTACTTCAAACAAATTAAGATAGATTCATTTTAGTCAAAAATAAAAAATTATCCAGATAATACTGGATCTGAGAAAAAATCGAAAAAGCCTCGAAAGGGTGGTTTTATCTTTATAAAACATGTCTAGACAAGTTAATTAGTTTTCCTTTTATCTCTAGATTCTATTTTATCATTCGAAAGCTTATAAGATATATTTTATTTTATCATTCAAAAAGCTTATCCCATATTCGTGTGGGATTTGTATAACCCTAGATATAAATATATACCCCTGAAAACTTATAAATTATCTTCACAGATCAATATAATCTCGATGAATCGTCACTCTAATTCATCTAGTTTTTTTTCTTACGGATTCTAGCTTTCGACGCGGGCTGCATCGGATAAGTTTGAATTTCGACGAAGGGATAAGTCTTGTCATTATCTTGGTGTATATGTTCTATCTAAAGCTACATCAGTTAGGTCTAATCTATTAATCTAATTGGATATATTACACCATGTTCACGTGGGATCTATTGATTTATCCTATTACCATCATCAATCTTGATTTATATCGATTAGGTCTGAACTTCTAGACTGACAATAGTAGATTGAGGCCTAAGTTGATAGATCTTTACGTGATGTTTTATTGGATTAGTCTACCCATGAGTTACGTTTACATTGAGCTTCGCGTATAACATATCGGCTTTTTAGTTGATATTCATATATCTTCAACAATTAATCCGCTAGCAAACAATCTGGTTCTATTAGATCTGGTCTTATATTGTCTTAGTTAAGTTCGATCTATCAAGGGTGTCTCTAATAGAGCTAGCATTAAGATCTATCAGATTTTGTTTCTCCTATCGGCTAGAGCCGATGAGTTCGCCTGCTTATATTATAGCTAGTCGATAGGTTTATCCGTTCCTTCTATTAGCATGACCGATCTAGCTTTTGTCGTTTAAGTGCCATTAGATTCAGTCTTATACTATCTCGGTTCGATCCGATCTATTAGGGATGGTTCTAATAGTACGGTTATCGGTGGTCGCTATGTCTCATCTCTTTAGAAGATCGGACTTTTCTCTTTATTGCTTATCGTATATTTTATTTAAATTGTCATCGGCTCTATAGTCGATGTGCCATTTATTTTATTTCTCGCTATTTGTCAATATTGTCATTGGCTTTCTAACTGATATACAAGTGCTACAACCCTTGTCGGCAACCAGCTAATAGTAGGAGTGTATCAGACTTACAATCGATGACTATCTCAACTCTATCGATATATCTAGATTGTCTCAATTATCTAATTTTATATGTTTTTATTGTTAATTAGATATCAAATTGATTGGCATTTCTTGAATCCTAATAATCCGAAGACGCCAAAAACCTTAAAAGAACTACACTAGTTTAGGCACGTCACATCCAACCTCCATCGGTAAACACGGTAACCGATTCGGCCGAACACATATGTATAAAACAACATTACTCGCTGGTGGTGTTCCAAATCTAGGATCAATATCTTAATGATCGATCAAATTGTTGTTTGGCTGAAGTGTGTGAACATTTGGTGGAATATCATGTCGATCCAATTGTTGTTTGGCTGCAGTCCTTTACAAAAAGGAAGGGCACATGCATGGTGATTTTTTGCTGATTAATACACAGTTCTTCACGACCAAAGTCAACAAACTGAAAAAAGGGATTTCCACAATTGCTAAGGCTGGTGAGCCATAATCAGCACGTAAGCTCCCATAACATTCAGTATTAATTAGGCATTTTTTGGTGTTGATTCATTCATTATATGTAAATACTTATATATATATTATAAATGCGAGAAAACTCATCACAAAATTCGCACGATTATTACATATATAGCTGGAAAACACGTCACCTAGATCATGTCTAGTAAGATATATACTTGCTCAAGGATTTTGCATGGACACAGGACTGTGTTGATATCATAGCTCTAGCATATATATTTCTGGATATCCTTTCATGAGTTCCCAGATTTCCATGGCTGAACCACAGGTCACCATCTCAAAGGAAGAAAAATTAGGTCAAGTGTCTAAGTAGTTATAAGAGCTAACTGCAATATGATGTTGTCGAATTAATCTAATCGCGTACAAATGGTCTTCTAGGTACACATTAGGCGGTGAGGGAGGCTGTGGGAGAGCTAGCACTCCACAAAGGCACAATGCCAATTTATTTCACATCCCTTTCCTTGCGTCGATGCCTATCTCTACTCAATTTAATTCGCTTTAATTGGAGTTGTCATGTAAAATCATGTACTATTCAAATGCTTTGAAGAGCTTTGCAATTCCACTCTTTTCTAACTTTAAAGATATCGATGTAGTTCTGTAGTCTTTGATACATATATGTTTGATCATTGTTTTTTCTTATCATATATCCAAAAATATTAAAAATATAACTACCTAAAAGTATTTTTCTTTCCAAATCTACTTATTTTCACATATAAAACCTTATTTTTTCACATATTATTGATTTAAGATTTTGATGTTTAACTAAACATATTTTGAAATGTTTTCTTCTATATATTGATAACGCAGAGCATCTCTTTGGGTGTATTCTCAGTAAATAACCTAATTGTAAATCGTTTAAACTAAAAGTCTCAAACTAACCAAAAAAATATGAAGAATATACATGCCTATGGTTCACTTAAAAACCAATATAATGAACTAACTTTTCAAGACTCAATAGTTGATACACCTTTTCTCAGCTAAATTAAAAGTCAATGTTGCATTTATGCATTTCATTCATTTGCTTTCTCTGCGATGGTTTTCTTAGCCTTGGCTACAATAGCGTGAGGAAAAAATATATCCTAAATTAATTTCCAAAGACTATGATGATCCAGTTGGCACATTCGAGGAAAGGCAATCAATTGTATTCACTAAATGAGAGGCAAGATTTATTGGCATGCATTCTTTTGTCGTGCCAGTTGCGGGGGCCCTATGTATATATTAATAAAAGAGAAAAACAGAAAAGGGTTATGTGCGTGTTGAAAATTTGGAGAGTTTCTTAGGTAGTACTATTTTCCTAACTAATTGGTCAAAAGCACTAACTCCATTTCAAAGTAGAACTTGCTACTGGTACATTAACGCCATCTATAATGTGACCATAATATGATAATATGACCGTGTGCATGTTTAGTCAGTGTCTAGACTGAAAATTATATTTCTATTGTAAAAAAATCTGTTCCACATCAATAGGAGAAAAAAACTTACGTAGTTTTTCATGTAATTGGACTGTGATGTTTGTTATTAGAGATGTAGTTGTACTCATATCTAAATCCGTTCCACAGTTTAACGTTCTATCGTAATGCAGGCCAAACAAATATTGTTAAACTTCATGTAAACAAAGAAATACTGTTAAATTAATGTAAGTAGTACACAAGTTTTACTGTTACATATACAGCTCCATGAAAATATTTGACAATGCATTATACTAATTGTCATTTCATCCAAAAACATATACCATTTAAAAAATACAAATGGAAATTATTAAAAAATTGTTATTGGTCCACACGGCCTAAAATTTGGAGCGAAGTATAGTTGCTAAGAAGACAAAATTTAATAAAATCAAGATATACATACATTATATATATATATAAGTAGAGAAATTAAATACTAACTTCAACATGCATGTGATTTTCATTATTAAATCGAATCAAATAAATAAATGCATGACAGATCTATTTTATTTGAATTGAATAAAAAATTAATTTGATTTTATTACTCATTAGGTTTCAAATCACTTGTTATTTTTGTCTTGTCAAGTCAAAATATTTTTAACTTTAACCATAAATTTTTAGATATTCATATAATTTAATGACATGTGAATTATATATTACGAAAATGTTTCTCATGGTGTATCTAAAAATATAAATCTTATGATATCAAACTATATATTTTTTAAAGAAGTTATAGGTCAAAGTTAGAAATATTTGATTTTGTATAAAGATAAAAACAAGTAATTTAAATCAGAGAGTACTTATGCTTTGTCTGATACTATAAAAGGTTAAATTAAATGGTGCCCATACAAACATATATATACTGGATTCACTAACAGAAAAAAAATTCTTTAAAGCTTAGGGCTGTTTGAAAAAGGTAGAAATTTTATGTGAAATAGGTCATTTCCAACAGAATTCGGGAAGAATTCTCACTTTCCAAACTACCAGCTAGTCACCAAAACGGCAGCACTCACCAGATCTTGCTTGATACTGTTTAATAGAATTAAGAAAAACAGAAAAAAAAGAAGACACGATGCAGTAAAATAAAAGAGGCAGCTGCAACATCTATATATATATATATCAACAGATGTGCATTTATGTCTTCATTCTTCCTTTATCCATTTAGGACTAATCACAAGTCACAGCCCCACCATTAGTTACAAGCCGTAGCATCAGATCAGGGATTAAAATCCTAGTAAAATTAAAGGAAGGATTAACCAAGCTAGATCAACACCTAACTCGATTTAAATCACCGAGAACACGAAGCCCTTTAATTAGCTTGATTGGCTACATCTTAATTTTGCACTTTTTGGTTCTTGCTGCCTACTTGATTAATTTTGGTTGTGCTACACTTAAAAGAATTCACTGGGGTCCCCCAATGGCACCACGTCCATGAGCCCCAGCTCGCCGTGCCCCATGCCGCCGTCGTCGAGCAGCCAGCTCTCCAGCATCGAGAACGCCGGCGCGGGTCCGGCGCCGCTGGTGGCCATCTTGCTCGTCTCCGTCGAGCCCTCCGGCGTCTGCGCCGTCCCGGCAGCCGCCGCGGCGGCGCCACCGCTCTGGTTCGCCGACGCGGAGGCCGCGCCCTCCCCAGAGCACTGCGGCTGCTGCTGCATCGTCGCCGTCGTGGACGTCGAACCGGACGCCTCGGGGCCCTTGCTGCCGCCGCCCGGCCGCATCCAGTCCTGCAGCAGCCGCGCGATGTTGTCCGCGCTCGACGCGTACGCCGCCGCCGCCGACCCCACTGGCGCGGCCGCCGGTGACGCAGCGGGCGCCGTCTTCGCTGGCGAGGGATCGAGAGAGAGCGCGTCGCGCAGCGCCTGCCGCGCCGTGTGGATGTCCGTCTGCAGCCGCCTCTCCCACTGCCCCTTGGGGGCCGCCGCATTCGCACTTCCCCCGCCGCCGCTGCCACCCTCCGAGACCGCACCACCGCCTTCCCCACCTCCGGCGGCCTGCATCTTCTTGAGCTTCTTCTTGAGATGTGTGTTCCAGTAGTTCTTGATGTCGTTGTCCGTCCTCTCCGGCAAGTACGACGCTATCGCCGCCCATCTACACATGCACAGAGCCACTCACCCGCTCAAACATGGACAAAGTAACCAAGCTCACACACCGTACACGGCCACAAAGCATCAAAGCAACCATCAAACCAAGAAATCACCGGTTGCCGAGGAGGGCCTGGAGGTGGATGATGAGCTTCTCCTCCTGGTCAGTGAAGTTCCCCCGCTTGATCCCCGGCCGGAGGTAGTTCGTCCACCGGAGCCGGCAGCTCTTGCTGCAACGCATCAACCCTGCACACACACGTCAAGCTCGGATCTTGCAAGCAACCAACCCAACGCCGATCGATCAAGAAGCACGCACCGGTGTTCGTCGGCACGGCGCGCCAGTTCCCCGGGCCGTGCTCCTGGATGTAGGACACCAGCATCAGGTCCTCCTCCGGCGTCCACGGCCCTTTCTTCACCCCCACCTTGTCGCAGCACGGAGGCCTCCCCATGCCGCCGCCGCCGCCGTCCCTCCTCCTCGCCGCCGCCGGCCGGTGGTTGGTAGCTAACTGAAGCGGAGTATATGTGTGTATATCTCGATCACGGAGGAGACGAGGAGAGACCGGGGTCCAACAAGATGAGGTAAAAAGGGAGGGGACGAGGTATATATAAGCTAGCTCGCCACGGCGGATGGCTTGCGCTGGAGGACGAGTAGGTGATCACTTCAGTTACACCTAGCTGCTGCTGCTGCTGCTACTGCTACTGTCACTGCTGCTGTTTGTGCTTGGTTTGACCTAGGTAGAAAGCTGAGCTAATACTAACGATGCACTGCGGCGACATGACATGTTACATGTACACATGCTGGCAAGCACGCAGATATATGGCGTAAGGCGAAAACGAAAAGAGTTATTGCCTTTACTTTTATTGTTTAATTTGGTGCTTGCTGGCGCAGGATATATATCTGTCATTTTGGTTTGCTCTTAAATGAATTCATTTAAAGAGGTATAGTAGATTTGATTTAGTTGTGTGAGGCCTTTGAATTTTTTAAGCACAAAAAATGCAATAAATATTTAAAGCATAAATCTTCTCATATCTAATTTGGGACTATTAAAAAATAAATAGCCGTAAGTTTCTAGTAAAAAACTTTTAAATATAACTATACTATAATTATAATATAATTACACCATAATTATACTATAACTATATTTATATTATAACCAGGATTATAATATAGTTATATACTATAACTAATATATAGTTATATTTGAATTTTTTTACTAAAAAATTTGCAACAGTTTTTAAGCAATTCCCATCTAATTTTCTTACATTGAGATTTTGGCCACGCCATTGGTGACGTGTCTAAACAGGACAAAATGCTGCCGCACTAGAAAAAAAACGTTGGGGTTTGCCATGCTGTTGCTAATGACTTGACAAACTATGCATATATGCATGTAAAACTTTTAGTAAAGGACCTAAATATTTTTCTAAAATCCCCTTGCTGTTGTGATTGAATTTTAAAACAATAATTGCATGCATCATTTCTTATAAGATCATATATATATATCCATTTGTGGATGTCGTGTCATCATACAAATAATAACTATGGTTATCTTGCTTGCACTTTTTTTATCTTGCCTTGTGGATGACATGTTCCAAATCCAACCAACCCTTCTCTGCCAATCTAGAGCACATCTTATTTCTCTCAAGGAAAAAAATAAAAAAAATATGAGGGACGGGGCACGGTGGTGAAAATGGCTCAAAAATAAAATAAATTTAATTTTACTTTACTCTTACCTTTTTCAAATCATGTGTTAGAGCAATCGTTCCACTAAGAGCCTGAGACATACATGGCTTTGTTCTCTCTTCTTTTTATCCACTTTACATTGATAAAATTTCATAGCTTTTTTAGAACGCAAGAAATTGATAGTGCAAATTCTATGGGAATTAGTTCAATTTCTGCAAAATTCACGCAAACGGCATCCGTTCAAAAGTAGTCCTTAAGGTGACACTAGCACACTACCTACGGACAACATATTGGCCGCCTTTGTATCTCCACCCAAATTGGTCTAGTGTTTCTTACACTCCCAAACTCAAATATTTTCATGTCATCTTACTACATGGCGGCAGAGTACATCACGAAGATTTTAGAGGTGCACTCACACTACTATTTAATTAAGTTAACCCACAACATCCAAGCTTACTATCTTAATTAAAACGATGTTGACGACCCAAACATTGTTTACCATAACTCGTACAAGGTTCCAGAATAGAATTTCTGGGCAATAGATAGAATAGTGAACAGAGATTTGTCAACAATTGTCAAGAATTGTCAGCAAGCCATCTTTTCACAAGAATGCACAGTATAATTGTGTACAGATGCGCCAAACACGTGGTATCTTTTTGGCAGTGAGTAGAGAGTTCTCAAAAGAGGACAGCAGGGTGCATTTAATCGGATGGGGCTCGCTCTGCTCTAAAGTCTGCTTGATAGGAGTGAACTGATCTGCGTGCATTTATTTCCTGAGCCCGGCCGCCCGGCCCTCATCATCGTCCCCGGCCCACGCCTTTTTTCCAGCTCAAACTCACTTTTTTCTTCACCCTCTTATTAAGGTTTTTAAACGGATCAAATATGTATTAATAAATTGTTTGGAAATGAATGAAACGGTGCGGAATGCAGGATTATCAAAACACACGAGAATAGAAAAATACAGGTTAAAATGTCCTAATACCTCAAATTCTATGAATTAAAAAATACAGAAAAACTATAGTAATGATTATTTAGATGGAGTGTAGGAAAAATATAGGAATAAAGAGATAAAGATAGACATAATTTTTCTAAGAGGTTGGGCCTCATATTAAAATTCCTCCAAAATTCTCATGTTTCAAGCCAATACAAATGAATTTTGTAGAATTTTTGGCTAACTATTCCTTTCATCTAAATGACCACATATGAAAATATTCCATAGGATTGAATTTCTTCATAATTCTTTAAAAAACCCTTTGTTCCAAAGAAGCGGCTCAGATGTCATATGCCCTCTCTGTTTCAATTTATTGGTTGTTCTAGCAAATCTTGAAGCAATCTAGGTGTGTAAAATTACATCGCAACATCCTAATTATCTGTCTCAAAGCAAGCATCAAAATTTCTTATGGGGAGTACTACTACTGATAAAGAGCAAGAAGAGAAAGAAAATCCTTTGGAACTTAAGAGCGATAAGTATTTTGAAAAAAAAATTGAATTTCATAACGATAAGTAAATTAAAATGGAGGAAGTACTTAAAAACAGATAAAAATTTATAACCTCACCGTCACATTGAAATAGAGACAATGCTCTAAATGTTTGACCTATACCTAACAAGTCATGGAAAAATAAACTAAATAAAAAAATAATTTATGAATAAAACTTCTCTATATATATATATATTCTTAGCGGTATAAAGCTAATTCCGAAATTTAAACTACTATGAAAAACCTCAAAATTAACTTTAAAACTAACTTTTCAAATTTAAATTTTGGTTGTGGTATATAAGACCACAAGTAAGAGAGGCACATCCTTTATTTATACTTAGGTGATGTATGAGATGACCAGGCTCTAATACTACTTTCGTTCATAAATATAATTATATTATAGATTGTTTAGTAAAAATTAATAGTAAAGAGAAAAAATTTTAGTGCTCTTCGTTGTTTAGGGGTGAAAGTATGATGGGAGGTATGATAAAAAAAATTGAATGGGAGATAATTGCTAAGGCAAGTAGCACTCTATAATGCTTATTTTTTGGATAAATTTTAAATGCTTACGCTTGTGGAAAAATTTTAAACTCTTGGAATGCATATATTAAATGTAGATTTTATTTTGGTTTTTTTGTTAGCATGTACTTTAAAATATCAAATAAATTTATTTTTTAAATTTATAATAATTATCCTAATGTTTTTCTCATCTTATGTTTATCCTTATCGTATAATCAAACGCGGCCTAAGTTTGAACATCCTCATTTTCCTATATTTGTAGGGTTTTACTTTTTGAAGGATAAAGTATACTCGAAGGACCTTGCCTTTCAAAAGGCATGAAATATCAAGTATACGTGGTATATAAAATTTCTTGTTGTATCCTAAGGACATACCCCTCAAAGTGGGTAAACCTCACTTAAAGGTTTTGTGCCTTGGAGAGGCATTGATATCACGGTTCTAGTTAGGCTCAACCCTTCGAGAGGTCTTAGATGACCAAGTGCACCAAAGCTATATATGAGTGCAAGCATGTAAGCATAATCTGTCAGATTTATTATCGTTTGGGACCTTGGAACTATAGGTTTGTAAATGCCAGTCACACCTACAATTATCTCTCTGAGTTCTAAGAATACGGTGGGCCGAGAAGTATAAATATCTGGTGCTAGGAGACAAGAAGAGGAACCCAGGATCAAACAACTCGACCCAATATTGAATCATCGCAATCCAAGCCATACACAAACCATAGTGATCCAAAGATCAATCTACTAACCACTTTTAATTCGGTTTCCTTGTTAGGATTTCCAATTAGATCTAGATTAAATTTTCCTATACATACTTATATACACTGACATATGTATTGCAACAGATTTCTTTAAAAAACGATGTTTGTATATATTTTAAAGTCATAAAAAAGTTATTCCTATTATCTAATATATTTAGTTACTTTCTAGATGGCTGCTATGCTAGAGATATCAGTGTCTGGCCTGTCGAGACTGAGAAATAGGGAAAGTCCTCACTGTTTGTGGGTCTTATGGGTGGTGGTTCACCACTATTAACATCTTTTTAATTAGTGTAGATACTTTCGACATGCAAATACAAATACAACTAACAGGACGTATATATGGTTATCATCGTGAGAGAGGGCCAAACTTATATAAAATCTTCTTCTTATCATATTGCCATATATCGGGGAAAGGCTAACTTGACAGGACGTAGGTATAATTGACGACAATTTATATGCTCTGAAATGTACTAAACGGCCTTAAAAAGATGATCAAGCATAGAAACAAGTCTTGTTTGATTGTCCTGGCCATCATGTACGGAGCATATATAGTACGTACAATACGATGAAAGCCAGCATATGGTCCCTTCTTGAGTGTCTACTTCGTGTATTAACACTCACGTACTTCTTGTTTAATTAAACCGGAATTGCATGCTCGCTTCTACATTATTTTGAGTGAATCTTCTATATTGTACAGAGCCATCTCTCATGTATGTTTTGTGCATACGTGTACACGTACTGTGTACACGCGTATAGTATGTGCACTAGTTTTAGTACGGACTACGGAGCAGAGTAGGATCGATCGATGCACGTTAAAGAATATACTTATATCTGCGTTTTCAGATATGTCCACAACAATATATACGTTCTAGTCGTGCATATAAATACATTCTGATTCTAATTCTTTAATAAAGGACATATAAACACGTAACTCATATAAGCGATGAACACTGGAATGCTCCTATACAAACGTCCCATGCGGATAAAAAAATTGAAGGCTACGCCCACCATTCATTTCTTATCCCCTTTACATGCTCCGCCTTCCACGCGTGATGTACGAGACAGCCGCCGCCCCCCTCCACCGCCACTCTCTGCGCTTCCCCTTCCTCCACCTCCAACTGCTACGGCACGCTGAATGACAGCAGATGTTGACCTTCCTCCTCTTTCCGTCTGTCCATGTCTTGTCTGTTTGGATACATAGGGTCCATCTGGTCATACCCATCCGTCGAGTTGAAAACATGCTTTCTCTATGGAAAGCTGCCGCCGGCACTAGAGTGGTGGAAGAAGAGGTGGATGAAGTATGGTTTTAAAATAAGCAGGTGCTCTTCAGTCGATGTAGTTATCGAAAATAATTGATCCAACCATTCGAGTAGAAGCTAGATCTAATCACTTGAATAGATAAAACAGACAAATGATAGATTTATTATACTCTATTGTTTATATTTATTGTACTTAAGTGTTTTGTGTTTTTTTAATGTCTATGATGTACAATGTGTTTTTTTATATTGCATATAGCGGGTCTTGATGTTGCGCGTAGTGTTTTTTAACGTTGCATGTAACTAAAACATTTTTTACCAAACATTATTTATCGGGTGATGAAACATCTGCAGCATGTTTTCAAATACTGTGAAACAACGTCTGGAGATTTGCTAAGGATCGGACATCCGATCCCTGCCGTTTCCCATGAACACATACATGCGTACACTAAAACGTTCTATATCCATTCTGATTAATTATGATTGATACCGTCTACAGTCAGAATATTTTACTTTGGCGCTGCTGCAAGTAGCAACAGACGTCAAATATTCTTGATTGGATGGAATCATAGAAGCGATGAACACGTACATACATACACCAGAAACACACTATACCGTTATATATTCGTCATTTTCACTATACACCAAGTTGTGTGGATTTATTTTCCAGAGGGGAAAAAACCTCATAAAAGAGAAGAATGTTGGTAATTGGTGCTGGTGCAGGAGTGGGGACGGTTGACGATGCGTATAGTTTGATCGAGGACATATACCGAGGGATGGTGGGTGACACGGGTGTAGGAAGACAAAGTATGGATATTAATAGTGGAACCGCAGAAGATAAGAGATGTTATATATGTAGTGGCACAAAGAGAGGTGTGTGATGTTTAGTAGTGCAGATGTTTTATTTTGGAATATTAACATAGGTGTGCAATATTTTTTTTAAGAAATGTCCACTTTTGTCCCTCAATTGTGGCCTTGCTTCAATTTTCATCGAAACCAGCTACCATCAACATCTCAACTATTAAAATTGTTCATATTTCATCCCTGAGTTAAAAATAGAGGTGGTTTTGATGATGTGGCATATTGGCCTACACGGCCACGACGGTACAGGGTTGTATGAATTTTATTTGAATTTAAAATTGAAAAAATGATGGAAGAAATTAAAAAAATCCAACAAGTAGTACCTAATTTGTTGTCCGGTGAAAGGTCCACCAAAATTGGGAAAAATTGAAAAAGTAAGAGATGGATTGAGATATAATTCCTATTTTGTTTAAATGTAAAAAAATATAGAAAAGGTTATGCCAAAAATATATGTAATATTACATTATTTTTCAAGAGATATTAACGATTTTCCTTGATTTTCTAGAATTTTTACTATATTTTATAGTTTTTCTATTTTTTTTTCTTTTTAGCTTCAAGCCCATGCGATAACCGTGTATTGAGTCCAAAATTTTGAATTTAAAATTTAAAATACGAATTCATTATAGCCTTTTAGGTTACAACACTACTGCCAATGGTCGGTAAATAGCCTACCATAGATAGGGTAAACCCTGCAATGGTATAGATATTATCAAATATGCTTTTACACGTTTTTATTAGCAAGTAATACACAAAGACATCAATTAATTTATCTTATACATATCATCAATTTAGTGCATACTTTAGTACCACATGTTTCTGCATCAAATCGTGACATGGCATGCAAAGGTATTTTTTGTGCGTGTTCTTGGTATCTGACACACGAAAAGGGGTTGCTTACATATGTGTGCATGCATATGATCCACATGAAAAGATAGAATTAAGCACCAAATTTATTGCGAGCCACCAAGAACAGCCTGTCAAAAGAGAAATGCATATGAGTGTCACATGTACATATCGTACGTATGTATTTTCCTTGTTTTCGTACGTCAGAACTATAAAACAGATACAGCGATGTATAATTCCAGACCTTCCCAGCAGCTAGATGGCCGTATGTCCGTATAGCATGTACTAGAAATTAATTTAATTAGGAGTACTAATTAGAAAGAAAGGAACTCCAGAGATGTACTAATTAAATACTCTCGCCATGTACATATGTGGTTTTGTTCCTAAACATAATTAAACTGGAAGCACCATGGAATATAATATAATTCAGGGAAAGAAGCATTTTCAAAATTTTGATGGATTATCCTAGAACCAAACAATTTTAGAGCATCTTCAAGAGAGTGCTAATATTTGACTCCCAATATTTCTGTATTGAGACCATCCCACACCTAAAAATTACCCCCGCTCTAGCAGTGCCCCTAAATTTGGTTTCTAATAGTTTGAAATATGCCACGTCATCCCTGGTGCCTTTTTTTTTGCCATTTTCTCCGGCTTACTGCCCCAAATTTAGCCCAACAATAAATTTAGATTGGAAGAGCAGATAAACTGGCAATGGATTTGGGTATCTATTGGAGGGGTGGTTTTGGCTTTAATTCCCAAAAATTACATTTAGGGAACATGTTTAGGCATCTCTTGGAGATGCTCTTAGAGCTGATGGTTCATCTCAGGACTTTAATTAGTGTGAATTTCAAGTTGGACTCTGTTTTATTGCCAAAGCTTCAAATTATATTGGAACCTTTTATCTTTTTTTTTACTTTGACCTCCCTTTTCTAACATATTATGTTTTGCTTTGGGCCTTTTTCTCATTATTGCCTTTGTTTTCCAGGTGAACAGAGAGCTTCAGTTGTGGAGACAATAGTAATGTGTCCGTGGAGAATATCGTGGTGGCATAGCGAACCTTACATTGAGTAAAAGAGTAAAAAGGTTGAATGTAGAACTAAAAATTAAGAAGAAGAGGTTTAAAGTGAAAATTGTCGGTATACTAAATATTGGATACCCACATATGCACACATACTTCAGTGGAAATACCGAATAGCTATTTCGACAAAGAAACAAATCCCCAAATATATACAGGATAGACTCATGAGCAAGAGAGATGATCTCGGAAAGTATAAAGCTGACTCAGGGATGACTAGAATGTCTTGGATTGTGTCTTAAGCTTGCCTCTCTAAGTTCTAGTTTGATAGAGGGCATCCAGAATATAAATACAACATAATTTATAGATAAACACAAGCCATATCAAGTCTACATCCTAAGAATTCCCAAAAGTTAGTCTCTGACCATACCATTAAGATCTAGTCTCACCGATATGGTTGTATAGGTAAGATTAGGGTTTTCACCAGTTTGTACTCGGTGTGTTTACAAAGAAATACATATAAACAAACAAGCTGAGGGCTATTACACACTTTAGGGACTAAACCTATATAAAAATCCCCATCTTCTTCTTCGCTATATATTCACGAACATCCTCATACTAGCCAAGACACTATATACACAAATAATATTGTCGTTAGACAAAAATATAGAGTAAAGAAAGTGTCTAAGGTAAAAATTTAGTAAAAAGATGGGGTTCAAGGTGAAATTCACTCCAATTTAATGTCTAGCTGTTTTACTCCCATGTGGTGCAAGTCCACCCACTTCGTGTAAAAAGATTAATTTGGGTATTATAATTGAAACGCCAAGACTTATAAGTTGACCATGACTTATCTTACACTTACAAAGTTAAACCACCCACTTACTTCTAGCCCACATGGATCTTAACTACACCACAACTATATGATGCTAACGGACTAGTGGGGTCTTACAATGTAATGGACCCATTTTGCAAGCCTAGCTAAGAATCTCTATTTTATAAGAGACACGTCATGCACATTAATTTAGAGGCTTATCGATATGTTTCAAAGAATGGTAATAAAATAAAGCTCTATATTCTTTTCCTTCAAAACAAAATAGAAATGTGACGCTCATATGTGGGTACACAATCACTTATATAAATACATATTTACTCCTATAAGCACACTTAATATTGATGAAATCACCATAAGCACCTCGTTTTGATGAGCACGTCGTCTACCACTAAAAAAATAACTAAACATAAATGTGAGCACCCCATCTAAGTCAGAGATTTAAATTCAAGTGGATATATTGCATCACAGGAACCCTAACTAAACTTTGTTGTGCTCAGTTCGCAGCTTTACATTCTCTCACTATATTGGATTGTCAATGGATGTCATCTCTTATGGCAAAGGGTTTATCTTAGCAATTACTGAAAAGTATTAATTTGATGAGAGAAGAGAAAATTTTTCATTCTCATAATTTATTGCTTATTAGACTTTTTACCAATGACTTCCACCGTTTATTGGCCTTAAAATTTTAAGTGTGATAGTACGAGTAGTGTCTAAACGCCTTTGTCGCTTATATACATGACCTTTAATTTTGCTGGTTTCCTATACATCGATCAACTTTGTTTTTTTATTCCTACGTACTAAGCTCAACATCTAATTGAAGGGATAAGCATGAATACTTTGGCTTCCTCGGGTATTTTGCCCGCATACCATTGAGTAAATATTGAAATAAGCTAAGCAAGGTTTCAAATTCCAGTCTCCTATCCTAGACCGGTTGCCAGTATTCACTGGATAAATTTTCAAATCCAAAGATTTTAATTAAATAAGACTTCCTCACCAGAAAAATATTTTGCCTTTATATGTAAGTATTAAAGTTGTGTAACAAAAACAACTAGATATTTTCAAATATAAATGCCTAGCTATCCCTAATTTTGTTCCATTTCACCTATGATATGCAAATTTGGTTGGGTTGTTTCCGTATCAGAGAGTGAAAAAAGGACTAATAAACCAAGAAGATCAAATGGTCATTGTCAAATATATCCCCCAAGTAATTAATCATTTCACAATCCAATTGATCAAAGTGGAGAAGGCAGTTATTTTGGTTGAAAACTGTCTATACCAACAACAATTTGTTGTTATTGACAGTTAAAGTGAGTAGTTTTTGGATATCGGTAGCAATATATCTAGAAATAATCTACTCCATGACATCGAATTTACAATGGTTCAATAATTTGCCATGGACTTTCTCGCTTTCTATAATATACCACTGAATTTATTAATTACTTCTACAATATGCCATTGGAGTATATACTTTTTTATAAATGCCCTTATATATATAAGAACAAATTGATTGACCGGCTAAAAGTTTCAGAAAATTATAGAATTTTATGTGTAGTCTCCATGACATATAAGCAGATGATTTAAATTAAAAACAACAACACAAAAAATATTCATATAACATATAAATTATATTTAATGAAAAAATAGTAACGCAAAAAATATTCAAACATATACACATACTTTTATGTCATGTAAGTAGGCTATATAAAAATTTTCATAATTTTCAAAATATTCCAATATGATAAATCAATTGTCAATCTTATATGTCTATAAGGCCATTGTGGGCATTTTTGAAAAAAATAGTTAACCCAATAGCATATCGTAAACTTAGTGATATATTATATAAAAGGATAATGTTAATAATAAATCATTAAATCGATGCAAACTTAATGATAGAGAATATTTTCTCATCTATTAATTGGGAATGTATCTTGTGCATACAAGTTTTAGTCATTGTCCACACACAAACTAAAAAATATCGTCACAAATTCTTAAAAAAAATTATGCATGTACATCTAATAGTATATGAAGTCTCAATTTTAAATTTATTATATTTTAGCTGTAATTAAAAAAAGAAAAATTTACAGTTTTAACGGTATAGATTTGTCCAAATTTTGTCTTTTTATACTCTATATATGATGGATTTGAAGTTGAGATTTTACATATACATATATAATACTATTAAAAGTATACTATAATTTTTGTTAAAATTTTTTGTAATATTTTTTTAGTTAGTGTGCATGATAAATACACCCAAACATATATGCCCAAGATAAGCCATCTTACATGCTGCGTTTGTTCGAATGATATTGAGAAAAAAGTCAGTATATATTTTTCGAAATGCTAATTGATATGTTTTTTTATTAAAAAATTACTTTAAAAATTATATTTAGCTATTTTTAAGTTTAAAATAATTAATACTTAATTAATCATATATTAATAAGCTTATTTTATGTATATTGTCATTTTTTTCCTCCTCTCAAATGTAACCTATGAAAGGATGAGGGACATACATGTACGGTTTTGTACCTGGAGTGTCAAATAATAGACATTAATTAGGCATGCTTGAGTGAAAAAAATACTAGGATAGGATGCCCCTACTAACCATGTTTAGTAAAGCATATGCGGTTGGAGAAACTCCATATACAAGAGATCAAGTCCATGGAGAGAATGCCATTTAAGCTAATAATTAAATACATTAATATGCTAGATTGCCAGGGCATTCATAACGAATACTGATCCAGCAATACGGTGTGGTCTTCATCTGCACAGCAAGGCGTATAGTAGTTGATTTTAAGTCCAATAAATTTAAAGCTTAGAATCAAGTGGCTCTCGATCGACCAATAACTCAATCACTTCCAGAGGCAGTTTTAGATCAAATTTGATACTTATATATAAATCTAGATTTCTCATGTCCAAAAAAGTATATAAAGTAATATATATAACAAAAAAATAAAATAACTTTACGGAAAATTATAAGAGAAAAAGGTAAAATCGAAACTTAACCCAGTGAAGTTATCTAGAAACTGGCAAAGTGGACGTCATCTACAGTACTGGCAGAGTGGCAACATTAATTTGTTTGGATTTTCGTGTGTTGTCTCCCTAAGGAAAAAGATTGTGCGAATAATGGAAATCAATTTAACCCAATCAACCATCGTTTCCATGCAATGCAATCCAACCGTTGCCATTGCAGTGTACGCCATGGATGCTTGCATGGATTAAATGTAAGAAAACAACCATCGTTTACATACACACATGGATTAAATGTATCGGAGGAGTTAGAGCTCTTCTTGATCTCGGTAACAAAAGTAATACATACAATATTTTTGGATTAAGGGAGTACTTCTCAACAGGATACCTATATATCTGTGGACTATGGACATGTTACTCTTGTGTAGGAGTACTTGACACTAAAGATGGATACTAGGAGGGAGGCCATACTATGGATACACTATAAGGGAACTTATTTCGTCCTGGTCAGTGATAAAGAACCTCCTTTCAGGGGGAAGAAAAACGTTGGCAGCTTGAATAGACGAGTTTGGCTGAAATTAGAGATGGCATCAAAGGTGACTACACTGGTTGTAAAGATTAAAGCCAAAGCTAATATTGCAGGGGTGTGAGGGAGGGACAATGGACCGCCTTTTTGTGTGGAGCATTAGGTCGGAGGTGGGCTCACATAAACATAGCCAATGTTAAAATTGCGTAATAATCATAAACTTAAACAATATGTTCAACTCAACCGAACAATGTTGAGATGTTTTTTTCTCTTTAACACAAGTTACCGTTTTTGAAGGGCATACTCTAGCATGAAACGCTTTTAAAAATTTTCATAATTATTTATATATTCAAAAGATGGAAGCACATATATTCCATCATATTTTTAATTTTTATACACATGAACACCTAAAACAAAATAACAAAAACAGTTAATTATCCATTATGCATCGTCATCTGATGTATGTAGCCGTTCATTAAAAGTGAATTTATGTGCATTGCAACAAAACTGATATGATCAATATCCAAGTTGTACTGCCAGCAAAACAAAAGTCTCATTGTGTTCTATATGAAATTAGCCATTGCTAAAATTTAAATTTTAAAGTTGATTTTAGAATAATTTTAACATATATAGTTTATTTTTTAACATTGGTTTTTAAGTCGCTAAAAATACATATATAAAAATTTTAACTATAAATTAGTTTTTAATACCTAATAATTCGTTTTGGCTTATTAGGGGTTATGGGCAACCGATAGGACTCGAAATGGTTTGCATACGTGTGGTTTTGTCCTGTTCGGCTTGATGTGTCCCAAATAGTACGCAGAAAGCGCCAGCGTCGCTTGAGTTTCTGTACTAGCTAGGCAACATGCGCTGACGGGGCACCGTTTAGGTTTTTCCCGATAAAAAGGCGGTGTATATAAGCACAGGCCATTATATGTGTGCCTCGTGGAGTGGCCAATCTAGAAATAAAAATATTGACCTTATGTCTGGTATACATGTCTCTATTATTAATCAAAATTATAAGTTTCACTGACTAAGTAGTTTTGTCGAAAATTTTAACAGTAACAAATTATTATCATATAATTAATTGATTAATTAAGTATTAATTATTATCGATTTAAAAAATAAATTTAGTTGATACAGTCTCCATCCCTTCATAACGGGCCCTAAGCTACAAATTTTAAACCTATCAAATATCCTGTCAAAGTCTTATATAGATTCGTCCATAACTGTATGGACCTAGTGTATATTCTTTAACATACGCTTAATTATACGGATTAAAATGTACAATATAAATATCACTAAAGGCAACACTAGGTTGATTAGAGTTAGACCAGCGGATGCTAGAATAGCATGGCAGGGAGGAGTCAGGAGACCAGATCATTCTGTCCACCGGGATTTTCACCCTTAACATATACTCCTTTTGTAAAAAAAAATCAACTTTTAAGAATAAATATAGACGATTTATCTTTAGAAATTAAATTTTTTAATAGAGGATGTACCGGTTACTCCATTAAAAGAGTATAAAAAGAGGCTAGAGAGGCATCGTAAAGTCATAGTTATGGCCTAAACTATTACCATCATTTAAATTATTTCTCTATACATAAATATCAGATATTTTACATTTTTAATTATTTAAATCGGACATTCTTACACGTCGTATACGCGTGGTAGTATAGTCAATAATTTTTTTTAAAAAAATAGTGAGGCCCACATAAATCAGATTCTCTTCGTATCTCTTTCCCTTCTTCCCCCGATCGCGAGCGACATCGACGACAGCGAAGGCGAGGAGTGGCAGAGACCTCGGCAGGCAACGGCGACGCTGGCGGAGGCAAGGTGCTCGCCGGCTGCGGTTGCCCCTGGTCGAGGTCGGGTGACGGAGCTTGGGGAGCGGGAGAGCTTCGAGCGAGCTCGGGCTCCGTCGCCACCGCCCTGAGTTCTACTGCGCATCCGGTGCCCTCCACGAAAAAGCTCGGGCTCTGTCGCCGGCCGTCGCTTCCGGCGCCTCTCCGCCGCCGTCCGCAGCATCCATCCTCCCTGAGGCAAGCTCGATCTCCGCCGCGGTGCCCTCCCCAAGCGAGCTCCCGCTCCGCCTCCTCTAACGCCCTCACCGAGCGAGCTACGTCGCCGACCCCTGCGGCTCCGCCTCCAGTGCCTCTCCGCCGCCAGCCCCCCTGAGGCAAGCTCTGGTCCCACCGCAGCGTCCTCCCCAAGCGAGCTCCTGCCCCGCCTCCAACGCCATCACCGAGCGAGCTCCGTCGCCGGCCTCCACGGCTCCGCCTCCATCTTCTCTCCGCTGCCGGCTTCTGCGGCTCCGTCTCCAGCGTCTCTCCGCCATCGGCCTCCACCTCTAGCCTCCCTGAGGTGAGCTCGAGCTCCGCCGCGGCATCCTCCCAAAGCGAGCTCCCGCTCCGCCGCCTCCACGCCCTCACGAGCGAGCTCCGTCACCGGCCTCTGCGGCTCCGCCTCTAGCGCCTCTCCGCCGTTTCCATCCTGTTAGTTTGTTCATTCCTAGTTGCATGTGTCGAGTTGTAATCCCGTTGTAAACTGCATGTAGTCATGGTGTTAGCGCGTAGAACCACGGATGGATGGAGATGTGCCCAATCCAGACCGTGGCCGCGTCATTCGGGTGTGTTGGCACCGCCACTGCGCGTTCGCCGTGCACGTCGCGTGGACCTGCGCAAAAGCTGGATCGCGTAGCGTTCGTGTGGTGGCGGAGGACTCGGTCGTCAAGCCCATGTATGCATGTTTCCCTTCCGAATATAAGTAACAAGAGGATCGAAAAAGCTGCAAGGTTTTGGCAGCGGAAAAACCTCTCTGTTTGTTTACTCTCTCGCACGTGTGTTCTGTGCGCGGTGATCGTGGTGATCCTGGTGACCGCTCCCTACATTTCGGTGTCGTTGGGAAGATCAGGTGATCGGTTGATCCTGGTGACCGCTCCCTACATTTCGGTGTCGTTGGGAAGATCAGGTGATCGGTGGATTCCTTCGGTTCCAACAGCTGGTATCAGAGCTAGTGGCGACGGCGACGGGTGATGGTGGAGAGCCGTGGAGAACACAGGGTGGTCCCATTCACCTTGGCCAAAGCAACGACGGCGCGAGGTTACCAAGAAGATGAGCGACAGAGGCTTGACGAGCACTATGTCCAATGGTGTCAAGGAGAGCATACTCATGTGGCCGATGCTCACCTGTACCAACTACTCTAAGTGGGCAATGTTGATGTAAATCTACTTCGAAATGGAGATTTGGGAAGTGATTGAACCAGGGACTGATGTAAGGCGTTCGCAAGATCGTCGAACGATGGGCGCTCTACTGCGATCTGTCCCGAAGAAGATGTGGATGACACTGGGGAACAGAAGACTGTCAAGGAGGCCTAGGAGGTGGTGAAAACAATGCGACTCGGTGCCGATCGCATTAAGGATGTCAACACCCAGAAGTTGTTAAAGGAATTCGAGAACATTGAGTTCAAGGAGGGCAAGATGATCGACGACTTTGGCATGAGAATCACCAACCTCGTGGCTAATCTTAGGTCCCTTGGGGAGACGGTGGAAGACACTCGCGTCATGAAGAAATTCCTTTGCGTCGTGCCCCCTTGCTTCAATTAGGTCACGGTCTCGATTGAAATGTTTTTTTGTAATCTGAAGACATTGACGATCGATGAATTGTTGGGGAGGCTACGCGCGGCTAAAGATCGCCTGGAGGAAAAGGTTGATCAAATCATTGACAAGGTTGAGCGACTGCTGCTGGTGGAGGACTGGTTGGCAAAGCACAAACATCGCTTCCAGTCTAACTCGTTCAAGGATGGCAGCAATACCAATCGAGGCAGCGGCCAAGGAAAGGGCAAGTCACTGCAAAAATCTGATGGCGGTGGATTCGATGGCTCTAGCACCGTCAAGCTCACGTTAGAGGGCACTCCTCGGCGTAAAGGAAGGTGTTGCAAATGTGGCATCTATGGCCACTAGGCGTAGGACTGCAAACGCCCCAAGAAGGAGAAGAAAGAGGAGAAGGATGCGATGAATGTTGTGGTTGCTAATGTGGATCAGTCGGTGCTGTTCATGGCATCGGCGAGTGGCGTCATGTGTGCGCTGAACAAGATCATCCATCTGGCGGAGAATAATGTCATCCCAATTGACTGTGCTGATGATGTATGGATTCTAGACACAGGGGCCAGCAATCGTATGGCGGGCATGCGATCTACTCTGACACGGCTCGATGGAGCAGTCACCAGCACTATCTGGTTTAGAGATGGATCGTGTGTCGAGATTCAAGGTCTCGGCTCAATCGTGATGGAGGGCCATCACCAACAACACAAGGTACTCACCAATGTTTATTACATTCCCAAGTTAAAGAGCAATATCATTAGTCTAGGACAGCTCGAGGAAGGGGTTGTGATGTCAGATTGAGAAATGGCCATCTGACAGTAGTTGATTGTGAGGGTACACTGGTGATCAGTGTTCCTCGCACTGGCAACAGGCTGTACACACTCAAGCTCTGTGTAGTGCCTCTTGTCTATCTGTAGATGAATCTAGATGATGATACATGGATGTGGCACGCCAAGTATGGCTATCTGAATTTTAAAGCATTGTGTGAACTCAGCAGAAAAAAATGGTTGAAGGATTGCCATTGGTTGATCAAGTGGAACAAGTCTGTGATGGCTGCACTCTAGACAAATAGCATCGTAGGCCTTTTCCACAAGCTTCCCCTTTCAGAGCAAGTCAGGGACTAGAGCTTATTCATGTAGACTTGTGTGGCTAGATCAATCCACCTATACCTGGTGGAAAATCATACTTTCTACTGGGTGGTTGATGACTACAGTAGATACATGTGTGTGGAGCTACTGAGGACAAAAGATGAAGCACTGCCATATCTGAAGAAGATCAAGCAACAAGTTGAACTAGAACAGGGAAAGAAGTTGAAGGCACTGAGAACAGATAGAGGGGTATAGCTTAATTCTAATATGTTCACTTTCTTCTACAATGAAACAGGGATCAAGCATTACACCACTACACCATACTCTCCACAACAGAATGGTGTGGTAGAGCGTCACAACCAAACTGTGGTTGAGATGGCAAGATGCATGCTGAAGACAAAGAGGGTGCCATCAAAGTTTTGGGGAGAAACAATTGTGACAGTAGTGCATGTCTGAAATCGAGCCCCAACCAAAAGCCTTCAAAACAAAACACCATTTGAAGCTTAGCATGGCAGGAAGCCAAGAGTTGATCATCTCAAGATCTTCGGGTGTGTTGCTCATGTAAAATTAATAGGACCTGGTGTCACAAAATTGTCTGACAGATCCACCAAGATGGTGTTCTTGGGATTTGAGTCAGGTACAAAGGGATATCGAGTGTTTGATCCTCTCACAAATCGTCTACGTGTAAGTCATGATGTGGTGTTTGAACAGAAGGCAGTGCGGGATTGGAACACCCCGATTAGTGAAGGCTAGAATAAACCAGAAACATTTACATTTGAGTTTTAGTCTACTGTAGCTGGCCCAACAATGGAGAATTCAGCTGATTCAGAATATTGAGGTGCTCGTGTTTAATCTCAAGGGGGGCAAAGCCAGTCTCTATCGCCCTAGGCATCGACACCTCCAACACTAGCAACACCACCAACACCCATTCCTTTGGGAATTGAATCTGCAGCAGAATCAAGTGCCACTGGATCAAACACTGAAGCAAGTTCAGGTTCAGTAGAGGGACCTCAGCATTTTAGAACTCTGACTAACCTGTTTGATTCAACAGAGGAAGTACATGATTTTGAGTGGGTTATGCTTGATTGTAGCTAATGAACTAGCAAGTATTGAGTAGGCACTGGAAGAGAAATGTTGGAGAGATGCCATGGAAGCTGAACTTCAGTCCATTAAAGAAAACAACACTTGGAGACTGACAGAATTACCTAAGGGTCAACATGCTATAGGTTTCAAGTGGTTGTTTAAAGTGAAAAGGGATATAGGTGGCAACATTGTGAAGCATAAGGCCAAACTTGTGGCAAAGGGGTATGCTCAAAGACAGGGGTTGGATTATGATGAAGTTTTTGCACCTGTAGCTAGATTGGAGATAGTGAGGCTGCCCTTGGCACTAGCTGCTAATGGAGGATGGGAGGTACAACATATGGATGTCAAATCTACTTTTCTGAATGGGGATCTCCTTGAACAAGTGTATGTTCATCAACCACCAGGTCTCAGTAATTCAAAGGATGCGGGGATGGTGCTACAGCTGAGAAAGGCCCTCTATGGGTTGAAACAGGCTCCAAGAACCTGGAATGCTAAACTTGATCAAGAGCTATGTAGACTTGGCTTTAGAAAAAGTAAAGTGGAGCATGCTGTGTACAGGAAGCGAAGGCAATTCATTCCTCCTAGTTGGAGTTTATGTAGATGATCTTATCATTTGTGGGCCAGATAGCAACAAAATTGCAAACTTCAAGCAAGCAGAAGATGAAGCTTTTCAATATGAGTGACTTTGGGCTATTGAGCTACAACTTGGGCATAGAAGTGGCACAAAGACCTAGTGAAATCACCATTTGTCAGAGTTCATATGCTGCTAAAATAGTTGAACAATGTGGTTTGTCAGGGTGCAATCCATCAGATACTCCAATGGAGCAGCGTGTCAGGCTTGTCTCTGGCACTATAGAGAAGGTCATTGATGCCACCAGGTACAGAAGTGTAATTGAAAGTTTGAGGTACCTGGTGAATATTAGACCATACATTACCTATGCAGTGGGGATAGCAAACCAATTCATGGAGTCACCAAACAAAGAACACTGGGCCGTAGTTAAGAGAATAGTCAGATATGTGGCTGGAACAACTAACTATGGCTACAAGTACACCATAGGGGGAGATACATGTTTGAATCTATTGGGATACACTGACAGTGATCATGGAGGAGATCTTGTGTTGTGCAGGAGCACCACTAGAATGGTTTTCTTCCTTGAAACCAATCTAGTGACATGGACTTCACAAAAATAGAAAGTTGTTGCCTTGTCAACATGTGAAGCCGAGTATATTGCAGCACCTGCAGGTGCTTGTCAGGGAGTCTGGTTGAACAGACTAGTTGCTGATCTAGTAGGAGGAGATGTTTAAAAGTTCATGCTACTTATTGATAACAAATCAACTATTGAGCTCAGCAAAAAACCAGTGTTTCATGAGAGGAGTAAACACGTTGATACTCGTTTTCACTACATCAGAGAGTGTGTCAGCATTGGGCTGATTGATGTTGATCATGTCAAAACTGGTGGACAGTTAGTTGACATACTAACAGAAGCACTAGGCAGGATCAGGTTCATTGAGCTATGGCAGAAGCCAGGTGTCACCAACTTACAATAGGATTAAGGGGGTGATTTATTAGTTTGTTCATTCCTAGTTGCATGTGTCGAGTTGTAATCCTGTTGTAAATTGCATATAGTCATGGTGTTAGCGCATAGAAACACGGATGGATGGAGATGTGCCCAATCCAAACTGTGGTTGCGTCATTCCAATGTGTGGTCACAGCCACTACGCGTTCGCCATGCACGTCGCGTGGACCTGCTCAAAAGCTGGATCGCGTAGCATTCGTGTGGTGGCAGAGGACTCGGTAGTCAAGCCCATGTATGCATGTTTCTTTTCCGAATATAAGTAACAAGAGGACTGAAAAAGCTACAAGGTTTTGGCAGTGGAAAGACCTCTCTATTCATTCCCTCTCTCTCACGTGTGTATTTTGTGCATGGTGATCACGGTGATCCCGGTGACTGCTCCTTGCATTCCGGCGTTGTCGGGACAGGTGATCGGCAGATTCCGTCGGTTTCAACACATCTTTCCTGAGGCAAGCTTGAGCTCCATCGTGACGCCCTCCCTAAGCAAGGTCAAGCTCTACTGCTAGCCCGCTTCCAACACCCTCACCGAGCTCACTCAGCCTTGGTCGCCACCTCCAACGCCCTCATCGAGCTTGCTCAATGATGGCTGCCGCCTCCAACGCCCTCCGATGATAGCTTGAGCTCCCCGGCTGCTGCCTCCAACCATCCAGCGGCCTTCCGGCTACTGCCCTCGAGCAATATAGAGATATAGAGATAGAGAGAGGTAGATCTATGACATGTTATATGGTCTTTTTTTGGCTAGTTGGATTGCTACATTGACGTTGGTTGTGAAAATCCGTCCAAAACAATAAGAGACAAGTATTTCATCATGTTTAAATGTTTAAATAGTTAGAGTGTGAAATATTTGGTATTCGGATTTAGAGGATAAATCGAATGACTACAATAATTTGGTAGTTTATTTAGACTTTTTTATTTTAATATCGCTATGCAGAATAGAACAGTCGATTAGTGTACCTAAAGAGTACTACCTTTTTCTCCTTTGCACAAAGTTCAAATGGTTCTCCATCATCTTCATTGCCCTTTTGCCAAACCTATTTCACAGCCACCATTGTTGCATGTCCGCTTGACTCTTTGGTCACAACAAACTTTAAAAAATGAGACCATCTTTATCACCTTTGTTTAAGCGATGCAGCCGCAAAATTCACCATCTTGGGTAAGACCTGTCATCATCAATGCCTTACATATCACCATCATATCATCTCAGCTGAGAATGTGTTGCCATCATATGCCTAGCATATCAGGAGCGCCTCACTCCACAAAACCATAGTAGAAAATCTCCAAGCTTCAAAAACCCACTTATTCGTTGAACGTATATACACACATGCATGTACTCTAAATAAATAAGGCACACCGTGTCCATCCTATTAAGGCTATGCTTGGCTCATCTTTTAGATTATAATCTAAAGTTGAATTTTAAACTTTGATTTTTCAAGAATTATTCTATTTTTACTTGTCTTCTTAGCAATGACAAATCCAACAATTCAAAATTAGCTTCATATTACAATCCAAATTAGTGACGAGATTCGCCGGCGCTGGCGCGTATGGGACGTTGCAATCGCAAGGCCGTTCTCCCTGTAGACTGGTGTGCATCATGGAGTTAATGGTGAATGCTCTAGTTCCTAACTCCTAATTACAGCAGTCCACGTCGTCCTAATTAATCCCTACATCCATCTACCCTAACTTACTGATGTTCTTACTTTTTAGCCGTCCCTCTTTTAATGTCGTTCGACCTGCCACCTAGATGCCAAAGAAAAATGGAAAGAAAGCAGCTGCACAAATCCATTAAATATGTAAATTGGAATGAAAACCATCCACTCTCACATGAAATGAATATATGTAAATTCCAGGCAAACCTATGAAAACCTGATGTTGAAAACGGGACAAGAGCCTACCTATATGTACCAAGATGATGGGACCTAACCAGAAAGGCCAATGAGACCACGAAGCATAGCTTGCATTTGTTAGAGTTGGTGGGACTTGACAGGGAGCACAGGACACCGATGTAGCAAGTCTGTTATCGTATAGCCACAGCGGCCCCCAAATAGCGCGTTGTTGTCCACATCCACAAGAAAGCAGAGGACACAGGGTATTTAAGACTGTTGCTATTTGTGATACGGAGCAGATTGCGAGTGGAGATTGTCCGTGCCCAGAGTAAGACTTTTCAGAGAAACATTGCTTACCAAACTAACGCTTTTTTTTTTTTTTGTCACGGCTATACGTGCGGTGAAGCCGGAATTTGCCCCCATGGCTCCCTTTTCCGTTCGGTTTGGCATGATAGAACCAACAGAAGGAAAAGTTCCAAGGTGCGCTCATAGTTCACGCTACAATTCCAAGAATCTCGCGGAAGTTTGGTGTGCAAAACAATGGAACTTTCGTCGTCAGCAAGCTTAGGTTAGTTAGGGCATTCACAGCGGAGACCATTTTCAGAAGTGGTCTAACATGCCATGTGGACTACGGCCGTGTTCTTATGAATGGCGCAGGGAGCTAGTTTCTTGTTTATTATGAGTATGATTTACTAACTACTAAATGATATATATTATATAAAAACCTTTTATCTACTAAATGATATATTTTATATAAGAAATGTTTTTAAAAAATTAAATAAATCTTAATAATAACTAATACTTAATTAATTATAAGTTAATAATTTATGCGTGTGGTCGTCAACTCATCCACTAAGACTATAAGCCACAAGTTTGGAGTGTGATTTTCCCACAACGCAAAAGTTGCTTTAAGAAGCAATGATTTTCCCACAATGTAAAAGTTGCTTTAAGGAGTGGCATCAATTATTTCTTAACATTTCTATTTCAGTCTTCGTCCTTTTCTCAAATTACATAAAAATCTAAAATTTTACACTAAACATCTCAAATCTAGAAACTAATATAAAATCTCTCCTCTACCCTCTTCCCTTCTTCCCACTCCTCCAACCCCTCTCACTCTTTGTTGCCGTCTTTCCTCTCTCCCTTCTCCAACGATGAGCAAATCGAGGCACCACCTCTTCCATGTCTTATCACCTCCCTGGTGACGTAGATCAAGGTAGGGCAGGTCAGTGAGCTCTTAATGACGCAACTCAAGGTGGAGTGGGCCATCGAGTTCCCAGCGAAGCAAATTAGGTGTTGAGGATAAGCTAGGCAATAGTGCAAATCAAACAAGGAGCTAAGTGGTGGTACAAATCAAACGAGGGACTCCGCACACATGCAAGCCGGTATGTTGCTTGTAACCGTCACCTCTCTAGCCCTCCCCTACCCACCCCACCAGACCAAACCCAACACCCACGTCAAGATTTAGCAAGGCGCAAGGCAAGTCATTGTATTCACCCAACACAAATGCCATGCTCCGTGCTTTTCCTGGCTAGGACATCGTGCCTCGCAAAAGGTACATGCACCCTTGTGAAGCCATTTACTCCAATGCCCTCTCTCCTCCCACAGCACTATGTCTCCGACATGGCTTCCCGAGCCACTTGTTAGCTCACTGTGTTATGAATGGATATAGGGCCCTACTTACTCGTAGGCCCACATGCCAGTGAATAATACTTACTAACATAGGATCTCATTCCATTGTGAATGGCCTCATGAAGATCGATTATATATTTTTGTTTGTCCTTTCCATGTGAGGTTTTAGGCAAAGTGTAGCTCAGCTCTACTGCGAAGAGAGATTGGCATACTGCAATGCTGAAGTCAAGCCCTGATGGGCTGGCCAAAGCTCATGTGATGTAGGCACTCCACGCAACCTTAAACAATCCTCCAGAAAGGAGGAGCAGCAAGGAAGGAAGGAAACGCGAAGCCACACGCCAACACATGCATACTATCAGTCCACTTAGGCAAATCAAAGGCCCCCATCACACTGCATTTATAACCCCAACCCAATGCAGTTGTGACTACCTCCCCTCCGCATCTTCTCTCTAGTCCAAACGGATCCTGTATAAGCGTGAAACTGGCTAGTGTGCTTTTCACCCGTGGCATGGCATGGAAGTCCAAGTGTCCAACCCCGAGAGCTAGGACACCTTACTTGCCACACTGGACTTCGCTTTCAAAGCCCTTCAATGAGACGCCCACACGGCTATCCTGGCATCCTTGACCCTATGGTGGGTACCATGTCTCAACGGCAACGGTGTGGGCTATAATGCAGCCGACAGACAATGAGGAAGGCAATGGTGATAGTGAGGCCACATGCCCCCAGACAGCTATAGTCGATCGGCCCATGAGGCTTCAATGAATGCCGCATTGATGGTAATCGTAGCACAGCACAACACAACATGGTGTGGCAAATGTAGTATCATGCTCCAATTATTGAGCAGAATCTATATGTATAATGATGTACTGTATTTATCGGCTTCTTCTTCAGGTAGTAGACTTCAAGCATGGATGACCCCCGGGGATAACAGAAACTGCTAGATGTATGGTGCTATAGAGTGGGTGAATATAGATATATTCAAATTAAAGCTCCAAAATACCTATAAAACTTTTTCTTGGTTTTCCTTTTAAGATTTTAGCTATTGAATAGCTAGATCTAGAAGTTTACCAAGAACCAACTTTATAGGTCTAGCTACGAGGAAGCTAGATCTATTAAGATGTCACTGTGTAATTTGGAGCATCTCTCTATTCAGGGGTTTTCAATCCTTGGCACGAGTTATAGATGCCTATTGCAAGATTCAAAAGAAATTCAAACAAGAGTTACAATGAACACGAAATGACCTTGCTCTTTTAGAGGCTTTAACCTCTCAAGTCATGCGCTAAGACAATATTGAAGTTGACTTCCTTTTCATCACAAAACAAATCAAGATCCAAAAGATTTAGGGAGAAATAAGAAACACACTTCACTTAGCATATAGAAGGACGTGAGCAATATTCGAATTTTAAATTGTAAATACAAAATTTAAATGGACAAGGCAAAATTCAAAAGTAAACAATAATTTGCCTCCAAGTCTCTCTCAAAAGTGTAACAGACCCTAGCACAAAGTATCTCCCTTTTATAGGCTAAGGATGGCTGGATACCTATGAGACACCCAGTTTGAGCTCAATGTCCCAAATATCCATTCGTGATCATCCAAGATTCCAATCACACACAAATTGATATACAAAATAAATTTTGATTAATTATATAAGTTGTATACAAAACTAGTTATTACAACTCTCCAAGGTTGAAAGATTCAAACTAACACAACCTTATTTAAATACAAGGAAGATCCAAAACTACTAAACTCCACAGGCAAAAGCTCGAGTGTAGACTAAGCCTAGAAAAACTCATCGGTATTGAAGATCTCATCACTTTCTAGGGCTTCTTCATAAAGTTGGCCTTCTATATGTCAAATTATGTAAGAGTGAGTACTTATGTACTCAACAAGATCCATTATAAATAAATAGGTGTATAAAATATATGAGTAAAGTATTTCAATGATGCAAGAATCTTATATCAAGCAGATCATTTTATGTGTAAAACATATAAATAATAAAGAAGTAAATAAAATAGTAAATCATCAATATTTTATATTTAGAACTACTCATACCAAAAGAACATGAATCACCAATGCAATATCTCCATAACCGAGAGCATGGCATATTCAAATATTATATGACTCGACAGCGTCTGCTTAGCTTTACCCACACAATGTAAACAGTTGCTAGACTGAAAACAACATAGTAGTTCAATAGTCACACTTACTACTAGTTACTACACATTGGGATATAATTTTGTCCTAGCAATCGGGCAACTCATCAGGCCTAGAAGAGGCATATTCATCGCTACTTTCATGGGTTTCATTGTTGTGAAAACATGACAACCATACTCTGTATACATGTTCACCCTAAACTGCTCCTAGCAAGCCAACCAACAGTCTTTCACATAATAGGGCTTTGTGCTATTCTAAGTCCAATTACTCGATCATGTGGATGGGTGCAAACTATTATTTTCTATAGTATAAGGGACTTATTTATAATCCGGTTAAACCACCAAAACCATCACAAAATCATATAACCAATTTCACATATCCATAATCTCTAACATTCATAATCTCCAACTCAAAATGTCCACTTTTAATCAGATTCCTAGACTTGAAAAGGTATCTTAGAAGAGTAAAGAACATAATAAGATACTTCATGTATCTTTCTATGTTATCATGTGATGATGGTGAAAAGTAATAATAATCATTCTAAACCACTACAATGTTATTCTGAAGTATAAAATCTACATATGAGAAACTAAAATAAGCATACTATGATTAATTTATGCACGGAATAAGTATGAAGGGTTTCTATTATTTTATGTAGTCAAAATTTTAGTTGTTTCTTGCACATATAAAACTGAGTAATTAATTAAGGAGATGACAATTAAAAAGAGGTAACATATCATTATTTTATACATCAAATTAAATATGAAGTTGTTTTTGATTATTCTATATGGTTAATATTTTAATTGTGTCTTACCTTGCATCTCGAGATTTCTTGTAGCTTCAGTGTAGCCAGCCAAGTCCACGTCAGCTCCTAAGATTTCAGTAGGATTTTCTATATGGTCTAATGTACGTACACGAAAAAGATAGCAAGTCAAACCTATAAGAAAGATTCTACAAATAAATAATAAAACAAGAAAATAAATAAGACTGGAGAAAAAAGAGAACAAGAAATATGTCAAGATAAATTTGAATTTTAAAAATAAAGAGATTTTGATTTCTAGGTTATGGAATTTGAATAAATCAGTGAAAAATAGAGATTGGTTGTGTGGGACCCACTTGTTGGGTTTATTTTCTAGTCGATGCTAGAGTTGAGCAGCACGACGGCCAGATATTTGAGTTTGTTAGCCAACGCTAAGGTTGGATAGCACAACAGCTAAATGTTTGCTCTTCTAATTGGTGCTATAGCATAATGACTAAAGTACTAGGAAAATTTGTGTGGATTTGATGATCGGAACTATGTTACTCTACAACTGTGAGTGGCGGTAGAGCAGATGGAAACGCACAAAGCCTAAGAGCTAGTATGCGGCGTGTTGTGGAGGCTAAGGAGAAGGAGTGAATTTCTTACTACTATATGCATCCAAGCATGGGGTGTGAGTAAAAACACTTCAGCATTAGGATTTGGTTATGACGAACTTTGCAACCAACGGTTCGATGTTAAGATCTTTAGACCACACGAACGTCCCTATGGAAGATGTAAAGTTCCTATGGTGGTTGTATAGTGTCTAAGGGGTAAAGAATAACATTGAAAAATTTTAAATTGAAGTTTAAATTCAAAAATGTAAACAAGGAATTTAAATTCAAAATTTAATTAATTAATTAATATAATTTAAATAAAAATTTTAAAATGACAATTTTGGTATGAAAATGAAGAGTTTAAATTTATAAGAAATTAAAATAAAATTTCACTGAAATCCGATTTAAAATGAGGGAGAAATGGACTTCTAAAGATTTGAATTTGAAATAAGTCGAATAAAAGTAAAAAGTTACTATGTGGCTGTCTCGGGTCGAAGCGGTCCGATTGGACCAACTGGGAACAGTGCAAGGGCGCTGCACCCTTTTCTTCCTCCTCGCACCGACCTGGACTGGCAGAGGAGGAGGGCGCGGCTCCGGCGGCGGGCGGTTGGAGGTGGCGCTGGAAATGAACGGCGGCCGGCGGCGGGTGGCTCAGCAGAAGTCCAGCGGCCTGGAGGAGGTGTGGGGGGATTTTGAGATAGAGAGAGAGAGCTTAAAAGCTCGAAGCTTGATGAAGAGAGAGGAGGGGCTCGCCAGCTTTTATAGGGAGAGGCGGTCGGAGGTGGCGAAGATAAGGACGGCGGAGTGGCATTGGGATGGGGACAGGCCAGTGGCGACGCCGGGCGTCCTTGAAGGATTAGCCAACAAGGTCGGTTTGGAGGGCGACAGCGGTGTGGAAGCAACGCGCGGCTCGGGATGTGCCGCGACGCTGCAATGGCGGTGGCGATTGCTGTGGGTGGCGGTGGAAACAGCGGCGGCGGCGGAAATGCATAGTAACGTTTATTAATTTTGAAGGAAATAATTTGGATGGAAATCGGAGAGGATAGTTTTCAAAGGATAGGTTTGTAGACTATTTCAAATTGGGAGATAATTTTTTAATAGGATTTCATGGGCTCTATAGATGTTTGAATTATTTTTGTAATAAGTATCAAACAAAATTAAATTTGTGGCAAACATTGGAGGGCTAGAGAATACGATTTTTAATAAATGAAGGGAGATTATAAAATAAATTTAAATGGGAGGATTTAAATTGGAAATAAAACTTAATGAAATTTAGACAAAAACAATAAATAGAAGAAAATAAGAATGCTACAATTTTAAATGAAAATCAAGAAAATTAAAATTAAAACTTTTCGTAAAAATTATTCCCTAGAGTATGTTACAATACACAAAATCTAAAATATCCTTAGAGCGAAAACCTAGGCAAAATTTCAGCCGTCGGATTTGAAATCCACGCACCAGAACTTGCCACGTCATCGGCCACACCAAGGTTCGGCCAAGCCACACACTCTCGTAGAGGCTGCCCTCGTGATCCACTGAAAATCTCTTAGGATCTTCTGCATCTATTTTCTTCTCCGGCCAACAGAGACGAGCCGCAGAGGATCCCATCTTCATCGTGGGAATCCGAAACGAGTCGAGTGAGTCTGAATCAACCGCACGCGATCCCGGGTGGAACCACTCGCCAGCGACCGGGCGTCCAGCTCGTGCACGCGAAACCGGTCGTCGTGGGCCCCGCAATCCCCGCCTCCATCCTCGCGCTCCAATGAAAGAGCGAGAACGGTCGTCGTCGATCCGCTCTCCTCCCGCGCGACGAACCCTGAGCCGCCACGTCGCCCGCGCCTCTGCTCCCGCTTGCGCGCTCATCAAGCTGGGCCGCTGCGTGCTGCTAGGCCGCTGACGTAGTACCGGGCCACGCCTGCTGCTGCTCCCGCACCCGCGCTAGACCGCACTCGCCGAGCAGGGTCATCAACACTAGGCCGAGTTATCGTCTTGGGCCACCTGGCCAGAGGAGAGGAAGCAGAGCCTGGTTGGGCCACCTTGGCTTGGGCTGCCTCCTTCTCTCTTCTACTTTTCTTTTTCTTCTCCAATTTGACACATGCCGCCAAATTGCAACGATCTTCCCACATGATATCTGTTACACTTTCATTCAATCTTGGCACCGGCATCTTTGACTGTGCTAGACCCTAACTCTCTCTAAATTTGGTCCCATTCCTACCGGTGATAAAAGTTGACCAAGTATCTGTACACAAAAAGACCAAACAAACCATAGGACAGATATCACAACCTAATCCGTGTTAGTCCATAACCGTAATTTCAGCATTTCTAACACTTACTGATTTTTCATCACAAATAAACCAAAATGACACTTAGTTTTACAATATCCCATTTAATAGAAACAATTGCTACTTTAAGCAAAATTTGAAATTTTAAGTTTGAAAGCAAACAATTTTACAAGAATCAACTTGATCAATCTTGAAAAGATTCAAAAACCAAGACCAAGTGACAAAAATAGAAGATAAGCGATGTAAATACAAAAATGCTCGCTCTATATGACTTCCCATTTCATCAAGATTTAAAATAAATTTTGTTAATGAGTGCACTTTGCTTCAATTTTCTCCCCCTTCGATGGTCTGAACATCAAGAAAAATATGCAAATATATACAAAATGAGATGTAATTTATAAATTTTACATGATATGAGCTTTAAGAGTTATCTAAAAGTATCCAGATGTATGCATGGATCATACACATACAAAAGATGCTTAAGCCTAGCTAATCATGTAAAAAAGGCTTAGTAAAAATAACCTAGCCACGGTTAGGTTACTACAAACATAACTCAAAATAATGGTTGGATACCCTATAAAGATAAAGTCTAAAATAAACCCTAACTCATGCAAAATTTTAGTTGTTAGAATTAAAATCAGTGCACCAGAACTTGCTACATCATTAGCCACACCAAGGTTCAGCCAAGCCACACACTCCCGCAAAGCTCGTCCTTAGGATACACTGAAACACTCATAGGATCTTCTATGCCTATTTTCTTTTTAAAGTCACCAAAGACGAGCCACAGAGGATCCTATCTTCATCATGGGAATCTGAGAAAAACATGTCAAGAGAGTCTACATCAACCGCACGTGATCTCGAGTGGACCCACTCGTCAGTTACTCCGTGTTACTCCATGACCATGCTTCTAGCAATTTCACTACTTACTAATTTTTTATCACAAATAAATTAAAACAATACTTAGTTTCACGAACAAGAATGCATCTAGAAGATAATTGAAACAAGAATGCAACGGGCTATGGTCAAAAAGTAATACAACTCTGAGGGAAAAGTGTTTACCTGCACTAGGTATACTTTTGTTTTAGTGGAGGCATGCGCAGTCTTTTGAGTACTAGAGATGCCAACGCTGATGCACTTGCCACTGAGCTCAACTGACTCGGCAAAATGATGCCACCTTAGAGCTCAACGCCAACGCTATTGATGCTGAGATATTATAGCTCAGTGAGATGGCGCTAAGCAAATGGTTTTTTTTCAATTAGTTTTAGGCACCGTCTATTGTATTAACACTAAAATTTAGTAAGCCCACAAACAGATTTGATTAAAAATCAAAAAGATCTGATCGGCTTATGGAAAGAGACCGATTGATAGATTAAGAAGCTGATTAGATAAATAAAAATATTGATAGACTCAGATAAGGAAAGAGCCGATCGAATTAGATGAAGATGAAAGATTATACAGATGAGATCGAATCTAGAAAGAAAACATAAAAACCAAAATAGAGTGATTGTGTATATATAAGATATCTTTTGTAATTAGACAGAAATAATTAATTTTGTTATTTTCTTAGAGATAGTTTTATTTTTCTGTTTAAGAAATAATATTCTGTTTAGGAAATAATATTCAAAAGTTGTTTGTAACATCTTGAACTCGTGTAATCCTAGGGTATAAATACAAACCCACAAAGACCTTATAAATCATTTATACAGATCAATACAATTTCAGCGTATTGTCACCCTAGTTTATATAGTCTTTCCCAATGGGTTCTGACTCTCAACGTGGAGTTACATCGGTTAGGTCCTATCTATAGCAAAAGGTAAGTTTCGTTATTATCCTGGTATATCTGTTCTGTCTAAGATGCATCAGTTAGGTCTGATCTCTTAGTTTATTCGGATATATCACATCACGTTTGTATGTGATTTATCGGCTTATTAAACACCTTTTATCATCATCAGTGCATCGGTTATATGCCATCTTCTATACTGTTAATAATAGATTGAGCCTTAAGTCGGTAGGTCACGTAATGTTTTATTAGAGTAGTCAGCCAATGATTTACCTTTACACTAAACTTCAGATTTAACGTATCGGCTTTTCAGCTGATATATATATGTTGCTCATTGTTAATCTACTAGATCTGGTTTTATTAAATCTAATATTATATTATCTCGGTTAGATCCAATCTATCAAAATTGTGTTTAATAGGGTTAGTATCGTAATCTAGCAGGTTTCGTTCCTTCCATTAGCTTAACTAGCCGGTGAGTTTACCTGTTTATATCGCAGCTAGTCGATGAGTTTATTTATATGTCTGTATCGGACTCACAGCTGATAGCAGGAGTTCGTATCGGTATCGGCTGATTGGCTCACTTATATCGTTAGAATGATTAATTTAGTTTCTACTGCTCCAATATTGTTAGTTTCAGTCTTATACTATCTCGATTTAGTCTGATCTATCAAGCATCTATCAAATATGGTTTTAACAGTACGGTTATCGGTGGTTGCTAGATCTCGTCTTTTCAAAAGATCGGACTTTACTCTTACTGCTTATCATCTATTTTATTCAAAGCATCATCGACTCTATAGCCAATATATCTGTGATTTTATTTCTCGCTATTTATCTATGTTATAATCAGCTTTCTAACTAATATATGAGTGCTATAACCTCTATTATTAATCAGTCGATAGTAGAAGTCTATATCAGCCGATTGCTTATCGATTAAAGGTTAAATTGACTAACACGTTCTGAACCGCAACAATCTAAAGATGCCGCAACAATCTAAAGATGCCAAAAAGTTTTAAGAAACTGCACTGAAGATAAATAGATTTTTTAGGACTTCACGTGTATACACACATTGCATCGGATCTCCATCAACGAACATACTCTCCTGACACATCTTTTGCCTAAACCGATTTCCACACGAACAATTTACAAAATAAGTTTTTTAGAATGGTTAATTTGTCAAAATTTTGGTATTTACTTGTGAAGACCAATGCCTTGGACGGGCTTGTACTTTCCCATCGATGAGAGGGGATCACGGAATTAGAACAGAGATTCGGGCAACTGCTGCAATCACGTGCGATGAATAAATGCCACCAGATCGAAAGGGTTAGGCATCGATTCGATCATACTGGAACAACCATGAGCTGAGGAGCATGATGGTGAACTGCAATTATTGATCAGGGCAATATGCTTTGACACGCTGTATATGGAATTATGGATTGGCAGGTTAGCCAGGCTTGGAAAAGTGGCATCCAGACAGGAATTTATGCTGCTTCTGTTACTACAAGCTCTAGTACAGTATGAGTACAGGAAGTTGGTGAATTTGACCATCCATAGTTGTTGCGTATGAACATTCATCTACCTGACGAGAATGATTCCTTCAGAAAGCTGTAGAGTTCCTCCGCAACTGGTGATGGGAATTCCTCCTGCGGCAGAAGGGCACCTGGAACCTCCACGAATTTTGTCACGCCCTTGGCGCCTCGGAGGGCTTCCATCTCAGCCTTCGACCTCTTAGGAGCATTCACGGTCGATACAACCAGAACTGGTATGTAACTGTCCAACTTCGCAAACAGCTGAAGGAATTCTTCGCTTGTTTGGACAGGGTCAAGAAGGCCTGTCAAGAAAGCGGCTGGGACAAACCGTGCACCTTTCCTTTTGGTTAGCTTGTAGCGGCTCTCCACGATATCTGGAGTCACGTTCTCAGGGTTGGCATAAACATGAGACTTATACTGGGACTGGATGGACTTCTCGTTGCTCACCAGAACGTTGTACATCATCCAGCCAATAGCTGGGGCCCTGAGGGTTCCGCGTAGAAGCCCGTACCTGATGATAATGGTTAGAGAAATGATTTTCAGCATGATCACATTTGATCTAAAGAAAGGCTCAATGGGAACAAGTTATCACATAATTATCTACATCAGTCAGTTTTCAAAAATGAAAAAAATATACATCATTAACTGTTACTTTGTTACATGTACTTTACATGTTTCACTGATTAGTTATACAGATATATCAGCATTAGTTAAATGAATTGTACTAATAAACGTAAAAGCAATGAAAACAAGTAATGGAAAATGAAGTCAGTAGCTTTCTTAACCAGATTAAACAATGCGACCAATTTGGAAAACAAAGTGCCTGCAAAAACATGGTACTGGGCATACTGGGACTTTCTGTATGCAACGACAGTACAACACGCAGAGATATGTATTTATCAATGTGGAAAACGAATTGCTGGCATAAACATGCTATTGGCACTTCATCTATGCAACACCATAAACACATTCAAACTATAAATGGCATCCAAGGCTATATATTACTATTGTATTGACTGCATAAACACAGCCAAATTTTATTAACTGCATTGCATCATAGCCACACTGCATTACTTACTTACCCATCTACAAAATGAGCCTCTTAATTCAATAGAGATATTTCAGTAAGTATAAGCGATTCAAGTAACAACAAAATGAAAGATGGCTGTACTGCAAGAGCCCAGAGGTTAATATAAGAACAATAACACAGCTTTTCAATCCTAAGCAAGTTAGGGTAATATAGAGTTAAAACCCAATAAAAGCCTTCAAATCACGGTTTAGACATGTCAATAGCTCCTTTTCAAGCATTACTATTCAACAGATATATCACACTCTTTTAAGTCCCTTCTTATTATTTCTTCTCATATTAATTTTGTTCTTTCTCTATCTCTGACTTAAGATTTTATAATATACTGATGTATTTGAGGGTATCCTTTAAACATATCCAAATCATCTTAACCGATGTTGGACAAGTTTTTCTTCAATTAGTGTTACCTTAAGTCGATCATGTATATTCTCGTTCCGAATTTAATCCATACTTGTATGACTATAAATTCAGCATAGCATATGCATTTTTACAACACTCAGTTGTTAAACATGACGTATTTTTATAGGCCAACATTCAGCCCCATATAGCATATCAGGTTTAATCACTGTTCTATAAAACTTACATTTTAGCTTCTACAGTATCCTCTTATCACAGAGAATACTAGATGCTTAGCACCACTTTAATCAACCTACTTTAATTCTATGGCTAACATCCGCATTAATATCTCTATAAATCCAGCGTAGCATATGAATTTCTACAACACTCAATTATTAAACATGACGTCTTTTTATACGCCAACATTCTGTCCCATAGCATAGCAGGTCTAATCGTTGTTCTATAAAACTTACATTTTTAGCTTCTACAATATCCTCTTATCACAGAGAATGCTAGATGCTTAGCGTCACTTTAACTAACCCGTTTTGATTTTATGGCTAACATCCGCATTAATATCCCTATCCATCTATAACATCGATCCCAAATATCGAAAGGTGTCCTTATTAGACACTAATTAACCTCCTAAATTCATATCTCTCTACTCATGTGTGATGGTATCAAAGTCACACATCAAGTATTCAGTTTTAGCTCTGCTTACTCTAAAACCTTTGGACTTAAAAGTCTGGTGTCACAACTCTAGTTTCCTATTTACTTATGCTCGGCTCTTATCAATTAACAATACATTATCTGTAAAGAACATACATAAAGGGATATCCCTTTACATATTTCTTGTAACCTTATCCATTATCAAGACAAAGAGATATAGGCTCAAGATTGATCCCTAATATAGTTCTATTTTAATAAAAAGTAACATGTATTACCCTCATTTGTTCAAACACTAGTATTGTTGTATATATACTTAATAAGAGATACATACTTTATTGGAACTTTATATTAGTTAATATATAGAACATGACAAAAATCTAGAAAGTACTCACCTATACATGAGACTACACTGTTACTCACTACCCTTCACAATTGACACAGATCACACGATATATTTACATCTTATATTTAAATTTATGAAGAAAAAGGTAATAAATACTACAGGCCTACAACATGCAGAACAAGGTATGTAAATATTGTGTATGGTATCAACAAGGAGGCATCAAAAATGCAAACTGTGCTGAAAACCTAGTGATGAAGATAGTGTGTTCATATTAGCATTAAGTGTTCCCCTTTTTTTAGCACAGTATTGATATTGCCTTAGAAATTATCTTACCAAGATAACCACTCCACGCTAATGTCGAGTATAAATCAAAGAGCAAAGGCCACAGGGGGACCTTTCCTAGCATTCTCTGACAAATATTTGTATTATCAGAGCTCATACACTTAGTTTATACCTTGTCTCCATTTCAGAACCTCGGCCAAATACAATGGGAAGGGGCCCGGCCCAAGTAGGTGCAACAGCAGCAATTCCAGATGGTCTTATAAGGCCCTTCCCAGCCGCACGGACTGCAATTGTTGCGGCATGACCTCCTCCAAGTACTACCACCTCACCATCTGATCATGATAGAGAAGTACAATGGCACCATCAGTTGAGTACTGATATTGAAGCAAAATGGTTGTTACAGAAGTATTAACTGGAATATTTCTGTGAAATATGTTTTCTACATTATTTTAGTTGCATCAGGTACTGAACTGCTAACCTTGGCTATGGGCAATCCTGATTTTTAGTTGAATCATCGACTATGCAGATAAAGTAGACAGCTATAATATAATAACCATGAAGAAAGAAATGCTTACAGTGTGAGACTATCAGTGCACTTTAAGAGGAAAATGTGGTATACCTGTATTTGCCACAGGACTATTTGGTGAATTAATTAACTGAACCAAAAAATTCTCCATCACATCAGCATTGTAGTTCAGTGATGGCCTGTCTGAATAACCCAGACCAGGCCAATCAACAATTGTAGCACGGTAACCCAATTCTCCTTTTCGCGCCACGATATCTTTGGCTACCACCCTCCATTCTTCCACTGTGCTAACATCAGAAATCGTAGGAATCATAAGAATATTCTTCACGTTCTCAGCAGTCTCATGCTCATGTTCCTCATAGTAAATGTTTATTGGTTTATCCTCAAATGTCCACTGCCATCTCCCAGTCTGGAAACACATATATGTAACGTTATAGCTCAGTTGCACAGACAATAGCAAAGAAAGGCAGAACAAAATTGTTCATATAACCATGTCCAAAACATCTCATTCAAAATCTAGTGTTAGAATACTTGCCACTGCGGTGACCAAAATTCATTCTGAACATTAACAATTGAGACAAGGGCAATTGATCATTTGCCACTCTAAAGAGTGCTGTTTCATTTTAAAAAATGCTGTTATAAACAATGTAAATCTTTCTTCTTTCTTTTTGCTGCTCCAAAGATTTTATTCACGTTTTGCCCCTGTGGACAATTTAATCCATCCTCCTCTGCCATCCTTCCTCCTCCTTGACTCCCGTTCTTGCCATGCCCAGTAGTGAGGAGCTTTACCACTGGCAAACAAACAGATAGAAAAAGGCATAACACTAGAACTTCTCTTGTCATATCTATTCTTCTATGCTCTCATAAGAACATGAAAACAATAAATCTAACTGTTATTTTGACCAACTAATTGCTTATGAACGCCCACAAGCATTCCTGTATGCTTTAGCAGTTGAGACTCGCCTTTCTTAAAATCGTAAATTTCTCACCCTTCAACTATCAAAACCATTCATAACTAGTTTTTGTCCAATGGCAGCCACATCATTGATTTTAGGGTTAAAAAAATGGCATTGGTTTTAAACATTAGTGATATGGACCTAACAGAGCAGGAGGCATCATGTTTTATGGCAGGGCTCAAGATAAAAGCATGCAAATGACAGTAACGAAATAAAACCTGCATATCTCAAAAATGTAAGGCCAGATGCCCTTTTTTGTAAATCTACCAGGCAATGGATCATGGACCTATCTTCTTTAAGGAAAATATTTTCAAAAGATATCCCAGGAGGGAAACGAAGAGAACAGGGTAGAAAATTCCCCATGCCTCCGACCCTCCATATACGGTTGCATCATGTTCCTCATTTTAACCAAAGGAGCAATATGCCAACAATTCCCTCTCGTGGTGACATGGTTTCATGGAGATCATGCACACTATGCAATCAGCCAAGCACATGCATGTGTGTCCACACCTAAGTAATAAAATTATCTACTCCATAATCACTTTATTAGCAGACAAGTAGGATTGATCCAATGATGGGAAAATATAGCAATGATTATGAAAAGGAACTAACCAGACCAAACTAGATGTTCCAAACTGTTAGCCTAGCGCTTTGAAACTAAACAAGACCATTACTGTAGTAGCACAAGAACACCTATGTAAAAACTAGATCCTATATTTAACAAAGGAGCAGCTCTTTGTAATCGGGAGTTCAAGGATTCATTAGATGTATTATGTAGCAGAAATGAATGTTAGCAAAAAATGTTTTGTTTCAGCTCAATCTAAGCAGCAATCTGTGCCAAAACTTAGGCAATTAGATTCCAAATGTTCTATTCTATTCAGGGTCAAAGCAAAGTTTTGCAAACCTCAATGTGATTACTTCGAACCTGCATATCTACGCATTTCCAAACGCATTTTTCCTACGAAAACTAATCAAGCATGAAAAGAAGCATCACCAATTGTGTTTGTTCAGACTCACGAGTAGACACGGGAACTATACCCATTGGGGTGAGATCTGAAACCGCACAGAAGCAGTTAGCAGCTTAGCGCGTGGATTGAATGTCGCTATCACTCCAGTTTAGCGGTTTCATCGACCACCCAAATTCAACGATCTGATGATCTCAATTCGGCCGGCAGCCGCACCAATGCGGAATACATGACCACTCGATGAGCAAGTGCCAGGCGATCTCACCTTGGAGGGGGGAGCCGCGGGCTTGGAGACTGTTGGAGGGGAGGCGACGGATCGGACAGCGAAGCGCCTCGCGCGCCGGCTGGCGGAGAGCGGGACCGCGCGGCTGGGAACTGCGAAGGCGGGTGAGACGAAGGCGGCGGCGGCGGTGGCGGCCGCCGCGGTGGGGCGCATGGTGGTTGGGAGGGGTCGGTGTTGGGGTTTGGGAGGAGGAGGAGGCAGGCGCGACGGTGGAGCCGTGGAGTGGAGAGGAACCAAACGACGTGTGCTGCCTTGGGCTCGGGACTCCAATGTTATTGCCTTGCCGTCGTATTGTCGCGTCCATTTCTCTCCTCTGGTGCAAATTTCGCCTCAGTTTTTTCTTCTCTCTTGATTTCTTCAGCCCACTATATTTTTGACCAGTTAATAGTTCGATGAATACTAAAATTCTGTTATCATATTTCCTCCATTTCATATTATAAATCATACTAAATTTATTTTTATCTTAAACCTCTTTAAGTTTAACCAAACTAAATATATAAAATATATATATAGTTAGCATCAACGACAGTTTTATTAAATCAATTATTAGATATATTTTTGTAGATATTTATTTTATGTTGAAAATATTGTTATATTTTTCTATAAGCTTAATTAAAATTTAATTTAAAATAAACTCAAAATGACTTATAATTATTTTAAAAAAAAGTGACTTGCATTTTTTTTCGTTTTTACATAGAAGGCATATAGACACGGACGTAGATTAGCAGGAGAAGTATATAACATATGCTCCTTGAGAAAAGCAAAATTCTATAACAATCATCATTATACGCAGTACGCACAAAAATTAATGTACGTAAGAGATTGGGGAATTGTAATGGAATGGTCTGTAACCAGAACCAGTTTTTCGTGGGAGTCATACGAAAACGTGGACGCTCCAAAGTCCAAAGACCACCACCCACGAGAACGAAGTCCCGAATGGAACACGCAGCCAACCTAGCTATACCGTTGGGCCTGGCCCGTAAAAACAGAAGCCCTTGCTCCTCTCCCCTTGATGGGCTAACGTTTCTGCTACAGACGAGACGAAACCAGCAACGGCCCAACTCCTCAAACACTGCCGTCCTGGATACGACACGCTCCGCGGCAGCAAGTGCAGGCGGGCCGAGAGGCCCAATGAAAGCCCAAACCACCCACCGCGACAGCACGATACACTTCCGCGCCACGCCACACGAATCACACGGAACGGGCCGGAAACCGGACAGAACGCATGCGCGCGTCGCCCTCCACCGCGCCGCCCGAAGCCGACGGCCGCGAGCGCCCGGCTCGTCTCGCCAGCATAAAAACCGACGACCTCACGCACACCGTACGAGTCGTCGTCGACGTCGTCCGCCGTTTCGATCGTCTCGGCCTTTTCCAGATTCGTGCCAGCCGAAAAGAAAAACTTATCGTCGTCGACGTCGTGTTTTCTACCAGTATTCTGCTACCTTTTCGCCGTCCCATCGACGTCGGCGACGCGCGCCCGACTCGGCCGTGGGGTTCGCGTCATGGAACGGGCGGATCGACCTGAACTTTACTCATCTTTTCCTTTTGGCCTTGGCCTCCTGTCTTTTTCGTTCGCTAGCTAGCGCCAACATGTGTGATGTGTTTAAAAAACATTATATACTGTAGATGTGTTTACAGAAACATTATATATTGTAAATAGATTGGATCGTCATCGCTTGGCGACTGTACTTGCATCATCGGACCTTGATTAGCATCAACGAAAACGGTGAGATTGTGCTTAAGATACATATATAAATAATACTACTCCAGTTAAGTAATATTTCATGTCGCTCTCTGGGAAGATTGAGTGTTCCAGACCGACACACACGGCAGGCACAGAAAAGTCCGTCGTCCATATGCCTTCCCCGTTCGCTACACGTTCCGGTGTTCATCGTAAAAGATCTACTATATATGTTAGTATGTTAGGTATGTCGTATGTCCAACTCTACTGTGAGTCACCGAATCAAAAATCAATCATGCGACCGTGTTTCGCCTTTTGTTTGGTTTTTTTAATGTACCCTCAAATGAATTATGAGCCGTCCATTGCTCTAAATTCCATGAATCTGATTCTATCATAACATCCAGTAGTATGTGTGGTTAAAATTTTGTAAGGGTAAAATTGAAATTAAAATATGTAACGTTGTGATAAATTCATATGTCATATGTCATGTTAAAATACATGAATTAGTAAAGCTATTTGGGCAAAGTTTCAAACAAAATATGTTATATACTAATGAAAATCTATAGTTTGATTAGTAGTGAAAGGCACCGTAACAGTACCGGTTGTTTTTGGGCTGAATTTCTCATCTTTTATCTTCAGAAGATGTTATCTCTGCCGTCTTCTCCCAGGAACGCTATGCTCATGCTCTTTTCGTGTCTAGATAACTACAGCTTCGGTGCTTCCATGTGTTTCTTTTCAGACTTTTTTTGATGCTTGAAAACCCTGAGCTCACCATCCAAATCTGATACTGTATTATCGACCTGATCGAGCCAACAACTGGGTCCAACTGAAAATCTAGGCCAATTCCTCCATCTTTTTTTTTCCCTGGATGTTGCTCACGAGCACAACGTAGTTGGGTTTTAGGTAGGTGGGGGCTTACGCGCCACCATATTCCACATAATCGACATGAGGCACAAATGGCACCAAAAAAGAATTGCAAGAGGTTGTACTAGCCGTGCATGCACCATCAAAATATTAATCTCCATTGATATGATATGCAAATCACTACGAAAGAATCTTGGCCTGGTTAAGTGGGTTGCAAACAATTTTCTGGGACCGGCATGAATGGACATCTCTGAATCGATCAGTTGCTATAATATGAGTATGAATGTATGATCATGTACGAAATGATTAGTGCCTCCTTTAATCTTCTGCGGCCTGCGGGTATTGAATATTGATCACTAATTTTTAGAAGAACGTACTGTATTAAGTACGTTGATGTAAGGGTGGAGGTTTCAATTAATTGTGAGATTTCGCGGAAGAACAATGAGGATACGACTCTTCAATGTATGACATTTTCGTGCAAAATAGTAGTCGTTGAAGTTGTTGACTCCCCCTCAAGCTTAATTAAGGGTATATAAAGATTGTTTAATTGAACCTAATGTATAAACTGTTGACACTCCTGAAGAACCGTGAACGTTTCTACTGGTTTACTTTGACAGAAACTGGGAAATTTCAGCGGTCTGAAACAAACAAAACCTTGTGGACAAGAGTATAGAAATTTTACATAAAAATTTATAGTATTTTCATAAGAAACAGTTCAATTCCTCTAAAATTTCCATAAAACTCCTCCAAACAAATAGGTCTTAATGGTGTCACTTCTAATTTATTTTCCTCTGTAGAACATTATGTAGGAGTTTTTTTTTTCTCCCTGAAAGAAGACCATCATGTAGTTTATTGTTGGGGTGGACTATGGAAGACAAACCAAATTAGTTGCTTCTTCTGTTTTTTTTATTTTTGTTGATTGATGTATATTATTTCTTCTTCTCTTCTAACTGTTGCAACGAATAATTTCCGTCGCTCTCACCAGTCTCCCCAAATCCCATATGGAAAATTTGTCGGTTTTTAACTCACTGATAGGAACCCGTCTTTCTCCCTTTCTCCCACTGAAAGCGATTGTTTTACTGTGGTTGCGAATATTTGAAGTAAAGACAATCAGCTATTAACAGGCAGGCATGCAGATTAGCAAAGCTGGACAACAAATTGAGCCTAATTAGCACTATCAACTTTCTGTGCTTATTCCTCCAAAGAATGAAGACAATGGCCGGTCCAGATCAACAAACAGAGCGAGTTGATTAAAACAGAGTGGAACGCACACAAAGGCAATTGATTCGATTGCCCCAAATGGCTCCAATCAAGTGGTGATCCATCATACAGAGTAAAGTGTTAAATGAAACTGCCAAATCAACCCCTTGCGCTACCCAAATCCTCTAGAATTTGGGCGTTCCAAACCACCAAGAACCAGGCTTGGTTTCATGGACAAAAAAGTTGGGATTTTGAAGGCGGCTTAGAGGCCACCTCCACAGTTTTTCCTCTGGTCGCCACCTAAATGCCTCGTCTCGTCATGGTTTGGGTTTAACCCAAGCAACCTCGACATGAAAGGTGAGATCTTTCTTCGCCAGCAGATGTGTCGAGGACATCGTTTTCCCAACTAGGACGAATTTGCTGTGGATCTATTTGGTGCTGATATATTCGATATTGAACGTTCATGGCCAGTTCTTGAAGACTCGATGTAGTACGAACTCAATGCATACAAGTTTCTCCATGACAACAAGTGGAATAATCAAATGCCATCGCCATGAGCTGGAGCCGATGCAAAAAGGTACTGCATTCGCATTTCTATATGCGTTGTTCAGACATTCTGGATTTATCCGTACTCATATACTTTTCCTCTAAGATTAGGCGAGCTGAATTAATCCATTTATTTCACTTGGTTTTCCGTACTGCCGCCGGAGAAAGGGGCACAGAAAACTTGAACCCTCATTTTATCTACTACCACCCTCAGCTATGCTCATTTTTTTCCAAGACTATTTATGGAACCGTTGAAACGGATTATATCTTATGTTTTCTTAAAAAAATTCTTGTAGCTTATACCACTTATTTTAAATTATTTATTAAATTTATTTATCAAAATATTTAATTTATCTATATAAATAGAGAATCACGTCAATAATTTACTCATTAATCAGTTTCTTTCTTGCGGTGGCCACGAGACAGGCGCAGTGGAGCGCTTGGCCCACGGTTTAAGCGATTAAGGCTGCGTTCGGCTAGATAAGTTCTAATCTTCTGCTCTTTCTCAGCTAATGTCGAATTGTTAAATGATATATATTTTTTTTAAAAAAATATACAACAAAATTGTTGTAAAAATTTATATTAATCCATTTTAAATTTTGTATAGCTAATACTTTTAGTTATATGTAAATGAATCATATCGTTTTATGTGTGGGGATAGCAGATCCCAATCTACATATTCGAAGGCATCTTAAGGTGAGTTCGATTCATCACGTCGGCCGGAGCAAATGGTGGTTTAAAAAATAAGATATTAATTATTTTTAAATTTAAAAATTAGATTTATTTAAAATTTTAAAGTAATAATCCTATAGAATTTTTTTAAAAAAACGTATTATTTATTAATTTAGAAAGCGTACTTGTCAAAAAACGAGTAGGTTGTGTTTCGGCTGAAACGAACTTGCTCTAAGTGCGCTTTTGGATATGAGCCACTCGTGATCTGCACTCGGTAGATGTCCTGTCTCTGTTTCATGTTGATTTGTAGAATCATGGGATGATTTGCCTTCTGCTCCCCTGTGATGTAAAGTGTGGTTTTGGGTTGCCACATCTCGTTCGTGCGTGGCTGACTGGTGATCGATCTTGAACGGTTCAGGTGTGACGAACTGGACTCGTGTGGTAAGAAGGTTCTGCATCATCTAAAATCTGCCCAAAGATCATTCAATTAACTGTTATACACAATCCAAACGGATTTTACTTTTTTTTTGTCCGGGATTATCTTTGATGACCTTTTGGAAGAAATCTCTCTGGCAGAGCAGTGTGCTACACTTTAAAAATTCTTATAGAACCTTTTATAACAAAGATCTCAACCGTTGAATTTAATTACCTGTGGTTATGAAAAACAAAATGCAGTCATGCTACAATAAATGCACTCGTAACAGGAGCAAATGTTAGATCTTGTGATATAATATGTTTATCTAAGTTTAAATACAGTGGCTCGTAGCTCGTATTTATATTTATATATTTATAATTAATTATAGATTTGTATTGGTCTCACATAATTTTATTAATTTTAAAATATATTAGCATGCTTATAGAATACATGCCTATGTTCGTATGAGTAATTGTACATGACGAGTATGTTTTTTTAAAAAAAATGCACTCACGACATGCTATATCAGTTTTTTTAAGAAGTTTGTAAGGATTTTTTTTATGTGTATCATTTTCCCTGATGGCCAGTTCCCAACTAAAAGGCCAGACTAACAGAGATCTGAATCACGCAATTCGTGGCACGTATTCTTGATTGCCGGCGACTAGGCGAGTGGAGCAGCGCGATTACAGAAGCGGAGACAGTATCAACTTTTCGCCTTGTGGCTGCACATTGACTCGGATCTCGCCGGCTCTCTGCCAGGGCCACCACCCCTCGCACAAGTGTTTGCCGTAAGCCTTTTCCATATCCGCACGGATGCATCATAAAAAGAAGCGAATCTCAGATGCACACGCATTTGAGGCCGTAGTTAATTACGAGGCACAAAGCATAATCCCTCTCGGCGACAAGACGTAAAAGGCAGATCATATATTCTTAAGCCTTCATAATGGAAGGCAACCAACGATTGACTACATGCTGAAAAACGAAAGGTATCCTAGCATCGTATCCTACTCTCATCTGAGCAGTTCACTCCACCAACATTGGAAAGATAAATACAAGTTGCAGTATACAGAAGATAAAAAAAATCCAGTATATTCTACGCCATATAGCGCTAAGCACAACCACAATGTATTTGACATTTTGATATATAAGGAATGGGCTAATAAGTACCACAATGCCAGCAAATAAGGTGGGTCTCATCGTAGTTAGAAAAAATCGTCTGTCATAACACTCGTTGCATTCGTGTGAGTCTTTTGGTCTAAAACTATGGCGCTATATAACAATAGTTTTTTTTATTATTTTTAGGTTGGCCGATAACATTATGGATAGCTTTTGTTATTTAATTCATATTGACTATCTGAATGAAATATTATATTAATTATGGACTATTTTTTTTCTAATGGTTAATGGTTTGTATGACTTCATATCCTTGGATTTAGACATTTTAAGTTAAATTATAGTAATTTTAACTTTTAATATTTTCGTATAAAATATAAATAAAATAATTCAAATAGTATGTATATAATCAAGGATCTATATCTACAAATTTCTAAATTCTAATCACGATGAGGAAAACCCTCCCAATGGCTGCCGAACAAGTACCACAATCCTTGTGATTAGCTTCCCCCGTGTGGCTGTGCACACATTTGGTACGCGAGCACCATCAATCAATCGAGTCGGTTTCTCTTTCTCCCCCGTGCCAAGCTACCAAAGCGCGCGTCAAGCGAGAAAGGAATAACCACGCAGCAAAGGAAAAGGGGGAGATCGACATGGCTCCGAGCACGGCGCCGGCATGGTCACCGGTGGCTGCTAAAGCTGTCAGTTTTTTGGCCGAGTCATCAGCCAGCCAAGCCTCCCCCTCCGCGTGAGCCCCAACCTCAGCGACGCGCCGGGTCTCGCGCGAGGCGGACTCGCCACCCGTCGCCCGGTCGAGCCCGTCGGTTGGTTGGGTTTTCGCTGTGTTTTCGCCGTGTTTTTCGCCCCGTGGCGCACGTCTGCGACGAGGGTGTTTTGTTTGGCGCGTTCGTCGAAGGACTGAGATCCGGTGCAGTCCTAACTGTGACTGCAAGTTAGGGAATGCACGCAATCTCAGCCATCTATTTTTTCAGTGAACGGCTGAGATCTGATGCTACAGTACTATTGTAATCCGTAGTTCTTCCCACGTCAGAACAGTGCTGCATAGATTTTGGACCCTTGGATTTGCATCAAAAGGTCCTGGCGTGACTGCTTGTGTTGCAGTCACACTAGGGACTGCGCCGGATCTCAACCCGTGCGACCTTGGGCTGCTCTGCGACGCGGTCTTTCTTTGTAGGCAGAGGAGTACAGACTCCAGAGCGCCAAATCGGGATCAGTCGCTCTCGTCTCTTCTCCGGTCTACCTATCCATCCATCGCCTCCGTCTTTCCTTCACACCTTGATCGATCGACGGGTGGTGGCACGTTGTTTTCTTCTCCACTCGCTTGGGGCCGCGGTGGCTATGGCGTAGGAAGGAAATCAGGAAAAGGATCAGTCGGACGGAGGATTCTCTCATTCTTTTTTTACTGGTTCGTCCTTCTCCTCCTACTCTGCCATGGTGGTGGTGATGTGTTGGCGTGCAAGGTGAGGCAAAGGTGTGGTTTTGGTGGTCGGCTGTCCATCCATCCATGGATGCCAGTGAGGGTGGCGGTGCGCCTGCCGCGGCGGCGGCGGGTGGGTCGAATGGGTTTATTCACGCCGTGGTGCGGTGGTGCTACTCTCCTCTCTTCTTCTGGCTCCTCACCGTCGCGCTCGTCGCCGCCATCCACCTCGCCTCCAGCTACATCTCTCCCTCCAGGTATAAGCGACGGCAAAAGAATTGACAATTTTTCAGGAATTCTGAATTTCTGATCGATCGTGTTGTCTGCTGCGACACTGACTTACTGAAGTTGGCTGATTGATGTTTTTTTTAATTCATCAGGGGCGAGGACGATAAGGAGAGGGAGAGGAAAGCGCGGCGCAACGGTGGTTTCGCCACCGGCGAGGAGAGGGAGGAGGAGGAGGAGGCGGCGGGCAGGAACGACGACAAGATTTTGGAGATGATGAGGAGCTTCAGCTTCATGCATGCGAGTGAGGAGGATTTCATGGAGGGCATGGCTACGTACGACCATGTCGTTGCTAGGATGGCGCCGGAGCCGGTGGCGCTGCTGCCGCTGACGCCGCCGCCGCCGTCGACCTTCAGCTTCAGGTTCCAACACCAGTTGCCCGAAATTCTCCGAGAGACGACGGCGGTTTCGGGAGAAATACCGGTGCAAGTATTGGAAGAACACGAGCCGGAGAAGAAGCCGGCTATTCCGTTGGAACCGGTGGCGGCCACGAAAGAACGTGAGCGCGAAGCAGAGGAAAGGGAGGTAGTCATGGAGGAAAAAGAAGAGCAGAGTAGAGAGGTCGTGGAGGCGGCGGCGCCAAGGATCGTCGCGACCACGCACAACTACCGGTTCTTGACGGAGCGTGACTTCCGGGGGTTCGTCAAGGAGCCGGAGGCCATCACGGTGCGCGTCCAGGAATCCTTCGTGCCATCACCGGCGCTGGAGGCGGTGGCAGTGGCGGCGGCGCAGCCTGAGGAGCGGCGAGTGGTCGACGGAGCGCCCCGACGCGGCTTCCTCACGACGGACGACTTCCGTCCGGCGAACGAGCCCAGCCCGCGCCAGAGCGTGGCGTCGCCGGAGAAGAGGACACCCTCGCAGGGGCGGAAGCCGGCGGCGAGCTCCCCGTCGAAAGGCAGCGCCGTGAGCGGGAGGACGAGCTTCGGCGGCGACTCTGACTCAGAGTCAACTGCCAGCGACGGGTACTCGGTGAAGGACCTCGTCGTCGACTCCGACAGCGACTGGTTTCTCTCCGAGAAGGACTTCCCGGCGGCGGCCGGGCACGACGCCGGCAGCCTCAGAGGGTACTACAAGGCCAAGGTGCTCAAGGCCTTGGAAGCCCTCGACGAGTCGGCCTCCAATCTGGAGCGGTCTTTCCAGGACTCGGCGACGACGGTGTCGCCGGGTTCGGTCGGCCAGGCATCGCCGGACAGCATCGGCATCGGCATCGGCGACGACTCTGCCGAGTACCCGGAGGACATGTGGTCCCGGAGCCCCTCGCCGGACGTCGAGTACAAAGAAGACGAGCACAAGGGGACCAGCGAAGAAGCCGACGAGGCCGAGGCGAGGAACATGTTGGAGGAGGTGAGCTTCGACATGAGCGACGACGGGCGGTCTCCCTCCTCCGGCAGCAAGAAGACGGCGGCAATAGCATCACCGGTGCACGACGCTGATTCTGAAGGTGAGAACGGCTTGGATCATTCAGAGAAGGAAACCATCACTATACATGATCATTCGTACGAATCTGTTTCCGATGTCAAGAGGAGGAGTTCAGAAGCAATCTCTGACGGAGAATTGGATGATGTCTCTTTTCATCATGTTGCTGTTCTTGATGCCAAGATGAGCCCAGAGCCACCATCAGAAAGGGAATTTGTCGGTACGAACGTTCATTCATCTGAACCCATTTTTGACGATATCGAAGAACTTGCAGCCACAAATGATCAGTCACAAGCGGCAGTTTCTGATGAGAAGAGAAGCCCACCGCTTTCGGAGAGAGAATTTGCCGGTACACATGGTCACTCACATGAACTGATTTCTGATGTTTGGAAAGAAATTGTCAGTGCAAATGATCAGTCATTAGCATCAACTCACGACGAAAAAAGAAGCCCTGAACCATTAGAAGAAGAATTTGTTGGTACAGACGATCAATCGGTTGAGCTTGTTTCTGATGATCACAAGACAATTGTCACTACTATGGATGATCCTTCATATGCAGTAGCTTCTGATGATAAGAGCATTCAAGAGATTCCAGAGCAGAAATTCAGTGCAAATGATCATCCATATGGAGTAGTCACTGATGCCAGGATCAGTTCAGAGCCTACAGAAGATGAAAATGATATCCCAAATGAGCGTCCAGGAAATGCCACTCGACATGTAACCTTCTCTGTCGCCGAGAAGGGGAAGGTGTTGGACGTGGTTGAGGAGGATCAAGAAGACAAGTGGAAGGATTTGACAGAAGAGGAGGAGGAGGAGCTGGAGTCACTTTGGGAGCACCAGGATCTGATCGAGCAGCTAAAGCTGGAGCTGAAGAAGGTGCGGTCGATCGGGCTACCGACGATCCTGGAGGAGTCGGAGACGCCGAAGGCACCGATGGAGGATCTCAAGCCATGGAGGATCGATGCCAAGTTCCTGCGCGAGGACCCAATGGACGAGCTGAATAAGTTCTTCAAGAGTTACAAGGAGAGGATGAGGAAGTTTGACATAATGTGCTATCAGAAGATGTATGCAATAGGTATGAATATTTTCACCATTACCAGTTTACCTTTATTTATCTCAGTTTCTAGGACTAATTTTTAGCACTAGAGTACTGTTGTAACTATCAAGCATAACATCTACTAGCTTTTTAAAGCTAGTTTAAGGACAAGATGCAGGTTTATGATGCTTTGCCTAGCAAATATTTTGTTCAACTCAATGTGCTAAAAGAAATGTTTTTTTTGGTTGCTTGAAATTCTGTTGTGCTAATATAGTACTGCAATGGGATTTGCTGCAGATTTTCTACAGCTCAGAGGGCCTCAACAATCGGCAAACTCTCTAAAATCCCTATCGCCAACGATGACATCCATCCTGTCTCACAATTTCCGGTCGTCACGTCGAAAATCACCTGAAGACCCATCAGAAAGGTTTCTCAAGGAGCTTCGGTATGACTTGGAGACAGTTTATGTCGGCCAAATGTGCCTATCATGGGAGTTCCTCCGGTGGCAGTACGAGCAGGCCCGTGACCTGCCGGAATCCGATCCTTACCACAGCCATCAGTACAACCAGGTGGCAGGAGAATTCCAACAGTTTCAGGTAGTAGTGCAGAGGTTCGTGGAGGATGAGTCCTTCAAGGGCCCTAGGCTGCCAAACTACATCAATAACCGATGCGTTCTTCGAAATCTCTTGCAAGTACCAGTAATAAAAGGTTCGAATCGGATTTCAGAACTGAAAAATCAGATACACTGTATTGCTTTATATTACATGCTGGGTGATTTATTTCAATGTGAATGTTGGATTTCAGAGGACAGCTTGAAGGACAGGATGGAGGATCAGCGTAAGGGGAACTATGTTCTAACGAGCGAGGAGCTGGAGGAGATCATGGAGGAATGCATGCGCGTTTTTTGGGAGTTCATCAGGTCCGACAAAGTTGAGACAACGTCGGTGCTCAAGGGCTTGTCAAGCACTCATGTTGAGCTCCAGGACCCTTTAGACCATGACTTTATGATGCATATCCATGCCACGTTACAGAAGGTAAATTACTGAATTTACACTAATACCGGCAAAAAAGAGTGGATTTGCTACAGCACTAGTAAAATACTTGCTGCAGTACATGACACTGATAAGTGATAACCCTGAAATGGATGCAGAAAGAGAAGAGGCTGAAGGATCTCCTGAGGACTGGCAACTGCATTGTGAAGAAGTTCAAGAAGCCCAAGGAGGACACTTTGAACCAGAACCTCTTCTTCTCGCAGGTCGACATGCGGCTCGTGGCGCGGGTTCTGAGGATGCCGAGGATCACCAGCGAGCAGCTGCAGTGGTGCAAGGCAAGGCTGGACAAGATCGCACTCGTAGATAGGAGGATCCACAGGGAAGCTTCATTTTTGTTGTTTCCCTGTTGAGAATACATGCTTCTTTTGTTCTTTCCCCCCCCCCCCCCCCCCCTCCATAAAGCATCTCCACCATGTAACCCGCGGCTTGTAGGTTTTCTTAACCTTTTAGCAATCCAGTTCTTTACACGTCCAGCAATTATAATTGTAACATGATAAAACCACAGAGTCCAAACGGTATACTACTTACAGTACGTAGCTGTAAAATCAGTGTAATAATCACCATTTCCTCTCAAGAGGAAACATCTACCAGAATGCACAGATTTCTACATCTGAGATGAACTGTGTGCACCTTTGCCTCTGTCATCACATGGGCGCACAACTGCTGAAGTTGTAGTACTACGGTATGCAAATAAAGAAGCAATAAGGGCTTTGCTCAAGCAAGATCAGCTGAACGCATGCTCGATTCTGGCTGGATTGTTTGTGAGTACCAGATGGTCCATCCACTGCACTGAGATCCACAGTTATTGATTACAATTGTCACTTGTGTCCTCTTGGTGAAGATGAACAGTGCCCGGCGCTCCTTTTCGCTTGCCACATGAGGCAACTAATGGCAGTCATAACCGGTCCTAACAACCAAAGTACTAACTGCAAACACTGTATTCTGCTGCATTCTCTCAGCTGAGAGAGACAAATCATAACTCGCAAACTATAAGAAGCAAACTGCTGCTGGTTTGGGAGAGTGTGTGTGCTTGGAGCTAGGGACCTGGCTGGCTGGGCGCCGTCATTATCAGAAGGAAATGCGAGGATAGCAGCAGACAAAGATGGATGCAGATGGAACAAGATGCAAACAGGCTGTGCGGGGTATGCGAGTTTATAGCTCAACAGTGAAAGCTTTGGATGTAGTAATGTTATCGGTTACTGGTGACATGAGTAAGATGATGATAACAAACCGTGTCAATCAACTATAAGAAAATTGATTCGGCAAACCAAAAACTGGTTCGATGGCAAACAATTGTCACTGATAAGTCCAACTTAACGATGTTGATAACGAAATTTCTAGCTAGGTTAGTAAGTAGTAGGTACTGTGAGCACTATACTATGCCTGATTTTACACGGAAATACCAATTAGCTAGAAGCGAGAATGATCACAGAAACAAGAACCCAAATTTCCCATCAAACTCTGTATTTGACAAAACCATTCAGCTCCGATGAGGATTGTCTGCGGTATTGCACTGGTAACTGTCGCTGACATGTGGGACAGGGCCCATATATCAGCCACTGTCACTACATGGACAGTAGTTTCGAGGATCCGTGTCCATTCACCTAAGGCTTCAGCTTCAGTGCAAGCGTTCAACTGGACGTGACATTTTGGCATTTTCCCCTCTTATTTAGCTACCTAGAAGCTGGATTCTTTCATGAGTTTTTCCTTCTTTTCTTGGGTTCTTTCTTTTAGCACTTTTACACCTGATGAGGTCTCTCCTCCTTGCTTTGCAATAAAGCTAAGGTAGAGCAAGCATCAAAGCACCCCAGCAATCTTGGCATTGGAAGATGGAAATAAAATGCAAGAGACACCGCAAAACATAATTGTTTGCACTGAATCTTTAAACTCTGAAACTTCAGGCTTGAGAGTGCTATGGAGTTTGCATATTTTTTTAATATATTATTATATTTTTATTCTAATATTTACAGAATTATATTTTTATTTTAAAAATTTATAGATCTATACTCAACACTATCTGAAACAGTTTCTTTAAAAAACACTATTTTCTTTTTAAAAAACGCATTCATAGAAGATGTTTTTTTTGACGTGTCACACGTCCGTTGGTGTGAGATATCGCCGCTCACCGAGGGTCCATTATTTTTAAAGGTGGCCCCTTGTTGTAGATAATCTCCTTGTCAACCTCTAGAAAGATGTTTTTTCCTCGACCGAGGGGCTAGCTACAAAACGGTGGTCGAGAGGTCTAAGATTTTATAGGTGGCCCACTTACCACCCCTTGGGAGGGTTTTTTTTTTCTTAGCGGGGGGTCGTTTACAAAATGGCAACCGCACGATCGAGGGTTGTCTTTTTATAGGTAGCCCCTTACCGTTCTCGCTTTTTTGCCCAAGAGGTATAAAACCCCTCTCAATCTCCGTTAAATTCATAAAATTCACTAAAAGTCTAGAACAAAAAAGAGAATGAGAGCTTAGGGAGAGAAGAAGAAGAGTGGTGAGGCCTTGCCGGTTTGGTCATTCAACTGCAATTAAATATCTTCAATCCTATGCTATGTCAATTATTTTTGCTTTGCAGTTGTTGTATGTGTAGGATTATATTAGTTAGAATATTACACTATGAAATAATTAGTTGTATCATTTGTAGATTCATATCTATATAAAATTTCTTATTGGCATATTACATGTTATCAGATTGTTAGACCTAGGGGACAACAGAAATTAATGTATGATAGTAGATTTGTTGAGGAAGAGTATAACCTAGTTAATCTATCTTTTTTTATTAGGTAAAATGTCAAGTAAGGTCATATTTCAGTTATTTTACGGTCGAGATAATGTTAGATATGGTCCAGATGATGTTGGTCTGGTGACGTTTAGTTCAATGGACAAGGTTATTGATAGGTTAGCTAAGAGAAGTTTTAAGTCAGTGTATAATTGGTTGATGTGATGCTTCCTAATCAACCTCAAAATCAACGCAATCACCGTTTATGTCATAGGTAACCGTGTAATAGAAGATTTTTTAAAAACACATGCCAGTGGATTGCAATGCCACTTGGAGATAGTATATGGAGATAGCATTTGAATGTGGTTGGTCCCTTGGTATTCTTGTGTCAATACACTATAAGGATAACACCGTTGCAATGGGTACTCAAGATGTTGAGGATTTAAATCTTGTGACATTCTATTAGATCAATGGAGGAAAACGAGGAAGAGTACATAGAAGAAGTAAGACAACCAAGAGACATGGCAAATGATTATGGCATACCAAGAGACATCTGTACAAGCTTTGCTCTCATGTACTAGTTGCCAGTAATGATTGTGGCATACTATCCCATATTTTCATTTCACTTTATTTCGAGAAAGAATCAATCTTCAATATTTAGAGGGAAGAGATATATGGTTTTGGTATTTCGGAGTCTTACACATCTGTAAGTCCGAATGCTCTTTACATTCTAGATCCAACAAAATTGAGAGAGAAAACAAGTCGATGTAAGATAAGATGCATAAAAAATGACATGAACGAGTCCAAAGCAAAAGGAAGAACTAAACGTTGTAGCAAGTACAATCAGAATGACCATACTTACAAAAAGCACCATAAGGATGCAGCAGGTCCATGTGCAACAGAAGGCAGTCCCTTAGGAGTGGTCATTGATAGAAGTCAACCCAAGGTGAAGGTATCACATCTAGGCATTATAGCCAGTGCTATAATGTAGTGTCATGTAATGGTTTATTGTAGTAATGCTAGGTACCTTAATATATTATAGTTTGTTGCGTCTAGTGATACCATCAAGAACATTTTGGTATTGTATTTTAATTTCTTGAACTTCATTGTTGTATGTGTATTGTCAATAAACCATTTATCGTGTGTTGTTAATTAGTATGTCATTGGCGTTTGCCACGATCATTTTTCTTTACTTTACTGTATTTTATTTATTGTTTCATTGATGTTCCTATGTGCTAACATAATATTGCATGCAAGAATGACGTAGCACACACTCGAGCTTCTCAACCGTGGCATTGACAAGAACCACCAGTTGTACTTGTCAGCAGTTGAGGGTGTAGAGCTTAGTACCTTCCATCCACACCCTTTGCGATAGCTTTTGTGCATCGACCCACGGTTCGTTGATAGATAAGCACTTAATTATGTATTACAAAACAAAGTAACGTATGCTTCTTGTTTTATTGACCATAATTAACCAGCGACTATGAATTTCAGGATGCTTGCAGCGGGCCTCTTGCCACTGTGTAGTCTTGTCGAGGCTGCTACAGACTACAAGGACCATGTGAATTGGTGGGACACAGACATATCCCTTTTAGCTGCTCTTATAGATTGCTAAAGACTAAAGATGCATATGTACCACCTGTCCTATGGGGACATGACACTGTCGCTATAGGACGTCTCGTACCTACTAGGGCTCCCTCTTATAGGGGATGCTGTAGATCCCTACGATGGGACGGTAGAAAGGAGGGAGGACTTCACTTAGCTGTTCTCTCATGTGATATGCCTGTCAGGACTTGGACGCCTAGTGTCCTCCCCCACTACACCAAGACTAGGCCTACGAAGGCCTAACTTCTTTAGTTCACTATAAGTTAATAGTATAACAGTATTTAGCTTGTCATGTTGGTTAACTAACACTTTTGTGTGTGTGTGTATATATTACAGGGTGATCAGCTCCACCCTGATGCTGATGAGTACTTAGTTTGACAAAGTTTGGAGGTGTACTTGCTCCGGCTACTTGGTTTGGTGATTTTCACCAACAAGTTTGGGGACGTAGTTGATAAGTGGATGATCCACTACGCACGGGCAATCGCCGATGCTAAGCTTGGTAGTTTACCATAGTGGAGCTAGGGATCGACCATTGTTGCAACTACATAATGTGGTCTTTGTGATCAGTGCACAAAGACCAATCCATGATCGCTCATCACTGGTTGCCTACTACTCCTTCAATTCTGAGCAGCTGAATGGTTTGCGATAGGATGGCCTATGATAAACCACACCGCTTATGGGGATAGACAGTATGGGTAGTTGGCTGAGGACCACCCACTATGGGGACGTTGTAGTGTCGACGTGAGGTACACAACTATTTATTTTGATTTTACATCTACTTTTATTTTTCACTTTTGCTACCATCATGTGACGTACATATCATGTCTGTATCTCGGAGCTACATTACACCCTGTTTGCACCAAATTTTCGTAAGCCCCACAAATAGGATTGGAGAGTCAATTGGCTTATTAAAAGAGTCCGATTGATATAGAGAAAGAGTCGATTAGACAGATTGAGGATGTATTCGGTTTAGTCAAAAGATGAAAAGTTATCTAGATGGGACTAAATCTAAGGAGTTATGAAAATCACGATAGGGTACTTTATCTTTACGGAATATATTTTGTAAGATAGATATATTTAATTAGTTTTATTAATTTCTTAGAGATATAGTTATCTTTTATGTTTAAAAAAATGTCCGAAGATTGTTTGTAACCATGTCACACTCTTGTAACTCTAGTGTATAAATATAGACCATCTGAAATCTTATAAATCATCCACACAGATTAAATACAATTTCAACGCATCTCTATCCTAGTTCATCTAGGTTTATTCCAGTAGGTTCTGACTCTTGACACGAGGCTGCATTAGTTAAGTCCGATCTCCTACGAAGGAGTAAGTCCAGCCACTATCTTGGTATATCCGTTCTACCTATTGTATTCCAAAGCGCCATCGGCTTTACAACCAATAGATCCAGTATCTTATTCGGAGCGTCATCGCACATTCTATTCGAAGTGACATTGGCTTTGTAGCCGATGTGTTCTTTATCCTATTTCTTGCTATCTATCTATGCCTACATCGGCTTTCTAACCGATGAACGAGTGTTACACCCTCTATCAGTAATCATCTGATAGCAGGAGTCCATATACATGCTTATTGACTACTCTATTCCAGAGTACCATCGGCTTTACAGCCAATGTGTTTTTTCATTCCCTTCATCTTCATTTATCTATGTCTTCATCAGCTTTCTAGCCAATGGACGAGTATTTTAGCCCCTATTGGCAACCAACCGATAGCAGGAGTGCATCAAACACAGCCGATGACTATCTCAACTTTATCGACGATCAGCCAATAGTAGGAGTTTGTATCGGCCCATCGATCGGTTGACTCGTCGACTTATCTACTTGTCAATTGCAGGATTAAATTGACTAGAATGCCCGCAAATCTAGCAACCCCGACGAAGGGACCTCGAAGTTGAAGGACCTATATTGGAGCTAAACAAACTTCCCAGGCCTCGAAGTGTTCACGCGCCATCTTATCGGACCTCCATCGGCTCACGCTCGCGCTCGCCCTCTCGGCATGCTTCTCCGCCCGATCTGATCACCCCGCGTGCACGTCAATATATCTTTTAGCACGCTCGGTGGGACCATCGGGTGTGCACTCCAATGAGCCAAAGTACTTGCTTTGGAGCTAAGCAGACCTTATAGGCCTCGACATGATCGTATGCCATCGCATTGGACCTCTATTGGCTCACGCTCGCTCTCGCCCTCTCGACACGCACCTCCGCTCGGTCCGATTGCCCCGTGCACGTGTCAACATGTCCACATGCAGGTCAGGAGGGGTACTCATACTTTGTGTTGGAGTTCAATCGCCTGCAGTTCAACGACGTCATCTGGGAGCCGTATAGTGAGCAGGCTATAGCACATCGAGCGCCACTTGGCCTTTCTTCCTTGTGCACACATGATGCAACTTGCTGGATGATGACTGTTTTAATGGTGTTCGACATCTTTATCGAGCTTCACTACCCATAGTGTGTGATGTGGCAATTCGGTATACGACAACACTTCCTTGTGATGGTGGAGCTTACCGTTGCACTTGCTAATCACTAGTGAGTACTACATCGAGCAATTCATAGTACTACTCATGAGATAGTGTTCCTTTCTCTAATTATATGCCTCACAAATAGCTTGACTCATAGGGGACAGATAGCCAGCACACAGTGGGCACAACATGTTCAAAAGTACATTTACGACTGGTTGATAGTTGCCGAGGAGGTGATCGATGAGGTTCGGCCACACATAGAGGCCGCTTACCTCGAATATCTCTATTGGTACCTACCTTGCACCCTCACATGTGTGACGTTCACTCTAACTGACCCGTAGCCGCATATGGTCATTGTCATAGACATGTACCCGAGACACTGTGACTAGGATTATTTTGTCGCAGTTAGTAAAATACTTTTTGTGAATTCATTACTCTTCTTTATGTGCTAATGTTTATAACACATACATTTTCTTTTCAAACAGGTCGACGCTGCACGTGCTTTCATTGATGATATTGAGTTGATGTTTGGCCGCTTGAACTCTAGCATAGATTTGGCAGACAAAGAGCAGAGGGTGACTTTTGGTCGGATATGGACTTTGATGCATGCAAAGATATGTGTCCTCAATTGTCATAACACCGTGGACACAGTGCCACCACTTGCATTACCTCGGCATCGACCATGGGCCCCTACACCTAGAGTTCGGCCTCTAGCCGACGCAGGCCAACACATAGCCCCTCATCCTAGAGGTATATTCCACTATCCAATGTATCTTAAGATAGTCCTATACCCTTATATGACCCTTATTTAAGATATATCTATACAGGTTTCCCTTCTCCGTCGGATGCCTTTGCTGAAGTTGGCACATCCACACAAGAAGCACTAGCCCCTTGTCCCAAAGGTAACATTCTATGATCAAATATTTATTAATGTAATCCTATACCTTTATACGACACTTATTTACTCAAAATAGATCTGTACATATTTTTCTTCTCCGTCAAACCCCTCTGCTGGAGTTAGAATGTCCATGTAGGGAGCACCAACCCCTCATCCACACGCGCGGCTAGGATTGAGCACCAGCTGCAGGTGAAAGCACTATTGAATTCAATTTATGTGAATGTCGTATTGTTTACTTGTTTTGCCTATGTGTAGGAACCTCATCTAGGGTGTTTTGCCAACAACGCCATATTTCCATAGGGATCATAGGCCACCCTCACCTCAGTTTTGGCTTTCAAAACATCTTGTTCAATCTATTTACTAGTGCTAGTACATGTCCACTCACACTGTGTGCTATTATTTACCACATGTTTTACTATTAGGATCTTTGTTGCCATTGGATCTTCTTTGTAGGGCTCACATGATGACACTTAGGTGAGCAATCATTTCCACATGGAGGACTTAGAGAAGCAATAGACCTAGGGCGTGCTTAGGTCCTCATAGCTTGGAGGAGCTTCGTCACCGTAGACTTAGAGCAGCCAACACACACCTATGCAAGAGGGGCGCGTAGGATGTGCCACACCACTGGACCAACTTATGTACTTCTAGGGCCATGTGAGGGCTAGGGTAGGAAGAAGAATCCGAATAGGGCTAGAGGTTTTGGCTAGAGGTAGTAGTGCTTCGTCAGTAATTCATTCGCTATGGTAATATATTTTATTTTGTAGTACACACTGAAGTATTTTAATTTTGATCTATATATTCAATGTATTGACACTCCATACTTATTTTATCTACGCACCTTATATTTCTCATTGGAGTACTCTTTTGTGCGTCAGTGTCGAGTCGTAACCAACGCATCACATCCAGTAGTTTTCTGCACATGCACATCATGTCATTTTTATCGCACAGTTCATTGCATGAATCTTAGCACATTGATACAAACGACAACAAATTTTCAGCGCATGCACGTCGAGTCGCATTCATCGCATAGTGTAGAGTAAATATTGCAGTGCATAGCACATTTCTTCAATTGCTGACGCTTTAAGTTCCTATGGTGTAGTACTCAATGCTATATATGGATACACAATGATAGAACACTCAAACATACACATGCCCCCTCCTCTATTTCACCTCTCTCCTATAGAAACAAATAAACAATGGCTACTAAAAGTCCCCTCACTAAGAATCTAGAATGGAGGAGAGATCCTTTGGTTTGGCTACTTCCACCATGGTCTAATCATCCGATGTGCATACGTGGTGATCGATGCCAACTCATGACATTTCGAAAGTCGGACACTCGGGATAGGAGATTCTTCCAATGCTCAAACTATAATGAGATTAGGATTCTATGGTCCTATTCTCTAAATATTTTTTAGTAATTCATTAACTCAACATTGTCCTACAACTACTATATTATTTAATAGGAGCATGGGTTATTCTATAGCTACATTCAATGGGTTGATATCGAGAATCCTTCTTTCGATGGGACACGTCGGTATGCCCCTTTAGAAACATTCGCACAATACATAGGATAAGGAAGGAGGAAAATGATCAGCGTTTGGAAGCTGAATGGTTAGACTGGAGGTACCATTCTTTAGAAGTACCTACATGGTTGGAGTGTCGTAAGTGCAGATATGATGATCCTTGTCAAGTCGTGAGGTCCATATGATGTGGTACTTTTAGTATAAGGTACTTTGCTTATCTAAACATTCATGATGATGATTTCATTGTAAGTGTCCTTTACATCCCTCTACTGTAGTAATATTATTTGAATATTTTATCTACAGTACCTATATGTATTATTTATTTTCTACAAGAAGAGCCAAAATGATGTGAATTCCAATAATAGATAGACATAGAGAGAACACCGATCTAGCGAGAGCCGATCATATAGCCCGAAACAATTTCACAATACATATAAACAAAAGTAGAGTACGATCGAACATTGGACTCCGCTAGTAAAAAGTGACTACAACTAGAGAAATAATGAAGAGTTGCAAAAGCTTAAAAGCAAACATCGGTAGGAATCAAGAGTGTCCCAACGTATTATTTATATTTTCACTAAATGTTTACTCTAGTATGTCAACCTATAAGTAATCATGCAATTTGTTTATATTATTAAGGCAGCTTAACCTATGCGTAATCGTATAAATTCCTTACTGTTAAATAAATTATGTTTGATTTTGAACCCATGTGTATTTTTCAATTACAGTTCAACAGATATCACCAATAAGTGTTATACTAAACAAACCCATTGCCTGCAAAACGCCTAGCCCCTGTCCTTACTTCCAAGGCTGGGTGGTAGCCATTTTACAGATGGCACCTAGCAAAGGAAGAAACACCCTCTGCTAGAGCAGCATGAAAGCTACTTGCAAAATCATCTTGTCTGGAGCATTTAAATCTTTTATAATCCCTAGCAATGTCAGATGTAAACGATCTATATTCGAACCCTTTGAACTATACTAGAAACCTATTATCTATGTATATTATTTTTAAAATTATATATCCTAAAGTTTGATTTCTCGATTTAATGAGTTCTATAACTCATTCTTTTTTCAAAACCTTGGATGAAAAATATTCTCTTAGAGAACAGTAAGAGAGTCACTGCACACCGTGCGAGTGACCTCTTTGGTAGGTAAAAATATTCTCTTAAAGAGCAGTAAGGTCCACAAATAGTGTTCTTTTAGGTAAAACGCTTCCAGAGGACACTAGGTATAGGGTATAGAGGAAAAGAAATATTTTTAATAAAAAATATAAAAACAAAAATTCCGACATTAACATTTTCAGTGGGCTTTGAAGTGACACAACAGCAGCCAGACGGCCCAAGTAGATCCAGGCCATCGTGATCCGGCCCACTACCGCATCGAGCGAATCCTAGCCGTCCGCGCTAGGTCAAGCTTCCCGGAGGCAGCCATTTATACCCATCCGCGCCGCCACGCGCTTGCTCCCCTCTCCAATTTTCACCTCTAGCCTCCTCTAGGGTTTATCCACCAGCGACTACGCGGCGGCGGCGGCGGCGACGGCGACGGTGAGATGGTGCAGCGCCTGACGTACCGCAAGCGGCACAGCTATGCCACCAAGTCTAACCAGACGCGGGTCGTTAAGACCCCAGGTCCGGATCTTCTCTTCTCGTTCCTTTTACTTGCTTTTTTTGGTGGGTGTCGATCTGTTTCGGTGAAAATTTTCGCTTGGTTGAGCGGCTTCTGTCGTTGTGATTGCAGGTGGCAAGCTCGTGTACCAGTACACCAAGAAGAGGGCGAGCGGGCCCAAGTGCCCCGTGACTGGGAAGAAGATCCAGGGAGTGAGTGCCCGCTTTACCTTGCCTGCAATGTATTTTTCTTTTGTTTAGTTGTTTTAGTAGGTTGATTGCTGGTATGGATTGGTACGGTGGCGCAGTAGAAATCTGAGATAGGCCGATGACTGTGTGTGTTAAATGTAGATGAACTACTATTTGTTTCTCAATCTTAGCATATAATCTTCTTGGAGTGATGCTATGATGTTTAGCTAGGACCTGATAACGTTTTCTCAATGGGGGATCGGACGTTCTTGTGTAGTTGTGCATTTAGTTTTTTGGGACCTTCTGGGACCTAGAAATGATTCCTTCTGGTGGGTTGGATTTGCTTGGCACTAGATGGTCATCTAATTCTGAAATTGTTGGAGTTACATCTATGTGCTGTCTGATTTTCAGCTTGGCATTTCAATGTAGCATACTTGTGTTTTCCATGTTTTCGATGCTGATTCAATAGCATTATTACTTTTGTTGTTTGCCCATAGCTGTTTCTTTTGCTTGGTTTCTATGCTCTTAAATATTGAACACACACGCCTATTGCATTGTAATTATTTTTATGTTGATTTGTCTTCTTTTAATTCTGTCAAGTATAGATGGTAACCATATCAATCTGATTTCTGTAATTTCTAAGGGGATAACGATTTTAATCATTTAACATTGAGTTGGCTATCTTACTAATCAGATCTTAAACGTTGAACTAATTGTGGTATATTGATCTCATTCCTTGTGAACTAAGTTCAAACTGTGCAAAAAGTAATCCTCCTATCTAAATAAGTGGTATGTTCGGCTTCCTGTTGTGGCAATCTACTCCTAGGCCTCATTGCTGGGTGCGAACTGCTTTCTCGTTATACTCTTAGGCTTGGTTTTAATATGTACTTCGCTGGAGAAACATATCTGTTTCCTACATGAATTTAATCACTAAACTTGCTTAATGGATGAAACACTTGGACTTTTGATCGTTTTATGTTTGTCATGATTAAAGATAACACTTGTGTTTTGCTGTTTTTATTGTATTATTTTACTGCACACGGTGCATTGTTTTGCTTTACTCATATTGTTGCTTCTATTTTCAGATTCCCCACCTCAGGCCTGCTGAGTACAAGAGATCCAGGTTGTCTAGGAACCGCAGAACTGTGAACCGCCCCTATGGTGGAGTGCTCTCTGGATCTGCAGTTAGGGAAAGGTCAGCAAACATGCTCTAACATATCCACATTTGATTACAACCTGTATTTTGCGTCACCTCACGTTATTCATATTGCCTTGCAGGATCATTCGTGCTTTCTTGGTTGAAGAGCAGAAGATTGTGAAGAAAGTCTTGAAAATACAGAAAACCAAGGACAAGTCAGCCTCGAAGTAGAACCCTTTGAAGTGGAAGCAAGATGCCATGCTGTAAACAGGGAAAACATTTTTGTTGATGGTGATGATCAATGGTCTAGTCTCTTCTAGCTGAATGTTTTAGTATGACTGTCATAGTTTGGAGTACTTGAAATCCGTCTACCATTGATGCACTTGATTTCTAATGTTGTGAGACATTTGATCCACTCTTTTGTTCACTTATCTGAACTGCGAATGAATTTTACTATACTTGAGCTGGTGTTTTTGTTTCTACTCTGTTTCCGTTTGTTTGTACGTCTGTTTACGCGGTTCAGCACTCAACAGAACCAGATGTTTCCAGGACAACGAACGTATGGGTAAGCAAATTTATTTTGCTCTTAGATAAGCAAATCTGCAATCGTAAGCCATCATGCAGGGTTTCTCAGGTTTCTTTTGTTGATGATGTAGGTCAGACTCCAGAAGTACTTTGTATACACTATGGAGAAAATTAAACATTTGTGTTGTTGATAATGTAGGCCAGACTCTAGAAGTACGTCGTGTACACTGGAGAAAATTAAGCAGATTTTGTTGTTAGAGAAGCGTCGGTTATTTGCAACTAGAAAGTGAAAATCCACACTAAATTGAATCACAATTTAGCACTGTATTTCCTTTTCTATCCGAAAATTGTTGCTAAAGAAGCGTCAAATATTATTTTGCAATTAAAAGGTGAACATCCACACTTGGAAAATTGTTGTTATTTTTTCCTTTTCTACCAGGACAGGCCTCCCCAATTTCCCATAATTTCAAGTGTAGCTAAGGAGTATCTTCGTTTTCGAACGTGGAGTAGATCCGTTCACCAGCATTGTCGCATTGCCGCGCCCTCCAGTAGGTTATCTTGCTCTCCGATCCATTCCCCGAAACTCTCTCCTCCCATCGCGCCATCTCCATGCCGCCTCGCCTCCTCCACTCCTCCACCCCTCTCCCGCCCACCCACCTTCGCGCGTTCTCCACGTCCTCCCCAGCCCATGCCCCGCCAGCCTGGGCGGGCGCGCCCCAACTGTTCGGCGGAATGCCGCGGCCGCCGGACCCTCTCGCGCGTCTACCTGCCAAGCTCGCCTCCTTTGCTCGCGCTCGCGCTGCGGGGCACGCGCCCAGCCAGTTCGCCTACGGCAACGCGCTCGCCGCGTGCGCCCGCGCCCCCGCCCCCGCCCCCGCCCCCGCGGGGCACGTCGCGCTGGCCGAGCAGATCTAACGCGCCGCCTGGAAGGACGGGCAACGCGTACGTCTGCACCTGCATGGTTGACCTGCTCGCCAATAGCGGCCGCCTCGGGGACGCGCTCAGGGCGTTCGCGGACGGGGACCCGAGCAGCGCCGTCTGCTGAAACGCGGTTATCTCCGGGGCGGTGCGGAACGGCGAGGGTAGGCTCGCCGTCGAGATGTTCCGTGATATGGTGTGGGGCTCGTGCGAGCCCAATTCGTTCACTTACTCTGGGGCTCTTAGCGCGTGCGCGGCAGGTGAAGAGTTGAGCGTTGGGCGGGCGGTGCATGGTCTGGTGCTTCGGCACGATCCTGAGTACGATGCGTTCGTTGGAACGTCGCTTGTTAATATGTATGCAAAATGTGGTGATATGGGTGCTGCCATGAGGGAATTCTGGAGAATGCCAGTCCGGAATGTGGTTTCGTGGACCACTGCGATCGCTGGTTTCGTTCAGGAAGATGAGCCAGTCAGTGCAATGCTTCTACTTGGGGAAATGGTGCGGATTGGTGTGGCGAACAAATACACAGCCACGAGTATCTTGCTTGCTTGCGCTCAGATGTCTATGGTAAGAGAAGTTAGCCAGATACATGCTATGATTATGAAGGCAGAGATGTACTTAGATTGCGTTGTCAAGGAGGCTTTGATTTCGACATACACTAAATTTGGGTCTATTGAGTTGTCGGAAAAAGTGTTTGAAGATGCTGGCACAGTAAGCAATAGAAGTATTTGGTCAGCCTTCATATCTGGGGTCAGTAACCATAGCCTTCTGAGATCAGTTCAGTTGTTAAGGAGGATGTTTCATCAAGGTCTAAGACCAAATGACAAATGCTATGCTTCTGTTTTCAGCTCTATAAATTCAATTGAGTTTGGCAGACAACTTCATTCCTCAGCCACAAAAGGTGGCTTCATTCATGGTATTCTTGTTGGCACTGCACTCTCCACCATGTACTCTAGATGTGATAATGTGCAGGACAGTTACAAGGTTTTTGAAGAGATGCAGGAACGAGATGGAGTCTCATGGACAGCTATGGTTGCTGGTTTTGCTACACATGGCCATTCAGTTGAGGCATTCCTAACGTTCAGGAATATGATTCTTGATGGCTTTAAGACAGACCATGTGTCGTTAACTGCCATTCTTTCAGCTTGTAATAGACCAGAGTGTTTACTCAAAGGGCAGGAAGTTCATGGACACACCCTTCGTGTCTATGGAGAAACCATATTCATTAACGATTGTTTTATTTCCATGTATTCAAAATGTAGAGTAGTACAAACAGCCAGAAGAATTTTTGATGCAACTCCATGCAGAAATCAGGTCATGTTGTCCTCAATGATATCTGGATATGCTACAAATGGTTGCGGTGAGGAAGCAATCTCACTATTTCAGCTTATGGTGGCAGCAGGCTTTCGAATAGATAGTTTTATATGCTCGTCTATTCTTAGCCTATGTGCTGATATAGAAAGGCCATTCTATTCTAAACCATTACATGGATATGCAATTAAAGCAGTATATTGTCTGATCAGTCAGTAAGCAGTTCACTTGTGAAGGTGCACTCCAGAAGTGGCAATATGGATGATTCTCATAAAGTTTTTGATGAAATAAGTGTCCCAGATTTAGTTGCATGGACCACTATAATTGATGGGTATGCTCAGCATGGAAATAATCAGAATTCCTTGGCAATGTTTAACTTGATGATTCAGCTTGGGGTAAGACCAGACACTGTTGTACTAGTGAGTGTTTTGTCTGCATGCAGCCGTAATAGTTTAGTTGGGTATTAAATATTTTAATTCAATGAGAACTGAATATGGGGTGAGCCAGAGTTACATCACTACTGTTGTATGGTTGATTTACTTGGTCAATCTGGGAGGCTTGCAGAGGCAAAATATTTTGTTGATAGCATGCCTATGAAACCTGACTTGATGGTATGGATCACCCTACTTGCTGCTTGCAGAGTTCATGATGACACTGTACTTGGACGGTTTGTAGAAAATAAGATCCATGAAGGAAATTATGACTTGGGTTCTTTTGCAACTCTGTCAAACATTCTTGAAAATTCTGGAGATTGGGAGGAAGTAGCTAGAATCAGAAAAACAATGAAGGGTGTAAATAAAGAACCTAGATGGAGTATGGTGTAAAAACTGAAATTCTTGAGGAGATATATACAGAAAGGGGAATGCAGCACAGCATCTAAAAACATATTTTCATTAGGCCGTGAGATCAACTATAAAGGCAGACTCACCTTGGCCAAATATTTCTATTATGACTAAGACATTGCAGAGTATGTTCATGAGTAAAACTTCTATAAAAATTCTTTTTTGAATTTCCCTGAGCTATTTTTTTATTAGCACATGTGCTAAATCCTGATTGAGTTGGAGTGATGATATTGGGGAAATTGGAAATGAATTCCAATTGGTTTTATGTGGTCTGTTCGTGGAAAGGACCTTGCAGTTATCAAAAGTTCCCACTGTTGCAAGAACTGGATTTGTGATTCTTCTTGCTGTACTTCATTAACTATTCATGTTATGAGAATCTTTGTACAATCATACTCTGCATATAGAGCACACCCCTAATTCTCAGAGTAAGCATAAGATCTTTATAATGCTGTGGAACTCAATATATATAACTAAGCTATTCTTTTCTCAGTTAGTTTTCTGTTAATACAAGTAAATTTCAGGTATACATCTGACTTGATATATATAGCATGGCAGTTCTTTTGCTAACAGCTTAATATAACATTTTTCCATAAAATGCTATTGCACATCTCTGTGGGAGTTGGGAGTTAAGGGGGATTCACTTGGCATATTGATATTGCATGTCCAGTCATCTGAAGGACCACCCAATATATCAAATGGAAACTTTATTTTCTGCCGGATTCTACATTTACTTACTGTACTGTATTCAGTACCAGTTCTTGTATATGAATCTTCATCACTATTTGCAATGCCTCCATTTGTGCCTATAACCCAATCAACTTCATATCCATTGCATGGTTCAGTCTGTCCAAATCCTATGTTTGGCGAGGCTTCATATGTGCTATTGATTATTCCAGGGATTATGCTGAGAAGCAGCGATGTGGCACCTGACGAATTCTGCGGGGTTTGTGTTTTGAATGGTAAGGTGACTGGACAACTATGGCTGTCTTTGTCTGATTATTGAGTAAAAGATGGACTGCACTTGAAGTGTATTATTGTTTTTTTGACAGAATGCACTTGAAGTTTATCACTTTACAAGAAGAGCCATCTTGTGAATCGGAGTTTCTGCTGCCACCCCTGCAGGCACTGATGACTGTTCAACTGAGTTGTCGGTATTGCAACTTCTTCTGAGCAAGAGGAACACTCTAAAGCAAATTGCATGTCTGCTGTTGCAGCTGATTGAGGATCCCAGGAGTGAGATAACACTCTTGGTGCCATAGAGCTAGGCTTTTTAAATATCTTACAAATAGCCCAGACATCCTGTTTGGTGCAGAAAAATAACAGAATGATATAATACATATACAGTTCTTTTAAAATTTTTGCTATAACTATATAGTAATTCCAGTAAAATACTCACTTTGGCTGGAATGTTTTTTTATCTATTGGTATTTTAGGAAATGAACGCTCCGGGAGTGAAGGAAGTCTGAATTCATGCATCATCCAATCAGCCTTGAACCCTTTTGTGCTCTCCCTTTATAAAAGACGAGACTTCTTCAGGCCGATGCACCTGGTTCCCTTGGAAGAGTAGACGGGCCTGTCTGTTCCTGTTGCTTTCCAGAATCCAGCTCCTGTTACTCTATTTTGTCTTACACTATTTCGATACTTCCGGTCTCTTTTGCAGTAGAAATACCATTCTTTCTCCCCAGAACTTGCAAGCTCTTTCCATTAGTAATATGGCAAATAAGACACCACAGAAAGTGAATAGAGCATGGCAATGAAGAAAGCCGTGGCAGAAAGTAAGCAGGATAACTATATATGGGATGGTCTTCTTATGAGAAGGTATGACTTAATTATGCCTCCATTACAGATAGATGCTCTAACTCACTAGTGGAAAAGTCATTTGAGTCTTATGTGCCATTTTGATACTTTTAAAACTTGCTAGTGTGTGTAGATATATTTTACATGCATATGCATAATCTTTAATACCTTATTTGGCGAAAGGGCCTATAGCCTAGTGGCACCTTTAGGTTCTGTCGTAGGTTCAACTCTTCCGCGGGAGTGAATTTCAGGCCTAGTTAAAAAATGTCACTCACTGACCTCTTGTAAAAACACGTGTTAAGAATCTATCTATAGAGGGTAGGCCCTCAAAACACGGGCTAAAGACCAATACATAAGGGGTGAGTCTATTTGTGGGGGGCTAAGGTTCATGGCCTTTCTTGGCTAGTTTGGTTAAGACTTCTTGAATGAGCATTGGCTTTACCTGTTGCTTGAAATATTGTTGTAAGTGTGCTGTGTGCCAACTTATAACTTTACACCCAAGTGAATGGAAGGGAAAATTTATCCTCATGCTGTAGCTTGTTAAGTAACTAATAGTTTATTACTAAAATCACGCAAATAAAAATAGAAAGGATTATTTCTTTCAGCGTGTGCTTGATTGAAGTAAGGTGGTGGGTGTGCAATACTTATGATTTATGAAATCCTAATTTATCCATCATTCAGGCATAATATCCATATGTTTATACATGCTATATAGAGAAACTAAACTCCATTTTTTATGTTAATGAAAACATGGAATTAATATCTGCAGATAGTTGTTACTTTCAGAAATCTGCAGAAAGTATTTACTTTCAGAAATCCACAGTTGCTACTTTCAGATATCTTCAAAACTGAATAATTTGTAGTCCATTTACTAGCAAAAAGAACAAGAGGTGCAGAGAACAGCTTACTTGGGAGATCCCATGGATCTTACTTGTACATGTCTAGTGATTTGATGAGCTCGACGAACAGGGGCTTTTGCTGAATCTTTCTCCTGAGATAGAAACTGACCAACTCTTCATCTGTAGGATGGAACCGGAAACCAGGCAGAAGTACATCCTCTGACTTGTCCATGTCACTTCTCCCATCCATAATTCAAGAGAGTTAAAGTCTTATAATCAAATGGTTTTAAGGCTGAAGTTGCATAGGTATAGACAAACAACTGAAGCAGTCTCTCCTTGAGTTATACCATTCCCACCTTATCATCGTATACTCCAGTATATTTGATATGTGCAAAAGCGAAGGGCACAGTACTTATAACTAACAACTGACTACAACTTTGCAGGTCATGAGAATGGCACTTGGATGGATCCAAATATAAGAAGTATATAAGAAGTTAAAATAGGAAGAGAAGATGAACTGTATCTGAGCTTCATAAAACTTCCGTAAATCTTCATACTTTATGCCTGTATTATGGGTCGACGGGTCGTAAACGATACATGAGAAGGGGAGTTTAATTAACATATGCTTTACAAATGAAATTACAACTGCTTGAACATGACTAGACGAGGACCACAGGTATGGATACCTCGCATTTAGTTCTTTATTCGTTTTCTTTCTGAACGCATTTGACTTGTTTAACAAGGGACTTATTCCCTTTCAATTCGCACCTAGATAATGATCTAGGAGTCTAGCACACCATGCAAAAACTTTCCAACAATACTCCTGCAGATTATTTTTCCATTGTCATCTCAATACCCAAATTAGTATATAGTGCAAGTTAAGCACTTATCAATAATTGTACTAGGCAGTAGGCACCGATATTGCAACCTCAAGATTCTTAATTTCCAGATTCAGTGGCCATGCACTGATATAAGATGGGGAAAATTGTCGAGGGTGTAAAATTTTTTTATTGTTTGCATTACTGAACATGATAATAACTATGGCCCATGACTTACATTCACACGTGTACAATGTAGAGTATCCCCAAGGTTATATCTGAGCATTCAATTAACACTTCTTTATCCAAATCTTACAGGCATCTAATGACTGCTACAACGATGGGAATGGACCCAGAAAGCAACGTTTAGCATCCGGGTAATATAATGGAGCCATCAAACACCATTTGTTTCACATTGAAGACCAGAGAAGTCAGCAAGGCAGACAGCAGACCAATCATATCGCAAGAAAAGAACAAGTGAATCAGTTCCATCCGTTCACACAGATGATGTATGATTTTCAGCCACTGACAGGGAAAATTCATTGGGCCGACCTGAAAGCGAAAGCTACTTGCAACGATACAGGAAAGTACAATGCAATCTGTAATGGCAATTATTGTTCTGTTAGTAACAATAGATCTAGGGCAATTTGCATTTGTGTAGCCGTCCTTCAGTCTGGGAGGTACAATCTCTCTTTTTTTTTTAAAAAAAGGTTTGTGAGCTACAATACCTTCTAGAGACAAAGAAATGTACCAATACGGCAATGAAGAGAACATTTTCAGACTATTATCTGACGGGTGTTTCCATTTAATAGATTTCATATGTAGAAACAAATAGGATAAGGTATGTATTTTGTGCAAATGTCACAAGTCCTGTAAACTGCATTTTCACTAGGTCTAGAAGTTTCCAAACTACTACATGAAGAACTTGTGAGAGATAGAGTGGGGGATGCCTTTTATGTTTCTACAGAATTTCAGGACCAAATTCAACTTAATTGGACAGATACAAGGACAAAGTCAGGTAGTAAGCTGTCCACGCTTTCTTTTGTATAAATTCAAGTTAGATCATTGCAGATGAGTACAACCACAACTATTTCGCTCGCAATTTACTTTTGGGAGTTACAGGAAACATAAAATTACTTGGAGAGTAAATAATCAGAACAGTAAAATGAAGCAGAACCCATTATTATTTTCAAGTATCTTTGATCAAGTTACTAAAGCATATGCACAAAGCGGTAGGCTGATCGGTCAAAGCTTTCAAGATGCTCCCAAAAGCTCCTTGATATCATACCCTTGCAGCTGAAGCAATGGAAAGTTGTACATGTCAGTTACATCTCAGTAGTTACTACTAGCATCAAATATGCCAGAACATGCCATCTAAATTCTAAAATAACCAAACAACATAAACAGACAAATCATCGGATAGCTACCTTACTCATATGCAATCCTCTGCAAGTTATACAACTCAACCCTATTTTCATCAAGGAATGTGCTGACAAATTATGAGACATACCTGAAGAAAGGTTAGCAGTAATATTACTCCTGAGTTCCAAAATGCATGTGTTGTGATAGGAGTTAGAAGATTGTGGGTTTGAGCATATGAAAAACCCAATGCAACACCTGCATACCAATCAGCAAGATTATGAATGGAATAATATTATCATAATGAAATTATATGTTAAAGAAAATACTGATACTGACTGTTAGTTCCAAAAAAAAAAAATTTTACTGGTCATAAATTGATCACAGTGTCACTGAGGTTCGCATCTATCATCTTTATAAGAAGAGGTCACAAATACAAGATATCATGAGGCAACTACACTTTAGTGTGGTCAAGTTTGTTGATAACCAAATACATTCATGTACTTTGCCAACATGGAATTCACAGGATTTTATATCTTCCAAATTGACATAAAATTACCAAGTATAAACAACTGCGGGAATTGTCCAGGTGTCAGATGAGCAAAGGCAAATACAGCAGCACTGACAAGTATGCAAACTGGAGTAGGAAACCTGTATACAAAGCAAACTGTTAAACACCTCAACGAGTAAAACTGCTGACTGTAACATACCAAAACAAGCATATGAAAGGAAGCTACTAAGAAAAAGCTAAATAATAGGTGGTCTTTTACCACTTAGTCAAGGACACCATTAAAAATCCTCGAAATACAGTCTCCTCCAGAATTGGTGCTAGAACTCCAGTAATGCCCACCAGAAAAGCAGTGCTAATAATATATTAAAAAGTTGAAAACAAAGTCAGGTTATAACTGCCAGGTATAACGGCATAAACCCACTGAAAACTGGATGGATGATACCTGGCACTTGATGAGCCGATTAATGGCAACAGAAGAACTAATGAGTCAGTCTGAAAAAAAAAAGATCCAGAGAAATAAATCAGCAATCAGTACTCATGAAATAGTACCCTGAAAAATGTAACTAGTATAACAGGAGGTAAGCACACAAAACATGTTGATATATAATTTGGAAAAGTGTAAGCCCCTATCAATGTAAAGTGAGGCCTTACTACGCAGCCTTGCCAGTCAAAGCATGGAATAGACCTTGTTTATGAAGCTTCACTTCATCAAAGAGTAAATTTCAGCTTAATTATACCCTGTTCCTAATTAAGCCCTGCTCCCATCTCAAACCAGAGAGAATATTATATTTAAAAATTTCTATGCTACTCAGAAAACCTATCCTTCTGGCTTTTCCACCATCTGAATCTTGATCAAGTGACTATATCAGCGTTGCCACTGTTTAATCGTAAACAGCTTAAGCCAGTCCATATTTGAGCAAATTAATTGTGATTAGATAAGACTAAGGGTCAGGTGAGATACAATAATCTAGGCAAGCAAAAAGGGTTGGATAATCGAAGAAAACAGTCTGTTACATCCACAAATTGCAAGAATAGCACCATTTGGCAGATTTTTGTAGGTTATTTGTAACACCCCACAATAATTAGAGAAAAGAAAAAGGAAAAAAAGAGCTAGCAGCTAGCTTTGCACTGAGCAATGCAAGTAGTTGGCCTAGCAGCCATGGGCCTTGGGCCAAGTTAGCAAGCAGCAGCAGCAAGTTCGGCAAGCTAGCTAGCAGCAGTAGCAGGCCAGCAACAGCTAGCGAGCATGCAAGGCAGCAGCAGTAGCAGCAAGCTAGCAGCAGACCCATGGTTTAGTACCACCTCGGTGGTGTGAGAAGAGAGGGAGTAGTTTATAAGGTGAAATGCCTGTTCACTAGCAACAACGGTTTGGACTTTTTACACAAAGCGAGGATGAAAGCTCAGTGTGTTGCAATGTAGGTGTGGTCCAATTGGATGAGTTAGGCCTATAACCGTTTTCGGACCCTGGGCGTTACAATAAATTCAATGGATATTAAGCAGTTCAAACTGTGAAAAAGAATTCTTTGCTGAATAAATTGAATTACAGGTTGAAATGAATGGGATTAAAATAATGCGACTTGACAAATAAATTGTATTGCATGTGAAAATTCTATCTAGCACAGTATGTAAAAGGCCTGACCTCTCTCTCTGGAGGTTCACCATTCAGATAAGTCATAGCAACCCCAACTAAAGCAATAGAAATTATTGCGCCAAAGAGGCCAACTCCAGCCCACAGGAGCCAGCCATTTTTCAGCTTGAATGGCTCTTTAATATCTGCAAATTCAGAAAAAGGTGCTACCTGAATTTGCTTATTTCTTATATCAGAAAAACAGAAATTGTAAAAGAAGATTATCCAATATGACTTAAGCATGAAAAACAGTATCCATGAAAAAGAGGATAACATGCACTCTTAGTTACAGGGTAAATCCAATTACACTAAAATGTTGCAGAAAGCTTTCCACATTTGAGAAAAATATGTTCTGAAGAAAGAATGCATAATGTACTCTTTACACAAGATCAAATCTATTGTAAGTAGCCTGGCAGAAAAAAAAATCTGTTGTAAGTAACATGGAAACAATATCATGTCCTGACCATAACGAAATATATCATCTGGCAGTGATCGGAAGGTATTGGTGATGCCAAATACAACACCCAGCACAACTGCTGTAACGCTACTGCTTAAGACAGAGAAAAGAAAAAAAGTAAATATTTTGACAATTGACAGCATCCATTCTTCAGGAAATACAGATAAACAGCAAAGGAATTGAATAAGAATAGGCTCTTGGATTCATACAGTTGTCCAAGGAAGAGTATTTCTGCCTTCTGATCTATTGTTGCCTCCACAGCTTTAAATCCCACATATGTCAAAACCGATTGCTCAACCAATCCTGTCAGAACAAAGCTGTCTAAATAACATTCAGATAACTTTCTTCAATAGAGCAGTTGATAATTGCATTGGCTAAAATACTCTACAGAACAAGAAATTGGAGCATTATGGATCTGCTGATTTGACATTATGGGACTACACTTTTTTTTTTACAAAACAAATTATGGGACTACTCATTAAAGTTACTCCTACAACACAAAGCATCAGGAATCTTCTTTTCATATTTAGCTCCAATATTATGCGCAGCATTGTGATTTTTGATAGGTATAAGACATCACCAACCAACATAGGGTACAAAAGGTTAGGAGTACCTTACTCCACACCCCACCATGGTGAGCACCACCGTCTGCCACTCCCAAGGAACATCCCATCGGCGAAGGATTGGCCAATCGTCGGAATTCTGCTCATTTCCAAAAGATGTCACAAAATCCTCAGCAAGAAAAACCATCACAAAAGAGAGGAATGCTTACAGTAACAGTCCAACTAAACTAGACATATGTTTCGATGATAATACGATACTCCTATCAAATGCACATTTGACATTCTACCGATGCATCCGTTAGTTTTGTTGATGCATTCTTAAAAAAATAAGAGTAAAATAATCTTCGGGATGTATTCTTTCAAGAAGCTAATTAAATTCCTCAAAATCTTAAGCGGCGGCGGCGTAGAGTCACCTTACTGGGAGGCGGAGGCGGTTTGTTCCCGGAGTTGAAGGAGCGGCAGGCGAAGCCCCCGCGCCTCCTCCACCGGCCGGTCTCCGGCGACCGAAGCCACCGCTGCTGAGCTCTTACTGCTGCTGCGGATACGCAGCCAGTTGTTGGCCAGGGAAATGGCTTCCGTTGCTTGGGGAGGAGGGCGGTTCTGCACGGGAGCGTCCGGAGCAGGTGAAGAGAGAGCGCCGGCGACAACGCCGGCGACGACGACGCCATGAGAAGGATGCTCTTCTTCGCTCTCGGCTCGAGTGCTCGCTGGCTCACTGAAGAAGACGCACGTGTTCGGGATAAGGTGAGGGATCAAGTTGTAATATTGTAAAAGGACATGGACAATAATAAAAATTGGAATGACAGATTTCTTTGGAATTATGTATAGTTGAAGGGTGAAACTTGCAAAGTGAACCACCGGTTCTTCTCCAGAGTAGAAGTACCTGGGCTCTTGCGGCGGTGGCGGCGGCGAGCACGTCCGGCGAGTGGATGAAGGGCGCCCTGCAGGAGCTTAGGGAGCGTATGGGTAGCGCGCTGGAGCTCGACGCGGACCTCATCTCGGGCCTCGTCTCCTTTTGCAAGCTCGCGCCTCCGCCCGACGCCGCTGACTACCTCGCGGTCCGTGCCCATGCCATCCGTCCCCCCAGGATGATACGCAGGAATGCATGTTTACTCTCTTTACGTTCTGATCGGAACCTTTTTGTTTTGATGCGGTGGTCTGATCTGTGTCTGCTTTGGTGCCTTTGTCGGATTTGGGTTTGTGCGATTTGATTTAGTTCTCGCTAGGGCTGGTATCGTGGTTGAATCAGCCTAATGAGCTTGATGTTGATTGTTTAGTTAGTTGTAGGACTGATCGTCAGTGTGTTGCAATTGCTGGTGCGAAGTTTGATGCGTTGTGCTTCTACCAGGTTCCTCTTTGGTTTGGGATTGCTTTGAGTTATTATTGCAAAGACAGGATAACATGAATACTTAAGCATGTGAGCTTAGAAAAAAAAATCAATGTCACAGGGATTTTTTAGAGAATACATAATATGATGCTATTATGAATTTTACTATGATAAATGTGTTAGACAGACCACTGACCTGGGTTGTATATATATAGATTCAACCCCTCTTGTATTCGTTTAGGGTCTTAGTCACTGTACATATTCTACATGGTATCAGAGCAAGTCTAGACATCCCGACGCGCTAGCTTCTCCCTCCGGTAAGCCGATCCTTTTCTCCTCGTCATCGACGTCTTCTTCTCGTCGTCGACCTTCTTCCTGGTACTCTCCTCCTGGCACTCTTCTCGCTCTCTCGCCCCCGTTTCTTCTTCTCCCCGTCTCTCCCGCAGTCACCTTTTCCCCATCCCACCTTCACGTGACCAGGTGACGGTCTCAATCCGCCTCCTTGTCTCACCTCGCACCCGTCTCCGCTCTTCTTCTTGCTTCGTGCATCTCTCCTTCTCGGCGCACCTCCGCGCTCGTCGTCTCCATCGGCTGAACTCATCCGCCCTCCCATTGGCTGGACTTGTCTAGCCCTCTATCGGCTGGAACCCTCCCTCGGTTCTCGCCTTTTCCGACACGCTCAACGGCTCTCGGACGCGAACCTTCTCCCCTCACGTCCGAGCCAGTCAAACGTGTCCACGTGTCCACGGACACGAATCCCTGCCTCTCGGATGCGAACATATTCTCTTCGCGTCCGGCCACTCCCCGCCTTTTTCGCGTCCGCCCCACTCCTTGGCCTCCACGAGTCCACGGACGTGACTCTTCTCTTCACAGATGTGAATCTTCGCACGTCCGTGACCCAAATACTCTCTGACCCACCCACTCTGTCACCACCTTTTCCTCACCTACTTCGCTGCCTACTCTCCATCGGCCAACCACTCCTCATCGGCTGGCCGGCCCACTTCCCATCGGCTTCTCACATCCTTGATCGCCCGATCCGTCCTCTCATCGGCTTCTCCCTCCCATCGGCTTCTTTCTCCCATCGGCTCTTTGCTCCCTTTCTCCCGTCATGGCCACCGAGTCCGCTCTCAGCTCCGGCATTCTCCTAGTCGCCGAGTCTGCTCTGGCCCTCGGTGCCTCAGACCACACCTCAGGCACCACTTCGCCGATCTTCTCTCCTCCTTACGCTGCTGTGAACGTGAAATCTCACGTTCATATCTCCCTTGACCTTAACGCCAATTATTACAAGTGGGTTTTCTTCAAATCTCTATGTGGAAAATTCGGCCTCCGGTCCCATATTGATGGCTCCGCTCCACCTCGCCCTGATGATCCTCAGTGGGACATCGCCGAGTGCTGCGTGCACAATTGGCTGCTCGGCTCGGTCGACGACTCTATCCTCGACCTCGCCATAGACGATACCGACCCCACCGATCGGGATCTCTGGGTGGCCATTGAGCGGATCTTCCTGGCCAACAAGCAGCCTCGCGCCATCTTCCTCCTCAACGAGTTCCACTCCATGGTACAATGCGACTCCTCTGTCAACTCGTACTGTCAGCGCCTCAAAGTCAAGGCTGCTGCTCTCCGGGGCGTTGGCCACCCTGTGGCCGACTCTCAACTCGTCCTCGCCCTTCTGCAAGGTCTCAATCCTTGCTTCTCCAACACCACCGATGACATCGCCAACGCCACACCTCTTCTATCGTTTGCCCGAACTCATGACATGCTAGTTCTTAAAGAACTCCGTCTGGCCAACGATAAGAAGACAATGGCCCACACCGCTCTTCTTGCCGCAGCCGATAATGGCTGCCGAGCTTCTTGCGCTGCCCTGCCTCTCGCGGTTCTGGTGGCCATGGCTCCGGCCACAGCAACACAGCCCGCATCGGAAAAGGCAAGGCAAAGGCAAAGGCAGGACCTGGCAGGGTCCGATGCAATCATGACCTACCTCGGTCCATGCCCACCCTGTTGGTCCCACGGGTCCGTGGCTCTGCTACAACCTCTGGGCGACTTAGCCCCAGCCACGCAGCCCCATCGGCTGGCAACCCGGGGTTCTCGGTGCCCATCCCTAGACTCACCTGGCATCGGTTCCCGTTTTGTCGACTCAGCCGATGCTACCGACCCCACCCACCCAGTCGGTTTCCTCCTGGAACTAGGCTGGCCTCATCGCTACCCTCAACCAGATGACGCTCCAACCACAACACTCTTGGGTGCTGTACTCTAGGACGTCTTCACACATGACGTCATCGGCCGGTATACTTCGCTCCTATCACCCCTCTTCCTCCCCTTTTGTCACCATCGGCAATGGTCACTCTCTTCCTGTCTAATGCCGAGGTGACTTCTCTCTGTCTACATCCACCACTAACCTCCCCCTACGCAATGTACTTATCGTCCCTTCTCTTATTCACAATCATATATCAGTTCGCCAATTCACAAGAGACAACAACTGCTCTATTGAATTTGACGCGTTTGATTTTTCTGTGAAGGATATCCCAACCCGGCGACAGATGCTTCGCTGCAATAATAGCGGAGACCTCTACACCATTTCCGCTGCGCCGTCCACTCCACACGCCAGCGTCGCCCTCTCCACCAACCTTTGGCACCTTCGCCTCGGCCACCCTGGCCCCGACGCTGTCGCCACCCTCCGTCGCAGCGCCTCCATCCGATGTACTCACAGCAGCTCCACAGTTTGCCACTTATGTCAACTTGGCAAACATGTGCGTCTGCCCTTTTCTAGTTCTCTCTCCTGTACCTCGCGTCCATTTGAACTTATACATTGTGATGTATGGACGTCTCTAGTTAAAAGTGTCTCCGGTAATCAGTATTATCTCGCTATACTTGACGATTACACACACTATTGCTGGACCTTCCTGCTCATCCACAAATCCGAGGTCGTCTCTCACCTTACTCACTTCGTCACATATGTGTCCACTCAGTTCGACCTCCCCATCAAGGCTTTACAAGTCGATAACGGTACGGAATTCGTCAACCATACCGTTACAAACCTCCTCACCTCGCAGGGCATGCATCTCCGGCTCTCCTGCCCCTACACCTCTCCTCAGAACGGCAAAGCCGAGCGCTTTCTTCACACCCTCAACAACATCAGTTGCACCATGCTACTTCACGCCCACTTACTCGCCACTTATTGCGCCGAAGCTCTGGCTACTGTGACGTACCTTCTCAATCGGCGCCCATGCTCCTCCATTCAAAACAATGTTCCCTATGCCATTCTCTACCGCACGGCGCCTGACTACTCCCACCTTCGCGTTTTCGGGTGTGTCTGCTACCCAAATCTCACCGCCATAGCTTCCCACAAACTCGCTCCCCGCTCTACCGCCTGTATTCTCCTCGGCTATCTCACCTCTCACAAGGGATACCGATGTCTCGACCTTTCCACCCGACGGGTCATCATCTCTCGTCACGTCATTTTTGACGAGACATGTTTTACCTTCGGTCTATTTCATCCGAGATCCTCCTCTAGTGATCTCGACTTCCTCCTCACCAACACCGTGCCGACCAGGTCTCCTCCACTGTCATCTCCATCGACCCCCTCATCGGCCGCTGCTGAGGATTTATCCTTCACATATCTCACCACTACTCGGTCCGATGTCCCCACCATCGGACCCCCATCGGACTCACCTCCATCGGCCGATACCGATCCTATTTATCCTTCAGCCGATACCGTTCCCTCTCCATCGGATACCCCACTTCCATCGGCTCCTCAGTTTCCATCGGCTCCCTCCATCCTATTGGCTGATCCATCTCTATCGGACCGATCGGAATACTCGGCCCACCCGACCTCATCGGCTCAGGCCGATCTAATTCCTCCTTTTCCTCTCGTCTACAGTCGCCGACTCGGAGCCAATGACGCCCCTACCCGACCAGTTCTTCTCATTACTCCCGCACCCCCATTGGCTCCAGTTCCCTCCACCTCTCACATGGTCACCCGCTCTCAGACCGGGTCTCTCCGCCCCACTCAGCGCTACGGTCTCTCCGTTGTCCATAGCTCTATCTCGCCCATCCTGGCGACTTCTCGCTCAACCCTGGCCGACCCTCAGTGGCACGCGGCTATGGCCGACGAGTACAAGGCCCTAATGGATAACAAGACTTGACGCCTCGTTCCCCGACCTCCCGGCGCCAACATTGTGATCGGTAAGTGGATTTTTAAACACAAATTCCACGCCGATGGCTCCCTTGCCCGTCACAAGGCTCGCTGGGTAGTCCGGGGTTTCTCCCAACGACCCAGTGTCGACTACGACGAGACCTTTAGTCCCGTTGTTAAACCCGCCACCATCCGAGTCGTCCTCACCTTGGCTGCCTCTCGCTCCTGGCCAATCCATCAACTAGACGTGAAGAACGCTTTTCTTCACGGCCACCTGACGGAAACAATCTACTGCTAGCAGCCCCTAGGCTTCGTCGACCCTTCTCGTCCCGACGACGTCTGTCTCCTTCAACGCTCTCTCTACGGCCTCAAACAAGCCTCTCGTGCCTGGTACCAGCGCTTTGCTGCCTATCTTTGGCACATCGGCTTCGTGGCCTCTGCGTCCGATAGTTCCCTGTTCACTTTCTATATTGGCTCCGCCACTGCCTATCTACTTCTCTATGTCGATGACATTGTCCTTACAGCGTCTTCGACATCTCTTCTCGATCAGATCATGGCCAGACTCCACTCTGAGTTCATCATGATTGATCTTGGTCCTCTCCACCATTTCCTTGGCATCTTCGTAACCCGTTCCTCCCATGGGCTCTTTCTTTCCTAACGCCAGTACGCCATCGACCTCCTCCAACGTGCGGGCATGGCCGATTGTCACCCTACGACCACCCCGGTCGACACTCGAGCCAAACTCTCCGCTGCCGATGGCGTCCTCATTGCCGATCCCTCTCACTATCGGAGTCTTGCCGGGGCTCTCTAATACCTCACACTCACCCAGCCCGACCTCAGGTACACTGTCCAGCAAGTGTGCCTCTTCATGCACGCTCCGTGCAAATCTCACCTCGCGCTGCTCAAGCGCATCCTACGCTACGTGAAGGGCATCCTCTCCAGCGGGTTGCATCTCAGCTCTAGCCCCATCAATTCTCTCACCGCGTACTCCGACGCGGACTGGGCAGGCTGCCCCGACTCTCGACACTCTACATCCGGCTACTGCGTTTACCTCGGTGACACTCTCGTATCCTGGTCCTCAAAATGCCAGACTACAGTGTCCCGGTCCAGTGCCGAAGCCGAGTACCGCGCCGTCGCCTACGCCGTCGTCGAGTGCTGCTGGCTTCGTCAGCTTCTCCAGGAGCTCCGTGCGCCCCTCTCCACCGCGACCGTCGTCTACTACGACAATATCAGTGCCGTCTACATGACCGCCAACCCAGTCCATCACCGACACACCAAGCACATCGATATCGATATCCATTTTGTCTGTGACAAGGTCGCATTAGGATAGATTCGGGTGCTCCATGTGCCATCGACACATCAGTTTGCCAATAAATGACTAAAGACCTGCCCATGCCTTTATTCACCAATTTTCGGTCTAGTCTCTGCGTCCGTTCTACTTCCGCTGTGACTGCGGGAGGTGTTAGACAGACCACTGGCCTAGGTTGTATATATATAGACTTGACCCCCTTTGTATACGCTCGGGGTCTTAGTCACTGTACACATTCTATAGAATGAAACTCTATAACCTGATGTGTTACTTTAAGTACGACGGAATGCACGACGGAATGCACTATAACATTCTTTTGCTTAAGATGTGTATCTGCAAGTTCGGAGCAGTATGGTGCTTGAATTGTTGAGTTACTGTGTTTCTTTTCAGTTGTTAACTATGTCTTTGTTTATGAGCTGCAACTTTTCAAGGACATAATTGCAGAATTTCTGTGTAATGATACTTTTCTTTCTAGCAAACCTGTCACTTTGAATTAAAAGTTGAAACTCTGGGCTTGACCAGAAATTTAAATATCCCTGATTTGCATCTGCAATAAAGTTGAAAGGACTATCTCGCGTGTTCAGTCCAAAAATAAGATGTGCCTTCAACATCTATTCCCGCCTAGCTGGCTGCTCAATTGGGCAATTGGTGTTAAAGAGGAGTTTTAGTTATATTTTCTTTATTTGTTTCATATTGCTCATCTTCGAGTGACATTGCTGGTCATTAGGTAGGTATTATGCATGAATGCATCTGGAATTACTGTTGCTTAGTCCTTAGTCTTCATTCTTTATCATTGATCATGGTCAGTTTAATGGTGCATAATATTATTGGAGTAGAAGCTGCTCAGGACCTTATTCAGTACTTGCAGAGGAGAGGTTACATTGATCCATTGAAGGGCAATGAAAACCTGCAATCATCTAACCTCCAGCCTTATGTGAAGCCTTCTGCTGAAGCTGGGCCTACCCAAACCAAGAAGCAGACACGTACACAAAAGGATACAGCAGCATCTTCTTCTGGCCAGAGCTTCTGGCCAGAGTTCCAAGAGTCAACCAGAGATTACTGAACCCCGAGTTGCCTCCAAGAGAGGTTCAAAAAATAAAGGAGTAAAGGCCATCTCCCTTGCTGGGCAGCGAAGGGTTCTATTGTCTTCAAGCAGGGGAAGCCTTGTTCATGCCAAGCACGCCAGCACAGCCTTGTCAGCAACTGCTTATCATGTGGCAAAATCGTGGTGTGTGAACAAGAGGGCGAGGAACCATGCAGTTTCTGTGGTGTGCTTGTTTTAATGGAAGGAAGAACATATGCTGGTTTAAGTGATGTTAGAATCCCTCTTTAGGAAGCAGAAGCTGCAGCTGAAGCGTATGCAAAGAGGCTTGTTGACTATGACAGAAACTCTGCAGCAAGGACTAAAGTTTATGATGATCAAAGTGACTACTTTGAAATGGAAGGAAACAGTTGGCTTTCCTCAAAGGTAAACTGTCTTTTATTCTTTCTACTTTATATTTGCAATTCATTCCTGATGACTCATTTAAACCATATGGAACAATGCTAAGTTAGGTCTCAATTTTTCCCACTTCAGGAAAAATCAGACCTAAAGAAGCAGCACGAGGAATCTCAGGAAACAGCTGAAAAGGATAAAGAAAAAGTGTCTGTCACATTTGATTTGGTGGGCCGCAAGGTAATATAATGTTGTTCCTGTCATACAGCATCTAATTTGCTAAAGCTCTAAGCAAAACATTTGGATGAGGACCTAATCTTGCCACTGTTTCCGAGAGGTAATTTTGAACAAGGACGAAGCCACTGTGGTGGAATCCGAGCACCGGATCTTGAGACCACCTGGAGAGAAGGATCAGATCCACCGCATGCAAGCCAACCCCACAATCAGAGAGCAGCCTGTGTTCATTGAAACAGGGCCGGTGAAGCCGAAAACTGACGACAGAGTACGACGGAGCAACGGACTCGCCAAGAATGGCCTTTGCCTGGAGGTAACGGGTAGCAGCACGACGACTAGGACCTCCAGAGCTTCTTCGGTGGCAAGATGAAGAAGTGTGATCATCTGGCGTACAGTTCTTTCGGCCAACCCCGCGAAGGGGACGACTTCGACTGCTCCCAAGATTTTGATTGAGCCTAACTTGCTTGTGGATGGTGATGGTCGCAGTGTGCCTTGATATTGTAGGTATGTATGGCGTCCCCAGTTTTACTGTTCCCACTGGTTGGATGGCTTGTTGAGTTCAGTTTTCTCCCAGAGGATTTAAAATACAGTCCAGGCTGTTAAAATGCTATGAATACATCCCACATCCAACTTTTTTTCCAAGGATACTTTGGAACCTATTGAAAGGTGAGAGTGACACATTCGCTTCTTTCTTCTTGTGTTGCCCACCTTGCCCCCTTCCAGTTCCTGTTCTTTGTTTTTCTTTCGGAAATAATAATCGAAGGATAGCTGCTAGATTGGATAACTGGAGGCTCGAGAAGAACAGAGAAGTAAAGGAAAAAATGAAACAAAATGTCAAGTCGAAGCCTAGGCCATGTTGGAAATAACGGCAATTCGGCCCGTCCCATTTGGAAAACGGATCTCAAACTGTAGCTATCAACCCAGTCTATCGTAGACAACGATTGATCAGGCCCAGCACATTAGCCCATGTTTTAATGGGCTAAGAGTCCGGTCCATCCTCTTTGATTGGCCGAGTTCAAAGAAACACTTGAGGAATAGCCAGAATTTGGGCCTTTGCAATAAGGCCAGGGCGACAGATACACTGGGCAGCGGCACGCACAGCACGAGCAGATTAATTGTTGCCTATTGTTGTTGCAAGTACCCTCGAGAAGGGGTAACAAAGTTCCATGGCATCAGATGACATGAGCACGTAGACAACGAGACGTACAGCCGTAAGGGAAGAAACTGCACCCACCGAGGTGCCGATTTCCACTTCGAACAATTATAGAACACTTAATCAAAGTAGCGTTGTTGCTTTATATACACACCACGTTACTCCCGGGCCGGCAAGCAAAACGCACAAGCGAAATCCGGAGAGCAAACTGGGAGAGACCCAAATGCGCCCTTGCACTCTACTAGTACACTCGCATACGAACAAATGTATCTGGTTCTGCACTTGACAGTAGCAGCGGCCTCCAATGAAGCCTTGGGCGATTCGAGCAAATGGGCAAGCCTCTGAGGCAAGTCACTCCTCGGCAGGCATCTTCCAAGGCTGTGGTTCGTGCTGCGGTGTGGCGGGCGAATCCGGTGCAATCGTAAAATGCACTCCGGTTCCTTGCCCAGACTGAAGAATGAATGCCACCTCTGTTGCTGCTAAGGCAGCCGCCTCCTGAACAAACACGCATTGAGACAAACGCATAAAAAATAAGATAAGGCCAAGGAAATAACTTCAGTCCAAGAGCTGACAGTATTCTTGAAACTAGTCATGTTCAAATATCTATTGCATTATGCAATAACTCTATCAATGAAAGCAATTCGAAACTTTCCCTCTAAGATGAATATCCACTCAGGCGGTTTCCAAGATAGTTGATGACCATTTCAGGAGAACTTCACCCAGAATCAGTAGCCTAACTAGTTCTATGACCTCACATATGATGAGGAACAGAGCAGATGATGAACTAAAAAGTTCAAAATTCAAATAGGCATGAACAAACAAATAGGTCAACTCAAATGCAAATATCTGAAGAACAAGGCAATAACAAAGAAAATTACAAGGCATTCCAAGTTCTAACAAATATAAAATAATAGAAGAAAATAATCTAAATCGCCTGCATGATAACATACTGACCTGTCGCTGTCTGCGGCACTGCAAGATACTAACCGCCCAAGCCATAATATAGAATGGTAGCAGAAAACCAGCAGCACGCAGTAGAAAAAGCTATCAAGTAATGGAGCATCAATACCAACTTCCAATGACAATGTACAACAAAACAATCATAACCAGATATTTAAAGAGCATTCTTTCACTCACTGAAAACATTGCAGAAGTATCATCGTCATCTTCATCAGTTAAGAGTCAGTGCATGTCTCAATAGTAACAGAGCCATTAATTGGACATAAGAAAAGGTAAATAAGCAAGAACTTCCATTATGTGTGCAATCAATATAAATACATCTGTTGTCTCAAAAAATATGTAAATACATTTGTACAGCAGAAAGTAGGAACTCACAACTAGAGCAGCAGAGCGACAAAAGGCAGCAGTGCTGGCATTAGTGGCAGAGTAATCATAGTATTCAGCTTCCATAATGTGGTTCTGTGCAACTGCAAGGATCCTAGGATCACGCAAGTCAAATGCAGTACCAGTAATGGTCCAGCCACCACTGTACACTCCAAAAGAAACACTCAGCTTTAACAAATCTTGGATTTGAAGCGGAGCCAAATAAGGCCATACAAAGTCAATCCAGTAGATTTTTTTGTACATTTCATTATGATGTACATTATCCTCATGGTAGCACAATGTGGTGTTGGTCCATGATAAAACGACATTATGGTTTTCACCAAACAAGTACGAAAAATGACCGTTCTCTCTTTTCTACTAAAAAAGGTTTCTTTTGAAACAAAGGTCTTTTGAAGGATTTTCATCAGAATTGAACTAATCCCTACAAAAATCCTGAGTTTCAAAGGAGTAACTAACCCCCATAAAATCCTGTAAAAAATTCGTAAGTTCCAAAGGGGCCCTTACCATGACGAACATGCAATACAATGGCTGTAAATCTGGCACCTGTTCAGCTTCAGAAACCAGCACCAGTGGCTACTACAATACAACAGTCTTCACACACACGCTATTTGTGCATCAGTTTCAAGAATGAGGACGGAGTGTGTAGGCATAGTGGCAAACGAAGGAAACAGAGCGTCCCAAATTCCAATTTAAGAGAGCCTTTGCCACTGCAGAATTGAGCGCATGCTGTATTGCTGTCCTGAAGATGAAGTGAACCTTTTCATGAATTTGACTACTTCATCGGGACAGCTACCGCTCATAAGTTACCGTCTAAGTAAAAGAGTTTAAAATCATACAATTTAACATAAGTACCTGGTTAATGATGGTAACTAGGCTTCTTGCTTGTCCTTGTTGAGAGCTTCAGAAATTGCCAGGTTTAATTAAATATTCATCTCCCAATATGGGAACTTCACCGGTATAGCAACAACATGAAGAATGATCAATAGAACTTGTTGTGCTCTTCATTTTATAATCACCGGTATAGCAACAACATGAAGAATGATCAATAGAACTTGTTGCGCTCTTCATTTTACAAGTGCGACGCTTGGTTGGCTAGTTTAGAGCAAAATGATATGACAGGCTCTAGACCATTCAACGCAAGCAAGTGCATCGCCAACAAAAAGAATGCATGCAATTTGAAAGCTAGTCAGCATCATCAGTAAATAAGATTGGGTCAATAGGTTCGCATTTTCTCATGTTGAGATTCAATTCATGGAGAATCCTACAAGCCCCATGAAATTCAGGGCAAGAATCATCCCCAAAGATGAACCGATGCACCCTTCCTCCCACCTCAACACAACTCTCTCCCGCAACCTTCTTCATCCCTCCTTCCCTCATCACCCTCCTTGCCTTCGCTGCCTCGTCCCATGATCCAATTTCACAGTAGATGTTTGAAACCATCACGTAGTTCCCACTTCTCTGGGGCTCTAGCTCCAGCAGTCTGCCCTGTACCTTGTCAATAATCTCAATGCAGTCCTTGGAGCTATGAAGCTGGCAGGCGGCCAATAATGTCCTCCAAACAACTGGGTCAGCCTCAACTGGCATTCCTACAACAAAGTCATAAGCTTCTTGGAGGAGACCATTTCGCCCTAAGACATCAACCATGGCACTGTAGTGTGTCATCATCGGCATGATGCCATAGACATGCTGCATTTCATGGAAGAACCGGCGCCCCTCATCAACCAGGCCAGCATGGCTACATGCGCAAAGCAGCCCGAGAAATGTGATATAATTGGGCGTAACCATTGAGAGTTTCATCCTGTCAAACAGCTCCAGTGCTTCCTGAGCCAAACCATTCTGTGCAAACCCTACAACCATTGCAGTCCATGTCCAGACATTTCGCGCTGGCATCCTTTTGAACAAGCGCAAGGCATAACTTACCGAGCCACACTTGGAGTACATGTTCACTGCCGCTGTCCCAAGCTGAAGCGTCGTGTCCAGCCTCCGGGCGACAACTTGCCCATGCGCCCACTTGCCGAGCGCAAGGTTGCCCAGCTCGGCCGCGGCGGACAGCATGACCACGAACGTGGTCGGGTCCGGCACGGAACCAGCCTCTAGCATTTCCGAGAACAGCTTAATGCACAGTTCGTGGCGGTCGTTGCCTGCGCAGGCAGTGAGCGCGGTGTTCCAGGACACGACGGTCCGCCGCGGCATTTCGTCGAACACCTGTATGGCGCGCTCCAGGTGGCCGCAGGCCGAGTACGCGGCCATGAGTGCGTTCGGGACATAGACCACCGTGGAGGCGAGGCCGTCCTTGACGGCTTCCGAGTGCACGGAGCCGACAAGCGGGAGGGATCTCGGGGCGAGGCGCGCAAGGGCCTTGAGGACGTGCGGGAGAGTGTGCGCGTCGGGGCGGAGGCCCCCGCGGCGGAGACGGAGGAGGAGGCGGGCGGCGGTGGATGGGTCGGGCGAGGAGGCGAGCGGGGGCAGAAGGAGGTTGAAGAGGTCGAGGGACGGGGAGGGGAGGGAGAGGAGGAGACGGTGGGCCAAGGGGAGGTGGAGGTGGGGGTTGGGCTGCGAAATGAGGCGGCGGAGGAGGACGGGGCCGAGGGAAGGGAAGCGGCCGGAGGTGAGGAGATGCGCGTGGATCTGCCGGAGATGGGGGACGGTGGCGGCGCCGGCGATGAGGGCGTGGAGAGCGGCCATGCCATGGAGGTCCGCGGCCACGCTCGACGCTCGGCGATTTGGTCGTCGAGGAAAGCACGCTGCGCTTGCTCTGTTGGGCCTTCGCCCTTCGGCCTACTTGCATTTGCATCGTTTTGTAACGTTAATTCAAGATCCATTTTCATATGACTACTTCGCTAGAGCATTTAACATCTAAAAAATTTTTCAGGTTATTTTATTAAAAAAAGGGTTTATCCTACTCCTTAACGGTATTTTTCTTTTTTCTTCTCTGTACATAAGTTGTATTTTGCAATACAATTTGCTAAGATTGATAGATATATTATAACTTATCTCTCCGTATTTTTTAGAATTTTTTATTACTATTTACATTTACATAGGTTGAGGTTGGAAGCGTCGAGATTGATTTAAACATCGAGGTTTTAAATTTTAAGCAAATAGTTATAAAAAAATTTAGAACTTCAATAGTGTCATATATGACTACAAAATTTCAGCCTAAAATAAGACCAGTAGAAAGAGAAACAAAACAGTAAAAAGCTAATAAGCAGTTTTAGATGGTAAAATGAGAAAAAAAATAGTTTAGGGGTTAAGTGTTATAATAGTGGGGGTGGAGAGAGGAGGATAAGTAAAATAGACATTTTTTTAAATGGTCGTTTTTTTTCTTTCATATTGCATGAGGATTACTTAGTTGATAAAATAAAGTCGTGAGGTAAGATATGCTTCCTCCTGTCTCCAGTAGCTTGCACCTCTATGTTCACAACCCTATTCACCACCCTCTAATTCTATAGTATCGCTATCGTCTCGACATCTGCTGTGTCTGTCGTCTCCCCGATTATCTAGAAAAACACATCTCTCTTCTCCTCCCCTAACCCCAACATCTGCTCTCACCCCGAAGCCCTATCCCCAACTAAGCATCGCTTGTAACACTGCCATCTCACCATCACATGTCACTGTCATCGCTAGAATACAAATCTTGACATGGATTCTAAAATGAGCAAATTCAACTGAGATTTTTGAGGATTTAAGGTGAATGAAATCTTACAATTTTCTAATAAAATATATGTATGCTAGGTTTTTTTTTTAAAATGGTTGGTTAATATAGCCCCAAGTCCTGTAGACACAGAAATCTAAAGACATCAACAACTATAAACAACTACAGAGTTTCTGGATCTTTACCTAATTAACCATGGAGATAGGTTTACCTTAATTAGGCTAATTTGGCTTGGAGCCAATTTTAATCCTACCAATATTTTGGTAGTGCTAAAATCTTGGCAAGTGTTGGCACTACCAAATTTTGCTAGTATAGGAAAAAAATTAGCACTAAACGAAACATCCTTATAACAATATTGAAGTTGCCAATAATTTCGTAGGATAAAAATTGGCTTTAGTTCAAACCATCCCTCAACATCTCAGAGGTTTAGAAGCAACGGAATGATATAATCAGTTGCCCCTTGCGAGTTAATAAGCAACCATGTCTTCAATTTGAGGTTCTTCTAAAAGCCTCTACATTAGTCTAGGAAATAAAATGATTGAAGTTCCTTCAGTAATAAGTTCTTAAAATTCCCATAATAATTGAAGAAAAAGAAAAATCTTGATAGCTCAATTTGCATATGGACTCCCAACATGATAAATTAATTACCCATTTGAGGCACCAAGACATCTAAAAGTGAAAGGAGTAAGTTTTTACGCAAAACTAGCGCGCCACGTCATCAACAAAATATGGATCATTCAATTTTTCCTACAACTTTCCCAGCCGTCGGATACTCTTATTGCACGTAAACAAATATAGTCCACATAGCACATTGCATACATAACACGTACAAGGAACGCGCAACGTAATTAAAGTACACAGATATAAAGAGATGGAGCGATGCAATGATGCAAATGTTCGGCTGTCCGAAGAGATCCCGTGTGCCTTGTTATCCTCTGAATACACCCTGGTTCCTCCATCGGTTCTGTGGTCGACCGCTCGTCGACACCTGTCCACATCAGCTCTCTAGCCGATCGAACAGCATCCCGAACCTATCAGCAGCCAGCCGATAGCGAGCGTCTATATCGAATTCGTTCGTCTCACTTTCTTATCAATTGCAGGGTCAAATTGACTGGCACGCTCGCAAACCTCGAGACCTAAGGACCTGGACTGGAGACAAGCAGACCTCCTAGGCCTTCGCGTGATCGAGCCGCCGTCCCTCCCCGGTCACGGGATTTTTTGGCGGCGACCACGCTTCTTGGCATGCCCGGTGGGACCAGAAGACCTTTTTCATCAGTTGAAAGTCCTTTAATTAACGGTGCTCAAATGGAGGGTAAAGAAATCAACGCAGACAATATAATCCCAGTAACGATGAAGGATTTAACTGAGGAACAGAGATACCAGGTGGAGCAGAACACAGCTAATATTCAAAAGCTTTATCTGGAGTCCTTCAGTATGCCAAAGCCAGTTTTGGAAGGAGAATCAAGCCGATCGCCGCCCATCAGTCCTCAAAAGCCACTACAGGAGATAGTTGACGAAGCTGTTCACCATGCGCTTATTAACCAATCGGGTGTACTGGTGAATACTTTGTATAACTTAATCAAGAAAACTGTGGATGGATCTATTGTTAAGGAACCTGATCAAGGGCCGATATATTTGCCGATGAAAACAGGACAACCATAAGTTACTTACGGATCCAGAAAGGATATATCGGTAAATATGTTTCCGCTAGTGCAAGAGCGGATTGGGGGGCAACATGAAGACATGATGCCAGGGTATCATCGGACGGCCTATTACGGGGGATATAAACAAGAATATCCTGATAATAACTATCAAGGAGATCATTATGGATCATGTCAGATACCAACTTCGATCCCACAATACCAAAAGAAGAATCTAAAGAAAGAAGATTGGACTGCCAGGATTGCGGAAGTTGTAAGGGAGCAATTCGGCATCAAGTCTAAAGAACAAACTTTCATGTATTGACACCCTTACCCAGAGTGGTTCGACAGAATTCTGCTATCGCACCGATTCAAAATTCCAGATTTCTCCAAGTTCTCAAGGCAAGATAATGTATCTACGATGAAACATATTAGCCGATTCCTAGATTAATGCGGGGAGGCGTCGGCTGATGAAGCTTTGAGGGTCCGATTGTTTCCATTGTCTTTATCTGGACCAGTCTTTTCTTGGTTTTCTTCGTTACCTCCAAATTCAATTAGGGGATGAGCTGATTTGGAGAAATAGTTTCATAAGTATTTCTTTACCGGACTTCAAGAGTTGAGGTTATCAGACTTAACATCGGTTAGACAAAGGCACGATGAATCCGTCCCGGAATTCATCAAACGTTTTCGAGACGTCAGAAGCCGATGCTACAGTCTCATTTTAAGTGACGGACAACTAGCCGATTTGGCTTTCCAAGGATTGTTGGCTCTGATTCAGGAGCGTTTCTCTTCACAAGAATTCGAAAGTTTGTCTCATCTACTCCAGAGAGTATCGGCTCATGAAAGCCGATTTACAGGTACCAAGAAAGAAAGGTTCCATTGGAAAGCCAATCAGCTACAGGTATACGCATCGGACTCGGATGATGAGGGATCCGATGCAGAGGTGGGACTGGTAGAATGGACCAGGAATAAAAAACCCGTATCATGTCCATGGATCAAGAAAGCAAATAAAGAAGAAAGATATGATTTTGATGTTAATAAAGCTGACAAGATATTTGATCTTCTCCTCCAAGAGAAGCAGATCCAATTGTCACCGAATCATGTGATCCCGGCTGCTGAAGAACTCAGAAAAAAGAAGTATTGCAAGTGGCACAATTCAATATCTCATCATACCAATGAGTGTAAGGTCTTCTAGCAACAGTAACAATCGGCTATCGAACAGGGGAGGATCAAGTTCGAGGACAAAAGGCCGATGAAGGTTGACGGGCAACCTTTTTCGGTGAATATGGTGATTATAGGAACCTCAAGAGATCGGTCCGATGAAAAAAGGCGCTGGAAGAGGTCAAAGGTTACTTCATCGGATTTAATCAAAAAATATTCCAACAAGAAAGGTATAATCCACACTGGGGTTGTCCCTTTTTTCAGTACTGTTGGGATCAAAACATGAGGTTGCCGTCAATCGAGGACTGTCCTGAATGCAATAAAACAGGATTTCGGTACTGTGACCAGAGCCAAACGTTGTATGATCGGCCTTCCATCACTAGGGCATCGGCATATAGCCAATTGGGGCCGATTAACGAAGGGCATGGTCAAAAGATAGTTAAGAACCAGGAGTTAAACAAAGGGTTATACTCCATGAAGAATCAGTAGTGTCCATCCGGGATTTTTACAAAGAATCAGAAGAGGAGGGCACAACGGCTGCGACATAGAGAGCAGTATAAAAGACAACGGTAGGACCATGAAGAAGCCGATCGGAGCCAGAAAATTAAAAAAGTATGGAAAGTAAAGCAAAAAGAGGAAGAGGCTGGTATATCGGCTGAGACTAACATGGCATTCTTTTTGCCAATGGAATATAAAGCATATGTATCGGATGAAGAAAGTCAAGAAGAGGATTTTGCACAATTAATATTTGAACCGAGTCAAGCCATATTTGACAAAATAGAAGAATCGAAACATCAGCACCTAAAGCCATTGTATATCAATGGATATGTCGATGGTAAGCCGATGGACATTATTTCCTAGTAAGAACAAAGGAAAATATATACGACCATCGTACATTATTTCCTAGTAAGAACAAAGGAACATATTCCTAAAGAAGTTAACTAACCAGCTAGACCTCCCTAATTGAGTAAGGTTATAATTTACAAAAATAAGCACCCTGCCGTGGAGTCCACGGCTCCCCCGCAAACCCGATTTCATCTGAATAATCTTCCAATTTGTAACCGAGTCTTCCTTTACTGCAACCTGATCGGCTTCTCCACTGTAGCTATCGGACCTTTTTTAGTCAAGCCGATCCTTCTCCTTTCTTTCCTCGGGCTTCTCGGACCTGATCCCGATTGGACAATCCCCTGTCTTCAAACCGATCCAATCTTCTACTAATCTGATCGGCTTTTCTACAGTTCTCCATCGGCTTTGTCTCAGTATCTCCATTGGCCGATGACTGCATTAAACCCTCCATCGGACCTCTCAGCCGATCGGCTTTAGCCCCATCGGATCTCCCAGCCGATCGGCTTTAGCGCCATCGGATCGTCCAGATTTTGGCGTTAACACATGCCCCTCAATTTTGGAGTTTGCCAACAGACTACAAAATTCCGAGCCGTTAGAAACCTCCGCAACCAGGATGACCCGTTAAAACCCGTGTTAATCGGCTCAGATCTCTGCCTAGGTCGTTCTTCCTCTATAAAATATATCCCCTGAGCCTTCTTCCACACACTTCTTCTCATCAAAAACCCCAAACCTCGATGAGCTTCACAGGTATCCGCAAATTTCTGCGAATCTCGACGGGCTCAGAAGACTGAAGGCGAGCTCTCGTAGATTTCTTCATCGGCTGCTACTCCTTTATTTGCGCAATGGCTTCCACATATGTAATCCCTGAGGTAACCATTATCTGCTCTTTCATCCTATGTTTTGCACGATTCTTCCCCATCCCGATTTCTCATCAGTAGTCGGGTTCTGGTTTCTGTAGGATCTTAAGAGCCAGATCACTATTCCAATCTCTAACCGCCCCGGTCACTTCTTTCTTGGCCCTATGGGTAGCGATGATCCGACTGATTTCATCAACTCTGAAACAGAAATGATCCCGTTCAAGAACTCATCCATGGCCATCACCGATTGGGCTCACAGCTTCAGATCCTGGCCTAGCAAACTCCTTGAATGGAGGAACTGGTACCTTAGGGTTTCTGCCTCCAAAAAGACTTTATGGGAGGATCTGGAAATAGACCATTGCATTAACCTTTCCTTAGCCGATATGGAAAGGAACGAACCTCTGCTTGCATCGGCTTTTTACTTCTGGTTGGACATCTTGAATGCCTTCATGTTCGGGCATGGGCCGATGACTCTCACCTTGATGGATGTTACTATGTTGACCTGCCTCAACACCACCCACTACATGAACCTTTTCAGCCTTAGATTCAAACCTAAGCATCGACTAAACACCAAGAATGTCGGAGGTTGGACTAAGTACATTTTCTTGCATAACAAATCCTTCGGCCCAGTCGATGGACGTGAACATGTAGCGTTCTTGAATCTTTGGCTGGAACGATTCTTCTTTGGTGGTTTGACTCTCGGTCCAACAACGAACATGCAATGTCTAGCAGAGCTCCTGGCTGATCACCGCCAAATTCCCCTGGGGCATTATCTTCTTAGAGCAACTTATCATCTGCTCCATCAAATTGCGACCAAGCTATCAACAGGCCATCCAGTCGGACATATCGGCGGATCCTGGTGGTTTATACAACTTTGGCTGAACGTCTACACCTCCAAAGTCATTGCCAGGCCTCCTTTCTCTTCCATGACATTCCCAACTGATTACCCAGAAGAAAACGAGGCCAGCCGACACCGATGCATTTCGCTGGGTGAAGCTTCATCGGCTCTTCCTGGAAGCAAAATGACCCCCTTTGGACTCAACCAATGGTTTAAGTGCTTCTACTACGACTTTACCAAAAAGGTCACCATCTGGTTCGTGTACGAGGATGACTCGTCCTTTCAAATGCCTTCTAGGTTTCATTCGATGAATGCCTTAGCCGATGAAGAATCGAAGACCATCTTTTTATCCTCCATAACTTTTTGTCTTCTGTCGATCGAATTTTCAATGGGCTGATCCCAACATCCATCATACGAGTTCTACCATGCTTCGGTTAGTGCTCATCAGTTGGGCTTCGACCAACTCCCCATCGGCTTGTTCTTCATCGGTAAGCTCCGAGCGTGCGGAGAAGTGAAAAGCAGTTTGGAGTATGACCGACTTAGTTTGATGACATCGAACTTGTCCTTAGGGACTATCTCCACCTTCAAGCCATGCATATCCAATACCAAAATCTTCGCTCGATGGTGGTCAGAATGGGGAAGGCACTTGTATAGTCTATCGGCTAAACATTATTGCCTTCGCCTCAATCCCGACTACGTGGAATCCGATGAAGAGGTAATCCTTCTTTCACTATCATGTCTTCATCGTATTGAATTTCAACTGTATCTTAATTCCCGTGATTCCACAGGCTGGCAACAAAGACGCACCTTCGACCAGCGCAAGTGGTCGGCCGATTATCTATCAACCTCCATTGGCCAGATCCCTCCTTAAGCAAAGCGGTCCACCTCCATCGGCTCTCCTCCGAGTGTCATAGGTGTTAGGGTCAAAGCGCAAGAAACCGGCTGCTCGATCGGTTTCTAAGAGACGGAAACCCGATGCCGATGTTGTCATCGTTGCATCGGCTTTGCAAAGCCCTTCTCCTGTGGCAATTCTAACTCCTCCCGTATCTCCGCTGGTAGGTGTCAGCATCAATTTTCTGTTGCCTTTGTTTTATCCTGACACCTTCGCTTTCCAGCCAGAACCATCGGCTCCTGAGGTCCAAACATCGGACCCTGTTACTGGGGCTGAGCCGATGGTATCCTCTGAAGTTTTGGCATCTACTCACACTGCCCCACATCAAGCTGATACCCGCGCAAGAACTGCTCCCACTGTCTCTCAGGTACGTCCATCATACATGTCATTTTTCTTGACTTATGATCTCCATGATTTCTAATGTTGCTATGCAGTCACTAGCCGATCTGTTCTCCTTTGACATTGGCAAATACCTAGAAGCAGAGGAAGATTCAGCCACCAGCACAGCGACCGAACCATTTTTGCCAGCTGATGCACGTGAGCAGTTGTTAGATATTATGTATTGGCTGGAGGTTCCGATTGACTCGCTGGTGGAAGATTGCGGGTCGATCTGGGGAAGACTTGCAGAAATTCAACACCTCCTACCTGCGGAACTGTTGGATGCACTCACGCTTGCTGCTTACTTGGAATTCCAAAGGACCCAGCTGACTGCATCAAGACGACGCATAGCCGATCGCGCTGAGCAAAGCCACCTGGCTCACAATGGTCGGCTGACTGCCCTTGATGAAAAGAAGAAACTTGATGAAATGTCAGCTGACCTTCAACACGCCAACACTAAGCTTGGCCTCTCGAAGAAATGAGAAACCAATTTGATGGCGAAACTTGACAAGGTTCGTGAAGACATCAATTCCACTAAGTCCCATCTCATCGGCCTACCAAAGTCGATCCAAAACCAAGAGGCCAAGGTAGCAGACAAAGTACGGCTAGCGGTTCGCCGGCACAAGAACTTGAAAACTATCCCCGAATCAGACGAGGATGACATCCACGCTATCAATGATATAGATCAAATCCGTCTGCGTGCGATCGAGGCCATTAAGAAATTCTTATAAAATTTTAGCCTCGGAGAAATCCAGATGTCATCTTGAACATTAACTTTTTGCAGTAAACTTCAATCAGCTTGATCAACAAAAGTTGTGTAAATATATTTTCTAAAGGTGATATCTCCACGATATCGGCTATGTGTAACTGATACAAACTATATCGGCTTCCGTACATTGTCCATCGGCTATGCTCCAGCCGATCACACGGATGATACCGTCAGTTGGTACTACCTCTGAAACCTTATCTGTTTTGAATCGGCTATGCTCAGCCGATTTAGGTGCCTACCCAAACGCTAGGATAATACTTTTTCAAATATTTGCCATTAAACGCTTTGGTAAACTTCTCTCCTTCAAGACTTTCCAATATGTAAGCATTGCCAGGCACACATCGATTGATCCGATAAGGTCCTTCCCAATTCGGTGACCATTTTCCAAACTTATTATCCCTAGATCCAATCGGCAAAATTAACTTCCAAACGAGATCTCCTTCAGAAAAGGATTTGGTCATTACTTTTTTGTTATAATGTCTAGCGACCTTAGCCTTGTTTTTCTTGATCTTCTTAAATGCTTCTAACCGATTCTGAGTCAAATCATCAAGCTCATTGGTCATCAACGTGTAATAATCATCGGCTGTCAACTGATCCTGTAAAGACACCCTCCTGGAGCCGATGTTAACTTCCCATGGAAGAACTGCTTTATGACCGTATACCAACTGATATGGTGGCACCTGGGTAGATCCATGACACATCATCCGATAGGCCCACAACGCATCGTTCAAAGTGACATGCCACCTCCGTGGTTGTTCATCAGTCTTACTCTTGATCAATTTTATTAAACTCTTGTTAGAAGCTTCCGCCTGTCCATTAGCTTGAGCATAATATGGTGACGAGTTTAGCAACTTAATCCCCATACTAGCAGCAAACCCTTGAAACTCTTCTAACATAAAGATAGAACCCTAATCAGTGGTAATTGTCTATGGAATTCCAAATCAATGTATGATATGTCCCTTGATGAATTCAGTCGCGTCCCTAGAAGTAACCTTCTTCAAGAGAATAGCTTCTACCCACTTTGTAAAGTAGTCTGTTGCCGCCAATATGAACTTATGACCTTTACTGGATGAAGGATAAATCTGGCCGATCATGTCAATTCCCCAACCTCTAAACGGCCATGGCTTGACTATCGGATTCATAACCGACGCTGGAGCTCGTTGCACATTCCTAAACTTCTAACAATCTTGGCAGCCCTTGTAGTATTTAAAACAATCCTCCAGCATACTCGGCCAAAAGTATCTAGCCCTCCTCATCATCCATCTTATGTTATGAGTTGATTGATGGGCTTCACAGATGCCCTCATGCACCTCGCTCATCACCAACGCGGCTTCTTCAGCACCCAAACATCTCAAGAGCACTCCATCGACTGATCGATAATACAACTCTTCATCAAGTAGAATGTACTTAATAGCCTTGTACCGAAGCTTCCTGGAAATCGATCTTGATGGATTCTGCAAATACTGAATGATCTCCCATCTCCAATCATCGGCTTCCATATGGCTCTCGATATCGGCTATCTCAACTTCCACTCTACTGTTCAGCCGATACCCTGAAGCAATCTGAGCAAGATCATTGGTCTCCGTGTTTTGCTCTCTAGGAATATGATCTAATGTCACTATCTTGAAATCCTTTAACAACTGTTTACATTTTTCATAGTATGACTTTATAATTTCATCCTTGCATTCATATTCCTCAGATAATTGTTTGATTACCAACAAAGAATCCCCAATAACCTCTATTGTATCGGCTCCAATTTCTCTCAGTAGCTAAAGTCCCTTGAGTACTGCCTCATGTTCTGCTTGGTTATTTGTACTATACGGTTTGATTGTGAAGGCAAATTCGAAACTTGTCCCCCGAGGTGAAATAATCACCAAACCGATACCAGATCCATGTTTACAAACCGATCCATCAAAGAATAACATCCACGGGATCGGCTCCACATAATTCTCTTGGACTCCTCTATACTGTACAATAAAATCGGCTACCGCTTATCCCTTGACTGCCTTAGCCGATTCATACCTTAGATCGAACTCCATCAGAGCGAATATCCATTTACCAACCCGCCCCCTCAAGACTGGAGCCGATAGCATGTATTTGATCACATTGGCTTTGCAAAGCACTGTACACTCAGCCGATAGAAGATAATGCCTTAATTTTGTACATGAGAAATACAAATATAGGCATAACTTTCCATAGCAGGATACCTAGTCTCAGCATCTAGAAGTCGTCGTCTTAAGTAAAATACTACTCGTTCTTTTGACTCAAACTCTTATACAAGCACTGATCCGATTGACTTCTCATCAGCTGACAAATATAATTTGAATGGTATTCCCTTTTGCGGTGGAATCAGCACTGGTGGAGAATTCAAGTATTCCTTAATATGATCAAAGGCTTTTTGCTGGTCATCACCCCACACAAACTCTTGATCGGCTCGTAACCTTAATAAAGGAGTGAATGACTCAATTCTTCCCGATAAGTTCGAAATAAATCTCCTTATGAAATTGAGTTTGCCGATCAAGAACTGCAGCTATAGTTTGTTGCTGGGTGGCTTGATGGTCTAAATGGCCCTGATGCTTTGTTGACTGACTTCAATTCCTCTCTCATGCACCATGAAACCCAAAAATTGTCCAGCCGATACGCCAAAAGCACACTTGTGAGGATTTATTTTAAGTTCGTATTTCTTCGTCCTCTCAAGCACTTTTCGTAGATCAGCTATATGTTCTTCAATACTTTTGGATTTCACCACCACGTCATCAATGTATATCTCCACCAGCTGTCCGATAAGATCATGGAACATGTAGTTCATGGCTCTTTGATAGGTAGCACCAGTATTCTTCAATCCGAAAGTCATGACTACCTACTCGTATAAACCAATAGCTCTAGTACACCTAAATGCAGTCTTGTGGATATATTCTTCGGCCATGAAAATTTGATTGTAGCCTGCATTTCCATCCATGAAACTAATAATCTTGTGACCAGATGCAACGTCAATTAATAAATCTACCATCGGCATCGGGTATTCGTCTTTAGGGGTTACCTTGTTCAAATCTCGGAAGTCGATGCATATTCGTAACTTTTCATTTTTCTTTTTCACTAGGATAATATTGGATACCCATTCGGCATATCGACATGGTCTAATGAAATTTGCATCGTATAACTTCGTGATCTCCACCTTAATTTCATCGTGCCACTCTGCTTTGAATCTCCTTTGTGGCTGCCTAAATGGCCGATATCCCGGTTTGATAGGAAGCCGATGTTCCACAATCGATCGGTTTAATCCTGGCATCTCATGGTAGTCCCAAGCAAAGTATTCCTAGAATTCCTTTAATAAATTTATCAGCTTTTCTTGGAATTCAACACATAGATTTTTACTAATGTACGTCGGTCTCGACCTGTCTCCTGGTCCTATGTCTATTTGTTTCAACTCATCGGCCGACGTAAAACCTTGCCCTAACTTCCCTTCGGAGTTTTCTAAAGTTCCCATGGAAACAATGGATCCGAGTCGACTTGCTGAATCGGCCTTGTTCCTTTATCAGTCACCTCCAGGAAATTTTCCACCCATGTTTGTCCAGATAGACAGTTGAATCCATCAGCTTCCCAGAATGGCACATTAGTTGTTGCCACGCTAGTCGACGGATCGGCCGTGATTACTTCAACTCTGTCTCCTTGCCATTGTATGAGGCTTTGATGCATTGTTGAAAGAATACAACAGTTGGCATGAATCCAATCCCTGCTAAGGAGTAGGCTATACGACCCCTTACTATCGATGACAAAAAATATAGTAGGCAATGTCTTACTTCCAACCGTTAGCTCCACATTCAATACTCCTTTGATTTCTGATGGATTACCTCCGAAGTCTTTCAACACCATATTTGTCTTGACTAAGTCTCCAGCCGTTTTACCCAATTTGCGGTATGTAGAATACGGCATCAAATTGACGGCTGGGCCTCCATCAACTAGCATCTTTGCCATCGGCTTATCATCAACATATCCGTTGATATACAATGGCTTTAGGTGCCGATGTTTGGATTCTTCTGGTTTGTCAAATATGGCTTGACTCAGTTCCAATATTAATTGGGCAAAATCCTCTTCTTGACTTTCTTCATCTGATACATATGCTTTATATTCCATTGGCAAAAAGAATACCATGTTAGCCTGAGCCGATGTACCAGCCTCTTCCTCTTTTTGCTTTACTTTCCATACTTTTTTAATTTTTTGGTTCCGATCGGCTTCTTCATGGTCTTGCCGTTGTCTTTTATACTGCTTTCTATGTCGCAGCCGTTGTGCCCTCCTCTTCTGATTCTTTGTAAAAATCCCGGATGGACACCACTGATCCTTCATGGAGTATAACCTTTTGTTTAACTCCTGGTTCTTAACTGTCTTTTGACCATGCCCTTCGTTGATTGGCCCCAATCGGCTATGTGCCGATGGCCTAGTGATGGAAGGCCGATCATACAATGTTCGGCTTTGGTCACAGTATTGAAATCCTGGTTTATTGTATTCAGGACAGTCCTCGATTGACGACAACCTCATGTTTTGATCCTAACAGTACTGAAAAAAGGGACAACCCCAGTGTGGATTATACCTTTCTTGTTGTGTTGTGGCTCGTCTTTCTTCGTCCTGTAGTCTGGAATATTTTTTGATTAAATCCGATGAAGTAACCTTTGACCTCTTCCAGCGCCTTTTTTCATCGGACCGATCTCCTGAGGTTCCTGCAATCACCATATTCACCAAGAAAGGATGCCCGTCAACCTTCATCGGCCTTTTGTCCTCGAACTTGATCCTCCCCTGTTCGACAGCCGATTGTAACTGTTGCCGGAAGACCTTACACTCATTGGTATGATGAGATATTGAATTGTGCCACTTGCAATACTTCTTTTTTCTAAGTTCTTCAGCAGCCGGGATCACATGATTTGGTGGCAACTGGATCTGCTTCTCTTGGAGGAGAAGATCAAATATCTTGTCAGCTTTGTTAACATCAAAATTATATCTTTCTTCTTTATTTGCTTTCTTGATCCATGAACATGATACGGGTTTTTTATTCCTGGTCCATTCTGCCAGTCCCACCTCCACATCGGATCCCTCATCATCCGAGTCCGATGCGTATACCTGTAGCTGATCGGTTTTCCGATGGAACCTTTCTTTCTTGGCACCTGTAAATCGGCTTTTATGAGCCGATACTCTCTGGAGTAGATGAGACAAACTTTCAAATTTTTGTGAAAAGAAACGCTCCCGAATCGGAGCCAACAATCCTTAGAAAGCCAAATCGGCTACTTTGCCCACCACTTTTCGGTAGCTAGGACCCGTTGAGCTTTGGCTAGGCTACCTTTGGCTTCGGCATCTTCTTGCACGCCTCGACAACACCTTCCCTGAGCTTAGAGATCGTCGAAATACCAACGACCATTGGAGCCTAAGGCTTCCTCACTGTCAACCATCTTTGTCACCCTCTTGTCGCTACGCCTGCTTAGTGAGGACTTCCATGTCCTCTCCCTCCTGTTGGCACCGTCCATGACTTCTTTGTCACGTCGATGGTCATTGGCGATAACCATTTAGGCTCAGGCGCTGCCTCTCTCTGGCCTTGCTTGCGTGGCAACCACATCGACGTGCTCACCTGCGTGTGTAGCCAGCGCGGTCGACACATGGGCCCATAAACAGTGTCCTAGACAATCTTGGCGGTTCATCCATAGGCCAATCCAAGCCATTCATCTCTCTGGCCACCTCGGTGAACTTGGTCATGGTGAACCAACTTTACTACGCCGACAAGGAAAGAGGGACGGGCCCATAAACGGTGTCCTAGACAATCTTAGTCATTCATCCGTATGCTGATCCAAGCCATTCGTCCCTCTGACTGTCTCGATGAATTTGGCTCATGGTGAACTGAGACTCTGGCACATAGGGTCTGTGAACTCCTCTCTCCTTGTTGACAGTAAAGTTAGTTTTCTTTAGAAAAACAAATCAAGAATTCAAAAATATCATTTAAATAGTCATATCTTAATTGTTTAAACTCATAATAAACCCACTCAAGTCTATAATTTTTCCTAAAAATGCATGAAACTCATTTATATACTTTGTTGCTTCTATGTGGTTTTCTTAGCCTATTTTATTATTATTTGCATATGTCATGTATATTCCATTGTTTTAAAAGATCAGTTGTTCATCACCGTGGACACTGGAAATTTTGTAAGTAATCAAGGTAAGTATATCATATCTTAAACATGTTGAATCCTATTATTACAAAAATTATATTATTTTACTATTATTATATTGTTTTTATAAAGTATATCATTCATTGTTGTTAATTTAACTTGATTTAACTGTTACTATTTTTATGCACTTTGTTATGGCCATGATATTGTTTTCATATCCATCTCTTATGAACCTTAGTAAAACTATTAATAAGTTCGTACTAACGCTACGGTGACATGCAGTGGAGACATTTGGTAATGCAAATCAAACAACCGTGCTTAAGTCTAAAATATTGTAAGTGCAACAGTATATTCTTCTGAAAACTAATTTCATGGCGGTATACAATCCAAACCTACAAAACACAACAAAAATATTTCAGACAACGTGCATTGTACACAACAATGAACAAAATATCCTCCATTATATCGGTATGCTAGATTATAGTTTGCTTTACAATACGTTCAATTCAACTGATATTGATCTAAAATCCAAAGAAAAATATGAATATACAAGCACTGCATATACAAGCCCGGAAGTCTAATTGACTTCCATGCCGGCAAACTTATTTGTTAGACACCAATTTCATGGCGGTATACAATTTCATGGCAAACTTATTTGTCCATGCCATTTTTTCACAAATAGGACTATCAACTTACCAGAAGTAAAGCAAGACGTACCAAAAGCTCTTCACAGCAAGCTGGTGTAGTATTGCTTCTTGATGGGATTTAAACAGCTTATGGTCCTTTATCTACTGCAAGTGCCTCAGTGATAATAAATTGAGAACATTTTGACGTTAATGGAATCTCTGGTGTATCATTGTCTTCATATCTTTTCAGAATCATGTCTTTTAGGGAAATTAAATAAACATCGACACATATATACCCACACATAAATCAGTCCAACAGAAATACCATTAGTCCATTAAACCTACATAGGCATTAAGAAACAGACACCAGATCATTAATTGTATGATTCATGGTGAAATTAACACTTTGACATATAACGTACCCACCAACCAAGAAATTTATCTAGAGGAAATTTCATACCTTGATCTCCTTAGGAAGATAGGATCATTAAAAGCAGAGAAATTCTCGTGTTCATTCAAGCATAAAAATAAGCTGCAGTTGACCATGGATTACTTCGTCTTTTGCATACAATAGTACTACCATGGCCTAATCCATCTTAGAGTTGAGAAAGCTCAAATGCAGCTGATACAGAGAGCCCTCATAGAGTTGCAGCAATTTGGAAATTTCTCTCAATTGATCCCAAAGTGAGATCCACGTGAGATAGAAAAGCATAAGTATCGATCCCAACCAAGTGTTATTTTCAAGAATGTTATTTCAATCCACGTGAGATAGTCAAGCCATCCGTTTATTTTCAAGAATGTTATTTTCCGAACCAAGTGTAAAGCCACGAGTCTACAAAAAAACTATATTTTCTGTATACTTGACTGAAGCACTGAATAGCCTAATCAAGTATGTATGCAAAGTCTATTTCCAAATCCTACGGTACCAACTTTAATGTGATTCCCAAATTAAGAATGAGCAAAATGTTTACCAGAATTCACTGGAAAGGAAATATTTCCAGAACTTGGAAAAGCTGAATAGTAATTTATTGACCAACATGCACAAGTATCTTTTACTCTCAGATTCTTTGGAGATTTCAAAATACATGTTAACACTAAGAAATAGTACTTATGTGAATCCTCCTGAACTACCATGATATTAACCCAATCTCCATAATCCATTAGAAATTCAGGAATAATACAATATAAATGCCTGAATCTCAGGTGCTATACTGATATATTTTTTTCAGAAATGCAACATTACGGACCTCTAGTATATTAGATAAAGGGGATAATGGGTTCAGCAAGTACCCATCATCAATATATGAAAGTGACATTGTACAGTCAGAGATATAGATTTGAAATGCTGAAATTGCAAATGGGTACAAGACAGGTAATGTTGGTTACTGTAATAATGTATACAGTGAGACTAAGACCGTAACTCTATATAGGGAGGGCCGGATAGAGTGGTCCAGTAATCTAATACTCCCGTAGTTGTAACGGGAGGGGAACGGACATAGAGACTGTACTGAAAACTGGTGAACAAAGGCGTGGAGAGGACGAGGGACGAGACGCTAGGTCTCATTGTCATGAGGGCCTTGTACTCATCGGCCATGGCTGTGCGCTACTGAGGATCGGCCAGGGCGAAACGAGAAGTCACCGGGATGGGTGAGATAGATCAGTAGACGGCGGAGAGCCCATAGTGCTTGGTGAGACGGAGAGACCTGGTCTGTGAGCGGGTAACCATGTGAGAGGTGGAGGGATGGGAGCTGATGGGGGTGTGGTAGGTGTGGAAAGAACTGGTTGGGGAGGGGCGTCATTGGCTCGGGATCATCGGCTGTATGTGAGAAGGAAGGGGGAACTAGATCGGCCTGAGCCGTTGGAGTTGGATGGGCCGATCGGTTCGGTCGGTCCGATAGAGATGGAGCAGCCGATGGGGAGTGGGGAGCTGATGAGGACTGAGGAGCTGATGAGGGTAAGGTGTCCGATGGAAAGGGGACAGGATTGGCCGAAGCCAATGAGAGTGGTGGGGCCGATTGGGGTTCGATGGGAGGGACATCGAACCGAATAGTAGTGGGATAGCTGAAGGGTAAGTCCTCAGCAGCGACCGATAAGGGGGCCGATGGGAAGAACGGTGGAGGAGACCGGGACGGCACGGTGTTGGTGAGAAGGAAGTCGAGATCGCTAGATGAGGATCTCAGAGTAAGTAGGCCAAAGGAAAAGCATATCTCGTCAAAGATGACATGACGAGAGATGATGACCCGACGGGTAGAAAGGTCAAGACATCGGTATCCCTTGTGAGATGAGGGATAGCCGAGGAGAATGCAGGTGGTGGAGTGGGGAGCGAGTTTGTGGAGAGCAGTGGTGGTGAGGTTTGGGTAGCAGAGGCACCCGAAGACGCGAAGGTGGGAGTAGTCGAGCGCCGTGTGGTAAAGAAGGGTGTATGGAATGTTGTAGCGAACGGAGGAGCACAGGCGCCGATTGAGGAGGTAAGTCACAGTGGTAAGTGCTTCTGCCCAGTAAGTTACAGGTAAGTGGACATGAAGCAACATAGTGCGACTTATATTGTTGAGGGTGTGAAGGAGGCGTTCGGCCTTACTGTTCTAGGGAGAGGTGTAGGGGCAGGAGAGACGTAGATGGATGTCCTGCGAGGTGAGGAGGTTTGAACAGTACGGTTAACGAACTCCGTACCATTATCGGTTTGTAGAGCTTTGATGGGGAGGTTGAACTGGGTAGAAACGTAGGTGGTGAAGTTAGTTAGGTGGGATGTGACCTCAGATTTGTTGATGAGCAGAAACGTCCAACAATAGTGTGTGTAATCGTCAAGTATGGCAAGATAATACTGATTACCGGAGACACTTTTATACATCACAATGTATAAGCTCAAACGGTCGCGAGATACAAGAGAGAGAACTAGAAAAAGGCAGACACACATATTTGCCAAGTTGACACGAGTGACAAACTATAGAGCTGCTGTGGGTACATTGGATGGAGGCACTGCGATGGAGGTTGATGACAGCGTCGGGGCCGGGGTGGCCTAGGCGAAGATGCCAGAGGCTACGCTAGCGTGTGGAGTGGACGGCATAGTGGGAATGGTGTAGAGGTCGCTGCCACTATTGCAGCGAAGGATCTGTCGTCTGGTTGGGATATCCTTCACAGAGAAACCAGAAGTGTCAAATTCAATTAAGCAATTGTTATCTCATGTGAATTGGCAAACAGATACGAGATTGTGAATAAGGGAGGTTACAATAAGGACATTACGAATGGGAGGTTAGTGGTGGGTGTAGACAGAGAGGAGTCACCACGACATTGGACAGAAAGAGAGTGGGCATTGCCGATGGTGACAAAGGGGGAGGAAGAGGGATGATAAGAACAAAGTATACCAGCCGATGACGCCATGTGGGAGGACGGCTCAGAGTCCAGCACCCAAGGATGCTGTGGTTGGAGCGTCATCTGGTTGAGGACGGCGACGAGACTAGTCTGGTTCCAGGAGAGAACATACTGGGTGGGTGGTGTCGGTAGCATCGGCTGAGGCGGCAGGATGGGAGCCGATGCCAGGTGAGCCTGAGGATGGGCGCTGAGGACCCCTGGTTGCCATCCGATGGGGCTGCGTGGCTACGGCTGGGGTGCTCAGGGGTTGTAGCAGAGCCACGGACCCATGGGACCGGCAGGTTGGGCAGGGACTGAAGTAGGTCGCGATTGCATCGGACTGTGCCAGTTCTTGCCCTTGCCTTTGCCCTTGTCTTTGCCGGTGTGGGCTATGTTGCCATGGTTAGAGCCATAGCCGCCAGAGTCACGGGAGGGAGCGGCAGCGCAGGATGCTCGGCAGCCATTATCGGCTACGGCGAGGAGAGCGGTGTGGGCCATGGTCTTCTCATCGTTGGCCAGACGGAGTTCTTTAAAAACTAGCATGTCATGGGCCTGGGCAAACAACGGAAGGGGTGTGACGTTGGCGATGTCGTCGGCGGTGTTTGAAAAGCGGGGGTTGAGGCCTCACAGGAGGGTAAGAACGAGTTGAGAGTCGGTCACAGGGTGGCCGACATCCCGAAGAGCAGCAGCCTTTACTTTAAGGCACTGGTAGTACGAGGAGACAAAGGAGTCTCCTTGTTCTATGGAATGGAACTCGTTGAGGAGGAAGATGGCACGGGGCTGCTTGTTTACGAGGAAGATCCGCTAGATAGCCACCCAGAGATCCCAGGTGGTGGGGTCGGTATCTTCCATGGTGAGGTCGAGGACAGAGTCGTCGACCAAGCCGAGTAGCCAGCTGCACACGCAGCACTCGGCGATGTCCCACTGGGGGTTATCAGGTTGAGGTGGAGCGGAGCCATCGATGTGTGACCGTAGGCCGAACTTTCCACAGAGGGATTTAAAGAAGAAAATCTACTTGGAGTAGTTGGCATTAAGGTCAAGAGAGATAGGAACGTGAGATTTCACATTCACAGTAGCGTAGGGAGGTGAGAAGATTGGCGAGGTGGTGCTCGAGATGTGGTCGGGGGCACCAAGAGCCGGAGCAGATTCGGCGACTGCGAGAGTATCGGAGCTGAGAGCGGACTTGGTGGCCATAATGAGAGGAGAACAGGGACAAGAAGCCGATGAGAGTAAGAGGCTGATGGGAGGAGAGGTCAGTCAATCAGAGAAGTGAGAAGCCGATAGAGAGTGGGCCAACCAGCCGATGGGGAGTGGTTAGCCGATGTGGAGTAGGCAGTGGAGTAGGTGAGGGAAAAGGTGGTAGCAGAGTAGGTAGGTCAGAGAGTGGTTGGGTCATGGACGTACGAAGATTCACGTCCGTTAAGAGAAGATGCATGTCCATGGACTCGTGGAGGCCAAGGAGTGGAGCGGACACGAAAAACGCGGAGAGGGGCCGGATGTGAAGAGAAGAGGTTCACGTCCGGGAGGCGGAGATTCGTGTCCGTGGACACGTCAAAGTGGCTCGGACGTGAGGGGAGAAGGTTTGCGTCCGAGAGCCGTTGAGCGTGTCGAAAAAGTGGGAACCGAGAGAGGGTTCTAGCCGATGGAGGGTGGACAAGTCCAGCCGATGGGAGGGCGGACTAGTTCAGCCGATGGAGATGACGAGCGCAGAGATGCGCCGGCGTCGGAGGAGAAAGGATGCACGGAGCAAGAAGAGGAGAGAAGATGGGTGTGAGGCGAGACGAGGAGACGGATGGAGACCGTCGCCTTATCGCGTGGAGGAGCAAGGGATGGGAGAGGGTGGTGGAAAGGAGAAAAGAAAAGCGTATGCGGAGAAAACGGGAAGAAGAAAGGAACCGAGACGAGAGAGCGAGGAAGGAGTACTGGGAAGAAGGTCGGCGATGGGAAGAAACGTCGACGACGGGGAGAAAAAGGTCGGCTCGTCGGTGGGAGAATGCTAGCGCGTCGAAGATGTCTAGACTTGCTCTGATACCATGTAAGAATATGTATAGTGAGACTAAGACTCCAACTCTATACAGAAAGGGTCGGGTCTAGAATGGTCCAGTGGTCTAACAGTTATCTCTGCTAGCAATTGCCCAAGATTTAATAAATCTCCAATTGCTTCAGCTGGAATCACAAGTTGAAACAACAATGAAGAAAACAAACAAGTTGACACATCTGACCCTAGGCAAATATAATCAAGCACTTAAAAGAGCTAGTTAATTCATAAGCTAATTCACATGAGGTATCATCTATGATAATATTGCTCATATGTCATACTGAAAAGCCTTCTTTGATCATCTCCTTTGCCATAAATGCTCAGCCGAAGGCTCAAGCTGCCCGTGGAGCCATGAACAGGTTCAGCCAAAGTCTTGAGCCGCCCATGGGAGCCGCAGCGGCATGGATCAGGTACGCTTTGCAGCACGCGGTGAGTTCCTTCATGTTCAATTTCCACCTGTGGCTGTCGGACACACCAGAGGACATGCCAGAGCAGATGGTGGCTTCTCCCTACAAATAGAAGGTAGAAATGGAGTCTCCACCCTGAGATGCCCCATTCCCTTCTCTTTTGGTGGCAAAATCACCGTTGGAACACCACCACCTCTGTTTAGCCGCCGCTGAGTTGCACGGTGCACTGCCACTTCGCGCCTTCCTGCTCAAGCCACCACCATTGTAGGCTTCCCCTCGTTTCACACGTGTTCTTAGACCCCACTGTCTCGTCACGACCTCGTTAGAGCAGCGCCTCCTCTAGCTTCGCCGCTGCCTCATTGGCATTGAGCGACCACGTTATGGGGTAGCTATGCCATGAGGACCAGGGAACCGGCGCTTCCCCACTAAAAACTGGCCTCTACCATTGTTAGTGCCCCTGAACCGCCAACAACTCCTGTAAACCGAAGAAAATCGATGAACCAACTTTTTTCCATTTAAAAGAAAATTCAATTTTTTTATTTCTTGGTTCAATCGGTTCATTGCTCATTTGATCTCAAATCCAAAATTTGAGACCTAGTCCTGACTACTTATTTTGAATCCAGATTCATCGTAATTCGAGTAGCCATTGACGTAGCACTAATTTTGGCCCTAGGCTTTGCCGCTTGCCAAAAACTCCAGAAATCCCCAAAACCCTTCTTTTTATTTTCTCTTTCACTTTCTAAAGTCCTGGCTTTCATTTCGAGTTAATTTATTAGTTATTTTATTTATTTATTGATAGATTACACGATTGTCAATCTAGGAAAAGGTGAAGGATCGGAGTTTTTCTCTAACACCTACCCATCGCCATTGTAGGAGGTGACGTTTGATATGACTATTTTGAGCCTAAAGACAAGTCATGCACATTTGATCATAATTTGATCCCAATCTGGAGTTCGGTCTTATTTTGAGTAGTGCACTTGCCTTGAGACTATATAGGTGCATATGTTGTATTCATTTAAAACCTTTTTAAGATAGCAGTGACCAATTATTTAATATTGCTATATCCTACCATGCCTTAATGTTGAGCCTACCGTATCTTTGACAACCCTAGGACAACATGGCATATAATGATTATAGTTTGGTTATATCATTTCATGTGTTAAAATGGAAATGTTATGGTTATTTTAAAGTTTATAAGGACAAACCCACTTATGCCAATATAAGTAACATAGTTTACGCCTATCTGTATGATTGAGTAACTGGACTTGAATGGACACAAGTCCAGTGGATTGAAATCATACAATTGGACCCCACCATCTGCTCGGTCTTGAAGTTAACCATATATCAACTTGAGGTCATACTGAGGCCCTTCGGTGTATTGGCTTTATAGTGCTTTTGGTGGATTGGACTAGTTGCATATTTTAGCTTGTCAAGATGACACGTTAACTTCAATTGAGTCTATCAGAGTGGGCTGTGCCACCAACAGAGCCAAAGGCTTGTCTTTATTGTCTTTTGTATCTCCCACTAACGAGGTTGTCAAGGTTTGTCAGGTGCAACTTCAGCAAGGGCTTGATAGGACCGATGACCAATGTGACCTTTACTTGCCAGGCATGATAAAGAGAAATTTGGGCTTGTGTTCATTCCTGTTATCCCAACTCCAATCAGGTTGTGGATATCGTATGGGTAAAACTAGATAAACGCTACAGAGTCATATTGTATTCGAATACACCGTGCTCCTAATCAAAGGAGATATGTATATGGGTGAATTCAGATTATTGGTATAAGTTGAATCTTATGGAATGTTGGAATTGATGAAACATGAAAGGATGAACTCTTCGAAAAATAAACTTGTTCACAAATGGGTGAATGTGAACCACTAATAAGGTTTTGAAATAAGCCAGTTCACTTTATTTTTATATCCTGAAATAGTATAGTATTGTATAGGTTTCTTTGCATGATTTACAGAATAATTATGTACTCAATCTTGTATATCTTGCTCCAGCTATAGGTGAAGTGTTTGAAGAAGAGGCCGTCTATCCGCTCTTGTGGTGCAAAGTTGTGACTTTTGGTTGTATGTGTATAGCCCTATATCCATTGTATATGTGTGTTGAGTATAGGTTATAATATAAACTTGTCAGTTTGTATAATTAATTAAAGTACTATATCCGTATCCAAATTAGGCGTGTTGATTGAACGTTGGGATCCCATCCGAGCATCCCAACATAGATGCACTTTTAATATTGAGAGAAAAATAACATAAATACCATTAGGAAGTAAAGTGAACAGTTTTGAATAATTTAGGGTGTAAAACGAGGCAAAAAATTGTTTAGGGATTAAGTGCTTTGGTGAAATTGTTCGGGGGAGTAAAATAGACCTTTTTCAAACTAGAAAAACTAAAAACTCATTAAAAATGGCAATAATCTTTATCACCTTTTTTCCTATAAAATAATGTAGCCTGAGAAGTATGTTAAAAATTATATAAACTAATTAAAAAAACAATAGCAAATGGGGAGACTCCATAATTTTATTTGGACCTACCATAATTAACCCTTTCATTATTGAGTGAATTTTCTGATCTATCACATAGTAATTTAAGGATATTTTTTGAACGTATAATAAAATATGTTATTAAAATATGAACTCAATATATAGTTGGGCACTAGAAATGCCTGGATAATAATAAAAATATTATTTGTAGTGTATGGGTTGATGACTAGTATACCGTCTAATTAAGATGAAAGAACAGTAGTTGATGACTAGTATACCGTCTAGTTAAGCTTATAGTTCACATACCCAAACCAATCTTCTGCACGCAAGACACAAAAAACGAGACTCAATTAAATACGAGGCCTTGGTAATATAATTAACCTTTTGTTACATATGATCACTTCCACCCGTGCTGATAAATTAACTGCCACTCATACTTCGTTAAAAAAGCTGTCTGGCTAACTAGCTAGGTGTTACAGATTGGATACACTATGACAAGACTCAGACGATGCATCAAGAGATTTGCAAGATCATCACATGAAGGGAAGGACATATCTAGGCACAGGAGACTGTAAGAGTAAGATATGAAGCACACTTTGATAAGGTGATGAATCCTAGGTAGCTAGCTCAGCTCCAACCCGGTGGCTTGTGGTGGTTGTTCGGGCCTGAGGGCGCATAGTCCTGTGTCTCCAAAGCCATCCTCGCATTGATCATGGCGTCCTCCTCTAGGACGATAACAGGTTTCTCCACTTCCATCTGAAAGAGATATCATGGATGAAAACGATCAATTCTATACTAAACATGTACAGTAAAGTAAATGTTTTTTCTGACTTCCATGTGATGTGAATCCGCCGTCTCTCTTGATATGTAAATTCAATATGGAGTGGTTCTCTCAAGTTGGCTATGGGTTAATTAATTGCGCCGTAATGGTAAGATGACATCTTGAGTACTTGTGTACCTAGGTCCTTCGACGCAACTTGATGCATCTCTAACTCAACACATCTTGAGGATATGAATCATGGTAACTATTCCCGTTTCTAACATGGGAATCTTTGAAAACTATTCCTACAGTTCTTGCACTAGCAAAAGGTTATGAACCACTAATCCTTTTCTTCACTTGAGAACATATTTTGATGTATGAAACATCTGTAACAAACACCTAAGAAAATTTTGAATTATGCAATACACTTTGAATCAGTTTATAGGATTCTCTTGATCAGCAAGGCTGACCATGAGCACTTATAAATGCATATAAAAGAACCTGACAAATTACCCAAAGAAGATAAAACGATGGAAATAATGTCCTTATGAATGGTTAGATATATATATATATATATGTAACTTAAAAAACCTTTGGCTTTGCTGTGCTGCCTCTGACCAATGGCATCTCACTGGACTCTTGCAAGGGCAGCCTTTGCACTCCTACAATCCAAAGGGATGTGAATGAACAGGTCAGATCTTACATAGAACAACAAAACTAAATGGGTCAAGGAATCATGGAAGGCAATGAGTGAGATTGTGAACTCACTTGAGAGAGGTATAGCATTGGAATGAACAATCAAGAAATAGAATGCCAACAAGGTCATAAGAAGATAGTAGAGTGGTCGTGCTGGTGATTTCCCCATTGCATGTATGAACTATAGAAGGATGTTGAGCAGCACTATCTCAAGTTTTCTCAATGGAATGGAATCTCTGATGGCTTCATGTGCCCTTGTACTACTTCTTGGTCACACCCTCAACCCCTTTTTATTGCACATGTCATACAACCTAGATCATTCATTTAGGATCCAATGTCAAAAAGGCAAGGTGGAGATTCACATAGTCTAATCAGTAGAATTTGGCACTAGGCCAACCTTTCTCTGCCTTTCTTCCCCCTCCACTAGTTGATGAAGTGCTTCTTTTAGTCCATACCTCATATTGCTGAATTTGGTCATGGCATGACATTTGTTGAATGAGGAGAGAGTGATAGAGAGATGGTGCATTTTCTATTAGAAGAGGACTAATTACTATCCCTTCCAATCACTAATATTTGACATTAGGGGAACTAAACTAAGTACTCCCAACGTCAAATATAAATGACGTTGGAGTAAGTTATATACGTGTACTTACTTCATGTGTATTCTGTGCTTTCAAAGGTGTTTCTTTGAGAAAAAAATCACACACTTCTATTTTAACACATCAATCTAACCCCCCATATATATATATAAACATTGACTTAGGTATGAACAGAAAGAAAAATCCTTAATTATCTATAAAAAAACGCCATTGTGTTTATATGTCTGCTGTAAAATTTAAGGAAAATTAAAAGTGTAGACACTACTACAGATTCGATCTTCCTAGATAACTCATTTATTTTTACAAACGGGCTAAAAGAATACCTGTATGTATAAAAAGCTTTGGGGTGTCTGAAAAAGGCTCACCTGCAAAAATCGATTTTTGACCTCCCTTAATTTATTTTCCCCGCACTCGGCTCCATCCCTTCCTCTCTCTCCCTTAATTTATTTTCCCCTCATCCATCCCTTCTCCATCACTTCTCCATCCCCGTCTTCTCCTTCCCCTCTCCCACATCACTTCTCCTTCCCCATCTACACGAATCCACTAGTGGCCAGTGACGGGAGCAGCCACCACGCGCCTTGGCTCCTTGTCCTCCACTACTGGTGGCCTCGCGACGGCCAGATCTGACGACGGCGGCCTTATCACGGTCGAATTCAGCAGCAATCCAATGGAGGCAGCCATGAGACAGGCGGATCTGCCGGTGGTGGCCCTAGGAAGAGTGGATCTGGCGAAGGTGGCATCGGCACAAGCTGATCCCCCAGTGGCCACTGAAGCGGTGGATCCACCGGTGGTGGCCTCAGAAGGAGTAGATTCGTCGATGATAGAGGAGAAGGAGGCGAGGCACAACAACGATAACCTTGACCACGACCTCGACTGCTAGTGGTGGCGGTAGCTAGGGTTTTAGCATTGGAGGCCACCGATCAATGGCGGCATCCCCTAGGGATGGTGGATCCGGCACCCTTTCCTCCTCCCCCACAGTCATGCATTGTTGCTCCTACGTTTCATTCATTCAGCTGCTGCTGTTCCTCCTGTTGCATATGTAGATACTCCCTCATGTTTTGGATATGTGCATTTTCTAGATCTGTGATTATGATTATGATTGTGATTGTGATTTGGAGACTTTGGAGGGATTTTTGTAATCGTAAATGAGAATCCTTTTCTATATTTCATTTTTTTTGCCAAAAATTGTTATCCAGGCGGTCGGCTTAATTTTGCCACCTACGAAAATGGCTATGAAAATACTTTTTCGTAGACGGGTTTTTGAGGAGTCTCACCTAAAAAAATATCTTTTCATAGGTGAGTGCCTTGTGAAGCCACCTGTGAAAACCCACTTTTACAATTGGGCTTGGCAATCATATGCAAAATACTGATTTTACAAACACCTGGCTCTCATATGAGAAAAGGAGTTCTATAGTAGTGGAGTTGTATAGCATTTCAGACAATATGCATGTCATTGTCATAACAAAATTAATGGGACAGCTTTCCGATGAACTATTCTCAATATGCATAATGCGCGGCATTAGGCACGAACTGAGAAAGATATTTCCATTGGAAGATGCATGGATCATCCATAGTGGTGCATGCACAAGCTAAGCATCGCGACAACCAGTGGCTGCAACTCCTTGTTTGGCATGGCAGTGGAGGCGTCTGTCTTGGAACGAACAAAACCCATGGGAATTTCTCAAGTCCACAACAACTTTTCTTGTGCATTGGTAAATACGGTAGGTGTCCAAGAGTGGTGAGAGATGGTGCTGGAAAGGTGATCACTTTTGTATATTTGCAACGGGGATAGGACATGCATGCAATGGATTTGAGAATTTCGGCTGAGCAATGGGGTGGTTTCTTATAGGACTGGATCTGTTCTTTTAAAAATGCTGAGAGTGTTCAATGATTGGATCTTTATTAGAGTTTATCAACTAGATGGTTGGTGCAATTAGTCCACGAGTTTTGTAATTAGATAGTGCACTCTAAGAGATCGTGCTCAAGTGCTAACCAACTTTTTTTAATAAAAATAAAACAACAACCTTGTGTGGTTTTAATTTCATTCTCACCTCAATATTGTTCAATTTTCTTCATCTATTGTAACATGACAAATGAAATGCAAATTTAGTCTACCTTTCAATTCCAATTCCTGTTTACCTTTCTAAAAATCATGTGTAGTACAATATGATTGTGATACAATGGACAAAGCAATCGACGGTGGTCATCGGAAAAATATTGTCTTGATGATTAGGGTTGACGAAACCAAACACTTACAAAAAACCAGACCATGGTGGGTTTTCGGTTTTCACTAAAATTTTTGAAAAATGTTAATTGCTAATGAAATCTGACCATAATTTAAAATCCACTTTTAACAGTTTTGAACTTGACTGGGAAACCAAGCGATTTGTGTTCCCAAGCTAGCCCATAAAGTTCGGTTTCCATTGGTTTTTTGTAAACCCTTCGTGGCATAGACTTTCGCAAGTATTTTGGTTAGTCAATAAATTGTGTAGTCCACTTGTTGCCTTCTCAGCATACTCTTCATTTCCCTTACCTAGCCACCACATTCAGTACCCATGCAGCGCACTCACTGAAGCTGCTAGAAGTCGACGTTTGATGGCTATCCGAGCCACCAAAAGAGAAAGCAGGGTCTAAGGAATGTATCACTCTATCGTGTATGTTATACACCAGACTGAGGGAAACAAGAGGGACAGATCGAGCCTACATCCTTCTCATCTGGTTACTTCAAGTTTCCGAGTATTAGTAAAGCTGCAGCAGCTAATCGAGGCTGAGTTATTTTTAGCAACTTAAAATGATAATTTTTTAAATGCTAAACGATATGTTTTATAAAAAAAATTATATATTTTTATAAAAAATAAATAAATCTATTTTTTAAATCTATAGCCGCTAAAAATTGGTAAGCCACGTAGACCATCAGATAGCCAATTCACTTAGGAAAAGAGACCGATTGATATAGAGAAATAGTTGATTGGACGGATAAGGATGGATTCGGTTCAATCAAAAATATAACATTATCCAAATAAGATCGAATCTGAGGAGGAGTTGTGGAATCTATAGGTGATTATATTTTTATAAAATATATTTAAATTTAATTAGTTATATTAATTTATTAGAGAGAGTTTGAAGGTTGTTTGTAACCATATTGAATTTATGTAAGCCTAGGGTATAAATATAAACCTCCTAGAGCTTTATAAAATTATTCATATAGATCAATATAATCTCGACGTATCACCATCCTAGTTTATCTAGCTTTTTATCGGTAGATTCTGGTTCTCGACACAGGGCTGCATCGATTAAGTTTGATCTTCAGTAAATGAGTAAGTGAGTAAGTCTCGTCATTATTATGGTGTATCCGCTCTGTTTAAGGCTGCATCAGTTATATATGATCTTTTAGTCCGATCAGATATATCATATCACGTTCACATAAGATCTATCGACTTATCGAGCTCCTTCTATTGTCATCGATTTTATACTGTATCTGTTAGGTCCGATCTATTAGACTGCTAATAATAGATTGAGCGATAGGTTGATAGGTCTTTACTCGACGTTTTATTGAAGTGACCAACTGATAAGTTATCCTTACACTGATCTTCATATCTAGTGTATCGGCTTTTTAGCCGATATACATATATCTTGTCAAGCAATTAATTCGTTAGTGGTCTGGTTCTATTAGATCTGATATCCAGATCCAGTGGGTTTTGTTCCCTCCTCATCGCCTTAGCTAGCTGATGAGTTTACTTATATGCCTACATCGGACTTACAACCGATAGCAGCCGACGGGTTCACTCTGTCCCTCTGTCAATACGTCCGATCTAGTTTTTACTGTTTCGATGCTGTTAGCCTCAACCTTATATTGTCTCAGCTCAGTCTAATCTATCAAGACTGGCTCTAACGGTATCGTCATCTGTGGTCGCTACGTCTGATCTCTTTGGGAGATCAGACCTTGCTCTCTATTACTCATCGCATATTCTATTCAGAGCGTCATTGATTTTACAGCCGATAAGTTTAGTTAGTTATGTTAATTTACTAGAGAGAGTTTCCTTTCTGTTTAGGAAACAAAGTTGGAAGGTTGTTTATAACCATATTGAACTCATGTAAGTCTAGGGTATAAATATAGAACACCTAGAATCTTATAAAATTATTCACATAGATTAATATAATCTCGACGCATCATCACCCTAGTTTATTTAGCTTTTTACCAATGGGTTCTAGTTCTTGACACGGGGCTACATCGGTTAAGTCCGATCTTCGGCAAATGGGTAAGTCCCACCATTATCCTAGTGTATCCGTTTTATTTAAGACTGCATTGGTTAGATCTGACTTTTTAGTCTGATTAGATACATCATATCACATTCACATGAAATCTATTGGCTTATCGAGCTCCTTCTATTATCATCGGTCTTATACTGCATCGGTTAAGTTCGACCTACTAGACTGCTAATAATAGACTGAGCGATAGGTTGGCATGTCTTTACTCAGTGTTTCATCTGAGAGGCCAGCCGATGAGTTATCCTTATGCTGATATTCATGTCTAGTGTATCGGCTTCTTAGCTGATATACATATATCTTGCCCAGCGATCGATTTGGTTCTGTTAGATCTAGCATTTAGATCTAGTGGGTTTTGTTCCCCCTCATCGTCTCAGCTAGCTGATGAGTTTACTTATATGCCTGTATCAGACCCACAGCAGATAGCAGCCGACAGATTCACCTAGTCCCTCTATCATTATGTCCGATCTAGATCTTACCGTTTCGGTGCCATTAGCCTCAGCCTTATATTGTCTCTGCTCGGTAACGGTATTGTCATCCATGGTTGTTGGGTCTCATCCCTTCGGGAGATTGGACCTCGCTCTCTATTGCTCATCGTATATTTTATTCAGAACGTCATCGACTTTACATCCGATAAGTTTTTTATTTTATTCCTCGTTATTAATTTATGTTGTCATCGGCTTTCTAGCCGATATATGAGCGCTACAACCTCCATCGGTAACCAGCCGATAGTAGGGGAGTGTCGGACTTACAGCCGATGGCTATCTTAATCCTATTGATATTTTCAGTCGATAGCAAGAGTCCGTATCACACTATCGGCCGATTAACTCGTTGATCTAATTTTATTTGTTTTTCTTATCAATTAGAGGTTAAATTGATTAGTACATTTGTAACTCTAGTAACCTAAAGATACCTCAAAGCCAAAGTAGCTATACCAATACCAGAGTTAAGTAGATCTTCGTATGTCCACACGCATTGCATCGGACCACTGTCGGATAACACTCGCTCTTAGTGCGTCCCTCCATCTGAACAGATCTCCTCTGCGCGTGCGAACAACATTCAAGGCTAAGAATTAGACAGTACACATGTGATGTATTCTTGGTGATTACTTATTTAACTAATTGATTTGTCTTAATTAGTGCAAAGCATGCTAAAAATGCAAGTAACCAACCCAAATTGGGTTGAGCACCAAAAATCAATACGAACTTGAAAGAAATTTCTAAGGTATGTAGCTCGCAATGTATAGTACGACTCCATTTAAAATTTCAGATGGATTGTGTTCTGACAAGGGAATTGAAGAGGGAAACGCAAATATAAGTTGATTTAGCCTTCCTCATTTCTTCAAAAATGTAACTATATAAGTGATCTCATAACTTCCAATTTAAGACCATCTTATTTCAAGTAGGAAAAAAAGTTCATTTTACTCAACCAAACTATTTGGTTAGAACACTTAACCCTCTAAACAATTTTTTAGCTCAATTTACATCCTAAACTATTAAAAACGGTCACCTTATTCTCCAATGGTATTTCTTTTTCTCCCTATATATAAGTTATATTTTACACTAAAATTTGATAGGGTTAATAGATGCATTATAACATACTTCTCAATATTTTTTAGATTTTTTTATCAATATTCACATAGGTAAGAAACATTAAAACTGATTTAAACATTGATGTTTTAATTTTTGAAAATATTTTGTAACTTTGATAAAAGTATTATCTATGCTAAAAAAATTTTTAGCTTAAAATACGAATCATATAAAAAGAAATAAAGAAGAGAAATGCTATTAAGCAATAAAGTGAGTTTAAGGGTAAAATAAGAAAAAAAATAGTTAAGGGTGTTAAGTGCTCCAGTAAAATAGATAGAGAGAGTAAAATAAACTTTTTTTTCCTTTCAAATATACTGGGCTAAATTGAGATATCCTAATATATTAGACACCTGTGATGCATGCATGGGCAGCCCATACGGCATAGTCGCATAGAGCCACTAGCCTAAATTTGATATCTGAAAGGGTGGCCCGTAATAATGAAGGCTGAATGTGATGTTCAAGCCCAAACATGATCCTGCACTCATGTTTCAATTGGGTCACACCTTGTGGGTAGAAAGAAGCCTTTGTGGCTAGCGAACACGGTTTTTGGGCTACAGTCTGCATCTAGAATGGTTTAAAGACTATAACGGAATTCGGGTGACACGCCGCGCGCGGTTGCTTACGAAATCATTGATTAAATGGAACCATTTTGACGGTGTAATCTTACTGTAATCATAAATCAATGCGGCAATGATATTAGGGAGTATGTAACATAAAGAAATCTTGTTAGGTACATGTAGCATACTGTTAGTGCCAAAGCCGATCTGTTGAGAGTTATCCGATGAAGAATTTGATTCACTCATCGGCCGGTAGAGATGCTGGTCAACTTGGGAAACAAAGCCGATCGGAACTGTAGAGAAGCCGATCGAAATTATAGAGAAGCCGATCATATTAGTAGAAGATTGGATCGGCTTGAAGATAGAGAATTATCCGATCGGGGTCAAGTCCGAGAAACCTGAGAAAAGGTAGGAAAAGGATCGGTTTAAATAAAAAGAGGTCCAATTGCTACAGTGAAGAAGCCGATCAGGTTGTAGCGAGAGAAGATTCGGTTTTAAATTAGAAGATTATTAAGATGAAACTGGATTTACAGACGAGCCGTGGACTCCACGGTAGTATGTTTTTTCTTTGTAAATTGTAACCTTATTTAATTAGGAAGGTTTAGCTGGTTAGTTAACCTCTTTAGGAATATTTCCCTTTGTCCTTATTAAAAAATAATGTCCGATGGTCGTAGACGCGTCGGACTCTGTCTGTAAATCCAAGGTATAAATATAGACCCCTAGAAACATGTAAGATATTCCTCGATCAATATACAATCTCGACGCATCGTAACCCCAGTTCATCTAGGTCTTACCGGCAGGTTCTGGTTCTCAACGCGGGGCTATATCAGTTAAGTTCGATCTCCGATGAAGGGGTAAGTGCCGCCACCATCTTGATATGTTCTGCTCTGTCTGAGGCTGCATCGGTTAGATTCGACCTCTTAGATCGGTCAGACGTATCGTATCACGTCCATACGGGACCTATCGGCCTGTTAAGCTCTCTCTGCCGTCGTCAATTTCATATTGCATCGGTTAGGTTCAACCTATGGGGCTACCAATGGTAGATCGAGCTTCAGACCTATAGTCTTCTGTACGGCGTATCATTGGAGTGCTAGCCGATAAGTTATCCATGCTCTGAGCTTCACGCCTAGCGCATCGACCCCTCGACCGATACGCATCAGCCTTCAGAGTTGTCTCTTGACGCGTAACGTCAAGCGTATCGGTTTTCCAGCCGATACGCACTCGCTTTCAGTGAGGCGTCCCCTCATCGGCTCAGCTAGCCGATGGGTTCGTTCCTATCCTTGCTTCAGTATAGCCGATCCGGCATTCTCCGTATCATCACCGCTGTCCCCGGCCTCGTACTATCTTGGTTAGATTCGATCTACGAGATTCATTGTTAATGGCGCTATCACGGTGGGTGACGGGTCTCGTGCTATTATATCCAGAGCGACATTGGCTTTACAGTCCGTGTCTTCTTATACTACTCCTTGCCTAGTTCGCATGTGTCTTCATCGGTTTTTCCAGCTGATAAATCACTGTTCGGCTATCCAAAGGGATCCTGTGCACCTTGCTATCTTCTGAGTACACCCTGATTCCTCCATCGGCTCTGCGGTCGATCCCTCGTCAACACCTGTCCACACTGGCTCCCCAGCCGATCGAAAAGCATCCCGATCCTATCGGTAGGCAGCCAATAGTGAGCACCTGTATCGGCCTAGCGTCCGACTGACCCACTCGTCTCACTTTCTTGTCAATTGTAAGGTCAAATTGACTGTCACACCAGAACCCGTAAGGACGCGTTGAAGCCGATCGAACCCTATGGTCCCTGGCGTGCGTACCTCAAGCCGTGTAGAAAAGCCGATCGACCTGTACTAGAGCTAAGCAGACCTTACAAGCGATCCGGTGTGTAAACACCAAAATCATGGTACACATGTTTGCTGCGTTCTAATCTTCTGCCTAGTTCCTAAAATCCCAGATTCCTGCCTATATTCACACAAAATTTGTCCAGTTCCAGCTTGAAAGTTAGTTTCCTCAAAAAGTGAAATATTTAAGTCAATCAGACAACGTACGTCAACGCATTGGATTAGGAGAGGATATCTACTTGGGCAACCAGCTCGAGCAGGCCTTCGACCCAAACATCCTGCAATTCCCGCTTCAGTTGTATATGTAACATCAGTCACACACATAAAAGAATCAATAAACAGACATCGGCTAGCCAAGGGTAACATGGGGAGTTGAAGGCAGAAGGGAGAGAAGGATACCAAGAGAATTATAGTCATCAAACTAAATCATTGTCCTAAATTTAGCAGAACTCAAACTCATATGGTACCTTATAAAGAAATAGCCACGCCGACAATTCTAGATGGAAGCATAACGACATCATAGCTTGCATTTGCCTGAAAAGAACTAGTTCAACTGTCACAAGAACCATGAAGTAAAACTGGCTATAGAAAAGTAAGATGAGCTGACCTAGATTCCATTGTATCACCACCCACCCGTTGGGAGAAACTGAAGCAAAGACACAACAAGTAGGACGCTAGAACGCAGTCTCACTCTTTATAGGAAAGAAGTAAATCCACTCCAAGAAAACCATAAAGTTGCCGATACACCTGAAAGTCTAAAATATCCTTGTGAACACCAAGAAACAGCAGAGGTTACGTTCTCTCCCAACCTCTTCTTTATCTCACAAAGAAAATGTCTAGACTTCCATCTACAACAAGTCTTGAGAAAAAAAATAGTACATTTTTGAGTTGGCCTTTTTACAGGTACTGAAAGGGGAAAATACCTAGCTTTACTTGGTGGCACAAGCACAAGAACTGGACAACTGGCGACTGTCACTTCCTTCTGCATGGAAGAAGATGCATTTGAGAGACTTAGGCGTTCAGAATGTTAAATTAAATTCTAGATGGCGAAATTTACATGTATTTCTGTATTTGAACTATCCTATTTCTAAGTAATATGCGCACTCCTTTTTCATTCCAAAACAGCAAAGTAGACTTCACTTCAGCACGTCAAAGAGAAAATACTATAGGACATGCAAACGATATATTGCAGCAATAAAACAAAAAATGGTCCGAGCGAATAGCCAAAGATGTTTAATTGCACCCTACCTGTGATCCAACCTTTTACCCTGGGAGACTGGGATGACCAAATTTGCATATAGGCTCAAGCTCTCATGTTCTGGTCTTCAGACAATACTGAATAGAAAATGTTTTACAAATTCTTTTAGTTCAGAACTTGTCCGACTTTAAAAAGAAAATAGCACCCTAGATTGCATGATGTCAACTCTAGGCAGCAGGCAAGGATAGCGGTTAGCTAGTTTCCTCAACAAAACGAGAATCTGCAAGTGCGGTAGTAACAGTCTGAAGAAAATTGAACATAATCATCCAGGTGTTCTGTTACTGTTGCATGAATACTTCACTAATGTTTTTAATTGTTGTCTGGTTTCTATTTCACAAGGAAAAGATAGAATGAAGCTAATGTCTAGGGATCTAGGTCCAGACATCAACTAAAAATCCTCTGTCAATCTGGTTTATATTAACAGGAAGGTAAACCATAATCTCAAATTATGTGACTGCAAATCTTTGAGAGTAATTCAATTCAGCAAACAAACAGTAAACAGAGAAACCAGACTGAGGGCTACCAAAGAAGTAGATGTGAGACCATAAAGAAAAGAGCAGTGAATGGTTTCCATTTGATGATAGTGTAAGTGGCCACACAATAGAATGTGGCTTTGAGTTAGTAGTGTGAAAGGGTGAAACAGAAATGGATCCTTGTGATCTCTTGTCTGGAGCAGTTAGCAACAGTTGGCAGTTCCAACAATAATATATGTAATGAGATTCTTGAGTTTTTTTCCTATTAGTCTCTAGAAAGAAAGTTCCTTCATGTTGTTTTTGGGCAATGGAAGCATGAGTGCTGCCATTTCGATGTAAAGGTGATCACCATAAGTTTGCTTCATTATTTTTCCTTTCAAGTTCCATGAATATGTCATTTGTTCAGGTGAAACATAGAATGCATGTACTGCTACCAAGCTTACATATACTGACAAATTAATAATTATTGTCCAGTGCTAATAAAGATAGATGATAGCCAGAAAATAACATCACAGACCATGGAATTGATGTACAATGATGCTGATGCCTCAACTTTTAGCCAGACTTCAGAAATCGGTAAGCTAAATCTACCACCATCTAGTGTGTGAATTTTGAAGTGAATAAAATCATGCGTATGTCAGGTAGTAACAGTAAAGAAACTATAGCCAGATGCATTGCAAGTTTGACTGATGGCAATGCACATATATAATCGAAGTAGAGCTCATTAGTTTGTACAGTTAAGAAATCTTGCAAACAACCTAAGGAAAGAGGGGAACTACTATCCCTCTCTCATTTTCATTTGGGTGCCTGTACAATTCAGCTTATGCGAGAAAAGCTTATACCAGTAGTATGCAGTCAACTACAGGATAAGAAGAGAGGAGGGCAGTGGGAGAGTGATCAGGGAATCACCTATGATGAGGTTGACGATGCCCTCGATTTGAGTCTTCAGTCAACTATTAACAATGGTTAACCGTGCTTAATAGAAGATCTCATATTTGATGATGAGGATGTATAGGAGATAATCACTAGGGTAGTGGTGATTGTCGAGAAAAAAAGTGGGTGGAGACATGCAATGCCACTTCATGTGTCATGTGATAATTGTTTTTGAAATCCCAAAATTAATGAAAAATTGATATAGACTAAGACAGCTAGATGGAATTTAGGTGGGTCTGGCAATGGCTAGTACTAACCTTACTTAATTAAGGATTGAGTCAAGTAGCTATGCAAGAAATGAACTGAATACGATCATATCTTCTTAAATGAGTATAGATATGGTGGATTAAGACCACTAAGTAGGACGGTACCAACAAGCACGATGGTTCTCAACTTAATGATGGCCTATCTTATGGGACATGATAGAGTCATGCAAGGCATGACACATAAAAATCAAAAATTGAAATAACTTTGTTGTCTCTTCTTGCCTATGAAATCTTGAGAACCTAGGACTCTCCTCACTGCTAGTGTGAGATACAAAGTAGTGCATAGGGGTGCATAGTCCATGGGGCAGGTACCGCTTCCTACAAAGGACTAAAAAACCATATCGTGACAAGTCTTATGTGTTGGGAATAGGTTTATGTATTGGACAAGTCATGTAGTGCAAGTAAATATACATACACAATGTGAGTAAACTAATCTATTCAAATAGTCATGCTTATGATTAAAGGAGCATCAAGACTTGTATTACTTTTGACTAGTCTCATTATTTTTAAAACTGGTATAGGACTTGGTGGGAATGGTGGAAATGCTAGACATATATGAATGTTACCAATGGGACGGGTATATTGAAATGGTCGAGAACATGAATTTGGTCCTATGGGCACATCAATCCATGCAAGGCTTGAGGAAGGGTGGATGTGACCCTTAGTATATGATTAAACAAGTGAACATAACTTTGCTTTTAGTTAAAATGGCTAGGTCATAGGATTTGTAAAAATGATCGTGAAAACTAGATTTGCATAAATCAAACCAAGCCATCCATGAAACCTATATGCATTTAATCATTTTGCGCGGTGGTTTGCTAAGTACTTTTGTACTTATGGTTGCTCAATTTATCTTTTTAGTAGAATTTATAGTAAGTTTGATGAGAAGAACTTGTTAGCATTTGAGCAAGCTAGTAGAAAGATCGGAGAGCTAGTCTATCTTAGGTTGTGGCCCCATGTCGACTGCTTGTGGGCATGTCATCTAGGTCCCACTACTACTATGGTTATCACTTTGTTTTCTCTAATAGGTCATCGTTAGTTAGCATTATTCAAGGTATATGTCCCTGTTTAATCCTTTTTCAATCATATTATATTGATCTAGGGATTGGTCTAGGGAAGCACATTAGGTTTCCAGTTTTCAAAATTAGGGACTGACATGTAGGCTTACATTTAGGTCATTGACGAGTAGGCCCTAACGATGACGAGCGTGGCATGCCCCGTTGGAGGGGCTTGCGTACTCCTCTTGGATCGTCACTGCCACAAATGCCGGCAAAACTATCTATTAAGACTCGACCAGCATACCCATGTTTGCTCCCTAGAAGTTGGACAAAATGCTCATGAACAACTTGAGATCAAAATTAACAAACATGTGAGTTGAGCCCGATCCATGAGCTAAAAAATGATGCCCTCACGATGATGACTCCATGCTTCCTTGGCGAACAACCTGTTAACGCCAAAATCTGGACGATCCGATGGTGCTAAAGCCGATCGGCTGAGAGGTTCGATAGAGAGTTTAATGTAGTCATCGGCCGATGGAGATGCTGAGATAAAGCCAATTGAAACTGTAGAAAAGCCGATCAGATTAGTAGGAGATTGGATTGGCTTGAAGATAGGGGATTGTCCAATCGGGATCAGGTCCGAGAAGCCCGAGGAAAGTAAGGAAAAGGATTGGCTTGAATAAAAGAAGGTCCGATAGTTACAGTAGAGAAGCCGATCAGGTTACAGCAAAGAAAGACTCGGTTACAAATTGGAAGATTATTCAGATGAAACCAGGTTTGCGGAAGAGCCGTGGACTCCACGGCAGGATGTTTGTTTTTATGAATTGTAACCTTACTTAATTAGAAAGGTTTAGCTGGTTAGTTAACTTCTTTAGGAATATTTTCCTTTGTTCCTACTAGGAAATAATGTTTGATGGTCGTAGACACGTTGGACTCTATCTGTAAATCCAGGGTATAAATATAGACCCACTGGAAACATATAAGATATCCCTTGATCAATATACAATCTTGGCACATCGCCACCCTATTTCATCTAGGTTTTACCGGCGGGTTCTAGCTCTCGATGCGGGTCTGCATCGGTTAAGTCCGATCTCCGGCGAAGGGGTAAGTCCCGCCACCAACCCGATATGTCCTGCTCTATCTGAGGCTGTAATGGTTAGGTCCGACCTCTTAGGCCGATCAGACGTATCGCATCATATCCATGCTGGACCTATCGGCCCGTTAAGCTTTCTCTGTCGTCGTCAGTTTCGTGCTGTATCGGTTAGGTCCGACTTACGGGGCTACCGACGGTAGATCAAGCTTTAGGCCTATAGTCTTCTGCACGGCGTATCATCGGAGTGCTAGCGATGAGTTATCAATACTCTGAGCTTCACGCCTAGCACATCAGCCCCTCGGCCGATACATATCAGCCTCTCGGCCGATATGCATCAGCCTTCAGAGGTGTCCCTTGACGCGTAACGCCGAGCGTATCGGTCTCCCAACCGATACGCACCCGTCTTTAGAGAGGCGTCCCCTCATTGGCTCAGCTAGTCGATGGGTTTGTTCCTATCCTTACTACGCATAGCCGATCCGGCATCCTCCGTATCATCGCCACTGGCCCCGGTCTCGTACTGTCTCAATTAAGTCCGATCTTCGAGGTTCGGTGTTAACAGCGCTGTCACGGTGGGCGACGGGTCTCGTGCTATCATATCCGGAGCGGCATCGGCTTTGCAGCCTGTGCCTTCTTATACTATTCCCTGCCTAGTCCACATGTGCCTTCATCAGTTTTTCCAACCGATGAATCATTGTTCGGTTGCCCGGAGGGATCCTGTGCGCCTAGCTATCTCCTGAGTACACCCTAGTTCCTCCATCGGCTATACGGTCGATCTCTCGTTGACACCTGTCCACATCGGCTCTCTAGCCGATCGAAGAGCATTCCGATCCTATCGGTAGCCAGCCGATAGCGAGCACCTGTATTGGACCCGCTCGTCTCACTTCCTTGTCAATTGCACGGTCAAATTGACTGGCACACTTGCAAACCTCGAGGCTTAAGGACCTGCACTGAAGCTAAGCAGACCTCTCAGGCCTTCGCATGACCGAGCCGTCGTCCCTTCCCGGTCGCGGAATTTTTGGCGATGAGCACAACCGGATGCCACCTCCACCTTTCTATGACCCATCCGGTGATCTATTCCCCATCTAGAGTAGAGGGCAATGCCAAAAGCTTGGTAGACACGTGTCACGTGTAGGCGTTGACCATCAAGAAGAGGTAGCTGCACAGAGCTGATGAGGAGGAGGAACCAAGTAAAGGAGAAGAAGGTAGAGTGCTCGCAACTGTGGAGGACTTGCTACAACTCTGGTCATTGGAATTATTGTGACAAAGTTGAATCTGGTTGCTTCCTTGGTCATGGATACCAAATCTAGCACCATAGCTGCTCAAGATGGCTAGATCCTCCCGTGGTGACGGCAAGGCATGGCGATGAGTAGAAAAGGTGGTGGGGGCGGCACCCACATTGTCAAGGGGAGGAGGGACGCTAGCAAGCACCATTACTCAAGAGGACGGGAGGTGTGGGCCAAGTAGAGCAAGGGTGGTGATGGTGATGGGTTAGGGAACGACAGTGGTGGCGATAGGGCGAGGGCAGATGACAACAACGACGGGTAGAGAGGCGTGGGTGGCTAGGTGACGGCACTCGCATGAGAAGGTGGAGGGCGGGTTTGGGTGGGGTGAGATGTTTTACATAAACACCCCTATACTTTTCATGTTTACCGTGCTACCCTTATAGATCGATTTTTTTTCTTCTTTGCATTATATTTCTTTAACATATGAGGGTTGTTTTGAAAAATCATAACTAGGTATCAGGCAACTATGTCCATAACAACGCACCCTAGTTATTGGTGTCAATCATTTTATCAATGGAAGAAAAACTCTGCATGAGCAAAGTACTACATGGTCGAATAGATGGTGGGATGGCGTACCACATCAACTAGAATTATCATAGGTGGGTGATTTGGAGCTTGGGATAAAAGATAAGTGTCATGTGACATAGCTGGCTCTCTGGCGAAAGCTAGAAGCATATATACTGGCCCACGAGCCAAATAGAACTAAGGAGATGGGATGGCATACTAATAGACTAGCAAACCAAAACACACGATGAATCTTTCTTCTAATTTAGCTTCTGGTTGTACTAAAGCTTTCACTCCCATGGAGGTAAGAAGAGCTCCTCTTATTTCCAAAGCAAAGACTCGTCTTTCTTCTTTTTCTTGTACAAATCAACTCTTCCCTGACACCTTCAAATGGTGTATGCAAATCCTGTTGTAGATCACAAGCTAACAAGCCACAGCTTTCAAAAGTATCACTAGCAGCAATAGAGACATTGTAAAAAACACTGCTAACGATAAGTAGGTCGTGACGGCTAAGAAGGTGCGAGTACACTTACGAAAGCAACACATGGAGTTTTTACGAAGACATGACCATAACTTGTTGGCTCTTAACAAATTCCAAATGCAGGAAGTAGGATTATCAAGAAGGAAATATCGTTAAAGTTTTAGGACTACAAAGAAGTGTTTCTTGATAGCTGATACTTATATGGATATACCCTCTCTATCTGATTTGGACAGGTTTAGTGGGGCCAGTTAGCAGTGGCTGTGAGTGGCACGTTAAATTAGGCAGGCCAACCTGGCCCCTGCGCACGCAACGCAAGCACGATTCCGGCGAAGCCTCCAAAAGCCTCGTTTAAAGCCCACGAAAACCACCATCTTCTTCTTATCTCTTCGCCCCCCTCCCTCCGATCTCCACACAGGCCAACAACAGCCTCGTCGAATCGCCTCACCCCCCTCGCCGCAATGGCGAAGCCCAGGCTGCTCGCCCTCCTCCTCCTCGCGGCCCTCCTCACCCTCTCCTTCTCGCAAGGTACGCACTCACATCGATCGCTCACCGATCTCGCTGTTCTTCGATTAACTTCATGATTTGGTGTGGTCGATATATGCAGCGCTGTTCTTCAATTGATTTCATGATTTGGTTTGGTGGATCGATGCAGGGGTGGTGGTGGTGGTGGAAGCGAGGAACGTGCAGCTGCTGAAGCCGCTGCGGCGCTACGGGCGGTGGCGCTCGCCTCTCCAGGCCGGCAGCCTGAAGCTGGAGGTGGCCCACGCCGGCGCCGGGATGGTGTCGACGTTGGCGGACTACTCGGAGCCCAAGCCCAACACCAACCCCCGCGGCGGCGTGCTCCCCCCGACGGACCCTAACTCGCCGCCGGCGCACTGATTGCTGACCACCGCGCCCGTCGATCTTCGGTCTCCGACCACCCCGGTCAGCCGGCGACGTATCCTCGTATACATACTATATATTATATATAAATACCTGGTAAATACGGCGTATAAATTCGGAATACATGTGCGTAAGCGTAAGTAGCAGAAAAGAGGAAAGGTCGGAATAAGCTGTAGGCGTTCTCCTCCTTGGCATACGGTGCAGCGACCGTACTGTACGCGTACATACGTATACATTACAAGCTACAAGTATGGTGTGCAGCGTACACTAGCTCGATTTTTGAAGTAGATCTAGCTAGACTTGTGCTTGACTGTCATGTGTGTGATCGTTGCGTGTTTGATGTGATCGTCGTTGATTGATCTAATTCTGAACAATGTTTTGTTTAATTTGGACAATTAATTGTTAGAACATGTGCATGTGTGTAATGCTGATGTGTCCTGTATTCGTCTCCGTTGTACAACCCATCCATGAATTTTGCAATAAAACCATCAATAATAATGTGTCATTGTTCGATCTAACAGAGTGTTTTATTCATCTCTATTCCTTACTCCAATTTTAATTGGCTCCTGCAGCTTAATATCTATCCCTGGATATCACAAACTAACAAGATTATATCGGTCTTGTCGACCACTGAACGGTCTAGGTTTGTGCATGTGAAATGAAGAACACCATTTTTCAGTGAGCGCACACCAATATAGTTTATTAAACAAGAACCAAGAAATCATTTGTCTTCATTTATTGGACTACTCTTGACTCTTGCAAGTGTGGTTATATCTCGAGGCATACTTGAGTCATCTCCACTCGCAATGAATCAATGAAACACTATACTGTTCAGAACTTCAGACGAGTTTTGGCATGCATTGTCGAGGACTTAATTATATGGTGCATTTCTGATGTCAAACTTCCTCATGGTGTGCATCGTTGGTTGCTAGCAAGATGATGATGAAAATTGGTACGTACACTAGTTTAATTTAGGCTCGTCTGCATTGTAAGGACCATGATTTTTTTCAGGCAGACCTTACGTGGTGAAATTGACAATGAAAACGGTTTAATTCAGCAGAAATATATTGGGACAATCTTCTTTGTTCTCGATCATAGATCTTGCCTTAGTTTGACGTCATCATCTGATCCTAGGTGCCTTTTCATCTCACTGAATTAGCTGTGTGCCCTTTCTTCGAGCACCAATCATGCTTGCAACTAGGGATACCAAAATCCTTGCTTGTCCAACACAATACCATATATATGACTATATGAGCATCGATCACCTACATATATATTTGGCCACCAATCTGCGTCAACTCATCGGGCTAGCTGCAGAAAATGTGCTCTCATAGTTCAATTCTAGTTTGATGTGCACCAGCGTAAGGATGCGTTCGTTTTAACAATAGTATAGTGTTTTTTACGTGAACGCTTTCTAAACTGTATATTTTCTTTTATATATATATATATTACTTAAAAATCATATCAATCTATTTTTTAAAAAGTTTAAAATAATTAATACTTGATTAATTATGTCCTAATGTCTCATCTTATTTTACAAATCTTCTCCCTATTCTTATTTCCCCTTCTCTCTATGAAATTTCACATGTCGATGATTTAGATTATGTATGATGTGTTTTATTAAGATTAAAGTAAAAAAATTATATTTAAATTGAATTTATACAACATAAATAGTATCGGTCAATTGCAAGTCCGATCAATTAACAGTTCAATCTGGTTGCAGACATGAGAGCGGTCAAACCCAAAAGACCAACGATCGGATCGGTGGAATCTAAAAAAAATCAGTTTGGGTTGATTTCTTGGTTTAAAATGTTTTCTTCATGTTTATGATTTCTCAATGGTTTTGATATATTCTGTTATATGCTAATGTTAGTTAAGTTTGATGAGAATTTAGTGCTCGGATATAGTTTCTTTGGTTATTTATGTGTAGGTGTTCCTTAAGGCCTTAGAAAATTACCGGTAATAGATCTGGACTAGACTTAGAAGAAGTTGAGGTTTAGATGGTTGATGAGATTACATGGGATACTAAATGCTAGAGATAAGTGGAGGTGAAGTTCTTATATGACATATAAGAGGGACATGTGCGTATAAAAAGCGGAGTTAAAATTTAAAAGAAGTTCAAATTGAAAAAAGATTAAAGTTTGTATTTAATATGGATAATTTGAATACTTGTATGGGAAAGTTTCTTATTAGATTAGGAGTGCTAGTACTAGTAGGATTTATAACTTTTGTGTAGTCACATATGAGTATAATAGAGGTGATTTAGGTCTCAAATTATCGCTTTTGGGAGAGAGAAAAAATAGGGTTTAAATTTGAGTTATGAGTTTATGCACTTTATAAATATATTTTGATTAATAAAGTTGATATAATTTTAGAAGTTTTGCTATCTTTTGATATTTTTGTCGAGATTATTTTTCTCTAGTTACAAGCAATCAGATCGGGTATAGTGTCAAACCAATGACAAAGTGACGATTGGATCAAAAGGTATAATGTGGTCGGACTGAGACAAGAATCTGGTCAGACCGACGAAATCTAGAGAGTTCTATAATTTTAACTAAACTAAGATTAACTTCAATAACTTTTAATTAATTTTGTTAAAAGTTTTTGGTTTTTTAAGTAATTATACCATTCATTCTTTCTCTAATGGACTTAGTAATTATGGTTGATCCTACATCTTAATAGCAAAAGTTTAGCGTATTTCTTTCGTCTGATCCGATCTTATTTTCTTTCAGATGTCCATCAGGTCATGCATGACTCCGGTTTCCAAGCTAAGTGTGAGCTAACTAGATGATTGCCACCAGCTAGCAAATTGAGATAGAAACTCCATTCCGCTCGAAACATGAATATTTTTAGAGTTTGGAAATTAAACGAGGGATAATTATCATTGATTGTTTATGATAAGAAAATAGGTAAAGATTAATTTACGATTAACTGTGATAAGAGAGGAAATATATAAAGAAGTAGTTATATTTTAATACAAAACTAAATATCAGTATTTTGGGATGAAGGAAATAACTATTAAAGCGAGTATAATAAATAATATAAACATGATCTAAAAATTAATATATCAGATATATATTTAGTTAAAGGAGATGAGAGAGAAGAAAAACGGATTATAAATTTGTAGACAGCTTCAGCATAAACTCTAATACATTGTGTGTGGGGGGAATAAAGTAGATATTGATATGCAGTATATATTTATATGTAACAGCTATTACGTACATAAAATATTAATTTTTAGAGTCATTAGTTACTATAACTTGCTCGTAGGAGATTTTTTGATCGGTTGGAACATGTCAATCTCGTGATAGTTCAGTGATCTCACCGATGCATCCATCCGACGATGGCGCATGAATGCGTCGGAAGTTGCTAGCTAAGCTAGCGGAAAGAAGCCCAAACAGTCCACGATTATGCCAAACCGGAAAACTTTTTTTTTTTGTAAACACCTTCGCTTAATTTGGTCAGCTTTGAGAGATTTGCTTGGAGATGAGCCATTTTTTTAGATAATGATGGAGATGGAGCCATGGATCGCCAAATCAAGAAGTGGGAACCTTTAGCTCAGCCTTTTTGTCGTTACGTTGCCTAACTAGCTCCGATCGAAAGAGGTAGGAGCAGAATAATAGATGATGGATGAAGAGGATGAATTGATGATTCCCTCCCATTGCATATGGAATGTTTGGTACATGTGCACAAACCATCAGAGGGACCTGATTGTCTGAACTTAATTAAACTACGTGCAGAAGAGATGCTCATGAAGTCCTTCCTAGGTGGGGATCCCGGATGTTTTGAGAATAGATTTTAATCCTTCGAGAATGTCTTCTTATATTTTTTTAATTCAATATAAATAGTTATTAAAATTTAAAAAATTGATAATATAGAGTATAATAATATTTAGCACTCTAAAAAATTAAGTTCAAATTCGAGCTACATATTGAGGAAAAAATAAATTTAGATATAAATATTACTACTACTATTTATTTGCTAAATTTATTATTTTTATATCTCAATATATAAGTTGAGTTTTAATCTAAGATTTTAAGAAGTGGATATATATATGTTGTATAAATATTGTTAATTTTTTTATAATTTTTTTATAACTATTTAAATTGTTTTTAAAGAAACAAGGGAATATTCTCTCAAGGAATTAAAACAGTTTCCCATACTTTGTGCCAATCGGTCAAACATCTAACTTGTAAGTTTGTAGTTTACTTTTTGTTGAGTGTGAGATGCAGTTTAGAAATCTTGGATCAAAACTTACCGACCTCTCTCGTCTCTCTTATTCTCTTTGACAGTTTGACATAGTTCTAAAAAAAAGAGACAGTTTGACATGAGACAGATACATCAGCGCATGCCGTTAGCGATTCGGTATGTTTGGCGTCTTGACGTCGCGACGAAACAGTAGACAAGTTAGCGCATGTTGGGGCTTGATCTGATCAGAAGCTGCCGACTCCGGGAGAGCTACCGATCACCTAGTCCGACGCGACGACTCTGTTGGATCGATCTATGTGCATGTTTTCGTCGCGACGGCAGCCGCTCATTGTCATCGAGACGGACATTCACACCTGTCTTTGTCACACAGGGGAATAATAATAAGATGTCTCGGATAGGCGTGCATGTGAATACTATATGTGATTGTGTCAACTACTACAAAAGTAAAACTTTTTTAATTATAACATAACGAGATTTTAATTATAGAAAATCATTATTAATCTATTGTTATTATTATTTTCTTTCTTAATTTTTATATATTTGTTACTGACATCTTCTCTAGTCTCACACTCTTTTTTTTTCTTAATGCTAGGAGTAGTACTGTGTTGTACTCACTAGTACGAGCGGTGTACTGACATACTTATTCCATACGTTTTTCAAACTCCTTTAACAATATTTATAAAGGTTTTTTTAAAAAAATTAAAAAAATTTATTTTTTTTAAAAAATAATAGTTAATATTTAATTAATTATACACTAACTAAAAGTAAATAATCACTCAAACATCTCAAGAGAACGGTGCTAGCTTGGTTGGAGCCACCACACGGCTACCATAGGGCGGCCGATCTCGTCTGCATCAAATTTTAGCGTTGGTGAACAAATCGATAGTACAATTTTTTACAGCATATATATCCGAGGATAGCTACCGGCTATGGGATAAATAGCAGCCTAGGAACCCTTAGTAGACCTCTAGCTTATGGACCTTCGATAAGCATACCTTTGTTAGTCCATGAGCCTTCGGTAAGTAGGCCTCTAGCCATCAAGCCAAGGAGGGCAAGTCTTTGACTAATTGTTCTTTGGCCTAGTACCTATGTATTAACCACAAAGTCTTAAACGAGTGGTCCATGAGAAGGCTAGATAGTGGATTTAGCCCAATTAAACCTAAACCAGGTATATTCCCTCTTTTATCTTAAAAATGTTCTTATCAAGGGATGAATCTTATAAACATACATATAACCTAACAAATCATTATCTCTAAGGTTATAAATAGACACTACGAGTGTTATAATAGTAGAGGATCTTGTAAGACTTTAAGTTAGAAAAACTCCACACACTTTTACATATACTATTGTCCATTTCGTCAATAGTTGGTATCGATAGTGAGAAACCAAACCACGGGTGGCGAAGCCACATGCCACCAAAATGAAAGTTGACAAAGAAGAGAATAGTCCTGAGGCACTATGCGAGAAGCAAAGACTCAGAGAGTGTGCGGGAGTCTAGAGCCAATGTCGAGATGGAGTTCAAAGCTACGCCATGTCAAGCAATTGAAGCTGCTGTAGGGGTTGAAGGACTAGCTAAAGACAATTTTGAGTAGGGTGAAACCACTTCGAGTACGAGAGGCAAAGCAAGAGAGCTAGGAGCCGAAGAGATAGTAGGAGCCCAAGAGGAGTGCTAGGTAGCCAGAGAAGTCCCTAAGCCAAAGCAAATGGAGAAGGTAGCCATCATGTTCAGTGCAGCAACATCCCCCACCAGTGGAGAAGAAGCAGTTAGAGCTTTGGTGGAAGCCGCAGCGGTCAGGTCTATTGAAACAGTCACAGTGCTAGAGTAGAGCACTAGGTGATGAGACAAGATATAGTGAAACTCTAAGACATACTTCGGCAAATGTAGCACCAGCAACAAGTCATGCAAAAAAGGCCGCTATTATGCAGGAGCAAAGCCAAGCGACGAACACAAGAGCGTAAGCCACATCTCATCCTCCTTAAACTCAAGATGCTTTAGCGAGAGCATTACAAGTGTAGCCATTGCAACCAACTCTATCCTAGAGGCTAGTTGCCGCCATTTCACCTTTGTCTAGCAGCCCAACCTCTACGACACAAGTGCCCCAACCTAGTCTGATGACGGTGGCATAAGCACATCTCCAAGCATTGTTGTAGCTCATGGCCTAGCCCAAGGTGCAGCCGGTGTAGCTATAGCAAGGAATAAGTACTACCCTAGGTTTTCAAATCCCACCATAGCCGTCCACCCAACCTTAGACTTTTGAATTCCCATGAGGAACTATGGTTTTTGGCACCCCTCATAGGAATCTGCAGGTTTCTTCCTCTAAAGGCTTGTTTGACAAGAAATCACCATTGAGTTTCAATCTTCAAAGCCACCCAATCCCCGTGCAGTTTAAAAACATGTCCATCGCCAAGAATGGAGGTGACTCCAACCCTAAAAAATTCCTTTTCGTTTATGAATCGTCAATCGAAATAGCACACAGGGATAAAAACACCAAGGTAAAGGTCATCTACCTAGCCCTCCAGGGTTATGCTAGGTCGTGGTACTTCAATCTCCTCCTGGACAGCATATACTCATGGGAGCAATTGAGGGATGTGTTTCTCACTAACTTTTGGGGAACTTATCAAGAACCCAACACACAACAAGAGCTCTTTGCAACACAGCAAAAGCCGAATGAGTCTATCTGGGAGTTTGCTCCTTGGTTCTCCCATGCAAGGTACCAGGTGCATGACATCACAAAAACTTTAGTAATCAATGCAGTTTTAGCTAGCCTTCGTATGGGTCCATTGATTGAAAAGATAACAAGGCATCAGCCAAAAACCGTAGATGAGATGTTCAAGATTATTGATGACTATACCTAGGATGAAGAAGATAGCAAGCGAAGTAACAAGATCCAAGCTAAGCTCGAAGTGCTAGCCGCACAAAATGCTAATCTGGTAGCAGTGCCAAAGGTGGATGATATGTAGCACACCATGCAACCACTGGAGCAACAATGTCAGCAACAGACATGGAAGCAATTTCAAAGCGACAAAAGCAAACAAGTAATGACAGTCAAAGAAGTGTGTGAGCTATATAGAAATTATCATGCGAAGCAGTCATTAGCACAAAAGAGGCAAGGAAAGACAAAAACATGTACTACATGTTCCATGGCAAGTCCACACATTATATAGAGTAGTTCCAAAACATGTAATAACAAGCCCAGCAACAACAAAGAGTTGCTTCGCCTATGGTGGGTGACGAAGCTGTAAACTAACAAGAAACACCAAGGCAGCTACAAGTCAAAGTAGGAGTAGATGGCAACAGAACGGTGATTGCGGTCATCACAGGTGGGTTTGCACAAGGCTTAGCATTGAAGTGTCGGAAGAAAGTGCATGAAAGAGCAATAAACCACGTTGCAATATCTTTGCAACCTTCACAACCATCGTTTTTTAGCACTGCATTATACTTCAGACCAAGCAATGCAAAGGGCATCTTTTTCCCATATCAAGACCCACTATTGATCTTTGTCGACATTGCTAGTTGTGAAGCGCACCGCATACTGGTGGATGTGGCAATTCGGTAGACATCATCTTCACAAAGTGCTTTTTGGCATATGAGGATTTCTGTAGATGCGCTAGAGCTGGCATTGATGCCCTTTGAAGGCTTTGGTGGGCCACCAATGCAAGCTCTAGGGCAAATACCTCTACAAGTAATGTTTGGTGAAGGCCAAAACAAGAGGCAAGAATGGATCACCTTTGACGTAGTTAATATCCTAAACAATTATAACGCCATCTTCGGCTGCACAACACTAAACAAGTTTAAAGTGGTGACCCACCTCAACTTCATGTCCATGAAAATAGTGGCTCTCCAAGGAGTGATTGTCGTATGGGGGAGCCAAGCTTTGGAAAGACAACACATTCAGGTGACCGAACCATCATAGAAAGGCCACAACATCTAGCGAGAATGAGATAAAGTGTTGAAGGGAACCTAGAAGGCAAAGCCATACCCATAAGAAGGCATAAACAAGCACCAAGTTGATCCAAATAATCCATCAAGATGGTGTCCATAGGGGGTGAAGTGGGAGAAGGCCTGGCGGAGAGCATCTTGCAAGTTATGAAGAAAAACATTGGTGTCTTTGCCTAGTAGCCTGAAAAACTTCAAGGGGTGAGCTGAACACTAATCGAACACCACCTAGCAATAAAACTTATGGCAAGACCGTATAAGCAAAAGTTTCATAAGATATTGATGGATCGCCAAGAAGCAGCCAAGGCAGAGTTAGAGAAACTGCTTCAAGCTCATTTCATAATAGAAGTGCAGCACCTAAAGCGGTTGGACAAAATAGTGCTCATCAAGAAGGCAAATGGCAGGTGGAGAATGTGCGTAGACTTTATCAGCTTGAACAAGGCTTGCCCGAAGGACAACTTTCCTTCACCAAGAATTGATCTACTCATTGACTCAATGGCCGGATGTGAAGTAATGGGTTTCTTGGATGCGTGCTCAAGCTATCACCAAGTCTTCTTGCCAGCAAAAAATGAAGAGAAAACATCTTTCGTCGCACCCTTCAGAACGTTCACTTTTATTAGAACGTCTTTTGGGCTCAAGAACTCTAGAGAAAATTTCGCCAGGTTGGTGTACAAGGTGCTTAAGGAGCAAATAGGTCACAATGTCAAAACATATGTTGATAAAAGTGGACTCCAAGTTGGTGGCAGGCCATGTTGATAAAAGTTTTGGAGCTAAGGATGAGGGCATGTCAAGGTAATTAGAAGAAGTTTAGGAAATAGAGAAAGCCTTCACTGGTATTATAGTGCAACACCACTCGAGGAGTGATAATACCAAATCTAATGAACTAGCGAAAGGAGCTACCACGAGAGGCCCATTTTATCTTGGAGTTTTTTTTGAAGTGATTTGTACCCCTACTGCGATGTTTAAAGAGGACTAGGCCAAAGTGATGAAAATTGACATGTCAGGAGAGTTGGACAAATATTGGAGAGTCCTCTTTGTGAAACACATCTTAGAAGGAGTGTTGCTAGGGGGCTTGGCTGAAGTGCATAGGCTTTAAGCTAGGGCGTGGCAATACACTTTGGTTAATAGGGAACTGCATAGGATAGGCATCTTGTAGCCCCTGCTTCGGTGCGTGTCAGATGCCAAAGGCAAGGAGATGGTGAAGGAGATACATGAAGGCCAATGTAGGGCGCACTAGGCACCAAGAGTAGTAATAACTACGGTGCTTTGCTAGGGCATATATTGGCCCACTGTTATGCGGGGTTGTTAAGAGCACATCAAAAAATGCTCAAGTTGCTAGTGCCATGGCAGATCTCAAAACGCCCCATCATACGACTTGTAGCCACTCTAACCTATTTAGCCCTTCGCCAGGTGAGGACTTGTCATCATAGGGCCATTCCCTCTGATAGGAAATAGCTACAAGTTCGTCATTGTAGCTGTTGAATACTTCTTTAGGTGGATCAAAGCTAAGCCATTAACAAGCGTTACTTTAGTGGTTGTGCAGCGTTTTATGTGGAAGAATAAAATATGTCGGTTCAATATTCCAAAGGTGATTGTAATAGAAAACAACAAGCAATTTGATTTTGCAAAGATCAAAGAGATGTGCAAAGGCCTGAACTTGCAAATCATCTTCATGTACGTATCCCATATGCAATCCAATGGAGCAGTGGAGAGGGTGAATAGCAAGATCCTAGAAGCACTCAAGAAGAGGCTGGATGAGGCACCAAAGGGCAAGTGGCCGGATGAAATGTTGTATGTACTATAGGCACTTTGAACCACACCAACAAGGTCCACCAAGTTTAGTCCATTCATGTTAGTTTATAGCGAAGAGGCCATGACACCATGTGAGTTTGGAGCAAACTCCTCAAGGGTAGTGCTGGCCAAAAGATAAATCTTAAGCTACTTGAGAGCCTGATGGTCGAAGCGCTCGAATCTATGGTGAAGTATACCAACTCCATTGCAACAATAGACAACAAGAAAGTGCAGCCAAAAGAAATCTTACTAGGGTACTTCGTCCTAAAAAGGAAGGCAATCCGTTAGTAGTTGGGAAGTTAGAGTCAAAGTGGGAATAACCATACTAGGTGACACATAGAGCTAGGTAGGGAGCTTATAGGCTAGCAACCCTGAGTGGTGAAAGGTTGGACAACTCATAGAATGCTGCATTCCTTAAGCATTTTTTATATTTGAGCCATCGAAGAGTGGTGTGTAATATATGTACAGTGTAAGCCTTCAAGACTATTCTAAAAAAACTAGAGTAAGATCATTATCTACATCGGAGGCCCAAACCAATATAAAAGTTGTTGTCATGATTGTGTTCATTTCGCAAACGACCCATAAATACAGTGCCTGATTAGCATTCTATTGAAATGGGGGAAGTGAACTGGTCAACGCACCGTTTGACCAGATGCAGAGATTGTGCTTTGACGTTACAAAATCTTGTGCCGTAGGTTTGATTGTTACGATGCATGAGGCATGCCAAGTTTTCAAAATGTTTAAGTAGATATTACGAACAAGCAAAGAGAACAAAGCAAAGTTATTTGCCTATTAAATGTGAACTTGTCAAAAACTATGAATCTTTTTGGACTTGACGAGCAAGTCGTTCAAAACACAACGTAGCAAGAATCTTTTATGAAAAGCCTTACAAAGCAAAAGTACAAGTACAACAAGTATAAAGTACATGAAGCAAGTACAATACACATCACACAAAAACTTACAACAAAATAATGTTTGGGAAGCTATTCCCTCCTTCGTCATAAAATCCTTCGACATCACCAGAGTCCTAAGCGGCAGACAAACTAGAGTCCAAAGAGGTAGACGATCTAGAGTCTGCATACTCAATATAACTCCTAGAAGGACTGGTAGTACTACAACTATATTAAAAAATGTCTTCATCTTCGTTGTTCTCAGATCCACTTGCAGTGTCAAAGAACACATGAAGAGGGATGACCAACTCTACAATACCATGCCGTTGTGTCAACTCAAGCTACTAGGAAGAGCCTTTGAAGTTCCACTAGAACCGAGCCATTTCTTTTTGGCAAAGGCGATAGTCTTGGTCAAAATCGTTTAAGTCATAGCCTGGGTTTTGGTGAAGCCACTTGGCAAATATGCGAACCAAATAACATTGGTCGTTTATCTAGATCTTCAAACTTAAGTGGAAGGTCTTTTCAAAAGGATAATATTCTAAGTTCTTGAAGATTGAAGGGGTTCTAAGATAATCAAACCTTAGTGAGCAAAACTTAGACATCATGGACTAGCAAATCTTCATCTTTTCATTTATAATGGGGATGGCCAAAACACCTTATAGGGCGAAAAGCCAAAGAAAAAGAAAAAATTGCGAAGGCCTAAAGCAAAAACTAAAGATAGCTAAACTAAGAAGGCATCACACCTCTTGGTTTGGCTCGTCCAAGAGGTCTTTGACATCACCTATTTCAATTGTAGTGGCGACTTCGACTTTGACAGCATCAGTAGACTCTTGCTAGGCCAACACCTCTTGGAGGTGCTCTACCACGAGCTTATGGCCCCCTTCCATCCCCTACCCCTAGCTAAAGGTGTGGACGTGAGGCTGCAAGGCATTATACTCTGACAAGGGGTTGATGGAGAGCATGATTGGCAGAAGGGAGAGATGGTTGCATTAGCTCTTATTCAAGGTAGACAGTAGACCAAAACCCACCATCCAAGCATAGCAATCTCCACGGCGCCACCAATTTCGGCCACCCATTAAAAGAAGGCCTTGGTGGGGGAGTTCTCATTAGGAAGCGATGTAGGTTTTGCCCCCATGCCGACTAAAGCAAACTGAACAGATTGGCTGGCCTCCTTCATCGTGTCATGCAAGCGGGCATTGGAGGAAGAGGCTTCAACAAGTGCATCCTTGAGCCACTCCACTTCACTATCAGACTGCTGCATCCAAGCACGAAGAACTTCATTCTATTTCATCAACTTTGTTGTGTTATCTCTCATAGTCCATAGGGCATCCCTGAGCACGACATGGTCATCGGCCAGCTTCCTCGATGTTTCAGTCGCTTCGCGCCAATGAGCCTTAAGGCTGTCAAGCCAATTGTGAGCCATGCAGTTGATGCCATCAAAAAAGGAAAGCGCCAGGTAAAACACAAGTCAAGAAAAGGGCAAAGATAGAATATAACGAAAAGAGAAAATAAAAATGTGTGAAACACATACCTAGGTGAGCAAGACCCGTATGGCTAGCCCGACACCATCCAAGTTGAAGTTCTCTTTGACAACTTGATGAATCTCAGGATTGAAGATGAGGCTGGTGAGCCTCCCAATGAAGGGCTTGAGCCTGTCACGAGTCATGAAGTCCTTTGGTATGAAATTTGCCACCGGGAGGACATTGTCCGAAGCGAAGGCTACAATGGTAGAACCGACCACAACATAACCAATAGCAGTAGCTGACATGAGAAACTCCAATGGCCCACCACTCGTGCTAAGGGATAGGGGCTCTAGCACTAGAGAGCTAGTCTCTTTGACCTCACTCGCAAAGACATCCATGACTTCGGTCGATGAAGGCTACATGGTGGAATTTGCGATGTCTTCGCCCAAGTCTAATGTTGGATGACTTAGGCATGCTAGAGGCAATGAGGACTCACTGTCACTCCAAATGTTCACAATATGAATGAAGGGGACCCGAGAGGTGGGGAGGTAGGAAGTTGAAGGGTCGGCCACACAAGTTGAAGCCAATGCGTCATGAGTCAGCGAAGGGCCAGTCCTCGTGCACCTAGGGTGAAGGAGACAAGTGGTGTAGGGGCTAGGGTTATAGCCCCTTGACCCCTTTAGCTGTTGAACAATCATCGGGTCTGTAGAATCATCAACAATGGTGGCATCGACTTTGACGTCTACTTCTTTGTCACCGTAGTCCCCATCGTCATCAACAGCAGACATTTAGGCCCGAAAAGGCCTTGCGGCCTTCATGCATGGAGTGCTAGTGAAACCCGTAGGCCATTTTCTTTTCTTCAAGGTGGCATTGGTGACTTCACCATACTCGCCCTTCCTAAGGTTCTCCCTAGCAAGTACTTCTTGGCATAGCCTAAGGCATATACAGGTTGCCCTTCCGTCCAGCTGGAAGTGACGTATTTCACCATACTCCTTGGTGATGAGGGTGCCTATTATTTTCTTGGCCTGTACTTTGGCCTCGCTAAGGCTCAAGGCTATGAAATAAAACAAAAAAGAAGTAAAAAGGCAAACAAGAGATGAAAAAGAAAGAAAGTGGAAAAGACCATGGTAGCTTACCATTCGGTCTTTTGGCCAGAACAACGATCGTGGGAAGATCAAAGAATTTCTCCTATGGATCAAAGAAGTAGCTAGCGACTGCATGCCCCACATTAGGAATTCCTTAACTAGGTTGTGGACACTAAAGCATATGTAGAGCTGGTAAAGTAAGACCTTCTAGGCTTCGTGTTGACCAGTCGAAGACACCTTTGGCTAGAAATCATGGGCATGGAGGCCACGACTAGACCTAAGGGCCTTGAACTTCTCTGTCCTAGCATCGTAGGAGACCTTATGGTAAAACCACCTTACCATCTTGTCCAGGTCCCACTTTGGCATCGTCGTGTGCACCGACGAGAGGTCGTCACAGTACGGATGGGTAATGAAGTTCACCATGCCAAAGACCATCTTTTCTACCGAGCCGATGTGTCGATAGTCTTAGAGTAATTCCCGACAACATGGATTATGGCAAATAGGTCAACAGATAGCTCTAACACAAGTGTTTAGCACATCCACTAGAACACCACCACTCGAACAATAGCGCTCAAGCTTACCTACAATAACTCTAGGTTGAACAATGCAAGAGCATGCAGAATAAATTTGGAGCACGGAAACCAAAGCCCAGTGTCAAAATATGCAACGAAGATGATATTTTCGTTGTCGTGTAGCAAGGAGACTTTGTCGTCACACACCGCCTTCACCTGCTCCAAAATGAGAATCCCATCTTCAACCATCTTGGCGAGGTGAGCATCTTCAATGGCTAACTTTCCCAGGAAACTAGAGAACCCTGGGTCCAAACTGTAGGCACATTTGAAGATGGTTTTACATGGGGCCATAGGAGCGAAGGGCATGAAGAGTTGAAAGGGGCAAAGCATGCGAAGTGGGTGAATGTGAGCAGGCCAAGCTTAAGAAGTGCTATGTGTCCTAGTGGAAGGTGAAGTGATAGCTATTTGCGAGTTGCCATGTATGTTGTAATAGTCAAAGCTTGATAAAACTGGTAAGCACAAACGACATGACTGTTAGGAAGTACAGACAACATGACCGTTCAGATGAAAAATTAACACTAAAAAATAAGAAATAAAAGCCAGAAGATGGCTATAAGTTCAAGTGTCATTAATTTGATTTTGATGATTAATGGCAAGTCTAATTATATCAGACTAATATTTTTATGAGCTTTCTTTTGACTAGTCCCATTTGGATATGAAATTGAAAATAACGAGAGGTATGTATTAAAATCCTTGTATTCTCATTTGATCTCTCTTTTGGATCCAAAATATAGAGCGAACTCTCTCATTGATCTTAATTGATTATTTACATATGTGTTTCTTTATATTCATATGTATGCACATCTTGAGGGGGAGCTTATGCTATATTTTGTTTATTATGTATTCTTTGGGGATAGACCTAGATCACAACAAGGATGAGATATATGCAGATCAAATGATACATCTCATTTTCTATCTCCATATATATGTTGATATGTTGTTATATATGTTTTCCATGTTATTGATATATGCATATAGGACTAATATTTATTTGAGTTCTATCTTATTTAGTCTCTTTTATATTCAGAACATAGAGATCATACAAGAATGTATTTATATTTATCTATATCATTGTCACGTATTCTATATATGTATAGGATAAAATCCTATTTTTTCATCTTTAGTTATGCATTTCATGTATATATTCTATATGTATATATTTAGGGGTGCAAATCTTACACATTTATTATCCATATTGTTCACTTCGAATCTTTAAAATTGAGCATATATGTGAGTATATGACTATTGGTGTTAGTGGATACTTAACACATTAATTCGTATCCTCTATATGCAACCAGTTGGTTATCAAGTGAAGAATAACAACCAATTTGTTAGGACTAATATTTTCCTTTAAGTTGTATAAACGAATAGGTCCTATTATGATGAGGCTAATAGATAACACCATAGTTTGATGATTATCAAGCCAAGAACTCGTCATGTTGATAAGGATGAAATCAAGCTTGTGATAAAAAGTAACTCTTGATAAAGGTTGATCAAGACTTGACATAAATATGGTTCAACCGGATGGTCACAAGTGTTAATCTTAACTCAAACATCGACATCGTGATGGATGGCATAAGACAAAGGTATAATGTAGCTAATAATGAGTTTCTTATTCTTTTATCGGTCTTATTATTGGTGAAATGATCGGATTGTTAAATAGATGTCGTATAATTAAGAGGGGTCTATAAAGTTAACATGTCGTGTTAGTTCACTTACACATAGTGAGAGTGTCTAGCTAAGTATGGCGAGTCTTTTGTTAAGTTCCATGCAAAGAGAGATGTTGGCATATCCAATAGGAATGAATGACCTATTATGGCTATGTCCACTCAAGTATCCTCTAGAGTTTGAGCCCCTTCTTCTTGATAAAAGTTGTGATTCTTGGATAGATTGTTTATGGGTTAGAAAACACTTTGAATAATTTTTGCAGAGTCTAAGAGCGTCGATTTTCGACATGCAAATTATGAGATATCATCATTTTACTTACTACCGGTAGCGGTCTAATCGCCTAGTGAATTGTGGTGTGACAGTTGCAGTCTGACTAGGGGCATACAAAATTATTTTTTGAGGAGATACATAGCCGCTGGAGCTAATACCGATCAAACCGAGCCACTAGCGATCTGACTAGAGTTTGGATGGTCTAACTGGTCCCCCATGATGATGTGACCACCACAAGCTGATATGACTGCTAACGGCTAGTTTTCTATCTGTTGGTATTGTGGCCGGTCCAAATAGGCCACCATTGATGGTCTAACCAATAGACCACTATGATTAGAGGATATCGCTTCTAACGGCTAGGTTGGTTTTATGTGTATAAATACACCCTCTCTATCTCTTGATGAGATTTAAAGGTTATATGATTTGAGCAGTGAAGTTGGGCTCATCTCAACGAAAATTAGGAAACCGACAAGTTTCCGAATCTCGAATGAAAAATTATTTTTCACTTGACTTATTTACTTTCTTGTATTTTTTAGCAAGTTTATATTCTAAATATCATTTGTGCTAACATCATCCTAGATTTACAAATCTCAATATAAGCTAAGTTTTTTATACGCTTAATTGAGACTAGTTGATTTAAAATTTAAATTATGTAAAAACCATTTTAAATTACTCTTCTGTATAAAACTCGGTTTAGCTTAAAAGTTTTTACAACCATATGTTCACCCCTCTACATCGCTAATGGACTACGTGTGAAATACATAGTCCATGCCGGCCCAACTATATAGGCCACTAGTAATCCACAATTCTGTTCCAGTAATCGGGCCGAAATATAATGGGCCTCTCGTCCTATGCGCGCTAGGCGCTGGCAATCTGAACGGCTGTGTGGACAAGCTGGGTGGGCCGCGACGCTATTCTGGTAGCCCCACTATACGTCTAGGTTGATTTGGCTTGTGATTTTTCTTTTCCAGGTAGACGTTTTTCTAATGGATTTAGTAGTAGTTTTTTTTTTGAATTTTTCAACAAAATAAACAAGTGTTAAACTGACCCAGGTATGCATAAGCTGAGAATACGTGGCTGCGTCAAATTCCCCAGCAGCCGTCCAAACTGTGTCATCTGACCTTTCGGGCAATCCAAATCATAGTTAATAATGCTAGTTACTTCCTTCATCTAAATAGGTGTATTTCCAACCTAAGAAACACAAATTAATATAAAAATAAATAATTTATATGCTCTCAATTAAAAGAGTGAGGGTTAGATGTGAGAAGATAGTTAAGGGTAAGGTGAAAACAAATTTAAATGAGAATTAATTGATGTGATATATAGTATTCTACAAATACACTTAGTTTAAAATAAAATTTAAGTGATACAATTACTGAAATAGTATTTGTGAGAACCATAGCAGTCAGAGCTGACTGGTCATATCGTGTTGGATTAATTGTTGATGGAGTCATCGTGGAGACACGAGTCATGAATTGCCTTTTTTTTTCCATGCGTTGGTTTTTAAGTTCCGTCTCTTGTTCATCTGTTCTCGTTTGTCTGCAGTTAGTTTTTAGCGTTTTCTTAATAAAATCTTTAGAGATTAGATTTATTATTTAATAAAATTTTCAAAAGATTAGATTTATTAGGTAATTTAAGGGTTGTCCTCCGTGATATCTTTGGAGTTTGGTGAGTATTTTGTTTTTTGTATTTCTTCGTTGGTGGTGGGTATTTCATCTGGTCATCAATGATGACAATACAGATTGTCAACTTTTTAGATGGTATTGGTTTGATGTTCTGTTTAAGGAATGAAGGTGGCGGTCGATATTTGTTCTTCTATTTTTACTTGCCTCGGCATTGGTCATCATTTGTGACTGCAATCATTCATTCGTATAGCTTGTGGTATTTTAAGGTGTGAAGCCTCTTTGTTTTATTTTGATAGATGTTTAGTTCCTATTTTTTCTAATAATAGCAGGGTGATACGTTTTTCTATTATTTAATAAATCTATACTATTTTGTAGAAAAAAGTGAAAAAAAGTACGTATGACTAAACATAGATGTGATTTTTTTTTCTAGAGTAAAATGTATGGTTGATTCTTAGAGCAAAGAGTCACTTAATCACCCATAGTTGAAACCATTTTTGATAGGTCTCGAGGTTCAACATACTGTATATAGTGATAAACCTTTTGCATTTCATCCCCTTTGAAACCTTAAGCCTTAACAACAAATATATATTTATTCTCCTCCGCTCTAGATTTGTCCCCAACCTGACTTCTCTTTATCTCTTCTTATATTTCTTTTCTCCTATTTCAAATTAAGGAAAAAGCAGTAGAGGCACGAAATGTAGGTAGGGTAGGGTTATGCGAAGTGTGGCGAGAAAGGGGAGGCTGCCACTCGTCACTGTACTTTAGTCGCCATTTCGCCTTGTGAGGAGTCAAAGTAGTGAAATGTGTGCCATAGCTAAGGGGCTAAATATATATTTATTGCCATGGTAAGTTAGGAAGGGCATATGCAAACTTTTGGCCATCATGAACAACTACGACGGAGATCATAGCCTGTCAATGGCGGTTTGGATCATGGCTAATATATTTAACCACTAAACCAAGATTACATTTAAATTGATGCATTTCTAAATGATTTAGTAGTATTATTTTTTGAAAATTTCAACAGAAATAAAGAAGTATTAAACTGACCGAGGCACCATATGCATCAGCTGATAATATGTGGCTGCGTCAAATTCGCAGGAGGCGACCAATCTGTATCAACTGATCTTTCGGGCAATCCGAACCATGTTTAATAATGCTAGTTAGTGTTTTGTTAGGACTCAAGTCCATGTATAGCTGTCAGAACTGAGTAATTGACTGGTCATAGTGTTAGGTTAATTACTGATGGAGTCACCATGGAGAAATGTGGCATAAGCCAATTCTATTTTCCCTTGTATTCGAAATTAGTTTGTGATGATCTTTTACGACAAGTAAAAACACCACTTTTGAGAAGAAACAAACCGCAAATTAGATGGTTCTTTTTCTCTGATCTTGTGTGCCTTTTCTCTTGTCTTGGAGGAGAAGAGATAATAGCAATACTGTCATATCCTTCAGCGTGAAGGAAGGCAAACAAATGAATGGATGTGTCGAACATATAAAAAGTACTAAAACTGGTGATGGTTCCAGCCAAAATTTCGTCACCATTTTGTTTATTCTCTAGATAGACTAAAAAAATACCTCCTTATCGTGTCATTTTCTTTACGTCCAGGCTCCAGCATCAGATGCTGCCAACGTATCAAGTGTTTACCACTGCAATCAGCCAATCAACGCCATCGTAGTCTGTAGAACAAAAGTCTGCCCCCACCAGTCCACACGAAATTTCTCATCACACAGATTCAGTCAACCACTCGACCACCCTAACCACTACCCCATGTCCACCGAGCCACGGGATCGCACTCCCAAGTCCCACCACGCCAACACACCCGCCCGCACGCGGGACACATCAAACTCAACCGAGAAATGCACAAAGAGAGAGTAGAGAGAACAAGGCGCAAATCACAACAAAGACAGCAGACAAGAAAAGAAAAGGAAAGGTTGCCGCTTTTCGACGAATTCCAACCCCCAGACGCGACCGCACGCCACGCCAAGTCCCCACGATGACCGCTGCCTGCGCGCGACGTCGCCGTCATCTCCGTCCCATGTCCCAACTCCCACGCCCCGCGACGCCGAAGCTCCCGCGAACCCTCCCCAAAACCAAACCAAAACCAGCCCCGTTCCACGTCGTTCCACACCCGCCCGTCAGCGCGCTCGCGGCCACGACCACGAGTGTTCATTTCATCCCCCCTTCCCCGCCAAACCGCGACCGCCTTTAATTTCCTTTTCCACGCGCCTGTCTCCGTCCTCGAACCCTCCCTCCCGCCTTCGCCTCGCCAGAGCTATATATGCCGTCCCCGCCGTTGAGTCCGGCAAGTAGGCAACCGAACACTGAACTCGAGACGCGGAGCGGCGCAAGCGAAGGTACAACTGTACAAGAAATCACCTCTCTCGAGAAGAGAAGCGGAGGGAAGCGATTGATTGGTTTGGCCATGGAGGCAGCGTCGGCGCCGAGCACGTCGTCCTACTCGTTCCACCAGTTCTCCCTGGCGCAGGCCGTGCTGACCATCTCCCTCAACGTCGTGGTCGTCTGGCTCTCCGCCCTCATCAAGTTCTCGTCCTCCTCCTCATCCAGCTCGTCGAGTTCCTCTGCCCGGCGCCACGCAGCTCCCGCGGCGGCGCCGACGGCGGCAAAGGTCGACCTTGACGCGGTTCTTGGCCTGATGGGCGCGGCGGGCGGCGCGTTGGCGGTGGGGTTCGAGGAGGCGGCCATGCTGTTCGAGGAGGAGGAGGCGACCGTGGAGGAGGCTGCGGCCGCGTTCCGCGTCTTCGACTGCAACGGCGACGGCTTCATCGACGCCGGGGAGCTCAGGAGCGTGCTTAGGTCGCTCGGGTTCGCCGCCGGCGCCGGCGCCGTCGACTGCCAGCGCATGATCGACGCATACGACGCGGACAAAGACGGCAGGATCGATTTCCACGAGTTCCTCAAGTTCATGGAGACGACAGCCTAGGGAATCCAGGATTCCGTGGCGGCTACTTCTCTGCGAATTCTTTGTTCTTTCATTCTATTTTTGTTTTCTTGACTTACGCTTAGCCGGATGAAGCAAACAGTATGTGCATACCAGTTGGATTCTTTGTAATATTAGTACAGTTTAGGTGCTGTTTGGATCACGGCATTACAAGAGCTAAGAAATGGGTTCCATTTCAATTTTTACTTGAATTTTAAAAGATGGAAATCGAATTCAAATGACAATTTTTGTGTTTGGATGCTATGTCTTTGGATTAAATTCCTCAGCCTGTCTTGAAAACTCGGCCGAACAAAATTTCAATCCTCAATATAAACTAATAGGATATACTAGCAAGGAGAAAAGTATACAATATGCGGGTGTGTTTGTTTCGGATTAATGTAACATAGGATTTACTGATATTCTTCTCGAACTCATAAACGGTACAATTTAAAAATATTATATAAATAATTTTTTTAGAAAACTATTTTAAATCTAATTTTCAACTCTATTATTTTCTACCCTTAAATAATTATCACAAATTATTTAGCTATTCAACCATAAGGTCCAGTTTAGAACTAAAAAAATAAAACAAAAACATAGCAATATAAAATATATGAATACGGATGTAGAACAGAAAAAAAAGAAAACACATGAAATATAAAACAAAACACACAAATGAGAATGTAAAAATATAAAACACATGAATGCAGGTGCAAAACTGAGAAATAGAAAATATAGGAATACAAGAATTTTAGAAGAGTAATTGAATTATAGATTGATATTGTAATAGATATGGGATACCTTATATACGTATAGAAAAAGCATAAAATCTCTGGCAGATAAGGAAGGAGTTTCAGATACAAATAAAGAGTCTTACTCGGCTTCATATGAACAGATTGTATCATACTTGTGTTACTAGTTTTATTTGAATAAGAAAGCATTTAAGGATATAAATATAAAGGATCACAGGAAGGGGATAAACCAATATATCCAAAACAATACAAATCCCATCGATTTAACATTAGAGAAGTTCGACAATAGTTAGCCATCGACAACCACACCCGACTAGACTAAGTTTTTCCTCCCCGTACGTTGTACTCACGAGAGATTGATATAATAGTAATACTAGCCTTTAGCCAAACAAGAGTAGGGATATTAGCTTTCTCAGAGGCCTAAACCTATAAAAAAAATCCATGTGTCTCCTTCTCACTATAAATTCATTTACATCCTCATATCAACTAATCCCTATGCCCTTTGAATATGCTATATATACACAGATGCTACAGTCAAATTGTTATTCATTGATAGTTAGTGTGCTAGATAAGGGAAGCCGGTATTCAAAGTATTCATCAAGACATGGTGTCAAAAGGTGGATTTTTCGACGAGTGATATTACAATGACTATGGGAGATACAACTCGGATAGAATAAGTTTGCCTCAAGATCAGAATTATGATCATCGAGATTTACACCAACTATATCATAAATAGCTTCATTATCGTTCTAATATCTTATTTTTAGATCGTTTTTACCTTCACTAATTATATATTGGGTTGTGGTTTTTTTTCTGTTTTATATGAACATTGTCTGTCCGAGTTCGGGTGTCATTTGGCTGTACCTCCAACCAACTACCTATTGGCTAGACTTCTACTCGAATACAGCAGGTCAAAAACAATAGCGCGAGTTGGTGATCCCTAATCGACACCCATGACTGATAAAATTGCATGTACTAGACCCGAAGATCTCCCTACACACACCCATATGCGAGCACATGGATAATTGATCTTGCATCCAAAGAAGTATGCCCAAGAAGTATCTTCATGCACATGTGTGGCTACCAAAAAGATGGCTATGTTCATTGATTTGAAAGCTCAATGTTACATACATAAGGACGTGACATCGAGGAGTGGAGTTTTCGACGAGGGATGCTACGACTACTTTGGATCGGGAGATAAAATCTGACCAAAGTATGTTCACCTCTAGATTAGAACCATCAACATCTCAATCTTCGACAATTTGATCTACAAGGATCAACATGGTTTCAAGACATCATCGCCATGGAAAATAATAATTCAAAGTTATCGATCTCATAGTCTCGAACCGACAACCCAGGTTAATAACTCCTAAACTATTATCCACCAATTAGTCGACAACAAGAGTGTGCACCGAAGAAAATGTTGATCTTCAATAATATAATAGGTTTGTCGTCCTAATCTATTAATTATTTAATCAATTTATATATTATTTATGTATAATGTGTCTTTTTCTTGTTTTTTATTTTACACGAGCTATGAGAATGTTAAAACACCATGACCTCCTATAACTCCGATCTATCTAGAAGAACAAGACTCTAATTGAGCCGACTAGCCTTGAGTCGAGGCACCTTGTAGCTTTGCGCCCTGCACAACTAGCATTGACTACACATATACAAACATAAGACAACCAATCGGTATTTAGGAGTCAATTACCAATGTCTTGCATGCATCCATATGGGGCCAACCAATTTAAATGCATATATGTGCGTTATGATATACACATGAAGCGTACTCGGAGACATGATGGTTACCATCCCTATTGAGTATGTAATGAGGTATTTAGTAGATTGATTATTTATGATTAATCTTCTCATTTCTTACATATATTCAGTACGTATCTACCATGTATATAATATTTTATTTAATTTACCGTACCTTCTTTCAAATAAAAAATTTATGTTTTTATATACAATATTTATTTTATGAGCTCATATCACATTAGACTGACTATGATCACAAGACTAGAGGCTTGCACTTTTTAATGTATATATAAATTTTGCTCGATTATGATAAATATGGTAAAAAATATATGGTCTAAATATGCTCGATATATCTTGACATGACTAGAAGATTTATACAAATTTTCAAGTGCATACTTGATATTCTCTTTTATATTTTTTGCTTTCTAGAAATTGCTTTTTAGGACAATAATAACATATTTCGCAATAGTCATTGCCTGGGATAGTTGTAAAAAAGTTATCATACCTGAACGATTTCTCACAAAAAATAACTAGTACTATTCGGCATGTTTTGTCAAGATTCCATCCATGTTATCAATCCTAACTACTTGGGACATCGACAACTGAGATGCTCTGCACATAAACGAAGGGCTTGAGGCTCTACTCATACCATCTACCATGGTGACCAAGTCAGAGAGCTCAAACGGTAATGACGCCTAGGATGTCGTTGCTATATTATTGAATAATACCTCATAGAAATAACCAGTTTGATCACCCGGCATGATTGTTGAGCCACTATCCACACCATCCATCTTGACTGTCAAAATAAGGGTTAGTCAAAACAAGGACAAAGAAGGTACTCCGTTACCAAGTGGAGGGCCTGAGGCATTGCCCATATCATCTATAGCGATGATAGTGGTGGAGGCCTCAAACGGTGACAACACATAGCATGTTGTTGCCCAAATATAGAAGGCATATGTGAAAAATAAGTAATACAATTGGAAAGACATTTCCATAAGAAGCTTGAAGGGTTGAAAAAATAAATGCAAAACCATGTTGACCACATAAGATGTACATCTGATTATCAACCTGAGCACTAATATATGTGGTCGAGACATGAAGACATCACTAGTCTTCAGGTTAAGTAGAAAGGGCCTCCTACCTTGAGAGTGGTTGAGATCTAACTATGCCGCTGATCTTCATGAGACTAGGTTAGGCGAAAAGGGCCTTACCTAGATAGTGGTTGAGATTGGACTATGCCACTTATTTTCGTGGGTCTAGGTCGGGTGGAAAGGGCCTCTCACCTAGATAGTATTCATAGATCCGACTAGCTGTTGGTGTTTACGGGACCAGGTAAGGCGAAAAGGGTCTCTCACTTAGATAGTGGTTGAGATCCGACTACGCCACTATTCTTCGTGGGACTAGGTCGGGCGAAATAGGTCTCCTACCTAGGAAATGGTTGAGAATGGACTACACTGCTAGTTCTCACGAAACCAGTAGGATCGTAGCGGTCATACCACTAAAAAAACATAGTCGAGTTTTGATTACGCCATTAGTTTTTGTAAAAACTAGTCGAGTCATAGTGGCCTTACCACTAATATACGTCATCGGTGTCTGATTACATCGCTAGTCTTGGCAAGACTAGGAAAATCGTAGTGGTCCTATCACATGTATATATTACCAACCAGATCAACTATTTCTTTGCCACAAAAACAACTCAGCCTAAGCAACAACTAATATCAGTGAGATTATGGTTGAAGACATCAAATTATTAAACATATTGATATTGTTTATATCACTTTCCTACTCGAAATATCTACTCATTAACTACGTTTATGAAAAGACAGTTGGGGCTAGAGAAAGTATATTACTTACTTATAGATTAAAAAAACTTAAATTTCAATTTATATTTTTTTCTTAAGCTTTCGTTTGGGGGCTTGTTATTTAACAATTTATTCTGAATAGGTGATTTCAGACAAAATCAAATGACAAAATAACTAATATGATACTGAGTTAGATGAAGACTAGTCAGAGGCTCTATATTAGTCGGCATTGAATACCGATGAAGTGAAGCTAAGATCAAGAACTCTACAACTCAACTTTATGATAAATGCTAGTACAAAAGTGCTCACGAGTTGAAAATCTACTTCGGCTAATTATTTGCTAGGTTAGTAAGTCCAATAATCAGTATATACAACAATAAAGATCAAAAGATAGAGGTCTAATAAACCATATATGGTGGCTACGTGAGGTGTTCCACATCACACATTATCACCAAGCTCTTCATCTCTATGACAAAAAACGAATTTGGGCCTGTGCACTTGCCAAAGGTGACGGTGTTCTCAAAAGAGTGCATCACAAGTTATAAAATACAAATTTCTCACCCGAGTAAGAGAACTTCAATAAGATGGTTCAAGTACCCCAAGCATATAGGATAGTGTACCAAGAAGAGCAACTCACCTATAAGTTTCTATATATAAATATTTAAATTGTAAACATAACTATTCCCTACTGTGGTAGATGTTTTATCCTTGTGACTTTTGACTACTCGCATAGTAAATACCACTTTAAATCATCGAGGGCTTTTATATTGTCAAATTATGGGATACGTACATATCATCAGAGTACTATATAAACTTAAAATTTCTTGTTCTTGGAATGTCAAAGACACGGTCTCGAATATCTTTTTATGACAAAATGCAACTGTGAGAAAAAAATCTATTACTATCCGAAGTGCTCGAAGTGTTGATAGTCGTAATAAGACATATATAGAAGACAATCTAGAACTAGTCAGAGAAAGAGAGTAAAAGTTTATAATTATAACATAATTATATATGGGTAGATAAATTTATTAGATGTTTTATAAATACATGTATTTACTTATGTTTTATATATGGGGAGGCAGCAGCATCACCAACTCACAAGGATGCTTCGGCAGGAGATCGATCTGGCGCCGTCACAGAGCGTAGGATAGAAAACGAGGTCTCTTGGATGTTTCATTTCCCGTTATTTTGCTCCAAAACGTAGGAGTAGTAAACTTTTCCTTTCGTCCATTCCTCCAATCCAAACGCATCGAACAGTGAATTTTCCTATAGGATTTGTTTTCTTTACTTTCCCTGTAATCCAAACAGGCCCGTATAGTTGTTTGCAACAAAGGAATTTCCACTTGCTAAGAAATGAACACCACCCACTTGCTGCTTTCTTGTCCATATAGGAAATTTTCCATTAAATTTTCATAGAGCTTTTTTTCCTGTGAAATGTAGGAAAAATACAGGTAAGGGACTCAAACCTAAGGAATACTATTCACAATTACTTTGTTCCAAACGGTGTAAAGTGAATTTTTTTCAAAGCAATGAAATCCTTCACGGTTCACGGTTCTCTTGAAATTCATCCTATCCAAACAGGCCTTACGATACATTTAAGACCTCAAATATAAAAACTACGCCAAATGACATATTAGTAGAAAGATTATAATTTGTGATGAAATTTTTTATATTTGTATTTTAAATGACTTAAACGTCAATATAAAAAAACTTTAATAAAAAATCTTTAAAATAAATTCAAAATTAAGTTTTAAAATTTAAAATTTGATAGCGAATATGTGTTTTAGCTCAATGGGCCTATAGAAATTTTTCATTGGTTGTGGTTGCAGACACGTCTGACATCTCGAGATCTGACATCTCCAGAGCAAAGAGAATACAGAGTTTAAATTCAATTGATTTTAGTTTATGATTGATATTTAGGCCCATCAAAACCTTTTAGGTTTATAATTGCTCACTCTGACATCACTGGCCATGTCCACCCTTTACAACGGACACATCCTCTGCAGTAAATACAGAGAAGCACTGTTTGAACAGTAATATATGCCATGTGCCAAAAGTAAATTACTACCTTAAATCACTGTGGCCGCGGCGTTTCATTGCACTGTGGATGTTTTTAACAGGCGGCCCGTGCGAGCGGCAGTACAGAAGTCCCGGATCCTATTTGCAGGATTATAGTTGGGCCATGTGAAGAATTTTAGCCCATACAAGTCACTCCGTAACAGCCCAAAACAGGCCATTTCAGCGTCATATTCATCTAGGCTCAGTTCTCCGCGCTTGGTGGGCTTCTGGCTCCTCCTCCTCCTCGTCGTCGTCTCCCTCCCCACCTGAGACGGGGAGATGCGGAGGCCGTCGCCTTCGCCGCCGCCGGCGAGGGGCCCGGCGCTCGCCGCCGCGGCGGCCGTCGTGCTACTTCCGGCCATCTTCCCCGCGATCTTCACCCCGCTTGGCCGCGCCTTCCTTTCCCTCTTCTCGGTGAGCCCCCTGCCCTCCTCCTCTCCCCTCCCCTCTCCTCCTCCCGCGGTTCGAATTGGAGCCGATGTGTTGGGGAGTGTCAACTTCACTAGAATTTGCTAGTTCTCTAGGTTACTCAGTTTACTGCATGAGGTTGTATGTGACTGCAATGATACTATGGATTGAAGGCTTGAAGCACTATTGCGTTTTTTAGTTTGTTCGTTTTATTCGTTTAGTTCGAATCCCAAGTAGAGTGTACGTTACAGAAAAGTATGTTTTCAATGAATTATTCTTTTACCTTATATTTACTTGGAGGGTTATTTCAATGAATTATTCTATGACCTTATATTTACTTGGAAGGTTAACTAGGTACATTTTTGTCAACCGTTGGCAGGAGTGGAATGCTCCTAAGCCAATGCATGAGTCTATTCTGAATGAAGCTTTGCGGCGAACAGTTGTGAGTAACAAAACTCTGCTGAAAACTAGAGTATTTTTGTTGGACCCCATCTGTAACTTGTATTTTGTACAGTCAATGAGCAAAACAGAGAGCTCTGGTCACCGTTGGCAAACCAAGGTTGGAAACCATGCTTGAAGTTATTGAGTATTCACGGTAATATACTGAAATGACCTGACTCCCACAGCTGCAGTGATAGAAATTAGATTCTTAATCAGTTGATTTGATGAATTATAGGGGTACCTTTGGAACCCACTGGATATATCCAAGTATTTCTTGATGGTGGACTGAACCATCAAAGGATGGGGGTAACACACTTCTTATGCATTGATGCTATGATATATAGCTTAACATAACTGGCATCCTTGGGACTTTAGATTATTCAGCTCTTTCCTTTATGTTCTTTAGATATGTGACGCAGTTGCTGTTGCTTAAGTTCTGAATGCTACTCTTGTGATCCCACATCTTGAAGTAAACCCTGTTTGGAAAGACACGAGGTGCTTTTGGAGTCTCTGAGCACTATCTTTTTAATTTCTATCTTCCACTGTTGAATTTGAAGTATACCTTAGCTGTACCTTTTTTAGTGTAGCTCCTTTGAAGAAATTTTTGATGTGGATCATTTTATCAATACCTTAAAAGCTGAAGTTTCAATGGTGAAAGTTCTCCCAAAAGAATTTTCCTGGAGTACAAGAGAGTACTATGGTACAGGCATCCATGCTACAAGAATAAAAACCGCACCTCTTCATGCCTCAGCAAGTTGGTATCTGGAGAATGTCAGTCCTATCCTTCAAAGGTTTGTAAAAAAATGACTTGAATTGTTTCTCTGATCATCAAACATGTGTTTTGGTTATTTAGTCAGCTTCATAGACTTCTCTGAAATAATTTCCTCTAGTCACATCTTTTAATGGTCTTCATATCTGTAGATAGTGGTCAATTAAGGTTACTAAGAAATGGTCATAACATTAAGCCTGGGTCGATGGCCACTGGTCTAGCTCCATATGTGTTAACGTAACATCCTGTCATTGTTTAACCTTGTTAGTTGGTCAATTTACAAGGTGAATTGTTTAGCAGTCATCTTACCTGTCATCTGTTTCCTTGCCAGCTATGGCATTGCTTCCATTGCCCCCTTTTCTCACCATCTTGCATTTGATGATTTGCCCATGGACATTCAGTGTCTGCATTGCAAAGTTTACTTCTAAGCTCTGGTTTTTGTGCCTCACATTATCTCACTGGGGGAGACTCTTCTGAAACGCTTGAGATCTCCCATCCAAGGCCATTCTGGTGAACTCATCCAAGAAGTTGGAGAAGACACAAACCAAGCCAGAAAATATGCAGTTTTGCATCTCCGTTTTGATAAGGTAAATGGAAAACTTATCCAATACAAATTTTCCATGGATCCTTGGTGTATGTGCATTTTGTGCTTTTTAAAACATTTCTGTTCATGATCATCTCAAAGGGACCAACATTTTTCAGGATATGGATGCACATTCTGCTTGTGACTTTGGTGGTGGCAGAGCTGAAAGATTAGCTCTGGCTAATTACAGGCAAGTCATCTGGCATGGGAGGGTATTAAATTCACAGCTAACTGATGACGAGCTTCGGAACATGGGACGCTGCCAATTGACTCCAGAAGAGATCGGACTGTTACTGGCAGCTCTTGGATTTGATAGCAAAACTCGAATCTATCTTGCTTCTCACAGGGTTTGACTCTTCTGTGTATTTACCATTCTTTTTTTCTGATGGTATTAGGAAGGTTTAATATACATAATGTATTAAGGTATATGGCTGGGAAGCTAGGATCTCTAGCTTGCGCAAACTTTTACCCCTAATGGAAGACAAGAGGAGCCTTGCATCAGAAGAGGAACTAACCAATGTTGAAGGCAAGGCTTCTGTACTAGCAGCTCTTGACTACTCTATCAGCATGCACAGCAACATTTTCATCTCTGCGTCTCCTGGGAATATGCACAATGCGCTCGTAAGTACTGTTCGATTTTGAATTTGTTTGATTGCTTCCTTTTCATTACTGGTCCTGACTAGAAGAATTTGTTGAAATTTAGATGGCTCGCCATACCTTTGAGAATTTGAAGACCATAAGGCCAAACATGGCATTGCTTGGGCGGATCTTTGTTAACAAGAGCATGGAGTGGTTGGAATTTCAGGAGGCTGTACAAGCAGGGCACAAGGGTAGATACGGGCAAATAAGGCTGAGGAAACCAAAGCAATGTATCTATACTTACCCTGCTCCAGACTGTATGTGCCAAGGGTAAACTGCTAAATTTTACAACAAAGGACTAGATTCTATAATGTATGAAGCTGAAGGATTTTTGCTCGGTGACCAGTGAATGTTACAATGTGGTTCTAATTATTGTCAGTTTCATAGGACGACAAGGTTCTTTGGATATAGGGTTGGTTCAGAAGTTTTGGTTGAGCCAATAGCTTATTCAGCTGACTTAATTTTTACCCTAGAAGAAATTCAGTCTCGTTCCAGATTCATTGTAAAGGTTATAATTTTGTGATTGATGTTGACTTGGCATTTTGTATCTTTTTGTCCTTTTCATACTACGTCCTGTGCAGATGTAAGTAACATGAATCTTTTGGTCATGAACTTGTAAGCACACACGTGAGTTTCCACTGCTCTACTTGAACATCTGTTTAATCCCATTCGGGTATACGCAATCTTACCTTTTCTATTTGTCATCTTATCAGAATCTACCTAATGTGCTAAACTACCATTTGCCATGTTGAGGATAATTGAGCGATGATGCTCATGTGTGGCGGAACTTCGTGCTTCAGAGGTTATCTCTAGCTTCCAGTTGATGCAGAATTTGTGACATCGGGTCTGTTTGGATTGCGCATGAGGGATGAAAACAGTAAAACAGTTGAAATCGATCGGAAAAGATATTATTGTTATATTATTTTTATGAATATGGTTTTAATGTGCTTGAAAATTTTTCGTATTTATGAATTTACTATTTAGTTTGCTTGAATAGGGATTTAAAACAGTGTGATATAACCAAATATTTGTACTTAAATATAAATAAAAATGTTTAGAAAATAGCTATTGACATGATTACTTGATTGAGACTGAAAAACTATGTTGAGTTAAGTTAAGATAAATTTATTATTTAGTGTTGGCTTTAATACTTAATTTAATGAGACTTCAACATGACGTTGACATAAATTTAAAAACTAAATTTTATATATGACAAAAATAAAAATGATCAAAAACACTATTATTTTTATACTATTTTTAAAAATCGGTATTAATAGGGTGGAGAAGTTTCATATCGTTTTCATCCTTAGCCAAAATTTTGACGAAAGGGTTGTTTGACAGTAGGTTCTCGAGCCAGAAACCCAGAACCCAGTAAACATAATAATATTGTAGAAAAAATATACAGAAACATATTCTTAACTCTAACCCTAGCAATATACAAAAGAGGAACTAGAGGACGATATTCCGTTCTCTAACTATATAGGTTGTAATTTCTTTCTGCGTTGGGATCCGCATGAGCTATACTACCTACTAGCCATATGTGATAATGTTTACTATCTTTAGTCATGCTTTTTTTCAAGCTTCCATGCATCTCTTATCCCACACATCGATGCGACACTACGTGTGTCTGCTCCCATGTGTGGCAAGTGACACGGCGATGTGTGCATGCTCCCATGTGTTGCAAGCGCCTAGCTAAGCTTGCCTTATGCCTGCAACATTGGGGCATAACATGGCCACGACTTATGGTTGTCTTGATTAATTGAATCATGTTCATTGATTTTTTGTTCATATAGTTATGTGTCCTGGTTTATCTGGACATCATGGTATCTATAAAACAAACATGCTACACACAGACATATTAATATCTAGTAATAAATTGATATATAGTTACCAGGTTCAAACCTATAGAAATAAAATTTAAAATTCATGGATCAGACTTAATACCTATGGTACCAAACTACCATGACCGATATTAGTATCACATCTAATATCAATGGGTACTAGACCCGATACCTAAATATCACATTTGATATATAAATGAATTTGTTATTCATGGGGCGGACATGATACCTATGATACTAGACTACCATGGCCGATACTTAGTATCACATCTAATACCAATAGATACTAAGCCCGATACCTAGATATCGCATCTGATATTGATGGATACCAGGCATGATACTTGGGTATCATACCTAATATTATTGGATACTCAACCTGATACTATGTATTAAATGTAATACCTTACCCGATACTAGCGCTGACACCTACGGATATAACATCTGATACCGATGATGCTAACCTAATATTTGGCTATCACATCTAATATCTATGGGTACGAGACCCAATACATAAGTATCACAAGGTATCACATCTAATACCAATAGATATCAAACCTGATACTAAGTGTCAGATCTGATGCCATATTTAGTACTAAGCTTGATACTTATAAGTACTAAGTCCGATAGTTAAGATACATGCTATATATATGGGTATTAGCTTTGATACCGACATCCAACCTAGCCTAACCAAAAATGCGTTGTCTTGCACCTTTAACGTTGTGTAGTCTTCCTAAAAAATTATATAAAAAAAAGGCTAGTATGAGCCAAGGCCCAAACATACAGTACGGTAGCAATGTATTTGTGGGGCTGCACATGATGTCCATAAGAGACTAGTAGTCTCATGACACATAGATCCACACATGAGTATGTACTTGTGGACGCACTGAATTAACTATCCCATCATCCGGAGTCCGGACGGGATCTCGTACGGTAGTCACCCTCAAATGGAACTAATTAATCTCTCGAGAAATAGCTCTAACATCGTACTACCGTTCCGAAACGGAGTTATGGAAGAAAGCCGTGTTGGTGTGTTGCACTCTAATGCGAAAAATCTCTGGTTGACGCATGGCAAACTAATGCAGAAATAATCAAAACTTAATTGATATTGGATTGGTTTTGGACCCCGCCTCGGAGTTGCCCGGTCCAGTTCACGCAATAAATACAGACCACGAAACTGATCGCCGATCACCATACGATTCAAGAGTTCAGCTCCGCAATCGATCGATCAGCGAGTTCGTCCGTGTTCAACAATAGTTCACACGCGTGTTCTACGAGAAACTAACCAAATCGCAATGGCGGCAGCAGCAAGGGAGGGAGGGAGCAGACGCCGGCGACATGATCCTGCTGATCAGCGCGGATGGCCAGCACTTCGAGGTGACGAAGGCGGCGGCGAGCCTGTCGAACCTGGTGAATAATATGATTGAAGACGACTGCACCGCGAACGGGATCCCCCTCCCCAACGTCACCTCCAACGTTCTCGCCAAGGTGCTCGAGTACGGCAAGGAACACGCCACTGCTAGCTCCAACGCCGCCGCCGCCGCTGCGAGCTCCCAGGCCACCGCCGAAGCCGTCGCTGCGAAAGCTAGCAAGGAGGAGCTGAAGAGCTTCGATGCCGAGGTCATAGATGTCGACAACGCGATGCTGTTCGACTTGATCTTGGCCGCAAACTACCTGAATGCGCTGTGCCTGCTGAATCTGGCATGCCAGCGTGCGGCCGATTTGATCAAGGGTAAGACGGTGGAGCAGTTCAGGGACATGTTCGCGATCACCACCGACTTCACACCAGAGGAGATCCGTAGGGAGAACCCATGGGCCTTCCAGAACTAGATCATCAAATATATGATTTAGGTATTTGTCACGTCACTTACTATTTATTTACCATTGGTATGATTTAGCCATTCAAATGATGTGCCATATTATAAACGCAACACATGAGAGAAGCATTATTTAACAAATCAATTTGATTTTATATTTAGAAGGTTAACCATAAAAATAATTTTATTAATAAGATAAGTTATTAAGTGGTATAGCAAGCAGAAGAATCTGCATATGATTTTCATAAATGCTTATTGATAAAATATTAAGAAATATTTTATGTTGTACTTTAAATAAATATAAAGTTCTAATAAAATTTGTTATCTTCACTAAAAATATACACAATAATATTGTAACTAGAGTTCGAATAAGTGATAGTAATATAGATGATTTTCTGATTAAAATAGTATTACATTTAGTTCTTATCTTTTTAACATAGTCATTGATAATGTCATAAGAAATATATAAGAAGATATTAGTTCGTGTATACTTTTCATTGATGATGTATTACTAGTCAATAAAAGTTGAGCGGGGTAAATAGAAAGCTAGAATTATGACGACAGACTCTAAAGTTAAAAAGTTTTATATAAGATATGAATTCGGTACTTATATTATATTATATACTACATGAGAAATATTACTTTGGAAGGTCAAATAGTAACAAAAAGGATACTTTGGTTATTTGGGATTGACGCTAGATAGAAATAGAAATATTAATGAAGATATTAATCATACAATCAAAACGTGATAGATAAAATGATAAAAACATTAAGTATTCTTTATGATAACAAGATATCTTATAAAAGATAAATTTTATAGAATAGCAATTAGACCTATAGTGTTCTTGGATACATAATGTTGGCTTACAATAAGATAATATATTTAATAGTTAATTATTATGAAAATACGTATATTAAATTAGATTTATAAGAATATAAGAATATACTAAATCCACCAGAACCATATAAATATATTCAACGGACACCTTTAAAAACATTCGTACTCAGTAAAACCTTAAGTTGTCATAATAATATGAGAAGAATTAGGAAATGACGAAATTAATATGAAAGAAGATAATAATAAATGACTTAAGTTATTAAAATATTTTTAAAGTGTTATTTTTTAATAAGTGCATGAAAAATGATTACATGGTTTTTGTTGGGTCTAAATTTTAGTTTATTACCGAAAGGTTCTGATGATGATGATGATTTAGGGGTTTATGCTTAATCCATCGCTGCATTAGTTGCTTACTTTATAACAGTTTCTAGTCATAATTTATTTCTTTTACGTCGCTAAGTCTGTATTCAGTCTAAATTAAGTCTCGGTTTAATGTTCGTGGATTTGATTGTTTGCTCAAACCGTCAAAATTCCCAAAAAGATGGACTGGGACACGCCCTGAAGGCTTCAGCCTTCAGGAGATTCAGTTACTGCCATCACTCATCAGAATTCAGAACACCACGCATTCCTGAGCGAGCTTGAGCAAACCCCCTCCGCGCCGGTGACCCTTCTGGTCCCGGCGGCCACCTTTCCACGCCGGCTGCCACTCCGTCGCCGGTGGCCACCGCCTAGCCCTCCTGCCCCCGAACCATGTCGCTCCGCTCCGTTGTGGTCGCCCGTGGCGACTCGCCCCGCACCACGATGTAGCGACACTGGTGAGACGACAAACCGTCGTCGTCGAGGGTTCGTCTCTCTCCCTCGCCGTCCCCTCTCTCCTCTTGCCCCTCAACCTCCTCCCAGCGGCCGTTCTACCGCGAGGTGGTGATGCGACCGGCTCGTGCCCCCACGCCGCCGCCGCGGCCGCCTGCGCGCCCCCTCGCCGCTCCTCGTTCGGCGCGCGTGGCTCACCCTCCGGACGTCATCTTCGAGGGTATCATGGGGGCCGCGGGGATCCCATCGGGGCTGCAAGACTGCCTCAACTGCCTGTCGACGACGCAGAAAATCGCCACTTGTCGCTTGCCGGTCCGTTGCCGGAACTGCAAGGGATTCAGGCACCTCGCTCGGGACTGCAAGCTGATGGAATTTATGTTACATGCCCAGCTAATCAAATAAAAAAATTTGAAAATCTTGATATTCATAGAGATGCAAGTGATATTCTATTTTACTAGTTGGTGACAAATAGCTCAATTTATAAGATTAGTTTTTATTATTCTCTTTGAGCAAGTGGAAGAAATTGAGAACCCACATGTTTGCTTGTCAGGCCATGGTATGGCCTGTAATATCTTTTACTATTTTATTTTATTATTTTGGGATTATAAGTCGGTTTCTATATACGAACCGTGTCAGTTTTCGACTCTGCCCTAACCACTCATCTTCGACTATATATACCGACCCCACTACCCTCTCTCGAGATAATATCAATATGCTCTTTATTTTACTGTTTTGAGATCGTAACCGAGTCGATTTATATATGCGGATCATATCGGTTTTGGATTTCATCCTAGCCATGCGCCTCTGGGCTATATATACCAACCTCCACCTTCTTTCGGGATAAGATCAATCTGCTCTCAGGCCTATGTTTTCTAGCTCTACACTGTCTATAGTCTTTTTTATTCTATTCATCGCGTACATCGACGGCTAGGAGAGCAAGTCTCTAGAACCGTCACCCTTCGAGATCCTACATTGGGAAAGGGCAAATAAGGTTTTGAGAAGCGCACGATGCGACTGCTTGCTGCTTCCACTACATCATCTTCTTCTATCAAATGCGTCTTTCTCGGCAACCAAAGAAAGTGGTCTCCTAGTACGAAGCTATGTAGTTCCATCAACAATAGTTTCTCTGGCATCAGTAAGAACAAGCCACACAACAAGTTGCTGCTGTTGTGATGAACAACAACGTGATGAACAACGACGGCAACAATACAATGGGCCTGAGCTCTAATCAAGCGACTGGCTCTAAACAACACAGTATGTATTCTGGTTGTTGCTAGATCTCATATTTGTTTTTTATGACCATATTAGTAGATTAGTTTGTTAGTAATTATAAGATTATAATGTATTATTTTTTATTCGATTAAAACATAAAGTGCGAATTATTCCAACAATGTAAAAACCTTATTTTGGGTACTTTGGTTTACAATCATCTCACTTTGCCGATGCTCTAAGGCTAGATAAATTTTTTGGTGAGCGCTACAAAAGGTGGTAGACAAAGGCTTTCTTGTGTCTTACATCTATGGGCATGATCCATATTACTAAGGGCAGGTTGGCGGTACCGCTTTCCCTTGATGAGGAAAGTAGGTATATGGCTGCCAATGTGATGTTCGTGGAAAGTGTCCTAGGTGTTTTGTCTAATGATATCTTTAATGCTCACATACATATCATTGATAGTAAGGAGCTATGGTATGTCCTTGAAGTCAAGTATATGGCTTTCAAGAAAGGCAGTGCTTTATATATCATGGAACAATATACAGACTATAGGATGGTATATAATCATTCTGTGGTACAATAGGCTCATGAGATACAAGACATTGCGAGGGAACTCGCACACATCAATTGCTCACTCCTTGATATGTTTGTAGCTAGCACCATTGTTGTTAAGCTGCCAATGTCATGGATGAACTTTATCAATTCTTTGAAACACAAGATAGAGAAGATCGCGGTTAAGGACTTGATCGCTTCTCTTGATGTTGAAGAGAAAGCTAGGGTAAAGAATAAACACAATGGTGGAGATAAGAACCACTCGGCTGCTAATACTATGAGGAAGGGCTATCCTAGCCACATTAAGAATAAGGCCCAACCAAACAATAAACTTTAAGAACAAGAATAATATAGAGAACAAACACTGCTTTATGTGTGGTGAAACTAGGCATTGGACAAAGAGGTGCCTACACTGCAAAGGAAAGCAAGAACCGAGACAATCTTCTAAGGTTGTGAATATCGTCACCATTGGCAACACTATGGGTGGTTCATCTAGGTATGGTAATTTACCTATTGTTCTTTCAATGCGTCAATCTATCAATAGGTGAATTGACATGGGTACTAATGTTCATGTGTATGTTGACTATTCTCTATTCTCTTTTTATCAGGCTACAATTAGGTCAACCGTCTTGATGGAGAACAAGACGCTTGCTTCTATTCATGATGTTGGCATGATATATCTAAAGTTGCTTTGGGAATGATCGTGCAACTGAAGAACATACAGCATGTGCCCTCCATAGACAAGAATCTAGTTAGTGGTTCCCTTATATTAAGGGATGGTTTTAAGTCCAATAAAGTAGTAGTATCTAGACATAAACTATTTATTGATAAAGGCTATGAATGCAGAGACTTGTTTCGCTTTTCTCTTATGGGTTTTTACAATAAGGTGGTGAACCACATTTGTGATGCTAATAATAGAGGTGAGGCCAGTGTTTAATACTCATGTTTATGTCATCTAAATTTTAATACTATTTCTTGGTTTGTGATATTGAATCTAATTCTTAAACTTTTCGTCGCCAAATGTTCTAAGTGCTAAAGTTGTGTGCAAGCAAAACAACCTTGTAAGCCTCAAAAGGTTGCCGAGGAGAGACATTTGGCACTTCTAGAGCTCATTCATTATGATCTTTGTGAGATGAATGGTGTGTTGACGTAGGGTGGAAAGAGATATTTCATGACATTAATTGATGATACGACTAGATTTTGTTATGTTTATCTATTAAAAACTAAAGATGAGGTTTTAGACTACTTTAAAATCGTAGTAGAAAATCAAATAGACAAAGAGATTAAATGACTAATGTTAGATTATGGTGGTGAATATTTCTCTCTTGATTTTGATTTTTTTTGTAAGAAACATGGTATTATTTATGAGATGACATCTCCCTATTCACCCTAATCAAACGGGGTTGTCGAAAGAAAGAATTGCGCATTAAATGTGATGTTAGACAATGTGGGTTTATCTAAGGCATCGTGGGGAAGGGTATGTTGACTTTATGTCATGTCCTAAATAGAGTTCCGATAAAACATAAGGAGAAAACTCCATATGAGGAATGGAACAGGACAAGACCATCATTGTCTTACTTGCGCATTTGGGATTTCTTGGTAAAGGTTAATGTGACAATCAACAAGAAGCGCAAGCTTCGGTCAAAAATGGTGGATTGTTTCTTTCTGGGTTATGCTCATTGTAGCATTGCTTATAGATTTTGGTGGTTAAATTAGATATATCTGACGTACATATCAATACAATCTTTGAGTTTTGTGATGCTACATTCTTTGAGAATATATTTCCTATGAAAGATTTGCATAACATATCTACTAAAACAATGTTTGAACCAATTGAAACCTTTGAAACGTTTGAACAACCACATGAACAAAGTTACAAGGAGGGTGACAGTGAAACTCTGAGAAGGAGCAAGAGGCCAAGGATTCTTAAATCCTTCAGTGATGATTTCACTGTGTACCTTGTTGACAATACTCCCAAGTCGATTTTCGAGATGCATGCATCTCTGGATGCAGGTTATTGGAAATAGGCGGTTTATAGCAAGATGGATTATATCCTAGCTTATGGGACTTGGGAGATTGTGGAGAGACCCTATGGGTGTAAACCTGTGAGGTGCAAGTGGGTTTTTAAAAGGAAGCTTACACCTGATGGTACTATTGAAAAGTATAAGGCTTGGCTTGTAGCAAAGGGATGCACACAAAAAGAAGGTAAGGATTTCGTTGATACTTATGTTCCTGTTGCTAGACTGACCACTATTTTTATACTACTTTCCTTGGCTGCCTTATACGGTCTTCTAGTCCATCAGATGGATGCTAAGACAGCTTTCCTTAACGGAGAGTTAGATGAGGAGATCTAAATGTATTAGCCTGATGGATTTGCAGTAAAAGGTCAGGAAGGAAATGTGTGTAAACTATTTAAGTCCTTGTATGGTCTCAAGTAGACTCCAAAGTGGTGGCATGAAAAAATTGATAGTACTTTGACTGCTATAGGGTTTATAGTAAATGAGGCTGATAAATGTGCATATTATTGCCATGGTGGGGGTGGAGTTATCGAGTACTTGTATGTTGATGACATATTGATTTTTGGGACAAAACTTGATGTGATAGATGAGGTCAAGGCTTTTCTATCTCAAAACTTTGATATGAAGGATTTGGGATACTTGATGTTATTTTAAACATTAAATTGATCAAGAGTGTGGACAGGATCATGTTATCACAATTCTATTATGTGTAGAAAGTGATAAACCGCTTTAGGTACATGTGCGGCAAGGCTTCTCCAACACCTTATGATTCGAATTTAATGCTTCAGAAGAACAAGGGTATTGCTAAAGATCAGTTGATATATTCCTAAATTATTGGCTCTCTTATGTATCTAGCAAGTGCAGTGAGGTTTGACATCTCATTTGCAATTAGTAAATTGAGTCAGTTCACTTCGAACCTGGGTGATGATCATTGGTATGCACTTGAGTGTGTGATGCACTATTTGCTGGGTATGATGAACTTTAGAATTCACTATACTGGGTACCTGTCGGCACTGGAGAGTTATTTAGACTCAAATTGGATCTCCGATGCAGATGAAATAAAGTCCATGAGTGGTTACGTCTTTATCGTAGGTGGCGCTGTTGTTTCATGGAGGTCTTGCAAACATACCATTTTGACGAAGTCAACCATGGAAGCACAACTTACTGCATTAGATACAGTTACTGTTGAAGTAGAGTAGTTGCATGAGCTTTTGATAGATTTACCTATGGTTGAAAAATTGATACGAGCGATTATGATGAAACGTGTTGATCAAATGGTGATTACCAAAGTGAACAGTTCTAAAGATAATATGAAGTCCTCAAAACATGTGAAAAGACGCTTGAAGACTATCAGGAAATTGAAAAATTCCAGAGTGATAGCCTTGGGATATGTCTAGATAGCTAAGAACCTAGTAGACCCCTTCATGATGGGTTTATCACATAACGTAATAGAAAATACATTGAGAGAGATTGGTATGAGACCCACGTGAGTTATTTTATGGTGGTAATCTGGCCTATGTGGTTGGAGATCTCATGAATTAGGTTCGGTAAAAATAAGTCATGAGCAACTGGAGGAGAGTACAAACTCTTAAGACCCTCTCTATGTGAAGATATAGTACTCTCATCACTGTATGGCTAGATGACTTTTGCCTCAATATATTATGTTGGCTTGTAAGAGCAAGAAATGCCATCCTATTGGATATCCTTGTAAGAATACACCTATGTAAGCCTGACTTTTGGTTGCAGTCTGTGAGATTTGGGTGATCTCTATGAAGCTCATGAAGAGACCAGGTGAGTATGACTTATACGCTTCACCCGAGAGGTAGCCTAGCTAGCAACCATATATCAGTTTATTTCAGAGTAAAACATACTCACACAAGACATGCAATTCAAGACGTAGTCCATTGTCCAAGTTGTGGATAAGTATAGCTTAGGTTTCTAGGTGGATGTTCAACTTAACAGTCCCTATTGAAACACCGGTATATCAAACAGTGCTAGAAATAGTCAAAGCTCATTGGACCTTTTTGATTTGGTAGGGGATTGATGGAATTTAGTTCCCATGGCCAACTAATTAAATAAAAAATTTTGAAAATATCAAAGGTTCATATAGTAGAGGTAGAAGTGTGATAGTTTAGCCTCACCTTGCTAGTTGGTGGAGAGATAGCTCAACTTATGAGGTTGGCTCCTCTTCCTCTCTTTGAGCAAGCAAGAGTAAGAATAAGGGAACCCACACGCATGCTCACTTGACTCGTCGGGGCGTGGCGTGAGATGCGAGCCGCGACCGCACCACCTTTTGCTATTTTTTATGGTTTTATTTTGCCATTTTGATATTGTAACCAAGTTGATTTCTATATGCAAGTAGTGTTGGTTTTGAGCTCCACCCTAATCGTGTGCCTTCGGGTCATATATACTGACCCTGCTACCCTCTCTTGGGATAAGATCAATATGCTCTTAGGCCAAGGTTTTCTAGTGCTGTGCTGCCTCTAGTTTTCCACATCCCATTCATCGGTGTGTACCAGCAGTTGGGAGAGCAGGTCTCTAGAAACGTTGCCCTTCAAGATACTACATCGGAAGAGGGTGAATAAGGTTTTTGGGAAGCACTGGTGTGACTACTTGCTACTTCCACTACATCTTCTTCTTCCATCGAATGCATCTTCCTCCGTGACTAAAGAGAGCAGTTACTCAACATGAAGTTATGTGGTTCCGTTAACAGCTGTTCCTTTAGTGTCAACAAGAACAAGTCGCACAACGAGTTGCTGCTGCTATAATGACAATAACGTGATAAACGGCAACAACAACAACACAACGGGCTTAGGCTCTAATCAAGTGATCGACTCTAGACAACCATAGTATATATTCTAGTTGTTGGATCTCATATTTGTTTTTTCTATGATCATCTTAATAAATCAATCTATTAGCAATTATGAGATTATAATTTGTTGTTTCTGGACTAGATTAAAACTTAAAGTACTAATTATTCCAACACAAGCGGCCTTGCAGCTCGGGATCATCCTCCAACATGCAGGGTAGTCATTGTGTGCTCCTACGCCGCACAACAGTGCCCCCCGACCACACGCTTTTAGCATCATGGGCCTCCACACCGGCAACCTCGCCAGTGGTGGCACTATCCCCCTCCCCACCGCACCCCTATCTAGACAAAGGAGAAATTGCTCAATTATTCAGTGTTTGTCCAATTGTTCTCAGCAGAGTGTTTCTTGATGTCGTCCTCATCAACGGTGAGCTACTCGTCAAGTGACGGCGATAGCGGACATGTGGTCCAACTAGAGCGAAGCCTAAAAGGTGGCGGGGGTTCCTCCTTCCCTCGCCGGCATTTCTTCCACCCTTCCCATGGCTGCCAGGATGGTGCTTCACTACTGCTACACGCTGTCAGTGGCCCGGCAAACGCGCTATTGGCACACATGCTTCATCACCATCGGTTGATTCCGTCACTTTTGCGGTTGCTGTGGCCGGTTCCATTCCATTGGCCGATGCCACGACCTCCCTGACCTTCCACCCCTCCACTGCTACCATTTCTATTCCATCAGCTACTTTGATGGGCAGGCTAGACTAGGGGACTACAGTTTAAATAACTACTCTTGCTAATTCTCTGATGATGCCTACCAACATAGTGTTGCCTTCCTCTAGGACAAAAGAAGTTGCTTTCCTTGTTTTTTACTAGGCTCTTTCCTCCCACTTGTCCCTTCCTACAGCAAGCTGGCACCTAATCCTAGGATGATCGAGTCGTCCCTAGTTCTCGATCCTTCCTTTTATCCGAAAGTGGCGTGGCGAATGAGATGGGCATGCTGGCACGTGACAACCACACTCTTTTTCGTGTGACCCTAACTATTCTCCTTGTTGGGCCAAGTCAGGACACCCACTTGTCTAGCCCATGTAAGGAGGCCATCCTAGGCCAAACCACGGATGCTGACATTACTGGGTCATCCAAAACTAGAGTAGGACCGGTGCACTCGGACAGGCTAGAGCTCATTGCCTACTTGTCCACTCCAAGCAAGGTTGATGGCCTAGGCCTGATGGGGTGCCTTCCTTGCCTCCCTCTCTTACTGGGTCACCACTTGACCAGGCTAGCGTGATGCAGATGGCCAGCTTTGCAAGCCCCCGAAGCATTCCTTTGCCCTATGTAGCCCAAGAGGACGCAATGGATGGTGTGTCCACACTTCCCGTCATTGCACGTTCTCCTACAGTGCCTTTGATCGATGGGGTAGACAGTGTGTCTTCGCCTCTCATTATTGTGCCTCCTTCTCACACGAAGCCATTGCTCGACCAGATGGAGCTAGAAGATGACTCGGTGGCTAGGCTAAGAACTCCTCCCCCTCAGGTGGTCTAGGAGATCGTGGTGGCGGATACCTTTGTTGTTGCTGTCCTTGCTGCAATTGCGACTACTCCCCAGATGACCCACTCCCAGGAGGTCGTCGTGTGCTTCATGGCTAATGTCATCAAGGCTCTGCCTCCCACACTAGTTCCCTTCACACTGGAGTTGCTTCCCTAGCTCGCCTTTAGTCCCAAGCACAACAAGTGGTCAGCGCGATGCTAGTGACCAACCTGGCAAACACCGTCACAGGTGCCTAGTGCACTTTGATGCAGAAGTTGGGGAACATGTCGATGAGCTGGACCATCTCAATAGAAGCAATTTGGGAATACAATGCCTTGTTCAAGAAGCCTCTCTCATGGGAGCACATCATCATGTTGGTCTCCATCTTCTCTGCTATGTTGCCTCCTGATCTGGATGCCGGCATAGAGGTGCCATCCTCTGCTTGATCTAAAACCCCTCTTTCTACTTGTGGGGTTGTAGCTACAATTAGTTCCCCCAACAAAATCTTCTAATTTGGAATGTGTGTGGCCTCAATGCTAAATCCTGTCGTGATGTCATTTGCAATGTAGTACGGTAGGATCACATCTCTCTCCTATGTATTGAAGAAACTAAGATGTTTGTAATTTCCAGGAGAACGATTTTGAGCATGCTCGGCTCTGATTTCACCTACTCTTTCTTACTGTTTGAGGGTTGTTCTGAGGGTATTCTGCTTGCATGGAACACCTCTATTTGGGCTTGCTCCAATTTGCACCTTGTTGCTTTCTTGATAACAATGTAGGTTGTGGCTATGGACGGTGGTTCATCTCTCTCGTGGTTGATAGTAGTCTAGGGCCGCAATCTAATGTTGACAAGGTCGCTTTCCTTGACAAGCTTTGTGCCCTATGGATGCAACGGCTAGGGCCCTAGGTTATGGTGGGTGACTTTAATCTAATTCTTCAGGTTACTGATAAGAACAACACAACATCAACCATCAATCTATGGGCCGCTTGCACTGTCTAGTTGATGAGCTAGAGCTACGGGAGCGTTCCTTGCATGTTCAAAGATTCACTTAGAGCAGTTAGCGAGAGGCTTCCACACTAGTCAAGCTTAATCATGTCTTCCACTCGGAGGAGTGAGAGGACATCTTTCCCTCATGCTTCCTCTAAGCGGCATCCTCTTCCACCTTAGATCACTGCTTGCTCATCCTACTCACTTGCCGTAGCTTCCCGATGGCTCATCGCTTTCGTTTTGAGGTGCTTTGCCTAAAGTTCCATGGCTTCCTCCAAGCAGTTGAGCAGATGTGGAAGCCCCTAGCCGGTCTCCCCCTAATCGCCATTGCCTGGTGCTTGTGTAACATGGTGAGGGCACTGCAAAGCTAGAGCGACTACCATATCAGGAGAGTGCACCTCTAGTTGCTGCTAACACAGGAAATCATCTTCAAGCTTGACATAGCTTAGGAGAACTAGCATCTTTCTCTACTAGAATCTTGTCTGCACCGTGACCTAAAATGCTAGGTCCTCGGACTTGCCTCTTTGGAGTGGACAATCGCCCGCCAATGTTCTTACCTCATCTGGCTCAAGGAGTGTAACATGAACATAGATTTCTTCCACATTCACACCCGCTCGCAACAACGGAAGAACCTCATAGCCCGATTGAAGGATGGCGACCGTGTGGCCACCTCCCATGATGATCTCCAAGATTTTGTCTTCTCCTATTTTCGTGACATTATGGCGACCGGGCTGCAGGTGACCATGCATTCAACTTCGTGGCACATAGCATTCCTTCTCTTCAGCTTGTTGAGCTTGATGTCACATTCATTGAGGAGGAGGCCCAGCGTGTCATTTGTGACATGCCGTCAGATCAGGCCCCTAGCCTCGACAACTTCATAGCCCAGTTCTACAAATGCTACTGGCTCATCATCAAGAAGGAGGTTATGGTAGCAATCAACACGCTTCATGCAACAAACGGTCATGACCTCCACCTCCTTAACGATGTGCTCATCACTCTAACTCCCAAGAAGGATGACGCCCTATTGATCAAGGATTTTTGACCTATTAGCTTGATTCATATCTTTATCAAGCTCTTCTCAAAACTTCTTGCCTTGAGGCTCTTCCCTCATCCCATTGAATTAGTGGTGGTTAACTAGAGCACCTTTATCAAAGGTCGCTGCATCAACGATAACTTCCGCTACATTTAACTAGTGGCGAAGGCACTCTACTATCGGTGGTGGCCACGACTTGATCTCAAAGTAGACATCACCAAGGCCTTTGATACGGTCTGCTAGCCCTTTCTCCTAGATGTCTTGGAGCACCTGGGTTTCAGCCAGAGATGGCATGATTGGATCTTGATCATCCTTCAATCCTTTTCATCATGCGTCTTGCTCAATGGTGTACCCAGGCCTCACTTCAGTCATTAGCGGGCTTTGCAATAAGGCAATCCACTCTCCCTGATGTTGTTCTTAATGGTTATAGATGTGGTCAATGCCCTAATCCATAAGGCTAGCAAGCTCGGCATCTTTCAGTCGCTTGACATCAGTTCCATCAAGCATAGATCTTTGCTTTATGCAGATGACCTTGTCCTCTTTGTTTCGCTAGTGGCCCAGGATTTGGAGGTGATCAAGGAGCTGTTTACTAATTTTGACAAGTGCTCGATCACTCCTATCATATGCTTAGAGGATGACATGGTAGTAGTCTCTCGCATCCTACCCTAGACGATCGCGGGGTTCCCATACAAGTACTTGGGCAACCCTCTCTCCATCAAGAAACTTCTGAAGAGCAGCCTACAACCGCTTGTGGATTCCTTCCATAACCGGCTGCCTGCCTGGAAGGGGAGGCTCTTGGTTATGGTAGGTAGGTTGACCTTGGAGCAATATATCCTCTCCTACATCCCAGTGCACCCTTATCTTGCCATCGGGCTACCGGATTGGGTGTTGAAAGCCATTGACAAACACTGGTGAGCTTTCCTTTGAAAGGGGTCAAACTTAGTCCATGACAGGAGCTACCTTATCACTTGGCCTAAGGTGTGCTACCCTAAGGAGTCATGGGGCCTAGGAATCATGGACATTTGAATCATGGGCTAGACCCTGTAGCTATGATGGCCTTAGCTCTAGAGGACCAATGATCCCCTGCTAGCCAGATTCAAACTACAAGAACAATGCATATCAGAGATGCTCAAGGTGTTTGTTATGGTTGTCAACAAAGATAGATGACACTCGTTGTTCTGAGTAGACAGTTGGATCGATAGGCTATCGGCTCAGCAGATTGCCCTAGACTATTTCTCACCATCCTAGCATGCCACCAAAACTCCACTTCGATGGCTGTGAACCTTGCTTGCAATGCCTGGCTATCTGATGTCACTAGCACCCTGACAATGCATGCGCTCTTCTATTCCTTATGCTTTGGGATAGAGTACTGAACTTCCCACTAAAAGACTCCGTCCAAGATGGGTTCATTTGGTGTTGGATGGGCGATGGGTATAGTGCCGCCTTGACCTACAACTCATCCTTCGAGGGCTCGGTTTCCTTCCCCTGCATTGAGTTCCTATGGCGCAGCATTGGTCCTACGAAATAAAAGCTTTTCCTCTAGCTTGCGCTTTAGCGACAGTGTTGGACGGTCGATCAAATGCGTAGTCGTAGGATTGATAGTCACTCTAATGTGTCCTATGTGTGCGTTGGAGCTAGAAACGACTCTCCATATCTTGGTGGAGTGCGCCTTCACATGACAAGTATGGCACAAGCCTCTGTCCAAGATTGGATTGGCCTCTCTCTCACGCTGCTGGTAAGGTTTGCCTTAAGTTTGGTGTGAGTCCTCTTGTAGGTGGCTGCTGGATCATAACAAGATAGGGTTTGATTCCCTTGTTCTCCTTGTTGCCTGGCACATGTGGTTAAAAAGGAACACTCGCGTCATCGAGAGGATACTCTCCACAGTGGATATGTTGGTCGATCGCATCGGGAAAGACTGGAAGTTTTGGGTTGCAGCGAAGTCTACTCCACTAGGAGTTTTTTTTTGGCATTTAGACACGATCTTCTTATTTCCTTTTGCTTTCAGGGCCGGTTGTCTTTCATGGTTAGCCTGATGTGCTTTCCCCTCTCCCCTTAACCCCTCGTGACCGGCATCAGTTGGTCACAGTTGTAAAATCTCTCTTTTGCTACTAATATATCGATGCGCAAGGCTTTTTGTGTTTGCAAAATGCATTTTGTGAACTGGATTGAGACTTTGGTATACATTGTTGAGAGAAAAAGATAAATTAATATCGTTCTTACATGTAAGAGAAGCAACCACCTACAATTCTTAACTGTTATCTCACCAACAATTCTTTCTCAAGTAATTAATCCGAAAGGAAGCCTCAATGATGACAGTGGATGGGTTGAACGAGGCAGCTTTTCTAAGTACTTGTTTAAGATTTGTTCTCCTTTGATTAAGGAAAATATCAAGATCAGCTCCACCAGAGACATAGACAAATCATTAGCCTCACTTTAAATCCTATTAGTAGCTCATACGCGTGTGTTTAGTATTTACGGGCAGATTTGGACAACAAATTTTATTTGTATGGACGTGTGTCGATAGGGTTGGCTCGGAAGTTGGAACTCAGCCTATGAACTGACAACAAGGAAATTATTGTGGCACCTCGCATTTCAGCTCGAAAAAGATAACGACACAATCATACGGAACGATACATTAATTATTTTTTATTCTCAATTCACATGTTTCTTTCTATACAATTAGCATGCTTTATTCCAGGACAAAACTATGGATCTGGCGCTCGGTCCGAGCCAAAAATCAGACAGTCAAAATGCTTCAGTTGAATTTCAGTGATACCTTAAGTTATAAGTTACACAACAAAATGTTTACTCATCGAAATTTTTGAAAAAAATATATAAGAATGTAGTGCATAATAAGTAACATTAAAAATCCAAGTTGAAACACTTTTCTTTCGCGTGTGGAACATTCAGTTCAAACTACTGAAACATCAAATAAATTTATAAGACCAAAAATTAAAATTTTAAAGTACAGTAAAAAACCACAGTTAAAACATTTTGCGCGCACATGAAACATTATTTTTTATGGTTCAAGTGCATATATTTATTTGACCAAAATATAAATTAATTTTAAAGATTTAATTGTAATAAATGATACAAGGTGTAATCGGAACTGCGGATCGATAAATAGTATCGAAGAAAAAAATCATTTGGAGTTCATGTGCTTGGAGCCTTCTTTGGCATGCATGCTTTCTGGAGACTAGTAGCATGCACCATATGGACTTGGACAAGATCACTACTACGCGAGAAGATAGGGAGGGGGGGGGGACAGAGCGGTTCGCCGGCGAGAAGAGACGCCGCCGTCGGCCTTCATCCCCGGTTGTTCACGATTTGGACTCGATCGCGAGCGGAAACGAGAGCAGATCGATGTAGAGTTCTGGATTGTGCAAGCAGATCGATGTAGAGTTCTGGATTGTGCAAGCAGATCCGAAGAACCGTACCTACTACAGTCGATTTCAAGAAAAAAAAGATTTATTTGATTTTTAAAAAAACTTTTGTATATAAAATTTAGATAAAACAGCAGTTCAAAAAACGTGATAACCGAAAACGAGAATAAAACAACAATTCTCTAATCATTTATCCTCAACATGACCATCCTTCTAATAGTCTCAAAAAAACTAGTATCTAAAATCTATTTGTTGAATCTATTGTGTCATAGTTTAAATTTAACCTAAACCAAGTCCTACTTCAGTGCTGTGAACGAGTATTCAAGATGGCTTCTACTCCTGTAGATGTTAGTTAGGCTACCTTTACACTAGCCAGGTTAAACATCATCCTACGGGGGATCTTGGCACACTTTCAGAATTTCTTTTTATTCTCCTTATCACTTAAGTGATTCTTCTAATTAGCATATATGTGTCTAGCATAATTTCTATACTGAGCATGAAAAGCTCATTTATTCACAGCATTTATAATTCTCTATAGATCATGAAAACAATTATTAATAGTTATTACAAATATAACTTTGAAAGCCTCTAATATTAATGTATGGTGATAAATATATACCTTTTGCTGGTATGATATGAACACCCAACTAGATCCATCTTCAACTGTGAGGTTATTGCATAACAGATCATAGAACCAGTCATATTCTTCATTATTCTCCTTAGCCACTACAGCCCATGCAATAGGTATATTTGGTTGTTAGCATCCCTTCCTATAGCACACTGAAGCACTCCATTAGTTGCTCGAAATATCCATCAAGCCCAGTTACTTTTCTACACCTAGCCAGAAAGCCCTCTTGCATATATCCAGGCAAATGTATATCGTTTTGAATATAGGTGGCTCCACATCTACTCCATTTACCACAACAGTGCTTGTAGGTTACTTCTCTCAATAGTTCCAGTTTATAGTTATACAAATTTTGATATTGTCCCTTGGTTGCATCTAGTGGTGACAAGGGATTTGGCCCTTTTTAGCTTTGAGATGAAAGCATTAGTAAACATCTCTTTCAACACTGCCGGTGATAGGCTCGTTTGCAACAATGAAATTGCGAAACTTTTCAGCTATCCTAGCAAAAATCACCATATTGTTGTCTCTTCTAGGAGGGCAACATGGAGAGATATTAGTGTGCCTATTTGTCAACTTTTAGTATTTTTTTTAACAATAGTCGAACCCAAGGACAATTCATCTAGTCACAAACTGCCTCACCTGCTTTGGATAATCTTTGGTATAGTTCATAATCTTCTTCATTGCTAAAGCATATTTGGCAATAGCTTTCTTAAATTGTTTATTACTGATGAACTTCATTTCTAATTCAAAATTTGGGACACCTGTCTTCTTCTTGAATCTTGGATAACTATTTGCTCTTCTATTAACATCTTTATCACTACCCATCTTTACTATTGACTCATTATCATCACAGTCAAAGTATGGAGTATCATATCTATCTTGTTCTTAAGCTTGATGGTTAGTTAGATTGCCCATGTGTCACTCAAATATTACATCATCCAATGTAGGGGCTTTTCCTGCTTTCAAATTCCTCTTCAATTTCTTCAATCTCCTATGTATATCTCTAACCTATTCATCTAACCTATTCATCATCTTTCAATGGACAATTATCTCTAGGCATAAAGTCACTATTAGCGTCACTATCACTGTCTAAACATGCCTCACTAGCCAAGGGGTTTGATTCATTCACATAAACCACCACCCATTGTTCAGAGACAAACTTTTTCAGATCTATCTCTTCTACTTCCATATCTTCAACATCATTTTCATCTGAGTTGACATCAATATCCTCTTGCAACTCTTGCTCATAATCACTAGCTTTATCATCCCCATCAAACATATCAACAACATTTGGGTCCTCAACATAGATTTCAGTCACCCGTCCTTTAACAATGTTGTCACACATATAGTTACAGACCTTATCATCCAGTAATGCACATAGCCCAAATGATAATTCTTTTCCTAGAAACAACCAATGCAGCATGGTGCCTTCCAAAACTTTCACGTGCGCCTACAGAATAGCAAATTACTCAAAAAGTAACACCTAGTCTCATTCAATGTATGGCATTGCCTCCACCTCACCAAAATAGTTCAGACTTGTTCCGGTCCTTAGAAACTCCACTTTAAAATAAAATCTAATTGCAAAAGTACCAATATGTCCATGATTGAAGTGCTTAGCTATCCTATATGAAAATGGTAATAAATCAGTACTTTGGGTTGTAATAAACTATCAAAAAAAGTACACCTTTCAGTGCATTATATGATAAAATACCCATAGTTGTAACTAAACTACTACTTATCTAACTAAAGAATACTCCTCCTATACCACAAGTGAGATAGCCACACATCTATCAAAATATAAAATCCAGTCAAATCAAGAGAAATGCAGACCTAGAAAGAGGAAGAGATAAATATGCACTGGGAGAGAGCTTAAGTCTCACCTTATCAAGCTAACAAATCTAGCTTTCTGTGGTGCAAATCACCCTCCGCTCCACCTTTTGTGCCATCCTAGACGCCATCCTAAGTGCCGTCATCCGTGTCAGCTACCACAATCAAGTCTTTTGTGCTATGCTGGTTTGAGTCAATGGAGAGATGGGAAAAGAGGGAGAGATAACCCTCATCGCCTTTCTTTTCTACAAGGCTGACTCATCACGAGTAGGACCCTACATTGACCCATGGACTAGCCACGTAAGCACCACATTGGCGCAAAGCGCCGTCCAAACGGAGAGTTCATTTGAACTGGTTTGGATAATACACGGTTTTGCGATTTAAGGACGTCAATCAAACCAGAGCAATAGTTGAGGGAAGTATTATGAACGTTTTCCTTTGATATAGTATTTGGGCCGTCCCGATCGGAGCTTCGGCCTATAGAGCCCATTTCCAGAAAACCCTAGCATGTCCCCACGGGCGCTATATATTTCCTCCCAATGGGTCATTCCTATCATCGCCATCGCCGCCAGGACGCTGATCCCCTCCGATTCGTTTATAGGGTTCTCTTATTCTCTCGTTCGCCAGCGTCCTCTCTTCCCATTCAACCACGTTTCTCTTTCTTAGTGCTTATTCTTGGCAGCTGGGATCTTGGTTCGGGGGTTTTTCGAGTTTCTCTTGTTCTTGGCAGCAATCTTGTTTTGGGGCTTTTCGATGGGATGAAGCAGGTGATGAAAACAAGACAGGGACATCAGCACCCTCTTTTCGGGATGGGAATGATCGACTGAAGTCTACAATGGGAATATCTCTGATGCTTTTGCCTTTCTCCTACTCAGATCCTTGTCTTTATTTTTCCCAAGCCGCTTATTTCTTGGTATGTTTTTTCCTTTTGAGTTTGTTTGGTGGTTTGTGAGAATTTGCGATTCATGTGGCTGCCGGTGATGCATAAACAAATGCACGTATTATCGGATATCTCCGTGACGATCTCACAAATATTGTCACTACCACTGAGGCAGCTCAGCTTTTGTCAGATCAGTTTGCTGTTGTGCTTTGAATTAGTCATATTGTTGTCTTTTTTTTGCCTTTTTATAGTTTTTATATGTTTAGTGAACGATTGGTGCAGATTGCCTATGATGGTGTTAAATATACTTTGAGCAGCTCGCTGTGAAATAACCTTTGAATCTGAGGCCATTTGCACCCCGAATGCATTGTTAAATTTGAGGGATTTTGGTACGAAATCAAACAAATCCCGTATTTTTATTATTTCATTCAGTGGACACGCATAATTGCGTTAGCTCTGTTATTGTATTAGTGCGAATCACTTTCGTCTCAGGATATACTCTGATCTGTAATTGCATCTGCCTCTTTAAGTGAACACAAAATTGTCTAAATTTCTAGACAGCTTCACCCTCAGAAATCTCACAAACCGAAAAACGTAAATATTTCAAAACTGCTTAGCAGAATACACAAAATGGGAAATGTGTAAGCTGCAACCTGAATTTTGCATAGGCTGCAGTTTCAACACATTCAAGAAACGTTTCAACACAGCCTACAGGAGGAGAGCACCGTGCCTTCCAAGTTCCAACTTCCAATCTTCAGTGGTTGACCACAGGTGAACTTCTATGAAGAATACAATTTACAGCAAAATCTCCAGGGCAGTGGAAGTCATGATAAACTGCACTCCAAATTTGAACTACTCCGTACTCCAAAGAAACAATTTACAAGCATGTGAACTACTCCGGAGGAAACAGTTTAGAGCAATACCTCCAGGGAAGAGCTAAGTTGCAATTGACGGAAACTTCTTTGCATCGAAACCAAAAACCAAGTATTCTCCTTCTTGGCTAGAAACACCGTATGCTTGTGTTAGTGGAAATACCTGTTAGTAGCGTGTGGACGTATATACGTTAGTGTGGAGTGTGTATATATGTGTTCACCATGTATCCTTAAATAAATCCAAACAGTGTAAACAGTCTGACTCGTAAACCCGCTTGTGAGTCATTCAACTGCCTATCAAAGCGATTTATAATTGGATTTATATGTGACTTGATGTGCCACCCATGCTAGACATATTGGAGAGGAGTCTCCTTGACCTAAGAGATCACTGCTTATCTTGCAACTACTTACCCTGTTTTTTCTTTCCTTGCTGCTTTGTTTGTTTTTTCCAAACATAATGGTGCTGTTTTCTTCGCAATCACAAGTGGTGCGTAGATTTCAACTTAAACATAGTCCCTAGTGATGACGGTCGCAACTACTTCCCTCGCTGCTTTGTTTGTTTTTCTTCTAAACACAAGTATGTTGTTTTCTTCATAAAGACAAGTGGTGCGTGGATTTCAACTTAACCATAGCCCCTAGTGATGACGGTCGCAGTTGCATCAAACAAGATCTCTTCTATCTATAGAATGCAAGTTAAAGGATTGGGATTAGAAGGTTTCATTGCCGTTGCATCAAATGAATCGATCATGTTACATATCTCTATCATCTCAATTAGATACGTGGTTTTTGAACGTCATGAAGTTAGACCAGCTTAGTAGGCCAGTGGTTTTGTTTATTGTAAATTATAGTCTTATGAGTGCATAGCGGTTAATTGATCATGTTGGGTTAAATTTGATAGTTATTAGGTGTTCTCTATCTCTATTGTATAAAACATACAGGGAGCGAAAGAGAGTGAAGAAGGGAAACAAAAGAGAAAAAAAAGATGTTCTTGGGGTTTGAGTGAGACAAGTATAGGAAGAGATGGGGTGCTTTTATAGCCCTTTTGAAATATATTTGATAAATAAAGTTTATTAAATTTATTAACAATTTCGTTTTTCAATTTGAATTTCATGCATGGTAAGTTTTGATAGGTTTTTTTTAGTAATCTTATTTTGCTTTTAGATTTTCATCTAACTGTCACATTTGAGTACGGTATTTTCTATTAAAATCATAGTGAATTCTAGTTTCTCTATGCTAAAATTGATACAGTTTTATTTGTTAGTTTTTAATGAATCTCCGTTTGACATAAAACATGAAACATAAGTTCTAGGCAATGTTTAGGTTCAATTTTAGCCAATAAACATAAAAACAATGGGATTTGAATTGGTGAATTTGTAACTTTTTTTGTCTGCGGTAGTTTCGCTACTTTTACTGTTCGATACTGTAGCTGCGAGTTGAATTGCTGTGCTCGGCCTTTTGAGTGCTGGGGTGGTTAATTTAGTATTCTAATAATATTAGAATTACTTTTATATCACTTGTTATTATTCAGTTGTGTGTTTACTTTCACAGTGTGAAAAAGTAACTGATGATTATTCACCCTCTCTAATTGATGCCATTCAATCCTACAAGCGATATCATAGCAATGATTTAATCTTTTTATCTCTTTGATTTTTTTGTCATGACGTCTGATAGCTTTTCTATGTTTCAATTAACATAGAGTTGATTTTGAATATTAGAAATCTAGAATACAATCTTATATTATGTCTTAGGTTATAACATTTGGAAAAAAAATTCTACTGCTTACATTATTCTTGATGCAATTGACAACACAAATAAAACTTCTTTTGAAAGTAATTGCAAAACTTGCAACATGATTTTGTGTGGTATTTTTCATTCTGATTTTGATTATATTTATCACTACACAACCACGCATAAGATGTGAAATGCATTATGTGCTTATCACCAAGACTCCTCTCTAATCAAGGAAGTGTGCAAGGATGTGTAAAGAAAAAAAATATATGAGATTTGAGATGAAACATGATGAGACTTTGGATGAATATTTTGCCCCCTTTAATAAAAATTCTTAGCAATCTTCATTCGGTTGATTCTTATTAAGCTATTAATTATACTAATTTTGAAATTGTTTGCTAAGTGGCTTGATATGTTGGTTTGAGAGACGAAAGTTACTTCTATTCAAAATTCTGTTAAAATGAATACTTTGACTTTAGAATCTTTTTATTCAAAATTAAAAACCCATGAGCTTGATGTTTTCTCTTGCAAAACTGATTCTAAATCATAGCTTTGATGTCTCCTTCATTGAGTTCTTCTTTGGATGCTTCATTCTTATTTTCTTTGTCCACATTGAAAGCCACCTCAGATGACCAATATGAGAAAATACCCAAGGAGGACTTGGCTTGAATCATTAACAAATTATCTCAAGTTTTGAATAATGTAAAGAACAGGAAAAGAGGTGGTCTACTTCGGTGCTATGAGTGTGGTGAGTTAAATCACATTTACTCCAAGTGTCCTAAATTCAGGAAGGATGACTATAATGACGAGGATAAGAAGAGCACATTCAATAAAGGAAAGAAGAAGAACTTCATGAAAAAGTTACATCAGGTCTTTACCACACTTGAACAAGTTGATGCAAGTGATGAAGATGACAACAAGAGCAAGTACATGTCCAAGGTGTGTCTTATGGCTCACAAAGGATCAAGCTCCAATGAGTATGACTCTAGTAGAGACTATAAGGTATATGATCCTTTTAATCCTTATCAAGAAGCTCTCAAAAAAGATGGTTATAACTCTTTGTAAAGAAACAGAAATATGAGAAAAAGATTAAAAAAACATAATGATGTTGTTGAATCATTAAATTCAATTCTAACATTTCTAGATTAAGAGCTTTAATTTCATCTGATGATTCATGTCAATCATGTGAAGTGCTTCATTCTGAAATTTTTGCTTTAAGAGATGTTCATGCTTCAATTGTTATTAAACTTGACGATGCTCTTGCTGAAATAAGAAACTTAATCTAGCTTTGCTCTGAATGCTTCTATGCATACTCATGTTGTTAATGAATTGCTTTGGACAAAGAATGTGTTGAACAAGTTGAAAGTTGCTTTTTACTCTAGCTCTTTTGTAAATGCTTTGTGTGCTTATAAATTCGAACAACATACAAACGCTAGTTGCTTTACTAGTGCAGCTGACTCTACTTCTTATTCTAAATGCGTTCTGAATGAGATAAAATTAAAAGATGCTTATGGTAGAGTTGAACTTTTACAAAATGTCATGCTTTCTTGTTCTAATTGTTGTAAATAAAAGAGTATTGCCAAAGCTTATGAAAATTGTGTTTCTTTGTATAAAGAGGTTGCTTATTTGACAAGTTTTTTGCAATGTCTGATAGTAAAAAGAATCTCAACATGATTTTGAACACTTCTAAAGTAAGCAAAAATAATAAGAATATTACTTAAAAATGATGAGATTTTGACAAAATGTAAACCTAGAAATCAAATTATTAATATTCTAGTATTTTATCAAACCTATCTATAGTGGGTGCAATAGCTTCTTCTTCCAAACTAACACCTCGTGTGAACTACAATTGCACTCATAGTGGTAAAGATGGATATTTGGTTTAGTTTTGTTTTAGACTTGTTAGAAAACATAAAAAGGATATGAAATGTGAAATTGCAAGTTCGAGGTGCAAAGCATGTTTTGGAGGTGGCCCGATCAAACCACAAGTGACTCATGAGTTAGACCAATGACAGATATTGATCAGATCGATTTTTCAGTGTCAGTAAAACTAGCATCAAGGAGCAGTTAGACGAAAGGTCTACAACTGTCAAACTAACCTTCTGAGAAGCTGCAAGGTAAGAATCAAGGTAAGTCTGGTTCTGATTTTATTTGTGTATATACACATGCTTTGCCTACTAGTTCTATTGGTCGTGTGTCTCTATGTTGGATTTCAAAATTTTTTATTTCTAACCCTAACATAGAGGCCTCGACATCTTCTTGTGCATTGGTATTTTGGTGGCATACTCTCCATGTTATTTAATCATTGAGACGGCAATTAATTTCAGTTATCAATACTATACTTTTGAATTAGCATATTATTTTCTATTACCTTGTTTATTAGCTTTCTTGTGCTAGTTTTGGATATAGTAGTTTTGGAAACAATACAAGTGGAATAATGTCAATACTTAAGAACTTCAGTGATATCGCTAGCCATTGGTTGCTTTTTAGTTAAAGAAAAACTTTAGTTTCTTCACGATCTGTCTTGTTTATCTTTGGGAAAACTTGAAGGTTGATTTGACGGGTAATTTGTGCTGTTTTACACATTCATGTTTAATTTTCATGCATAGCTATAAATATTAAAAGGATAAAAAAATGAGAAAAAGGAGATTTGGCTTTTACCTCTAAGTATATAATAGTGGTAGTATAGATTGTATATGTTTTAGTCTTTATACAAGTGTTTGTTATTGCTTTTAAGAGATATAATGCATGATATATAATTCTTTTACTTGAATTAAAAAATATACAATGTTGAAACTAGTACTAGTTTGGATGATTTATGCTTGCATAAATTCTTGTTATGTTTTTCATTCCTTAAATGCTCAAGTACAAAGAAATTTGTTTATATTTATTTTATGCGAGGTAAATTGGATATCAAATCCTTAGAAATAATAATCATGACAAGGATGTATCCACGGTGAGGAAAATAATAGGTGTTGAATCTTTAGAAATAGTAATTATGATAAGGATGTACCCAGAATAATTGAGAGATTTTCTTTTATGTGCATAGTATAAAAGTTCAAAATGAGCCAAGCTTAAAGTTGTAAGGTTATTGAAAGTTCCCTTTAAATGGCATCAATTGTTTTTCTTAAAAGAGCATGTAAATTTGAGAAAGAGTAGTAAACACAACTTGTCTATATGTGGAAGTATTTCATTCAACCTAATTCGATATGTTGAATAATAAATTATTGAAATCATGAAACTTTAGTGTTGATTTAATCTTGATTGTAATATTATTGATTCATGTTTGGACTTTAACCATACTTGTTGGCTAGTTGACTAATCTATCTCTATTGTCTTGCAACACATGTCACTTGGATTGCTTTAGATGCATATAAAAGGTCTTGGAAATTAAAAAAAAGGAAAAACAAGAAAAAGGAAAATTATAAAGATTGCATATTTATGGCATGTATGGATTGTGGTTCTCTCTTGTGTTATGAATAAAATCATTGTCAGAGGGGGAGATATAAGATAATGCATGGTTCAAGGAGGAGTTTTGGAACATTTTGATCGATTCTCAAAAATAGTCTATTTTGTGCTTTATTGTGATCTTCGAGGGAGAAATTCACTTCTTTTGCTTAGGGGAGAGTTTTTTTTTTCAGTTGTGGTTTTCAACCATTTTTGAGTCATCTGTACTTTTTAACACTTCATTACCATTTTACTTTATGAACAATTAAATATGCATTTTCAGAGTGTTGCTAATGTATTCATCAAGGGGAAGATTTTAAAATCATGTGTGATATGAGTGATGAATAATTAGTAAAAGTGATTATTGTTTGGACTAATGTGATCAAGTTAGAAATAACTTATTTTCGGAATATGTTTTCTTGGTCTTTGATGCATAGGACAAGCTTGGAGGTGATCATTGTAGGTGAGGAGGGACCAAGATTGTGATGGAGGTTTTTAAGGTTAGAGTTGGTTAGAAGATATCATTATATACTCATACTCTAGCTTGGTCGTATCAAGATGGAAGACGTGGAATATGGATATTCTATGTAACAGATCCATAGTGTTCGGATATAATAAAGTTGCACCAGCTAGTAAGCCGGTGGTTTATTTAGCTATAGATTATAGGCTTGCAAGTCCATAACGGTTAATTAGGCCATGTTGGGCCAAATTTTGTGTTTATTGAGCTTTCTCTATCTCTATTGTATAAAAAGTAGAGGGAGAGAAATAGAGTTCACACGGAAATTGAAGAGAAAAAGAAGATTCTTTTTAGGGTTTGAGAGAAAGTCTATGAGAGATGGGGTGCTTTTATAATCACTTTTGGAACATGATTTGATCAATAAAATTAAACAAATTCATCTACAAATTCATTTTTCAATTTGGATTTTGCGTAGGGTGAGTTTTGGCAAGGTTTCTATATTTTGATGTAACTGTCAGATTTGAGTGCCTTTTTTTTTTGTTGGATTCATAGTAAAGTCTAGTTTCTACCTGCCAAAATTGATGCAGTTTTGTCGGTTAGTTTTTATTCAATCTGTGTTTTAGTGCACATCTGCTTTTAGATTAGTGTTTTATTTGATCTCATCAATTTTATCCATTGTTTTCAATGTTTATTGGCTAAAATTTAACCTAGGCATTGTCTAAAACCTATGTTTCAAGTTTTACATCAAACGGATTTGAATTGGAACTGTAGCGAGAACTGTGGCTGCAAGTTGGAGTACCGTGCTTGGTTTCTTGAGTGGTAGTTGATTAATTTAGTATTTTAATAATATTAGGATTACTTTTATATTACTTTGTTTGCTTTCATTGTTTTGAAAAATAACCAGCAATCATTCATCCCCAACTGATCTATGCCATTCCGGTTGTACATATCATAGCGGGACTGTCTTATATACTCTCAAAAAATGTCTTATATACTCTCAAAAAATATCAATTTTAAATATAGTATAATAGTAGTGTAATTATATTGTAATTTATATGTAATATACAGTTTTAAAAAAATTCTATATATGAATATGATTTTCTTAAAATATTGTTTTAATCCATTTGCTAATTTTATTAAGTTAATTCATTCATCTCTACCCTTAAATAACTATCACATATCATTAATGTATTTAACCATTCAACAAAAGAACACACAATGTCCAAATTTTAGCAAGGTTTTAAAACAAAATGCTTGTAATACTCTTGTATCGGCTCAATTTGGTATGAGGTCCTAATCTTTTCAACTTATTCACTAGATCATTGCTGCGGATTTCTTGTTTTATGCATCTAAAAATGTGATTTCCGAAAATAAATTCTATTATTTTGTTTCAAATTTAGACTACTTATTCTAAGTTATTTGTTAATTTTATTTCTCAAAATATTTTATTTATCCCTATAATAAGTAGATAATACATGGTAATAATCTAGTGAATAATCAAACATTAACTCTCTAAAGATACACGATTGATTACTGATTGTGAGTAGTATGAAGCACATACTTGTTTGTTTTGAGGGCATTCATGTCGCTCCTAGCCAAGGGGTAAACTTGACGTCACTGAGGTGACCACCACTGCCAGCTGCTCCCTTCTTCCTTCATCCTCGCCACCGCTTGAGCGGCCTATCAGCAAGTCGGCTAGAAATGAGGACAATGGTGGTAGGGCCTTTTTCTCCCCCAAGGGCCCTACAGCGGTAGGACACCAAGGTGACCGAGGAGGTAAGGATGGCAATACCAAGATCTGGGCCCTCAATGGCTAGCTCTGGCAAGTTGAGGCTGATGGGTAGCAAGGCGAATGAAAGACCGAAGTATGGCACGGTGCTCATTTGAGGTGGAGAGCGAGACGACAAAGGCTGATGGTGGTGGAGCAATAGACGTGAAGGTGGCATGGGGCTGCTAAATCTGCCACCCCCATGGCTAGGTTTGGCATCCTCCTTATCATATCTGGTGTTTCTCTAGCATGCAGTGACCCTTAACAGCAACGGTAGGCATGGTGCCTATTACGAGGATGAAGCGACCGTGCATGAGTGATGATGACTGAGGCAGGGGCACAACTGCCGGATTAGACACATCACCATGGCTTCATCGGCAACAGCGGTGGATCATCCAGCCATGGTGGTAGCTGTCATAGGTGCAAGACGGTGGCTAGACCCGGCAAGGCCTGATCTGCCACTCTCGCGTGTGGGCAACGGTCTACGAGGTGGTTGTAGTGTGGGGCAATGTGCGGCGATGTAGGCAGATGGCCTAAGGCGACAAGAAGGCAGGGGACAGCAGAACAAGGCGGTGAGGTTTGCAAGCTACCGGCCTATCAGCTGCTTGTAGGGAGACCGCGTGTCCACCGTGTCAATGACTCTATGATGGGTTATACCCTAATCACATTATCTATACATATATGATGTGTTTTAAGTACGTAGGGATTGGGTGATATAAGGATGCAAATGAAACTGTAAAGAGATCATGGAAGATATGGATTTTTATATAGTTTTAACCTCCTGGTGATGGGTAATAGCTCTACTCCTATTAGTCGAAGCCAGTGTTGCCATTATATTTTAATCTCTCGATTACAAAGTGTGGGAATAAAAATCTAAACTTGTCAACCAGTATATTGGCATAGAACTTGAGCATGGTGGTCGGTGGCTAGCTATTGGCAGCTTTCTTAGGTATGGACTCAACAAAATTGGAGGTGGCTTGTATTGTCTATATCTCTCATGACTCCCCTCCTGTGTCAAGTATTTAAACCCTTGGATGCCATATTTTCTAGGTAGAACTAAAAAGGCAAGTATAAGTACGATCAATGTAGTCCTTGTCAGGTCAAAATAGGACTATGTATTTATTTCTTTATATGGACTCCTTCCTTATCTTCTTCAAATTTTATCTATATGTATGATGTTTGTTTCTATATAGGACTTGGTATATGGTAGTTGTACTGAGATAAGTACACATGTATAGAGTATACCATATCTAAGATACTAACGATAGACCCCGATCTCTATTCAAATGTATATGCCAACCATATTAAGATCATCTAAGAAGTTGAGTTATACAAATATAAAACTTAGTCAACATGGTAGCTCATAAAGTTAAGGCTACAACTCGATCCTTTCATCAAGGTGAAAAAATTATGTTGCAGGCCATAAGGAGTCAATTTGTTGGGATAAAAAACATAGTTAGACCATAGTCTTTTCTAGTTGAGCTCGATTATATTGATCCTATTATTTAGGGTGACAAACACGCATGGTCATTTTTTTATTTGGATAGAGTTTAGAACTTATCTAATTGTGTGTATAGAATCTTGGTAGAGAAACATTGTTTTGTTTACTCTTTCTTTCACCTAAAATATCAAATATATATATATATATATAATTAAAATCTAACAAGAAATGTTCAAATACAGTTCAAACTTGTTTGCACTAGTTAGTAAACAAGTTAATGCTCATATCTAAAAGTTTTCTAATTTTTTTATACTCTTAAATTGGGTATATACTCAATTTAAATTATGAGGCTGAACCACCATGGTGCACCAGCGCGCACGTGTAAAAACTTACAAATACACCATCATTCTTTGTCAGTATCCGTTCTAGCTATTTGTAATAAAGACAAAGAGCTCAATGGTACCATGTGATGTAGAGAACCATACGTGGTCACCGGTTGTTAGATTTATACAGGATATACAATCGTGTTTTAGAGTTGTCATCTCATCTAGTCAACATAGAATTTTGATTAATGGATAATTCTTGACTTCACCTATCGTTCAATCTTTTCTTGTATATACTAATGTTTTGAGTTGTAGATCCAACACTTATTTAGCTAGAATAAATTCTCAACCACTCGGTGCCTTGGGACCAATGTACGTCTTGTAGTGTAGTGGAGTTGTCAGTTTGAGTTTATTTGGTCAGAATAAGATGCCAACCAATAGTAAGGCTCTGAATTATCTCTATCTTAGGTCATCAGATGGATTGTTCCATTATTTATTTTTTTTAAAAATCAACTACTCGGAACAATTCGTTAGATAAAAGCCCCCGAGCAAATGCTTAGAAATAATATAACTAAAAATATGAAATTATTTTTTTAGTCTATAAGTAAAATGTTATATACTTTTCCCAACCCTAAACTATCTTTTTATAAACGTAGTTCATAATTAGACAGTCCAATTAGAAAAGAGATATAAAAATTACTAATGTTCTTTGACTGTATAATATCTTTGACCACTTTCTCGTTAAAATTAGCTACTCTAGCCAGGAAGAATCATGTGGTAAATAGTTGATCTTGAATAGCTAGACTCATGACCTAGATTAATTTATTTTGTGTGCTAAGACCGCTACAACCCCTAGTCCCGTGATGACCAACGGCATATTCGGGTCTCGACCACATGTATGGGTGGTAAGACTGCTACAACCCTCTAGTCCCGCATAGACCAGTGATGTAGTCGGATCTCAACCACTTGTAATTATACTCATGTTGGTTATTGTATGTGCATCACATGTAGCCAACATGGATTGGTTTAACCAACTTACAAGCATATCAAAGAGATGTGGTTTACTTCAAGCTTTTGGTCAAAAACATATTTCTAATTGTATTGCTCATTTTCCACGTCTGCCTCCATTGTTGGGTAATGACACATTATGTATTGTCGTTGTTTGAGGTCTAAGCCTGTATCATCTTAAATGTTGTGGGCAATGCCTCAGGTCCTCTGTTTATAAGTAGAGCACCTTCTTCATCCACATTTCTCAATTTTGATCAATCGAGATAGATTGTGTGGAGTCTTAGCAAACATGTTAGGTGATTGGGCTGATAATTTTTGTGAGGTATCATATGATAAAATAACAATGTTACTCTAGGTGTCATCGTTGTTTAAGGTCTCTAATTGTGTCATCATGGTAGATGGTATGAGTAGAGTTCTCACGCTGTCTATTGATGAGTAGAGTGTTTCCTTCTTCTATGACCCGAGTACTTGGGGTGGATGATATAGACAAAATCTTTATAAATATGCTTAGTACCTGTTATTTTTGTGAGGATTGTCTGATAATATAGTAATTTTTTTTCACAAATATACCAGATGAGACCGATGACGGTTGTTAGATATGTTGCCATTTTAATTGTTAGGTTTGGTTCAACAACGCCTTTTAGTCGAGAGCCATCTCGATCAAGGGGCATTTTTGACCTCATCATACTAGTTCTCATGGTGTTTTGAGCAAGTGTTCAAATAATTTCTTGAAAATTAATTTGTCATAATATAACAAGTAGATTCATATCAAATATCGTATTACTATATTTACCGTAAACAAGCCCCTTTGATATAAAATAAGCTTACAAATAAATATTATATAAAATACGTAGATATAATAAATTATTGATTTTAGAAAAAGGGTATGATAGATGTATACCAGATGTATCTAAATTAATTTAAAAAACAATCTAGTAAAGACCTTATTTTGCATGCAGGATACAACCCATGGAAGATCAGGGCATGCGTATATTCTTTGTGTACATCCAAAGTAGATTTGCACGTGGATGTCTTTTTGGTCTTGTAGAACATGCTGATCCGTATATGCCCACATGTGTCTATTCAATGCATGTGCATGTGGACGTGACATGGCTAGACAAGCATTCTGGTTGACCAACTCTTGGTAGGACACGACAACACATATGTTTCCATCAAGGACACATGTGCTCAGTCGAGTCCTATGTGGCGTGTACTTGGTCTTCTAGCCATTATCGGACGCGCGTATGCAAGGAGGTAGTAGGAGTCGTGTGGTGTCCCCGTAGTCGGCCGGCCGCTTGGCTTGGCTTGGTGGTGCCCCCGTAGTGGACGATGATGGTCTCTTTGAAATTGGATATTAGTTTTAAAACGGTTCAACGAAAACTTTTATTGTCTCAAGGTCCACTGTATCAAACTGCTATCTCCACAAAAACCAATTAAAAAATAATAAACTGAAATATCAAACTGTGATTATGAAATCTATTGATATCGTCGTTAGATAACAATGGGTTGCTGACTTAGTGCTAACTAATCCATATCATTGTTATAAAACAACAATTTAGTAAGACGTAGCCTCATATTCGTAAGGTTGATCTAGTCAATTTTTCGACAATAGATATCAGTTTTGGAGTGGTCGGTCTAGGCTGAGACCTCATGTCGACTATATTGAATTGGTTGATTAATCAGTGCATGTATATTATCAGGAGCACCATATAGTCAAAGAATCTGGCCAATCGGCCAAAAGTTTGATCTGCTCATTGGCTTCTATACCAGTGAATCCATATCGGCGACGATAGAGTCAGCTAATATCTTTGTTGTAGAACAATAGTTTTAGTCAACATGCATCCTCGTGGTTGATCGGTTCTAAACCGGTTTGATTTTTTATGGTAGTCATTAGTTCGGGAGTGGTCGGTCTGGGCCGAGGTCTCATGATTGACAATATTGAACTATTGTCTTTCACGGCAACAATGTCTTAAAGCCTTCTCAATCCTATTAGATTCATCTATTTAAGATTGAGGCAACAGTGGTTTTGATTTAGAAGGAAACATACTATGTCTGGTTGTATCTCCCTGGACCAAAGTCGTCATAATATCCTTTGTTAGAAAATCCGCCTCTAGAAGTGATCTCTTCATGAATCCTTTGAAGACCAATGCCTCCTACCTAGCATGCCATTGTCAATGGATTATACCCCGATTACAATATCCGTACATATATAGTGTGTTTTGAGGGTATAGAGATCAATTGATATGAGGATGCAAATGAAACTGTAAAGAGAATAAGAGAAACATGGATTTTTATATAGGTTTGGACAAAGTACATCGGGTAGTATATCAATCTCTTGAGTACAAAGTATGGGGAGGAAAACCTAATCAGTCTGCCATTATATCGACATAGAACTCAGGCATAGTAGTCGACGACTAGCTGTTGTCGGCTTCCTTGGGTATAGACTCGATGAGATTGGAGGTGGCTTATATTATCTATATCTCTCATAGCTTGTTCTGCTCCCCTCCTAGTATCTTGTATTTATACTCTTAGATACTCTCTTCTCTAAGTACAACTTGGGAGGCAAGTATGAGTAGGATTCAATTAGTCCTAGTCAGGTCTAAATAGGATTTTGTATTTATTTCCTTATCTAAGACCACTTCCTTATCTTCTTCGGACTTAACCCATATATATGAAGTTTGTTTCTGTATAGGACTTGATATAAGGTGGTTCCATTGAGATAAGTACACATGTATATGGTATATCATATCTAAAATACATGTATACCTCGAATTAATTTATTAATACATGATGCATAGCTTCGTTAATCAATTTTTGGAATGATTTCTACGACCTACTAGGTGCTTGTTGACTTGATCTCTAACCAGAACTAGTTTTCAAAATAGTGTCTTCTGGATCCATTCTTGTCACGTCATGTTGAATAATTCTAAACACGGCTTTTGAAAATCCTTCATGGATTGCTACACCTATTACCTCTATACTTCTGTTAAGCTATCCAAGGTCATCGGAATTATTTTGTTGGTTTTGACTTCCTTCCCATACATGTTGATTCAAAAAAGATCGTCCCACCAAGTGTGTCAAAGGAGCGTGTTGACGTAAAAAATCATCCAATATTCACACCGCTGCATTACATGCACGAAGGCATGGGAGGTCTGTTTAGTTCCAATACAGGTCCTTAAATTCTTGAGGTTTGGGATGTGCCAATCAATTTGAACTATAATTGACAAGAGAGAGAAAAAATAGTTTAATGAGCCAATCGGCCTATTGAAGATTTAAAAGAGCGTGTAACCGATAGAGATTAATATTGGCTGATATGGACTCAAGCTATCGATTGTCTAGCTAACTTTATTAAATACAATCTTAATAGATTAGACTAAACCAAGATAGTATAAGATTGTAGCTAATAATATTAGCTACGATTGATAGCAAATTAAATGTGATATATAAAAAGGTCTATCAGATTCGATATGGATGATTATGAAAGCATAGTATAAAGATAATCCATTGGTTAGAACTATGATAGAACGCTGAATAAAACTTATCAACTTATAAGATTTATCTTACTTAAAGCAATCTGATTAGACCTAATTGAGATAGTACAAAATTGACAACAACAAGATAAACTTAATGAGCCAATAAACTCTATACCAGTATGATAAATACACCAAATCAGGATAAGATGTCAAATCAATGCAAGCTTAGATAGAACTGAATACATCAAGATAACTAGCAAACATATAAACTTAGTTAATTGATTGAATTCAATTAACGATGGTGATTTTCTAGTGTCAATAGGTGTGCAAGGCACCGGTTTTTTCTTGGGAAGGGGCCTTCTTCCTTATTGTTGGCTTGTGGTGGTTTAGAAGGTGTTTGCTGTTGGTGGCAACATTGATGCAATGACAAGATAGAGAAGGAAGATTTCCGAGCAAAAGTCTAGCCCTATTCAGGGCCACCAGTGGCGATACTTTTGGGCACTGCAACACTCCTAAGGGCATTGTCGTGGTGTTTCCCCTTCTCTCTCTGGTGGAATCTTTCGAGTGAAAACTGCATCTTGGTTTCCTAGGATGGGTAGCTGTGGTGTCCTCAGGACATTGCAATCTTCTTAGAAGCATCGTTTGAAGGCTTATTTCCTATCGATCTGACGTTTGTCCTCTTGTGATGATGTTTTTGACCACTACAAGATGATCATGCTAATAGACCAGAACAGATCATCTCTCTCGCTCTCTTCTTGTCCAACCTAAAGGCATGGATATAAGTAAGTATAGTTGAGATGTCGTGTTTCTATTTGTTTTCTCAAATAGTGGGGATTGGGGATTAGTGTTGTAGGCATGTGGTATGACATGATATTTCTGTTTTTCCTGATTATGTCCTCTCTCGGCTATGATTTTGTAATTGTTTGTTTAAAAAAATAGTATGAAACACTGCTCCACACAAATTTATTGCAAAAGGAGCCCTGCGCGCGTAGCTTTGACTAGGCAATGGGCAATGCCCTTCTTCCCCGGCTTTTTTGCTCGAGCATCTGCAGTAGTAGGACGTATCACTGGCTTACTAGGGAACAGCAGGAACTTGCATTACTGATGAGTACCGGCCAAATCTCCGCATTCACGCATGAGATGTGATATGAAGTGATGAGCCAGCCCCCATGCAACAGCTTCCCCCACTGTTGTGAGTTGACTTGAGTTACTGATCATGTCTACGTACGTAATGCTTGCAGAATTCACTGCCCATCAGCTTCCAGTACGGGAAAGACAAAAAAATGAGCTTTAACAAGTTTATTTCTCTGCTCCTTTTCTTTTCTCGGTCTAGATTTTGGATTTTCGTTTTGATGCTTTTAAACTCCTAAACAATATGTTTCGTGTAATTTTTTTAATGATTTTTTACATATTTTTCTAAAACAACATCTAAGCTTTGTAGTTGTTAATTAATTCATTTATACCTCAAATAATTATCTTAAAAATGGAATTATCGGTCAATCCATAAAATTTAGCAATCTCAAACAGGGTAATTCTCATTTTTCTGATTCATCACGGAGTTTCTGTTAATCCGCTGAGAAAACAAGCTCAATTTAATCTTCAACTGTATATACATTGGTCACCTTTTCCAGTTAAGGTTTTGTGAGTAAAACTTGCTAAATTGTTCTATGATTTATATTGTGGTTTGTTCTAACTTCTGACGAGAATGAAGGACAAATGTTACTATTTGGTTGCATGGACGAAAAGAGCAGCGCGAGTTGGGTGATGGAGTTGTACGCGCCTAGCTATACGGCTACGGTCGCTGGCCTCCATAGTAGAGCCATTAATTGCTACTGGCCTCCCACGTCGTTGCTTGTCCAATCCAACACCGTCACATCACCAGATTTCCTTCTACCGGTCACTCCAAAATCCAAGAGGCTGCTGCATTGAATTGCACTCTCTCCCGTATAAAAGGCACAGCTAGCGAATGCTTACTGCAAACAATGCGTCTCTCTTCTCGTCAGCTAGCTGCTAGCTTCTAGCTTCATGGATGAATCAATGCCTGAAGGACCTGCATTCTGTTGAGCTCGCGACGTCTTTGAGTTCTTGCATGTGGGGAGGAGGCCAATGATCAGCTGATGCAGCTAGCATCAGCACCGTATATATCGTGTAGCCAAGGATGAATTGCCGGCGTTTTCGCTGTTGATCGGTGGTGCCGGCAAGTCATTTCAGGCTACATGTTTGTCTCCTCCTCTCATGCTAGAGCAAAGATGTCAGGTTTCCAAGCTTCTCCTATGTATGTATACATCTGGAGCGATAGGTGTGTGGATTAATTTTCTCTACACACCATCCATAGCTAGCTAGTAGAATTTGTTCTGTGATGCATGACACACTAGTGCATTACCACGAATCACAACATATACTCCCCCCCCCCCCCCTTTTTATGCTAGACGGCATCAATTTTTAAATTTAAATTTAACCATTCATCTTATTAAAATATATATATTGTTGTAGTTTATTTTTCATTGTAAGTACTTTGAGTATGACTTATATTTATATATTTTTTAGAAAAAAAAAGATAAATGGTTAAATATGTGTTTAAAAATCAAAGGCGTTAAATATATAAAAATGAAACGGAGTTAAATATATAAAAATGGAGAAAAATATTAATAAAACGGAGGAAGTACGTTGGTTACCTCTCTCTTGCAGTTATCGCTACCTGATGGGTGAACGCCTCGACACAGGTGTGTATATTTTACTAGTAGGTTGGGTTCATTATCCAGGATGACTGTGTTAATTAGTAGTGGGTGGATGCGGATATGTATAGAGTTTACACAGGCTTACTGCAGGACTATACATATATTAATATAAAGCTGAAAGGGATCAGTGTGATCATAAGTTGGTAGTTGCTGTTCTGAAGGGATTCGGGGGAGAAGCAGTTACATGCAAAGCTGCACTCTTGCGATGAGATCATCACGTTGCTAGCGTAGCACGCATGTACTGGTTGTATAAATTGTTCGATGGCTTCCGATGTCAAGGCCTATTAGCTCAGCTGGGTAGAGCGTCTTGCTAATAACCTGCATGGGCCAAATTATTTTTATTTTTCTATTTTTTGGCGATTTTTTCTTTCTCATTCTTTGTCTTTTATGCGAGTTTTTCTTCCTCGTTCTTTGTCTCTTTTTTACGATTTTATTCTTCCTCTGGCTTACTACTTTTTTTTCCCGATTTTATTCTCCCTCTGGCTTAGTACCTAGGCCCCTACTTAAGATCTTCTGGTTGTAGCTTCTTTTTTTTTTTCAGCTGGTGCTCCAGCTGGTGCTTCTTTTTTTTTCAGTGTACAATCACATGTTAACTAAATGATTATAAAAGAAATCTTAAAAAATTTAATAATATAGTAATTCTTTTGTTATAATTTGTAGAAGTTGAATTTGGATTTGTAAGTTTGTGAAATAACATATTATATACTAATTTATGTTAAATTTTTTAAAAAAATTATGACTGTTTAGTTCATATATAATAAACAAGTAAACATTAACTTGAGAGTGATTAAAAGACTTTTTCATTAATCCCTTATAAATATGTACTCGTACAAGTTAGTTGCACTGGTAATTGCTCGTGCGCTTGCACCTCATGCATGAGCGCGCGCGGCGGTGTCACGATGGCCGTAGGTGACCGTGCGGCGACGGCGATCTCGCTACTGCCGCCGGGCTTCCGGTTCCGCCCGGCCGACGGGGAGCTCGTCTCCCACTACCTCGCCCGGAAGGCGGCTGACGCCGGCTTCACCTCCGCCGCCATCCGCAACGTCGACCTGTACGGCGCCGAGCCCTGGGACCTCCTGCCGCCGCCGCGTTTGTCGTCATGCACGCTCTCCGGCCTGAGATCGATCGTGACGACATTGCTGCGTGCATTGGCTTGATGTGTTGTTGTCGTCGATGGCCTGCAGGTGAGGCGGCGGCGGTGGCAGGAACGGAGGAGGAGGAGGAGCAGTGCGGGTACTTCTTCTGCACGAGGAGCTTCAGGTGGCCGTCCGGCTCGAGGACGAACCGGGCCACGGCGGCCGGATACTGGAAGTCGACGAGGAAGGACGAGGCGGTGCTGCACAATCACCACCGCGGCGGCGGTGGCGGCCGTCCCGTGGGGGTGAAGAAGACGCTCGTGTTCTACAGGGAAAGGGCGCAGAGGGGCGAGAAGACCAGCTGGGTATGCACGAGTATCGCCTCCTGCACGTCGGCGCCGCGGCCGTCTCTTCTTCCCCGACGACGTTTGCAGGAGTCGCTCGCAAGTGAACATAAATAACACATGAGTGGATCATAAATAACACAGTAATTTGAGTGTTGTGCCTGAATTTGAACACATTTTTCACCAAATCTGAAAAAAAAAATCTGCTAAATTCGAATAATTCAAAATTTTCGTTCCGAAATTATTAACCTGATACGCATGCACTCTGTTTTTTCTTTTTTGGCAGAGTGAGTGGGTGATTTGCAGTGTGTTCGTTAGGAAGACACCAGCAAGTGGTAACAACAACAATAGCGGAACAGAACAGCATGTTCCTTCCGACGACAACCATCTCCGGTCGTCGCCGGCGCCGGCGGCCTCTGTCGAAGGCGCAGGGCATGCGAGCTGCAGCTTCTCCAGTGTTAATGCCATGGCGCCAAGCGACCAATTCAACATAGGAGACAACATGTTCCTCCATGACCACGACGAGGAGTTGCTGACGATGAACTATTCTTCAGCTTTTGATCTACCAGAGCTTCTCGATTACGAGAGATTCTTGCTGGATCTTTGATCCAACGGGCAATGGCATATTCCAAAATCCAAAGGATGATGTAGCTAGCTAGCTACTAGATCAATCGATATGAAGGACAATTCAGTAGATGCATATGCATCATCCATGTCTACTTCAGACTGCTACTTAATCTATCTCTTCTCTGTAATTAAACTTGCACGTATCCGTAAATTTGTACTGTAGTCATGCATGTAATATACGTTTTGTGTTTGTGTATTTTATACACGATCTATTCCTTCATGTGCCTTACCATTTCTTGTACTTACTGGATAATAAAAACTAAACTAGTGTGAGGTTCTGTATTTTGAGTGTATACATCTTAATTATAACCGGCCCTATCGTCTACATGTGGTTGACTACAATAAAACTTTCATTACCATAAAGAAAAAACAGATACACTTACGAATATTCAGTAAGCACACATGCTACTTTTTAGATAATGAATAGAAATCCGACCTCTACATCCATAAGTGGATTTAGACAGCTAAAGGCTAAAAAATACTTAGACTCAAAGCCTCATAACTGAGAAATGATAAAAACAGAAAACGAAAAAGGCTAGAAGACTAGCTTTGATATTGATATTCTAATGCTTAACGAGCCTTGTTAGTTCGAACTCCTGCAGCCCTCATCCACGTGCCATCCACCTTTGACCAACTCTTTTGCCACCTCCCCAATCGCTGGTAGGATCTACTCGATCTAAATTCAACCCTTAGTACTTTTGCTCACCAATGTCATCTAACAGAGGTAGAGAAGATGTCCCTCAACTGTAGCTTGGAGCTACATGAATAGATTCAGATGTAACCACCTCAAGTCCAGTATCACTTAGGCCTTAGATCTAGCGTCGCACCCCATCTGTCACTAGCATGGTCAACCAGCACATCGTCATCCCGCCAATGCCGCTTCTTACGATAGCTACCTTTTATTTTAGAAGTATACTAGATCTGGCCATTAGGCTTATGTAGCCACCCTGATCGTCACCAACATGTCATCAAGTCTATTATCTTCTTTCTCGCTATAGCTACCTTTTATTAATCAAAGAGTATTGAATCTAATCATTAAACTAGATTCATATACTCCACATGTCACCGGCACCACCTACCATTCCGCCATGTTACCGTCTAAGTTGGTTGATCGGCCACCACTGCCTGCATGCACATTTACTATATAAAATAAATTATTATTGTGAAGAATGTATAGCGTGGACTCACCAGTACGTATCTAGGATGTATATATGACACTTGTACGTCTGTTTATACATACATATTCAGAGACGTCGGTGTGACTTTCTTGGGTTCTGATAGCTCAGTTATGTTTTTGTTGAGATATGAGTTAGGCTACCTTATTAGTATAGTCCTTCGATGATGTGAATGTTTTGTATGAACTAGCTTAACTTGGTTTCAGATTAATTAGTTGCTTTTGTGTGTTCACTTGTTTTGAGATTTGCTAGTCTGCTTGCATCGCTGCAGGACAGAGGGATTTGTAGGTCAACTTGCATCACATCACATCATACCACACATTAGCGAGCAAAAAAATGCGAGATTAGATTTTGCATGACAACATATATTTTTTGGACTAAGTCAAATTAACATCAAAAAATTAGAATATCAATACCCTTTTAGATATTTATGGATTGTATATATACAATGTATGAGTAGTTTTGTTTAGAAAAATACTTACTTTCACAATATTTGAACTTAATTGATTTTTCTAAGTATATTACAATAGAAGTTACCGGAAAAAAGTTATATTTCACAAACCATATAGATATATAAAATAACATGTTTTCATGATCGAAATAAAGATTATGTTGTTTCGTGTGTAGTTTCCGATCTTGATGGCCATCTGAAGGAATTCTCCAAAGAGGTATATGCATTTCACTCCAAAAATTACCGGCTTGTGAAAATGCACTCTCTGTTTTTTCTAGCTATTTTACTAGATTATTGTCATAGATTATTTGATGTCTTATTTAATGCTATTAGTTAAGCTTATTTATTAAAATATTTAACTTATATCTATAATCATGTAAATAATTTATGATAATACAGTGAATAATCTGTTTCAAATTTCAAATTAGACATTGAACTAGATTGCTGTAAATGCTTTTCCTGCTACAGTAGTCAGTAGTAGAATAGTAGCAATCCTTATTCCGGGCAAAGGCCTGTGTTCTTGTTCTCGGTTTTAATTTTGATTTGCATGTTTTCTAGGCATCTAAATAGTATATAAAATATTTTATATAAAATATAATGAAATATTTTTCTAAAACAATTTTTTATCTTATAGTAGTTAACTTTATATATATATATATAATAGCTATCAGAAAAATCAGAAAATCAGATTATCCATCAATCTTATCTGCCTGCATGCAGTTATAACCTGAAGCACGAGGTTTGCACGAAACAGCAACTACCCACTATGACCTAGCATTATTTACCGACCCTGATATATTGTCATCTTGCTTCTGCAACCACGGTATATGTTAATATGTATATACATAGGTTATTATTCCAACCTAATTAACTCTACCAGCGATGGCCAAGAACGTAATTTTAATTTCCTTATTAAGATCTCAGTCAAAGCCTAATCGCTTGGCGGCGGCTCGTGACTGGGCCAGGGCGGTGATCGCCAGACCGCCGCAACAGTAGTTAAACGGCCGGAAGCTTTTCTAAAGCTCCAAGCTCTGGATTAAACTGAAGAAAACTGCAGGCCAGGTTCAGTGTCCCACCCTGGCCGCGCGCTGCGCCATTATATTTCAGAACTTCAGATTACGACGGGAGAGCGTGATCTCCTCTAGATCGCGGCTTGCGAATGTCACAGATATTGTTCTAGCTTCTCTCACACAGCACTTGCTAGAAGAGAAGAATTCTCTCATTCTCTAGCTGATTGTTTAGAGGCCGAGTCGGCATTCTTCAGACGTAGACAGGTCTGCTAGTGCTAGCTAAAGCTAAGAATTCTAATGAAGGCTGATGTGCTGTAGCACAAGGCATTGTGCCGGCATTTCAAGCTAGAAAATAACTACCATAAAAAAACCAAAATCAACTTAAAATTAAGTTTTAAATTTAAGTTATGACACCGGCTTAAAAGTTGAAAGGCAAAATATGATAGGCTTAGTTTCTAACAATTTCTTTTTACCGAATCAAGGGAAAGGTTTCGAGGTACCTCTGTTCACAAATATAAATATTTAAAGAGTTTAAAATTTATCTACAAATATAAGTATTTGAGAAAGCTACGAACCTTTTTTTAGGAGGATAGGGACTCCCATGTCACTCTCCACCGGTGACCTGAGAAGCGATACTAAAACCCTCAAACCCCCTCCTACTAACCACCTCACTGCCATCGTCGGTGCCCCGTCCACCCTTTCCTCCTCCTCCACAACCTCTCCTAGCCACCTCCTCCCCCTTTCTTTTACCCTAGCCCTCTCCTCCACTCTCAGATCTAGAAGTTTGGGGCTAGCGAATGAGTTGGGGATCGGCTTGTGGCGGTAATGGAGACGTCTAGGGCGACGACGGTCATCGCTAGCTGTGTCAAGGATGGTTGTGGCTGGTGGTTCTAGGGCTGGATTGACGCCGGCTTTTGTCAGCTGCAGCTCAAGGGCACAACAACCGGTGCCAGCGGTGTGTATAGGGTTTGGCACATAATGATAGCCGCTCAGCTATGTGGTAGATCTAGTTGCCTTGTCGCCCGTTCTGGCCAGTTCTATTCCCTTGAATGAAAGGCTGGCGAATGGGGCTTCTCTTCTAAATGTTTTCTACCTCATCCAACAGTGTCCACCTGTCCACCACCGTTTCCAACAATTGCTTCCCTCGTGAGCCTCCTCTCATATCCGCTTTTAGCTCCTAGATTTGTTTCTCCCCTAATGACGTCCTCTTCGTTATTTAGTCATAGAACCATGCTCGATGCACTTCTCGCCTCCGTCGCCCCTAGCAACACGGTCTATTTTGCTCTTCCCTTTCATCCCTTTTGTGTCAACTCTATGTCAATGACGGCATGCCTCTATGGTTGAAGTCTCTACATCCATAGTTCTTAGCCTTTCTTCAAACACCATGCCCTATCTTGTCATATAGGGGTATGCCTAGTCCCTGTAGCCTTGTCCCTTCCTCTCGATCCGCTCAATTTGGTATGCTCCTCGTTTCAATAGTTTGGTCCTCCATATTAATTGAGGTCGAAGCTCTTTTAGTGCAATTGGTGACTAGTGAGCTGTCCTATTCTTAGTATGGTTATGCTTCCTCATCATCATCACTATTGATATTTACTCTTCTAGTGCAATTGCCACCTCTCGCCTTTTCACTTTTGTTTAGCTTCCTATTCATCGACATCCTCCTTACTTAGGTGTCCTTGGCCACAACATTCAACGGCCCTCCCTCTTTTGAGGCTTCCTTCCCTTGTAGGTGTGTTGGAGGACGTTGAACTAGCTAAGAATTTTATAGAGCTTAATTAAAGATGACTTGATGCAGATGGTCAAGGCCATAACCTTCATTGGCCCTCCCTCCTCTAAGGCTTTCTTTCCCCCACAATGCATAAGTGGGCATTGATCCAACTAGCAACATGACAAAGTCAGACTCTCGATGACCTGATGTGGGTGGCCTAGGCAACTACAACCTTCGATCGTCAGGGAAACCAAGCTGGCTTATGGTGGCAGAAGGATCTCTATTCAATTCTTGGTGCTTCATGGTTGTATGCAAAGTAGATATAGTCAAGTTGTGGGGCTAGCTTAAATCTGATCTGGGATTTGGTTTCGTGGTCTTATAGGTGGAAAATGTCAAGCTGACTCCTCTTTCTCGTAATCCTTTTAGTTTGGTTATTGGTTTTGTTCTTTCCCCATGTATTTTCTCACTTTATCCTCTAAAACTCATGCGCTTGCATAGTCAAAGTCTACTCTATGTAAGATTGTTTGGTTTAAAGTACTCAGGTGGGCATTTCGCCCCCATGAGCAGTAAAAAAACAAATATAAGCATTTAGAGAGTACTCTTTATCTATTAATCATCTCTTATTTAAGTTTTTTTTCCACATTACCCTACCATACTTTCATCTCCAATGAACTCTTACTTAGTAATCTTTTTTCCTTAGCTTTAATCCCCGTTAAATAAACTAGAAATATTTATGGACACAAGGAATACCGATAAAGGAGGGAGAGGTTTCAAGTAAAGATTGTTTCCAGCGAGATTAAATGATTTTCAGGTTAAGATTTTTTTTCACACTGCTTAGGCTTAGACTGAAAGAAACGATAGTTATGAAGATTAGGGTTCGTTTGTTTTTCATGATAGAATTTGACACTCCACGCAAAAGTTTTTACTCAATAATTCTAAGCGAGACTAATTTAATATTCAATGTACTCTACGTTTAGTTGGATTGTATTTCAAAATTTGTCATAAATTTTACAGTTATTTCATACATTTACTTTAAAATACAGTTATAAATCAAAGTGATAACTTCATTCAGTTTTGTAGATGATTTTGTTCTATTTTTTAAAGCTAATTCCAAGGTATTATCTATATATTTGTCGATAAAATTTCTCTTAAAATTTTTTCAGATATAAATATAGTATAATTGTAACGTAATTACATTATAACTTATTATAACTTATATGTAACTTTCAAAAATCTCATGGTAGCATGCCATTTCTGTGAAGAGGAGATCATGGGACCAAATCTTCTCACCCATGTGTACGCTATGATTTTTTTTCACATGAATAAGTAAATCTAACGGTTTAAAATTATATGAAAGTTATAAACAAATTATATTGAAGTTATATGAAAGTTACAATATAATTACACTATAATTATATTGTATTTATATTTGATGAATTTTTAAGAGAAAATTTGTAAACAAATGTATAGAAAAATCGAATTCTGGAAAGTCTCAATCATCAAAACACAAGTGAAATTTTGAGGTTGTGAAATGTGAATTCGTCCCTAAATTCGGCCCAAGTTGCACTTATCTTGGAAATCTGGCCCAATATGCCAGCCACAGAAACACAAGGCCTTCTTATAAAAAAAACAAAAAGGGCAAAAAAATCTTGGTCGTCTTGTCGCCCTCGCCTCGTCGCCTCATCTCGATCTCGTCGATCCTATCAGAGCAGTAAGCTCTAAGGTTTTTGCCACTCGAGGTCTCGAGCGGAGAGCAGATGGGGAAGGACTCCAAACCGAAGGACGCCAAGGGGAATGGCAAGCAGGCGGTCAGCTCGTCAGGCAACGACGACGCCGGCAGCGGCAAGGGAGGCAAGGGCAAGGGCGGCAAGTCCGCCGACGGACTCGGCACCTGCACCTACGTCAAAGGTATCTCCAGTTCTCCCAGTCATATTACGCATTCCAGTTTCTTCTCGGACTCAATCGTGATTAGTAAGATCGGTTTGTATGCCCGCGAGGTTGGGTTGGGATCTTAGAGTTCGGGAGGACCTGTGTCCCAAATCGTTAGTTGATGGATTTGTTCGTTGCTGCTGGTGTTCGGAGCTTGGTTAGATGGGCATGAACCTACCTTGTTTTTGGTGCTGATTTATTGTTAGCTTTGAAGGCTCTTTTCGTTAGGATGATTCTGTTCGTTATGAATTTCTATTTTCAGTACATGATTGCTGTGCTGTTCTGCTTTTTCAGCTAGGCACGTATTGTGCGAGAAGCAGGGGAAGATCAATGAAGCGTACAAGAAGTTGCAGGATGGCTGGTTGGACAACGGGGACAAGGTCCCTCCTGCTGAGTTTGCCAAGGTAAGCGGCGGATGCGTATGCAGCTCAGCTTGAAACTAGTGTGGTTGGCCCAAAGGGAAAGTAAGGCGTCAGAGTTTTCAGGAGTTACAACATTCGTGTGATAAAACTTTATGCTTTATGTTATTGATTATCGGTGGTTCAATTGCTAATCTGATTCCACCAATCATTCATATCTGTAGGATTTGCACATCTGAATGCTGCAGTTCCAGTTATTTCCTATGAATCACGGTTGATATTTATGAGAAATGTGTCAAACATTCCATGACTTTTGATGTGATAATGTTAAATATTGATACTTTAAGTAGAATTTGATATTTTTGGTTGTATGATTGTATCTGGCTGGAAAAAAAATATTGGTAGGATAAATGGTTCAGACTTGGTCCTAAAACTGGTATGTTTGATGCTCGGGCCAACTCCTGACTGGTAACTGGTATTGAACTGTGAATAATAACTAACCAAAGGACTATGGTAGGAAATCTTGGGATCTTTTGCTTGGCCAGGATCAATCTGTTTTTTGAAGAATGAGATCTTAAATCTCCTTATTCATTATTATAAATAATACTGTTTGAATATTGTGGTTAAACAATAAACAGTGCACACTTATGGATTAAGCATACCAATAGTCAGTTGTTGAGCAACATTTAGTTATAATTGTAGGCCTGCCTTCTATGGAAGTTGAGTCACTCTCCGTATGATCGTCTAATCATTACTTGAGACAGCTATTTTACCTTATTTCTGAGGTTGTGACTGCTTTTTCTTGTTGTGTATGTGACATCAGAAGAAAAACATGGACAATAATTTTAGCTGATTTCAATTTCAAATTATTTTAGCTATTTTACCCACTTACGTGTTGCTTGCTGTCTGTGCACTCAGGCTGCTTTCATACCCCTCTAGACATTATGTATATATCTGACTGATGTTACTGTTTTGATACTGCAGATAGCCCAAGAATACTCTGAATGTCCATCTGGAAAGAAAGGTGGAGATCTTGGATGGTTCCCACGTGGAAAAATGGCTGGCCCCTTTCAGGATGTTGCATTTAGCACACCTGTGGGAGCTACTAGTGCACCATTTAAGTCAACGTATGTTTATAATAGTATTACTACCGTTTTTCTTCCAATCTTTGGTCTATTTACCATGCAAGTAGCACCTATGACATGAGTGCCGATCTGTGCCATACTTTAGTGTTTCTTTGGCCTAGCCAAGTAGGTGTTCTACATTTCTACTACAAACTAGTGATCTGTGCCATACTTTAGAATGTTTCTTTGGCCTAGCCTGCACTGTTATCACCTTTAGATTCTTAATCACCTGCCTCATCATTAATCAGTTAACATGATCTTTGTTGGTTTACATTCAGGCACGGGTACCACTTCATCCTCTGTGAAGGGAGGAAGAACTGATCAGTCTGGTTCAGCTTGGAAGAGAAGCACCTCAGTCTATACAAAATGCAATGCCTCGTGTCTCTGTCAACTTGATAAGCACTGAATGATGGGCATTCATATTCTATGTTTAGTCTTTCTAATGCTCTCTGAAAGAGTAAAAAAACTGTGCTTTATGTAATTAACCTGTGGTGCCAAGCATGGCATCTATTTGGGATATGCTGAGATTTAGCATTTCAGTCTCTCTATTTGATTGGCATCTTGTTAGCCATTGCTAAGTCTCTAATTGGATTGTTCCTCTTGCGACAAGGCGGACCTGGCCTGAAAAATTAGAGAATGCGTATAAGTAGCATTTGTTGATGTGGCTTCCTGTTGCTCACTTGCTGTACTGGGTATAACAAAGCATTAGTTGTCAGTTCACCACTCACCAGATCGACTTCTATGTAAGGGTATATATCTCAGCATTACAAACATGTCCAGAATGTCAGAGCTTTGATCCGATGGCACTCATATTAAGTTCAAAGTTATTGTTTAGAAAGCAGTTTTTCTCTATCTCAGCCTGAACTGAACCACAATCCTGTAGAATGTTTAGAAAGTAGAAATTTCTCTATCTCAGCATGAACTGAACCACAATCCTGTGTGGTAAAACTTCAAGTGCTTTGAGCTAACGACACCGATAAGGAGAAATTATCCCTTTTTTTCTCTGATCCTATGTGAGTTTTGAAGCTTTTGGACAAAAACTTCACATGCATTTGACGCTGCTCTGCAGAAGCAGCAGTGAGCGACTGTTCGTATCCACAGCCCCCCACGTGGCGGAACCAACGGTCATCGTCTCCTCTAATCCGCAACCCGCTTCCCCCGCGCGCGCCCGTCTCCTCTCGTCGCCTCCTCCTCGCGCGCGCCACCGCACCTCGCCGGCGAGCGGCCACCATGGCTGCTTCCATCCACCACCATCACCTCCTCCTCCTCCTCTTCCCTCCTTGTCTCACCTCCGGCCGCCCGCAGCCTCCCCGCCTCCGCCTCCCCTCGAGGACGAGGCGCCTCCGCCTGCTCCCCCGCGCGGCCGCGGCCGACGCGGTGGGGACGTCCTCGACCGCACCCACCGACGCCGCGCTGCAGGAGTTCAGGCGCTGGGTCTCGTCCCACGGCGCGGATGCGGGCGGCGCGGCGTCGCCCGCCGCCGTTCCGGAGGGGGGCCTCGGGCTCGTCGCATCGCGGGATCTGCCCAGCGGCAAGATCCTCGCCGAGGTGCCCAAGAAGCTCTGGATGGACGCCGACGCCGTCGCGGCCTCCGACATCGGCCGGGCCGTCGGCGGCGGGGAGCTCAGGCCTTGGGTCGCCGTCGCGCTGCTTCTCCTCCGCGAGGCCACCCGCGGCGCGGACTCGCCGTGGGCGCCCTACCTCGCTATCCTTCCGCGCCAGACCGACTCCACCATCTTCTGGTGAGTGAGGTGATGCTGATCGCTCATCGCTCATCGCTCTGCATGTGTTTGATGAAATGCCCTTAGTTGCTTTGAGGTTCGTCTCGAGTGACCTCTCCTCACATGCCTCTCCGTGCTGATGCTTTTGAGTGGTTGCTTCGTGCCTCCAGTGCAGGTCAGAAGAAGAGCTCTTGGAGATACATGGTCAGCGTCTGACAAAAGAATAAAAAACTGACCAATTTTCTTTGCAAAGCGAAATTGTTCTGGGAATACTGATTGCTAGTAGCTTTAGTGAAATCTGTATGCCTTTTGTTCCTTGCAGGAACACAGTTACTGAGCACAACAATGGGTGTGAAAGAGTATGTGCAGAGAGAATTTGATAGTGTTGAAGCTGAGATCATAAGCGCGAACAGGGAGCTCTTTCCTGGTACTGTAACATTTGATGATTTCCTATGGGCATTTGGTATACTCAGATCAAGGGTGTTTGCGGAGCTCCGTGGAGATAAGCTTGCTCTCATACCATTTGCTGATCTTGTAAGATCTTGAAATGCAACCATGCCTTCATTTTCTAATTGCTTTTCCAACATGTTGTGAACCAACTTATCATTGCAATAGACGTCACTGGAAACCATGCCTGTAATTTGTGATGCCAAATGTTCAAAATATTGTTCATTATACACTATAATGTGCTCTTTCAATACTTTCCCCTCAATACATAATACAAATCTAACCAGAACATCGGGAATTCATTCTGTTCTAATCATTTTTGGTGCTTTGCCAAATCAGGTAAATCACAGTGATGATATAACCTCAAAAGAGTCCAGTTGGGAGATCAAAGGAAAGGGCCTCTTTGGTAGGGATGTTGTGTTTTCTTTGCGAACACCGGTGAATGTTAAATCTGGAGAACAGGTACAGATTCCCATATATTCATTTTTAAGGAAATCATAGTATCATACAGTTATGCAGCTGTGACCACTGTTAACATTTATATACTAAATAATGATTTGACAGATATATATTCAGTATGATTTGGACAAGAGCAATGCAGAATTAGCGCTTGATTATGGTTTCACCGAATCAAATTCATCAAGGGATGCATATACTCTGACCTTGGAGATATCTGAATCTGATCCATTTTATGATGACAAGCTTGACATTGCAGAGCTAAATGGGATGGGGGAGACTGCATTCTTTGATGTTGTCCTTGGTGAATCTCTTCCTCCTCAATTGCTGCCTTACCTGCGATTACTTTGCCTTGGGGGAACAGATGCATTTCTCTTGGAAGCATTCTTCAGAAATGCTGTTTGGGGCCACCTTGAACTGCCAGTGAGTCAAGACAATGAAGAAGCAATATGTCAGGTCATCCGAAATGCCTGCAAATCTGCCCTGGAAACTTATCACACTACCGTAGAAGAGGTATACTTATAAACTGAATAAACGTTATTCCTTTTCTTTGTTATGTTATTACCCCAATTTAGTAGTATGAAACATGTCAAAATGTTTAGGACAAAGAACTATTGGGAAGAGAGAATCTTCAGCCAAGGCTTCAAATTGCCGTTGAAGTAAGGGCTGGTGAGAAGAAAGTGCTACAGCAGATTGATGGCATTTTCAAGCAGAGGAAGGAGGAACTAGATGGCCTTGAGTACTACCAAGAACGGAGACTCAAGGATATTGGTTTAGTTGGCGACAATGGTGATATTATCTTCTGGGAATCCTAGAGACGTGTTTTATTCGTTTTGCTGAGGCTAGTGTTGTAACATGCCACTATGTGATAGCAAATTAATAACAAAAAAAGAAAAAAAAAGTGATGTCAACCGCCAATAGAAAAATTGTTCTACTATGAGGTGGTTCTATAAATAAATATATATTAGAAAATATTAAGTCTAATTGATTCTACTATATAGGCCATTGTAAAACACAACAAAAATAAATTATAGCACATGCACCTTGTGCCGTAACCAATGAAATAGATGTTCACAGAGTTTGAATTGTCGCCAACATTCAAAATATGACTTTCATTCTAAACATTCAAATATCTAGCGCTAGTTATATCACTCCAATACCTGAAATCAATATTTTCCTAAATACAAAGAAAACAAGACATCATTACACATTACACATTACTTGTAGTGTAATCGCATTTCAAACACGCCAACTGAACGGAGCGTTCTTTATGAAAACCCTATAAATTTCGTGTGCGTGATGGGCTTATCGGTTCAAGTTGACGAGGCGCATTTCACTTTTTTGCCATTTGCTACTGTTTGTTCAGAGTCCAATCTGCATTGAGGTATTTGCAATTGCGGGTGCTTCTCTTCGTTTGAGTTGGTAGATTGCACGATCGGATTCACCCATTCCCGCGCTGGCGCAAGCCATGCCGGGCGAGGGCGGTGACCATGGCTGCCGCCGCCGTCCTTCCCCCTGTCACCCACCCAATCTGACCCCTCACACCCCCTACTCCCGCGCGCTGCAGCAGCGTCTCTACCTCCTGGCCCAGCACCGCCGCCGACGCATCCCCCCGGGAGACGCCTCCGCCGCCCGCCGCGCGCTCGACCAGATCCACGTGCAGGTGGTCCTCAACGGCTTCCTCCTCGCCAAGCTCCTCTCCCTCGCGGCCGCGGCCGCCGATCTTCCCCGCGCCGAGTCCCTCTTCCTCGCCGCCGCCATCCCCTCGGCCGACTGCTCCTCCACGTCGTCGTCGTCACCCACCCTCGCCAACCTCCTCCTCCTCGCCGCCGCGTCGTCCCGTGCGCCGCCGAACCGGCTAGTGGCCCTCTTCTCGCTCCTCGTTTCCCGCCACGGCTTCCGCCCCAACGCCTTCTCCTTCTCCACTCTCCTCGCTGCCCTCGCGGACGCGGGCGCCGCGGCACTCCCCCACGGCCGCGCGCTAGCGTGCGGGCTAGTGCTGTCCAGCGGGCACGTGCTGACCAGCCTCCTTGATCTGTACGCTACGGCCGGGCAACTGGGGGAGGCCCGGAGGGTGTTCGACGAAATGCCGGGAAGGACGGTGGCGGCATGGAATTGCATGCTTGCGGCATATGTTCAGTGCCGTGAGATGGACGCCGCACTGTGGTTCTTCAATGAGATGCCTGGGAAGGATTCCGTGGCGTGGACGACGGTGATTGCTGGTTGCGCAAATGCTGGGAGGGCAGCGGAGGCGGTTGGGCTGTTCTGGAGGATGAGGAAGGCAAATGTGAAGGTTGACGCTGTGACCATGGTTGCTCTGCTTACAGCCTGTGCCGAGCAGGGTGACATGCGGCTCGTGCGGTGGGTGCATGCCCGCGTCGAGCAGGAAGGACGAGAATGGCGGACGGTTTTCCTGGACGATGCACTCATCAATATGTATGTGAGGTGTGGGGCTGTGGAGGACGCGCACCACCTGTTTCTGGGGATGCCAAGGAGTACTGTCTCATGGACTACTATGATCTCAGGGCTTGCATCCATGGTCGCACCGAGGAGACACTAGACTTGTTTCACAGAATGCAGGAGCGTCCTGATGGTGCTACTCTGCTTGCCGTGCTGTTGGCATCCAGCAATGCAGGTAGGGTTGATGATGGACAGCAATACTTTCAGAGTATGGAAAGATTTTATGGCATCGCTCCAGGGATACAGCACTACGGCTGCATGGTTGACATGCTCTGCCGCAGGAAGCAATTGAGCTTGTGGAGACGATGCCTTTGCACCCTAATGACGCTGTGTTAGGTGCACTACTTAGCGGATGCAAGAGGGAAGGCAATCTTGAGCTCGCAGCAGAAGTGATCGAAGGGTTGGTTAGGCTGCAGCCAGAGAGAGCAGCTGGGCGCCTTGTCCTTCTGGCTAACATGTATGCTTGTGTTGGACCATGGGAGCATGCTGGGAAGGTAAGAGAAAGAGTAGCTGCCTTGAATGCTGGAAAACCTGCAGGAACAAGCAGGGCGAATCTAAACCAGTCCAGCATGTTGGTACATAGCATGCAAGCATGAGCCCAGTTGATTATGCGGTTTCATTAACAAGACTTCAAGGGAGTCTATGAGTAAGTTAGCATCGCAGCTTTAAGGATAACTGCAAACACTAAAATATCGTAATATGGCAGCAGTAAAGAAACATAATCTGAGAGGGATAAGGCTAACCGCCCTCTGGCCAGGCAGGCTAGTCCTGGTAGACTAGAGGCTCTGCTCAGCCAATCTTTGTTGGGCAATACCCTTTTCTGATTATTATTTCTTGATACCCTAATACAAGCTAACTACCTTTATATATTAAGGTGCTAATCTATACAAGAAAATTAGAGATAATATCAATCCAATCTAAACAAGCTATGGAATACAAAAGATAAAAATCATATATCTATATAGCAGAACTATCCATATGCTTGCACCTGCCATATACTCGGCCATAGTGCCGGTCCATATCATTTCCCCACTCCTCATGAAGCAGTTTATCCTCGAGCTAAAAATTAGGATAAGTTTCTCGAAAAGACTCCAAAGGCTCCCAAGTAGCTTGTTCCGGTGAAGAACCCTCCCAATGCACCAAAACTTTATGATACCACTGATGTAGGCTTGTAATGACAGCAGCTGGATATGGTACAACTCTGCCATGCACAATATGGGGAAGAGCCACCAAGTAGGAGCAGCACCTTCATATTTCTTTGATAGGGCCACATGAAAGACATTATGGATGGAAATGGTAAGCAGCGTCACCAATGCGTTTAGCAATCTGCAATGGGCCATAAAACCGAGGAGCCAATTTAGAATGAGCTTGATCAGTGATGCCAATAGCCATCCGATGATGAAGGTGCAACCAAACCCAGCCACCCACATCATAATCAACCGAGCAATGAGCTTTATCATACCAAGATTTTATATAATCTTGAGCCTGTAAGGTGCTCATGTACCTCAGCTAAGAACTCATCATAACTCAGCATTTGTCTTTCTATAGTCAGGACGTGCGCTGATCCTAGACTGTATGTCATCAATGTGGGAGGATCACAGCCATAAACCACTCGAAACGGTGTCTCCCTTAAAGCTAATTGATATGAATTGTTATAACAGTACTCTACCGAAGGCAACCATTGAAGCCAATGGTGAGGACAATCTCTAGAGAGGCAGCAAAGGTATATAGTGATGATTTGATTTACAACCTCTGATTGGCCATTAGTCTAAGGGTGAAAAGTTGTGCTCAAGTTCAGTTTAGTACCCATCAAATGAAACAATTTTGTCCAAAATTTACTTGTAAACACTGGATCACGATCACGCACAATAGAACAAGGAATACCATATAGATGAGCAATGTCATCATAGAAAGATTTGGCCACAGAAACTATCGTATATGGATGTCCCAAAGCAATGAAGTGAGCATACTTAGAAAAACGATCCACAACAGTCAATATGACAGATTTGTCACCCACATGAGGAAGACCTTTAATGAAATCCATAAAAATATCTTCCCAAATTGAGGAAGGAACTATCAACGACTAAAGTAAGCCAGTCGAATGTAAATGCTCAGTTTTGTTGCGTTAACAAACTATACAACCCTTGACATACTCCCTAACCAAAGAACTAGTATGTGGGGTAAAGACAACATGAAGACAGTGTAATGTCTTCTGAACACCTTCGTGACTAGTCCCTTGTGCATCAGCTAGCAATAATGGCCAACATTCTGACAGGCAGAAAAAGCCAACCATTAAAAGTCACCAAGCTATAGACTAGTGCCCAGCCAACAGAAGCATTGTTCTCAAGCAATTCAGGCAACACACCAACTTTAGAACGTACTGTAGCAAAAATTTCAAATGTGGGACAAGAAATTGCACATAGAGAAGAATCTGTCATTTCATCTCGTTGTGACAAGGCATCTGTAGCTCCATTTTGTTTACCAGGCCTAAATACCACCTCAAAATCATAGCCAAAAAGTTTATTGACCAATGTATGTTGTGGAATAGTGGAGAGCCTTTGATCCAATAAGAATTTCAGACTATAGTGATCAGTCCGAATAGTAAAGAGACATCCCCAAATATAGGGCCACCAATGATGAACCGCCTTGACAAGGCCAATGAGTTCTCACTCATAGGCTGCTAATTTAGCATGGTGAAGAGCTACTACACGGCTGAAGAAAACAATTAGACCATCACCTTGGTGAAGGACAGCACCAAATCCAAAAGCATTGCACTCAATGATGAAACGCTTGGAGAAATCTAGCAACCAGAGATGAAAAGCCATCACTATGGCCTGTTTGAGGTGAAGGAAGGCCTGACCGGCTTCAAAAGACCACACAAAAGGTTCTTTCTTAAGAAGTTAGGTAAGTGACACATCAATTACTCCATAATCCTAAATGAACTTACAATAATAGCCAATCAACCCAATAAAACCATGTAGAGCTTGCACAGTATGAGAGCGAGGCCAAGCCTCCACTACTTCTACCTTGCTAGGATCCATGGACACTCTATGTGCTGATACAATATGTTCAAGGCACACTACAAAAACTCCTCTCTAAATCTGCACTTTGATTGCTTCAAGAATAACTTATGGTCCCGCAAGACAGTAAAAACGACGTGAAGGTGTTGAAGATGTTCAGCCCAAGATGAACTATAGATCAAGATGTCATCAAAAACACAAGCACAAAATAGTGTATAAACAGTGCTAACACATCATTCATCAAAGCTTGAAAGGTTGCCAAGGCATTGGTTAATCTGAAAGCCATTACCAAAGATTCATAAAGGCCACAGTGCATGTAGAAAGCCGTCTTCTCAACATCGTCGAGATGCATACGAACTTGGTGGCAGCCACTTCACAATCAAGCTTGGTGAAGAAGCGTGCTCCCTTAAGTTCATCAAGAACTTCATCTACCATTGGAATAGGGAATTTGCACTTAACTGTCTTGCTATTGAGGGTACAATAATCCACACAAAACATCAAGTTTGGTCCTGTTTCTTAACAAGTAATACTGCTGAAGAAAATTCAGAAGTACTAGACCTGATGATACCTTGCTTCAACATTGCAACACACTATTTTTCAATCTTGTCTTTCAACAACCGAGGATATCGGTAGGGCTGAACAGCTATTGGCCCAATACCAGGAAGAAGGCGAATATGATGATCATGACGACGAATTGGAGGAAGTGTGCTAGGTTCCTCAAAGATGTCCCCAAACTCCTGAAGTAAGTAGTCAAGGAGCATATGGCTAGTTAATCTGTGCACCTATGACCTGGCAGAAGCTCCTACAAGACCATGCCATGCCACTCATGCCAAAATGACATGGAAAGCTTGTCAAAATCCCACAAGATTGGTCCTAGTGTTCGAAGCCATTGTACACCCAATATCACATCGAATCCCTCCAAAGGTATGACATAACAATCAACAACGAATTCTTCTGATGCAATCTACATGCGTACATTAGTGCAAATACCAGAACTGGTCACCCGATCGCCATTGGCCACCGTGACATTCATACTTGTGCATGACATTGGAGCCAATCCAATTTGATTAGCGATGCTTGTTGCCACAAAACTATGAGTCAAGCCTGAATCCACCAAAGTAGTGAGGACTTGCTCCCCAATCATCATGGACAAACGCATGGTCTTGTGTGTACGAATGCCTGTCATGGCATAGAGGGAAATCTGGACAATCTCGTCGTCACTCCTCTCCACCTCTTCATCGTCCTCAAATTCTAAGAGGTAGATGTCTTTCATAGAGCACTATCGCTGATGCTCCCTTGAAAATTTTTCTAGACAATTGAAACACAAACCATATCCTACCTGTTTTCGTCGCCTCATTACCGAGCAGATAGCGGGCCAATGGGCCAAAGGTTTGTGTTGCAACCTTAAGGGGTTATTCTCCAGCGCCTCCTTAAGGGATTATTCAAAATTGGAACGCTAGGATATGGTGATGGTGGGGATGGAGGCGCTGGAGAGGGCTGGCAGCGGCGGAAGGTGGAGATGCATGGGAACTCGATCGAGTCATGGGTGCGTAATCTCGATGGCGATTTGAAACTGGCTGCTATCGACAAAACAGGCGGGCATAACATGGTTCTGATACCAAATAATATGGCAACAGTAGAGAAACAGAATCGGAGAAGGATAAGGCTCAGCGCCTTCTGGTCAGGCCGGCTTGTCCTGCTCGACTAGAGGCTTTGCTCCGTGAATCTTTGTTGGGCAAAACCCTTTTCTGATTATTATTTTTTGATACCCTAATACGGCTATCTTTATATCTCTATGCAGCAGAACTATCTCATATTCTTGACCTTCTGGTGAAGCCATGAAATTATGCAGCAGTATTGCTCCTTTTCAGGTTAGCACATGATATGTTTTTACTTACCCTTAATTCTTTGAGAATCCTTGTTTTACTGAAATTACTTTGTGAAACTGCTTGGAACATGTATATCTCAGTAAATTATAGTTCAGAACATCTGATAATGAGATGCTTACTATTTGAACCACTGGTTTCATCTTATTACTTTTGTACGCAAAACTTTATGACAACTCAGGACATTGTCATAATGGACCACCAAAATAAAATAAAGTAATAGCAGAAATACATACACAAGCTGATCTAATGCATCTCATTCTTATCTATATCCTCCCTGGGAGATGCAAAGCACTAATTCTGTTCCAATTTAAAAAATGCTTGAATCTTTTCGTCTATCTGAAGTTACTATGTTGTAAATTGTTCCTAATATCGACAAGTTGGTGTTCACTAAATTCCTTCGTCCGGCCTCCCAAGTAACTGAAGTCAACTACTTTTGATACCAGCTGGGCTGTTCCCTATGTCACTGAAGAAGCTTGTTACATGTGCCAATGCCAATCGCAGCAGCGAGATGCCATGCAGCATGGATATAGGGAGTCTCCGGGAAGCATCAGCTACGAACAGCGCACCTCCTAGCAGCGACGACATCTTGTGCAGATTATGTGCCATTCTGAGCTCTGGTTCAATTGATGCTCTTTTTGCAAAGGAAACCTGCCACATAGAAAAGGCTTGATCTTCAGATTTATGCAGCAAATATGCCAAGTGATCGTTGAAATGATGATTAGTTTTATTTAGCCAAGCAATATGCCATGCCATTAATATTACTTGCCTCCATCATTCCAGTGTGAACAACTGAAGCCATCAAAGGCTGAAATGGTAGGAGCAATGCTGATGCTACCATTAATCTCGGGTTCTCATTCCGAAGTGCTGTCGATCAACACTGCACAAAACACAGGCTTGTCATAATGTCATGATTTGCATCAGTCAGATAATGTAACAACAATTACTCCTCAAGTCACCAAAAACTTGTCGTTTTGGACATGTCTTGAGTCAAACTTTTGAAACTTGAAACATGCATATCTCTTGATATATTTAGATTGGATCATGGAAATTGTATTTATTACGGAAAGCACTTTCATAGTATTATAATATTGTTTGTCATTATAAATATATTGCTATGGAATATAGTGGTTAATATTGTATTTTAAAGAACATGTTCATGTTCAAAACAATATATTTTTTGTGAACAGAGAGAGTAGTACAAGTAATACCGACGATATGACTTACCAATGTAGTAGTGGCAATCATAGTATAGTCTGCCCACCGTAGGAGTTTTCTGATTTCTCCCTTGGAGGAATGGTACAAACTTGAAGCTATTCCTACTCCGACTAGCGAATTCGCATAGAGCGCCGTGTTTAAGTTCGTCCTGCAAAGCTGGTAACAGCCCCGTTAGACGATAGTAATTGATTCTTTTGGAAAAACATAGATCTAAACCAAAACCAGAAATTAAAGTAGCTCGCCCGCCTTGGCGTTTGCATTCCAAGGATAATGAAGGATAATTAGCTATGGTTTCACCAGCATGCTTGTCACCTGCTCAAAGGAAAACAGTTACTAGAATCTAGAGTACATGGAGAAGAGTTATGTTGGAGCAGCTAATTAACTTGGATGCTTTACCGCATGATATGCTGCAACGGACGGGCTTCAAGAATGAGGGCCTGTGCTGCCATAATCGGCAGCAGTTGCAACATACGTATATGCACGTGAGACTCAGCACCCAAAGAGTATAAATTTAGAGAGTTTTTCTGCTGGTGGCGTGTTTATTTGTTCCCAATTTTGTGATGAAATGGATTACTCCATGGGCACTCTGTGCAGCGTTCTGCCGTCCCTGAACTTGGTTTCAGAATCAGATATTACCGAGTACTCCACCACGGTGGTCCTGACAGCCTCATCGCCGCCGGCCAAGCCAGTAGAGTAATCTGTAACATAACATATATGTATTAATTTTCTAACGTCTCTTCTAATATATAAATTTTCTATAATTAGAAAAGTTGAGAACCTTCCATATGACATATCTTCTAATATATAAATCTTGTATAATTAGAAAAGTTAAAAACCTTCTATATGACATCTCTTCTATTCTTATAAGCTATGTTAGATGCTATTTCTAACTATATATAACACGCATACGGCACGAGGTCAAGTGCACGCTTCAAGCCCTCTGATTATCTTTCATGGTATCAGAGCCATCAAATAATAATAGATTAGATCCATCTTCCATCATGTCAACCTCCTACGTCGCCACTATCAATCCCTTAGTCGGCCAAACTGTCTTCGAGAAGCTGACCAAGAACAACCAAGCCCTGTAGAAGATACAAGTGCTTGTCATTGTAAGGGGCACACGCCTAGAGGGATTTCTCATAGGCACCACAAAGACCCCCGCGTCTACCATGAAGACGACAGCAGATGGCAAAGAAGTAGAGGTACAGAACCTGCTCTACGTTGAGTGGGATGCTACGGATCAACAGGTCCTAGGATTTCTGCTCTCTTCTATCACTCCAAATATTTTGTCTAAATTAACTGCTTGCAAGACTGCTACTGAAGTATGAAGTGCTATTGATGCCATGTTTACCTCGATGTCACGAGTGCGCACCGTCAACACTAGATCGCGCTCGCCACAATGAAGAAGGGCAATCTCTCCATGGTAGAATACGTCGCCGATGAGATCGCGTCTGCTAGCAAGGCCATCGACGACGACGGGCTAGTCTCCTACATTCTTGCCGACCTCGATTTCGGCTACAATCCTATCGTCTCAGCCCTAGTCGCTAGGACTGAGCCTATCAGTGTGGGAGAGATATACTCCCAGTTGCTCTCGTTTGAGCAGCGTATGGATCTTCTCTAGCCTAATAGCCACTCCTCGGTTAATTCTGCCAACCGGGGGCGCGGTGCGTTGCAAGGCAGGCGAGGCAGAGGGCGCTCGTGTGAGGGTGCTCCATCTCGCAGGCATGGCCGAAGCAATGGGTAGCGCCAGCAGAATTAAGGCCTACAAAATAATCAGCAGCATGAGCCTAACAACAGACCTAGGTGTCAGGTTTACAAGATAAAAGGACATACTGCTGATATATGTTGACAAGATAAAAGTATAGATTTGACGAAGACTTCGTACCAGAAGAAAAATATGCAGGTGCAACGTCTACGTCCTACGGAGTAGACACCAACTGGTACATGGATTTGAACGCTATAGATAACATCACCAGCAACTTAGAGAAACTATCGATCCATGACAATTTCAAGGGCCATGATCAGATCCACACGGCAGGGTAGGTATGGAAATCAGTCACATTGGTCATTCTACTGTTACAACTCCTAGTCGTGATCTTCATCTCAATAATATTCTATATGTTCCTAAGGCTAACAAAAATCTTGTTTCAGTTCATCGTCTCACATCTGATAATTCTACCTTTATAGAATTTCATCCTGATTTTTTCTTGATTAAGGATCAGGCAACGAAAAAAACTCTGCTTAGGGGACGTTGTGATCGTGGGCTCTATCCTCTTCCTGCTAGGTGCACAATAAAGCAAGTCTATGGAGCTGCAAAAATTTCTTTTGATTAATAGCATTCTCATTTAGGTCATCCAGCTGCTCCGATTGTGAAAAAAGTTATTAGCCAATTTAATCTTCCTGTTTTAGCAGATTCAAATAAACATTCAGCGTGTGATGCATGTTAAAAAGCCAAGAGCCATCAGTTACCTTTTCCTCATTCCAGCTCTATTTTCCAGCATCCTTTAGAAATTATTTATTCTGATGTGGGGTCCTACGCCCAAATCAGTTGGTGGACACAAATATTATATGAGTTTCATTAATAATTATAGTAAGTTCACCTGAATTTACCTTCTTAAATTCAAATATGATGTATTTACCAAATTTCGAGAATATCAATCTTTTGTTGAACGCTTATTTAATCGTAAGATTATAACAATGCAGACCGACTAGGGGGTGAATATCAAAAATTGCATCCCTTTTTCGCCCAAGTTGGCATCACACACCATATTTTCTGCCCGCATACACATCAGCAGAACGGGACAGCCAAATGCAAGCACCACCATATCGTCGAAGTTGGTCTAGCTCTTCTTGCTCACGCCAACATGCCACTGAAATTTTGGCCTGATGTCTTTCTTTCCACCACACATTTGATAAATAGAATACCAAGTTGGTTACTATCATATAACACGCCCCTCTTTCGGTTGTTCAACCAACAGCCAGATTATTCCTCTCTTCGTGTCTTCGGATGTGTTTGTTGACCTAATCTATGACCCTACAATACCCATAAACTCCAATTCTGCTTCAAGTAATGCACTTTCTTATGATACAGTCCGTTTCATAAAGGGTGCCTAGATCCTGATTCTAGAAGGGTTGAGATGTAACTTTTGATGAATCTCTATTTTTCTTTTAATTTATTGGTCCTAATGCTAGTCGTAGGTTTCAAGATAAAATTAATCTTTTACTTATCTATTTGTTAAATCCAACTAGTAGAGTTCGTACCATAAGTGATCATGTGGCTGATTCTCCAATTAATCTTACTAACAATGATTTTCTAGCACATGTAGTCATGTAGAAATTACCGTCATCACATACGGGGGTACCCGGAGCTCCTTCCGTCGAAGCTGACCCCCAAGGCGATTCACCTGCACCTCCAACGACTTCCACAAGTGTATCTGCCTAGGAGTCCGAGCCCGGTGTATCGTCCCATGACACATCGCCTGAGCCAACGACCGCCTCTCCAACGCGTACGGGCGATTCTACATCCGACGCACCCGACACAATCAGGGCGCTGAATGCGGAGCCCCCAACGGTTGTATCCACTCTAGATCCCATGCTGGAATCTTCTACGGCACCTTTAGCTAGGGGCGAGCTACATCAAAGGCTGAAGACCCGTTTACAAAGTGGTATTCGTAAGGAGAAGCGCTACACTGATGATACGATTAAATATTCTTTCTTAACATCAACCGGTGAGCCACAAAACTTATCAGCAGCATTAGAAGATAATAATTGGAAACAAGCAATGGATGTTGAATATGATGCGTTAATAAAAAAATAAAATATGGTATTTGGTTCCTCCTCAGAAAGGGCGTAATATTATTAACTGCAAGTGGGTATATAAAATCAAACGTAAACAAGATAGCAGCTTAGATAGATACAAGGCTCGATTGGTTGCAAAAGGTTTTAAGCAATGGTATGGTATTGATTATGAAGATACTTTCAGTCTTGTTGTTAAAACTGTCACTATTCGAGTTGTTCTCTTTATTGCTGTGTCTAAGGGTTAGACTATTAGACAATTGGATGTTCACAATGCTTTTTTGCATGGGTTTTTTAAAGAAGATGTCTATATGAAGCAGCCTCTTAGGTATGAGAATAATTCTAGAAGAAACTATATTACAAGTTAGATAATACACTATATAGATTGAAACAGGCACCTAGAGTATGGTTCTTAAAGTTAAGTAAGAAACTTTATGCCCTTGATTTTAAAGGATTCAAAGCCGATACTTTCTTATTCTATTACAGTAAAGGTGATATCGTTATGTTTATGTTAATTTATGTTGATGACATAATTATGGTTAGTTCTAGACAAGAGACAGTGACCGCATCACTTTAAGATCTCCATAATGATTTTTTATTAAAAGATTTAGGTGACTTATACTATTTTCTCAGTATCGAAGTTGCCAAGACTAAGTATGGAATTATTTTAACACAAGAAAAATATATAAATGATCTGTTGAAAAGAGCAAATATAGCGGATTACAAGCCAGTAAGCATATCTCTATCCACTAGTGATAAACTCTTAGTTTATAAAGGAGATCCGCTTAGTCCTATAGATGCATCAAGATACAGGAGTATTATAGAAGATTTGCAGTATCTTACATTAACAAGACCTGACATTGTTTTCTCAGTAAATAAAGTTTGTCAATTTCTTAATGCATCAACAACAGTACATTAGGCAGCTGTTAAAAGAATATTGAGATATCTTAAGTTATGTGTAAAGCTTGGTCTAAAGATAAACAAGTCATTTTCCTTCTTGGTAAGTGTATATTTAAATGTTGATTGGGCTGGTTGTCCTGATGACAGAAGATTAACAGGTGGCTTTACAGTATTTCTAAGAAATAATCTTGTATCATAGCATACAAAGAAATAAAATACAGTATCAAGGTCAAATATTGAATCTGAGTATAAGGCATTGGCTAATGCAACTGCTGAGATTATTTGGATTCAGACTTTATTGAAAGAATTAAAAGTATTCAGTTCGCCTATTGCACGGTTGTAGTATGATAACATGAGGGCCAAATATTTTGCATCAAATTCTATGTTCCATGCTAGACTAAACATATTGAAGTTGATTTTCACTTTGTCAGAGAACGGGTAAACAATAAATTACTTCAAATTGATTTTGTTCTTTCTGAAGATCAAGTGGTAGATAGTTTCATCAAATCCTTGAGTGTACGAAAGTTGAAGAATTTCAGATACCATCTTAACTTAGGAAAGTTATGATTGAAAGAGTATTAGATGAATCTGTAATACATACATCCAGAAGGTTCTTAAAAACCTTCCATATAACGTCTCTTTTAATATGTAAATTTTCTATAATTAAAAAAGTTGAGAACCTTCCATATGGCGTTTCTTCTAATATATAAATCTTCTGTAATTAGAAAAGATAAAGAACCTTTCTATATGACGTCTCTTTTATTTTTATAAGCTATGCTAAGGGTTCTTTCTAGATATATATAACACGCAGATGAACGCTTCAAACCCTCTGATTATCCCATCCAAAACTCCAGGAGATGCCTTCCCACCCTAGACACCCATCAACCCGTGCCGAACAGTTTTACAGCTAGAAGAACGTGCGAGATCAGGGCGGCCTCCTGCTTGACTGCTTCTTCCTCCTCTCCAGCCGATGTTTGCGCGTGTTTGCGCGAGGTGACGGACGGGGTGGAAATGTGGAACGGGCGGAGACCTGCCGGGTTGAATTCTCGCCGGTGCACGGGACGCCAAGAAAACGGGAGCCCAGGATGCCGATTCCCGGCGGATCTTTTCCCTTCCACCCCGCCGCGCGGGCTGCAACTGGGAATATTCTCGCCCGCGCCGCTGCCGTGGCATCGGCCCTGCGAGTCCACCTGAAAGCTCAAAGCGGCATGGCGGCCCAGAGTGATGGGCTTGATAAGCCTCCTCCCGGCCGGCCCATGGGAATCGCGGTGTGTAAACGAAACCGAGAACGAGGCATGTCGTGCTCTGCTCATCAAAAAGAAAACCAACGGAGGCATGTCGTCGTCACGTCTTGCCTGGATACGGGAGACCTGGAGCTGACACCGGGTTGGGGCTTTGTCTCGGCTTTTGGCTCTCTCGGCCATGCCGGCAGCGCGTCGCGTCGGTAATTGTTCCGCTGCTGGCAGCGCGCGCCAGCGTCTGTCGCAGAGACGAGACTGACACGCTCGATTCGTAGCATCAAACCTGGCAAGGGTCGCGTCCTCTCCTATCTATCGCCTCGACCCGTGCCTTCGTATAGTTTGTACGGCTCGCGTTGCCTCCAGGCAGCCCGTCCCTCGGTCCCTGTTTCAGCTCCCGTGGCCGACTTTGTCAGGCGATCTCAGTTAATGGTTGCTGCCGCTCTGCTACGCTACACGCCATGGGAATCCTTTGAAGTGAAGACAATTCCTCGTCTAAATATTAAACTTTACAAATATGTTTTTCAATATTTATAAAAATACATTTACAATGAACAGAAAATTAATTACTAGTTTATTTGTATTTTAAAGGAAATGATTTCCTCAGGCATTCAACACGAAGGAAAATATTAGATGCTCCATCCTCGATCACCTAACTCTTTCTCCCCTACAGTTGGAGGAGGAGATCATTGCTGACCTTACGGAGCGAGATGCCTAGTGGCAAGTTCACCAAGGCTCGTTGATCCTGCACTTGAGTGTCTTGAGCTTATCGGTGGGTTTGTGCGTATTGCAAAGTCAGTGGGGTGAGAGTGAGGTTGGAGTTTGTAGGGTACTTGTATTGATTGAAGAACGCATGCTCCTCACTCCCTGTTGACCAAGGTCACCATGGCTATAGATTAATATGTTCTTGTTTGTTTTAGCTAGTGTTTTCATTTAGGATGGAAGTGAAACAAAAGCAAGTGACAAGGAAATTGCAGTCTGATACCTTTAGAGATGGGTGAGCCAAGGAAGAGTCGATAGATAAGGAGGAGAAGAAGGAGGTTCAATTTAGAGGAAAAGGTGGTGGTGCTCTAGTGGATTTATTGATACTCTAGTGATTTGAATTTAATGATTTATTCAATTAGAATGTTCTTAACAATGTTTTATTGTTTTTCATTTTTGTTTTTTCAATATTGCACTTTCATTTGTATATATTTAATGTTACTTTGTTGGCACTAGTTTCTTATATATTTTTAAATGTTTTAATAATTTGATCTTTTTTCATAATATATAACTTTGATATATCAATGCCGGCCAAGTGAAAACAGTTTGACTGTTTGATTTTTTTGCACGGATCAGACGACGGACTTCTAGTCTTGTCTTATTTTAAAAGCTCCACATGTACATATAAACAAGCTCCACATATACATATAAACATGTAGGAAAACCAAACCGAAGACAAGTAATTGATGAGTTGGATGGACGAGATGAAACGCTGGATCCCCATCCGACGGCCCAGGTAAGCCAACTCCTTCGCAGCCATACAGTTGGACTCACGCAGGGCTCCATGACGCCCAGCCCAAGCCAAACCAAACAAACCGTCGCATATCCAACAGATAAGGCCGCGCGCGCGCACGGCCACCTGCCGCGCAAACCAAGCCTCTCCCACCACCACCACCAATGGACACCACCGCGTCATGGCGCCTCCTTCCCCTCCTCGCCTCTCCTCCGGCGCCACTCGTCAGCTATCTCCAGCAAGCAAACGAGGCTCCTCTGCCTCCTCCATGACACGGTACGTCTCGATCGCCTCCATCACATGTATCAGTCTCCCCGATCGAGTCGTGTGCAGTCGTCTGATCGATCAGCACTACATGCCGTGTTCTTGCCATCCGTTTGCAGCCTGCGCCCGCCGCCTACGAGAGCTCGCCGCTGCGGAAGCTGGCCGCGGCGCTGCAGTGCGGCGCCATCTGGGCAGCGGTAAGATCTAGCGGCTTCTTTGATTTTGTTTACTTCCCGGCATTGATGAACGGATGGAGAATGACCGGCGCTGCAGCGGGTTCGCCGCGTGTCTGCGTGCGTCCGTCGTTGTTAATTGATTGCAGGTTGAGGCCCCGGCGGCTCTGGCAGTGACGGGTGAGGAGGACCTCGACATCCTGGGGATCCTGCCGACGGTGGCCGCAATCGCCTTCGTTTACCTATTCGTTTTTCCGGTGAGCCCGGTCGCCCACGCGTGCAAGCTATCTAGCTAGCCATTCTTGGTTTCTTTTCAGGCTAATTCAGAGAGTGTACATGTGTGCGATGTTTTGTTTCTGCAGCCGATTATCATGAACTGGATGAGGCTGAGGTGGTTCAAGCGCAAATTCGTCGAGACGTATCTGCAGTTCATGTTCACCTACCTCTTCTTCCCCGGGTGAGTTGCCTCTTGCTACCACGTGTACTTACAAAGAAAAAAGAACAAATTTTATTGTAAAGTTTGGTGCATGTCTATACTTTTTAGGACCATAAATTTTCTAAAAAAGAATGTGGTTTTGTTTTGCCAAGGTGATAATCACACTGAAGTTAATATATATGCATGCCATTGTCAGATTTTGTTTGTCTAAACCAAATATATAATCGTGAAACTCAAAATTCCTATCTCCAACAACATATATCTTGCTGTGAATGGCCAAATGGACAATTGAATCCAATTCCATGTTTGTATGCATCTCTACCATTTTGCAGGATGATGTTATGGGCACCATTCGTCAACTTCAGGAAGTTCCCAAGGGATGCAACCATGAAGCACCCTTGGTCCAAGCCAAGGGAAGGCACACCGTTGTTCAAGGACAGATACCCACCTATAGAAACCTACAAGTAACCAGAGTGTACTAGACCGTATTCTTATCGAAGCAAAATACTAGCAGCTCTTTGCATGGATCTGTAACACAAGGTGCCACAATCTTCTTGGCTATATCGAACAGAGTGAGATCTCACATAAAAGATAGGGAATTGATAATGATCCATATTATTGTATAGTAGCCCAGGCATCGATGCATATTTTGTGCTTGAGAAAAGATTGCCAGTGAAGTTGCAGGTGTCGGCAAAATCTACTACTAGTAGCTTGTTTTTCTGTTTCACAGTTAAGGCACCGTTTTCTCATGAAGTTCTTCGAGAATATTTTCCTACTAGCTTACACCCAAATGACTGGTGGTAGGAATTAATAAGTGATTAATTAACGCATCCAATCTTTCATGACATATTAATTCAAAAAAAGAGTGCATTGCACTTTACTGCAATAAAAAGTTTTAGATTTAGATTCACATGAGTATATTGCAATTGAACTGAGTGGTATAAGACTACAAGTTGTCCTGCCCTTGGCAGAGTTCAAAAATTAATTCGAATTTCATCACCTAAAATTCAGATCTCCTCAAACCGCTCGGTTTGTGTTAAATCCTAGTCTCGTTTGAGCTCTCATTTCAACCTAAAAAACGAGATAGTAAGCCATGTATCATGTTCACATTAAATATTGTTTAAAGGGTGAGTGAAAAGGTGCCAAATTATGGTTCTACTATCAACCATAAGGCCTTTAGGGTATTATTGACCTCACTCCGGGGATCCTGCAAAGATATAGCTTTCTGAGTTATGTCTTTCTCCCGTCGAGCATACTATTTGAGGTTCGCTCTTTGCTCAACAACTTGGCTTGTAGGCGTATCATTGGTTTACACCCTTGCCCTTGTCACCTTTGGCTTGTTGATCCATGGAATTGTTCTCCAATTATGACACTGAGGTTTGACCTTGGCTTACCCTCCTAGTATAGGGTTCTATGGTTTGGTCCGACGTCTTGTCCCCTCGCCCCCCCCCCCCCCCCCTCTTTTGGACTTTTCACGTTATATAAATTTGTTTACTTAGTTCATTAGTCATATAAGTTTGAAAGTTCACACAAGTGTAATACTATGAAAGCTCTTATTAAAGTTAACTTATGTTCATTGCTTGTTTTTTTTCTTTTTTACCGGAGGGAGTAAAGATAGAGGTGTAAGCATATTACGTAAGCTAGTCGCCAAACATGTGTTGCATGAACTATTGATACTATAAATATTAAAATTCGTTGAACATATTAGTTTGTAATTGCTTGTATCAAAAGAAGAGTCTACATTAGTTACAGTTGTCTATTTGTTAGTTTCAGATTTTAGAATTAAATTAGTAAATACTAAACTGAGAGTTGAAGCTCTACCATATTTATTAATTACTGCTTTCTAAAATATTAAATTAGAGTCCATGTTATTTCTAAGTGCATTTATTTGGCATATACCTTCCACATGGTCTTTTTCAAGATAATAAAAGCTTTTATTGAACTTATTTAATTATTCAATTATATCAAGCTGATAGGACCTTACTGAGAACATAATCTACATCATAATAATATCCATCAAATCATTATATACTACTATCTGATGGATTTATAGCTTTATAGTAGGACTCGATAACTGTTACTGTATCCCTTCCAATTGATGTGATAATTTTATCAATGAATATGGATACATTTTTTCCTACTACTACTACTTTCATTTTTGAAGATGATGGAAATGGGCTACTTTACTACATTTTGAGTAAAAAGAATACTTTTGTTACACACAAATCATCTACTTTTTCGTGCCGTAACTCATGGATGCATTTGCAGGTTTAAGGATAAAAACTGTTCGGAAGGAATTTTTCTAGAAAGTTTAGGATTGGAATTTTTCTCGAAAACGAAAGCAAATATGATAACACTAATATCCGTTGGAAACCGAAATCTACAGAAACATTCTAGAAAAGAATTTGAAAACTTTCCGAAAACAAATTCAGATTTTTTTTCTTGGATTCAGAAATGAATTACTTTTCATATACAAGTGATTAGCTTTAGACTTCTCTATTCTAGATGTTTAAATTTATACTAAGTATTGAGTATTGAGATAGTTGAATGGAGATTTTTTTCTAGACCAGTGCTTTAGATGAATATAGTTTTTCTTGAAGTGTATAACTTTGTATTTATATTTCGATAAATATTTGTTATCGTATTTGCTCTGATTTGTATTTCGACAATATTCGATTTGTTTTTTTATCTGGGATATTTGATTTCGATTCTGATTAAAAAAATGAAAACACAAATGATAGAGCTGGTTTTTCCTAGCCATTTTCATCTCGACCTAGCGATATTATCTTTGCAGCACATGAGCCCCTAAACCGGTGCACAGCTTAAGCAAAATGTTGTACTACTCGCACTATGCCCTACACGTCTTTATTCTTTTGCTCCTTCCCTTTTGGCCGAGGAAAAGGTTTAGGGGTGCTTTGTACTAGGAAATTTTGCTCCGGGGAAGAGGAGCAAGGAAAAAGTGTCTGGCACTCACGTCATAACGGCGTTGTGATGATATCAAGCGCACGCGGGACCCATGCATCACATCCCATCCAGTGGAGTACTGAAAGATAGCCTTGGTGGTGCTGGTGACTGCCACCATCATTCCCAATTCAACATCCCCAGCAGAATGCTCCATGATCGATCTGTCCATCCATCCATCCATCCATCTCACCACCCACAACCGCAAAAAGGAAAAAAAAACACTTCAAGTTTTGCTCCATTAGTGGTCTGTTAAAGGTGTGTAAACTACTCGAGCTTTGAGTAGTGATTGTAAATCAGTTCAGAGTTCAGACCATGTTCATAAGACAGAGAGTGCACACGCTACAAACCGAATGATGCCAATATCGTAGTGGAGGATCTACTAGTGTGGCTTAACCAGAAGTCGACAACCTCACGTGCCAACGCAATGATGCGCGCACATACGAATTGAGACAAAAAGAAAGGGAGGAGGAGAGGAAAAAAAAGGCTGTGAAAAGGATTAACCAACCTTAGTTTCCCCACCGCCCAAACCTTTCCACGCTCGCGCGCCGAGACACGGCGAGACGTACACCGCAACCGCGGTCGGCTCGACGACGACGTGATCGCACATTTCGGCCTGCGCGCGTAGGCGATTCTCCGTTTTTCCTCGTGCGGGCCGAGGCCGAGCGGCAGCGGCAGACTGCGGGGGGCGCAATCATTCGGTCGCGCGCCTCTCGGGCGGCGCGCGCGGGGCACGGGAAAAAGGAGGAAACCGAACCGAGACGAGACGAAATCACTGCGCGGCCGGCCACGCACACCTGCCAAAAAGCCGCGGCCACGGCAGCGCGCCCGGACACAGTCACGCGGCCGCGCCCGCGGCTCGGATCGGCAGCGAGGGACAAACCGTGCCCCGCGTGCAGGCGCAACCCCTTCACTTGTTGGCCCGAACGGCTCGGCTGCCTACACACACACAAGCGTAGCATCCGTAGCTGCGTGCGTAGCAGCTAGCTGTGGACGGCTCGGGCGGCGTGGCGTGGCATGCAATGGCATTTGGCGGTGCCGAGATGTCAATGCCCGGTGGGATTCGAGGGGAAACGCATGCCGGGCCATCTTGCTGTTCCCTGGCGCTGGCACACCGGACCTTTTTTTGTATCGACTATTTGGCAGCGCTGGTCGGCTTTATACTCGCAGCGGTGGGGCTATCCCCTGTTTGGGTTTGGGTCCATCTCCATCCGCGGACATGCCGATGCGTGTACCATCATGCCTAGGTTTCGAATTGCGCCCCGAATTGTCAAATCACATCCTCCGCTTCGGCTCCCCTTTGCCCCTTCCTGCGTGCTCAAGTAGGAGTAGTACATTTGGGTAGCGGTGAATCAGAATACCCCTCATTGCGGTCAAAATGTTGGGCAAACTGACCAAATTATATTAGTTGGTCTATAGATTTAGCAGCAATCACCTGAAAAATTTTTAGAGCACACTTCAGTGGAGAACTTTACTTCCTTCCAAGATACTCCTTTAAATTAAAAATAATTACAGTTTTAAATAAATTTGATATCAAACTTTAAAAAAACTAACTATAAATAACTTCTAAAATATTTAACAACATATATATATAGATTAATTTTAAAATATATTTCAATAAAATCATTTTTATATTTCTATATATATTGTAATAGAAAATAATAGTTCAAATTATTTTTGAAAACTGTATTCTTTTCAAAATGATAATTATTTTTTATTCTCAAGAGAGTATATATAAGAGATAAATCTGTTTCTATTGCTATCCCTACACACTATACCTCCGTTCCAAAATAAATTTATTTACTTTCGGTGTGGTATATTATATATACCTATAAAATAATATTTATTTTGAAACAGAAAGTAATAGTTACAGTCCCTTATTTTAACAACTTTAATATGAGGGTAGTATATATCATACTACTCGCCAGTTCAAAACAATCCAAAGTAGTAGGAGTACATCCATAGGCCTGCTGAGCCTTGAAGCATGATATGCCAGATGACCATCGATCACGAGACACATGCATGTATACATGTTGGTCGTCGTAGAGCACAAAAAGGACAGTAACAAAAAGAAAACACTTTAGCCAGGCAAAAGGCAGGGGCCCTCTAGCTAAGCTAGCTAGCCAACGCCGTACACGAGCCCCCCTGGCTTTGCCTTGCCTGCCTCCCTGCTCGCCGTCTCGACCACTACCGCGCCGCGGCGGCAAAAGGCCACGATAAAAAGCCACATCCTCCCTCCTCATCCTCCTCCACCACTGTAAAGCCGTCGCCCGTTTGACTGAGAGAGAGCTACCTAGCTTGGCGAAAGGTGTCGCAGCTGATCGGTCGGCCCGAGCCAACACCAAGAACGCCAAGAACGACGCTAGTGAGCTAGCTATGTGGGAAGGCGGAAGCCACGACGCCGCGGATGCGGCGCAGCTGCTGCCGTGGTTTGGCACGGCGGCGGCGGCGGCGGCGGGGGCATACGGGTGCGACGTCGGGCAGGGCGGCGGCGGCGGGGTGTTTGGTTTCGGATTCGAGACCGCGGCCCTGGCGCCGGCGGCAACCAGGCAGCAGCGTGGTGGGGCGGCGGCGACGGCAGAGGGATCGAGAGGTGGCGGCAAGGCGGTGGTGTCCGGGCTGCTCGGCAGCCTGCAGGGCGAGCTGGGGCGTGTGACGGCGAGGGAGATCATGGATGCCAAGGCGCTGGCGGCGTCGCGGAGCCACAGCGAAGCCGAGCGGCGGCGCCGGCAGCGCATCAACGGACACCTCGCCAGGCTCCGCAGCCTCCTCCCCAACACCACCAAGGTGAGCATGGCACGCCGTTGCACCGATCGATCATCGCATACACACTTACACAACTCGCACACGTGCCATTTTGGATCGTCTATACAGTTTTCTCAATCCATCTTGTCGTCGTCGTCCTCGTGCGTTGTTGCAAGAGCCAAACTTGACTGCTCGATTTGGTTCAAGCTCGTGTGCATGGTGATAGTATAATATCTACTCCAGCTATATATATACGATGCACCAAATGAACAGGAAATGCAAGATCCACAATGGAGAAGTCAAGTATATAAACAATATTAGGCTGCCTTCGATCGGAAGGGTTGGGATCTTCTAATTGTTGCATGCAAAATATGATAGCTCGTTAGTATATAATTAATTAAGTATTAGTTATACAAATTTTAAAAATAGATTAATATGATTTTTAAAGTAAATTTTTTATAATTTTTTTAGCAAAACGTATATGTTAGCCGTTGAGAACGAGAGAATAAAATATTAGAATTTGCAGATGAACGCAGCCTTACTTTGTCTAGTTAACTGAGGAGCTGGGGTCAGTAACCAGTACTAGTATAGTTTTGTGATGCTGAGTTTATATGTTCTTTGATTATCTAGATAAATCTGACAAGAAAGGCAAATAGCTGCAGATGAGATCTGACCTCATTCAGCAAGACGGATTTAAAAAAATTCATGCCTGAAAGAATTAGCAGCTACATTGTAGCTAGCTAGTCCTAATTGGGTAATGACATGTCCTGTGAGTTGCTACTCTAATAGGATTGGGTCATCAAGTAAATATAGTACGGAGTACTGTGTGGAATCAAGGATAAACACCACTAACCAGGTGGTGGCCATTAGCAGAGGAGGGGTGTGCAATTATGGGGTTTAGCTAGAGAACACATATTATCAATGTTGAATGAGCTAAATAAATCCTTAGATCCAAAGAAGTACACAGAGTAATAAGTTATGTAGCTTATTCACTGAATCTGGAATTTAACTCATATTACTTGTTGATCAATTGTAACTGTGTAAATATGTTATATTGATTTTTAGGAATAGGAATTATAGGGGTGTCAACATTTTTTTTTACATGTTGGGGAGCCATGGCCCCTGTCGGTCTCCCCGTCTCCGCCACTGACCATTAGCACGTTAGTGGCAATGTGGAAGGACGACGCGGCCACTGCACGCGCGCACGCCGTACGTGCTCCCGAACCCCTGACAAGACAACAAGGGGACAAAAATCTTTCATACGGTGAAACGCTGCCTCTTGGGTAGGAGTACTGTACATGTGTGTGTGTCAGTGTGTGTTAGCCATACACTGTTGTGTCAGGGCTTAAAACCCCGAAGCATATACAACCACCTAGCGTTCGTAAAGCTCAAAAAGACATGAGAAACGCAGTGAGAAAAGCTGCACCGCGCGCCACGCCACACCGCGTCTGTCTTGCTTGCTCTGCTTGGCTTTTCTCGCCACGCGTGCGCGCGCTCACACGCCGATCGATCGATCATTTGGCGGCCACGGTGTGCGTGCGTGAGTGCTCTCTTCTGTTGAGTTCGTACTTTAGATGTTGTGATTGTGATATTGTATGTGTGTGCGTGTAGACGGACAAGGCGTCGCTGCTGGCGGAGGTGATCGAGCACGTGAAGGAGCTGAAGCGGCAGACGACGGCGATAGCTGCGGCGGGGGATCACGACGATGGCGAGGACAGGGTTCGGCGTCCGGCGGGGCAGCTGCTGCCGACGGAGGCGGACGAGCTGGCGGTGGACGCGGCGGTGGACGGGGATGGGAGGCTCGTGGTTCGGGCGTCGTTGTGCTGCGAGGACCGCCCGGACCTCATCCCGGACATCGCCCGGGCGCTCGCCGCGCTCCGGCTGCGCGCGCGCAGGGCCGAGATCACCACGCTCGGCGGACGCGTCCGGAGCGTGCTCCTCATCACCGTGGGCGAGCAGGTCGGCGGCGACGAGGACGAGGACGAGGACGACAGGCATCGTCGCCACGGCATCGACGACGAAAACGACGAGTGCGCCGCCTCGCACCGGAGGCATGAGTGCATAGCCACCGTCCAGGAGGCGCTGCGCGGCGTCATTGACCGCAGGGCGGTGAGCAGCGACACGTCGTCCGGCCGCGCTGCCGCCGATGGGGGCAGCATCAAGAGGCAGCGCATGAACTACGGAGCGCAAGAGCAATGCTCGATGTAGTCGTCCCACTTATTACAGCAGCTAACGTGCCAGCATTTTAGCTAGAACTTTCATTGCATGGCGCCTATGAAAAAGTAACAAACTTTTAGTTATTTCAAGCTTTCGGGTTGGTTTGGGAGTAGTGGTCCTTTGGTATAACGAGAGCTTCATGGTGCAAAAGGGAAAAGTTTTATGTCCCTTGTGTGTGTTGTCGTGCACATGCATGCTTCACAATTGCATTTGTAGGGAATGACTTGGGTATGTAATGGTGCCAGGCAGCTGGGCAGTGGGTGTACAAATCTACTGGTATCTCTTGGGTATATCAATGAAAGGTGGAATTGGACCGCATGGTTTTTAAGTTCCCTATGAAGTATAAATGGCTATGTACACACACGCGAGTGTGTCCTTTTAACATAAACTCAGGCAAAATAAAAGTATAAATGGCAGGTAGAAAAAAGTATTTAGAGCTAAATAAGTTTGTTTAATCGACTAAGCTTTACTCCTTGGACCTAACTGACTCTTGGAAATCTGTTATATTTCTACGCCATCAATAACAGTGTAGTGGTGAAGTCTATATGACGTGATCCTCAGATTCAAATTATATTGATCATGGGTATTACACATTTTTATTTTAAGCATGGGTTACAGTTGTGTGCATGTATATTCCGTATAATTAAAAAAAATCATACCACGCTACTTAGAAAAAAGATTTTCCCAATACGCTAGTTTTATCTTCACAGATGAGATGTGAGAAAATACACTAGTTAGTTTTAAAACTACATCTAAAAATTATATAGGGCTACTTGTAAAATTATGATTTTTACTCTAGCTAACTCACAACCTATCTATTCTCTTCCTCCCTCTTCACACTTCCTTTCTCATCCTCTCTTCGTCTCTCCCTCTACTATTTTTTTTCTGGCGACATTTGAAGCGGCCTCTCTACTTCTAGCAACGAGGCAGTGTCCACAATAAAGGAGAGGGACATCAACAGCAAAGACGAAGGCCGATGTTGGTGGAGGAGCAGGAGAAGGTGGCTTCTCCTTTTTTCTTATGTTGACAAAGAGAGAGCAATGGCAAAGGGAAGGGCAGGCAGTAGCAGTGGAGCATAAGAAGGTGGCCTCTCCTTTCTTTTGACGATGAGGAGGTGGCTGTTTTAGAAGATCAGGAGGAGAAAAGCCTTGTAGCTCTAAATCTGATGGCAGTGGGTCTCAAGAATGTCAGATCCAGTGGCTGCTAGCCTCAGGACACTAGATCCAGTCCACAGCGACTAGCCTTGGGAGTAGCTCTCACATCACTGTGTGTAAAGAACGCTAGCACATAGAAAGCCACCACCAGTATGATGACGAGGTTAGCACTCTGACACCCATCACCACTAGCATAGAGACAACCATTATAAGATCTAGCGGTGGTAGGCCTTAGGATAGTGGTGGCGATGACGCTTGCACTCCATCACATCCTGGTTACGTTCATGTCGGTGGCTCAACCCAACAACAGGACATTGAGAGTTTGTTATTGTGGTTTTTGAACTCTCGATTACTTTGGCATTGTCGTATATTGATATGGTAATTGATTTGATTGTCTATCTTGAAATTATGGGAATTGTTATATTTTGATTATTTTTGCCAAAAAAACCTTACATTATGAAAAAAAGCCGATTTTCACAACAAACGAGTGTCTATGAAAATAAATTTTTACAAGTGTTTCTTAAGAAGACCATCTGTGAAAATCGATGTTTTCATAGGCTTTTGGGTAGAGATAGCTTATAAAAATACCTCCACAAATTGGTTTTTACTATAAAAAAATATTTTCACATATAGCTAGCTTTTCGTGAGCATTATATGTGAAAATGTGAATTTTCATAGCAGTTGGCCATTTGAATGTAAAAAATGATTTTTATATAGGGATTTTCATACGTGGATATTTTATTCTATATAAAAATCAATTTCTACGTATTTGTATGTTTTATAGAAGTGTCCTAGTACAATTTTTTTCACGATTTATTATAGCCGTGAACAGGGGAAACGTACGTTAACAGCCTTGCTGACCATAGCTTATCAGCCCGTGGTTATCGTCCTCGTCGACGATAAAGGAACAGTGAACCACCAAGTGCACAAGCAAGTAAAAAGCCAAGCCGATCGTCGAACGTTGTAGGCTTGCAGCTAGCCTTGTTGGCTTGTTGCTGACTACCGTGTGCTGGGCGGCGGGCCGTGCGTGGACCGTACTAACCGACCAAGGGCGTGTGTTGACGTGTTTGGCTTGTGGTGTGACGGTCTTTGATCATTTGCGCGAACAAAAATGTTAAAAAGAATGATAAATGCGATGCGTGTTTTTATTAAGATAAAAATAAAGATACCGTATGTAAAACGAAAAAGCCATTATCACATTTAATTAATATAAACATAAAAAACAGATTTATTTAATATTTTAAAGTGTATAGAAAGTTTTCTACGAAATATACCACTTAGCAGCTTAAATATATTATTAAAAAATTAAAATAAAATTTACATATTAATAAAACAAATAAAAATAACAGGGCAAAAAAAGAGGGTGCCACATCATGGACCATGCCGCCGACCCACTCGCCGCCTCTGCTCCTCGTGCGTTCTCTCAAAGTTGCAAAACAGACTCGCATGGCGGACCCACCGGATCTACCACCACCAGTCCACCGCTACCAAAGGAAGGAAAAAACAGGAAATGAATAATCTTGAAGTGCCGGTGAGTAGGAGCAGTACGCGCTACCCTGCCATGTTATTCTCACTTCCCCACCATGGGGTCGCATGCCGCGCTAGCCGGCCGGGACTACGGGAGCGTATGAATTTTTTTATTTATATATTTTTATTAAAATATTTATATAAATATATATTTTTTAAAAATTATAGTTCTAAAGTCATCAGAGGTTTTTTTTTAAAAAATCATAATTAGAGGGCTTGATAAATATCTATTAGCACATATTAACGACATGTTAACGATGACTGGAGGCTAGCAAATATATAGGTGGCCCCATGCCGTCTTATGTAGAACTTTTTTTTCTCGGAGCAAACCCATGTACAAAATGGGCATATGAGGGGAGAAGGGAGACCACCATTTTTACAGCCGTCTGATTGGATATTTTTTCTCTTAGAGAGCCGTCTATAAAATTGTCAGCTATATCTGTGTTTAATTTTATAGACAACTTTTTTTTATGCTATCTATTATGAAGATTTTATCCTCAGTGTACAAATATCAAAAATAAAAAAGATATTTTAAATACAATTATTTTTATGTAAGATATAATTATAAAAAAATTTAGAATTACATTGAGATGCATGAATTATTTAACAAACTCAATGTTAATATAAAAAAATATTACATATTAAATAGAGACCAACGATTAATAGATTCGTAAGTGGATATTATTTATATGGTTATTGAGAGATTTACACATTACAAACAGAACATGCGCGCAATATAAATAATGTAATGGGTAAGATAGTACGGATGCCTATTTAAAACTTGTATATATCATCATCTATGTTTCACTTGTAGTCATTCTTTGATAGAGAAATCGTACAATATTTTAGTGCTGTTCAATATATTTTAGGCTATATGATTTTTATAGAGGCATACGGTAATTTGTTTATATCTATCTATTGTTTGAATTTATAACTTTTTGGCGGTTCCTGTGGGAAAAAAATGCATATATATAGCTATTTTAGTCACGGTGATAACAATTTAAAATAAACTAGAGAGATATATAGCGAACTTATAACAAAATTATTATCAAGAATGCTAGGACAATCAAGGTATTTTCTACCAAAAGTATGTACACTTATTGTTCTCATCATGTAGCAACGATCACTATAAGCGTATTTCGATGCTCCCACCATGGAGGTAGTATAAGAGATTGCCGTCTCCAAACCGACTATTCGGCTTGCCGACGTCATTCATACTCCTTATTCCTCCTCATGGCAAAGAAAATATCATTGTCTAACATAGAGGGTCCAACTACTTTATGCTGATCTCTAAAATACTTATATGTGTCATACATAATAAACTCAACAATAACAAAAAGCGATAGCTCTCTTACACAACGCATCATCTAGTTATAAATCTCAGCTAAATTGGTGATCACTATATCAAACCTAGTGTCACCGTTATCATATAATAAGGTTTATTTCTTCTTTGGCTCATTTTCAATCCAGTGTAAAAATTTTCTAACCTAAGATGTCGACTTCTTTCTCACAGTATGATCAATATTGAAAAGTGGTCCTAGAGCTTTAGAAGCCCCTTCACTTGTAAGTGTTGGTTTTCTTGACTGCTCATCTGTTTGTTTCGTTTTTAGCTCATCCAACCTCTTTCCAAGCTCATTTGATTTTTTTTATTAATTATAAACATAGAGCCTCTTGAAAAGATCTATAACGAATTTGTTCTTAAACTACTTGTAAATTAACACCTATGCAACGAATGCGTCATCTGCTATGAATATCTATCTGGTTACTCTTGTGCATACATCTTCTCCATGGTACTATTTCTCAAATACTTAATAGTTCACAGAAGACTGACGTGATGGTCATGTATAAGATATACACTTGGCTTCATACGTATAACTACGTCCTTTACTCACTTCAGAAACCAATACCAGCTTTTAGTGTTCTCACTCTTAGCAAAAGCAAAAGCCATGGGTAAAACATAATTGTTTTCATCAACTCTAAATTGTTGTCAATATCTACCCTTTGTACTTTTTTCGATCAGGAATGTTCCGTCGATGCAATGACAATGCACAAATGCATTAATACAAGCACTTAATGCGACGAAAGCCGATTGAAGTATACTATGCTAAGGATGGTCAAGTGATATAGTGATTTAAGATTGTAGTACCTTCCTGAATTCTTTTTAAGAATGCACGCTAGAAGATAAGGCAAATTATCGTATGAAGTTTCAAATGTACTGAACCTCATCTCTATTATTTTCTGTTTTGTCCTTCATGTCTTCGTATAGTTGATTTTATACTTGAATTTGTTCTCAACGTGCCTTATAATTGACCTTGTTTTGTACTCCAAGTTCTACATAATATCGAAGTACATCTTTATTATAACAAATGCAGATGTCATATTTTTGTGTTATTTCTCGACCTTTATGTAAGTGATAATTATGCTAGGTGATGATTGATATCTTCTATTAATCTTTCCATTTACCCTTGAATGCATGCATCCTCCATAAATACCCATAAATTGAGTTCACACACTTCACTTTGTACATCGACTTGCTTAACTTCGTGACTCAGAACTTTCATCGAAATGATACCGCCCAGTGCTTGACTGCCTCTAACAATTCCTCTTTTTATGTATATTTAGTTCCTTAAATGACCTCATTCTTATTATACTTCCATAGCATATAATGCCCTTAAGAGATAACAAGTTTAGAGAAGTTCTCATTAGATCATTATGACGGATTTACATTACCACTCTCCTCGTTCGACGATTGATCATCCTTTACATGCTTATTATCAGAATATTCTATATCCATTATCTCAACGATGGTGATATTTCTCTCTCATGCGTTTGCCAATCCTCTTGGTTCCCTGTCTTCTCGTCCTCTTCCTCTTCCTCGCTCTCCTCCTTCTTCTTCTTCATGCTTGGACTCATTTCCGTCTACTGGTTCAGCATCATATCCCATCATGCTGGGACCTTATTTGTCTTACACAGCCATTGAAATAGTTGTCTTTCTCGTACACTGCTACAAGAATGCTAGATGGACAACCTCGTTCCAATACATTCTTCAGATATCATCTCTAAGTGATAGTGGAATCCACTGACATTAATTTATAGAAAAAACCTTCAATTAACTAGCTGATAATGACCTACACGGTTATTACGTTAACCTATGGATTGATTTAAAAGTTTCGCATTAACCAATTGCACACTGCTAGAAAACTTCTCTTAACTAGTTTTTTAATACCCTTAAAGAACGAGCCAAGATCCGATAGATCTACACCATATGGATCATATCTAACATTTTTTTGACCATAATATAACCGAAATATCACTTTATTTAATATATCTATTAAAAAATAGAGTTAATCTAAGTAAAAAATTAATCATCATATTATTCTATATTTCAACACTAATATGTTTTCAAATATTAAAAACGAAACGATCTACGGATTTATAAACGAAATTATCAAACCACAACTCTAGGAATTAAACTATTTATAAATCTAAAATAATACTACACATAATATTTCATTTTATCACTAAAAATAAATATTATAAAGCCTATAAATCTTTTATCTATGTATAAACCTACAAGTCAGCATGGGTCTTCACTACTTTCCTTCATTTTCCATCAATCCTATCTTTTTTTTCTTTTTCTTTCGAATAAAATGGACTTTTGAACAGCTGACACTAAAAAACATACTGATGGCAATTGAAGGACTCTAAGGACCTAATTGTAAAAATAATAGTCCTACACTTTCCTCAAACTTTCATTTTTCAAACGGTCTCTTGCTTAAAAAAAACATCCTTAGGGCTCATCTATAAAATTTCTAGCTCTCTCGTTCTGCTGTTAACGTGTGTTTTGATTGGATCTTTTTTTAAAAAACTCCTCTACGTTGTGGGTATACATCTATAATTTTTTTTAAAAATATTTTAATAAAAAATATATAAATAAAAAAATTCGGGAGCGCAGCCTCGCCTCGGCCCAATCTAGCAGCGCGGCACCGGCACGGCCCCTGGATTCCGCGCGCGCGCGCACCTGGCCGAAAAAACGGCAGCCTCGCGTGGAACGGAGCAGGCCGCTACCTGCGACCTTCACGCAACGGCGCCCGGGGCCTTGGGCCGGCAGCAATGCGGCGACGCCCACACCACCAGCATCACGGGCTGAACCCGCGCGGACAGCGGTGGAGCGCGCACGTTGCTGCTAAGCATTCGCGTGTGCTGCTGCTCGATCTCCGCCCGCGAAGACGACGTGCGGCTGCCGGGGGAAGGAGAAGGAGCGTCACTCTCCCTCACATCGCGGGGCAGTGGCTGTGGGCGCTATGCGCTGTTACATCGGTCTGTCCATCGATCTGCGCAGGGCTGATTACAGATGCATGGAAAATTACTGGTAGTGACCTACGGTAAATCTATGCTAATAGACCCTTTTAATTTTTTTTCAGGTTGTGTAACAGTGCGGCTTTGTCGTATATATAGTTCCTACCTAGATCTGAATCTGAATTAAAGAATAAATAGGGGTTTGCTATGCATCGTCTTCGATCAGATATTTGCAGAAATGTGGAGATATATGAATCAAGGATTCAAGGGTATACAGTGGTTTCTTACTTGTTTCCTCTCTAGGATTTCCGTTCTAGCTCCAAGACAAATCTATATATATTATTGGAAATAGACCTAGTTATAAAATTTATTTAGCCAAGCGATTGTTCATAATTGGAATAATTTAGTTTAACAAGTACGACTTTTGTAAAGTCATACATGGCGACAACAAACTCTAATGCGAAAATCAAAGTTGTTTACGTGGCTTCTTCATTAAAAAAAGATAATTTTAACAAAAAGGTAACCTAGTACAATGAACTAGGGAGACAAGCAATACTGTTTTTTAAGTCTACTACCTCTGTTTAAAGGAATTTTTCCTATGTAATTATATGGGCAAAATCTCTTACACATTGGTTGTACCAGAAACAATTCAACACCTATTTTTTTATTGTTATATTGCTCGTGTTGTTTGGAGATGTGTTTTTTCCTTCAATATTGCCCCTCGAGACATCAAATATTTTTTTGCTAATTAGCTTAAGGGAGTGCTTAGACGTATGAAAAATGATCTTATTTGAGGATAGTACATTATATTGGTCAATTTTGACATTGTCATAATGATAAAGTTTTTATAACAAAAAATAACTAATCTTGTGCATGTTATTTTTTTGAGCTAGCTCCAATATTAATCTATGATGTTACTACAAGAGAAATAAGAAATATGGTACTATACCTAATCATACTATATTTAGCCAATGTTCTTTTATTTTATTGATGTAACTTATTATTAGAATCTTTGTGTTTCTTTTCTTCTTTCAGCTATTTTTTCTTTCTAAGGGGTAGATGGGGATTTGTCCCACTCCACCCTTTGGATTTTTATTAGATCAAAAGGTTGTTGGTTGTATGTCTTATGGCACAGGCTATCGGGGATGTAAAACATTACTAAGTATGTAATTGTAGCCCATTTATATAACAAATTACCCATATGATTAATAAATTAAGCATTAGTGAAAATAATCCTTTTGTTGCTGTCTAGGCAAATATGATGGTTACCTATGAGATATTTGGTTGTTTAATTTGGAAGAGAAAGAGGAGAAAACGAGGGGGAGAACTTTTTACTACTTACTCCCTCTGTTCAAAATAAATTAATACTACGCTTTATAAAAGTCAGCAGAGGTAGTATTACTTCAAAGCACGCCTGGGGCTCATCTTATGGACGTTCTCTATAAGCTAGTATCAATTGTGAAGCACTAAAAGGCTTTTTTTTTTTAACAGAGACAGAGCCCTCTCCCATTTCCATTATGAGAAACGGCAAATTCAGCTACAGGTTCAACAGAAAAGGAAAGAAAAAAAATACAGCAGGGGAGTCTGAGCTCTAGTGCCATCCCACCAGGTCAGCTCCACCTGCAGACACTACCACTACAGACTAGATCAAGTTCATCAGCTGCGACAATCACAACTCAGGAAACTCAAATCAAGGTATCAGGAGCCTGAAGCCAGAACAAAATCAGCGATCCAAGTCAAGCACTAAAGCTACAATAACTCTCCTCTCTTTTCAGAACTTATTCTTATCAACGTCTTTCAAACGGATATAACCAAAATGACGCATTATTTTGAAGCAAGTTAATAAGAAATCACCGTGCGTATCCTAGTTTAATGACTTACAAGTCACAACCTAAAGAATGATGGAAAACTGGAAAATCTTAACACCTAAAATATTTTTGGCGAACACTTCATTCAAAAAAAATTGGCAAACATTGTGAAGTGACACTTTTTAATAAGACATACCACCAAATCAAATAATTTAGTGCCTACATATTTAGCAAGAACAGGGAAAATGAATAGGTGAATTCGGCGCACCTCTGAAGCCTGGAAAGCTGCAGATGACTAATGCAATGATCGATCAAGCGTATATACAACTCTCCTCTTCTCTGTAAAGCTATACTACAAGCAGACTATCCAAATCATATTTAAAAAAAGAGAGTACCAAAATCGATTGAAGTTAAAGGCTGCGTACATCCTATCATCAGCAAGTATATATGAAAGTAGGGGTGAACAAGAAAAGCTCGAGGCTTATCGGCTTGTAACAAAACTCATGTTAGGTTAAACTCATAGTCGAGTCGAATTAGACTTTTAGTTCATACGAGATAGATAGTGAGCTACTCGTTTAGCTCATTAGTATAAAAAATAAGCATCGGTCTCATTATTACATTATTTAAGGAGTTATTTATTAGTTAATATTTATTATTACATTAATATATAATAAAAATGATAAAATCTAGATGATTTAAATAATATATAGGTTGTTAACAAGTCTAACGAGATTGAAAAGTTAGCTCGCGAGCCCAATCAAGCTAAACTTTAAACTTTAGTTTGTTAAGATCAACAAGCAGAACTAAGCTGATTTGTTAAGTAAAGGAGGCTAAACAAATCAAGCCTTAATAAGTCGAGCTATATCGTTATCTATCCCTGATGGGCGCTGTTGACTGCGCGCGCGGGCACTGACTACGACGGCGAACAAGAATTGAAGCTGGAGCTTAGCTGATCGATCGACAAATCAAAGCCCAAAACACGGGGCCGAGCCTACGCACGTCGCAGTGCTCTAGGGTTGCTCCGCAGCTGTTATATAGGACGCCGACACGACACAGATCCTCCCTGCCGTATCGCCCTGCATGCCATCAGGATCAGCGGGAGACCTGGCTTTAATTTATTTATGTCATCCACGTCCCTCGTCCCTCCATCTCATGTGTTCCCCATCAGGCAAGTAGGCCACTACCCAGGAGATTAGGGTTTCTTTTTTACTTTTACATTTCGAAATATGGAAAGAAATTTCAGCACGCGGAGACCAAGACTTTGGAAGTTTCAAACAAAACTAGCAGTGCAATATAATATTTTGCACGGAGTTAGATTCAAAAGTATAATATAATTGGATTTGATATATATAACTCCAGGCTTCTAAAGCTATATATACAGTCGTAATTTGCATATAGATTTTAAAAAAGAATTGAATTTAATATACAATTTCTATTTCCACACATTCGATTGTAAATTGTATTTGTATAAAATATATAGATTTTGAAAGAATATAATTTGATATACAATTCCATTTTTCCATACAAATATGTATGCAATCTTTCTATACCGTTATGATCTAAATATACAATAATCTAATAATAATATATATTATTATTTTTCTTTTTTTTAAAATAATGTGGAAATATCTAGGTCTCTGGTATGAATTCAGGAGCTTTGTTTTTAGCAATTTGATAATATAATAGACTTCTGTTGAATTTGTTCAAAGTTTTGCTAAATTCAATTAAACTAAAATTCTTTGGCTAGAGTCCAGAATTGTGAAATTTGGAAATTTCACATTGTCCACCCAAAATTTTGAAAATTTCATTCTGAAACTGTGAACCTGTAACCATGCACATAAAAGTAAAGGAATGATAAATTGAGTCAAGAGAGCAAAGGTGTGCACCTTGATTATGAAGATCAATTCGATCCATCAATCAAATAAACAAGAAGAAAAGGTGTCTACCTAGCTGGAGATACGTAGCGCGCGTCTGCCACTGTTCAAGCACATGATGGCCGGCCGCAAAGATACTGTCACTATGGTTTGGTATATTTTTCTATCAGTCCCGCATCCTACTCATACCACTAATTTTTTGACAGGTTTACTTAATTCGAAAAAAAAATTAGAATATTGCTGTCTGCTTCGCTCGAACTCATAAAAAATAAACCAATAATGACATGTACAAACCCTATTTTTCCATCATCCTTCAAGCTGTTACTGCCGCTCTCAACTCTCTCCCATCCCCATCACACTAGATACCACTAGGCACTGTCTTGCACTATCATCAACTTCATCCGGCCGTCACCACTCATCTACGATTGACAACAAATGTCCGTTATCCCCTCCCCCAGTGGTGCCAACCACCATGAGCCACTGGGCACCACGCCTTCTCTCTATGTCATTGATAGTATCGACTATCCCCTCTTCTAGTGTTGTCGGTCACCATGAGCTCGAGGGCTTTAGATCCAAACACCTCGAACTTAGAGGCCATAGATCTAGCTATCTCGAGTTTGAGTGCTCCAGATCCAACAACTCCTAGCTTTGGCGGCACCAGATCTGGCCTTGAGGTGAGTGGGTGGTGCCTCTAACTCCTCTGCACACACATGTGCTGCCATCCCACACAACCTCGTCAACCTGCATTGTTGTCTGCCTTCGAGGTCGATTACCCATGGATAGAGTGGGCGTCGGCTACCCCCTTCCTTCTCATCCTTGGTAGCCACCTCTTTATCGGCGATGGTCGACTCACCAATCCTGATGCTTGCACCAAGGTCATCATCCATCTTAAAGGTGAGCTTCTGCATTATCCACATACTTTGTCATCCTATTTTCCTTGGCTAATTTGTTGTCTATAACTAGTTGTACTAATGTGCCCACGTACGTTTAAGTTAGGTTAGTGTTCAGCACAAGTCCATTACCAGTTACTTTGCTTTGCTTATAGCTGATGGGTTGGGATGGGATCTATATCTGAATTGAAGTGGTTTGGAGTGGAAGGGGAATACAATGTAATGGTGATACATTTGCTTGACCTTTTAAGTATTGTGAACTTATTTAACTACCGCAACATCAATTTATATTTTAAACTAGTGTTTATATATGCTTGCTGATCAGGTGTTGAGTATCTTATTATACAGCTAGAAATGAATTCGTGATTGTGCATGTGTAATTCTTTTTTGCATGCAAGTATAACATGACTTTGTATTTTATATAGATCGCCATAGTATAGTATGCACACAAGTGGATTCCTTCATCATGATTTTAAGCTAGACAAGGCCATTCCCAGATTGGTCTACATTATTTGATTCAGTCCATAATATAAATTTAATTATCTTCTCTTAGCCCTAGAGTGTAATATTCATTCTACGTCTAAATAATCTGTATATTCTTTCAGCCTTGTAAGACAATTATGCCAGAATCAACTGACTTCCTCTCTCAGACTAATGTTCTGTACCTAATGCCATGAGAGAAAGTTCCATTAATTGCGGTAAAGTGATCTATCTGAATCTGTTGTCAAATACAATAAATTGATGTGCATGATCTAAACTGATTCTTTTATAACTGGTTTGCATATTCTATTCATTCCCCTTGCAGGGTACATGTCCACAGGATACACCACAACAACAGAGAAAACCAAAATTTAGCAAAATCTTAGCTAGAGATCAAGTGCCACATTTCAAATATATTGCTCATAGCCCTTATGGTATCTACGAGGTTCTCTGCTTGAGTCCTATTATCACTAGATTTCCTATGTACTGTATATGTTTACTTAACTTATGATATGACCTAATAGTTATTTCAAATACTTTTTCAGTACAATATAACTCTTTTGAAGAGATTATATGTAATGATAGCTCTAAGCATTGGTTTTTAATCTCCTTGTGTGTTTAACAGGTTCACATGCTCATATATATAGTCCATTATTATGCACATCTAAGCCCTTGTCCGTCTTTCATTTGTAGAAGTATATGGTGATTGAAATTGAGGGATTCCATCATTGTTTGCTAGATGATTTTATCTTTAAAGATAAAATATGAACATTTGTAAGTGTATATGCGAACCATTAAATTGTAACATCAACTAGTAATAGTTAGAATGCCTTTACCACTTGTTAGCTATTTTTTTATAGGGGTTGTAATTAGGATAGACACAAACTTGAAACTGTAAGTTATGTTCTCATTGAAGTTAATGTATCTGTGCACTATAAATTATACAATGGATGTTTGATAGTTGACCAAGTGGTGTAAATATGTATATAGGGTTATAATCACGAGCGTAACGACCAATGAATTGAGTTGATGTATTAATTTGAATTGCATGTATTTTTTTATTTTTTAAGGCTTGAAAGGCAATTTTTTCTGATGGTGAACACTGATAGAAAAACTAACCGTATATGATTATTTCTGACGGTTACACATTAGTTTAACGTCTTAAACCTGACGTGAGCATAATTTTTCTATGTTGTATCAACAGAAATAGCCGTAAGAAATTATTTTTCTATAGATAAAACCCACATAAAATTGAATTTTTTTGTGATCCTTTTTTTCTATCCGTCTGCTCATAGAAAAATAATTTCTAAAGATAATATATATTTTTCTAATAGTTTTGCGCGTACAGCTTTGCTCTAAGTCTGAGTGGCTGAGGTCGCAACACGACCCCATGGACGACGTGCCGGTGGCGATCGAGGCATGCTGCTAATAACGCGCTAGTAGTCATTGATCGATCGTAGGCCGAAGCCCATACGCATCTGTACAAGTCTTGTCGATCCATTCAGTAATCAGTAGTAGTAGTACTGCATGCATCCAGGGGCGAATGGCCGGCTATCGCTAGCTTGCTTAGCTACCTCCGTCCATTATGCACTTCAAATTTATTCTAATATATAAGAGATTTTATAATACTAAAATATTATTTTATTTCTTTTATACTATATTATTTTTTAATCATCATATTTTATAATAGTTTTTTTAACCTTTCATCTTTTGTATTATTTTATTCTTCGTTGAATGTCTTGTAATTTTACTACTTAATTTTTATTGAAAAAATATATAATTTCTTATATTATATGGCAGAAGAAGTTGCTTTCCATATGTGTGTGAGACAATGACCGACGTGCACGTACTGACGTACATTGCATATAAACAATTTGCCTAGCGCGATACATCAGAAAGGGCACAGTACATTGGCGGCAACGTACGGGAATTACCCAATCAAATCAAGGACGACTAAAGGAAGCCCTACGACGACCTAACTTCATTGAGTAGGGCTAGCTAGCGACTTACTCGCTCCATCAACGAATAAAAGATAGCTATGTTAGAAGAAATTAAGGTTAAGGAAAGAATACTTTCAGTTTCAGATTGATTAAATGAGTGATCGATGATTTAAAGATAGGAGAATGGCTGGGGTAATTCAAATTAGAAGAAATTTAAAATAAAAAGAAATTAAAATAAGAAGAAGCAACTACTCCCCCATCAACAAATATAAGCATTTTTTATTTAATAAAATTAAGGTTAAAGAAAAAAGTATTCCTCTCATTATATAGTAAGGGATCTATGGTTGCGAGTAAGAGAATAATTGTGGTAAATTAAGAAGAAAAGAAATTTAAATAAAAGGTGATTATGTAATAAGCAAACACTACTAGAAAAAATAGTTTTTACACGTGGTCAGATTTCGGTGGACGGCCCAACTCTAGAGCTATGTAAAAATCGTCATTATTACGTGTGGTAAATAATAGTTTTTCAAAGGGGGTGTATACTAAAATCGATTTCATAGTAGTAAGAACGAATCTTTTGTCCGCAGCTTATATTTGTACACAGACAAAGTATACTGATTGATCATGCGATCGTCATCACATGCATTAATTGTAGGTATGACAGGGGTACGTGTTGTGGTGTACGTACGTGAATGCGGTAGTACTGTGTGTGGGCGCATCCTTTCGTCCATTATTTTTGGGTTAGCTATCTGTAAACTTAATTTTTTTTCTTTTTCTATTGAAAAATAACTCAGGTGATCTATTAATTCATGCATCTCCATGCTCCAGCTAGTTAGCCCCATAGATCTATCACCTGTCACGATGGATATTGATTTTCTTCAAGTGCATTCGTGCTAGCTACATATGTCTCGTCAGTTCAAGGAAACACAAATTCTGAGCTATATATGTAGTATCATGCACGTATCCAACTTTATATCCCTCTCCCAGACACTCAGATCGATGACTCACGCTCACACTAAAGACTAGACACCTTTTGTCATTATTGGCAGGCAAGAAAGAAATATATCATGTATGAGATGATTTGCCTTTGAATCGCTCGCTAGATTATTTGATTATTTCCCCATCTTTGATCATATGACTCAATGCGTGTTTGGGAATCCTTTATTTTGTCACTTTACTTCAGAAAGGGGCATTTGAGATTTTAATTAACTTTGTAGTAGTTTTTAAACAACGTGTGTGTGTGTATAGTCCGACAGTATAAAAGTAATTTGAAACAAAAGTTATCCCTTAGTACTCTATTTGAAATATTTTTCTCATATGATCATATTTTAAAGTTAGGATTGACATTTTATCCATAAATTTTGACAGCCAAAATTCAATTTTGGAGACTCATTGTGTCCATTAAGTACATATGGTTAACAAATCAATGGGGAATTCTTGTTAATTTTTTAAAATCTTATAAATTATATTTACAAAAATTAAAGACAGAGATCAAGGGGAACTACGTCCCCGGTACATCATCAAGAAAGATAGAACATACAGACCAACACCATCCATACAAAAGGTCAAGCCGACTGGACTGAGGAAACTTATTAAATAGTTTATGTTTGAAAGGTTCATATATATTGAATAATGAACTTGATGAAATTAATTTTAGTTAGTAAGATATGTAATGATAAAACAGGACTTGATTCTCATGTATATAATATGTAGAATTTTCCAACTTAATTCACATGATTGATACATATGCCCAAATAATTTCATTCACCACGCAAGTCTTCTTTTGGGAATATGTTTTTATCAAAGTATTATTTTACAATGTGTAAGGCATATATTGATTTTATTTACCTAGCTTAATTTGCAAACCTATATAGCTATAATAGTAGCTATGGATCTTATAGATTGAAGTTCCAACAAATGTACTTTTGCAAACATATTCTTTTATGAATGGGGCTGACAGAATATTGGACGGCTAGCCATGCTCAAATATGTATTTAAAATAAGTTTCAGGGAACGAGTGAGGTTACTATATAAAATAAAATAAAATGATTATATGTCGGGTCAATTATATTGCGTTAGGAATTAATTGATTTGTCAATAATTTTCCTCTACATGCATGAGTTGTATACATTATGCATGAATAAATATAAATAGCTTCATTATTGTTGTTAATGATTAATAACACATTATTATATACATAATTTATTTTAAAAAAATTAAGTATATCTATAGTAGTTTAAAGTATACACGGCACAAATTAACTCAAATCAAAAGAAGTATAACATTTGAGATGATGCATTAGTTTAACACTATATATTTAATTATCAGGGACTCATCGATTAGCTAATCACACAACGTTGTTTTAACATGATTACATGCTAAACACTCCAAACACAAGAAATATGTGAAAAGTTACTTCAAATTTTGTGGAACATTAGGTCACTGTGACAAAATAATTTGCCATTTTATTTATATTTACAGAAAATAATTTGGCTCAAGCTAGTTGCCTAATTGAGCTTGCTCAATGTGCAGAAAATAAAACAAAACAACTATATGTGGTTTCAATCTTTATTCTTTCCTTTGAATATAACTGGAAATATGATGATTAAGTATAAAATAACACGAAGATATTCTAAATAGCAACTCCTTTGTCCTATATATCTGATGTAATTCCAATATGCTTGAAAAGACTAAATTCGTATGCATATAGCAGTAAATTGGAGGATATGCATAGTTTGTCATTGAAATTTCTTTGCCCTGATGTTAAGATTTGCCTTTTTATTCTAAATTTCTTTGATATATATTGGCAGAAAAACCCAGAGTTTGAACAATGAAGTTATTAATCCCAAGGTTGTGAAGAGTAGTGAATTTTAAAAATTCTTACCTTACATATTCAAGTTAAATTAATATATGTGATTTTTCTCTTCTTTCCCTTATATATAGTGACGGATTTTCAGTTCATGGAAGGAAACAAGACTCATTTGCCTATAAACCTCACAACCCACAAGAAGCATAGTTTCCAATTTGTTGTCCATGTTTTTATCACTTGTATACTTCAAGTACTGTTTCTCTTACCTGAAATACATGTACCATGCTGTCACGTCATCCTTTTGAACCAAACCTTGGATCATTTAACTAAACGATTATCTGCACTCAATCTGCTGTCATCTCGTGAGATCCGTATGCAGTCAACAGAACCAGTCAACTCTCTAGCTAGCTAATTAACCATATGAAAAATTGGCGTCTTCAAGAAAAAAAAAGTTTACTAATCTCTCCTAATTGAAAACATGAAACGAATCGAGCCAAATCTTACAAGCTTAGAAAGAGCAAAGCGATTAGTCGATAGTAGTACTAGTACACATGCAAATTAACAACTAGAGTGCTGAAATGCTGGGCAGAGTAGCAGATCAAGACCTAATCAATTATGCTGCTTAGCTAGCTACTTGAGAAACCATGCAAGCTGAAACTAATATTGCATACCGTCCAAGAAATCACCGTCATCGTCGTAGTCGCCGTCGTCGTCTCCTTCTCCTCCGGTCTTGCTCATCATCTCGGCGAGCTCGTAGTAGTACTCCCCGAGCACCGGGGCCGGCACGAGGCGGCCGAGCTCACAGCCGAGCTCTATGGGCACTGCTCTACCACCTCTTACCCTCACCTTGTCTGCATCTCCTCCTCCTTTCTCTGATCCAGCGCCGGCAGCCTCCCTGATGGCCGTGTGATCGCCGCGCTCCGCTGACGTCGGGGACGACATGCGGGTGTCGCCACCGGCGACGTCGTGGCGCTGGGAGGAGGAGGACTCGGCGAGGCGGTCGATGGCCGGCTTGGACTGGGTGAGCAGCCAGTCCACCGTCTTGCTGGCCTTGTCGAAGCCGAGCTGGTCCTGCAGCGCGAAGAAGTCGCGGGCGACGTCGAGGGACAGCCGCATCCGGCGGTCGCGGACGCCCTGCGCCGTCCAGATCTTGCTGTGCCGGTCCGTCCTGAACGGCCTCTTCCGCGCTCTGCCATGGCCGCCGCCGCCGCAGGGACGGTTTCTTGGCGCCGGGACCGCCGCCGCGGCCGGAACAGCAGGATCCGGCCGCGGCGGCCTGAGAACGGCCTCCAGCGTCTCGGAGTTGAACTGGCCGTGGCCGGAGAAGAAGTGGTCGTAGTGCTGGTGGTGGTGGTGCTGCTGATCCAGATGCTCCCCTGGCTGCATGATGATGGGGAAGACGGCGCCGGTAGGGTTTGGCTGCGGGGCTTCTTGGGAGATGCAGAAATGGTGAGGGTTAGGCCAGTAAGGTAACATTTGTGTAGCACTACTTGCACACTTATACTAGCTTCCTACTGAGAGTGAGATCTAGTTCTAAAATTACTGTTGCAGCCAGCCACTAGCTTCTTCTTCCTCTCGATCTCGTCTTCTGCTCTTCCTCTCTTAACATGAGAGAACTAGCTACTAGTAGTAGTACTACTAGTCAGGTGATGATGAGATCTCGAGATCAAGATGGTGATGTGTGCATCAAAGCTTAAGGGGGAAAGAAAAGGCGAGAGAGAAGAGGGGAGAAAAGGTTGGAGAAGAAGGTGAAAGGAAAGGGGCACAGGAAGCTGAAAGATGAGTGAGTGAGCTTGCTTTAGGTAGCGAGATGGATATTCCTCTCGAGACTATATCTCTCGTTTCTTTTCTTGTATGTCATATAAGTTATTAAAAATTGATAAAATAAATTAATATAAAATATATCACTTTAGAAATACGTATTTAAATTTAACTTCTATAAATTATATAAAAACAATAAATTAAGCTAAAGATATTGATATGTTATTTTTTTAATTTATAGAAGCTGGATTTAAAATAATATATTTATAGAGTGATATGTCTAATATTAATCTATCTTATTATTTTTTAAAATTTTTTATAGACACTATCTCTCTACGAGGGTGATGGATACAATTTCCCGTATTACTAGACACCTTCTCTCTATGACTCTGTGACTGTGTGTGTAGATGTTGGGTTTGTAGTTTTTGGCAGTGAATTTTGCGTCCGATAGATCATTATTGAGGAGTAATGGCCCGAGTCGACGCCGGACAACCAACTGTTGCGTCACTGCAGCTTAGTTGGGGTTACAAGCGACGAGAGAGCTATAGAGTATACTATACCAGCTAGCAGCTGCTGGTAGCTGGTGTGTGTTGGTGTGTTCGTAGTATGGAGAGTTAGGAATGGAATGATGAAGGCATTATTGTGATCGACCGAGGGCTACAGTGATGCGTTGCTGGGACACGTGGTCATGCAGGCGTGGACGTATACATGCTGGGTCTTTCTCTTGCAGTTACATGAATATGCACTTGAAAGTGTACGTACATACGTCTATACAATTCACCAGGGATTTAAGAAGATTTAAGTATATGTCACACATTCGAACAATGTAGTATTACATCCATCTACTACTGTAGAACAGTCTATATTAGTGCCACCCCTATCAGTTGAACTAAATCTGACACTGATAAGGGCTCTACGCCCCCCAACTAGCGTGCGTCTAAAGAAACCCGGCACTGATTCATCACTATCGATTCGAAATAAAACCCTACATTAATATGATTAGTATTGTTTTTTTTTAAAATCCAACATCGATGGACCAAACATTATTACCAGATAGAGAGAAAAAAAGGTCTCCAAAAGCAGGAGGCTAGGAGACAACGAGCCAAGTGAAAAAAAAAAGTCTTTCAATGCCGAAATTTGGTAAGCCTACTAACAGATTCGGTTAAGAATCAAAAAACAATAAGCTTATAAAAAGAGACCGATTGATAGATGGAGAGGCCAATCAGGTTGATAGAAATGTCGATGGTTTCAGATAAAAAAGAGCCGATTAAACAGATGAAGATGGATTCGGTTCAATTGAAAATAAAAAATTATCCAGATAATATCGAATCTACGAAGTAATTGTGAAAACCATGATAAAGTGGTCTTATATCTATAAGATGTCTATTGTAATTAGGCAAGAGTAATTAATTTTGTTATCTTCTTATAGATAGTTTCCTTTTTTGTTTATGAAATAATATCTAGAGGTTGTTTGTATCTATCTCGGACTTATGTTACATCTTGGGATATTGTAAGATATCTCTCGATCAATACAGCTTTGGTGCATCACCACCTTCTTTTAGGTTTTTTTCGACAGGTTCTGACTTTTGACATGGGGTTGCATCGGTTAAATCTGATCTCCGGTGAAGGGGTAAGTCCCGCTATTATCTTGGTATATTTGCTTTATTTAAGGTTACATCGGTTAAGTCCAACCTCTTAGTCTGATTAGATATATCACATCACGTTTGCGTAGGATCTATCGGCTTATTGAGTTTCTTTTATCATCATCAATCTCGTGCTGTATCGGTTAGGTCCAACCTTCTAAACTGCTGTTAATAAATTGAGTCTAAGTCAGTGGGTTTTTATTAAACGTTTTATTAGAGTTGCTAGCCGATGAGTTACCTCTATACTAGGGTTCAAGCTTAATGTATCAATTTTTCAGCCGATATATATAGATTGTTCACGATTAATCTACTAATGATTGATCTGGTTTTATTAAATCTAATCTTATACTATCTTGGTTAGGTTCGATCTATCAAGATTATTTTTTAATAAAGCTATCATTATGATCTAGTAGGTTTATTTCTCTCATCAGCTAAGCTAGCCTATGAGTTTACTTGTTTATATCATATTTATATGATCGTATTGAACCATTAGCCGATGTGTAAATAAGTTATCTTCTTATCATGTTTATATGCTTGCATCGGACTCATAGCCGATTTATACTATCAGCACGATTAATCTAGTTTTAGCTATTAGGTTTAGCCTTATACTGTCTCGGTTTGGTCTGATCTATCTAGTTTGGTTTTAACAGTATGATCATTGATAGTTACTAGGTCCCGTCTCTTCGAAAAAACGGATTTTGTTTTTATTGCTTATCATCTATTTTATTTAGACCATCATTAGTTCTATAGTTGGTGTATCTATAATTATATTTCTTCTTATTTGCCTATGTCATCATCTGTTTTCTAACCGATGTATAAGTGCTTCAATTTCTATCGGCAACCAGCTGATAATAGGAGTCCGTATCGGCCTATCGGTCGACTGGATCGTTGATCTAATTTTTTTATCTCCTTATTAATTACAGTATCAAATTGACTGGCATGTCTGTGAACCTTAAATTAAGGACCTGTACTGGAACTAAGTAGATCTCCTAGGTCTTCTCGTGTTTAAGCACATCAAACTAAACTTCTATCAGTGAACACGCTTTTGGCACACCAAGTCGGACCGATTTGGCTTGAACAATCTCACACTCTCTCACTTGATCCCTAGGTCCCAATTCTCTCACTCGTTTTCTCCCTTCTCAGCCTCTCTCCCTCGCTCTCCCCATCTTATCTTGATCTCTCCATGATGACACTAATGCCGCTTCTCCTCCCTGCCTCCGAGCTTTCTCCTTGGTGGCACTTGCTCCTCCTCACCACCTCTGAGATCTCTTCTAGCAGGTGCCCGCTCCATCTCACCACCTCCTCGCTAGATCTAATCATCTGGAGGTCAGGGGCCACTAGATTTAGCTACCTGGAGGTTGGGGGTCTCTAAATCCAGACTACCTCCAACCTCACAACCATGGATCTATCCGTTGCCGATGTTGTCCTCAACGTCCACACCAAGGAAAAGCCATCCATCGCCTCTAACGTGCTCTATGGCTGGTGCAATGCAGTTGGAAGGAGATGACGGTGGCGGTGGCTCCACTAGGATGTTGAGTTTGATCTGTTAGAACATGTAATGCCTAGATATGGTGGAAGATCTTGATTTGTGATGTTGAACAAGATGTTCTTGATCTATAATGTGATTAGCTTGTACTTGATCGATGTTGTACTCATTGTTATTCTTGATGTGTGCATGATCTTGTGTTCTCATTGTTAATCTGCAATGTGGATGGGGAAATTACATATGGGCTATGAATCTTGAGGGGCTGCTCGAAGCATCAATTCGATTTGAGCCGATGCTTTGAGACAGCCTCCCTTTTTTTTTTACTTAGGGGGAATACATTGGTCATTAGTGTCAAAAGTTTAGTACCGGCTTGATTTTCGGCACTGACAAGGGGTTACGAAATCCACATTGAAATCATTTTTGGTTGATCTTAAAAGCATGACTTCCTAAAATATGTGCAATTAAATGTCAAAATCTTAAGTTCTTAAAATATATCAGGATAAAAAAATGTGAAAAATATATTAGCATATTTGTCATAAAAACTCTTACATACATTAATATTTTAACATTTATATAAATATATAGTTTTAAATAATGATGATAACAACAACAACAACAACAATACATATTGTATTATTAGAGATTGTAACGATATCCAAACTAACATCCTTTTGAGAATGGATGTAGTATTAAATATAATGTATTTTTTAGTATCTCAACACTATTGAGATATACACCAAAAGATAAGCCAAATATACTCAAAAGTATGATATCAATATGATATTTTTAGGTATAGTTCCTCAAGAGCAACAACAAAAGTTCTTTATATATGCTATAAATAAATAGGTTATGTAGTCATAAATGCCGTATTCTTTGTTATATAATCCCTCCATAAAAAATATAAGCTTTTTTAAGAGAGATTAAGGTAATGGGAAAAGACTATGATGCCCCATTAGTTAGTTGAAGAGTGGAAGAGTGGTAGGGTAAAATTGAGTGAAAATTGAATAAGAGAATACTAGATGGGCCACAGGAAGTAGTACTTTAGAAATATAGCTATAATTTAAAATAAATTTTGAGAGCTAGAAGCAATTATATTATATTATATAGTAGGAAGGAGTAATAGACTAAAAGACATGCAAGATATGTGTAGTATGTATACTATAGTTTGTAATAATTGGAACATAATTTGTTGGCTTACAACTAATAGTCTGATGCATAATAATCAAGTGTGGTCTGTAAATACTTGAATTGTGGATATAATATTTTCAGATTTGAAACACAGCTCTCAAAATTTTTATTGACAAAATCAAATTAATTAATTATGCTTAACACGGAGTGGGGGGCTCGGGATGGACGGAAGTCTCATTTATGCTGGTAGTGTCGGATTTAGGTGAACCGACCGTAACATATTTGTGGTCATGTGTAGTAGTGCAAGTGACAGAATAAACTGATTGTGCTTTGAAGTGTTGATCTCACCTCTTAAATTAATTTCTTTCTAATAAGGTATTTTATTTCCAACCCTTGGTCTCATCATGTCGTTCGGTGAGACGATATTAAGCTAGCCACATATACAATATGTAGCTTCCAGTGTGATTGTATGCCACCGCAAATCCCGGTACGTACGCAGTTCATATATTTGCATGCATGTCCAAGCTGTAGTACGTACTAAAAGGTCCAGCCTGGTACTTTCCTAGATATATAGATATATGACCACAGGCATTCATGTGACATTATTTTTTAATTTCTTCCTACGACGCACTGCACTGCCCCTGCAAGCATGCCTGCAAAACGCTAAACAGGTAGCTGCATGCATGTAATAGTTGAAAATGGCAGGTGCGCAGAAACCAGTTATTCATTTTCTACAAGAAAATAATATGCTACGCACTTTTAAAATTTATTATTTTATACAAAACAAGATAGATTAATAGATCATATTAAATAAGAACATAAATTACAACCTGTTGTGTTATAAGAAAGAGATACATAAAACCTTCCAACACAAAACAAATAGGCTCAGCTTTCTGAAACATTGCACGTAAGAGATGTCACAGTATATGAATAAGCATGGGCTGTCCTATTTGTTTCTCAAGGAGATCATTAAGCCGGTATCACTGAACAAAGTTGATAACCATGGAATCTCAAGTCTGTGTCGTCGATTAGATCATCGGTAACTCGATGGACAAGTCTCCACTAATCTACATTGAGGACTTCACCAACGCAATACCGAACTTTCAAAAAAAATGGGAAAAAAAGGGAAAATGTTTTAATCGCTCGAGTGAGCATCCTTTCATTTCTTACATGTCACTTAAATTATTATAAAATTTTTTAAAGCAAATTAATAAAATAGATTAATATAAGACATATCACTTTACAAATATGCAAGTTTAAATTTGACTTGTATAAGTTGTAACAAAAATAATAAAATATAATTGTTAACTAGTTTTAGTTTTATTTGTTTTTTAAAACTTGTATAAATCTATCTTTTCTTTTTTATAATTTTTTATGACCATTTAGATGTTATACAAGAAACGAGTGGATGTTGCTCGAGGGATGAAAGTGCATCTCCAGAAAAAAAAATTCAAAAGAAGACCCTAAACAAATCTAACTCCATAAATACCATGGTATGCAAACCATAAACTAGCTAATATATTTAAACCTCTAAAGATTTCATTAGAAAAAAAATAACTATAAACTTAATAAACTTAATAGAGCATATCAAGAGATGAGTCCCTCCCCCTTATAACCACCGAGAACTCTGAAGGTAGAGAAGGAGGGACCTAGAGGGTGGTGGCCATGAAGGCTGAGTTGCACGGCAACATTTTCATGAGCCTCTTTAGTGACGAACTTTTGCCCGATGTTTAATCTTATTTTTCAATTTATTGTTAGATAGTCGATCTAACTATACAAATTTAAGAATCTTAAGTACTATAAGACCATCAAACTCAGGGTCGTCTCTAGATTTTTAAGGCCCAGTGTGCAATGCAAAGTGAGGTCCTAAAGTTGAAAATTTCATATAACCAAACCATACTTCCACTTAATTATACAACTTTAGTACATCATATACATGTTATTTCTTACAATATTATTGCTAAAAGAATAAAGTTAATAAACTAACCTCATGTATTATTTCACAGTTTCACTTCACATTCATGTAATAGGTTAAGATGGACTTTTCCTATAATTAAATTTAGAACTGATGTAAATGAATTAGAATTTGGGGCCCATTTTTTGGGGGCCCTGTGCGGTCGGCCACCTCGTCCCCCCCTAATGGACAGCCCTAACCAAACTCCTTATCCACTTCCAAGCTTCTATCCCATGTGCCTATGCCACGGCTTTGCCTACCAACGTTGCCTCATCACTAGTGGGCCCCATACCTGCACGTTATCTACCCTTCTCATCATACTCTTTCTTAGAATTCTTCACCCCTCCCCCATCTTCTTCTCATCTAGTGCTTCAACTCAACTTTTCAATTTTTCATCAACGCCGATCACTATGCATGCTCATCAAATCTCATTTATCCCATCCTCCTCAAAATCTAACCACTAGGGGATCTGCGACCTCATCACCCTTATGCAGTGGTGGAGCTTCAGTATTAATTCTGGGCAAGGCTAATGTGTGAAAGTGTTTAAAACATGGGCTATTATGCAATTATGTTTTACACTAAAGGATATATAGAACTGAAGGACTCCATTGTAAGTTCTGTAGGGAGAGGAGGAGGGCATAACCCTATTTGATTCCAATAAGCTCCGGCTCTGTCTCATACGTAGGGATGAGCGTAGGCTGATCTACGGGTAATCCTTACCTACCTTGGTTAAGGCCTATTGTACCCATGAGTCATCCCTACTCGTAGGGCTTGTTGAAGTTGTATGGGTGCTAGAGATGAAAGAGATAAGGGGCATAAATATTAAAGCAACTCAGTTGAATGTTCAACTGTTAATTTGTAAATTTCCTCCGGTCATTTTCTCACGAGTGATAGTTAATTAGAACATGTTGAAAGGTAGAGCATGGTATAGTCTCCTAGAAACTACACATTATTTAGATACTGTTCCTTTAAAAAAAGTTAAAACAACAAAAACTCTATCCATTAACGAATAAAAATATTTTTTTATTACTCTTATTTTCTTTTCATTCTTTTTCTCGTCCTCATGCAGCATAAATTCCTTTTATAGAGGCTAATGGTCGATGTTAAGCTGATGCTAACTTAACATCGTTTTTTTCATCTCCTCTCTTCTCTCTTACATTAAGCTTAGCAAGACTAAATGCCCCCATGGTCCGTAGCCTAATATACACGCTACTTTCAACGCCGGATTCGATGGACCGCGCGTAATTTCCAAGTGAGATTTGGATCGCTGACATCGATCGATTGACGGCATGCATGCAGGCGCCCTATATTATTGTACACGTCGTCGCATCGATCTATATGCAGTTCGCCCCGGTCGGCTGGCCAGGGGAGATCGAAAGGACAACTCGGCCGGCGGCGGCGGCGGCCTTGTGCTGCATGCATGCTCGATCAGCTCTCGCGCGCGGTTCATGTGGGGCCCACGCGAGCTATGCCCGGGCGGCCAGGTGGTTCATGGCGTTGGACCGGTGTGGCCTGCAGCAGGTGCAGGTGTGCAGCTGGTCACGCATGCATGCAGACGGCTGGCCGGTCATGCATGAGAGAGAGAGAGAGAGGGAGGGAGATCAGCTCGGTGGAGATCGAGACCAAGATCGGTCGTCGATGACATGGCCGTACACTGCGCCCATTTGACGGCCGCGCGCGGCCGGGGCCTCCCCGGAGATTCTAGACGTCCGCTGCATGGCCTCCGACCAACACAATTGTTTATGTATATTCACTTTGGGTGTTGCTGTAGATTGGATCTTATCTATCTCTGCTCTCTCTCGTCGTCGTGAACTCGCTGTCATCTTCTGCATGCGTCCCTAGCTCATCAGCTGTGTATATCTAGTTTCAGTGCACATATATATGTGCATCATATTCGATCCATATATAGCTCGTGTACACTAGCACTAGGTACCTAGCACCTAGCTAACATAACCGCTTCAAATTAATGTGAATCGTCCTGCGAATACGTACTGCACGCATACTAATAAAACAAAACACATATATGACCGTAAAAATGTCTTTAATACCCGATCCAAACCTATAGGATCATTAGTATCACCAATCGATACTAGTTATAATGTTTAAATATTTTCGGTGAGCGTGCACGATCCTTATGACTAAAGGTTCCTTTTAAATCATTATTTTTTTAGCACGATAAATTTATAAATAGATAGTAACTTGATATTAATTTTGGAGGAGTACAAGTGATGCGCTGAAAAAAATTTTGTGAATTTTTTTATTTCACTTATCAAGGGCTTTAAAGGTTATTAACTCCATCCTTTTAAGATATTGTATTTATAGCTATATATATCTCATCTTTTAAAAATATATAAGAAACATATAAAAAAAGGTTAAAAAAGAGGAAAGAAAAGAAGATTATAGAAAAAAGGAGGAAAAAGAATAGTAAATTAGGTAAAAGAAAAATTAGTGCATGTCTTAATATAAAAAATACATGACATCTAAAATTAATACGATTATGGGCTAATAGTAAAAGAACGAAAAATATGATATGTACGGAAAAAAAGGGAAATAAGAAAAAATAGAGGAAAAAAATATAAAGGGTTAGGAAAAATAGGAAAAAGAAGGCATAGTGTTAATATTAAAAATATAGGAAATCTAACTGTAATAACAATATATTGTATTTGATATTTTTACAAGAAGCTCTATCGATTCGTGGCGCTATCGGCATAGGAGAGGCGTAGCCATATTTGTCCATATATTTTTTTAGATTCTATCGATCGAAGTGCTTTATACAAATGTTAGCAACACGCTTTATCTACTCATCTTTTGAAGTTAGGACATTTAAAATTATTAATTTTTTAAAGTAATTATTTACTTGTAATGTAGATGAATTGACAATGGATGTACAACATGGACCGACGGTCGAAGTAGTTCATTGATAGTGTGCATTATTTCTTAGGGTGGTTGATGCCCATAAGCTTAAGGATTTCATATGTTGTCTATGAAAAACTACAAGAACCAAAATGAGTACTCTTCCTCAGAAATTCTTCATAGCCATTTATTACACTCGGGATTCATGCCTAACTATAATTGTTGGAACAAGCACGGAGAGAGAGGGGTTGCAATGGAATAGGATGAAGAAGATAACAACATTCTCCACTGGGCTCAATATGATGGCTTTGCAGATACTACAATAAGTGAGGCGGAAGGAGTGGTTGCAGAAGATGACAGTGCAGATGATCTTGGTCTGATGTTGCATGATAGAAAGAAAGTTAGAGAAAGTGAAAAGGAGCTAAAGAAAATGGAGCGTATATTAGTGGACCACAAAATGTTGTTGTACCCAGATTGTAAATAGGGGCACAAAAAGTTGGATACCACACTGGAATTATTGAAACTCGAAGAGAATATTCTTCTAGAGGGTAACGAATTGCACGTAACAACATACGAAGCAAAATAGGTAGTCTGCCCTCTAGGACTGAAAGTCGAGAAGATATATGCATGTCCCAATAATTGTATCCTCTATCACGGTGAGGAGTATAAGACCTTGGATGCATGCCCAGTTTGTAAGGTGTTGTGATATAAGATCAAATAAGATGATTCCGGTGATGTTGAGGGACAACCTTTGAAGAGACCTTGCTAAAGTCATGTGGTATTTTCTTATAATATTACATGTGAAGAGATTGTTCAGAACAAAGCGCATGCTAAAATGATGCGCTGGCACGTAAAAGAATATAAATAAGGCGCGATGTTGAGACACCCCACCATGGGTCCTAGTCACGAAAACTTGACAGAATATTTCTAGACTTCGAAAATGATACAAGAAACATAAGGTTTGGTTTAAGTATGGATATTATGAATCCTTTTGGGGATATGAGCAGTAGTCATAAAACTTGACCTATGATCCTATGTATGTATGACCTTCCTTATTTGTTGTGCATGAAATAGAAGTACATCATGATGATGGTGCTTATTCAAGGCCCTAAGCAACCTGGTAACGATATTGATGTATACTTAAGACCACTGATTGAAGAATTACTACTATTGTGAAACAAAATAGGTGTCTCTGTGTGGAATGAGGACAAACAGAGAAATTTAATCTACAATCATTGTTGTTTATAACCATCAAAGATTGGCTTACACTAGACAACATATCAGGTCTAACAAACAAGAGGTATAGGACATGTACCCACTGTTTAGATGAAGCTAATTATATGTATTTGAAACACTATAGCAAGGTTGTGTACATGGGCCATTATCGATTTCTTGTTGCCAATCACCCTGTATGAAAGAAAGGCAAGCATTTCAAAGGGAAGGTTGACCACTGTACTAAGTCTATACACCGTAACGGGGAAAACTATATTGGTTATGGTGAAAGATTTATAAGTAGTATTTGGAAAAGGATCTAGCAGCCAACCTATCCTAAGTAAAGATGGTCATGCGATGATGTAGAAGAAGAAGTCTGTTTATTAAGAATTATCTTATTTGAAAGTCTTAGAGGTCCGTAATGCAATCGATGTGATGCACCTCACTAAGAACCTTTATGTGAACCTGTTAGGCTTCCTAGGTATATATGGAAAGTTTAAAGATACACTTAAAGTACAGCAGGATCTGAAACATATGAAACAATGTGAAGACCTTTATCTGAAAAGAAGACAGAAAGGAAGCTATTACTTAAGTCCTACTAGCTATACTCTCAGCAAGGAAGAGAAGGAAAACATGCTCGAATGCTTGGATAGCATCAAGGTCCCATTCGAATACTCATCAATTACAAAGGAATAATAAACATGAAAGAGAAGAAATTCACAAACCTAAAGTCTCATGACTGCCACATATTGATGACACAATTGCTTCTTGTTGTACTTAAGAATATTCTTCATATTAATGTCTAGACAATAATAATAAAGCTTTGTGCATTTCTCAACTCAATTTCGTAGAATGTCATCGATCTAGACAATTTAACAAGCCTACAAACTATCATGGTCCAATGTCTTGTTAGGTTTTAGATGATGTTTCCACCATCCTTCTTCAATATCATGACGCATCTTCTGGCTCACCTTGTCAAAGAGATCGGTATTCTCAATCCTCTGTACCTACATAGTATGTTCTCTTTTGAGAGGTACATGGGCATCCTAATGAAGTACGTTCATAATCGTTCTCATCCAGAAGTATGTGTCGCCCAAGGTTATGTAACAGAGGAGGTCATTAAGTTTTGTATAGACTTTATTGATGACCTTAGTCCAATCGGGTTCCTCGAATCAAGCCACGAGGGGAGACTAAGGGAAATGGCACACTTGGAAGAAAACCAATAATGACCGTAGACAATGATTTATTCCGTAGAGCACATTTCACGATTTTGTAATAATTTTCGTTTGTGGTTCCATACATCAAAGAGCACATGACAATTGTGTGCTCCAAAAACATGGGGAAGTTCGCTGCCTGGATTACACCTTATCACATTGATACTTTCATCGCTTAGTTGCGAGGACATCTCATAGGTAACGGGACGATTGATGAATAACTAGCCTGGTTGGTGAGAGGACTATCTTGCTCAATCTTGACATTCCAAGGATACAAGATAAATGGGTATATATTTTACATAAGAGCCCAAGGCAAAAAGAGCACCGACCAAAATAATGTTGTTTGTATAGATGCCATAAACAACAATGGGACAAATAAAACATACTATGGTTTTATTGAGGAGATATGGGAACTCAAGTATTGTCCTTTAAAGGTCTCTCTATTTCGGTGTCGATGGGTGAGGTTGACTGGTGGAGGCATAATGGTTGATGAGCATAGGATGACAACATTTGACCTTAACAAGATTAGGTACTCAGATGAACCATTTATCCTAGCCAATGATGTGACTCAAGTTTTCTATATGAAGGACATGTCTAGCAAACCAAAGAAGGGGATATGTAAGCAAATGAGTAAAGTGCTTGATGAGCCAAAGTGCCTCATGGTTCTTCTAGGAAAAAGGAAAATCATCAGAGTTGAGTCCAAGACAGATGAAGATTACGATCAGTTTAACGGGCAACCTCTGTTCACATTGGCGATTGACCCGAGCCATGGAACACTCCATACTTATGCCGTAATCATAGCTAAGGGACATTCATAAAGAAAAAGTTCGTTGTCTCTACCATCACTTCGTGATATTGAATGTATATCAGCTACATGTATTATGTTTTTTTTAATATTTACAACCTACCATTTTTACTATAATATTTAACAAATAGAGTACACTGTTATGCATATTATATCAGCCAACTTTTCTAACAATAACAAATCTTGTAATAACAACACTGATATGAGTCATTGCATCTCATCACACTATATTTCAAACTTTTTAAAATTAATTATCATAGTTTTATTTTTTAAAAAAATATTTATCCTATATTTATTGTTTTTAAAATTAATTATCCAAATTTTACAGTTTATGATATTATTTTCCACATTTTTTTTGTTTTCAAATTATTTTTCACACTTTTCCTATTTTTAAAATTGTTTACCATATTTTAACTACTTTAAAATCTTTTATATCTATTGTACAAAACAACCGGTACTAAATATATTTTGGTTGAGGAGAAAAACTCCTTAGTATTGGTTGTTAAAAAGTACTAAACAAAGTATCTTTAGTCTCAGTTGTTAATACCAATCGAAACTAAAAATATTTTGGTCGAACGAAAATACTCTTTAGTACTGGTTGTTAAGAACAACACATACTAATTAATTCATCTTTATTCCTGGTTGTTAATATAAACATGGACTAAACAATCTTTAGTACCGGCTGTTATTGACAACCAGTAATGGTATATATAGACTATCCCCTCGTCTTCTCTGATTTAAGTCCTCATATTGTGTTAATCTTCTCGTTCTTCTCATTCGTCACTATCAACGATATTGTTGTTGTCCTTCATGCCGATGCCATCCACACTGACCCCGTTGCGTGCCTATCTTCCCATCGATGACACCACCCTCCACGCTGCCACCATCCCCATCTACACCGTCAATGTCGCTACGCACCAGCGCACCAACAACGTCGCCACATGTTGACTCCATCACCGTTCCCATCCATACCACCGCAATTGCCTTTCCAATTGACACCAGCGTCGTGATCCGTGCCGATGCCAACACCGAACATCGTTCATGCCACACCGGCCTCTCCCACCAAATTATATAAATGAACATATTATTTGTATACATATACATTCCTCTTATATGTTTTTTATATATGAGTTATTTTTATATATGCCTATTAATTGTATTTGTATACATAAATTATTTTTGTAGTCGTTAAAATTTGTAGCAAATTTTATGGCAAATGAATTGTTTTTATATATTCGTATCATACGTTTTTTATGCGTGAACTGTTTTTATATATTCCTATTATTTGTATTCATATACTTGAATGGCTTTTATACATCTCAAAAATCGCAGCAAATTTTGTGCTACATGAATTTTTTATATATATTTGTCTTACTTTTTTATACATGGACTATTTTTATATATCCCTATTATTTGTATTTGTATACATGAATTTATATTCATGAATAGCCTCTCCCACCGCTCGATCAAACATGGAGTGTATGTTGGAATTGAAATATCACACTTATGGAGTATATGTACATTGTCGAACTATTTTTTCATCAGGAAGGAGAAGAAAGAAAAAAATTATATCAATAAAAATGTAAATAAAAAATATAAGTTTGAACATATAATCCCACGTGTAATGTATAATAATGTATATTTCCTGGATTATCCTATTAGTTAAGATGGGAGAGTCAGATGACAAAATGTTCATCTTAGACCAGATTGCACATGGTAGTAGTCAGCACTACCAGGACGACGAGGTTGAGGATTGTAGTTAATACTTTAATAAGGAAGCCACCGAAGGTGAGGAGGATCCTAATAATGAGTGAGGATATGAGGAGGACAATGACAAGGGGGAAGGTTGGATCAAAGAAGGAACAAGGGCAATGAGGTGCCACGAGAAAGTTGGAAGGAAGGTATATTATAACTGAAGTGAAAGAAGATAGCAAACCAGTTGATCCGATCTCCACTGTAAGGAAGTTCGTGTCTCAGTGTGGTCATATCGTGAGGGATCATGTGCCAATCAGCATAAAAAATGACGGTCCACAAGGGCGGGTGATCAAAACATACTCCCACAGTCATAGAAGGGCATGTTGTGGACAACCTACTACAGAACTTCACTCTTGATGTCCCTAAGGCAGAACAACTTAAAATAAAGGAGTGAGCTCTCAAGAATATGGCCACATAATTTTAAACATTCAAGAAGAATCTGCACAAAAACTATATCCTAAAGGGTTGAAGTTTGAATTTCAATGTGTACCCGAAGCTAAGGGACCACTGGAACGCATTTGTCGAATACAAGTCGTCCGAGGAAAGTAGAAAGAAGGTGGCGTAGAACAAAGCCAATGCCACATAGAAATAATATTTTCATAAGCTAGGGTCAGACGGTTATAACAAGCGGATTGCCAAATGGCAGAAGATGGAAGATGCTTTGAAAGCAAGAGGTATTGTTCTGGCCATAGTCGACTAGCCTGAACAATCAAAGCACTGGTACTATGCTCATGGTGGCACGTTTAGTACAGATAATGGTTCCCTCATCTTTATCCCAGAAATATGATACATAGCACACCATCTCGTGGATGCCCTAGAGTACTCTTCCTAGGGTACATTCAAGTTTGATAGAGAGAAGGACGAGCTCACAATGGCTCTGTAGAATCCCAAGCACCTAGGACGGATGCACGGAAAAGGCGTGGTCCCATGGAAGTATAGGTTCTATGAGTACAACGACTTGTACAAGAGTCACAAGAGAAATAAGTCCGAGTAGGATGTCAAGGTTCGAATGTTGAAGCAGTAGATCTTGGAGACCAATCAAAGAATGACCAAACATGTGAAAAGGTAGGTTATGCTAGCACTTAGCAAGACCCAGTTACAAACATAAACTAATCCAAACATCCTATTTAGCCCCTCAGGCCATCGAAGCAGCTACGCTTCTATAGAGCAAGTAGCCGATCAGATCAACAAAGCTATAGTGCCACCACTGGTTAACAAACTACGCTAGTGGATGAAATCATGTAGCGAACACCATGTGAGCTGCATATTTCCTTTAAGAATCTATCCATCAAGGTATGCTTGTAGTTTGCACCTCTCATTTTATTGTTTGTTATATGTCATAAATATATAGTAATTAACTTCATTTCTCATAAAGGTGGTGTATGGCATGGCCATAAAAGTGGAGTAAGGCTAGACAATTCACTGCATACCGATTTCAGCTAGCTACTCAAAGGTCAAGGTGGAGCAAGTCTGCGAAGGCTATAAGGATCTCAAGCTCAACTTCTCCAGAGGTGATGGGGAGAGGACACCAGGGGAGCCCTCCTATTGCATCATCTTATGGTGCAAGCACTACATCGTGCATCTCGAGCGAGTGGTGGCATCGATTCCTACTGAAGGTCCCCCGTCATCTCATCCCCAACATCAGTCTCCACTGCCATAGTCTGCTAGTATGGGCAAGAAACTGACCCTATCTCCACATCAAAAAAGGTCACGCTCACCTCCTCCCGTGCCATCAAGATATCAACAAAAGAAGAAACAATCATTAGGCGAGTTGAAGAAATATGTACCAAAGAAAAGATTGTACGATATGACTGATGAGGAGACTAGAGTAGTCTAGGCAGGTGAAGGAGCACTTCAAGCGGTGAAGTCTACAGAAAAATACTCTAATAGACCTAGCAACAAGGACATTTTTTAGAAAATGAGTGAACCAATGAAGAAGAAGATCTTATCGAACTACAAACGCTCTCTCATCAAGTCCTATCAGAAGATGAAAAGAGAGCAGTCCAGTGTTCTTCCCTAGCTTGAACAACAAGAATAACAAGCGATTGACCCGATACTATCTGAATGGGAATCAATCTATATTAGTTTATAAAAGATACAAGTCTCACAAAATATCAACTATTGGAGGTGGCCTCTCACAAAATATCAACTATTGGAGGTGGCCCCTATCGAGAAGGTATCACAAGCTACTATCAAGCCTAGATTTAAGCTCGGTAAACTACTTATCAGGCCAGAGCTAGTCAAGACCCTACCAACACAGATGTACTGATTTTATAGTTGGTACATGGAATAGTTGAGAAAAGGTAGGGCCATGTTCGCTACTCGGATTAAAGATTGTGACTATTTCTGTAGGAAGTTTGAGATATGGGTGATCTTCAAGGACATCTACAAAGTATATTATCAAAATGTCCTTGACCTCTCTCTTGTCAATTGCTAGGTTCTGTAAGTATCGTTTTATTCCTTACCTTAGTCCATTTATATGTATCATCGCTCCATTTATCGTGTGCGGACCATCTTACTTTCTTTTATGTGATGTAGAATAGAGATTTAAAGATGACATATGGTAAGATACTTTAAGGTGGGTTTTATGGACTCCGTGGTTATTAACGAGAAGACTATAAAGGAATTTCTACAGAAACAGAGATGAACATTCGCAAATTCCTAATGCAGCAACATTATAGAATACTTTTGCCTTACAACTTTTAAGTTAGATTTTACTGCCTTTTGTATCATTTTACTTCTCGTAGACATAAAATGTTATGTCTATTAATTAATAGAATGTGTAAATTTTACTTGCTGCTACTTGTGATAGATGTTGCTAAAAGCAGAATCCATATCCTCGACTCCTCAGGAAAACCAATGGAGGATTTTAAAAAAATCATAGAATTGATAAATAAGTAATGCCATATATTGCATTGTAATTATATATGCTTTTATTATAATTATGTGTACCAAATAACATTATCGTTTTTAATTGTAGGGCGTAGCCATAATTCCGTAAAGAGATGTGTGGTCCATTTAAGGAACATTCGATTTTCTGGTATGTACACAAACAAAAAATATATATATCATTTATTGTATAATACAAATATTTCATAGCTTTATTTTTTTTTTGGTGTTTAAGACATGAAAACAAAAACAACTTATGCAGCTACTATGTTTGTGAATTCATTCACAGTCGTGCACAAAGCATTAATACTAACAGAGATATCCAAGTACGTAATTACTATTCATACGTAAGAACTTCTCTTAGCGGATTAAATAAGGGTTATTTTAAAACAACTCATAGGATTTATTATGGGTGAGATCATTAATCCGTTAGTTGAATTTCATGATGATGGGTACGTTATTCGGCAATGAGAAAAATTCTCTTAGCTTTATATATTTATAATATATTAATTGCATATATTTAATTTCAATTAGACATAAGTAATACCGATAATTATATAATATATATATATAGCAGTAAACATAGCAAACAAGTAATAAGTAAGAAGTAGTATAGAAGAAAAAAATCTAACCAACCTATAGTACAGGAAAAAAATGTTACGTGATCAACTTGGTTACTAAGATAGGTTATTAGTATCGGTTAATTAAGCTGTACTAATAATATCCATTGGATTAAGTGTACTGGTTACAAACCGGTACTAGGTTACGAATTAGTGCTAAAAATCATTTATCTAATAATAATATCACTACTAGAGAATAGCTCTTAAATCAATAATAAAAATGCATATTAAGTCAAAAATATATATATGAGAGCGTGCGATTAGAACCTAAGATGTCTCACCTCCGCCCTCACGTGTGTTAGCAACTCAGCTATACCGCACTTCTATGTTTTTTTTAAATTTATACTGGAGAAATTTTTAATACCAATTAATAAAATCAACCGATACAGTTGCTACAAACTAATATTAACAAGCTTTAGTACCGGTTGATTTTCACAATCAATACTAAAGATGTTTGTAACCGATACCAAAGTATGTTTAGGTTTCTTAATCTAGCCAGGGGTGAATAAAGCCCATTTTCGTAGCAGTGTACGTATGTATAAATACGCATGTGCCTCGTGCGATCGATTGCATGCATGATGATGATGATGGTATATGTAGATAAGTAGCACAATATAGCTACAACAAGCAGCAAACAGCAAAGATATATAGATGCTTGATGATAACAACGTCGATTCGACGATGTATATATAGTACTCTCTCCATCTAAAGTCTCCTATCTTTTTTTTCACCAAGACGAAGAAGAAATTAATTTCTCTGATTTATACTTCGTATGCAACAAACTTTTCTGCATTCATGCAATATGGTTGGAGGATGGTTGCACGGGTTTCGATCAAATGAAAAGACACTCTCTGTATTTAAGGCTTGGATGTATTATTTTTTCAAGGGATCAAGCCCCCATTTCCATTAATATAAATGTATGAACTACAGAGTTCTGAAACTACAGGATACTTCACTCCATTTTTTCTTATGGGCTTTCCTGCAGCTACAGGGAGGCGCCATCGCACCAACCCTACCCCTGTAGAACCCCCAAACAAAGCAAAAGTTGAAATTACAAAGAACAGCCAACGTTCAGGATCTGTTGTCGACAACTTCCAGCAGCAGACCCACTCCAGAAAGTCTTCTCACGCTAGTTCTGAAGAAACCTGAAGATCAGCTCAGCCTCTTCAGATTTGTCTTCCATCCAAACTGCGAGTTGAAAACTTCATTTATTACTTGCTTTAGCAACTGAATTCCCCACAGCAAACTTTCTCGCCTTTCCTCCGAAGTCTGCAATACAGCCCATGATGACATCCTAAAGCAAGCATAGTGTAAGATTTCAGTAGGGTCAGTAGTTTGGTTAAATTCTCGAGAGAGGACTCGAGATGATCAATCCTAAAATGATAAGAGAAGAATCCACTCTTCTCCAACAAATAAACTATCAAACTCCCAACAAGTTGAATTAATTTAATTAATATATTATATTAGCAATCTGTTTTTCCATAACATTTTTCCGTAACAAAACTAATTAACTATTAACTAAATAAACTATTCCAATGAAAGAAAGTGTTTTTTGATAGTTACAGAATTATCGTATTTCTTTGACTCGAATACCAAAAGAAAGAAACAAAGAAAGTAAACAAACGCATTTCCTGTAAAGTCAAATTGAGATCTCTTTGCTTTTACTTGTTCTTTCTTTTACCTAAAAGCAGCAACTCCAAATCAAAATTGAGTTAAGTCTTGGATGTATGGAGACTATAAATATGAACATCTCATTTGGAAAAATCATAAAATGTGTAAGACTTTTGGATGGAGGGAGTACTAGCTAGTGACCTTTCGGCCGGGTTGGTTGCTTCTCGGCCTTGTCTTTCCGTTTCTGCATGCCGCCATTGCTGGCTTCTTCAACCTCTCGCCACTCGCACCCAAACGTTAGAGCTCGCTAGCAGCTGCTGCCTCTCCTAGCTGCCTAATAAGACCAGAGAGAGACTACTAGCTAGCTATACATCTTCATCTCTCGTCCACATAATCTCGCAGCCTGCAACAAACATTCGTAAAGCATATGATGCATGCGTATGAACAATATACGCACCATACCATGTATGCATGCATATATATGCAGCTAGCGCCTCAAAGCTAGCAGAAGTGTGTGGACAAAATCATCAGACAAAAAAGTGGCTAATATGACGCATGCGTTCATGCGTGCCTACGTGTACGTGCGGCCACCAGTGTGCACACGTGCCACCATCGATGATCCATCAATTTTGATACCGATCATGGATGAACTGTCCGTCTTTTCTCAGCAGTCTAATCTTTTCAATTGAGTTAGCTATTCTATTCAACCTAAAATAAAATCATCTTTGCCTCCATTTGCTTATCCTAAAATAAGTTAATTTTTAAGTAATCATTACATTAGAATTTATAAAAATAAAAGACAAATACATTAGAACTAGATAACGTAAGAGATAAATATATTAAAATTTAATAAAGTAAAAGGTATTCTGTTTTTTTATTTTTTATTGATATGTATGAGATGCATGAATAATAAATTTATTTTAGAAGGAAGGTAGTAGTTGTTAAGGACATGGAACATATATAGAATATGTATATAGAAACATACATTTGTGTATAAACTAGGACTTGATTAATTAGGATTATTTAGGAAGTGAAAAGTACGGAAATTACCAAATGGATGTGTATTTGGCCGGAGCCTACTTTATAGACCCGTTGGTTTCTACATTTAGGATGAAAATAAAGTAAGCTCTTAAATCAAGAAAATGAGAAAATTATTAGCGTATAATTAATTAAATTTTAATTATTATAAATTTAAAATAGATTTAATTAATATTTTAAAGTAACTTGTACCATTTAACTGTTTTAGAAAACTGCTAATGAAAACTAAGATAAAATCTATTTCTACCACCTCTTAATTTGTGACCTTCTGCTCGATCTCCACCTTCGGTCACACGCCTGCCAGCTGCTGCCTGCAGTTTGATCTCGAAATTAAAATGGCTGGTTCATCTAACAGCTGGTTAATTAAACAAGGGTACTTCTGCTGAGGAGTTCATGATAGCTGGTCTTCATTTTCCCTTTAAACAAGATGCGAGGATATACCACGTATCTAGGATATGTAGAACTTACCATCAACTCTACGAAACTCTTATATATATTGAAGTTTTCTTCAGCCCATGTAAACTATAGCCACTCGTATATAAAGACAAACATCATTTCTAGATGGAAATTTTCAGCTCAGTGATCCTCTCCGATATGATCCACTCATGGGCAACACACGGTGATCGAGGACGTACGTCTTGTAGCTTTCGCATTTTTCGCTTGATATAATGTGAAATCGTAACTACATGCGATGCATCGCCTCTGCGACGATGCAATGTAGCAAATGAAGTGCACGATCTCGTTCTCTGAATCCGCCGTCGACGCGTCCTCAGAAATGGGAGGAATCGATATATATATATAGACACACACACACACCTGTCGTCTATAAGCAAATCTGGTGACTATGCTTTTTCATCCGCCACGCCTGGACGATTTGGGCATTTTTCTCCGACACAAACTGTCGAAATGTTAGGTGTTGATCACCGGATCTGTTTGGCAGCTAGGTGATGACGGGCTTTATAATTTTTCCTTTCGTTTGGATAAGATCTACAGGATCAAATAGTCCAGACATAATAAATCGATAGCCTCTAAAAGATTCCTAATTTGATCGTAGGTTTCTATTATTGTTGATAGGAAACGCGAGTTAATTAAGAGAAACATAGAAGCAGATCTTCTGGCGCGCACATTTACGTCTTTTATTTTCAAATAGATGATGTTCATAGGATACATATAGTCAAACATCAAAATCATAAATCATCAATATATACAAAACATTAAGGTTTAATTTAAAAACGGTGGTAAGGGATTTACCATAGATAGTTATATTTTTAACAATTTTTATAAACGTATAGTTAGACAGCAACGATGGAACATACATTGACTATCAAACGTTAAGTAAAAAAAGTATGGAGCATTTTATGATCAATGTGGATATTTATGAAGACTGTTGATTAAAGTAAAATTGTTTATTGCACTGTGCACATGTTCTGGAGCGACATTTGCTGATGATTGGAGGAACTTCCGCATCGGAGAAAATAACACCACATTTGTGTCAACTGTCAAACAAGATGAGCAACAGTCCAGGAGTGAAGGCTGATTAGATCATTCACCTTTCCTTGTCGGTCGCCAATGGGGCTCACCACAAATGTATTAATCAGATTTGACTCGGAAAAGATAGGAGTTTGACTTTTCAGACGAGATTGTCAAGCTTGACACAGTGCAGAAGCAGCAGATTAGATTTAGGATATCCTAGCCAGATTAATTAATTAATTCGAGAATAATATATATCCACGGACTGGGGCATCTTGAGAATATTTTCCTAAAACAAATCTCTCTTGCCGAAACAAAAATAGACGTGTGGCTGAGTGCTCAGCAAAGCAGATCAGTCCCCAGGTTGCTGCCAAAATTCTTGCCGTCAATTCTGCATATGATCGATTACACAAAGGGGTAGCGAAATGGCAAAAGCAAGGTCTAGAGCAATGAAGAAAGCAGGCCTACATACATGAAAGCAACATGGATAAGGACAAAAAAAGATTGAGGAAAATGGGATGACATCTTGTGTCACCCGGAGCATGCATGTACCTGGCAACTTCTTGGCAAGAATTTTGCACCATGTATAGATGTATTGGATTGGATGTCCATGTGATGTGAGGCAGCAGGCCCTCCACAAGTAGATCATTGCAGGCCACAGGGCATGGTAAATCATAGCAACGTGACCAAGAAACGAAAGGCTGTAGCCACAAATGTTTGACTTAGTCACCTGAATCCTAGTACGGCAAATGTGATCTTTCCAGTATATACAGCATAAAAGTGCATATATGGTGTATTGACATGCGCAGCTGATAGTTGCCCTCATCATTTGACTAGACCAGGAGAAACATCATGCTAGCACCTAATCCTTGGAGATACAATTGAGCAGATAAGAGCATATTGTCCTTTTTCTAAGTACCCGCACTGATGCGGATTTAGAACATGTGGTCTCTGAGTTGCTCAAATTTGTATACCCATGAATCAAAAAACTGGAACAAACTGAGGTTTTGCTTCTTTCTCGAATTCTGATGAACAATAGCTATCTGAAGTGCCATCTGAACAAGATTGATTAACTGTGCCCTCAGTTGGTAAGATTCCTTATATTGGAAACCAAACGTCCGAACTACTAGCAGATTGTGCCTCAGAATTCAATGATTTAAATGGCTTTTCATGTTGGCCCTATATGTGAGAAAAGATTCCAAGAACTCACACGCTTCCTTTGTGTCATATCACTCAGGGTTATGTGCGGGTTAGCAGGCAAGCCTTCTGATTTTCTTGTAACCCATTCTGACATAAAAGACTTATTCTAGCATTCATTTGAATTCCATAACCAAAACCATTTGTCTTCCTCTGTGTGGTCATCTTCGCTGGCTTGAGAAGTAGGTAACATAAATTCCTAGAACTGCGGTACACATGTGAGCATCTAGACTGTATCACTTACTGAATCAGCTGAACTCACTGCATCACAAACAGGTAGCTTGCTCTCAATATTCACTCAACAAATTGGGCATGACCGGCATCAGAGCACGTTCTGCAGGGCCAACAAAAAGAACTTAAGAATGCCACTTGCAGTTAAACAAAAACACATCCAACATGTAGCAACCAGCAAGAATATATAAATATATACCTCGCAAGCTTCAGACAACATTACATGTGAAACATAAATGAAACAGTGATTGCCAAAGAAGCTTACTCGCAAAGAACATAATGGCGGCATGGAAGCAGAGCTATGCAAATGTCTCTCTCGAAGCATATCCGGCATAGGATCTGTTCCTGTATTTATATAGAAAAAGGTTCTTGTTAGAATTAATTGTAAATCTGAAAAGCATACTAACTCTTTTTTGGATGAGATTTAACAGCCTCATGATAATGATAATGATTCAACTATTAAAAGAATAAATTCCAAATTGCTATACTGGAAATAATAGCATGTAGGTGCACAACACAAACAAATCAGCCGACAGCCTTATGTTATCACTCTACTAAAATTTGACATTGTAGAATGCTTTATCTGAGAATGGAAACGAGTAGTACATTTTTTAGCTTATCACACTGCTGTTGACTAAGCTTCGCCATTTTGGTTTGCTCTCCCAAAGCTAATTGAAGTCTCTGTACCTGAAAGTGCAAGTGGTTAATTAGCCCAATGGAAATAAGGAATTGTTACTCAGTGTACACATCAAAACAACCTCTTTGACAAGAACGTTCTTTGGCATCTCTTTTACCATCTCTGGTGGATACCTGCAAAAGGTACTATACCTGCATGGATAACAAGAAAAAGCGATGAAAGAATTCAGCTACCCTGGAAGCATTTGCAGTGCATCCAATGTAATTGGCATATCTTGTTGATGACCTGAGTGATTACCTATCTTAATGTTTCAAAAGCTAAAGCATAACTTGTTAATAAACTACATACTTTTAAATGCAAATGCAAAAAAAAGGGTTTTTTTCCTGTTAATGAAGAAAGCATTAAAAATAGTTTTGCAACTCTGGAAGGTCAACATCACTGTATTTTACCTAAAAACTAGTTTTAGTTTTGTAGTCTTTCTATATTTTGGAGCAGTTGACGTTACTTGGGATCTCCCATATTTGATTAGTGGGGATCTACATTATAAGTTCTTCTAAACTTTAATCTTGCCATTTTTTCTCTTCGATCTCCTAGACAGACCACCTGTTTCCCCACGATGTTGTCTCCTGGAATATTCTACCCCACTTCCCTACCAAACAAAGAAAGAAACACAAAAACCAATATGGCAAAATAGATGTTAGCATGATGTTTTTAGTTGATAGTTTACTCCACGTGTCCATATAGCATTAAACACAAACATCTTATGTTCTCTAGCTATTCAGAGCATGCTCCACGATGAGATCCTTTGTGCAGTCCCAAGGAGAACTATGGTCCTCGAAAGCAGCCAATTGTGTACCCTACTAGCCTAGAGAGTTATCAGCAACCTGGGCATGAGTCCCGGAGTTGGGGGATTGTTATTCAGCAGAGCATGGTTGGGATCTGCAATTCATCACCACAATGACTTTTGGCTAGCCAGAGCAAGCTGATAGTTACTTTCCTAACCTTGAAAAATTTTGGTAGGCTCAGTTTCAAAAACCTACATTTTTAGTAGTAACAACAGCATTCTAGAAACAAGAAAATCATCTGTAAACAAAGAATACAGATACTGTCATGATGCATGCAAACAAGATGCAATCAGGGAAAATTACAAAGAGCATACCCAGTATTATTTGCATAGAATAAATGAACTTGCTACTCTTTGTTATGTTCATCGATAGAGCACCAACTGATGAGCCTGCCCAGCAATAAAATTATCAAACGAGAATTCCATGTCCAACTTTTATGGATTGTAATAGATGTGCAATTGGCATGAGCCCTGAACTAATAAAGTGATACTGGATAGCAACTAAAACCTTGAACCATGTTGCATCATCATAAACAACTCATCAATCTTTGACGAGAGAGAAATATATCCATTGGTAATCTTTTTAGCTCATAATTTTGTAACAAGCCTTTTGAAGAATATCCAAATAGCAAAAGATACAGCAGTACCTTGAAGCAAAAGTATAGGTAAGAAAACAGCTCGGAGTTGGAAAATTTTTGCATTAGATGGAGTGCCCTGCAAAAGATACAGATGAGATAATGGCCGGTTAGACTAAAAGCTGTGAATTAATGATACTCCCTCCATCCCAAAATAGAGTAACTTCACCTACTCCCTCATCTCAACCAATCACAACCATCTCTCATTTAATCTCTATATTTACTTTCTCATATCAACCAATCACAATCATCCCTCAAAGTCCACCTACTTTCTTAATCTCCGTGCAAAACTCTAGAAATCCTTATATTTTGGGATGGGAGTATATCAACACAGAAACAATCAACAATCATATCAGCAGTTGTAGTAATTAGGTGACTACAAACTTGTACCCAAAACATGCATAACTCAAATTCAGAGAAATGCCGGTAGTCAGCTCATAAATATGATTCACCATGTTTTCCAAAGAAGTAAATATGAAAAACAAATTAACACATCTCAAAAGGTACATTGTACGAATATTACTATTATTGAGTTTCATGCACCAAACTATCCACTCAAAAGCTTAAGTTGACACAGAAGGATGGACAATTAACTTATATTTCACCAACAACTCTAGGCTCTTTCAAAGCCTAGATTTAGAATAGAAATGGGCTGAATTTTTTTTATTTAATTGAGCAAGCCATGATTCGATCTAGAGTCAAGATCTATGGCTTGATACTATAATGAGTGCATGCACCATCTGGTTCACCAAAGGATTAATATGGTGAAGAGTGGAAGATTCACTTATATACAACAGCTATGCCATACCACATTGGATAAAAGTTGCAAAATTTTGATTGTAATAAGCACGAAAATGGCTGGCAAAGCATGGTCTGCTAAACAATTTTGAGGGAAAGAACATTTAGAAAATGGAGTTCAACAGACTTCTAGGCGCATACGCAGAAGAACTTGAAAACTTACTATAGGAATTATCAATATAGGGCCACCGATGTCCTGCAGGTAGTTTATCTAGATCAGTACCCCTTTTGGAGTAAAATGGAACACTGTTTTTCCAGTATCAGTCTGTTCATCTAAGACAAATAACAAATTTCAGTATACCATTGGATTAAACCATCTCATGCAGACCAGAAAACCAAAGCACTGAGAAATCCTGTAAAGAAATGTCAACAAGGAATCAAAGAACTATTTCATGGGATTACAAGTGTAATTTAAAAAGGAGGGAATATTACCCAAAATTAATGAATAAATCCCACCACCCCAGAGTAACTGCATCTCCTGTGGCATATAATGTAACTTGATTACCTCTTAAATTAAAAGCTGCTACTATGATACTCTGATGCATTAATAAGAGCTTTGATTTTCTTAGTATAGGTTGGTTATGCCTGCTCATTTCTATAAACACGTGAATCCTCAAGAACTCACAGCACAGAAAATGAAAACCAGCTAATTTCATGTAATCCAAGAGAACATCATATATTATGCTAGCCACAAAATTCTGGAACAGCTCAACAAGAATAAGCTCAATAGAATTTGTATGCTTACCACACAACTTAAGAAGCATGAGTGAAGTAGCCGCTAGAAGAAATACCATGGAAATGGCAACCCAAAAGTGCTAAGAAAAATATGAAGTCATTAGTAATGACTGTATGCAGCTTAAGTTTGGATAAGATAAATCTAGTTCTCATCCGTAAAGAGCTCAAAGCAATGATGTCCCTTGGTACTATCAAATATTTTAGTATTTTAATGTAACAAGGTCTTTGTGTATTTAAAGCTCCATATAGTCATAAATTCAATTATGCAGTATAAAATTACACAATAGCAAATCAGATAGCACATTGGTGCAACTATAGATTTCTTAGATGGCTGTTAGAGGTGTGATGCTCTATGATGGCTGTTCCTTGTAGTTAGGATAAGGGTCTTCTGTTGGCTTTATTAGAGCTGTAGCTGAACTGTCTCTTGTGTGTTGCTGAACATGTAAAACTGGCAACCCGAGTTGAATACTCTGTTACCCTTTAATGCTCTAATGCTTTCTATATAAAAGCAGGGCTGTTTGGCCTATGGTCTAAAAAAATTTGCTAGTGACTAATCTTTGATATAATATTATATCTGATCAATGTGTATTGATAGGGTATCCCTTGAATTTTAAATTGCAATGAACAACAAGGTTACTTTCTGTTTTTATTTTCTAATATGCAACTTGTCCCACATGAAAACAAATAGAGAATATGGAACAAAATTGCATCTGTGGGCAGAGGTTGAAACTTCAGGGTTAAATACAGTACAACCATATTTGGCTCCAGTGCAACCATACAAAATCACCAATTATACATCTGCTGTAAAACAAAATTTGATTGGCAGTGCCGGAGCTAAAGTTCTCACTTTACATGGTTGGAAGTTAAGGAATTGCATGTGCAATGTAGTCTTAGAATTCTTACAGGAAGCCTCTCCCAAAATTGCTTCATCCATCATAGTCTCTCCGTATCCAGGCATTAGTGCACCACACATCCTAGATAGAATATATAGTATTTATTTAAAAAGTAAAAGAATAAATTTGACGATATTTACAAAAGTATACTCTATTACTAATAAACAAAAGTATAGTCCATAAACTCCCTACGGACAATATCAAAAAACATATATAAGTACCTATGCAAGTTTGCACTGAAGCACTGTAATTACCTGAAGGTGTCAACAAGAATAATGATTTCCAAAGCCAATAGTGGAAGGAGTACAAGCTTTAAATCAATAAAAGGTTCACCATGACCTGCAAATGATGAAATGAACCATTTACGTGGCAGGTGAATAACTATCAACTTTAAAGGTAGACGAACAGAGTGATTTTGCTTTTGGAGAATTCAATAAGCGTTGGATTTACCATCAATACCTTCCAGATAAACACAAAGAAGAAGCTCAAAAGCAACTAGCAATGGTGCGGCAACAATGGAATGACAGGAGGTCATCTGTGCAGTTTAATAATCGGATTAACCTTCTGCTAGTAAGGTATACAGTTCAGAATCAAAGAAGGTGTGAAAATGGGAGGCGCAGGTAATGAGAATATACACCGAGCAATAACAGAATGGAACAACCATAGAGGGGTGAATAGCATCCTGCAGGTCAAGCATTCTGTCAATCCCAACAAACAGAGAACCAAAGGTATCCCTTAGAAAATCAATGAAGTAGGCAAAAGCAATTCTTATTCAGGACCCAACTTTAGAGGACTACTTTCCACGTCGCTCAATACTATAAGTTGCATAGCCAATGATTCAAACACATACACAAAAAGAAAAAAAAGGGGAAAAACACAATTTTAGCAGGTTTTCACAGAATGAAACTCACCGGATTTGCATCCCTTTTTCAAAAATAATATTTACTACATCCATTCTCAAATGGTTGTCATGCTAAAACGCATTCAGTCAACTTTGACAACTTTGGGAAACCTCATAAGCAAGTATACAAACACAGTTCCATACCATGCTCAGGATAATGGGCAACAGCTAACAACAACCAATTACCTAAAAAGACACGACGTGCGCTGAATGCAGATTAGGATGCAATTTTCCATCAGAAGATACGCACGATGCATCTACGGCATTCTATTCTCCTCAAAACTAAGAAATGCCATCAACAAAAAGAGCAGCAATAACCACACTAGAATACGCGCGGTTTTATAACGAGCCAGCACAATCCAATTCTCCCCCCGAAAACGCCAGAACTGGCCAAACGCGAGGTCGCGGGAGCATTTCTACCGGCGGCGCAGCCAGGTGAAGCGGGGGAGAGGAGATGGGGAGGATCGGGATCGGAGGGCCGTCTTACCACCACGAGCCGCGGAAGAGGCCGTCGAGCTTGAGGGCGAGGAGCGCGGTGAAGCCGAGCAACAGCGCGTGCGCCGCCGCCTCCCGCCCCGCCCTCCACACCCGCCCCCACGTCACCGGGGAGCCCCTCCTCCCCCGCTCCGCCGCCGCTGCCGCTAGTGGCGGCTCCGGCTTCCATTGCCATCGTGTGCGCGAGCGAGCGGAGGAGATGTGAGTACTGATGTGGTGGACGTGGCCTCGCGTCCGCTCGCTTCGCCGCCCTTTCGGCTGGTTCGTGGTGATCTAGACTGCGGAGGAGAGCCATGTGGGGGCCCGTGGGCTCTCTCGCCTATCAGCATCAGGCCCACGGATAATACCTATCTTATCTGCACTCACTAATCAGTTTTTCACAAAAGAATCCTTTGAAATTCCTCCACTCCTATGAAAAGTATTAGGAAAGTATGCACCATTTTTCTTTGTTTTTCTATGAGTATTTACTCACTTCCTAGCATTATCCTGGGTTTCTGGTCTTTATTTGTTTGTGCTAAACAATAAAAGTATTATTTACTATTTGTCTTTATGAGTATTAGGTGTGTATTTGTCATCCTCAGATGTCTAGCACTCATTCGCGGACTCTCTGAATATGCATAAAATGGAGTCATATTAAGTTTAACCTGTCATGTAGAACTAGGGCACCTGTGTTGCATCCTGGAACAGCAAGAGCTTGCATCCTGAAACAACAAAAGCTGCTCACTTTCACATTGACAATACTCAGCAACAAGACATTCAAATTTCAGGATAACACTGTCCATTCATAACAATCAAAATATTTCACAAATCAAGTACAAAAATTGAAATAAAGGAATAACAAATAATCTAAAGAGTTCAAAATATATCATCTTTCCTGTTGGGAAGTGGCAGAATTTCAACAGAACGGCTAGATTCATTTCTCATCTCCATTCGTTTTCCGACAGTAGCTATAGCTAATAACAAACTTGAATTTACAAGCAAAAGGAACACAGTAAATCAAGCTAGCATGAGGCCTCATGATTTCACCATAAGCAATAATGCTCGAAATTGACACCAGTAATTTACTGGGACAGTATGATCTCTCTACAGGATACATGCCATTCAATTAAAAATTGGCTACTCATCGTACACCCTACAGATCGCACGTTTTTTCTACTGTACAGTATTTCTTACAAAATGTGACCCAGGCACAACGTAGATTCTCTGTCAACACTCTTCAAATTATCTTTGCAGAGGATTGACTTTGATCCTAATCTTCGTAGTTGTCAATGTCCGTGTAGAATCTATTGGCGTCCCCACATTTGATACCTTGGGTTCAGGAGTTCGCATTGGAGCTGGTGGCCTTGCTGACGACGTTCCTTGCGAGTCTGAAGGTTTCGCTGTATTCTTCTGTTTGGAAGAAACCCCTTCACCTTCCTTCTGCTTTTTGCCTTTTTCTTTCTCCATCCGTTTCTTCTCTTTTTTAAGCCGCTTTTTCTCCAGATACTCAGGATCATCTTTCTAATCTCGATTCCCTTTTTTATCTTTCTTGTCCTTCTTCTCTTTTGTTTCCCATCCATTGATGGGAGTCTGGAGCTTGATTTCCATCATAGCTTGTGGAAACTACTTCAAGCTGACTTTGTGGCTTGTCTTGGACTTCTTGTCCATTAACAACACGAGAGTGGTTGTTAGATAGATCACTGGCCTGGGCTATATATATATATATATACCCGATCTCCTCGTATACATTCGGAGGATTCATAGTCACTGTACACTTTCTACATGGTATTAGAGCGAGTCTAGACATCCCAGCGCACTAGCTTCTCCCTCCGACGAGCCGACCCTTTCCTTCTCGTCGTTGACGTCTTCTTCCCATCGTCGACTCTCTTTCCGGTACTCTCCTCGCTCTCTCGTCTCTATTTCTACTTCTCCCCGTCTCTCCCGCAGTCACCTTTTCTCCGCCCCACCTCCGCGCGACCAGGCGATGGTCTCGATCCGCCTTCTCGTCCCTCCTCGCACCCGTCTCCGCTCTTCCTCTTGTTTCGTGCATCTCTCCTTCTCTAATGCCGGCGCACCTCCGCGCTCGTCGTCTCCATCGGCTGGAAACCTCCCTCGGTTCTCGCCCTTTCCAACACGCTCAACGGCTCTCGGACGCGAACCTTCTCCTCTCACGTCCGAGCCAGTCCAACGTGTCCACGGACACGAATCCCTGCCTCCCGGACGCGAACATATTCTCTTCGCGTCCGACCACTCTCTGTCTTTTTCGCGTCCGCCCCACTCCTTGGCCTACATGAGTCCACGGACATGAATCTTCTCTTCACGGACGTAAATCCTCGCACGTTCGTGACCTACCCACTCTCTGACCTACCCACTCTGTCCTCACCTACTCCGCTGCCTACTCCCCATCGGCCAACCACTCATCGGCTGGCCACTCCTCATCTACTCCGCTGCCTACTCCTCATCGATTGGCCACTCCTACCTACTCCGCTGCCTACTCCCCATCGGCCAACCACTCCTCATCGGCTGACCACTCCTCACCTACTCCGCTGCCTACTCCCCATCGGCCAACCACTCCTCATCGGCTGGCCACCCCTCACCTACTTCGCTGAGCATTTCCCATCGGCTTCTCACATCCTTGATCGGCCGATCCGTCCTCTCATCGTCTTCCCCCTCCCATCGGCTTCTTTCTCCCATCGGCTCTTTGCTCCCGTTCTTCCGTCATGGCCACCGAGTCCGCCCTCAGCTCCGGCACTCTCCCAGTCGCCGAATCTGCTCCAGCCCTCGGTGCCTCAGACCACACCTCGGGCACCACTTCGCTGATCTTCTCCCCTCCCTACGCTGCTGTGAACGTGAAATCTCACGTTCCTATCTCACTTGACCTTAATGCCAATTATTCCAAGTGAGTTTTCTTCTTCAAATCCCTCCGGTCCCATATTGATGGCTCCACTCCACCTCGCCCCGATGATCCTCAGTGGGACATCGCCGAGTGCGGCGTACGCAGCTGGCTGCTCGGCTCGGTCGACGACTCTGTCCTCGACCTCGCCATAGACGATACCGACCCCACCGCCCGAGACCTCTAGGTGGCCATCGAGCGGATCTTCCTGGCCAACAAGCAGCCTCACACCATCTTCCTCCTCAACGAGTTTCACTCCATGGTACAAGGCGACTCCTCTATCTCCTTATACTGTCAACGCCTCAAAGTCAAGGCTGCTGCTCTCCGAGACGTCGGCCACCCTGTGGCCGACTCTCAACTCGTCCTCGCCCTTCTGCGAGGCCTCAATCCCCGCTTCTCCAACACCGCCGATGACATCGCCAATGTCACACCTCTTCCATCGTTCGTCCGAGCTCATGACATGCTAGTTATTAAAAAACTCCGTCTGACCAATGATGAGAAGACAGTGGCCCACACCGCTCTTCTTGCCGCAGCCGATAATGGCTACCGAGCTTCTTGCGCTGCCCCTTGCTCCCGCGGTCCTAGTGGCCATGGCTCCAGCCACAGCAACACAGACCGCACCGGGAAAGGCAAAGGCAGGACCTAGCAAGATCCAACGCCACCACGACCTAACTCGGTCCCTACCCACCCTGCCGGTCCCACGGGTCCGTGGCTCTGCTACAACCCCTGGGCGCCCCAGCCCCAGCCACGCAGCCCCATCGGCTGGCAACCCGGAGTTCTCGGCGCCCATCCCCAGGCTCACCTGGCATCGGCTTCCATTCTGCCATCTCAGCCGATGCTACCGACCCCAACCACCCAGTCGGTTCCCTCCTGGAACCAGGCTGGCCTCGTCGCTGCCCTTAACCAGATGACGCTCCAACCATAGCATCTTTGGGTGCTGGACTCTGGGGTGTCTTCACACATGGCGTCATCGGCTGGTATACTTCGCTCCTGTCACCCCTCTTCCTCCCCTTTTGTCACCATCGACAATGGTCACTCTCTTTCTGTCCAATGCCACGGTGACTCCTCTCTGTCTACATCCACCACTAACCTTCCCCTACGCAATGTTCTTATCGTCCCTTCTCTCATTCACAATCTTATATTTGTTCGTCAATTCACACGAGACAACCACCGCTCCATTGAATTTGGCGTGTCTGGTTTCTCTGTGAAGAATATCCCAACCCGGCGACAGATCCTTTGCTGCAATAGTGGCGGCGACCTCTACACCATTCCCGCCGCGCCGTCCACCCCACACGCCAGCGTCGCCCTCTCCACCAACCTTTGGCACCTTCGCCTCGGCCACCCCGGCCCCGACGCTGTCGCCACCCTCCGTCGCAGCGCCTCCATTCAACTTGGCAAACATGTGCGTCTGCCCTTTTCTAGTTCTCTCTCCTGTACCTCGCGTCCATTTAAACTTATACATTGTGATGTATGGACGTCCTCAGTTAAAAGTGTCTCCGGTAATCAGTATTATCTCGCTATACTTAACGATTACACACACTATTACTAGACCTTCCCGCTCATCCACAAATCCGAGGTCGCCTCTCACCTCACTCACTTCGTCACGTACGTATCCACTCAGTTCAACCTCCCCATAAAGGCTTTACAAGACGATAACGGTACAGAATTCATCAACCATACCGTTACAAACCTCCTCACCTCGCAGGGCATCCATCTCCGGCTCTCCTGCCCCTACACCTCTGCTCAGAACGGCAAAACCGAGCGCCTCCTTCGCACCCTCAACAACATCAGTCGCACCATGCTACTTCACGCTCACCTACCCGCCACTTATTGGGCCGAAGCTCTGGTTACTACGACGTACCTTCTCAATCAGCACCCATGCTCCTCTGTTCATAATAACGTTCCATATGCCCTTCTCTACCGCATGGCGCCCGACTACTCCCACCTTCGCGTTTTCGGGTGCCTCTGCTACCCAAATCTCACCGCCACAGCTTCCCACAAACTCGCTCCCCGCTCCACCGCCTGTATTCTCCTCGGCTATTCCACCTCTCACAAGGGATACCGATGCCTCGACCTTTCCACCCGACGGATCTTCGTCTCTCGTCACGTCATTTTTGACGAGACATGTTTTCCCTTCGGTCTCCTTCATCCTTGATCCTCCTCTAGTGATCTCGACTTCCTCCTCACCAACACCGTGTCGACCAGGTCTCCCCCACTGCCCTCTCCATCGACCCACTTATCGGCCGCTGCTGAGGATTTACCTGTCACATATCCCACCACTACTCGGTCCAATGTCCCCACCATCAGACCCCCATCGAACCCATTTTTATCGATCGATACTGATCCTATTTATCCTTCAGCCGATACCGTTCCCTCTCCATCGGACATCCCACTTCCATCGGCTCCTAACTTTCCATTGGCTCCCCCCACCCTATCGGCTGATCCATCTCTATCGGACCGATCAGAATACTCGGCCCACCCGACCTTATCGGCTCAGGCCGATCTAATTCCTCCTTTTCCTCTTGTTTACAGTCACCGACTCGTAGCCGATGACGCCCCCACCTGACCAGTTCTTCCCATTACTCCCGCACCCTCATCGGCTCCAATTCCCTCCACCTCTCACATGGTCACCCGCTCCAGACCGGGTCTCTCCAACCCACTCCGCGCTACGGTCTCTCCGCCATCCACAGCTCTATCTCGCCCATCCCGGCGACTTCTCACTCAGCCTTGACCGACCCTCAGTGGCACGCGGCCATGGCCGACGAGTACAAGGCCCTAATGGACAACGAGACCTGGCGCCTCGTTCCCCGACCTCCCGACGCCAACATTATGACCGGTAAGTAGATTTTCAAACACAAATTCCACGCCGGTGACTCCCTTGCCTGTCACAAGGCTCGCTAGGAATCCAAGATTTCTCCCAATGACCCGATATCGACTACGACGAGACCTTCAGTCCCGTTGTCAAACCCGCCACCATCCGAGTCGTCCTCACCTAGGCTGTCTCTCGCTCCTGGCCGATCTATCAACTAGACGTGAAGAACGCATTTCTTCACGACCACCTGACGGAAACAGTTTATTGCCAGTAGTCCCCAGGCTTCGTCGATTCTTCTCGGCCTGATGATGTCTGTCTTCAACGCTCTCTCTACGGCCTCAAACAAGCCCCTCATGCCTGGTACCAGCGCTTTGCTGCCTATCTTCGACACATCGGCTTTGTGGCCTCTACGTCCGATAATTCACTGTTCACTTTCCATATCGGTTCCACCACTGCCTATCTACTTCTCTATATCGATGGCATTGTCCTCACAACGTCTTCGACATCTCTCCGCTACGTGAAGGGCACCCTCTCCAGCGGGCTGCATCTTAGCTCCAGTCCCATCAACTCCCTCACCGCGTAGTCCGACGCGGACTGGGCAGACTGCCCCGATCCTTGACGCTCTACGTCCGGCTACTGCGTCTATTTCGGTAACACTTTCGTATCCTGGTCCTCAAAACGCCAGACTATAGTGTCCCGCTCTAGTGCTGAAGCCAAGCACCGCGCCGTCGCCCACGCCGTCGCCGAGTGCTGCTGGCTTCGCCAGCTTCTCCAGGAGCTCCATGCACCCCTCTCCACCGCGATCGTCATCTACGGCGACAATGTCAGTGCCGTCTACATGACCGCCAACCCAGCCCATCACCGACGCACCAAGCACATCGAGGTCGATATTTATTTTATCCATGACAAGGTTGCATTAAGACAAGTTCAGGTGCTCTATATACCATCAGCACATCAGTTTACCGATATAATGACTAAAGGCCTGCCCACGCCTTTATTCACTAGTTTTCGGTCCAGTCTCTGCGTCCGTTCCCCTTCCGCTGCGACTGCGGGAGGGTGTTAGACAGATCACTGGCCTGGACTGTATATATATAAACCCGACCTCCTCGTATACGCTCGGGGATTCATAGTCACTGTACACTGTACACTGGTCCCTGGGGAGAGCATCTAGCCTGTAATCGGCTGTGCACTGTAGTTCCTTGGATACTTCATGTCCATTAGGTTGACTCCTCGATGTTATGATTAATTACATTTATTGGTTCCGGTGCTTCAGTCATAGGTGCATCCACTGACATAGAGCTACATGGACCTGCTTCATTTTCATTTCTACCATGTGAATGATCTCTGTCTGCTTTACTTGATGATGAAGCATGTTTAGCCCTTATTTTGACAACATTCCTTCTCTCACTGCAGTTAGATATATTATCCGCATCTTTTGTGGGTCCAGAGGTAAGTAAGACTTCACGGACACTAGGAGTGCTAGTGCAAGGTTCTTGAGGCCTTGATTGTTGAGGAACTGAGGAATCAGTTTTAGTGTGATCATCACTAGATATCTCCTGGACAACTTGAGGTAGAGTGACAACCTTTGGAACTCCATGCAGCGTTGGAGACCTGAGACTCATGGCATGTTAGTATAGAAGTACAACTGATAACATATTGTAAGAAAAAGTTGCAATAAGTAAAGCCAATTTTAGTGTTGCAAGGCATGTTTGATGACTTAATATTTTGTGTTTGTGGTAAACTGAAATTAACTGGACCATTAGTTATGGGACAACATAGGATTGTTTGGGAACAAGAAGATCCAGTCAGGGGCAGTTAGCAGATGCATGTTGAAGATGAAGCACTACTGCTTTCATCTTCTTTTTTGTCTAAAAAACCAATAGCAACACTACCGACTTTTTCTCAAATTTGACCAAACACAGAAAGGAGTCACATAAAGGGACGCTGACAAACAACGCAGACCTGCTAATGTTGGAAATCCTGATACATTAGGTAGTTGAGGACTTAAGGTTTGATATATAAAGGCAAGAAAACACAGGTCTACTTAAGGGAGGAGGTTTCTGTTTTCAAATCCGGCCAACATTTCATGACAATCTAGAGGGCACATTACAGTAACTCGTACATCTCAGAGATTATCAAAATCTTGCTGAATACCCAATTACTGTCGCAGCCATTGACAATGAGCAGCCATATAAATTACTATATCTAGATTAGTTATGTTTTATGCTGGCAATTGACATATACAATAAAGCTACATGGAACAAACATGAACACACTAAGTTCAACATGATATGAATATAGAAACGCTGAGAATCATATCTAGAAACTGGAAACAATAGAATGAAATGCCTGGGTTGTATTGATGAAAAAATATGACAAAAGGCATTAGAAAAAGTCATTTTGTTACTTGATTGTAGATAGTTACACAACTTTTAAATTTTATTCACCATCTACGCTTTTAAGCGCTGGTAGAAGTACAAAGAATAATCAATAAGACATTTTAATAATCAATAAGACATTTTAATTTATGTGCTTGATACATAGAAACAGTTTACTTGATCCCTTTCAGGAAAGCAAATTTATATGCAACGCTTTGCAGTTATAAATGAACATGTGAAAAATGGAAAATACATATACAGCACCTTCTCTAACCTTCCAGCAGCAATTTGCAATAAGCAGAACACATTATGTCGAAGATATACATTGTTGTATGCCTTTTTGCCAGCAAGCAGACAAAGAAGACCAACTAGAGTTGGCAATTGTATTTGATTATTATCATGAGATTCAATATTGGCTTGGCATAGACGCAAGACATGAACGGCCAACTTTGCCCCTCCTGCAATAACTCCCATGTCAAAATAAATCAAGGTATTCAAGATATGCCTAAAGTACCATAGCAATCTTCATCAAACCTCTCAAAGATCTTTCTTCATTAGCATATTTCAAGAATAAGAAAAGAGCTGCATCAAGTCCTTTATGGTGAAACTCAAGATCAATAAGAACCCTGCTAGCTTCCATTCGAACTTTCCATGGTTTGTCCATGTTGCGATAGGGTGCAATTAGTTCACAGATGCGGTCCTACAGCAACAAAAGTTACACCACATGAATGTGATATTCAGATCAGACCAACTATTAGACAAATATGCAGGAGTATGGTGCCGACGGAAGCCTTCTTACAAGGCAAATGGAAGATGACACCCTCTGTGCAATACGTGCAAGGGTGCGAATGCAGCTGACAGTCAAAACCCCATTGTAACCAGGCAAAAAGCTGCAAGATTTTCTAGCATTTAGCAGGACTGACAGAAAAGAAGGACGTCTAAGTAAAAAGTAGTAATCGGATATTTTCTACAAACCTGTCAACTTGCAGGAGCCAATCAATGCGCTTGAGAAGAGATGACAATAGGCCTACACCCTGCAGACAAAGGTATCATTGTTACCGTTGTGTGGTTACCATTGACTTGTGTGTGTGTTTAAGTTATTATTCGATTTGCGTAAGTTAGGTTAACAACTTGACGTAGATTTTTTCCAAGTGTGGTTGTTTTCTAATCTAAGATCGAGCCTTGACATTGTCTTGTTTATTTACTTACATATATACTTGATATACATAATTATATTAGTTATTTAGAGTTTAATTAGGTATGTGTATTTCACTTTTTAACTTATGAGCCAAATTTTAGCTATGTAACCTTATGGTCTCACGGGTTTAACCCTTTTATGGAAATTAAATTCTTGGAGATTCAACATGATGTGTTTATTTGATAAATCAAATTAATTGAGGAGATAGCTTAAGAACTCCATTTCATCCTTATTTTGATTTTATGAATCACTTAGATATGGACATGCTTTTAAATCATTGCTTGGGTGAGAGCAAATTCTAATGTAGGTTTTCATTATTTAGTTTGATGTGATTTACAAATTGGACATAGGCATTTTATTTGTTCCTTGAGATCAAGCTTGCAATGTATGTTTATTTAAGTGTTGCTTCTTAAATCATTTTATCTCATCATGGTTTTCCCACATTCCATGGTAATGTTTTGCAATTTACATTTTAGAGTCTTTATTCCCATTATTTTGAGCTATTATTTTGCCTAAAGACCAATTTTTAATATGAAAAACAATTATCTTATTGATTTTATTTCATATTTAGGCACAAACTGTATTTGTGATAACTTTTATTTTGGTCCAAAAGATAGAGCTTGAATTTTAAAAATTTTAGAGACTAGTTCACTTAATTTGGATTTCATTTGAATAAGTTATGAGTTTTCAAAGGTTAATTCAGAATTTTCTTTATGGAATGAATTCTGGCGTCATTTTATTTATTTCAGAAAATGGCTTGAGTTACTGCCAGGTGGGACCTAAGGGTTTTTCTCCAAGGAAAACGCTTATGCAACTGACATGTGGGGCCGCGGTCAATCTTGACCTGGTCAAGTGGATCGCCACGGTGGTGTTGGGCCCACTCGTCAGTGAGATAGAGTTAAGTTGGATTTTATTTAGATTTCTTAACAGTCCTGGCCTACATGTTATTCTAATGTATTAACCCGATCATTCACTTAATTTTTCTCATTAGCTTCTAATAAAGGAGAGCCCACAGGTCAGTCAAGGGGGGGTGGTGGTGTTGGGGAATTTGCAACTTCATTCCTCCTCTCGAGCAAGAGGGGGTCGCCGGCGGCTTGGAGGGGGCGACTGGCGGCAGTTGGAGTTGGGAGGGAGGGAAGGTGTCCGGCGCAGGGGGTGCTCACCGTGCGGCTGCCAGGAAGCGGCACAACCGAGCTTGGTGAAGAGGCGATGTCGAGCGGCGGTGTCTGGCTCCAGCGTCGGGCAGCGCCTCCTCCTCGCCCTTTCTCCAGGCGGACTCCGGGACGAGGTGGTGGCGTCGGTTGTCTCCTCTATGCTTCCGGGCGCAAGGCGGCCCGGGTGCGGGAGCGAGCAGCACCCGCCCCGGTGGCCGAGCGGAAGGGCGAGGTGGTGGCATCCGAGCTCCACTCCGGGGCGGTGCGTCGTCACGGCGGCCTCCTCCTCCTCGCTCCAACTTGGGGCTTGGCTCGGCTGGGAGCTCACGGGGCGCCGATGATGGCGGAGCCAAAACGGGCGGAGGCGGGACAAGGTGGAGCGGTACGCCCAGAAGGTGCTTGATGAAATGCGAGGCGGCACGCGGCAAGGACGAGCTCGGCCTGGAGTGGGGGAGCGCGGCGAGAGAGCGAAGAGGCTCGGTGTAGGAAAGTCCAAGGCACGGAGCTTGGCCTCTCTTTTATAGGGCGTGGCTGGTCGGGGCTGGGTTTGACCCGGGGAGTAGTTTTGGTCCGACGGTGGATTGGGGGCGTGGTGAGGGGGGGTTCATGGTACCAATGGGTCGGCGCGATTCGTGGCCGAGAACGGCGCGGGCAGCGGAGTTGTTGGGGTTGCAGACTGCGGCGGGGGCAAGGACGGCCGCGTGTGGGCTCGGTGGCAGGCGGCGCGTGGGCGTGAAGATGGTTGACGACCCGGCGGTCCAACGGCGGAGATTGGCGCGGGCGCGGCTTTGGACCGGCGGTCCGTCGGCCGCTCCGGCGTGCGGCAGGCAGGCGGGGTAGAGTGCTGCACGCGCGGGAATTGCGGTAGTGGCACGTCTCGTCGTGGGCGTGGACTTACGGCAAGGACGGCATGATGGCGAGGCAGGGCTGGCGTGCGCGTGCTGGTGCGGTCTCGTCGCGGCGTGGTGCGTGCCATATGGGGAAGCGACGGTGAGAGGACAGCGGTGGCAGGGATTGGCGTCACCGGCGTGGGCGGTCTGTGCAGGCGGCTCTCGGGTAGGCCCGGCGCAGGGAGGTGGCATGGGCACCCAGCTCACGGTGCAGCGGGGCCAGGCAGCGGGCGGAGGGCAGTCCATGGAACGGGTGCAGGTGGTCGGAAGGGTTCGGCGCGGCGCGGGCAGGATTGGCACTGCAGATCGGAGGGCATCTCGTCGTCGCTACTCCCTTCGATCTGGCGGGCGATAGGAGGCGCGGTGTTGGTAAAACGTCGAACAGGTGGTGGGCGGGGTGGCTGGCTTGGGGAACAAGGTGAGGGGGCTCTATGGGCCGGCCTTGCCCGAATGGGCCTTTCCAAAAGCCGTGCTGTAGGGGAGGTGGCCCGAATTCGGCTAAACAGGTCATCGAGATGGGCTAGGCTCGGGGAGGAGAGAAGAAAGGGAGGGGAGGTACTGGACCGGCGGCTTAGTTGGACGGCCTGGCTCGGATGGTTGGCCTGGATGGGCCGGCTACCTAGTTGGGCTGGCTCGACCTGCCGGGCTGGATCAGGGGAAGTAAACGGAGGGTGATTGAGGGTGGTCAACAGACTTTCTGGCTGGGCGTAGCCCAAAAGAAGAAGTGGAGAGGGAGGGGAAGGATATTGATGGACTGGCTGGAAGAGATAGAGATTGAGCCCGAGGAGGGGAATAAGGACTTAGATTTAGGATTTCAACTTTTGAAAATTTAATTCAAGGGTTTAGGGTTTGCATTTCCGAGAGATTTGAATTTAAATTTAGATATGGACTCCATTATGCATTTGTGCTTTGAATTTGAATTTATATTTTTCATATTTTTGAAAACGGAGGTTTAATTATTTATAGGGTCTTAAATATTTCTGAGTTCCAATTTATTTCATTAACCTTGATTGGGACGTAAGTACTTTCCAAAATTTAGGAATCCTCTTTAAGTAGTTCAAGGTGTTTAGAAAATAAATTGACTCCTCATTTAGGATGTATTTGGATTTTTATTCCAATTAGTTTAGTTTTGGGCATTTCTAAGCAATTCATGAATTGAGGTTTTGTATTTTAATTCCCACAATAATTGATTTTGTTCAAAGGCTTAGTTAAGGTTATATGTGAATCTCATTGTCTGGACTTTGATTTAATATTTGATTTCCTCTTTTTCTTAATTTATTTGTGGTTGCCAAGTTACTTTTTAAATTGGTTTTGGGTCTATGAGTTACTTCACTTGAGTTGACTTTCACTGAGTGGCAAGCAAGCAAAAGGTTTTAAAAAGTTTAAAATTTTATGTATTGTCATTAATACGATTTTGAGGGTGTTACAATTGTGTGCCCAATCCACTACATGTGACGTGTCCTTTGGTGTCCTACACTTTATCGTTGGTGTCCTACACTTTATTTTCGGATGTTTATTTTTGTTAGGCCTTACGTGGGTGAAGCCTGATATTAAGAACCAAGTCAAAATACTTGTTTCCTATTTATTAATAAAATTGTGACATGGTTGTGATATTATTATTTCTTTACAATGTATGCTAACTTGATCTAAAACTGAGGAACCTACTTGGGTTCTTAACTGTATCCACCTGCTGAAGACGTGCACCAACCCAATGATGCATGGATGGTTGTGCAGCAGGTTGATGACTTTGGGGGCAAGGTCGATGTGGCTGATGGACACACCAAGTGTGTTTAGCCCTAGGAATGACAACTCTATGTTTCCCACCATCACATTGAACTTGAACCTATTCTTCGTACGGGGGCGAGCTAATTGGATATATTGCTTAAAAATTATGGCCATTTAAATAGAAAGGAGAGAGCCAAGGAGAGGCTTAGAGGGCCTCGCTGGAGACGACCGTGGATAGGCGAGCGAGCTCAGAGGGGCTCGCCAGCCTCTCCCACACTGCATAGCTTGGTTGGAGTAAAATTTTTATTATGAGGTATTTAAAAATGATATAACTCGTAAGTAAATATTTTAGAAGTGTTATATGCATTTTAACGTATTTGCATATGTATATATATATATATCTTGCTGTGTCCTAAATTGTACTTCCTTCATCCCAAAATACCAAAATATAAAGTATAATAACATTTTATCATAAGTGGTCCCTTGTGAACATGCCATTAATTTCTTCCATTATATATTATCAACAACTCCAAAATTAGCATCATTATTTTTGATACACATATACTGATATATCACATTATTCTAGCCGAATCGGTCCATCGTGTTGGTCAATAGAAATTTGATCCGATGTGTTTAAACACTGATTAGCTGTAGTACAAGTACTTAAGCCATTTGACGTCTTTGGTTTGTTCGGGTTCAGGGCATATCGGTTAATGACCTCTAATTAAGAACAAAGATGGATAGAATTAGATCATTGGGACAGTCAGTCGATAAATCGATATAGACTCGTACTATCGACTAGATGTACCGAGATAGTTATTGGCTATGAGTTCAATACAGGCATATAAATATGATATGAAGATTTACTTTGACTAATGGTCCAATGCAATCATAGAAATATAATATAAATAAGTAAACTCATTGGCCAACTGATCCGATGGAAGAAACAAAATCTAGTAGATCATAATATTAGCCCTATTAAAAATAACATTAAAATATTCGACCAAACCAAGACAGTATAAGATTGGACCTAATAAAATCAAATCGATTATTAGCAGATTGATCGTAGATAATCTTTGTATATTGGCCAATATGTCATTACGTTAAGCTTGAAACTTAATATAAAAAAAAACTCATCAGCTGGCTACTCCAATAAAATATCACATAAAAACCCACCGACTTAGTGTAAGTTTATTATCAACAGTTTATAAGGTCGGACCTAACCAATATAGTATGAGGTTGATGATGATAAAAGAAATTCGATAAGCCAATAGATCTTACGTAAACTTGATGTGATATAATAGATCAGACTCAACCGATGCAACCTTAGACAGAACTGATATACCAAAATAATGACGGGACTTACCCCTTCGCTAGAGATTAGAGTTAACTGATGCAGCCTCACGTCGAGAGCCAGAATCTATCAGTAAAAACCTAGAACAACTAAAGTGGTGATGCGCCAAAGTTTTATTGATATATGTAGATGATTTACAAAGTCTTTATGTGTTTATATTTATATCTCGAGATTACACAAGTTCGAGATGGTTAGAAACAACCTCCGGATATTATTTTTTAAACAGAAAAGAAACTAAAATAATAAAATTAATTATTCCTGCCTAATTACAGGGAATATCATATATATAACCACTTTGCTGTGGTTTCCACTATTATTTTGTAGATTCGGTTTCATCTAGATAATATTATATCTATTGACTAAACTGAATTCATCTTTATCTGTTCAATTGACTCTTTCCTTATCCGAGACTATCAACATTTTCATTTATCCGATCGACTTCTATAATTATCAATCGACCTCTTTCTATAATCCGATCGACTATATGATCTTTAATCGAATCTGATTACAGAATTATTAATATACATACGTGCCTTTAAACACATATATAGTCGCGTCATATTCTTCTATGCAATTGTTTAGTGTCATGTGCTCAAAGCAAAATAGTCAGCCCTGTGCAGATGTAAAATCGACCTGAATTTAGCCCTCATATTTTCTCCATTGGACAATAATTCGGCCTACACATTCCCGGCCCTAGCAAATGAACCGACTGCCTTCATTAAGCTGACAACAAATATTAACTCTAACGTGGTGCATTTTGGCCCATGGTTTGTAGGCCCAATGTAGAATTCCAGCCGACGTTAAATCATTTTGCATTGATATAATTCTGACTGATCGGTAGGTGTGCAGTAACAAAATTTAGTAAGCTGGAGAGAGCTGATTGATACAGTGATATAATGGATTGGACGGATTGAGCATGAATTCAGTTCAGTTAAAAATAAAAAATTATCTAGATAGTACCAAGTTTAAGGAGAAGCAGTAAAAAGTACGGCATGACACTTATTTCTATAGAATATATATTGTAAGATAGATAAGACTAATAAGTTTTGTTAACTTTTTAGAGATAATTTTTTTATGTATATAAAATAACGTTTGTAATCACGTTAGACTTTTGTAACTCTAGAATATGAATATAGATTTTATAGAACCTTGTAAAGTATCCATACAGATCAAACACAATCCCAACGCATCACTATCCTAGTTCATCTAGGTTATTTAGTGATGGGTTCTGACTCTTGATGTGGGGCTGTATCAGTTAAGTCCGATGTTTGATGAAGGGGTAAGTTATGCTACTATCTTAGTGCATCCGTTTTACCTAAAAATGCATCGGTTAGGGCCGATCTTTTAGTCCGATCGGGTGTATCATATCACGTTCGTGTGGTTCTATCGGCTTATCGAGCTCCTTCTACTATCATCGGTCTCGTGTTACATCGGTTAGATCTGACCTACTAAATCAGTGATAGTAGATTGAGTCGTAGGCCGATAGTTCTTTACGCGTATGTTTTTTCAGAGTGGCCAGTCAATGAGTTATCCATACATTAAATCTCACATCTAATGTATCAGTGTCTTAGCTGATATATATATATATATATATACATATATAGATAGAAAATACCTATCATTAGCTTAGCTAACTAATGGGTTCACCCGTTCATTTTGTCCACGTATCAGATCTAGCCTCTCGTATCTTCGAAAGATCGGGTCTCGCTCCTTACTATTTATTGCTTATTCTATTTAGATCGCCATCTACCTGTATTGGCTGGTAGCCGATAGGAGGATTACACATACTGCTCATCGATCAGTGTATTACAGAGTACCATCGGCTCTTCAGCCGATAGATTATTTATCTTATTTCTTGTTATTTGTTTATACCTTCATCTACTTTCTAGCCGATGAGAGTCCGTATATTGTCTATCGACTACTTTATTTCAGAGTATCGTCAGCTCTATAGCTAATGTGTTTTTTATTCCATTCGTTGCCATTTGCCTACGTCTTCATGGGCTTTTGAGTTGATGAACGAGTGTTTCAGCCTCTATCGATAACCAGCCGATAGTAATAGTGCATCAGACGCAGCCGATAACTATCTTAATCCTATCGGTAACTAGCCGATAGCAGAAGTATATCAGACGCAGTCGATGACTATCTTAATCCTATCGATCTATCAGCTGACTGACTTATTTATTTATCTTTTTTATTAATTACATGGTTAAATTGACTAACATGCCTATAACTCCAGCAACCCTGACGAAGGACCTTAAAATCGAAGTAGTAGAGCTACAGTGAACCAGATCTCCCACGTCTCGATGTTTCTGTATGTCTCCATCAGATCTCTATTGGCTCACACTCACTTGCCCTCTTGGCATGGTCATCCACTAAGTCCGATAGACTCCGGCGAGTGCATGAACAGTAGGTCACAAGTAAATAAGGGTGTATATAATAAAAGAAGGGTGTATATAATAAAAGTAAGAGAGAGGACATATTTTGCCTTGGGTTTCGATCTTGTACTTTTTTTACAATGGTGCACGATAATAAAAAATCTACATAGTACAACAGACCAAGGACATATTTTGACTTCATTTTTTTTCAGCAACTAAACATTGATCAACCATAACGTCATGCAACAAGCCTATATATAGTTATATCAGCTGATTTCTGAATCTTGACATGAGATATTAATTGTTTGTATTTACAATTTTTTCTAGAGCATGTTTCGGAGTAGCTTTTTTTACGTATATATTTAAAAAAAGATAAGCATCATTAATTTCTCGATTTATTCCTACATGTACTGTATAGGTATATGCATGTCAGCTACTGTTTATAAGGACTGAGGAGGGAGGTAGATAGGAGCATAGGCAACCAAGCAACCTAGCATGGCAACGTAGTACAGAGATTGTTTGGTACTAAACCACCATTACCTCATTTTTTTGGCATTGAACTATTATTCAATCGTCGGATCAAATATTCTTGCTGGTCTCCAAGTTGGCTATATTTAATGCAGATGACAAATGATAAAGGTTACAATCCTGCTATCCACGCAACATGCATGGATATATATATTTTTTAAAAAATAATGAACATCCAGGTTAATAATTTTATCTGCATCCATAGGCAAAATGATATGCAATGGCTAGGTAATGGCTAGGTACTCCCTCTGTTTCCAAAAAATATGGTTTTAGCTAGTCAATACAGTAAGAAGTTAAAATACTATTATGCCTTATTAATACGGAAAGACAACAAGAAGTAAAAGAGGAAAAGAAAACAAGAAGAAGAGAGTACTGTCAGTTCAAGGGCTAAAAAAAAATGCTAAAGTAGCATTTACGATGTTTAGTTGACTACTAAAAACTATACTCTTTCAAACACAAATTTTTGGATTAAACATTTTATGAAGGTACAGAGTACTACTCTATATTATATTATATTTTGAACTATCTATGGCTGCTAGGCTTAATATATTTGGGATTATTTGATTGTGACTTCCTCCATTTCATATATACATGTGCAGAATTTTAAATACAAGCTGACACATGAACTTGTGAACACAGGACTTAGATATAGTAATTTCTTCAAACATCCGTGCTCTTTAATTAGCAACAATTTTTTAAATCAACTTGTTCCTATACAGTTTATAATTAATTGTCCTATAATCGAGTTTCTTCTAGACCAAATTAGGTGTTTTCAATGCAACCATTTTGAATTCATATGCACAATACAGTGCTAAATTTCATATTGGATTTGATTTATCGTATATTTATGCTTTGAATTTAATTCCTAGAAAAATCCTATTTCTAGATTTACTTTTCTTCCCTTGAAATTTTCATGTGATATGGAATATTTTAGTTGTATTTTAGTTTTATGAATCTTTTTGGTTTGCCTTTTAATTTATTCTTTTCTATTTTTAGTTCGGGAACTTAATGTTTCATTTTTTTTATCCTTGTTTCAGTTTTATTTTTTAAATATTGCATATGGCGTGGACTGGATTGGTAAACAATGTTATTATCTCTAGATTATTTTGTAATTTTTGTGATATGTAATTGAATTCATGCACTAATCCAAACAGTAGTTTACATTGACTTTTACAGGACTTCACGTATATTTTAGAGGTTTGCTAGATTTCAGCCACATGAAATTTTATATATTTTCCAGTTATCTAAAATTTCATATTGCAAAGCTTAAAATTGCAGTGATATATAAGGTGCAATTTGTTGTTATATGTTGTATTATTTTGTTTTGTATGTTTGTTTGAATTTACTTTAATGTAATTTTGAAATATTTATGAGTTATAAGTTTATTTCATGTATTTTTTAGAAAATATTGTATGTTATAATAGTTTTTAATTCAATTATTGAGGAGTGGTAAGTAATAAGAAATAGGGGAGTGATGATTATATTATCACCTAAGGGATGTAAGTGTGAGTGAAATTTAAAAAAAATTCAGGAGGCTGAAATTTAGACAGTCCCATACTTTTACTACAGTACATGTACGAGAGTAGCCTTTTTTATGTATATAATTAAAAAAAACTCACAAACACATAAAGTAACCAAATCAACATGGGCAGTAGTGTAGTCTTACATAATTAAATAACTGGAAAATTGTTAGAGTGAACACATCATATATATATATATATATATATATATACCAATTGAATAATTTTTTACCAGCATAAATAAAATCATCGATTGCGTATGTAGTGCTCATCTAATGTATGATTTTTTCAACAAAACAGAAAAGCATCGTTAATTTCTCGATTTATTCCTACATGTACTCATGTCAGCTCCCGTTGGCTACGAATGAGGAGGGAGGTAGATAGGAGCAGGCAACCAAGAATCCTAGCATGACAATGTGGTCCTGGGATTGTTTGTTATTAAACCACCATTACCTATCATCAGATCAAACATTCTAATGGTTGGTGGTTCTCCAAGTTAAGTATATTACGTATCGGTTACAAATGATAAATCTCTATTACGTATCGGTTACAATACTGCTATCCACGCAACATGTATGGATATATTTTTTTTTCAAAAAAGTAAAGAACAGCCAGCTTAATAATTTATCTGCTTCCATAGGCAAAATGACATGTAATGGCTAGCTACTCCCTCTGTTTCCAAAGAATATAGTTTTAGCTAGTCAATACTGTAAGAAGTTAAAATACTGTTATGACCTCTATTAATACGGAGAGAAAACAATAGGCAGAAAAAAAAAACAAGAAGAGAGTATTGTCAGTTTAAGGGCTAAAAAATGCCAAAGTAGCTTTAACTATGTTTAGTTGAATACTAAAAACTATACTCTTTGAAAGGCAAATTTTTACATTAAACATTTTATCAACGTACGAAGTAGAAGTTAGTAGCACTATATATTATATTACATATTGAATTATCTACTATCTACTATCAAGATGGCTGCTAGGCTTAATATATTTACAATTATTTGATTGAGACTTCCTCTATTTCATATATATATGTGTCGAATTTTAAATACGCACATGAACTTGTGAACACAGGACACGTGCTCATCATACTAATCCTTTCTTAGATATCATAACTTGTTTAAACATCCATGCCCTTTAATTAGAAACAATTTTTTAAAATCAACTGGTTCCTATATAGGATTGATAGTTTATAATTAATTGTCCTATGATCGATTTTCTTTTAGTCCAAATTAGGTGTTTTTAATGCAACCATTTTGAATTCATATGCACAATGCAGTGCTAAATTTCATATTGGATTTGATTTATTGTATATTTATGCTTTGAATTTAATACCTAGACAAATCCTATTTCTAGATTTATTTTTCTTCCCTTGAAATTTTCCTAATTCTGTGATATGGAATATAATTGGATAAATCATAAGCGATATTTTAGTTCTATTTATATTCCTGATTTTAGTTTATGATTCTTTTTGGTTTGACTTGTTATATATTCTTTTCTATTTTTTTGTTTGGGAGTTTAATGTTTCATTTAATTTTTTATCCTTGTTTCAGTTTTATTTTTTAAATATTACATATGGCGTGGACTGGATTGGTAAAGAATGCTATTATCTCTAGATTATTTTAAAATTTTTGTGATATGTAATTGAATTCACGCACAAATCCAAACAGTAGTTTACATTCACTTTTACAGGACATCATGTATACTTTTAGAACTTTTACAGGGCTTCATGTATACTTTTAGAGATTTGCTAGATTTCAGCCACCTGAAATTTTATATATTTTTCAGTCATCTAAAATTACAGTGATATATAAGGTGCAATTTGTTGTTATATGTTGTTTTATTTTGTTTTGTATGTATGTTTGAATTTATTTTAATGTAATTTGGTTATAGGAGCATAGGCAACCAAGCAACCTAGCATGGCAACGTAGTACAGAGATTGTTTGTTATTAAACCACCATTACCTTATTTTTTGGCACTGAACTTGTTATTCAATCGTCGGATCAAATTGGTGGTTCTCCAAGTTGGCTATATTTCCTGCATGGATGACAAATGATAAAGGTTACAATCCTGCTATCCACGCAACATGCATGGATATATATTTTTTTTTCAAAAAAAAAAAGAACATCCAGCTTAATAATTTTATCTGCTTCCATAGTTAAAATGAAATGCAATGGCTAGGTACTCCCTTTGTTTCCAAAAAATATGGTTTTAGCTAGTCAATACAGTAAGAAGTTAAAATACTATTATGCCCTTATTAATACGGAGAGGAAAAGAAAACAAGAACAAGAGAGTACTGTCAGTTCAAGGGCTAAAAAAAATGCTAAAGTAGCATTTACGATGTTTAGTTGACTACTAAAAACTATACTCTTTCAAACACAAATTTTTGGATTAAACATTTTATGAAGGTACAGAGTACTACTCTATATTATATTATATTTTGAACTGTCTATGGCTGCTAGGCTTAATATATTTGGGATTATTTGATTGTGACTTCCTCCATTTAATATATACATGTGCCAAATTTTAAATACAAGTTGACACATGAACTTGTGAACACAGGACTTAGATATAGTAATTTCTTTAAACATCCGTGCCCTTTAATTAGCAACAATTTTTTAAATCAACTTGTTCCTATACAGTCTATAATTAATTGTACTATAATCGAGTTTCTTTTAGACCAAATTAGGTGTTTTCAATGCAACCATTTTGAATTCATATGCACAGTACAGTGCTAAATTTCATATTGGATTTGATTTATCGTATATTTATGCTTTGAATTTAATTCCTAGAAAAATCCTATTTCTAGATTTACTTTTCTTCCCTTGAAATTTTCATGTGATATGGAATATTTTAGTTGTATTTTAGTTTTATGAATCTTTTTGGTTTGCCTTTTAATTTATTCTTTTCTATTTTTAGTTCGGGAACTTAATGTTTCATTTTTTTATCCTTGTTTCAGTTTTATTTTTTAAATATTGCATATGGCGTGGACTGGATTGGTAAACAATGTTATTATCTCTAGATTATTTTGTAATTTTTGTGATATGTAATTGAATTCATGCACTAATCCAAACAGTAGTTTACATTGACTTTTACAGGACTTCACGTATATTTTAGAGATTTGCTAGATTTCAGCAACATGAAATTTTATATATTTTCCAGTTATCTAAAATTTCATATTGCAAAGCTTAAAATTGCAGTGATATATAAGGTGCAATTTGTTGTTATATGTTGTATTATTTTGTTTTGTATGTTTGTTTGAATTTACTTTAATGTAATTTTGAAATATTTATAAGTTATAAGTTTATTTCATGTATTTTTTTAGAAAATATTGTATGTTATAATAGTTTTTCATTCAATTATTGAGGGGTGGTAAGTAATAAGAAATAGAGGAGTGATGATTATATTATTACCTAAGGGATGTTAGTGTGAGTGAAATTTAAAAAAAATTCAGGAGGCTGAAATTTAGACAGTCCCATACTTTTACTACAGTACATATATCCTTGTGATGAAACCCGAAGAACTAACTTTGCTATTCTAAATGAATATGAACATCAAATTGGGATATGATATATTGGTTCATGTAGTTGTTTTCAGGGAGTTTTTTCGTTGACTTTTCGTTCTGTCAAATATATATCTCCTGATCTGTCTTCTTTCACCACATATCTCCTGCTTAATTGCTCATACTTATTACTGGACACTATTTATCTTGAACTCTTACCACTCAACCTTTTTAGCAGAAAAATATATAAGTACCAAAAAACATGACATATTAACGACGTGTACTTGCATCCTAAATAGTTGTGAAACTGCCGCATATCATAATCTTGCCATTTAAACTACTTTTACTGACTAGGCACTATACGAAGCTTGCACGTTATAGATAAATCGTATTACTGTTACATCATATCATATTATGACTTTGTATTAAATAAAATATGTCACCATAAATACCATGACCTCTTTTGTTTTTACTACCGAGAATTTTAGTTTTAGATTTTCCAAAATTTAATAATTTCAAATTCAAAATTAACAAAATTTGAAGTTGTATAAATCTTAAAATCTCAATTTAGTATTTCATAATTAATTCCAAAAAATTGAGAAGAAAAAACAAGTGCATAACATGTAGATTTATAGTTAGATACCATGTTTCTAAAATAAAAATACTTGACAAATGAGTTGAGATAGAGGTATGGGACTAAAGTTTAAGTTAGTATGGGCTAGTCCTTTGTTTTCTGAAACCATCCGGTTAATTACCGACTGTTTCTATTTCCGCCGAATATTTGTACTTCCGTATTTGTTACCATTTGCAAAGTAAAAAAGTCGGAATTCATTTCTGGATCCTACAATACCCAATACCATCTGAGTTGACACATTCCATATTCAAAGAAATTTCAGATTGTTTGAAAACTATCCAATCCGTTTTCACCCCTGTAAGTAATCATCCACCACTACTAGAATTCTAAAAGTGCGTTGAGCGTGGAAGATGCACATACGAGATCGATTTATAGAGGTCCTTGACTCACTTATTGAGGATAATAACCAAACATGATACGAGACTACATATGAAAAAAATATGATTACAAAGGGGTGGGTAGATCTAATCCAGTTGTTTTCAGCAAGTTATCTCGAGTGAATGGCTCTATATTAGATGGAATTGACAGATTTTGCTTCTATCAAATATTTTGGCTTGTTTGTCTCCTGTCCACATATAAACTACTAGATTACTCTCTATGTCTTCAGCAAATACTTATTATAGGATACTATTTATCTCTAAACTTTAACAGCTCGTCTTTTCATATATAGACACGCACATGAAAACATGCTATATTAAGTAAGTTTACTTGCATCCTAAATAGTTACAAAGCTTTCATCTAACATAATCTAGCCATTTAAAATGTATTAATAGTTAAAGCGAAAACTACACTATTCAACAGTGATGGATATATAAATTTGGAGATAGTATATAGGAGGATCTATATGGAGTATATGCAATGATACGAGGCCTTACAACATTCTTTGCTGCAGTCTCATCTCGCCTACAACTAATTATAAGCCATAATATTTATTAGCGATAAAAAATAATTTATAGATAAAACTGAAAATCAGCTATAAAACCAGGTTTTAAAATTTGAATTTTGGTTGCTGATAAGGTGAAGGGCAAATTTTGAAGCGTGATACCCTTGTCTGTACCAAGGAAGTTCCATATTGGAGTCGTATGCATATTGAAGTATATGCTCGACGCTATATTGCCATCTTATCGTATGAGATGAGGATACATTGTTGAGATTTTCTTTTTACTATTCGCATTGATTCGAGAAGTTAATTATTGGTACTGTAATATCCACAGGAAGATTCTCGTTTATGCTCCACATGTATAAGATACATACATGTACAATTCATGAGTGTTCGTCTTAAGGAGGCTATAAATAAAACCAACCTTACTAACTATATTCCAACCTGCGTACGTATTGCAAAGGGCAGTTAGAGAGCAGAATTACCAATTATGTTATCACTACTACAAAATAGCTTAAACTATACAATCCCTATCAATGCCGGTTAAATCAAATCTGACAATAATGTAGAGTTTTCCGTCCTCCCATCAATCCCATGGCCCATATTTGATACGTACAATACAGCGCTGCCCGTCGTCTGCCATCGATCTCGTTCTATAAATAGCAGACCATCCTTCTCCCTACACCACACACCACCAATACACACCCACTGCAAAGAACTGCACTGCAGCACACACGCCACCACAAGTAGTAATCAATGGCTTCCGCCGTGGTGAAGATGGCCGTCCTCTGCCTGCTGCTTCTGTCCGTCGGGCAGCTGATGGCCTCCGCCACCGCACGCCCGGATAACGACGAGGCGGCGCAGCTGCGCCTGAAGGACCGCCTCGAGCTGCAGGAGGAGGAGGCGCTGGCCCTCACCGAGGAGCTCGCCCTCCTCGACGACGGCGCCGGCGACGACGGCGCTGGCGACGACGGCGCCGGCGACGACGGCGCTGGCGACGACGTCGCCGTCGGAGCCTGCACCTGCAACCATAGGTGCAAGAGATGCGTAGCCAAATGCGGGTTCAAGTGCGTCCGCACAGGAACATTCTTCCCCGCCTGCTTCCTCCGCTGCGTCTTCACCACCAGAAAGTGCTTCGCCTAAGCAGGTCGTCGTCTCATACTACGGCGGCCGGTGCGGCGCCGCCAACCGATCGATCGTTTCACGTAATAATAATCCTATGTGTATGTAATTAAGAATAATTAACGTACCTCCTCAAGCTTATACTGCTTACGTAGAGGGCCGGGGCTTGCTAGCTTTCATGCATATGTATGCATTCATGGTTAGTATATGTCCGTCTGTGGTCTGGGAGGGTATCATATCATGCTGTGGCGTGTGTCGGTGTCTCTGTTATCCTCTTGTCGATCGATTTCGGCCAATTGTGTCGCGTTGGCCACATGTACTTGATCGATGACCGAGAAACTGATATTGTCTGTGTCCATTTATCTGTCTAATAAATCGATCTTTGCTCGTCACTAGAATGTTGTTGCTTCCTTTTCTCTGCCACAGAAACCTCTCTTGGTCGGTAAGCGCCGCATCCACGTCTTTCATCGTTTCTTGGTCCCTGATCATCATCCAGTGTGCGTAGGTCATCATGGTTCCATTCGCAGATCACAACACCACGTCATCGATTTTTACTGGTTTTTACTCAGTTTTCTCAATTGATAGGGACCGATTTTACAGTAATGTAAACCATGGTTGTGGCTACGCTTGTATGCTCCCATGTCTTGTCTTGTGACACTCAATTATGTCGAGGCCCTTTGATTTGTTTTGTCAATTTTATATTTCTCTTTCTTGTAATAACAGAGTTGTTATATCTTCATTTATTTAATATATATTTTGGCCCTGTTTTGGACAAAAAACACATACAAAGTTACTGCTGGAAAACAAATTTATGTTGAAAGTAATTGAAGTTTCCTTAATCTAATTATTAGACATCCTTAGAACACCGCATCCAAGTCGCCTTCTCCACTGTGTTGGTGACGAAAAGGGAGGAGAAAGAGGTGGGTGCGATGGTCGGCCATGTGTGGGGTGAAGCGGCGATGGTGGGCCTGGTGGAAGCAGCTAGCGGCAGCGGCAGACTGTATAGGAGAAGAAGAGTGGTGACAGAGGATTGGCAGAGTAGCGATGGCGCAATTCTGTGAGTGGGGAGGAGTCCGTGCCATCATGTGGAGCCTGGCCAGTGATGGGAGGAACGATGATGATAGCTATAATCTTTTGTTGATTTGTTGTGAGATATGATGGATGAATATTTTTTCATCTGTTGGATATCGGAATTATTGATGCCATGGAGATTTCTTGATATGTTCTTGGCACATGGATGTGTTCTCATGAGACTGATCAAAGCATCGGCAAGAAATTGTGCATGCTTCTTTTTTTTTTTCACTCTGATATATCTCATCCGGAGCTGATGAGCCCCGGGCTCATCAGTGTCGAGAAAGAAGCGTTGGCTTAAAAACCGGCACGGATATCCGTTTGGAACCATCGCTGATGCCCAAACCTGTGGCACTGATAGGAATCTCAACACATAATATATATAGCAATTGGATAGTGTTCTTAGCGCCACAAAAATCATCCATAGCTTATGTAGAGCTTATCTAATGTATGATTCTTTCAACAAAACGGATGTGTTTATTTCTGCGTGCTATGGATAATAGGTCCATGCATATATATATGTATATATGTATGTATATATATGTATGTATGTATATATGTATGTATGTATGTATGTATGCATGCATGCATGCATGCATGCATGCCAGTTACTGTTTGCAACGAATTAGGGAAGTAGATAGAAGAATAGGTAACAAAGCCAGTAGCATGAAAATGTAGTACCAAGATTAAAGTTTTTTTACCATGACCAAGATTATTGTTCATTAGTAAACTACCATTAACTCTTTTTTATGTCAGAACTATCATCCAATCATCGTTTCAAACATTCTAATGGTTGGTGGTTCTCCAAATTGGCTATATTTCTTTCATGGATGACAATTGCGATTCACGCTGCATTCATGCAGCCGATATATTTTTTAAGAGAAAATATAACGGTGAGCTTAATTATTGTACCTGCCCCATAGTCAAAATGGAATAGCTAGCTTAGTTTGTAGGACTATATATTAAACTACCTACTATTAAGATGTCTACTTAGGTATTAACTCCACTATAAAAATATATTTAATGATTGATTTAATAAAACTAATCTCGTGTTATATATGTTACTATATATTTTTTCTATAAAATTAATCAAATTTGAAGAGGTTTGACTTTTGATAAATCAAAAGTGAGTGATAATATGAAACGTGTTGAATCATGTCATGATTAACATTTTATGATGAATAATTATCTTTACAAATAATTTAATCAATCAAAAATAGTTTAGAGATATTTGTGTTGTTATGTGAGTATGTGTTACTAATATGTGTCAGGTTATCATATCTATGATTAAAAACGGTTGTTTTATCTATTTATATTCATGTGACTTGAATTAGAATCAAGAGTCCTTAGGCCAACTTTTATCAATGGATGGAACGGAACTCGATTCACAGTGAGTTGAAGTTCAAAACCGTTAAGAATGGCACGTAACAAAAGTGAGCATAAGATGGATGGACACCTGTGGTGGATTTCCTAACATTCTTTTTACATGTTGTATGTATAAGGATCAGAGAAATCATAAATAAATTTGAAGTACGATTGAGAAGAAATAGGAAAATTAAATTATAAAATTATAAAATATTTGGAATAGGAGAGATTGAGTATTATTAGGAATATGAGTTATATGTTTAGTTAGTCGGTTTGATTCTAAATAAAAGTATGAATATAACTTATAGTAAAAGATGAAGATTTTAGGTATAAATAAATAAGGGGCTTAGACCCTGTATGTACAATATTTGTAAGAAAGAAAAAGTTAAGGTTTAGTTTAAAAGAGAAATGAATTATTTGTATCTACTTTATAAATATATCTTAGTGTGGCTTGCTGGTCTGTTCGTTGTTACCGCCACTGTTTCCATCAACTACTTATGCGAGGTTTGGGTTGGTGGAAGGTAGGCATGGATCGGTTATGTCTAGCTGATGTATTCACGTGGTAGAATGGTTATTTCACATTCAGTGAAAACCACTTTTTATTTCAATTTCTTTATGTCAACCATTCCGGATCCAACTAGCTACGTCCACACTAGAGAAAAGGGAGGTTCATTTAAATAATTGAGGGCAAAAAGATCAAGAAGTGGCAAATTCATAATTCATCTGGAGTAGAGGCAGTAACACAGTTGTTCCTTTTTAATTTTCAGCTTTTTTTAGTATTGTATTTGGCATGGACTCAACTGCTAAACGATGTTATTATTTCTAGAGTTTTTATTTAATTGTTGTGATACAAAATTGATTTCATACGTAAATGTTATTAGTTCTAGAGTTTACATGATACATCTTATATTTTAAAATACCTAGGAATATTAAAAATTACCTGTTGTCATGATAGAATGATTTTCTATCGGTGGAATAAATTAATTGCTGGCTTTTTTTTACTATTTAGACTTATTGGAGAATGGAAGTATTAGTATAGTATATATACACTGTAGTACAACAGTCTTACCATAATATCCACAGGAAGCTTCTCACGTATTATTTTTATTATATGAAATGGTGCGGCCAAAGCAATGTTAGGGATTGCATTGCTTTTTTCAGATCTTTTGGAGCCCTCCTTTATCTTGCTGTGCTTATTGTAATTTGCCCGTCCGTCAGGGGCTTATCTGCAAACTCTGGTGTACTTTCGGTCAACTTCTAATATGCTATCCGTACTGGTTAAAAAAGAGAGACATATGTGTAAACACATCATTGTATATGTACAGGGCACGTTTTTTCTAAGATATATGATTATATCTCGATTTTTGTTATCATATATTTTTAAACTGTTAAATAGTATTTTTTTAAAAAAATGTATATAAAAGTTGCTTTAAATTATTAAATAAATATATCTTTACTTATGTTATAATTAAAAATTAATTAATTATACGCGAATGGCTATCTCATTTTACGTATGCACTTAGTCTTCATTTTTTTATGTAGAACAAACACCACGTATATATAAACATTCACGAATTGATGATTTTATAAGATACAGAAATAAAATCACTTTACTAAATGTTTACTAAAAGACATTAAAAAAAGATGATTATCAATTACGGAATACCTAGGTTTCAGACACGACAAAAGTTTTGAAAATTTTTAGTCAGATTAAACAATAAATTATCCTAATGTACATAAATTTACAAAATTACATAAAACAAACTAATAACTAAAAAATACAAAATTATATAGAAAAGAATTTAAACAGAGACAATCATAAAGTAAAACCACATATAACTACAAATTGCAGTCGGGATAAAATAATTTTTTTTATACATTACATAGCACTACTTCAAGTTTAGCAATATGCAATTTCAGCCTAGCTTTGTTACAAATTATGTTACTACGTTCGTTCGTACGTAATACTCCCGGCTAGCTACTACCTAACACCTTGCCTATATCTTTGATGCGTATAGCACCGTCCGTCTGCCATGCCTTTGATCTTGCTCTATAAATAGCGGACCATCCTTCTTTGTACACGACGAAAGCACACACCAGTACACAACACTGCACTGCAGCACGCACATCGCAGTAATTTGGCCGTGTTTTAATTATACCATATCCTAAATATAATATAAAGTATGATAACTAAAACACGTTTGTAAAATTTTTATTATAAGATATTTGAAGATGATATAATTCACATTAAACATTTTACTATATTAAAGTGCCATTTATTTATTATACATCTTATGCGCTTTAGCTAATTTATATGTGTATATATATATATGTTTGTTGTGGTCTAAATTATACTTCAATCGCCCTAAAATACGGTCTCATGTGAATAAACCATTAATTTCTTTTACTATATATAGCATCATTATTTTTTTAGATACGGACACAATGATATACCATATACGGGGCTTTAAAACCATATGTCGTCGCGTCAGTGTTCAAAGCAATATAGTCCGCCCAGATGTAAAATCGAGCCGATTTTAGCACACATATTTTCTCCATTAGACAATAATTTGGTACACATTTCCGGCCCTGGCACATCAACCGACTGCCTTCATTGAACTGACAACAAATATTAGTTCTAACGTGCTGCAATTTGTCCCATGGTTAGCAGTAATTAGGCCCGAAAATTAGATGGCCGAGTTCTAGGTGAATTCCAGCCGATATTAAATCATTAATTCTTACTACTGGTTAGAAAGATAGGAAATAGTAGTTGTTAATAAGGGTGCATATAATAAAAGGAAGAGAGAGCAACATATTTTGCGTGGGGTTTCCATCTATTACCATTTTAATAAGGGTTTATCATAATAAACAAAAATCTATACGTATAGTATAATTGCAATTGTTGATAATGTCAAACTGCAGATAGAGACCGGGGGCATATTTTGACTTCATTTTCTTTCAGCAACTAAATAATGATGAACCGTAACGTCATGCAACAAGCCTATATATAGTTATAACAGCTGATTTCTGATTCTTGACTTGAGATATTAATCGTTTGTATTTAAATTTTTTTCCAGAACCTGTACAAGACTAGCCTTTTTTTATGTACATATTTAAAAAAACTCAGAAACATAAAAGGAAGAAAATGAACATGAGCAGTAGTGTACATATATGTCTTACATTATTAAATATCTGGAAATTGTTAGAGTCAACACGTGATATATATAGAAATTGAACAATTTTTTAGCTGAATAAATAAAATCATCCTTTGCGTACCTAGTGCTGATCTAACATATGATTCTTTCAACAGAATGATAAGCACCATTAATTTCTCGATTTATTCCTACATGCTATGGATACTGTATAGTTGGTATATGCATGTCAGCAACCGTTTGCAACGAATGAGGAGGGAGGTAGATAGGAGCATAGGCAACCAAGCAACCTAGCATGACAATGTACTACCGAGAATGTTTGTTATTAAACCACCATTACCTCATTTTTTGGACTGAACTACTATTGAATCATCTAATCAAACATTCTAATGGTTGGTGGTTCTCCAAGTTGGCTATATTTCTTACATGGATGACAAATGATAAATATCTATTACTTATTGGTTACAATCCCGCTATCCACCCAACAAGCAAGAATATTTTTTTTCAAAAAAATAAAGAACGGCCAGTTTAATAATTTTATCTGCTTTCATAGGCAAAATGACATGGAATGGCTAGGTACTTCTATAGTAAAAAGCTAAAAGACTATTTAGTCCTTTATTAATATGGAAAGAAAACGTGGAAGAAAAGAAAAGAGTACTGTTAGTTCAATGGCTAAAAACAAGTAGAAAATGCTAAAGTAGTATTAACAATGTTTAGTTGACTACTAAAAACTATACTCCTTTAAATACAAATTCTTTTGCTAAAACTACACATGGCTACTTGGCTCAATATATTTGGGATTATTTGATTATGGCTTCCTCTATTTCAAATATACATGTGCTCAATTTTAAATACAAGTTGACAAATAAACTTGTGAACACAGGACACGTGCTCATCATACTAATCCTTTCTTAATTTGTTTAAACATCCATGCCCTTTAATTAGCAATAATTTTTTAAATCAACTGTTTCCTATATAGGATTGATAGTTCATAATAAGTCGTCCTATAATCGAGTTTCTTTTAGTCCAAATTAGGTCTTTTTAATGCATCCATTTTGAATTCATATGCACAATACAATGCGAAATTTCAGATTGGATTTGATTTATCCTATCTTTATGCTTTGAATTTAATTCCTAGACAAATCCTATTTCTAGATTTATTTTTGTTCCCTTGAAATTTTCATAATTCTATGATAATTGGATAAACTGTAACTGGTATTTTCGTTCTATTTATATTCCTGATTTTAGTTTACGAATCTTTTTGGTCTGCCATGTGATTTATTCTTTTATATTTTTTGTTTGGGAATTTAATGTTTCATTTAATCTTTTATCCTTGTTTCAGTTTTACTTTTTAAATATTGCAAATGGTGTGGATTGAATTGGTAAACTATGTTTTTATCTATAGATTATTTTATAATTTTTGTGACATGTAATTGAATTCATGCAGTAATCCAAACTGTAGTTTACATTCACTTTTATAGGGCTTCATGTATACTCTTAGAACTTTTACATTACTTCATGTATATTTTTAGAGATTTGCTAGATTTCAGCCACCTGAAATTTTATATATTTTTCAGTCATCTAAAATTACAGTGATATATAAGGTGCAATTTGTTGTTATGTGTTGTTTTATTTTGTTTTGTATGTATGTTTGAATTTATTTTAATGTAATTTGGTTATAAGTATGAGTTATAACTTTATTTCATGTAATTTTTTTAAAATTTTTGTATGGCGTAGTTTTTCGTTCCATCATTGAGTGGTAAGTAATAAGTAATAGGTGAGTGACCACAACCTTTAAATTATCACCCAAGTGACGAAAAAGTGAGTAAACTTTTAAAAAATTTCAGGCACCTAAAATTTAGATACTCCCATACTTTTACTACAGTACATACATCCTTGTGAAGAAACTGGAAAAACTAAATTTGCCGCCACCATCTCCTGCAGCTTCTTCCGTGAGGTTTGGGGATGGTGGAAGGTAGGCATGGATCGGTTATGTGTAGCAGCTTCTTCTAACGTGCTGCAGTTTGGCCTATGGCTTGCACTAATTAGGACCGAGAATTACATGGCCGATGCTAAATCATTTTGCATGGACGTAATTCTAACTACTGGATGGACAGGTAGGCCAACAAGCACATAGTAGTTGTTGATAAGGGTTATAATAAAAGGTAGAGAGGGGATATATTTTGCCTAGGGTTTCCATCTGTTAAGTTATTATGCATCATAATAAAAAAATCTACATACAAATAGTATAATTGTAGTTGTTGATAATGTCAAACAGTAGATAGAGACAGGAGACATATTTTGACTTCATTTTTTTTTCAGCAACTAAAAATTGATCAACCATAACGTTATGCAACAAGCCTATATATAGTTATATGAGCTAATTTTTGAATCTGGACTTGAGATATTAATTGTTTGTATTTATAATTTTTTTCTACAACATGTAGCAGAGCAGCCTTTTTTATGTATATATTTAAAAAAAACTCATAAATACATAAAGGAAGGAAATGAGCATTAGCAGTAGTGTACATATATGTCTTACATAATTAAATAGCTGGAAATTGTTAGAGTCAACACATGATATATATATATATTGAATATTTTTTTTACCGGCAGAAATAAAATCATCCATTGCGTATGTCGTGCTCATCGTGCTCATCTAATATATGATTCTTTCAACAGAACGGATAAGCATAATTAATTTCTCGATTTATTCCTACATGCTATGGATACTGTATTGGTATATACATGTCAGTTACCCTTTGCAACGAACGAACTAGGTAGATAGGAGCGTAGGCAACCAAGCAACCTAGCATGACAATGTGGTAACGAGATTGTTCGTTATTAGACCACCATTACCTCATTTTTTGGGACCGAACTATTATTCAATTCTTGGATCAAATATTTTAATGGTTGGTGGTTCTCCAAGTTAATGATACATCTCTATTACCTTTCGGTTCCGATCCTGCTATCTACGTAATATATATATTAAAAAAAGAACATCCAGCTTAATAAATATATCTGCTTCCACAATGGCTAGGTACTGCCTCCCTTTCAATAAAATAAAATATAGTTTTAGCTAGTAAGAAGTTAAAATACTATTATGCCAAAAAAATGAGGAGGGAAAGAAAACAAGAGTACAGTTAGATCAAGGGCAAAAAAAATGCTAAAGTAATATTAACTATGTTTAGTTGACTACTTAAAAACTATACTCTTTCAAAAATAATTTTTTAGACTAAAACTATATATTTTATGAGCGCACGAAGTGGTAGTTAGTAGTACTACATATATATTTGTATTTGTATTGAACTATGTACTATCACAATAGCAACTAGGATCAATATATTTGGGATTATTTGATTGTGGCTTCTTCTATTTCAAATATACATGTGCCGAATTTTAAATACAAGTTGACAAATAAACATGTGAACACAGGACACGTGCTCATCATACTAATCCTTTCTTAGATATAGTAATTTGTTTAAACATCCTTGCCCTTTAATTAGCAATAATTTTTTAAATCAACTTGTTCCTATATAGGATTGATAGTTTATAATAAATTTTCCTATAATCAAGTTTCTTTTACTCCAAATTAGGTGTTTTTAATGCAACCATTTTGAATTCATATGCACAATACAGTGCTAAATTTCAGATTGGATTTGATTTATCGTATCTTTACGCTTTGAATTTAATTCATAGACAAATCCCATTTCTAGATTTATTTTTCTTTCCCATGAAATTTTCATAATTCTGTGATATGGAATATAATTGGATAAACTTTGACTGATATTTTAGTTCTATTTATATTCCTGATTTTAGTTTATGAATCTTTTTGGTGTGCCATGTGATTTATTATTTTATTTTATTTTGTTTGGGAATTTAATGTTTCATTTAATCTTTTATCCTTGTTTCAGTTTTATTTTTTAAATATTGCATACGGCGTCGACAAGATTGGTAAACAATGTTATTATCTCTGGATTATTTTATAATTTTTGTGATATGTAATTGAATTCATGCACTAATTAGTTTACATTCACTTTTACAGGACTTCATGTGTACTTTTAGAGATTTAATAGATTTCAGCCACCTAAAATTTTATTCATTTTTGAGTTATCTAAAATTTTACATTACTAAGCTTAAAATTACAGTGATATATAAGTTACAATTTGTTGTTATATGTTGTTTTGTATGCATGTTTGAATTTTTTTTAATGTAAGTTTGTAATATTTATGAGTTATGAGTTCATTTCATTTGTTTTTCTTAAAAGAATTGTATGTTCTAATAGTTTTTCAATCAATCATTGTGGAGTGGTAAGTAATAAGTAATTGGGAAGTGACGAGTACCATTAGATTATCACCTAAGTGATGAAAAAGTAAGTGAAATTTAAAAAAAATGAAATTTTAAAAAAATTCAGGCTACTGAAATTTAGATACTCCCATATTTTTACTGAAGTACGTATATCCTTGTGAAGAAACTAGAATAACTAAATTTGCTATTCTAAATGAATATGACCATCAAATTGGGATTTGAAATATTGGTTCATGTAGTTGTTTTCACTGGGTTTTCTTGTAGTAAATGGCTCTATATTTGAAGGAATCATTGAAATATATATCTCCTGATCTGTCTTCTTTCTCCACGTATCCCCTACGTAATTGCTCCTCCTTTGAGATATACTTTTTACGGGATACTATTATTCTTCAACTCTTACCGCTTAGCTGTTTTTAAAGAAAAATATATAAAGATCTAAAAACATAACATATTAATGATATCAATCTCATGGCTCGTAAAGGTATAGCTATGACAACTCATCAATGTTGGTTCAGAAGCAAAGCTAACAATGATGGGTGGAGCAAATATTCAATGCTAGTTTGCGTACCAAGCCGGCACTTATGGTCCCTACGATTATGGTTTTCATGATTTCTTTATAGATTCAGTCTCATTTGAATAATTCTCTACCGATCGATTGAATTATATCCATCTTCTATTTGATCAGTTGACTTATTAAAATTTGACGTTAACACATGCCCTTAATTTCAGATTTTGTTATCAGATTTTAAAATTCTAATCTCTTAGAATTCTTCTCAAATCAAGGTGGCCCATTACAGCCCACAAACAATACCAATCGGCCTTGATTCCTATCTGTCATCATTTCCCTATAAATGATTTCGCCTTCTTAGCCCCTTTCTTTATGCTTTCACATCATTAGCGTCTCCAAAACCGTGATAAGCTCCGGTGAACTCAGACGAACCATTGTGAACCTCTCCTTCGATCGCCGATCTTCATTTATCTACTATTAGCAATATAGAAGGTTAGACCTAACCAATATAGTATGAGATTAATGACGGTAAAAGAAACTTAATAAGTTGATAGATCTCATACAAACGTGATATGATATATCCGATTCGACTAAAAAGTTAATTCCAACTAATATAGTCTTAGATAGAGCAAATATATCACGATAATGGTGGGATTTATCTCTTCACCGAAGATCGAATCTAACCGATACCGCCCTATGTTGAAAGACATAACCTGCTAGAAAAAAACTAGATGGACTGGGATGACGATGCGCCGAAATTGTATTGATATGTGAAGATAGTTTACAAGGTCTTTGCGGGTCTATATTTACACTCTAGGATTATACGAGTTCAAGATGATTACAAATAACCTTCGAATATTATTTCAGAAAACTATCTTTAATACTACTCCTACTTTATTACAAGATATATGATACAAACCACAATGTTGTGGTTTGCACAATTCTTTCATGGAAATGGTCTTATTTGGATAATCTTGAAGTAAATACATCCTCTGTTCGGTCGGCTCTTTCTATTCATAAGTCGCTCTTTTTTTATAAGTTGATTGGATCTCCATTTAATCGAATCTATTTATGGGCTTATCTTAACATTAACACAAGCACGTGTCTTTAAACACATAAATAGTCATGTCACATTGTCCTATGCAATTGTTTAGTGTCATGTGTTCAAAGTAAAATAGTCAGCCCCGTCCAGATGGAAAATCGACTTGAATTTTAGCTCACACATTTTCTCCGTTGGACAATAATTTGGCCTACAAATTTCCGCCCTGGCAAATGAACCGACTGCCTTCATTAAGCTGACAACAAATATTAATTCTATTGTGCTGCATTTTGGCCCATGGTTTGCAGTAATTAGGCCCAATGTAGAATTTAAGCCAATGTTAAATCATCTTACATTGATACAGTTCTGACTACTGGTGGGTACGCCAACAATTGAATAGGAGTTGTCGATAAGGGTGAATATAATAAAAGTAAGAGAGATGGGACATATTTTGCGTGGACATAATAAAAAAATCTACAAACAAATAGTTCAATTGTAGTTGTTGATAATGTCAAACATTAGATAGAGACAGGGGACATATTTTGACTTCATTTTTTTAGCAACTACACATTGATCAACCATAACGTCATGCAGCAAGCCTATATATAGTTAAATGAGCTGATTTCTGAATCTGGACTTGAGATATTAATTGTTTGTATTTAGATTTTTTTTTCTAGAACATGTACTAGAATAGCCTTTTTATGTATATATTTTAAAAAAACTCATAAACACATAAAGGAACGAAATGAACGTGGGCAGTGGTGTAGATGTATGTCTAACATAATTAAATATCTGGAAATTGTTAGAGTCCACACATCATATATATTGCAATTGAATAATTTTTTTAGTGACATAGATAAAATCATTTATTGCGTATGTAGTGCGGGTCTATCGTATGATTTTTTCAACAAAATGGATAAGCATCATGAATTTCTCGATTTATTCCTACATGCTATGGATACTGTATAGGTATATGCATGTCAGCTACCGTTTCCAACGAATGAGGTAGATAGGAGTATAGGCAACCGAGAACCCTAGCATGACAATATGGTGCTGAGATTGTTATTAAACCACCATTACCTCATTTTTTTGACTGAGCTATTATTCAACCGTCGGATCAAATATTCTAATGGATGGTTGGGGGTTCTGCAAGTTGTCTATATTTCTTATATGGATGACAAACGATAAATCTCTATTATATATCGGTTACAATCCTGATATGCACACAACATGCATGGATATATTTTATTTCAAAAAATAAAGAACAGCCAGCTTAATAATTTTATGATAGAATGATTTTCTACCAATGGAACAAAATTGTGGAGATTTTCTTTTTACTATTCGCACTGATTAGAGAAGTTAATTATTGGTACTGTACACATGAAAATTCTCGTTCATACTCCACATGTATAAGATAGTACAATTTGCGAGTGCTCGTCTTAAAAAGGAGGCTAGAATGCGAGTGCTCGTCTTAAGAAGGAGGCAAGAAATAAAGCCAACTTTACTAACTACATTCCGACCTACGTACGTATTGCAAAGGGCAGTTAGAGAGCAGAATTATCATTTGGAGCCCTTCTTCTTATCTTGCTGTGCTTATTGTAATTTGCCCGTCCGTCAGAGCTTATCTGCAACATCTGGTGTACTTTCGGTCAACATCGAGTATGTCATCCGTACTGCTTAAGAGACATATGTGCAGACACATATATTATATCTCGATTTTTATTATCTTTTTTTTAAAACTGTTAAATACTATTTTTTAAAAAAATTGCTTTAAATTATTAAATAAATTTAGTTTTAATTATATTATAATTAAAACTTAATTTTTTATGTGTGAATGGCTATCTCATTTTACGTATACACTTAATCTTCATTTTTTATATAGAAACAAACACCACCTACATATAAATTCACGAATAGATGGTTTTATAATATACAGATATTAGAAATAAAACCACTTCACTAAATTTTTACTAAAGGCATTAAAAAGAAGACGATTATCGATTAGAGAGTAAACACCATAAAAGTTTTGCAAATTTTTAGTCACTCTTCAATGGTTAAACAATAAATTATCATAACGTACAAAAATTTATAAAATTACTTACAACAAACTAATAACTAAAAAACTACAAAATTACAAAATTATATAGAAAAGAATTTAAACAGAGATAATAGTAAAGTAAAACCACATATAACAACAAATTGCAGTCGGGATAAATTAAAATTAATTATACATTACATGGCACTACTATATGCAATTTCAGCCGAGCTTTGTTACAAATTATATTATAAAGTTCGTTCGTACGTAATACTCCCGGCTAGCTAGCTACTTAACACCTTGCCTATATCTTTGATGCGTATAGCGCTGTCCGTCTGCCATGCCTTTGATCTTGCTCTATAAATAGCGGACCATCCTTCTTTCTACACGACGAAAGTACACACCAGTACACAACACTGCACTGCAGCACGCACATCGCCGTAATTTGGACGATTTTAATTATATCATATCCTAAATATAATATCAAGTATAATAACCAAAACACGTTTGTAAAATTTTTATTATAAGATATTTGAAGATGATATAATTCACATTAAACATTTTACGTCATTTATTTATTATACATCTTGGTGCGCTTTAGCTAATTTATATGTGTATATATATGTGTTTGTTGTGGTCTAAATTATACTTCCTTCGCCCTAAAATACCAAAACATTACAGTGGTCTCATGTGAATAAACCATTAATTTCTTTTACTATATATTGTAGCATCATTATTTTTTTAGATACGGACACAATGATATACCATATACGGGGCTTTAAAACCATATGTAGTCGCATCAGTGTTCAAAGCAAAATAGTCCGCCCAGATGTAAAATCAAGCCGATTTTAGCACACATATTTTCTCCATTAGACAATAATTTGGTACACATTTCCGGCCCTGGCACATCAACCGACTGCCTTCATTGAACTGACAACAAATATTAGTTCTAACGTGCTGCAATTTGTCCCATGGTTTGCAGTAATTAGGCCCGAGAATTAGATGGCCGAGTTCTACGGTGAATTCCAGCCGATATTAAATCATTAATTCTTACTACTGGTTGGAAAGATAGGAAATAGTAGTTGTTAATAAGGGTGCATATAATAAAAGGAAGAGAGAGCAACATATTTTGCGTGGGGTTTCCATCTATTACCATTTTAATATGGGTTTATCATAATAAACAAAAATCTATACGTATAGTATAATTGCAATTGTTGATAATGTCAATCTGCAGATAGAGACCGGGGGCATATTTTGACTTCATTTTCTTTCAGCAACTAAATAATGATCAACCCTAACGTCATGCAACAAGCCTATATATAGTTATATCAGCTGATTTCTGATAATTGACTTGAGATATTAATCGTTTGTATTTAAATTTTTTTCCAGAACCTGTACAAGACTAGCCTTTTTTATGAACATGATATATATAGAAATTGAACGATTTTTTAGCTGAATAAATAAAATCATCCGTTGCGTACCTAGTGCTCATCTAACATATGATTCTTTCAACAGAATGATAAGCACCATTAATTTCTCGATTTATTTCTACATGCTATGGATACTGTATAGTTGGTATATGCATGTCAGCAACCGTTTGCAACGAATGAGGAAGGATGTAGATAGGAGCATAGGCAACCAAGCAACGTAGCATGACAATGTACTACCGAGAATGTTTGTTATTAAACCACCATTACCTCATTTTTTGGACTGAACTACTATTGAATCATCTAATGAAATATTCTAATGGTTGGTGGTTCTCCAAGTTGGCTATATTTCTTACTTGGATGACAAATGATAAATATCTATTACTTATCGGTTACAATCCGACTATCCACGCAACAAGCAAGAATATATGTTTTTTTTCAAAAAATAAAGAACAGCCAGTTTAATAATTTTATCTGCTTTCATAGACAAAATGACATGCAATGGCTAGATACTTCTATAGTAAAAAGTTAAAAGACTATTATGTCATTCATTAATACGGAGAGAAAACAAGGAAGAAAAGAAAAAAGAAGGGAGTACTGTTAGTTCAATGGCCGAAAACAAGTAGAAAATGCTACAGTAGTATTAACAATGTTTAGTTGACTACTAAAAACTATACTCCTTCAAATACAGATTCTTTTGCTAAAACTACACTTGGCTACTAGGCTTAATATATTTGGGATTATTTGATTATGGCTTCCTCTATTTCAAATATACATGTGCCAAATTTTAAATACAAGTTGGCAAATAAACTTGTGAACACACGACACGTGCTCATCATACTAATCCTTTCTTAGTATAGTAATTTGTTTAAACATCAATGCCTTTAATTAGCAATAATTTTTTAAATAAACTGATTCCTATATAGGATTGATAGTTTATAATAAGTTGTCCTATAATCGAGTTTCTTTTAGTCCAAATTAGGTCTTTTTAATGCATCCATTTTGAATTCATATGCACAATACAATGCGAAATTTCAGATTGGGTTTCCCTTTTTATGTATATATTTAAAAGAAACTCAGAAACACATAAAGGAAGGAAATGAACATTAGCAGTAGTGTACATATATGTCTTACATAATTAAATAGCTGGAGATTGTTAGAGTCAACACATGGTATATATATATAGCAATTGAATATTTTTTTACCGGCAGAAATAAAATCATCCATTGCGTATGTCGTGCTGATCTAACATATGATTCTTTCAACAGAACGGATAAGCATAATTAATTTCTCGATTTATTCCTACATGCAATGGATACTGTATTGGTTTATGCATGTCAGCTACCCTTCGCAACAAACGAGCTAGGTAGATAGGAGCATAGGCCACCAAGCAAGCAACCTAGCATGACAATGTGGTACCGGGATTGTTTGTTATTAGACCACCATTACCTCATTTTTTGGGACTTAATTATTATTCAATTCTCGGATCTTTAATGGTTGGTGGTTCTCCAAGTTGGCTATATTTCTGAGAAATGATACATCACTGTTACGTATCTCCTGCTATCTACGCAACATGCATGGATATATATATTTTTTTAAAAAAATAAAGAACAGCCAGCTTAATAATTATATCTGCTTCCATAGGTAAAATTGGCTAGGTACTGCCTCTAAAATACTATTATGCCCTTCATTAATATGGGTAAAAAAAGAGGAAGGAAAGAAAACAAGAGTACAGTTAGTTGAAGGGCGAAAAAATGCTAAAAAAATATTACCTATGTTTAGTTGACTACATAGAAACTATACTCTTTCAAAAATAATTTTTTAGACTAAAACTATATATTTTATTAACGTACGAAGTAGTAAGTAGTACTACATATATATTTGTATTTATTTGGGGTTATTTGATTGTGGCTTCCTCTATTTCAAATATACATGTGCCGAGTTTTAAATAACAAATAAACTTGTGAACACAGGACACGTGCTCATCACACTAATCCTTTCTTAGATATAGTAATTTGTTTAAACATCCTTGCCCTTTAATTAGCAATAATTTTTTAAATAAACTTGTTCCTATATAGGATTGATAGTTTATAATAAATTTTCCTATAATCAAGTTTCATTTAGTCCAAATTAGGTGTTTATAATGCAACCATTTTGGATTCATATGCACAATACAGTGCTAAATTTCAGATTGGATTTGATTTATCGTATCTTTATGCTTTGAATTTAATTCATAGACAAATCCCATTTCTAGATTTATTTTTCTTCCCTTGAAATTTTCATAATTCTGTGATATATAATTGGATAAACTTTCACTGATATTTTAGTTCTATTTATATTCCTGATTTTAGTTTATGAATCTTTTTGGTTTGCCATGTGATTTATTATTTTATATTTTTTGTTTGTGAATTTAATGTTTCATTTAATCCTTTATCCTTGTTTCAGTTTTATTTTTTAAATAGTGCATATGGCGTCGACAAGATTGGAAAACAATGTTATTATCTCTAGATTATTTTATAATTTTTGTGATATGTAATTGAATTCATGCACCAATCCAAAGAGTAGTTTACATTCACAGGACTTCATGTGTACTTTTAGAGATTTACTAGATTTCAGCCACCTAAAATTTTATTCATTTTTGAGTTATCTAAAATTTTACATTGCTAAGCTAAAAATTACAGTGATGTATAAGGTACAATTTGTTGTGGTATGTTGTTTTGTATGTATGTTTGAATTTTTTTAATGTAAGTTTGTAATATTTATGTGTTATGAGTTCATTTCATTTATTTTTTTAAAAAAAATTGTATGTTCTAATAGTTTTTCATTCAATCATTGTGGAGTGGTAAGTAATAAGTAATAGGGAAGTAACGAGAACCATTAGATTATCACCTAAGTGATGAAAACATAAGTGAAATTTTAAAAAAATTCAGGCTTCTGAAATTTAGATACACCCATATTATATTTTTAATTAAGTACATATATCAAACTCGAATAACCAAATTTGCTATTCTAAATGAATATGACCATCAAATTGGGATTTGAAATATTGGTTCATGTAGTTGTTTTCACTGAGTTTTCTTGGTGTAAATGGCTCTATATTCGATGGAATCGTTGAAATATATATCTCCTGATCTGTCTTCTTTCTCCACATATCCTTATGTAATTGCTTCTCCATCTTTGAGATATACTTATTACTGGATACTATTCATCTTCAACTCTTTCCGCTTAGCTTTTCTCAAGGAAAATATATAAATATCTAAAAAGATGACATATTAACGATATCAACATATCTAAATATCTTATGGGTCGTATGGGTGTAACTATGACAACACGTCAGTGTCGATTGAGAAGCAAAGCTAACCCTGATGGATAGTTACCAAGCCGGCACTAATGGTCCCCTACATGTATTCTGCCATGATTTTTACGGTTCCTTTCTAGATTCGGTCTCATCTGAATAATTCTCTACGATTGAATTATATCCATCTTCTATTCAATCGGTTCTTTCTATCCATCAATTGGCATCTTTTCATAAGCCGATCGGCTCTTGATCTATAATTAAATCTTTTTATAGACTTATTAAATTTTAGCATTAACATATGCCCCTCAGTTTTGGATTTTGTTATTAGATTTTGAAATTGAGCTCTTAGAATTCTTCTCAAATCAAGGTGGCCCATTACAGCCCACAAACATTACCGATCGGTCTCAATTCTTGTCTAGTCCTCATTCCCCCATAAATCATTTTGACTTCCTAACCTCTTTCTTTATGCTTTCACATCACTAGAGCCTCTAAAACCTCAATGAGCTTCGGTGAACTCAGGCAAACCGCTATGAACCTCTCCTTCGATCATCGATCTTCATTCATCTACTATTAGCAGTCTAGAAAGTTAGACCTAAACAATACAGCATGAGATTGATGATGGTAAAAGGAGCTTGATAATTTGATAGATCTCATACAAACGTGATAATATATATCATATCGGACTAAGAGATTAGATCCAACCGATAAAGTCTTAGATAGAGCAGATATATCAGGATAATAGTGGGACTTGCCCATTCACCAAAGATTCGATCTAACCAATGCAACCCTACGTTGAAAGAATGAACCTGTTAGGAAAAAACTATGAACTGAGATGGTGATGCGTCAAGTTGTATTGATATGTGGAGATAGTTTACAAGGTCTCTGTGGGTTTGTATTTTTACTCTGGGATTACATGAGTCCGAGATGGTTACAATCAACCTCCGGACATTATTTCCCAAATAGAAAAGGAAACTATCTCTAAGAAATTAACAAAATTAACTACTCATACTTAATTATAAGAGATATGATCTAAAACTACTCTACTGTGGTTTCCACATTTCCTTCTTAGATATGGTCTTATCTGCATAATTCTTCACATCCAAATCCATCATCCATTCGATCGACTCTTTACATCCATCAATCGTCCTCTTTTTATATGTTGATTGGTTATTCATTTAACTAAATCTGTTTATGGGCTTACCATATTTTAGTATTAACACATGTATGTGCCTTTAAACACATATATAGTCACATCATATTCTCCTATGCAATTGTTTAGTGTCATGTGTTCAAAGTAAAATAGTCAGCCCCGTGCAGATTGAAAATCGACCTGCATTTGGCCCACACATTTTCTCCGTTGGACAATAATTTGGCCTACACATTTCCGCCTTGGCAAATGAACCGACTACCTTCATTAAGCTGACAAGAAATATTAACTCTAACGTGCTGCATTTTGGCCCATGGTTTGCAGTAATTAGGACCAATGTAGAATTTCAGCCAATGTTAAATCATCTTGCATTGATACAGTTCTGACTACTTGATGGGTGGGTACGCCAACAAGTGAATAGGAGTTGTTGATAAGGGTGCATATAATAAAAGTAAGAGAGATGGGACATATTTTGCGTGGTTTCCATCCAATACCTTTTTAATAAGAGTGCATCATAATAAAAAAATCTGCAAACAAATAGTTCAATTGTAGTTCTTGATAATGTCAAACATTAGATAGAGACAGGGGACATATTTTGACTTCATTTTTTTAGCAACTACACATTGATCAACCATAACGTCATGCAGCAAGCCTATATATAGTTAAATGAGCTGATTTCTGAATCTGGACTTGAGATGTTAATTGTTTGTATTTAGAATTTTTTTTCTAGAACATGTACTAGAATAGCCTTTTTATGTATATATTTTAAAAAAACTCATAAACACATAAAGGAACGAAATGAACGTGGGCAGTGGTGTAGATGTATGTCTAACATAATTAAATATCTGGAAATTGTTAGAGTCCACACATCATATATATTGCAATTGAATAATTTTTTTAGTGACATAGATAAAATCATTTATTGCGTATGTAGTGCGGGTCTATCGTATGATTTTTTCAACAAAATGGATAAGCATCATGAATTTCTCGATTTATTCCTACATGCTATGGATACTGTATAGGTATATGCATGTCAGCTACCGTTTCCAACGAATGAGGGAGGTAGATAGGAGCATAGGCAACCAAGAAACCTAGCATGACAATATGGTGCTTAGTTCGTTTGTTATGAAACCACCATTGCCTCATTTTTTGGACTGAGCTATTATGGATCAAACATTCTAACGGTTGGTGGTTTTCCATGTTGGCCATCTTTCTTGTATGGATGACAAACGATAAATCTCTATTATATATCGGTTACAATCCTGATATCCATGCAACATGCATGAAAATGTTTTATTTCAAAAAATAAACAGCAGCCAGCTTAATAATTTTATGATAGAATGATTTTCTACCAGTGGAACAAAATTGTTGAGATTTTCTTTTTACTATTCGCACTGATTCGAGAAGTTAATTATTGGTACTGTAATATCCACATGAAAATTCTCGTTCATGCTCCACATTTATAAGATACATACATGTACAATTTGCGAGTGCTCGTCTTAAAAAGGAGGCTAGAATGCGAGTGCTCGTCTTAAGAAGGAGGCCAACTTTACTAACTACATTCCGACCTGCGTACGTATTGCAAAGGGCAGTTAGAGAGCAGAATTATCAATTATGTTATCCTATTTCTAGATTTATTTTTCTTCCCTTGAAATTTTAATAATTCTGTGATATGGAATATAATTGGATAAATCATAAGTGATATTTTAGTTGTATTTTAGTTTTATGAATCCTTTTGGTTTGCCTTGTAATGAATTCTTTTCTATTTTTTAGTTTGGGAATTTAATGTTTACTTTAATTTTTTATCCATGTTTCAGTTTTATTTTTTAAATATTGCATATGCTGTCGACTGGATTGGTAAACAATGTTATTATCTCTAGATTATTTTGTAATTTTTGTGATATGTAATTGAATTCATGCACTAATCCAAACTGTAGTTTACATTGACTTTTACAGGACTTCATGTATATTTTAGAGATTTGCTAGATTTCAGCCAGATGAAATTTTATATATTTTTCAGTTATCTAAAATTTCATATTGCTAAGCTTAAAATTGCAGTGATATGTAAGGTGAAATTTGTTGTTATATGTTGTATTATTTTGTTTTGTATGTATGTTTGAATTTACTTTAATGTAATTCTGAAATATTTATGAGTTATAAGTTTATTTCATGTATTTTTTAAAAAATATTGTATGTTATAATAGTTTTTCATTCAATTGTTGAGGAGTGGTAAGTAATAATAAATAGGGGAGTGATGATTATATTATCACCTAAGGGATGTAAGTGTGCGTGAAAGTTTAAAAAAATTCAGGAGGCTGAAATTTAGACAGTCCCATATTACTACAGTACATATATCCTTGTGATGAAACCGAAGAACTAACTTTGCTATTCTAAATGAATATGAACATCAAATTGGGATATGAACATCAAGTTGGCTATATTTCTTTCATGGATGACAACTACGATCCACGCTGCATTATTGCAGGCTGATATATTTTTTAAAAGAAAATAATAAACGGTGAGCTTAATAATTGTACCTGCCACCATAGTCAAAATGGGAATAGCTAGTTTGTAGGACTGTATATATTATATATTAACTCCACTATAAAAATATATTTGATTTAATAAAACTAATCTCGTGTTATATGTGTTACTATGTATTTTTTTATAAAATTAGTCAAATTTGAAGAGGTTTGACTTTTGCTGAATCAAAAGGGACTAATAATATGAAACGTGTTGAATCATGCCACGATTAATATTTTACTACAGTACATATATCCTTGTGATGAAACCCGAAGAACTAAATTTGCTATTCTAAATGAATATGAACATCAAATTGGGATATGATATATTGGTTCATGTAGTTGTTTTCAGTGAGTTTTTTCGTTGACTTTTCGTTCTGTCAAATATATATCTCCTGATCTGTCTTCTTTCACCACATATCCCCTGCTTAATTGCTCCCTCCATCTTTAAGATTTACTTATTACTGGATACTATTCATCTTGAACTCTTACCACTCAACCTTTTTTCAGAAAAATATATAAATACCTAAAAACATGACATATTAACGACGTGTACTTGCATCCAAAATAGTTGTGAAACTGCCGTATTTCATAATCTTGCCATTTAAACCACTTTTACTGACTAGGCACTATACGAAGCTTGCACGTTATAGATAAATCGTATTACTGTTACATCATATCATATTGTGACTTTGTATTAAATAAAATATGTCATGACCTCTTTTGTTTTTACTACCGAGAATTTTAGTTTTAGTTTTTCCAAAATTTAATAATTTTAAATTCAAAATTAACAAATTTGAGGTTGTATAAATCTTGAAATCTCAATTTAGTATTTCATAATTAATTCCAAAAAAAATGAGAAGAAAAAACAAGTGCATAACATGTAGATTTATAGTTAGATACCATGTTTCTAAAATAAAAATACTTGACAAATGAGTTGAGATAGAGGTATGGGACTAAAGTTTAAGTTACTATGGGCTAGTCCTTTGTTTTCTGAAACCATCCGGTTAATTACCGACTGTTTCTATTTCCGCCGAATATTTGTACTTCCGTATTTGTTACCATATGCAAAGTAAAAAAGTCCGAATTCATTTCTGGATTCTACAATACCCAATACCATCTGAGTTGACACATTCCATATTCAAAGAAATTTCAGATTGTTTGAAAACTATCCAATCCGTTTTCACCCCTGTAAGTAATCATCCACCACCACTAGAATTCTAAAAGTGCGTTGAGCGTGGAAGATGCACATACGAGATCGATTTATAGAGGTCCTTGACTCACTTATTGAGGATAATAACCAAACATGATATGAGACTACATATGACAAAAATATGATTACAAAGGGGTGGGTAGATCTAATCCAGTTGTTTTCAGCAAGTTATCTCGAGTGAATGGCTCTATATTAGATGGAATTGACAGATTTTGCTTCTATCAAATATTTTGGCTTGTTTGTCTCCTGTCCACATATAAACTACTAAATTACTCTCTATGTCTTCAGCAAATACTTATTATAGGATACTATTTATCTCTAAACTTTAACAGCTCGTCTTTTCATATATAGACACGCACATGAAAACATGCTATATTAAGTAAGTTTACTTGCATCCTAAATAGTTACAAAGCTTTCATCTAACATAATCTAGCCATTTAAAATGTATTAATAGTTAAAGCGAAAACTACACTATTCAACAGTGATGGATATATAAATTTGGAGATAGTATATAGGAGGATCTATATGGAGTATATGCAATGATACGAGGCCTTACAACATTCTTTGCTGCAGTCTCATCTCGCCTACAACTAATTATAAGCCATAATATTTATTAGCGATAAAAAATAATTTATAGATAAAACTGAAAATCAGCTATAAAACCAGGTTTTAAAATTTGAATTTTGGTTGCTGATAAGGTGAAGGGCAAATTTTGAAGCGTGATACCCTTGTCTGTACCAAGGAAGTTCCATATTGGAGTCGTATGCATATTGAAGTATATGCTCGACGCTATATTGCCATCTTATCGTATGAGATGAGGATACATTGTTGAGATTTTCTTTTTACTATTCGCATTGATTCGAGAAGTTAATTATTGGTACTGTAATATCCACAGGAAGATTCTCGTTTATGCTCCACATGTATAAGATACATACATGTACAATTCATGAGTGTTCGTCTTAAGGAGGCTATAAATAAAACCAACCTTACTAACTATATTCCAACCTGCGTACGTATTGCAAAGGGCAGTTAGAGAGCAGAATTACCAATTATGTTATCACTACTACAAAATAGCTTAAACTATACAATCCCTATCAATGCCGGTTAAATCAAATCTGACAATAATGTAGAGTTTTCCGTCCTCCCATCAATCCCATGGCCCATATTTGATACGTACAATACAGCGCTGCCCGTCGTCTGCCATCGATCTCGTTCTATAAATAGCAGACCATCCTTCTCCCTACACCACACACCACCAATACACACCCACTGCAAAGAACTGCACTGCAGCACACACGCCACCACAAGTAGTAATCAATGGCTTCCGCCGTGGTGAAGATGGCCGTCCTCTGCCTGCTGCTTCTGTCCGTCGGGCAGCTGATGGCCTCCGCCACCGCACGCCCGGATAACGACGAGGCGGCGCAGCTGCGCCTGAAGGACCGCCTCGAGCTGCAGGAGGAGGAGGCGCTGGCCCTCACCGAGGAGCTCGCCCTCCTCGACGACGGCGCCGGCGACGACGGCGCTGGCGACGACGTCGCCGTCGGAGCCTGCACCTGCAACCATAGGTGCAAGAGATGCGTAGCCAAATGCGGGTTCAAGTGCGTCCGCACAGGAACATTCTTCCCCGCCTGCTTCCTCCGCTGCGTCTTCACCACCAGAAAGTGCTTCGCCTAAGCAGGTCGTCGTCTCATACTACGGCGGCCGGTGCGGCGCCGCCAACCGATCGATCGTTTCACGTAATAATAATCCTATGTGTATGTAATTAAGAATAATTAACGTACCTCCTCAAGCTTATACTGCTTACGTAGAGGGCCGGGGCTTGCTAGCTTTCATGCATATGTATGCATTCATGGTTAGTATATGTCCGTCTGTGGTCTGGGAGGGTATCATATCATGCTGTGGCGTGTGTCGGTGTCTCTGTTATCCTCTTGTCGATCGATTTCGGCCAATTGTGTCGCGTTGGCCACATGTACTTGATCGATGACCGAGAAACTGATATTGTCTGTGTCCATTTATCTGTCTAATAAATCGATCTTTGCTCGTCACTAGAATGTTGTTGCTTCCTTTTCTCTGCCACAGAAACCTCTCTTGGTCGGTAAGCGCCGCATCCACGTCTTTCATCGTTTCTTGGTCCCTGATCATCATCCAGTGTGCGTAGGTCATCATGGTTCCATTCGCAGATCACAACACCACGTCATCGATTTTTACTGGTTTTTACTCAGTTTTCTCAATTGATAGGGACCGATTTTACAGTAATGTAAACCATGGTTGTGGCTACGCTTGTATGCTCCCATGTCTTGTCTTGTGACACTCAATTATGTCGAGGCCCTTTGATTTGTTTTGTCAATTTTATATTTCTCTTTCTTGTAATAACAGAGTTGTTATATCTTCATTTATTTAATATATATTTTGGCCCTGTTTTGGACAAAAAACACATACAAAGTTACTGCTGGAAAACAAATTTATGTTGAAAGTAATTGAAGTTTCCTTAATCTAATTATTAGACATCCTTAGAACACCGCATCCAAGTCGCCTTCTCCACTGTGTTGGTGACGAAAAGGGAGGAGAAAGAGGTGGGTGCGATGGTCGGCCATGTGTGGGGTGAAGCGGCGATGGTGGGCCTGGTGGAAGCAGCTAGCGGCAGCGGCAGACTGTATAGGAGAAGAAGAGTGGTGACAGAGGATTGGCAGAGTAGCGATGGCGCAATTCTGTGAGTGGGGAGGAGTCCGTGCCATCATGTGGAGCCTGGCCAGTGATGGGAGGAACGATGATGATAGCTATAATCTTTTGTTGATTTGTTGTGAGATATGATGGATGAATATTTTTTCATCTGTTGGATATCGGAATTATTGATGCCATGGAGATTTCTTGATATGTTCTTGGCACATGGATGTGTTCTCATGAGACTGATCAAAGCATCGGCAAGAAATTGTGCATGCTTCTTTTTTTTTTTCACTCTGATATATCTCATCCGGAGCTGATGAGCCCCGGGCTCATCAGTGTCGAGAAAGAAGCGTTGGCTTAAAAACCGGCACGGATATCCGTTTGGAACCATCGCTGATGCCCAAACCTGTGGCACTGATAGGAATCTCAACACATAATATATATAGCAATTGGATAGTGTTCTTAGCGCCACAAAAATCATCCATAGCTTATGTAGAGCTTATCTAATGTATGATTCTTTCAACAAAACGGATGTGTTTATTTCTGCGTGCTATGGATAATAGGTCCATGCATATATATATGTATATATGTATGTATATATATGTATGTATGTATATATGTATGTATGTATGTATGTATGCATGCATGCATGCATGCATGCATGCCAGTTACTGTTTGCAACGAATTAGGGAAGTAGATAGAAGAATAGGTAACAAAGCCAGTAGCATGAAATTGTAGTACCAAGATTAAAGTTTTTTACCATGACCAAGATTATTGTTCATTAGTAAACTACCATTAGCTCTTTTTTTTATGTCAGAACTATCATCCAATAGTCGTATCAAACATTCTAATGGTTGGTGGTTCTTGGTGGTTCTCCAAGTTGGCTATATTTCTTTCGGATGACAACTGCGATCCACGCTACATTCATGCAGGCCGATATATTTTGTAAAAGAAAATACAAAATGGTGAGCTTAATAATTGTGCCTGCCCCCGTAGTCAAAATGGAATAGCTAGTTTGTAGGACTGTATATATTAAACTACCTGCTATTAAGATGTCTACTAGGTTAATATATATTAACTTCACTATAAAAATATATTCAATGATTGATTTAATAAAACTAATCTTTTGTTATATATGTTTCTGTATATTTTTTCTATGAAATTAATCAAATTTGAAGAGGTTTGACTTTTGATAAATCAAAAATGATTGATAATATGGAACGTGTTGAATCATATCATTATTAATATTAATATTTTATGATGAATAATTAGCTTTACAAATGATTTAATCAATAAAAATTAGTTTAGAAATATTTGTGTTGACTTAAAATCAGACTTCCACAATGCTGTTGATTGGACTAGGGAAGAGCGGATGTCTAACACGATCATGACGCCTTATGATAAAGTTGAATTAGAATCAGGAGTCTTTAGACAACTTCTATTAATGGATGGACTTGGACTCGATTCAGGGTGAGTTAGGGTTCAAAATGGTTAAGAATGATACGTAACGAAGTTGTGCACAAGATAGACACATGATGGATACACCGTGTGTATGATTTCTTAGACACATGATGGATACACCGTGTGTATGATTTCTTAACATAATTTCACAAGTTATGTATAAGGATCGGAGAAATTACGAATAAATTTGAAGTCGCATTGAGAAAAAATAGAAAATTAAATTAGAAAATTGTAAAATGTTTGAAATAGGAGAGATTGAGTATTATTAACAATATGAGTTCTATGCTTAGTTGGTCTTAGAATTTTAGGGATTGATTATAAGTAAAAGTAGGAATATAACTTTAGAGATAAATATTTTGGGTATAAATAAATGAGAGGTTAAGAACCTGTTTGTATAACATTTGTAAGAAAGAAAAGTTAGAGTTTAGATTAAGAGAGAAATTAATTTCTTATACACTTTATAAACTTATGTTGATGTGGCTTGCTAGTGAACTTGTTCCACTGCTGCTCATCTCGCTCGCCTATTCGCTGTTACCGCCACCGTTTCCTGCAGCTACTTCTGCGAGGTTTGGGTTGGTGGAAGGTAGGCATGGGTCGGTTATGTCTAGGTGATGTATTCACGTGGTAGAATGGTTATTTCACATTCAATAAAAACCATTTTTTATTTCAATTTCTTTATGTCAACCATTATGGATCCAACTAACTACCGTCCACACTAGAGAAAAGGGAGGTTCATTTAAATAATTGAGGGCAAAAACACAAACCTTGATAAGAAGGGGCAAAATCATAATTCATCTAAAGTAGAGGAAGCAACATAGTTGTTCCATTTTAATTTTCTATCCTTGTTTCAGCTTTTTTTAGTATTGTATATGGACTGGACTCAACTGCTAAACAATGTTATTATTTCTAGAGTTTACATGATACATCTTATATTTTAAAATACCTAGGAATATTCAGAATTACCTGTCATCATGATAGAATGATTTTCTATCAATAGAATAAATTAATTGCTGGCTTTTTTGCTATTTAGACTTATTCGAGAATGGAAGTATTAGTATATTATATATACACTGTAGTACAACAGTCTTACCATAATATTCACAGGAAGCTTCTCACGTATTATTTTTATTATATGAAATGGTGCGGCCAAAGCAATGTTAGAGAGTCCATTGCTTTTTTTAGATCTTTTGGAGCCCTTCTTCTTATCTTGCTGTGCTTATTGTAATTTGCCGATGTTAAATCATTTTGCATATAGTATAATTGTAGTTGTGATGGAAAAGTAAGTGAAATTTTAAAAAGTTTCATCCTCCTGAAATTTAGATACTCCCATACTTTCACTACAATACGTATATCCTTTACTACAGTATGTGTATCCTTGTGAAAAAAATGGGAGAACCAAATTTGCTATTGTAAATGAATATGACCATCAAATTGGGATTTGAAATAGTGGTTCATGTAGTTGTTTTCACTGAGTTTTCTTATATTCGATGGAATCGTTGAAATATATATCTCCTGATCTGTCTTCTTTCTCCACATATCTCCTACTTAATTTCTCCCACCATCTTTGAGACATACTTATTACCTGATACTATTCATCTTCATCTCTTACCACTTAGTTTTTTAAAGAAAAATATATAGATATCAAAAACATGACACATTAATGACATCAATCCCATAGCTCATACAGGCAAAACTACAAGAACTCATGGTGTCGATTGACAAGCAAAGCTAACACCGATGGGTGGAGTAAATATTCAATGCTAGTTTGCGTACCAAACCGGCACTGATGGTCCCCACATTAGTACATGGTCCCCATATTAGTACATGCACTTTGTTGTGGTTTTTAGGATTTCTTTCTAGAATAGTCTCATATGGATAATCCTTCATCTATCGATTAAACTGAATCCATCTTCTATTCAATCAACTCTTTCTATCTATCAATCGACCTCTTTCCATAAACCGATCAACTCTTTATCTATAATCGAATATATTTATAGGTTTACTAAATTTTGGCGTTATCATGCCTCTTAATTTTGGAGTTTGTTATCAAACTTCAAGATTCTGAGCTTTTATAATTCTTTACAAATCAAGGCAGCCCATTACAACCACAAACAACCTCTAGATATTATTTTCTAACCAGAAAAGAAAATTATTTCTAAAAAATTAATAAAATTAACTACTATTGTTTAATTATAAGAGATATCTTACAATACAAAACCATACCTTTTTAGACTCGGTCTTATTTGAATAATCCTCCACCTATCGATAGAATCATTGAAATATATATCTCCTGATCTGTCTTCTTTCTCCACATATCCTTATGTAATTGCTTCTCCATCTTTGAGATATACTTATTACTGGATACTATTCATCTTCAACTCTTTCCGCTTAGCTTTTCTCAAGGAAAATATATAAATATCTAAAAAGATGACATATTAACGATATCAACATATCTAATATCTCATGGGTTGTATGTAGTTGACTACATAGAAACTATACTCTTTCAAAAATAATTTTTTAGACTAAAACTATATATTTTATTAACGTACGAAGTAGTAAGTAGTACTACATATATATTTGTATTTATTTGGGGTTATTTGATTGTGGCTTCCTCTATTTCAAATATACATGTGCCGAGTTTTAAATAACAAATAAACTTGTGAACACAGGACACGTGCTCATCACACTAATCCTTTCTTAGATATAGTAATTTGTTTAAACATCCTTGCCCTTTAATTAGCAATAATTTTTTAAATAAACTTGTTCCTATATAGGATTGATAGTTTATAATAAATTTTCCTATAATCAAGTTTCATTTAGTCCAAATTAGGTGTTTATAATGCAACCATTTTGGATTCATATGCACAATACAGTGCTAAATTTCAGATTGGATTTGATTTATCGTATCTTTATGCTTTGAATTTAATTCATAGACAAATCCCATTTCTAGATTTATTTTTCTTCCCTTGAAATTTTCATAATTCTGTGATATATAATTGGATAAACTTTCACTGATATTTTAGTTCTATTTATATTCCTGATTTTAGTTTATGAATCTTTTTGGTTTGCCATGTGATTTATTATTTTATATTTTTTGTTTGTGAATTTAATGTTTCATTTAATCCTTTATCCTTGTTTCAGTTTTATTTTTTAAATAGTGCATATGGCGTCGACAAGATTGGAAAACAATGTTATTATCTCTAGATTATTTTATAATTTTTGTGATATGTAATTGAATTCATGCACCAATCCAAAGAGTAGTTTACATTCACAGGACTTCATGTGTACTTTTAGAGATTTACTAGATTTCAGCCACCTAAAATTTTATTCATTTTTGAGTTATCTAAAATTTTACATTGCTAAGCTAAAAATTACAGTGATGTATAAGGTACAATTTGTTGTGGTATGTTGTTTTGTATGTATGTTTGAATTTTTTTAATATAAGTTTGTAATATTTATGTGTTATGAGTTCATTTCATTTATTTTTTTAAAAAAAATTGTATGTTCTAATAGTTTTTCATTCAATCATTGTGGAGTGTTAAGTAATAAGTAATAGGGAAGTAACGAGAACCATTAGATTATCACCTAAGTGATGAAAACATAAGTGAAATTTTAAAAAAATTCAGGCTTCTGAAATTTAGATACACCCATATTATATTTTTAATTAAGTACATATATCAAACTCGAATAACCAAATTTGCTATTCTAAATGAATATGACCATCAAATTGGGATTTGAAATATTGGTTCATGTAGTTGTTTTCACTGAGTTTTCTTGGTGTAAATGGCTCTATATTCGATGGAATCGTTGAAATATATATCTCCTGATCTGTCTTCTTTCTCCACATATCCTTATGTAATTGCTTCTCCATCTTTGAGATATACTTATTACTGGATACTATTCATCTTCAACTCTTTCCGCTTAGCTTTTCTCAAGGAAAATATATAAATATCTAAAAAGATGACATATTAACGATATCAACATATCTAAATATCTTATGGGTCGTATGGGTGTAACTATGACAATGCGTCAGTGTCGATTGAGAAGCAAAGCTAACCCTGATGGATAGTTACCAAGCCGGCACTAATGGTCCCCTACATGTATTCTGCCATGATTTTTACGGTTCCTTTCTAGATTCGGTCTCATCTGAATAATTCTCTACGATTGAATTATATCCATCTTCTATTCAATCGGTTCTTTCTATCCATCAATTGGCATCTTTTCATAAGCCGATCGGCTCTTGATCTATAATTGAATCTTTTTATAGACTTATTAAATTTTAGCATTAACATATGCCCCTCAGTTTTGGATTTTGTTATTAGATTTTGAAATTGAGCTCTTAGAATTCTTCTCAAATCAAGGTGGCCCATTACAGCCCACAAACATTACCGATCGGTCTCAATTCTTGTCTAGTCCTCATTCCCCCATAAATCATTTTGACTTCCTAACCTCTTTCTTTATGCTTTCACATCACTAGAGCCTCTAAAACCTCAATGAGCTTCGGTGAACTCAGGCAAACCGCTATGAACCTCTCCTTCGATCATCGATCTTCATTCATCTACTATTAGCAGTCTAGAAAGTTAGACCTAAACAATACAGCATGAGATTGATGATGGTAAAAGGAGCTTGATAATTTGATAGATCTCATACAAACGTGATAATATATATCATATCGGACTAAGAGATTAGATCCAACCGATAAAGTCTTAGATAGAGCAGATATATCAGGATAATAGTGGGACTTGCCCATTCACCAAAGATTCGATCTAACCAATGCAACCCTACGTTGAAAGAATGAACCTGTTAGGAAAAAACTATGAACTGAGATGGTGATGCGTCAAGTTGTATTGATATGTGGAGATAGTTTACAAGGTCTCTGTGGGTTTGTATTTTTACTCTGGGATTACATGAGTCCGAGATGGTTACAATCAACCTCCGGACATTATTTCCCAAATAGAAAAGGAAACTATCTCTAAGAAATTAACAAAATTAACTACTCATACTTAATTATAAGAGATATGATCTAAAACTACTCTACTGTGGTTTCCACATTTCCTTCTTAGATATGGTCTTATCTGCATAATTCTTCACATCCAAATCCATCATCCATTCGATCGACTCTTTACATCCATCAATCGTCCTCTTTTTATATGTTGATTGGTTATTCATTTAACTAAATCTGTTTATGGGCTTACCATATTTTAGTATTAACACATGTATGTGCCTTTAAACACATATATAGTCACATCATATTCTCCTATGCAATTGTTTAGTGTCATGTGTTCAAAGTAAAATAGTCAGCCCCGTGCAGATTGAAAATCGACCTGCATTTGGCCCACACATTTTCTCCGTTGGACAATAATTTGGCCTACACATTTCCGCCTTGGCAAATGAACCGACTACCTTCATTAAGCTGACAAGAAATATTAACTCTAACGTGCTGCATTTTGGCCCATGGTTTGCAGTAATTAGGACCAATGTAGAATTTCAGCCAATGTTAAATCATCTTGCATTGATACAGTTCTGACTACTTGATGGGTGGGTACGCCAACAAGTGAATAGGAGTTGTTGATAAGGGTGCATATAATAAAAGTAAGAGAGATGGGACATATTTTGCGTGGTTTCCATCCAATACCTTTTTAATAAGAGTGCATCATAATAAAAAAATCTGCAAACAAATAGTTCAATTGTAGTTCTTGATAATGTCAAACATTAGATAGAGACAGGGGACATATTTTGACTTCATTTTTTTAGCAACTACACATTGATCAACCATAACGTCATGCAGCAAGCCTATATATAGTTAAATGAGCTGATTTCTGAATCTGGACTTGAGATGTTAATTGTTTGTATTTAGAATTTTTTTTCTAGAACATGTACTAGAATAGCCTTTTTATGTATATATTTTAAAAAAACTCATAAACACATAAAGGAACGAAATGAACGTGGGCAGTGGTGTAGATGTATGTCTAACATAATTAAATATCTGGAAATTGTTAGAGTCCACACATCATATATATTGCAATTGAATAATTTTTTTAGTGACATAGATAAAATCATTTATTGCGTATGTAGTGCGGGTCTATCGTATGATTTTTTCAACAAAATGGATAAGCATCATGAATTTCTCGATTTATTCCTACATGCTATGGATACTGTATAGGTATATGCATGTCAGCTACCGTTTCCAACGAATGAGGGAGGTAGATAGGAGCATAGGCAACCAAGAAACCTAGCATGACAATATGGTGCTTAGTTCGTTTGTTATGAAACCACCATTGCCTCATTTTTTGGACTGAGCTATTATGGATCAAACATTCTAACGGTTGGTGGTTTTCCATGTTGGCCATCTTTCTTGTATGGATGACAAACGATAAATCTCTATTATATATCGGTTACAATCCTGATATCCATGCAACATGCATGAAAATGTTTTATTTCAAAAAATAAACAGCAGCCAGCTTAATAATTTTATGATAGAATGATTTTCTACCAGTGGAACAAAATTGTTGAGATTTTCTTTTTACTATTCGCACTGATTCGAGAAGTTAATTATTGGTACTGTAATATCCACATGAAAATTCTCGTTCATGCTCCACATTTATAAGATACATACATGTACAATTTGCGAGTGCTCGTCTTAAAAAGGAGGCTAGAATGCGAGTGCTCGTCTTAAGAAGGAGGCCAACTTTACTAACTACATTCCGACCTGCGTACGTATTGCAAAGGGCAGTTAGAGAGCAGAATTATCAATTATGTTATCCTATTTCTAGATTTATTTTTCTTCCCTTGAAATTTTAATAATTCTGTGATATGGAATATAATTGGATAAATCATAAGTGATATTTTAGTTGTATTTTAGTTTTATGAATCCTTTTGGTTTGCCTTGTAATGAATTCTTTTCTATTTTTTAGTTTGGGAATTTAATGTTTACTTTAATTTTTTATCCATGTTTCAGTTTTATTTTTTAAATATTGCATATGCTGTCGACTGGATTGGTAAACAATGTTATTATCTCTAGATTATTTTGTAATTTTTGTGATATGTAATTGAATTCATGCACTAATCCAAACTGTAGTTTACATTGACTTTTACAGGACTTCATGTATATTTTAGAGATTTGCTAGATTTCAGCCAGATGAAATTTTATATATTTTTCAGTTATCTAAAATTTCATATTGCTAAGCTTAAAATTGCAGTGATATGTAAGGTGAAATTTGTTGTTATATGTTGTATTATTTTGTTTTGTATGTATGTTTGAATTTACTTTAATGTAATTCTGAAATATTTATGAGTTATAAGTTTATTTCATGTATTTTTTAAAAAATATTGTATGTTATAATAGTTTTTCATTCAATTGTTGAGGAGTGGTAAGTAATAATAAATAGGGGAGTGATGATTATATTATCACCTAAGGGATGTAAGTGTGCGTGAAAGTTTAAAAAAATTCAGGAGGCTGAAATTTAGACAGTCCCATATTACTACAGTACATATATCCTTGTGATGAAACCGAAGAACTAACTTTGCTATTCTAAATGAATATGAACATCAAATTGGGATATGAACATCAAGTTGGCTATATTTCTTTCATGGATGACAACTACGATCCACGCTGCATTATTGCAGGCTGATATATTTTTTAAAAGAAAATAATAAACGGTGAGCTTAATAATTGTACCTGCCACCATAGTTAAAATAGGAATAGCTAGTTTGTAGGACTGTATATATTATATATTAACTCCACTATAAAAATATATTTGATTTAATAAAACTGGTCATTAATTTGTAAAGCCTGGTACTTTTTATTAATAAAATTTTAACGTGTTTATGATATTATTATTTGTTTACTATGTATGCTAGCTTGATCCTAAGACTAGCATACTATACACGAGGTATCCTACGTGGGTTCCCAACTGTATCCACCCGCTGATGAGATGCACCAGCTCAAGGATGCATGGATGGTTGTGCAGCAGGTTGATGACTCTGGGGGCAAGGTCGATGCGGCTGATGGACACACCAGGTGTGTTTAGACCTAGGAATGATAACTCTGTGTTGTCCACCATTACATTGAACCCAAACCTATTGTCCGTGCTGAGGCGAGCTAATTGGATATATTGCTTAAAAATTATGGCCATTTAAATAGAAAACAGAGAGTCGAAGGAGAGGCTCAGAGGGGCTTGCTGGGGATGACCGTGGACAGGCAAGCGAGCTCAGAGGGGCTCGCTAGCCTCCCCCACACTGCCTAGGTTGGTTAGAGAAAAAAGGGAAGAACAAGAGTGGTTGCTGACATATGGTCCATATATAACATCAGCAAAAATTGTTTTCCAAACCAACAAAGTGTCGATTTGCACCAGTTTTTTTAAGTTGGAGGATGTGATATATGTGATTTTTTTAAGTTAAGGGATACGATTTGAGTAAACACAGTAGTAATAGACTTATTTCTTAGGAGAGCCATATTTCTGCCTGCATTGGCTACAAACAGACCAAATTTAGTACGTTTTGTGATGAAAAAAACGTATAGATTTCATAAAATTACAAATATAGGCTTTATATCAATGTACCCCCAGACACGCAAAACTCAGTAGCTATATTTATGACATCACATTTTTCAATAAAAAATAGCTAAATTATTTTTTATACTGTAAATTACACTGATATTGTAATTAGATATTAAATTTTAAAACTTAGACTATAATTATATTATATTTTACATTATGATTTTTAATATATAATGTATAAGGATTAAAATTAATTTATTATCTACTTGCAACTTGAAAGAACTCTAGGGAGTAGCTATATTTATGATGCCAAATTTTTTAAAAAAATAGCTAAATTGTTTTTATACTGTAAATTACTTACATTTATATTATAATTAGATATTAAATTTTAAAACTTACACGTTAGTTTTAATATTTACATTATGATTTTTCTAATATATAATGTATAAGTATTAAAAGTAATTTATTATCTTTAGAACTTGAAAGAGATATGAGAGATATAAGTATACTTTAGGGCAACCAACACAAAAGTGTGACTTAAATTAAGTAAAAAATGTGATACTATATTCTCAAAAACCGAAAACTCTATTAGCAGGACGCCCTACACAACTCCACTAAGATAAAAAAAACACCATGTTTCATTAAGATAAAAAGCAACTCAGTATAATATTATCTTCAAATTAGAGCTTTTTTCATTTCACAAAAATAGGGTAAACATAAAAAAAATGATCGACAGATAAGGAAAAAAAACTAGTTACAACCAGAATAGATTTATTTATGCTGATTTTTCGGACAAAGAGTCAATCAAAGTCAAACAACAGGTCGTCGCTGAATTAAACTCTTTCCATTATTTAATGTCTGTTGTTATTGTTAATTATATTGAGCCCATGTGTGAAGCTTCCAAGCACGTTAAACATTATAGCGAAAGTAAATACTATTGTTTGACTTAATAGCTTTCATAGTTTACACTTGACCACTTGCCACTTGCTGCGTGGAATTTAATTCAGCACACTTATCAATGGCTTGTTATATATGCATGCATCACAATTTGCGACCACCCAACTAAGATGGGATGCATGCACGCATGCCCTGGTAAGAAGCTTTAAGATTTTGAGAAACACTCAGTGAATAGCCCACTAGTGAGAATATAAAAATGATTGGTTTATCAGTTCTAGTTTGTATATTATTCTTTATATTTTATAACAATAGATTGTTAGAATCTGATTTAGGATTTGGATGTTCGAGCAAAGTATCAGTATAGTATATATACACTGTACTACAACAATTTTACCATAATATCAACAGGAAGCTTCTCGATTGTGCACCACACGTATTATTTTCATTATATGAAACGGTGAGGCCAAAGCAATGTTAGGGACTCCATTGCTTTTTTCAGATCTTTTGGAGCTCTTCTTGGCTATCTTACTGTGCTTATTGTAATTTGCCGGTCTGTCAACGGCTTATCTGCAAACTATGTTGTATTTCTGGTGAACATCTAATATGTTATCATCATACATGCACACGAAATGTTTTTCTATTAAGATATATATTTTATGTTTTTATTACCATATTTTTAAACTATAATTGTTGCGTAAAAATTTATATGTAGAATTTGCCTAAAAATATTAAATATATATATATAAATTTTATAATAATTAAAATTCAATTAATTATACATTATCTTATTTTATTTATATGCATACTTAATCTTTATTCTTGTTATAGAAACGAACACTATAAACATTCACAAATGAATAGTGTAATAAGAAACGGATGTTAGAAATAAAACCACTTTACTAATTTCAACTAAAAGCACGGATATTGTCAAGCGTGTTAAAAAGAATATGATTATCAGTTAGGGAGTAACTAGGTTTTATGCACCTTAAAATTTTTTAAAAATTTTAGTCACTTTTTTCTTGAATGATAATCCCTTATTACCCAATACTTAGCTTATTATATTACTTATCATTCTTCAACAGTTAAACAACAAATTAACCTAACTTACAAAAATTTACAAAATTACATAAAATAAACTTGTTAATCAAAACTCAACTTAATTCAGCACAACCTTTTAGTGCCAAACAAATTAGGTAGGCTAGAGTTAAAACCCAATAAAAATCTTCAAATCACGGTTTAAGCACGTCAATAGCTGCTTTCGAAGCATTTCTATTTAAATACAAATCTTTAGTTATATGCCATTCTTTCAAATACCTTTTTATTATCTTTCTCCATATTAGTTTTGGTCTTTCTCTAACTTTTTTCACCTTATTATCTAGACTTTGTATTCCGAATGTACTATTGCCTAGGTCTCCTTTGGAAATGGCCAAACCATCTCAACTTATGTTAGATAAATTTTTCTTCAATTAGTACTATCCCTAGTCGATCATGTATTTTCTTATTCCGAACTTGATCTATTGATCATAAATCTAACGTAATATATATATTTCTATAACACTCAGCTGTTGAATATAATGTCTTTTTTAAACCAATATTCTGCTCTATATAGCATACCAGGTCTAATCATCGTTCTATAAAACTTGTCTTTTAACTTCTGAGGTATCCTCTTATCAGAAAAGATGTCAGATGCTTAGTACCACTTCAACCAATCTGTTTTGATTCTATGGCTAACGTCCACATCAATATCTCAATTCATCTGTAGCATTGATCGTAGATATCAAAAAGTGTTCTTCTTAGGCATCACTTGGTCTTCTAAACTCACATCTCCCTTCTCGTGTGCGATAGTGCTAAAGTCACACCTCAAGTATTCAATTTTAGTTCTACTTACTCTAAAATATTTTGACTCAAGAGTCTACTACCATAACTCTAATTTACTATTTACCCCTGCACGACTTTTATCAATTAACACTATATCATTTGCAAAGAGCATACAACAAAGGATATCCCCTTGTATGTTTATCATAACCTCATCCATTACCAGTGCAAAGAAGTAAGGGCTAAATGTTAATCCCTGATGTAGTTCTACTTTAGTCAAAAAGTAACATGTATTATCATTATTTGTTTAAACACTAGTCATAACATTATTGTACATGTCCTCGATGAGGTAGATATACTTTGTTGAGACTTTATATTTATCCAACGACCACTGCATAATATTTATTGATATCTTATCTTAAGCATTTTCTAACTCAATAAAAAACATATGTAAGTCCTTCTTCTGCTCTCTAAACCGCTTCATAACTTGTCTTGTTAAGAAAAATTTTTCTATGGTTGATCTTTCGAGTATGAAACTAAATTGGTTCATAGAGATCTATGTCGTTCCTCTAAAATGGTGTTCGATAGCTCTCTCTTATTGCTTCATAGTATGGCTAATCAACTTAATTCCCCGGTAATTAGTACATCTTTAAATATCTCCCTCATTCTTATAGATTGGTACCTATATACTTATCCTCCACTTCTCAGGCATCGTGTTTGATTGAAAAATATTGTTAAACAACTTGGTTAGCCACACTATAGCTATATCCATGACATATCTCCACACCTTGATTAGAATATCATTAGGGCCCATTGCCTTACCCTCTTTCATCATTTTCAAAGCTTCTCTATCCTCGAATTCTTGTATCCTCCACATAAAACTCCTATTAATGTCATCCAAAGAGTTGGCCAACCGGTGATGTCCTCTTTTCCACCATTGAACAAATTGTCAAAATACTATTGCCATCTATGTCTAATCCTATCCTCCTTCACCAAGAGCTGCTCACTCTTATCCTTAATACACTTAATTTGGTTAAAGTCCCTTCTCTTCCTATCATGATCCCTAACTATTGTATAGATGTCCTTCTCTCCTTCCGTACTCAGACATTACTACAGATTCTCGAAAGTCTGCCCCTTTGTCTCACTCATAGCTTGTTTTGTGTTTTTCTTTGCCACCTTGTATTTCTTCATGCTATCCTTATTCATATCATAATACAAGCATTTATAGCATTTTTTCTCCTTAATAGCTCTTTGCACATCTCTGTTCCACCACCAAGTGTTTTTAGTTCCGCATCCACTCCCTTTGGTCACTCCAAACATCTCTAAAGCAATCTTCCATATACAAATTGCCATCTTCTCCTATATGTTATTTGTATCATCTTCTTCCTTCCAAGAACCCTCTTCAATAACCCTTTTTTTAAACATAATTGATGTATCCCCTTCTAACTTCCACCATTTGGTTCTTGCAATTTTGACTTGTTTATCTCTACGAGCATGCACTAAAAAGTAAAAGTTGGCCATAACTAGCTTATGTTGAAAAACCACACATTCTCCATATATCACCTTACAATCCACAAAAGCTCGTTTAATCCCTCTTCTTATAAGGACAAAGTCAATCTAGCTAAAGTATTGGCTACTACTAAAAGTCACTAAATGAGATTATCTCTTCCTAAAGAAAGTATTAACTATCATCAAATCAAAAGTTATAGCAAAGTCCAAGATTTCCTCTCCCTCTCGATTCCTACCATCATACCCAAAACCTCCATGTGCGGCCTCGAAACTTATACCTATTGTACCTACATGACCATTAAGATCTACTCCTATAAAAGACTTCTCACTACTAGGTATAGCTCTAACCAAGTTATCTAAGTTTTCTCAGAAATGTCTCTTAGCACTCTTATCCTAGCCTTCTTGGGGGAACATATGCACTAATTACGTTTAAAACTATATCACTAATGACAAGTTTAACTAAGATGATCCAATCTACTTGACTACTCACCTCCACCACACCATCTTTGAGGCTATTATTAATCAGAATTTCTACTCCATTTATGTTTGAAGTTATTTCTATGTACTAGAGCTTGAAGTCGGTACCATCCACCTCCTTCACCTTCTGACCCTTTCATTTAGTCTCTTGAACGTACAAGATATTTACACGCCTCCTAACTGCTGTCTCGACTAGCTCTCTTAACTTATGCATAAGAGACCCTATATTTCAGCTACCTAAATGGATCCTAGTTGGCTTGACTTGATTTCTTACCCTTCATACCTGTTGAGTCAAGTGTGAAGACCCTTGCTCATTTCTCACCACACTTGGGAGCCGATGTGGTGCGTCACTAAGGATGCAACGGTTCGATCCTTGCTCACTTGACACCATGCCCAGATCATGACATTACGTGTCACAGGGGTAACGACCCGGCCCTTGCTCATTTAACACCATACTTGGGTTTCGATATGGTGTGTCGCTAAGATGGTTATGTCTCAACGGGTTTTTCTTGGGTTTCATCTCCATAAGAGTATATAAGTTTTTACATTGGTTTGCCAAGCCTAACATAGCCTCCGAGCTTAGGACCTGCTATGCTCGTGAAAAAGGAGTAGGAAAAGAAAAGTCACAAGAGTCGTCCTTGGCTCCTAAGCAACTAGACCTAGACAAGGAGGTGTCATTGGCACCAAAGAGCATAGCTATAAGTACATTGAAGCTAAGCATGTCATTAGTTACAAACAATGAGTTAGCTAGCATGGGTATTACTTGCTGAGAACTGCACCAATACTACTTGGAGAGGACAAACTCAAAGAGAAAAAATAGAGAGACATCCATACTAGGTCATCATGGCTAAGAACCCTTCATGTCGCTACATTATAGTAGGCTTCAATGATCTTTATGACCTCTTCAAGATACAAGCAATGGACATAGGCCTGCTAAAGTGCTACATGTTGTAAGTATTAATAACTAGCAAAAATTCTAATAACAATCTATATAGAATACTTATAAGCATAATTGTCCTCCTTAAAGGTTATGTTAGAAGGAGGCATGTAGGATCAAAAGCCAGGTTGGATTCCTAGATCGACAACAAATCAATGGGACACAACTAGGGGCAGCAAGTTTGGATTTTGTCAAGAACTACTTGCGGACCACTAGGACAAAGACTCCACTATTTGCACACAATCAACAATAAGTCCAATAACTACTTAATAATTTCATTTAGCAAAGGCACTAACTATATTGAAAGTTACAAGTTAAGTTTTTATTACAATATATTAATGATGTAGATTTTATTGGATTATCATGGTAAAAGTGATGAAGTAGAGTAGAGTTTACTACCTTAACTCTTGTATAAACGAGAAGTATGACTTTTCCCTCTTAGAGCTGCATTGGACGCTACGTGGGGCTAGTATGTGGAAAAAAGGGGCAAGCATAAAGTAAATAAAGTCGACCTCCGTCTCCAGATTGACTTCAAATGTTGTCAACAATTTGGTCAGACTTGTGGTTTTCATGTGTGCCATAATATGATTCACATTGACTTCAAATGCTCTCAAGACTCGGGTGACCTTGTTAGATCCTAAGTTTTGTGCTTATATTGATTTATGATTAAATTATAGAGTAGTGGTATGACTACACCTAAGGTACTAACTTGATGCCTCTCTTACAGAAAAACATTAAGAATATTCAGCATCATACTTTGAGAACATTAGGGATAAAATAGCTACCTTTGTTTTTGAAGATCTTATATCTCCGAAAGGCAGCTTCCATTCAAAATAGTGGCAAAATTATTGTCCAACAATTCTTGATACTTATAAAATACAAATGATTAAGTGACATTTGTTTATATATTATGTGTAAAATATTTTTCAATGGTTATGTATATATTATTTAGGAGGGTAACATTTGCATTTCTAATTCTATTACTTCTTTTAAATTTTATTTGAATTCATAGGTTGTGATGGTTCTCTTTTCAAGATGTATGGATGGTTTGGTAAGTTGTTAAGTCTTGCAACTTAAAGTTTTATTGAATGTGAGAATTGATATAATTATGTGAATCTTTCCATTTCATGGGGCTTGCAAATAATTGATGCTTAGAATGTATGTGATTTTGAAATGTATCTAGGGATTGTGAGGCATGGATATATGTGAAATGTATCTGGGGATTATGGAGTTGGTTATGGGAATATATATCTCTATTTCTATCATTTTTTAGTAAGCATGTCTAGAAATTGCTTGAGGCTATCCAATAAAACAATTTATTTTTTAGATAAAATATCATCAATGACGGTATACAACCTAAACCCGTCATAGGTAAGCCATACCCGTGAATGGTTAGAACTAAAACCCATCACCGATAGTCATCCATGATGAGCTCTAAAGTACCCCACCAAAGGTGACAAACCATCTTTAATGGTTACAGCTAGAACTCATCAAAGAAGAGTCATCTGGGACAAACTCTAAAGTACTTATCAAAAGTGACCGAGTCATCATTGATAGGTTAGAGTTGGAACACATCCAAGATGAGTCATCCATGATGGGTTGTAAACATCTCGCACACGAGGGTGAACCTTATCGATGATGGGTTGTTGTTTCAACCCGTCAAAGATATTTGACATCGGGGATGGCAGCTGGCTTTGACATCGATGATGACTAGACCCTCCACCGTCACATATGAGGATTTGCACTTGACATAGATATCATGTTCCGTACTAGTGCTATCTCTATCGGCTCTAGATTGCCATCTTTAGCAGCTTAGCCAACTGTTACAGAGAATTGGTCATTGATGTGGCTAGTCATTTGTAACAGCTAGAGACTTGCTATAGATGAATCGCATCTATAATAGCTTGAGACTAGCAGCCATTACATATAAGGGGGACACCTCATCGGGTTATCCTTCATCTATAACTACCGTTATAGATAAGTTGTTCATCTATAATGGCTCATAGTCTCGAGCCATTACAGATGAGTAATTACTAGAATTTATTTTTTTCTAGTTTTTGGCTTGCCTTAGGATTCGCTAGCCATGCTCCTACATAGAAAAATACTCATATATACACCCAAATTACTCCACATATATCACATTGCATAGCACAGATATATAACATTGCATCAAATTTCCATTTCATACACTTCACACATATGTCACATATTCATCTCTCATAATTACATCAAAATTCCATTTTATACACTTCACAAATATATGACATACATTCAATTGATTCAAAATGGAGGCATAAATAATAGAAACCAACTTTATTACAAGTTATATAATAAAGCATGATAGAAAGCGAAGTTAGATGCACAAATAGAACTTAATAGCAACCACAAATGGAGTAGAAATTGGAGATTAATTATTACAAGTCTAGGGATTATTGTATCTTAAATTTAAAGTTTACCAAAGTGTTAATTTAACTTGGAGTGAGACGTGCACAGCTAGAGAAAACTTCTTTTCTGCTCATGACATTTAGAAGGATGAACTCTGCCAGCTTTTCTCTCATGGCACTGAGGTTGAAGCCCTCCATATATGCATGACTTCTATAAATCAAAGTTGGAGTTATATTAGCATATGTTTATGGTAACATTATTTAGAATGATATGATCACTAATTATTTTTCCCCACCAACCTTAGGATTAGAATCTGTCACCTGTAGCGTCAACATGTTCATGCAATGAAATACATAGAAAGCACAAGTATTCCCTGTACCTGGCTGTTGCGAGCATTTAAAATTCAAAATCAACACTAGGGAGTCCTAGACAGTTTGGTGCTTGTCTTCTAGACGAACATAGCTATCCCACTTCTCTTGCATTAAATTAGTGAGAGGATTGTAAGTGTGCTTAGTGCTAACAAGGTAGTCGAAGTAAATAATCTTGTTCCATTTTGATATTAAGACCGCAAGGATGTAATGAAACATATAATGAATTAGTGTGATTAAATTATTCGACCTTTCAAATTATTACAAGAATCATAGTTTCTAGATCCGCTTACCCTTTGACAATTGGGAAACATGATATACTCCTTGTCTTAGTGAAGGAACATGAATAGTACAACATACTCAACGACCTCACTAAACTTATTCTCAATGTTATTTAGACGAACCATTTCTTGGTTGAGAATGCCTACTGGATGGTTGCTCTTCCTTGCTCGTAGCCAGATGCCCTGAAAATGTCCAATTTATTAACTATATAGGATATTTTCCATATTGATTAATAGGTTTAAAAGGAAGAAATACTTACAATTCAAAAACTTTAACAAGTCTTGTGTCAAGCGTGTCAAGATGTTACATGTCATACAAGTCATTGAACACCACAACTAAAGGACAGAGATATGATTGGAATAGATCGATCCCATATTAACTCATGAATAATGTTTCTTTGTTGGCCTGGTTATGGTTGGAGACTTTCATGTAATGAGTTTGGAGCTTGTGACAAACAACTCCCATCGTCTTGAATACATCATCATGAACTAATGGATAACTGTTCATAAACTTCTATAATCGTTGATCCTTGGGTTGCACGGAGGTGGTGGCCTTAGCCTTTACCTTTGAAGATCTCCTTGAAGCTTGTTACGGCAAAGCTGTTATAGCCTTTGATTGCTTTGAAGCATGTCATTGTGGGATTGGAACTTATTTGTCCTTCAATGTCCACATCCCATGATAGATCATCCTTGGGGCGATAATAGGACAACTTCAAAGGGAATGTACTTCAAGTTGATTCTTAGATAAATGAGGCACCATTTTTATGATGATAAGCTTTTTTACATTGAATAAAGAACGCTCCTGCTTCCTCTAATTTGACAAATATTCATTAGGTGGATCTAAAGGATAGACGGCCCATTGATCTAACATGCGATCCACTAACACTCTCGCATACCTATCGCATAGTTGTCCATAGTGAACTTTCTCTTAATTCAGTTAAGGTATGTTTTACTTTCGACTGCATCTACGGTAAATGATGGCGTCACTATAGCTTGTAGGATGTAAATAGTGGTGTCATCTAAAAATTTATTTTTAAAAAAAATAATAAGACAGGTTAATATGAGTTGCATCACAATCTATATGCACAAACCTACTCGGAGAAATTAAAAATCAAATTGCTGTTTCAGAAAGAAAAATTCTATTGCATAAATACAGAGACACTGTTTCGACTGAGACCTTAGCTTTAAGTAAACACTACTTCTATGGAAATAAAGTACTTATTTGTTCATAAAAGAACAACTTTATGTTGCAAGAATATATTATCAAAAATGTTCCATCGCAAAATTTTTCCTTTTAACAGCTGACCTCATGAAAACAAAAAAAAAGTTTAACAAAGATGAACTCTATATTGCAAAAGTTCAAAAATATCCCCTGTGTACAGATCTTTCGTACCTTGGTGTAGCTACCCTTTTCATGATTTCTCACTTTGTGCCTTTTTTAAAAAAGAAGGAATCTGAACAAATTTATTTATGTGGAGAAAGTGTAGACCCCAAAAGAAGGGGTGTAAATTCTGAACATATTCATTTCAGATTTTTTTTTTCAAAATTTCCTACAGTTCACAAAAGTGTAATTGCAAGATCGATTGTCTTTCTTTTGCCCTTTAACCTTCTCTATCGCATCAAGTCTATGCACAAAACAATAATCGTTGTCGCATCACCATCCTACAGTCCAATGATCCAATCGATTGTCTGAACTACAGCACTAGCTAGCAAGTAGCAAATAATAAAAATAATTTTGCCATCTATGATCTATCTACTCTAAAATCTTCGAACAAACACCAAAAGAAAGAAACCAAGAGAATAAAACAACTGATAGATGTAAAATGCAGCCGCTTCATCTTCTTCAATTCCACTCCTACTCTTTCTCTTCCCGGTGAGAGGGGAGCCCCTGGCTACTCATGGTGTGCGTTCTCGACGACGACGTCGGCGGCGTCGACGTCGTCGTCATCGCGTTGGCCCCCGACGTCGTGGCGTGCGACGCCGTCGTGGACGTCGACCTGGTCCCGGACGTCGACCCGACGGAGTAGTGCGAGCCGCCGAGCGTGCCGTAGGACCTCCGCCGGTACCGCGACCCGGGCACCCCCGGCCGCGCCGGCTCCTCCAGCGTGCTCTGCTTCTTGGACAGGATGATCACCACCCGCTTCATGTCCGGCCGCATCCGCGGGTCCGCCTGCACGCAGAGCAGCCCGATGCGCACCAGCAGCTCCACCTGCTCCGTCACCGCCGTCGACTTCACCGCCGGGTCAAGCAGCTCCATGCTCCTCCCCTTCTTGTACAACCTCCACGCCTGCACACACGAAGCAAATAAAGCAAATCGCCATGAATACGAGGAGAAGAAGTGAAGTTGATGAGTAGATGCATGCGTCGCACATACGACGTACGTGATCGAGGAGGTTGTCACCGTCGGAGTCGGAGGGAGGGACGAAGGAGGAGTTCTTGTGGCCGGAGACGATCTCGACGACGACGACGCCGAAGCTGAAGACGTCGGCCTTGGCGGAGAGGGCGCCGTGCATGAGGTACTCGGGGGCCATGTAGCCGTTGGTGCCGGCGACGCGGGTCTGGACGTGGGAGCGGCCGTCGCCGGCCTCCGGGAAGAGGCGGGCCATGCCGAAGTCGGCGATCTTGGGGACCCAGCGGTCGTCGAGGAGGATGTTGCTGGCCTTGATGTCGCGGTGGATGATCGGCGTGTGCGCGTCCTCGTGCAGGTACAGCAGCCCGCGCGCCACGCCCACCACCACCTCGTGCCGCCGCGGCCACGTCAACTCGTCTCGCCGCCGCCGCCTCTGGCCGTCGCTGCTGCTGCCCGCTGATGACACACATCCACCCAAAAAACACACACACACACGTTAGCATACAAACGCAGCACAGCACAGTCGACGCAATGCAACGTCAAAAACCGTTTCTTTGCATGACGCTAAGATTGAGAAACCGCAGCTCTCGCAACAACGAAGCAACAGGGAAAACATATGGGCCGTCATGGGCCAAATGCATGACAGTACAATCCAAGATATCAATGAGCATTCGGACTGTCAACCTGGCCCAAATCTGATTAAAAAAGTTCACTCTAAGAGCATGAACAGTGGTTTAGACAGCCAACCTGTATGTAATCTTTTCACATTATACCCACACAGCATACAGACAACCCACACAACAGGCCGTCTACTTGGCCATGTCAAATTGATTGGAATAATTAATGATATAATTATATAGGTAATTGTACAGTGGTATAGATGGTATTAAGCTATTGCTTTTAAAAAAAAAAACCAACCGACGGTAATCTTCTCTCTCGAACCTTTCTCCCACACTCACATTGTGAGAAACTGAGAACACAAGTGTGCAAGCTTTGGCCCAGATCGAGCTGCCACTAGCGGAGTAGCCACCCGTTCCCCTTACGCCCCCAGTCCGCACGGCAGCAAGTTTGGCAGCGCATGCGCGTACGTACGCTCTACAAGTGTGGATACACATTTGATCGGAAAGCGACGCCTCTGCGTCACCCAGGCCAAAACCAGCGATCCGGCGAGCGACCGGCCCGGCCGTGCCGTGCACACGAGTCAAGCACGTTATCCCGGCTAGGTCGCTGGTACGCCTACTTGTGGGTAACTAGTACGAGTACTTGCATTTGGAGATCCCAAAGGACCCAATCCTAGTAGGAAACCAACAAGAGAGAAGAAAAGTAGATGCGGTTTTGGGCATGCAACGCACAAGGCTTCTTGACCCGGACAAAGAATACGAGGGCTGACCAGGTCAAAGCGATGTGCATGTGTGTTGAAAAGCAAGCCCATCCGGTTCACACTTCACACTGTGAATTCATACGATTTTCACCTCAATTAGTTCAATCCCCGTGAAAAAATCTACAAAATTACTTTGTTTCAAAGGATGTCCAATAAAAGAAAATTTGCAGGTGCAAATTCGTCAAAACTGCCATGGGGTAATGGTGAAACCACATCAGCAGAGGCGGGTAACGGTGTGTACCGTCTTCGAGAAAAGCAATCAGACAGAGCAAACAAAACAAATCGTGAGAAGAATGATTTGGTTTCTGAATTCTGATCAATCGATCGATCATAATTTTTCTTCGAGGGCCCCACGGTTGGTTAGTGCATCGAATCTTATATTCCCCGAACGAACGAACGAACTCTGACCAGAAAGGCACTACGATGATGAATCGCTTCATAGCGTAAAGGCAAAGCAGCGCAGCATTTGCACGATCGATCTACGCAGCCGCTCGTGTGTGCAATGCATGCATCTGCAATCATGTGTGTCTCATCTGCAGCAGCATAATGCGGCTTCTAGAAATGCACAAGAAATCAAACCAAGTAGAAATGGATAACGACCAGAATTCTCATCTCATACCTAGTAAAAAGGCCATCACGGAGAGGTTGGTCAGAAAAAGAAATCAAAGCATGCGACCAAACCAGGCGAAACATAACAAGATCGCTACTGCAACCTTGCAAAGATCAATTACTTGGAGTAGGAGAGTATGCTACGTAATGCAGGCAACCGCCGCCACCTGGTTTTCTTTCGCACGAGTCAAAACGCGCCTATAGTCCTGCCTTGCTATTTTGCAAAATAGACTTTGATTATGTGATTGAATTTTGCAAAGTAGACTTCGATTATGTGATTGATCAGAAGATTTGGTCAAAGTTCATAAATGTGGTTGCTGAATGCTGGTACTGTACTTGATCTTGTACTCAGTAGTGCTACTACTACGACAGCTTCTGTGCAGGTCTCCTTCCCAAATCCAACGGGGTAGCGATGTGAGACGACGCGTTGTTGTACTTGTCAACGACTCTAGTCATCGACATCCATCACCGTCCCATAGTTAATGTCTGATAAGCTACTAGTGCTAAGCTATCCGGCTTATTTGGCTTATTACTAATGCAATCCAAGTTATCCCCAGACTTTGACAAAGTATGCTTTTGTTGTTAGTAAGATTTTGGAAGTGCGTGAGCGTTAGTTGGCTTTGCCTAACAAAAAATTTGGGGGCATTTGGCAAATGGGTTTGGAAAAAAAATCTTACCCAACCAAGTATAACTTTTTATCCTAACTATACTTTCTTTTCATCACATTTCACTCATTTTCCTAACACAACCCCATTCCTTGCGACCTTTGGGAATGCTTTTTTTTTTCTTCAACAAAACAAATATGTTGATAGCCCCTTGGCGTTTCTAAATGTGATTAACATGGCAACAAATCAAACAACTCATAAGATCCAGATAGAATGGCTCTAATTCTAATTTGGGACTGTAAGGATGAATCTTGAGCCGTACAAAAACAGTAAGGGCCGTACGAATGAGAATTAGAGGTGGACAAATTTCTCATATTTTGTTAGTTTATTTTTCAAACCACTAAACATTATGTCAAAAATTATACTGCTACCACTCGCTTGAATGGAGCCTAAGGTTTTATTTGTTCGGGTGGAATGAGTGAATTTTGGCGACAATAAGACAGTTACTATGATTAGTCGAGTATTAATTATTATAAATTTAAAAATAGTTTTTTTAAAAAAATTAAGACCTTTTAATTTTTTTTATAAAATAACACGTTTACCGATTTGAAAAGTATATTAACGAAAAACGACGGTGCTGCCCAACCGTACGCACCTAAGAAATACTTTGGAATGGAAGAGTTTTTCAGGTTCCTTCTATGAATTGCGTGCGAACTGGATCGAATCTGTCTGAAATTTTCATGTCTAGTTAGTCGAATTCGACCTCTATCCAATGCAACAAAGCTATACTCGTGTCACAGTGTGCAATGCAGTGAGCTGATTGTTAGTGAAGAGCTGTATCAACAACAAAAAAGCATCTAGCTGTATTTAATTTGTTAGATCGATAAATCGCTGATGACCACCCGTTGACGCAAGCAATGAGCTGTCCCTAACATCAAGAAACATGCCACGCGACTTTTCGACGCATTCATGATCGGATGCCCTACCGCAGCAAAATTCCCCACCAAACAACGCATCAACTGGTTTCGCGCGGTGAAAATTTTGCGGAAAGATTGAAATTACTTTCACGGATCGAGTGGCATGTGCAGTAGCAAGGCGATGATGAAGGAGGGGGAATTGAAGTACTCACAGTGGGAGTTGCGCGGCGGCGGAGGCGAGGAGAAGAGGATCTTGTCGAGGCTCTCGTTGGGAACGTACTCGTAGACGAGGAGCTTGTCGTCATGGCCGTGGGCGCAGTACCCAATGAGGTTGACGACGTTGCGGTGCTGGACGCGGGAGAGGAGGGTGGCCTCGTTCCGGAACTCGCGGGCGCCCTGCCGCGACCCGGCGCCGAGCCGCTTCACGGCGACCTCCCGGCCGTCGCCGAGGCGGCCGCGGTAGACCGGGCCGAACCCGCCCTGCCCAAGCTTCTGCTTCTCGGAGAACCCCCGCGTCGCCGCGCTCAGGACCTCGTACCGGAACGCGCGCCTCTCCCTCGCCGCGATCGCCTCCAGGTCCGCCTCATCCTCCTCCCGCCGCCGCCGCTCCCCTCCTCCACGGCGGGACGAGGAGCTGAACGGCCTCGCGATCCGCTCCAGCAGCTCGCGGGGCTTCATGCCCTGCCCCCCTGCCTACTCCGTGGCGCTGCTGCCGCTCCTGCTGTGGGATGGAAGCGTGTGGAAAAGTGAGGTTTCTTGGGTGGCGGCGTCGTTTGGTTAGGGGTGAGGGGGTTTTGCTTTGCCGTGGACAATTCTTCAGAGACGTCGCCGTCGGGGGGGGGGGGGGGGCGCGGTGCCGGGGGTGTGGGGGGAGGGGGGGGGGCGCTGCGTCGCGCCACGACACGGGACAGGGGAGGGGAGCGCAGCCCCGTGGGAGGAGAGGAGAAAGAAGGTCCGTGCGAGTGCGCGTTGACAAATGCGCGGGGTGTAGTTCATGAAGGCTCGAAGCAGCAGCAATTCCAGATGCTGTTGGTGCTACTTTTTTTTTGCATTATAGAATCTGTTTCGACCATAGATACAAGATTACTGTCTAAGGGTATGTTTGGAGGAAGGTTTCTTAAAACAACTCTTTTATATAAAAATTTTATAAAAACATATAATTTGAAAAATATACATGCAGAAAATGAAAATAAGACAGATAAAAGTTGTCGAACACAACTTAAGGCTTCCTTCGATCTATCAAGGCCAATGAAATTAATTAAATATTACAAACATAAAAATATATTTATTTAATTTTTTTTTAAAAGCCTTTTATATATAAAATATTTATAAAAAATATATTATTTAGCAGTTAAAAATTTGCTCTAAAACTCAATTATCAGGGCATGCTTCACGTATATGGGCTAGCTTGATGGGTTCTAGTTAGGCCCCAGATAGAGCACTTCTTTCACAGTGTACATAGCAAGAAGAGGCATTAAGCTAGGCTCTACATTTTACCATCCAAACCACCTATTTTTTTCTCTCCCCATTCAATCCCCTTTTCTCCACAGCACCGAACGAGAGATGACACCTGATCTGACAATAGTGGTGGCGGCGCTCGAAAAGGAGGAGGCAAGGGCTACGGTGCTCACAAGAGGAGGCCACATTGGCGGTAGCTTAAGGAAGAAGGCCCATAGCCTGCAGCGGCATCTTATATAGATCTATAATGCGCTCTAGGGTAAGGAAGACGATGTTTGTGAATGGAACTTTTGGCAGCATCTACTTCATCTAGATGCCCTCCTCTTCTTTCCCATAACAGCAACCAACTATATTGGAGGAAGAGAAGCGAGTTTCACATAAGAGAGATAAACAATGGGTTTTTTATTTCTTGTGGCCAATCCTTGTATATAACTTAGATAATAATTATAAAAATGTTTTAATAAAATTAAGTATTTTAAAATATATTAGATGTTTTTTTTATGTTTCACTAGTTGAGAATTAATGTTTCATGTAGTGATTATTTGTATTGCGGTAAGTATTTTTAAATGTTATATTTAAAGTGAATTTATAACGAAATAATTTTCTAAGGTGGCAAAATAATTTTTTAGACATATATTTTTTCGTCCGAAATATAATCATTATCTTGTAAAATAACAGTATAATCAGATCACAGATAACATAAGTATTATTTTAGGAGAAAAAAGCTTAAAGTTTGCTAATAAATGTTTGGAAGGAGAGAGAAGGTGAGAGATGCATCAGCAGATGCACGCGCATGCATGCAGTCATGCACAGTCAAGGGCGCAAGGCAAAGCAGGCGGCGCATCCGGCAGTGGTGAACTATGATTTAGACATGAGAGAGGACTAAGAGTCTTAGAGAGGTCTAACATACTATTATTTAGATTAATTATTTAATTAATTAGATAATTATACATAAAAAATTGTTGGAGGTGGCCGGGCCACTGGCCGTCCCTCCTTATCTCCGACACTGGCGGCAGCAGGGGCAGTAGAGAGTAGGGGAGCGCTAGATTTTTTGCAATCTATGGGGCACCCGACTTCTAGTTGTCTCCGCTTATTAGTGGACAATATAATCTGTTTCGACAATAGCTTAGCAGTAGGTTAGATTTTTTTTCCACCAATTGTAATATAAAATTTTGACAAAATTTATCTATAACTAGAGGGAGCAGTAGTACTGTATCGTGGGCAATTCCATTTTGGGAGGTACTGTACTAATAAACAGTTTAATATCAATCGAAGTGACTGAAATTTATTCTTCCGGACAAATTAGTGAGCTACAGAACCGTAAAGCCTCTGCTTTCACTGTGGCCGGTAAAACAGAGCGAGATGGTGCTCGCATTGTCAGTTCAGGTGTTTCTGCACGTATACAACATTCAGAGAAGGGAAAAGAAAAGGTGATACATGCAATCTGTCCCTTTGATCTTCATTCAGCTTATGAGAAACTGCGAGGAAATGACGGCCGGCCGTGCCTATATGTTACTGATATGATTGGGAAAAGGAAAATGATTTTACAAGATCTGAGGTTGTGTTTAATGGTATAATGATGTAATTAGCTACTATTAAATTAAAAATCTATTTTAAAAAGTGAGATAATGAACTTTTGTATATAATTTTTTTAAAAAATATACAGTTAAAACAACGTGCACGTAAAAACCAAGAAAAAATCCTCTATCTTGTAGCAGAATCAAAAGCAACTTAAGTCATCAAGAATCAAACGCAACTTGGAAGTTTGACCTCGCCATGAGCTTTGCAATGGTCACCGTCCACTTGGATGGATGCAACCGCCATAGCTCATGCCTGAGAATTTCTTTCAAAGATAATACTGTTTTAATAAAAGAATTAGAAAAAATAGAGGTTGATGGGCTGAAATCATAGGTATAGTTTACATGGTACATATCGAACTTTTATTATACAATTAGTTCTTATTGTCGTTAGATAACCTTTCGAACCACACCATTGTTTCACAGGACTATTGACTAAATAAATTAATTAAAAGTGCAATGATACATGTGCATGTAGGGTGCCCCCTATCGAACCATGGTCCCTCTCTTCCTAATGTCCCACCCAACTGAGGTAAGTAGTATACTTTTCAGTTAAAGATTTGACAGTGCTAGGCTAGGAGAGCTGCCTGGTAAGAGTCCCTCTATATATATTATGGCGGGTGTCAGGAAGAGAGCAAAGCAAGTTGCTCCCTTCTTTCCCATCAATTGTCTCCTGAACGTCCATCCACTACTATTTTTACCCTCTAACGCCGTCCACGAGTAGTGCAGGCAAAAGGAGGACCCATGCTGAAAAACGGGAATCGCTAGCTATAGCGTGTTAAAAAAATAGGCATGGGAGGTCAGGCCTGCATAGAACTAAGAATATCGTCTCCTGTTTTTCTAAAGTTTATTCGTCTTATTATTCTCCTCTTTCTCTCTCCCATCTTCTTTAGAGAAAATCCTCGATCCGGCTTTCTCTTCCAAAGCTTCATTTTTTAGGTTTTCTAGCTTCGCTAGGAGTTATCTTGCTGAGATTTAGTGGCATCAACCAAAGACAGGATGGAGCTGTGCTCCTTTGGCTCATCTCGATGACAATTTGTGCATTATTATGGTGTCCTACATTGATGGTGGGCCATACGTTACTATAATACCGCTACGCTGATTTATGTAATAATAGAACTGAACCATGGCATAAATTAAGTGAGAGGAACATTGGTATGGGTGTAGCCCTATATTGATGGTGAACAATGTGTTGCAGAGGATGGAGTATGCGAGGAGTAGCGGCAATGGAGAACGCTCTACAGTGGCGTGGATCGGTCAAGTTAGAGGATTAGCGACATATAGCTTAAGAGTGTTATCCACACAAATACCGATGAGCTTTATAAATATTTGATAATAAAATATGTGGTTTTTTTAAATGCGGGTCCTGATCCCTATGACCACGGTACCTTGGCCCCATACCAGTTACGTATTGTATGTTATTTTTTAATAGGCGCTTTGTCTGTACCAGTGAGCAAATTTTCCCTATATAGTATATGGTGAAGATGTTGGTTTGTTTGCAGAGCTGGAGAGCCACCTGATCGACAGGAAGCATGGCAGGGTGAACGTCTTCGGCGCCTTCAGCCCGCAGGACGTGGCGATCAAGATCAGGAAGCGGACCAACCACCGCGTCGAGATTCTCGAGGTCAGGGAGGCCGCGCCGCCGCCGGCCGGCGACGAGGGCGGCGGCCACGTGGCTTAAAGTTGAGGACTTGTCTGAACTGTCCATGTACTCATAAAGACGCAGTTTGAGTTAGGTTCTGAATTTCTTCCAGGTAACCAAAAGAAATTGTCCATGTACTCATACATACAGTTTGTGTTAGGTTCTGGGTTTCTTCCAGTTAACCAAAAAAACCTGTCCATGTACTCATACAAACGGTTTGTGTTAGGTTTTGAATTTCTTTTCTTCTTCTTTTGGCGACGTTGTCTTAGATTCTGGTAGAACAGCAGAAGAATCCTTGGGGGTGACCTTTTCATCAAAGGATTTACCAAATGTGTAGTATTTGCCTTTATTTGTGACTTGCAACACAGGAGTGATGTAGGCTTGTTTTTTCTAGGTGCTAGATCAAATTTCCTAGGTATGAATGCTGAATGTGAAATTTTAGCAATGAAAAAATAATAATTTTCCCCCCTTCGAAGTTTGGACCGGACAAAATTGACTTTTTAGGAGCCATGTAATATTTTGCATTTCAACATGTTTATAAACTTTGGTGTATTGTAAATGAAATCAAGGTAACCTTCCATTTCAATACTAGTACACTGTAGAATCAGGCCATCCAGGACCAATGCTAATGTGAGCATAGCACATAGAGATGAAAAAGGAAGGAATATGATCATATTTTTCTTGTGCGAAATCTACTAGCAAACATGCTAATTGCTTCAGAAAGTAATCAAAATTCCATGGCAATTGGTGAGATCATAGCTGAAAATTAACCTGTATGCGAGAACCTTTTGTGACAGAAGTTGTTTTAAATTACTCATTACCTGGGAGAATTAGGGACTCATGGTATCTATATTCAAGTAAAAAAAATGTATGGATACTGAAAATGAGTGTTTCACTTATTTTGTGGCGGGTATAATTTTTTTGACCATATGGCAATAACATTAAAAAAAACAAACTATCTACAATTAATGGCTACAAATTATCGGTGGGATTATTCTTTCAATTTGGATCTAACAACTCACAGATACTTAGGGAGCACTTCTAAGGGATATTTTCCCTAGAATGTTAGGCTCTCAGGATCCTCAACGATCTTTGCAAATGTTTGCAGGAATGCTGCCAACTCAGCACCATATATAATCCTGTGGTCGGCAGTAACATTAACCTGAAAAAGTTGGGACAAACATAGTTCAGAAGCTTCAGAGCAGTATTTCTGAAAGCAAAATGTTCTGCGACCATTGAAAAAACACTACAATGTTGTATTGCAGTGAAATGCTCAAAGGTAAGATGTGCTGTGACACATTACCGAGAACTGCCCGCACAGAATCAGTACGCAGTACGTATTGATAAAAGTCACAGAAAAACATTTTTTTGTAAATACTAGTTATGCCAAGCATTGAACAGATGTTTAAGTGATTAACTGAAAGAAAAACATATTGTTATGAATTCATTACAGGAACCAACTCAGAGAAGCCAAACATCCAGTTGGCAACCCTAGGTTTCAACAATAATGACACAAGCATGAAGCTGAAAATAATAGGTCTACACTTCACACTTCTTGTGCAATCAATCAATCAGGTGCATATAAATTATCCCACTTGCAGATCCAATTGCAAAATGACAAAATATACTTTCAGTTCCATGTGCAAGGAAATTATACAAATTGATTTTTGGAGTTGAATTCATATGTCAAATTATTAACAATAGTCACTGAGCATGAGCAGAGCTTTGATGCGTAAAGACCGTAAAGTGTGAAAAGCAAACTAACCAGCATTTCGTTCTTGATGCTAAAGAAACCATCTTTGTTGGCCACCACAGTAGGTCTTGATCCTCCAAGTGCCATAATAGCCCCCTGCATCGAGCCATTGACAAACAGTTGTTCTTAGTTCTCATATTGCTCAAATACAATTCTGTCAGAATAAATTTCATACTGACAAGGCAGTCCATGAAAAAACTTACCTGACCTGGTGGAAGGATTGCATCAAATCTATCCACCCCAAACATACCCAAATTAGACAGTGTAAACGTCCCTACAAATCATCAAACTTCAGTTAAGCATTGTTTCCCTGAAAAACAAAGTGCCAACGCACAATACAACATATTCCATACCTGAACTGTATTCATCTGGTTGGAGCTGCTTCATGCGTGCCTTCTTGAGCAGGCCTCTCCAATTTTGTGCAAGCAGGTATACATCCAACTGCCATGTTAATTTTTCAGAGCTGTTAGATCATTCGCTCAACGTTCATATGCAACAATGCTACATTTCTTAACAGAACACAGATAGCATGTACCTTATCAACATCCTCCAAGACGGGCGTAAGAAGGCCGCCCTCAATTGCAACAGCCACAGCAATGTTGATACTACTGTTGTAACTGAAGCCCTTCCCATCCCTGCAGCTGGCATTCACAACCGGATGCTGAGTGAGCGCCATGGCTGCCGCCTTCACCAGCAACAATGTCTTTGTAACCCCTTTCGATTTAACCTACCCAATTCATTTCAAACAAACTATCACTAACCACATGAGAAAACATGACCAGCATCTCAAACTAGCAGCTATGCAATTCACCAATTTGCAGGGGATTCATAGAAATGGCACCTTCTCGCAAAGTGCGTCGAGCTTATCAGTACACACGGCATAGCCGACTCTGAACGTTGGCACTGACAGGCTCTCCACCATGTTCCTGCTCACCGCAGCTTGCATCGTCGTGAACGGTACCACCGTCGCGCCAGGCACCGGTGGCAGCACTGCTGGTTGCCGAGGTGCCGCCGCCACCGCAGGCGGAGGGCGAGCAGCGGGGTGTGGAGGTGGATGCGGAGGCGGAGGGTGAGCAGCGGGGTGTAGATGTGGAGGTGGAGGCGGAGGGTGAGCAGCGGGGTGTGGATGTGGAGGTGAAGGAGGAGGGTGAGCAGCGGGATGTGGAGGTGGAGGTGGAGGCGAAGGTGGAGCGACCTTTGGGCCCTTTGGCTTTGGCTTGATACCAGCGGCCGCCTCAACGTCGGCTCCAGTGATGCGGCCGTGTGGCCCGGTGCCGACGACCGTGGAGATGTCCACCCTGTGCTGCTTCGCTAGCTTCTTGGCGTGCGGCGTGGCGGTGCCCTTCGTCGGCGCCGGCGCCGGCGGTCCAGAAGGGGCATGCGGTGGTGGTGGTGGTGCTGCTGCTGCTTTGGGGGCAGTGGGAGGAGGGGGTTCTTGGCCCGGGGCCTTCGGGAGGGCCTGGGCACGCGCCTGCGCGACGGCGACCTCCTCCTCGGACTCCGCCAGGAGGGCGATGGGGGCGCCGACGGGGGCGGACTCACCGGCCGGGACGAGGACGACAGCGACGATCCCGTCGTAGAAGGTCTCCACGTCCATGTCGGCCTTGTCGGACTCCACCACCACCACGGGGTCTCCCTTGGCGACGCGGTCCCCCTCCGCGGCCGTCCAGGAGACGATCCTCCCCTCCGTCATCGTCGAGCTCAGCGCCGGCATGAAGATCTCCCGCACCTTCGCCCGCACAACGCTCACCCTCCGCCGGCGCGTCGCCGTGACGGATCCCGCGCCGCGCGCACGTCCCGGCTGGGCGGTGGAGACGGGGAGGGAGAGGGAGGCCAGCGACGCCATGGTCTGTCTACACGAGGCAGTCGAGTCGATCACCGCCCACCAATGACCAATCAGCTCTCCGGATGCGGAATTCTGGATCAGGAAGCGACGGAATCCGGAGGAGGAGGAGGAGGAGGAACACGCGAGCGGTGGAGCGGCGGCGGAGTCCGGCGACCACGGCGGCGGCAGCGAGCGGGGGAGAAGAACTGGAGAAGTCACCCACCCAGTGAAGGCGACCATCCCACTGCCGTGTGGGCCCACACGGAGCGAACCGTTCCCGTGACACTTGGGCTCTCTCTTAGCCGTCCGATCGAGATCAAACAGTCCCAGATTCATAAAATTAGTCTGAAACTTTCGCACATGAATCCTCGTAAGAATTTAGTATTACGCTTAACGCCTTAACCCCACCAAAGAAGTGGATCGTGATTTCGTGGATAAATACACTTGTCGCAGACAAACCGCCCGATGTATATCTCACGGATCTGATCGAGGCACGTGTCGTGACTCAAACATGTTCACCATTGTCGCAGAATTCAGTGACGTTTTCCTACTTCAGTAACCTGTTGTTGCTTTTTTAGTCAAAAACTGTTTCTTCGGTGTTGACTATTGAGACTGGAGAAAGCATTTGTTCTCTCTCTGACGTCTTGCTGACATGCAGAATAATCCATTCTGTAAACATGCATTCCAAAAGAAAACTTTTCTTAGTATAAAATTACAGGGTTCCTTGCATGATTAAACAACAAAGATTGAGGCTGACCGAAGAAGATGATAGGAAACCTGCATACAGGGATGCTTGTTGACCTCGTACTAGTATAGCATGAAAGAACTTGGACCTGGTGGCAACAATTAACCAGGTGTCACATCATGATCATGGCAGAGCATTGAACAATTAATCACCAAACCTGTAGGCGAGGCAACTGGTGGCTTCTGCTGGAACAAGCCATCAGGCATCGAAATTTTTTTAAGACAATATTATTTAATAAAAAAATTATAAAAATAGAGGTTCCTTGGCTGAAATTATAGGTTTAGTATCCTGTCAAATAACTAAAATTCGACATGGTACTATGCTACAGTACAAATAAATGTCATTTAATTCTAAGTATATAGATATTCAATGGGATTGCTAGCCTCCACGATACGTGGCTTTTGAGTGGTGTCTAAAGAGGAGAGGGAGAATTGAAGCCTTACCGACATCGTAATTTCAACTTTATAAAAAAATATTAATATACTATAGCAATAGTTGGTAGTTGAAACTTAAAAGATAACGTTCACCCAACCCAACTATCAAATAAACGACTACTGCGCTTATATATACAGCCAACGTATACATGAACATTCATACAACTCTACTTTTCTTCCTTTGTGGACATGAAGAATACTTCTTTCTCTTTCACAAACATATTAAATTCTATAATCACAAGTGGTGATCTAGCAAAAAAAAATTAGTCAATAGCATCATTTTCCTTCCCATCAATACCCCATGAATTATCCACCACCACAATTTCCTCCTAATTTCAACCATAATATTCACACATATTCAATATTTTTGGAGCTCAATCAAGTTACCCACAATTTCCTTTCACACAAGTAGGCTATCCTAGGAGTTCTTATTAGGGTACCATAGGACAACACCCATAAGAGGCAATTAAGCATCACCGGTTGGATCCATAGACTTCTTTCAAGGTAGTCGTGGCATAGATTCACGAGGTGATGAGAGCAGCCCGGTTGGATTAGTTTCTCCGGTGTCCCAAGGGCAACAACTTGGTGCAGATCCTATCAAAAAAATAATTTGGAGTGAGAATGAGAGCAGCCCTAATGAGCATGAAAAGAAATAAGCGTGTACACTAGGGTAAAGAGGAAAATCTTTAGCTAATAGGTGCTTGGCTGAAAAATTCCATAGATCTAATTTTTGGAGTTAATAGAATGAGAGATAGATATTGGAAGGATGTTGCATCAGAATATAACATGCATGCACCCAAAGAATAGAGAAGAAATTCTACTTAGTGCAAAAACCATTAGAACAAGACTATCCCTTTTATTACCAAGTTTAATGCATGCTATGATAAGGCAAAAAAGGAAGCATGGTAGTACTAAATCTGATGACCAAGTCATGGAAAGAGCACGTGAAGCATACAAAGGAGTTATTAACAAAAAAAATGCATTTTCACTAGAATATTGGTGGAGAGCAGTGAAGAATTAGCCCAAGTAGAGTAAAGCTTACTCGATTGAAGAAATGATGAATAAGAGAAGCCGATTGAATAAATCAAGAGCTTATACGTCTTTAAATCCATAAAGCAAAGATGTAGACCCTTCAGCGAGGCATCAACCACTAGAGAGAAATGCAGCCAAAGATCAATAGAAAAACAAAGTCAAGTTAGTCTATTTAGAAGACAACATTTCAAATGAAAATGTGCACTAGTTCAATGAACTTCAATTAAGAAAAACAATTGTTGTTGAGAAAATGAATCAAGCAACACTTGTTCAAGCTGAAGCAACAAGAACCAAAGCCAAGGCTGAGTATAAGATGGCGATGTAGAGAAGTAGAAGGCAAAGCTATAGAAAATGGATATGTACATGGCATTGCTTCAACAAGACACATTAGGTTATGATGAAGTTGCCAAGAAAGGACATAAAGATATGTTGGCTTACTTAGCTAAAGACATTTTTAGTTGAGATGGGTTCCATTTGTACCTCTGCTGATGTTGGCTTCACATTTCACTTGTACTACCTCTCTTAACTAGATTAGTTATAAACTAGCATCAATGCACGTATGTAGAATTCTCTTAAGTAGATGAGCTATAAACTAGCATCAATGTACCTCTACAGCATTGTATGACTATACTACCTTTTTGGTTTATATTCATCAGTGTGAAATCATGTCTTATATGCACCATTAGCCTTGTCACTTGCAAAAAATGGAATCGGCTCATACTATTTTCCACATCAATAGGAAAAAGGGTCATATCATGTCAACATTAATTAGTTATTATAAGAAACTAGCCTTTGTGAAAGAAAACTAGCCGTTGGTAACTCTCTGCTACAAAAGGATGCCCAACTCTAGCACTCTTCCCATAGAAAATTCTCACTATTGTTTTAGTCAGTAGACCAATTCTCACCACTCTTCTAGCCAGTCCACTGAAACACCCACAAACATGTCCATGGAACCATATGCCCTCATGGGTGAAGATTTTGATAGTGTTGTAACAATCAATTAATTCTTTTGAGACTTCATCAATAATCTAGTTGAGTCTTAGAATGAGGCATAAATCAGAGCTCAAATTGAGTCACAACAAATAGGTATGCCTACTCAATACCGAATGTTTAGTAGGATGCACATCGAAAGAGATTGTGGGGTTGCAAGGGATCTATTGATGGCTGATTACTTCTCAAAAAATCTCGTATAGAGTGATTATCAGTTTAGAAGAAGGTATAGGATGAGACAACCCCTATTTCTATATATTGTATAGACCCTTAATACTTTGTATCCTTACTTTTGCCAAAGAAGTGTTGTATTTGGGAAGGTGAACTTTTCACCCATCCACAAGTGCATCGTTGCTATGCAGATGTTAGCATATGACACACTTGCTAATTTGTGGGATTAAAATATGCGCATTGCTAAAAGCACAACTATTGAGTGCATGAATAACTTCTGTAGATTTGTGATTGAGAGTTTTGGCCTTACATACCTAAGAAAACCAACTAGAGAAGACATTCAACGTTTACTGCATATAGGCAAAGCTTGTGGCTTTCTAGGAATGTTGGAAAGTATTGATGGCATGCATTGGCAATGGAGGAACTATCCAGTGGCATGGAAGAGACAATACACTCATGGAGATCCATCAGGACCTACTGTAATACTGGAGGCTATTGCCTCACATGATCTATAGATATGGCATATATTTTTTGGTGTTATTGGGTCAAACAATGATATCAATGTCCTTAATCGATCTTCTTTGTTCACTAAAGTAGTACGTGGAAGAGCTTCAGAAGTTCATTTCACAGTCAATGGCAATGAATACAACATGGGATACTACCTAGTAGATGGAATTTATCTAGAGTGGGCAACATTTGTTAAAACTATTTATTTATCTTAGTGTGAGAAAGACAAGTTATTTGTAGAACAACAGGAGGGGCAAGAAAAGATGTGGAACATGTTTTTGGGTATTTCTAATAACCAAGCACTTTCAATTAGTATCTTCTTCAATTGTTATCTTTTTGAGACGAAGGTCTTTATGCTTGGTTATTAGACAAGCATTCATGCTGACCATGTTTTCAACCAATATCACCGATATTATTGAAATCATGAGAGATGTGAGGTTACTAACAGCTTCCAAGTGAAACAAGTTGTCTCAATTGTACTAGATAATGGAGAACTATTCATAACAATTGAGAAGATGAAATTTAGGGAGATCGAACTATGAGAGGTTCAAGTTGAAGGCAACAATCAAGAATAAGATTTTTCAACTCAAACTGCACCTTTATGCTCAATCATGGATCAAGATCAAGATCAAGCTCAAATTTAAGATTGAACCAATGTCTTTATCAAACCATGAGTTTCAAGCTGTACAACCTCGACATAAAGCTCGAGTGCCTCACATAAGGATTCATCAAGTGTTCAACAAGATCATCCCTACAACATTCTTGGCAACATACAAAAACGAGTACTACTTTATCACATTGCAAATTTTGTGAGTATTACTCTTGTCATATTTGGAATCTTTATAGATGGAGGATGCATGAGAGAATCTAGATTGGGTGGGCATACAAGAAGATCTCAATAACATCAAGCAAGACAAGCATGGCATGATTACAAGGCTCAAAGTTTAGTTAGTGCTCCAAGGTTTCAAACAAGAAAGCTTAGAGATGGTGTAAGCAGAACAACCACTTGACTTTGAAGATTCTAAGTTCCACAACCATGTCTTCAAGCTTCACAAGACTCACTATGGACTCAAGCAACCTCAAGACGTGGATCATGACTAAAGAGTTTGAGATGTCAATTATGAACGATCCAAAGTTCTTCCTCAGAATTCAAATTAAGCAACTCAAGGAAGAGACTTTCATCAAACCCATTAAGGTCTCAATTTCAATTGGTATTAAGATATCAATTTCAATGAATAGACATCTCAAAACTCGACAAGGAGGATAACCCGATGATCACAAGCTTTTCAATTCAATGATTGGATTACTTGCCTTGTTTTTGTGAATCTAGACTAAGTTTCATTCTTTGCTAGATAGCCTAGTTTGAATAATATCGTGATAAAATGCTTGTTTAGTCAATAAGAAAGAACTAGTCATGAAGTTGGTATTCTATGTGAATTAAAGTGCTCGGAGACCTTATTCTATGTGAATCTTGGTCTTAACACAAAATTTGGGATTCATACATCCTAAAATCCTTTGCAAAATGTTTTCTGAAAATCTTGAGTGGAGTATTGGTTTCAAAAATCTTGAATGCCACTAAAACTTGTAACAAACTGGTTTTGCATATTGAAATCTCAATGGTGCTCTTTATTGCATATCATGTCCTCTCCTTTGTAGTGCTTGAATGCCAAACTGAGAGAGAAGGACTAAGGGGGAGAGATTTATCCAAGAGAAAGGAAAGAAAATTCACACATCCAAATATGGATCTCAATACCTACTAAGTCACTTGTGATCTTTGTGACAAATTGGTGTTCATTTCCTAATCACATGTAATGAAATATCAAATTGAAAGAAAAAGGATCCATGACCCCTGATCAATGATCCATTTGCTTTTTCTTTGTCCGTTTTGGTGTTTAGTTACTAAAGGGGTATAAATATATTTAAAGGGATGAAAAATAGATTGATCAAATAGGGAGATAATTGTGAGAATTATTAAAAGGCATGTTTTGAAGATGCCAAAGAGTAAATACATATTGAGGTCCTTTTGAAAGGAATTTTGAGAATTTTAGCCTCTTAAATGAGATTTTTGACTTTTGACCAAAGACGCTATTTGAGAGGGCTATAAATCAAACTTATGATATCTTTTACATTTTGGAAGCATGGGATATAAAGATATGATTAAGACCACTCCCACTAGATTCTCCCACTAGGTTTATTTATCATTTTAGCTCCATGAATTCGAGTAAAGACCAAGTTTGAGAAAAAGCTACATAAGTTCTCTTTTTTAAAAACCTCTCCAAAAATGTAAATAGAAGCTAATGAGATTGTTTTTAAGATAAAAGGATATGAGGTAAATGTTGTGCACCCCTTGAGCAAAGATGATGCATTTATTCTGGTTTAAGAGTAAAAATGTAATAACCCGAGCTTCAAATTAGTATATTTTGGAAAATATTAGAAGAAAGACATAAAAATTTAATTTTTAAACCATTGTTTAAATAGATGATTAGGACCCGTGGATACGCAAAACTTGTTGAGTTGTAGAAAATAGACAAGTTTGTGTGCTAATCAGAGTTCCAACGAAGTCCCGGAGATTGAATCAATGTGGGCCGTTTAGATGTTTCTTTATATAACCAATAGATAAAAAAATTAAAAAGAAAAGAAAAGGGGAAAAGGAGAGATCGGGAGGTTTCCAACCCTTGCGCCGCCATCGCAGCTGCGCTGTCGACGCTGTTGCTTTTGTCGCTATTGCCCATCGCTGCCACCACCAATCACTGTCACCGTGCAGCGCCGGTCACCGTTGATATGCTGCACTGTAGCCACTGCCGTGCCGATCACTCCTCCCTGCTGTGCTCTTGATTAATCTGCCGCAAGGAAGAAAGGAAACGGTGGAAAGAGAAGACATCATTCTACTGCTGCTCACCTGAATGCTGCTGCTCTGCATTGTTCTGTCGATGCTTTTGGATAGAGGGCAGGCAGCATGGAAGGAAGATGAAGAAAATTTAGGGTTCTGTGGATTTATCAATTTGGACCCAAATTTATGATATCTTCAGAAAGGTTAATCTGTAATTAGTCCCTAGTTACGTTAATTTTAAATAGAAATCAAGTTTGGTCGTGGGAGGCTCGAATTTAGTTTTTCGATCGATAAGCTGATAGCTTGTTTTGAAAACTGGGATTAATCTGTCAACAATCAAGTTTTGAGGTCTAAACAAAAGTTGTAGGTATTTTAAATATCTTTCCAACAGTTCAAGTTTTGTTTAATTTGGATGATTAAACAACAGAAACATTGCTGCTGACCGGGTCCAAATTGGCACAGCATTTATTCTTTTTAAATCTAGGATCAATAGATACATAAGTAGATTTTTTACTCAACATAAAAAATTATAGATAATTTTCTTTAGATACCCTATATCTATTTATTTGCTATAGTTTGTTAAGCGGTTTAAAGATTTCAATCAAAACAATGAGGCCGTGTTTTTAGTCAAACTTTTGAAAATTTTGAGTTTAGCGCTTTTAGATTTTATATGGAGCAGAATGTTAATTAAAAAAGCGTTATATTAGTGTTATAGAAATACATATATGATTTATGGTCAAACAAAAATATATCGAATCCGAAACGAGGAAATAGATGATTGACTAAGGTAACACCAATTAAAAAAGCTTATCCAACATTTGTTTGAGGTGATTTGGCTATATTTATAGGAGACCCCAAAGATATCAGTATATTATAAAATCATAAGTCAAAACAATAAAATAAAGTGAAGAGAGGTAGAAAAAAACTAAAACTAATATAGAGGAAGACAATAAGAAGTGATTTAAAAGAATAAAATATAGTTAAAGATTTGTACATAAATATGAATGCTTAAAAAGTAGCTATTAATGTGTCTAAATCGTAATTTGAAAATTTAATTCTAGTTAAGACTGAAAGGTCGTGTTGAGTTGAGTTGAGCGCTTTTAGATTTTAACCGGTGAATTAGTGGCTAACTTTTACCTCTTAGGTTTGTGGTTATTCAAAAATAGCTTTTGAGTGTTATTTTGTTCTCTAGGTTTGGAGAGTTTTTGTGCCACCGTGTTATCGATGAGATTAAGGCAAGTGGATGACGAACTTAATTGACTTGTGATTAATTGATGCTTGCTATGTTTAATTCACTTGCCGTCTAATTATTCGTGTGAATGCTTATTATTACTATTCATTCTGTGTTGTTATAATGCCTAACTTTCTATAATCTATTCAATTTTTAATTTGGTTAATTTTCAAGTGATGATGTTCTCGTTTCATAGTTCTCAATTTTTATTCCATTTAAATAATTCAAGTGCCATACGTAGCCATAGTATTTTGGACAAGTTTCAAATCCAAGTATTTTTTTAATTGGTTGACCTTTTGAAGAAATATTGAATACCAAATATTTTTGAAATAGTCAATGCTATCATTTTTATTTTGAAGCAATTTTTAAATTATTTTTTGAATTAATCTTACAAAAAGTTGAAGCTAAAAGCCAAAACAAGATACTTAGAACTATGTCAAAATCTATTTTCTTTAAAAATTACCTCTTATTTGAAGTATTAAGAGTCATTTGAAACACATTTTAAAATAGTTTTTAATTAGATTTTTATACAAAAGCTATAATTTCCCAAAATTTCACTTTTGGCTAAAAGGCTTGTTTTGAAATAACCAATTAGCACTTAGCCAAGTTGAGCACATATACAGGATGTGATATGCATGAATGAAATGATTGAGCACTAAACTTTCACATGCCATAAACTTTCTAGCTCAAGAAGTGCATAAATGAAGACTTTCGCAAAAGAAATGAATTTAATTTTACAAAGGTCATGAAAGTGCAATGCAACCTACACAAGACCATATGAAACATAATCCAATGTACACACAATGTACCAAGATTGCATTGGTGCTTAATGTGAATTGTTCATCTTTATGCTTGACTTCAATTTTTAAACTTGGCGAGAAATATCCTTTCTTGCATAACCCAAGCCTCCAATGCCTCTCCATGTACATGTATTCTCATTTTACCTCATTTTGGTCCCCAACAAAATTGCGTCCATAGAGGTTAGTTACAAGAGACTTTGGCATCCAAATGGCTTTTGTGCTAGTATACAGTAGACCAATCATCCTAGTAGCATAAGTAATATTTTTGGCTTTCCTAAGCAAGTTATGATCAAGGAAGAAGTTTGGCTTAGGAATGTTACCGTTAGGATAATTTTTACCAATATGTCCCCTTGCCTAGCAATTATAGCAAAGTCGGTTCTTATCTTTACATGATGTCTTTGTCACCTCATCTTGCATCTTATTTGCTACCTTGCCGGTGAGCTTCTTTCTTGATGACATAAATCCTTCGTCCTTCATGTGGGGGAACGATGAAACTTCATGACCCTTATCATGGCATCCATAGCACTTCCTAGTGATTACTCTTGTTCTCTTCTTTGGAAGTGTGGTTTGGTCATCAATCTCGTTGGAACACATCAAAGCATAGTGTCCCACTTCAATGCACTTGAAGCACTTGATATGAGCAAAGTTATTAGTCATGCTCATCTTGTGTTTTTTCTTTCTTCCAAGGGCAATCTCTAACATGATATCCCTCTTTCTTGCACTTAAAGCAAGCAATGGGAGTCTGATCTTCCTTTGATCTTGCCCCTTACACTTTTTGTTGGACTTGTCTTTTTTATGGAACTTGGTGTAAGCTATGTTTGCTCCCTTCTTAAGCTTCTTCACCATATCCTCACAATTATCTTGAGAAGGTTGAGCATTGCCCTTAAACATGATCAAGTCCTTAAGATTTGCAGTATTGGACTTGTTCTTCTTGTTATAGATACCAACAAGTCCATGAACCAAGTGCTTCTCTTTTCCACCTAGATAATCCAAGTCACATATAGTGCTCAAGGAACTTTTTGCTTGAGTGCAACATGGATTAGCACAAGTAAGGTAAACTTGAACATGAGGCTTATATGATTTTACTAATGTCATTATCACTGTATTAGCTACTTCTAGCATAGCATTAGAATCTACAAGATTTTTATGAGAGCACAAAAGCTTATCATATTTTTCAAGTTGAGTTTTAAGCTCAACATTCTCTTTCTCAAAAGGTGATACACAAGAATTAGATTTAGTAGCATAAGCATGTTCATCTCTCAATTTTTCATACCTAGCAACCAAGGAAGCATGAGAATAGTTGAGTTCCTCATGCTCTTTGGTTAGAACCTTAATTTCTTCAATCTTCTCAATGAGGCATTTTTCTTGCCTCTCAAGACTTTCTTCTAGCGGTTTGATGGCCTACATGAGCTTGATCACCATCATCAGGTCTTTTTTTTCTCAAGTAATCAAACTAAAAGTCCTGATCCTCACTATTACTATCTTCCTTTCGAGGCGGTCACTTTTCACCTTTCGCCATAAAGCAAGAGTAGGCTTTGGCGATGGAAAGGGAGCAATTTGGTGAGATGGATTCTTCACTTGGTCATTGGTGCTCATATACTTCTTCCTTAAAAAGGTTATTTCCACAAATACTATAGGAAGTGGAACATTTATCCATATCATCATCACACACACACTTAGTGCTAAGTGATATGGATGAGTCAACAACACAATGCAATATAGCAATTTGATTATTGGTGTAGTTGGAGTCCAATGGGAGAGTTGGGTCATGATCAATTTTATTCACCAATTCATTACCGAGCTTGTAGTTGTATGTTGGTGAGATGGACGTACGAGAGAATCATTTGGCACTTATCATGATGAAGTGATGAAATAGAGCAATCCCCAAGTGACACTTCTACAAGAGCATCCTCTCTATCCCATTTGGACTTATCATATCTTTTCTTTAAGTGTTGTCTAAATGAGATGATAATCTTCAAGTGACATGATGGTTTTAAACACATCTTTATTCAAAGCACTAAATAAAACATTAGTAACTTGAGCATTGAGATCTATGGAATGCTCTTCCTCTTCAAATGACAACACTTTATCATTAGGAGGAAAAATGCTCACATTTATAACACACTCTATTTGAGGACCCATGGCCCTAAATACATTAAGCAAGTGAGTACTTCAATATATGTAATTAGAACCATCTAGCAAGATAAGTTCAGGAACATTTCACCTATTGTCAACATCTTCTCTTAAGTCGGTGAAGCTCAAAATGAGATACCTCGCTTTGATACCAATTGAAATGACTTTGATGTCGCCTAAGGGGGTGAATAGGTGTTTCTAAAATGATCACAACTTCATAGCATATTAGAATGATCAGAACTTCGGTTCAAATCATAACTTCTAGCATGGGATCGGAAATTCCGGTCTCAACCAAAATGTCAGCGGATAAAACACTAGCCATGTACTTATAGCTTAAATAAACAATATGTATATGAATCAAATGGTGACAAATAAGATATCTAAGCAAGATATAAAGTCACCAACTAGATCATCTAAGCACGCAAATAGATCAAGTAAACTAAGCTCAAGCACAAAGTGAGTAATGGCAAGAACGACCAAACCAAGAGAGAAGACACGTGATTTGTTTCTCAAAGTTTGGAGCCACTGATCCTACATCTTCATTCAGGGGCCACAAAAGCTAAGTCACTTCAACCATTTTCCTCACAAGGTTGCACTAATGCACTTATTTGGCTTTGTATAGGTTTTTCTCTTTAAAATCATAGCACCCAAGGATGGTGAGGGTGGAGGGGTTTAAATACCCAAGCACCACAAAACTAGCCGTTATGCACATATTCCTATATTCACATCGGAATATCCGATCAATTCAAACCACACCCCAACGATCACAACTAAAAGCTCTTCAACTTCAGATTTTACATATATTGGATATTTCTAAGTCATATCAGAATATCCAATAATATTCCAAGCCACCCAACCGAGTGAAAGAACTTTCATCATGTCAAAAATTCCAACCATATTGGATATTTTGACACTTACATCAAAAATTTTTTGACCTTTATCTTAACTTCCAATGTCACTCACCAAAATAAGCATAACTTTTTACTCGAAAGTCCTTTTTTACAATCTTGGACTCTATGTAAAGCCCACTTAGTGGGCTACCCAACCCAACCTAAAATAAGGTATAAATCACTCAAAGGAAAGGCTAAAACTTGGGTTCTCTCAAGGTAGTACTTAGATATGTTACTTTGAGCACTGAGACATACACAAACACATTGATGTTGCATCCTTTTTAATAGTACAACATTCCTATACTCAAATAAAAAAATTGAATTAAGTCATGTGTGTTGTTTTTCATTTGGTATATCTTGTCACATACAACGCACCCCATAAATGCAAAGAGTTAGGAGGATCTCACACATTTTTAAAAATATGTGCATATAAATCTCACTTCACACATTTCTATGCACACATTTAGGGGAGCTCCATCTAACCCTTTGGATTCAAATCAATTATTATGAATCTATTGTAAGCTTTAATCATATCATCATCAAACACTAAAAAGATGAGATTAAAAGAGCATATAGGCTCTAATGGGTTTTTGGCTAATTAATGACAAACGATTAAGGGAGCAATGTGCTTATTAAGTATATAAGCAAGGGATTAGTTCCATGAAGAGATGATGAAGAAGATAAAATATTTTATTGTGATACAAGAATATAAGTGACTGAAGTTGATAAAATCCGGTGAAGGGTTGGCAAGACTTGGTTATGTAAAAGACTATGCATGGGAGAAGGGCAAGCAAGGGCTTAGCGCTGAAGGACTAAAGTAGTAGTGAAGGAGCAAGTGATTAGTGCAATACCAATGGACCATTCGATGTCATAAGAAGTTATAAATTGCTAAGAACCAATCTTTATTGAAGAAGAAGTGTATGGGGTAAGGCTCAAAAGGAAAAAGATCAAGAATGCCACAAAGATGCATTGGGCCGAACAGTTGTCATACCATGAATTTTTCCTCTAGAGCCTTTATATCATTTACTAAATTGTTAAAATAAATTGTTTAAATAATTCTAAAGTGATGATCTAATTAAAAATCTAAATTAATAATTGATCATGACTAAGCATGAATTTTCTTGAATTCCTCATGTCAAAATACACTAACAGGAATTTTAATTGAATTTTCAAAGCAAAGGAACTAATTTAAATAATTTGAAATTAATTATCAGAATATTTAAAATGCTAATTTCTTTTTCTTTTCCTCCTTGATTGTTAGTCTGAAAGTCAGCCCAACTATTTCCTCTTGCGTGCATGAGAGTAGGCCGCCACCTGGGCCTTCTCCCCTCTCCATTCCTAGGCTAGCCCAAGCCGTATCCCAAGGCAAGCCTACCTCATCATGCCCATTGCCACTTCCTCCCACTGACAGGTAGGGCCTACTCGTCAGCTTTGGTTTCAACCTCTAGCTGAAAGGAAGCGGGCTGATGTCAACCACACCGCCCGGCTGTCCATGCCCATCCTCCTCATGCCCTCCTAGTTCAAATGTGCCTAATCCTTCTCCGTCCCCACCATTTTCCTTGGAAATCATGCAACCTTGTCGCCCGATGCCACCAAATGGCCACCACACTCCACCATCAGTTGGAGCCTCGCCCTGGCTCTTATCACTCACTCAAGCTTATAAAAGTCATTCCCATCCTCCCCTCCATATTTCCACCATTTGCTCGCCCTCACCGAAGCCTAAAACACTTTCCCCATCGCTAAACTCGAGCGTCTCCATCACTAACCACCTTCAGCCACTGCAAGAGGCCGCTGGCAGGCCATGTCATCAACACCACCAACTTCGCCTCGTCGAGAAGAGCCTCGGCTACGACCTTCTTGAAGGTTGCTTGCCTCAAAGCTTCGCCGCCAGACTCAAGGTGAGGTCACCGACCATTTCTTCCCTCTGGCTGCCAATTATCTCCAACCAATATAGTCTTGTTCCACCTTAACCTCTCATCTACCTTTCCTAGGTACCACTAATCCCTAGCCACTGCCTCTTACCTGTCATTCGCAACTAGATCGTCGCCATTGGCATCCACCCAAAGGCCTCATCGCCATTTCCTTACCTCATCGTCCTACACTGTCGTGAGCTCCTAGTGAGCAACCCCTCCGCTCCCCATTCCATTTCGCACCTCCATGCACCCGCCACTATACTAGATGGTCGCTGCCAATGACCATTGGGCCACGCACCACTACCTCCGGTTGGGGTTGCTAGCATGTGACTACTCGATTTTCCCTTGGGCAGATCTAAGTCGTCCGTATGGCTGCCACATCGGCACCACATGGACTAAGTCCACCGTTCGCTGCTATCTAAGTCATCGACTGGTAGGACCTGCTTGTAGGTGTTGGTTCTCCCTCGCTAATGCCATAAACCCTAATAATTATGTAAAAGTTGACTTAGGTTTTTCTATTAATAATAAAGACATAGAGAATCTTCTAAAATTCATAACTAATTCATATAAAACCCATTTAAGTCCATTCAAATTTCAATAAATTCATAAAAATACTTAAAATCCATTAAAAATGGTTTCATGTGTTGTTTCAGTAGTTATATGTCATGTTTTGCTTTGTGTGCTTTGTTTGTCACTAGATTCCGACACGTCTAAGATCCTAATTTACTTGGAGATCTTTGCAAAACCACTAGGAGCAAGACAATGCAAGTTATACAACAATCTTGACCATGTTGTACCTTCTTTATGCATTGTTTTGTTTTCTTCAAATAAACATGCATGATTTTATAGTGTCATATGGGATGGTATTTACCTATGTACTAATTGGCCATAGCTTGAGTACCTCTTGCCTTGATAACTTGGGTAATATGTGATTTTCTTTTGGACTAGGAATGCTTAGCTCAACTAGTTCATTAATGGGATAATCACCTTTACTTCATGCCTTAGAATTAATGGTGTTACATTGCATGAAATGCGTGATGATGATTAATCCAACTAAAATATGACTTAATGGCACACTATGGGTGTATAGTTTTGATGGTTGCACCCATGGAAATTAAGGATGAGTTCATGAGAAACCCTTGGGAGACTTATTGTACTTACCACAAACTAGTGTGGGCAATGGATAGGCTTGTGTAGTATAGCTCGCTTATCTCCTAAACACCTAGGTGAGGGTGGGCATGATAGAGTTGGGTCATGCCGAGTAGCGGTACCGATCAACTTTTGAATTAACCATAGCACAAGAGGGAGCTGCCTATCTAATCTTGGTGGGGGGCAAAACCTCAACATGGTGTGGATGGATAGGGGAGGGTTATGTGAAGGGTCATATCATAGCCTCTTATCGGAGTACTGTGATGGTACGCCAGTATAGGGAAACATGCATGGGAGTTGGTCTTATGGGTATGGTTGTACACCTCTCGCCAGAGTAAAACTATTCGAATAGTCATGCTCGCGGTTATGAGCGATCGAACAAGCTTCACCGATTAGTCCTACTCTTAATTTACTTAACTTAATGAAATTAATGAACCGGTGTAGTCAAGTGAATGGTTGGGCCTAGTTAACGTGATGTAGTGTTGATCAGTGATGATTAATACTGCCTAAATTAATTAATTGTTTTACTATTTTTAACTGCAAATATCTACAACTACTTTATGCATATGAACACTGTGCCTATATTGTCAATAACCTACATCATAGCTTAATTTGGTATGACTTGCTGAGTACAATAGGTGGTACTCAGCCTTGTTATAATCCTTTCCTCGAGATGGAGGTAACTTAAAGGAGTTGGCTTGTCGCTATCGTCAAGATGTTTGTGGTGTTGCACCGCTTCACTACTAGCATCAGTTATCATTTAGTTTACTTTCCAATTTCCACTGCATTTGTATAAAGACTTTATGATGTTTGTAATATGAGGATATGTATGTCAACTTTGTTGTTTGTGTACCCTGGCTATTCCTGGATAGGGGTTCAATGTACATTCAGTTTGGAATTCTAGTTATGAATTTCTAGGAATTGTTTAGGAAAGCTATAAGGGCTGGATAATTTGGAAGCGAGCGGATTGTCCGAGTAAGCCTTTGTCCAATGCCACCGAACAATGAAATTCAATAGCGTCAAACAATCCAGTGCGGTACCAGATTATCTGGGTATGTGCTGTTGGACAGTCAGCCAGCGATATTACACTATCCGCCACTTTAACCAAACAGCTAGTTGTCAGTGATCGTTAAAAAGTGAAGTGGAGTTGGATCATCTGGTGCGATACCGAATTGTCTGGCTCTATATAGGTTTTGGTAGACTTGTGCAACAGCTAGAAATGGCTAGTTAGAAGAGTTTAGACTATATATACCTGGTGCCATAGAGTTGTTTTGAAACTTTTGGACCATCTTCTACCTAAGCAACCCATGTGCATGTCCAAGAGTTCAAGAGCTAATTAAATATCCTTTGAGGAGAGGTTAGCCTTGAGAGAGTGTTCTTGTACATTTGTAATAATGGTACTCTCCAACCATCTCAAAAACATTCTAGAGCTTCTGTGATGTTAGTTGAAAGTAGTGTGGAGTTGATGTACTTCAAGTTAGAGAACTTGAGGTTATAAGAGAAGAACTATAAGCTTGTGAGCAACCAAGAAGTATGATGTAACCGGTAGAAGATTATAAAGATTGATACCTTGCCTCCATAAGGAAAGATGTAAATAGTAGAAGCTGAGCTTTGCCCCGATGGTTACTTGGTAGAGCAAACTTCATTGAAGGGGAGTTGTATGGCATCTAAGCTTCGGACTGAATGGGTTGCTTAGAGCACGAGTTTGTCCTTGATAGTTGCTTGAAGAGACTAAACCACCATCGGAGATGATAGCTTAAAGATGAAAAAGTTTAATCGAGACCAGGCCTTTCGAGGCTCCTCAATGGAGGCGTAGAATTGGTTAGATTTAAACTTCGGGAAACAAATCAATGTCTCCTATCTTTCTCTCTTTACTTTGCACTTATCGTTTTTATGTTGAGCTATTTGGTGATCATTTTATTGCATGCTTGTCTCTTATTGATTACCTCTTAGTTTTAGTTCAAAACTAATGTGTAAAATACTCTATCTCACCATGGGTTTTATAATCTCTGTATAGAGTCGGATTATCCAACACTATGTGTTGTTGGATTGTCCACCTCAGTACCAAATTGTCCGGGCCTATACTCTAGTAGGCGGGTTTCTATTTTTTTCTATGTTTGATCGGATTGTCTAGTTGTGATCGGACCGTCTGACATTGTATATTTGTCGGATTGTCCATAGAGGCACTAGATTATCCGATCGGTTCTAATTTATTTTCGCTGCAAGTTTGTGTAATTGTAGAAAATAACTGTTCACCCATCTCCCTCTCTAGGTGACATCTACAACCCTCAAGGACTTTTTATTTAGAATCAAAACGATCTTTTAGCTACCATGTTTCATGTGTATTAAAACAAACAACTCTTTCTATGGAATATAAGTGGATAATCTATATTTATTCTATATTCTAATAGAACTTTATCAGCTCATTATTATTCTAATAGGACTTGATTATGTAGTGATATGCTTTATTTAGAGCAAGTGCTTTTCATGTATTATACTTTTGTTTCATATTCTTTCTATCTTTATTAGCTCCCACTTAATGACTCCAAGGTAAGAGTAGGTTGCATGACTTGTAAAGGCAAATGAGCATAGGGGAATCATTGCTCACTACTATCATGTTTCTTTGTTTTTTTATGTTTTATTTTATTTACTCCCTGTTTAAGAAAAGAGATTGATATGCAAAATTTTCTAAATCTTTAAGCATATTCCATGACTAGAAGTATTACAGCTGGAATAGATTAGGAAATAAATAATCTCTTTGCTGTATACGCATATATTGTTACTCACGGAAGTCAAAACTTTGGCACATGCATGTGTGCTAGGTGATCTCACCTGCTGAGTGATGACAGACACGTGCATATAGGCCCACTTCGATGACTAGAGCATTTTGGCGTTTCCTACATCCACGCACTAGCGGTGCGGATAAAAGCAGCAGCTTCCGTCCAACCCAGCAGAGCCTATTTTGCTTCTCTTCTAAGTGTTTTCTCCTCTTTTTTAGTTTCTTTTATTCTTTTTCCTCTTTTTCATCGGTTTATCGGTAGGGAGAAAATCAGAACCCACTAAGGCTTTGAGTATTTTCTCTCTTTTGTTGATCGGTTTCGCTCTTATTATTTTCTACTTCCTCCATCTCTAAAGTGTATTTCTACCACTTATATTTTTTATATTTTTTTCATGTCACATTAATTATTTTTCCTTTAAATTTATCTTCATCTTACTCCCAACTATTTTTTTCATTTTTAACATTTACTCAAGGCATATAGATCATTTATTTTTCATAGTAATTTGTGTGTTTTATGTGTTAAAAATGTATGGACGGAGGAAATATTTTATTTTTCTTTATTTTCTTTTTGGCCGGTTTCTACTAGTTGTTATCTGTTTCTTCCGTTCCGTCTAGTCCCTTTTTTTAGGTTTCATAGGATTCTCGTGACAGTGTGCACTGACTTTTCCTCTGTGATTTTCTGCTATCTTGGCTGGCCTATTGGGTTAAACGAGAATAGTTTGGTGCTTTCAACGTTATGAGTTTTCCACAAACTGGGCTTGCCCTTAGATTAAACGAAAGTAGTGTGGTGTGTGCACAATTACGAGCTTTCTGATCTTCTGATTACTCGTTGCAACAAATATAATGATTATCGTCATTTTCTTCTTCTGTTGCGAGACGTAATGATTATTGTTATTTTCTTCTTTTGGGAGACGACGTAACTACCGTTATTGTTAATAGTTCATATTGTATACAGTAGTATTATGATTACCAGAAATTCCAGGCTCACTATAAGTTTTCCCTCTTGAACCATAGTTCTTTGAAATCAAACGCAACGCTGATGGAAAATGTATAAATGTCTAACAACCTAATTATATTGCTATGAAACATCGTTCGTATAAAATCACATCACGGCCAGGAGGGTGGTTACAGCTGATCCAAATTCCAAGGGATTGCATCCTCGATGTTACCATGGCTACAGCAATAAAATATGAAGAAATGTTTCGTGTATATATAAAATGCATGAAATGTAAGTTTATTGTACCACATAAACCATAACCATTTAAACTCAAAACGCAATGTCAATGGGAAATGTATAAATGCCGAACCTAATTACAATGCTACGAAAAAACCGTCCGTATAAATCTCATCACGATCAAAAGGGTAGTTACAGCTCATCCAAATCCCAAGACGTACTACATCTCCAATGCTACAATAGCTACAACAATGAAATGCGAATAATGCTAACTGCACACTATAGATACAAAAATCAGAACAACGTTGGGACAGAGGGAGCACGTTTAGCCAAACGGGGAAGGCACAGGTCCAGCAAGTGTGTCAGATCTCTTGATGCTCCCCATGCCACAAATGACGCACCCTGGTGCAGAAAGAGCAGAGAATTTGGCACCACAGAGATCGCAAACATCGTAACCAATGGTCGAGAGGCGGCTGAGGGTGACGGCACAAAACTGAGAGGGGTCTTCGAACGGGTCGATAGATTTGTCTGTCAGCCCCCTCTGGACACACATGTCGATCAGGCTCTTGAGCTCATCCTGCTTCGATTGGGGTGCCTTGGAATAGAGAAGATCAAGCATTTGCTTGGCATAGGCATAGTTCTGGACCTCCATGTTTCGCTTGATGGCAGTTCTGATGCAGTTAATCCGGTGCTTAGCTTGGATGGGTAGGGAAGCAAGGTGGCGAGATAGCCTGGCCATTTCCTCCTTCGCACTGAGCACACCAGCTCCTTGAACCCTTTGCAGGCGAGCAATTTCCTGTGCAAATCAATAATATTAAGCAACGGATACTTAACCAGTTCCATGCGAATAATTGTTCTTTTTAGATCAGTTGTTTCACTGACTACCATGATGATAGAGATGAAATTTTTATTATCTCGAGTTCACCAAAAGAATAAAAGAAGTATGCCTAGAGTTCAGCATATATTTAATCAAAGTTGTCAGACTTGAAACAATTCTACCAGGTCTTTCCCCTTAGGGCCAAGTTTTTTTTTTAAATAGGGAATGGTGAGCTGCAAAATATGGTACCAAAAAACTAGCAGAAAATTCACCTCAGGACACATGGTGAAACCAATAAATAACTCTTAGAAAACCATGACAAAAACTGTGCTGTTATGAGGTATATCATGACAAAATGAATATTACCTGTAGCAAAGCAACTGCTATTTTATACTGTGCACAAATAGTGGCCTGTGCTTTGATATCAGCTTCACGTGACTGGTCCTTTGCAAGGGCCAAGAATGCTTCATCCAAACAAGACAAAGCATCCGTAAGCTGATTTTGCTCAAGATGAGCAAGACCCATCTTGTAGCACTCTGCTGCAGGAGCACCACGTGGAACCTGTAATCATCAATGGTAGTGTCAAAGAAAGCTACGAAATAGCATCAATTTTGTTTAAAAGGAAAAATAACAACTTAAGCACCTGTCCAGGCCGCACAGCAGTAGGTGCAGGGGGGCGAGGAGCTTGCTTTCCCTGTCCTGGACCTTCAAGAGCGCTAAGATCAATTGGTTGCAACATGGCAGGAACAGCAGGTTGAAAGCCATGTAGCTGTGGAGGAAGAGCCTGGGGTTGTGAAGGAAGAGGTTGGCTCTGTGGGGGAATGCCACCATCAGGCAGACCAATAGGCATGCCTGGTTGCTGAGGAAACTGTGCCTGTTGCATCGATGCCTGTGGTGGAACCCCACCGTCTGGAAGACCAACATTAGACATCATGTTTTGATTATGAACAGGCTGAACTGCACTCATTGCAGGAGCAGGTTGAGCAATTCGTGACAGAACTATTCCAGGTGGGGGAAGTTGAGCTGCAAGCTGCTGAGATGGAATAGTGTTCTGGAAGAAATCCTCAGGAATAGGTCCAGCTGTCACTCCCATGCCACCAATTACAGGACCTGTGGCTCCGCTGGGAACTTGTGGTTCTACTAAAGCATTGGTACCAAATAGATCAATTGCAGCATTTGGCATAGCTGGACCAGTAGGTGGTGCAAGACCTGGCAGCTGAATAGGAGCCTGGTTGAACTCTTGAGGTGTCCCTGATAACGATCTTGTCCTATTGATTGGAGGACCTAAACCTAGCTGTTTAGTGGCTTCTTTCAGTTTGTTAACATCAACAGTAGATGCAGCAGGCTTATCACGTATCCTGATGTGTATCTTTTTAGTCTTTGATGTAGACTCGTCTTCATCACTACTTCCACCATCAACAACACCATATAAAGTCTTTTTGAACTCCTCTGCTGCTTTTGCCTGTTCATCTGCAGAAGCAATTTGGACCCCTAGCTGCCTGGCCAGAGTATCACCAACTGAATCACCCCCAGCATTTGCCACATTCTTCTGTGCCGATTCAGAAGATGCTGGTCTCACATTATCGCTACTGGCTGCTGCAATAGCTTTAACCAAACTCTTTTCACTTACTTCCACTACGTTACCTCGGCCTTTCATCACACCCAAGTAAACACCAATATGATCTGCGATGACAGATGGAATAACAGCATCGGTAGTCTTCATGTAGGGCATGACCTCTCCTGCAAGCTCCCACTGAGGTATACTCTTCTTGCTCGTAGGTGTTTTAATTTCCCAGTTTCCTCCTGCCCATTCCAGACCTTTAGGCACCATACTTTCTGCAGCGAAATTTGCAAAGACACCTTGTGTCCATACAGTTGAACGAACTCTTAGTATTCTCTCAAGGTAACGCCTCAACTCAGAATCTGTAGCAGATTCTTCCAGCTTCTGTGAAAGGTGTCGCAATGCACTAGGATTCAGGTGGCATATAAACAGATCTAGCATGCTCTCATGATCTGAAATAACCTCGAATGTTTCTTTTGCACTGTCAAACTGACCATACCTACAGAGTTTCAATCAGAATAAAATTAGAAACAGTACAAACAAGATAACATATTGTATACAGAAGTAATTAGCTCAACAGTATTACTGGCCAAAATGACAATTGTTTGTCATGGCTCAGCACCATGCAGGAATCATTATTCATCAGCAGCAGGCACGCATAACCTCTTGGATTGTTATGTAAAACATCGACCAGACAAGATCCCTTTCATTGACTACAGGCACAAAAAATAGAAATAAAAGGAAAAAAGGAAAATTAGTTGGTTTTGCCAGCCATTCTGACAACTACTGTTCTGCTAGAGGAGCAGCATTGTATTATAGATTAAACCAGAGTAAAATTGGGTATTACAAAGTACTGTAATTACAGATCCAACTCAGTAAAGGTTTTCAAAGTTTGATTCTGGTTATTCTGACAGATCAGAATTTTGGAGCATGCCTGAGGTCCAAATTACTTTAAAGGACAAAATTTGAAATACATCTAAACTATCAGTATTAAGTTGAGATCAATATGTTGTCCTGGATGAAAGTCATGACACTCATGTAAGACAGAGAGATTCTTTAATCAAAATCATTTCAAAAAATATTTGCAGTTGAGACATCAGGACAAGATGGTATCCTGTTTCAGAAAAAGTAGAGAGCATAGTTGACCATACTTTATACATGCATATCCCAACTCCCGGAAACGCTGGAACAGGTGAGAAGTTGGAGGACATTGAGGATAATCTCTGGAACGCAGGAACTCATCTTTCAAGATAGAAAGAGCAGTAGAGAACCGGAGGGCTTTGATTGCGTAATTGCACCGCATGATCTAAACAATATGGAAGAAAGTATTAGATCAAGCAAAAGAGAAGAAAAGGATGATTATGAGCACAGATTAAGCTTACTTGGGTAAACTGAGGGCCTGCTTGAGATAGTGATACAGCAAGATCTCCACAAAAAGGGGGTCCTTTAACTAATATGTCCAGTGACCTTGAGGTAACACATAAACTATCAAACCTGCAGAGAAATAAACATAAACCAATAGAAGTAATCAGAATATGGTGATCCATCTATTAACCCTTCTGCAGTACGGTAGGAATAAACAACATGCTTTGAAGAACAAGAATCATAAAATGGAGACAAGAATACAGAGCATGATAGATCATTTTGTCGCTAGGTGCAAAGCTCAAGGGACCACGTAGCCAGTTCTCCATGAAGATCAAGTGATTCCTCTAAATGATCAATCAATGGGATTTTCCCACAAAGAGATGTGCATCCAAATTGAAGAAAACAGAGATGTGAAGCTTAAGCCATAGCCAAGAGTTTGAATGAAGCATGCAAATGTATTTGTTTATGAGAAAAATCTTATCATGCTTCCTATCAAACTTCAATCTATGATTATTACTTCTTGGCTTCTTGCAGGTCATAAGCATATTGAATCAAGTTGTATGATGACATTAGTTACGACTTGAATGACAAGGCTAAGAATGAAAAATGATTTTGCTCAGAGTGAAGCTGATGAGGGTGAGGACAATATATTCTAATAGACGATGCAAAACCTGATCATTTGCTGGAAGATCTAATGCAGTAGAAGCACTAACAAATGCAGATGAAACTGAGAATATGAAGCTTGTACTAAACTAGTAATGCACTGAATATCATATTTTGCTCTCTAGATACTTTTGCTCTCTAGATACTGTGTTCAATGTCCCAATTACAAGATCTGATTTGAAAATACAAAATCACTAACTCTGAACTATGATTACGTTGATGACTACACTTATGTGCGTTGAAAACTACAACTTGCATATGGAAATGTTATGAAAGAAATTGGGCAGGAAAAATACCTTGAGGTTATCTGATATAGAACCTCTGGAAGATCAAGTTTTTGCTCAAAGTATTGCTGCATCGTAGCAAATCCAATAAGAAGAGGTTCAAGAAGCCCGATTAGACAGCTCCTTATTTCCACTCTCTTTTTCTGTCTTGGATTTATATCTGTTGGATTTACAAGGAGCAGGCGGTCATTCAAGGCACCAAGCAACACTGCAGGCATAAAAACACATATGGTTTAGTTCAGCACAAACTGATGAAAATAAGAAGCAATAGCATATCAAAGCATGTTAAAGGAACTGGGAGCATCAGAAGGACTCTAGGTTAGTCATTTTTAATTGAACATACTATAATCTTACCAGAACGAGGGAAGCTAGTAGAAAGGATAGATCGAACTTTATTGTCCCATCCAAGCATACTTACTGCAGTTGCACTAGAGAAGATAAGTGCTGGTCCAACCCACAACATTGAGCGATAGTACAAAGTAGTTAAGTGATCACCAAAAAATGACAGTTGGCAAAAGATAATACCATGCTACCCAAGTTTGTACAACAAAACAGGAAAAGAGTGCATGGAAAGTAGATGCTAGAATGAGATCAAAGGATATTGATGGAAGACCCCGGTCATATTTTGTTGAGCTGCTTGAAAGTATGTCAAGATCAGCAGAGGCTATCATTACCCTCTGGGTTGTCAATATTCCTACAACAGGACCTCTTAGAGTTGTTTGCCAGTGCACCTAAATAGAGGAAAAATTCGATTAGAGTGGTGATCAGTAGTGCACTAGTGCATTAAAATAATTGCCTGTGAAGGTTAGATGTAAAGGCTCATGTCTCAAAAGCAAAGATCAAAGTGTAAGTTCATTACTTCATTTTTACAAATCTATTATGCATTTAGTGTCAAAGTAAATGCCAGAGCAAGCAAGCAGCAGAATTCATGAATCCTATGATTAAGAACAGTCCAACTAAACATAGAAAGATTGATTATGGAGCTAGAGGAGATAATAGAACACCTGGAGAATGGATTCATTTGGTTTCAATTTGATAGATTTCTTCCCCTCAGTTTTTGTGGTGATGGATACCCCATTATCTGTAGATAACCTATATCCTTGTAGGAGCTTCACCAGTCCAATGTGCTTTCCAGAAATTGCATACAACATGGTTGATTCTACAAGGGGTAACGCATTGCTCAGCAATAATTTACATGCCACAAAAATAAAACATGCAAGATAACACTATAATCCTTGCCCATCCTTTGATGAAACCGGTGAGGCAGGTGACTGAAGCAAGATGAGAAGGAAAAAGAAATACACACAACCTACCTAGTGGAGCAGAAAATATGCGATCAACCTCTGATTCAAAAGTAAACTGTACAGGACCCTGTCGTTCTGTTGGATTGGTAGCATTATCAGCAAATGTGTTTTCTTCAAGTACTGTGGCATTATTTTCTAGAGCTTCCTTTGTGGCTACTGCTTTGAGATTAAAAAGATTCAGGCTACTTCTATCTTCCTCCAGGATAGCATATTGATTATCATCCGGGCCTAAAAATGCAGCATCTCGACCTAACAAGGAAAACATAATGCATTGGTTAGCCAGTCAAGCAAAAAAAACTTATGACAATCTAATAGTTAGACGCATCTCAGAAAGATGGAAACCTTTTATTGAACTTCCTTTGCTGTTTACTGTCTGTAGATCAGTCTGCTCCCAGTAAAGAACAACTTCATGAGCTACTCCATTTGGTCCACTTAATTCAAACACAACAAGAAACATATGCTGTTTAGGACTGTATGCAATGTTCTTGGGGTGGCATTCCATATTTGAAGGTATCTGGTAATAGAGAGCTTGAGAATTAGAAAACAAGTAACAAAAAATAAGCAAGAAAAGGTTGTTCTACAGGCGCTACATACTGTTGAGTAAAGTTTCTTATACAGATTATCAGCTCCCGATGATAGGTTATGGGCCATCAGGTTAAATCCATCCAAATAGAAAGCTCTAACTGGATATTGAACCACACGGTTCTCCTGGTTGAAGAAATTCAGCTCCAGATGGAATGGCTGGAGTAAAAGAAGAAATAAACAGGTTAGAGAGTGGCAATAAGTAAACGAGTGACAATATCAATTATGATACAAGTTACCTGACAAACTGGAATATCTCGCAAAAGGTTACCAGAATCAGAAATAGTAATGAGTGGTAAACGAGAGATTGGACCACTTTTAGCATGTCCCTCCATGAAATGCTGCATACATTGAATGCAAGAAATATGAAACGATATTTAAATGCAAATACTGAACTCAATAGGTATGGCATACAAAAAACTATCTGAATGGAAGGTTTTATTGGTAGGTACAGGAGTGAATAGGTAGATGCCAGGAGCCCATGGCAGAATGTTCGCCCCCCCCCCCCCCCCCCACACACACACACAAAAAAAAAACACACAGACAGAAACAAACAAACAAACGTGCACTCACATTACAGAAGAAAAGAGTTCAGTACTACAGGTTTTCCATAAACTGCAGAGAGATGCAACCACTGCTAACAAAAAGAGCACATACACTGTGAAGAAAAGCTTTCCTTGCAATGTCTGAAATAGTTAGCTGGCTCTGGCTGACAAAAGGAAAACAAATGAAATCAAAGTTAAACCATCAAATAAAAAATAGCATGACATTAATCAAGAATGTATCTTGACATAGTCAACAATTTCTAAGCCTAAAAAGATTCAAAATTTACCCCTTCAAGTGCTGCTCTTGCAGCTGAGCCTGAAGCTGGTGCTCAGCTAAAATTCCAGATGAACCCAGGGCTAAAAGTTTCTCCTTCAGAACAGCAGCTGCAATACCAAAAACAAATTTTAAAGGACGTATGGGCTGCTCAAATCTAATCATTTATTAATATATATGCCAATTATGCTATATGGAATCATAATCAAGAGGGGCAATTCAGATTAGGGTGACATAATTACCCTGTTACAATTGTTCAAAGTTCAAACTAAGGAAAAGCAAACAAAATTCTTCTGCCATTTCCAACCAATGGTCACATGAACTAAATAAGAATTTTGAATATCTACAACAGAGTAAGAATGGACAATCATTTGCTTACCAGTTGATCCCCTGGCTCCCTGAAGAACAGCAAAAAGCTGTCTCCTCCCTTCTCTTGTGTATGCAGCCTTGTTCTTTGCAGCTTCTGTCCCAGACATATCCTGCATGTCAAATATAAATTGTTTCTATAATTACTGTCATTAAGTACCAAACTTATAGGGCTTGGAGTTAATGCAACCTAACTGCAAAAATTACTGCAGCCAAATTAAACTTGGGGTGCACTGCCAAGTTTCTTATTCGAGGCAAAGGGTACACTGCTTCTCCACCTTGAAGAGTGAGTATCTTCGTGATATCCATTGTTGCAATAGCTGCATAGTTAAACAGAAACAGTTGTAAAAGTTATTCTCAGATGAAAAAACGTAGAATATGCAATTGGCAAGTAACACTACTAACAAAATAGCTTAGAAGATAGTATGCTATTAGCCCAGGACACAGATGGCAAACATCATGTGGGAGTTGCACTTGCACCAACACCAGGAGGCCACAGCAGCAGGGGCCAAACCAGACCAACTCAGATATAAGCTGGTTATTTTTATTTGTTTGCTATCTCCTTAATAAGATAACAGAGAAAACATTGGTTTGAATTAGACATTGTTTGTCATGGCCTATCTATCTTCTCTCCTGCTCCCTTGTGTGCCCTCTTACCCCATGCTTTGCTTTTCCCCTGCAGCACCACTTTCTCCCAAAGTCCCAACACATCTAGGTCCCAACCAGTGAGACCCAGGGCCAAAGAAGTTCACTAAACACGGCAGCCCGTTCTGTTTCAATCCCAAGGATGTGACATAAAATCAACCCAGGTACATACTAACCATGGACAACAGCAATTGAATCTGAATTATAAGGGGGAAAGGCAGCTTGAGAAGAAAAGCATAAGTAGCATGGAAACAAAACTAACCTGCGTGCTCGAAGAAATGAGTTTCCATAGGTTGTCTGTTAGGATTAATTATAACTCGTGTTTTCCATACTTGAAGTGATCCATCCTTTGAAATTGTAACAAGCAACCGTAGCGTAGGAAGCCAGGAAACAGATGTGATAGGCTGGGAACCAGCCTGTGTACTGAGTAGAAGTAAAAGACAGAAATCAGATAAAATGAAACAGGAAAAATAAAAGAATTAAAAGACTAGCAGAAGTGCAGAACCAGAACAATCAAAAGTATATTGCATAGTATCCATACAAAGAGTTAGCTGCACCAAGAATATGTGTTCTAACAATTCTCAATCAAATTTATGCCCAGAAACTGCAAGTAATACATTAGAACTTATATTGAAGGTATATCAAAATAGATCTGCATGCTAGCATATCCTATGGGGGCACAGGACCACACCAAAACTTTGGTCCAAAGACGGTGCCTAGAGCCCATTAGACCTATTTTGATTAAAAAAAGGAGGTAGCCCCTCAAATGCTTGTGCACATAGTCAACACTGTGAAACTTTAATCTAGCTCCACTGGTGCTTGAAGCAACTCAATGCCTCACCTCAAAGTACTTCTAAAAATTAAAATCTTACTAGGTTGTACAGATAATGAATATCAATATAATAGCATACATTGGAAAAGAAAGAAAAAAAGAAAAATGGTCCTGTTTTTCCAACCTGAATAATATATAATGTAAAAATATACTTACATTCCAATCATACTTGGTCTCTCCGTTGATACATCCCATGCCAAGAGAGTGCCACCTCTATCACCAATAAATATCCACTCTAGAGTTGGATGAAATCCAAAAGCACCCGCTCCGACAAGCTTAATTGCACTGTCAACAGCAACTAAGGAAAGTACAATCTAAGAAACGTACAAAAGGCTAAACATACTTAAATATATGAAAATAAAGTCCTGCATCTTACATTGTAAGGTGTAGTGAACAACATATGTCTGGATGTTATAGCCGCGTATCAAGCCTTCAGCGTAAGCTACATACTGAAATTATAACTTTGCACATTAAAATATGACAAATACAGATAAACAATAACAAGACAACCATTGCTGTGTGCAAGACTGCAGTGCAATCACCAGCCAAAAGGTAAAGATCTGACTGTATTTACCAGAACAGGAAGGCGAGGATGGCAAGCCAGGTTAACAACAGGTTTTTTAAGATCAGTCTTTATTTTTGTTGGCAGCCTCCCTCCTTCAACAGTCCCAACAACTGGAAGAGACGAAAATGCATAGTGCTTAACACAAACAAGCGAGACTTTCAAAAGTATAGTCATATAGAGGACCACTTAAGCCTCAGAAGCAAAAAAAGACTAAGTAACAAGGAATAACCTGTCACACTCATTCTTTTGTGAAAACCGAAAAAGACAATAGGCTCAAGAGCTGTCAATGCAAGATGAACTTCCATGTCTATTGAAACATGATCTGTTTTTTTCTCTGGTGAGTACAGCACATGCATCTGCTCAGTGGCAAAATCACATGATCTGATTGTAGCATCCTGAACAAGACATATAAATAAAGGAACAAAATACATGAGCCATTAACATAAAGTGAAAACTAAACATGTACCAGACTACAGCATCACATGAATTCAGAATCTGATATAAGATAATGTTCTCATTGGAATAAAATATCATTGAACACTATACTGGAAGCTCATAATGAAAAATCCACAAGACCATGCTTACTGATGAAGCTGAACCATTATAAACTTTCTGCACCTAACATTGGAAGCACTAAGGCCAATCTTTTGGTGCTAGGTGATAAAAAGTGTTTCATATTTCTAAAATCAATGAAATGGTTACTTTCATACAGTGAAATATTCAAACAAACCTCAAGAATAGCAATGACAATGTAGCTAGAAGTAGGGCTATATGCCATACGAACAACACGAGCTCCAAGGTCAATCGAAGCTATCTTGCTTCCATTCAAAGCATCAAATTCTGCAAACAAATGAGCAGATATGGATAATAAAGAAGATAACAATGCATCATATGCAAGAAAATAGCAACTACAGTAGTCTTTATTGTGTTAATACTACTGTGTAACACAATCACCTTTTACGAGAATAAGTAGTTTGACCATATCAATGCAGCAAGCAGATGATTTTTCCAGCAAAATGTACATGAAGAAATGAAATGAATCGATGAGCTCATACTGTAACATTTCAAGAATTATGTCAAGAAGTGGAGTGTGGTACCGTGAATTGGAAATTTAGGAACAAATAATCTAATGGTACTATTTTTCAGAACAATCATAAGCTAGACCATTGCTATTACTCCACAAATACCATGATTACATAGTACAGCAACTAAAGTCTGAAAGGACTGTTGCACAGCATTTCAAGCCAACAGTGTTCCAATATCCACATTTTCACTCATCAAATTATTAAATTATGTAAGTGATCTGCAAACTAACCAATCCATTATTACTGGTTCGTTTACTCCAGAAGAAAGGTGGACCGCGGACATGCTAAATAAATACGAATTTACACAGAATTTACACGGATGGAAGGGTAGCACGACACTTATAGAAATGCACAATTGCAAATCAAGGTCAAATCGGCACTACTGTTAGCCACTGAGATCGTCCCAGCTACAAAGAGCAGCAACACAGTCCAGAATTCTAACTCCCTTCCATTCCTACCAACTCCCCTTCCATTCCTACCACCCCGGGAGAATCTAACTCCAGCGCCCTCCCACTCGGAGAGGCACCCAGCACAACTCCCCACGGAACTCCACCCCCACCCCGCCTACAAACTCCTCCACACCCGAACTACTCCACGCGGTCGCAGGAAGGAAGCCGAGCCACACGTACCGACGACGTGCGTGCCGATGGCGACGGCGACGATGGCCTGCGACGCGCGGAAGGCGGCGGCGTGCGGCTGCAGCGGGCGGGCGGAGGCCCCACGGCGGCCCCCCGCGTGGCGGAGATCCAGGTGCTGCACCGTCGCCCACTCCATCGCGGCGGGGGAAGCTCTTCGGCGAAGCTCCCCCGGAGCGGTGGCGCACGCGCGGCGGATCTGGGCGCTCCGGCGTCAGATCTGATGGTGGGGGGAGGGGGTGTTGATCGGCTGATCGCCGGTCGGTGGGTTTGTGCGGGGGAGGCAGTGGCCCGGCTGGACTAGCTTCTACGGGAGACGATCTGAAGCTGCAAGATGGGGGCCCAGAGGGAGGGTGCATCCAACAACGGGGAGGTAGCACCAGATTCAACGGCCCGTTAAGGCTTTCTTTGACAGTTGGGCCTTTCGATTCAACGGTCGGATTGTCTGACAGGTGAGACACGTATTAAATCAGATTATGTGTCAAGTGGGACGACATTTACGTTGGATTTATGCACAATTGATTTTTCCTAGTAACACCAGCTTGTTGAACATTTTAGTGTTAAACCAAAAATATACCCAATTAATTTTTACATAGCTACACCAGCTATGACATTTTAGCGTTAATCGAAGGCAAAAATATACTCAATCCATTTCAAAATTTCTAGAATTGAAAGCCTAAAAATATTTTGATACGAAGATAGTAGTAAGTGTAGTAGTACTCCTCTTAAAATATAACTATTTTATCTTAACCAATTATAATTATTTTTATTTCTCTATGTCATCATATTAACTAATTATAATCATCCATTATTTAATTTTATATATTTCCTTAATTCCCATAAAAAAAACTTTAAAATGCTTATGTTTTAGGGTAGATAAAATCCTAAACAATATGGTATTTGTAGGATGTAATATTGTTCGGCTTTTACATTACAGGTTTTGCATATAATTTATCTTCATTTATAGATTATTATGATGAGCAGCTTAGAGCCAAAAATATATTGTAAAAGAATACATGTAGGGTAAAACAAATCAGGTACAATCGGATCACGCTGTTTACATACCATTATTGTAATTTCTTTAGAGGCAGAACCCAACCCATCGTTAGGGTTCACATGGTAACTATTTTAATTAGCATTTATAACATCTTGCCTCAAGGTGTTGCCTCATGGAAGCCAACTAGGCTTAGATGCCACCATGACGATGAGAGGTTACTTCATACAAAAGTCACTGTCCCGAGTGAGTTTATGACAATAATTTATATGAAAAATATTGCTTTGCTTCATCTTGCTTCACGCATTAGCCATGCCGCCAAACTTAGCAAGGAGTGATAAAACATAAGTTTGGCCAAAGAGAAGACAACAGGGGCACAATCAAGAATGAGTCTAGTTAATCCATAATGGTGCAACTACTAGACTCCTCTTCAACCAAGAAATTGGATGAAATTATGGCTTGACAGTGTGATCTTACGAATTAATTTTACTTTTTCCCACGAGAGATTGCATATTCACATAAGAGGATTGGATTCTTGATTAGAAGATTTTAGGATTAAGGAAAATATAGAATCTATGACAATAGCGAACATGAAAAATATTGATTTGCTTTATCTTGCTTCACGCATTAGCCATGCCGCCGAGGACAACAGGCGCACAATCAAGAATGAGTCCCATGGTGGTGCAACTACTAAACTACTCTTTAAGCGAGAAATTGGATAAAATCGTGACTCGATTGTGTAATCATACAAATCAATTTTAGTTCTGCCCATGAGAGATTGGAGATGCACATAAGAGGATTGGGTTATCAATCAGAAGATGGGGGATTTAATGAGGAATTTACATAGGTGAAACTAAGAAAGAAAGAGAAAAGAAATGAGCTTAAGTTGACATACGAGCCTTGGTTAGGTAATTTGTTCTACATTATTGGAGATCTTTAAGTAAAAGTTTGACCTCACACATAATTAAAGAATATCACAAGAGCAGAAATATAAAACAAATAAGAACTGGAACAGAAACATTAAAAGTCTATCATCACAAGCCAAAAAACAGCCTAAAAATAGTTACACCTAAGTATAACATGTTTTCCCCTATGTCGGGTGAGCACGTTGTAAATATGTTAGATGGTTGATGTGGAAAATACATTTGTCTAAGTTGACATCCGTACGTTTATATGTATACAAAGGTTTATATAAATACAACGTTTTATATACATATATATAAAGTTTTATATGTATAACTTTGTATATATACATATAAATACAAACTATATATATAAAAATACAGAGTTTATACGTATATGTGTAATGTAAATACGTATAAAATACAAAGTTTACACGTGGGAGGCAAGAAGCTGGGCTCGGAGGCGAGTGCCGACCCGATCGCGCGATCGGTCGCGCATTAGCGTCCCCCCAACAAAGCGAGGCCCGACGAATCCCACGAAAACGAAACACCAGCTCTCTAGAACCGTCTACACTGTGCATCCTCTCCCACTCAGAGTCCCAGGAGGGCCCGAACTTCGTCTCCGCCCACGCGGCGATCCGTCCCCTCCTCGCAGCCCACCCCGCTCGGCCTCTCCTCCCCAAACCCTAGAATCTCGCAGCTCCACCCTTCGTCACTGCCCCCCTCGCCGTCATTCCCGGCTTCCCGCCACCCCCGCAGGGGCTAGCTAGGGTTTCGGCGACGACGACGATGGCCACGGACGAGCTCTCATCCCCGACGCGGAAGCGCGGCCGCGAGGAGGAGGAGGAGGTCGTGGACGGCGAGACCGCCGAGAAGCGCCCGCGCGGGGAGGGGTCGGAGGGCGCGTCCCTTCTGGGGCTCGCCAATTACGAGGACGAGGACGAGGAGGAGGCTGCTGCGGGGAGGCGCCGCGCGAATGGCCGACACGAGGAAGAGGTGGTGGAGGTGGAGGAGGAGGAGGACGACGACGACGTGAGGAGGGCTCCGGAGCGGAGGCCGAGGCAGGTGGAGCTGCGCCGGGACTGCCCTTACCTCGACACCGTGAACCGCCAGGTATGGCTTTTAGCAGTAGCTTTTCAGGTGCCAATTTTTAGACATTTTGTGTGATTCCATGATGCAAATAACCTCGACCAAAGACAATATCATTATGTTCACAATTTCCAAATTACCTGGGATCCACCATTCGCGCGTGTATTAGTTTGATTATCAATTGCTGGTATTGTAATAGAAGTTCCCTTTTTTGTGTTATTTTATACAGCTGAATAACATATACAAATGAAAAAGGGAAACTTATCGTTCATGGTGTTATTATATCTTCATAGTGAATTCCAATTGATTTTATTTTTGTTGTATATGTGCAACATGTAAGCCTGTTCATCTGAAGTAGTACACGATGTTTTTTATTGTATGTTTGTCTTGGTACTCTTTTTTTTGTTCGAGAACACTGTTCTATTGGTACTCTAGTGTGTGCATTACTATAAGAACTTATCTGAATATATTTCTCAAATAGTTATGTTTAGTTCTTTCTTCCCTGGTGGCTCATGAAGTCATTGGATTTTTGGTTGTATTGTGTTGAATGCTTGTCCATTATACTATGGACTGCTTCTTAACTGCGAGACACAGTCCCTTAGGGCATATCAGAATTCAGAAAACCTCTCATGTTTGCTGCAATTTTTTTTTAAAAAATGTAGGCTTTACCCTTCAAGTTCTTATCCGTTCAACTTGTCTATTCCTTTATTTCCTAGGTCTCACAAGCCAGTACATAAAAGCTTTAAACTAAACAGTCTCTTGTGGGCTGTGGGTGGCCCTTTTCTAAAATAGATCAAACTAATAGCTCTTGTAGGATCTTTACATCTATCCTGCTGTTTTAGATGGCCAGTGTGATATGATTGTTTGTACAATTTAAATCTATGGAACCACTTCCATGCTATATTCTATATACGTTTTACACTCTTCTGGCAGAATGTGTGCTGGACCATGTCATTCATGTGCTATTTCACATGTTTATTGATTGCTGAATATATTTTTCCCTACATTGTAGGTCCTTGATTTTGATTTTGAGAAGTTCTGCTCAATCTCCTTATCAAACTTGAACGTGTATGCTTGTTTGGTTTGTGGAAAGTATTACCAAGGAAGAGGCTTGAAATCACATGCATATACTCACAGCCTTGAAGCAGGCCACCATGTGTTCATTAACCTTCAAACTGAGAAAGCGTACTGTCTTCCTGATGGATATGAGATAAATGATGCATCGTTGGAAGATATTCGACATGTTCTCAACCCAAGGTGCTTTTCTATCATTGCCCATGTTGACTTCAGTAATGAGCTCAGACCTATGCTGTTTATTAATTGGTGTGCTTTGGCAGGTTCACAACAGAGCAGGTTCAAAATCTTGATAGGAACAAGCAGTGGTCTAGAGCTCTTGATGGCTCCAATTATCTACCTGGAATGGTATGTAAACGTGAAACTAATACAATGTTTCTTAAAAGTATAAATGGTTCTTAACCTGTTTGCTGTTGCAGTACTGTGGAACCCTGTTAATTAAGGGAACTGTTTCCAGTTGTAGCAACAAATTTCTGCTCCCCCCTTCTTAAAACAGGGGTTTTGTTTAGTTGGTGTATCCTGAGAAATAAAAAAGAAAAAGAAAAAGTACCTTCTGAAAAAAAATCACAATTGCAGTGAAAGCCTAAAAATTTGTGGACTTCAATAGAAGCAGCCTGCTACTTGGTCATGAGCATTTTTTATCCATGTTGTTTGATTCTACATTAAGTTATTGTTATAGTGGTGTTATATGACCATCACCATGTCATGACTTAAAAAACATTGTAGATTTCCTGTTGCACCTCAATATGAATTTGCAATACTTTCCGGGTTGACCATTATTATCCTATGGCAGTACTCACCTTTCTATGCTTAAATTTGCAGGTTGGTCTAAACAACATCAAGGAGACAGATTTTGTGAATGTCACAATACAGTCATTAATGAGAGTTACTCCCTTAAGAAATTTCTTTCTCATCCCTGAAAATTATCAGCATAGCAAATCCCCATTGGTTCATCGATTTGGAGAACTAACTCGCAAAATCTGGCATGCGAGAAACTTCAAGGGCCAGGTTGGTTTATTGTGAGATAGTTGCATGCTTGCATATTTGTGCTGTTCCTCTACCTCTACAAATGCTGGAAAGTTAACATGTTGCTTACTGTGCAGGTTAGTCCACATGAGTTTCTGCAAGCAGTTATGAAGGCCAGTGATAAGAGGTTCCAGATTGGTGTTCAGTCTGATCCAGTGGAATTTGCGTCATGGCTCTTGAACACAATGCACTCAAAACTAAAAAGTAGGAGGAGAAACAGAAGCATCATACATGATTGCTTTCAGGTATAGTTTTTGTCTGTACAAACAATTTGATTAATAAAATTGAGTGCAACTTATCTTACAACATTGTTTTTGGCAGGGAGAACTTGAAGTTGTTAAGGAATTTCACAAGAAGCATATTGTGGAAAAGAAAGAGGACAGTGATGAACAGAATGGTGATGCAGGTTCAGATATTTTCACTGAAACATCTAGGGTCCCATTTTTGATGCTCGGCCTTGACCTACCACCTCCACCTCTTTTCAAAGACGCAATGGAGAAAAATATCATTCCACAGGTTTGTTTTATCCCAGTATATATTAGTATCTTCTGGTTAAAATTTTGTAGCACATGTTTTGGCATGTACAAGTGATACTAGTATTATAATGTTCGCTGAGGTTCTTTTGATGATAATGTGAGAACCAACTAAATGACTATTACAATTAGCTCAGAACATTGATTGCGGCAAGTCTTAACTCTGCAGCATGAAACCATCTTTCTGTTATATAAAATTTCCTGCTTAGAACTACAAACCTGACCTTGTTTTCTTTTTCCTTTTTTTGGCTTATGTTCTTATTTATGACGAAGATAGTTGCACTTGTGGCAAGAGTGATACTTGGCCAGTCTTATAAGTTCATTTTCTTTATCCATTTTGTGTTGCATGGTGTGTTGCCATGGCTGCAGAATGCATCTCACTGTATGTTAACACTTTGACCATTCCATTTACTTGGTGGAGTGGAACCACATTGGGTGAGGCAATATATTTACCACTTGAAATGTTGACATTTAACTTTTATGTTTTAGCTCTCAGTAACTTGGTTTTGAACTAAAAACTCAGAAGCTTTGTGTGTTCAGGTACCACTGTTTAATATATTGAAGAAGTTTGATGGTGAGACAGTTACAGAGGTAGTGCGGCCCTCCATTGCTCGAATGAGGTATCGAGTCATCAGACTTCCAAAGTATCTGATCCTTCACATGCGACGGTTTACCAAAAATAACTTCTTTATAGAGAAAAATCCTACTCTAGGTAAAATCCATGTTGTTTTGATTTAATTAGCCTCTGCAATCCACTGGTACATTTCTAAGATGTTTCCATATTTATATTACAGTGAATTTTCCCGTAAAGAACTTGGAATTGAAAGATTACATCCCATTACCTAAGCCAAAAGAAACTGAAAAGCTACGCTCAAAGTATGATCTCATAGGCAATATTGTCCATGATGGCAAGCCAGGCGAGGGATGCTACAGAGTATTTGTACAGCGGAAATCAGAAGAGGCTTGGTATTCTCCTCAGCTTATTCCTAACATGAGTATTTATTTTGTGCCTGCGGTTGAGAGGGCCGTGTAAATCATTTTGTATTCCTTATTTTAGGTATGAAATGCAAGATCTCCATGTTACTGAGACTCTCCCTCAGATGGTAGCTCTTTCAGAAGCCTACATGCAAATATACGAGCAGCACAAATGAGTGATGATTGGTGATCATCATGTAGCACCTTCCATACCGACCTTTCTTTTGTTGCTTCTCTCAGATTTTATCATTGGAAGCTAATCCTTATATCTGGAGCTTTTTTTTTGGAGGGGGGGGGGGGACTATTGCAGTTCCTTTACCCAAGTTCAGAGTTCATACAGTTCATTAAGAAGCACAGGGTGAGAATGATGTGTCGGAACTGTTAGGTTCCTTGAAGTAATTAACAGACTTATTGATTGTTTCAACTGTTTCTTATCTGGCAAAGGAAATGTTACGCACACGTACATTTTCAATAAGATTTGAGTAAAGGTAGAGACTGCTAACCTGTCTCTTTGAGCCGTTTTAGAGGGAGCATTTGCATTTGAGCCGTGTTAGGGGGAGCATTTGCATTCGTTGGCATGAGTGGTGTGCGTGTATTAGTGCGCGCGCGCATGTGTTTTCAGCGTAATGAAAAAAAATAGCAATGAAATTGAGCGAAATATAGTTGATGAAAAATCTCTTGACTCGATCATACTCACTTTTGTGATACGACCTGAAATTTGTCGGGTTGATGCCAAAATAAAGAGTTAATTGGATTATGCCATTATAATTTCTTTAGAGGAGAACATTGTTTCGCACCGTTGTAGGTTTAGTGGCGATTAACCAGGCAGCTGATATGATGTTATATCTCTTCCTTAATAATATCGTGTGTTTGTATGATTGCTATTTTTCTTTTGTTAGTTATAATTTTTTAGAGCAATAGTTTTATAATTTTTTTAAGCTGTACCAGTATGAAACCACACCATAGGTGTACGGTGTGGTTAGTTTCGAAAAATAAAACATTGTTCGCGTGTAACTTTGTGAAATGGATTTTGTCAAGTGCTTCTCAAACCGCTCGCCAAACAAAAGAACACACTCCCCGTGCCCGTAGACCGTATGCCTCCTTCATCCACAGGCTTCCCGCGCCGCCGCTCGCCGCCGGTGAACGCCGCAGGCACCGACCTACTACCGCGCCTCCGACTCGCCGCTGGCCAGAATTCGCCATGGCGCGTCCTCCTCCAGTCCCTGGCCCTCGTCGTCATCTCCGGCCTCTCCGCCTCCCACCGCGCCCTCCCATCCCGCCTCCTCAACTCCCTCCTCCCCCACGCCCCCCGTCGCCTCCTCCCCGCCCTCCTCCGCCTCCTCCCAGGAGACCACCTCACGCTTCTCCTCCTTATCTCCTCCAAGAACCACGCCAGCTCCCTCCCCACGGCCTCCGCTCTCCACGCCCTCGCCGTCTCCTCGGGCCACCTCCCGTCCGACCTCCGCATCGCCAACTCCCTCCTCTCGCTCTACCTCTCCCTCGGCTCCCCAGCGTCCGCTCGTCGCATCCTGGCGGACATCCCACGCCCGGACACAGTCACCTGGAACACGCTCCTTCGCGCCTGCCTCCGGCTTGGCCTCCTCCCTGCCGCCCGCCGTCTGTTCGACGAAATGCTGGAGCGGGATGTCGTCTCCTACAACTCCATGGTGGCTGGGTATGCGGCCGTGGGCGACATGGCCAGTGCGAGGAATCTGTTCGATGAAATGGAGCAGAGAGACGTGGTTACGTGGAACTCGATGATCTCTGGGTATGCTCGGCACGGGGATATGGAGAACGCCAGGAAGATGTTTGATGCAATGCCGGAGAGGGATGTCGTGTCATGGAACTCAATGCTGGATGGATATGCCCAGGCTGGGGATGTAGAGATGGCGAGGTTGATGTTCAATGGCATGCCAAAGAGGAGCATTGTGTCATGGAATGTCATTCTTGCATTATATGCAAAGTTGAGGGATTGGCGTGAGTGCTTGGGGCTATTTGATGTGATGATGGCAGAAGGAAACACCATACCAAACGAGAAGACATTTGTGAGCGTTCTGACAGCCTGCGCAAACCTTGGCGATCTTGAGAAAGGGAGGTGGGTGCATGGTTTGGTTTGCGAGAGGTGGGATAGGCTTGTACCAGATGTTCTATTGCTTACGACATTGTTGACGATGTATGCCAAGTGTGGGGTGATGGAGACTGCAAGGGAGATCTTCAATTCAATGAGTGAAAAGAGTGTCCCCTCATGGAATTCAATGATCATTGGGTATGGGTTGCATGGGCAAAGCGAAAAGGCTCTTGAGTTGTTCTTGGAGATGGAGAGAGATGGACCTAGGCCAAATGAGACAACTTTCATCTGTGTCTTGAGCTCATGTGCTCATGGTGGTTTGGTGCTTGAAGGTTGGTGGTGTTTCGACAGGATGGTCAGGTTCTACAGTATTGAGCCAAAGTCTGAGCATTTTGGGTGTATGATGGACCTTCTGGGTCGTGCTGGACTGCTTGAACAATCAGAGAATCTCATCGAGAATTTGCAAGGTAAGATGTCACCTGCATTGTGGGGCATACTAATGTCAGCCTCTCAAACCCAAAACAACACCAAACTTGGAGAGTTTGTCAGGAAGAAGTTGATCGAGGTGAGGCCAACAGAGGTCAGTCCGTACATCCTTCTGTCAAACATTTATGCTGCAGAAGGAAGATGGAGTGATGTCAATAAAGTAAGGAAGATGATGGAGGAGAAGGGAGTGGAGAAGGATGTAGGGTTGAGCCTGGTAGGATCAAGGGGAGGTCTTCATTTTGTTACTGAAGGCAGCACTTCAGCTCCACAGAATGATGTGATGCTGTCCATGCTGGGTGAGAAGGGTCTGCATATGAAGCAACCATCTGAAGAACCGAACTGCAGGAAATGAAGCTCCGTTGTTCCCTGAAATTTCAACGTACAGGCCATGTTATTTTGCTATGCAACTGTCAAATGAGAACACAAAGATGGGATGCTTATGCCTCAGTATTTTTTTGCTTCCTGGATGATTTCAGTGACAGCTCAACCTTGGAATTCAGAGGTATTCTTGCTAGCTGACTGGATGAGAAGTTTGCTTGGGCCATGGTATAGATCCTCTGTTTTTTCTGCAGCCTGGAGGTGAAACAATCATCAAAGTCAAATAAGGTGCCCAGGATCAAAGACTGCATAAGTACTACTATTATTTCTACCTTAGAACACAGTAATGACTGCTAATAGTACTAACAATGAATCAGGTCATTTGACCATCACAAGATTACATCAGCCGTGGTGTTACGTCATAAAGTACAATGCTTGTCAAAATGGAAAAGATAACTGGCTGGTATAGTGGTATGCAACGACGCCGACTGTTGCATGCTGCAAGAGGTATTCAATCTTTGGCTTGAACTGGTCACGACAACAAAGTGCTAATTTTCTTCTGTGAGACAGTGAGAGTGGAATTCTGACGTCGACCTAGCATTTGGATCTGATAAAGAAGAACAGGACAAGGGCAACGGCATATTCCAAGGGATATAGGTAGATCTTGTGTTGATGCGAACACCAATTGCTTGGGCAACGTTTTGGGCAGGTCCAGATGCGGCAGTACATAATATACAGACCATATTTTTTCTAAATAATTCGAGTGCACTTAGCTGTAGATCTTCCTGGATTTTCATCTTCCTTCCATCCTATTTCTCCGTTGAAATATGACACAAACTACTTCTCTGCCAACGATACTTGATACTTCTGATCAGAAGTCGTTTATTTTTTTTATTTTTTGCGAAAACGTTTAATTTTTTTAATTGGAGAACAGGGAATTGCCCCCTTAAGGCCTTATTAAGCACAATGCTCATGCTTCAACTTTTTATACCAACAAAAGCAATAAAACAAGTAAAAGAAAACCTACTTGGTTTTGTTCTTGTTCTAGACGCCAGCAGCATCTGACTACCTTTCCTTTCCATTTGCTTTGCAGAAATTACTCAATGACAACCACTTGCTTGCAGAAATTACTCAATGACAAAAAGGAAAAAAAAAACTGGGAAACGGATTCGGGGAGGAGACGCAGGGGACGTGCGACTGGCGTATGAGAATCACCTGCGCGGAGGGCCCACCCAAGAGAGAAGAAGAAGCATAAAAGAGCGGGGCCCACAAAACGAGGGGGACCCAGCGAACCTAGAGAAGCCTTTAAAACCGAGACGAGATTTTCGGCCGCGGCCACAGATTCGGAACTCCTCGCTTCCTCTCCTCTCCTCGCCGCTGCTCTCTCCCTCTCTCTCTCTCTCTCTCTCTCTCTCGCGCGCGCGCGCGCGCGGCGCCTCCACCACCGCAGGACAGCAGGTTCTCATGGCTGCTCTCACTCCCAATGGTAATCCCGCTGCCAGGTACCCTTCTGATTCCTTGTACCAGTTCCCGTGTGATCCTGCTCGTGATCCCCGTCTGTTTTTTATTTTTATTTTTTTTGGGGGCGGGGGGGGGGGGGGGAGGGGGGCGTCGGAATTCAGAAATGAATCAAGCGATTAGAGAGTCGTAGACTCGTAGGAACCCACCCTCGTGGATTGGATGGTAGCGACGAGGAAAGCTTTTTAGATCGAAAAGTGCCCTTTAACCATCCATGTAAGGCAGCTGATTTTTTTCCCCTTTAACCATCCATGTAATGGATTTAGATCACGGTGCAAAATTATGAAAAAAATACAACCTAAGTGCGAATTCTGTGTTTGGTAACTCTTTGCATTGTAACCGCTGTAAATGCTCCGCATGCGCTCCGAACAAGTCCTACAAAAATTTATGATCTTTGCCGCTGTAGTTTGACACCTATCTCAGGTAATATCACTCTTATAGTCTTATATGTGCATTTTTGTCCATCCTTTTAGTTGAAGTAGCAATCTGTGAAAAACAAGAGGAAAAGGAAAGGAAAGATAAGTTGTTTGTCAGGCTTTCCCTGATCTCTGTGTTCTCTTCAGCACAAGCACCATGAAAATTCTTTAGGTGGATATGACACTAAAGTGATGGCCCAATTCCAATTTCTGTGGAAACCGAGAAGTAGGCCTTTCCGATTGAGCGCTGGATCCTGACCCCTGGTGGTATGATGGTTTTCAACAAATTTTGATAAAATTTCAGCCAAATTTACTGTTTCAAATTTTAATTCTCTAAAGCCATTCAAAATTTCACTTGGAATCTGCTTTCGTCCTTCATTGAAACCTCAAAATTTCGTGGTTTTCGGTCGATTTTCGTCGAAAACGTGAACCCTGATGAAAAGAGTAACACTGTTCTACAACTAGGTTCACCATCTAGAATTTTAGACAATTGTGCCTTGTGAATGATTTTTACTTCTGGTTCTTTCAGACCTCTGGCTTCATCTGTTCCAATTGAGGCAGTTCTGTTCGACATTGATGGGACTTTGTGTGACTCAGATCCTCTTCATCATGTGGCCTTCCAAGAAATGCTTCTTGAGGTATGGAATTCTTATACTTCTTGTTTTCCATTAAATTTTGTAAAAAGCTGATTGAGAGTATGTCTTTATACAGATTGGGTATAACAATGGTGTGCCAATAGATGAGGAATTTTTCATAAATAATATTGCTGGAAGGAGTGATGTTGAAGCCGCTCAGAATTTGTTCCCTGATTGGCCTCTTGAGAAGGGGCTGAAATTCCTGGAGGACAAGGAAGCTAAATACAGAAGGTACATTACAGTTCATGATAACATCAATTGTGTCCAACATACTCCACACCAGCATTAAGTTTTTTGTTTTATTTTGTGCTGAGAAACGTTAACTACCAACCGATGTTACCATTACTTTGGATAAACACTAGTTGTATATCTTCCCGGACTGAATATTTTTAATTTTTCACTTGTTGCAGTTTAGCGAAGGAGCGTTTGGAACCTGTAAAGGGCCTTGCTAAAGTGGTTCGGTGGGTCAAAGATCATGGATATAAGCGTGCAGCTGTGACCAATGCCCCCAGGATTAATTCCGAGCTTATGATCTCCCTTCTTGGCCTCACAGACTTCTTCCAGGCCATCATTGTTGGAGGTGAATGTGAGAAGCCAAAACCTGCCCCATTCCCCTACCTGAAGGCTCTCAAGGAGCTTCAAATGTCTGGTGAGCACGCCTTCATCTTTGAGGTAAATCACCACTTCTTTATTTGGATCTGTTGCAACTTGTCATCTGGTTGGATTTGCAGGTGAAAAATGTGTGCTTTTGTTTCAGGATTCTGCTTCAGGCACATGTGCAGGCGTTGCTGCTGGAATTCCTGTTGTTGCCGTAGCAACAAGGAACCCAGAGAAATCCCTACTGAATGCAGGAGCCACCTTGATCATCAAGGATTATGAAGACCCCAAGCTTTGGAGCGCACTTGAAGAGATAGACAGAGAGGAAGCCAAGCTAAAGAAAGTTGATGCGTGAGATGAGAGTTTTCGATTAGATATATTGCAGCTTTAGCTCCTTTTGCATTTGAAGTAATATTGTAGCCAAAGTGATGGCACAGAGAGCTCATCTTTGCATTTTGAGCTTCTGGTTTTATTATTCTTTGTTGCTACTCTGCCTATTGAGTTGGGACAGGAATAAAGGCCCAAAACTCCCATTATCATTCTTTATGGATGGATGTTACTTGAGAAAGTTTCAAATCTGGTCATGATCATCCTGCCAAAACTATTGCATTTGCTTGGCCTTTTGTTACCTTTATCCAATAGTTGAGTTAAACAAGAAGGTACATTTAACCAGTACAAGAGCTACAAAAGGGTGAAACTTGCAGACAAATTAAAGTCTAGAAAAGACAAAGAGCAATATATGAACATTGCTCCACTTCAAGAGGACTCCTGGAGCAAAAATATAAATGAGCTGACAAGAACCACCAATAATTTCCAGTAAAATTTGCACGGCTGATGTATCAAACATTGTAATCATCTACCCTGTAGTTACAAAATGGGACTATACTGGTAGAGCTCAGTTTACAATTGAGCATTTCTTCCCTCTACAGTCATTCAGTCGGTTAGTACTCACTACATGGCTGAACACCCACCTGGCTTGAAAATCATGGAGTACAAGTAATCATCCTTGGGCTTGAAGTAGAGAGCGCGGAGAGTGTTGCAAGGAACAGCAAGTTCCATGTGCATTTAATCTGGTTTCAACACTCAGGCAATCCATGTATGCTGATCTAGTTCTTCATGGGAACTTGAAAAAACTGTGGCAGCAGATTCAAGAACCTTGAAGATTCCTCAATGAGGGCACTCTCAACATGAAGTCTATCCAGAAAAAAGTCAACAAAGTAGCAGAAATGGGCCATCCTCCATTAAATTAATGGGCAAAGCAATTGCTTATTCTCCAATGACCTGCACCTTAGCACGCTTCTGCACTTCATGGAGCATGGCTAAACTTGTTGCCTGATCCTCCTGATGATGCATTGCCTTCACAACTCGGAACAGATCCTTGATGGCAGCAAATTTATCCTCCTGTGCACAGCCGAGCTTATTCTTTGTTACACACGGTCGCTTCCCGTAACTAGCCCTTTGAAGCACTGATGCAGGTATTCCTGGATATCAAGACAAGTATGAGCATGTGGCACTTGTTTCCTTTCAATTAGATTTGCGAGACATCAGGAAAAATAATATTTGAATTTTGAGCAAAAGCTGTGTAGACGAAATATGTATTAGCTTGGAAATAACCTGCTAATCGAGCAACATTTACACAATAGCTTTTGGAAATAACCTGTTAATTCACCAGAATCAGTACGGGTTTATTAAAACCCGGACAATTCAAGATTGTTTGGCTTGGGCCTTTGAATACTTACATCAATGCCAGCAATCTAAAAGGGAGATAATCCTTCTCAAGCTTGAATTTGAAAAAGTTTTGATACAATTATATTCTACCATCATACAAGTTATGAAGCAAAAGGGGTTTGATGACAAATGGATATCCTGGATTAAAACAAAAAATTCAACTCAGCCTCTTCTTCAGTTCTTCCAAATGGGCTAACAGGGAAAACCTTTACTTGTAAACGAGCTGTATGACAGGGATATCCTTTATCCCCTCTGCCTTTTGTTCTAGGGCCTGATCTTCTGCAGTCAATAGTTCACAAGGCATATAGGAGGAATCTGTTGACAATGCCAATACCAACCCCAGATGATGACTTCTCCATTATTCAGTATGCAGATGACACCCTCTTATTGATGAATGCATAAGGAAAGGAGTTAGATTGTCTCGAGGCTCGTTTGAACACTTTCGCCATGTCAACAGGACTAAAGGTTAACTATCATAAATCTTGCATGATACCTCTCAATATATCTAAAGAAAAGGCAACTAACTTGGCTAGGGTTTTTAGATGTACCCTAGGATCTCTCCCTTTTACATATTTGGGACACCCTATGGGAACTACCACCAAGAGTTATTTGACACAATTGAAAGGAGATTAACTGCAAGTGACTCTTTTCTTCCTTATGGTGGAAGGTTAACCTTGTTAGTTGTCATGCCTAAAAATTTAGCCTATTTTCAGACTATTTTGTGTATTAAATTCTCATCTAAATAAAGCGTAAATATTTAAAGAAGAGACAATCTTCACAATGAAGAAAACAATAGCAAAAAGGTGATCTAGCGTAGTTTCAGCTCTATTCCATGAACAAACTCAACCAAGGTATAAGCCTTAGTACCAACTACCATACATAGTCTGTCTTCATCACCATGGCACTTTTCTTCTGAAAGAGGAAAAAAATATAGCAAGACTAAATACCATCCATCGTACCTAGCAAATCACACCAATGATGCATCGTGCTCAGGGTTACAAGGGAGGTTTATGACTCTTTTTGCATAAAATTAGTTGCAAACAATTATGGTTAAAATAGTAAAATAATTTATTAATTAAGTCAAGATTAATCTCCATTGAACAATGTTACACTATGTTGATCATGCACAACCATCCACTTGAACTATACTAGTTCATTTATATCAAGTTAAGTAGTAGTGAGACTAATCATAATAAAATTTGATCGATCGCCCATGACCACAAGCATAACTATTCGAATAGATTTACTTTAGTTAGAGGTGTATAACTTTCCCCACAAGATACAATTCCCCATCATGTCACCATGCAAGAAATTGCGATAAGACCCTTCGTATAACTCACCTCAAATCAATCACACCACGCTGAGATTTCGCCCCCACCTAGACCAGGGTGGGAAGCCACCGTGGTGGATCCGGAAGCCAATCAGTATCATTGCAAGGCCCAACCTAACTCCGTCACACCCTCTCCTTGGTGTTGGGAAAAGAGCAAGCTATACTAAAAGTTCATTACCCACTTTAGCTTGTGGTAAGTGCAGAATACGTCACAAGAATTTCCCACGAACTAGTTATTAATTGCTATGGGTGCGACCATTAAAACCATACACCCACAGCCCACTATTAAGTCATATTTTAATTAAATAATAATTAAGACCAAAGAATCATGGCCACATGTCATGATCTAATATGATATGACTACGCCATCAAGCAAGATGTCACAATCCTCAACTTAAGCTACACCAACTCAGGTCTCACCTACATCAACATCAGTTCAAGTAATTGATAGACCGATTATACATAGTCGAGCAAAGAAGCTACCACAAGAGGTGCACGCACTACTTTGTGAGATTCATTTTAATATTAATGAGAATTATATACTACCTAAGTCGTGTACATTATTAATGGTTAGGTTTACTAAGAAGAAAGACATGAACACACAAGGAGATGACTTCCGACCAGCTGCAGACCACTTCAGACTAGTTGCCGACCACGAACTACACTCGAACTAGTTCAACTCTGCAGAACCGTCTAGAAGAAACAGTCATATATTTTGATTCCCAGAAGTTATGGTGGTTTATGAGCACGTTTTGGAAAGCTCTTTAAGTCTAGTTTCCAATGAGTCTAGCCCCGACCAGTTTGGAGCTACCATTTGGGCACAGACCACCGTTTAGTGTATACTGCTCGGAAGGTCAATAGCCAGCCTGATGCTAAAGTTCATGTATTAAACTGTACCATTCTATAATATTACGTGGTGCATGGCATATATGGTTGGAAAGGGTGTTAAGTCAAGAATCCAACGCAACAAACCGTGCATCATTTGGACTTTGCTAGGTGGAGTTATTGCCAAAACAATGAAGATTGTGCAGAAAACTAACCGCCACGCGGAAACTCTCCAGGAGCTCATTTCGAAGAGGTCTTTTCACTTAGTCGAACTAGTTATTTTCTTTTCGAGTTTCCACCTACCTAGCAGGGCTGTTGCTAGTATAAATACCCCCTAGACTCATTGTAATCACAGATTATGATATTAAGAATATAGACCACTTTGTTCAGCTGTGCGCTAGCAAACCTCTGAGAGTTGATATTTACCCCTTTGCTCTTGTGACTTCCTTCGTAGGAATTATAGAAGCGGCTTCATCCGCTCTCAATTGGTGCTCCTACTCCCTTCGAGGTCTCCTCGATTGATTGTAGAATGTGTTGGTTGGTTTCTTTGAGAGTGTGGTTGGACGAATCCTCGATTCAGGTTGCCGTATTGAGACGGTGGTTGGCTTCGAGTTTTATTCGTCAGGTTGCACTAGTTATCGTTGCTTGCAGCAAGTTATCTTAGCTTCTTTGAAGCTAGTTATCTGATAATTGATCCTACGTCGTGAAGATCGGGACATCGAGACGTATCATCATAGCTAGATATTGAATGTGAATAACGTGATTATCCTATTAGTGATCTAAGTAGAACTAAGCATGGCTGAGCATATTCTACTTCTCGCTAGGTTAACATAAGTAATCCAAGCTAGTCAAATTATTATCCAAAGTTTGACCAAGAATGAATATCAATTAAAAAGGGTCAAAACCATATTTCCATGTAATTAGCAAAACACGCATCTTATTTGTAAGCGATAAAACATTTCACAAAGTAGGTAAAACATTAAGGATAAATATTTGACTTGCCTTGCTTCTTTGATCAACCTCTGGAACACTTTTCTTTGTGGTCGTGATCCTCCAAAATGGCAGATTCTACACATTGGTATGAAAAACAAGGAAAAACACTAATAAAAATCAACTAAATAGTACATAAAAACTAAAAAAAAATATAGAGCTCAATTTTAGATAAATTTTGCAAGTTGAATGGCTCAATTTGGAGTTAGTATGAATTAGTTATGAATTTTAGAAGTTTTAAGCCATTTTAACCATTTAGAGAAATTGTAAACACGTAATTATGATTTATTCTTGAACTAAAAAAGATGAATTTATGGCGTCAACTGTGGAGTGCCCGCGCCAACATGTGGGCCGTACCCGTCAATGACTAACGATAGAACGGTGCATGGTGGACCGAGTGCATGTATTCTTGGGCTAGTGCACCACGTGGGCGGCCACGCGGATGGCTCCAACCTACTTGAGGGTAGATCGGACGGCCACAAGTGAAAGGGGTGGCGCCCATCGGCCAACTGATTGAGAGGCGGGGGCACATGGTCTGATGGTTGTCGATGGTGACCATATAGCATGAGATGCGGTGGAAAGGAAGGAGGATGGGATGGGGACCTCATGAGCACACGTGTAGGCGAGATGGCGAGCATTGGCCAGGTCGGAGTGACGCCACCTCTTGGGTTGGCGGTGGGATTAGTGCTTTGGCAGTGGTTGGCAAGGCCGGAGAGGTGGCCGAGTGTCTTCTCAACCTGATGAACATGGGGAGGGTGTTAGGGTGCAGTGGCATGCTACGAGATGATGGGAAATGGTGGCCGAAGGCTGACGATAAATGACAAACTCACCTCGAGTAAAGAGGATGCAACACCTCGAGCTAGGGTAGCATGGCGGAGAAGGCATTTAGGGGTGCATCGAACTTGGGAAAATAGGGAAAAAGAACAATGGAGACATGTGGATAGGTTTTATAGCCTTGGGAGGTGGGTTTGAGGCCAGGAGAGGTAAGGTAGTGGTTGTGAAGCTCCAGCCATCACGGAGGTCGTGGGGGTGATTCAATGGTGATTTCCACGGGGACAGTGGAGAAAATGGAGGTGGAGGTGTAGGAGACCGAGTCCATGCATTTTGAAAGCGAGCATTGGAGTGAAGAGGCCAGATTTAGGGCCGAAGTAGGGTTATGGCAGTTGCTGGCCAACCGACTGGAGGAGAAAGAAGAGCCTGACAATTAGGCCTCAACCCCATCTATCGGCAAGAAGATGAGAGGGGCGTTGAGCTAGGCCACCGCATAGGGAAAAAGTATTGGGCCGGATGAAGGCTATCCTGAGGGAAAGATGAGGAATGAGAGAACTAGTCCTCCCGTAGGGAGAGGAGGCCAACGGGAAAAGGGAGAGAGGAGGGAAGGCTTGGGCCAGATTCATCCTAGTGCCAGGAAGGAGATTTTAATCTGTTTTCTAGTTTAAAAAATCTCTAAAATACTCTTTGTATTATTAAAATTAGACATTGAGCTCTAAAAATTCCGAGGAAATTACATAAAGTATTTTAGGCATAAAGAATTTAGGAAAAATAACTCTAGCCATGAATTATTAAAGGAAAATTAATTTCCCATATTACTTCACTTGTTAATTGTTTTAGTCTTTAATATACATTCTAGAAATAAATTATTAAACGATTTTTAAATCCTGAAAGAAAATCAGGGCGTGACGTTAACTCTGTTCTCTCGGCATTTTCTTTTGCACATGACCTGAAGGATTTTGTTTTTGAAGCCATTGATAAACAGCCAGACATATCTTTAATCTCCCACTTCTGAACAGGCTTATATGGAGTTTGTTGATATGCAGGCACTTGACTCAGCTATTGCTTTGACACAGCAACATGGTCAATGGGTTTATGTATGGGGTAACCCTAATTATAGTTCACAGAAATTGTATGCTATTAACTTCACGCCTCTTCAGCCACCTGTGTATTTAAACCAGGTATGGAAAAGCAAATGTATTATGAAAGTCAAGGTGTTTGGATGGTTATTCCTGATAGATCGACTAAATACCAGGGACATGCTAGACAGAAAACATTGTGCACCTCTAAATAGCGATCTCAATTCTGTTCCTTGCAGTCTCCATCAAAGGGCAACTCTCCATCACCTTTTCTTTGACTGTCAAGCAATGCTGGAATTGGTTACATATCCATTGGAATACCTCTATTGGTTTTGATAATATGATGATGGAGGCAAGGAATTCTTATGTTTCTTCCCACTTCACTGAAAAAGTCTTATATGCAGCTTGGCATATAGGGAAGCAAAGAAATGGTATTATCTTCGAAGACAAACCAGCATTGGTTCTTAATTGGAGTCGCCTTTTCAAGGATGATCTTCACCTAATGTTGTATCGAGTCAGACCTTACGAGAGAACTTCTAATTGCTTGGCTTTTGAGCTTGTAATTTTCTTTTTTTCCGGCTTGTAAGACTCTCTTTTGCTTTTAATATATATACTGCAGGGGCCTCCCTTGCAGTGGTTTCAGTAAAAAACAAGTTTGTAGCCTGCAGTGAATTGGCGTTTAATTGGATTGAATTGGAGTACACAGTGAAAGAACTAGCACAGATCTTTCAGAATTGGAGTAATCTGAATTACTCCTTCTGAATGTGATGAATTACTCTGAATTTTTCTGAATGTGAACAAGAAAGAGTATGTGCTGAGTACTGAATTACTCTTAATTTTTCTGAATGTACTGTTGAATTGGAGTACCGAGTAATTGGATTGAGTGTACTCATGGACACACCATCTTGTTCGGTTACAACTGCAGCTAATTAAATACTCCTTAGAACAACAATTGGCAACCCTAGCTGATTAGTTAATTGCTCATCAGCTAATTGTTCTGAATATAGCTTCAGTATATTCAGTTATCTGAATATAGCTTCAGTTTATTCAGTGTACACAAAACTTCAGATTGTTTTTACCGTACATGGACATGATTGGTGGACTTGTGCAATCTCTGCTTGCTTTCTGGTCTTACAGTGCAGGGTTATTCTAAATGAAAGTGGAGTGCTTCATTAGCTGCAGCAGGTAGCTAGGTGTGCAGTGTGATAACGCAGTACTCCTAGATCAGGAGTATCATGTGCTAGTTTCAATAACCATACATCCTGTTTACTCCTGAAGTCAACAATAATTGCTAGCAGCCAGATACTCCACAGTCAGTAACCAACGAACCATCTAGAGTACCATACCTGTTTCAGCTGCACGCCATCAGCAGTTTTCAGGAGTAGCTAGTACTGTTGGAGCTGTAAACTACGCATTGCGCTGAGGGTATACTCAGATGTTACAGGACCTAACTGAAGTGCAAAAATAAAATGTCACACTTGCAGAAACAACAGATGCAGCTTCATGTATGCAACAAATGACTCAAACAACAGTACTCCATCTATTATCTTAGAACACAACAACATAATCCAAATGAAATTCGTTGCATACAAATCCAGTTCATAAAGATTGCATGCACACAATTCCATATCTGCTACATCAATCCTAAGGAAAATCTAAGCACCTGCAGACAAAATTTTCAGAAAATTATGCATTTCAACACTTTGAACCTCATTGCTTCTTTTGTGCTTTCAGCAATTTTGCCTCAGTGCTTAAGCAATTTTGTCCCATTGCTGCAAAGCACGATTTTCAATATTGGCGATATACCGGTCGATATATCTGATATTCTCATATATCGGTGAGGTCCAATAAATTTCAATATCTGCCAAAAATTTAGACCCTTTGTCAAATTCGCGCCAACGACCAATCCCAAAATTCGCCATAAAACATTCACCCCGGTCAAAACCCTAGCCTAGATCAAAATCCCCAATCCACCACGCAGTCACGCATGCAACACTGTCCTCTCCTGTCTCTTCTCGCTCGAGTGCCACCGCCGCCGCTCCCTTCTTGCCAGGACGTCGAGCAGGTTGAGAGCTCCACCAGCCCACACTCTCTCGCCGGTGCATCGATCTCTCCCTTTGCCTTCCAGCGACCAGGGAGACGCGGAGACGATGGTCGACGAGATGGGGCCATGCCCGTGGGGGCCTGAGGGCAGTGGCGGCTCGGCGCCGCTCATGCTTCAGGGCTCAGTGGTGCGGCTGCCGTGCTGGTGGGAGCACAGCTGCTACGGTGGTGAGCGTGCACACATCCGTCTGCCGAGTGTCAGGGGGCGTCGTGGCCGGCAGGAACGTGGACAGCAGGGGGCGAGCGCGGCGAACATAGCAAGCACGGGTAGCAGCTCTTATGCAGAGGAGCAGAGTAGCCAGCGACATATAGTCAAAAACTCCAGATTCCGGTAAGAACAGCTCATACACTGATCTTCTTGTTATTAATTTATCAATTTATCAAGTTTAGTATATGGGCATGTCAAGTTTATCAAGGTATCAAGTTTAGTATACCCATGTTAGATGTTCATGCCTGACAACAAGATTTATAAATTTATTAAAAGATCACATTGAAACGTTCTGCTTATTCATTGTAGTGAGCTTTGAGCTGTGAGCATGTGATGGCTCTGGGAGATGAGCGAGGTTGGCAAGATCGTGATAAGGGCAAGAGTGTTGCGGGCGCATCATCCAGTGCTGCTGCTGCAAGGAAGGGAGGAGTGAATCAGTGTGCCAAAGGCGTGAGCTTGTCAAGTGCTGCCGCTGAGCGGACAAGAAGCATGACAACTAACAATGACGTTGAGGTGGTCACCTACCAAGGTAATTATTTGTATAACTTTTTAATGATCAATAATTGAGATTTGGCTCTGCAAATTCAGATAAATGCAAAATATGTTTATACAAATTCTTTTATATATAGTTGAAGGAATATTTGAATCAATCTACTTTTCATGATATGGATCTAGCAGTATAGATTTTTAAGGAGGAATAATGTCGATTTAGCTTTTATTTAGAACACATCTGCGTGTATTTTGATTTAATTCCAGATATGCGCTTTTGGTTCTTTATTTTGGTACTGGAACTGTAGGGAAGTGTGCCAAGTTGAAAATAAAATTAAAGGACAACATTGAGAACACATGGAGTCATGGTGATCCTAATGATCTTGATGGCTTCAAGTGCCACTATTGTGTTATGGCTCTCAAGAGTGGAGGTGTGGGCCATCTAAGGGAGCATCTTGGTGGAATAAAAGGGCAGGTGGCGGCATGCCCAAATGTGCCACTTTCTGTCAGAGCATTAATGGGTGATGAATATGCCATCTGTTTAGCAATGACAGTGAAATCAAGAAATGGATCTCCATGTTGAAAGAGAGGTTATGGAAGACACCAGAGGTTTTAGGCATTTAAGCAGTATAAGAATTTCTCTTGATGAAGCAGGGCAATTGAAGATGGCTATGAGGGAGTCACTGAAGGAGTATTCCATGTAGCAGGGTAAGTTCACAAGGTGGGAGTGGGTCCGCAAGTTGTTCAGCTAATCAACAATCTACACTTGATAGATAAATACTTATATAATTGAGAAATTTGTTCAGCTAATGAGCACTTACTACTGTTTATTTTTGCATGACTAAATAGGTTCTACAGAAGTCCAAGTATTTCAACTCAACCTCTTGACATAGATTTGGCGTGTAGTAGGGCGCGAGAGCAACCTCAGATTGACATCATGATGAGGGGGATGCCAGAGAGAAACTAGGGAAAGCTTTGGCCAAGTGGTTCCATGCCAATAACATCCCAAGAAGGAAAGCCAATTGCCTGTATTTTCGAGCCACCATCAAGTTGGCCCAACAACTGGAAGGAGTGCACAACCCTAATGGAAGAGAAATAGATGGACCATACTTAGATATGAACTATGAAGACATGAAGGCTCACATGCTCAAATTCGTAGAAGAATGGAGTGATTATGGAGTTACCATCATGTATGATTCATGGACAGATAAATACTTGTATATTTCACAAATTGGTATGAAATGCAATTGCACTTGTTGATTCATTGCCTGTTTATTTTCATGACTGTATAGATGACTGTATAGGTCCTACCATGATGTGCATCATAAATTTTATGGTCTATTGCAATGGGCGCATGTTCTTCCACAAATCTATAGATGCAAAGTCATGATTTTATTTATGAATGCATTAGAGAGGTAGTGGAAGATGAGATTGGGCCTTTGGTGGTCATTCAGATTGCCACAGAAAATGGCTCTAATTATAAGAAGGCATGTCTACTACAATTTGAAGTTGTGTATCCAACATTTTCAAAATGATATGCAAATGCTTGAAGATATGAATTGCTCCTAAGAAAGGGATTCTGATCCATATAGCATCTTGATCGATGTGGCTATGTACAATGAAGGTAACCCAATCATGGATTGGTTGTGCAACTCTATGAGTGAGTATGCCTATTCTTGATGAATTTCATGATAATGAGCCTGAATTATCAAGCCCAAGTAGATTTCTCATTGAAGAATTAGAAATGAATAATGAAGAAGTGACCTTATTTAAGAAGAAGCTTAATTTTGTGAGAAGTGATTCTAAGAAGAAAGGAAATATACAATTGGACAATGTTGAAGAAGATAGTGCCGAAGATGTTGAGCTGGATAGACCGACTTATGCTAAATCAGGGGATAGTAGTTCAAATGATGAGGAAGGTGATGGTAGGTTTAAACTTTAAGCAGCTGTCATTGTAAGTTGCTTCAATGTCCTATAATTTCCTTTTGCATCTTATGTCTCAGGTAATGGTGATGGTGATGCTGGTGGTAGAGTTGATCATGCTGGACCTATTGCTAGGAGTACAAAGGGGGAGCAAACTAGCTGTTGCCCTTAGAGTTTGCCCTTAGTGTAATCCAATAAGTAATCCAATAAGTTATAATTGGTAGCTAGATATAGAGTTTGCCCTTAGTGTAATCTCGGTGGTGCTTATGTCTATGACTTATGATTTGATGCTCTTCCTCTTAAAAAGTTTTCTATTTATATATGAATATATTTTCTTGTGTAAGTAGAACTCAAGTATCTCAAATAGGATATAGGCATACAAGTCGTTATCTCCTTCGAATAGGACTTAGAGTACTTCGACCAGTTACTGTAATCTTATTTATATTTATAGGTATATCTTTTCGTATAATATTAAGTAGGTGATATCTATAACAGAAATTAAATGTTGCAAATAAGAAATGGAATGGCTATTAAAGTAAGGTTAATATGTCAGTTTTTGCAAGCTTTATGGCTGTTGTAAAGTGCTTACTAGATGGTCTTATAAAGTGCAATTTAAGGGTATTAATAGAATCAAAGCCGGTGGTTTTTGCATGCCATCTCATATGTGCTTTCCTGTCAAAATATATAATAAGCATGTGCATAGAGTTTTTAGAAAGAGACTGAACACATTATCTTATTTTGTTCTCTTATTATCAAGGGATAAACAGTAAGAAAGAAGAGAGGAGAAGAAATACTTTTCCTTATGCACGGTCTTGACATGACATTGAATATTCGTTCTATTGGTTAAATTAAATTGTGTTAGTATTATTATAATGCTTCTGCTATCATTCTAATTTTTATGCTTACATTAGCATATTAATTCTCATCATGTATGTTCCCCAATATCTTGTAACATTGGTTGGCATTTTGTCTGGATGAGATCAGCATCATCTTTTTTTATCTATATTTGTTCACCTTCTGACGTTTTCATTTTCTGTCCCATCTGAATTTCGAATCTACAAACAAGTTGCAACGCTCAATTTCTTATTATGATGAATATTTATCCTCTGACTTTACCTGAGTTGGTGTATAGAAAGCCCAAAATTAATTGTATATTCATTTGCAGTACTAGTAGATATCAGACCAGTGTCACAGAGTTCAGATACAAGTAATGAAAACCTTCGGACGTGTTCGTACTTTTATGATTCTAATAATATATAGGGCATTTTTGATAGTTCGGCCTTATCAACATCAGTTCCTATTTGCAGTGTATGTGTTGCACATCCAAAAGAAAATCTCAAAAAAAGATATATTTCGAGTTGCAGATATTTTTTGTTTCGTTTTCTAAGTCGTGAGAAGAGGTAAACTGATCGCTTAATATTGATTGCCCTGAATGTTCTCCTTCAGGATTTGGCAAAAGAAAACGATGCTAATTAATTTGCAGAGGATTACTGACAATTAGACATTTTTTCTTTTGACATGAAAACTATATGTAACTTACATTGCATGAATTTTCTGTTCTTTTATGGATCTGTTACTAAACCTTTTTTTTGTTGGAATTGTCATTTTTATCTACAATGAATGTGGCCCCCTTCATCACACCGTAACATGCGGACGGTTGGACACATATAGGAATAAGGTTTTCTGATACTACTATTCGTGAACAATATTGCCCCATAGTAAGCATGGCACATCCTTCCTGAGTATTGTATAGTGTAAATTGTAGAGCACGTTGCCCTCCACAGTCAAATTAACAGATCCTCCCAGAGTATAGTATGTTATACTGTTTGTTGGGGTTACAAGCTTGAATGGAGTGTTATACTACCGTGCTTATGCTAAAATGATTTGCCTAACTCATTCTATGTATTTAGGTGCCAAGGTACGTCGATTAGCATTCTGTTTTATTCTTCATCATTCACACATGCATAATATAAACCTAACAATTCTGCAGTAATACGTGAGGTATCATATAGTTAGATTAAGAATTGAGCTCCACTTCAAAAATTCAATTAAAAATCAAATAAACTCAAAAGAAAAATAAAAACAGATAGACTTCAATTTAACGAACTGTAAAATAAATAGATGGTATAATTACTTTGTTTAGTCAAATTAAATCCTATTTATCCTCAAAATTTTTCATTAATTTAGACAAATAAACTCAAGGTGAATTTTTGCAAATACAAAACTAAACAGAAAGACGAAAAACAGGACGTGGCAGATTTTTTTTGTTAATCTACTGATTCATAGATACACCCGGCATGTATCTCCATGGAAACACAATATTTTATATATCTTATCTGTTCCAAACCAAATTCTCCAACTAGAGAGTTATTTATTCCATCAATAGTTTACTAGGTTTACCAAGAGTACATCTTTATATAATACTTGTTAGTGAGCTCACATTAGGCTGACTGCCGTTTAATACCCTGGGGGCTCAATCTAGTTTACATTCTGTACTAAATTGTGCTCATGGTAGATAGAGTAACCAATATTTTATCTGAATCTTCTCATTATATCCTGAAATGAAGATTTATACACTGCCCAAATATTTTACTCGATGGCCTTGTTATATTTTCTACCATCTAGAAATCATATTTTCAGAAAACTAGTTAAGCATCTGCTCAATACCGAGCACCCTAGTAGACAAAGGTCAAAGACAGCAATTGGTCAAGGTTATTCTCGATAAAACAAGGACGCACAAGGCTTAACCTACCAGGCAACATGAAGGAGATGAGAAGAAAATTATTGCAACTACACTATCCTACAAGAACACGGCTGATGCTATCCTTGAGGCCGCAACTTCTGACAAGTTTATATTGATGGAAGAAACCTTCAAAGTTACCGCTTGATTGGCGTGGGAATGAGCGACACACCAACCATCTACAAAAGTGTACAACTAAACCACCGCTATTGATAGACGACCACACACGTATCAGGTATCAACGACCATTCATGTAATAAATGTTGTGTAATCAGTCCTACTCATTCCTACCAATTATAAGAGCTAAAAATGGAGCAAGAGCGTCATAGTTGTGTCATACAAGTGTAAGCGCTTGTAACCTTCGACGACTTGTATGACATCTTCACCGTCGATGCCCTCGACATATCACTTATGCGGTGCTTTATACCTCTAAGTTACATTAATGAAGTTTGATACCTAAGAAATCCGATCGATATTTTTCGTTGCTGCATATGCTTTTGAATCATGAGAGACCTTTGTGTAGAGTCATCTAAGAATCCCTGATGACCTCACCGAATGTCTTTTTAAAGTGGTTCATATCTTGCTATTGCTTTACAAAACTCTCAACATGTCGTCCATGCTCATTTAGAGTTTGGACAAAGGGATATGACGACCAGAAAGGGTGGCTAGCTGGCCCCAAAACTCAATCGATCAGCCTCTAGACTCCCTAGGTGGCTGGCCGAACCACTATAATGGTCTGACAGACCACCAACATCCTAGCCGGCCTTGTCCAATAGCCTGCTGTTAAGGTCAAAATTAGAAAAGTACAGGAAAATATTGAAAAAAAATGGTCTAAAGTAAAAGAAGAGTCCAGTTACTATAGGAAAGAAGCCAATTATAGAAAGTAAGAAATAATTCGATCTAAAAATAAAGATTATTTAAAGAAGACCGAGTTTAAAGAGTAACCATGGTACTCATAGCAGGGTATTTTATTTATGTAAATCATATCTTATATAGGAGGGTTTAGTTAGTATAGTTAACTTCCGTAGAGATATTTTCCTTTTATATTTTTAGAAGATAACGTCTGATGGTTGTTGTAACCTCGTCGGACTCTATAAAGCCATGGTATAAATATAGACTCTTGGATACTTGTAAGAGAATCAATACATATTTCAATCAATACTAGTTCGGCGCATCACCACCCTAGTTCATCTAGATTTCTACCGACGGGGTCTGGCTCTCAATGCGGGGCTACATCGGTTAATTTTGATCTCTGGCGAAGGGTAAGTCCCGCCACTATTCCGATATGTCTCGCTCTGTCTAAAGCTGCATCGTTTAGGTTTGACCTCTTAGGTCGATCGGATGTATCGCATCACGTCCGTACAGGGTCTATCGACCTATCAAGCTCTCTTCGCCATCGTCGGTCTTGTGCTGCATCGGTTAGGTTCGACCTACGGGGTTGTCGACGGTAGATTGAGCTTTAGGCATATAGGTCTGTACGGTGTTTCATCGGAGTGTTAGCCGATGAGTTATCTATACCCCAAGCAACACGCTCAGCGTATCGGCTCCTCGGTCGATACGTACCAGTCTTCAGAGACTCCCCTCAACCACCACGCCAAGCGCATCGGCCTTCCAGCTGATACGCACCTATTTTCAGAGAGACGTCCTCTCATCGGCTCAGCTAGCCGATGGGTTCGCTTCGTTCTTACCATATCTAGAGTGGAATCGGCTTTACAGCCGGTGTGTCTTTTATACGATTCTTTGCTACTTCATATATGCCTTCATCGGTTTTCCAACCGATGAATGACCGCTACAACTTCCGTCGACAGAGATCCTGCGCACTTTGCTTTTAATACTGTTAACGCCAAAATTTGGAAAGCCCATGGAAGAATTGGAAAAAAGATCGGCTTAAGTAAATAAGAGTCCGATTGCCACAGTGAGGAAGCCGATCGAACGAAACAAAGAAAGATTCGGTCCAATATTAGAAGGTTATCTAAATAAGACCGAGTTTGAGGAGGAGCTGTGGTTCATGGCAGGGTATTCTATCGTATCTTATATAGATAGGAAGATTTAGCTAGTTTGGTTAACTTTCTTAGAGATATTTTCCTTTATATTTGTTAGGAAATAATGTCCGATGGTTGTTGTAAATGCGTCGGACTTTGTAAACCCAGGGTATAAATATAAACTCCCTAGAAACATGTAAATCATCCTTCAATCAATACAACTTCGGCGCATCGCCACCCTAGTTCATCTAGGTTTTTATCGGCGGGGTCTGGCTCTCGACGCAGGACCGCATCGGTTACGTTCGATCTCCGGTGAAGGGGTAAGTCTCGCCACTATCTCGATATGTCTTACTTTGTCTAAGGCTGCATCGGTTAGATTCGACCTCTTAGGTCGATCGAATGTATCGCATCATGTTCGTGCAGGGTCTATCGGTCTATCAAGCTCTCTCCGCCATCGTTGGTCTCGTGCTGCATCGGTTAGGTTCGACCTACGAGGCTACCGACGGTAGAATGAGCTTTTGGCCTATAGGTCTCTGTACGGCGTTTCATCGGAGTGTTAGCCGATGAGTTATCTATATGTTAAGCATCACGCCCAGCGTATCGGCTCCTCGGCTGATACGCACCAGTCTTCAGAGACTTCTCTTGAGCACCACGCCAAGCGCATCGGCTTTCTAGTCGATACGCGCCTGTCTTTAGAGAGACGTCCACTCATCGGCTTAGCTAGCCGATGGGTTCTGTTTGCCTTTCCTTCAGCACATCCGATCCGGCGTCCACCGTCCCGTTGCCATTGGCCTCGGTCTCGTACTGTCTTGGTTAGGTCCGATCTTTGAGATTCAGTGCTAGCGGCATCGTCATGGCAGGCCACGAGTCTCGTGCTGTCATATCCGGAGCGGTATCGGCTTTGCAGCTAGTCCCTTCTATACGATTCCTGGCCAGCTCGCATATGCTTTCATCGGCTTTTTAGCCGATGAATGACCACGACAGGTTCCGTCAACTACCAGGAGGGATCCCGCGCGCCTTGCTATTCTCTGAGTACACTTCTGTGTCTCCATCGGCTTTTTGGTCGATGGATCAGGGTCTCGCGTTCGCTACACCCGGAGCCATCATATCCTTCGTCGACATCCACCTATATCGGCTCCCCAGCCGATGGAAGAGCGTCCTGATTCCTATCGGCTATCAGCCGATAGCAGGAGCCATCTGGACGCGGCTGATGACTAACTCGATCCTTTCAGCAGCCATCCGATAGCGAGGGCTCGTATCGGCCCGTCGTCCGACTGACCCATTCGTCTCACCTCCTTGTCAATTGTAGGGTCAAATTGACTAGCACGCCCGCACCCGCACCGTCGCACTGGAGCCGAGTGAAACCCATGGCCCCCAGCGCGTGTACCTCGAGCCACAGAGAGAAGCCGACCGGCCTGCACTAGAGCTAAGCAGACCTCCCAGATGTCGGCGTGTTCGCGTCGGGTGCCCGAGACATTTTTGGCACGAACAAATACCCTTTGGTGCCTCAATTGGCTTTATGGCCGATGGATCAGGATCTCGCTTTCAGCACACCCGGAGTCATCATTTCCTTCGTCGATATCTGTCTACGCCTTCATTGGTTCCCCAACTGATGGAAAAGTGTCTCGATGCCTATCGGTGACTAGTCGATAGCAGGAGCCATCTGGACGCGGCCGATGACCATCTCGATCCTATCAGCGGCTAGCCAATAGCGAGCGCTCGTATCGGCCCTTCGTCCGACTGACCCGCTCGCCTCACCTCCTTGTCAATTACAGGGTTAAATTGACTGGCACGCCTATACTCGCACCGTCGCGTCGGAGCTGAGCGAACCTCATGAGTCCAGGCGCGCGTACCTCGTGCCACGAAGAGAAGCCGACCGGTCTGCACTGGAGGTAAGCAGACCTCTCAGGCGTCGGCGTGTTCGCACCAAGCGCGCGAGATCTGGCGCGAACACCTGGCTGGCCTCATACAACTTCACAACCGACCTTCCAACCAGCTTGCCGAGATATCCAATGCCCAAACTGACTTCACAACCATCATTGGGAGATGATCCAAATTATCCAAGGGACGAGCAACCTATGGAGCCGCATCTTCATCGGACTCGGCTTGTGCTTAAATCGGACACTTCCTGTTATTGGCCGATTCATATTAGTGGTGGTGATTTTTTGATGTCAGCAGGGTACACCATAATAAATATTTATATTATTACAAAAGCACATCAGGCCTAACAAATAAAAATAAAATAGTAGTGGACTAGCAGCTCTACTGTTCTATCTTCACACGCGGTCAACTAGGAGTATAAGCCAAGTGTCTACCCATGACTTTTTCTTCAAAGCTTCACTCACCAGAGTAAAAAGATTTGAGCAAGAATGAGTAACATCCATAGTACTCAACAAGCCACACTAGGAAAATGCACGATTAATGCTAGGGGATACAAGGTGTGTATTATTGGATTGAGTTTTGCAGCAAACAAGCATTTCAATTCATTTAAGTAATCCATGGCATTTTCAACACACGATCCTAGGTCTAATTCCATAGTTATTAATCAAGGCCACGATCCCGCACGAACCTTCCTTTGACTAGTCCAGAAACATATTTGACTAACCCGATGGTTTGCACCAGACCCCTAGATCACCCTGAGCCATACCTGGCCAAGCCTTCTAGATTTTCATTTCATTAGCCATTTTGCCAAATTTTAAGAGAAACTATTAACTTGGGTATATTGCTAGGTTTGCCCATAACCGAGAGTGCAGCTATTCGAATAGTTTATACTCTAATCAGAGGTGTAAAACTTTACATACAAGATGCATCTTTACCCTGCGTCCCAATGCTTTGAAACCTAGGATAAAGAACAAGGAACAACCTTTCACTTATCTCAATCATAAATAGTTGGACAAACAAAACACTTGCCTATGGTTGGAGACCTCGAGACAAGTAGGTTGTGGTTGTGCCCCTAGCATCTCGATCACTCATCGTTGGTTTAACTACCCAAGTAATGTTGATTTGCCACAAAGAAATTTGTCAAGACTAGACTTCGTGTGCCTCTATCAGTGACCTTGTGTTTATGACTAAGCTAAGCTATGCGTTAAGCTTTTCCCAATAGACATGTGGTATCATGTTGAATGCTTTGCAACAAAAGCCCAAGATCAATCCTTATATTGGCTAGGTGCATTCTTCTCACAACTGACACACACCAGAAAACACGTTTTTAAGGATTCTGAAAGAGAGAGTTCATCATATCCAGGCGAAATCTAAAAGGTATAGTAAGCACCACATATTGAGTTCATACTAGGTAGTTTTTGTTACATAAGGTTGTCAAGGTAAATACTATAGTATACAAATAGTAAGGCTATAACAAGGAATGCAAGAAAGTCTAAATAAAACAATTATTCATGGGAATTTAATAAAGGGAAATGCAATACTTTTAATCAAAATAATTTTGGCAAACTAGGATTCAATATACTCAAGAAGAGCATGACTTGTATTGCTCAAGGAAAGGTCTTCCAACATCTTGATCTACACTTCGGGATCATTTGAAATGATAGCAATTACATGAAGCACATCAACAATGCTAAAACCTTATAGAAGAAGCAATAACAGTACATCAAAAGCACATAATTGGATTCTTCAAGTTATAGCAAAAATTAAGAGACTTGAATAGGTCGATTCGGAGTTTGTATGACCGATATATGGTCATCTGAAGTTTGTATGAAATTTAAATGGAGATTTAAAAATTATTAGAATTCTTTTATATTGTAAAATAATGTTTATCATGTTAGCTCTGGAGGAGAGGAAGGGCTAAGTTGCTAATGTGTAGGACCTACACATCTGCTAATGGACCACCGTGGACCAAGTACACAGAAGTGGTCCATGGGATCTGAGGAGTGAGCCCCACATGTCGGCCACGAGGAGTCACCGACCAGTGGGGCCCATGGGATGCTACACGAGCAACTGTGTGGTAGCCACATGGGCATGCAATGCTAATATGGCCGCCATGCATGCACACCATGTTAGCTCGATGCTAGTACAAAAAGAGCATGAAGGCACAAGATGAGGATACCAGAGGAGAGAGCTTGATGAGGGGATCTTCAACATGGACATGATGATAGTGGAGACAGATAGAGGAGACCAATGGCGAGCTTGGGATGGTGGCAATGATTGGGTTAAGTGGGAAGAAGGCAAGGCCGAGCTTGGTCTTGACACACGGAAACTAGAGGAGTGGGCGGTGTAGTTCGACGTTGCTCCAACGGGATGAAAGAGGTGGCCAAAGATGATAACCATGATGGAGAGAGGACAAGCTTAGAGTCGATGGGATTCTGGTGGTCTTCGCTTGACACAGAATTGTGGCAGGTGGTGTGCTTGATGCTGAGATGACAAGGGAGGAGATGGCGAAGTCAGTCTATGCAACAACAAGGAGGAAAGGGCAGCCTGAGATGGTCGACACAAAGAAGAAAGGTGGGCAGTGCAAGGAGACAATGAAAGAGAAAGGGGAGCTTGGGAAGGAGCAAAAGAGAGGAAGGAGTGGACGTTTGTGCTTTTATAGCTGGCGAGGAGGAAGAAAGGGTGCAGAAAAACTCAGGCGCCAACATCAATGGCGAATAGACAACTGTTGTATTTGTGGCTAGCAATTTAAGACAATTAAAGCTACAAATGAATAGTAAATTATGATAGAATTGAAGAGGATTGAATGGGGATTACTCCCCCAATTAATTTGGGAAGAAACAACTTGATTTGAGGCAAATTTGACGAGGGAAGGGTTACGGTTTTGGAGGAGAGAGAGAGGTAGCTAGTTGGAGGTAGAAGAAAGCCCTAACGGGTAGGGCCTACCCATCGGCATTGGGTGCTAGCGTGCCCGCATGGGCAAGCAACGTGAGCGAATGGTGCGGCTCAGTGTGCAATTAGCAGGATGGCCTAAAGGCAAGGGAAGGGAGAAGCCTTGCACACGCGGAAGGTGATGTAGGTGGCTTGGTCTATGGGCGAAGCAGGTCGGTGCAAGAGGGCTAGCCTAGGAGGAATTGACAAGGCAACTTGGGTGGGAGCTGACCAAGGCATGGGAGAAGGGAGTAGGCTAAGTGATGTGGTGGTCCAAGTGGGAGGTGGGGCAAAATTTTCTTGTATGTATTTTATTGTTTTAGATTTCTTTTAAGGTTTTAATAATTTCTATTATTCCATTTAGGAAATGATTTTTAACTTAGGGTGAATTTATTAGGGCTTGACACGTAATTTTCTTTGTTTCGTAGGGTATCGCAAAAGGTTGCTCTGTGGACTTGTCCAAGGGTGTAACCATTGGGTGGTTATTCGTTCTAACCTTTCTCCCTTGGTTAGTTAACCATTTCTTTTCTTGGTTGACAATTAGATTTTTGGGCTCAAGAAAAATGCTATTGGCCAAAGGAGAAACTCTAGGTTTCTTGTGATGCTGACATACATATATAGCTCAATCCACATTTTGATACTCAAAGCGAATTATAAGCGAAGACAAACTGCCAAAGCCATTCTTTTTTTTTTCAATTTTTTTTCTAATTACATGACTGCCATATAACTTCTAGCTATAAGGAAAATTACTTGAGCATTAAACACTTATAGTCTCTTGCTGGCCCTTATTAGCAAAAGCCTTGACCTATGTATCATATACTCAAGTGATGACGGTATGATTGACTTGTTCTTCCATCACCTATTGACTTGAACACTGAGACTATGCTTAGGATGTGATTATTCCTTAGATAAACACCCTTTTTCATGGCAGTTGAAGTAGATTAGAACATTTTTGCCTCTTGTGTCATTCTTCTAGATTGGATTGTTAGGCATTTGGATTAGAGCAATGTGAGGTGCATTGTTCATGCAGGCATCCTTCTCGTTAGCTGGTAGTTGAGGTGTTGGTTGTGGACATTCAAGGAGGAGCGTCCAACCTCTTTGCCATTAGAGTGGATTGCTATTTTCTTGGCATTGCTCATCCTTCTAACACTAGTTGTTTAGCTTTCATGCTTTGGTGGGTTGAAAAACAAGGCGGTAGCTGATGCCATCAATGATAATTCATTGTGGTGGGGGCTTCAAGTTCGAATTGCGGTTTGCATTACTTGTCTTGTTGACATCATTTGCCTAGATCTAGCCACTCTATACTGGGTCTAATGTAGCTTGAGGAGCAGGGGTGTTGCACAGAATGCAGTAGCTTCATGGAGTTGTCAGTTTGGGTTTGAGCATCCTCTACTAAAATGTCCTGGCTCAAAATAATTGCAGCAAACTAGGCTCCAATGGGGATGTGGTGCATCTTTGTTGGCATTCAAGGTCATAGCTATAATCCAAGTATGAGTGGTCTTACAACTCTCATTCATGTTGTCATTGCTACTCTTGTTGGCCTCAATAGGAGGCGAAGCTGACTTGGGGGCAAAACTAGTGCTATTGCCACTATTAGTTAAACTCTGACCAAAAAGTTGTAGAGGCTTTCACCCATCTTCTCGGGTCTTAGCGAGTAAAAAGCTTAGATTATAGTCCTTGGGTAGGTGGTGGCATTTTGGCTAGGGTTGTGAGTGCTTGCATTGAAATATATTGTCTTTGACACTGATTCTAATTCCGGGCTTTCATTTGAGCTTGCATATGCCGCATCATCATAGCAATAATCTGATTTTTGGTGACTATAATTTGAACAAGAATGAAGTTCTTTGGCATAGGTGATAGAATGTTGCCTCGAGCCAAATCGTTGTCTTGGGACCTTAACGCCTTGTTGTTGTTGTCATTCTCCCTGATGTTGACCATCTGTTGCTAGTGTGGAGGAGAGATGGGATGAGAGGGGTTGCACTAAAGACAAGACCCTAACTCGCTAAACTACTGACATGATGTAAGTATACATTTATTATTTAAGTTGATGAAGTGAACAACCTAGTATGGTTATATCCCTACCACTGATGTAAACCATACACCTATACACAAACAAACAACCTATGTTCTAGCAGCTAACGATACTACTCTTCTAGCAAGGATTGGATATAGTTTAGTTCCATGAAGTCTTCAATCGATTATTGTAGAATGCCAACTTCAATCTGATCGTCTTGCTCTTTTTGCTTGAAGTTTGGGGCTTGACTTGTCCTCCATAAGTAGACACATAGCTTCCACTTTGTCCACTAGGCTCAATGGCTAAAAGAGTTAGAGGAGGAAAGGAAAGAATTTGGCAAATCATTTTGCAAAGAGCTTCCAAAGGTAAGAAAAGACATTTTCACAAATAAGGTTTTTGAAAAATTTATCTTTAGGGGTTTGACCATTTGGCTTATCCTACAGTCGAGTTGGATCTATTACCATTTTGTCATGTCTGAAATTTAGCTAATTTTCAAATTGTTTTGTATATTAAATCCCTATCGAGTAATCAAGCCAAGGTACACAAATGGCAAATTAATATACATATTCAAAAGGAAATAGAGCATAAATACTTACAAAAGAGACACTTAGTCCTCACACTGAAAAAAATGCAGGACAATCTAGCAAGGCTTCACCTCCACTCCATAGGCAAGTCTAAGTGTAGTATAAGCTTTGTTCCTTTAATTATTTCTTCACCACTCTCGTACTTTACTTCTCAAAGGGAGAAATATAGCAAGAATGAGTATCACCCATCATACTCAGCAAGTCACATCAATGATGCAATCATGCTTAGGATTTCTAGGGAGGTTTAGGTCTCTTTTGCATAAATACAGTTGCAAACAATTATAGTTAAAGCAGTAAAATAATTTATTAATTAAATCAAGATTAATCTCAATTGAACAATGTTACACAACGTTGAACAGACCTAACCAACTAATTGAACTACACCAATTCATTATGAGAGGTTAATTTAAGAGTGGAACTAATCACGGTGAAGTTCGATTGATCGCCCATAACCGTGAGCACAAGACACAGCCCCACAACATATTTTTATGTGTTAGCATGCCACCACGACATGCTGAAAAATGACTGTGATAGGACCCTTCACATAACCCCACTTTAACCATTCACACTATGATGAGGTTTTGCCCCTACCCAAACTAGGGTAGGCAGCCCCCTTACGCTACGGTGGATCCAAAAGCTAATTAGTACCAACACCCAACTCGACCTAACTCCATCATGCCCACCCTCACATGTGTGCCCAAGAGAGGAGTGAGCTACAATACAAGTCTAGTCGTTACTCACGCTAGCTTGTGGTAAGTACGAAAGGTGTCATGAGGTCTTTCTGTGAACCATTCCTTAAGTGCCATGGGTGCTACCATCAAAACCATGCCTCACAGCCCACCATTAAGTCATATTTTTGTTAGGTAATAATTAAGACAAAAAAAACCATGGTGACATGTCATGAGCTCACAGCTCATCAAGTTGGCCACATGCCATGAGCATATCCTATTTGTAACTAGGTGAACATGAGTAACCCAAGCTAGTCAAATTATTACCCAAAGCTAACAAGAAATGGATATCAACTAAAAGGGGTCACAAGCAAGCAAAAAGTTAATCCCATATTCCTGTATAATTAGTTAAACATGCATTTTATTTGCAAACGATAAAACATATCACAAAGTAGATTCAACATGCTCAAGGAGTAATGTGTGACTTACCTTGTTTCTTTGATTAACCTCTAAAACAATTTCCTTATGGTTGCGATCCTCCGAAACATCGGAAACTACATGTTGACACGCAAAATAGAGAAAAAACCCTAAAAAGGACCAATTAAATAGTACATCAAAAATAAACAAACATGTAGAGCTTGATTTTAGATGAAATTTGCAAGTTGAATAGCTCAATTTTGAGTTTGTATGAATTAGTTACGAATTTTAGAAGTTCTAAGCCATTTTAACCATTTACAAAAATTATATTTGACTTATGATGCAATTAATATTCATTTTAGAAATAAAAAAACAAGTATTATGACATCAAACCTTGGAGGGGAGAGAGGACCAAGACACTGACATACAGACCTATATGTCAGCAAGAGGGGGAGGCTAGGACATGGTCCATGTATGGCCTAGGCATAGGCACACCACATGGCAGACACGTCGGCCCAACACGCTGATGTGGCAGCAACGAGGGTAGCTATGGGATAAAGTCACACAGATGGCCTAGATTCACCCAAGGGTGAATCGGATCGCCGCGAGCAAAAGGATGGGGCTCGTAGGCCATCTCAACCCAAAGGCAGTGGCATGTAGCCTTGTGGTCATCGCCGGTGACCACCTGGTAAGGCATCAACACGGGATGAGGAGGAAAACAAGGGGAAGCGATGAGGGTTTTCACCAGGCACTAGGAAAAAAGGGTGGCATAGAGAGGAAGCCATCGGAGGGGCTATGGGTACATGATGGCGATGATGATTCAATGGCTATTAGCGAGGCCGAGGTGACGGCCATGCACCTCCTTGACCTGGTAAAGAGGGTAAAGGAATTAGGGAAGGAAGGTGTGGAATGGAGTGATTGAAAATGGCGACTAGAGATTAGCGAGGAGAAGAGACTCATAGGATGGCGGCGAAAGTAGCGTTTCAGTGGCCTTTGGCTTTGAGAAGCAAGTAGCGGAGGCAGTTCTCAATGCTGCTAAGGCAATGGGATTAGAGGCACAGCAAGCGGCGATTTCTAGTGACGGCTATGCTTGGGCGGAGCACAATGGCAAGCGACGGAGCAAGGGCGCCATGTGAGGACACAGATAGAGGCACAACGAGCTTGGGCAACATGGCGAAATGGGCATAAGAGCATGAGGAAGCCTTATATAGCTTCGAGGAGGTGAGATGAGGATGGGTTGAGGCGGCAACGGCTGTGGGTGATAGAGAGAGGTAGTGTCATGGGGTTCTATCGTGGCAAAGCTGGAGCGAGTGGAGGAGGAAAGGGTAGGACAGTGCATGTGAGGTGATGCGAAATGGGTAGGGAAAAGGCAGTGGAGTAGGGCATTGATGGTTACCGATCAACCAAATGGAGGTTGAAGATGCGTCTGACATATGGGCCCAACCCTATATGTTAGCAAGAGGAGAAGGAGAGTTGTGCTAGTGGTGGCTTGAGTTGAGGAGGGGAAGTGGGCGGGCTTGCCATGGATAGGCTAAGAAAGAGAGAAAAGGGAATAGGCTAGATACGCAGGGGAAGGATGCTGACTCAAGGAGAAAAGGTATTGAGCTGGAAATGGCCCGAAGAAGGGGAATTTTTAATTAGTTTTTCAATTTAATTAATCTCTAAAATAAACTTTGTGCTATTAAAATTAGTTGTTGAGGTCTGAAAATTTTGTGAAAATTTCAGAGAGTATTTTAGAGCATGGAGGATACAGGACAAATATTCCCAGTCATGATTTCTTAAGTGAAATTTTATTTTCCACATTTACTTGATTTACACTTTATTATAAACTCTAGAAATGAATTATTAAATAATTTTAAATACCTGAAAGAAAATCAAGGCATGACACCTAGTTAGGAAAAATAATAGTGCCCTAATTCAGTGATTTAATTTTATTTCTAAGTAGAAAAATGGAATAATTAGTGCCTAGATCACACATTCACATCTTCCTTATAACATACTGTGAAGCTATGCAGACGTCAGTGACACGTATATTGTGCCCTAGGCTTTTTTTTATAACATAGGTTAATATAAACTGAATACGGGTTTATAACTAATAATATTTTTTTTCTAAATTAGTGTATTTCTTCACTATGTGCTCATAATAGTTGTCTTAACTTAACAAGGGACATGATCAAAGAAATAGAGAGAACCTAATGAGTGAAGCTATAGGATGAAATTTAAAGATCTAGGCAATATCGGTGGACAAGTTGTTGAACTATGGGTGGACTGGCTCCAAGATTTCGTATTAAAGCTTATGCGCTTTTTGCATGATGCTTTTTAAAATTTCAGCAAAAATCAAACTGATACAGTCTTACCCTGTCCTTTCCACTGGTCAGGAACTTCTTCTTCTCTTATTTTTCACATGCACCTCTTCTAAACAGCTAAATGGTAAATAGTATGTTTTTTAAAACTGTTTTAAAATAATCATATTAATCTATTTTTTAATTTTTTAGTAATACTTAATTAATTATATGCTAATTAAAATCCATACCGAATGCAGCCTTAGTCTCTTGTTGAGTAAGGAGAGATTTGCTGATAGGTGTCAAAAATTATCCTAGAAAACATATCTATTGCAGTGGTCACTCGTTAGAGATCAGCTCTTCTCACGGTCAAGTCTAGGATTCTCAAATCCTTCTGATTAATTACACTACACTTTTTCCCGAAAAATCAATTACGCTACTATACATACATGGACAGTTTTCAATTCTCTCAGTAATAAGCAATTCAGCATATATATGCAGTGCTCCTAAACGATGATCAGTCCTCACATGACCTTTTCACTCTTAATTAGCTTCCAATAAGCTGACTAGTTTTCCTTGTCAAGAGCTGGAGATACATTTTCAAATATTATTTTCTTTAAGGGCCACTAGCAAATATAGTTTGGCACAAAGATTTCATAGTATCCAAACACAAAACCATATTAATGATAGAAAAACCAAAAAGAAATTAAATCTTTTATTACAAATAAAATATATGAATGACGATCACCCTCTTATTAGCGGTAAGACTGCTCGAGAATAAAAAAATATAATTTAATAAAACTCTTAAAGATTAATATGAATATATTTATAAAGTTCTCTCTTAAAATTAAACCCTAAATTTTCTTCTAAATTCTTATCTATTTATATATATAACCCAAGAGTAAAACTTCTAGTCATAATAAGATTTGATTTCTAAATCTAATTTAATTTATCAAAATTAAATATTTTATCTTTCTTCTCAAAATTGAATATTTGTATGTGCACGTATAGCTACTTTCTACCGCATGAGCCACCTGGGCAAATTACTTTGCCTCCTCCGCCTGACACTGCTTGTGCTCCACAAGACAATGTTGCGTGCTAGTACTGTAGCACTATTTCTTTTCCATTTTCTTTTTTATTTTTATCTAGTTTCTTTCGTAATTTTTTCAATCACTTAAAGTAAAGTCTTTATAGAAAGATGTACTCGGTGTCCATTCATTGTGTTTGTTTTGCTTTGTGTTCAACTTCGTTACGTATTTTTAACTATTTTAAACCTAGGTTAGTCTTATCTCACTTATAACCGATATTGATTGTAAAAGCTTTTAACCCCACCACCTTGTCTCAATCATGCTATATATTCACTCATTCCTTCGCGTAGTCTTAATTCTTAATTAGCTAATCCACCCTGACAGTAAAGGAGAAAATGACAGTAAAAAAGGGGAGAAAAATACTTGGAGTGTAGGTGAGGTTAATTGAGCGATTGAGCGGTGGTTCTCACGTCTAACTTTGGAAGCATATATATGAACTTTTTGTTGCGATACGTGATACACATTTACCTCATGGCGTGTCTCGCTTTGTCGGCATCACTGTGCCATTCATGTCGATTGTGATGTTTTGGATGCCAATTGTTCGATACATGTATGTACGATACAGAAAAAACCAAGATTGTGTAGAGTACAAAAAATAAAGTAGGAGAGAGCAGAACACTAAGGGGTTCCCCGGTCTTTCCTAATGTACATAAAGGATATGCATGTATAGTGATAAGTAGATGAATGTGTGAGAGTACGATGCAAACGACTTCTTCTGGCTGATATTCCTTTACTCCAAAAAGAAGACATTGGTGGTGGTGGCAATAAATGTCCCACCCCACCTCGATGACTACCAAGTGTTTCTCTAAGTTTTTCAATATTTCATATTAGCCCTTTCACATACCATTATTTTCTTATTTGGCTTTCAAAGTACAAATCCTATATACTTACAAACTTGATCTACTAATTGCAGTTAATACTAATTCTCTCTTCTCTTATGAAATCACATCATCTCAATTGTTTTAGCTTTTGGATCATTTATTTATGGTGTAAATTATCCTATCTTCTCTCAAGCCATAAGCATGCATATCATTTCAATTATTTATAGCTTTTTTTTTCTACCACAATCACCTCATTATTTTTAGCATTTGGATCTGATCTATTATTCCTTTGCTTTTATAAAGCTACATCATCTATATTTTTAGTATTGGAGGATAACCTCCAATTATTTTTAGTATTTGGATTATTGATCTATTATATATTTTTCTCTCATGAAGCTACATCATTTATATTTCTATAATTGAAGGTTCTATTTAGAAGTTATTATGTAAAGCATGTGAAGTTTAAATGTCTAAATATAAAGAAATTTTATTTTGTTCATAATGTTTACATATTATCATACAACTTTTTTCCATAGTAATGCGTGGGGTTTTATCTAATTTTAATAATGAAAGGTCTAATATAGCTTGCTTACAAGGTATGTATGTTGTATTAACGGTAATTTTAGAAGTGCTCCTTGGGAGGGTGCGTTCAATGAAACACCAATGTTTCATAGCATGGTTTAATAGCCACCAATAAGTTAGCGTAACTTCATAATTTGATTTATTAGTTGGAATATTCATTCAATTTATTTTCCGCTTTCATGGATTGATCATGTATTCAATGAGCCAAAACATATTACGAGCGAGAAACATAGCTTAGCACAATTGGCGGATGAGAGGTGTGGAGACTATCACCGCTTATTTTCAAGCTCTTCAACTCAAATTTGGATGTCTACTCTTCTTCCTACTTGAAAGATTATGAGTTCTTAGTTCTTACTAGTGTTTGCTCGATACATTTAATTTTATTGATGAAAGAATAATCTTATCCTATACCAAACCGAGACAAGTTGTTTCACTTTGCCATTGGCCCTCAAAACTTCAGGCCGTTGAAATATGCACAGCTTTTTGAAGAATTAGTGCTCCACATCATAGGTTCAAAGCTCTTACCCCCCATGACGCTTATTGGCTTCTTACATTCTTCATGTCTTCCAAATTGCAAAAGTGAACATCCTTCACTGGGCTCATCACAAAATTTAGACATGGAAATACATGATTTCTATAGACCACTGGACTACTAGGTTATATATATATAGACCCAACCCCTCTTATATATACTTAGAGTCTTAGTCTCACTGTACACATTTCCACATGTTATCAGAGCAAGTCTAGACATCTTTAGCGTGTTATCTTTTTTCCACCAGCGAGTTGACCTTTTCCTCCTCGTCGTCAACGTTTCCTCCCGTCGCCGACCTTCCTCCCGGTACTCTCCTCGTTCTCTCGTCTCCATTTCTTTCTTCTCCCCGTCTTTCCCGCAGACACTTCCTTTTCTCCGTTCTACCTTCGCACGACAAGGCGACGGTCTCTATCCGCCTCCTCGTCTCGTCTCGCACCTGTCTCCGCCCTTCTTCTTTCTTTGTGCATCCTTTTTGCTCTGACGTCGGCGCATCTCTGCGCTCATCGTCTCCATCGGCTGAACTCGTCCGCCCTCCCATCGGCTGGACTCGTCCGCCCTCCCATCGGCTGGACTTGTCCACCCTATATCGGTTGGAACCCTCCCTCGGTTCCTGCTTTTCCGACACGCTCAACGGCTCTCGGATGCGAACTTTCTTTCCTCACATCCGAGCTAATCTGACGTGTCCACGTGTCCACGGACACGAATCCCTGCCTCCCGGACATGAACATCTTCTCTTCGTGTCCGGCCCTTCTCCGCCTTTTTCACGTCCGCTACACTCCTTGGCCTCCACGAGTCCACGGACGTGAATCTTTCCTTCACGGACGTGAATCCTCGCACGTCCGTGACCCAACCACTCTCTGACCTACCTACTCTGTCACCACCTTTTCTCACTTACTCCGCTGCCTACTCCACATTGGCCAACCACTCCCTATCGGCTGACCGGCCCACTCTCTATCGGTTTCTCATCTCTCTGATCGGCCGATCTTCCCTCTCATCGGCTTCCTCCCATCGGCTACTTGTCCCCGTTCTTCTCTCGTCATGGCCACCGAGTCCACCCTCAGCTCCGGCACCCTCCCAGTCACCAAGTCTGCTTCGGCTCTCGGTGCCCCAGACCACACTTTGGGCACCACTTCATCGATTTTCTCCCCCCTACACTACTGTGAACGTGAAATCTCACGTTCCTATCTCTCTTGACCTTAACACCAACTATTCCAAGTGGGTTTTCTTCTTCAAATCCCTCTGTGGAAAGTTCAGCCAACGGTCACATATTGATGGCTCCGCTCCACCTCGCCCCGATGACCTCCAGTGGGACATTGTCGAGTGCTACGTACGCAGCTGGCTGCTCGGCTCGGTCAACGACTCTGTTCTCGACCTCGCCATAGACGATACCGACCCCACCGCCCGGGATCTCTAGGTGGCCATCGAGCGGATCTTCCTCGTGAATGCAGCCCCGCGCCATCTTCCTCCTCAACGAGTTTCATTCCATGGTACAAGGAGACTCCTCTGTCTCCTTGTACTGCCAGCGCCTTAAGGTCAAGGCTGCTGCTCTCCGGGATGTCGGCCACCCTATGGCCGACTCTCAACTTGTTCTCGCCCTTCTGCGAGGCCTCAACCCCCGCTTCTCAAACACCGCTGACAATATCGCCAACACCACACACCTTCCATCATTTGCACGGGCCCATGACATGTTAGTTCTTAAAGAACTCCGTCTGGCCAACGACAAGAAGACTATGGCCCACACCACTCTCCTCGCCGCAGCCGATAATGGCTGCCGAGTGTCCTGCGCTATCGCTCCCTCCCGCAATTCTGGCGGCCATGGCTCTAACCATGGCAACACAGCCCGTATCGGCAAAGGCAAGGGCAAAGGCAAGAGCAAGAACTGGCAGGGTCTGATGCAATTGCGACCTGCTTCAGTCCCTACCCAGCCTGCTGGTCACATGGGTCCATGACTCTGCTACAACCGTTAGGCACCCCAGCCCCAGTCACGTAGCCCCATCGGATGGCAATCAGGGGTTCTCGGCGCCCATTCTTAGGTTCACCTGGCATCGGCTCCCATTCTGCCGCCTCAGCCGATGCTACTGACACCCCCACCCAATCGGTTCTCCTTGGAACCAGGCTGGCCTCATTGCCGCCCTTAATTAGATGACGCTCCAACCACAGCACCCTTGGGTGCTGGACTCTGGGGCGTCTTGCCACATGGCGTCATCGGTTGGTATACTCCGTTCTTATCACCCCTCTTCCTCCCCCTTTGTCACCATCGGTAATGACCACTCTCTTCCTGTCCAATGCCGTGGTGACTCCTCTCTATCTACACCCACCACTAACCCCTCCTTCACAATGTTCTTATTGTACCTTCCCTTATTCACAATCTTGTATTTGTTCGCCAATTCATATGAGACAACAATTGCTCAATCGAATTTGACGCTTCTAGTTTTTCTGTGAAGGATATCCCAACCAGACGACAGATCCTTCGTTACAATAGTGGCAGAGACCTCTACACCATTCCCGCTGCGCCATCCACTCCACACGCTAGCATCGCCCTCTCCACCAACCTCTGGCATCTTCGCCTCGGCCACCCCGGCCCCGACGCTATCGCCACCCTCCATCGCAGCGCCTCCATCCGATGTACCTACAGCAGCTCCACAGTTTGCCACTCGTGTCAACTTGGCAAACATATGCATTTGCCTTTTTCTAGTTCTCTCTCTTGTACCTCACGACCGTTTGAACTTATACATTGTGATGTATGGACCTCTCCAATTAAAAGTGTCTCCGGTAATCAATATTACCTTGCCATACTTGACGATTATACACAATATTGCTAGATGTTTCTGCTCATCAGTAAATCCGAGGTGGCCTCTCACCTCACTAGCTTCACCACCTACGTTTCTACCCAGTTCAACCTCCCCATCTAGGCTCTACAAGCCGATAACGGTACGGAGTTTGTTAACTGTACTGTTACAACCTTCCTCACTTCGCGGGGCATCCATCTACGACTCTCCTGCCCCTATACCTCTCCCCAGAATGGCAAATCTGAGCGCCTCCTTCGCACCCTCAATAATATAAGTCGCACTATGCTACTTCATGCCCACTTACCTGCCATTTACTAGGCAGAAGCTCTAACCACTGTGACTTACCTTCTCAATCGGCGCCCGTGCTCCTCTGTCCAACACAACGTTCCATACACCCTTTTTTACCGCACTACGCCCGATTACTCCCACCTTCGCGTCTTTGGGTGTCTCTGCTACCCCAACCTCACCGCCACTGCTTCCCACAAACTCGATCCACACTCCACCGCCTGCATTCTCCTCGGCTATCCCTCATCTCACAAGGGATACCATGTCTCGATCTTTCCACCCGAGACATGCTTTCCCTTCGGTCTGCTTAATCTGAGATTTTCCTCTAGCGATCTCGACTTCCTCCTCACCAACACCATGCCATCGTGGACTCCTCCACTATTCTCCCCATTGGCCCCCTCATCGGCCGATGTTGAGGACTTACCATTTAGCTATCCCACTACTATTCGGTCCGATGCCCATTCCATCGGACCCTCATTGGCCCCACCACTCTCATCGGCTTCGGCTGATCCTGTTATTTTTCCATCGGACACCTCACTTCTATCGGCTCCTCAGCCTTCATCGGCTTCCCCTCTCTATCCGCTGCTCCATCTCTATCGGACAGATCAGACCGATTGGCCCATCCGACTCCATCGGCTCAGGCCGATCTAGTTCCCCCTTTTCTCTCACATACAGCCGCCGATCTAGAGCCGATGACGCCCCCGCCCAACTAGTTCTCCCCACCTCTACCACACTCCCATTGGCTCCCGTTCCCTCCATCTTTCATATGCTCACCTGCTCATAGACCAGGTCTCTCTGTCCCACCAAGCGCTACGGGCTCTCCGCCGTCCACAGCTTTATCTCGCCCTTCTCGCTCCACCCTGGCTGACCCTCAGTGGCGCGCGACTATGGCTGACGAGTACAAGGCCTTCATAGACAACGAGACTTGGCGCCTCGTCTCCCGTCCTCCCGGCGCCAACATTGCGACCGACAAGTGTATTTTTAAACACAAGTTCCACGATGATGGTTCCCTTGCCCGTCACAAGGCACGCTGGGTAGTTCATGGTTTCTCCCAACGCCTCGGTTTTGATTACGACGAGACTTTCAGTCCGACTCCACTCCGAGTTCGCCATGACCGATCTTGGTCCTCTCCACCACTTTCTTGGCATCTCCGTCACTTGTTTCTCTCATGGGCTCTTTCTTTCCCAATGCCAGTACACCATCGATCTTCTCCAGTGTGCGGGCATGGCCGATTGTCACCCCACGGCCACCCCGGTCGACACTCGAGCCAAACACTCCGCTGCCGATGGCGCACTCATTGCCAATCCCTCTCAGTATCAGAGTCTTGCCGGAGCTCTCTAATACCTCACCCTCACACGGCTCGACCTCACGTACACCGTCCAGCAAATGTGCCTCTTCATGCGCGCTCCACGCAAACCTCACCTCGCGCTGCTCAAGCGAATCCTGCGCTACGTGAAGGGCACGCTTTCCAACAGGCTGCATCTCAGCTCTAGCCCCATCGAATCCCTCACCACGTACTCTGACGCGGATTAGGTAGGCTGCCTCGACTCTCGACGCTCTACGTCTGGCTACTGCGTCTTCCTCGGCGACACTCTAGTCTCCTGTTCCTCAAAACGTCAGATTACAGTGTCACGGTCTAGTGTCGAAGCTGAGTACCACGCCGACGCCCATGCCGTCACCGAGTGTTGCTGGCTTCGCCAGCTTCTCTAGGAGCTCCGTGCACCCCTCTCCTCTGCGACCGTCGTCTACTGCGACAATGTCAGTGCTGTCTATATGACCGCTAACCCGGCTCATCATCGACGCACCAAACACATCGAGATCGATATCCATTTTATCCATGATAAGATCGTATTAGAACAGGTTTGGGTGTTCCATGTACCATCGAGGCACTAGTTCACCGATATAATGACCAAAGGCATGCCCACGTCTTTGTTCATCAGTTTTCGGTTCAATCTCTGCGTCCGTTCCCCTCCCGCTGCGACTGCGGGGGGTGTTAGACCACTGGATTACTAGGTTGTATATATATAGACCCGACCCCTTATATATACTCGAGATCTTACACATTTGTACAATGTTGATTTCACTACTTTTCTCAGAAAAAAATTGTCTGGACAGATCTTACTAACTACCGGTGAAAATGGAAGGCAATAGGAAAGCAATTAGCAACCTAGCCCTTGTATATGTTACCGCTTCCCAGCACAAAAGTTCGGCTTAGAGTTTCACAGACTGGCAAAAAACCGACATCGAAACCTCCTGAAACTAATCTTCAGCTGCCGCAGCAATATTGAGGAAGAAGTACTTGTGCACCGACTTGATCTGATCGACTACAGCTCATCCAAGCTTTATTTCTTTTGTTCGTATTTGAACCTTTTTGTTAGAGCTTCACTAAACAATGGTTTCTATGAGGCTAGCTATGTGGCTTTGGTATGATTGTTCGTAGCATACGGCTTTCTTTCTCCAAGTTGTACAAGGTGCAGAGAACTAGGCTTGCTACTGAAACAAAAATGGACTCCTTTCTTTGTTTCTTTTTTCGCCTTTTTCTGTTTGTTAGCTTCACTAGTTTTTGTTCCTTAACAGAAAGGCTTTGCTTCAGAATCATCTATGGTGAAAATGTAGGGAAAGAATACGGAATAAAGTACCAGGATTGTTTGAGGGATTAACCATTCTATATGCATGCTCGAGTGTGATGATACTCTAGTTTAAGCCTGCTGCTTCGGACAGGAATTCCTGGCGACAGTTGTGGTTCATGTTGCTGTCCTTAGTGCTTCCGTTTTGGAGTTTGTTGATGGAGGCCCGTTTATAAGAGTATATTTATTTGGACAAATTCAATACGCACCACACTCATACCGCCACATGAACACACGCATGAATGTCCTCTACATACATGTAACTCAATATTATCGAGAGCATCAAACAATCCCCCGAGGTTACTTATGTGCAACATGTGTGTTCTCCTAAAATTGGTGGGCAATAGTACAAAACCACACCACCTACCCAAGAAGCCAAATGATCATAGGTTAGCTTTCTACAAGTACGTAATTGTCTGAACTCCACTTCAAGTTACTCACTCGGCACTCGGTTCCAAAATGGCGCCAAAATTTCATTAAAAAAATCAACATTTACAACCTTTTGACTAATAATTATACTAATATTATATGTGTTTAGTGTTATACATGTTAATTATATTATTATATTTATATTTAAAAATAATTTTCATACGATATTAATAATATATAATGAAAGGAATTAGTGGTCAAAGTATAAGTTGGAGACCATGTAAAAATCATTTACAACTTATATTTTGAGATGTTGAGATGGAGGGCTTTTTTTTCTCTCAAATTTGAAATATGTTGTGTTTCGATAACAATAAATATCGTTTTGGATACTAGCCATACCAGAGGAGAGGCCTGCCGAACCTGGAGCATAGTCCCCAACTTATTTTATTTCTTGATTTGTACTTAATGCTTATTACCTAGTAGGTTGATGTATCACCACAATAGCATACCTTGATACTGGTAGTGCCTATGACTATTATTGAGTTGTACTGTGGTTAATGTCCTAGTTGTTCTATACATATAGTTTTACTAATAATTTTTTTAATTTCGGTGTCCTTGCTTAACTGTGACTAATTGGATTTATTGATTGGAAGATACGTAGTCAGTTTGTTTTGGCCTAAGTAACCAGGACAATATATGTTGTAACAAGACTTAACCTGCCCCCGAAGATGGGTAATATGCTCTCATACAATGTTCCCGATTTGTTTCTATAAAATTGTAAATAATATATAGAAGATCACTCTACACATTATACTTTTTTCTTCTAACGAGAAAATAGTAGGAGAGGCTCATATTGCGCTATATATACACATTTATTTGATTGCTATAAATATGATCATGTGCTGTATAATAGTATGATTAAGCTCTACATAGAAATAGATATATGTAGGTATTTTGATCCTTTCAAGATTTTGTTCATTTCATCAGATATCAACTAGCAATTTCTATTGCAATGTAGGAGTATATGTAAAGCATGCTAAAACTATAAATTTAAAGAAATACTTTTCTAGACAAAAAATATATACATATTATTATCATGCTTCATGTCTAAGTATTTAAAACTATATTGTCACTTCATTTTTTTTAAAGTGTAATCATAGTTTTGTAAGTTCGACTAGTTATTTGTACAAAATTACATATAGATATACATGAGCTCCATAAGATCTTCCCATTTGATCTCCACAAATCCTGAACGTAATTTTAGACCTAGCTAAGAAATATAAAAATCAAGCAATTAATAAATAGGTGCACTAATTCCTGTTTCTTCCAATGACTAGATAGTAATATACACATTATCCACAATAACTTTTGCACTTCATAATGCAATTTGGACATTGTAACATTCCAAATTAGGTTTTTTCGATAGTGGAATTCAATCCAACCCCAGCCCTCTACGGGCTGGGTGTGGATCCCCTAGAGTTTGGTTATCTAACTCCACCATTTGTATTTGACACAATCTCATCCATTGCTTCTTGTATATGTAGGCATCCATGTAATACCACACATTTTCGGTAAATAGTTAAGGAGGCGTGAAAATTTAACTTTAAAATCATTGCAGACGATCAAACACTGAACACTGTAGATAGATAGAGCTCATTGAGTAGTGCAAAATAGACTAAAGTTTGTGCTCATCGGAGTCCGTATGAAGTTTTGTTGATTGAATCAACGTAAACCGTTAGATTTCCATTAGGTTTCCCTATTTATCAAAAAAAAAAAACAAGAAGAGACAGATACCTGCCAGTCGCCTCTTCACGCACGCCTAGGCCGTAGCCGCATCGTCTACACGCCACTGCCGCCGCGTCGCGCCGCCATCGGCATCGGCTGGTCGTCTTTGCCACCACCTCATTGCGGCTCCTGTTTGCATCTCTGCCTCATCTCTTGCTGCTGCTGCTGCTCACGGTGGGTTCAAGGTTGCTCCTGCTGGTGGTTTGCTGTTGCTGCTGCTGATACCAGAGAGCAAGGAAAAGGAGAAGCAGTCGGGGGAGAAGAGGAGAAGCAGAAGGAACAGAAGGCAGAGAAGGAAGAGGAGAAGAAGAAAAGGGGAAATTGGGGGATTTCGGAAATTCTACACTTAAATTTGAGTTCTCTTCTTCAAGGGTACTCTCTCTATAATCCTTAGACGCATAATTTTACTATAGAAATCATTTAGATCGCTGGTTGTACAAATTTTCAATTTCTCGATAATGAGCTGAAACCGTATTTTAAAATCTGGGATTAAATCATTGGGATTCAGGTTATACTGTCTAAATAAAAGTGTAGTTAAACGCTAAAATCAGTGCTGCTGACTGGGTCGGGAGTGCAGAAGTTCGTTTTACTGTAAATGAGCTTATTAGAGGGATAATCTGTTTTTTTCTCTCAAAAGAAAAGTTGTAGGTAATTTTCTTTAGATATCCAAAGTGCTATCATTTGTCACTTTTTGTTAGCCAGTTGGCGAGTTATGTATAAAAAACAGTGAATGGACGGATATGGGTAGTTAAATACGGGCTGATGGAAAAAAATAGAAATTATGTGTCTTATTGTTTGTAAATGTTATAAGTATTATAGAAGTTTTTTATATAGATTTGCTCCACACATGTAGAGGGTTCTAACGTGAGAGGTGTTGAGTTATCGAAGGAGTTAAGGCAACTGCATGAAGAACTTGTGTGATGTGATATGTTGACTATGTAATTTACTTTTGTTGTATTAATATTATCCATATCATTTGATAACTTCTCCATTTATGATCATGCTATATAATCCATGTTCCATTATATTAAATGAATCTCTATTTGGTTTCATTAGTGTTCATTTGGTTCTTCATTCATAATTTTAGTAAGTGCTGGTTTCGTTTACTTAGCTTACAGGTAACGCTAAAGGATGTCCATGTATATCCGGGAGAACTATTATTTATTGACTTGTTTTCCTAAACAAAGTTTCTTCTTGCAATTCTAATATACTTGTCCTTCATCTAAAAATTTTATTGCACATCATTGATGATGCTATAGCTTAGTTTTATATTTCTGCTTAATATCGATAGTGATTTGAACTTGTAAATATATTTTAATTTATGTGGTTATGTGTGGTTTTTATGAAGTTCGTGATCGATTGGAGCGTATGGATGATAGCGTTGTTATTTTATTTTATATTTTTCTATCGTAGATATCTCTATTTTGCTAAAATTTCTAATAAGTTTAGAAATAAGTGTTTTATTTATTTTTTACTGTAGCTATAGATATCTGGGGCGTTACAATCCCATCAGCTCCTTTCTTATCCTCACTAGTCTCTGCACTTACAATTGCTGTCTAACCCAAACTGTGAGTGTGCAGAACGAACTGCGAGAGGCGGCACGCCACACATATGGATTGACGGATGAACTAGGGTGGGCAACATGCATGCCAAACGGTGGTGGCCATATTCTTGTCTTGTTGATCTTGGTGTAGACATGGAATCTCAACAAAACAAGCTTACAAGCGCTTGATAGAGCTGTTGCCAAAGCAACTAAAAACCTTGTGACGGCGATTGTAACTTACACGATGATTTCCATCGATGAACCAGTGTAGATATATATAGGCACAACTCCACCAAGTCCACTCGACCGGTTTATAGCGGTACGACCGGGAGAAGATTAAGTATGAACAGGCAGACACCTTGATTTACAGTGACCGTGAACTAATTTTTCCAGATTAAGTATGCTGGCAATGCCTACATAAAAGATACTAATTAACAGCACATTAAAGGAAAAACATAACGCATGGCAGCATGTCCTTCCTTGTCAGTCAGAGAGATTAATTAGATTAGTACAATGCCAGAGGAGACAATAAGGAAATAACTTTTCATAAGGGAGAGATTTAGCCAAAATAAATATTTTGATGGCATACTTTAATGGAAATCAAATCTTTCCACCCATGGAGATCCTCAGATTGTATGTATATATAAGCAGCAGAGCAGCGAGAGGTTTGTAGAGTGTGTGACGGCTACAAATCTTCTCGTTCTATTCTTCTCTCGCTGAATTCTTGCTGCAATGGCGGCCCTCGTGTCGCTCATGGTGATCGCGTCTTCGCCTCTCGTGGCGCTGCTGCTGAGGGCGGTCTGGGTGACCCTGTCCTGCTACTGGCTGACGCCAATGAGGATCCGCCGCGCCATGGCGAAGCAGGGCGTGCGCGGCCCGCCGCCGCGCCCTCTCGTCGGTAACCTCCGGGAAGTGTCGGCGCTCGTGGCGAGGGCCACCGCCGACGACATGCCGTCCCTCAGCCACGACATCATCGGCCGCCTCATGCCCCACTACGTGCTCTGGTCCGGGACTTACGGTGAGCGATCGAGCAATTTCCTCCCCGCTCCGGCGCCCACGCCACGCCTCTGCATTGCTCGCCGTCGGCGATCGTTCGTTTATTGACGTTTGATTTCCAGGCAAGCTCTTCGTGTACCTCTATGGAAGTGAGCCGAGGCTGTGCCTGACTGACACCGCCCTGATCATGGAGTTCTTGTCGCCCAAGTACGCCCACGCCACCGGCAAGTCATGGCTGCAGAGGCAGGGGACGAAGCACTTCATCGGCGGCGGGCTGCTCATGGCTAACGGCGCTAGATGGTCGCACCAGCGCCACGTCGTCGCACCGGCGTTCATGGCCGACAGGCTCAAGGCACGTGTCGATCAACTTCGCCTATTAATCCTCTCGCCGCCATTGGCATCCTTTTCTTCTACCTCGTCTCGTCTCTGACGCGACGTACCCGTGCAGGGGAGAGTCGGGCACATGGTCGGGTGCACGAAGCAGACGATCCGGGAGCTCTGCGACGAGGCGGCGCGCGGCGGCCGGCGAGAGGTGGAGATCGGCGCCCACATGACCCGCCTCACCGGCGACATCATCTCCCGCACCGAGTTCAACACCAGCTACGAGACGGGCAAGCGCATCTTCCACCTCCTCGAGCACCTGCAGCGCCTCACATCCCGCTCCAGCGGCCACCTCTGGATCCCCGGTAGCCAGTGAGTCCCCTCGCCGCCGCCGCCACCCACACAGTCACACACGCACAGCTCACTCATGACGATCACCTGGGTGTCCTTGTCGCTACCGCTGTTGGCATTGCACATAGCTAGCGGCGCCGTGATTAGCACCTAAGTAATCCGGTTTTTAATCAACATTAAGCCAGTGTTCGAGGCCATGATCTTAGTTAATTACACGGTCGTGCGGCCTATCACTGTCTGATTAGTTTTGGACACTGGCACTGACTCCAAACTCCCAAATTGGATGCGACAATTTGTCATCATCATCAGATGCCTTGACACAATTCCGCAACATCCATTTGCCGTACGCAGTCTCACACATATGATGATTAAATAGAAGTTAATCAAACAAAATTTGTAGTTGCTTAATTACAGCTGCAATGCGAGGTTGCAGACAACTGTAGTCGGTTGACGATGGTGTTGTCGGATGCAGGTATTTCCCGAGCAAGTACAGGAGGGAGATCAGGCGGCTCAACGGAGAGCTGGAGGCTGTGCTGATGGAGTCGATACGCCGGAGCAGGGAGATCGCCGACGAAGGGAGGACGACGGCGACGTACGGAAGGGGGCTGCTGGCTATGCTGCTGTCGGAGATGGAGAAGAATAAGGAGGAGGAGGAGAAGGGCGGCGGCGGGGAGTTCAGCTACGACGCGCATCTGGTGATCGACGAGTGCAAGACGTTCTTCTTCGCCGGCCACGAGACGTCTGCTCTGCTGCTCACGTGGACGATCATGCTCCTCGCCACGAACCCGTCGTGGCAGGAGAAAGCACGCGCCGAGGTTTCCCAGGTCTGCGGCGACGAGCCGCCGTCCGCCGACCACCTCTCCAAGCTCACCGTGGTACTCAACGACGCCGACGACGACTCAATTCCCGCATTGGCCATTGATCGATCGATCAACATGAGCTAATTTTCAGATTCTTTTTTGGTGCTCAGCTGCAGATGATTATCAAGGAGTCGCTGCGGCTGTACCCGCCGGCGACGCTGCTGCCGCGGATGGCGTTCGAGGACATCCAGCTCGGCGACCTCCGGCTCCCGCGCGGCCTGTCGGTGTGGATCCCGGTTCTGGCCATCCACCACGACGAGTCCATCTGGGGCGCCGACGCGCACGAGTTCCGCCCGGAGCGGTTCGCGCCTGGGGCGCGCCGCTCGTCGGCCGTCGGCACAGGGAGGTTCCTGCCGTTCGCAGCCGGCCCGCGCAACTGCGTCGGCCAGGCGTACGCGCTCGTCGAGGCCAAGGTCGTCCTCGCCATGCTCCTCTCCAGCTTCCGCTTCGCCATCTCCGACAACTACCGCCACGCGCCGGAGAACGTGCTCACCCTCCGCCCCAAGCACGGCGTCCCAGTCCACCTCCGGCCGCTGCGGCCGTAGCCGGCCGATTCTTTTTTTTTTTGTTCGTTTTGGCGCCATAGCTAGTGGAAGAGGCGCGTGCTCGATCTGGCTGACAGTGGGGCCGACCTGTCAGTGGCCCGGCTGATAATATGCCGCTACAGCTGCTAGCTGCGTGTAGAGGCATGTAACAATGCGTGCAAAATTAATGACATGATTAATATTAACAGAGAGGGATTACGTAGCATCCACGTGCACCTCAATTTTTTTGTCTCTTTGACATGAATTTAAATATGATTAATGAATGAATTAAGCAATGCCAAATCACACAGGTTCAATTACCAACAATATGCTGTTTCGTCTGAAAATAATACCATCAATATGCTGCGCATCAGATATTTTAAAAAATTATTGTGCAGTACTGCCAGGTGATAAGAGAAATGGATGTATGGCCAGATACAGACTCAAGCAGATATATCAATGCTCTTTAAAAAAAATAGTAGTGATGATTGTCTCATCACTTCAACATCAACTATTTATTTTTTTAAGACAAAAAAGTATAGGGATTGAGGCCTCACATATCAACCACTCTCACTAATTCTTTAATTTTTTTTACAAAGAAAAAAGTATAGCGTGGAGGCAAAGAATTTACACGTCACTAATAAATATATGCAGTAATTAAGAGATACATATGCAGAATATAATAGTAATAATAGTTTAATAATATCTTTTTAATTAAAATTACGTTGCAAGAGCAATATGCTAGTCAAATTAGATAACTGGCAATCTCCAGCTTTGAGATGACAACATAAGCAGGATTTGCAGGAAGCAAACATACTGTTTGCATATGCAGTGAGAATTTTAGCCGAGAGTACACACAGCACACAGCAGGTGTGTCTGTCAGCTCTATTGTCAGTGTGCAGACTTAGGGTGCGTTCGGGTGTCTATCCTTTTAATATTTTTCTCGTTTTTTATATTTTTTAACTATTAAATGATAAATTTTTTAAAAAGAATTATTGGAAAGTTACTTTAAAATTTTATATCAATCTATTTTTTAATTTTTAATTAATACTTTATTAATTATATGATAATTAAAATTCTTTTTTTACGTGTCGATTGGATGCTACTTAACCCTTCCCCTCGAAACTCAGGCTTTTTTTCTTTTCCTATCTTACTTTGTCTTGCTGTTCTTGGAGTCGTGAGTAGCATGCATGGCGAGCGGCCAGTCTAGTGCGACCTGGTTTTAATAACTGTGGTTCATATTCAGTTCGTTGTGTTCTGCCAATTAGTTAAGAATTATGGATAATTGTGGAAGCTTCTAAACTGTATGATTATTTTTTTAATTTTAAGAAAACTTTTTATTTCAACCTATCAACTTTTTAATATTTACTTCATTTGTTTTTGCACTCGAATAATTTACATAAATTCGGTATAGGTCATCGTCTTACATCATCTGTTAAGAACAAATGTAATGTTATCCAAAGAAAAACGATCAAAATAACACATGCAAACAACAGAGTTATAAGCTAGTAGCTTCCATTTATCGCCGACTTCAAGCTGGATACAACTGTCACATTTTAACTCCATGTACTAAAACATTCTGAAATTGCAATATACGTATTACAAAGGTATTTTAGTTCCAATATGACAATACAATTTTGTTTGTTTTTAAACATATTCATGGCATCCTTTAGACAGTTTGATTATATTATTTATATTAGGAGGTGCATCAAATAAAAAATAACCGGGGAATAACACATTTTAGGATATAATCTTATTGCCAATATTGTACTCATTGCATGGTTTTCTCAAAGAGGCACCACAAAATGTTACTTTACAGTGTGTTTGACATACCTTTAATTCATAAAACATCATGGCATTTTGAACCTTTAATTAAATCTCTTAACCAATCCCTGATACTTTTTAATCATAAATGTTAGATGTTTAAGATTATATTTGTTTAAAATTTTAAAACTTTAACCATCAATAACTGCTTAGCTAAAATAAGCTATGGCGAAGTTGCCTTGAAAACTACTATTAAAATATTATAAACTTATTTTAATTAAAACTAAGGTTTCCTATGCATTTGTGTGTGGCCAGTTGAATTGGATTTGTTATACAACTCTTAGCTCATGTTTTTCACATATGCAATTATATTTTATATAGTAGATAATAAAAGTATGATTGGATTTAATATACAACTAATTTTTCTATTTTGATATGCACACTAGCACACATTCTCACATTTGTAACAAGTCATCCGTAATGAGCCAAAGAGAGCCGTTATAGATAACCGTAGCAATAACGAATAGACTTGGTGACTGTTAGAAATAAAGATATAACTCACAAAAATATATATGCATAAGGCCACTACATATGTAACAGTCACCAGCCTCGTCCTCTCATCGCCAGCCTCGTCCTCTCATCCCCTCGCCACCACCTCCTGCTCCTCCCCAAGTGCCCTCAAATATGCTGAGTGCTATCGTCACTGTGGCTAAATCTGCCATGTCCCATCATCGCAGAGGTTAGATCCACCGCACCATGTCATCATGGAGGCTAGATCTGCTGCATGGCCATGCCCTAATGTTGCAAAGGCCACGTCATCGTTGATATAGGTAGAGGAGGCGGTTAGTAGCAATATTGAGGGAGGGAGGAGACAACGTTAGAGGCAACGCTGAGGAGGGAGCAGAAGCTTCAGCGCTGACGCTAGGGAGAGAATGACGTTGGGATGGGAGTAATGGGAAACGTTGTGGCAACCCTTGAAGGGAGGGGTGGCAACCCTTGAAGGGAGGGGAAGTGTCAGCGATAGTGCTGGGGAGGGAATGGTGTGGGGGAGAGAGGGGAAACGTTGGTTGTGGCCATGCAATAACGAATAGACTTTGTGAGTTATATCTTGACCACCTCCTCTACCTATATCAACGATGACGCGGCCTTTGCAACATTAGGGCATGGCCATGCAATAGATCTAGCCTCCATGATGACATGGTGCGGTGGATCTAACCTCTGTGATGATGGGACATGGCATATTTAGCCTCGGTGACGATAGCACTCAGCATATTTGAGGGCACTTAGGGAGTAGCAGGAGGTGGTGGCGAGGGGATGAGAGGACGAGGCTGGTGATGAGAACAATAGCTTTAGAACCTGACGGCGGTAGCCTTGTCCTTTGTCTTGTTGGTGACCGTTGAGCCATAGGGTGTGGACGCTATACCAATGCAGTGGCTAGCAGACGTGGACCTAGGCAACACCAACACTGATGACCTCAAGCTAGAGGGCGTCCTCTCTCCTTGTCACTAGGACGCCGAGGTGAGGGAACAGAAATCCCATGCTGCTGCTTTGCCAGGAGCATGACAATAGCTACAGCAACACTAGCTTCATGGAGTGTTGATTATCTTTTTTATTTTTTCCTTAAATTATAGATAATAGTTGTAAGCCGTTACATATAAGTTGTCTATGCTAATAATAATTATACTTTGTATACAACTATTGTTAGCAATCTACACCGTTATAATTTTGCCCAAACATAATCTAACAGCTTAGATTTATGTTCTCTTCAATTAATGTGTAATTTCTATACCTCCAGATCGACAGGTGTCTGAGCTATCTTTATAACATAATAGATTAATAGTTAAAGTTTGAATTGTTTACTAAATATTAAATATTTTGCAGGGGTTTGCATGGTATCAGGAGTTAGCAGGAGTTAGAGATCCTGAGATGGATTGAGACCAATCAAACTAAATAACACATGTTTAAAAGAAAAAATAATTTGGTCCACTTCAACTTCAGATTACATGTCCAGTATTCGAGCATGCAAATCATCGGCTCAAGCCTTTGCATGAACTAGATCTTGACTGGTAACCGAAACTCAACCTGATCAGTACCCAACGACCTTACCAGAGCCACAAAAGCTTGAGTACTGATGTGGTCCTTCCATTCCTTGAATATATATTGCATTTCAGCAGCCACTTGGATGATTCTAAGGTCGTCCATGGCAGCAGCTACAGAACGCCTAAACACAAACCCCAAAAGACATGCAAATTTTGTCCATCTTCCTAGCTTATCTAGGTCACATGACGCATGCACGGCGGCCGTACATCCATCCACGTATATATGCCCCTGAACTCTTCATCTGAATATATTTCTGATCAGAAATATAATGCAGAACCAGCTAATCGAGCACTTAAAGAAAGAACGGATCGGTGGATGGACATTAGGCAGTGCGTGCGCCATTTAATTAACATATCGGCAGGGTGTCGATGGCATCAAAGCCCCAAGCACTCAGCCGAGAAGAACCTTATCTCGCTCTCGCCGGTTAATTAACTAACTACAGGTTAATTAACTAACCCGGGCTTCACTCGCTCATCACTCGATCATTAGCTCGAGCTAGCTAGCTGTGGAGCATTACATACATTGGACCGCTTGGCGGCCGGTCTTGCATTGGCTTTGTGCAAAGTGGAAGATCTTTATCTAATTAATTAGTAATTTAGTCACCCGTCTTTAGTTTGGAGTGGCATACAAACCCTACTGATGTTGTAGGTATCAGTCAGTTTACCCAAAAGTTTGCTAAAAGAAAGGCAGAACAATTCATTTATGCATTATGCATCTTGATCCGTTGTTAAAGATATTATCAATCTGTAGGATCGATTCACTTCTTAGGGGTTGAATAATTAGGAAGACAAAATTAAAGTTTAAAAATTTTCCTTAATCACAAAAATAAAAAAAATTGTGTTTTTCAAATTTAGATAGAAAATCGTTTCTAAATAAAATCCATAATTTCAATTGACCTAAAAATTTTATAGAATATAAAATTTTTAAATAAATCTAACTAAAATTACCTCAATCGGATATTAAGATATTAACGAAAAGAAATTAAGATTGGATAATAATTAACCATTTTTCAGTAGAAAATAAATTTTATATCAAATAAATCAAACTAAAACCCATATAAAATAATTTAATCTAAAATTAAACGCTATGTATATAAAAAAAGAGATTAATTCCCACACGAATCTTCAACAAACTTTACCTTTATTTCAAAAATTAAAGTTACACTTACACAAATAAAAAAACTCTCTGTATAAATCTAACATCTTACCCTCTATTTATAAAAAAAATAAATAAAAATAAATATCTATTAGATTTCGTAACTACTAATCTCTTTATTTTTAACCGTCTGATCTAATAGACGCTCTAGATTACGCTATGTAATCAGTTATACAAAATTCTATATAGTCTGACTTATAAAAAAATCTAACTCGGTTACTATTTCAACACTTTCACGCTAATCAGAACAAAACAAGTCACATCACCTCCATTTCTCCTATGGCCGCATGTTCATGCTTCCGCGCGCGACACGTTGTCCCTATAGGCTCTAACTGTCAGTCGCCGAGTTTTTACCATGCTTGCGCTCGTACTCACTGATAGTCTTAACCCTCCTATTAGTCGCAACATCTCTTCGTGTCTATGCCCACATATATTGATAAGTCTGGCCCGTTTGTCAACTACACCGCTGCCACCTCGCACGTGCCTAGGCCCACTGACATGTCGGTCCCACCTATTAGACTCTGTGTTGCTGCCACGCACGCTCGCTCTAGCTGATAATTCGGTCCCACTTATCAATCTCACTGCTTTTGCTAGCCAGTCACCGCGTCATGACTTGCTTGACATTTCATTCGACCAGTTTATTACTGTGTGTATCTGGCCATCAAAAAATTAACTAGTTACTGTTTCAAATTCATAAAATTGTTTTCTCAATTTTTGTCTCAAATTTCTTGGGGATTAAGAATATAATAGGTATAAATCCCGGCATCTCTAACCGTGTGCATCTTTGTTTGTGCAGATACCGGAAGTTATACTTTCGTTATTGTAAAGAGAATACAACGTATGTGTTGTTAGTTGTTAAAAGTGAGATATACTTAATTAATTTCATGGTTAATATCATACCACATGCATTCCATTCCATTCATGGTCAATGCTAAAGGAGAATGTCTGACCAGGGAGGATCAAAAGGGACAGGTACTGCATGCATGCGTTCAATAATAAATCTGAAACAAATAGAGGCCAGGACTGGATCTATGTATGGAGTGGCATACAAAAATGAGCATTCCTGTGTGTATGTCTGCCTGAATCTGCAGCTAAACTACAGGCGTCGCCGCTAACCAAGTGTAGTTAATAATTAACTTAATCGCTAGATATATTCAGTGTGTGTGCTTGCAAACTGCTAAAGCTTTGCCTGATGCGATCGACAGAGACGGAAAACGCCGCTCGTGTCACACACTGGACAAGCTGTGATTTGGCGCCAAGTGCTCAAGTTGCACGCATATCTTGTTTAAATTAGCTCGATAATCTCTCTCTCACTACGGCACAAAGTGCTTCTAGGCTTTATGTCAAACTTTGTGTAATGCAGAATGATTAGCACTTTTGCTTGTAGGTATCAAGCTTTAGTTAATTAATGTGTGGGTACAGTTCGGTGGTGGATAGTTAGTTTCAGGAAGGATGCGGCAAACTGCAGGACTGATTGGCCCACTTAATATTGCCTTAATTATACTATGCTATGACATTGTTTGACTTGCCTTAATTTTGTTTTCTTTCAGAAGCAGAGAAGCTACTAGCTTTGGGCTAGCTAATTTCTAACAAGAAGCCCAGAGGGAAGATACTTTCTAATGCAAGCTGGAGAAAATATTTTGGGCTTGTTTGGCTTAGATAAATGAAGTGTCTTAGTGGAAGAGATTATGATATACCACAAAAGCTAATCGAAATCTAGCTATTGGTTCTCCTTATTAAGTATATGTAATGGGCTTCTGTTTCTTCAGAAACTAGGTGGAGAAGCCAACCGTCTAGGGTGAAGCAGCTGGTTTTATAATTATTTAAGGGTAAAATTTCTGCATTAAAAATTAAATTTAGAGTCTATCTTAATGGGACGATTATAAATTTGTTTCTTAGATGTGTGATTCAACTGTAAGAACTGATAAGATTCTACTCGATTGATGACTGGTGTTTCGTTCTGCCTCTTTTTTCCGAAGTCCTTTGTATTGATTGATCGATCCCTTTTTATTCATTATCTTATTTTAACTTTCAGCAAAGTTATTGTGGTTTAACTGTAAGCAGGTGCCTGCTGGAATTTCCAAATCATGCTTTGGTCATCAATTTTCAAGAACAAATGAATCTTAGCTTTGTTTGTTTGTTTTTCAGAAATAACTTGGTTTATTTTGGACATCAAGCTATATATGCTATATTAATGAGCGTTTCATGTCGTGAAGCATTTCCAGTAAACCAAAATCCTGCTTCACTAAGGCTAAAAGTGCGAGAAATTAAAGTGCAAATGAAGTCAGAAGCAGCAAAATTCAGAATTCAGGCCACAAAATTCAGAGTCACCATTATCAAACGAAATAGCTAACTTAACACCGAAAAAAAAACCCATTGTAGGTATGACTCTAGCCAAATAGGACAAGAGAATTTAGCTCTAAATAAGTAGAACATTGTCTTCGTTTTTTTTCCTGAAAACATTGATCAGAACAGTCTATGGCCCCATGTATAATATATATTATATAATCTTCTTATCTTGCTAGCTACGGGCAGCATCAAATCTAGCAGCTGAGATTGTCTTGTCTGATGAATCTTAGAGCACCACACGGTCGTGCATGCCAATCTAGCTATATACTAGCTAGGATGAGAAAATAATATGTGGGGGAGCAACTGAAACTCCACATTACCTTCTAATCAAACTGTGACTACTGATGCCTCCTGACTAGGTAGGCAAAAAGCCCACTCCTGAACTGTGTTCTGCAGTCTCTTATATCCAACGGCACCGTGCCACCATGGACTGCCTGCCGGCTGTGCATGATGCATGGATGTGCCTAGCTATCTTTCACAGAACTAACCTTCCCTGTCATGTTGTCCTTGCACAGAGAGAGAGGCCAGGTGATGGCAGTACTGTTCAGTTCATTTCAATATGTCATGTTGTCCTTGCACAGGATAGCTTGTCGTCTACAGAGAGGGTGGGACTGTTGGGCACACTCTCAAAAGCTTTTTCTAACATTGAGTGTTAATTGGTGCTCATCACCTTATCCTTGTATTAGGTCATGAATATGAGTATACTACTACAAGAAAGCTTGTTAGATGGGGCTTGGGACAGATTTCCCTTCAGCCCATGAGGAAGACAACCAGTTCTTTAGAGATTCTCCAAAATGTGGGTATCTGAGGTCCATAAGAAAAGTGATGCCGCCAAATGGCAAAAGGAGGTAAAAGGATTCAAAAAGAGATAAGCCACACTTTGTACACCACTTCTCTAGCACGGTTTGTGCTATTCTCTCCATTCACAAATATATGCCATTTGATTTTTCTTTTCATCTTCAGGTATGACATTGACCATAATTTTTTATTAGAATAAGTTTGTGGGATTATGAAAGTATTTTTCAAGACAAATCTAGATGTAACATTTTTATGCTTTTAAACTAATTTTATAGAAAGTAAATTTTAGAAAACTACAGTCAAAACATTCAGGTTGCTGTAACTTGAGCTAGTTATCATAGAGTTGCAACTTTCTTTGTCTAAGTTTAAGCCCACTTATCATACACATATATAATACTGAAGTTGTTATAACTTGGGCTCATATATTATACACATATAGAGAAAAAAGTTGTAGCTTTATGATAAAATCATTCATTAATGTTATAGTTTTCTGAAATACATGGTTAAAGTTGTAACAAGGTGATAGTTTTAACAAAATAAATATGATTTTATAAAATTTGCTCTTTTAAAAATTTATTGATGGTAAAAGTTTGACAAAATAAAGTCAAACAAAATAAATTTATGATTGGAGGAAGTATTATGTGATGAGAACATCTTCCTTGACACATATTCAAACTCCTTAACCAATGATATCAGAACCAATTATTCATGTGCCCGCACATTAACTTAACCATTTGTTACTAACATTGCAAACAAATATATTTTAAATGTCCATACGTATGATGATTTAATTGTTATTATGAAGGAGAAGACCACGATGAAAAGCATTAAAGCCAAGTGTAGAGGCAGAGCCATCAAGTGCAAATCAATTTTTTTAGGCTTAGCCCTCCGGACAGCGTTAATTTCAAACAGATATATAGCCGCTAATCCAAAAGGTTTCACAGAGATTATGAGTATTTGTTAGCTTATGGAATCTAATTTGATACGGTTTTGGTCGCACCTACAAATTTATCCAAAGCTGCTCAAAATAGTCAAAACAAGCTGCTCGTAATCATCAAAATAACCCACATACTTCTTATAATTCAATCCTTAGGTTTTTATAACAGAGTTATGTTCGGCCGGTTTTTCTTACTCTCAATCTATTCAGTCTTATACCTATAAATAACTAGGGGTGCAAATGATATCATTTTTTCACTATTTTTTTATGAAAATAGTATTGGTATGGTCAAAAAAATTTCATATTTATGAATTTAACTGTGACTTCAATATGACATAGACAGAAATTAAAAAAAAACTAAAATTTGCACCTAGAAATAATATAATTTTTTATTATTTTTACGAAAACGGTATCGATACAGTCAAAAAATTTCCGTACCATCTCATCCCTATTAGAGTTTGGGTTTTACTTGTACTTTGTAGTTTAGCCATTAGATTAGTTTGTACAGCTCTAACTTTGTGTGCTAATGATTTATTTGTAATTTATTGTATTCTCATTGTTGTTATCAATTTTTTAAATTCTTTATAGGAGCATAACATTTATTGTTAGATCTATTATTACATGAAAGCATAAGTTGATAACAACTAGAGGTCGCAAGGTGATGATTGGCAACACATTGAAAATTATTTGTACCATACCTAAGAAACGAAGGGACATTGCTTGTGAGAGTTTAAGATACTTTGTTCAGTTTTCTGCAACAAAAACAGTTAGTTAAACAACAGCTTTTCTCCAACAATAGAAGAAATGGAAATAGTCCTTTCATGCCAATGCTACTGAATGATCAAATGCAACCGGCCAGTTTACGATGTGAGTAGTTTCTTCTGGTGGAAATTCAGAAGAATGCATGCAGCTAACCGATTATTTACTCACGACTGTCAGTGCATACCACCATGACGAGTTAAACACTTTCGCCGTGTACGTAATTTACTTGATCGAATATCTATCGATTGTTCTTTGTTAACTTTAATAAAAATGCGTTTACTTCTAATCAAACTAGCTATGGGCAAATACTCGGATATCACTTGTAGCTGATACAAGGGGTGGGAAAAAAAAGACCGAATCAAACTAACCGGGAATAAGACTGAAAAGACTGAGACAACTGGGCTCGGTTAACCCAATAGCAGCCCATCAGCCCATCTACAGGAAAACCCTAGCTTCATCTCTATTCTCCTTTTCCCCCACCCAGCCGTCACTCTCGCACGGTCGTACCCGACCTGGCCACCGCGCCATCCCGTGTCACGCCGCCACCACAGCCCCGCCGCGCCATCCCCACGCGTCGTCCTGCTATCTCGCTGCTCACCGAGCCGGCGAGCCCGACGCCCATGCCGCCGACTGCTGCATCTCGCTAAGGCCAACGCTGCAGCCGTCGACCCTGACATCTCGCTGACCCCGACACCCGCGCCACCGACCGCCGCATCTCGCCGAGCCTGACGCGGCGACGCCGGCGCCGGCACCCAATCACAACTACACCACCGCCCGTCGCAGATGCCTCTCCTCCACTCCCGCTGTAGCCGCCTCTTTCAATCCTCCACATCTGGATTTTTTTTCTCTGTTGTGATTTCTTTTTTATCTTTCTGAATTTTTTTTGAGTTCTTTCTTCATCTCCTCCCCCTGAGACTACCGTCTAGTTCGGTCGTGACCGAGATGGAAAAGAGCGAGACCGAATTGCCCGGTTTTTAGTATTTTGTAATGTAATTCGGTCTTCGGTTTTAGATAATCGAAATTTGTCGAAAGATCGAAGACTAAGACCGAATTGTTCGTTTGGACCGGACGCCCACCCCTAGCTGGTACCTAAGGCCAACTAGCTACCTGAAACAACAACGCTTGGTCTCTGATCTGTCTTCGCTTTCACCAACCCCAGACAATGTCTTGACATTGGCGTAGTACTACCTTGGTTACTTTCTGCTTTAAATTGTGATAAGATGATTCATGTGAAATTAATGCATCATTGCAACTTTGCTGCAGTGTACGAGTGGGTAGAACAACTGCAAAAGAAATTTGTGGTTCTGTAATGCTTAGGCAACTGAATGTTGGGTCTGTTTAAGGCTATCCTGCTGAAGCCTAACCAAACGATTTTCACGAAAAAAGAAGTGGGCTGGAGTGATAAAAAAATATATTCTAGGGATGGAGCAGTGTTTAGGTTGCCCTACAGCTACACTCTAAACTCAGTTGCAGCCCTGCCAAACAGATTTCGTCTGTCTTGATGGTTGGAATATTTGTTCTATATAATGGAATTCAATCCAGACTATACATGGAGACTGTATCCGGCCACATATTGTTATAAAAAGGTAGCATATCGTTATAAAACGTAGCATATTTCCCCTTTTTATTTCTGCGATCGAAAAAAATAAAAAAGGTAGAACTTGTGAAATGATATAGAACTATTGAACAAAGAGAAATTACTGTAATTGATCGATGGATATTGATAAAGTAGTTGCAATAATATTATGAAATTCACTCAGAAAAAGTACTTTTCTAACACAAATAATAATATTGGTGCGCATGATTGTCCTATATATGGATATTCTATTACTAGACCGATAGGGAGTTTGGCAAAACCGTCGGATTTAGTACCGGTCTACATGTGCATTAGTGCATGATTTATCACCATGAGCTAGATAGCTAGCTAGCTGCTCTTATTAATTTTAAGGGAGTACAAACGTGTATATGAAACTAGGGTTAACTTTATGTTAAAGATGATACCTGTTCTATATATAAGAGCAAGTCTAATAGGAGAGTCAACTTATAGCTATAAGCCAGAGCTATATCATCTAAAGACACTAGTAGGGCTAACTACTATAGTTTAAATTTTGTCTCATATTATAGCTATCTCTCTATAGTAACAATTGATATATGTAATAATCACTACTAAAAATATCATCATTGTTGGTTGGTTTCTCAACTGGGACTACTCATTTTAGCACTAACGATGAGGAATCAGCACTGATGTGCCTCTACAATTAAAAAAATGAGAAGCTATCTCGAAAAATTGGCTCGATGGGCTAATTCTTTGAGCTAGCCTCCCCCAGATCAGCATCCACATCCATGTCCTAATCAATTCTGTTCAATCCCCATTCAATAACATATCAAATTGCGATAGCCTCCTGAGATCAGAATCCACATCCATACCCCAATCAATCCCGTTTAATCCCCAATAAATCCTATTGAATACCCATTCAATAATAGATCAAGAGCAACATTATATTGATAGATCAATAGCCAACTTAATATACATCACAATATTACATTAACAAGGGCACATTCAACATTAATCAATCCCCGTTATAAAGAACAATATTACACATTCAAGAGATCAACACACCAACACCAGCACATATCAACAGATCAGACTCACCATAGTCATCCCAGCAAAGCCGCTATTGTCTACCTGACGTCTAGATCCGAAGTAGGAGGCTCCTAGCGCAGCAATTCTTTCTCTACCTCTCCTTCTTCCGCTCAATGCTGTCTTCTTCCCCCGACGCCTAATTAGCCTCCCTATCTAGTGCTCGATCTGGATGGTGTTGAGGGGACAACTTCAGGACCCTCCAAGGAGCTCCAAAGCCTACTCTCACGGTGAGCAGCTCCACTTCTTTGGAGAGCACGCCCCTCTTAGGACCAGGGGCCTCTGGGGGCAAACAAACGATGAGCGACTTTACTACTTTCAAGAGCGCGCCCCTTCTAAGGACCAGGAGCCTCTAGGGGCAAGCTAGCCATCAGGCCTCTAGGTAGCAAGGGCGAAGGCCCTTCGAGAGCCATGAGGCTAGAGACTCTCATCAATGCATGATAAAATTGGGAGCAATCAATGCTCCCACCTACCGGCCACCTAGCTCTCGGTTTCGACATGGCGGAGAGGCAGTTGACGCCCTGAGAATTTTGGGCCCATCCTTTGTATGCCCTATCCAGGATCTGTAGGATGTGTGATGCCCCAATTTTTCATCCTATCAAAAAGCTTATTTTAATTAAAAAGTTATTCTCAATAGCATTTGATTCTTTGACTTCTTTGAGTGTATCTAGGTTTATGTGCCAAAATCTTCAAATTCCATTATTTTTTGAAACACCAAACCCCGATTCAATCTCTTGAGATTAGACTTTGATCATCCTCTCCTAAAATCCTCCAACTTTTGAGGTTAAAATTTTTGATTTTGGGAATTTTGACCATACCAACAAATAGTTCTCTCTTGTCCGAAAAATCTAAATTTCACACTCGACTTCAACTGCCCGACAAAAATGTTCTTACCCCACTTAATATTTTTTTGGACCCTTGGTTCATTTTTCTTCCTCACTTGTATGCACAAGGGTAGAAACCAATGGTTGTTTTCTCATCGAATTTAATTATGAGCGGACAAAACTAGCAAGAGTTGGGATTTCCTCCAATCTATTTTATTTTCTCCTGCAAGAAAGCAAGTACACACATGTACTCAATTTCCATTCATCCTTGCCTAGTCAACTTTTGTTTTTCCAATATTTTATCATTTTTCTCTCCCTCCAAGACAATTGCAAGGCAACCAGAGCCTCATGCATCAACAATTCACTAACACACCCACGCGCAAACATAGCAATATCCTAACAGCTTCCTCCATCCCCTTCCCTTTGCATACATGCAAGGCAGCAGTAGGGCAGATAGTGGAAGAGGTAGGAGAAGTTCACAAGCAAGCTTCTGTACGCATCCTCCATCCCACATTTTACACTCACGTAAGACACCGACAGAAGAACGTGCATGCATGTTTTGTTCCCTGACTACGTGAACCGACCACCTCCATCGCCTCCACCCCGAGCCTAGCTGCGCACCCTGTTACACTCCCCTCCATCCCGAGCCTAGCCGTGTATCCTACCGCATTGGCCGTCACGGATGCGCTCGCACCGGCCACAACCCCAACGCCGCATGAACGCAATTTCTCCCTCTTGCCATAGTTGCCCTCTAGCTGCCTAGCACGGTCACCCAAATCTGCTCCTAGCCACACCACTGGCCTTGAGTCGCACCCTTGTCATGGTTGAGGCCGCCGCCCTCGCCTACATGTCGTCCCATGACTGCGTAGATGTTGTCTTCCCTGCGCCGCGCCTCTTCTTGCATCGACATCACCCTCCTTGTCTTCTCCCCACGCTTGCACCACCACGTGCCATGACCGTGTCGCCGCCTTTTCCCTGCACCTATGCCATACTCTTCCCTTTTGCCTCACCACCTCCTCTCGCGCCTTCGCACTCTAGCACCTTCCTGCTCTGTCATCTCCTCCTCGTGCCTGTGGCACACCCTCCTCGCCTGTTGAGCTACCTCCTTGTTAACACCAAAATTTAGTAAGCTCACAAATAGATTTGGTTAAGGATCGGAGGGTCGGTCAGCTTATGGAAGATTATCTAGATGAGACAGAATCTAGTAAAGAATTGTGAAAACTACGGTAGAGTGATCTTGTATCTATAAGATATCTATTATAATTAGGCTAGAGTAGTTAATTTTGTTATCTTTTTAGAGATAGTTTTAGGAAATAATATCCGGAAGTTGTTTGTAACCATCTCGGACTTATGTAATCCTGGGGTATAAATACAAACTTCCTACAGCCTTATAAATCATCTCCACATATCAATATAATTTTGGCGTATCGTCACTCTAGTTCATCTAGATTTTTTCCAATGGATTTTGGCTCTCGACGCGGGGCTGTATTGTTTAGATCTGATTTTTGGTGAAGGGGTAAGTCCTATCATTATCCTAGTATATCCGCTCTGTCTAAGCCTGTATCGGTTGGGTCTGACCTCTTAATCTGATCGGATATATCACATCATATTCATGTGGGATATATCGGCTTATCGAGCTCCTTTTACCATCATCAGTCTCATGATCTATCGGTTAGGTCTGACCTTCTAGACCACTTATAGTAGATTGACTCTTAAGTCGGTAGCTCTTGACGCGATGTTTCATTGGAGTAGCTAGCTGATGAGTTACCTTTACCCTGAGATTCATGCTTAACGTATTGGCATATTAGCCAATATACATCTATTGTCATTGATCAATCTGCTAGCGATCGATCTGATTTTATTACATCCAGCCTTATACTATCTCAGTTAGCTTCCATTTATCAAGATTGTGTTAAATAGGGCTAGCATCGTGATCTAGCAAGTTTTGTTTCTCCCATCGGCTCAACTAATCGATGAATTTACTTGTTTATATCGTAGATAGCCAATGAGTTTACCTATTTCTTCTGTCAGCACGACCGATCTAGCTTCTATCATTGTAGTGGCATTAGCTTCAGCCTTATATTATCTCGATTTAGTCCAATTCTATTAAGGCTGGTTCTAACAGTACAATCATCGGTGGTTGTTAGGTCTCGTTTTTTCATAAGACTAGATTTTATTCAGAGCATCATTGGCTCTATAGCCAATGTGTCTGTGATATTATTTCTTGCTATCATCAGTTTTCTAACTGATATATAAGTGCTACAACCCCTATCAGCAACCAGCCGATAACAGCGGTCCGTATCAGCTTATTGGCCAATTGGCTCGTTGACCTAATTATTTATATCTCCTTATCAATTGAAGGGTCAAATTGGTTGGCACATCCACGAACCTCTAGTTTAGAACCTGCAATAGAGCTAAACAGATTTCTTAGACCTTCGCATGTTTAGGCGCATCACATTGGACCGCTATCGGAGAAACACGCCTCTCGACGTGCCTTTTACCTGGACTGATTTCTGTGCAAACACTCCTCCTGCGTATGCCTGCTTCGGGACTACCCTCTCCGGTCATCACTCGCATCGCCGCCTATGCTCAGGCATGCACAGTGGAGAGGCAGAGGGGAAGATCAACAGGAGGAAGAAGGAAAAAGAGAGAAAGAAGGAAAAGGAGAGAAGGAAATAAAAGGAATGAGAAGAATAAATAAAGGAAAAGAAAAAAAGAAAGAAAGAAAGAAAAAGAAGTGGGACCAATGTAGGCCCTACTCTTACTCCCTCTCTCTCCCAATCCACACTGAACTCGGTCCACCACAAACCACCTTCCCTCCTGGTCACGTTGAAAAACGTCTTGGGCGACCACGCCGACACCTGGGAGGTCTGTTTAGCTCCAGTGCAAGCCGGTCGACTTCTCTTCATGGCTCGAGGTACACGCACTGGGGTCCGTGAGGTCCGCTCGGCTCCGGCACGACGGTGCGGGTGTGGGCGTGCTAGTCAATTTGACCCCGCAATTGACAAGGAGGTGAGGCGAACAGGTCAGTTGAATGATAGGCCGATACGAGCTCAAGCTATCGGCTAGCCATCGGTAGGATCGAGGTGGTCATCGGCCCCGTCCAGATGGCTCCTACTATCGACTGGTCACCGATAAGGATCGGGATGTTATTCCATCAGCTAGGGAGCCGATGAAGGGGTGGATAGATGTCGACGAAGGACATGATGGCTCCGGGTGTGGTGAAAGCGAGATCATGATATATCGGTCGCAGAGCCGATGGAGGCACCGAAGGATATTAAAAGCAAAACATATAGGATCCCTCCTGGTAGTCGACGGAAGCTATAGCGGTCGTTCATCAGCTGAAAAGCCGATGAAGGCATATGTAAAGTGGCAAAGAATCGTATAAAAGACACACTGGCTGTAAAACCGATGCCGCTCCGGATATGGCAAGGGTGAAGCAAACCTATCGACTAGCTGAGCCAATGAGAGAACGTCTGTCTCAAGATAGGCGCACATTGGCTAGAAGGCCGACGCGCTTAGAGTGGCGCTCAAGGGGAGTCTCTGAAGACTGGTGCGTATCAGCCGAGGAGCCAATATGTTGGGCGTGTTGCTCAATGTATAGATAACTCATCGGCTAATACTCTGATGAAACACCATACAGAGATCTACAGGCTTGCTCAATCTACCATCGACAACCTTGTAGGTCGAATCTAACCGATACAGTATGAGACCGACGATGGCAAAGAGAGCTTGATAGGCCGATAGACCCTGCACGGACGTGATGCGATACATTCGATCGGCCTAAGAAGTTGAATCTAACCGATGCAGCCTTAGACAAAGCAAGACATATCGGGATAGTGGCGGGACTTACCCCTTCGTCGGAGATCAAAATTAACCGATGCAGCCCCGCGTCGAGAGCTAGACCCCGCCGGTAAAAACCTAGATAAATTAGGGTGGTGATGCGCTGAAATTGTATTGATCGAAGGATATGTTGATTATCTTTACAGGTTTCCAAGGGGTCTATATTTATACCCTGATATTACAGAGTCCGACGTGGTTACACCAACCATCGGACGTTATCTCCTAAAAATATAAAAAGAAAATATTTCTAGAGAAGTTAACTAAACTAACTAAACTTTCCTATATAAGATACGATTTACATAGATAAAATACCCTATCGTGAGTGCCACGGCTCCTGCTTAGACTCGGTCTCATCTGGATAATCTTCTATTCTTGGACCGAATCTCTCCTTGCTTCATCTGATCGGCTTCCTCCCTATAGCAACCGGACTCTTCATTTACTTCAGCCGATCTTTTTTCCAAACTTTCCCTAGGCTTTCCAAATTTTAGCGTTAACACCATCTCACTGACATAGGGCCCCACCCATTTTTAGCCACCTCACTCAAATATAGATCACATCCCGTTCCATTCCTTCATAGACCGAAGCCCATGAACCAAGCCCACTAGCCTTTCACTCTTTCCATAAAAGTCTATTATAACTCTTTCCTTGGATTATTTTTATTTTCTAATTATAATAATCCTTTTTCTCTGATCCAAAAAATCAATTAGTCCTTCAAAATTTATATGTTCTTAACCATAAGTCTGATTGGCTACATTCAACTTCCAATATTTTTTTTTTGTAAAATATAGATCTATCTAGTGGCACTATTATTTATTTAGGGTTTTGTTTGGATATATTTCATAATGGGTGTAGTTTGCCACTAAAGGATTTTCATATACCGATTCTAAAGAATTCCTTACCTAGCAAGACCGAGACAAGTGACCCTTTATCGTATTGATCATATATTATAAATGCTTTTATTGCAAACATGCTTGTTTAGCATACACATTAATTTATTCGGCATTGGTCATAAGCACACGACTTACACACCTACATTAAACTATTTTTAGTAGGACCACGATAAACCAAATCGTTGTCTCTCCACCATAATGGTGCCATGATACTTGCGCCCTCTTGATGCAGGTGTATATCTGCAACATACTTTATTTTATTTTATAAATATATGTGATGATTTGTCGTTGTATAAAACTTGGGTTGTGAATGATTTATAAAACCCGACTCTTGGAGTCGGCAATTTTTGAAAACAAAAATGTTTTATGCGAAAACTTAAGGTACAAATCCTCTCCTATGTTGTTTAGTTTCGTAGTCGCGCACAAGAATCGATTCCTTTGAGAAGTTCATCTGAGCATAAAACAATATAACCACATAGGTAACATGGGATGCCCTTGATAGAGTAAGTAGCTAAAATATCAATGCCTTGCATGTTAATAGTTGAGGAACATTGGGCAATGGAGCTAAATGTATTCTCCTGATATGTGAGTTTGTCTTAACCGTGAGATGTGATTGGTACTGTACAGCATGTTCTGAGTAGATAAGGACCTGAGACTGGCCTGATACTTGGTTTTAGAGAGTGATCCGACTATGTGACATGGGATGTTTATGGGTTGGTTATGGAAAATCCTAGTAGTGAACTCTCCTTTATCGGCCATGTATTAGCCCACATGTGCTAGATAAAGTGAGGTGCTCACGATGTGAGGGTAAAGCGTGCAACCTCTGTAGAGTTTAATTAAACTTTTTAAACTATCGTTCCCACAGTCATGTATGGATGTACAGTGTTTCTCATAGCATATATTTGTTTTAAAAACATGTTTGATAAATTGGTTCCTATGATGGGAGTTGTTACCAGAGTCCTTTGTGATAGATGGCTAGCCTTCGTGGTTGGGAACATATTTGTATGACTTGGAATGTCAGACGACACTATAGGGCTAAGATGAGCAAGTTAGGATGTAGGCCGAGAAGGCCAATTGTGAAGCCGAGAAGGTTGAGTTTGGGTTGGTAGGTTAGGAAGACTGAACTGGGAGCTAAGAATGCTAGTTAACCATGAGACTTGGTTAACTATTGGTTTTGAGAAAATATTAGTTTATATTTTTGAAGGAAAAAGAAATCAGTGAAGGAAAAGATGTTTTTAATTACTAAATTTTTGCTCGAGTTGTTGTAAAGCTAATCACAGATGGATCAAGGTGAGATGCATTTCTCCAAAGGAATTTTTGAAATCCACAGTTTTGGAAAATGTTTTAAATAACCGGTTTGCTAAATAAACTTGAGGCTTCTTTTGTAACTTGCACTTGTACATTATACGTGGCATGCGGAGTACGAAAGTACTCACCCCTATTATTGTTGTTTTTTCTCCTCTGGGCTTAAGTTCAGGTAGAAGATGAAAATTAGAGTTTCATCTCTAGATCTAAACTATTGCTTGTGAAATGGTACCCTATCTTCGTTGAGTTCCACTACTGATGTCTCTGATTAAAGGTTGCAACTTAGGGAATACTCGAACTGTAATGTGAAGGTATATTATATTTATAATATAGAAAATCATGCATTGATTTATCATATTACTACTGGTACCAGAATAGTGATCCTGAGACTGGTACCTATTTTGCGGTTCCATAGAAGAACGGCTTGCTGTTTTCCTATAGCACGCCCTCTCGGCACCAGTGGTGCAATGGTGCAGGGGCAGGGTGTGACAAGACGCATCTTAGCCCAATGGCATAATGGGTCGCTTGAACAGCTCCAAGATTTTACAATTTTACCCTCATGTAAAGGCCATTTGTTGGCCACCTGGTCCCTTAGATTGCATTGAGTAATAGTTTGTAATTTCCCATGTACTGAATCCTGATATATAAACACGTAACCCTGCTTCAAGGGGCAGGTGATCTAGTTCTATTTATAGCTTTATCTTTTTTCCCTCCACAATGGTAAAACCACTCTTGCATTTCACACATAGATATTTGATTTTGTTCCAACATTGGTACCATCTGTGGGGATCGGTACACAGTTTCAAAACCTTCAATTAAGTGCCACCCCTACATGCTCCAAGGGATGCCTCCAAAGCAGAAGGCCACTAGTAGTGTCATGCTAATGAGCCTCCTGTAGTGAGCCGTGCATCGGCCAGTTCGCTTGAGCTTGCCAAACTCACCCTTAGGCCTCCTCAATGCTAGAGCCACCTTCTCTCGACACATCCATGGGGTGCTCCACTCGTAGCTAGCGCACAGCATCGAAACATATGTCAATGACATTATTGTAAAAAGCCGAGTGGCGGGCAGCCACACAACCAACTTACAGAAGACTTTTGAGAGCCTCCATGCTACGGGCATAATGATTAACTCAAAGAAGTGCACCTTTGGTGCAAATAACAGGAAAGCCAAGAGGGGCATCAAGGTGAACCCAGATAGGATCCACATGATCACAAGCATGACCTCCCCATGCAACCTAAAGGAAGTACAATTGCTGGCGGGCTGCCTGGCTATACAAAGACATTTCTTGGCCAAGCTAGCAGAGAACTACCTCTCATCTTCGCAGTCCTTCGTGAAGCGTCTCTATTTAGATGGACGGAGATATGCTAGCAAGCATTTGAAGGCATCAAGGCACACCCCGCGAACCTAGCCATTCTAGCAATCCCCACGCTAGGTCAGGGGCTCCTACTGTACCTATTAGCTTTGGCCACTATAGTTTCAGTGAATCTAGTGCAGGAAAGCGAATTGCAACCTCGCCTCATCTAGCACTTAGTATTCTACATAACCAAGGCATTGGGTGGCCCAAAGATACACTACCTCGAACTGGAGAAAATGGCTTACGCACTTGTGATGGCCTCCAGGAAGTTACACCAATACTTCTTGGCACACGACCTAATTATGCAACGGCATACTCCCTCAAGGATATGTTCCACTACCAACAAGCAGTGAACCATTGTCTCTGCATGTGATGTATGAAGTGTTCTACATCTCTGTAGCCTAAGCGAAGAGGCCCCAATTTCCAAAGTGGGTCTCATCACCACAACAACGAATTGGCGAAGCCCTATCATCAACATCCTCACTAGTCACACTAAGGCCCCCTCCACAAAGTTAGGCTCATCGAGGACATGTTGTACAAGATAGGTGTCTGTGCCCCTTTCTCTAATGCATTACAAAAGACCAAGGGGCTCAACTGTTGAATGAAGTATACAAAGGACACTATGGCACCCACCTTGCTCCATGGGTGCTCCCCAACAAGACACTGTGCCTAGAGCTATACTGGCCCACAATCATGGTAGGTGCCAAGCGCCTCGTCCACTCGTGCCAAGGGTGCTAGTGGATGAGCAGGCACTTGCACCAGCCCTCGATGTAGCTCACACCCATTCCACCTGTGGCCTTTCGCCCGATGGGGAATCAACATCGTGGGCCCTTTCCCAAGGGCCCTAGGCAACCTCCACTTTGCCGTTCTGGCCATTGAATACTTCTCAAAGTGGGTCAAGTCCACCTTGACCACCATCATGGCATGGAGAATGCAATGCTTCATTTGGCATAACATAATGTACCACTTCAAGGTGCCCAGGCAGTTGACCATGGACAATAGCCGCCAATTCAACTCGACCTCGTTCAAAGAATTCTGCAACAAGATGGGCATGGAGCTATGCTTCTCTTGGTTTGGCACGGAGCGGTGGAGCATGAAAACGACAACATCTTATCCGTCCTCAACAAGCGACTTGTCGGTGCCCCTAAGGGCACATGGGCAAATGAGCTCCCCATAGTCCTATGGGGCCACAAGATCTCCACCACATGATCCACAAGATTCACCCCATTCAAACTCCTCTTCGATGACAAAACCATGACACCAATGGAAATCAAGGGACAATCCTGGTAAATCATCCTACTGAAGGACATGATGGAGAGAAGCATTTTCGTCAACCTAGTCAAGGAGTCAAGGGAGTGTGTAGCCATGCACCTGGGCAAGTACATCATAGCCACGAAGGTGTGGTACTATGCCAAACTAGAACCACGCACTTTCGCTCTAGACAACATGGTGCTTCGCCACGCCTTGAACCTAGGAAAATTATAGAACAAATGGGAAGGGCCATAAGTAGTAATCAAGGCCAGCGCAAATAGAGCATCATGCCTGGCTGAGCTCGTTGGCAACCATCCTAGAATTGCTAGATGAAGATGCAACCCCCATAACTTTTGTATCCCCTTTTTTGTATGCCCCCCTCATTTTTATTATCAATGACAAAAAGATCAACACTCCCAAACAAATAATTTCGATTATGTCTCACAATGACCAGAGTGCTTTTGCTACTAAGTGTCATAGGCTCAAAACTAAAGCCCTCTACTACAAGGTGAAAAAGTGGCAGAGCACCTTAGCTACTAAGCGTCGTAGGCTTGAAACTAGAGTCCTCTACCACAAGGCATCGAAGTGGTAGACCGCTATTATGTGTTATAGGCCTAAAACTAAAGTCCTCCACCTTAGGGTGTCAAAGCAGTAGAGTGCATCTGCTACTACGCATTGTAGACACAAAATTAAAGCCCTCCAACTCAGGGTGTCAAAGCTGTAGAGCATCTCTACTACTAAGCATTGCGGGCCCAAAACTAAAGCTTTCCACAAGCATCACAGGCCTAAAACTATAGCCCTTTACCTCACAGCTTTGAAGTGGCAGAATCCCTTTGCTACTAAGAGTCATATGCAAAAAAAAAAGGAGCTAGAGCAAGGAATGCACGAAGGAATTTTGGTCTTCACAACCCTTGGCTTTATTCACACAATCTGGAAGGCACTGAGACATGCATAGGGAGGTACAAGACATATAACTTAGAAGAAATATTTACAAAGTCAAAATCTAGTCCTAAGCAGAATGACATTCCCTAGCATTACCCGTGGCCCCCAAGAAGCTAGAGCCAAAGCCAGATAGAGGCACACCAACGCCAGAGGAATGTGCTTGGGGCATTGGGCTGGCCAACGCTTGCTCGCGCCCCGTGCTCCTTTCGATGGAGGCATGCCTAGGAGCCACGCCAGACCAAAGCCTATGAAAAGGATGGAAGCCAATCCTAGGAGCAGACGGATCATGGGCAACTATCACAAAACCTTGCACCACCAATGCTCCCACCTCGGCATCAAATGCATTGAAGTCCAAGTTAGCCTCGTCATCACCAAGGGCCATGTAACCTCGCCGTCGCTGTGACCCCCAACCATCTGACCAGGAGGTGTTCGGGAAGGAGGCCACGAGCTTTGTCTCCCAAACACCGTCCCTAGTCAAAGTCCCAATATAAAGTTGAGCTGAACGCTAGGGATACCACCGTAGATGGTTACAAGGGATGGAGCTCCTCGAAGGCCTGCACCAGGGCCCCAAGTCCAGAATACCCCAAGCCAGATAACAGACCTGCATCGTCAATCATGAGGACAACGCTCCTAGACAATAGAAGCTCTCCCCACACCTAGTGGAGCGGCGAACATGAAGCCTGGAAAGAAAAGCAAAAACAAGCAAAGACACATTATGGGGTGAATGTTGCGGCAGAAACTAGCACGCTTGACCAAAGGAACATATATTAAAGTGGGATAACCAAAGTTGCAAAATATGGCACCAAAAGTAGCCAAGGCTAGGTTCAACACAGCGCTAGGCTACAACAATTAATACAAAAGGGAGAACAAGGGAACTAGGTCCTACACCTTCAGCATGCTCTTCTTCTCCTCCTTGACAGAGGCAACCAACTCTGCCACCTCTACCTCATGGGCCAACGAGGACTAGATCCCCCAAGCAAAGTCGTCCACATCCCAATAGGAGGAGGACACACCAGAGTTCCCCTGCATCAGGATGGACACCGCTAACGCCTTGAAGCACATGGAAGGGCTGATGTGCCCGTACTCCTAGATGCGAAGAAGTGACGATAGCTTACACGGACTAGGCTAGGAACACTAGGCTCGGTAGGTTGTCATGGCCTAGTGGCAAAGGCCCCGCTCCTTCAATCCAAGAGAGCCTCTCCGCAATAGAGGCATTAGCAATGGGGAGGGTTGGCCCATTGAGCCCTAACCTGATGAATGTAGAGCTGAGGGCTTGAGTGGCAGCCAAGACATGGGAGCCGAGCTCTACCAGGGAAGCCTCAAATCGCATAATATCCTTCTTGTCCACACCAACATCCTAGGATAATGTGTCTGGTCACGCCGGCGCGATCACGTCGACGCCTGAGAGGTCTGCTTAGCTTCAGTGCAGTTCTGTTGACTTTTATTCGTGGCTCGAGGTATGCGCACTGAGGCTTGAGAGGTCCGCTTAGCTCCGGCGTGGGTCTCTGGGCTCACTTTTTGGTCCCTCCGTCACGACGGTGTAGGCACGAGCATGCCAGTCAATTTGACCCTACAATTGATAAGGAGGTGAGGTGAACAGGTCAGTCGGACAATGGGCCAATATGACCTCTCACTATCGGCTAGCCACCGATAGGATCGAGTTGGTAATCGGCCGCGTCCAGATGGCTCCTGCTATTGGCTAGTCGCCGATAGGGATTAGGATGCTCTTCCATCAGCTGGGGAGCCGATGAAGGTATAGATGGATGTCAATGAAGGATGTGATGGCTCCAGGTGTAGCAAAAGTGAGATCCTGATCCATCGGTGGAGGCACCAAAGGATATTCAAAGAATAGCAAAGCACGCAGGATCTCTCCTTGTTGCCGATGAAAGCTATAGTTCTAGTTCATCGGCTAGAAAACTGATGAAGGCATATGTGAATTGGCAAGGAATCGTATAAAAACACACCGGTTGCAAAGCCAATGCCACTCCAGATATGGTAGGTGATGAACAAGGAGTAGGGCCTGATCCTCCCATAGCACGAAACCCATCACCCACCGTGATGATGCCACTAGCACCGATCTCGATAGATCGGACTTAACCGAGACAGTAAAAGACCAAGGCCAATGACAATAAGACAGCGGACACCAGATCGGTCATGCTAAAGAAAGGGCGGAGTGAACCCATTGGCTAGCTGATCTAATGAGAAGACATCTTTGAAGATATGCGTGCATCGACCGAAAGGCCAATGCACTAGACATGACGTTCGATATAAGTCTCTGAAGATGGGTGGCTAAGGAGCTGATACGCTGGGTGTGTTGCTCAAGGTATATATAACACATCGGCTAACCACTTCGATGAAACGCCGGGCAGAGACATACAGGCCTACGGCTCAATCTACTATCGGCAGCCTCATAGGTCAAACCTAACTGATGTAGCACAAAACCGACGACGACAAAGAGAGCTTGGTAAACCGATAGATCTCGTACAGATATGATGTGGTACACTTGGTCTGACTAAGAGATCGAACTTAACCTATGTAGCCTTTGATAGAGCAAGATATACCGGGATAGTGGCGGGACTTACCCTTTCGTTGGAGATCGAACTTAACCGATATAGCCCCGCGTCGAGAGCCAGAACCCACCGGTAAAAACCTAGATAAACTAGGATGGTGATGCATCAAAACTGTATTGATCGAAGGATTGATTTGTGTCTTCCAGTGGGTCTATATTTATACCCTGGTATTACAGAGTCCGACGCGGTTACAACAACCATCGGGCGTTATTTCCTAAAAATATAAAAGGAAAATATCTCTAAGAAAGATAACTGAACTAACTAAACCTTCCTATCAATATAAGATACGATTTACATAGATAAGTTATCCTACCATAAGTTCTATGGATCCTCCTTAGGCTCAGCCTCATTTGGATAGTCTTCTATAATTGGACCGAATCTTTCCTCGCTTCGTTCGATCGGCTTCTTCCCTGTAGCAATCGGACTCTTCTTTACTAAATCGATCATCTTTCCAATCTATCCATGGGCTTACCAAATTTTAGCGTTAATAGTGTCCCTTCCTTGAGCCAAGAGGGCCACCTCCACCCATGCTCCACATAGCGCCTCGTTCACTCGTGACCTAGCCACCTTCGATCGACAACGGGCCTCCTCCACCATGTCGTGGTCCACCTCCGCCTTCTGTAGGGCCTTCTCCGCTGCATGTTTGTTAGCCTCCGCTTAGGTTAATAATGCCACTAGCCTTCACCATGGTTGAGCCAATCTCCTCGTCCAAGCAAAGCTACTCCGTGTGATGCTCAGTTGCATCTTAGCCCTAACACTCGAGGGCCACCATGACAGCCATCATTGACTATGCGGACAGATGAAAACAAAGGGCCAGACTAGCCCAGCTTGAGCACATCTTAACAAAGGGCAAGAGAAAAGGAACCAACCTACCAAGCTAGCACGAGTTGCAACTTAGTGATCTCCACCGAGTTCATCTTCACCGCCAATGCTAGGGCATGGCTAGTGAGTAGCAAAGACTAGTCCGTTGGAGTCTCCTTAATTTGGAGCCCAAGCAAGTCCCTGGGCCAAATGAGTCAGCCACCGATGGTGGCCAACGGACCCTGAGGGTCGATAGGCAACCTCTACCCTAGCTCTTGCCCCAGGCTCACCGTCACCTCACCCTATGAAGAAGAGGCCACAAGGCCTGTAGTGGGGTGGCAAAGATAGAGGCCATTCGGTGTGGCCTCTAACACCACGATCTTAGTTGTAGCCACCGCCCAAGCGAGGCAGGTTGTAGAGGTGTTGGAGTAGCCTCTACCACCACAACCTCCTAGGTGGTTGGTGACGCTTTGCTGACACCTAAAGGTAAATGCTGAGAACATTGCCTTGCTAAAGGCCAAGGAACATGAGCACCACACGAAGTGTAAAAGGGAAAGAAAGGAAGCCCATAAAGAAGGGGGATACTAACCCAAGAGGTCCACATCCTAGGACATCTCTCTGTTGTCCTCTAGTTGGTCTACCCTTGGCTCACGCTTGGCGGAGATCGATGACCCTACCTTAACTGGGTCTGTCTCGGTAGTGTTTGCTAAGGCCTTCGAGTGTAAAGTGGTAGGCTGTTTTCTTCGAAGATGGACTACTACGATAGGTGTAGTAGAGTTTTTCACCCCTTTCGGCCTTTCCACTCGCTCTCCTTGTCAGCCTATTATGACTCGCCAAACAAAGGTAGGGCGGGGAGTTCCATGCCATATTTCTTGCCCACCCTATTCCATCATTCTCACGCCACTGTTCACGCCAAATAGGGTGCCCTCTTCTTAGGTAGTGCAAGGCCAAGGAACTGCTCTGCCTCCATGATAGTTGTCGAGACCAGGAAAACCTGGTCTGGAATACACAAAGGCACTGACAAGGTTAGGCAAGGCAACACAAGAAAAAGAATCTAATTTTAGCGCACTTGATGACATGAAGGGACCCACGTACTCCCCCAGCGACCACAAGGAGCCAGAGGTTAGGGTATGCTCCCATCCTGCCTTTAGTGACAAGACCTGTAGCAAGTAGAACTTTTCCACCAAATCCCTCATCCCCTGGTAGGAGGAGATGCAATGGAGGATAGAGCTCAACGGAGCCATTTCTGAGTCTATCACATCCACATCCAAAGCCCTCTGGTAGCAGATCTCCTGGTTAGTCGAGCAAAGCCCTGACACAATCCACATGTTTAAATAAAACCATTGTAAAGGCCACCCTATGGCCCACCGATCACTGGTGGGTGGTGTTGGGAAGTACACCGTTAGGCCTAGATGAACTTGTAAGTTGATGATGGCAAAGTTCGGTGCCTTCATTACCCCAACCTTCACCACCTTCTTAGGCTAGCAACTGGCGAAGTGCAGGGTGCACAAAGTGCTTTGCCAAAGCCTGCTTACCATCCACCCACATGGTCCACTCATAGATAGCAAGGCGGGCCATGGTGTTGGTCATCAGCATAGGGAAATTGATGTGAAATTGCTTAAGCATGCCGGCCACAACCAGAATGGTGGGGGAGCCAAAGCCAGTTGCAAAGAAGGCCTCAAACACCACCACTTCATAATCCTTAAGGACAGGGATAGCCTGGCCATAGGGTGGTTGTCGCGCGTCTTCCACCCTAAGAATCTTCCTAGAGGCCGCCAACATGTCTATCTAGCACTGCCAAATCTTGGAGCAACCCAATAGGCAAGACTACTTGGGGTACGCCTGGTTCACCCCCGAAGAAGCCACAGGTGTCCTAGGCATTCACATCGTTGTCATCCCCATCACTAGTGCTATCACCAATGCTATTGTCATTAGGGGCCACATTGGTGCTCACCTAGTTGTCGCCCAAGCTGATCGCGTCCGTCATATGCGTCGCCTACAACTCCTCATCGTCCTACTCGATAGCAACCTTGACAATGTTGTCACCAACCACCGCCCAACGGGAGGTTGATAAACCGCTACCGCTCGCCATCGGTTTGCTTGAAAACCCACGATGGTTTGTCCGGAGAAATGCCATCAATAAGCATGGGAGTGTGCCTAAGATCAATGTTGGAACCAAATAAGGGGAGGCAAAGTGCAGGGGAGATGTGCTAGGAGATTGATGAAGAAGATTAGGAAAGAATAGGTAACACACTAAGGGTTGCATAGGCCAAACCTTTTTAAAGTGCACTCATGCATGGAAATCATGGCCCGTTACACAAATCGCTTCGTCTCCACACATAACATGCCCACGTCGACTAACATGACTTGACATGGTGAGCCTGCCTAGTCACGTCGTTGGTCAATGAGGGCTAACCAAGGAGGGAATTTCGGAAACTTGACCGTCGGAGACTTGGTTTCCACTAGACACAAGCACAACCACTTAAGATTTTGAGGGCTTGGCTTTGCCTACCATCAAAATCCAAACTCTCGAGGGAATACTGTTAGAGGAGACGGCTCCGAGACCCTCCAAGGGGCTCTAGAGCCCTCTCCCACAATGAGCGGCTTTTCTTCTTCGAAGAGTGCGCCTTCTCTAAGGACCAAATGCCTCCAAGGGGATTCTAGGGGCAAACTGGTATTTGGGCAGGCTAGCCATTAGGCCTCTAGGTGGCAAGGGCTTAGGCCCTTCGGGAGCTAGGAGGCCGGAGGCTCTCATAGGAGCAATCAATGCTCCCACCTACCAATTGCCTAGCTCCGGGATCTCGCATGGCAGAGTAGCAATAGAGGCCTAGAGAATCTTGGCCTGTCCTTTGTATGACCCGCCTAGGATCCATATGCCACCTATCAGTCCAATAGCATAATGGGCCACTCAGCTGGCCTCCTGGATGTTACCATTTTATGCTCATGTAGGGGCCACCTCGTCACCTACATTACATTGTAGACCAGTTTGTGATTTCCTACGTACTGTATCCCAATATATATAAACACATAACCCTGCTCCGAGGGGCAGGTGATCTAGTTCTATCTACAACTCCATTTTTTCCCCTCCACAGGAGTAAAATCACTCTTGCACTTCATACGTAGCTGTCAGATTTTGTTCCAACATATGAGATAGAAGAATAGGGAGGATGGTAATAAAGACTCCCTGACAAGGAAAGGTTGATAGAACAGAGAAGCATCCCACCAGTGCCAGCCGGCTACCTAGTGGTGATGGCCGGGTGGTGAGGAGGCGGCATGGTGCTAGTGGCGAGCAAGGGAGAGCGAGAGGAATAGGGGATGGGCGGTCATGTACAGGCTAAGAGAAAAGAGAGGAGGCCTAGCAGTGAGGAGGGGAGAATGAGAGGAATAGCAGGCACGGAGGGATAGAGAGGAAGATGGTGATAGCGAGAAAGACAAAAGGGATCGTGAGAGTTTCGAGAGGACTAGGAGTATGCCTCGTTGCCTCGATCAATAAAATATTAAATATTCAATTGATCGGTTGTGCATTCCTCAAAACCTCGGCTTGATAGGGATGAGTGCTGGTTTCAACTAAAAAACCAAGACTAATGGCACACCCATCATCAGTGCTAGTTTCTTGAATGAACACAGATACTATTAATGCTAGTTTTTTAAATGAACTGACACTAATATGGTGTCACGTCGGTTCTTGTTCATAGAGGATGCAAGCTGGGTGGGTAGGGTGTGGGTAGGGTGCAAATTGTTTATCAGTATCGGGTGCTGGGTTTTTTTTAACTGGTAGGGTGGCAATGATAGTTTGTTCTATTGTAGTGAATGAAATGTCCAAATTACCCTCTCATCTCCATAACCCCTACCAATAGGGACATTCAGTCTATTTTTTCTTAATATCCATGAAAGCTCTATAATAGTTATATTTTGAGACTAATAGAGTATTATAATTGGTTAGCTACAAATTGTCTTTATAAATAACTCATTTTAATCTCTTTTCTCTTTTGCTTGCTTATTCACTAAATTTGTTTCTTTGGTACATGTGCAAAGCTGACTCTTTACATTACTCTTTTTTGTCTATCTTCCACATAAATAAACTTATAATGTAAGTGGATTATAAATATATTCATTATTGTACTTACTCTCTGAGCCAGTATTTAAGTGCTACTTTCGGTTAAAAAATATATATTGACCTTAATCTTTTCACTAGAATAAGTTTATGTTATAATAAAAATGCTTTTCAGATAAATCTAGTCATAGTTTCTTAATATTCATAGCCTAAGCATTTAAATTTTACTATTAGTAGTAAAAGCTTAAAAAATGACTTTTCAAACGATTAACACTCCATTTGTCCTAAAATATAAACATTCAGGATTCAAAATTTGCCCCATATTTCTTGGAAATTATTCCAATACATAAAAATCAATATATTTTCAACCGTGTTTGGAGAGGGAAATCTGAACGATTCAAAATTTAAATTATAACAATTGAGATGACTAAAATAACTTAATATTTACTGAAAAATGTAGAAATTCTTAGGATGGAGGAAGTATTTTTGTTTTCAGCGTGATGCAAGACAGAAGAGTGACCATGCATGGTGCAGTGTGTGTGTATATATATACCCTACAGTGAAAGCATTCTCGCAAGCCAAGGACGGATCGACAGTCGATCGGTACAGTGGCCGCAATGCAATTAACCCGTCGTGCGTATACGCATGCACATATATGTTGTAGTCGATGAGGCCACGATCGATCGATTTTCCGGCAAATCTCTGCAACTTGGGCGCGTATGATGGTAATGGAACGAGCAACATCAGGGAGGCGGTGAATCGGCGGTGGGCACCGCGAAAGGCAGATTGGATAATCTTCCTCCGGCGAAAAGGGCAGACAGGTCTGGCAGGCACAGGGGAAAGGACGTCGTAAGCACGCAGTACGATCTGGGTGCCCCGTTAATATACTTTATATACTTTTACGTATTTTTAGGGCAAGAATGCCACACCTTTGAGGGATCTCTAGATGTCACGTACGCTAAGACTATATCATCCCCTTATATTATAATATAGAGTGCGAGTGGATTTATTTTTTTTAAGTCAGCCCTTGTTATTTTTTAATTAGTCTTTATATTTCTTAAATTTACTCATATGTATAAAATTTTGCACCAAACACCCTAAAATTAGATAGTATTATAAAATCTAGATTCCACCTCTTCCAATAGTTCATTTTCTACTTCCCTTTTATCCTCTTTTCATTGGTACCTCTCCTCTCATCCCTCCCCTTTATTCGGCAAGATCCTTGATGGAGCAGGTTGACGAGCTCATGGAGGCGGTGCATATCGAGGTGGCATGACCAAGGAGTTACATATCAACTCTAAGGCTGCTGCTGCCACCTCGATCTACATTGGCTACCACGGTTGATGCCTATCCCCTCTTCCTCTATCGATAACGTTCTCTCCCTCCTTCCCCACCACCTTCCTCTCTTCTTCACCCCTCGCCATCGTCCTCTCCCCTTCACCTCTTGCTACCGTCCATTCCTCTTACCCAGCACCACTGTCGTCTCCTCAATACAATACGAAGGCGTCTTATTCGATGCTGTCAGTCTCTTCAACCAAAATTGGGGCAGAGCAGTGTCCTGCCATAGCAATTGAGGAGGCCTCTTATACTCGGATCTAGCTGCTTTGTTCTTCACAGCGGTGGCGACCTCAAATCGACGATGGAGTAGCAATTAGGGGTGGTGGCAACCCGATAGCAGAGCAACACCTAGGGGCGGTGGCAACCCGACGACGGAGCGACCCCTAGCGGCGGTGACAACACTACTGGTCCTCCTCTCTTTCCTCCTCCTCCGCCCCTAGTCCCCACCTTCTCCTTTGGTTGGTGGCTTTTGCAAGTGAGGAACTCAGTTCTTCAACAAGACTTGAGCACCCTTATGAAGCCATGGTCCCCCATCTTCTTTCTCTTTCATGACAACAATTGTCCTATGTGTTCAACGAATGCACACGACACATAGACGCCCTATGAATGGCCATAAGGGCATGAATAAAGTAGGGATGTAGCCTCGCTAGGCCACGTCGGAGCCTACTCGCTAGCTCAATAGGATCAGTGGCTTCACAGGGGCAAGGGCATGTGTACCTTGTAGAGGAGAGGGTGGCTTTTAGTAAATCAAGATGGTCCATGGAGCAAATCGGTGGTTCAAAAGAGGAAAGAAATTGAAAATGTAAGTGGCACTTGGAGATTTCATTGTCTGATCCATGCTCATCGGTCCGCTCTTTTTTTATTTGTGTTGCCTAGGAGTTTGTTGCCCTGCGCATCCTTGATTTGTGCCAAGGAACTCATTTGGCAAGGAGGCAGGGAAGTGAGGGGATGGGAGAGGGTAGGGAGGCGACGAGGCAATTAGTGTATGACAACGAAGCTTGAGAAGTGTTTTACAAAGGACAAGAAGAGGCGGTGCTACATTTGGTGATGAGGAGTAGGAAAGATGGTGGAGCAGCGTGGTGCTTAGGGGAAGAAGGGAATCGGGGAGATAGGGGGTTTAGAAAAAAATAGATTGAGTGATTGACATATGGGGCATGGTTTAATTTATAAATAAGTTTTTAAAAAAGGTTTTATTGTAAAATCTATAATATCATATTATTTTATAGGCTGAAGTAGGAAATAGGAAGTGATATACAAATTTGTATGTGCCATGTCTCAAGCTAATACGCTGGAAAAGTTGTAGCCTGAAGAGTGCCTCCATCTATCTTTGCTTAGGTGAAGATTGGGGCTACTGATTAGGGCATGCTGCATTGTTCATGCCTGAAGAATAGCACACTTGTATGTTTTTCTTTTCTCCTTTAGCACTTTCCAGCAACCCAGTGGGCTAACGGGGTGCTAGTTGCCTGCTACTCCTAGTTTTGCGAATATTTTTTTATATGTTTATTCTTTTTAATATTTATAAAAGTCTATTTTTATTTTTAAAATTTACAAAAGCATACTTGTCGCATTTTTAAAAAAAATCACCCTCCCTAGGTGATTTTTGTGATGTGGCACCACAAGGGTCTAGATACGAAATTCCCATATAGTTTGGCTCATAATAATTTTATAATTTATAAATAGTTCAACAAGATCTGTAGTTAACAACTTTTTTATTTGATATCATTTTAATATGTAATTATTTGTTACAAAATCTTATATCTATTTTCACAAAATCTTATATCCACTTTTGAAATGACTTTCGATGAAGACAAACTTTATATAAAAATTATAGAAGGCGATGGAATCTACATTAATCACTTTTTTTATATAAAATTATTTAGAGTATAAAATAGGACTTACTAATTGATCAGTGAAAATCAACCAAAAAAAAAGGCCCAAAATACAAATATAAATATTTTTGGAAGGACGGTTTTTTGCTGCTATAAAATTAGTAATGCTTATCTAATACTCTAAATGATTATATATGTAAAAATGATCAACAAAAAAAGTTGTAGATCTCAATTTTTTATATAGAGTTTGTCTAAATTTGTCAATGTATATCTCGTCAAGGTTAATTATAAAGTTTGACTTCACTTTATATGATCTATTTACAAATTGTAAAATTATTATGTGGAATTTTTATCCGACGTATCACAGCAATCGGTCTCCCAAGGACGAGAGACGTATATTTTTGTAATTTTTAAAACAAAAAAACACTTTTATAAATATTTAAAAAATAAAATATATAAATAAAAAAAATCTAGTTTTGCCTGTCCGTGCACACGCACAAGTTTGAGTTCCGCCGCCACGTTTTGCAGGAGTATTCAGTGCAATCGTGAATTGCACGGGAGTGAGCCTCGCGAGACCTACGACTCTTCGCGTTCCCGCGATCCGCCGCGTCGACTGAGCCTGGCCTGTCGGTGCCTTGGGTGCCACGGCCGTGGCCCATCCCATCCGTAGGCCCGCGCGGGAGGATTCGGTGGTCCGGCGGGCCGGTTTTCGCTCGAGAGACCTGCGGTGACGCGACGCCCGCGGCCTGGGCCTGGCTCGGCCGAGCGTGCACGAATCTGGGCTTTGGTGGCCTGATTACCTCGTTGCTCGAGGCCAACTTGCTAATTTTCCTTCTTTCGTACGCTTCTCTCTTTTTCTTCATTTTTTTTCTTTTCCACTCATGGATTCCCCGCCCCAACCCCCCCCCCCCCCTATTTTTACTGGGAAGGCAGTGTACTTTCATGGTCGCACAGCCGAGCGTTCGTCGCAATCGCTGCTCTGCTCCACTCAGCAGAGGAAGAGGGGTGGACCGACTCACACGTACATCATCAGGGCGACTAGTGGAGAGCCCAACATGGTACGATTTTTTTTATATCTTTAATACCTAGTCAAATTTTACTTTCCAAATATTAGTATGGCTAGCTAGTTAGAAAATTCTCTGTTCGATTTCCTTTACACGCCAAACAGATTCTCAATTTCCCACTCTTCATATCCCAACGGCCAGTTACCTCTATAATTTTGCATACTCTTACACACTACAACACAGCCCTTTTTATTTGAAGACTGTGTTTGGTAGTGCAGGTTTTCAACTTCTATTCTCTTTTCTTTTACACGCATGTTACCTTTTTTATAAAAAAATTGATGAGAATGTTGTTTTTTAAAAAATATATTAATCTATTTTTTATTTTTTTTAGCTAATATCACCAGCTCACTATTCTACTCAGACCCATGCCAGCATGGAACGGCCCAACATCTTGCCGAGCCATCGACATATGAACCGATACTACATGCCCTCTTTAGCGGTCATATCAGAGCGTATCCAAGCCATACCGGTTTGACTAATGCAGTATAGATATTTTTAACCCCTGCTAAACATAGCCTACTCTCCATATGACAACGTGGTTAGTTTCCAACGGCGCTTTTGTGTGCTCTCTATTTTTCCACTTTTTTTTCTAGAGTGGCCGGCGAAACCCAATCAACTTTCTCTGCCAATTGGAGTGTTTAGCTAGCTAGCTAGTTTTTTTTTTCCATGCACGCTCACAAAGTTTGAGCATTGCATGCTGCCAAGGTGTGTAGCCAGGAGTGGTCGCTAGATAGTAGCAGCAGCTAAGTCCTTTTTCAAGAGAGCTTAAGATTCTGACAGCTAGTTGGTAACTAGGTTCTGAGAATTAAAAAGGTTAGGTCTTCAGTTTTTCTAGTTTTTAGTTTATTTTGTACATTCTATATCTACATATTCTTATAATCTAAATAACAATTTAAACTGTTCAGATAAGCTGAAGATTTTGAAAAACAAAATTGTAGCGGCTAGATGCTTGAAACAAACCATAAGTAGCTTTTTCGTGACGCTGCACAAGTTTTAGCGGAACCACGAATTTTCACCGAGTGCGCCTGCCCGCCCGCACGCCACATCGGCCGCGGGGTCGCGACCCCTCGTGTTTCCGCGATCCGCCGCGATGATTCACACGAGAAAAGACTTATGGTGGACGCGACGGCCGTGGCCCTCCTCTCTCCAGTGGTCCATGAAAGCGTCGGTGGCCCGGTGGGATCAGGGGAGACAAGGCTGCTCATCCGATCCAGTGTCTGGCGGTGAATTCGACCCAACATAGGCAAATATGTTGGGCCTTTCTGGAAACAAGCCCACGGCAGGTGGTGTCCGTGCGCAGCGAAGTCCCTATGCTTGAAAAGGCAACTAAATATTTTTAGGAGGGAGTACGCAGCACATACGAAATCCTCTCTCCGTTTCATATTATAAATGAAATTGGTAACTATCTGTTGATAGAAATTTGGTGGTTGCATCTTGCACTCCTGGATGTTCTTTTTTTAGTGTGTTTTTGTCTTCTTTTGATTAGATGGCCTCGTTTTTTTCCGTATGAGTTACGCACGGGAGAAGGCGAGTCGGCCTGACGCGTTTCTGCGAGGAAGGGAACCACTGCCGTGACCGCGAGGGAGGGAGGTGACGTGCGCGCGCTGTTGGGTAGAGGGGAGGGGTGGGCTGCGCTGAGATGGGAAGACCAGATCCTTTATCATATATATATATAACACTCTATTCTTATAATAAAATTTTTAATATAAGGTATTTAAAAATAATATAAATCATAGTAAAAAAATTATTACGTGAAACATGTTTTAGTTAAAACATATTATGTAAGTAAATACGCTAAAATTAATTTAGAATGTGTTTTAACAGTTATATTAGTTTTAAATATCTTATAGCAAATATTCATATAAGAGTAGAGCGTTATAAGAGTAGAACGTTTTAGTTATTATACACTTTTTTTATATAGTGTGTATATATATATATATATCAGTTTTGCTATGGATTAGCAAGGTGAAGACAATATGATACCCTTGCATGCAACGCCGTCACCGGCCAGCTGTCTCAGATTAAAGCAGCGACGGCAACGGGGAACCATTCACGGCGCCGGAGCGGCGCCGCAACTTTGAAGGTCGACTTCACCATCCGTGATGAAGAGGGCAGTGTGAATGAACAGATACGCCGTAAGTTGTAAGATTAAGAGCCCTGGAACTAATTAAGCAGTAAATCTAGCTAATTAAGGAATAGTTTCTTTATCCAGATACATTCATACCAAGGCGCTGCATGAAAGAGCCACAACTCACGCTACACAGCAAACATTTCTAGCTCTGTTTTTTGCTTTACCTTCTGTTCTCACTAGCTAAGCTATTGGGTACAATAAAACGTGATGACCTACTAGATGAGGATGATGGTGATGATCGACCGGCCTAATAATTTAGAAGTTAGGAATTGTAGGGGAGAGATAGGAAGCCATGTAGGAGCGGCTTCTCATGTTCTAAGCCCCTGCAATTCCTCTTGCTGAAAAGCCAAACAAAAAACAAGAAAAAAAAGAGAGAACAACATTTTGGTCCCATTTTGTCATCCGATGATTTCGTCAGGAAAGGTCACAAACCTTGTCCGTTTCTGCAACCGAAAAGACAAAAACCTGTCAAATTTGGACAAATTAATTTCATGCTTTCAGCTAAAGTCAACTGCTGGCGTAACCAATGCATCAAGTGTAGGATACTGAAAGGCATCATTGATTTTGGTAAAGCTACACATGTATGAGTAAGGGATGGATGCGTTGTTGGTAGCCATTGACAAAAGAGAAAACGAGTCCCTTTGCATTGAGACGGTAGACTTAACTAATCCCTTTCTTCAATTGATCTTCAACGATAAGCAAGATTAATTAAGCCGTGCCTCATGATTGTCCGGACTACTAACTACTATGGGCGACGACTTTCTACGTAATCAAGTAAATGCTTTACCAATACACACTGCTAGGACACAGCGCTGAAGTTTACTCATCACAAAAAGAAAATTAAAACATTTGTTTATATTATGAAAACCATCTTTTCCAATGCATACTACCTTATATACATATATATGATTTTCATGTAGGGAACTAAGTATTTAAATTAAAATACTAAAAACTAAAAATTTATACAAACATTGATATTTCATTATTTTTCTTCAAAATGTATTGTGCTCTCCTAGCACCTTACCTCAACCCTTCAGGGCTCCTTTTAGAAATTTTACAAAAATTTGGTAGGAATCAGTTTAGTTCTCACAAAAATCTTTCAAAATTCCTCAGTTGTAAAGAAGTCCTAAAATGCTGTTCGTTCTTTTTTCAGCTTATTCACTGTATAATTAAACGATTAGTTATTTCACGCTTTGAAAAAAATGCATTTTTCTTAACAAACATTTTCCTGTTTTAAATTATTTGTTACGTTTATTTATTAGAATGTTTAATCTATTTAATAATCTAAATTAAATCAAATTAGGCCCCGGACTTCTGCTCACGTTCGGTTGGAAAAGATACAGATCACACATGATAAAGTAGACATAGTAGCTAGAGTGTATATACAGCAAGTAACTAATCCTACGAGTACTACTACTTCTCTGAAAACAAAGTTTACTGTTCATGTACAGATCACAAATCGCTAGTAGCATTATGATACCAGGACGGGCCGTCTCGGCAGCCGTGCCCGTCGTACGCTCCTAGTACAACACTGTGCACGTGGTTAAGCCCCTTAACTAATGAATCTCCCGGCACATGACATGCACGGAGAGGTTGGCACCCTCTCTCATGCGTGCCACGTACGTGTCGCATGATTCGCCTATCGATCAATATCTTGCTGGCTAATTAATCCATCTCCGGGCTCTCACTCTACGTGTCCGTCAGTAACAACGACCATCGTTAATTAGCTGGTTAAACTAGCATGTTAGGTTAGTTAACTTAGATCGATGCGATCACATATATACTGTAATTAACTGACTTGACCCTTAATGTTCTTAACTGATGAATCAATAGTAAACACAAAAACTGCAAGTCATGGTTGTCTGTCTCCCCTCCCCCTCCCCCACATGCCTACCGAAATAATGCCCGTTTGGGCTGACGAATTCTGCTGAGTTTACGGCAAAATCAGACGGATTCGTGTAAACTTCTGATGAAATTCCCCCCTTTTAAATAAAAGTTCGATGAATTTTGTATGGTTTAACCGTTTAGGTGTTTGCACGAAGAAAAAAATTTAGATGGAAGCGGCAAGAAGCTTCGGCTAGCTTTGGCCTATGGGGCAACACATGTACATCACGTGAGGAGCCAAAGGTTTCTGACGCAAAATGCAAGACACACTCCGGTGAACTGAAGCGGATCAAAAAGGGCGTGGAAAAGATGGCCGGATTGACGCGCTACGTTGTCACATATCACCGCTCCAACATTGCCGCGCGCTAGATGATGATGCTCCTAGGAAAAAATATCTTGAGTGAGTGAAGGCGCAAATAACCTATTAGCTCTCTTTGTTTCGTCGTTTTAAGGGCTTAGTTTGGTTTGTAGCCTTTCCCGATCAAGCTAAAAATATTTCTCATCTATTAGGTTAATTTGTAGCTAAAAAAAGTCAATTATCAATTTATTTAGCTCAGTGGAATACCAAAATGTAGCTTTGGTAGCAAACCAAACAATAGCATAGCCAACTTTTCAACAATGACTGATTTTTTGTCATTACCATTTTTTTTATGGTTACAAAGGGCATCAAACCAAGCATGTCTTAAAGTTTTCAAATTTTATGAGCTGATTGACGCATGTAACTTAATATCACGATGGTATTTTTTAATAATTTTTTTCTTATTGTTTCAAGATTTGTGTAGTTTCTGTATTAATTAGCCTTGTATAATAAAACACACGGCAAAATAAAATCAACAGTGGTGTTATATTTCTGATCCTATAATTGTCTTGATATTGTAATTGCATATGTACTGTGAGGCATCCTTGCCAGCTAAGCTTAATTGAGAGGTAGAGCACATGCAAATTGCAAACTAGACACCAAGTTGCTGGGCCAATGGTAGTTCGGGAATCGTGGAAAGAATGACGTTACGTGGCTCCTCTAGTGACGTGAGCATGGGTAGAGAGGAAGATGCCTACCTCTTTCTTCATGGCCGACGTCTTCCTCCCTGACATCGCCGAGACCGGGCCGGAGGTGAGCGCCGCCGGCAAAGGGGCGGCGCAGGCGCCGGCGCCGCCCTTGTCCCTGGCGACGCACAGCTGCATAATCTTCTCGGCCGCCTCGGCAGCGTCCTTGCTGTCCTTCATGAGCCGCGCCACCTCCGACTTGGGCAGCCGCACCCGCACCCGCACCGCGCCGTCCACGCCGACCTCCACGGACGACGGCATCCGCGTCGACTCGCCGGCCACCGCCCTGGCCGCGGCCGAGGCGGGCATCACGGACGTCATGTCCGACACGGTGCGCCGCGACAGCATCAGGCTCTCCAGCCGCTCTCTGGCGCCCACGTGGAGCGCGCCCGACCACGTCTTGCGCGGGGCGCGCGGGTCGTCGTCATCGCCAGCTCCGCGGGGGAGCTGGACGAGGAAGTAGAGCTTCCCGGGCTTGAGGGGCGCGTCGCTGTCGAGCGGCCGGGCGCGCACGCCGAGCCGCCGCACCTCCTCGGACTCGAACAGCTGGTGCTCCGGGTGGCCGCACAGCGCCGCCCCCGCCGTCGCCGGCGCCTTGTACCGGAACGTGGCGCCGTCCACCGTCATCACCTTGGCCACGCGACGCCTGCCGGTGAGAGCGTTGCCCATGGCGACGTACGTAGCACGCCGCGGCGAGCGAGCTCGGAGATTGGGCTGGGGTTAACGTGGCACGTGAACGCAACGCGCGCGCAGAGGTTGCTAGAATGAGCGGGAGAGAGCAGAGGCGAGTTATATAGGTACATTGGTGGGTGTGTTTAGCCGTGGAGTCAAATATACCCAACATTTTAATTGCCGTGTGATTTGTCACTAACTCACTAGAAAAAGGGAGATAAAGATAGATTGTACTTTTGTTTAATTACTTTGTAGGTATTCCCATGAGCTAATTGGAAACAAAAAAATTGTACCTTTTGTCCTCCTCTTTACACAAATTAAGTTGAAATGTGATTATGCGCGTGTTTTTGTCTAATTCATAGATCACATTAACTTTTCCCTTTTTAATCATGGCAGTGTCCTTTCCTCTTTGTAAATGACCAACACAAGACAAGACCGTCAAGTGTGCACCGCTTGCTATTGTTGAACTGAACCCAAATTAATGGTATGTAACTAGAGAACCGAGTGTAGCTTGGTTGGTATGTTGTACGGATATTTGCACAATAGATGCAATCCTAGCGTGTTTCTCATATTGATATCTCTTTTTAAAAATAAAAACGCTTTATATCTTCAGCTTCTACCATAAAGTTCGTATTGATATCTCGAGCACACTCTTTTAATTGAAAGTTAATCTGGTGGCTATTTCCGTTTACCCACCTCGACAAAATATGCATACATGCATGAAGTTCAAACATAGTGATTTATATGAATTTCAGCACTTATTCGTTAACATCAAACCAAAATATATACGTTGAGGACTTAGGTTTTTGCATGGTAACCTAAGTATTCAAGTTGCCAAAGACTAATAAGTTCAAAATTTTAAATAGCTGGCGTAATCCCTCAAACCCTCGTGTTGGTCAAATGGAAGAAAAGTCTTCCACGATATCCGAGCTGGACCTTAATTGAACCAAATATTTTTACTCAAACAGTAACTAAAATAAAACCAGACGATGCATATTTAACTAGAGCCAGCATTACAAACTTCCATAATTTTAACGGAGCAATAACCAATCACAAACATCTCCGTCAGTTAATCACACAATTAATTAATTAATTAAGCTGTATCCGAGCTTGGTCGTAGGCTCGTAGCTTGGATTAGGCGTACGCTGGCTCATCTTGCGTAATTTTTTGTTCTGAATTTTGACGGATACAAGTGAAAAAAAAAAGAAAACGACGGGTCAGATCGTTCACAGAGAAATTCTCCATAAAAACACCGGGTTTCCAGAACATCGTGGCGTGCAGGTAATTAGCCGTTGCTTAATTCCCAGTTAATATGTCTGAATCTGACCATGTGACCTCTCATTTTCGTTGGAACTCCGGGTTATCAGGGAAGACAACTAGAAGTTCTCTCAAAATGTTCGGCTATTATCTATTTGGTTTGGAGAAATTTCGCAAAAAATTTAGAGATTTTAAACTATTTTCTATAAAAAATTTATGAAATTCTGAAAGAGACCTAATCTAGATTACAATCAGTAACTATAGAATAAAAAAATAAATTACTAAGCTGAAAAACCTAGTCTTTTCTATATTCTTACAGGCTACTTACCTGCTGCTTCTCAAATCTCCAAGCTTACGAACAGGACCGATGAGGTTACCATATTGTCCTGTCAGAGATTTTGTTATGGTTAAGAAGAATCTACACCCTGAAAGTCTGAAAATGCATGCCAAGTTCTTGGAATTACTCAGATAGGAAGAATTAACACCGTGTAATTAAGAAAATTTTGAGTACAAACTGCGTTGATGTACCTCGTCATGGTCAGCCTGGCATGCATTTTCTCAGGAGATCTAGTACACTAATACTTAATTATATAATCACTGGTATTACTATGTTGTGCGCGGTTGCCAAGATGAAAATTCGAGTCTCGTCTACGAAACATGCGTTAGCTAGATGATGACTATGTCAAGGCTTGTCTACTGTTAGGTGTTCGTGTGTGTAAATGAGCCCAAGAGTCATAGATCCTAAACCCTCTCCATGACTCAATCTACTATCACCTAATCATTTTTTTCCAATCATCTAGGCCTAATCTAGTAGCAGTATAACTTTACCTCCATCTCAAAAAAGAAATAAAAATAAAAACTTTGCCTAACTTGTTGGGTGAAACTGAATCCAATCGGCATACATGTTTTGTATGTTGAGAGAGCAAGAGAGAGCTTGTAATTTTGGTTCAGCATAGGTCAGTCCACTTGTATTTTAAGTTCATAATTGTATCCCATGACCTCTCAGTTAATGAGCCTTAAGGATGAGTATGATAATTAACCAACTGAACCCTTCCTGAACAAAAGTGTTATATTGTTCTGTAAATCATGAATTTATGTACCAAAAGCCATCGACAAACTAACCGGTTGATATGAAATTTTTAAGTGATGTTCATGATGCTCTAACCCATCCATATTTCTGCACTGGATTCACTTATATGTAACAGTTTCAAACACTTATCTATAACGGGTTTGTTACTTGTTGCAGATAAGTGATCAGTTATGAGTCCACGTCATCTGTGATAGGTTAACTCTCGTTAGAGCTAAGGTTACATGTGACACTCTAAAAAAAATCCGTCACAAGTAAGGTAGCACCACAAGATAATTACATTTATGGCATATCAGAGATAGCTCTAACAGTCGCTTTAATAACCTATCATAGATGTGGTACTCTAGAAATGTGATTACGCTTATAACCCATTAAAGTTAATCTATTTCTGACGGGCCTATTTCATAATTCGTCAAAGATGACTCAGTCACATGTGATGACATAGATGCACCCGTCATAGGTAGTCACCTATGATCAGTCTTATTTGAAACCTATCATAGATAGTGCTCATTTGTAACGAGTTTTGTTTAAAACCCGACAGTGGCGTGGTTATTTAAAAATATTTGGCTAGCATCAAGAATTGTTAATCATGTCCTCTGAAAAATATATAGCACATATATTCTCATACCCTTCTAGTTCCCAGCAGCAATATTGTCATAATTAAGCATTTAAAATTTTACCAAAGTGATATATTGACATTGACATATCAACAAGCTCACACATACATACACACACATATATATATATATATATTTCTCACATATTCACCGTCAGATATTTATCAACATACACATATATTAATTTCTAATAGTTACATATAGCTATAATTTTCATTTGAATCCACAAACTACCCATAGCCATGTACATGACGCCTATGTGTTTTCGAAGAAGAACCACAATAACATGTGAAGTTAAAAACTAGAAAAAAAATTAAATAATATATTATAGATTTTCATAAGTAAGCGAATGAGATTGGACTTAAATTTCTTCCATGCTTGGCCTGTCTTCAATAGTGCATGTCGCTTGAGTCTTATCTCTGCTTCTTCTAGATAGTCAAACTTTTCCTTAAGTCTAGCCCAAGCTTTTTCTTTCTCGCTTTCGAGGAACTTCTTGATGTCTACATGAAGAATGCCCCAGTACTATTACATGACGACTTTGCAACTATTTCTGAATAGGCCAATCACACTTTGTGACCCTATTGGTCCTTTAGAAGCATCCACCTCAGGGATTATTAGTCTATGTTTAGGTAATTTGTTATGAGTCATAGAGTTTCGACCTAGTTCGCTGTGTAGGTTCTGGCTAAGGTTTTAGTTTCATGGATGTTCTCAAACATTTTCGCTTCTTGTAATTTAACTTATGCCCTAAAATCATTTCAACTTATGCCCTAGAATCGTTGACTAGATGAGTTCATTTTAGTTTTTTACTAAAGTCACCTAAGTTTAATTTATTTTTTTACTAAAGTCACCTAAGATTAGTATGTCAATGAAGTATAAATACAACTAAAAACACAGTAATGAAATAAATATAAAATCACATAAAATCACGTTAGTTAATTATCTAAACAATCACCAAAATAACAAAGATAATTAATTAACATAACATAACCTATAATCATAGGCATTTAAATAGCTAATAAATTATTAGTTATTGTAAATTGAGTGTATTGTTAATGCAATGCTTACATCAGTTTAGTTTTTTACTAAAGTCACCTATAATCAATATTTTAATAAATTACAAATGTATCTAAAATCGTATTAGTTAATTAACTAAAAACTGACATTAGTTAATCACCTAATAAATATAAAATCACCTAAAATCACATTAGTTAATTAACTAAAAAATCAGCAAAAATGACTAAAAATGGAAGGTAATTAATTAACGAAAGAAAGCTGAAAGCACAAGCAAATAGTATAGCTAAGAAATTCACTAAAAATCACATTAATTAATGAACTAAAAAATCAAAGAAATAGCATGCAAAGATTACAATCTACTTAAAATGGTAGGAAAAAAATATAAAGCTAAATCACATATAATGTTGTGTGCTAACATTCAACCGTGGCGGTGCTTGGGAACGATGGTGACAGTAGCACAGTGGTGGGTTGGGGATGACGAGAGGACATGGCGGCGGTGGCAACAGCGTAGTGGCATGCTTGGGAAGCTTAGGGATGATGAGAGGGCTTGGGGTTGATAGCAACAACAGTGCAGTGGTGTGCTCTAGGGGCTCTCGGATGATGGGAGTGCTCAGGGTTGGCGATGATGGTGGCACAGTGGCAGACTTAGGGAGCTTAAGGATGACAAGAGGGCACAGTGGCGGTGGCGACGGCTACGTGGGCTTAGGGATTTATCTCTAAGACGAGGGCATCGATAGCTTAGATCTATATATGAGTGACTTTACTTGAATCTAGATACTTCCAAAAAAAAAGTCATTTAGATTACTTGTGATGATCCATGCAATAAAATCCGTCATAGATAACTTACCTGTGATGGTTCGTACAATAAAATCTATCACAGGTACCTTACCTGTGATCGGCTGTGCACTAAAATACGTCAAATGTAACTTACCTATGACAACTGTACATAACAAACCATCGCAGGTTACTAATATCCGTGACGGTTCCTTTACTAAAACCGTCATAGGTAACTTTGACCAGAAATCCATCAAATTTATTTCTTATTTGCAGCTATGAATGTTAATAACTTTGACCAAATGTTGACCACGGTGTCTTTGTAATTTCGATAATCTCATTAGAATTTAAATTTATTTTAAATCATGTGAAAGCCATATATTTCATATAACATTAAAATGTCTTTAAAGCATCTAAACTCTTATGTTGCATACACACATTGTTACATAAGAATTCCTTTATCATGGTCCACACGTGTGTATATGGACTTGTCTTCTCATTGAAATTCTTCAAGAGAAGTTTCTTGGCTAACAGCATGTATGTACTTGTTGTAATTATTCTCATCGATAATAGTGTCAACCCTAACAATTCTTCATTTTTCTTTAGGAATAACATGAAGCTTCTTATTTATCGGATCAACAACATAGAACACTTAAACAACTTGTTTCGCAAGAATAAATAGTTCACCTATATATCCGTTGGACTGTAGATTTACAAGCATGAAACCGTCTTCGTCAACCTTCACATGCTTTAGATTGACCCATGTACACCAAAACAATACCAATTTGAATTTTACTTAACTCAACTCCCATATCTTCTCTATACGGCCATAGTACTGATCACGCTAGCTAAGTTGGTCATTAACTATCTCTATGAGTATTCCACTGTTCTACACTGTATTTTTTTCGTCCTGTTTGGTTATGTAGAAAGTATATTTATTGATATTATATCTTTCCCAAGTTTTAACATCCCATCCAAGGCCATTTGCTAGCCACTTAAGGGTTTCACTTGTGACGTTGCTCCAGTTACATACATGATGCTTGAACTATTCATTGAAACCCGCATTGTATTTTCTTTGGACCCAACTAGTTGATCGGTTAATATTGTCTTGATGAATCTTCACTTCGTGTTTCTCTAAGTATGACACAACCTCGTTGATATGTTGAAGGACGGTGATATGGCTTTATCATATTGGGTGTGATCTAGTATGATAGTTTTTATTCCCACTGTGCCAACCCCTTTAAGCATGCCTTCATCTCTCGACACTGGACTCTAATTGCCCCTGTCTTTGACATATAGTCTACACAGCATTCTATGATCTTCTCGGTCGTGTATCCTTCAATAATGTTTTCCTCATGATGGGACTAGTTACATACGTAACATTTCAAAACTTCTATGTACCTTTCAAATGGGTACATGAACATATAACACATACTTTTGTTTGTTTGATCATATGGACAATAAGATGTACTATGATTTGCCCACCTTACCCTTACAAAAAAATATAAATAGTGTTAAAGGCGGGTTGGCCAACAACTACGTATGTGGAGGTATATATAGAAGGTAACCAACCTCTGTCGATTGCCAATATACTAACCATTAGAGGTATGATTAAGACACATTTGACAGGCCCTAGAGGTGAACGCACATCACATAAGTCTCACCTATAATAGGCTATACTAAGAAACCGTTACAGATAATAAACCCTCACCTATGACGGGTTTAGACTAGATAACCGTCATAGATAAAGGTTTATTTGTGACTGTTTGTCTACTGAATTCATTAGAGATAAGTTGACCTCATATCTGTTAGTTTTATATAGCGGCTCGTCACATATATAGCCTCACCTATAGCGGGTCTAGTCACTCTGTTTCACCTCCAACAGATCTCGATACGGTCCGTTAGAGATGATATTATTGGTGACAAGACACTAAGGCTCATATCCAGAATGAGAGAGTCAGTGCTAATGTTTCTATTGAGTTACAAGTATCGATCAGTTCGACACTTCAACTCAAAAATTTAAGCTGATATAAAAAGATGGATAATTCACTTTATATTTTAACAGCTTGGGACCTTTGACTCGACTCTGATGCTGTATTAAACTGAATGCACTGAACAGTTTAACCCGAAAGTTTCAACTGATAAATAAATGTGAGCATCCACTTTATATTCCAACAATTTCTCCTTTTCATTTCAATGTGCTTTCCGTCAGGTCCCAAGTTTCACCCTTTACATAGCCTTTTTCTTTAGCCTTTTTCAGAGCTAGTGCATTTCCATAATGATTCACCAAATGACGATCAAGATTGGGCAACCGACCGCTATAACAGCCAGCCATCGATCGTCCTATGATGATGATGCGATCTGCAGTAGCAAATAATCAATTCAGTGCTTGTTGCATGGTCAACCATAAAGAAGTGATATGATAAATAAATAAAAGATAAGATAACGCAAAGCCAGATTTGAAGCACATCGCCTGATTTCAGGGGATTTTGCCGGTACAATACACTCACGATGTCAAAATTTTCAACTTGGATACGTAGGCAGACTCGATGTCGATGGAACTTAACGTGAATTTGAGGTAATTGATCTTAATTATGGTGATGGCTATGTCCTACATGGACGTGATTAGAAAAGTAATACTAGTATTGGGGATAGTAAAAACGTTGACTGGTACTTGTTGGTTGAAATTTAATTTGGAACTGAAGAGATTTGTCTAGATTCTTCATCATCTGTCCCAATCGTAATACCATTTGTCTACGCTAAATTGTGAAGAAATGTTGGGAGAAAAATCACTGCTCTTTTCAAAATGTCGCAGAAACAAAAGAAATCAAGAAATAGAAGCATATCTAGATGATCCACGTCGGCAACTCGGCATACTACTTTTCTGCATAAACATTTTGCAATTTTAGTTTTCAGAGGAAATTTCAGTCGCTACGTTTATATTTCTCTGTGTGTTTTCTGTCTCGTCAAGTTATCACGAGATAGTTATTTTCTTTCTCGCTGTTCAACTCCCTTTGAACAGGTAGTAACCGTTGTCACCATCTTCTCTACCTAAGAGCCGTCACTAGAGAGAAATATTGTCACAGCTCCACACATGCATGTTATCATCACTCATGTACTTCGCATCTAATTGCTTAATATAAATAAAGTCATGAGTCCTAAAAAAATGAGCCATCGCGCTGAATATAAGAAAAATTAGTGTACACCTCGATACAACATATTATCCAGATAATGGGCCGACCTTTGCTTTAAAACAGGTACAGCAAATTATTATAATTTTTTAGCATATAAGGCTAAAAATAAAATTTAAAAAATATAATAAGGACATAGTAAACGATAACACCAATTTATTCAAAAGCCTATTCTATTAATAAACCTCCATTCATAGTTGGTAAAAATTTACTCACTATAGACTCTAAACTTGGACATGTGAGCTACATATTGTCCTTATCATCATCACACCTTTACAACAACGCCAAATAGTCAATCCAATATGTAGCAAGTACCTGTATATGAAATTTAATTGGAGCTTTGTCGAAAATAATATCATACCTACTAAGCCTCGTAGCCTAGCATATTGAAGATGCCCCTATAATTATTTGATTTTTGGATTTAGCATTCACTCCAACAAGCCATATTTCAAACATATGTGAAATACTATTTAGTGGTTGTAAACCAAAAGTCGCATATACAACTCCTTAAAAAAATCTAGCAAAATAACAGTCAAAAAAATGTAAGATAATTTTGTTATACATACAAAAACTGCACTTTCTACTCCCAATCTAGCTTCGTCTAGCTAGATTGTCCTTACTTAAAACTGCTCATTTATGTAAATACCAAATAAAAATCTTGATCTTAAGGGGCATTTTAGGTTTTCAAATAATCTTATTCCTCTCTACAGTCCATTGTTCATCATCGCGGTATACATAGAATAAACCCCATTCTGATGCAAATTCCATTTAATCATATATTAGAATCATTCAAATGGATGTATATAATTTTAACAGCCAAGCTACACCATAAGAGTCAATTGTGTCCAAGCAATGCTCTTCGAAAGAAAACATTAAGGGAGACTGTACACATAATAATTGTAACACTTTTACAACGCGCAATATTATATAGAGATGGGTATTGCTCTTTGAATAGATACAACATACTTATAAACTCGTAAATACACCCTCTAATATATATGCTCGAAGAAATGAAAATTATTGGCAAATATACCTGACCTCACTAAATTCATATTGGAAACATATATGCGAGTGTGTAATATTGATGGTCACTGGAATTTAAACCTTATAGTACCACCACACCACCAATACTTCTCTAAAACTATTATGAATTTTGTAGCTTGTATAATTGGAATCATTTTCATTTCAATAGGAATATATGGGATGTTTGACTTAGTCATTTAATATATGTCGGCTCAGTTGGAGGTGCTCATATGGAGATTGTGCATGTATATGTTTGTAGGGGGGGTGAGTGTACCCGCGAGTATATTACATGTGCTGTTTTGAAAAAAAAATACTATACAAATTCATGTGAAATTCGAGCATTCAGACAAGACCCGACGGTTGAAACGAACCATCATCGACAAATGAGAAGATTTACTACCAAAATGAACCACACGTCCTGCTCACACAGTACCAATCATACACGTACGGGTGTCCAGAAGTAGCATATATATATATATATATATATATATATATATACTTTTTTTCTATAGCTTCCAAAACCCAAATAATTCAGGCTTAGATGGACGCTTAGCCTGATGACAAGGCAGACAGGAGCCCAGGAGTCACGGGAGAGACAACTTGTGATGCCCATCCACGTCCACGAACGATCACCGCAATCTCTCATAGTCGCATCTCTGATAGTAGTAATTAAACCGTCCCGAGTCAAAAATTGAGGGTTAACGTTTTTTTTCATTTTTAGAAAACCATTGAGTCCTGGTAAAACCCAAACAAATTTCATAAAAAATATATAAGTCAGTTTAAATTTTTTAAACTTAATTGAAAAAATAAACGGTTTGTGTTATCGAGCCAAAGAAGTTTGTTTTTTAAAAAAAACCATCGTTTTTTGGTAAACCCTTGAAAGTCATGGTACTCCCCTAGTAGCTAGCTAAGCCAAGCTAAGCTTCCTGTCAGTTTCCTTGCTAATTGAGTACTATACACTTGTTAAGTACAACCAGGAACAGTTGTATTTATCTTGACTACCATCTAATTAAACCAAGCACTGCCAGCCGCCAACTCTTCTTGGAAGCTTGCTGCATATGCATGCGTTGCAGTTGCAGATACAATCGATCTTAATGATAGGTGGTTAGTTTAATGGCCCTGTCAGATCGATCGATCGACTGATGGAGACGCCAGCTCGTGCCATTTTCTGGTTTGCATTTTTTGTCAGTTTTTTTGGCAAGATTTGTCATGTTCTTGGGACAATTCATGCAGTTCGTACAGGTTTTTTTTTTGTCTGTATTTCTCTGCTAGCAGTACAGAATGTTGTTTCTTCTGTTTTGTGGCAAAGAATTGTCTGGTGATGCAAGTCCACTGAAGCTGCTGGACCAGAGGATTTTGGGGCTAAGTAAACCAATTTTTTTAAGATAATGAAATTTGATTACATTTTCAGCCTCTGCCAGCAGGCACCTGGTTAGAAGCAAGCTAGGTTTAGTGTGAAAAACAGAGGTAGCACTGCAGCTAGTTTGGTTGTCCTGGTCTTGAGGTTTTACTTGTTCAGATTTCATCACTAGCTAGCTTAATTGCTGGATTAGTTAACTTCCTTTTCTTGATTTCCTTTACCTTCAGCTTTCTCCTTTAGTGTTGGTTGTGCACTTTATGCTTGATACTATGTTCTTTGTTGCTACCAATCGCATGGTTTACCTAAGAAAGAAGCATAGATTGCTTGCTTATAGACTGGTTAATAGGGGCGGATGTATGATTTTGGATAGATGATGTCACTTTCAACTCTTAATGACGATTAGAGTCTCTATTAAACTTATAATGAGTATGGAAAGTAAAAAAAATACTACCATGTGAGTATGTGACAAGATGAAGACGAATTTTCTTTTCAAGAAATATTTCATTGTATATTTATACATACCTATACAAATCCAGTGAGATGAAATTGTAAAGCACTAAACTAAAGCTTTTTTTTCTTGTGAAAGCACTAAACTAAAGCTAGTGAATACACCTGTGCACAGAAATATATATAGCAACACCACTAAATTTCTTACATGAACCTGACATTTTGGAATAAAAATAGAAGCCATGGACTCATGGAGATCGGCAACATATGTTCGCTTATAAGCCAAGCCGCAGAAAAAAAAAAGCATTCCAAAATTAAGAATAATCCCCAAATCCGTTCATAAAAAAGGAATAATACTCAAATGCTGCTGCTGTCCAGCGCTTGTTACGAGAATGGAGAGGACAGTCAGCCGGCGCGAGGCGTAATCTCATGGAAAGAAATCCATGAACTGGCGTCATTAGACAAAGCATAGTGGTGTCATTTGCTGCAAACTAGAAGGAACTACATGGTCTAGTCCTAAAGCCATTGGTGTCAAGTAACACCACTAGTACTACATTGGCTCCTCCCCTGCTGGTTAATTATGTTATTGTGTGTGACAGGCAAGGTAGCGTAGACAATGGAAGGTCAAGAGATGCAATCATCATACATGATTACAAGCTACCTTCAAGTATCAGCAAATGTTAGTCAACTGAAAAGGCAGGCTGCTCCACAATATATGGAGTAAATTCATGCTACTTAAGTTGCATATTTTGATTTCTAAGCTAGAAAACATCCATGCTTAATTTGTTTGTGTGATCAGCTTATGTTCATTGCAAAATGAAACAAACACTTTCAAATTTATCATTTTTTTTCTCCTTCGCTACATACCCTCATAAAATCACTTCGAAAACGGTTTGAGTATCTAACCAATTTTCTGGCAAAAAAATCCATTTTGTGGGGAGAGTAAGGTGAATTCAAACGGAATCACCAAGTACTAGACATGACGAACTCATGGACCAGATTTTGAAAATTTACACAACAAACACATCCACCTAACATTCAGCCAGGAGACCGGGGCACCAGTTCACCAGACCAGTTGGACCAATCCAAAAATTTTAAGCAAATTATTTTGATTAATAAACTGCATTACGGCTACAGATCATCAGCACGAATAAATCTCTGTTCGACCATCATGCTGACAGGCATCCCCACGATGATGATCACATCGTGAGCTGCCAAAAACTAGTAAATTAAGGCAAGCCAAGCAGCCCAATCGAAGTTGATAAGCATCATCACTTTATCCATTTGGGGCTGGTAAGCATGTTAATTGCTTGAAGAAACCCTCAAATAACCACAGCACTCGACACTAATACTCCAACTTGAGCTTAGTTTACTGATGCTCACTTGCTTAATTAAGCAGAGACAGGGTTGCATGTTCTATGCGTACGGGTAAAGATTATTGCTGCTCGCCTAACAACTTTGGTAATTAACCTCTTAATTGTAGCAGTTTTTTTGGGGAGAAGTTAGCTGAAGATTTTGATTAGTGGACGTAAGCGAAGGTAGAAGAAGATTAGTTGTGGCACTACTCATGCAGGGTGCTAGTTAAATGAAAGAAGCAGGAAGCAAACGAAGGTGAGCTGGCATGCCACTAGATCAAGAAGGCTCTGCCAAGTGCCACTAGCAAACTTGTTATTCTTCTGTTTTAAAATATAAAATTTTTTAGAATTTAAATTTTATTCTATAATATAAGAATTTTTAGTATTATTTATATTATTACTTATTTCTAATTTAATTTTTTTTCCTTTTTCTACCTACCATCACACCTTTATTTATTCTATATTTATTGAGGAACATCAAGTCTTTTCTTCTTAACTTTAATCTCTTCTAAATAATTTTAAAATAAAGAAGTATCACTGCCACCCATTGACTGGGTAATGGTTGACGAATGTTTTAATTTTCTAGTATTGCTTTCATTGATGGAGAGGAGTACTACTTATATCTCTCCTTTTACTTGACCTTTCCTTAAAGAAAATAAAATTATATTAATTTTGGCATTTGCCTCAACAAAGAAACTATAAACAATTATTAAAAAAAAGCTGCACACAAGAATGCAGATAAAGAAAGATGCATATAAGAATGCAGATTATAGGATGGAATAAAAAAAACTAGACTTACTGGAGAGGATAAATGATAAAAAAAAATAGCAAACAACTAAATTGTTTTGCCCTTAAAAAAGGGGTAATTGTGTTTCTACCCCTACTTTAAGATTTATGTAAAACTGCCCTGACATTTAGAGTTTGTGAATTTGCCTCTGTTTTTTTTAAAATTAAAGTTCCCGATTGCTGCTGTTAAGTCTAGTTTGAGTAAATGGTAGAAATAAACAAACATTGACAAAAGAAACAACGGATCATTAAGTCATTGCAATTCGTTCAAGAGGCAAGGATACTTCGTAAGTTTATTTGTGATCTCATCAGTTGAGAGTGTCGCTTGAATGGCTAGCTTGTAAAGTAATTAAGCAATGTTGTTTTTTCTCCATTATAAATATAACAATAAATCAAATAATACGAAACATAAATAATAAATCTTCACAATAGACAAATAGATTAGTCTTTAGACACTCAAAGAATAGTATAGCTTACTCACGGTAAGCAACACTGCAGCCAGGAAGTACGCTAGTTGCCGGTAAGTTGGGAGTTGCGAGGACAGCGTGGCGGCCTGCTAGCTGCCACTCTGCGCAGCTGCGCCAGCATCGGCGCGGCGCATTTTGCCTCGCCGCCTCGCGTCTCGCGACGCTGCCGGCTGCTGCTGTTGTGGTGCGCCTCATGCCCACGCGCAGGCTCGCTCTAGGGGTCGACTGCGCCACGCCACAGCAATCGAACGCTGCCGCCGCGCCATGCCCAAGCCAACCAGAACACCGAACACTCCCCACGGGCGGATCCAAGGGGTAGGCTTCATCAGACTCTAGCCTACCCTCCGATGTTTGCAAAAAAAAAAAAAAAGCATATACGATCTCTCCCGTGGCAGCTGTTGGAGAAGACGAGGAGAAGCGAAGAACTTCGTCTCTGTCGACGCGTGGAAGAAGAACAGGGGCAATCTATTACTGAATCGGTATGCATTAAACGGTCCATTTGACCAATTTGGTCATAGCCCACTTGGGCCATCTTGTTTATTTTGTTGATCGGCTTAGGGTTTGGACTGTGTGGCCCGTGGGGAGTGTTCGGTGTTCTGGTTGGCTTGGGCGTGGCGCGGCGGCGGCGGCGTTCGATTGCGGCGGCGCAGCGCAGGCGACCACTGGAGCGAGCCTGCGCGTGGGTGTGAGGCGCAGCATGGTGGCAGCTGGCAGCGTCGCGAGACGCGAGGCGGCCAGGGAAAGGGCGCTACGCCGCTGCTGGCGTAGCCGCGCGGACGAACCAGGAGCCTAGGCGGCAAGAGGCTGCTTCCTCGCAACTCCCAACTACTGCAGTGCCGCTTACAGTGAGTGAGCTATACTATTCTTTGAGTCTCTAAAGACTAATCTATTTCTCTATTGTGAAGATTTATCATTTATGTTTTGTATTATTTGATTTATTGGTAGATTTGTAACGGAGAAGAAATAACATTTACAAGTCATTCAAGTAGCACACCCGCAACTGATGAGAGCACAAATAAACCCGCAAAGCGAATTGCGCTGACTTAGTGGTACGTTGTTTCTTCTATCATTTGCTCGTAACTAATTTTGCTAATTTACATACACAGGTGGCTCCTCACTTCACCCTTTCCTAAGGCCTAAGAAAATTTGCATTTTACTAGCAAGTCAAGGTACTCTTTTTCCCTTTTTTTTTGGTGCTTTTTATTTGATCATGTATGTATTACATTTGACTTGGGTAAAGGTATGTGTATGTACTCCATTTTAACATTACCGACTTAGATGAGGCCGGCCTATCCTCCATTTTTATTCTGGACTCGCCACTGACCAAACCCTAAGCCAATCGACAAAATAAACAAGATGGGCTGTGACCAAATTGGTCAAACGGGCCGTTTAATGCATACCGATTCAGTTTTTTCCCAATTAGATCGTCCCTGTTCTTCTTCCTCGTGTCAACAGAGACAGTTCTTCACTTCTCCCTGCCTTCTCCAACTTCTACCACTGGAGAGATCATATATACTTTAAAAAAATTTCAAAAAATCGGAGTAGGCTAGAGCCTGACGAAGCATACCCCTTGGATCCGCCCTGTCTGAGTCCAAAACGAAGTTTCTCAGCGAGGGGCTGAAATCAAAACGTAGGTGATCTACTCGACGAGCTCGATGAACTCGAAACGTCAGATTACTCTAGAGTAGATTTGTTTTTACTTCTTTTACGTGGTATTTAATTCCATGTCCCGTTATGATTTGTATGGACACTGCACTCTCCATAGGCAACTCTAGTGTTATTGTTATTGTTGCATGCTTAATTGATTTCAACCAATTAAGCTGCTGCACCGTGGTGTCATATACAGACTACTGAGCGAGCGAGCGAGCGGAACGTGTGTGTACGGGTGGATATTGAGCCAGTTCGGTAACTGTGTGTATTTGTGTCCATTGTTCTGCAACAGGGTCGGTCACTGTCAATAAATTTCACCAGATCGCCCTTGTGCTGTGGTGCAGCCTACAAATCACTCATTATCAGAAAGAAAGCAAGACATGAACCTAGTTGTGTCATGACATCCCTGTCAGATAACAACATCATTGATCCATTTGTAGCCACTTGGTATCGGAGTGACATTCACAGTTTGACCAAGGTTTTAAACACCGGCCCGCCTAAAAACCTGTTACGGGGGAAAAGTTTGAACCCAAATTTTGAATTTTAAAAAGTAACAGGCCAATAAAAATTGATTGCCCTTTTTTGAATTCAATTTTTTGGATCTAAACATTTGGTATGGCTAAATGTGTATTTTTCATACATCTAGCGTATAAAAATAGGTAAATGAACTTTATATATATGCTGTTGGAAGAAAAATATACAATTAGTATGGCTTGAAATTGAAATTATAAAAGTTTCGAATTTTAATTGTCTGGCCTAGTATACCGGTTACCACTTACCAGATGGCGGCTCACTGCTCACACCGGTAACCAATGAGATTGTGATCCCCAATCATCTCAAGTTCATAACCAAACAAAATTCCCCCGTTTGGCCCTAAAACATTAGTTCATCGAACCAATCAACTTGGAGCGTTTTCGTCCCTAAACCACCACCACACCCTCAACACCCCCCCCCCCCCCCCCCAAAAACAACACCTCTGTTTTGTCCCACTTTTATTTTTGTCTCTCTTTCTTTTCTCCAGCCTTTTTCTTTCTACCACACAGCGCAGCTGGCCGCCGTGGCGTCTCCAGCACATTTGCGTGTACCCAAGCCAACGGGGTAGCCACAGGCCCACAGTTGCACGGGCTCCCAAACCTAGCCCTCTAGCTCCTTGATGGGCCATATGCCCATATTGCCTTGATATTCTCCTGACCAAAATGATTCCTTATTTTTCACTTGTATTCCTGCTTTTCATGGAAGTTTACTCGCTTTTATTTCGGGACTTTGCTATATATCAGTCGAGTGATTTCCACTCCCTATCACGCGATTTTTCTTCCCACCCTCCGCCTCACCGGTGTCACCCTTGCCATCATGTGTTGTCTTCATCCATCTTTGATTGCTCCCGCTGCCACCTGCCACTACCTCCTAACCACTCGGTGAGGCTCGCCAAACCACGCCACCATCTCTTGCTCATAATCTGAGCCCCTGTCCTCCATCTCGCACCACTATCCTCCTGTCTCTAGTGACTCTATCACATCCCACCGTCTTCTAAACAATAATTTTTTCATCACTAACACTAGCTCATCGTGCCCCGCACCCTCCTCTCCCACAACAGAGGTGGCATCATCGCCACAGCATCGCCCTAGGTATCTCTATGAGTAGAGAAACACCCTCCTACCTTTCCAACCCTCTTTCCGCTTGTCCCAATCTCAAAACCTAAGTACTCATGCTCGCGAGAGCTAGCTCACAGGGCTTTCCCTAAATACAAAGGCAAAGTACAAATTACAGAGCAAATTGGAAGGTTAGGACTTCGCATGATTTTGCTTGCAAAAATATGTTAAGTGACGTATAGCAAAATCATTTTATTTAGCCCCTCAACTTTAAGCTATTTCATTTTCCATCTTTTCTTCTTATTTTTTTCATTACAATTTATTTACCATGATCGCACTATGTCACTGATCCATTCTGAGAAGTATAGTTGTTCCTCACGGTCATAATCATTCATGGCATCGGTTGGTTCCTAGAGACCAAGCATAATATACTTTTTTTTAAAATAATATATGTTGCGGCTCGCCGAAGATCCTAATCGACTAATGATTATAACTGGGCTTTGGATTTCTCCCATGATCGTGTTTTTTTTCTTTTTAGAATACGAGAATTTCCAAATAGTTGATTTTTTAATTAATAAATAAGATGCCCATGTATTATAATAGGATATCTAAACTATATGAGTATTATTCTTATCTATGGTGTTTTTTTCCTTGTGTATGTCGATGGAAGAGGCAAATGATAGGCTTAGGGTTTGGCAGTTTTTCGTGGACGTTCTTGCACATGAATGATAGTACGTACGATTCAATGGCGCCCTCGTGTTATTTGTGGGTCGCAGGCGCAAACGAGTCCGTGTCATTGTGTCAAGCAGGAGTTCGCGGTGTCGGTGTTGCTTTCGATCTCGGATCGATCTGGACTTCCTCATACGTACGAGGGACGAAATTAACGGGTGAGAACAGAAGCAAAAGTAGAAGAGATAGAGAAAGATTTAGTTGTTTTCATAAAATTGAAATACACGTATACCGAGGATACCCTAGCTAACAATTATAGCTAATTCCCACTTTGCAGAAAGATATATTTCTTCCCAATTAAAATATTATAGTTTTCATCTAATCTACTACACGTCGACATCGACAGTTCGACACCCAAGAATCTTACCGACAACTAATTATTCAGTTTTTCACCATCCAAATTAAGATACACGATACGCATCAGAAATTCAGAATCCGACACCGTCCTGAGTTTGCCTCTCTGATCCGATTCTCCTCCAGTTTCCGGCTGGCTCGTCTGCCCGCCGCACATAAGCAATCGCTCGCTGCCCGGCAAATTGACCCAAAACTATATATACATCGTGCGCTCTAGCCTCTCGACTTCAGACCGGATCGATGACTTCGGCGTTTGCGCTCGGATTCGCGCTCGGGTGGTTGATGCGGCGGCCGTCGACGACGACGGCGGCAGCGGCGGCGGCGGTAGCGACACCGGCAACGTCTTATTCGCGGCGGAATTATACTGTCCACTATGAGCCGGGCGAAGGTTTAGAGTCATATCCTGCCAAACTCGCGATCGAGGACGCCGACATGAACAAACTCATCCAAGACGTCCGCGTCATGCGCGCCAAGGTCGCTGAACTTGGTCAGATAGTACAAATAATGATAGATCAAGCATTGGAGAAGAACAAAGAAAGCCGGACTTGATTCAATGTTTTTTTTCTTCTTTCCTTCTTTTACGTGGTACTTAATTGGTAAATCGGATGTCCTGTTATGATTTGTATGGGCTCGAACTCTAATATATGTTTTTGTTATTGCTACATGCTTAATTGATTTTTTTTCACCACGGATGCATGGTTCAACTCCGACAAGTTTAATTTTAGAGAATGGCTAGATTTCACTACTGGATTTCTGCATAGGAGGGGGTAAATTACCAGTGGTAGCAACTTCCTGGCAGTGACAACAGACATCCGAACTTTAGCTAACGACTTAGAGTTTAGGGTTTCCTTGAGATTAGAGTGAAGGCTATGGACGGTGAATAGCCGGCGGTAGACAATAGCGTCTGCCCGAGCCAAAGAGTTGGAGGAGAGCGATAGACGAGAGCATCTTTGGCGTGGAGGAGCCGTTGAATATGGAAATGGCAGTAGGTGGGCCGCCCGCACAACTTGTGAGCGAGTGAGCCAAATAATGGGCTCGACAAGGATAACTCGAGTGTTTTCACGGCTATGCTGGCCCAACACACACAGTGCAGGAGACCAAGCTAAGGTTTGCGGTGACAAGATTGTATAGTTTGCATATTATTCTACTAATTTCTAGGATGGTGTTGGCATCAAAGAGCACAGAAGCAAATCAGACCGAGTGGAGTTAGGCGTGAGCCAACGGAGGTCTAATCGGAGGGGCAGCGCTTTGGTCACGCGGAGGCCTAAGAAGTCTGCTTAGCTTTAGTGCAGATCTTTATCTTCAAGGTTCGAGGGCATGCTAGTCAGTTTGACTCTGTAATTGATAAGAAAATAGGATGAGATGTGTGAGCAAATCAATCGATGGGCCGATACGGCTCACACTATTAGCTGGTTGCTGATAGGACGGTAGCATTTGTTTCATCGGCTGAAAAGCCAATGAAGACGTAAGTAAAAAGATGTGGAACAAAATAAAAGATTTCTTAGTTGAAGAGCGGATGACGCTTCGAACAGAGTACGTGATAAAAAGTAGGGAGCAGGACCCGATCTCTCGAAGGCATGAGGCTCAGCGACCACCGTGACGGTACCGTTAGAGCCAACCTCGATAGATCGGACCAAACCAAAACAATATGAGACTGAGGCTTACGGCACTAAGATGACAAGTGCTAGATCAAATGTAACGACGGAAGGGACATGTGAGGCCATCGGTTATCTGAGCCGATGAGGAAAATGAAACCCGCTAAATCCTGATACTAATCTTATCGGATACAGACCTGATAGATTAGACTTAATTGAGACAGTATCATGCCGGATTCGATGGGGTCAGATCGATCGCCAGCGGATTAATCGTCGAGGATAAGATATATAAATGTGTGTGGGGGGGACTGAATAGTCGATACGTTAGGCATGAGGCATGGTGTAATGATAATTCATTGGCTAATCACTCCGATGAAACGTCGTGTGAGGACCTACCAACCAACGGCTCAATCTATTGCCACCGATTTAGTAGGTCGGACCTAACCGATACAGCACGAGACCAATATTGATAGAGGGAGATTAATGAGCCGATAGGCCTCACACGAGCGTGATGCGGTATGTCCAATCAGACTAAGAGGTCGGATCTAACCGATACAGGCTTTGATAGAATAAACACACTAGGATAGTAATGGGACTTACCCCTTCACCAGAGATCGGACCTGACCGATGCAACCTAGCGTCGAGAGGCAGAACCCACCAGAATAAATCTAGATGATCTAGAGTGACGATGCGCCGAAGTTTTATATTGATCTATGATTGATATCTTACAAGATCCTAGAATGTCTATATTTATACCATATAGTTATAAGAGTCCGACACGATTACAAACAACCTTTGGACATTATTTTCTAAATACAAAATAAAACTTTCTCTAAGAAGTTAACAAAACTAATTAGACTTACCTTTCTTACAAAATATATTCTATAAAGATACAAGTATCCTACTGTAGTTTTCACGACTCCTCCTTAAACTTGGTCCCATATGTATAATCTTTCGTCTTAAATTGAATCAAATCCATCCTCAATTCATCCGATCGGATTTCTCACTATATCAATCGGCTTTCTTTCATAAGCCAATTGACTCTTCCTCCATCGACTGATGTTGTTTTCGAGCTTACTAAATATTGACGTTAACAGATGTTTCTCTCATCGTAACATTTTTTGTGGTTACATGTATCCAACATTTTTGGACAAACACTTTTATTGTAAAGTGAATTTTTTTTTAAAAAAAATCAGATTTGATATTAATCGGTGAGATTTTACTTATAAACTGATAAAGACTGCTAAAATTAAATAATATTATATATATATAATTAGATAGGACTCAAGAGATGTAAGAGGGAGAAATATGGTAAGGAGGGCTCACTAGCAATGTCACCAATGATTTTCTCGCTCAGCCCTTGACACTAATGGCATCCATCATTGCATTAGGTTTTAGAGTTGATAGTGGTGGGTGGCGATGAGAGAGCTAGTGAGGACGGCTGGAAAAACATGGGTGACAAAAGCCTAGCAGTGAGTAGTGGAGATGAACGGACGATGAGGCAATAGCAACACTGCTAGAACCACATGGATGGAGGATAGGGTCAATAGCAAGGGCATGGGAGACAATGACAACGTCTGAACTATGGGGATAGAGGGTAGGGTCGGAAGCGGGGAGTAAAAGGATGTCATATGGATATAAGACTAGGTTGGTATGATAGTGAGTTTAGCTATAAGAGCCTCTAGAAACATAGAAGAAGAGGTCGAGCAGAGAAATTCTCATGATAAGATAAATAATGCCAATGGCATGGAAGAGGAGGGGGGAGAAAGGTGGTGTGGAGGTAATGGTCATTGATGTTGGCCGACACCACCAGTGAGTGGAAAGTCTGAGGTGGCTTGGAGAGAGACGCGGCCGTGTTTCACGCGCAAGTGGTGGCAGCGAGATGAGGATTAGGAGGTCTATAGGGGATTAGGTATAGATTGATTCAAGATCTAAACCTTAAAAAAAAAGATGACTGACACATTAAAAGCAAAAGCTCCGGCTGACTAACGATGTTACAAACCGGCAGTAACCGTTTCTGTATAATAGCGAGCACTAATCTAGCTTGCCCCTTTCAACAAGATAATTCTTCCCAAAATATAATTAGTTCTCATCAACCATAAATCTACACACACGAATATGAACGAGAACTAATTTTCAGTTTTTTTCACCACCCAAAGATACACGAAATCCTCAACCACTGTTGATCCACATGCTTACACGTCGTCATTTGTAACTGCAGTGTCGTGGTTAACAGCATGATCTGAGACCGAGAAAAATGTGCCGATGTCCCCCTCTCACGCCTGCCCAACCTCCTGAAAACTAACATGTCTTCTCCCTGTAGTCTGCAGTTCGCACTTCGTCTGAATCTGCAACATCTCTTGGAGCTTCTTTTCAGTTCCTTTCTGCTCCACAGGAAGCATCACATCATTTTCGATCAGGGACAGTAGACTTTTCTGTCAATATCTAGCAATTCTAGCTAATCTTATGGCGATATTCGGTGGTGCGCAAAATGCCGAAAGGCGGGGCAAAAAATCGGAGAAATGCTTAATTTCGTCTTTGTGCGATGAAAGATGCAGGGAAAATGACTGGACGGTCGAGGAGGATGGTTGGTTTTGTCCATGGGTAAGCTCCCGATGAGCATTACTTGAGCACTAAATAGAAGTGTCAAGCTCCTGACTCTGACATCCATTGTGCCCGATGATGTGGCTGCAGAATTTGTTTTGAGGTAGAAAACGAGAGATCAGTGTCCTGCTGTGGCTAGAGAATTTTTTTTGAGGTAGAAAACGAGAGATCAGTGGCCCGATGCTGTACCCTGATGTGAATTAATGGATCACTGATCTGCAGAATTGGCTTTTGACTCAAAAAATTCAAGTATTTTACTCGAATAAACAACTCTTTAAGTGCATAGTTCTCCATATTATGCACACTTTTTTTGAGATAACGAGTATCAGAGTTCAGAAAGCATAATTCTGCCCTGAATAAAAAAAGTGAAGATGCAACAATATTTTATTTTCTAGTTAAAAACACGAAAACAAGGGTAAAAAATTGATTCTGAATTCTGATTCCTAATCGATATTAGCGCTGAGTTAGACACGTAGGGCTCGTGAGCAATGGAGACAGAATCGAATCGAGTCGACGTAGTTGTTTTTGAGAGAGGAGACACGATGTATGTGCAGTGCAGGAACGTGCACGGTCAAAAGTGAGTGCCATTTTAGACTTGTTCAGAATCAACATGATATAAATTTAACTGTTTTGTTTGTGATGAGTAAATTTAACCACTTAACTTTCTATAAATTAAAACTTTACATTGTATGAGTGTGATATTATGATTTTTTTTGTTCGGATAAATTTGGATGGATTATGTAATTTTCATATGTCCATAGCCACTCTAAATAATAATTATAGTCGATCAAAATTAATTTGCATTGACAATACATACCTAAAACATTTTTTTCAAAACTAAGAGTTACGCATTATTCTCTTCTTCTGCCACACGATTTGGTAGTTGTTGATGGTACTGGGTACCCCCTTTCGGCCGTGTGAGAAAGATGTTTTGCCCATGGGCCATGGGCACAAGCTCTAGAACGCAATTTACATGTTAATTTCTTCGGTATATCGTGTGATAGTGAATCTTGCTAATAAAACAAACAGTACAAGTACTACTATCTTGAAGAAGATACTTCCATTATCTAAAAATAGCCTCTTGCAGAAGCACAAAATGGGATGCAGTTTTAGTAGTACGGTACGAAAGCATGTATTCTGCACTACGGCTCAGGCCGTCCAAGAGAACCTTCTGGTATTTATAAGTTTCAGTACATACAGATCTGGGTAATGCCCTTTTGTCTAATAGTAGTAATAAACTTTCAGTAAGAAGTTGATTGTATGATCGATGAACTAACAGCTAGCACAGTTAATTAATTAATATACGACATCTAAACTTTTAATTTAAGGCGAAGTTGTGGTATGTAATAACGTACCACCATCATCGTTATCTTAAAAATCTTATGTTTTGGATAAACAGTGTAGAGCTAAAATAAAAATCTCTTAGGGATAAAGGAAGTACTAGATTCTCTTCAACTATAAATACAAATATAAGGATGTTTGTCTTTGTTCGATTTTTAAGATGATGAGGGGTGGTCATAGAGATATAAGATTAGTTAAAAATTAAATGAGTGATAGTTGGTGAAAAAAATAATACTATATAAATTATAAATTTCAAATAATATATTTTTTGTATATTTATGGATAGAGATTGTAGGAAGATTGGGCATTGGAGCAAATCGTCGTGAAAATGACCGTTTCAAATAAGAGAGGATTGATTGATCCCAAGGCACCGAAAGCCGGCAATCCACGGACTGCTCGAGGTCATGTACTACCATGTGTGGTGTGGGCAGATGTGCTTGCCTGCGGGATGCGATCGAAGCGCCGAGCCAGACACGCGTCCGGCGCCATGCACGAAATGACCTGAGAAAAGTGTACGGACATTCTGCCGGACTTTGTGCAGTTATTTCAGCGGCCGGTCGTCACCCGCATCACGGCCACCGTGTTATTACTGCTGTGTTATCCGAGGATGGTACCTATCAAGTGAGCTGAACATTCAACTGATGGAAATTTTTAAAAAAGATTTTCGCAGTTTATTTTTAATTAGCAGCTAGCCCAATCAACTGATGGAAATTAAAAACAAATGATTTTCTTAGTTTCTTTTTAACTCTATAGTTATTGATTGGTAAAATCCAAGTGAAAAATCTGAGTTTTTTGTATAGCTAAAATTTCAAAAAAAAAAAAGTTACAGCCACTGAAAACTTTCAAACAGAGCCTATATAGACTCAACCCGTAATGGGTAGATGAAGTTGATAAAACATGTACACCAGAAATGGTGAGAGACTAATGCTGAGTTCAAATCTACCTTTTAGGAGTTAGTTGCTGTTTCCTCGGTATATTTTTAGTAAAAACATCTTTAAAAAATTAAATAAATATATTTTTAAAAATTTATAATAGTTAATAGTTAATTAATCATACATAAATGATCCGTCTCAATTCATGCCGCTAGATAAACTGAGCCAAAACTCACATTCAAAGGAAGCCTAAGAGCCAATTTGATTTATAGAAAAAACATAAGAAATTTGGAGAATTTTAATTATATAGAAAAAATTCCTACGAAAGATTAAATTATATTATTTAAAAAAATCATATGGAATTTTCAATGCTCATTTTTTAGGAAAAGTTAGTAAGAGCTCTGATCTCTGAAAAATTTCTGAGTCTATTCTCATCCGATTTCTATATTTTTTTCCTGTAGTCTACTCAATTATACTCAACTATCAAAGTTGTAGCTATTTGCTTATGTTGTTAATTTTTGTGGGTTTTTCATACCATTTAAATAGTTATGAGATTCTTTTCAAAATAGATCGAGAATGTAGGTTGTTGCCTATATATATCAGTAATCCATAAATTTGATATATACAAAAGATGAAATAAAAGAAGTCATGCTTTGTATAGTGTGATAAAATAACCCTGCTATTTAGGGTTGAATTTGCCACTTTTTTCCTTGATATGCACAGTTCCATCTTGGAACTGAAATTATGTGAGATGATATAGTCCTATCATATCTCACTGCTAGGAAATCACAAATAAAATGACTTTTCATAGGCAGCAATTGAAGGCCTATGAAAATCAACTATCTTCATAGGCGGGGCTTCAATTGCATGTCTTCATAGGTTAAGTCAACCAAAATCAAATTTCACACGTAGCAAAGTTAAGCCAACCAAAAGATGATTTTTTTGGCCAAAAAATCCCTCAAATCTCTTTTTTTTCCTGCAATTTCTCAAATCACAAATTCCTAAAACTCTACGATTCCTCCAACCCTAATCACAAATTCCCCAAGAACATGCGTTTAACGAACCGTACAGCACGCGTAGACAGCCAAAAGGATGCATCATGCATGCATAGGTGGCGCGGCACAGGCCAGACGTGTCCGATAGATTGGGTGATCAACAGGTGGACGTATGTGCAGATCCGAACTCCAAACGTGCCTATCACCGTATCACGGGCTTTCGCAGCACTCATACGTAGGTAATACGGCACACACACGCATCACTAACACATGCACACTGCGCCCACGTGTCCATTAGTTTGTTTCCTAACGCATACTTAAAAAGATTAAGGCAACAGTCTATCTAGCCTCATCAATATCTGTCATACTAGGGGTGACGACAACTGTCTAACCTCACTAATATTTGTGGACGTCGGAATTATACACCCACAACTTTAGGATAACACCTAATAAAATTTGGTATAGTAGAGTATATGATATGATGCATCTTTTAAAAAAACATATTATATTAAACAAAAGAGATGATTATATATTGTTGTAGGGAAACTAAAAACAGATGAAAGCTACCGAAATAAACATAAGGATTTCAAATCTCCAAGCGTCCCCAACAGATGTGAGCACATGAGGACAACTGAAATTTTTTCAACTCTAGCCCACATAAAAATATATGTACAGGTGTTGGCCATTATCTTTATTTTTCTTTTTCTAACAAATCATTAAACTGGTATTGCCAAACTGACCTAAGTTGATGTCGCTAATTAGATATATGACTTTCAATCAAACTCGTAAATGATATAGCCCACCGATAAATAGAAAGAAAGGATAGAAACTCTAAATTCCACGATACATCCATCTATTTTGTGATAGAGTGTGTTTGAAAATCCAATTTAGTTATGACCTAAATTTATCCTCCACAGAACTCAGGACTTCTTACCAGAAAAGTAGGGTAGATAAATCCATCATTGTCAAAGTACCACACGATAAATCCATGTGTAGCCAACTAGTCTCAAACTCTCACATTCTCGATCCTGACACAGACCAAACCACTCTCAACTTCAGCTCCCGTCATCACAAGATTATTTGTGGATCCCTACCGTGTAATTATTCTGTCCACAAAGTTAACTTCTTGTTGCCAATTTAATTCTCCAAGCAAAAAGGCGTGTAACCCTGATCTTTAGTTAGATCCAAAAACGATCTGACTCTAGTTGAGCCAATATAGAGTTGATAGCAAAGCTATTTTCTGCGTTTTAATGAAATGGTATGAAAAAAAATCAATTTAATTCATAGTTTCCCCTGTGTTATTCCTTTGTGTAAACCACTTCAATACCTATAAAATAATGAAGAAAGCAAGGCTTGGTTAAAACCTCTACGCTTCAATAATATTTTATTTTTTATTCTCTGTTTTAATTATAAGAACTTTAGTTGCCTACGCACTTATCATGTATAGAACGAAAATAATGATACAATAATTAAAAAAAGTTCAGCCAACTTAAAAAAACAATTTCTCCCTACTAAACTCATACAAAATAAAATATAATTAGAAGTTATATGACTGTGGGTCAAGAAGACATGAATATATTTGTTGACAATGACCACTCTATTTCTCCTCTCAGAAAAAGACCCGTCTACTCCCCTACCACTTTTTCTCGCAATTTTGAGAGCCAAGAACTCCATATAGGAGTACTACCAAAAATAAATAAATAAATAAACATAGGAAAAAAGGGATTACTATTAGCGGATGAGATAAGAGCAATAGGCACCACAGCTTCCACGAGGCGAGATCACGGGCGGCCCATGGGAGCCGCGCGCGGCTAGCCTCAGCGGACGGAGACGGAGTGGATAATCGCGTTGAGGGGCCGCGTCCGCGTCGCGAGGAGATAACGAGGAGATTTTGACCGCGCGGCGCCCCCTCGCCGTTAAACCGTTTGCGATTAACGGCGTCCCTGTCCCCTCACCGAATCACCGATCGATATCCATCTCAAAATCTCCCTCCCGAATCGCATCCTCCTCCTCCCCGTATAATAAGAGCCACGCCACCCCCGCCGCCGCCGCGTCGCCCGCCGCGCCCACTCCTCCTCCCCTTCCTCATCCAACCTCACACCTCTCTCCCATCCCCTCTCCTCGTCTCGTCTCGTTTCCATCCGCTCGTCTCCTAGCCGGAGCATGCTCTCTTCGTTCGCGTCCTCGTCCTCGTCGGAGACGACTCCAAGCTCGTCGTCACACGGCTCGCGCCGTCCCCGCATTGGCTGAGCTCGCTGTGTCCCGGCTCCCGTTCCCGCCGGTTTGGTCGGCGCTGGGCTGCTCCGCGGCTCTGCCTGCAGCGGGCGGTTGGAGGTGGTGGTTGGTTGGCTCGGCGCGTGCGCGCGCTGACTTTGAGTGGAAGGGAGGAAGGAAGCTTCGGCGTGGACGCGTCGGCTGCGTTCTGGTTTGCTGCTGATTTTCCGGGTGGTTGTTACCATTGTGTTTTGTGGGAACTAGTTTGCTGAGTAGTGTGGATGGGCGTGGTGGATTTCGCGGCGATGGTGGGGGCGGTGGAGAAGGTCAGATCCATCGTTGCCAGCCACGCGCCGCGCCACGTGCAGCAGCACAAGGGCGCCGCCGACGGGGAGGCGCGGCGACGCTACCAGGAAGAGGGCGCGCCGAGGCCACGCAGCCCGGAGCCGCCTGTCGTCGAGCCGCCCACGCCGCCGCGCCGCGCTTCCGAGGCGAGATCCGGGACCAAAGGCGACGCAGCTCCCTGCTCTCCTCCTCCCTGCCGCGATATTAGGTAAGGCGAATCTCACTTAGGCGTAATGCACAACACAAAATGTGAAAAACATACATCTGGAACTGAGCCATATCGTGGAGGGGATCACGTAGTTTATAAACTACACTTCCATTCGCTGCTAATAGATGAAAAATGTGCTGAAATCTTCAAATCTAGGTTCTGATGGTCATTTTGATGATTGTTGACTTACTGCTCATCGCTACTAGTAGATGCAAAATGTGCTGAAATCTTCAAATCTAGTCTTTGATGGTCATTTTGATGTGTGTTGACCTGACTGTCATCGCTATGCTCAAATCTTCAAATCTAGTCCGATGCTCATTTTGATGTGTGTTGACCTGACTGTTCATTGCTACTAGTAGATGCAAAATGTGCTGAAATCTTCAAATCTAGTCTCTGATGGTCATTTTGATGTGTGTTGACTTAACTGTTCATTTGGTTTGTGGCTGTGGATATAGGCGAGCAGATGTGGAGATTGACGAACCCAGGGTCCAGTTTTTTGCTCCAGGGACTTACTACTCACATGACTTTTCAGATACAGATTCAAGTGTTAGTGTTGCTAACTCAATGTACAGATCAGTGACTCCAAGTCCATCAGAGAGCCCTACGGTTAGGCAGAATGATGCTTCTGATCATGTTGCTACAACGATGTCTGACTCAGATGATGCTCGGGAGCATGCTGGTGCTAGCATAGCTTCCTGGTGTGAAAGGGACCATAAAACGTCCCGTATTGTTGATTTTGGTGATGATATTTGGTGCCCACCACCTCCTGAAGATGAGAGCGATGACGTTGAATCAAAATTATGTGCATTTGATGATGAGGATGATGAATATGGTGACTCCAGCAATTTTTTTGTGCCTAATTGCTTCAGTGCTTATAAATTTGCTGGTGTTGATGGTGCTGTTCATGGATTTCACATAGAGAATGTTCAAAATGATTTGCTCAGGCATTTTCAAGCTCTAGTTGCGCAGTTGTTAACAGGGGAAGGTATTAGTTTAGCCAGGGACAGAGATTCAAAAGGTTGGCGTGAGATAGTGTCCTCTTTGGCATGGCAAGCAGCTAACTTCGTGAAACCTGATACAAAGAAAGGTGGTAGCATGGATCCTAGTGATTACGTGAAGATTAAATGCATAGCATCAGGGAAACCAAGTGAGAGGTTTGTGCTTGTTTGTATTGTTGCCTACTTATTTCGTGCATCTTCTCATCATCATTACTTGACACTAATGATTCTCATTGCATGCAGCAATTTTGTTAGAGGGATTGTTTGCTCCAAGAATGTAAAACACAAGCGCATGGTCTCTGAGCACCAGAATGCCAAATTGCTCATTTTAGGAGGGGCACTTGAATACCAGAAAGTTTCTAATAAACTGGCCTCGATAGGAACTATACTTGAACAGGTTTGTGTCTGTTCACGTTCCCAATTATTTTTTTATGGCCATGCTAATGAGCGTTCTTAATGTAGGAAAAGGAACATCTCAGAATGATTGTTGGAAAGATCGAGTCCAGACGACCTAATGTGCTGCTTGTTGAGAAAAGTGTCTCTTCTTATGCTCAGGAGCTTTTAGCAAAAGATATTTCGTTAGTTCTAAATGTGAAGAGGCCACTTTTGGATAGGATATCGAGATGCACGGGTGGTCAAATTGCTTCATCAATTGACAACATTGCCTCAGCAAGGCTAGGCCATTGTGACACGTTCAAGGTGGAAAAAGTTCTAGAATCCTCAACGGAACATTCAGAGAAAAAGTCAACTAAGACACTGATGTTCTTTGAAGGCTGTATGAAGCGTTTGGGTTGCACGGTAATGATCTTTTTGTGAAGATGTTTGATCAAAATGCCTGAGTTTTTTTGGCATTCTTTTTCTAGTCTCTCATTACTTTTATGATGCACTTGCTCTTTCTTTTCGTATACTGAGAAGTGTTGGATTAGTAGGATTGCCTTTCAAATATAAGTTGCAACGTTAACTCATTACTTTTTACCAGCTAAATGTGCCACCGTCCATGTAGGTTCTACTCAGAGGAGCTTGTCGGGATGAATTAAAAAGAATTAAGCGAGTAATGCAACTTGCAGTCTTTGCTGCTTATCATCTCTCCCTAGAAACATCATTCCTTGCGGATGAGGGCGCAACACTTCCAAGAGTTACTTCAACATCTTCCATAGGTGCACCAGAAGCGCAAACCAATACAGATCACCTATCATCTAGGTCTGCTAATCATGGTAGTCCTGTTAGTTTGAGAGCTGAAGAAGAGAAATATTCACACAATCCTTCTATCAGCCAGATCTTTAATGGTATTTCTGGACCGCCAACTTTTATACCATTGGATGGGGAAAGCCAGGAAATATTATCTGAACATAGGGAAGCTGAATCCCCTGTCAATCATATTAAAGGTGACAATTCGTTCCACTCGCACCATCCAAATGCTTTATGCAATATGCATTCAGTTTCCCTGGGCAATGACCTCGGTAGTATAGGTGCTGTGACACAATATTTAGATCCGTGCAACTCTTTGCAATCTCCAGTTGGTGTTTCGACTAAGATACTTGGAGAAGTACATAATCTGGAAAACTGTGGGAGCCCCATATCACTAGATGACTTTCAAGTACGCGACCTGAATGACCAGAACAAGCTTTCAGGTGGTTATTTCCCTGGTACTGACAACCATCAGAGCATCTTAGTTTCCTTCTCAAGCACCTGCATCCCAAAAAGCTTGGCATGCGAGCGTTCTCACCTCTTCCGCATCAAATTTTATGGTAGCTTCGATAAGCCACTTGGGAGATACCTTCGAGAAGACTTATTTGACCAGGTACTTTTTGTGCTCATCCACGCACTCTATAATGCATGGTTTTACTCTACCATGTGCTTATTAGGCCATTCGTCCTTATTTCTTTTCAGGCATATTGCTGCCCGTCATGTAAGGAGCATTCAGAATCACACGTCAGGTGCTACATGCACCAGCATGGAAGCCTAACAATCAGTGTTAGACGTCTCATATCTCAAAAGTTGCCAGGTGAACATGATGGAAGGATATGGATGTGGCACAGATGCATGAGGTGCAAACTCGAGGATGGAATGCCTCCCGCATCGCATAGAGTAATCATGTCCGATGCTGCTTGGGGTCTATCATTTGGGAAATTCCTAGAGCTCAGCTTTTCAAATCATGTGACTGCCAACCGAATTGCGAGTTGTGGTCATTCTCTCCAAAGGGACTGCCTTCGTTTCTATGGGTATGTAGCTTGTTTACGTTCCCATCATCCCGTGTTCTCAGTTTCTTACTATCCAACACTACAGTGATGTTTAATGTTTCAATTTGCTTCAACGTTGCAGGTATGGAAATATGGTATCTGCCTTCCAGTACAGTCCTATGATTACTTTGTCCGTTAACCTGCCACCCTCAATGCTAGATTTCATTTGCCATAGTACACAAGAATGGGTTAAAGGAGAAGCAGTTGTGGTACGCAATTATTTTTTGCCTAAAAATGTGCCATTTCCATGCTCCACATCCTGAACTTTGGTTATAGCAGGAATAATGTGTTGCTTGCAACATATTTCTACAGGTATTTTGTGAAATGGAATCCTTACATGCGGAGGTATATGGGTTCCTTTCTAATACTGAAAAGAGTATCACCACTATGGATGAATCATTAAAAACTGGCATAGAAAGACAGATCGTTGAGATGAAGGATTTGCTTAACATGGAACGAAATGAATATGAGGTGGTACCTTCTAATTTTTCTTTTGTTCCATTTATACTAAGCTTCAATGTTTTTGTGTTAACTTTGTTGTAATGTTTTTGTTTGGCAGACTTTGCTTCTACCAGTTATCAGGGGGAGTACCCATTCCATGAAATCAAGTATTGATATTTTGGAGCTCAACCGTCTGAGACGTGGTCTCCTCCTAGATGCTTACATTTGGGATTGCAGGCTTTGTAACATAAGTTCAATAAAAAAAGATGGCCATGCTTCTAGAATAAAGGATTCAGAAGATGAATTACACCAGGCAATTACAAAGCATGGAGAAATGCATCAAGAGCCTTCTACTTGTCCACGGTGTTCTTCAAGAAATTTAAGAAAATCTCTGCTATCTAGAGAGGGTCATTCCATGGAAACTGAGACTATCTTGCCTGAGATAGATTTGCCAGTTGGGATGGTGGATAGTTCTGTGGATGATATAGGAGGCCTTGACTTGGTCTTCAGCAAATTTGATCCATCGGAAAAAGGACAGAGTCTATCAAAAGATTCCATCAAGACAGAACCAGTGGAGAGGTTGCCCTCACTTGCATCTATCTTATCAGATAAAATAGATATGGCATGGAGTGGATCTTGTGAATTACACAACAACCTCCCTGAGAGTATGACCAAAGGCACTGAAATCCCAAGTTACAGTAATGCAATCCCCCCTGTTCGCATCCATTCATTTGATTCTATATTCAGATTTCATCAGCGGGAATTAACGGGATTATTGCCTGCTTCATTGCATTTGTCCTCAAAGTCAGCTGATTCCTTTAGAGATTTGACAAGCCTAGTGAAAGATCCACTGACAAACATGCGGAGGGCCTTTTCTCAAATATCTCCCTGGGAAAGAGGAAACTTAAATGTTCTTGCTCATTCGCCAACATATATCAGGTCTGCTGCTCATATGGTGAGTGATGGGGCACGACTATTGCTGCCTCATATTGACTGTGAAGGTGGCGTTGTTGTTGCTGTCTATGATGATGAGCCAACCAGTATTGTGTCGTATGCCATGACATCACAAGAATACATTGAACATGTCACCCATAAAATGGATATGAAGTGCAGCTTTCATCATCCAGTAAATTGTGCTGTGGCCGGTAGTAACCAATTGGAGGAATCTTTGCTGCCACAAGAAGGCCATTCAGAATTTAAAGGAACCCACTTCAGTTTTTCTTTTGATGATGAAGCATTTTCTGCTGATAATACAAAGTTTTCTGTGACATGTTATTTTGCAAGGCAGTTTGCTGCCCTTAGAAAGAAATGCTGCCCAAGTGATATTGATTACATACGCTCACTAAGTCGTTGTAAGAGATGGAGTGCACAAGGTGGAAAAAGCAATGTATACTTTGCAAAGACAATGGATGAGAGATTCATAATTAAACAAGTCACCAAGACGGAGCTGGATTCTTTTGTAGGATTTGCCTCTCACTATTTCAGGCACTTGACAGAATCACTAACTTCTAGGAGCCCAACTTGTCTGGCTAAAATAATGGGACTTTATCAGGTTTGTCATATGTCTTATTTGCATTGTCCATGCACTCGTCTTGATTCGAGCTTTTGGTAATTTACTGTCTTTGCTTTAATCCAGGTTAGTATTAAGGGTTTGAAAGGAGGGCGTGAGGTAAAGATGGATCTTATGGTGATGGAGAACATTTTCTTCCAACGAACAATATCTAGGGTCTATGACCTAAAGGGTTCCATTCGGTCGCGCTATAATTTTGATACATCCGGCCACAATAAAGTACTTTTAGATTCTAATCTCATAGAGGCACTGCATACAAATCCTATATTTTTGGGGAGTAAGGCAAAACAAAGAATGGAAAGAGCTGTCTGGAACGATACATCATTCCTTGCGGTATGTAACTCTCCCTACTTCTTAAGACCTAGGATTTGACTGTCATATCATATTCCCAATTCCTAGAGACTAAATCTTAAATTTCAATTTGATTGGCATTGCTTGTTTGTCATAACCTAAACTGCTGTATACAATTTCACTTCTGTGGCATGAAAACCGCCATTTGTATCACCAAAAAGCAGCATTTTAGTTCCTAGCTTTTGCATGATTGTGGCAGACTGCATTATTGAAACTGCCCGGACTCCATTTGGTAAACAAAAATATATTATCTTTTTGCTCGAATTCCTCTATTTCAAACAAGCCTAATTGATTTGCTATGGTTTAGAACTTATATCCCAATGGAATTAAACTGAATATGTAACCTTATATTGCTGTTTATCTCCGTGTACTCTCCCTTTCAGTCATTGAACCATACAGACAGAAAGATGATAGTTTCTTGTCTTTCCAAGAATAGTACTTGTGTTTTCTGCACATTAATGTGGTGTACTGCTTGTTTCCAAACACCAGCACTATTCATCAGCATAATATTGAAATAATTTAAAATATGAGTGCCTGATTTCAAGTTGCCTATTATCCGCATTAATCTAAAAATGAGTAACTGATTTCCGCATTAATCTGAATATGAGTTGCTTGTTTCAAGTTTCTTATTTGTGAGAAACAGTCAATGTAACATGATTCATTCATGCAGTCATTGGACGTCATGGACTACTCGCTTCTGGTCGGCGTCGACGAGAAGAACAACGAGCTCGTGATCGGCATCATCGACTTCCTCCGGCAGTACACCTGGGACAAGCAGCTGGAGACGTGGGTGAAGGCCTCCGGCATCCTGGGCGGCCCCAAGAACGAGGCCCCCACCGTCATATCGCCGATCCAGTACAAGAAGAGGTTCAGGAAGGCCATGTCAAGGTACTTCCTCGCCGTCCCTGACGACTGGCCGCCCTCGTAACTAGGCTTCCTGCCAACTTCTTCCTACTACGTTGAAGCAGAATCGTCGTTGTTTCATCCCCGCTTTAATTTTTTTTGAGCAAAATGGGTTGAACTGAGACGAGTAGCCACTAGCCATTAGCCAACCATTCTTTAATTGGTTCGGTCGCTTACTAACATTGTTGTAGCCCTAGAATGATAGAAATCATAGAATAGACAGAGGATCAGGCCCCTTGTTGTTCTGGGCTGGACACCAAGCATGTCCATTGCAGTGTCCGTCTCCTCCATGATCTCAAGGCTTTTGGTCCCTGTAGAATGTGCATTGCTGCTAGCGAAGGCGGATTATTCAACGCCGTGCTGCGCCTCATTTCTTCTGATTTGATTACCTCCGGCATCTATATAGAATTGTACAAGATAGAGGGCAGGTCAATAAAGGTGTAACATCTCAGCTACTTTGTGAAATATGTAACAGCTCAGTTACTTTGTTATAGCACTTTTTTCTGGACCATTTGTGACTTTGTTGAAATGGTTGCAATGCTGCATGCATGGCAGCTTCTGTGTTGTATTCTTAGCATGGACACCTTCTGTGTTTTATATTATAAGTTGTATTAACTGTCATATTGATAAGTCAAATTTCCTTTAGTTTAATTGATTTTATAAAAATACATAGCAAATTTTTTAACACAAAATAAACATATTATTAAAATATATTTAGTATTAGATTTAACAAAATTAATTTAGTATCGTAGAGTTACTAAATTTTTCTATAAGTTAAAAAAATTCACTAGAAAAAAATGAAATCATTATATAATATAAAATAGAGGGAGTACTACATTTTCAGCTAAATATTTAATATTTATAGTAAGATTTAGTTAATAAGTGTCTTATCATATAAAACGGAAGCAAACTGAATATTTGATGTTTACGGTGAATATTTGTTTACGGTAAGATTTAGTTAAAGGTTTAAAACTTTAACCACTAATATTTTTTAAATGTTTATTTTAAATAATAATAATAATGGTGTGTATATAAATGCGTTGAAATTACTATAACTATATCATATACTTACTAGATTCTATAAAATCTTTAATATCAATTTAGTGGTCAAGTTTTCAAGCTTCGATTTAATTAGTACTATTTACGATATATATATATATTAATATATATATATATATTTGTTTGGAAAATTTACAGATATATATCTAACGTCCTTTGGAAACTTTTTTTGATAAAAAAAATGCTATCCTAGGTTGTGGTGCGTGAGGCCAATGAGGACCGGTCATTTTTACAAGTAGTCTTCGAGCATTTTTTTTCTTAGTGGATCATTTACAAACTTGTTAGGACTCTTTTGCCATTCTTAGTGTTTTTTTTCAAAAGAAAAAAAAGATTTTAAATAAGTTTATTTTTATTTAGAGATTTAACTGTAAATAGATAATTGAGATGCTTGAATTATTATATAGAGATTTATTTAGAAATGAATTATGCCATAAGTCATTATTAATACTAAAAAATTATTATACGGTCGGACGTTTAATAGATTCACACACGAATATTATTTAAATAATAGTAGCAAAACCATTACACTGAGAGTTTTATACGTAATGGATAATATATACGTAATATAAATGATACAATGGATAACACGATATGGACACCTATTTAAAATCTATGGAGATTATCATCTATGCTTCGCTTATAGTCACGTGTTAGTAGAGGAGCTAACTTTTTGCTCGTACTCTACATATATGTATTATTTAATTGTTTTATATTGTATGATATTGTAGACTTATACGATGGTTTCTTTATGTCTATTCATTGTTTAAATACACATCTTCTTGGTATTTCTTGTGAGAAAAGTGTATATATAGTTATTGTATTTAAGGTGATAATAAAATTGAAACAAAGTAGAGATATGCATAGCAAACTTACAATAAAATCTTCGTCAAAAATGTTTGGACAAACAAATTTTACTTTCTACCAAAAGTATTCTCATTTATTAAGCTCACCACCTGGCAATGATCATCTTAAGTGCACTTAGAATGCTCCCATCATAAAGGTAGTATAAGAGATTACAACTTCAGTCTGACCATTCAGCCCATCGATATTGTTCATACTTTTCATGTATTGTTCGTTTGATCGTAAGAGGAAAAATCAATGGCCTTTGGAGAACCAATGGTTATGATTAAATACTAGATTTTCTATATCAAACCACTGAATGAAGTTACACATCTTTTCATTGATCTGATATATAAAGTATTAGATGCTTATTGAGTTGTGTTGAAAGCGACGTGACAGTCATACGTCAAAAGTTAGTTAGCATCACTCAGTGTTGATTATAACTCGACAATCATGCGCGTAGAGTAAAAAGTGAAGGCACCAAAATCAGGTTGTCGTATACTATCGGCAATTATGCGTGCATAACAAATAGGGAAATCAACGTAGCATTAACGTATAGTAAATGATACAGGTATGTAGAGTCGTTACCATGAATACAAAGTAAGTATAAATAGTAAGTATAACTGGTACAATTTATTATTGACCTGGGGACTGGCCTCTACCTCTCTTTGTTCTCCTTCCTTGTGCTCATACGTGACCATGAGAGTAGGTGAGGCAATCGGTTAGGAAGCCAAGACTAACATGTACCTGTCACACAAGAGTCAAAGTGGGTGGCTCCTGTGTGTGCGGTAGTGAAGCTCCTGGAAGATAGGAGAAGCTAAACACGTCTTGATTTGCCGTAAGGTTATCATTGTTGAAGCAACTGTGTGCCTATCTAGAGTTGCCCTGCCCAGATTCACCCACAGTTGCGAACATCAGCAATATTGTAGCTTAGTATCATGTAAAAAAAATGGTTGAGCAATGCAAACTGGAATTTTATGGACCAAATAGAAATATGAATCGTGTTGTGTATTCTACGAAGGGTAATCCTCTGCTCCTCCTCTATCAGCACAATCCTGATCTCCAACCATTGGCACATAGCCTCAAGCTCACCATCAACCTACCACGTAGCGTCGACCTATTTGAAATGACATATCATATAAAAGAGGCATGGCACATTTAATTGGGATATGGAAGATTGATTAACTTAACGACGTGAAAGAAGTCCTGGTCACGATGCCTAGGGTATGTGTCTCACACACCAGCGACGTGTGGCTTTAGAGCGTCAGGAGTGAACGTCACGCGCATGTAGGTGTAAGGCTGGTACCAATTGAAGTATGCTAGGTATGATACCTTTATGTGCGGATGCTGCTCCTCGATGACTACCTCAATCGCCAGCAATGAGTCGTCAACGTACTTCTGGAGATGGGAAACTCACAAAGTGCCAGCTACCTATCCTAGCTGATTGTATCTAGTTAGGGTTTAAGTGTTACGATATATAGGAAGCATATAATCGTTCGTTCGATTTTGTATCGATACTTACTGGTGAATTTCGACCAACACAGTCGACAGGATTGGTAGATGGTACAGATGATGCAGACCGAATCATTGTAACACGCATTGTGGAAAGTGTGGCCCGACAAAGATGTTAAACACCATCGGTTGGGTTATCAACTAGTAGGCTTGGTCACATGTGTACAGAGTCAAAATTCCAAGTGGTGCACAAGCCTATAGGGTTGTAGGGCTGTACGCCACCGGACAATGTTGTCCGGCTGTAGCCGATCGATCTCCAGCACGATGTCCTAGTTGGACCTTGTAACCTACAAGTTAGCCCATTGTCGTTGCAAAAGCATGGGAGGAAGTGTCAGGTATTTATTTTTAAGGTATGAATATTGAATTAACATATTACGTACCAGACGAAAACACCACACTATTCCCATCATGGTGAAGTCCTCGAGTAGCTCTATGTGTACATATCATTGTCATAGGAAGTATAGTCCACCACTAGTCGGCTGATCACGAACTACTCAGCTGTCTAAAGCTACAAAAGTAGTGGACAACCGGTGATCAACGAACTTAGGCCGGCCTTCATACACGTGTCACAGAGACCCCGGTATGTTGCCACAAGGACAATGGATATCTAGCTCCATTGAGGTATGCTCCTGTCCTCAGCATCGATGATTCTTCGTGCGTAGTAGATAAGTTCCTTATCCATAGCGTGGCCTATCATGCTAGTGAACATCACCTAGCCAAAGAGCCATAGTAGGTACGCATTGAAGTTCCATCGCATCGAGTGGTCGTCGGCCTCAGGGTGGAGCTGATCAGCCTGTATAAGGAGAAGATTATTTCTATAAGTAATTCATTAGGTTTAAGTGTGCACATAGTATCGTAGCAACTGCTTTATTTACAGTGAACTTAAGTAGCCACGTCTAAGTGGGGTCACTCGTGGTGTACTGAGAGAGTGCGCCTAAAGCAGTAAGACCGGACAGGTGCTGAACGTGAGCGAACAACTCCTAGATGTCGTCGTGGCATCCTTGAAGTCTATCAACCGGACCTACTGCATCCTCCATAAGGAAAAGACCTAAAAGGTATGATATGTCCTGAAGCGTAGAGGCCATCTCCCCGTGAGGCAGGTGGAACACCTGTCTCTAGCCTCTAGTTATTTAGAAGTGTTGAGAGAAAAGATCGCTATGTGAACCACTGCTTCGTCGGGTCTTTCTTGTGTGTTGTGACCTCAACTAGTCTACATAACGAAAGGAGGCTAGCCTCATGTAACCTTAAAAAATGGCAATTTGTGTATTATTGGCCATGAATCATATTTGAAGTTCTAGTAAACAATATGAATATCTCTTATCTGACACGAAAGTTGGGGTCCATAGGCAGTAGATGTTGCGAAAGGCATGGATGGAGGATAGTCAGCACAACGTTCTCGATCGCTAAGAGATAGGAGTGGTGTGACTGATTGAAGCCACGATCTAGCAGCTCTAATGTATGGTACACCATACCTGCATTGAAAAAGAAAGTTAGCACGACTATCAAAAATAAAAAATATAATATACGGTTCATACAATTGATGATAATTTTTTATCTAATAAAATAAACAACAATTAACATTACTATAAGGTCTAAAGTAAATAACATTACAATACATAGTTTAAACAACTTAGAAGAAAAAATTCACGACTTTCTAAACTATAACAACTTAAGTTACATATTCACTTTTACAATATTTTATAGACTTGCACTACACGACTGATCTAGCAAGTACACAAGAACACATAGGCTAGGTTGGCCTCGAAGTGATGTCTTTCCCCATGTGGTGTCTTCCATTGGCCCCTGATCTTGATGAAAGAGCTTTCGTCGTACTTAGAACCTATGCATCTTTTGGATACTAATAGCAAGTATGCCTCTCTTGGTCGTACTTACTACAACGTTTCAACCTTCCACCTGCTTTGAACTCATCCATGTCGTTACAAACCTGTCTAATCTTACGGTAACCTGCCTTGCCCCTTACTTTTATTGTGTTCAGAATGCAAAAAACCTGAGATTGTTGAGTTGTAAAATATCTTATAATACCAAAGCCAAATACCTCATCACTCTAGATATGCAAGATAGATTTCTTTATAAAGTAATGTGACAAAAAATGATGATTTAGTATTTCATAGTTCGAGCTCACGTCAATAATATAAGAACATGTCTTGTGGTACAATCTTGGCTTTTGGCACGAGCATAAGCTAGTTGCATCATCCTTTAGGACATACTTCTACGAAACTCTCTTATGGTAGATTCCACTCTAGACATTGTTTGTCCATAAGATTTATGTAACTTGAGATATAACTCGATGTTCTTGGCCTTTTTATGTTTTTTCTAAGTCATTCATCATCACTGTGCCGAAAAAATATCATTGTCTACCATAAAAGGTCTAGTTGCTTTATAGCGATCTCCAAAGTAATTGGATGTGCCATATATGATAAACTCAACAATAGTAATAAGCGGGAGCCCTCTTATACCATAGATCACCTAGTTGTAAACTTCATCTAAATTGGTGGTCATTATGTTAAACTTAGTGCCACCATCATCTTGCAATAAGGCCAATTTCTCCATCAGCTCATTCTCAACCTAGAGTAAAAACTTTCTAATTGACGATACCGACTTCTTTCTCACAGTATGGTCATCACTGGGGAGTAGTCCAAAAGCCTTCGGAGCCTTGTCACCTATAGTTATTGGCCTTTTGAATTACTCATCTGTTTGTTTCGTTGTTAGCTCGTCCAACCACCTACAAAACTCATTAAATTTCTTCTATTGATTCTAGTCATAGACACTCTTAAAAAGATCTATAAGTCGTTTATTCTTGAACTGCTTGTGGAAATTAGCATCTATACCATCTGATGTGAACATCTGACCACTCTTATGCATACCCTCAAATACTTAATATCACATAGAAGGCCAGCGTGATAGCCATGTATAAGGACTACATCTGGCCTCATACACACAACTGCATCCTTCACCTGCTTCTAAAATTAGTACCAGCTTTCAGTATTCTCGCTTTGAACGAAAATAGAAGCCATGGGTAACACATTATTATTTTCATCAACTCTAATTAATGTTAATTTCTATCCTCTATACTTTCCAGTCAAGAATGTCCCATTGATGTAAAGTATAGGACAGACACAAATACGTGAATGCACGCACTTAATATGAAGAAAGCCCATTAAATCACATTTTATTGAGGATGGTCAAGCGATGAGAATGATTTGAGGTTATAGTAGCTTTCTGGATTACTCTAAAGAATGCAAGCCAGAAACTAAGGCAAATTGTCATAATAAGTTTTGAATATGCCAAATCTTATTTTCATAATCAACTGTTTTGTCTTCCATGCCTTTGTATAGATAATTATGTACTTAAATTTGTTCTCAATGTGTCTAATAATTGAACTTAGTTCGTAACACAGGTTGTGCACAACATCAAAGTATATCTCTGTTATAACAATTGTTGATGTCATGTTTTTTTGGTATTTTTCAACCCTTGTAAATGACAATTATGCTCGATGACGATTGACATATTCTAGTAATTCTTCCATTTACCCTTGAATACATACACCCTCCATAGACATACATAACTTGAGTTCACGCACTTTACTTTCATGCATTGACTTTTGATTTCATGACCTAAAACTCCCTACAAGGTGATACTGCACATTGCTTAATTACCTCCATCAATTCATTTTTGTATGCATACTTAGCACCCTAAATGATATTATTTTCCTTGTATTCCGATGACATATGATGCCACTTAGAAATAACAAGTCTATAAAAGTCTTTGTTGGCTATTGGAACCGTGTTATCTTTCTCATACACTAACATAAAAATACAAGGCGAGCAATCTCGTTGCAATGCATTCTCTACGTACAATCTTTAAGTGGTAGTAGAATCCACCGACATTAATTTCTAGAAAAACTTTTGGTTATCCGGCTTACTATGACATATACAATTATTGCATTGACTTTTCAGTTGACTTAGAAGCTTCGTATTAACTAGCTATATACTGCTAAAAAACATCTATTAGTTGTCCTTTCAATGCCCCTTAAGGATTAATCCGAGTTCTAACAGATATAAACCATATGAGTCACACCTAATATTTTCTCGACTGTGATATAACTGAAATACTACTTTATTATGTTTGTTTACATAAAAATAGAGTTTGAACTAAGTAAAAAATTTCAACACCGTGCATTCGATATTTCAATACCGATATTTCAACACTGATATTTTTTTAGATTTATTTAAGTGCATTTAATATTTTAACACTGATATATATTTAGACATTACGAATAAAACTATCTACGCATCTAGAAATGGAACTAACAAACCATGGAACTAGAAAAAAAATTATTTTCGAATGTAAAACAATGCTACGCATAATATTTTATTTTATTAGTAAGAAAAATATTACAAAGAGTATAAACCTTTTACCTATGTACGAACTCACAACCTAGTAGGACTTCGTCGATTCTCTTTACCTCCCCTTAACCTTTCCTTCTTTTTTTTGTTTTTTGATTAAAATGATTTTTGGGTGGTTAGTAGTTGAGTTTTATACCTAGCTGCTTAAAAAAACTTCCTAACAAAGGACGATAAGAGAGTCTTCTGTAAAATTACCAGTTTGCAAGCAGCTAATAGTTGAAACGTCTTAGTAGAGGGTGATAAGAGGACTGCCTACAAAAATAACATGCCTCCATCTTTCTTTGCACGTTGTACTATGCCATTTTACTGACGGACTCTAAGTAAAAAACACTTTCAACTAGGATGACAAGATAACCATCTATAAATTTTTTGCTCCTACTGATCTATCGTTAACAATTATTTACTACATTGGATTTTGCACTTTTTGGATGACTTTTTTTTTAAAAAAACTATAAATTATATTTTTTATAAATAATTTAATAAAATAATATAAATAAAAAAATTGAGAGAGTACTTCTCCAGGTATAAATTGAACTGAATAGTGTAATGCAAACTGCAAGTAGGCCTGAACTGGGTTGCCCAACAAACGAGCCCAACTCCGTGGGCATGTCGGTTATTTCCTGCGGTTGCAGGAGCGTCTCTCACAGTCCCACGTGTGCGCGTGGCCCCGCCCACCGCCACGTCACCGATCCGCGCGCCCGCCTGTCGTTTCCTCCCGCACCCTCCGATCTCGACACGTCATCAACCCCCGCCGTCCATTCCTGGCAACCTTTCACCGCACAATCCGGTCAAAAAAATTCGAAAAAATAACCCCAATCTCACCCCAAGCCTTAAATGCTCCAACTCACCACCCTCGAGTTCCCCTACCTTCACCGACAGGTGGGCCTGATCACAGGCAGCCATATCCTAGCCCACATGTCAGTCAACGTTCGTGGACCGCCTCCGCGTACGCGCACCAGCATACAAGCGCCCATCTCTTATCTACTGGGAGGAGTACTCGTCCTCCTCCTCGGATCCAAATCGAAAATTTCTCCCCAGTTCACACCACGCCTCGCTCCTCCCCACCTCTACACCTGCACTCGCAGTCACCACCCCGTGACGGCCATGGCGACCGACGAGGACCCGTCGACCATGGCGGCCGAGGAGGACACCAAGCCCGCCGTCGCTCTCCCGTCTTACCCGGAGGTAAGAATCGCTTTCCCCTGTTGTTCCTTCCCACGCTTCCGCGTCGATCCGTTGCATGGTTGGTCGATTCGTTCGTTGGGTTCTGCACCGGGCGCGAGTGAGCTCACCGCGTTGTTCCTTTCTTCCGCCGCCGCGCGCGTGATGACGGTCGTTGCAGATGATCCTGGCGGCGATCGAGGCGCTGGACAACAAGAACGGCTCCAACAAGACGGCGATCTCGCAGTACATCGAGGAGAAGTACGAGGGCCTCCCCCCCGCGCACCCGTCGCTCCTCACGGCGCACCTCGCTCGCATGAAGCAGACCGGTGACCTCGCCTTCTCCAAGAACAACTACTTCCGCGGCAACGACCCCGCCCTGCCGCCCAAGCGCGGTCGCGGCAGGCCGCCCAAGGTCAAGGATGCCACCGCGACGGCGCCCGCCCCTGCCCCCGCCGCGGCGGCCACGCGGGACCCGGCCTCCCCGCCGCGCCCCCGCGGCCGCCCGCCTAAGCCCAAGGACCCCGTCGCCGAGGCGGTCGCTAAGGCCACCAGCGGCATGCCCCGTGCTCGCGGGCGCCCGCCCAAGAAGGCCAAGGTCGACCAGGAAGCCCCCATTGGCGCTCCTGCTGCTGCTCCGGCTCCCGCTGCGTCTGAGGCAAGTGCGGCGCCTGTCAAGCGCGGGCGTGGGCGCCCGCCCAAGGTGAGGCCCGCTGCTGCGCCGGTCGGGGAGCCAGCCGCTGCTTGATTAGCTCCGATTCTCGTATTTCTGCAATGGCGACGGTGGTAAGCTTTAGGTGTAATGTATTCTTCAGATTATGTTTTGTACTAATTGGTGCGCGGCTTAGCGCTTATTGTAAATTAATCTGATGGGAGTTTTAGGTGGATGGATCATCCGTTGCTGAGAGTGATCGAATTCATATTATTGCGTGCTGATTATTATGATAATGTTGGTGGCTTTTGCGTCGTTTGTGTTTGACTGTTTGTGGCTGTTGGGCCTGTTGACATGACTCATTCCTGATTGATGGCTGCATATAGCGTTGTCAAATAGTGTTGAATTGTTCTATGCCATGCCGGAGAAAAAAAAAAGTCCGATTTATCCATGAATCTAGCTGTTGGTCTTGCTAAGTGACAGAAACCGTGCTAGCGGAGTTTATGCGTGAACTCATGTTGTCTGCATGTAGACTGTATAATGCTTCTATCTCGAACGAGGTATCCTCCAGTTGTTATACGTCTTTAGCTGATTTTTTAGAAGCTTGCATGCATTTTTTTCAGCAAGTCATTTGGACCTATATGCCTGATATTAATGGACAATGACCTTCCTCGCAACAACAAAAAAAATTGATGGATTGTGACCCATTGTTCTTTTAGTATAGATGCCATAAACTAATATTTGTGCACGGTTCATGCTTTGTACTGGACTTGAGTGGCAATTGGCAACTACCATGAATATAATTGCATATGAAGTTGATATTTTGGGTTTCTGTGCAATGTATGTACGCCAGGTGCTTGGAGCTTGGTAATGGTAATTCTATTTCTAAGGCACAAACACTTCCAGTGAAGTACAATCGCCATTCATCATTGTTACTAGAAGCTGATCAAGTGATCATTACTTTGTTAACAGAGATTCTGAGATTAAGATATAGCTTGCTTGGTTATTTTTTGTTCGAAACAACGGGGGTTAAAAACTAATCTTTAAAATATATTGGCGTAGGTAATATATTTGATGCTTTTATAGTTTTATTGGTGACACTTTTGAATTATTCTGTTCATAAATTGCGATTGCGTGAGTATGAACTATGTAGGGTGCTGGCTTGCTGGGACATGGCTGATTGTTTCAACTTATGCTTATGCCACCTCTTGATGACAGAAATGTTGTGCGGAAGATATTTAAACTCTTATTGATAGAGTATCTTTTAGCTGTAATGAAACTACAAATTCAGTCAGATAGCTCATAATTGTGAACAAGAGATTGCATTTCACAGGCTTTGTTTGTTTGTTTTTAAAGATTTAGGCTCACTTCAGTAAAGTCGTTTTTCAGTAAACACTAGTCTGGTCATTTCAGGTCGACATGCAGTTTGATGCATGATAAGCAGCCACCACGCAAGCTTGTTTTCAGCCATCCTGTCGCTCTCCGGAGTCCCATCAGTCCAGACCCCCCAATCTGGTGATTCTGTAAACCCCACTTCACTCTACGGTGAATTCTGTGATCACTTGGATGCTGCTTCTACATTGTAAGAACATATATTCATCTAAAGAAAGAAAAGAAAAGAATTGTTTATACGTCTGTAAGTTGTTGAGCACAATTATCAAAATGTTGCTAATGATCGCCTGCTTCTGCTCTGCGATATCCAGGTGGGCCGCATCAAATCCAGCCCATTAGTCACCTTACGTACCCGCAAGAAGGTGAATGGGCCCGTGACCGTCACATGTGGCCCATTCGAGACCGCACGCTACCCCTTCGCCGGGCCCATCCGGCGGAAGATACCTTGGCAACGAAGCACCTTTTCCTCCCAATTCCCTTACCTCCCCCGTATGGATGTCCCCTCCCCGTGAGACTTGTCTCCCTCGTTTGCTCCGCTCCCCTCCCCTCCGCGACGACCTCCGCTTGCTCCGCCGCAAGCTAGGTGGTTGAGCCTTCCTCCGCCGGCCACCATGATGAAGGACAAGATGAAGGATCTCATGAGGAAGGTCACCTCCTCTTCCTCCTCCTCCTCCTCCTTCAAGGGCACCGCCCACGTCCTCGGCTCCGGCCCCGACCCCTCTGCCTCCTCCCTCCCCTCAAACCCTAGCCATAGTCGGCCTGCCGCCCCCAGTCCCGGTCCCAGGCGAGACGCCGCCGCGGCGAGGCTGTCCGCGCCGCCCTCATCCGGCTTCGCTCCCTACTCCCCGCTCATCTCCACCTCCTCCCGCTGCACCGCCGACCCTCCCGCGGCCTCCGGGGCGGGGTCAGGGGAGGACGCCGTCGCATGCCCCAGCTGCGCCGAGCCATTACCTTCCGAGCTCTCGGTGTCGGACCACCTCGACGGCTGCCTCGTGGCGGCGGGCGGCGCCCACCCCCGTGCGGCCGCGTACCTGGCCGGCGATCCCCCCGCGGCGGCCGTGGAGGTGGTGAAGAGGCTGCTCGGGAACCTGCTCGCCGAACCTGGGAACCATAAGTACAGGAGGGTCAGGCTCGGGAACCCGAGGATCAAGGAGGCCTTGGCGGACAGGGCGGGTGGGCTGGATCTCCTCGAGGCCGTGGGGTTCAGGGTCGCCGACGAGGGCGGGGAGCTCTTCGCCCTCATGGACGAAGTGCCCGGGGATGCGAGGCTCGGCGGGATCAGGCAGGCCGTGCTCCTTCTCGAGAGGGCCCGGCCATCGACGCCGTCGCAGCCGCAGGCAGATGCCAAGGAGAGTTGCCCGAATGGAGTTAGCGAGCAGCAGGGGATTAAGAAGCCGGCTGATCGCCAGGTAAGGCTGTCTTTTCGGTAATGTGTGATTCATCAATGGCTTGTTTCAGTCATTAGCAAGTTTATTTGCCAATCAAATCAATTAAACTTTGTTATGCTGCTGTGATTTGCCTATAGTATGATGCTTCGGACATGCTGGAGCCAAATTCTGTTTCAGCACTTTTTGGACATAGTTGGGCTAAGATATTTACCTTCAATGTACTCAAAATCACCAATTGAAACATATGTTGTGTACTAATACCTCGTGTGAGTATAGCATTAATGTAAAATCATTTCTAATTACTCCTCGACATTAATAAATTTCTCTTCTACTTGATTTGTTGCTCCTAGTAATTACTGTAAGATCATTTGATTTGTGGTTCCATTATGTGTGTTAAGAGTAAATATTACTCAGCATACCTCAAGTTTTAGCATATAAGACTATCTGTGCATTGATGCTTTCTATTCTTTTTATCTATTTTCGTGGAACTGTGACTTATTGAAATGCTACAACTTCACAGATTCGGGTGCTCTTCTCTGGTCCTGCAAGTTCTGTTGCACAAAATGATCTACCAGATTCTTTCTACAACCTTAGTAATGAGGAGATAAGGAATGAGGCAAAGATGAGGAGGGAGAGGCTAGAACAATCTCGGTTGCTTATTCCAAGGTCGTACAAGGAGAAGCAGGCACTGGCTTCCCGACAGAAGCATAAACAAGCTCTCATCCGTATTCAGTTTCCTGATGGAGTAATTCTACAGGGCGTGTTCCTTCCTGCGGAGCCCATTAGTTCACTATATGAGGTACTTTAACTCCCTTGCCTTATCTTTGACGTGTTTTCTCATTTTGATTTGCTTAGTATCATTTTTGGCCCTGTCAATTCTGCATGTATTGATGGCTTAATTTTGGTATCATTGAAGCATATCTTGGCATGTACACTCATAGCATACACTTTACAATTTGTACTATTTATTAGTTGCAATTGCCTTGATCAATTAAAGAGTAATTAACCAGGTAGCATTTGTAAAACTGGCTTACCAATGAGCACAACTCATGATAAGTCTAAAGTATCACTTATTTGAGATGAGAGGGGATATTCAGTAGATACATAGAATTTGTTCTCTCTTTATCTTGGATCACAATAAGGCTCTTATCTCCAATAGTCACATCATGAAATACAGGATTAAGTGTTAGTCTTGTCCCAAAACGATTTTCCCTGGTAGAAGATAGTGGGTAATGAGTTATGAAGTTAGATGGTGTCCTGGTTTAAACCCTGAACACTGCATCATCTATTCACATACAATCTCTAGATTTTCTTTTTTCTGACAAATTGAGTCCATTCTAGTCAGACTACGGACAAATGGCTAAGATAAGTTCACTGACCTTGTTGTTTCCACTGTTCCACAAGCCTTAGCACTATAGATGTCCTTAATGCTGTGAAAATGAATACAATACATGGGCGCCAATTGAACATTATCTAATAGTACACACTGGCTAGCCTCCAAGTCATGTGATTGACAGTGGATTCACATAGCATTGGATGGATCTCTGTGTTTATTTGTCGGTGCATGTCTTGTCATAAAAACGACAAGTTTTTCCTTGTGTGAATGCCCCTGGTGTGTGACGTTCAGCAATGTACTTTAATCCTGATTAGGAGTATTACAGCTTCAGGGTTGATAAAGAGTAACCTTCAGTGATATTAACACCACTAATAGAACATACAGTACGAAATACTGAATGGATAGCCTCGTTATACACAATTGACTGTATCGGCTGGGCATGTTTAGTGTTCTATTTATCAATGTCCATTGTGCATCTTGCATGTGGCCATTCTTTATTTGTTCCTGTGCTTTATGTTATGCTGTTACCTGCGTTACTCACTTTTTCTCTCCACAGTTCTAAAGTGGTATCCATGCCATTTACTGGTTTTGTGGCACTTGGCTAATTTGTTGTTCATAATGTAGTTTGCCGCGTCTGCTTTGAAGCAGCCAAGTTTGGAATTCGATCTTATCTGTCCAGCTGGTCCTAAGACACGCATCATACCTCCTTTTCCAAAACCAGGAGAGCAAGCACGCACACTGCTGGACGAAGACCTAGTCCCTTCTGCTCGGCTCACCTTCAAGCCCAAAGAGACTGATTCGATTGTGTTCACTGGTCTGTTGGACGAGCTTCTTGAGGCCAGTGAGCCATTTACATCTTCATCCTCATAAACTGTGAATACTACTGGCAATTACTTTGCCGCTGCTGACCACCATTGTGTAAAACAGATGTCTGAATGCTCTGTTACATAGCTTTAATTTGACACAGGGCTGTTGTCGGCTGGATACCTGATATACTCAATTCAACACAGCCTTTTAGTTCCAAATAAGTTAGGGTGATGAGTGGGCTCTGGTATGTACAAAAATAATACATGGAAACATCTCTTGGTTTCATGTCTGCTGTTGTGATTCTCAATATACTAGTTCTTTGGTTTGACACAACAACTGCTGTTCTGCCAAGTCAATGTACTAGTTCTTTGGTTTGACATATATCTGCATGACTTTGTTAGAAATATTTGAGTGTTATGTCAATATCGACTCATTTCCAGACTACACTCGTGTCGTCATGTGCTGGTATACATGTTTGCATTTATACATGTACACACATTAACTGGAAAATAACATCGGCGACTTGGTGTATAACAAAGACACTAACATGTTGCATTGTGGACCTAGCCCCGCACGTCATAATCATACTGGCTGTTATTTTTCAGTTTATATAGGTTTGTAGTATTTTTTCAGATGCAGGTTTGTAGGGTAGTATGTTCTAAACAGATACGGATTATTTGTGCTATGCTTTCAAAAGTACGATTTCTTTAAAAACTTTCTAAGAGTAAATCATCATTGCTTCGATTACATTTTATAAGCTATTTGTACACTTATAATATTTAATTCCTCTATGAGCATTTTATTCTATCCATAATCTATTTAATTAATTCATCAATATTAGTAATTTTTTAATTGATAATCTATCCAATCATCCAGTTGGAAGGAGTCAGCGTTTTCTCTTAGAATAACATGTTGATGACTCCCCCTATATCAAAATATATCAAAATATAAGCATATTTTGTTTTGTTAAAAAAGACTTTAATCAACGGATGTACTACCTATTTAAATATATTTATTAACATATTTTTAAATATAAATATAATAACATTAATTTTGTATCATAAAATTTATATACTAATAGAATAATTGTTATCCTAATTCATATATTTTAAAACGGATGTACTACCTACTAACATTTCATCAATGGACTGGGCTCTATGATACCCAGCCCAAGGTGTGAGGTAACACCTATAATTTCGTAGTGGCGTTCCCTTTCCCGTGCCTCGTGAGGCTAAGCAAGCAAGCATCATGGCTAATTACGGGAGAAGTAAAATGTCACGCAATGATATGCAATCGCGTACACATCTCGATGTACGCTTCTGCTGCTGATCTGCATGTGTATGAAAGGACGCACGCGCATCAAATCCAAACCAAAGCTGTCCATTACCTACTCGCCCAAAACAATCACCGGCAGCTCATCACCTCGCTTTCGCCTTTCCTTTGCCCACCTCCAACAACATGCACGGCAAGTTACATTATTTCTGGTAATTAAATCTCAACTAGCTAACAGCTTTAGCCTCAAGTTAAACACATTGTTCAAAGGGCACGTTTCTTTCAACACCAATATTTTTTATCAAATATTTGGATTTGATATATGGAAATACATTGTCGCCGTTTGGTCTACAACTGATTAGATGCTTATTAGCGAAAAAAATAATTTATCTATAAACCTGTTTTTATATATGTATTCTTTATAAAAAATAATATCAAAAATAACTTTTTAAAATTTAAATTTGGGTTACGGCTGATAAGTTGAATAACAAAGAATAATACTCTATACAAGTTTGCGTTAGCTATACCATACCATTATTATTTTATCAGGCTTTTCAAAAGTTTTATGATACAAATTAATGGCTACTAGAGTGAGTACAATAAACACATATTCCTCACTGACCAACTCAGCCACGACGTTCTAAAGCTGCCGCCAAATCTCACTAAATTAACGTGCCTAATCCGTCTTGATTCTCACGTCACTCTGCAAGGCTGCAATTATTCCAGCAGTTGACACTTGTTTAAGGTTTTTTCCGGTGAGGTTAGCACTCTTTAATCTTATTTAATTAATATACAGAGAGAATGACGCCATCCCTCTTGCAGCTCGTAGATTTGGTACAAGATTTCTTGCTAGCGAAATCTTTGACTGAATCATACTGCACGCTCCTTTTCATTGTCAGCCTTTGATTTGCAGTAGTTAGCTTTTGCTCTGGTCTAATTAAACCCTTCGTCACGCCAGCTTAGGTTTATAGTGTAGTAGTGAACTGTGTTGCTCGTTATTATAATCTTTGTTTTGATGTAACTAATTAATCCTGTCAGCATCATGGGCACCATCATATGGACTTTTTGGAACGTGTTCAGCATTGGGGCTTGTTGTTTCATTAAACTCTGCACATTCTTCGGTAACGGAGTCTTCATGCAAAGGACTTTGTTTTGTATATATGAAGTCAGAACTTAAATTATCGAGATTTGAAAGTATAAAAACCATGCACTTATACTTGTCTTGACTCTTGAAAATATTACTCTTAGCATTATAAAATAAGCACCGATCGAGGTTGTAAAATTATGTTACGATAGGAATTATTGTTAAAAATTGAATAACTATCTACGGAGCTCTCCAGCTTTTGTCTCAATTAAACAAGACAATTCCAACACGAGAAATTTAGCCTTAAACCTAGCTAGTACTAGTCATCTCCACCATTTAACAACAGTAAAATACAGGCAGCCACGCACCCCCATAAAAAAAGAAGGCCATGGAACCATGGATGGTCGGATGTTCGGATGGATGGATGCTCATCATCACTATGAAAAAGAGAGGAAACAAAAAAGAAAGGAAAAGAAGGGAATGAACGAGGAGGAGGAGGAAACTCCACGCGGTTTGGACCACCGCGAAACGCGTGGGAAGACGAGCGGCGCCCGTGCGCGCGGTCGCTGATGAGGCGAATAATCGTGGCGCCGACCGAGCGCGATGCTGGTGCTGGTGGTGCCCCCCCCCGCTCGGTGGTCGTCACGTGGAAACGAAACCCACCAACCAAGGCCCAACCCCACGCCCCGTCCCCGTGACGCACGCGCGCGCCGAGGCGAGACCGCGACGTGGTTTCGACCCCCTCCTCCTATTGCGCATGCTGCTCCCTTCATCTTTAAATATAGTAATTTTTAACTTATTTATTAAAAACTAAGATTTATTTGAAAGAAATCCTTTTATTGTTTTAATGGTCGGTTTTTAAAACCCCCATTCTTTTTCTAAACATCTGATTGGTTTTAAAATCATTAAGATTTAGAAATTGGTGCATAAATATTTATCATGACAAAAACTTAAATCTTTAATAATTTTATATTCGGAAGCTTGTTTTTTTTTGTCTCTTTCTTTTCTTTCCTTTTCTCGTGACAGAACGTTCGTACGGGGCCCTGCCGGCCGGCGTGCAACTGGGCTCGCCAGCAGAGAGTGACCCCGGTTGATTCATTCGTTGGATGGGGGGAATGATTGTTGCTGGGCTGACTGGCACTTCATTGGTGCTACGTGGATATACTCGTGATATTATTAGTGTGTAGCGTGTGGTTGTGCGTCAGGTATGACTCGTCGGATTTAGTACACATCAAGTAGTAATTATATCAATCCTAGGAAATCTGATTTTTGTTTTCGTTTTTCATGTTTTATTAGAGGCTTTAGCTTTAAGACAGTAATCTTACTCGGATATATATTCTGGTATCCCTAATTAACTTGGAGCTGAAGGGAAGAGGACAGTGACGTGCCACGGCGTGCACTACCATGTCCGGCCAGCAACGCTAGCTGGCTAGGGTACACAGCATGCATCTTCGTTTTTTTCCCTACTTGCACGCATTGACGTCTTTTCACCAACACGTACTCATGGACTCTTTTTTACAACAACACTCGATTCGATTGCAAGACGCGAGAAAAGATGTGCACGTGGAACTAAACTATTTGGTAGTTTTTACTGTGCATTTTTGGAAAAATCTCAAAGGAGTTTGTTGTTGGGACCTTAGCTCGTCATCATGTTTAAAGAGTGCTGCCCCATTTTTTTGCTACCGATTGCTATAGGGTTTTGTGGACATTGTAGGATGGAATAGAAGGTGAATGATAGGATTATTAAATTAATTTTTTTAAATTAAAAATTATCTCTTAGTTAATATAGCTTTAGTGAAAGGTTATAACCTATAGGATTCTTGCTGCCCGTCCGACTTACTTTGTGCCGTCGGTCCAATCGCCTTTTTGACTTCGGTTTAAACGCAATGTGTATGTTAGTCCGACCATTTTATTGTCTTCGGTCTTACCGGTGGAATGCTACTGATCCAATCGTTTCGATCTAGCCGGTTTGATTGCTAATAATATTAGCGAAAATATCGAAAGCCGATAAAACTTTTAAAAATAAAGTTAAAGTGTCTATAAAATACATAAAAAATACTCATCTCTTAACTCACAAACTACAATCGAAAGATCAAAACAAACTATAACTTTTTTCTGTAAAAGTTTCATTCCATTAAGATATGCATACAATCCATATGGATATTTACATGTATTGTTCTGTAGTTTTAATATTATGTATAATCCCCTTAATCGTTTGGATCTTTAACTTCTTTTAAATCTAGCCCCGATCCATCATCGACACATAAACAACAAAAGAAACCATACTCAATTATAATTTCTCAACTAACTTGACTTATATTATCACATAACAGAATATTTTAAGTGTAGATAATATCTAGAAGTTATAAACGTTAAGCAAACATCACAAACTAATAAATCAAACTAAATGACTCTTTTGTGAAATTCTGAGTCAGGTCATCCAACTAGTCAGTCTGACTGTATTTATGTCTGTGATCCGACCAGTACCCTAGATACGATCCGACTATGTTCATACAAATCAGTCCTAAACTAGTGCACGTATTTATTGTCTGACCAGTCTTCAGACCCGGTCTGATCATATATAGATAAAAACACTTCGTTTAAAATCAATTGAATTAAATTTTAAGTTAATTGTTCATTACAAATCTAAATTATCACTTTGGTTTTACATACATATGCATCATATTAATGAATGTGAGGGAGATAATTAGTAGAAGATGCATATGCATGATGCAATGCAATGGATCGAAGGGCGATTAAGATCATGCATGCATGCATGGCCTCTATTTATCCGAGGGACCTACGAACTACATATGTATTTTGCTCTCACGCGTTTGTGGAAATGCAATGCATATATCCTCCTCTTTTGTGTGTTCATGCAATCAAGCTCCTAGCTTTTTCTCCTACTTTAGTTTCTCTCTTTTTTTCTCCTCCCTCTTGTTAGCCCCAAAATTTTCCAGTCTCGAGTTGGGAGCACTGTATAGTGTAGTGTACAGCACTGTGGAAAGAGGGAAAATAATGTGTTAGAGAAGATGAAGTCAAGCAATAGAACAATAGGATTCAATGTGCACAGTGGGGGTACATTTGATTTTCTTGCAAGAGCTCTTTGAGAACTATTCCTTCCCTTGAATTTTTCTGATATCCGTGCGAGAATTTGGAAGAAAAACTACGTAGAATTTGTCGTTATCTTGCTTTGTTTATTTTTCTACTGTTTAATTGTCAGCTGTAGCTTAAATGATAAGAGGATAAGTCATTATTATGAATAATTTATTATGGCACGTACAGTATATGTTATTATAGGTATCGGGTCTTACGGTACACTGTGTGGGGATTAATTTTAGTCGACAGATCGAGGCTATAATTATTAATTAAAGATCTACTACCAAAGAACGTAGGCCATCTGCCACTTATGTCTGCTCACCAGCAGATCTACAGTTGGTTAATCAGTCATTGATTAATAAGCGGCCTACGTAATAAGTCATTCATCCGTACGTCGCGATGGGTGACTGATCGATAGTATTAAGCTAGCTGTACTATACTCGCCATTGAAACTGAGGTTGTTTAATTTAGTACTTAATGCTGACCCTCTAACATGTGATGAACAGGCAACTACTTGACCATAAAACATAAGGATATTTAATGGGTAACATTGTACTGAGATGAGTACAATAGTATGGCCTCTGTAGTAATCACCATTAGAAAACAAAATAACTTGTTGAATTCATCATTTTTTTTTATGTTTCAACTTGAAGACGTACGTTGAATCAGACGAAGGAATAGAAAGTGCTATTATGTTATGTAGAGTCGTTTACAGTCCATTTAAAAACTATTTTCTTAGGATAGTTGAGACGACAAATGCTTTAACAAGTAATACACCAAAATATTCTTTTATTATTTTTTCTTTTTCTATCCTCGTACAATAAGTTTCTTTTTTACATGTTAAGGGTTGATGTTAAGCAGTTATAAGTTTAACATCGACGTTCTCTCTCATTTCTCCTCTCTCTTTCATGTCAGTAAACTTATCTAGTTAATAACAATTAAGAGCCTGCTTGCTGTTGTACATGCCCTTAGGCGCCAGTAACCTCTTTTCTCCTACTAAACAATTATTTACATCACTAGTTCTAATATATATCGAGAAACAAGAAAAAATATGTACAGAGCAAATCCACTTTGCATCGTCGTATAGTGATATTTCTTCACATGACTTCTCTTCCACAATGAGCACAAGAGGTTTTATGCCAAGTAAGTTGTATATGGCTCACCCAAAGCTTTGTTTACTTATAGTATGAACTAGAAGCTGCATAAGACTTTTGATCATCTACCGTAATGACAGGATGTTGAGACGCTCACATATGAGCCTGAGCCCACAGTAAAATAGATGTATAGGTCATGATCTCAATATGACTTATGGGGCTGTCTAATACTTAATTACCTGAAATCAAACAAAATTTCAGTCAATTTTTTAAATGCCTAGGATTACCTAAGATTCATGTATCAACAGTGAACCTTATCCTCTCTTCTCCTACCCATCCCCACACACAACCACACACACGCGACGTGTGGGCGCTTGATTAAGGGCATTAAGCTCTCCACCGTTGCCCTCTTCTCCCCGTCCAACCATGCTATCACCGGCCTTGCTAGTTGGCCAAAAGCCATCAATGATACTAGCAAGACCTACTTAATTGGCCACCTCTCTCTCTTCTCTCTCTTCTCTCTTCCTTCTTAATCAATGATGGTGCCATCTCCTACATCACCTTCTTTCTTGCCTTCGCCGTCGATTGTTGCCTCTTAACCCCACAACCTTTCTTGCTCCCACCGCCAACCTTCATCCTTGAGGCTCCGATGATGCCCCCATGTGCCTTGCCACCCACCCTTTGCCATTGCTCACCGTCGATTTGGTCGTCGTCCAAGGCCATCCCTCTAAGCCATAGAGAAACCCCTTCTTCCCTTTTTCACCCCAACCCCCACCCCAAAACCCTAAATTTTAACCTTACCACTAATAGTGTTGTTGCCAAAGAAAAAGACCTCATCGCCATTGCTGCTACCATCAAGGAGTCACCATGGCTAGTGAGTTCCTTCCCTCGTCATTCCTTCCTTCCTTATTCCTTCCTCCCTAATTCCAATGTTACGTTGAAGGTGACTAGAATTCCAATCAATTTTAGTCAATTTCAGTCAACTGAAAACTAACAATTCTACACATGCACACGTGTGTGTATATATATAATGGTCTCAATGTTAATAAAATAGACATACTATTATGGTCTCTATGTTACTTATATGATAGAGTATCTTGTTCCATTTGGCAGTTGCCATTGGTTTATTAGCAAACACTTAGTCATGAGTAATCTCAAAAGGTGGGACCCACACAGTGGGTGTGACAGGGGCAGGTAGGCCAAAGCCTACAAGCTCCGCATTATTCCCGAGCACTGTTGGCTCGCATGTGGATAAGCACATTATCGAGGTGAAAAAATATTGTCTTATTGTATTTTAAATGAAGACTGCTAGAGTACGGAATGTTGTTTGTACAACATACTTTATGAATATAATCCCTCACCTCCTCGTCTCCTGACATCCAAGTTCCCACACTGCAAGAGAGCGAAGCAACGACAACAACCCAGCTCCTTGCCCCTATTGACCATAACACCAATAGAGGGAGGAGGGAGACGTCAAGGAGAGAAAGGGAGAAGAGGAGAGAAAGCAACGACGAGTGGCTCATCGATCAGCCAAGCTGAGATGGTGCATTCCCCTTCTTCATGCTTAGACCAAGTACCTGATACCATAGGTAGCATATTTGATACCTAATACCGTACACTTGGTACCTAGGTACTAGGCAATCATACCTTGAGGTACCAAGGTACCATACTTGATACCTAGATATCAGCTATGAAGTACATGCACATAACATCGATGAGCAAAAGCATCAGGCTAACAAAGAGCACGACAGCTTTAAGCGATGCCTGTGCGACAACCTCGAGGCTTACTTGAAGAACCCTGATGACCCCTGTCTACTTCGTTAACTCCAAGATTGTCCTCCATGCCAAGATTGACTGCCTATACCTTAATGCTAGGGCCTTGGACCTCATATGTCTTAGCCTCGTCGCCTTCCTTTTCTTATACACAACACCGACTTTATCATCATAGCTGGCTCTTTTTTTACAAACCTCACTGATTCCAATGATCCCTTGATGTCATTGCTAGCCTTCACTCTCTCTAATGCTTTCATATCTAACCTAGTAAGAGAGAAAGATGATAGAAAGTGCTATTAGAGATAGGGTTGAGGAGAGAAGGCTTAAACGAAAACACATGGAATGAATTTGTAGGGAGGAGAAATTAGGAAGAACCGACATGAGAATAACGTCCAGATATTAATTTATCTCGTGCCCCGATGGAATCCCGTTTTCTAGTTTTTTTAAAATATTGAAACTAAACACTAAAAATAATACTGCTATAAATAGAGTATTTGCCCGATATTGGAAGACAACGGTTCACGGGCGGCACGTGGGGCGATGCCATTCTGGAGCCTACGTGGGCCAGGCTGTTCGGCGAGACGTCGTTGTCAGCACTGCGGTTTTCTTTTCTGTGCTGGTGTGCAACTACTACCACGTGAGCTTCGCTGTCATATTTTAAGGTATAATAGGAAAAGAAAAGAAATGCATACGCCAATCATATACTCCTCCTCCCAATTGATGATACGTAGAGAATGGATGCCTGAAAGTTGAAATGATCTATTGGTCTCCTCTCAAAAAAAAAATAATAATAATGCAGTGGCCTTCAACGGTTGAGTTATTGTGGCTTAGATTCTCTCGGTACTGTATCTTAGAATTTGCATTAAAATTTAAGAAAAAAATATTTCACAATAATTTGATCGAATGGTAGCTCGGTTAGTTTTCTTGTGCTATAACCTTTCTATATAAGATTGAGTCTGACTTTACACGGATACTCATATTTACACCTTGCCAATGTTAAAATATGGAGGTGTAGTATCTGAAAGACACTGATACAAATAGGGTATATGTGCATACATTTATAGGGATGATGTACGTGTGTATATGAATATGTGTCGTGTTTGTTTAAAGAAAGAGATAATCCAAATGGTGACGACAATGATATTTTTAAAAGATGGTATTTTTTATAAGTTATATTCTTCGATTTTATTTTTTAGTATAGCTAAAATTACCTCTAACTAAGGACATTTTCATATTTGACAGAGACATTTAGTTTTTTTTTTGGTGCAAGGGAATACTACTCCTGCAAAGTACGTAACGCGCTTTCATCCTAGAATAAATAGTCTAAGCATCTAATTATTCACGCGGTCTATCCATACGCCAAGCAAAAATTCCAAGTATTCCTTATCTGTGTTCTGCAACTTATTTATTTAAAAGGACAACATATTTCATCATTGTAGCAGATATGCATATGATTTCCCATCCCCATACATAAAAAAATATTTTTATAGATACATTCCTTTATTCTTTTAGACGGGCTAGAAAAAGACCTATTTATATAAAATATATGCTACCTTAAGTCGTTACCGGTATAGGCTTATTTAAAAATTGATTTTATTTATGATTGTGTTAAAAGGATTGTATGTAAAATTAAGAATCTCGCTTGTGAAACTAGACACTTATAAAAATCTCTCAACTTTAATAATATGGGCGATGAGGAGGAGCCAAAAATCGCTCCGAGTCCCCAACCCTCCAACCAGCCCCCTCTCCCCCCTATCCCCCTCTCTCCTCCCTCTCGCTACACTCTTCCCTCTCGTCTAGCTCCCTCTCCCCTCTTTCTTCTTCTCTTATTTCACTCGCGGCTGACAACAAGAGCGGCTGGCGCTAGGCGCATTAGTGGGTAGAGGATGGAGGTGTCGTCAGCAAGCTTAGCCTCTCGTGGCGCTAGGAGCGGGGCAATTTAGCTGTGATGGTTTTGGAAGCACTAGATATGATGTTGGTGACCTTAGAACATGTGATCTAGCATCAGTACAATTAAAGGCGGATGCAGTAGCACGCTTCAAATGGTGAAGATGGCGGGCTTTGAGACACAAAGGTAGATCCACCGCCTATGGCCTCGGGAATTGTGGATCCACTAGAGAAAGGCTTTAGAGTGACGGATCTTCTTTTGAGCAGCAATGGGAGACAAGGGAAAGGGTGGCATGGTGGAGAGCAGTGGAGAAAAAGGTGAATCTAGTGGTGGAAGAGTAGGAGCCGAGGCAGATTCGATGAATGTGTACTTCTGATTATGGCTCCGTGACATTGACAACAACCTTAATTGTGATGAGAGCTGCGATGACGATCACAACCTGCTGGCTGCTGTTTGTGATGATGGCAGTAGCATCATGACGACGGTGGCTAGAGTTTTTAGTTTTTTTTTAAAAAAGTCTTTGCAGCTTGGTGTCTTAGGCATTATTATTGAAGATATGGACTTCACAGAGCCAAATTAATAATTTCGAAATGAAATATACTGGATTTTTGAGGTATTAGAGAAAATCATGGTAGTATAGCTAGCTATTTTCTTTTTGCCCTAAATTAAATGGAGTCATTTGCTTTTGAAGCAAAGCCGAGAGGTCTTTTTTTTTCCTTCGCCAAGGTCGCGACCGATGTCTCCAGACTCAATTCTTCCAAATTACTAACTAAATACACGAAAATAAATATAATCATCTTTTGAGTATATCGTGCATATGTGTGACTTCCTGAATCTTATGTGATCTCGATTGCTATTGATTTCAGAAGAAAACGATGCTAACATGTTGTGATCTCAAACAAGTCAATTATTGTTATATGCATAATTCCTAAATGGCCACATATACATTATTATATATACATGCATGATGTGTTATCATTATATTTTCTTGTTGGCCTTATGGAACAAAGGTGGATATATACTTACTGTCTTCCTAAAAAGACTGTACTGTCCTGGTGCATAGAAAAAAAATCTTTTTAGACAGAGATAGTATATACATATAAAAAGACTAGAGCAGCTAACTATGTAATGCTTAGTACAATTTTGCAGATTTCGATGGAATCTTCATAATTATTTTTATAATGTACTTTAAAACTTTTTTAAATATAATATAAATGTTTTACACCTTAGCCTGTGGAAGGAATGCACGTTTGAGATAAGTGATAAGGATAGAGATTAAGTAGGCATGTAAAACGAGATAAGCTATTATCATATAATTAATTAAGTTTTAATTATTAAAAACTTAAAAAACAAATTTATTTGATTTTTAAAAAATTTGTATGAAATACATTGTTAATGCTTTAAAAGATTACTAATGAAAATCGAGAAAAAAATCTATATTTTAATAAAAAAAACCGAACTAAATGTATTTTTAGTGCTAATCAAAAGGCAGTTTGGTTTTATAAGTACGTACTACTACTTGATTAACACTACTACGATTCTACGAGTACTAAGTCTCAATATAGCTTCCATGTTTCGCTTGTCACTTAGAATACTAATTTGTCTCTGATATTCCCTGCACGCTAGTTTGTCCAGAAAATGTGGCCAATCTATTTCCGAAAAAGAAATGTCAGCCAATGGACCAGTCAGACTGTTGCAGTTACAAGCATGATCTCACACTATCAGCTACAAATAAAAAGATTACGTGTGTCCAGAAGTTCCAACCACTATATCTGCACAAGAGATATTTGCAGTGCACATCATGAACAAAGATCCAGCTCCAAATATATGCATGCATGCAGCATGGCCCAAATTAATTATATATTTCTCTGTTCACACGCAATGAAATGGTTTAAAATCGTGTCTACGTTGAGCACACATTTTGAGGGTATGTATATAGCGAGAGTTCTTAATTTTGATTTATTAATCAACGTCGTCAATAATCTCCCAGCATCTGAACGTTCTAAATTTTAATTCTCAGCCATATAAATTGTAGTCGTCACACCGTTTGTTTAGTAGTATTAGAAAGCGAAGCGATTGATTCCTGACATGTGTCCTTGATCTCCTAATGATGAACCAATGCTTTCTTTTTTCGAGATGCATGGATGGAGTGCACCTCTTTTTACTCATTGGCATTACATGTCTCACCATCTTGAAATAGATGATGTTCTATAATGTACACTTAGAGTACCACTAATTTTTCAATAACTGATGTATAAAAAGCACTAAGATTTTATTACATATATAAAGCATCAATATTTGATATGTGAAGAAAAATGTTAGGTAGTATATTTATCGTGAAAAATACTCCTATAAGTTATGCTTAGTGTCTTAGTTTTCAAATAGGTAGAAATACTTGGAAGGTAGTAGAATTTTTATTAAAATATAATTGGAAAATAAAATGATTATATATCGTAGTTTGTGTCAATATTTTTTATAATGTAGACCACGTCGATGTTGAAGAAAAAAAAGATATAGAGGGAGTAACTGAGGTTGTGTTTGAATCCGTTGAAACAATGTAGATTTTTCTTGCCTTTTCAGCATACTTTTTCTTAATTGCTAGACAATATATTTTGTTAAAAAGCTTATTTATAGAAGCTAATCATCTTAACTTTCTAAAATAAAATTTTGTAATTAATTCTATCGTTTATAAAAATTAGATAATATTGGTTGTCTTGGAGTTGGATCTAAAGCACAACTACTACTTGAAGTTTCAATACTAGCCACCAGGAGATATGATGCAAAGTTCCATACGGTCTGTTTGGAAATGTAAGTTTTTTTCAAGAAATAATTACTCCGTTGTAAACAAAAGCATTAATTATGGATCGCAGATATGTGTTCCCCACCATGCATATTGTGCCGGATTGAATTATATTATCGAAAAAAATGTTGACGTGGACTGGCATGATTATTTGTAGGTTGTTATGCCTTGACTAATTATCATATAAATTATAACTGAAAATAAATTAAAGTAATCAAGAAAAAAGAATCATCGATTCTCTTTCGTACGCAAAAGGAAGATTACAGATCGAGGAGCAGATTAGCACTTGATTATTAACTTTGGGGGAGTCTAAAAAATTATATATTCATATATCCTAACTGTAAAAGGCCACATATTATATATTCAGTCCTGCCAACTCTCTCTTTTAACAAAGCTGCTAGTAGCTACGACCATCAAGACAATGCTCCTAAAACCAATAGAGGATTGCCACGTTTCTCCATTAGATCTGCATTATGTAGTAATGGTAACGCCCGCTATTTTTTATTAAAAAAATTAATTCTAAAATTTTTATTAGTAGTACTGTTAATTCTCGTCTAAATACCAAAATACTTGAATCCGTCAAAATTTCTGAGATCTCTAGTCCCAAATGTCCAAAATTAAATTTCAATTTCTAAACTTCAATCATACTGATAAATATTTCTATCTATCTTTAAAATTTAAATATTATTTTTTGAAACCAGAGTTACGAACATCCTTATTTTTTACCATTGTTTTGTTTCATTCATGAATTAAATTTTACTCCTACAGTTGACCACTCCACAGTTATTTCTTCACCATTATTTCTTCGCCAGTTAACCACCCTACAGTTTTCTCTCTTTCTTCCTTCCTGTCGACGCAATCTTCTCATCAAGAAAGAGCTCTGTAAAGCTAGGCCACACCATACCGAGTCAAAATAAAGATTAGAGAAAACAGTGGCATGCACGCACGTGTTATCTTCTTTTTTTCATTCTCCACTCTATCCCTCTGTTTTCTTTTTCAATAAGCCAACTTGCCTCAGTTTTATTTCAGTCCCTCACCCTAACCAGACAAGAGACGGTGCATAATTTTTTCTCCCCTGACATCAGTGCAGAAAAAGGTCAAATGGAGCAATGGAGTAGTGTAAGCAGGAGATAAACACATACAAGCACGGCAAGTCATCAGTAGCCATGCGTTTTGAATTGAAATTTTCTCCCTACTTCTCTCAGCCTAGTAATATAGCTACTCTCTTTCTCTACACACCAAGTCCTACACACATTTTTTTTTTATCTCTGCCTACAAAACAAAGCAAAGGCAAGTAGAGTTCGCCCTTTTCTTTTTTTTTTTAAAGCAAACACAGCTGCAGCACTCTACTTTTCCATGCATGGTACCGCCGGGATGTTGTCGCTTTCATTCATCGTGATGCACCGAACTGGAGTATAAAATAGAATGAGCCCATATGGTCTTTTCTTACTCTCTCGCCAAACTCTAAAGTCAAAGCAAAACTTACATTGATATTCTCAATCCGTCTTCCCTCTCATAGACATCGTGCCCCAATCTTTTGTGAGAAAAATCTTAGAAATATTTCCTTCCAATTAGCTAGAACATCTTTCAAAATTTATATCTTTGAACATAACTCCGCTTAATCTCGTTATAGTACCAATTTTTTTCTAAAATACTTCTATGCACTATTATTATTTTATATATTTTGTTACTTTGTATTTCATGTAATATTCAAGTGGTCTCACGTATAGAGTTTGCAACTAAAGGTATTTTCATGCAGTATTTTATATATTAATTCACATAAATATCACTAATCACATCCGAACAGTTTGGTCGACCTATTTATTACATTATATCATTTCTTCTTTTATTACCTCAGGCTCTTGATAATTACTTTTGATAATTAAAGAACATATTATTTTGAAATAATGAGATGATTGATTAGGATAAATTGATTGTGTTGGAAAAAATAATTGTGAACTGTTTTAAAAACTTGACATTTTATGTCGTTGGTTTATGAAATAAAAATAACCTGACATTTTATGTCGTTGGTTTATGAAATAAAAGGTAGTTGTTTTAAAGAAAATCTTGGTGCGAAGTCATCGCCCATGTGGCAATGCTTTGTATTCACACAGAAGGATTGGTTTCTTAGGAAATTGAGCATAATATAAGACGACCACATGGGTGATATAGGACTTTCTTAGGTAAATAACTAGTGGCTCTAGGATCGTTTGTTTGACAGAAGTTGTGGAATCGCTAGATTAGCTATGAGAAATGACGCTCGTGGGATCCTATGTACGGTAAGTTTGGGACTTGTTTGAGACTTGGTTTGAGATCTTTCTGGTTGGCAATTGGTTATCCTAGTTTTGTTGTGACGCTCGTGGGATCCTATGTACGGGAAGTTTGGGACCTGTTCGAGACTTGGTTTGAGATCTTTCTGGTTGGTAATTGGTTATCCTAGTTTTGTTTTGAAGAGACCTTATCATTATTTTCCATTTCACTAGCTGTATTCGATAAATTTATGTTGAGTGATCGGACATGAAAAAAATATATTATGGGTAAAGTGTGTATCTTTTGTAGAAGTCTTGTCTAAATTATTTATATAACCATGCCCATAGTTATTAGCGGATGTAAAATGGTTTTTCTCCTATAGAATTGTTTGCCAATTTATGTGTAATTAAATTTTGAAAACTATTTTTAGAGTTGGCAGATGGATGACCTGTGTTGTTAGAAATAGATATTTGTATTCTAGAAAGTTGACGGGTGTAACACTTACTATTTTTTCTAATTTAAAAATTTTAATTAATAGTGTTGTTACATCCCGTGTTCACTCTAAAAATATTCAAGTGGTCAAATTTTCATCTTCAAAAATTTTGACCATGCCAAATAAATTTATTTATCTCTGATAAAATTAAATTTCACTTTTTGACCATATTTTCTCTCCTATTTTAAGGTGTCCACATACTGCCCAAGGTATTTACATTGAATTTAATCATGTGTGAACAAAAATAGCAAAATCGGAATTCTCTACTAGCCGTCTTTCTTTCATCCTTTCAAGCAGTACAAGAAAAATAGTTGCACGTATTGTCCCATCTATTCTTTACCCTATAAAGCATACATGTGGTTCTCATTTCACCCATACAAATCTTATACTCGTGAAGCCATTCTCTACTTTCAAACACATGAACAAGACAAGCAGTAGGACAACCATTGCATGCATGCCTTATCCATCCTTTCAAACTCACACGTGAAGCTTCTCTACCCAAACCATCATTAGAACTAGCTCAACCATTATTTCCTCTCAACGTGAAGCCCTTACTCCAGCAACACCTAAAACAGCGAGAAAACAGCCAAGAGAAGATGACGGCGAAGCAGTTCGGTGCCGCGTCCCATCGCGATGACCGTGGAAAAACTATCGATTACATCGCATGGAGACACATCATTGTGCTTTTGTCACGGGGTAGCAAAAACGGCTACAAAACCTAGTCGATCGTTATTAATGGCTTTCATCCTTCTCTGAACCACTTCACTTTCTCTTAGCTATTTCTTGTCCTCTGGAAAATCTTCTTCGCTTTGCTGAGCCTAGCCGATTGCCTGAAACCACCACTGCTGCTAGAATAGAGCCGTTGTCATCATTGTTAACTTGGTTTCTCGCTACGGCTAAGGATAGCAGCCACTCTTCCTTTCTTTCCCATCCCAACCTTCTTATACTTCACCAGGGGCCCCTTACCGAGCCACAACCATGCTCTCCAAACCTCTAGAGTGTTGCCGCCTATCATGCAGGCCACTCAGCCAGGCCGCACAAGCACCAACCGAGCTCGTCTCCTAGCCTTGCTGTGCGTGCTTAAGCCTCCTAGCATCGCCATCGGGACTATCGTTGCTCACATCATCTGCCTTTAGGTGCCACTATCGCCCGTCTCTGAGCATACTCACACGCAACAAGAAGGAGAAGGAAGAAAGAAAAAAAGAAAAAGGAATAAATTAGAAGAGGAATGGGACCCATGTGGGCCCTATACCTTTCTAGCCATCTCCATGGACTCAGTCTACCATAGACCCATATCTCTTATCGTCCAAGCCCCACATGTTAGCTCAAGTAATATTCTTAGGAATATTCCTTTTGAAATTCTTTTTATTTTCTAGAAAATCATTTAAAATTTTAAAAAAATCATATCTTTTTATTCATAACTCCGGTTGACCCAATTCAAGTCTCCATATTTTTCTAAAAATGATATCTCCACATTGACACAACTGTATTTCTGTTTTTGACATTTTATTTTCTCTCTATTTTTTGTTTACTTTCCACGCGTAGGCCTCTAGTTCACGGAAGATCCGGACGCCTCCTTTAAAGGAGAAGACTCTCTTTCGGAGTAAGGCAATATATTCTTTGACTTTTTTTGAACCTATATTTATGAGTTATTTTTTTGTGAAATTGCATTGCTTAGGTTATACTTTAATCTTGCTTGGCCTCGGTTTACGTAAAACCGATGAACCTATCCAGTAGTCACACTTATATTATATAGTATATTGATAACCCCATCCATGCTAACTCCACTAAATATTTGCCAGTGTTGCCATTCCTTGGATGTGATTACTGAGGTAGTTGCTTAGACCGCTTACGGTTGTGATATTGTGTGGGAAAATTTGGGACTTCCCTATATGTTCTGAGTAGATGATGACATAAGACTTGTCTAATATTAGATTTTAAGATATTTGACATAGCTATGTAACATGAGATATTCATGAGTTAGTTTTGGAAAAGCCTTGGAGTGAGCCCTCATTTGCTAATCGTGTTTAATCGGTATGTATTGTGTAAAGAGAGAAGTTTATGACGTGTGGGTAAAGCATGTAATTTCTACATAGTTTAGTTAAACTATTTAAATAGCTATGCTCGTGGTTATGGGCCGATGTGAGGTGTTTTTGATAGTGTAGTTTTATTTTTACCAAAAGTATATAAACATTGTTGGTGGGATGAGAACTATTTTGAGAGTTCACCTGTGTGGCAAACGGTCAATCTTCGTGGTTGAAACAGGTCTGTGTGATCAAGGGGATCTATTGGCACCATTGTGCTATAGTGCTAGGAAGACTAAACTTATGCTATGAAAACCTGTTAATTATAAGAAATAATTAAGGTATAATAATTGATTATGTGTTAATTACTAAGAATTAAAAAGGTGCTAATAAAGGAAAACATGAGGAAATATTGAATATGACTAGTAATTACTGTGATAAGTTGTTGCAAAGTAACTTTTGGAATAGATCGAGGTATGAGTCTCGTTCCGATAACTAAAATTTTGATTCACTAGTGTTTTGCTCATTTTAAAGAAAAGGCTATTTTCGTAAATTAAAACATTTACTTTGCTTGTTAAGCCAAACATATTATCTTTGCCTTTAGATTGCTGAGTTTAGAGAAGACGATGTAAACCCATTTATTGAGTAGTTTCTTCAAGCAGGTCAAGTATGAGGAGTTCTAGAGTTTCGAACATAGTTCTCAAGCTGTGCATGTTAAGTAAATTAGTTGCTTAGGTATTATGTCTAGTAATTAGTAGCTTGAGTTAGTTTCCGCTTAATCGCCGTTGCTATTTTTGCCATCTGTGCTATGCTGCCCATCTTGGTTTTATCCATTATGACAAATTATATAAGAATTAGTGTCACTTATAGGGTCACTATTATTCTATGTATACCAGTTTATATATCTTGAGACTGGTGGTGCAGTATTCATAAATAATTAAGTTGACTATTGACCTATGTTAGCCCGTGTATTATGGCTAGTAGAGTTCGCGGTGTCGCAATTGGCTTTATAGAGGGAGGTTAAGATGTCAAACCTTGGATTTAGAGAAAATTAAAATTTGAGAAATGTAAAGAAAGTAAAGTAATTTTGATGATTGTGATAAAAAAATGTCGAGGGAAAAAGTCTTTATGAGCCATATGATTTAAAGTTTGGTTGAGCCCTATGCGATGATTGGTTTTTTAGCACCTCGTGTGCTTAAAAAAGTAAGGCAAGTTAAGTTTTAAAAATAGAAAAAATATTACAAATGGCCGTGGAAGCAAGAAAATGGTTGGAATAAAATCTTGAAAAATAAATCGCACACTGTGAAGTACTTCTACGAAACAATTGAGTGCATAACCTCGATCAAGAAAATATACAGATGTGATTTTGAAAATCCATTTATTTTAAATAAACCTAAAATTCTTTGAAGATATTTTTTATGTAGCGTAGATATACTCTCCTTTCTATAGTAGATAAGGAGGAAGTTGTTGAAAATGAAAGAGTCACTATAGATACTTCATCTGAGAAGTTTCTAAAATCCTAGTTATCATAACATGTGGATTAGGGGAGGACTAGCAGGAGAGGGCTACAACCATAATAAAGTACATAACCTTGTTTATTTAAGTTCAAACACGCGTAGTTTTAATGACCACTAATTTTTAAGTCCGCAAATTTTATATATATATATATATTTATTTATTGCTTTGAGCTAAGCTATTTATTTAGCTCTACATGATTAACTTCCAAGCCTCTCTTTTATTTTTCGCACACTTTTTTTTTCAAAAAATTCTATAAAAGGTTGTTTAAAAAATTATATTGATATATTTTCTATGTTTTTAGTTAATATTTAATTAATCCTACATCTCTATTTTCCGTGCCCGAGGGTTCAGAACCAACTAGCTGCATCGAACACATCCTTACCACTCAATATATTTCAACATATAAGATTTAAATCTTGTTCATAGTATAAGAATTTTTAGTAATATTCACAATACTAACTATCGTAACAATTACTCCCTCTGAATAAAACAAACTTTACTTTTACACATGAATGGAGACTTGCTTTATGTCTCTGTAGAAAAGTAAATTTTTTTTGACGAAGATAGTACCTTTTATTATTTATTTCTATTTTATTCTCAACCAATCTAAATTTTTTAATATGTTAAAATAGATGTACCAGTAGTTACATAGGAGTAGAGTATTTTTTATAATTTATCATGTCACGCAGAAGGAATCATATAATCCTTTCAGAAGTGGCACAGTCCCACAAGTTTGACACGGCAAACTGTGCATTTTTTTTAAAAAGTCTATTTTACTCTTAAAAGGATTTTACCAGAGCATTTAGCCCCTAATTTATTTAAAATAATTCAATCTAATGTCATAGTTATTGACATATTGTATAGTTATTGACATATTGTATCTCACATATATGAATCATACTTGTGTTTTAAAAGTTAAGAATACATCGTAACTTGTTGCATTTTGATTTGGCCTTCGATAGTATAGTGTTTTCTGGCACTGGACTAGGTATGCATATTTTTTTTTCTGAAAATGTAACTTAATAATTAATCTTGTTTTACAGATTTATGTAAGATTGCTTTCATGGTATAACCATTAATTTATAAATCTGCTTCAAAGATGTACACGGGTTCTTCATACTTCGTCAAGGTCCAGGAGTGCTTCACCGACCAGTAATAAGCTTTATGCTAATTGAAATTTTAGTGCTCCATCATTCATCAGGGGCATAAAAGTCCTTTCAGCCAAATAAATAAACAGCCCTTCCTTTTAATGGTACACTAATATCCAATTCTCCACCCATCTTAAAATATAACAACTCTTAGTATAAATTAAAGTTTAATAAGGAAAAACTATATTGCCTTATTTGAATGGAAATGGGAGGGTGGTTAAGAGGGTAAATTTGAATGGAGAGTGATAATTTTTTAAATAAATGAATGAATAAAATATATAAATAAAGTAATAAATAAGTTAATACGAAAACGTCGTGCGTGCGCAGATGCGACATGGTGACGGCGAGAAAACATTAACAAAAACCCAACCCAGCACGCCACCCCACTAAAGTTCAACCCTCGTGACGCAAATTCTATTCCCATTTTTAACCAATTATTTATTTTACCCCTCCTCCTCGACAAGGCCCTCTTTTTTCTCACCGAATCAAATCCTACCACCCATCACATCGTTCTCCAATACACCCACACCCAGGTGGGCCCCCCCGACACGTGGACCCACCGTGACACCCACACTAACGGGTAGATTCCCCTGCGCAATTCCCGCTCGTGTGCGAGGCGAGGCGAAGGCGGGCACACGTGTCGCCTCCCAGCAACCTCGGGATCCGCGTCGCGCGGGGCGGTGGCCACGTCGCCGACACGTGGGGTTCGAGCTGGGCGGTGGCCCGCGTCGTCAGTGGCTGCGCGTGACGCTTGACCGGGTGGCTTGGCTCGTGCTCGGCCACGTGGGGGTGGGGAGCGGTGAGGAGGGGGGAACGAGCGACTGGCCGGAGCCGGTCACCTCGGCGTGGGCCCCGCCGATTGCGACGTGCCCGATCCGGTCACCGCGGCGCTGGCCCCACCCCGTCACTCACCACACCTTTCTTAATTACCAATCCGCATTTTTTAATTACCAATCCGCATTATCTTAATCCCCTCGGGCTAAGCAAAAACCGCGTGATTAAACAAGTGATTAGCGCACGCATGCTACAAGAGGAGTGGATCAGAGGAGAGAGAGAAGAGAGAGTGGTAGCAGTAGTAGTGTAGAGCGGCCAAGGCTGCGGCGTCGTCGTCGTTGTCGTCGTCGTAGAGAGTGGAGAGAAAGTTCAGAGGAGGTAGCGAGGAAGTAGCATCATCTCGTCTCTCTCTCTCTCTCTGGCCCTGCCTACCTGTCGACCTTAGGAGGGCAAATTCAGTATCATCGTCTCTCTGGAAGATGGAGAGGGACTTCCTGGGCGCGATCTCCAAGGATGAGCAGCCGCATGCCGAGGAGAGGAAGGAATCAGGTAGCCTGTCGCGGGAATTTGCTTGCCTGTCGCCATGGGTGGTTGGGTTTTCCAACTCTTCCCTGTTTCGGCGATTTGGCGCGGGAAATCTTGGGGTTGGGCGAGCCATGGCCGCCATGGCTTATGAGGCGGAGAACGACACGCTTCTTGCGCTCGGCCTCTCCTCGCTCTATGGTTTGCTCGGCCCCTTGGGTTGTGTTGGATTTTTTCGGAAAGGAGGTCGTCGCGTGTGGTATGGTGGCCTAATTGCTTTCGATGGCTCACTTGCCGTGTATGCTCGATTCGGGCCATGAGTTAATGTTCCAGGAAAGCGAGGATTCCACTCCGGGAGAAGCCGGCAGAATCTTTCTGCCGCTCGCGCGTGTCGCTGGTGGATTTCGAGTAGCCTAGGCTCCTCCTCTGCTTCTCTTCTTAGTTGGAACGATGGGATGGCTAACGAATTCTTGGTCGAGTGATTCGTGTATATATGTATATGTATGAGCTGGCGGATGAGTATCTGATTCAGTGTGTGCATGTTGAATTATTATCAGATTACCTTGGAGGAGGAGGAGGAGCGGCGGCTATGGATTGGTCGTTCGCGAGTAGGGCCGCCGGCGCGCCGGCGTTGATGTCGTTCAGGTCGTCGTCGGCGACGAGGGAGCTCGCGTTCCCCCACTTCTCGGCGTTCAACGGTGCCAAGATGCAGCAAGCTTCTCACGTCCTCACAACACAGGTGGCTCGCTCTTCTCCTCCATGATTCTGATTCTTGGCTGCTTGCGAATTTCTGTTTGGTATCCTAATTAGTTTGTGTTTATGTGGTGTTTTTGCAGAAATTGTTTGGTGTCGAGAGCCACGGCATCCCGCAGTACGCGGCCGCTGTGCACGGCGCTCACCGCGGCCAGCCGCCACCGCCGCCGCCTGTTCTGAACGGGGCTAGAGTGATTCCGGCCTCGTCGCCGTTCAACCCGAACAATCCGATGTTCAGGGTTCAGAATTCACCTAACCTCCCGAATGTCGTCGGCGCCGGTGGTGGCGCATTCAAGCTGCCAACTTTCGCCATGAGCAATGCTGTTGCTGGATCTACGGTCGGTGTGTATGGAACAAGGTTAGCTAATCCGCTTTGTTATGGAGCACATGGTTTGTGAAAGACTGAAAGTGGCAATTAAGGTTAGCTTGTCTTGCTTTGTATAGGGACATGCCGAAGGCGAAGGCGGCACAATTGACCATTTTTTATGCTGGTTCTGTCAATGTATTCAACAACGTCTCACCAGAGAAGGTATGGTTTCGTTGCGACAGATGGTGCATCTTTGTGTTGTACTATGGATGGTATTACCAATTGACCTGTTTTAATAATTGTTTCTCATTGTTACAGGCTCAGGAACTCATGTTCTTAGCTAGCAGAGGATCTCTTCCAAGTGCACCCAACACCGTTCCTCGTATGCCCGAGGCACATGTCTTTGCCCCGGCAAAAGTCACTGTACCTGAGGTTTCACCTACAAAACCGATGATACTTCAGAAACCGCAGCTTGTCTCGTCTCCCGTGTCAGCCATCTCCAAACCAATCTCCATCGTGTCGCAAGCTGCAAGTCTCCCCAGGAGTGCCTCAAGTTCTAACGTCGACTCCACAGTGCCAAAATCATCAGGTCCATTGGTTGTTCCTCCCACAAGTATGCCTCCTTCGGCTCAGCCTGAGACACTAGCCACTACCACTGCTGCAGCTATCATGCCAAGAGGTATGCCTGTTTTATTGCTTGCATGAATTGTATAATGATGTTATGATATTAGTTAGAACTTCAGTTGAATTGTTACAGTTTATGATGTATTTCTTTTTTCGTTGTAGCTGTCCCTCAAGCACGGAAGGCATCCCTTGCCCGATTCTTGGAGAAACGAAAGGAAAGGTAGAAAGCATATACTTAATCTCAAGTTTCCTAACATTTAATAGTGATTTTACCGAATTTGAGTACAGCAACTCATTTCTGTATGAAATCCTTTATTTATTAGAGTACTGTATTTGAGTACAGCAACTCATTTCTGTATGAAACCCTTTATTTATGCTCCAAAACTGATCTTCATCCCCATGCTTTGTTTCAGAGTGACAACCGTCGCGCCATATCCATCAGCCAAGAGCCCGCTAGAGAGCAATGACACAATGGGGAGTGCCAATGACAACAATTCATCATGCACAGACATTGCCCTCTCAAGCAACCGTGACGAATCATTTTCATTAGGCCAGCCAAGGACCATCAGCTTCTGCGAGGAGTCCCCCAGTACAAAACTACAAATCTGATCTGGTTATTGCCCAGTGTCCATAGATTCGGCCAGTCTGACTGTGATGCAAAGCCATAAAAATCTTCTGCATTCAAGCGTGGAGGAGGGTTTGGGGAGGGAGAGATAGGCATAATATATATGTTATTGATGGTGTTCTTGTTTATGATGTGTTTCACATGGTTAGTTCGCTTAATGCTGGTCTAGCTGGTGCAAATCCCAACTAACAAGAGAGCTGCCCCTTGCAGACTCTTGAGTATTTTTTGTTGGCCTTGCGCCATTGTATTGGAGAAAGAAATATGCCAAATTTAGCGGTACCAAAGTTATAGGCTTACAAATTTCGCGTCATACGGCGCAAAACTGTACTATTCCTGTTTTTTGTACTACGAACTTACAAGCTGCAGAATGCAAGAACAGATGTTGCATACTTGTTTATGTTCTGATCTTTTACATCAATGAGCATGTTGGTGCTTGCAAGATGAACATGAAACCCTGAGTGCTCTTCATTTCATTAGAGACGACTGTCTTCTTTCTAACAATGAGCAAATATCAAAAATCTATAACTATTTTATAAAAAATTATCAGTTTGCTACTTTTGGTTGTCTTATAAAATTATGCCCACCTGTGATATACATTTGTGACATGTTTTAAGTTGGACCCATAAGTGATAAAGTTACAATTTTATTTTTTATAAAATTATTTGTTATTATTATAATTTTGTGAAATACAGAGCTAAAGTTATAGCAAAACAATAGTTTTGTTTAAATAATTACAGTTATTTAAATTTAGTCTTCTTTATTTCACCTGTGTTCAACTTTCTCTGATACACTGATTGGGTACTTCTTACTCAATTAAGAGGTTAATCAAGGGTTCTTAACACTACTTAAAAATAAACTCTCAGCTAAAGATGAAATGCAACATCGTAATGTTTTTTCCCAGTTTTTATTTTAGAGAAGTTGGCAATCTGCAACACTGCATCACTGTATGAACCGTCGGGTATGAACCATTCCCGTTTCTTGAGGGGAGGAAGAATCTTGGTATCATCAGAAGTGGGCCTTCCAACCTTGGCCCAAATAGGCCTAAGGCCCATTTCTATCTGAGAAGAGGCCTAATTCTCCTCTACAATTCCCCAAATTTCCCCTTTGCGATCGCGCCATACCCTAGCCCTAGGTCACCGGGCGCGGCGACGCCGGCGAGCCCGCGACTGCGACCTTCGCCTCGACGACTGCTCATCGGGTGCTTCTACTAGCCGGAGAAGGTAAGGCGAGCGGCGGCGGCGGCGGCCGTGGCAAGAACCAGCCGGGCAACACTGCAAGTCTGCAATGTATGTCCATGTCTTGCTTGTTTATGTAGGTAGAAATTTTCAGTTTCGATAGCTACCGGCTTATTGCCTTGGTGTTATTGTCGAAGAATTTCTTGCTGCTGCCCTGCGGTGTGCATACTGGATCACTGGCCTGAGTAGATGATAGTATTTTACATGCCAGTGTCGATTTGGGCAAAGTTCATGTGCGATTACCTATTTTAGTTGTTGGCCTTAGATGGGATTAGTGTGATATTAGCCTAATTCCCTGCAAGCTGTCAAAATCTGACGAGTTATAGTGAAAGCCCATCTATTTTTATTAAGGCGGCACATATGGCGATGGCTGGGGCCAGCAGCTTCGAGGACGAAATCATGGAGTCAGACATCGAGTTGGAAGGTGAAGTTGTTGAGCCAGATAATGACCCTCCTCAGAAGGTCAGGGCTCGTGAAATCTAAACTGATTCGAGAATTTTGGTGATGTGTGTTTGATGGTGGAAAGAATTGATGCTTTTATTCTGTGCCGTTTCTGTTACAGATGGGAGATCCATCTGTTGAAGTCTCCGACGAGAAGCGTGACCAGGCACAGCTGTGCAAAAAGAAAGGCATCGATGCATTTTCAGAAGGCAAGGTTAATCTGCCCAGTTCATATTGACTTGGAAATGTGAATCAATGAAATCGTGCACTATAAGAAAATGAATTGTAATTTTGTTCAATAAGGTGTTTTTTTTGTCTTTCACATAAACTGGTTTTCAAATAAATTCTGAGCAATATGGAGATTCCCATCATTTTGAGACCATGAGGTCCCCCCTTTAGATCAGTGTGGATTTGTCTATAAATAAAGCGGTTCTCTATATCAGGTAAACTGGATGAAGCTATTGAGCATCTGACAGAGGCTATTGTGCTGAATCCGACTTCAGCTATCACCTATGCAACTAGGGGTACCATGACTTTCTCTATATATGGTCCTTCATTTGATCGAAATCTCTATGTATGGGTCCTTCATTTGATCAAAAGCTTTATATGGCACTCTTAACTCTTTTGCTATGCAGCTGCTGTTTTTGTGAAGTCAAAGAAACCAAATGCAGCTATTCGTGATGCAGATGCAGCATTAAAGGTTTGGACATTCCATTAATAGTTCAGGATGATAAAACCTATTCTTGTTCAACTATATTCTTATAAGCTAATGTAATTCCTGTCTGTTGTGCCACTTGCAGATAAATCCAGATTCTGCTAAAGGATATAAATCACGAGGGATGGCAGAATCTATGCTTGGGAAGTGGGGAGAGGCTGCTCAGCACCTTCGGATGGCAGCAAAATTGGATTATGATGAAGAGATTGGAGCAGAGCTTAAGAAGGTTATATTACTAATTACTATTAACAATACTTACCCTGAAAACAACTTAGATTAGGGAAAGAAACACTGTTTCCTCTACTTAAAGAAAGGCAGCTATGGCAGAGGCATTCATTTCCATTCTACAGGTTGAACCCAATGTACTCAAAATTGAGGAGCACAGAAAAAAATATGAACGCTTACGTAAAGAGAGGGACATGAAGAAAGCTGATATGGAAAAACAGCGTAAATATGCAGAGGAGGTAATTAATTTTCCTAAGGCTGTTTGTCAGATTTCTTCAGTCTCAGACTAGACATAGTATGCAGATAAAAGTAGGAAGCTCCAACAAATCTGATTCCATGTTTTCTAGTTTTGTATCAATTTTAAGGCTGAAACTCTCTTGGTCCCATTTCAAACATTGTATGTTTGCATATCGTCCATCTGTGTTAATTCTGTAAGCACTAAGTACCCACAGCACTAATGATTCTCTGTACATTTTTGTGTGCAGGTTTCTGCTGCTTCTGCTGCTATGAAGGATGGTAAGCTTATTTTCATGCTTGTTTGTTCAGTTCTCCCAGTACTCTGACCTATATAGTAATGTTAGATAGAGGCATTTACAAAGTTATAACTTCTTAAAAAACCATAGATATTTTTTCTGCATTTCCTTGAGAACTTATTTAGAAAATTAAGTGCTTTTCAATTTTACTTTTGCTGAAATTTGTCTCGTCTGTATTGTGCATTTTATCAGGTGATGTGATCGCTATTCACTCATCCAGTGGGCTGGAATCGAAGCTCAAGGCAGCGTCAAGCTTGTCTAGGCTTGTGGTTCTCTATTTCACTGCAGCATGGTGTGGGCCATGTCGTTTTATTGGGCCTGTTTACAAAAGCTTAGCTGAAAAACACCAGAATGTTGTTTTCCTCAAGGTGGACATCGATGAACTAAATAGTGTCGCATATCACTGGAACGTCTCTAGTGTTCCTTCATTCTTCTTTGTGAAGAATGGAAAGGAGATTGATAAGGTTGTTGGTGCTGACAAGAATGGCCTTGAGAGGAAACTTGCTCAGCATGGATCATCCTAAACTGTGAGCAGTCCTGTTACTTGTTTTACTTCTATTTTGTATGTTTAATGACTCAGAATAAGTGCTTATGGATAAAAGTTGTCATACACATCGAGAACTTTTTTGCTGTTCTGTAAAATTCTGCGTTGTTCTCTTCCTTGCTGGAGGCTGGACATATTTTTCATGATCCAGTGCTAATAACTTCAGCAATCTTATGTTGACCCATAAAGCTAATATTGGTTTTACTAGAAATATACTGTTTCTACCGTGAGTCAGGTACTCAGATTCATGCAGATGCTGCTACATTACTTTTCTTCGGCACTTTCCACAAATCCAAAATGCTTTGTATACTTCCTCGTGTGTTTCCTCGTGTGAAGTTAGCTTAGAATTCCTCGTGTGTTTCCTAAATACTTCCTCTCTGATCATAAATATTTAAATTCGGTCAAAATTTTCAAATTCTGAGTATTAATAATTTCTTAAATGTTTAGTTTAAAAACACAGGAGATGCTAGAGGTAGATTTGCTTCAAAAAGTTCTATCATAATATCGTAAAGTTATTCTAATATAAAAATGGTGATGAAGTTTTAAAAATTTGATGAAGCCTTATTCTAAATATCAAATTTTTTTTTTACCTAAGGGGTATATTTTCTCTAGCACAATTTTCATTTGATAGATGGAATATTCCGATCATATTACCTGATTGATTCGCATCATCTAGTCTTTGTTTTAACAAACATTTGTAGCATGTGCTTTCGATATCCTTGACAAGCATTTTTACCTCCACAGAAATACAATCCTACTGAATCAGTTAAGCCATGGGGTGTGGTTGGTTATCGTTTCTGTTGGCTAGATTGTTCTGTGCCTGGGTGGCGAGGCGTTCATGTAAGCTGGTTGTCCCAGCACCCTACTCGTCTACTTTCCTGCCGTTTTGATTTGCTGTATATAAGAACTCCGTTTGGTTCTGAACTTCTTCCAAAGCCGGGTCATATATGATCTGCTATCTAAAAAGAACAGTTAAACCAAATTTATTATTGATTTCTCTTTAAAAAAATCCTTTTGAAGAACATGAGTTTACCTTGTGACTTCTTGCAAACGGAGACTATGAAATTACAAATGGCCCCCAATACATACTCCATAATGTCATATATATAATGACCTGATCTTCGAAACAAAACATAAATATAACGGTTGTTATAAGATTCGATAAACATGATCTTTAGGATCGAGTCTAAAGCTTATTATATTATTAATATATGGTATTAATGTTATTTTTTAAGTACTGATTGTAATAGTAAGAAGATCTTGATGTGTTGCCTCATGGCAATTTAAGAGAAACTATAAGAGATGTGTTGTCAAAATATTTTGTGAAATTATTTTTGTGATTTTACACATCTAAAGATTTTAAAAATTTAGCAACTTCATCCTCTATTATCATATAGTTAAGATATTGTATTTCTAGTTATATATATATAACTTATCATTAAAAAACATATAAAAATGGATGATAAAGAATAATTTTTTTAGAAAATAAAAGTATATCTTAATTGTAAAAATAGAGATAATATAGTAATAATAAGAGTATTTTATAATAGTAAAAATATAAAAACATAGGACAAAAGGTTAAAAAAGAAAAAAACAAAGGAAGGTTATAGAAAATAGAGGAAAAAGAATAGATATTTATATAAAATAGAAAAATTAGTGAATGTAGACATCTAAAATTAATAACAATATGGCCTAATAGGAAAAAGAAGGAAAAATACGATAAGTACGGAAAAAAGAGGAAATAAAAATATATAGAAAAATAGAGGAAAAAATATATAAGGGTTTGGGAAAATAGGAAAAAGAAGAGATTGTTAATATTACAGATATAGGAAATGCAACGGTAATAACAATACATCATAATATTTTTACATAAAGCTCTATCGGTTCGTGACGCTATAGTATAGGTGTATCTAGATTTATCCATATATTTATCTAAGTTTATTCGCAACCAGATTTATCTATATATTTTTATAGATTCCACCGATTAAAATATTTTACACAAATGTTAGCAATACTCTTCATCCACTCACTTTTAAAAGGTTAGGACGTTTAAAATTATTAATTTTCTTAAATAATTATTTACTTATAAAGTAGATGAACCGATAATAGATGTACAACGCGGATCGACGGTCAAAGGAGTTCATTGATGGCGTGCATTATTTTCTTAGGGTGGCTGATACTCATAAGACTAAGGGTTTCATATGTTGTCCATGCAAAAACTACAAGAACAAGAATGAGTACTCTTCCTCAAGAATTCTTCATAGTCACTTGTTACACTTAGGATTTATAATTAACTATAATTGTTGGACCAAGCATAGAGAGAGGTTGAAATGGAAGACGATGAAGAAGAAGACAACAATATTCTCCACTAGCTTTGTAGATAATATAATGGGTAAAGCAGAAAGATGAGTTGTAAAAGATGACAGTATAGATGATCTTGGTCAGATGTTGCGTGATACAAAAAAGATTGCGAAAGTGAAAAGGAGCTAAAAAAATTAAAGTGTATGTTAGTGGATCACAAAACATTATTGTGCCTAGATAGCAAACAGGGGTACAAAAAGTTAGTTACCACACTAGAATTCTTGCAATGAAAGATAATAAATAGTGTGACTGACAATGCATTGGAGGAGTTATTGAAACTCGTAAAGAATATTCTTCCGGAGGGTAACGAATTGCCCGCAACAACATGTGAAGCAAAACAGGTAGTCTGCCCTCTAGGACTAGAAGTCCAAAAGATACATGCATGTCCCAATGACTGTATCCTCTATCGCGGTGAGGAGTATGAGAACCTATATGCATGCCCGATTTATAAGGCATTGCGATACGATATCAAATGAGATGATCCTAGTAATGTTAAGGGACAATCTTTAAAGACACCCCTCTAAAATTATGTGGTATTTCCCTATAATAACATATTTGAAGCGATTGTTTAGGAACAAAGCGTATGCTAAAATAATACGTTGGCACGTAGAAGAACGTAAACAAGATGCGATGTTGAGACACCCCATCGATGGGTCCTAGTAGTGAAAACTCGATAGAATATTACTATACTTAAGAAATGATGTAAGGAATATAAGATTTGGTAGAAGTATGGATGGTATGAATCCTTTTAGGGAGATGAGCAATGGTCATAGCACTTGGCCTATGACCCTATGTATCTACAACCTTCCTTCTTGGTTATACATGAAGCGAAAGTACATCATAATGCTAATGCTTATTTAAGGCCCAAAGCAACCTGGTAAAGACATTGATGTATACCTAAGGCCACTGGTTGAAGAACTGCTACTATTGTGGAACGAAGAAGGTGTCTCAGTATGGGATGAGGAGAAATAGGAGCAATTTAACTTATGAGCATTGCTGTTCGTAACCATCAACGATTGGCCTGCATTAGGCAACTTATCAGGACTAACAAATAAAGGGTATATGGCTTAAGGGGTATATGGCCTACACCCACTGTTTAGATGAAATTGACGGTAAATATTTGAAAGACTATAGGAAGGTTATGTACATGGAGCATCACTGATTTCTTGTTGCCAACCACTCTGTACAAAAGAATGGCAAGCATTTCGAAGGAAAGGCATACCACCATACTAAGCCTATGCATCGTAACGAGAAAATTGTATTTACTATGGTGAAAGATCTAAAATTAGTATTTAGAAAGAGACATGGTAGCCAACCTATCCTAAGTGAAGATGATCACATGGCGATGTGGAAGAAGAAGTCTATTTTTTGGGAATTACCTTATTGGGAAATCTTAGAGGTCCGCAACGCAATTGACGTGATGTACCTCACTAAGAAACTTTGCGTGAACCTGCTAGTCTTTCTAGATATATATGAAAAGTGCAAAGATACACTTGAAGCATGATAGGATCTGAAACGTAGGAAACAATGTGAGGACCTTCATTCGAAAAAGAGGTTGAAGTCATTACTTATGTCCTGCTAGCTATACTCAGGAAGAGAAAAAAACATGTTTAATTGCTTGGACAGTATCAAGGTCTTGTCTGGATACTCACCGAATATAAAGGTAATAATAAACACGAAAGAGAAAAAAATTACAAAACTAAAGTCTCATGATTGCCACGTGTTAATGACACAATATCTTCTTGTTGTACTTTTGGGGGTATTCTTCCTGTCAATGTCTGGACATTAATAATAAAGCTCTATGCATTCCTCAACACAATTTCGTAGAAGGTCATCAATCCAGACAATTTAACAAGCCTACAGACTGTTGTGGTCTAATATCTTGTTAGCTTTGAGATGATCTTTCAACCATCCTTCTTCAATATCATGATGCATCTTTTAGCTCACGTTGTCAAAAAGATTAGTATTCTTGGTCCCATGTACCTACATAGTATGTTCTCTTTTGAGAGTTACATAGGCATCTTAAAGAAGTATGTTTGTAACTGTTCTCGTCTAGAAGGATGCATCACATAGGGCTATGGAACAGAGGAGATCATTGAGTTTTGCATATACTTTATTGATGATCTTAGTCCAATCGGTGTCCCCAAATCAAGCCATGAGGGGAGACTAAGGAGAAAGGGCACACTTGGAAGAAAACCAATAATGACTGTAGACAATGATTTATTCCATAGTGCACATTTTATGGTTTTGCAATAATCTTCATTGGTGGTTTCATACATTGAAGAGCACATGACGATTGTACGCTCCAAAAACTAGGGGAAGTCCACTGCCTAGATTACACGTTATCATATTGATACTTTCGCTGCTTGGTTACGAGAACATCTCATGGGTAATGAGTCGATTGATGAAAAACTAGCCTAGTTGGCGAAGAAACCATTTTGCTTAATGTTGACATTCCAAGGATACGAGATAAATGGGTATACATTTTACACAAGAACCTAAGACAAAAAGAGCACCAGCCAAAAGAATGCTGTATGTATAGATGACACATACAATAATGGGACACACAATATGTACTATGGTGTTATTGAGAAGATATGGAAACTCGAGTATGATCCTTTGAAGGTCTCTCTCTTTTAGTGCCAATAGGTTAGGCTGACTGGTGAAGGTGTAATGATTGATGAGTACATGATGACAATAGTTAACCTTAACAAGATTGGGTACTCAGATGAACCATTCGTCCTACCCAATGATGTGACTCAAGTTTTCTATGTGAAGGATATGTCTAGCAAAGCAAAGAAAGTAATATCTAAGCAAATGAGTAAAGTGCTTGATGAGTTCAAGTGCCACGTGCTCTCCTAAGAAAAAGAAAAATTGTCGGAGTTGACAACAAGGCAGATAAATATTATGATCAGTTTGACAAGCAATCTCCATTCACAGAGGTGGTTGACTTGAGCCTCCTCCTAGAAAATGAGAACACTTCATACTTATGCCAGGATCATAGCCAAGGGACATTCGCAAAAAAAAGTTTGTTGCCTCTGTAATCACGTCATGAGATTGAATGTATACCGTCTACATGTATTGTGTTTTTTTAATATTTACTACCTCCCATTTTTATTGTAATATTTAATGGAAGGAGTATGTATATTATATCAGTTGGCTTTGCTAATAATAACAAAATCCTGTAATATCAGCATTGATATGAGTCGCTCTATCTCAACACACTATATTTATCCTACATTTATTATTTTTAAAATTAATTATCCTAATTTTCTTGTTTATGATATTATTTTTTTGTTTTTTCAAATTATTTTTCATACTTTTCATGTTTTCTAAATTGTTTACCATATTTTAACTACTTCAAAATATTTTATATTCGTTGTACAAAACAAAAGAAGAAAAAAATTTTGGTCAAGAGGGAGAAGTCTTTAGGACTAGTTGTTAAGAACAAGTGATACTAAAGACTTTATCTTTATTCTAGTTATTAATACCAACCGAGACTAATTTTTTTCTAAGAGGAAAATAAAAAATCTCTTTAGTATCAGTTATTTAGAACAATTGGTGCTAAAGTACCAGTTGTTAATATCAACATTAACAACCGGTATTAGAAAGTGGATGGTATATATAGACCATCCCCTCGTCTTCTCCGATCTAAGTCTCCTAGATCCTAGATTTATTCTCGTTCTTCTCATAACGTCCCCACTAATGACACTATCCACGTCGATGTCATCCGCACCGACATTGTTGCGCCTGCCTTCCCATCGATGATGCATCCCTCCACACCATCGTAGTCTGCATTTGCACCATCAACGCCGCCGTGCGCCCGTCCACCGATGACACCACTACATGCCAACTACGCTATCATTCCCATCCGCACCGCCACTGCCATCATTCCCATTGATGTCGGCACCATGATACACGCTGACGCCGACGCTACCCATCGTTCACCCTGCACTGGTATCTCCTGTACCGAATTGTATAGATTGAACTATTATTTATTTATAGTGATATATATACCTATTATATGTTTTTATACATGAGCTGTTTTTATATATGCATATCACACTATATATGTATATATGAATTGTTTTTATAGTTCTCAATTTGTAGCAAATTTTGTGTTATATGAATTGATTTTTTATATTCATATCTTACATTTTTTATATATTAACTATTATTATATATTTGTATTATTGAATTGTTTCTATAGTTCTCAAAATTTGTAGCAATTTTTGTGGCACATGAATTATTTTTTATACACAAATTGTTTTTATATAATCCTATTATTTGTATTTGTATACATGAATTTGCATACATGAATAATATTCTCTTGCATATTGATCGAACATGGAGTGTTTGTTAGAATTGAAATATCGCACGCTTATCGAACTTATCGAACTATTTTTTCATCGGGAAGGAGAAGAAAGAAGAAAAATAGTACAATAAAAATGTAAATAAAAAAATATGTGTTAATGTATAATACTGTGTATATTAATTTATATTTCTTATATTAAGGTTCCTCTTGGACCACATTCCACAGGGTAGTAGCCAGTACTATCACGGTGACAAGGGTAAGGATTATAGTCAATACGTCAATGAGGAAGCTATCAGAGGATATAAAGAGGACAATGATGAGGAAGGACAGAAGAAGACTGGGATGAAGAAGGAAGAAGGCCAACGAGGTGCCACAAAAAAATTGGAGGGGAGGTATATTATAACTGAAGTGAAAAAAGATGGCGAATTAATTGCTTCCATCTCTATTTCAAGAAAGTTCATGTCTTAGTGCGGTTATATTGTGAGGGATCACATGTCGATCGTTATATAGAAATGGCGATCCACAAGGGTAGGTGATCAAAACATGATCCCATAGTCACATGCTATGGACAACATTTCTATAAAACTTTATTCTTGATGTCCCTGAGGCAGAACAACCTAAAGTGAAAGAGTGGGCTCTCAAGAAGATGGCCACATAATTTCAAGCCTTCAAGAAGAATCTGCACAAAAAACTATATCCTAAAGAGCCAAACTCCGAATTTCAATGCGTACCCAAAGTTAAGGGACCATTGGGATGCATTTGTTAAATACAAATCATTAGAGAAAAGTGGAAAGAAGGTGACATAGAACAAAGCCAATGCCGCCCAGAAGATAGAAGATGCTTTGGAGGCAAGGGGAATCATTCTGGCCACAGCCAACTGGTCCGAACGATAGAAGCATTGGCACTATGCTCATGGTGGCAGAGAATGACTCTCTCATCTTTAGCCTAGAAATATGAGATGTAGCACACTGTCTTATGGATGCCCTAGAGTCCTCTTCATAGGGTACATTCAAGCCTAATAGAGAGAAGGACAAGCTCACAATAGCCTTGTAGAATCTCGAGCACCTAGGGCGAACGAGTGAAAAAAGTGTGGTCAAGTGTAAGTATGGGTTCTGCGAGGACATCGACTCATACAGGAGTCTCAAAAGAAGTAAGTTTGAGCAGGATGCCAGGGTTTAGATGTTGGAGTAGTAGATCCTAGAGACCAATCAAAGAATGACCAAGGAGGTGAAAAGGCAGGTCACGCTAGCACTTAGTGAGACCTAGCTACAAACTGAGACTAATTCTAACATCCTGCCTAGCCCCTCAGGCCATCGAAGCAGTTGCGCTTCTATAGAGCAAGTAGTCGACCAAACCAACAAAGCTGTAGCACTGCCACTAGTTGATGAACCATGCTACCTAGTGGATGAAATCACACAGCAAACACTAAGTGAGCTATATATTTCCTTCAAGAACATATCCATCAAGGTATGCTTGTAGTTTGCACATCTTGTTTTGTAGTTTATTATATGTCATAAATATATACTAATTAACTTTGTTTCTCGTGAAGGAGGCATATGGTATTGCCATACAAGTAGAGCAAGGCCAGACAATCCACTGCATGATGACTCCAGCTAACTACTCAAAGGTAGAGATGGAGCAAGTTTACGAGGGCTTTAAGGATTTCGAGCTTGACTTCCCTGGAGGTGACGGAGGGCACTAGGAGAGGCCTCCCACTACATCATCTTATGGCGTAAGCGCTACATCGTGCTTCCCAGGTGGGTGGTAGCATTGATTGCTACCGGAGGTCCCCTACCATCTCCTCCCTAACATCATCTCCACTGTCTCCTCCCCTACATCAGTCTCCACCACCTCCTCCACATCCTCCATCTCCACCGCCGCAGTCTACTGGTATGGGCAAGAAACTGACCCCATCTCCACCACATCAAAAAAGGTTGCGCTTACCTCCTCCCACGCTGTTAAAGTATCAACAAAAGAAGAAGCAGTCATTGGACAAGCTAAAGAAATATGTACTAAAGAGAAGACCGTACGATATGACTGATGAGGAGATTGGAGCAAAAGTGTCTAGGCAGGTGAAGGAGCACTTCAAGTGGTGAAGTCTAGAGAAAAAGGCTTCAATAGAACTAGCAATAATGGTATTTTTTTCAGAAGATGAGTGAACCAATAAAGAAGAAGATCTTATCAGACTACGAATGCTTGCTCATCATGTCCTATCTGAAGATGAAAATAGAGCAGTCTAGTATTGTTCTCCAGCTCAAACAACAAGCAAGACAAACGGTTGACTCGATGCTATCTGATTGGGAAATAAATCTATAGCAGTTTATGTAAGATACATGTCTCATCAAAAATCAATTATTGGGGGTGGCCCCTATCGAAAAGGTATCACAAACTGCTATCAAACATCGATTTAAATTTGGCGAACCACTTTGTTAGGCCAAAATTGGTCAGAACCCTACCAACATAGATGTACCGATTTCATAGTTGGTATATGGAACAGTCGAGAAAAGGTAGGGTCATGTTAGCTGCCTGAATTAAAGATAGTGATTACTTCCGTAGAGAGTTCGAGATATGAGTGAACTTTAAGAACATCTACGAAGTTTACCATTAAGACATCCTTGACCTCTCTCTTATAAATTGTTGGGTTCTGTAAGTGTCGTTTTATTCCATATCTTGGTCCATTCGCATGTATCATCGCTCCATTTACCATGTGCGGACTATCTCACTTCTTTTTTAGGTGTTGTAGAATAGAGATTCATAGATGCCATAGAGGGGTACTTTAAAATGGGTTTTATAGACTCCATAGTTATTAACGAGAGATTGTATAGAAATTTCCACAGAAGACAAATATGAAAATTCACAAATTCTAGTGCATTAACATTACAAGACATTCATACTTTTGTCTTATAACTTTAAGTAAGTTTTTATTGTCTTTTATACCCTTTTTCTCGTAGACATACAATATTATGCCTATTAATTACTATAATAGATAGATTCTACTAGCTCTTTCTTGTAATATATGTTGTTGAAACCAGGATCCATGTCCTGGGCTCCTTGCAAAAATCAATGAAAGATTATAAGGAAATTATAGAATTTCTTAATAAGTAATGTAATTATACATACTTTTATCACGATTATATGCACCAAACAATATTATTAATTTTAATTGCAAGGCATGGACAAGGTTTATATACGGTCTATTTAAGAAAACACTCAATATGAAGATAAACTTATGCATATAGAAAAAAATATACATCTTATTTATTCTATAATATAAATATTTTACAACTTCATTTCTATTTTAGTATGTGAGACAAGAAAAAAGAACAACTTGTGTAGCTAATGAATTCATTTATCGTCTTGCACAAATCATTAACACTAATAACATATTATTTATATATAATTTATATTTTTCTCATTGATTTAACATATTTATGTTTTTTTAAATAACATACTTTATATGTATGAAGCAAGAACTCTTTCTGATAGATTATATTTAAGAACAACTCATAAGATTTATTATGAAGAAGGTCGTTAATTCATCTGAAGAATTTCACAATGATGAATGTGTTATTCGGTAAAGAAAAAAGTTCTCTTAGATTTATATTTATAATATATAGAAAAATGTACATATATTTATAATATATTAATGGTACATATTTAATTCCAATTACATAAGTAATATCTACAGTTATATATATGTAATTATATATATATATATATATAATATAACAGTACAACAATAAGCAGCGTAGAAAAAAATCATATATTATAGAAAAAAAATAATGAGGCCGATTATATTTATTACCGGTTACCAACGTATCGGTACTAATAAAGACTATTAGACCTAATAATTCAATTAACTTCCTCTCATTCTACAACATAGAAGACGAGCCGATAGAGAACACCCCATGCAAGGAGGATGGCAACATCCACCCAGATGTTGTCAATGGTGATGTCCAGCGTGGAGAGCACATCCTGCCCTATCACCGGGCACGCCGCGTCGCTGACGTTCAGCTCCCGCCGGAGGCTGCTGGGCTTGAATCCCCCGAGCGGCCCCGGCAAGAGCACGGCGCGCTCGCCGGCGTAGCACCGGCCTCCCTTGAATTCGTTCACCAGCAGCGCCTCGAACGGGTACTTGATCGCCGAGACGTAGTGCAGCCACCTCCACCCCGCCGGGATGAGCGTCCTCTTGAGGAAGAAGCCGCAGGTGAGGAAGAAGAGCGCCGTGGTCGCAATGACGATGGCGTACCGGGTGATGTAGCTCGGGACGAGCGCGGAGACGAGCATGACGTAGGCGTTGGTGGTTACGATGAAGGCGTAGAGAATGACCCAGAAGTAGAGAAGGCTGCTCTCCATGCGGAGCACGAGCTTGGTAATCACGGCGAAGAACGGGAGGTAGACGACGAAGGAGGCGACGACGTAGGAGGACGCCCTGTAGGCGTTGTGCGACCGCTCCCTGATGAAGATGAACCGCTCCTGGATGAAGGTCAGCACGGCGTCGTTGGAAGAGAAGAAGACGAGGCAGACGGCGAAGATGTAGAAGTTGAGGAGGCGGTTCACCGTTGGGACGTCGCCGGCCCCGAGGCGGCGGAACATGGTGGACAAGATGAGCGCCATCACGGCGAGCACCACCTCACGGGTGAGGAACAGCTCCGGCGTGCGCACCACGTTCAGCGCCGTGCCCCACGACAGCACGGCGACCTCCCGCAGCCACGGGTTGGCGAACTTGGGCCGCCAGCTGTCGTCGTCCTCCTCAGGTGCGTCCAGCGGCGGCTCCAGGTCCAGCTCGTACTCGCGGTACGTCGGCTCCTCCGGCTTGTACACCGGCACCTGCGGAGATGGAGGCGAAGGGGGACGCTGCTGCTGGTTGTTCTGTGGCGTCGGCGTCATCGTCACGACGCGGCTGCGCTGGAAGCTCGACACGGGTGTCCTCGACGGCGTCCTCGCCGGAGTCCACGTCGGCCGCCGGTGCGGCGTGCTCCCGGTGATGCCATAGTACACCCAGACCGAGAAATCCTTGTAGAACTGCGACGCCAGCCTCGGCTGGTACCCGGAGGCCGGCCCGCCGGCGTGCATCGGCGTCTGCGATTTCCTCTCCAGCGAATTATCAAAGTCATCCTCGTCGTCGTCGCCACCGTTGACATTGTACGACGACTCGAAGTTGGAGGTGTTGCTGTTGGCGGTGTGTAAGAATACAGAAAGCAGACGACGAAAGCGCTTCGCAAGATGATAACCAGAGACGTCGTACGTATTAATTTATAACGTTATATAAGGTAAGCTTTCATAATAATTCCCTGTGCATATTACATGCTATGTTTCTAAGATCTTATACAGCCCGAGAAAGCCCGAGAAATCCTTGTAGAATTGCGACACTAGCTTCGGCTGGTACCCGGAGGCCGGCCCACCGACGTGCATTGGCATCTATGACTTCCTCTCCAGCGAATTATCAAAGTCATCCTCATCGTCGTCGCCACCATCGACATTGTACGATGACTCGAAGTTGGAGGTGTTGCTGTTGGTGGTGTAAGAATACAGAAAGCAGACGACGAAAGCGCTTGGTAAGATGATAGCAAGAGACGTCGTACGTGTTAATTTATAACGTCATATAAGGTAAGCTTTCATATAAGGTAATAATCCCCTGCGCATCTCACATATCACGTTTCTAGGATCTTATACAATAATTTTTATTTTACAAATTTTATCTTTAGTAACAAACCTATAACCATATAAACTATTTCTAATAGCCTCCCTTAATCATAACTTAGTTAAGTTGAGATTGATCTGAAAATTCTCAACTAGCCTCATAGATAAAGGCTTGGTGAATCCATCAGCTACTTGATTCTTGGAGGAGACAAAGTCAATTTCCAAACATTTCTGCTTGACTCGATCTCTCACAAAATGATAATCCACCTCAATGTGTTTTGTTCTAGTATGAAACACAGGATTGCTTGAAAGGTATGTGGCGTCTAGATTGTCACACCTTAATTTGGTAGTATTAGAATTCTTCACACCTACCTCATGTAACAAAGTCTGTATCCACATAACCTCTGCCGTAGCATTAGCTATTGCTTTATACTCTACTTCAGTACTGAATCTAGAGACAGTGGATTGCTTGCGAGCACTCCAAGACACTAAATTAGTTCCTAGAAAAATTGCAAATCCTCCGGTGGATTTCCTGTCATCCACACAGCCTGCCCAGTTAGCATCTGAGAAGGCACTTATTAGTGTGGAAACCGATCTGTGAATCTTTAGCCCGAGTCTAGTGCACTGTTTTATATACCTTAATATTCTTTTCATAGCCTTTCAATATATTGTAGTTAGAGCATAAAGAAACTGACAAACCTTATTCACAGGCAAATGAGATGTCAGGCCGTGTTAATGTTAGGTATTGCAATGCTCCTGCAATGCCTCTGTATCTTGTGGTGTCTTGAGCTCCTAGAGGAGTTCCTTCATATAGAGATAGCTTCTCACTAGTGGATAATAGTATATTGACTGGCTTACAATCTATCATGCCGATCCCCTTCAGTAGATCAGACACATATTTTTCTTGTGTAAGCAGAATTCTACCATTTGTTTTATGGACCTCAATGCCAAGAAAATAGTGAAGCTCTCCTAAGTCCTTCAATGCAAACTGTTCTTTATGCACTTGATGCTTGCTTGGTGGAACTCGCCACAATTATATCATCGACATATATAAGAACAAACATTGTGATGCCTCCCTTACTGAAGAAGAACAAGGATATGTTAGCCTTGGATGCTTTAAACCCCAATTGAATCAATCGTTCACTTAATCTGGAGTACCATGCTCGAGAAACTTGCTTCAACCTATATAAAGCTTTATCAAGTTTGCACACATAGTTAGGCCGGTTTGGATCCTCAAAACTAGGAGATTGATACATGTATACATCTTCTTCTAAGAGTCCATGTAAGAATGCATTCTGCATATCGAGTTGGCAAAGAGACCATCCACAAGATACAGCTAGAGACAATATAACTCGAATAGTTACAGCCTTAATTACTAGACTGAATGTATCTTCGTAATCAATTCCGAAGCCCTTGGCAACAAGGCGAGTCTTGTAACGATCTAGACTCCCATTAAACTTTCTCTTGATTTTATATACCCATTTGCACCCTATAACATTGGTTCCTTCTATGGCGGGACTAGGTGCCATGTCTTGTTCCTCATCAGTGCTTCATATTCAAGTTCATGGCCTATCTCTAATTTTTATTCTACAGTGCATCAACAAGATCAGTCGGTTCACCAGTGCTTGCTAACATCCCATACCTGACCGTGCCATCAGTATAAATATTCTTCATTTAAATGCCGCGCTGGAGCCTTGCTACCGGCCGCAAAGGAGCTGCAACCTCTTCTGGTGTACCGACAGAGGATCCATCAGTGAAAATCTCCCCCGTGCTCCGTGTTGTAGCATGAGGTGGCGTCGTTCCCACGCCAGAAGCAGGCGTAGGCCATGTCGGAGATACTTCGGCGATAGGTGAGGGCGAGTGCGCAACTGATTGGCCCCCACGCGACATCACCTCGGTGGAAACGGGCGCGGTCGGCTGGCTACCAGACCCGCCTGATGACGTGGGCGCAGAAATCGGTTGGGGATCATCTCCGTGATCTGTGCCGCTGCTTCCAATGGTGGTATCGTCTGTATTTGGCACCTGAGGCAAGCTAGAGTCTCCGCCAGGATTGTTAAATTCATTAGGCAAATTAACAGACAAGTTAACATGTTGATCATCCAAATTACTGTCCCCTTTGATAGCCACGGAATCAGGAGAAAACAAGAGGATCTCTGAGCGCAGATGAGCACCCGCATTGGGATGCATCTCGGCAAAAGAAAAAATTGTTTCATCGAATGTGACGTCTCTAGAGATATAGACATGCCTAGATGCAATGTCTAGACATTTATACCCCTTGTGAAGATTACTATAACCCAGAAAGATGCATCTCTTAGAGCGGAACTGGAGTTTATGGGCATTATACGGGCGAAGATTGGGCCAATAGGTACAACCAAACGTCCGTAGGGAGGAGTAATCTGGTTTTTGACCTAAGAGGCGCTGTAGGGGCGTAGTAAAATTGATGACTGCACTAGAAAGGCAATTGATGAGATATATGGCTATGAGGAACGCTTCGTCCTAAAATTTCAGGGGCATACTAGCGCGTGATAAAAGAGCTAGACCAACTTTAACGATGTGCCGATGTTTGCACTCGGCGGCACCATTTTGTTGGTACGCATGAGGATATGAAATATGATGGGAGATGCCGATTTTAGTTAAAAAGGAGCTAAGCCTTTGATATTCACTACCCCAATCAGTTTGGATGGCTTTTATTTTTTGATCAAGCAACCTTTCAACTAGGTTCTGAAAATCATGAAATTTCTAAAAGACTTCAGACTTATATTTAATGAGGTAGATCCATGTAAACTTGCTATAATCATTGATAAAACTAACATAATACTGTTTTCTACCAACAGACTCGATAGCTTGACCCCACACATCAGAGAACATAAGTTCTAAAGGAGCACTATATTAACTTACTAACTTAGGATAGGGTAACTGGTGTGCTTTTGCTTGTTGACAAGCATCACACACATGCTCATTATTGGACTCTAAAGCAAATGAAAGACTATTATTACTGATGATGCGACGAACGATTAGGGAGGCTGGATGTCTTAGTCGTTCATGCCACCGAGACAGGGACGAGCGAAACGCCGTGAGGACTTGTTTTGGTGGTAAAGGAAGAGGATATAGCCCCCAATGACAACGACCTTTAAGCAGAGTTTTTTTGGTTGCCTGATCCTTAACCAAAAAATAGGTGGGATGAAATTCCATGTAGGCAGAGTTATCAGAAGTAAATTGATGAACTGAAACAAGATTCTTGGAAGCCTTAGGTACATGCAGAACATTTTTTAACTGGAGATTGCGACTGGGGGTAACAATAGTAGATTGACCAACGTATTTAATTGCCATACCTGCACCGCTTGCGGTGTGGATCTGATCACCACCGTTGTACTTCTCACGCATGGAGAGTTTCTCTAACTCGCTGGTGATGTGGTCAGTGGAGCCGCTATCGGTGTACCAGTTGGTGTCGATGTTGTATGAACCGGTTGCCGCTGCTGCGTGCCTTTCTTTAGGGACGAAGTCCTCATCGAAGCGGTGCCAACAACGAGCTGCAGTGTGCCCCTCCTTGAAGCACACCTGACAGATCGGTTTGTTCTGTTTCTTGTTGTTGTTGGAGCCGCCACCTTGCTGGTTGCTCCTTTGACCGCGACCACAACCCCCACCATTTGGAGGGCATGCCCACGTGCACGATAGGGACCACCACGACCATGATTATTACCGCGGCCTCCTCCACGGCCGGCCATGTTGGCTAAGTTCTGGTCACCACCTTGGACCAGATCCATCCTGGTCTCGAAGTTGAGGAGCTATGAATACAGCTCGTCGATGGTCACCGATTCCACCCTCTTGACGAGAGAGGTAACCAGTGACTCGTATTCCGTGGGCAAGCCAGTGAGTATGTACTCAACTAGCTCGTCATCAGTGATTGATTGTCCCATAGCCGCCATCTCATCGCTGAAACCTTTCATCTTGGTGAAATAATCAGTAGCAGATGAGTTAACTTTCTTGGTATTGGTGAGGGAGATGGCCTCAAGCTTAGCCCATGCATCAGCCACCGTCTTCGTTTTGGCGATGTGGCTAAGAATGTTCGGAGAGACAGAAGTGAGAAAGAAGCTGAGGATCTGCTGATCTCGTGCCTCCCATTCTTCGAACGCCGAGTTAGAGACCTTCTTGCCATTCTTGTCCTCAATCTCCATCACCGGCGGCTTAGAAGCACTAGTGAGATGGCCGTCACCATGCACGGCCGAGAGCACTTGGGCTTCCTAGATGGATTAATTGCTCCTGGTAAGTTTCTCTGTCACAGCACCGGCCGAGAGAGGGTTGAGATGGAAGGTCGAAGAAGACATGGTGGGCGGTAATTGGATCTATTGAGTGTTTATTGGGAAGCGAGGAGGGTGCCTCCTTCGGTGAAAACTCTAGCTACTCGCGAAGCGCACGGTGGCTGTCGAGCTTCGGATCTCTGGTATTCCTCCGGTGAGTGGAGCCGATGGATGGGAGCGGCAACGAGGCTAAATCGGCGACCAGGACAAGAACGAGGCTAGAGCGGCAGCGAGGCTAGATCAGAGGTTGGAGAGGCTCCGATACCATATAAGAATACAGAGGGCAGATGATAAAAACGTTTGGCAAGATGATAGCAGGAGACGCCGTACGTGTTAATTTATAACGTCATACAAGATAAGCTCTTATATAAGGTAACAATCTCCTACGCAACTCACATACCATATTTCTAGGATCCTATACAGTGGTTTCTATTTTACAGATTTTATCTAATTATAGAAACTATTTCTAACAGGCGGCACCGCGAGCGAGCGAGAATTGATTGCTCTTGAGCTGGATCTGTCTGAACTGCACCGACTTCTGGTGCGGCGTTCTTGGTGCTCTTGGCACCGGAGTTTTCGCGGCGGCGTCGGGTTTCATGCCGTCCCTCTGGTAGGCGACCAGGGGCTAAGCCCAGATGATGATTCATCGTACTCCTTGATGACATCAGGAGATACTCGATGCTGTTCTCACCATCTGGCACTGGCCTGCCAAATCCAGCCAGGTGTGTTGGCAGTGTGCTTGGGCTTCCTAGGTAGATCAACCTTCCCCTGGATAAATCAATGAAGTATTTTTCAAGCTTAAGGATAATTCGATACGAACGAAAAGTAGTTTTGGAAGCAAAAGACAATTCTAGGCCTAGCCGGATACTTCGTCATAATATTCCGATAAGATTTGATCAAACTTTTAAAATCAGACAGTTTTAAGAGCAACATGGAATATGATTTGTTATAGTTTTTGTCACCTTGCAAGGATGACAATCCTGTCAAGAAGCATCTGGATCCTGAAAGATGGCTGGTGAATCGTCATGAGCACAATGCTCCCTCCTCTGGCATTGTCCTTCACCTTCTCCACCACGCTGTGCGCGCTGGTGGAGTCGAGACCGGACGTCGGCTCGTCGAGGAAGAGAATAGAAGGTGACACCCTCCGGCGTTCTCCACCGGAGACTCCTCGGGCGCCTTCATCTCCAATGTATGTGTGGGCCGTTGTCTGCAATTTGGCATCCAGATTGTCAGTAAAACTGAGCTAGCTGCAAACCTAGCTTGTAGAGAAAACTAGGTACAATTCTAACTCTAAGTTATATGTTTATGGTCAGACTAGAGGAAATTTTACGGTAGGTACTTAGGGATACCATATTTTTTACATAATTTGGTATCTCTCGATATCAAATTCGACCACGTACGTTCTTTAGAATCGTAAAATCACTCGTCAGATTAATTATATTCTTGTGATAACTTGATTGATTTAGCCTTTTTTTTATTGGAATGTACTTACCTGCAAACCGAGCTGATCAATGAGAGAGCGCTGCGAATGTGAGCGTCTCCAGCACTGTCAGCATCGGGAACAGCTGATCATCTTGCATCACGTAGGAGGAAATCTGCTTCAGGTAGCTCGTCGTGACCTAAACAAGTTCGATCAATTGCGTGTCAATCCATCTAAACCAACAGATCATCTTATATTACTTGATTATGCAGAAGAACTAGTGTAATTAGGTTCTGTGTGTTTGATCGTTCTTACAGCTCGGCCATCGATGCTGACGGAGCCCTCGAGGCTGCCCTTGATCCTGCCGGCGAGGGTGTCGAGGAAGGTGGACTTGCCGGCGCCGCTCGGGCCGAGGATCGCCGTGACCTGGCCGCAGATGTCGTTGGGCAGGTACACCTCCTTCTTGATCTTGACGCCGTCCTTCTTCTGCTTCTTGATGACGCTGTACGACAGGTTCTTGAACTCGAGCCCTTGGCCAGGGAAGCTCGTCACCTGCACGCCAGCCGGAACGCCGCCGGCGCCGCGCCTCCTGCGGGCGTCTGTGGCGTTGAGGTGGCTCTCCATGCTCTCCTTCCTCTCTGTCGTCCTGCGGGCTGGCGGCAGCTCGGCCGCCGCCGCCGTGGCTCGATGGGTGGTGGCCATGGCTGCCGTCTCGCCGGCGTCTCTCGGCTCTGTCCGGCGGGCTGTTGCCCTTCGAGTGGCCGCCGCTGCCTCGCCGGCTCTCTCTGTCCGGTGAGCTGCTGCATCGCCGGCGACCCTCCGGGTGGCCGTCTCGCCGGCAGCCCTCTCTGTACGGTGGAGGTGGGCGGCGGCTGGCTCACCGGTCCTGGCCATCTCACGACGCTTCTTCTGCTGCTGCTGCTGCTGCACCGTTGTGTTGCCCTGCATTGCTGCATTGGTGTAAGTCGATTTTATAGTCGTTTTTGCTGCAAACAAGTAGAATTCTTCTCCGTTGAAGGAAGAAAGAATTTTTGCGGAAAGAAAAAAATATATGTCTGAGTAGACAATGCTGGGATGGATGCACCAATGCAGCCAAAATTGAGGTGATTTGTCTCAAGCCAATGACTTTGGAGTCCATGGCATTGGTTTCGCAGGAGGCGTTTTGTTGCGTGCATAGCTGTGGCCGTGTGACGTTGAAGTAGAGGCAGACCTGCAGAGGACACAAGTCACACATGCTTGGCTTCTGGGCCAGTAAGTAATGGTTAATGTGTTAAGTTACAGCTTCTACTAGAAATGGTTAAGCTAATTGATGTCCGTTAATTGGCCGTAACTGACAGTACAATGGACGTTCTCACCTGACCACTTGGCAGGGATGCCCTGATTGGTGTGCGTCGCCAGGCAAACTGACGGACGCGCGCTGTCTCATGCGGATTCAGTTGTCACACTACAACATACGCTTCTGCCGTGATGGGCCAAAAAATTTCTTGGCCCGATCTAGTGGGAGTAGGCCGTAACGGGCCGAATCATAGTAAACCATGGCCGATGCATCGTAGATTGGGCCGTGACGCGACGAGACGTAGATTGTTAGGCCGAATCGTAGTAAAGCATGGCCGGCATGTTTGCACTGCTTCCTCGTGGAATTTAGCGGCTGTTTTTTTTATGGAAACTTTGTCCTGCTTGCCACGTCGAATCTCACAACTTCTCCAATAGCAAGATGAAGGCAAAAAAAGGAGATAAGGATCTCTGGCCAAGGTGCCCAACCTAATGTGTGTATTCATCTCGTATGTTTAGTTAGTCTAATTTAAGTAGTTTGTGACATATACTTGCCTCACATCTGATTTATTTATGGTTAATGGTACAACAGCTAGCCCTTGTAGTATAAATGCCTCATGTTATCTCTGTTTCTTGTTTATCTGGTCTGCTTGGGTAACAACCAAATTCAACCAAGCCAAAAAATTGGGAGTGCCAAAATATTAGTCATCTATTTGGTTTATAGAAAAAAAAGGAAATGGTATTGCCAAATTATCTGGTTTAGTTGAATGACAAAATGTAACTTGGGCAACAAACCAAAAAAAATTGCTAAAAGTTTTGGCAATGACCAATTTCTTGCCATTGCCAGAAAAATTGGCAAGAGGCTAAGAATGGCAATGAAAGAATGGCAATGAGCCAAAGATGCTCCTTGTAAACAATCTGTGGTGAGATAAGCAACGCGCGCAGCACATCATATTCATATCACTTGGAGTGATGCAAATTGAGTTAACATAGAGGCAAAAATAATGGCAAATGATCAAACAATCTTAATTTGGAACAACAACTTGGGGCATCTATTCTGTATTTCTGTTGAGCTGTACAGTTGAGCAGATTCTCTCTAGGATGCCAAGTCATGCTTGATGGAGAGGGTGCTACCACCAATCTCAGTCCATCCATGCACTCATTGTGTCATGATACCATCATAAGATGAGAGAGAAAAACGGTTGAGATAATTTCCTTTCACTTGAAATGCTTTTTTTTAGATAATGGATATTAAACCCGATTTTTTCTTAACAGAGGCTATAACTACTAATTACATAGTTCTTGGCTTAAAAACCAAGTTCGAAAGCATGAAACAAATGGTGATGAAAAGATGACACAACGAACACCAACCAAAGGAAATACGCAATTTATTTAAAGTTTCAATCTGTTGCTAAATCTTTATCTAAAGCTGGTAAAAATCTGCATGACAAAATGCTTCTTTTGTGCCTGAATTAATGGAATATGCCTGGATTTGACCTACAAGTGTTCATGCAGCAGCAGGCCATGACACCTTCATCCTGACAAAAGGGACTACATCTGCAACCATAACGTGCTCTGGGCAATATCAACACCAAGCTCTAGCCAAGTGCTTATCCTTAAATTCCTGAGCACACAGGACCCGCCCGGGCCCGACGTGGGCCGGCGATCGTCGAGTACATGGTCCCCCGGGCCGCGCCGGGTTGACACGAACACACGGCTGCGCCGGCCGGCGGAGTGTCACCATAGAATTCATCTGCCTGCTGGTGTCCACACTGAAAAGTGAAAACAACCTCAAAGCCTCAATTAGGAGCTCCACTAACTAGGGTGTAGGGGCAGCATCAGGTAATGCAGGGACAAGAAGGCAGCAGCAGGCCACTGATTGGTGGCAAGTCGATCATTGCAAATTAGGATACTATAGCTAGCTAGCTAATCTTTGCTTTGCTTTTGCTAATTAATCAATCTGCTCCATGACTAATCTAGAAGCTGTTAGTTGCTCTAAAGTGGTTTGGTAGTGTTAAGATCACTCTTTTTCTAGCTTTCATGCAGCTAAGCTGAGCTAGCTAGCTTGCAATATTCAGAGATGAGTTGGTGGGTGAACTTGGCTAATGCAGACATTCAATGGACAGTATGACAGTACATTCATCTCCTGATTTGGTGAGATGATGCTGTTTATCCTTACACTTTTGAGGGCCCAAAGAATCCAGGTGTGATGATGGTAGGACGGGTCGATCGATATATTTGTTGGGGTGAACTTACTTTCAGAGGTGCTATGGATAACAATGTTTAGTATTTCCTTTTGTTCTTGGGCTCTTTTGACGAAGACAGGCAGGCGTGCAGGACTCCACTGAAGATCACTGAAGAGTGCTGTTCCCATGATGAAATGTAAATTGTGCACTTCAATGTCTGATCGATATATTCCGTTGATAACACATATGGCAGGATGGCAGAAGATGCATATCATTTTTTATTTTTGCATGACTGCATGCTTGGGAAGTAATCTTCATAATTTTTGCATTGCATATCTGAATGAGAGCATAACCCTGAACAGACTTTTACATGAGAACTTGGACATAATCTTGAGTATTACTATTGTATCTCCCAATTCAGCCAGGTCAAAGTCAAACAACTCATACCAGTTCTCCCAAATGATGTCCTAAGTAAAATATGAATGTGGAATCATGCTTGTATTAATCCGACAATGCATGTTTCGGTCATTTCAGCCTTTTTTTAACCCTTGTTTATATAGGAATGCATTATATATTTATATATAAACTACTCTGAATTTGTACACGTGTATGTGTGTTACGTGTACATGTACTATACCTATATGATCTGACTGCCAACCCAGATGAACCTGAACCAGCAGATGACCTGTTCTAGATAGCTCAGGCATACATGTACATAATGCCTCTATTTTTAAATATATGATCTATTAACTTTAACTTTTAGATAGTATATTTGACTATTTATCTTATTATAAACTATATAGATAAGATGGTTTATTTTATTGTGACTTGTTTATCATTAAAAATATTTTAAACATGACTTATATTTCTATATAATTATATTAAAATATTTAATATGATAAATGGTCAATGATATAGTCAATTACATCATAAATTTAAAAATGAAGGGACTATCTAGTATTTACCAATTTATATTCAAACCCCACAGCTTCAAACCCTAGCTTAAGAACATGTAACATTGAATTGATAGAGATTGCACTCGTGTATGCTAGCTACTCGTGGACTTGCAGTTTTGTGCAATTTGTCAACTGAGACATGAGATATATCTCGTAGAATTAATTTCTTTTCAGTAGAATATAACCTACGATCGATGCTTGGCGTATCATGACAGGTACCAACCAAATCACTACAAAACTAACTCGGTCATAGTGGTCACGTCAATCGTTTGCAAGTTGCATGGCAGTTTTTCTTTCCCATGTACTATCTACGTTACTGTTGGCCAGGCCAGTCTAAATTATCTTCAAAGTGGAAAATATTTAATTATATTAGAATTAATGATCTGAACGCGAGCGCGTGTGAAATATTCATGTTAGCTGATCAGTAATTTTTGCCTAGCCGTTTGTTACAAATAATTAATCGTTTTCTAGAACGTGGTTACTGATATTTAGTGTTCTATCATTTGCTTGTTAGCTTTATTAGCGTAAATTTGAAACTTAATTTTGGAATTGGTTCTGAGATTTTCTTATCGTGATTTATTTGTAGTATTGGCTTTTATATAAAAGTTGCTCTTAGCCGGAGGACATTGGACCGCTCCCTTTTCTTTGTTGCCCGCCCACAGCTTCAATTTTTTTTAACGTTGTTATCGATCCCCACAGTTGTTTGTTTCATTTATTTTTTTCACATATGAGAGCAAACGATGTGTACAATATGGCAACTTAATCTTAATATATACATCTTTAGATAATTATTTAATCTTAATATATGTACCTTTAGATAATTATCTTGTTATATATGGTTATGCATCTTGCCGAGAACCTCACACTGCTGACTGCACAGCCGAACAAGTTGAATATTGCGTGTCTGCTCGATCGATTGATCATATTTCATCCAGAAGTGACCAATTCCACGAACGAATTTCAGAATCTGTGCAGACTGGGACTTCGAAGTTGAACTGGAAAACTATTGGATTGGCAATTCAACTCACAGTGCCAGAGATCGATCTCTCAGAAATTAAAGATCAAATATAGCTACAGATCATGTCGATTAGAGAGGCCTGCCGACCTCATCGTGATATCATGGGTGATGAGATCCTGTAATAATGCATAATTTGACTGCTAGGGTTTACATTCATGCTATGTTGGAGGAAAACAATTACATGTGTGTAGGACCCATGGAGTTGGTAAGGCTGGGACATCTTGGATGCAGCTGGTTCTTCTTAAAGGAATTGAAGCTAATACCTCTGGCGTCAAATCATATTGATTTTGTTTAATTGTTTGTTACAAGTAGGAATAATTTGTTCAAACTAACTATGAGGTATATAAATGCAAACCAACTGATCAGAAATATATGCATATATGTTCATGCAGCCCAGAAAGCACAACTTGATTTCTATATGCACAACAGTTGTTTTATATCCCAGAACAAACTTTAACTACTACACTAATATCTATTAATTGTAATACTAGTACTCATTAGAGTTTATTCACAAATATTACGCACACGCAAGTTGTTTTAGGAATTTAGTAAGGCTAAAAATTTACTGCTAGTTTTCGTCTTAGTGCGTGTGTCATTGGTACAGAAACCATTTGTCCAGGCGTCCATGGGCGATTTCTGACCTGTCTCTAGCCGATGGCATGCAGAGATCTGCTATTTTTACAGGCGCACACAAGAACTGCTTAGGAAAATTTATTTACGTAGACGGATATATTGTTTCTACTTCCGAAATATGTTTTTAAGGGCTGTTACTAAAGACATCTTCGCATGAAAAACAATTTCTGTAGACGATTATGTGAAGAAAACCGTTATTATAGAAAAAAAATTCAACTGATATACAACCCATAAAAACATTTTCATGTTTCTTATTATCATACATTCACACCAATTACATTATAAATTCATAGCCACATTCATATTGATTAAACATTCACATAGCTAATTAAGTTGATTATACATATTATCTATATCAATACTAGGAAGCAAAATAAATATTGACATATATAGTTTTTAGGTATACAAATTCAATTTCACCCCTAGCTCACAAGATATAAAGTGTACTTTCTATCTAAGATGACTACTCCAAACATGTGCTCAACATACTGATTCATTACATCTCTAAAGATTGTGAATTGGTTTTGCTTCAAACAAAAAATAGATGAAAGATTGATACTTGAAGTCATCAACCAAACATGGCTCAGGTTAAGGGAATGTGTAGCTTATTCATCACCTCAAGAAAGTTGTATTACAAGCTAGCTTTCGTTAGCAACTTAGGAGTTTCACCATATTCATAGGACAATTACAATAACTACTAATATCAATACAATTAGAAAGAATATATTTTAAAATTATGAGATTATTATACCACTTCAATTGGATGAGTGTTGAAAAGACTGAGAAGCATAGCTACCACATCATCGGTTTTGTTATCTTCGAGACCTTTTAGTTTGAAATAAAAGCCAGGGAAGAGATTACTTTGTGCCTTAAGCTGGTTGGTTGCTTCCCCAACAACATCTACCAATGACACATATTTCAATGGCCACACTTTTCTTGCAGCCCACACAACAATTGAGGTATTGCCATCTTAATCTTGATCAATGGAAATGTACACCTTGTACATAATGTCATCATTACTAATATATGATTTTTTATGTATATGTTTCAACCATGCTAGAGGATTAACAAAATACAAGGGACAAAATGCAAAACCATGTATTATAAAATAATTACTAATTTGATATTGATTTATAATTTGACACTTACTATTTTGCGTCTTGTGGCTAATGGTAGAAGCCAATGGTGCCCCTCATCAAGTAAGATACCTGGTGGGTGGCTTAGTATAAGAACAACCATTTTGTGAAGCAAGTGAAAACAAAATATAACAAGCAACTTTTTTAGTGTATCCTATTTTACATTGTCGAAAAAAATAACTTAATTTTAGGTCAACGATATATTTCTATGTCTTAGTCGTTTAGTATAGGCACTAAATCGTCCAATCTATGTAGATATGTCATTGACTTGTCATATGTGGTAATTTGATAAAATAAACAACTAACATTGCATACAAGCCACTCCAATCTAACTTTAATAAAACAAATGCAACATGACGTACTGCAAGAAATCAAATATATCTATTGCCACCCATCATTTTGCCAGCTGAAACCCTAAATTCTAGGCAATAAACCGAGTAGATCTATTAAAAAACCTAATGAGCAAAAAAGCAATCAAGGAAGCTCAAAACTCTGGTGATAGCAGTTAGCAAGACGACATATCTGGATGTTTTGTGCTGATAGTGGGAAAGACGGCGAAGCCATGCTCACCTTGATGTCGTTAGGTCCACTTAGCCGTAGTGCAGGGGAGGAGGCATAAGGGAAGAATAGGAGTGCAAATCTAGTGGAAAAGAATGGTGGCACTATCAGATCTAGCGGGAGACGGTAGTGCTGGTGATATCAAAGAGAATATTCTCCCAGGAGTTAGAAATCTCAACCACTTTTGACTATTTATTATGTCTAAATAATTTTTGTAGGCGACGTCTCAAGAAAACCACATATGGAAAAAAAATTTCTAGGAGGATATGTCTAACAGCCACTTGCAAAAATACTTTCCATAATTTGAAAATTTTATACAAGCAGAAAAATTAACAAGCTACCTATAGAAACCATTTTCATATGCGGTTGCATGCACACATTGCCCGCAATAATATATTCTAAAAAAATTAAAAATTCATAGAGAATTCATATGGATTTCGATCGAGATAAACAACATATCTACGTGATCTTTACTAGAGCGATTCAGTTTGGTTAGGTATCTTTAACCTTTAAATTCTTATAGTGCAAAGAGTCACTAACTATCACTATTGTTACCTTGCATACCATTTAACCTTAATTTATTAAATATCATGACATTTGTGATAATTCATACTAAATTTAGTAGTTGAGGCAACTATTAACTTAACTAAACTACAGGAATTGGAGTAGAGATCACTCTAAAAAAATTTTAATCTTAACTGGCCTTCTCATGAATTTTCTATATATTTTTTGAATATTAAGAAAAACCTCTTCAGAGGCGGTTGCTTATGTTAGCCACCTAGAAATTTTTAGGACCACATGTCAGGTGAGAAGTCACATTTATACAGGTCCACTTGTCAATGAGAATTCATATTGGTATGGTCAACTCCTCTGGATAATGTATCATAGGAGACTAAATATATAACATACATTAATTTTCACAAAAGATTTAATTTCAACGTATATTAATTATGACATTAGACTTAGGATATAATCTAATTTGCACATAAGATTCTAATTAGACCCACTTGTTATAATCTCGGCCTATACTACTTGGTGATATATTATAAAGAAAAAATATTTTCATGAACACAAATTCTACATCCGCTTGTTATACTCTAGTCCTATAAAAAAATTAAACTATATCTAATTCATTACGGCTGGGCTACTTCCCTGCTGGCTTCATATCTTTTATTTGGCAAGTGTGCAAGGCCAGCCCCATGCTTGAGCATGCATTGGGAGCCAATGCCGAGGCACTGGCGGTCGGCCTTGTCTCGAAGCCAGTGATGGGGGCCGATGCCATGCCTTCTCCTCCGCCTCTGCTTCTATTGATGCCTCCTCCCAACTAGCCAATGGCTAACCTATGCCTTGTCCAGTAGCACCATTGCTACACAGGCACTTGTCTCTTGCGCCACGACCATGCTAGGGGACAATTTTGGCCCCTCACTCGTGCATGCCACTGCTATGCCCATGGCGACCAAGGTCTTCGCCTTCGCACTCTCCTCAGGCGCCTCTTTTTCTGTGCCTGCTGCCACTACCCTTGTTCTTATTGTCGACCTCATCGTTGTTCTCGTCGTCATCATCAGAGTCCTTCGACAATGGGTCCTTGTTGAAGTCCTTCTTTGGCTAGGACCCATTGTACTAGTGCTCAAAGTTGCTATCTACTTCATCGTCAGATGTTTCGCCTAGTAATAGTAGCAGTGACAAGGAGGTGTTGTCATTGTCAGAGCTTCTCCTGTTGTTGTTCTCCTCCTACTCATCATCATCATTGGTAGTGATGTATTGCAGTTGTGACGATGAACCCACCATGGTCAAAGAGAGTGGAAGAGGAGGTGATGAGGAGCAGCAATGAGGTGATGAAGCTAGGTGAGTGAGAGCAAGAGCGGTGATGACAAAGCCCCCATTGCCCTCTATTTATTGGAAAAAAGATGCGACATGAGATGTGAGAAGGTGCATGGTGGTAGCGGAGGATGTAACTGGCATCCGACGGTTCGTTTTCTGAGGATAAAGTGACCGATGTTCACGTGAAAACCGATGATCGTGAATGTAGTTAAAGACTTAAAGTGATGGTACGAGGAAGATAAAAAGACAACGCCACATGCAAACATGCAAACATTTAAGAGTGCTCCACCTAGAAAATAGAGTCTACATGGATAGGCATCTACACAATGCTGCCCATGTAAATATACATATTTTCGCAATGGCTCCACAAGATAATGACCTACTAATATCGTGTCAGACTAAATTGAAATGATTTTCATAGGGCGGCTGCTATTCTGTTTACATGGGTTGTTGTTGCCCCTTGGTAAACTTAAAGCGACCTATTTGCATTTTTATGTGCATATAAAATTAAGGATGAGGGACATGCGAAAATCTTTTCTACTAGTGTGGTAATTATGAGGCACACTTGTGAGTATGTGATTGTGGTGTGCATGTGTGTTTTTCATATAATTAAAGAATAAAAAATGATAAATTTATGGTGTAGTAGAAGTATTTTTTAATTAAGATAAAAAGGTCGTACATTGTATCAACCTAGGAGAATATAGAAAAAAAAATATATATATATTTTAAATGCATATATATATATATATATATTCAATAATTGTCACCACACCAAGTACAATATAGCTTATATTTTGAGTCGGACTTGTATTGTCAAATGAAATTCTCTATATCCATTTATTTGTCTAGCTAGTACTAGTACGGTTCTTAAGAAATCAACCATTACCAAGAACCGTTTAAAAATGGTGCTATCTTCAAGTTGGAAATATTAATGTTTGACATGCATGATCTGTTATATATACTAGCTTTGATACACTGCTACAAAATTAAATAATTTTTTTTTCTTTCAAACATTTTTCACATTTATGTGGTACAGTACTCCAAACGAAAGTAGTTTGGAATGCACAGTTTAATTTGCGTGCATGATACACAATTAATCTTAATCAATTTTCTGTACGGGTAAGCTAAAATCATAAAATCACTGATATGCTACGATAAAATTTGTTATTGCCAAATATACCAATATACATATCGAAATGGACATATTGCCGACCTTCTTAGCTTTAGTTTGCCGTCAAGGGGGACATATCCGCTAAGTAAAGCCTACAGCCTCTGGCATGCTTACAATTGTCAAGCCCTTTAATTTCTTTCTTCCATTGAGCACGGTCACCATGGCATCATAACGAGCACAAATGCTGGATACACGTGGCAGCCATCCAGTGGGCCTCCCCTGTAAGAGTCCAGAAGAGAGCTGTGGCATGCATGCATGCTGGACAGCGTGTCTGCAAAGGTACTTTAACTAATTAATTTCCTTTTTGCAGAAGATCTCACTTAGATTGAAGCTTTTGGAAAGGTTTGGGTAAAACATTGGAAACAAACGTTCTGTCAAGTGTGGCTTCTTTGGAAATATATATAAGATAATGGATAGGGTTTGACTTGATCATCATTCATCAGCAATAAGTGCATTTCTCCTTCAATTATGATAGATATAGACTCCACTAGCTTGTCCTTCATCGTGTGTATAATAGATTATCATGATCAATTCATGCGTAACTAACCCTTACATGAATAATTGATATATAGATCAATTAAGCTAAATGGTTTTTATTTGTTTTGGATAATGAAGAAATGGTATTTGTAGGGAGAGAACGATTGATTAATTAATCTCCCTTGCAACCAATCGAAAAATAATTATATGAGACCAAGTCTCTGTTTACATGTGTAAAGTACTAACTCACCTTAAAATCAAGTGTCTTTTTGTTGGTAATTATGCCTAGCTATATGTCACATTAATTTAAGCAGGGGTCTTACCTGGTCTCATAGGATTATTTACGGCAAAGAATCAATAACGTCACTACTGGCTGGAAAGAGATATTTATATAGTTGTGATCAGTTTTGAGCTGTGCTCTGTTAATGCAGGGAGGATGCAGGTGGTGTTCTAGCATATATAAAATAGAAAATCATTAAGACATAATTGAGTTTTAACTATTAGAAACTTAAAAATTATTTATTTTATATTTTAAAGTATTTTTTATACAAAACGTACCATTTATCAGTTAAAAATCGTGCTAACAAAAAATTAAAAAAAATATATCTTAATCAGAAAAAGAATGATATGTACTCAAAGCTCCATTAGCATTGGAAAAAAAGATTGTTGTATGGAAGCAAGGCCCTGGGCCTCCAATTCAAGCTAAACTGGGATAGGTGACACATTGTGGTTTCACACTACCATAACTAACGTATATATGTGATGGAACAAAAGCTACCACTCATAATAGTATATCAGAGAAGATTTATCATCGCAATAGTCACAATTCACAAATGATGTGGTGGGCCAAACACGTCCCAGACGATCTGAGCTTGCTTATTCTTGTCTTAAGAGAAGTTGATATATGTGAATATGTGGAAATGCCATATGTCACAGTAAATTTGAGAAAGTAAGACATGGTATCGCAAAAAAAAAAAAAGACATGAGATCCCATTTCCACCAAAAAACGTGAAGGGAAGCTAGCAAGCAAGACCTTAGCCCTCCCCACTATTTGTGACAAACTGCATTTTTTTTCTAACAAACAACAGTGTAATTTTTAGAGAAAATTGCATTTGGCACTCGTCCATCATTAGAAGCTTCTATCCAAAATATAACTTATTCTCGAAAATTTCTTATATTTTTGATAGAATTAGTAGATACTCTCTCCATTTTAAAAATATAAGTATTTCTAGAATTTAAATTGATTTAAATTTTGTGCCACAATATATAAGCATTAATTGATTCACATGATTCCTTTCATTTTAATAATAGCAAAGCCAATCGGATGCTTAAGCAATTCAAAAATTGACAATTGAAATGACTAAAAGGAAAATTTTTGACCTAATTTTAATATTTGCTAAATAATTCAGTAATCCTTATATTTAAAATGGATAATGTACTAGATAAATGTTAATGTTAATTTGTAGCTCCACCCATAGAGAGAAAGACACTCATAATATGGCGCTAAATTGTGTGTGTATTGTAGTTTGAGTAACCACCTTTTACTATCAAAATTTTAGTTTGGACCATCTTTACCTAACATTTTCATTTTACACAAATAATTTTATCATTATTTTATTTTGGACTACCTCAACTAGAGCTAAGGTCGTTTAAAGTGTAATATAGGTAAAGGTACCTACTTTAAAATGAAAATATAAGCTAATAAAGGGTGATCTAATATTAAACTGTAGTAATAAAAGTTGGTCTAAACTATAATTCACTCCTATTTTTATACAGTCATGCATGTCTTATAATTAAGTAGGTTGATCAAAATGGAATTGAAACACTAGAAAAATTTAGCACCTCTCATCAGAAAATCATACTGCTATCATAGCAATGAAAAATTAATGTCACACACCCTTATATCTCACACATATAAATACATTTTTCTATAGTAACTACTACCTATAGTGTGAAAGACACTGCTCGTGTGTGCCTTTGACATTTTATAGGAAATCATTGGCGTCATCTTTGCCTATGGCTGTGCCTATCGATCTCCTACGTGTACCGATGGTGGACACGGCGAAAATTTCTCACAAGCACACTTGTTTGCAACCATGCATGCATGCATCAAACCTGTTCACACAATCAATAATACGTGTTAGTACATAGTATGTATACGTCGTACTGATTAATTGCCATGTAACTTGTTGATTCAGACATCGATCAGTAAGGATCACGATATTCTTGAGAGGCCAAAACCGCCAAGGAAAGCATGAAAACCACTATCATAATATATTTTGTTGGCTAAACATCAAGAACCATATAGGAAGCAAGGGAAATTTATTTTATTGGCGGTAAGCCATAGGGGAAAATTTTATCGGCGGTTCACTCGACAAGAAACTTACGGCCATTTCAAACTTTTTAGAGCATCAAGATACTTGTCGGCCAAAACTATTAATATTATACATTACCTTAGGGTGCTCTAAACCACTAACTCATATGATATAAAACCCTCAAGGTAACATGTCATTCATTGACGTCCCAACCGACGAGCAATATCTTTTCGTTGTTGGTCACGGCCGCCAAAAGAAATATATTTGGGGTGCACACGCCGAGCTATTTCCTTGGCAGGCTGCCAAGTTGTAGCTCGGCATAAACACACGAACTAAAACGTTGCTGGCAGCGATGCAAATTTGTGCTAAAATTGACGTCTCACACGCAACACCACATGTACACATACATCACAATGCTCATAACATGTGCAGTAGTGGAGCCACTATACGTACAGCTAGCTGGACCCCATATATATATATATATATATATAACCAGATAGAGGCAATGCAGAGAAGATACAATTAGCAAAAGGTTAATTAGCCTAGCATAACCTTAGTTTCTACTTAGAGTTTCTACGTACCATGCTTATATATAGTACCATGCATGCATATAAATATAGTACTAGATGATGACACAAAAAACCACATATATACTACATCGTCTTACAAGACTAATTAGTTTCTGCCACATATATAACTGACCCAAAAGAACTACTTAATTAGGAGGATTACAGAGTTTCATGTGGGTCATTTCAGTCACTATCTACCAATCACTTACTGGAGGTGTTTTCAGTCGTAACCAATCACTTGGAGGGGTGTTGGGATTAGTTCCCCTGCTTGTGACCCTTGCATTATTATTGGAAGTTGTAGCCATTCTAATCTCATAATTGTCTGTCTGATCACCATCGATGTCATCGCAATTGTCATCATCGCTATTAAGGGAACCGATGTCATCTTCATCTTCGAGGAAGGTATAATCATCGTCGTCGTCTTTGAGGGAGATACTGTCATCACCGCCTTCAATGGAGCTACTGTCATCATCGCCTGTCATGGTAGCTGCCGTGATCGTCGTCGTCATCATACCCTTCCTCATCACTCACGACGCCGTTACGCGGTTCATCATCAACTAACCGAGAACCTCCATGGGATGATCATGTACCCTGTACAAGCAAAACTGAATTAGTTAAAAAGTATGCATCACTACATTTAAATTTTGCCACCTTTATCAACAGTACATGGTAAGTTTTTCTTATTAACACAAAGCTGAAGCCAAGATTGTCGATATAATATGCTACCTACGTACTATTGTCGTTTTGTTTATGTTAAGGGCAGACTAGCACGCGTTTAGACTGGGATGGTCCATGTTGGTGTGGAACTTTTGTGCGGATGGGCCAAAACGTTATTTGGAGTATTTTAAGTCAGTGATTTTGGTTTCTGTTTATTCCCCTGATTACCCCTTGTTTTTGTGCCACTTATATATAGCATGTGCACGTGATACAGTAGCTAGCAGCAAATACATATATATTTTTTCTGTGCCACTTATATATCGCATGTGCAAGCGATACAGTGGCCTCGAGCCTTTCGTCCAAATCCTAGCTATCAGATATATATGATAAAAAGTGGAAGACAGAGAAGTAGTCAAGTAAATTATGGTGCACATACATGTAGTTTTTGTATTTTACCACTCCTTACAGGGCTATATCCACATTTTTAATTCCGTATTTCATTACAGACGCTTGTATATAAGTTTATGACATCAGTCCAACTAATCTTAGCAATGAACCACATAGTATTGAGACAGGTAGGTCCTTTCTTGATCACATGAATTATGGAATTAGCGGACCCATTAATTGAGACAGGTAGGTCCTTTTCTTGGCGACAGAAGCCGTGAAGAAAAAAGAACTTTCATTGCTGGTTTGGAATAGAACTCCCAGGAAAACAAGTTTATTTTATAGCGGTTAGGGTAGCGCACAAGGAAATATTTATATAGCTTGGCGATTTAGTAACACCCTCAAGAAAGTAAGTATATCATTAGCGGCTAGCTGTAACCGCCAAGGTAACAAGTAATCTTAGCGGTTTTATTTTATCTGCCAAGAAAAACAATTGGCTGTCAAGAAAATTCTGAATTATGTTTGTGACGTGGAGGCAACCTTTTTATTGCCAGTACTTAGAGTGTTTTTCGTACTGCTTTTTTTATTTTGGTATTATGCTTGTTTGTTATTTTCTTTAGCTGTATTGCTTTATATATATACACATATAAATATATATTATATACATACATATATATATATATGATTAAGGAGCTTATCCATTGTAAATCGAATGTGTTTTTAATAGCTCTTATTTAATCCGATGGGAGGAGTTCTTACTTTAGGGATGACGTCGCTACGTAGTGGCATCGAGGGCAGCATTATCGATGGGAAGGTGGGCGCGCAACGGCATCGATGTGAAGGACAGTGGTGTGAAGAGGCAACAAGAATGTAATCTGGGACTTCGATTCAAGAAAATGAGGGAATGGTATATACCATCTCCTTTTTAGTATCGGTTGTATATAACAACTGGTACTAAAAAGTTATTTCGTCCGAGCAAAATATTTTTAGTCGTTATTAACAATCAGACTAAAGAAGTATTCTTTAATATTGGTTGTTTTAGTATTTTTAGTCTCGGTTGGTACTAATACCAGTTATAACAGTCAGATATCTTCGATAACCATATATAATCTTTATTATCAGTTGATGACACTAATCAGTATAAAAAAATCGCTTAATATTATCAACCAATGCTAATAAGATATCTTATAGTGGTCTTTAGCATTTAGACAATCATTTTTTAGTGAGTTTTCTATCAGTCTCTTCCCTGTATACTACTAGAGTAGATGTCACGAGTTGTCGGTACTTGTGTGTAGAAATGTCCATGCTACAGGGTTGTGCCTGCGTGTTCTTATGAGAAAGTTAGGCTGGTTAATAATTTAAGTTGACTGTACTGAACTTGCAGAATTCATCTCTTTAGTCGTGTCAACTCACAGGGGCATGGATAGTACAGACTAACAGAGTTCAGAGGAGATAGAGACACCGCAAGAAATTATGTGCCGTGTGCTAATTTATACTAGCACCTTACATACTTTTGTTTGGTTAATCCTCGGCTACGGAGGATGAAGAGAATTTGAAGGGATTAATCCTTTCTTATAGGAATTAGTAAAACAAGGCCTTAATCAGTACCAAAAGCAAAAGGTACTACATGGTATTTTGCAGAAAGAAAAATACTGTACAAGACTAATGAAATTTGAAGAGAAATATATTAACCTCTTTAAACACCGTAGGAATGCTGAGAACTTACGATGCCACGTAATTCGGATTTTGCAGAGAAACCCCACGTGCATGTGCTCGCGCAAGTGGATGATTGGATCGCTCAAGGGGCTCGATCCGACCGTCCGTTTGGCCTAAAGCTGCCGTCTCTTTCACCACCATCAGGTCGGTGAGAATACAATTGATGGCCTAGATTCCTCGAGTGGAGCCTCGCTTCACCCGAGCTCGCTCTCCGGGGACGGACAGCGGCAGGCTCGGTGTCAGCTCGCCCCTGGCCTTCTCTCCGGCAGCTCGATAGGTGACTCAGCTACACGTCGCCTCGCACGCGCTCGCGCCGTCGGCTCCTTCGGTGTCTAACCCAAGCCCTAGATTTGCCTGGCTGACATGCCTTCGTCTCAAGGTCAACGAGCCGGCGAGGTTGGAGGCTGTCTCCTAGCTGATGTATGTGGTTGTGTGATTGTTAATCGTATTATTTAGGTTTAGGTCCAATTAATAATTTAGTAAGCGTGGAAAGATTGAAAAGATGATCGGTCTTGTAAAGAATAGTCCGATTGTTACAGAAACCGATTGAACGAAGCAAGAAAGGATTCGGTTCAAAAATAAAAGATTATCTAAATAAGACTAAGTCTAATAAGGAGCCGTAAAAATCACAGCAGAATATTTTATCTATATAAATCGTATTTTAGTTAGTTTAGTTAACTTTCTTAGAGATATTTTTCATTTATCCTTGTTAGAAAATAACGTCCGATGGTTGTTGTAACGCGTCGGACTCTGTAATGCCAGGGTATAAATATAGACCCTTGGGAGCCTGTAAGATATCCTTCGATCAATACAACTTCGACACATCGTCACTCTAGTTTATCTAGGTTTTTACCAACGGGTTCTAGCTCTCAATGCTGGGCTGCATCGGTTAAGTTCGATCTCTGACGAAGGGGTAAGTTCCGCCACTATCCCGGTATGTCTCGCCTTGTGTAAGTCTGCATCGGTTATGTTCGACCTCTTAGACAGATCGGATATACCGCATCACGTCCGTGCAAGGTTTATTGGTCTATCAAGCTCTCTCTGTCGTCGTCGGTCTAATGCTGCATCGGTTAGGTTCGACCTGTGAGGTTGTTGACGGTAGATTGAGTTGTACGCCTATAGGTCTTTGTATGGTGTTTCATTAGAGTATTAGCCGATGAGTTATCTATATCCCAAGCACCACACTCAGCGTATCGGCTCCTCGGTTGATACGCACCAGTTTTCAGAGACTTCCCTCGAGCTCCACACTAAGCACATCGGCCTTACAACCGATACGCATCTGTCTTCAAAAAGACGTCCTCTCATTGGCTCAGCTAGCCGATGGGTTCACTTCGCCCTTACTTTAGCACGACTGATCCGGCGTCCACCGTCACTTTGTCGTTAGCCTCGATATTATACTATCTTGGTTAGGTCCGATCTTCGAGATTCAGTACTGGCGACGTTGTCACGGCGGGCGATAGGTCTCGTGCTGCCATATCCAAAGCAGCATCGATTTTACAGCCGGTGTCTTTTATACGATATCTTGCCAGTTTGCATACGCCTTCATCGGCTTTCCAGCCGATGAACAAGCGATACAGCTTTCGTCGGCAACTAAGAGAGATCATGTGTCTTTGCTATTCTCTAAATACCCTTTAGTACCTTCATCGGCTCTCCAGCCAATGGAAAAGCATCCCAATACCTATTGGTGACCCACCGATAGCAGGAGCCATCTAGATGCGGCCGATGATCACCTCGATCCTATCGGTGGCTAGCCGATAGCGAGAGCTCATATCGGTCTATTGTCTGACTGACCCGTTCATCTCATCTCCTTATCAATTATAGGGTCAAATTGACTGGCACGCTCGCTCTCGCACCATCAAGCCGGAGCCGAGCAAACCTCACGGGCCCCGGCGCGTGTACCTCGAGCCACGGAGAGAAGCTGATCGGCCTGCACTGGAGCTAAGCAGACCTTCCAGGTGTCGGCGTGGTCGCCCGAGACATTGTCAGCGCGAACAGGTCCATGCTAGCATCTTGACATATAACATCAAACCTTCGAATCTTGCCAAAAGTACTGTTATTTTACATCCCCATTTTGTTTTACATAATTCTTTATTTCTATATGCATTATGAGATATCAAGCTTATTCTAGGTTCATGGATAAAGGAATTCACCCTAGCCGATTTTTCAAGCTGTTAACTCCATTGCCTAAATATCTAACATGCTATGTACAGCTATTTCTTTCTTTAAGATAAAGGCTATAATTTTGATGTGGTCTCCCTTACGCATATGCTTTTATGTGATTCAAACAGTTTAGATGTTGATGATGTTGATAATAGGCATAGTGGTATTAAAAGTATTCTCCCATGTTTCTTATTTCTAATTTTTGTCTACGAATTATCAACCATGCTTTAATAATAATTGATATGTACAGCTTAGTGCAATATGGGGGGCAAAAGCAATTGCTTCTCTTCTTATGTAAATGTTGTGTAATAATTTCCTACATAAGGAGGTAGTGGTCTCTGAATCCCAATGTGCAATAATACGCTTTTTTTTCAGTTTTTGTTTTCATGTCCAACAGATCAAATTAAACTTGGGACTACGTCTTTATGAATGAGATCGCTGCTTATATTGTGTGCAGGCCATGTGGTCTACAATAGGAGGTTTCTTCTTTAGGGAGGTCTATACCTTCTCTTCGCAACTTTAATTTTTTTTTAAAAAAAATCTGAAATGCAGTTGTATGCTCTGCAAGAAAATATTCAGAAAAAAACATTATTCCAGTGGTCTCATCTTTAGTACCGGTTCATAACTCCTTTTAATCATGGTTGTATAACCAATATGAGTAATTCAAGACTAAAGATAAATATTTTTAGTCCCAGTTTAATCGATCAGCAATAAAAATCTATTTTTAATACCAATAGTCATCCACATGGTGATAAGTACCTGTTGATATTATCAACCGATACTAAAATATTTTTTTTATTATACTATTTTTTACTTTTTATTTTACTATAGTGTTTGTTTGATGTTTTTGAAATGTTTTATATGTATGTATACATATATATTATATACGCATATATATAGCTTTTTTTTCTTTTGTGGAAATTTGTACAGCTAGTTGATTCCCATTTCCCTTTAGAAGCATGATCTTTCGAATTAAAGCAAATTACAGTCTTGCTGGCATATATCGATCTGTCCTATGTGGACGTGTAGGAGCGACCGCCAACTCTTCGCATTGCGAGCACAAATATTGGTCCCTCTAGCTAGCCAGTAGCCACCTTATTTTACCACATACATAAACGGCTGACTTGCACATAACAATTAACTTGGCTGAAAAATACCACGAATATCTGGAGAAAGATTATTACAAGTTAAGAAAGTGGATGCAGTACTTTGTTCGCCACCATCTCATCTCATGTGTCGTCGTTCTCCGGCGTTTGCCGGGCAATAAGGGTAATTAAGGGGGACATGTCTCTGTTCTGGATCTAATTAAGTGAGTTTTAGGGTTTCTTTCGCTAAAGTTTTTAGTAGACATGTTAGCTTCTAGGGTTTGTCTTTTTTTTATATATAAAGTTAGATTTGTTTAGAGTATTTCTATTTTCCTTCTGTTTGTCGGTGGCTCTTCGTTTGCGATGTCCTTGACAAAGATCTAGAAGTTATGTCTGTCGGGTTGCCAATGTTTCAATTGGTGGCGTCGATTTTAAGGTTCAGGTTGCTTATGTGTTTGGTGATTCCTGCTTGAACTCATCTGCTTACATCTCTTAGAGCATTGTAAGATTTGAAGTTTTTTTTTTCTATTTTGGTGGTTTGCATCTAACAACAGTGTTTTAATCATCTATTTATTAGTAAAATCTACCCTTGTTTCAAAAAATTAGGAAAGTGGGTGGCATCCTGCCTTTCATGTACGCTATCTGTATTATTAAAAAAGTCTTAATAAATTTCACAACACATATAATATAATATCATATAAATCATCTATATATAAATACTAAGTTCTGCCTACATATGAAAGAAAAACAAATCCATGTCAAGCTTTTAGCTAAATTTATTCTTTTTCTTTCATTTATGGAACAACGATAAAAAATAATTTCTAGTTATACATGTGCTCTTAGCGAACGTTGAAAATAAACTGTGATAAATAAACATCAAAATCAACTTAAAAGTAAAATTAAAATTTTAGATTCAACTAATAACTTAATAAGTTAAAGAGCAAATGATAGAGCTAAATTTCTCTTTCATGTTAATTTGTCATGATTCGAATGGCCCTTAGGCATAAGAAATATCTTTTCCCAAATCCACGTGCAACCTATCACGCACGTCAGCAACAGGCAAAGGCAAGTTTAATTATAGCTAGCACCCGACAACAATTTGGAGAAAATCGTGCAAAGCATGGATAGTCGTACGTGTAGATGCTTCATTTTTCGTTCTTTCGTCATCGCTTCAAGCTAGCTAGGAAGCTACACACCCGCTAGATCGATCGATTCTGCACCAGAATTCTTTCAGCTTACAGTGACATATGCACCAGTCGCACCATGGGTTCGTACTACGTACCATCTACTCTCTGTTTCGAGAAGAAACATGCTCTACTTAGTCTTGGGTGAGTATATATGCGTGCCAGTAGCGAAGACTACAATTTTACCTAGTGGAGTCGATTACTATTATTTTCTTTTTTATTATTTATGTAAATTTTAATGAACTTTCATGCAAAAATCTAGACTCTCAAGGTTGTGGGATCAACTAACTGCACAGCTTTAATATATGTGGCTCCGCGCCCTCATGTGTGTAGCCAAACCGTGTTAATTTTAATAAGAGTTTTTGCAAGAAATGCTTTATTTCAACATGAAAAAATATATAGAGAAAACAAGCTTTGCTCGCCAAAGCATATTGTCGTATTTTACATTTTTTTGTCTACATTTTTCCAGATATATAGTATATGACTATACAATTTAATGGTAAACGGTGATTCCTGTAAGCTTTGTTGCCTGTTGACATGGTAAAGTCACTGTTTTCAGACTGAACGTAGTATAAACGCATATGTCACGTCCAATCCAACTAGTACGTCACAGAGCACATATATTGCATGCTAGCATCATCATGCTACTAAGTGGTTATTTTGATGATCTCAAGGAAAATAAAGATTAACGGAAAATATAATGAATTATATTCCCAGCCTCTGTGGTTAATTAATTAATTAGTCACCCGAGATAAAGATTTAATTACTAATGGATGGTGTAATTAGTTCTTAACTAGTGGAGTGTCAGCTAGCTGGCCGTGTTTTGGGTCGATTTTAATCACCACAGCTGCCAAATTTAGTTAGCCGCCATTCATATCACCGGTTACTAGACTGTGACAACAACAAGACAAGAGGTAGTGAGATACGTATGACGCATTAATTATCATAGTTAAGAAATTTCTTGTGCAGCCCACAATCTTGTAAAGCACGACACCATTCTCTCATTTTCATTATTCAAATTCCTTCTATTTACATGCATATGTATGCCAAACACATGTATATATCTAAAAGAAATCTGAAAAAAATGATGAGCAGAAAAAAAAAGACACAGAAATTAAAGAGGGTGCATGCCTTTGTTTCTCACTCTCACAACCACTCACTTCTTTAATTTTCTTATGTTCTTAATCCTCTCTCTAATTGTCTAATTAGGGCACTAATAATCCAATAGTAAATCACTACGTGCAGCTAGCGCCGAGATGAGTTTGTACGAAACAAGAGAAAATTCAGAAGTGGTCGTCAAGCCCACGTCAGCTCGTGCTGATCAAACAACGCGATCCTCTGGTACGTGTTGAACGGATCCTCGAACTCCCACGACGACGTCGCCGGCGCCGGCGCCGCCGTGACCATATCGTCGTCGAGCCCCATCTGGTACATCGACTCCGGCCACTCCATGATCGGCGCCAGCCACTCCTCGTCGATGCCGCCGCTCGACGACGCCGAGGCGGAGTACGACGACGAAGACGACTCTGAAGGCGAGCCGGCGGTGCCGACGTCGCACCGCAAGACGATGTCGTCTAGATGTAGCATGGGCACCTCGTCGGTGCAGAACACGTCGTGTCCGGCGGCACCGCCGCCGGTGCTCGCCGCGCTTCCCACGGCAGCGGACTTCTCCTCCTCCTCCTCCGGCACCTTCTGCTCCGGCGAACCGCCGCCGTCCACCGGCAGCGGAGCAGGGTGTAGGGGCTTGTGCGTGACGGGGTCGATCCCCATCTTCCTGAGCTTCTTCTTGATGTGCGTGTTCCAGTGGTTCTTGATCTCGTTGTCCGTCCTCCCGGGCAGGTGCGACGCGATCTTGGACCACCTGCAAGTCCAGATACACGTACCATTGTCACCTCTACTAGTCCAGCTCGATCGAGCTCATCGCCATGGCCGTGGCTCGCAAGCTTGAGGAGTTTAACGTTAACCTACCTGTTGCCGAGCTGCTCGTGCAGGTCGATGACCGTCTTCTCCTCCGCCTCGGACAGGAGCCCCCGCTTCAGGTCCGGCCGGAGGTAGTTCGTCCACCGGAGCCGGCAGCTCTTCCCACACCGGAGCAACCCTGTTTAGTTACAAATAGGTCAGGCCATTGATCGATCGACCAAAGAGACTGTGACACTCCGGCGAGCCGCCGGCGAGGTCCGTCACTCAGACTCACCGGCGAGCTTGGGAACGGCCCTCCAGCAGCATTGGCCGTTGCTGAGGAGGAAGCTGACGAGCTTCTGGTCCTCCTCCACCGTCCAGGGACCCTTCTTCAGCCCCACCTTGTCGCAGCACGGCTGCCTCCCCATTGTCGCAAACTATCAAGCTCAAGATCAATCGCTGCAAAGACGAAGAATCAAAGCTGCCAAGAGATCGACAGAAGTAGCTAGGAAGCAAAGCGAGCAAGCCGCTGCGAAAAAAGATTTGCTTGATCGATTTGGGTTGTACTATGGAAACGACGACGAACTAATAGCTTTAGCTTTAGCAACATGGTGAGACGACGCCATTGCCACCTGCCTTTATAAAGGCGGGAGGAGAGGGAAGAAGACAAGGTGGCCGGTAACTGGCAAAGGTTGTGAGGTGATCGATGGCAATGGCGAGTGTGTGGGCAATTTGACAATGGGAGAGACTGCTTGCTTGGGAGGGAGTACACGTGTCATGATGTTGAGGCTGGAAGGTGGGCCTGGCCGGCATCGCCACTTGGCCTGTTGCTGTTCATGAGTCTCTTTTGCTTGCTTTGCAAATGCTGATCCACTAAAGTTGAGGGCACCTCATAAAAGAAAAGGCTTTCTGGTGTTTTGTTGGATCATAATATAAGTCTGGTTCAATCGAAGAGTTCTTGTTTTCTCGATTGAATTATTTTAGGTTTTTTTTTTCGATTACACAGAAGATATACCACCAGGCGCGATCAACTGTTGGAAGCAAGGGATAATTTTGTGAACCTTATAAAATTCCTACTAAAACACATGCACATTAATATAGGCACCAGGTTTTGAACTTCAATTTATTGACTAGAATCATGCACCGCAACTTTACCACTGTAGGAAATGTGCTATAAATTAATTTCCTGGTTTTCAACTATTATGGACAATTGAATTAGTCCAGCGGTGATTTTTCATTTATTTTAACCTACAAGTAGCCAATTGTATTGGTTTTCATTGTAGTAAGATGTATGCATCTTGTACTACTTGGTAGGATTTGCATGCTAGAAGTTTTAGATATTCTTTTAAATGAATGGTTCAAAGATCTTGGGGTTGATAATATTTTGAGATCGAGTAGATCACACTTGATTTTTGTTGTCATTACTCTTGTTAACTTGTGTTCAGGCATAAATTTCAAATAACTCGTATACAAGTGGAAGCATTTCCATTTTCTGAAAGACATCTTTTCGAATTCCCTTTACCATGCCACCTATTGGTTGCAAAGACTATCACCTTTACATTAGCAACGACAAGAATTCTCCCATGAACACTCTTTTTGCTAACATTCTAGCTAGTAGACAAGTGAAATCTACCGTGAGTAGAGGGACATAATATTTTTTTAGTTCAACAACAAGCCCTGAGTTTTTGGAGTTCATGTTCAGTTAGTTAATCCTATCTCGTGACATCTTCTTGATCTAATTAACTTCATCTTCTCTTCAGTGAACAGACGCGGTTGTTGTGAGCTTGACCTTGAAGAATTTAGTTCAGTTAATTACTACTTTAAATAATTTGGATAAACTACACAAGTAAACTAATAAGCAGCAGTCAAAAATTCAGAGTCCTGTAGCCGCAGTCTTCCCCATCTTCCAGAGAAGATTTTGGATTTTTGGTAGATACAGCCTATTGGTTGGAAACTTTGACTGATGCCATGCAACTGAAGTAGTGTTAGGTTGACAAATTGCACACTTGGCGACAGCATAGGAAGCTTCTTGCATAAACAGAGTTGTCACAGGGTATGTTCCTCTGATAATAGTTCTTTACTGTGCATATTGCACATATGTTGTTTAGTAATTATCATGTGAATGCCCCCCCCCCCCCCCCCCCCGCCCTCTTCCAGAGGAAACGGATCATTTTGTCAACAAAACACGGTTTTGTCGCGAAAATGCGGTGCTAAAAAAATTCCTAACTTATCTAAGCACGTTCTGAATTGCAGCAATTACATCACTGGTTTGATCAGAGAAGACAATCTTGATATTCCAAAAATCTGGCCTTGCATCAGCTAAGATAGATAGCTACCTACCTACCAAATTAACTGTAAGCAAAGTTTCAAGAAGACTTTAGGAACAGGTTGAATGATCAGTTCGTCAATTGATCGACTTTTTGGAGCAGGAACATGCCTTCAACTGATTCAACTCATTGGTCAGTTCTGTGTACATTGGTCTACTTATCAGTTAATTTTCTCCATTCTTTCGTCTCAAAATTAAAGGCCATGCGCTCACTACATCATTAGTTGTGTTCCAACTCAAAAGTCTGAACTCTGAAGAGGTTTTTCAAGATAGAACCTTCAGGGATGAAGCTGCCATGCGTCCGGTCAGAATAGACGTACATAATTCCCAGTAGAATTCAGCACGTTGCGGAATGAATTATCCTCGATCAAAACACGTGAATTATGCATGCAGCCTTTGCCATCAGTGGCTGCGGTCCAATATCACCTAGGATCTACCATTTTCAGGAGGAAATTTTCAGGCTTGTGGATATAGTTGCATGTAGTTGGTCATGCAATTTTGGTCCTCTCCTAGATGCCTTTGAAATCATTGACTCCATCATAAAATAAACTGCAAAAATGAAAACAAGGGCTACCGATCAATCGATCATTGGTCAATTCAGGCAATTCCAGTGCTGTTAATGGTGCGGTTAGCATGCGAAATAAGCGTTGCGCAACCCTTAACATGACCTTTCACATAAAGAAAGTGAGGAAAGGAATGAGCATCAAGTCATCAGCAATGGGGATGGTCCAAAGATTGTGTTCCTGAAAGAGCTCAGTATAGAATCATGCAAGAAATATAAGGAGCCCCTTTGACTACATCTGTACCATGCAGATGCAGAGCAGGTCCATAATTTAAGTTATTTACTGCTGGTTTTTCTTCAGAATATTCAGATGCAACATATATCCATTGTCTGAATCAGGTTAGGAGTGTCGAGGGACACGTGTTACCAGGTCTCACTGCGTGAGAACCGTGTTCATGCAGATGGCTTGATTAGCTCACAGTTCACACGATGGTTAGTGACTGAAAGGATCATTGCTTGCTTGATGTGTGAAGTGTGGAGCTGTGAGCTGCCGTAATTTTGCATGAGTACAGAAGTGCACCGCACTTCACTTCATGGCAAAGACAGGAGATAGGACGTTTGGAACAAACCTGTACTTGCCTTGGAATCAACTGATGAAGGGTGAAACAAACATTCTTCATTGTCGTTCTACTTTTTCTTTTTTGAAAGATATCCAGCAAGCAGCCGTTGGCTTTGTTTTCAAAGCTGGAAATAGCAATATTTACAAAAAGAACACGTCCTGGCTTCATAAAAGTAGAAATCACCGTAAAAGCTCAGTAAAGATTTACGACAAAGATCATTTATGTTGATAGTATTCCTAGTAGTAGAATATTATCGATAGAGACCATAAATGTTGTTATAAAAATATTCTAATAAGTCTCATAGAGGACTATTCCATAGGCTAGTCCCTCCCAAGCCGAGTATTATGTCGAGATCAGACTCACCAATCGGCACTCAAGCTCCTGACACACTCCATCACCACACCTCTTTTGACATTCGGTTGATCACCTGCCGCATTGATGATTCGTCATGCAAAAAAATTCCATTTGTTCCCTCATTTCCAGATCTTCAAGCTGATTATAATGGAAACAGATTTAGTTGACGATGCGGAGCTCTCCTTTTTGAGCCTTCAGTTGGATCATGCATATTTTCCTCCTCTTTAGGAACATGCAAGACAGCCTATCTCGGTCTGAAAATTGTGTTTCAACTGCTTGTTATAAACCTGAAAAATAAAATAAAATAGGTGGTTCATATCACACGACCAATTTTTCTTTATCACAAAGTCACAAAAGGTGTTGAACATGTAATGTGCTCTCCTATATAACATCTCCATCAGTAAAAGTGATCCGTCCTAGACTCCTAGATATGACTATCCATGGATTCCCTCATGAAGCTGATTGCTGGAGGCGACAACATTGCAGAAACTTTTGTTCCTTTCAGATTCTGCTGTGTCAAGTGGATCAGTACAAACATTTGTTGCAGATGCCAAACAATATAAACACAGTACAGAACAGTTAATCTAGGCATCACAGGCAGAAGGTAACTGACCTGAAACTGTTAATATATGTGAGGATAATGTTGAAGAATTATTGATATTTAATAGCTATCATAGTCTAACAAAACTCAGCACAATGTTCAACACATGTTTTGGCATAATCATTTTATTTTGAGATAAAACTAATTCTACAGTACTGGATATCTCTCAACTGTCATCATGTTCGTATTGTGAGCAAGAAAGCCATAACATCCAAAAAGAATTTCGGCTGTGCAGAAATCTTTTAGACAGTCTACATGAGAAACAAATTGCTGAATGGAAGTCCACAAAGTGTGCATTCATTTTAGATACTCTACGAAGTCAACATAGCTATTCAAAGTTACTAACTTCCCAGTACTCACCTAAAAAAATCATCAGGCCAATGTGTTTCCAACAGAAACAGTAGATAAATATAAACATACACCAATTCATCTCATTGCTAAACTAAAGAGAGACAGCCAGCAGATCAGTTATAATAACATGCTTTTGGACCAATATCAATCGGCACAATGCTGAATGCTGACAAAACTGGGCTGAACAATGGCAAAAGAGCTATCAAATTTGCTGCCCCTCATAGTATGTGCTGCGTATGCTGTGTGTTGGGACCACTTAACTATTTAAACCAATATTATGTGCACACGGAAGTCAGAGAGTAGGCAGGTTTTACCGAGTTCCTCCAAGTTGACGCAACTGTTTCATCCTTCACATTTAGCAAAGCAGATGATCACCCTCTTCACTCAGTCAACATTCATACATTTTTTTCCTGAAATGTTAATCAAATAACAATAAGCAATAGGTAGGTACACCAAACCTTCCTTTTGCATTTGAAAATATTAGCTCAGGTCAAAGTCACTAGACCTGTAATGAAACTAGTGAAGAACTCAAGTACTTACATAATATTGAGCCAATATATGGAAGAAAAAAATCAGCAAATAAGATAATCAGCATATTGCTTTCCTACCAAATCACAGAGCAAAATAGGCACTGAATAGAGTGATTATCAAATAGCCTACATCAATATGCATCACAACAAACAATCCCAATCCCTGTGAACCCAGCTTCATACTCTTACGGTGGCAAAAACATCTCTTTTTTCGAATCTTACCTCATGCATATTTTCCCTTCATCCATACAAGTGTGCTCCATCTAAACAAGCAAAACATCATCAGTTCATCACTGCCAGAATCACCAAGGAACTCTCCCATCTGTTAAATCTTATGTGGATTGATACCTCTCCATGCATAAAAATTATAATCTGTAAGTCATATATGTTTAGTTATAGCACCATAAAATGCCATATCATGCACATTGGCAAAAGTAATCAAAAGTAGAGGTAGGAATCGACAATTTGTATATGGCTCATTCCAGGCTGTAACTTTTCCAAGGCAATTTGAGCTGTAGTGGAACATATTTATATATCTACATATGGGCCAAATAGTATTGCAGATAAGTAGGCCACAAAATGACCAGATGTTCCAATTTCATGATAGGCCAGATTTTATTTTTATTTTGTCATTACTAAACACAATACTACATTTAGTAGTGTGATGCGGCTGTTCTCTGCTTTCAAGTTGCAATGGCACAGAGTATCCTGCTCATTCAAACAACATGATACTCTAGCGCTAACAGTACGGATTCAACAGCAGCTCAAGACGGACTCTTCCACCGCCTCAAAGACTGCAATTTCCCAATTTCAACTGCTTCAAACTTATTGTTCACGCTCGTTTGTTACATCACCGATTAATATATCCCATTAAATCGTCCATTTAACATTTTTGTCGAAGTTGAAAGTAGCATGCTGTAAGAAAAAGATCATATCTCCTCACACAGGCATTACAACAAACAGTACTTATGCAAAGCATAGACACAAGCCCTAGGCAGCATCGAAATGCTACGCAAGCTAACAATTTGCAAATCACGATCAAAGAACGATGGATAGAGAAAACAAGAACGGTGTTCTTGCTACGCACCATGGTGATGCCCTTTTTCCCACACGACGGAGTGGAGCAAGGCAGCAAACCTTCGTCGGAGCCGCTGGACTCCGCCAGCTGGCCGCCTCCCCTTTCGCCCTCGCCATTCCCGCGAGGAAGCGTGCCGGCCGTGATCGACGAGCAGCTCTACGTCAATGCCACACCGCGGGTTGATGGTATTCCCGGGAATCTCAGGATGCGGCGGAGACGGGGGCGGGTCATCGCCGGCGGCGAACGGCTGGACGACTACGAGGCAGCGATACACCCCGATCCAATTTGTGTGGGCCCGCTTCCGTCGCAGATCATGCCCGAATTCCAAATTTGAATTCCATCTGTGAAGGAATACCTCGAATGGCCCAAAATTGGTGGCCGAGTTGCACTGTGTTGTTATCTAATAAACTAATGGTGGGCCCACATAGGTCCCTACCATTGGTTACGATCCAAATTCTGATGGGCCTAATTGGATCTCTACATTGGTGACGATCAAATTACGGTGGGCCTATAATGACTGAGCCATCTGAGAGCTAGGCTCGCATGGCCGAAAACACTATTGATCCAAATTCACCATGTAATTTGCTCTTTGTATTTTTGGTAGGTCTTCATCACACCCAAATTTGTTTGGACCTAACAAGGCCAAGAACGTCCGTACGAGACTAACGATTACGCTGTTGTATCTGTAATAATTAAATATATAGCATAATTATACTTCTAAGGATGAAAAAAATATATGATTATATTTAGAGAGTATTCATTATGTGTCATTGACTCCATTCTACAATTTGCCAATGAGTTTATCAATGTCTATAATATATTATCGTCTTTTGTTTAATTTTCATAATATATCATGGACATCCATAATTTGTATGCTAGTCTCAGTTTGCACTTTAAAAGACAAATTTACTAGACTTGCTCTACTATAGTTCACTAACAGTTCAATGTTACATGCCATCTATAGTACCGATAGTGATAATAATTGTAGAACCAACAACATGAATAAAAATTTATAAGAAATAGTTTGATTATGTAATATTATTTTAAATAATTATGAGCATATATTTTCAATCTAAATTCTGTACAGCACGTTTGCAATCTAAATTTAGTATAACTAAACAAATTTAACAAAGTTTATAGTACCAACAAGATGTATAATAGCACAGAGTTAATGTGAAAAATATCCCAATACATGCAACAGTAAAGAATAGGTTTAGCTAGCATAACCAAGTTCAACCTTACAGAAGCTAAAAGTGGAGGTTAAGTGGTACAGAAATTACAATCACATATTACATGATAGAAACCACAAACATATAATATTAAGCTATTAATTTCTTTTCGCTTCTAAGTTTGACATAGAGGGCTGGCTGATGACAATTTCTTCTTATTTCTAGTTGACATAGAAGGGCTATTTGGTAGTATTACTATGGGGTTAGCCTTCTCTTTTTTCCTTGTCCTTTCTTTGAGAGATGGTGTGCTTTCTGTTGTAGGAAGGAGGGCATATTGGCTTTATGGTTGATGTAATATTTGCACTTGCAAAAGTTAGTTGATTGATAGTTTAGAATATAAATAATATTGTCACTATATAGAATTGGAACTAAAGCATTTGTAGGGTGTATCTCATTGATGTAATATTCGCACTTGTAGAAGTAATTAAATTGGAATTAGAGCTATCATGTGCACCTGCATACTTCTTCTTGCTACAAGAAAAATAAAAAATTAAGTGGCAAGAAGTACTTAGTGATCAGGTTTAGGAATTACAATTTGTTACCTTGGTGGACCATGCAAAAATAGAGTTGATGATGCATTGGCAGCACAATTACTTTAAGTTGATGGTATTGTTTAGGTCCATTGATTTTATAACAATTATAACAAGAGCTCTTATAGCAATATAGTGAATGCTGAAATCAAATAGAGGAAGAAAATACTTTTGTTTTCTAAAAGATCATATGCTCCCTTAGTATCTGAATTAGCTTTTTTTTACTTGTGTGCCATTTGTGACCAAAATTGTGACAAATAGAACATTGTTGGCTGTCTAACCTACCCATACTAGAGCATTTCCCTTCAACTTCACTCTTGCAACTTCTATTCCTAGGTCTTCCTACACTTCTCTCTAATATTGGTGGATAAAGAAAGAGACTATGTATACTTTTTGGCCATTGAGAAATGCCAGTAAGATCAGGGATGTGTGGAGCATACATAGCTGCAAACATGGCTACATTATAGCATCTATCTACAAAGGAGTCTATATACAAACCCCTCACTAATGTAATGAAAGCCAAAGCGTGTATACAGGGCTTTCTAGAAACTCATCATTCTTTATAGGTGCATGTTCTTTCTTCCAAATTTACCATATGTCTCTTCCCACCTAAGTATAATGCACATATGTAACTAGGAAAGTGCATATGTTGGACTAGAACAATGGTTGGAATTCTAACCTAAAGATTGGCCAGTAACTTTAGCTTCCAAATTATCACTCCTATCAACATCAAGATCTAGATCCTTTGGTTAGCATTCAACTCACTCATCACACTTAGGAGTATAATCTGTCTTTGTAGCTTGTTGGCAACCTTTTTTATCCCTTGGAACATTTTCATAGTCTTTCTTCCAATCTTGTTCATCAACTCAAATAACACGAGGCCTTTATGCTTATTGATCTAGTTATTAAAGCTTTCAGGAAGATTATTGACAACATAATCCACCTTTAAGGCACATGAGAACATGCTTCTAGACCATAACCTACAAAAGAAGGGAGAATTAAGTAGTACATGAGATTAAGTAATGCATGAGACTAAGTAATGCATGGATAAGAAGAATTAAGTTATCTTAAGTGGTGTGTTTTTAAATATATTATTGTTTGTGTTTTAGTAGCCTCCATTGATCCCATGTGATAGGAGTAAGATACAACCGTCCATAAGTGATAATCAAAATCTTTGCCATGGAACTTTAATTTAAAGTTGGAAACTAGGTGGTGAATATATTCTCGATGCTCTACCTCACCAAAGACCTCCTCAATAGAAAAATCAATCCCTTTACCCGCATCTGTGCATATCACTAAGCCATCTACTATACCTATGGCTAGTAGCAATTTCTCCATAAACCAAACCCAATTCTCACTTGTTTCTAAATCAATGACACCATAGACCATTGGGTACATCCAATTGTGCCCATCAATGCGACAAGTTGTTGCTAGCTAGCCTCTGTATTTCATAGTCAAGTGAATGCTACCAATTACCAAGTAAGGTTTACAACCAGCTAAGAACCCATCAACACATGGCTTCAAATCTACAAACATTCTTATGAATCTTCTCTTTTCTTTAAACATCATGTGATCAATTCATACTATACTTTCTAAACACCTACTCTCAATTTCACCCTTTTAGATATATAACTTGTCAAAGCTGTTAGACCAATCACCAAACAACTTTTTAATTACTAATTCCCTACTAGTCTACACTCTCTTGTAGTTGATAGTGATTTGGTGTGTCTCCTTTATCCTCCTTTGCAACTCATGCATTCTAATAGTTGGGTCTTCCCTCAACCATTCTATCACCTTCTCATATATCCATGACTTCGATGCCCTCTTCACCTTTTTATCTCTTCTATTGCTTACACACTCATGCTTTGACATGTGCACCTTTACCTGGATAGACACATGACAAAGGAAAAAAAGATGTCAATGTAATTTCAAAAAAGCCTTATTTAACAAACAACAACAATTATTGTTACCTTAATTGCCTTCTTATCATCAGTGGTTGATGCATGGATTCTCCAATTACATCCTTTGACATGACAATGTGCTCTAAATTGGTCAAATTCACTTTTGTCAATATCATTTTGAAACTCATACTTAATGGAATATTGGGTTATTGCCAATCTAAATTGTTCAACAGAAGGGTAAAGAGTGCCCTCACGCATTGGTGAGTCATCTTTGTTATATGGAAAACTAGGGGTTTCATCATCAGATTTTGCATCTTCTATAGCCTAGTCCTCATCATCAACATCAGTAATGTCATCACCATCATCATCCTCTTCCTTATCCTCTTCAACCCCATGCACAAATTCAAGATCAGGTGCATTAGTGTCATCATTATTAGAATCAGGAGTTTCACTATCAATTGAGTACTGATCCTCCTCATCTACATCTACACGCTCAAAATGATGAAAGGGATTAGCCAAATATGTATCCATCATGGAATCTATCCGTTCACCCTCAATCATATTACTGATCTAAGAAGCACATGCCTAAGAGGGAATAGGAAGTGATGGTGTACACAACACGTCAACATTGGACTTGTCACTTGGACCATTAATTGTGATAAACACATCACCAGCATTACTTTGTCCAAAACACATAAATATTGTCATCAAATCTTTATCATAACAAATTATGCAAAATTGATTCAAAGCATTATTATTGTACTAAGCAGTGATAGTTTGATCTGTCCCCCATGGGTACTTCTCAATAATGCCATCAACAAAGTCTTTGAAATTAGTTGTGTGAGAATCAATTGGCCATTCAAACACCCATGCACCCTCAAACCTATTGCCCTTACGCATAATTCTCACCGTGAGAATAAAAGTGAAATATGGATCCATCCTATGGATCCACACATTTTAAATAAACATAAGAGATCCACTAACAGCACATAACCAAACAAAAATGCACAAACAGAAGGCTTGGAACAAGAGGAGTTAACCATCTAGAATGTCAATGGATGGAGCAACAACTGCAATTGGCACAGTATTCTTCACAGAATCATTAACGAGGGCCAACTCTAGCCTAATCTATGGAGCTATAGAGTCCTTGGGCGTCTTCTGTAGGTGAGCGATGATAGCGACAACCAAAATGGGAGGAGAAGAAGCTTGAATTAGCGACAAAGGTTGCGCTGACGATGTCTCGGGTGTAATGGATGCCATTAGGGTTGATGGCTTGGGCGCCATGGATGCCACTAGGGCCAATGGGTTGGACAACGCTAGGGATGATGGCTAGGACGGTGGTTGAGATGGCAGTGCCATGATGCTACCTATGGAGGCAGTGGGGGCACTGTCAGTTAGAGGTTGGTGTGACAGTGGCGCCATGCTTGTAGGGGTTGTGGGGCGTCATCAATCAGATGTTGGGGCTGTGCTAGGGATGGTGGCATTATGCCTGTGGAGGCTATAGGGGAGCGGTCTACTGGTGGTTGGGACAATGTGGGAGGTGGCGATTGGATCAGTGCTAGAGAAGGTGGTTGGGGTGGCACAGGGATGGTGGTTCAGGCAGCGTGCGGGTGGTGGTTCGGGCAGCGTGGGGGTGGCAGATCGGGCATAGCGAGGGACGGTGGTTGGGGCGGCGTGGGAGACGGCAATGGCATGATTTCAGCGTAGAAGCAGGTCCATGATGGATCAAGAGAGGGTGTTGAAAGAACCTTAAGTTACACAGAGGGGGTGATGTGCATACCTAAAAACATGAAAGAAACTCGTAGCGGAAATTAAAGCTCCCCCTAGGTAGTGAAGCTCAGCTGGACACTCTGATCCTAAGGTCTGGATATTTCGGTCCCCCTTCACTATTTCTAAAAATGATGACTGGAGAGAGCAATCTCAATAGGGAAAGTGGTATGGTAGGTAATCAAAAGATAGTAAATAAATGTAAGAAGCAATACACAAATCAAAAGATTTTACGTCTCCGTTGAGGGACTCCAAGGAGCTAGATCACGCTCAATTCCTAGCCTCTCCAAGCTCAAACCTAGGAAGAGGTCTGTTCTCTAAGTTTTCACTAAGGCTAGCACAAAGTCTAAGATAACCACTAAGTTCTCCACTAAGACGAGTTGCTAAAACCTCTAGTGAAGCTTGCTCTACCAAAACCAATCCCTAAGAACGAGTTTGGTATCAACTATAGTTACATCTTTTCTTATGAAAGTGAGGAAGACCTTCACAAACCTTGAATCCTCGTAGGCGATGCCTAACCGTTTAGGAGAAAAACCTCTAAGAGTAACAAGTGCAAATTCTTGCGGACGTCAATCCACAAGTCCTCAATCAAATCCCTAAACATCTTACTCACTAGCTTGAAAAGATCACTTACAAATAGGCGGATTTGATGAGGAAACCAAGAGAGAGAGGTGAGAAACCCTGAAAAGGCTATAGAGAGTAGGGATGAAATGAATGAACAGCCACCCACACAAGTAGGGGTTGGTGGAGTTAAAAACAAAGCCCCAATGAAACTAGCCGTTACCCACGGATTTAAACTCTAGAGTATCCACACCTAGGGGTTAAAGAATCTGGACACACTTAAATCCAGAGCAGACAAGCCAGTTCAGAGTATCAGGTTAAGGGCTCTAAAGACTCCGAACAACCTTCACTATTAGATAGAGAAAATTCTCTGAAGATTCTACCACTTCAGGTCGAAGACTCCAGTCCATTTTTACTATTAGGTAGGAAAACATGCCCAAAAATATATGGTTACTTAGACAAAATATCCGAAAGACTCTCTAGAGAAAACCCAAAACCCAAAGGTGCATATGGGGTAAGTGTTCGTTCAAGAAAAATAAAAGTAGCTAATTGAGCACTTGCTTCGTAACTTAGGCTAATGTTTACACCTTCTTAATAGTACAGTATTACTAGGACTTAAGAAAAATAAAATACATTTAGAGTAGACATCGAGTCCTTTTTGATGCTTTTATTTTATGGTAGGTGCTACTTTTCATCAACTCATTTTAGCCGGGGACTAACACCTTCACTTTTCTTTAAATAACATGTTAGTCTTTTTTTTATCATCTATCATTCAAAATCTACTAGAGCCAAAATGTACTTTCAGGTGCTTGGCTACAGGATTTGGATGGGGCAAGGATTGGGTGTACTAGGGTTTCTCATCCAGCATGAGGGTATTTCATTCATTTGAGAAAATTAAACAGTACAAATAGCCGAGATTTGACAGATTGTGGATGGCAATGGTATATTATGGAAGTTAAGCAAAAGATGATGGTATATTATAGAACTTAACAGATTTAGTGGGATATTGTAGAACAGGAATAAAGTAAATAGCACATAATGATTCTCTCTTATATTTTTAATTGAAATTATCAGTGTTATAGATATGACATATCTTATATATTTGTATTGGTTAACGTCGAGAATACTATATACGGAAAGGTATAACTTATTATGGATAAAACTATAGATAACGAACTAGTCTGGCCGATTAAGAAGGGCATTGAAGTCTGATCAGAGGATGGTAGAGACTTATCTACACGTATCTTAGGTTTCTCGAGTTTATGTTACAGTATAAATACAAAGCTTTTTAGGATGAGAGGCCATCAAATTATAAACCATAGACACAAACAGCATGAAGTTGACACCAGAAGGAAGCATTTCTGCTAGCTATCGACTACAACTCATTGCTTTACTCATCAAGATTAGTTTGGTAGGCTAAAATAGCTAGCTTTCTCCTTTTTTATACTTGGTACAATACATCCTAGGAAATAGATATAAATTGAATTAGGAGAAGGCCTAAATTAGTATAAAAACATTATCGCTTATCTCTTTATTGCATACTTACATATGACTTGGTATCAGTGATATAAATATTTTTATGTCACGCATAAAAACATTGAATTGTAACTATTGAAACTTCATAAAATATTTAATGAAACATTCAAAAACACTATGTTCAAGTGTAGCATTTGCAAATAAACTAGCAAAATATCAGAAAATACTTATTTAAACATTCAAATAACACCATATACAATATTTAAAAAGGATTCATCGTAATAAAAAAACTAAAAATGTGAATCGAAGTTAAATTACAGATGATACATTGGCATTTGACCCATGAAACATCAAGTAGAAACATTAATATTTTTCCTATCTGAATATAATCATTTGACTTCTTGCGGTATAGTTTTAATTACAACAATTATAACGGTATGATCATATCGTTAATTGCATAAGCAATTTTAGAGAAAAAATATTTAAAATGTGCCAATTTTAAAATCATTAGCACGTTTTAAATAATTTTAAAATCACTGAGTCGCTGATCAGACGGCGCCGCGTTCCATTCCGCTTCCACCGCATGCGTCCCGAGGATCTAGGACTTGGAGCTATCCTCTCGTATCGTCTAGACGTTCGGTATCTACTCCTACCGCGGCCCACCCAGCCTCGCGCGCAGGTTGTTCGACGAAATGCTAGCGTGGAAAAATCTCTCCGAGGACACACGTCGGCGAGCGCGTACTTGGGGGATACCCGAGGCGCTCGACCGGATCATCCCTTGCTGCGGTGCTCGCGCTGCCGACGCCGGGTCGTGTCCGGTAGGTTCACTCCAACGTAGCTTGGGCAACGTCGTCCTCAAGATCGCCACCAACCAGAGCCATATCTCTGTCATGGTCTCGAAACAATCAATGTCATTTTAGAACTTTTTTCTCATACATCTCAAATAAAAATAAAAAGTTAACAATTAAAACTGTTAGGCTATATAAAAGGTAAAATATTGATCTATATAAAAAAAACGTCATATTCAATAATTAATTAAGGATTATAGAAATATATATGCGGATATATGGTTATAAAGAATGAATAGAGTTGATCGATTAGGATTAACATCAATTAATAAAAAACTTGGTCAATATCGGTTAAGTTGGTTTGATTATATCTAAAGGAGACTCCAGAGACGCGACAGTACATATTGTAAAATCTTTCAAGTTAAAATAATAATATAAAAAGAGAAAAAATACTAAAATTAATATAAAGAGAACAATAATAAATAAATTAGACTCTAATTGAATTTCAATTCAAGAATATATTGTTGTTATATTAGAATATACTGCATCCAATTGGCTCAATTATCTTCTGGATGTTGATAGGTAGCTGAGGTAGGTCGGCTGACGTGGAGGCGAGGCGAAGCCGAAGAATCCTTCTTCCCGATCAACTGCCGTGTCAGCAGCTCCAGGGACAGAAGCGACTGGTCAAGCAGTCTCAGATCTTCTAGCTCTTCAACTATGTGAAAGGTACACGTAATTAACCTCTCAGTTTCATTTCAGCAACAAATGGCTTGCTTAGACGACACTGTTCCAAATCCTAGTTCCTTGTCAATGTCTACAACCTCCAGTTTGTGCCTCTGCAACCGTGTTGGCCCCATCACCTCAGACTAACTACTATGCTGAACTAAACTGCGTAGCCAATTTCCAAGCTTCATTGTCGTTTTATGTTACTATTGACTATTGAATAGACCATGATGACATGATACCTTGTAGCCCGAACTCTGAACTAATTCATGAACAATCTGAACAGAGTTGCTTAAGAGAGGATGAAACGGATCAAATCAAGAATTGCAGCACCAAAACACCCATGGATGTTGCTAAGCAAAGGCACGTAAACACGATCACTGATATTTTACAAGAAGAATAACAGAGGGAAGAACATGTACATCTGGTGTGCTACAACCAACAACTAAAGCTCTGATCCATGCAGAGAGTAACAGAGCATGGACAGGCATCAGGTACTAACGCATATGTATACAGTATCCACACAAAAAAGAACATCACACGCACGCATGACGCTCGCTCGACCGATCAATCACTCCCCGACCGGGATGGCGCCGCCGGCGCGGCGGAGCGGGGAGAGCGACCGGGAGGCCCGCAGCATCGTCGCAGGGCAAAAGCCTTCTGCCGGCCGCGTCTCCAGCAGCTGCAGCTTCAGGAGGAGCTCCCTGGCCTCCTCTTCCTCCTCCTCCTCCTTGATCCTCCTCACCTGGCTGTGGATCAGGTACACTCCGTCCTGCTGCTCCTGATAATATGTGACTGCTCTTCTTGCTTCCTGCTGATCCCTTTCCTCCATTGGAGCTGACCTCGAAATCGCCACGTAATCTCTCACACAGGAAGAAGACGATCTTGCTGCTCAGTTCCGGTTTGGATTCTCTGTTGTTTAGCCACAAGTATGAACTACTCTCATGGCGTCGATATAGATAGGGAGAAGAACAGGGGGAGAGAGATGGTCAGGGTTCGCTTGCTTGTGAGGTGATTTTTCGCGGGAAAGCGACAGCGATGGCGCGCAAGTGAGGAAACGTGGGGCGGTTTCCGAGCAGTCGTTTTGTCGGTTGGGGTGTGGGAAAGAGAACGCCACGGCTGGCTATCCATCTGGACCAAAGGATCATCTCCATTTTTTTCCCTGAATATTTTTCACATCGTAAATTAATTGTGCGATTTATTCATCTCCCTTTTTTCCTGAATATTTTCCACATCATGAATTAATTGCGCGAGATATTTGTGCTCTCGTTTCTGTGGCTGCTTTTCTCGGTTGTCTGACCAGGCTCTTTGCACATATACGCGTTTATTAAAGCTTTAACACAGGATTAGTATATAATTAATTAAGTATTAATTAATTTTTTTAAAAAATAATTTAATATGTTTTTAAAAAATAGCTTTCCTATATAAAATTTCATAAAAAATGTATCATTTAGCAGTTTGATAAGCATGTGTACGAAAATAAAGATGTGGTATGGGAACAATGGAAAATTGTGCTAAGTCCAAAATCAATTCGTAGAAGAGGTTGTCCTCCTTCACTAAGAAAAAAAAATCAAAATTAGATCATCTGGTAAGGAGAATTAGAATGAAGAAGCAACATAAATCTACAAGTATAGAGTCGTAGAGGGAGAAAAGCAAGGATCAACAATGTTATGTCAAAAGATGGTCTACTGACCAATATTTATAACTCAAAGGCAAGTGGAGGTAATCTCTTTACTAAAGTGGAACTAATTACTTCAAATATTTCAGTTCTCTATCCTTTCTGAATATGCACTTTATTACTAAAAAATTTGATCATTATTATCATGAAGCATAAGAGTTGGGCAGTGTGGACTTTGTTGCAAATAAGTTTCAGGTACTTATTGACCATATGTCCATACGTACTTTTGCGTTACAGTAGTTGCAATGACAAAACAATGTTGTCCAGGAACTCGAATCAAATCAGCTAACACCACCATCTGGCATAATCTCTTATTACATGGATCTTCTTCCGGTGCTAATTTTTATTTTTCTAGTTTCTTCTATATATATATACCAGTACATAGTACTTTTAACTAAGTGACTATTTTGTTCCTTTTACTTTTGCAGAAAAAGGTGATCTCATGGAGCTTCTATCCCAGGACATGAATGGATGAAAGACATGTCAAACGTTGCTTGCATATCTTGTGATTTCAATCGACGAACTAAACAGAACATTTGCATGTTTATTTTTATTCAATGATAAGACACTATGCTTGTGGTTTTGGATGCCACTGTACCTATATTTTGTTAATGAAACTATGTAGAAAATATACAGTGACTATGAATTCCGCCCGAGTGTATACGAGAGGGTTGGGTCTATATATATATATACAGCTCAGGCCAGTAGTCTGTCTAACACCCTCCGTAGTCGCAGCGAAAGGGAATGGACGCAGAGACTGGACCGAAAACTGGTGAACAAAGGCGTGGACAAGCCTTTGGTCATTATATCGGCAAACTAATGTACCGATGGTATATGGAGCATCCGAACCTGTCCTAATGCAACCTTGTTACAGACAAAATGAATATCGATCTCGATGTGCTTGGTGCGTCGGTGATGAACCGGGTTGACGGTCATGTAGACGGCACTGACATTGTCACAGTATACAACAGTCGCGGTGGAGAGAGGTGCATGGAGCTCCTAGAGAAGCTGACGAAGCCAGCAGCACTCGGCGACGGCGTGGGCGACAGCGCGGTACTCGGCTTCAGCGCTGGAGCGGGATACTGTAGTCTGGCGTTTTGAGGACCAGGATACGAGAGTGTCACCGAGGTAGACCAGGATATGGAGTCGGGCCATGATCTGGTCGAGGAGAGATGTCGAAGACGCTGTGAGGACAATGTCATCGACATAGAGAAGTAGATAGGCAGTGGCGGAGCCGATATGGAAAGTGAACAGGGAACTATCGGATGCAGAGGCCACGAAGCCGATGTGCCGAAGATAGGCAGCAAAGCGTTGGTACCAGGCACGAGGGGCTTGTTTGAGGCTGTAGAGAGAGCGTTGAAGGAGACAGACGTCGTCGGGCCGAGAAGGGTCGACGAAGCCTGGGGGCTGCTAGCAGTAGACTGTTTTCGTCAGGTGGCCGTGAAGAAAGGCGTTCTTCACGTCTAGTTGATGGATCGGCCAGGAGCGAGAGGCAGCCAAGGTGAGGATGACTCGGATGGTGGCGGGTTTAACAACGGGACTGAAGGTCTCGTCGTAGTCGACACTGGGTCGTTGGGAGAAACCCCGGACTACCCAGCAAGCCTTGTGACGGGCAAGGGAGCCATCGGAGTGGAATTTGTGTTTGAAAATCCACTTACCGGTCACAATGTTGGCGCCGGGAGGTCGGGGAACGAGGCGCCAGGTCTCGTTGTCCATTAGGGCCTTGTACTCGTCGGCCATGGCCGCACGCCACTGAGGGTCGGCCAAGGCTGAGCGAGAAGTCACCGGGATGGGCGAGATAGAGCTGTGGACGACGGAGAGACCGTAGCGCGGATTGGGTCGGAGAGACCCGGTCTAGGAGCGGGTGACCATGTGAGAGGTGGAGGGAACTGGAGCCGATGGGGGTGCGAGAGTAATGGGAAGAACTGGTCGGGTGGAGGCGTCATCGGCTCCGAGTCGGCAACTGTAGACAAGAGGAAAAGGAGGAATTAGATCGGCCTGAGCCGATGAGGTCGGGTAGGCCGAGTATTCCAATCGGTCCGATAGAGATGGATCAGCCGATAGGGTAGGGGGAGCCGATGGAAAGTGAGGAGCCGATGGAAGTGGGGTGTCCGATGGAGAGGGAACGGTATCGGCTGAAGGATAAATAGGATCGGTATCGGCCGATAAAGGTGGGTCCGATGGGGGTTCGATGGTGGGGACATCGGACCGAGTAGTGGTGGGATATGTGACGGGTAGATCCTCATCAGCGGCCGATGAGGGGGCCGATGGAGAGGGCAGTGGGGGAGACCTGGTCGGCACGGTGTTGGTGAGGAGAAAGTCGAGATCACTAGAGAAGGATCTCGGATGAAGGAGACCGAAGGGAAAACATGTCTCATAAAAAATGACGTGACGAGAGACGAGGACCCGTCGGGTGGAAAGGTCGAGGCATCGGTATCCCTTGTGAGAGGTGGAATAGCCGAGGAGAATACAGGCGGTGGAGCGGGGAGCGAGTTTGTGGGAAGCTGTGGCAGTGAGATTTGGATAGTAGAGGCATCTGAAAACGTGAAGGTGGGAGTAGTCTGACGCCATGCGGTAGAGAAGGGCATAGGAAACGTTGTTATGAACGGAGGAGCATGGGCGCCGATTGAGAAGGTACGTCGCAGTAGCCAGAGCTTTGGCCCAATAAGTGGCGGGTAGGTGGGCGTGAGTAGCATGGTGCGACTGATGTTGTTAAGGGTGCGAAGGAGACACTCGGCTTTGCCATTCTGAGGAGAGGTGTAGGGGCAGGAGAGCCGGAGATGGATGCCCTGCGAGGTGAGGAGGTTTGTAACGGTATGGTTGACGAATTCCGTACCGTTATCGGCTTGTAAAGCCTTAATGGGGAGGTTGAACTGAGTGGATACGTACGTGACGAAGTGAGTAAGGTAAGAGGCGACCTCGGATTTGTGGATGAGCGGGAAGGTCCAGCAAAAGTGTGTGTAATCGTCAAGTATAGCGAGATAATACTGATTACCGGAGACACTTTTAACTGGGGACGTCCATACATCACAATGTATAAGTTCAAATGGACGCGAGGTATAGTAGAGAGAACTAGAAAAGGGCAGACGCACATGTTTGCCAAGTTGACATGAGTGGCAAACTGTGAAGCTGCTGTGAGTACATCGGATGGAGGCGCTGCGATGGAGGGTGGTGACAGCGTCAGGGCCGGGGTGGCCGAGGCAAAGATGCCAAAGGTTGGTGGAGAGGGCGACGCTGGCGTGTGGGGTGGACGGCACAGCGGGAATGGTGTAGAGGTCGCCGCCACTATTGCAGCGAAGGATCTGTTGCCGGGTTGAGATATCCTTCACAGAGAAACCGGACGCGTCAAATTCAATGGAGCAGTGGTTGTCTCGTGTGAATTGACGAATAGATATAAGATTGTGAATGAGAGAAGGGGCAATAAAAACATTGCGTAGGGGGAGGTTAGTGGTGGATGTAGACAGAGAGGAGTCACCACGGCATTGGACAGGAAGAGAGTGACCATTGCCGATGGTGACAAAAGAGGAGGAAGAGGGGTGACAGGAGCGAAGTATACCAGCCGATGACGCCATGTGTGAAGATGCCCCAGAGTCCAGCACCCAAGGGTGATGTGGTTGGAGCGTCATCTGGTTGAGGGCAGCGACAAGGCCAGCCTGGTTCCAAGAGAGAACCGACTGGGTGGTTGGGGTCGATAGCATCGGCTGAGGCGGCAAAACGGAAGCCGATGTCAGGTGAGTCTAGGGATGGGCGCCGAGAACTCCGGGTTAACATCCGATGGGGCTGCGTGGCTGGGGCTGGGGCGCCCAGGGGTTGTAGCAGAGCCATGGACCCGTGGGACTGGCAGGGTGGGTAGGGACCGAGGTAGGTCGTGGTGGCGTCGGACCCTGCCAAGTCCTGCTTTTGCCTTTGCCCTTGCCTTTCTCGGTGTGGGCTGTGTTGCTGTGGCCGGAGCCATGGCCACAAGGACCGCGGGAGGAAGGGGCAGCGCAAGAAGCTCGACAGCCATTATCGGCTGCGGCAAGAAGAACGGTGTGGGCCACTGTCTTCTCATCATTGGCCAGACGGAGTTCTTTAAGAACTAGCATGTCATGAGCCCGGGCGAACGATGGAAGAGGTGTGGCGTTGGCGATGTCATTGGCGGTGTTGGAGAAGCGGGGATTGAGGCCTCGCAGAAGGACGAGGACGAGTTGAGAGTCGGCCATAGGGTGACCGACGTCCCGGAGAGCAACAGCCTTGACTTTGAGGCGCTAACAGTACGAGGAGATAGAGGAGTCGCCTTATACCATGGAGTGGAACTCGTTGAGGAGAAAGATGGCGCGAGACTGCTTGTTGGCCAGGAAGACCCACTCGATGGCCACCTAGAGGTCCTAGGTGGTGGGATCGGTATCGTCCATGGCGAGGTCGAAGATAGAGTCGTCGACCGAGCCGAGCAGCCAGCTGCGCACGCAGCACTCGGTGATGTCCCACTGAGGATCATTGGGGCGAGGTGGAGCGGAGCCATCAATATGGGACCGGAGGCCAAATTTTCCACAGAGGGATTTGAAGAAGAAAACCCACTTAGAATAATTGGCGTTAAGGTCAAGGGAGATAGGAACGTGAGATTTCACATTCACAGCAACGTAAGGAGGGGAGAAGATCGGCGAGGTGGTGCCCGAGGTGTGGTTTGTGGCACCGAGGGCCGGAGCAGATTCGGTGACTGGGAGAGTGCCAGAGCAGATTTGGCGACTGGGAGAGTGCCGGAGCTGAGGGCGGACTCGGTGGCCATGACGGGAGAACGGGAGCAAAGAGCCGATGGGAGAGAGAAGCCGATGGGAGGGGGAAGCCGATGAGAGGACGGATCGGCCGATCAAAGATGTGAGAAGCCGATGGGAAGTGGGCAGTGGAGTATGTGAGGAGTGGCCAGCCGATGAGGAGTGGTGGACCGATGGGGAGTAAGCAGCGGAGTAGGTGAGGAGTGGCCAGCCGATGAGGAGTAGACAGCGGAGTAGGTGAGGAGTAGCCAGCCGATGAGTAGTGGTTGGCCGATGGGGAGTAGGTCAGAGAGTGGTTGGGTCACGGACGTGCGAGGATTCACGTCCGTGAAGAGAAGATTCACGTCCGTGGACTCGTGGAGACCAAGGAGTGGGGCGGACACGAAGAGAATATGTTCGCGTCCGGGAGGCAGGGATTCGTGTCCGTGGACACGTGGACACGTTGGACTGGCTCGGACGTGAGGGGAGAAGGCTCGCGTCCGAGAGCCATTAAATGTGTCGGAAAGGGCAAGAACGGAGGGAGGTTTTCAGCCGATGGAGGGCTGGACAAGTCCAGCCGATGGAGACGACGAGCACGGAGGTGCGCTGGCGTCAGAGAAGGAAAGATGCACGAAACAAAAGGAAGAGCGGAGATGGGTGTGAGGAGGGACGAGGAGGCGGTTCGAGACAGTCGCCTGGTCACGCGGAGGTGGGGCGGAGAAAAGGTGACTGATGGAGAGACGGAGAAAAGAAGAAATAGAGACGAGAGAGCGAGAGGAGTACTGGGAAGCGAGTCGGCGATGGGAAGAAGACGTCGTCAACGAGGAGGAAAGAGTCGGCTCGTCGGAGGGAGAAGCTAGCACGCCGAGATATCTAGACTCGCTCTGATACCATGTAGAAAGTGTACAGTGACTATGAATCCCGCCCGAGCGTATATGAGGGGTCGGGTCTATATATATATAACACACTAGTTGTGGCTCTAAATATAGAACTTGAAATCGTGATGCGTTGTTTTCCTTGATATGTCTTATCAAACAAAATTTTCTTGTTTGTCAGGCTGTGAGTACAAGAGAATTTTTGCATGCTGCTAGAAATCTTATAGCCCTCTGTTATCATAAATAGCTTAATTGTGGACATGAGCACCATTAAGAATTGGCAATCTAGTTAAAAGAGCTGTTCATAGGTGCTCATACCACATAAAAAAGCATAAAAAAAAACTAAACTGAAAAATGAACCTACAATACCGGAAACAACACAAGAGAATGTTACAGACCAAGTTACCAGGCAACGGATTCCGATGGAGGACATCTCCGGTAGTTTCGGCGTGCGGCTCCAAGGGACATGTCGACATTATGTCCCTTGCAAGTTTGGGCTTGGAATTATATATGGATTTTCAGATGACGTGGGAGCAGCAGCCTGTAGGAGTAAGCCAGCCACGCCGTCATGCATCATGTGTTTGGCCGTTTCTGAGTCGTCTGCTAGTCGAACGAGTGCATCGGATCTGTAGCAGGGCTGGTGATGCTCTTACGCAGCGAGAAGGAGTTCACATACTCTTTGCCTGAATATAGGGAGCGGCAGTAACACGTGTACACATGGCATGCATCTGCAAATCGGCAAATGCAACCGGTGCGCTTGGTAGTTTTGGCAGAAGATTTGTTCGAGCGGCAGCGAACAAACTAGTCCTGCTGACGCGAAGCAGGTCTCCAGCCCACCCGGCCTAGCCCATTCATGGACCGAGACATGTGCATGGCTAGGCCACGCGGCGCCATTTCCGTGGTTTGCTTTTATCTTTAATAAAAGATAGAAAGAAAAACTCTATCAAATATACATATGCTTATTCTTAATATAACTCTATACATACCGAGCGAGATGTCGAGACAGAGAGATATATCCATCTATAAAAAACAATAAAGATAAGATGGACATATCACTCCGGCTATTCTCACCGACCGGTCGCAGGCAGGCGGCCGTTTCTTCGGTGCGTTGGTTTACGCGATGCAGTGTGTCCTGGCCAGGTCAACACACACGGAAACAGAAGTGGTTAAGTCGGTTCCTGCGCAAGCTACGCTGACACGGGGGGCTAGCCGCCACGTACGTACGTTCACCAAGTACCCGGTCGCCCTCTTCATTTTGCAGCTTGACTTTGCCGCCTCTCACGCGCTCTCAGAAGCCCAATTTCTTTCTGCGCCTGTCGTTGTTCTTTCTCCCTTGCTCTCGTCCGAGGCTAAATTGGTCTGCTCCGTCTTTTTACCTAACTGCAAAGATAAGAGGCACAGCATGCCGTTTGTAGGATCTTTTTGGTTGCTGAAATCCGCGTTACTACCGCTCTACTATATTTCGTTCGGTCGCCGTGTGTAGTGGAAACCTCCCAGCACCCATCACCCGATCAGTGCGCGCGGTACGTACACGCAATTAGCGAGCGACAAGACGACGGGTTAATTAACTTAACAGGGTAGTAACATGGACTAATAATCAATTCGCCTCGGTTCATTGATCATTCGTAGGGGAGACGCCGTCTAGACCGACCCGAGGCGTCCATTTGGGAGGCATATATTCTCAGGCAGTGGCTGCCTGGGCGTGCTTGCTCCGGGCACCGGCTAGCTGTGGACATGCACGTCGGCCTCTGCCGCGTATCTTCTCCTCCCCTGCATACTGCAAACGCTTCCTTCCAACGCCCACTTACCTTTCGCCATGGAGTAGCCGTACGCCGTCGCCGTCCTCGTTGTCGTCGTCTTCCTTTGAATCCCCTTACAATACAGGGAGCGCGCGCCCGCAGTACCGGTATCCATTTGCTTGGATCCCCTCGCGAGCTCAGCTTTACGTGGGGGTTAAGCCGCCCCTCATTTTTTTAGTTGGAATCCGCCGCTTGTTGCTGGCGGCGGCGCAGGACGGCAGCCGCGTTGGCGGGAAGAGAAGACGGCGATGATGCCGCGGGAGATGCTCGGGTTACGGATTCTTGGCGTGGTCGTCGCATTCTGGTGCGCCGTGCTCAGTGGCGGCGCGGCGCAGGACCTCTCGGCGGACAAGGCGGCGCTGCTCGCGTTCCGGGACGCGGTCGGGCCGCGGCTGCCGTGGGTGGTGTCGTCCGCGTCCTCCTCGCCGTGCGGGTGGCGCGGCGTCCGGTGCGACGGTGGCCGTGTCGTCGCGCTTCGGCTCCCCGGCGCGAGACTCGTCGGGCGGGTGCCGGTCGGAACAGTGGGCAACCTGACGGCGTTGCGGACGCTGTCGCTCCGCTCCAACGCGCTCTCCGGCGGGATCCCCGCAGACATCGGCAACTGCGGGGAGCTCAGGGCCCTCTACCTGCAGGGCAACAAGCTCGCCGGCGAAGTACCGGAGGGGTTCTTCTCGCTTCTGTTGCTACAGCGGCTCGACCTCTCGAACAACCGCATCGAAGGAGGTGTCTCGCCGGAGTTCAACAAGCTACGGCGGCTCGCGACTCTGTACTTGCAGAACAACAGACTCAATGGCACCCTCCCCGTCGACCTTGACCTCCCGAAGCTTCAGCTCTTCAACGTGTCCTACAACGACCAGCTCACAGGCCCCGTGCCGGCGTCGCTCGCCGGGAAGCCGGCGAGCGCCTTCAGTGGCACAGGACTCTGCAGTGGCCCTCTAAGCCCGTGCACGAACCCTGCGCCACCATCGCCGTCGCAGCCTCCCTCGCCGCCGATTCCACCGCCTCCGGCAGCTTCTCAGGATAGCAAGAGCAGCAAGCTCTCCGATGGTGCAATTGCCGGCATCGCTGTCGGCGCCGCAGTGGCGTTACTGGTGACGCTGGCAGCGATCGTCCTGCTCTGTTTCAAGCGTCGAAGGAGAAAAGACGGGAGGCCCGCCGACGCCGACGATGACGCGTCCCCGGTGTCGGTCACGGTGGCGAGGACGGACAAAAGCGAAGTGAAGCGGTCGCGGTCGCGCTCGTCGCAGACGACGGCGAGCGGCGCCAAGAAGCTGGTGTTCGTCGGTGGCGAGCCGGATGTGCCCTACGACCTGGAGACGCTTCTGCACTCGTCGGCGGAGGTGCTCGGCAAGGGCTCTCTCGGCACGACGTACCGCGCCACGCTCGAGGGCGGCGCCGCAGTGGTCGTCGTCAAGCGGCTCAGGGAGGCGTCCATCGCTGAGGGGGAGTTCCGGGACAAGGTGGCCGCGCTCGCCGCCCTCCGCCACGAGAATCTCGCGCCGATCCGCGCCTACTTCTACAGCAGGGACGAGAAGCTCCTAGTCTCGGACTTCGTCGGCGCCGGAGCCCTCTCCTCCCTCCTCCACGGCGGCAGCGGAGCCGTGGGACGCGCCCGCCTCGCGTTCACGTCGCGGGCGCGCATTGCGCTGGCGGCCGCGCGTGGCGTCGCGTTCATCCACGGCGCCGGTGGCTCGTCCCACGGAAACATCAAGTCATCGAACATCGTCGTCAACCACATGCACGACGGCGCCTACGTGACCGACCACGGCCTTGTCCAGCTCCTCGGCGCCGCCGTGCCGCTGAAGCGGGTCAACGGCTACCGCGCCCCGGAGGTGACCGACCTGCGCATGGCGTCGCGGGAGGCGGACGTGTACAGCTTCGGCGTGCTGCTCATCGAGATGCTTACTGGGAGACCGGCGGCGAACGCGGTGCCGGGGTTCAACGGCGTCGACCTGGCTCAGTGGGTGCGCGCGGTGGTGCAGGAGGAGTGGACGGCCGAGGTGTTCGACGCCAGCATGGCCGACGAGGCGCACGCGGAAGAGGAAATCATGCGGCTGCTACAGCTCGCCATCGAGTGCACCGAGAAGCGGCCGGAGCGGCGGCCAACTATGGCCGAGGTGGCGGCGACGATCGAGCGCATCGTCGACACTTCCATCTGGAACGCCGACGTGGACGATTTCGAGAGCGTTTCATCGTGACCACTCAACGTGCATGATCTCGATCTCAGTTCTTTCAGTGTTTTTTTCTTGAATTCATTGGTCCAAAATTGTATCATTATAAATTCTTCAACATGTTCAAACTTCACAGAATTGGTTAATTAATTAATTTGCGTTCTGCATATTAATGTTTGGTGAATTCAGGTACATCTTGTTCATCGTTATGCTGCTGATAGTAACAACCTGCACGCTTTGGAACTGAAACTAATTTATACAAGTGTTTGAAAATTATTTGGGAAATCATCAACTTCCATGATTTCCAACTCCCCACAATTTGGGTTACTGCAAAATGGAGACTTTCGAACGCAGCCTCATCTTGACATGGTCAGTCAGTCAATTCAGGGTGTTCGTCAGCAGCCTAAGATAACGTCTTGAAGGCTTCAAAACTTGACCTGGTACTACTAATAAAATAAGGCGGCGTATGGTTATGCGATAAGGTTAAAAATTAAGTGCACGCTTAAAATAAGAAAGACATTAACATATAATTAATTAAATTTTAATTATTACTACTTTAAAAAATAGATTTATTTTATATTTTAAAGCAACTTTTACAAAACATACTATTAAAAACGTGTTAACAAAAATTGAGGTAAATCTGTATGTTAATTAGAAAAGAACATGGCCTAAGAGTTTCATTATATGCTGCACACATACTTCGATAAGGATACGGATATGTGATATGGCGATATCACAATACATCGTATTCTTAGAAACATGAAAACAGGGATACGCCTATATATAATAATAAATAAATAAAATTTAAAAATAATATGATGGGAAGAAACAAAAGGTTAAGGTTTTGAATATAAAAGAGATGACTATTCAATTTGATAGATAGGACAAACTCCGTCCCAAAAATAAAACATAAAGTGTATTAGTTTTGCATAACTATACTTTGATCATTATTTTGTTTTATTAGATAACATTAATAACTATGAAATTAATATTATTTGGAGGTATTTTCAAATATAAATTTAATGCTATTACTGGTATGCCACTAAACAAATATATTAATTGCTTAATTATTAGTCAAAAGTTATACATATTAATTATCTAAATACATGCACTTCTTAGATATGGGATTAGTTAATTGATAACCTTAATTTGATCTTTTCATGAACTTCAAATATGTAATAATATGAAGTGTCGGTAAAGTATTAACCAAGTATCAGAGAAGTATTCAAGATTAATTTATTATTTTAAAAAACTGAAAATCATTGATATAGTATGTATCTAAGAGTATCATATATATATATATATATATATATATATACACGCGCGCGCGCGCGCGATATGTATCCAATACGGGATATTTAGGTTTTAGAAGTACGCAGGTATCATATGTGAGTGCAGCTAGCTGACCAGACAAAGACGGCAAAATGAGAGAGCAGATTAAGGCTGGCAAAAAATTGATGGTTCAGTTGCGGAGGATAGAACAGATGGTGGCCAGAGTGCTATAGTAAAAGTGGCAAATATCGTAATCAGCGATTTATTGATCAAGCAGCTTAGATTACCTCTAGTTGGGTGAAGAACTGCAAATTTGGCTTCACAATTTATATGGTGTAGGTTCAGAGCAAATTCGGCTTCATAATTTATATAGCGTAGGTAGAGCATAGACAATGCACTTCGATCCAAAAAGTGTATTTTAACCGCTGTATTTTGAATGGACACAGGAATGCGTGAAAAAGTTGAGCCAGTCAATTTGATTTGCATGATCCTATGTTCTTTCTGGCCTTTTGTATAGTAGGCATTACCTCAAATTGCTTAATTTTGTTTTCTATAGGTTTCACGGTAAAGCACGTGATCGTCTAATAGTGCCATCAAGGTCACAAGTAATTCAAGTTTTTTATCACTAGTAAAATTACTCTAATTTCTAAATGTTGTTGTAGGTGTATCACTTCCTTCGGGTGTAATTTTAATTTCTTTGTTTCTGGTATGCGCTATGCGTTACAAGAAATTTAATTTAATGGTTTGTTGTCTTAGAGGACGATTGAAAGTAACACCCAATATCAAGTTTTTCCATCAAAATCATAAATGTCAACATCCAAAGCAATATTCTTATTCGGAAGGAAATTTAATTACCAAATCTTTGGCACACAAGATATACCAAAGTGGTTTTGGTACTGTTTACAAGGGCAAGATGCAAAATGGTTAAGATTATTACAGTCAGTGGCAAGAACAACAATTTTTTTTTAAAAAGAATTATTAGTACATAACTATAATAAAATAAATGATTTTATATGTTTTTTTATATGATCGAGATTAAAATATATATATAGAATTTCATGAACCTAATATGTTTTATATAGAAATCCATAAGCCTAACATCATGCTCCAAACCCTGGAATTGCTTTGATAGGAAGGGGGTCCGTGGACGTAGGAGGCACATCAAGGGGCCCATGTGTCCCTTTGCCCCCTTGTTGCGTCCGTCCTTGATTACTATTAACGTTCGAAATTTTACAACTAAGTTTGGAACCATTTATGTATTAAATTTCTGTTCATAAATTATCTAATATATACAAATTGATAAATTAATAATATAGATCCATAATGAGATAAATGTTAAATATTACAGAAGAGCAACATAGTCCTGGTACTTATTATTCCCACAAGCAACTTAGCTAGCCCTATGCTCATTAGAAAAATGATAATTGTAACTATATTTTCAATGTCTAGATAGGTCCAAATGTTATAAATTTGCACAGATGATGTATAGGTTCCATCACAAAGTTTAATTGTATTGACATAGTCAAAGAAAACAAGATTTTTATTTCTTATAACCTCATATATATTGACATAGTAAAAAAAACCGCTGTATTTTGTCATTGAAACTTACAACTCCTAGGAATTCCTCGTTTCTACTACTTGTTGGCCGTCTTATCGCTTCCCAACCATCCGGATTAAACCATGTATGGGGTCTTATGCTGCTTGCATATTGTTACCGTTTATCCATTTGCCATATCTATATTAAGTCGTTCTAGCTAGTTGTTATATGTAGGTCTCTAAAAATTGTCAGTTAATTGGCTAAACAGAAGAATATTGACATCCTCATGCGAAATGATGACAGATGCAGTAGTTAGCTCGGTCGAAGTATTGTTCAATTAGTCTTGTTATTAGTGTGTGTGCAAACAATATGGCCGGTTATACATCACTATTTATTATTGTAGGCAAGTGTAGTCAGTGTAATGCAGTTGGTTAATTATTTTACAATATACAGTACGAGCAAGTACAATAAGAAAGCAAACTGCTAGCTATAGCTAATGTTCATGTCACCTATAGACAATGCAATAGCTAGCTTATGCAATAATCGTCTATTATAGTTCTTCCTAAACCTACCACTATTCTCCAAAGCCAATGAAAGCCCAAAAAATACTGTATCTCCTCTTTTTGAGTGATATAGCCTGGCTACAAACTTATAGGCGGCTACACTCTCTCACTTCGTTTCTCTCTGCTCTACGCAAGGTTATGCTAACATGGATCCTTTTATAATCCTACTAAGTAATTCCTATTTCTTGATCTAAAGAAATATGAATAGAACGTATAGGAAAACTTACAGTTTGAAGAATTTTTCGTAGGGCCGTGGGAGGACCTTGTTGCGATAGAAGGTTCTCGGTGGATCTCTGTCATATTTTTGCTCCGAATGGATTTAACTGCTGAAGTTGTTTAATCACTTGATCGGATAGCTAATGTTTTGTTGATGACATGGCTGCGCACTTTTGCACGAAAGGTTTAATTTTTTTTCACATATTTAGATATGTCGATGTGTTCTACATTAATATATTATGTAATGTATGAGCAGAGCTTAGATTGATGTAGCTACATGATTATATCTATTGGGTTGAGCTATACGCAATTATTTACACGGCGTTCGAACGGCGTTCGAGTGTTTAGTGGTGTGCAAACTACGAAGTAAATAAGTGGAGCATGTCTCCATCCCTTGGTTCGTAATCGAGCTAGTTTAATTGTACTTATCGCCAAATTATGATAAGCCACATTGTTTAAGTACATTTGTTCCTATTGCTGAATCATTTGATGACTTTTTTATAGGATAGGTTGTTAGTCTTGATCATGTTACCTTTCCATTTTGGATATTAAAATGCCGAAATCTGTCGTATTATCTCTTTCTACATTCCTAACCACACATTTATTTGATTCACTAGAAAAACTATTATTAACCTTTGTAGACTGTCCTGAGTGGCAGTATAGGTTTGGTCGCTCCTATGATGCCATGTTACCTGGCCAGATTTTTTTAGCTGATTTATCGGATTATTATCATATATTATTTACTCAGCTCTTCTAAAGATGAATTTTCTGAAAAAGCTTTTTTAAGCTCACATGTTTTACACGTTTATTTTTAAAATATTTAATTTATTTCTATAATTAATGATGTAGTAGACTCCAAACTCCATGCATCACGACTGTCTCTTGTCTAGATGCGATGAAAGTGTCTGATTGTTGAGATACGAGTTATCCCTGATAAATCGTCACTGCATATGCTACTGCGCGCATCATCAACAGTGCACGCTACATAAGTCAAACGTTTCTTGGGTCAGAGTTGCGGATGCCGTTCTGAACTTCTGATTGTCACCATCTCCAAAAATATTTGCTAATCCTTCACTGTTCAATGTTTCCTATGTACTTAAAACCTTTGGATAATGTCAAATGTCATGATCCAGCAGCACGAGCCGAATGAGCCAAAGGCACAAGCACAGTAGCACACATCCATCAGAAGTGGGTAAGAAAGGAACTCAAAAAAAAAAAAATGAGCAGCCGGCGGCTAAAAAGAGCAGCAAGTAGGGCTAGTTGCAAAGAAAATGGATGAGATTGTGACCGCGTCGGTGATTACTGTTTTTCTCTGATTTTTAAGAGATTATTAAGATATTTTACTGTGTCACGCTCCTGACTAACAGTGTGAGGCAGGTACAAAACCGGAGAAAAACTAGCCATTGTTTTGTCTTGATTTAATTGTTTATGCCACAGTAGCTGGAGATGCAATCGTAGTGTTTGACGTCGCCATTGTCCAGTAGATTAGCTTCTTTGGCTGTCTATTTAATCAGGCATCACGCCCAGAATCCTGAATCCAAAACCAGCTACTAATAGTCTAATAGTAGTATCACTGAGGAAGAAGAAGCAGAGCAAGGAGTGGTCGTCAATGGAGCACGGCACGGCGGCGCTCGGGTGGGCGGCGAGGGACACCTCCGGCCACCTCTCACCGTTCATCTTCAAAAGAAGGTAATAAATCTTACATTGGAGCGATGGGTCCATGTGCGCCTCGCCTATAGGAACTCAAGTGATGACGTTTTTAGCATGAATCTTACATTGGCATAGGCGTGTCCTTCTAAGGTAACCATCGTTTTCTACTAAGAAATTATTTTGTGAGTGAACCCACATTCCGTTTCCATAACTTGAGATTCAAGGATAATATGACTTAAAAGTTTTTTTTTTCATGAGTTGTGTTATACGATTTTGGTTGAGAAAAGTAAATAGTTATATATATATATATGTGTGTGTGTGTGTGTGTGTGTGATCATTAAGTCGTGTTTCATGACCCGGTGAATCCCAACATTACTTGCAATGTTTAGCTCTGAAGCTTTGTATATTATGATATGTCATATGAGTGGCTTAGCTATGTGTTTCGGTTAATGTGTCTAGGGGAAGTTCTTACGTGAAACTGATGAATCACCTACCAATTTATTTCTACGTATTATATCAGGTGATTTTTTTAGTGCCTTTCTTCTTGCCCGAGTTTATTTTTTAGTGCCTTTCTTCTTGCGCGAGTTTATTAATGCCTTTTATTTTCATTTAACCAGAAATTGTGCCGCAGCTTTCAATTTGTTTGTTTTAAAAATCATTTTTATGAACGGTTATTTTTCTTAAAAATAAAAAAAAGATTCTAAACTTTGGCATTTAATTACCAAGTTCGCACTGAACAGTCCATTTCCTGGTTTTTTCAATAAAAATAATGTTTATTCGTAATTTTGTTTTTCCTAAAATATTTTTTGCATGTACACCTATTTTAGTATTATACCTAACACATAGAACTAGATGAGGTATATATTTACGTTCAAATCACCGGAAGACATTTATATAATTCAATTCCTATAATATCTTATTGCACTAGCATCGATGTAAGCTCCCACAACTAGCACCACCCTATCATCGATCGAGCTCCTAGTGGTGCCACTGCCCCGAGTCACCTCAACTTACACCACCTCGACCTTTGCTGCTAACCTCATTGACTACATCCAGACATGCTGCCCGAGCCTACTCCACTAGCCTTGTTGACCTCATCCTTGAGCACATTGCCTCTTGACCTATGCCACTAGCCTCATTGACCCCGTGACATTCCCCCAAACTGGCCCAGCCCCACCTTGTCGACCCCATGTACTTCACTAGCATCATTGGCCTCGTCTCCATTGATCTAGGTTTTGAACCCCCTATCTTCTTCTTTTTTAGAATGTGATATGAGTTTCAATTTAAGATGTGAATAATCTTTGGATGTGATATGTATGTTAATATGAATTTATAATGTGATATGATTTTAGGGATGTCTATATTAGCAATGTGAATTTGGAATTTGATTTTAAGAATTTGAATTTGAATGACTGTCAATGTGATGTGACCAATGATTTCTATAATATTTTGATGATTTTAGGGATTCTATATTATATGTATAATTTTTTTGAAAGTCAAATGTATCACTTACGGAATTTAGTTCGGGTTTGTTATGACTTAGGGAATTTTAGAGATTTTTTTGTGAACGTGAATTGTAATAAGATATGATTTTTAGAAATATGATATGTATGAAGACTCTGAATGCTGTCAACAATCTAGCAAAATTTATGGTTTCTATGTGTACCATAATATGAAGAATCTGATGGCTTAAGTGAACTTATTACATCATGAGGTTTGTGCTTATATTGATTTATGATTAATTTCTATATTAGTGTTACAATTGCACCTAAGATATTAACTTCTCTTATAGGTAAACATTAAGAACATTTAATAGCACAACTCTAAGAACATTAGAGAAGAATTAGTCACCTTTGTGCTTGCAAAACTCATATCTTCAAAAGGCAACTTCCATTCGAAATAGTGGTAAAATTATTATAGAACAATTATCGATACTTGTGAAAAATAAATGATTAAGTGGTATTTTTATATATTATGTGTAAAATAATATTCGATGCTTGTGTACATATTATGTATATTGGTAACATTTGCATTACTAATTCTATTACTTCTTTTAAATTTTAACTAAATTCACAGGTTGTGATGCTTCTCTTTTGAAAATGCATGGGCGGTTTAGTAAGTTTGTGAGTCTTGTAACTTAGAGTTTTGTTGAATGTGAGATTTGATGGAATTATATGAAGTTTTTAAATTTATGAGGCTTGGAACGTTTATAATTATGAAATATATGTGAAATGTATTTACAGATTTGTTAGGCATGGATGTATGTATATGAAATATATTTGGAGATTCTAGGTGTCATTTTAGGAATATATATCTTTATTTCTACCATTTTTTAATGGATATAACTAGTAATTATCTGAGGCTAGTTAATAAAATAAATATTTTTGGTAAAATCTCATTGGCGATAGCTTAGTATAAAACCCTATCACCGGTAAGCCACACATGTGACAGGTTAGGAAAAAACCCTGTCACCAATAGTTATCCTATATAAGCTCCAAAGTACTATGTTAAAGGTTGACGGGTTAGAGTTGTAACCCATTAAATATGAGTCATTCATAACAGGGCGTGATGCTTATTGGTGGGTTTTGTTTTCAACCTATTAAAGATATATGATATTGATGATGGCAGATGGCGATGAGTTTTTTACATTACTGACCACTTATCAGTGACCAAGCCCTCCACCGTCACAAATGAGAGTTTGCGCCCAACACAGACGACCTGTTCCACACTGGTGTATCTTTTTTTTCCTCTTTCATTATGTATGCTAGCAAATAAAATCTGATTAGTGTCAAAACATATGTGTATTGGATCTCAAAGAGACCCTCTGATTGCTAAAAGACCATGGTATTAAACACGATCTATGGCTATGATTTTATGATCAACTCAATCAATGGCTAGATTTTTCTGGTTAATATGAAAGCTTCTAATAAGTGTCCAATTAATATAGATAGGTATATATATGATCCGGCAACAAATGCAAACACCAATTTGTCCATCAAAATTTAAGCAATTAAAATTCCAGCCCTATAAGTTATAACCAATACATACACACACCAATTCACATTCAACGAGAATCTTTGATCAGCACTGTAAGTTACTCCATCCCATTATAAGTGCATTCTAGCACTTGGAAGGCAAATTATTAGCGAAAAAAATAACCAGATGCTTTTTTATTAAATAAGGAGGTGTTTGAAAGTGAAAAGTAGTTGGGGGTATAATGAAGAGTTTTGAATGAGAACGATTAATGGGACAACTAATACTCTAGAAATACACTTTTTTAAAACAAATTCGAAATATAGAAATACACTTTTTATGAGACGGATGTAGAATAAGTTATAGGACTACATGTCTTCCGGCAACAATAATCTAAGATACAGATGAGACAGCAAATGTAGATTTCTTATCAAACTTCCAGGTATTTTATCTCTAGCTATTTTCTCCTCTTTCACATGTCTTCGAAATGCTACATATTGTAGTAAGAACAAGTCAAGGTATAGGAAAAACAAAATATTGTAAGCTGAATAAGATGCTATATTAAAAAAAGTTGTAGTTAATGAGGATATGCGAACTGAATAATTGTCAAATACAGTTAAATAATTGAGTAATTATCTTTCACATCAACTTAAGTCTATTAATTGCAAGTAAACAGGATAAAAATAATTGAGTAATCATATGGCAGCTATTATCGTTGCTCAAGCTCGCGAGTGGAGGGAGCAGCCGTCGAGATCCCCTCCACATGCAGCTGCCAGCTAGATGTAGTGACGGCGGTCGACCAGATGAGGCGGTGGCCGGCTAAACTATCACAGTTGTGACAATCTCTCTGTGTCTCGCCAATTTGATCCAGGAATTCACCGATATTTAGGCTTGGCGAAGGGTTTAGAATAGAACTAAGCTGGAGGTAGGAGACAAGAGAGGGGATTCGATTTGTTCAGTTTGTCATTTGATAACCATTTGCCATCGACTCGATGAGTATCTGAAGGCTTACACGCCGCGCAGCCAGCTCGGCTGGCCACTCGGCCCCAAACTATGAATCGGCCCCAACTCACGGGAACTCGCAAGTGGGACACAGCCCACCAACACTGTACTGCATCATGACAGTTATCCCCTCCTTAAGAAGTGGCTTGCCCCCAAGCCGGTGCATCAGGAAAACGTTGCTGAAGCTGGTGCAAGTTCTCCCAAGTCGCTAGGTCATCCGGCAATGCGGGATGGCAGCTCTTCCTCACTTGATCAGCTGGCGCGGAAGCACTGCTTCTGGTTGCACCATAGCTGCGTTACTAACACAGTTAGTAGGCAAATCTGGGCTCACCTAAGTCACTAGTTTGAGAGCTTGCTTCAACAGCAACACATGCACCACGGTGGATGTGGCTGTCCAATGGCAACTCCAACTTGTAAGCCACTGCACCCACTTTGGTCAGAATCTTATAGGGTCCAAAGTACTTGAAGCTCAGCTTCTGGCAAGATCGTCTAGCCACAGACATTTGCACATAAGGCTGGAATTTCAGATATACTAGATCACCAACCTCAAATTGTCTCTTCACTCTATGGTCATTTGCTTGGTGGACCATTCTCTATTGAGCCCTGATTAACTGTTGTTGAAGCAAGTCATTTTTCTGAGACCGTTCCTGCAACCATGATTGAACATTAGGAACTGTACTATTGTAAAAATATATTATACAGTAAGACTGAGACCCGTTTTCTATACAGTGGGTCGAGTCTATATATATACAAGTTCAGTGGTTTAACACCCTCCGCAGTTATAGCGGGAGAGGAACGGACACAGATACTGGAGCGAAAACTGGTGAACAAAGGCGCGGAAAGGCCTTTGGTCATGATGTCGACGAACTGATGTGTCGACGGTATATGGAGCACCCGAACGTATCCTAAATCGACCTTGTCACGTACGAAATGAATGTCAATCTCAATATGCTTCGTGCGTCGATGATGAACCAGATTGGCGGTCATATAGACGGCACTGACGTTGTCGCAGTAGACAACGGTCATGGAGGCGATGGGTGTACGGAGCTCCTAGAGAAGCTGATAAATCCAGCAGCACTCGGTGACGACGTGGGCGACGGCGCGATACTCAGCTTCAACGCTGGATCGAGACACTGTAGTCTGGCGCTTAGAGGACCAAGACACTAGAGTGTCACCGAGGAAGATGCAGTAATCGGAGGTGGAGCGTCGGGAGTCGGGACAACCCGCCTAGTCCACATCAGAATACGCGGTGAGAGAGTCGGTGGGGTTGGAGCTGAGATATAGGGCGATGGATTGTGTGTCCTTTACATAGCGAAGGATACGCTTGAGTAGCGCGAGGTGAGGTTTGTGCGGGGTATGCATAAAGAGGCACACTTGCTGTACGGTATAGGTGAGATCGGACCATGTAAGTGTGAGGTACTGGAGTGCACCAATAAGACTTCAGTACTAGGCGGGATCGACGAGGAGAGAGCCGTCGGTGGCGGAAAGCTTGGCACGAGTGTCAACCGGAGTAGCGGTGGGATGACATTCGGCCATGCCAGCACGCTGAAGAAGATCCATGCCATACTAGCGCTGGCAGAGGAATAGCCTGTAGGAAGAGCGCGTAACAGAGATGCCAAGGAAGTGATGGAGAGTACCTAGATCGGTTATGACAAACTCTGAGTGGAGTCAGGCCATGATGTGTTGTAGGGTGGTTGTCGAGGACGCCGTAAGAATGATGTCGTCGACATAGAGAAGGAAGTAGGCAGTGGTGCCTCCGGTGTGAAGAACGAAGAGGGATGTATTGGAGATAGAGGCCACAAAGCCAAGCTGTCGGAGATAGGCAGCAAAGCGTTGGTACCAAGCCCGAGGGGCCTGTTTGAGACCATAGAGAGAACGCTGAAGGAGATAGACGTCGTCAGGACGAGATGGGTCGATGAAGCCTGGAGGCTACTAGTAGTAGACCGTTTCCATCAGATGGCCGTGAAAGAAGACATTCTTCACATCAAGCTAATAGATCAGCTAGGAGCGCGAGGCAGCGAGAGTGAGCACAACTCGAATGGTAGCAGGCTTCACGGTGGGGTTGGAAGTCTCGTCGTAGTCAACGCCAGGACATTGAGAGAAGCCGTGGACTACCTAGCGTGCTTTGTGATGAGCAAGCGAGCCATCGGAGTAGAACTTGTGTTTAAAGATCCACTTACCGGTCACAACGTTAACATCGGGAGGACGAGGGATGAGGCGCTAGGTCTCGTTGTCCATGAGGACCTTGTACTCATCGACCATGGCCGTGCGCCATTGATGATTGGCCAAGGTAGAACGATGAGTAGTCGGGATGGGTGAGATGGCACAATGGACTGCGGAGAACCCGTAGCACTGGGTAGGGTGTAGATACCCAGTTTGGGATCGGGTGACCATATGAGAGGAGGTAGAGATAGCAAGGGCCGTGCGGTCCGATGGTAGCGTTGGTGGTGGGGCAGGGTCGAAAGGAGGAAGGGTGGCATCGGCTCAGGATCGACGACTGTAGGTTCAGAGAAAGGGTTGGATGAGGCTAGCCTGAACCGATGAAGGTTGATGAGCTGATGGAGGTTGATGAGCCGATGGAGTGTGGGGGGCGATGTGGGTTATGGAGCCAATGGAGGTCCGATGGGGGTGACAGCGGAGCGAAGAAGAGTGGGATAGTCATTCAGGGGATCCTTAGGAACGACCGATGGAGAGTGCAGAGGTGTGGTGGGTGGAGAATGTCGGGATGGTACCGTGTTGGTTAGAAGGAAGTCGAGGTCACCAGACGAGGGTCCACGGTGAAGTAAACCAAAAGAGAAGCAGGACTCGTCAAAGACGATATGGCGGAAGATGATGATCCGTCAGGTAGAGAGATCATGACAGCGGTATCCCTTGTGAGAAGAGGGATAGCCAAGGAAGATGCAGGCGGTGGAGCATGGTGCGAGTTTATGAGGGGCGGTGGCTACTAGGTTGGGATAGTAGAGACATCCAAAGACACGTAAGTGAGAGTAGTCGAGCGTCTTGTGGTACAGAAGGGTGTAGGGAACGTTGTTACGAATGGAAGAGCAAGGACGCCGATTTAGTAAGTAGGTCGCAGTGGTTAGCGCTTCAGCCCAGTAGGGTACAGGTAGATGGGCGTGAAGAAGCATAGTGCGACTGATGTTGTTTAAAGTTTGAAGAAGGCGTTCGGCCTTGCCATTTTGGGAAGAGGTGTAGGGGCAAGAGAGGCGAATATGAGTACCACGGGAGGTGAGAAAGGCTTGGATGGTACGGTTTACAAATTCCGTACCATTGTCGGCCTGGATGACTTGGATGGAGAGATCGAATTGGGTGGAAACATAGTTTGTGAAGTTGATGAGGTAGGAGGCAACCTCGGACCTGTTTGTGAGGGGAAACGCCCAGCAATAGTGTATATAATCATCAAGTAATGCAAGATAGTACTGATAACCCGAGATACTCTTAACTAGAGAAGTCCACACATCACAGTGAATTAATTCAAAGGGTCTAGAGGTACAAGACATAGAGAGGAAGAAAGGCAATCATACATGTTTGCCAAGTTGACAAGAGTGGCAAGCAGTGGAGCTGTTATGGTTGTACTATATGAAGGTGCTACGACAGAGAGTGGCAACAGCGTCGGGGCTGAGGTGACCAAGGCGGAGATACCACAAGCTGGTGGAGATGGCTAGGCTAGTGTGAGGAGTGGACGGCGCAGTAGGGATGGTGTAGAGGTTGCCGCCACTATTGCATCGGAGCATCTCGCGTCGGATCGGAATATCCTTCACAGAGAAACCATAAGCGTCAAATTCAATTGAGCAATTGTGAATTGGCGGACAGAAAGTAGATTGTGGACAAGTGAAGCAACTATGAGGACATTGTGGAGTGGGAATTTGGTTGTGGGTGTAGGTAGGATAGAGTCATTATGACATGTGATAGGGAGAGATTGCTCATTGCCGACGGTGATGAAAGGAGAGGAGGAAGGGTGACGAGAAAGTAATATACCGTCCGATGAAACCATATGGGATGATGCACCAGAGTCCACCACCCAAGGGTGCTGGGGTTGGAGCGTCATCTGGTTGAGGGCAGCGAGGAGGCCAGCCTAGTTCCACGAGGGAGCCGACTGGATGGTCGGTGTGATCAGCTGAGGCGGTTGGACGGGAGCGAACGCCAGGTGGGCTTGAGGGTGTACACCGAGGACCCCGGGCTACCAACCGATGGGGCTGCGCAGTTGGGGTTGGGGTGCCTAGGGGTTGTAGCAAAGCCACGAACCCATGGGCTGGCGGACGGGGTAGGGATAGGAGCAGGGTGCGGTTGCATCGGACAGCTCCAGCTCTTGCCCTTGCCCTTTCCTTTGCCTTTGCCATTACCATCAGCGCGGGCTTTGTTGCCGTGGCCGAAGCCATGGCTACCAGAGCCGCGAGAGGTAGTAGCTGTGCACGGTGGGTGGCACCCGATGAGGTTGGAGCAGCCATGATCGGCTACGGCAAGGAGAGTGGTGTAAGCCACAGTCTTCTTATCGTTGGCCAGGCGAAGTTCCTTGAGAACTAACATGTCATGGGCCCGGGCGAACGTGGAAAGAGGTGTGAAGTTGACGATGTCATCGGCGGTTTTGAAAAAACAAGGGTTGAGACCTCGCAGGAGGACAAGGACGAGTTGTGAGTCAGCCACAGAGTGGCCAACATCACGAAGGGCGGTGGCCTTGACCTTTAGGTGTTGGTAGTACGAGGAGACAGAGGAGTCTCCTTGTACCATAGAATGAAATTCATTAAGGAGAAAGATGACGCGTGGCTATTTGTTTGCGTGGAAGATCCGCTCGATGGCCACCTAGAGATCCTAGGCGATAGGGTCGGTGTTGTCCATTGTAAGGTCGAGGACGAAGTCATCGACCGAGCCAAGCAGCCAGCTGTGCACGTAGCACCCGACGATGTCCCACTAGGGAACATTGGGTCAAGGTAGAGCAGAGCCATCGATATAAGAGCGAAGGCCAAACTTTCCACATAAGGATTTAAAGAAGAATACCCACTTGGAATAATTGACTTTGAAATCAAGGAAGATGGGAACATGAGATTTCACGTTAACGACGGCGTAAGGTGGTGAGAACATTGGCGAAGTGGTACCCGAGTTATGGTCAAGAGCGTTGATGGCCAGAAGGGATTCGGCGATTGGAAGAGTGCTGGAACTAATAACTAATTCGGTGGTCATGACGAGAGAGTAGTGGGGCATGATAAGCCAATAAGGGTAGTGAGCCGATGGGGAGAGGTGAGTGTTCGATGAAAGTGGGTAGCCAATGTAAGTATGTGGTCGATGAAAGTGGGTGGCCGATGAGAGTGGGTGGCTGATGAGAGTAGGTGGCATAGTAGGTGAGAATAGATGGCCGATGAGAGTGGGTGACCGATGAGAGTAGGTGGAGAGTAGATAGATCACGAGTATGAGAGAGTAGGTGGGTCACGGACACGAGAGGGTTCGCGTCCGTGAAGTGAGGTTTCACATCCATGGACATGTGGACGCAATGGAGTGGGGCGGACCCGAAAAACCGAAGAAGTCACGGGTGCGAAGAAAGGAGGTTCGCGTCCGGTAAACAGAAATTCACGTCCATGGACACATCGGAGTGGCTCAGACACGAGTGGAGAAGTTTCGTGTCCGAAAGCAGGTGAGCGTGTTAGAAAAGCAAGAACCGAGAGAGTGTTCCAGCCGATGAAGGACGGATGGGTCCAACCGATAGAGACGACGAGCGCAGAGGTGCGCCGACATCGGAAGAGGGGAAGATGCGCCGATGCAAGGGGAAAGCTAAGACGGATCTGAACGAGACGAGGAGGTAGATGGAGGTCGTCTCCTTGTCACGTGGTGGAAAGAGGCGAGTAGGTGGTGGAGGAGTTGAAAGACCGTCTGTGGAGGAGATGGAGAGGATAAGAGCTGAGACGAGAAGGTAGAGAAGGGATACTGGGGGAGAAGGTCTGTGATGGGAAGGAAGTATTGGCTCGCCGGCGAGATGATTGCTAACGCATCGGGGATATCTAAATCTGCTCTGATACCATATAGAAATGTAGTATATAGTGAGACTGAGACCCCATTTTCTATAAAAGGGGTTGAGTCTATATATATACGTGGTCTAACAAGTATTTCCTACATCCACTACTCCAAAATGAGTAGGCTTTCTAGCAAATAGCACTTCATAGGTTGACTTGCCCAAGGCACTATGAAAAGTTGTATTATTCCCGTGTTGAGCTCGAGGGAGCCACTAAGACCACTTTGTGGGACAAGCATGGAATGCACACCATAGAAAAGCCTCAATGTACTAATTTAGCCTCTTAGTCTGTCCATCAGTTTGTGGATGATAGGAAGAACTCATATTCAATTTGACATCTGCCAACCTGAACAGTTCTTACCATAAGATTCTCATAAACACCATGTCTCTATTAGTGATAATCACTTTGGGCATTCCAAATGTATCATAGATGTTGGTTAGAAATGCTTGGAAACAGTCATGGTAGTAAAAGGGAGAGACAAAGAGATAAACTTAGCAAACTTGGAGAATTTATCAATCACCACTAGTATGTTGTCAAATTTCCTAGATTTTGGTAAGCCCTCGATAAAATCCATACACACAGTATACCAAGCTTGAAGAGGAACAGGCACAGGTTGCAGAAAACCTGGGGTCTTGCAATGCTTAGATTTGGCTTGTTGACAAATCTTACAACGTTGCACATATGTGCAAATATCTTTTTTCAGCCCAGGCCAAGCAAAGAGGCTTTTGATCCTCTAATATGTAGCATCCCTCCTAGAGCGCTCTCCAATTCAACTGTCATGTAAGGCTTGAATCATAGCTTGCTTGGCCTCTTCATGAGCCCCCAACCAGATTTTCCCTTGGAATCTGATAACTCCTTGTACTAACTGGATTTGTGCTCAATTCTGTTAAGAGCTCCTTGGTAATTGGGTCTTGGTGATATCCCTCCACAATTATCTCAAACCATCTTGGTGTGCTACTGGTGATGGCCTGTAATTCTTCAGGACTATCCCTTCTGGACAAGGCATTTGCTACCATATTCTCACACCTCTTTTTGTATCTTATCCTGTATTGATGTCCCATTAACTTGATAAAAACCTTGTGCTGCATTGTGGTGGTGAGTCTCTGTTCACCTAGGTGAATTAGGCTTTTGTGGTCTATTTGGATCACAAATTCAGCATGCTGCAAGTAGGATCTCCACTTCTCTACAGCTAGCAAGATTGCCATACATTCCTTCTCAAAGGTAGATAGCCCCTGGGACTTCTTGCTTAGAGATTTACTGATGAAAGCAACAGGGTGCACTTCCTGCATCAGAACTGCACCAATTCCTATGCCACAGGCATTTATCTCCACCACAAATTTCTTTGAAAAATCAGGCAATGCTAATATTGGGGCTGTCAGCAATTTCTGTTTCACAGTTTTAAAAGCTTGCTGCTCCACAGGGGACCGATGGATCACACTTCTTTCTTCAATAGTTGGGACAGTGGCCTGGTGATTATCCCATAATGCTTCATGAATTTTCTGTAATAACCTGCCAAGCCAAGAAATCCCCTCAGCTGCTTGAGGTTGGTAGTTATAAGCCAATCTTGCACTACTTGGACTTTAGTTGGATCTGTTGCCACTCCATATTCCCCAATTATGTGGCCTAAATACTCCAAGTGTTGTTTAGCAAATAAACACTTGCTTTCCTTGACATAGAGTTGGTGCTCCAACATTTTGGTGAACACTGCCCTGAGGTGCTGCACATGTTCCTCCAGTGTTTTGTTGTACACCAGGATATCATCAACAAATACCAAAACATGTTTCCTGATCATCAAACCTTGGAAAGTGGCAGGTGTATTGGTCAACCCAAATAGCATCACCTTGAATTCATAATGGCCTTGGTGTGTCCTGAAAGCTGCTTTAAACTCATCCTGTTCCAGCAGTCTGATATGATGATAACCAGACCTAAGATCAAGCTTAGTAAACCACTTAGCCCTAGCCAATTCATCTAACAACTCCTTCACCACTGGCATTAGGTACTTGTTCTTTATGGTGATTTCATTAAGTCCTCTGTAATCGATACAGAACCTCCAAGAGCCATCTTTATTCTTTACTAACAAAACTGGAGAAGCAAAGGGCTAACACTGGGTTGAATAATCCCTTGCTGCAGCATTTGCACCACCTGTTGTTCAATCTCATCGTTCTGTTTGGGGGAATACCTGTAAGGCTTAAGGTTAACAGGTTTGGCTTGAGGTACTGGAGGTATCCCATGGTCAAATTCCCTGTTGGGAGCTAATCCTTTAGGAAACTTGAAAGTGTCTTGGAATTCTTGTAACACAGCAGTTGCTTGCTTTCGTACTTTAGAAATTTCCTCAGCCTCCTCCTATAAAACACACAGCTGGATCATTTGTGTCATAGCTACAGACTTCATCATTCCTTTTAGTTGCTGGGCTGTCAGCGTGGAACACTTAGACAATTGGTCCTTTAGACAGACCACTAGCCTGTATATATATAGACCTGACCCCCCTTTTATACGTTTGGGGTTATAGTCACTGTACACAATCTACATAGTATCAGAGCGAGTTTAGACATCCCAGCGCGCTAGCTTCTCCCTCCGGCGAGCTGACTCTTTCCTCCTCGTTGCCGACGTCTTATTCCCGTCGCCGACCCTCTTCCCGGTACTCTCCTCACTCTCTCGACTCCATTTCTTCTTCTCCCCGTCTCTCCCGCAGTCACCTTCTTTTCTCCGTCCCACCTCCGCGCGACCAGGCGACGGTCTCGATCTGCCTCCTCGTCTCGTCTCGCACCCGTCTCCGCTCTTCCTCTTGCTTTGTGTATCTCTCCTTCTCTGACGCCGGCGCACCTCCACGCTCATCGTCTCCATCGGCTGGAAACCTCCCTCGGTTCTCGCCTTTTCCGACACGCTCAACGGCTCTCGGACGCAAACCTTCTCCCCTCACGTCCGAGCCAGTCCAACGTGTCCACGTGTCCACGGACACGAATCCCTGCCTCCCGGACGCGAACATATTCTCTTTGCATCCAGCCACTCCCTGCCTTTTTCGCGTCCGCCCCACTCCTTGGCCTCCACGAGTCCACGGACGTGAATCTTCTCTTCAATGACGTGAATCCTCGCACGTCTGTGACCCAACTACTCTCTGACCCACCTACTGTGTCCTCACCTACTCCGCTGCCTACTCCCCATCGGCCAACCACTCCTCATCGGCTAGCCAGCCCACTTTCCATCGGCTTCTCACATCCTTGATCGGCCGATCCGTCCTCTCATCAGCTTCCCCCTCCCATCGGCTTTTTTCTCCCATCGGCTCTTTGCTCCCATTCTCCCGTCATGGCCACCGAGTCCGCTTTCAGATCCGGTACTCTCCCAGTCGCCGAGTCTGCTCTAGCCCTCGGTGCCTCAGACCACACCTCGGGCACCACCTCGCCGATCTTCTCCCCTCTCTACGCTGCTGTGAACGTAAAATCTCACGTTCCTATCTCCCTTGACCTTAATGTCAATTATTCCAAGTGGGTTTTTTTCTTCAAATCCTTCTGTGAAAAATTCGGCCTCCGGTCCCATATTGATGGCTCCGTTCCACCTCGCCCCGATGATCCTCAGTGGGACATCGCCGAGTGCTGCGTGCGCAGCTGGCTGCTCGGCTCGGTCGACGACTCTATCCTCGACCTCGCCATGGACGATACCGACCCCACCGCCCAGGATCTCTGGGTGGCCATCGAGTGGATCTTCCTGGCCAACAAGCAGCCTCGTGCCATCTTCCTCCTCAACAAGTTCCACTCCATGGTACAAGGCGACTCATCTGTCTTCTCGTACTGTCAGCGCCTCAAAGTCAAGGCTACTGCTCTCCGGGACGTCGGCCACCCTGTGGCCGACTCTCAACTCGTCCTCGCCCTTCTGCAAGGCCTCAATCCCCGTTTCTCCAACACCGCCGATGACATCACCAACGCCATACCTCTTTCATCGTTCGTCCGGGCTCATGACATGTAGTTCTTAAAGTACTCCGTCTGGCCAACGATGAGAAGACAGTGGCCCACACCGCTCTTTTTGCCGCAGCCGATAAAGGATGCCGAGCTTCTTGCACTGCCCCTTCCTCCCGCGGTCCTAGTGGCCCTGCCTCCGGCCACAGCAACACAGCTCGCACCGGGAAAGGCAAAGGCAGGACCTGGTAGGGTCCGACGCCATCACGACCTACCTCGGTCCCTACCCACCCTGCCGGTCCTATGGGTCCGTGGCTCTGCTACAACCCCTGGGCGCCCCAGCCCTAGCCATGCAGCCCTATCGGCTGGCAACCCGGAGTTCTCGGCGCCCATCCCCAGGCTCACCTGGCATCGGCTCCCGTTCTGCCGCCTCAGCCGATGCTACCGACCCCAACCACCCAGTCGGTTTCCTCCTGGAACCAGGTTGGCCTCGTCACTACCCTCAACCAGATGACGCTCCAACCACAGCATCCTTGGGTGCTAGACTCTGGGGTGTCTTCCCACATGGCGTCATCGGCCGGTATACTTCGCTCCTGTCACCCCTCTTCCTCCCCTTTTGTCACCATCGGCAATGGTCACTCTCTTCCTGTCCAGTGCTGAGGTGACTCCTCTCTGTCTACATCCACCACTAACCTCCCCCTACGCAATGTTCTTATCGTCGCTTCTCTAATTCACAATCTTATATCTGTTCGCCAATTCACACGAGACAATAACTGCTCCATTGAATTTGACGCGTCTGGTTTCTCTGTGAAAGATATCCCAACCCGGCGACAGATCCTTCGCTGCAATAGTGGCGGATACCTCTACACCATTCCCGCTGCGTCGTCCACTCCACACGCCAGCGTCGCCCTCTCCACCAACCTTTGGCACCTTCACCTCGGTCACCCTAGCCCCGACGCTGTTGCCACCCTTCGTCGCAGCGCCTCCATCCGATGTACTTACAGCAGCTCCACAGTTTGTCACTCATGTCGACTTGGCAAACATGTGCATCTGTCCTTTTCTAGTTCTCTCTCTTGTATCTCGCATCCATTTAAACTTATACATTGTGATGTATAGACGTCCCCAGTTAAAAGTGTCTCCAGTAATCAGTATTATCTCGCTATACTTGATGATTACACACACTATTGCTGGACCTTCCCGCTCAACCAGAAATCCGAGGTCGCTTCTCACCTCACTCACTTCGTCACATACATATCCACTCAGTTCAACCACCCATCAAGGCTTTACAAATCGATAACGGTATGGAATTCATCAACCATACCGTTACAAACCTCCTCACCTCGCAGGGCATCCATCTCCGGCTCTCCTGCCCCTACACCTCTCTTCAGAACGGCAAAGCTGAGCGCCTCCTTCGCACCCTCAACAACATCAGTCGTACCATGCTACTTCACGCCCACTTACCCGCTACTTATTGGACCGAAGCTCTAGCTACTGCGACGTACCTTCTCAATCGGCACCCATGCTTCTCCGTTCATAACAACGTTCCCTATGCCCTTCTCTACCGCACGACTCCCGACTACTCCCATCTTCGTGTTTTTGGGTGCCTCTGCTACCCAAATCTCACCGCCACAGTTTCCCACAAACTCGCTCCCCACTCCACCGCCTGTATTCTCCTCGGCTATCCCACCTCTCACAAGGGATACCGATGCCTCGACCTTTCCACCTGATGAGTCCTCATCTCTCGTCACGTCATTTTTGACAAGACATGTTTTCCTTCGGTCTCCTTCATCCGAGATCCTCCTCTAGTGATCTCGACTTCCTCCTCACCAACACCGTGCCGACTAGGTCTCCTCCACTGTCCTCTCCATCGGACCCTCATCGGTCGCTGCTGAGGATTTACCCATCACATATCCCACCACTACTCGGTCCGATGTCCCCACCATCGGACCCCCATTGGACCCACCTTCATCGGCCGATACCGATCCTATTTATCCTTCAGTCGATACCATTCCTTCTCCATCGAACACCCCACTTCCATCGGGTCCTCAGTTTCCATCAGCTCCCCCTACCCTATCGGTTGATCCATCTCTATCGGACCGATCTTGGTCCTCTCCACCATTTCCTTGGCATCTCCGTAACACGTTCCACCCACGGGCTCTTTCTTTCCCAATGCCAGTACGCCATCGACCTCCTCCAACGTGCGGGCATGGTCGACTGTCACCCCACAGCCACCACGGTCGACACTCGAGCCAAACTCTCCGCTGCCGATGGTGCCCTCGTTGCCGATTCCTCTCACTATCGGAGTCTTGTCGGGGCTCTCCAATACCTCACACTCACCCGACTCGACCTCACGTACGCTGTCCAGCAAGTGTGCCTCTTCATGCACGCTCCACGTGAACCTCACCTCGTGCTGCTCAAGCGCATCCTACGCTACGTGAAGGACACCCTCTCCAGCGGGCTGCATCTCAGCTCTAGCCCCATCGACTCCCTCACCGTGTACTCCGACGCGGACTGGGCAGGCTGTCCCGACTCTCGACGCTCTACGTCCGGTTACTACGTCTACCTCGGTGACACTCTCGTATCCTGGTCCTCAAAACGCCAGATTACAGTATCCCGATCCAGCGCTGAAGCTGAGTACCGCGCTGTCGCCCACGCCGTTGCCGAGTGCTGCTGGCTTCGCCAGCTTCTCCAGGAGCTCCGTGCACCCCTCTCCACCGCGACCATCGTCTACTGTGACAATGTCAGTGCCGTCTACATGACCGTCAACCCGGTCCATCACCGATGCACCAAGCACATCAATTTGTCCGTGACAAGGTCGTATAAGGATAGGTTCGGGTGCTCCATATACCATCGGCACATCAATTTGCCGATATAATGAATAAAGGCCTGTCCACGCCTTTGTTCACCAGTTTTCAGTCCAGTCTCTGCGTCCGTTCCCCTCCCGCTGCTACTATGGGGGTGTTAGACAGACCACTGGCCTGGACTGTATATATATAGACCCGACCCCCCTTTATACGCTTGGGGGTCATAGTCACTGTACACAATCTACATTAACTCCAGTCAAGGTGATCCTATTGGCATGTAAGGCAAACCTCTTCCTCTTCCTTCTCCAATCCTCCCACATGGGACTGAACACCTCCAACCAATCTATTCTCAAACTTATGTCATAACCTCCTAAGGGTAATACTTTCAGTGCATCATTGAAGGTATGCCCCTGACACCACCACTCAACTTGTACCCACTGATCACACAGCATCTTGCACCCATCAGTAATGGTCGCCTAAGTAGCTGGCATCATCTCAACTTACAACCCCAATTTCTGCACTAGTTGCTTTGAGATAAAATTGCTTGAGCTCCCAGAATCAGCACTTTCTGGTATTGCATCAAGCCTTGTAATCTGATGGTTTTTTTTGCCCAATGTCCCAGTGGTTGCACATTCAGAAAGCACCAGTTCCTCTTCACTCTCATCACCTTCATCCTCCCTTGGTCCCTCAGGACTGTCCTACTGCAACATCAGCACTTCTAGCAATTCTTCAAGCACATGAAGTTGCACATATGTTGAAAATTTGTGCCCAGGGCCCTATTTCTCCCCACACTTGAAACATTCACGTCTGGCTCTCCTTGCAGCTTTGAGAGACATCTGTCCTCCCACTTGGGTTTTTCTTCCCCCTTCTTGTTCTCCTCAGGATGTGGCCCCAGAATCCCTTTTGCATGGAACACTGGCTTTGGCCCACCCTTGAAGTTCTCCTTGTATGCAGTCTCGTGCTGGCTGTTGAGGTTTGTTGGTGATCTCAGCCAGCAGCTCCTACGTTTTAGACAAAGATAAAGCAGTATCAACAGTTCTAGGCTTATGTAATTTTATTGCTATTTTAATTTCAGGCTTCAACCGTCCCATAAACTTAGTAACAACGAAAGTTCCATCATAGCCTTTGTTGTAAACTAGCACCCCATGCATCAATTCCTTAAACTTGGTACAGTACTCATCTACTTCCCCATTTTTTTTTCAGATTTTCTAACTAGATGATGTTGGTACTTGTCCTTATCAAATTTCCCATTAACCGCCACACATAATTTAGCCCAGGTTTCGACAGCGTGCAAGGCCTTATAGGTTTGTAGCCGCAGTGCTGCATTGCCACTGAAATGCAGGGTGGCAAATGGTGCCCAGGTGTTAAAAGGAACTTGATACATGTCTAAATAGTTCTGAGAATTGGTCTTCCATAACCTCGGATTGCCATCATCAAATTTAGGGAAATCAGTTTTGGGTAACTAGGGCTATTGGATCTGATACTAAACTCAAAAGTAATGGGCGAACTATGGATCGGAGGCTTACCCTTGACCAGGGTTCGAATTATGACATGAACTTAGGCGAGAGAGAGAGAGGCGGCACGGCTCGTGGGCAAGAGAAAGAGAGGCAGGGAAGGAGGCGGTGAGCAGGTGAGAGCGGGAGAAGCAGCGAAGGCAACGGCTCAACGATGCCGGGCTAGAGAGAATGGGCCGGGATCCCGGGCTGCTAAACAAGTCGTCATTGTGAAACCATCCGGGGTATATATACACACAAGTAAATCGACTGAACGAATTAAAGTTGAGCAGTCTCCGTAAGGTTAACAAGCTACTGCCATCAATATATATGTCGCGTATGCATCAACGATGCAACTAACTGAATGTCTGAATCTACTTTTATTTACGACAACCAATGAACAAGACGTATGCGTAAATATACGTACTCCTATAGTGTAGTATCAATCAACGCCACGAAGGAAGTAATCGGCCAAAAGCTTGCATGCGATGCACGACGTGCAGCTGGTTAATTATGCGGTGGGCAAGGAGTGCCATTAGAGGGCGTGTTGGGGTCGTGCGTGCAGGTGGAATGCCCCGACGACGCCTTGCTTGCGGACACCAGCGCCGGCGACCCACCGCCACCGTCAGCTCCCAGCAGGCGACGTGGCGCCACCGCCACGGCGTCGGTGGCATGCAGCGACGCCGCCGCGACGAGCAGCACGACCATCATCATCACCGCGGTCGCCGCCGACGAGGACGACGAGCCTCCTCCCTTCATCTTCAGCTTCGGCCGGCTTCCGACGTCGAAGTACTGTCTTTGCTTGCAGTTCGTTTCAGCTTAACTGAGCTGGTATGTTAGCTAGGTTGCTGCAAGAGTGGTGATGAGTCCAAAGCATCAGGATACGAGCTACTTATAGTAGCTCCCAGATTGATCGATCTCACCGTACACACGAGAAGAAAATTATGCTGAAGTTTCCTGCACGACAATGCCGGTACGCAGGGGGAACGTTCTTGACGGATTAAACGGGCAGAATTCGATAATTTCTGAAGAACTAGATAGCATGGATGACGGTCTAGCAAAGTTTTGAGTTCAAGATTCAACTTTCAAGAGCTGGCTGAAGCTGAAGCTGATGGATGTCCCTGTAGTTAATGCGACCCGCTCTTAGTTGCATGTACGCATATTGTACGTATATGTGCTAATTTAACCACCGGCCATTTGACGGCCGAATTGTTCGTTGAAATTTCAAGTGCATGTTTGGCTTTTCTTTCAAGTCAATCTGACTAACTTGAAGCGTGTGGACTGAAGAACGTATGAGGAACTTGCTGACAAATCTGCAGGACACTTAGAATTGGGTCAATTCCAACTGTGAGAAATTAAAAAGATATACTGTCTGCGTTACTAGTGCTCCGGCATCGCACTCTGCATATCACTATATACATAATGACAGATGTCGTCAAAATACATAAGATTAATTAATTCCATGCCTTACAATTAATCTCTTCACTGACTCTTTTGTGGTGAATCCCATTTCCTTAAAAATATGCAGGACAGCGGGAAGGTAAAAGCTGTATCTCCTTTTCTTTTTTCCTTTTCCCTGAAGCTAACCAAATAAACACATATTGTGAAGGGCAAGGGCAAAGACATGTGCAAGAAATTAACACAGCAAGTTGCTTGACACGATGGTACCTGTTGGTTAAAAAAAATAGCCGTTGTTAGAAAAACTTGACAGAATATGCATCAACATTGGTGTGGACTTACTTTTCGGCAGAGCATCTGTTTTTAGTCTCCAATTGATCTATTAGTTCTTGAGTCGTAGAGGATTTCTTCTCCATCACATCATCGAATTCTTTGAAATCCTTGAAGAGAGATTGATAGTGTTTCTTATTCTCCTCCCAACACTTCTCATATTTCAACAAGTCTGATTAAGAATCAAGCTGCTTGCAAGAAAGAAATAACATTAACTTGCATCTAATGTCTAATGGCAGAAATTTTTTTTTGAAGACTATTGGCAGAAAATTTTATAGAGGCAGCCATGTAGGATTAGTATGTGTAAAATGATATATTTCTTCATACTGATCGGAGGCCCTCCTAGAGGCTGCCACCTTAATTCTAGGAGGTAGAAAAAAACTAGACATTCCCACATTGAATAAACAATTTTTTAAACACTAGCCATAAAACGATGCAATGCTTGGGTTGATGATTAGTAGACTAATTCAGTGCTAGATCCTATGCCAAATGATAGGTTCCATCTAATTAATTATAGTGCTAAACTGGGCATAAATAATAGATCTCAACTAATTTCAGTGACAAATTATGCAGAAAATTAGTCTTATGCCACCGAATATATTGACATTGACAAAATGCTACTGCGTTTGAGACAATTCACAATATACCACTGCAAATCCATCACAATTTTACCCATTATCTTCACCCTCCCTCTAATGATTCCCCAATCTGTAGTTCCTTCTCTTCATCTGAGGTCAAACTACCAGCATATTGTGATTGGTATATTGTGAAGGGTACCAAATTACGCAGTGGCAAAAAACAAAATTGACACAAACTCTTTTCCAGGGTTCTATATATTGGCTTGGACATTTCTGTTGTGGGATAGCGAAATCCCTCAATTTCCAAAGTTGCGGGGTTTTTTTTGGAATTTCCGGACAAAATTTTCAAACAAATTCTGATTTTGCAATTGAAAATTGCGGGTGAAATTTCCGAAATTTTGGGCTACAAGACAGCAGAAGATGGCAAAAGCACCTCTTCCTAACAGTCGAGCAGTAATCCTTTGCAATTCATTAAAAGTGGAGCATATAGGCCCAGGCTCAACAATATCATTTGACAGTTCACTACAACAAGGCTCTACCAGCTAGGCCAATATACTCATTCATACAATCCACTTTTTCAATATATATATATGTGTGTGTGTGTGTGTGTGTAGTCATAACAGTCCATAAGACTTTGCAAAATAACGCAATAACAGAACAAAATACAAGCATTGAGCTTCTGCCAAGTTAATTTCGACATTTACCAGCAGTTAATTTCAACCCGAAATGTTGAATCCTTCTCAGTTCTATACTTTCACTTTTCCATAAAACTAAGAAGAAACGACATTAGGAGAGTTTTCAGGACAAGAGAAAGGCCACATTTTCCCCAAAAAATAAAGGAAGACCAAATCTTAGTGAAGATAATGTTTGCTACACATCAGAATCGATCATAAGCTCAAACTGATGGCCAGATAGATCAATGAAACCCCAGAGGAGAGGAAAGGAAAGGAGCGAGAGGAGGGAGGAGGAATGACTACCTTGTTGGGCTGCGTGCTCCCGGCGCAACCGGAGCTGAAGAGTCGACGAGGGCCGTTCACAAGCGGCGGCGGCAGGGACGGGCGCGATGAGCAGGACAGGCGAGGCGCCGGCGGCGGACCGGAGCATCGCCGACGCCGACGCCATCCCCCTTCCCAACCCTAGCGTCTCCGCCGCCGGCGCGGGCGTTGCTGAGAGGCGAGCCTAGAAGCCGGAGCCGGACTCGCGGAAGTGGCTAAATGGGCCGTATTATCTGGGCCGGATGACGAGGCACAGTTCCGTGGGTCCAGACCGTGCACGGTTCGGCCTATGAATTAATGGGCCGAAACCACGGCACGGGTGGTAGGCCTGTTCATTTTAACTATTTCTATGCCCTGTTTTGATAATTTGAGGTGATTGTTTTTTAGTTTGTGAAGATTATTTCGCTCTGTAGAAGCAACGTAATTTTGTTTGTTAGTTTTCTATACTTTCCATATTGTTTTGGATATTTTTGGGCTTTTTTAAATACTTTTCAGTCTGAACAGGTTGTTTCAAAACTATGGTGTCTCCTGTCATCAAAATTTCACGTTTATCTGGATGAGCAGGGAAAAATATAACTGAGCTGTAGTTTGCTAGTATTAATTGCATGCATGCAATCATGCAGATGGTCGTATGGTACAAATGACAAATCTATAGACTATAGGAGACTTTGCCATGGGCTCATGATACATCCCAAAACTTATATATATATCAAAAGCAAATAGTACCGACGAAGTTTCATAAAAGTTTCTCAGAATATAATCTGAAACATAGACATGGTTAATATTCTAAATACATCATTAAGTTCATAAATCATAGTAACAACCTGGACTAAACAAATTGTCCACCACAAAATGCTAAACAGGTAAATGTTCACTTGCATCACTAAGTTTGTTCTGGATGGTCAACCAAACATATGCATCTTCTCAAGAATAACCCCAAAACAGACTGAAGCAGGAATTAATAGTATAAACAGATATTGCTTGGGCTGATCAAACCTGGCTCAAAATAATATGGATAATCAGAAAAAGAAACAGTAGAGAATGTGTACATAACAAGAATTAAAATGCTTACTTTTTGCTATCTTCAATTTGAACCCATTCCTCGTTCTGGATTCGCTTCTGTTGTTCTAGCGCATCAAGATTTGAAAGTGGGCGTTGCTGGACAAGAGAAAAAAGGCTTTTTGAGAATTTTCTTATAAAAGGCTTCAGTTGTTCTACAGAATTTTTTATCAATCCATTCTAATCAAGAGTAAAGCTCATCCTCGACAAGTAACCTAGGTCAATTGCTACTCAAAGTTCACAACTTCTGCTAAGCTGAGCGCATCTGATTAACGGTCGTAGATTTGTATAGGTAATCTCCCTCTTGCGGTTCTCTTCTTCTATAATGCGAATAGACACTTGCTGAATTAAAATTGCCATTTAACTGTGAAAAATGTCCACTTGCAATTTACTAAGGTTGTAATTGCGCTTTTTCCGGTATTCGTACGGCGCAATTGGCAGTTTTTCACCCTTGAATTATTTAAACGTTTTTCTTCTCTTCACTGATCAGATGGGAGGGACCCGCATTGTCGTTTCCTGCTTTGCCCCCGCCAAACGCCAAAACTGACCAGAGCTATACTTTGTTTTTCTCGTCGGGCCAGCAAAAGAACGCCAGCCAAATTGTGGAGTAAATATCCCAAGACAGCTGGCCTAGCTTCAGCAAGCTCTATGGGGAAACACTGACAGGGACAGCACCAAACAACAGAAAGACAGAGACTACTCAAGTTCCCCTAACAACCCTGCTAAACACCAATTCTCCCCTCTTCTATCACAGCATCAGATGACTGAGTAGGAGTCCTACATTTATCCTGAAAAATGCAAGCATTGTGCTCTTTCCAGATGAGCCAGTTGATCAAGATTAAGAGGGCATCAGAACAGCGGCACGCTGTCTTCGGCAGACTGGTCTGATCACACCCAATCGAAATAGGGAGCCGTGTTTGGAAGGCTTGGGTTGGCTACTTGGCTCGACTGGGTGCGACCATACCAAGTATTGCTCCAGCCAGGGGCAACGCAAGAGGAAACAATGTAGGTCTGAATGTCTGGTGAGTCGAATCGTTTGAGAGAACAAAAGGTGTTCAAATAATTCGAGGATGGCAAATTGCCTAGTGTGCAACATGGGAAGTGACAAAATTGTACCAACTTTGTAAGTGCCACTCTCAAGAACGACAATGATCAATTTTCTCCAATAAATTACACTCAAACAAAATTTTAAAAAAGGGTCTCTTTTTTACCGGCCTAATAAGCGAAAGGAACCCCCACACAATTCATGAGCATTTAAGTTCGTTAAAAAAATTGTGACTATAATAGGATAAAACCGACTTCATCACTATTCAACTCATGCACCGTTTCGTCGTGTGATTTCACAGATGAAGCTAATCTTATCAATGTCGTCATTCCGACCGTCCTCTTATTATCAGTTCTATAGACGCACACCTATCGGTGCAGACCAATGACTTGATATCGGTCTAACCGCCGTGCACCACTCGGTTTGACCACTACTAAGATATCGGTTCGACCGTCTATAATTAGAAAAAAACAATCTCGATAAAAATATGAAAAGTTGACAAAATTCTTGAAAATATATCAATATTATTATATCAAAATGGGTCTATACAGTGCATACAGAGCACTTCTCTCTCAATTTTTGATTAAACTCGTAACTTAAGTCTAACATATATCACCTCTCAATTTATACCCATATGTAGCTGTACAAAGAATCTGAATTCTACTATAACTAACACTCCTAATCCTATAGGTAATTTTCTTGAATAGTTATACAACATATATGTATACAAATTCGAACTTCATTTTTTCAAACTTGGACTCTTTCTGAAATTGATACCAATTTCCATACGCATACAATATCTTTTGTATGCCATATGGTATTTTTACCTCCACGTGTATTGATCTATGTATCCCACATGATTTCTCAATCGTCTAGATATCATCTTCTTTCAAGTCGATTCCTGATCAATCACCAATAACACTTTTAAGTCCTCAAGACTCACATACATATATAAAAACAAAAAATCCATATTTGAGCATAAGTTCTCCCTAACTTAAATCACATTAGCACGTAAATGGTATATCATACGTATATAAAATACATAGAAAACTTATCCATTAAGTAATCACTGACAAACAAAAAACAACCTAAAACTAACTCCTCTTATAGCTTTTGGCATTTTTTATATGAGCATTTTTGCTCTTTTTAATATAACCAAAAAAATTTCTCAATTATTCTAGGTACGTTATTGTCGTGAATACTATTTCTAAAAATTTCATTATTTTCTTCACCGCAGATACATCCTCATCGTGAACACTGTTTTCAAGCATTTCTTATTCATTTTTATCTCTTATAAAGTAAAGATAAGCAATTTTCTTTAATTGCACTTGCGGTATTTAAAGCATTTCAAGAAAAAAAATTCAACAAGTATATATACAAGCATAAATCATTTAAACTAGTACTAGCTTCAATATTATATATTTATTTAATTTATGTAAAAGAATTAAATGTCACGCATTAGCTCTCTTAAAAGCAATATCAAATTTCATATAAAGATTAAAACTCATACCATCTAAACTGGTGATCAAATGACCTCATTCATATATTGCTAGCAAGCACAAAAATATGCTAGAGGTAAAAAAATCAAAACTCCTTTTTTCTCATTTCTTTCATTTATTATTATTATTTTTTTAAAAATGCATGTAAACTAAACATGAACACAAAATAAAGCAAAATAAGAAAAGAAACATGTATGCAATGAGAAGCATAAAAACTCCCACTCAAATTATGCTAAAAGGATGAACAATTCCTAATTCCTCCCGAATAAACGCAAAGCGAGAAGAATATAAAAGCTTAGTGAAAATATCTACTAATTACAACTTAGTATCAAGAAACTTCAGTTCAACATCTCCCTTCTCAATATGATGCCTCAAAAAGTAAACCTTATCAACACATTCTCCTTTCCTGTTGTTTCCTGTTGCAAGAAATTTAGACAAAAGAAATTTAGAAATCTGGTACTTATACACAGGCATATAGCCATGAGCAAATATAGTTTTATTTTTCTTAGAAAAATTCAACCGAGGTAGGTCTGATCGCTGGTTTGATTGAGCTCCGATTTGACTGCTAGTGAATAGCCGGTCTGATTGCTTGCTAGTTTAACCGACTAGTTAGTATCTGTTAGATCGATTTTCTCGGTCCAAAACATGTTTTTTTGCCTCTTTAATTTTGTAAAGACAAGTTTTCTTTCCCTTTTTTTCTACTAAGTCTAAAACAGAATCCAACAAGTTGTCTGAGAAGATGAATTTGCAATCAAAGGTTTCGAATCAATAGACTTAGTTTTATTACATGTTGATCAAGAGAAGATATATTCTCAGGAGATCTAAACATGGATTGCTTAATTTTAGGTTTTGTCAAAATCTTATCATTTTTAGTGATATTTAAAACAGTAGGTTGATAAGATGTAAAATAATCATGTGCATTAAAATCTAGTCCTCTATTATGTGTGCTTACTTTTGAATGATCCAAAATCATATTCAATTTCTTATTACCAGCAGAAATTTTTTTGTAAGGAACTTTTTAAATACGAAACATCTTTTATTAGTTTAGCACAATTTTCAATATTAGCCAAAACAACTTTTTGTTTACAACACTTTGAGCAAGAAAACATCTCATGATTATTTATTATATTCTCTATGTATTGAATACGACCTACAACGCTTTTTACTTTTATCTCATTCATAGTATATGTTAAGCAAGTTTTAGATACAGTAATATTTGTTTAAACTTTCTAGAACTAAAAGTATTAAACATAGAACTTGCATAAAAAACAACTTTGTATTTCTTCAAAAGATTTTTTATTAAAACTAATTCATCTACAACTTTAGAATGTCGAGCAAAATAAGTTTCTAATTCCTTGATTTTAAAATGAGCATCATCAAGTCTTATATTTGTACTAGTATTTACATATCTAATTGTAGAAATTTTAGAAAAAAAAATTCACAAGACTTACTGCCATTATTATTAGAAATTAGAGATTTTAATCTCAAAATTTAGTGACTCAATAACAAAATTTTGTTTCTTGATTTTCTTTTTTAAATTCTGAAGTTTAATACTAAGAGCAACAACCATCTCTTAACAATTTTCAATAGAAAAATTAATTACCTTATTATTATTATCATCTGAATTAGATACTTCACTAAGTCATGAGACAAATCTCAGAGATGTTCTTGCCTTTGTTATTGCCTCCATTATTACTCTTATAATCAACATCACTTATATAATCTTGTTTAAAAGTAGCATAAAATTGATTGATTATTCTTTTGACATCTTCTCTGCATCTCCTACCTTTAAACACTTGTTTCTTCTTGACGTCCTTGGGCTTCTTCTCCTCTTCTTCCTTCATAGATCTTCCAAACTTGAGATATTGAGAACGAATGTGGTTCAATTCGCCAAATATGAAACATCAAATTTTACCTCATCTTTTTCTACTCTTGACATTATTCCAAGCTCGAGAAAACTTGTTAATTAAGAATACCAAATCCTTCTCGGAGAATTGTTCGAGTTGGTCATCGGAGATGACATTTAAATTAGCAAAAGAACTGGATGAAGAGCTATCAAAAGAAAAATCAGATGAAGAAACCAAAGCAATGGTTTTTGAATCAGGTTTGCAAGAGAGAACATTTAACTCATAAGTTTTCAACTTTGTATATAAAGATTCCAAAGTTAAACCCTAAATTTTTCTCTCTTTCAAAAGTGATACTTTGAGGGCTAGACCGCCTCTCTATATATACCCATAGGTTGTTGCACAAAGACTCCAAATTCTACTAGGACTAGTACTCATAATCCTATATGAAACTCTCTTGTATAGGTATACAACCTATCTCTATATGAATGCAAACTCCATCTTCCCAAACTCTGACTCTTTTCAAATTTGACTCTAATTTTCATACCTATACGATCCCTCTTATATGCTATATGGTATCTTCACCTCTACGTACAATGATCTTTAGCTTTTAATATCCCGCGTGATCTCTAGATTATTCGAACATTAACTTCTCCCAAGTCGACTCCCAATCCATCACCAGCAATACTCTCGAGGCATTAAGACTTACTACACATACAAAAATAAAGAAACTATATCCGAGCATAAGTTCTCCCCAACTTAGCTCACATTAAGAAAAAAAATAGTATATCATACGTATTTGAAATACATATAAGTCTTATCCATCAAGTAATCACCAAGAAACATGAATAGCCTATGGTCCAACCAGCCTCCCTAGTCTGGTACGACCGTGTTCATACATAACTGTTTTTGACTTCTGCACGCACCAACGATCCAACCAGCCTCTAGGCCCAGTGTAACCACATGCAGATAAAAGTACTTCATTCAAAATCAATTCAATCAAATTTTAAACCAATTATTTATCATAAATTTATAAACCAAGTCACTAGAAGATCAATTACCGGATCCTCAGCTTGGGAGTTCCCCTCGCAACTAGAGGCAAAGAGGCACTACGGGTTCTCTACGAGCAGCCAGGATGGGTGGTGGTGTAGGAACCGCTCCTCCTTGGCGATCACGTGCAGCATGGAGTGCTGTAGCGTGGCTCTGGTGGCAGATCGGAGCATCGCTGACGACGCTCTTCTTGACCTCAACTCAACCTAGGGTGTGTTTGGAAGGAGAGATTGGGAACCTCTCTCCCTCATATAGAAAATAAGGTGGCTCATCAGGGAATGATTAATTAATTATTAGCTAAAAAACTTTTAAAAATAATTACTATGATTTTTAAAGTAATTTCTATATATTTTTAATAAGAATGTAGCATTTAGTAGTTCTAAAAAGGTACGTGTGGAAAATAAGGTCGTATAAGTTGAGACCTATAGTGCCAAACACACCCGGTAGTTTCCTCGGATGGGAGAATGTGTGCGGTAGTTACCCCTACATAGACAGGGCCACGAGAAATGCTCAGAAACCCATCTAGTATGAAAGAAAGTAATTTGAGGTTCAGTATTCAGCCCATCATTCTTTACGGGCCATAGACCCATGCATAAACGGTTTATGTGTAAGATCTTAATGGGTCATGTCAGCGTGGCCTTCTATTCCACTTGGCTTTGTTATTGTACTTTTATTTTTTTTATTAGCAACCTGCCCGTGCGTTGCACTGGATGGCAAAATGATCTTTGGTGTTATATAGATAGACAATGTCATAATATACATTCTAAATAAAACAAAATACTTGTGATAGAATCTATCCACCAGTGTTTGAGTCTCTTACTCAGCATGAATGCTTATATTTAAGAATAATTATTTTTTAGTAATATGCGACGTATATGTTAATAGCAATTTGTCTGTGGTGATCGTTAATCTCAAATATGTTGGCTTAGATTCTCAGAGTCAATTGTGCTAGAAGTAGAATGTGCATGTGTATATTCATAGCGTTTAAAAAAGATATGTCTAGTTTTCACCATTCATATGTAGGTAAGATCTCCGTCATTGGAAAAGACAAATTTTCTATGGTATGCCATCATAAAAGGCATTTTCTTCCCTTAATGTCGTTGCCGGTGGTCGGGCAGTGGTTGACCTATTGAATGTCTAGGGTTTCACATCGGGAATCTGCAGATCGATTCGTCGGTGCACGACGGTGCGATTGAGCCGCGGCTGTTCTGGCGATTGCCTTTAGCTTTGCAGTAGCTTTGTACGGCCTCTGCTGGTGCAGCTGTGTGTGTGATTTGATTTTGGCCGGTAATATGAAGCGCTTCTGCTTGTTTTTGGAGATTGGGAAGGGTCCTGGAGAGGGGGTAATCAACATATGCATTTTGTGAGTGACGGGTTCTGGGATTTGCGCATAGCAAATTAGTGATTCCTTTGGCTGGTTGGCGAGCTTAGATTTGGGGCTGGTGGATGGGTTTTTTCTTTTTGCAATTTGTATTTTTGGGCTGCATTTTTATAGTAGACTGCAGATGCATCAGCAACAGTTGGCTTGCAGCTTTTGTGATTTGTATGTTTTGATGCAATATTTTTCGGAGCAAACTGTAGATGCAATTGCGGCGGGTTTGTATGAAATTTTTCGGAGAAAACTGCAGATATAGGAGTAGTGGTAAGATCAACAGAGGCAAATGGATGGGGTGGTGAGCTCGAGCACTCGGGAGCCCTATTTCCCCGTCCCTTTCCTCTTTCGTCTTACTAGCTTTACTGCTGATTGGAGGATTTTTGCCCCATGTTTTAGCCTTGTTGACATGTGTAGGCCGTTTAAGAGTGCACAGGTTGTTTTCATGCTTGATTTCTGTTTTATAATTTCTGAAAATGCAGTACAAAGGAAGGGAAAAGGCATCAACATTTCTCATTTGAGTTTTTATTTCAATACCCTATTTTGTTCAAAGCGTGCTTATATATGAATTTTAGTTGGTGGGTCGATTTGGTGAGCAAAGGAAATCACAGTGGTGCATCGTTCTTTTTGGGTGAAAATTTGAAGGTTCATTTGGCGGGGTGGGTGCGGTCCTCAACCTGCCCAAAGGTCTTCTCATATGTGGGATATTTTAGGTTGATATCAATATGATATGTTTAGATATTCTGAACATGTTAATATCTAGGGATTACAAACCTAAACATACCTGACCTATTCATTTAAAAAAACATACCTATTTTTCTTTTTAAATAAAAGTAACTTTGGGTTAAGATATAAGTACTTGGTGGTTTTAGATAAAAGTAACTTTGGTTTCAAATTGAATTAACTCTATAATCATATGTGTGTATACCTAAAACCTGATACTTTTCTTTTTAGATAGAAGTAACTTTGTTTTAGATAAAAGTAATTTTGTTTTTGAATAGAAGTAACTTTATTTTAAGATAAAATTAAGTTTTGGTTTTAGACAGAAATAACTTTATTTTTTACATAAGTTACTTTGGTTCTAGATAGAAGTAAATTTGTTTTCAGATAAAAGAAACTTTTGGTTTTAGAGAGTAGTAACTTTGTTTTTATTTTTAGATAGAAGTAACTTTGATTTTTATATAGAAACAAGCAACTTTGATTCTATATAGAAGTAACTTTGGTTTAGGTAGAAGTAACCTTGTTTTTGATAAAAGTAACTTAGGTATACCTCTTAACAAAAGTAACTCTAGGTATAAGTGACAGCTACTATTTCTTCCGATTTAATCATGTTTGAAGTAATTTATAAAAAATTTGGAACTAATTGTAAGCCAAACACAAATTTTTGCAATATATTTATGGATATAATATAGCCCATTTTAGAAGTAACTTACACATATTTCAGATTTCATATGTAACCACATATACTGATCCTTTTCCCCTTTCACCTTTTCACCTTTTGATGTAGGATTAAAAAGTAAATATATAAAATTTCAATGGAACGTAGATAGCTTTGAAACTAAAAGATGAGAGTCTGGGGACGCACTCTGGCTTGATGCCTGTTTTATGCTTTTTTACATGATTTGACATGGATTTGTGAAACATGGGATGGTTTTGATATACAAAATGTACATTCAAAGTTGCTGTTGATGAAACTCCAATTTGATACTATGTTCTATTGCGGATGAATGGATGCATAAACCCTAATTCTTCCTGTGTTTTCTCCTTCTCGATTGCCTTGTATGTGTAGGCCTGCATTTTATAGGAGGAGAAGACATGCTTTGGTGTATGGCACGTTTTGGGGAGAAGACACGCTTTGGCTCTTTGTATGGGCTGTGTGGGTCGGTCGAGCAGGAAAAGAGCGTGCGTGCTGCACAGTGCTGTTTCTGGAACGGCGCACGCTGAAGGGCGACGCCATACTATTTTTGGCAAGTAAGGTTGCGTCGCAGGTTACGACTAAACAGGCGCATACCCACGCTGTAGTCGTGTCCCAACAGGAACCCAGGCCCGGTGTGGCCCTGCCCGCTTCTGCCCCCATCACAGTCACAGGTGGCGCAACCCAGGGCCGCCGCATGGGCCTTTCGACCGTCAAAACGGGGACGGCGCAGCACCAGCCAGGGCTGGGCTAGGCTGGCCCGAGGCCTGGCCCATAGTGACCTCGACCCATGAAATCTGTTTCGGCTTGCTGACCCACGGACCTCCCATGGGTCCACCCATCTAACGTTGCTAGTCGCTGTAGCTATACATACGCTGCTCTCCGACACGGCTAATCTGCAGTCTACTTTGCTTTGTTGCACAACAGACAGCAATAGTGTTCTCTGCTTTGAATCTCATACACGAACATCTTGTTTCAAACAGTACATGACGAAGAATCAAACAACTATTTCCAAGAAATTTTATTTCTGAGCAAGACCTGCATATTGCTGAACTATTTCTGAATAAACATTTCACACTGAAATGTGACCATGTGAATAAACACTTCAGACTTCCATCTCAAAAAAAAAAAAACTTCAGAATTCAACGACAGATAGACATGCCTCTTAAGCAAACACATTTTCTTTCGAAATATTAGGCAGGAGCTCTGCCATTATATTAAGAAAAGGGAAAACACAAGCCAATTACAGTACTACAACGAAGCACTGCCACCAGAAACGCAAAATTACAAACTCATGGCTAATTCTCGTTGATTAATATCTTCTACTACTAAGGATGACACTCGCGACTCATATTGACGATTGTCCTGAAAAATTCCTCTGTTCACTCTAGTCAAATGTTCTACCGCGTTGTTGCTAGCGCTCCCATTATCCTCTTTCTTGTTATTGCCCACGAAAACATGTAAAGATGAGACGGGAGGTAGGCCTCGCGTGCACTACCTATGGAAAAGAGAGGCCGAGCAGAAGAAAGGTTTATTGGATTTGGCCATTCTAGAAGAGAGGATTATTAAAATTAGCTCTTGCATTAAATAATCAATAACCCATAAATTAAATATCTAGTAAATGGCGGATTAGATTTGTAAAAGTAGGATGGACGCTGAGTAATAGGGCGTCCAGGGCTGGACGCTCTTAGCAACAACGTCCAGAGCTGGACGTTGTTCTTGATGGCGTCCCTGGTTTCGGTGCGATCGAACCTGTTTGCTTTGCTCTAATGCTCGGACGAAAATCATCGAGGGGTGGCTAGCACTCGCTGTCGCCGCCTCCGTCCGCGTCACACGTACGCCACCTGAGAATGTGATTGGTTCTAGGTTAATTAACGTTGTAAGTCACACGTACGCCACCTGCGCGTGCAGTCGGACAGCGGCCGGCGGTGGTGGCGTCGAAAACAAAAGCAGGATGAATGTTAAAAAAACAATAAATTAAATCTTCAGTAAAAATAAAATATTTCTTAAATGGATGGCGGTGCCTTTTATCGCCGGTATGGCCGTTAAGAATATAATTTAACAATTCCTACTCTTAATTGGACTCAATTTCATATGATCTAAAACCTATTATAATTTCTAAAATTATCAGCGCAGTCTAACACCAATACACGCACATATAAAATTGCTACTGTCGTTTGAGTACTATAGTGGAATACTATAGTCCGAGAGTAATGTAGGAGCAGCAAATATCAGCCATATTCATCCTCCTCTTTTTAATTTTCCCTTTTCACCATATTTTCAGGATTGTTATCATTTTTTTTTGATTTTTATCTAATTTTCTTTGTGATTTTTTCAGCACTTACAAACACTTAGTGAAATCCTTTACAAACATCTTCCCATAACGTGCTATTTCAGCATGTACCATCTATATCTTATCTTATGTTTAACCTTCATTATTCTTGTTTTTTCTAGACCTTGGCTTCCCCTAGCGTACTAATCCACAGCTATTGTCATTTAGACATGCTGACTTTAATACAACCTTGTCACATGATATTCTCAATCTCTATTTCTGTCTAAGTATAGCCCCAGTCATCATTATTAAGAAAGTTTGACCTTAAATCACCTATATATAAATATGCAAAACAATCATTTCTAAAGACGGGTATTATAACCTAACCCACATTAATCACATACACTCACACTTAACATTCACATATATTTTTAAACTAATTTTTATTAAATAAATTATTTATAAAGTCAATTGTCGATCATAAAATATTAATCATAACAATAAATTCACAATCTCCTCTTGACGAACATATTTTCAACCTTATCAAAATATAAATTAGTGTTGGATGAAAATAATATAAAAATGAAAAGAAAGCTCTCTCCTTTTTAAGAAAGAATTCTTCCAAATTTTTTTAAAATTTTAATAAGATCATAAAATTGACTATTTTTAAGAATGGATGCATTTTGACCTTTTAAGAATAGATGCATTTTCATATTTCTCCTCTTTTGATAATGATTCAATCAAGAATTTGTGTGGAAATTTTATTTACTTAGACTAATTCTAAGACATGTATTGCAATACAAGGGAACTAAATTACTAAACTAGATAACATGTATGTATTAAAGTATAAACATAAAATAAAGATATTACAATTAAGATCAAATCAACACTAGATGTTTACGATTCTAATGATTTATAATGTAATAGATTCACTACTACATAGACCGAACAAAATACCCTTACACATAGACAAGTTTAATAAATCATTCTTTATCAAATATTTTTCTTATAAGGAAATAAAAAATTTATAGCATTAATTTGAGAAGTTTCATAATTTCAAAACTTCTTGCTCATTTTTATCATTCAATTTATTTCGAGTACGTACTTATCTTAAATATTATTTTTAAGGATTTGGCACCCATTATTTTCCTCTTATTGAATATGTTTTGTGGTGAATACTGTTGGCAAGGATTTGGTATCCATTTTCTATGAGTCTCATAAAGTGACATTTATAGAGTATTTAAGGAATAAAAATTTAACAAAAATAGATAAAAATATAAATCATCCAAAATTAGTATTAGTTTCAACATGGCATATTTATTTAATTTAAATAAAAGAATTTAAGTATCATGCTTCATATCTCTTAAAATTTATAGCAAATACTCATATAAATACTAAAGTCCATATAACCTAAGACCAATAAACTTTACTTATATTACTAGCAAGCAAAAGATATATTCATAATAAAAATCAAATCTCCACTTTTTCATGTTTTATCCTTTTCTTTAAAAACCTTCAAGCTTTACTCCCCTTTAAAACATGAAAAACAGATAAATAACCCTTTTAAAACGAGAAAAATCTAAAGGTTTTATGAAAATATCCACCAATTGCACTTTTGTATCAATAAATTGAAGCATAATATCTCCTTTTTCAATATGATCCCTTAGAAAATAAAAATAAATATGAATGTACTTAATGCGTAAATGTTGCACTAGATTTTTAGTAATATTTATAGCACTTGTGTTCTCACAAAAGATTAAAACTTCATCAAAACTCAAACCATAATTTTTCAAAGCTGAAATGAACCAAAGAGTTTATGCACAACAATGTGTAGCAGCACCATATTCAAATTCAGCAGTAGATTGAGCAACACTAGATAGTTTTTGAAAAGACCATGCAATAAGAGAAGTACAAACAAAACATGTACCACCTGTAATTTTTCTATTTATTCTACAACCTTTAAAATCCGCATCCGAACAAGCATACAAACTTTTAGATGATAAAGTGGAATATCATATGTCAAATTCAAAAATATGTTGTAAATACCTTAGAATACACTTGACAGCTTGACGGTGTAAAATACGAGGAGAAGCTTAAAATCGAGCGTACAAACACATAGCAAATTGTATGTCTGGTCTTGATGTAATGAGATACAGTAGCGATCCAATCATACTTCGATATTCCTTTTGATTAGCAACATTACCTTCTTTATCTGGATCCAAAATAGAACTTGATCCCATTGATGTTGAAATCGGCTTACAATTTTTCATCTAGAAATGTCGTAAACGATTCCCTATGATGTTTAAATGTTCCTTGTGATGTTTGCTTGATTTGTAATTCGAAAAAGTAACTCAACTCTCCCATCATACTCATCTCAAATTCCCTATTCATTATCTTAAAAGATTATACAACCAAAGTGTGAAAAGAACAACCAAATATGATATCATCTATATATATCTGAACAAAAAGTTAATCATTATAATGTTTTAGAACAAAGAAATGTTTATCTACTTTTTTCATTTGAAAATATTTTTTAAGTAAGTATATTTTAATCAATCATAACATGCTCTAAGTGCTTGTTTCAAACCATATAAATCTTTAGACTATTTGAAAACATGATTTAGAAATTTTAAATTTTCAGGTGGTTGTCTAACATAAACTTCCTCCTATATAAAACTATTTAGAAAAGCACCTTTAACATCCATTTGATATAATTTAAAACCTCTTGAAGCAGCAATAGCTAATAAAAATCTAATTGCTTTAATTTGAGTAATTAGAGCAAAAGTTTTATCAAAATCTAAATCTTTAATTTGAGTAAAACCTTGTGCAACAAGTCTAGCTTTATTTCTTACTATTAAACCATCCTCATTTTGTTTGTTTTTAAAAACACATTTAGTTTCAATAATATTATGATCAAGAGGTGGTTCAACTAAAATCCAAACTTTGTTTCTTTCAAAATTATCAAGCTCTTCATACATAGCGTTAATACATGAATCATCAGTTAATGCATGTGATACATCTTTAGGTTCAAAAGAAGCAATAAAAGTAGAATGCACAAAGAATTTAGTAGATGTCACCTTAGATCATGTAGTACATTCATTTAGATTACCGATGATTTGTTCCTAAGAATGTTGACATCAAATGTGCAAAGGAGAGCAACATCTAAAGTTGTTTCTTGTTCTGAACCTTGGGTCGTCGAAGTTGTAGCCTTTGCAGATCCACAAGACTCTATAACCCAAGCTTTTTGTCCATCTTGGTCTGATTGGCTCTCCTCTGCTGATTGAACAAGCTGGTTGCCTTCGGTCGGACCGGCCTAAGGCCCGATTGGACTGGCTACCATCTCGACCTCGTCTTCTTCATCATCACTTTTGTCCATAATAATATTTCCATCGTCCTCCTAAACTTCTGACAAAGTAACTACAACTTCTAGTCTATTACCTAGACTAGTCTCATCAAAATTATCCCTAAGAGTGAATGGGATATCTAAGAAAAATTCTATCAGTTGAACATGCCTCAAATTTATTCAAATTTCTAGATTTTAACACAAAAAACTTACACCCAAAAACACGTAAATACAAAACTTTAGGTTGATGTCCAAAACGAAACACAAAAGAAGTTTTTCTAAGTTTAGATATTAAGAAAACACGATTAAAAATATAACAAGCAGTATTAATAGCTTCAACCCAAAATTTTGTAAGTATAGTCATAACCATCACAACCAGAGAACGATTTTTCCTTTCAACAACACTATTTTGTTGACAAACACGTAGAGAAGAAAATTGATGCTCAAGACCTTTTTTTAGCACAAAATTATTCAAAAGAAATATTTTTAAATTCTCCACCATTATCACTTCTAATTATTTTCAAGCATTTGGGAAGTTTAGGAACCAAAAGAAGATACAAGTTTTGAAAGTGATCAAAAGCTTCATCTTTAGTTTTTATAAAACAAATCTAAGAATATCAAGAGTAATCATCTACAATGACTAAAATATACCACTTTCCACCGATCGATTGTACTCGAGCCGGACCAACAGTATCCATATATAAAAGTTGTTCTAATACATTAGTCATTATAGAAACAATTAGGGCATGTAAACAAGTAACCATCTTAGCAAGGTGACACGGAAACAAATCAAATCAAGATACTTTTTGAGTTTTGGCAAACTACAAATTAGAACCAAACCACTTATTCTAGTGGGATAATCAAAACCTACATGTCCAAGTCTATGATGATAGAACATTACATCCATTGAAAATTTAGCAATTAGATATATAATATCAGAAGAAACACACTTCTCAAAATTAGTTTTAAAAACTTTTCCACATCTAGAAATTCCCTAAATACAAGCACCAGAAGAATCAAGAATCTCTTAAATCGAACTTCAAAATGCTCATCAATTATTCGAGAAATTGAAAGCAAATTATATTTCAAACCTTTTCACCAAAGCGACATCTTTCAAACTAAATTTGTCAATTATCTTAACCGATCCCGTAGCAAGAATCATACTTATAGAAGCATCCTTAAAAGATTATTGATTCTATCTTAGATGCTAGTTTGAGAGAGGAGAACTAATTTGTATCATCAGGCATATGTCGTCGAACAACCGGATTACATTATCTACACGTTCTCCTTCCTCACCGTAAAAGTCTTGATGTGTTCATTGTTAGAATCAGACTCTTCAGATGTTGATCCTCCACGAGTCATGAGTCATACTCCAGAGATGTTTTTGCCCTTGTCATTATCTTCTTCCTCATCTTTGAAGTCGACATCACTTGCTTGAACAAAGGCATCACATACTTTATTTAGCATCTTTTTCTTCCTCTTACTTTTGAAGACAAGAGATTTTTATCTTCTTCATCTTCTTTCATATGCCTTTTATGACCTTGGGGCAATTAAAGCGAATATGGTTCGGCTCTCCATATTTATAGTACTTGCACCTGTTCCTATATTATTTAAAACTCAAAAGAATCTATTAGTTCAGAAAATAAACAAATATATGCAAAATAAAATAAGCTATTAGCATATGATTAATTGACTATTAATTATTTTAAACTTAAAAAATATATTAATATAATTTCTTAAAGCAACTTTTCAATAGAAAATTTTTATAAAATATATTAGTTAAGAAAACGTGCACGTGGAAAACGAGCGATTTCTTCTCTCTTTCTCATCATAACAAACACAGCCTCAGCGTCCATCCTATTTTTGCAAATCCCAGTCATGATAATATTTAATTCATGGATTATTAATTATTATATATAAAAAATTCAGAGCTATGAAAATTTCAAGAAAATTCAAGAGTGTATTTTAGAAATATGGAGAATTTAAGAAAAATAACTTCAAGCATTATTTATCAAGGAAATTGTATTTTCCATATTCACTTATGAATAGGACATTCATTTTGTTACTATTCAAAACTTCTGTGCTACTGTTTATAGCTCCAGTGTTCAGTTTGTGGGATTCAAGATACCATTAAGTCTGTTTAGAATGTAACAAATTAAAAAAATGATATTAGTTAGAATTTAATGGAGTTTATGCCCAACAACAGTGAGTTCATTTTAGTTCAATAGTTTCTTATTTTTAATAATACCCAAATTTTCTTAAAAAAACTAAAATTTGCAGGGGACCAAATGTTATTCTAATAAGATACCAAAAAGTATGGTAAAAAAAAATCAAAATGATGTAATCACATGTGTTCATTTGTGAGCACATCTTCATATATTTGAGTTTTTGGCTAGTTTTGAAATAAGCCTTATGTACTACTATAGCAAATTTTGTTAGCGAATGTTCATATGTTCCGATTGTCTAGCAATTTTTTTATGGCGTCTAGTTAGCATTATATGTTACGATGAAAGCTTTGTTTATATCATTGAACCGAAGAATTTGTTGGCTCAGGAAACATATTTGATAAGCATATCCTTTAATCCACCAAAATGACAAGTGACGCATGCACTTTTTTTTTCAACAGTCTGCCTGTAACTACACAATTCTATGCCCTTCAGTCTATACCTCTTAAAAGTCTCAAAAGTTAAGAGTAGTCGAAAAGAGGAATTGTTCATTCATTTCACTCGCAGTCTAAATCTGCTAAACTGCTCTGCTGCACCGCCGACCCACCAGTATGTTTTACCTCCTCAATCCTGAAGGGATGCAGTGGTTCAAAATGGACAAAATGTTTTTCCATGCCCAGCGAGTGAAGAAGCTCGTCCTCGCACAAAATCTTCGGAATCTTGGACTTCTCCATCAGAAGAATGCCCTCAGCTGCTCCTTCAGTTCTGCAACCTTCTAGCATGTCACCACCAAAAATCAGGTTTTGCTTCTGCGGATTGTGTTCAGTTTCATCCATACAACAGCTCGTGATGAACTTCTCTGTGGCATTTATTTTCAAATTCTGAGTTGTCGGAATAGAGACGGTCTCATTGTTGGCTGGGTAATAGCATTGCATCCCCAATTCCGATTCGATTCGCTCCTTCAAGAAAGCCATCTGAGGCTTTTCACCATGAACAAGAATTACATTATTGGGTGAAAGAAATTCAGTAAGGTCCATGATCCCCTTTGAGTCTGTATGAGGACTGAACGACAGTTGATGGATCTGTTGCACAAAGAAAAAAACTAAGTATAGTAGAACAAATAGGGATTACAAAGGTTAGTAATCGTAACTCCAACAAATAGGCAAGATAATCAAAAGGAAAATGGAAAATTTAAGATATTAAAGGATATACAATTGCTAATATTTATGTTGAATATTTTAATACTTGAATATTAATGTTGAAATACTTGAATATAGTAAAAATCACTATAAGTCACTCGAGCTAATATTCTAATACTTGAATATAATAAAAAATTCAGAAATTTGAGAAGTCATGTTGCATGACAATCAGAGGTGAAAGAACTAACTTTTAAGCAAAATCTGAACATAGATAATCAGAGGTGAAAGAATTAACTTCTAAGCAAAATCTGAACAATAGTGGACAATTAGTAAAGCACTAAAGATTTAAGTGAAGCAACCTGACATCTGACATCAATATGGGTGTCCTTGTCAATGTCAATCATGGTAGGTTTTCCAGACATCAACTTATGGCCGATGGTTCCAGCAACACAATATCTACATGGAAAATAGCAAAGTTAAGTGATATCAAAATACAAAGATCACAGTATAAAAATTTTAAACAAGCAGTCCAATTATTTTTCCTCCTGTGCTTCCTTTAGTACAGGACGAGAAAAAAATAGAATTTGATCACAAGTCACAATTGAAGCAGAAAAATGCATATATGAATGATAAAGAAACATTCAACTCCAAGCAAAAAGACATCATCGTTATGTCTAACTGCCCAAGAAATCCAGATGGCTAATTAGGCTTCTCCGGTACAAAACAAAAATAATTTATTCAACAAACATATAGTTTATTACAACATTAGAAAATAATGCCTTCAGTTTTTTGTTGTGACTTGATTTATTATTAAAAGTATTTTAAGCATGACTTACATTTTTGTATATTTGCACAAAACTTTTAAATAAGACAAATGATCAAACGTATGTCAAAAAATCAATGGCATCACCTATTAAAAACCAGAGGGAGTATGGAAGAAACAATAAATTACGAGAGTTAAGAGGAATACCCAGGGAGTGTAACCAGATTTTTCTCTGATGGGGCCCATTTCTTAAACACCTCAAGGGAAAATCCACCACTAATCATACCAGGCGTTGCAAAAAGTACACATGGACCAGGATTGTTAATGAATGAACGCTCAAAGTGGCAAACTGCAATGTGAGAAAAAAAATTCAGTGCTGTCAGTACATAACAGAAAAACAAATGATGTGCATCATAACTCTAATTTAAGAGATATAACGTAGGTGTCAGTAGCATATATCCAATATCAGCATTAGCAACATTCATTAAAGAAGCTACATCATGAATGCACATCACATAGTTTCTTATACACAAATAAAAGGAAAACATACTGCAGATTTATAAGTTTTCCCTCAAACAGATCCACTCTATCTTAATTCTACATATGATTCAAATGAGGTGTTTTTTCAAGGACATACCATGCTTGAAGTCAAATGGGTTATGAACTGTGTAGCTGTTCTTGATCTTTTGGCTCGTCCATCCAATAAGCATTTTGTAGTACATATTAGCTTGAATGGTTAAACCTATCAAACATATGCAACCATAAATAAAGTGGACAAATGCATAAAAGCAAGTTAAAGTTGGACAAAGGCGCACATACCAGCTGAGAAATAAATAGGAATCTTCAAGTTCATCCTTTCCCAATAGTCATCCAGTAGTATGCATAGCTCCTGACCCACATTAGAGGAAAAAAATGGTAATATGCCACTCCTCAAAGTAGGTATTGATAAAATACCACTATGGAGATTGCGTTCAATAAAATGCCACTCTTCATAGCTACTCCACTATGGAGTACATCTATATTTTGCCACTTTTGGAGTTTCAAGGAAATTTTAATTTGTTTTCCACATTAGAGCAGTGTATCACTTCTGATTATGGAATTCAAACAACATACTCCAAAGGACATTTCCCCAAAAGGATCCTACTCTTAACCGTTATAATATAACTCATCAAAAATTTAAATGTATCCTCACATGTAATTAAGATAAGAGAGGTGAGCACCTGTGCTCTTCCAAGAGCAAATGCCGGAATTAGAACTTTGCCACCTCCAGAAACACACTTATGGACCTAGATAAAATACGCCCCCATTAAAGTGATGAATTTAGTAAGTAGTACATACGACATTTGGAAGTAAGATCATAAAGATTCAATGTGTCAATACAATCAACACGATTTATTTTGGACAAATAAAAACTTGAAAAGAAAAAGATAAACTCTTGGCTAATGACAAGTTGTACTTAATATTTTTTGAACATTAATTCCCTGGAAGTATTCATGCCATAGAAATGTACAAAACTACTTAAGTTTGCACAATGCTACAAGCCCAACCATCAGCATCGATAAATGTAACACATATCTTGCATCACCATGGGGGTTGCACAGGTGTTACACAAGAAACCAAATACAAAATATATATACGTATTGGTAGTGTGAAGGTTCAGGTTTCATACTGCTTTTAAGAACTCCCTCTCTCGGGCATGCTTTGAGTCACGCACAGTTTTAGCATATGTGGATCTGCAAATAGAAGCTTCAGTTTAATACTTACATATTGAACCTAAAACAGATAGACCAAAGAGCTGAACCTCAATATTGCATTGTATTGGTAAAACATTAACACAACAATAAAGAACTAGGTATACCATAATTCCATAAAGCCAATGATGGATCATTATATTAGAACTAAACATCACAAGAAAAATGTAGCAAAATACACCTACCTAATTGTTAACTACAAACGAAATTTCCAGCTACATGCAGGTCAGAAGAGAGGCTAACAACAGGAATCAGATGCTGGTTTACTGGTAGGAAACTGTGGTGGAAAACCTGATATCATAAAGACAGTTGCAGAATGAAATGACAAACACACACAAAAAAAAGAGTAAAGTGCACAAGCGGTTGTTAAACTTATGTGGGTATGTCATCTAGATCCTCAAACTATCATATTACATTTTTGGGTCTTCGACTTTGTCCTAGACATCACACAAGTCCAAACAGGTTTCAACTAGCTCTGTGCACTGACATGACATATCATAGTGGTACCTACGTGTCACTAGGCCGTCTCGTTCTAGGAACTGAAAAATATATTTTATTTTTTTCTATGTGAGTGGTATGTGGGTCTTAGTGACATGTAGGCGTCACCATGACATGCCATGTTAGCGTACAGAGCGAGTTAGAACCTGTTTGGACCTGGGTGACTTCCAAGACAAATTTGGAGACCAAAAATGCATTTTTAGAGTTTGGAAACCTAGATGACACACCTGCACAAGTTTAGGAATTTCTCGTGCACTTCACTAAAAAAAGAGCTATAAGAAACAAAATTACTACCATGTGGTGCTAAAACATAACAAAGAACCTAATCCTCTAAGTGGCAATTATTCACTACACGTCTACAACTACAACATTGGGTCAACATTTCAAAAGGCAAATATGATGCACAAGAGCATAACTATAATTCGAATTTGTAGCATACTCTGTTATCAAGAGATCCAACTTCAGACGATCAATTTGTGCTGCTCCAAGATGTCTATCCGGTGTCATATTGTAATCTCCAGTGTACACAATAGCAGCATCTCCAACTTTTGCATAAATCATTGCAGCCCCTAGAACCTTGCATGTGGAAGAATGATGACTAAATAAGAAAGTACAGAACAATATCAATATTAACTTTCCAAGAATTTAAACAATAACACTGCACTTAATATGGGACAGAAAAGTATACAGCACATACATGTCCAGCATAATAGGCACGGATCAAAAGGTCCTTATCTACTTGAATGGTCTGCTTCAGGTCCAATGGTATAACTGAAAGGCCCAATGAAATAACCAAATGAGAACTATCATACATGCATACTTGTGTGCCAACACAATATCTAAGTAGACTAGTAAAAGAAATGTGAAAAGTGAACATAGAACATTACCTTTCTTCATACAGCGTAGGATGTCTTCATAGCTATATTGCTCTTCCTCTCCTCTATGATCTACCATGACTTTCCGATAGTCTTCCAGCATCAATGGAGCTAAAGCCTTTGTTGGGTACTGCTTGAGGTACAACGATTTGAGTTATGAGATGAAGATCAATCACTCAGCAAGAGAGATCAAGCTTTCACATGCTACCGATGGACCATATCAGTTCACAGCATATGTTCTTTTGCTTATATAATTCGACAAGATCATCTCAACAAGATCAACTAGTTCACAGAATCCCTAGGCCATCAAACACTTTTACACAGGACCATGACCACTGTTAAGTACTGCAGTGGCAGTCACAACTCACAAGCTGAGTGGATATTAGTGTTTGATAGCTAAGATGCACCAAAATCCAACATATGACAAGTTAACTTGAAATACAACCTCAATCTACCTTTTTTATTTTAACGAAACCCCCATTCTACATGGATTAGACTACATACACCAAAGCCGCGCAATCATAATACTGAACCAATAAACATGAACTGGTTAGAACTCACCGTCATGTAGACTGGGCCGTGGTAACCGCAGACTTCGGTGAAGTACGGCAGCGCCCCGATATGATCCAAATGGCTGCAATGCACAAACTTCACACCGCTATTAACCATGCAAGCAACTGAAGACAAATCAATTCAATTCAATTTTTGGCACACATACAAGTGGGTGATGACGACGCAGGAGATGGCAGCGGTGTAGCCGGTGGCGCCAGCGGCGAGGACGCGCGCGAAGTCGGGGTAGCGGCGGCTGTCGTGGTGGCCCATGTGCATGCCGCAGTCGAACATGATGCGCTTCCCGCCGACGGTGACCACGACGCAGCTCTTCCCGACCTCCTGCCCCGCCCCTGCACATCACCATCACCACGCGTGGCTCCCATCAATCAATCAATCCGTGTGAGAAGAGGAGAAGAGGAGAGGGAGGGCTGGAGGAGGACGAGGGGTACCTAGCACGAGGCACTCGATGGCCATGGTGCCGCCGCCGCCGCTGCCGCTGCCGCTGCTTTTCCCCCCTCCCGCGCTGCTCCCTCAAACACGCCTCTCCGCCAGCCGACCTCCCGTGCCTCTCCGCCGCCTCCCTCGCCGCGATGCCGCCTCTCGCGCGAAGGCCGCTCGCTCTCTCCGCCGCCGAGCGTGGAGGCGAGGAGGATGTGCGGTTGGTTGGGCTGGTCGTCTAGAAGAGATGGGCCATGGGCCTAGTGCGCAGTAAGCCCAATTCATTCTGAGCACATAATGTCAGAGCCCAGCCGCCGGTTTTCTCGGTCTCTCTACAGTCTACGGTTAGTCAGCTCGTCCACGTGGCAGTTCATCGAGAAATTCCATTCACCGCTTCTTCTCGACATCTACTCCGAAATTTTCTTCTTCCACGAGGCGAGAAGACAAAATCGAGGACGCGATGAGTTCGGAGGCGACCGACGTCGTGCACAGCGGCGGGTGCCACTGCCGGAGGGTGCGGTGGCGTGCCGAGGCGCCGGCGAGCGTGGTGACGTGGATCTGCAACTGCTCCGACTGCTCCATGCGGGGGAACATCCACTTCGTCGTCCCCGCGGCCAGGTTCCGCCTCGACGCCGGCGCCGCCGAGTTCCTCACCACCTACACCTTCGGCACCCACACGGCCAAGCACACCTTCTGCAAGGTCTGCGGTATTACCTCCTTCTACACCCCGCGCTCCAACCCCGACGGCGTCGCCGTCACCGTCGCCTGCGTCGACCCGGGCACCCTGGCGCACGTCGAGTACAGGCACGCCGACGGGAGGAACTGGGAGAAGTGGTTCGCGCGGAGCGACATCTCCGACTTCTCCAAACCCCACAAGGAGGAGGCGGCGGCGCTGGCGGCGCTGGCCGAGTAAGACCTAGCTGGTCCGGTGGTGATGGTCGGTTGGTAAGTTCTCCTCCCCTTATTGTTGTATTGTGAGCTTCTTCAGTGTTAAAAACTATGTGAGAATAAATGAAATAATCGATATACGGACATGCGCAGTATGTGTTAATTGTTACATATTTGTGTTGCAATTGGGAATTGGGAACTCCAAAATGGATGTTTACTTTGCTGCTTTTCATGCTCAATTCAACTGTCACTAAATGAAATTGAGAAGAAGTTGAATGTGAGGATATGTTGTCATGTGGTGTGTATATCCAAAATGGCAATATGGATAAAATTCATAAGCAATCAGCAAAACCAGACATGTGATTCATGTTTACCCTGAGTGGGTGATAGGCGCGATATTAGTGAAATGCCATGGAAATCTCACTGAGAGCTCAATCACCACAAGAGACATAGAATTATTCATTTGAATAAGCCTTTATATACTTGGCATACGATTGGAAGAAATAGGATCATAATAAGAGATTGAACAGGTGATCAACTGATCACTATTTTACAATACAGAACTTCAGATGAATAGATGAATTCCGGAGGAGCCATACTATCTATAATCGATTCAAGGAGACATACGAGACTGCCAAAGATGCTTGGTTGCCCTCTGCGCCGGAGGCTTTTCAGATGCAACATTACTGCAGGCTGCAGACCTTCTGTCAGCCATGGCTTCTCTGACACACAGATGCCATGGAATGGATTTGAGACCAACAGACGAAGAGGAAGGCCATGACAAGGGAATGCTAGGCCTTCTGTGAGTCTTGCGCGGATGGTGATGCTGCAAGATGTAATGGATTAGCATACTAGGGCTTTTGTAGGCTTGAGCTGGGGAAGGATCTACTTAGCATATTCTTTGAGCACAAACTTGTTGAAGCCTTTTTAGCCCCTTTGTGGTTCGCTCCTTTATGCTTAACAAGCAATTGGTGATCTAGTGCAAGCTTTCCTGGTTTGTCGCTCTGTGAGCTTGTGGTTGATTGGGAGAAAGGAAGTGGTCTCCATTTCCTGAAACAAAAACAAGAGCACTTGCCCGTAAAGGGGATTTGTGAAGTTGGTCCCAGTCATGTGTCATCAGAAGACACTAATAATTCGTTAATTATTAATCACATGCTCAGGCAAACTTCTTTCCAGTAACAAATTGGTAATATGATAGGTAGAAAAATGTTTGATAATTTAGTGCATTTTCTGTCATGATCACACAATCTTAGGATAAAACAGTTTCAGAAAGTGTAACAAAGCATTGCATTCCTCATCTTTTTTTTTTAAAAAAAAAAGGCATTGCTGCAGACCTTTAAGTTACCACAAACATCGTGGTAGCTCTTGCAATTGTTGGGTCAAATTTAGACTTCGTCCTTATTTTAACTCTGTGGATGTGTTCATTGACCATATATCTGAAGTTCAATTCAATTCCAGTGCCATTTGTCTACTACATGCCTTGTTTCCTTACTGGATGCACTGCCACCTACGTTTTAACCCATCCTTTAGTAACCACTCAAGATTGATGTGGTTCTCAAAAGATGTTGAGTCTAGAATTCTTTGAAAAGGCAAGGTACCACTCAGGGTGAAATGCCTATACTGTCTTCCATTCGACAGTGTTCTAAATTACTTGAAGACTGCAACAGTTGATGATCTGATCGATGCTTGGAATTCTCATGCCCAATTTGGCAAAGCACCATCACTATGCACATCAGCTTTTTATTGCTGGACAATGATGCATCAGCAACCTCTTCTAGAACCTGTCATGAGGAATGCCTTCATTGATTTTTTTTTTCATTTATTCATTTTTTTAGATGATGGAAAAGATTTTGTTTGTTCATGACTGACGATTTGAATGCACTGATGAAGCAACAGTTTTTTTTAAAAAAAAATGAAATGAAGCAAGAATTTTGAGGTGGTTACTACTGATGATCTGACAGTTTTTATCTTGTGGTATTTAGATGATACGATGTTCCAGATGCAGCACGTGTAGGTGATTTTCTTTCGGTGACTGAACTGGCTGGGCACATGGAATGAACAATACCTGTGGGAGCAGGGCGCATTAGAAAAGTGCCAAGTCACGTCCCTGCCATTTGAAGGATCTTCAGGAAGACAGCATCGATCGACCCTGAGTTCCACTTTCTGTTGTGGTAGTGACTCGCTGGATTGAGCAACTTTTTACTTGTGTCTGTGGCAGCCGTTGTCCAATGCCAAGTTCGGAACCCATAAGCTTAAAATGATTTCCCAGGGTTAACTGCCTCCAAGGGACAAAAAAAAATATAAAGATGAAAAATAAGTAAATAACCCTGCCAATTGAATTGGACTGATCTTTCTATATTCGAAATCCCAAACAAGGCTGAAAGGAGGTCAGGCAAACTCTGAACATTGGCAGGAGAAGTAGCAAACTCACGTGCCTGTTAATATAAAAAGAACAAACGACTCTAGACGAAGGCTTTGCTTTGCTGTGTTTGGTAGACTACGATCGTTAGGCTCGTGGAACAAGCGAAGCGTTGCTCGCTTTGCAAGAAACGAAGACCCGTTTTGTTTTTAACAGTTTTGATGCTTGCTTAGGGCGGCCGTGATCTGATTCTTGGTGGCAGCGATCCTCTCCGGCGTTGCGAAAATGCAAGCTGGTTGTAAAGCGGATTCATCTGCGATGCAAAGCAGCAACCGTGGTTCACAATTTCGTGGCGGGGTCAAGGTGCGAGGCGCAACGGGATGACGAATTTGGTGGATTTCGAACGAATTTCACGAAACTCGATGGATTTTGTGCGATATTTAGGCGACGAAATGCGAAGGGAAGAGTGAACCACTGAACCTGCTCCAAACCAGAGCCGACACCGCCGTGTCCAATTTCTCCAGCCCGTCGTCTCCGACCGGATTTCTCGCGAGCTCCGCCACGCCCCCTCTCGCCCGCTCACATACACACACTCTCTCTCTCTCTCTCTCTCTCTCTCTCTCTCTCCATCTCTCTCTCTCTCTTCCCGCGCGGCGGCTACCGGCACTGCTGCGCGCGCCTGCCTCCACGGGGAGCAGGCGAGGCCGTGCCCCCGGGGACACGCCGCGGCCGTCTTCGTCTTGCTGGATTGTCGGTTCGTTCTCCCCTCCCCCTTCTTCTGTTCCGAGTGCAGGCGCGCGTAGGTAGGTTCGTGCTGATTTCGCGTGTCCCTTGGGGCGAAGCCCGGCGATCGATCTCCTGGTGGATCTCGCCTCCTGTTCCTCGGAGCGTGCGTTCGCGCTAGATCGGCTTGTTCCCTCGTCGGCGCAGGCTGTGGTTACCGGTGACGCAATGGGGTTGTTAGATCAAACTGAAGCAATTCGTACACGCCTTAATATAGGAAGATTTCCTTTGTATCTCGATTTGCGCCGCGTTTGGAGACTAATTTCTCACTTCGCACAAGATACCAATAGTGTGGGCAGGTCATAGTGAATAGAGTTGCTCGCTATTTGATACTCATTGTTCAATTAGCAAAAGAGGTTTAGCCTCGGTACATCACTGCTCCCAGATTGGGGATATGATTGGTCATAATTGGCGGAGAAGATTGGCCGGAACTGCTTATCTTGGTCCTGTCTTGCTTTGACGTGTACTAACTTGTTAGATCATTTTGAGCTGTTTTCACGTTTTGAATTACAGCATTTATGCCATGAAGATCATTTATGTTCTGTAGTTGATCTAAATGGGGAAGAACAGTTTCATTCTTAGCTTGCAGTTCACTGCTTAAATCTGGCGTTCTCTATTTTCATGCATCGTGCATTGCCAATCTTGTATGAACTGTTTTCAGGAATGGACCTGATTAGTTCATCTGCATTTGCAGGTGTGATGTTGGTGTTATCAATTTAGAGCGATATCTGAGTTCCTTGGAGGAGATCACTGAAGTCCTATGCTACCTTACCGAGTTTTTTGTAGATAAGACCTTTATAGGATGAAAGGTGGTTGTCTGCAGAAACCTCTTGTCAGCAAACTATGCCTTGGCTTCGTGGCTCTCCTCACTGCCCTGATTGTAATCTTGTCACTGGAAGAAGCTCCAGTTCTCACAATCTTCAGCTTAACGCCAGAAAAATTGAAAGTTTTATCTCAAGGTGCACCACCCTCCCCCTAGTTTTCTCTTAAATTTAGATATTACTTTACCGAATTGTTATGTTGGTTAACACTGCATGATATACCCTATGCTATGTTTGCTTACATGTTTATTGTATGGCCCTTCTGACATCAGGTTTCCTACAGCAGCAGGAGCAGCAACATCTTGAAGATAGTACAGCTAGACAGAACAAAAGTAATTTTAATTGCTTGTTTGATCTGCTACTAAGTATGACACTGCACTTGTCATTTTTGCACTACTGACTTGTGCTTATTTTTTACCTCATTTATTGGAAGCAATTCCTTTTTTTCTCCCAAAAATGGCATTTATCAGCTTTTGTGTTAAAAGCTGAAGATTATTTTCCTTTTTAATAAAATCTTATTCTTACCTTATAGATTGTAATTATGCAAAGGGGAAATGGGTGGCAGACAAGAAGCGGCCACTCTATTCTGGCAATGAGTGCAAACAGTGGCTGTCGAAAATGTGGGCTTGTCGAATGATGCAACGCGCAGATTTCTCTTATGAGAATTTTCGGTGGCAGCCATATGGATGTGAGATGCCTGAGTTTTCAGGGCCTAACATTTTGAAAAGGTATTTTACTTCAATTTTCCTTTTCGTTTCAATCTCCTTAAGGATTGGACTTCTTCTAACATTTTCTGAGGCTTGCAGGTTGAGGCATAAAGCACTTGCTTTTGTTGGTGATTCTCTTGGTAGACAGCAATTTCAGTCTATGATGTGTATAGCTACAGGTGGTAAATACAGCCCAGATGTTGAAGATGTTGGATGGAAATATGGCCTAGTCAAAGCTCCAGGTGCTTTAAGACCTGACGGATGGGCTTACTGGTTTCCAGGAACTAATTCCACTATCCTTTTCTACTGGTCTGCTAGTCTGTCTGAACTGGAATCTCTGAATACAACTGATTCAGTGATTACCTATGCATTGCATCTTGATCGTCCAGTTACATTTTTGAAGAAGTATCTCCACAGTTTTGATGTGTTAGTGCTTAACACAGGTCATCACTGGAACAGAGGGAAGTTCAGTGGAAATCACTGGGAATTGTATGCTGATGGGAAGCCTGTAGGCAAAGGTAGACTTGCAGATCTGAACCATGCAAAAAATCTTACATTGTACAGCATTGTCAGATGGGTAGATTCAGAACTTGTGCGATATCCTCAAATGAAAGTTTTTCTGAGGACAATATCGCCCAGGCATTTTGTAAATGGTGACTGGAATACTGGGGGAAGTTGTGGCAATACCGTTCCCTTGTCTAACGGAAGTGAGGTATTGCGGGATCATTCAAGTGACTTTCCTGTGGAAAGTGCTGTGAATGGAACTCGGGTTAAGCTTTTGGATATAACTGCTGTTTCACAGCTACGAGATGAGGGGCATATCTCCAATTCTACTTTCAAAGGTAGAGCTTCAACAGGGATCAATGATTGCTTGCACTGGTGCCTTCCTGGTATACCAGATATGTGGAATGAGCTCCTCTTTGCACAGATTTAGTGCTGCACTTCAGTGAGGGGATTTTTTCACAGAATCTGAAGAGGTCCTTTGGTGTGCTATACGAAGGCTGTTTTACCTCAGCATTTAATTTATGGAACTTCTGGCCACCCATATGGAAGCAGTTGACAATATCAAGATGATAGTATGCACCCATAAGACTAGAAATGATGCTAATGTAAAGTTCGGTTCAATTCCTTAGCCGTTTTTCAAGTCAGATATGGAACTAGCTGCTGCTAGCCTTATAGAGTGGTCCCCCAGGTACATTGAATTTTGTTTAATTTTAATTTGAAGTAAAATGCTACAACAGTCCACAATTTACCATGTGCAGCATATATTCTTGAGAAATACACGTGCAAATTGACCAAAGTGGCTCTTATACTTTAAGATAGAATTCCTGTTTCATGTCTGTAACCACAAACTTATTTCAAATGTTGTAACATGTGAAAAGTTTCATGTAACCATGTAGAGTTTATACATACTGCGGAAGAAATATAGACATGCATTTGTCCATTGTGCAAAATACGTGGATTATCCTTTCCATCGTGCAAAAATCTCTGGATTATCCTTTCTCCTATTGGATTGAAATTTGCCTGCCTGATTTGCCAAATAAATAAATGAAATACTCAGATACACACAAGCTTAAGGTTTTACCAAACTTATGGTTCTATGAGGGGAGAATGGGATTACTGTCAAGGATTGGACAAGGCCAGCACGAAAAAAAAAAGATAATCTACTCTATGTCATCAAGTTTGTACTGGTTTAACAATTTACATCAACTTTGAGTATCAGAGTAAGCCTTCTGCGTAGCCATTTCCCAATTACCGGTGAGCATTTTTGCGTAGCATTTTGCCAATTGCTGTCAGTCTTTCACCGGAAGCCTTCCTCGTGGATAGCGAGGCCATTGATCCTGTAAATAATAGAGGGCCAACTACCTTTGCTTCCATTGGCTGAAGCTTCAACAGGACGTACAAACTGATGACAAATGCATCTTTCTCTGGACAAATGACAGATGGACAGCTACCCAAATTCCTCAAAGAAGAAAAAAAAATCCTTTGACCGAACAATCCCTTATCCCACCAAACGATCGAGATCATTAGATCAGGCAGACCTATCTATTTCCAAAAAGAAAAGAAAAGAGAGAAAAAAAATAAAGGATCAGGTAGACCTAACCTAATCCTTTCGCAAGCCCGTCCTTGCCTGACCCTACACAAGCTTTGAAGTAGCCACTAGTGTAGCCGACCCTGCATTCCTTGCACATGCGTTACACCGCAATAACAAACGGACCCCTAATTAAGCTAGACAATGACGCAGCTATGGTTGTTGGGAAGCCACGAAATAGGAAGAAAAATTGCATCCTCCCCCAGGACAAAAAGAAGACCAAAGCATATGGTCTTTATGACTATCGTAACCAAGGTCCAGAGAACCGAATGCTACAAAATGAACAATGACCATCATCAGTGCCAAAATTAAAATCCATCATCGTATCAGCTTGGACAACTAATGCCAAACAAAACGGAGATCAGAAGATGATTAGCTAACCGGAGACGAAGAAATGTTTTTCTTAATTCAGCCAGGAGCATTAATCTCTTTACAGCCGGTTACTACTACCGAACATAGATAGCATAGCCTTATCTCATCACCAGCATGATCATAGCCTTTTTACCCTATACGGCATAACACCAAAAAAACACAAGCATTACAGCCAAATAATTGGCTCCACCAGGCAGCAAAGGGTACGCACCAACCATTGACACCTATACCATGGCAACAAGGAGTGGCTCCAGTGCTTGCAGATTCATCTGGGCGAAACTTTGGAAACTGATCTTTGATGGTGAAATGAAGCTGAATTTTGATAGAACATGGGGGTTAATTTCTCGGCCAAGTTATGTACACACCTGTGAAAGGTTTGATATTTGGACATAAAAACACACAAGGATGGCAAGGTGGACGATGAGTATTGATTCCATTTTCATTCCATTCCTAGAGTATGTAGAGTATGTACACCTGGGAGCAGAGGGCGATGATGCTTCCAAGACTGGCATGCCTTATTGGGGGGTGCTTGGGGGAGGTGTTTTCACCTCAGGGCAGTGTCTGCAGCATCAACAGGTGGCAGCATGGTGCTGTGCATCTTGTCAGAGACATTGGCAAGGCCTTGGATCAGCCTCACGATGTCAGCCGGGTCATCCAGATAGTACTTGGCCTTGCTAGGCTTGCGACCAACGGTGCAGGCAAAGACCTCGGCATCTGGGCTTAGGCGATTTTCCTGTGCTGCAGTGGTGATCACCTCAAACATGTCTTCATCGGAGCGGTCATCACCAATGCAGAGGACAAAGTCCAGAAGGAGGCTGTTCTCCCGTATTATTGACAGCAGCCGTTTTGCTACAAGGCCCTTGCTTACACCCTGAAGAACAGTTCATGGGTTTGAAACTTAGTTACCAGAAATGTGTCATGTTAACACTAGTGAGGTAGCAGCACAACTTTGCTGTGAACCATCTTACCTGTGGCTTCACCTCAACATGGTTCAAGCCGGCTTTTACTGTAACTGGCTCATTTGCAAGGACACTCTCCAGATGGTCATGAAGCTCCTTGGCCTGGCAAGATCCAAAATCAGGATCAGCATCCTCATAGCTCCAGACTATCGCAGTCTCCTTGTCCTCAATTGTTGACCCATCTGTTGTCTCGGTGTATGTTTTCATCACAGGTTCTGCAATTTGCTTCCAGCTTGTGTCTGTCACTGGGATACATGTCTCCCATTCTGCATCCCTCCTCAGCCTACAGCAATTACAAGTGTAAATAGTAGTTCAGTTGAGATAAAATGAGCAGTACAAAGCCATAGTAATTACATTCAAATAATAAAGTTGAGGTCATTGGATCATTGCTTACGAATTTGCAAAAAAAAGAGAGAAAATAATTACCTGAGGAAGTATCCATGCTCAGCAGCTAGTCCTAGGTTGTCACATGATGAGAACCATTCATCTAGAGTCAACCGCTTCTTTGTGCTCACAAGGAAGACCATATTGTTCTGATCGCGGGACAGGCTGTTTAGTATGTCTATTGTTTTAGAGCTTGGGCTCTTACCAAATGATGTTTGAGGCATTAGCGTCCCATCATAGTCCAAGAGAATGATTCGCGTAGTCGTCCTCCGGTAGGCTGAGACAAGGTGCTCAACTGCAAGCTTCTTGAAGTTTGGATCAAGGGCTACAACCCTAAACCTTAGCCCGAATCCTATCCCCCAACATCGTCTCCTGCTATGGTCCAGACAAGTCCTCTCCAGATCCTGCAAGAAGCTGTTTGCCCAGTATCCGACATCATGTGTGCTCACATATTTGTGGTGCTTCTCATGTCTCAGCACCTTTTCCCCTTCAGGCATCTCCAAAGCAGAGTCCATTGCATCAGCCACAGCATCAATGTTCCAAGGGTTTACTCGAATTGCACCACTTAGGGAAGGTGAACAGCCGATGAATTCGGACACAACAAGCATGCTCTTCTTCCTTGCCGATGGGCTGAGACCTAAGATCCTGTCTAGTTTTTCATTGCCCTGCCTAGCAATTATGTACTCATACGGGATAAGATTCATGCCATCTCTCACTGCAGTCACCAGGCAGCACTCAGCGACAACATAGTAAGCCATTCTCTCATAGAACTGCAGTGGCCGATCAATCAATATAACTGGCTGGTAACCTGGCTGCCCAAATGCCTCATTGATACGCCTCACCATTGCATAGCTCTCATCCTGCACCTCTTTCACATCTTTTCCCCGTCCCCTGGCTGGATTAGCAATCTGTACAAGCACCACCCTTCCTCGCCATTCTGGATGTTGCATCAGGAGCTGCTCAAATGCCAAAAGCTTCAAGCTAATTCCTTTAAAGATGTCCATATCATCTACACCAAGCAACATCAGCCGGTTCTGGTTGCAGAACTGCTTGAGAAGCTCGGCCACCTTAACCCCCGTCTCCGGTAGATTTAGCACCGACCGCAACTGCTCCAAATGAACTCCCACCGGCAATATCTTGATGGTAACCGTCCGTCCATAATACTCCAGCGCAATGTAGCCCCTCTGTGACTCATACTTCAACCCGAGCATCCTTCCACAGCAGGACAGGAAATGCCTAGCATAATCAAAGGTGTGGAACCCAATCAAATCGGCATTCAGTAGTGATCGGAGTAGCTCCTCGCGAACAGGCAGAGTCTTGTAAATCTCCGATGACGGGAACGGACTGTGGAGGAAGAACCCGAGCTTGACCCGGTTGAACCGCTTGCGCAGAAACGTCGGCAATATCATGAGATGGTAATCGTTCACCCAGACATAGTCCTCATCAGGGCTAATCACCTCCAGTATCTTGTCCGCGAAGATCTTGTTGACGGACACGTAGGCCTGCCACAGCGTGCGGTCGAAGCGGCCGCCGAGCTCTGGCGACAGCGGCAGCATGTAATGGAACAGTGGCCACAGCTGCTGCTTGCAGAAGCCGTGGTAGAACCGTGACCGGAGGTCGGCGGGGAGGAAGGTGGGCACGCAGCGGAAGCCCTCGAGGAGCTGGTGCGCCACCTCGTCGTGTTCCGACGCCGGGAAGTCGTCGCGGAGGCCGCCGACGTACACGAACTCCATGTCCGCGCGGTCGGCGTGGGCGCGGAGGCTGTCCTTGAGCTGCAGCAGGAGGCTGTCCTCGTCCCACGAGAACTCCCAGCCGCCACCGCCGCACCGGGATGCGCGGATGGGGAGCTGGTTGGCGACGATGATGGCACGCTCCCGGGGCGCGTGGGAGGAGTGGTCGGTAGCCGCCGACGCCGCGTCGGCGTCGTCGTCGGAGTAGTACAGGTCTGGCACAATGCCGGACGCCGTCACCACCCTCGGTATCCGGCGCCGCCCCAGCGACGGCAGCGGCTCGCCGCCTCCGGCGGCGAGCTCCAGCAGATTGGAGTAGGATCTCGATACCATCCCGCCCACCAAACCAAGATCCTCAAACACTGGATCTCACCACCTCCTCACCAAGAACTCCAAAGATTCAATCGTCGAGAGACAAGTACTCAATCGCACGGAGGAATGGCCGGCGAGGGAGGCAAAGGATCCAGCAGCGAGCAGTCACACCAAGCCGGAGAGAAAATCTCACCAAGATTTAGCGCGGCAAGGAATCGAATCGAAGGAAGGAACAAACTAATCAAAAACAAAAACAAATCCCCCCCCCTTCCGAAAAGGATGAGCACCTTTCGGTCAAACTAATCCGCAACAAAACGCAGCAACAACAAACATCTCTCAGCTGCTCCTCCTCCACCGCAGCAGCTGGCCACTATTTCGACAGCGCCGCGGCGCAAGAGAACAACCCGACGCCATTCCCTGCGCCACCATTCGCAGCAGCAACAAACAACAAAAACCAACCAGAACAGAACAGAGGTTACACAGCTCCTGAAATCACAAGAAAGAAGAAGAAAACAACAAATCTAATCCCCTTTTCTGGACTGGAAATTCTCAGAGGTGAGCTGCTAGCTTAGCTAGCAACGGAGCGACTGATTCTTGGGTTGCGCGTGGAGGGGAGGCGGCGGCTCTTGAGGATCACGAGAGCTGGGTTTCGGGAGGCGGATCTGCTCCTATAAGTACGAGGACATTTGCGGAGAACACCCCGCGTTGATGCTCAATTCTTTTTGAGGACGCCAAATACGTTAATGATGTGTAGTACTGCCTACCACCATATCATATCACTGTAAATCTGAATATCGATATGTTTTAATAGTATATTATTATATTTTAAGATAAAGATAACACTATTTATAAATTAAGTGTTGTTTGTTATTTCTAAGCTACCGATTCAATGTTATTTATTTGCCAGATCTTACACCCTACACATAAAACATGTTTTTGGGCATTTAAGCATAGCCTTAGATCGTGAATACACACCCTGTTGAGGTTTTGCCTATTTAGGATAATAAAACTAGATAAATTAAAGTTATATTTCAATGTCAAAATATCATATTTTTTATTTAGTATAGTTTTTTCTTGTAAAAAAAGAACTTTGTGTCAAATCAATTCGATGGAAACAGATTCTTGCAACACATAAATGCATCAAAAAGAAATTAGGCGCAAGAGGAAAAAAGGAAGAAAAAAAGAATAACACTGATAGAAGCAAAATACGAACTGAACACCAAATAGGAAAGGCAAAATGGAGAAATAAAATCCAATAGACTTACTATGTGTATAGTGACTATAAATCCCTCGAGCGTATATAAGAGGGTCGGATCTATATATATACAGCCTAGGCCAGTGGTCTGTCTAACACCCCCTGCAGTCGTAACGGGAGGGGAACGGACGCAGAGATTGGACCGAAAATTGATGAACAAAGACGTGGACAGGCCTTTGGTCATTATATCGGCAAACTGATGTGTTGATGGTACATAGAGCACCCGAACCTATCCTAATGCAACCTTGTCACAGACAAAATGGATATCGATCTCGATGTGCTTGGTGCGTCGGTGATGGACCGGGTTGGCGGTCATGTAGACGGCACTGACATTATCACAGTAGACGACGGTCGCGGTGGAGAAGGGTGCACGGAGCTCCTGGAGAAGCTGGCGAAGCCAGCAGCACTCGGTGACGGCGTAGGCGACGGCACGATACTCGGCTTCAGCGCTGGAATGGGACACTATAGTCTGGCGTTTTAAAGACCAGGATACGAGAGTGTCACCGAGGTAAACGCAGTAGCCGGACGTAGAGCGTCGAGAGTCGGGGCAGCCTGCCCAGTCCATGTCGGAGTACGCGGTGAGAGAGTCGATGGGGCTAGAGCTGAGATGTAGCTCACTGGAGAGGGTGCCCTTCACATAGCGTAGGATGCGCTTGAGCAACGCGAGGTGAGGTTCGCGCGGAGCGTGCATGAAGAGGCACACTTGCTAGACAGCGTACATGAGGTCGGGTCGGGTGAGTGTGAGATATTGGAGAGCCCCGGCAAGACTCCGATAGTGAGAGGGATCGGCAACGAGGACGCCATCGGCGGCAAAGAGTTTGGCTCGAGTGTCGATTGGGGTGGCCGTGGGGTGACAGTCGGCCATGCTCACACGCTGGAGGAGGTCGATAGCGTACTGGCGTTGGAAAAGGAAGAGCCCGTGGATGGAACGGGTTACGGAGATGCCAAAGAAATGGTGGAGAGGACCAAGATCAGTCATAGCGAACTCAGAGTGGAGTCAGGCCATGATCTGGTCGAGGAGAGATGTCGAAGATACTGTGAGGACAATGTCATCGACATAGATAAGTAGATAGGCAGTGGCGGAGCCGATATGGAAAGTGAACAGGGAACTATCGGATGCAGAGGCCACGAAGCCGATGTGCCGAAGATAGGCAGCAAAACACTGGTACCAGGCACGAGAGGCTTGTTTGAGGCCGTAGAGAGAGCGTTGAAGGAGACAGACGACGTCAGGACGAGAAGGGTCGACGAAGCCTGAGGGCTGCTGGTAGTAGACTGTTTCCGTCAGGTGACCGTGAAGAAAGGCGTTCTTCACATCTAGTTGATGGATCAGCCAGAAGCGAGAGGCAACCAAGGTGAGGACGACTCGAATGGTGGCGGGTTTGACAACGGGACTGAAGGTCTCGTCGTAGTCGACACCGGGTCGTTGGGAGAAACCCCGGACTACCCAGCGAGTCTTGTGACGGGCAAGGGAGCCATCGGCGTAGAATTTGTGTTTAAAAATCCACTTACCGGTCACAATGTTGGCGCCGGGAGGTCGGGGAATGAGGCGCCAGGTCTCGTTGTCCATTAGGGCCTTATACTCGTCGGCCATGACCGCGCGCCACTGAGGGTCGGCTAGGGCTGAGCGAGAAGTCGCCGGGATGGGCGAGATAGAGCTGTGGACGGCAGAGAGACTGTAGCGCGAAGTGAGGCGGAGAGACCCAGTCTAGGAGCGGGTGACCATGTGAGAGGTGGAGGGAACTGGAGCCGATGGAGGTACGGGAGTAATGGGAAGAACTGGTCGGGTGGGGGCGTCATCGGCTCCGAGTCGGCGATTGTAGACAAGAGGAAAAGGAGGAATTAGATCGGCTTGAGCCGATGAGGTCGGGTGGGCCAAGTATTCCGATCGGTTCGATAAAGATGGATCAGCCGATAGGGTGGGGAGAGCCGATAGGGTGGGGGAAGCCAATGGGAGGGGGAAGCCGATGAGAGGACGGATCGGCCGATCAAGGATGTGAGAAGCCAATGGGAAGTGGGCAGTGGAGTAGGTGAGGAATGGCCAGCCGATGAGGAGTGGTTGGCCGATGGGGAGTAGGCAGCGGAGTAGGTGAGGACAGAGTGGGAGTGTCAGAGAGTGGTTGGATCACGGACGTGCGAGGATTCACGTCCGTGAAGAGAAGATTCACGTCCGTGGACTCGTGGAGGCCAAGGAGTGGAGCGGACGCGAAAAAGGCAGGGAGTGGCTGGACGCGAAGAGAATATGTTCGCGTCCGGGAGGCAGGGATTCGTGTCCGTGGACACGTGGACACGTTGGACTAGCTCGGACGTAAGGGGAGAAGGTTCACGTCCGAGAGCCGTTGAGTGTGTCGGAAGGGGCAAGAACCGAGGGAGATTTCCAGCCGATGGAGACGACGAGCGTGGTGGTGCGCCGGCGTCAGAGGAGAGATGCACGAAACAAGAGGAAGAGCGGAGACGGGTGCGAGGCGGGACGAGGAGGCGGATCGAGACCATCGCCTGATCGTGCGGAAGTGGGACGGAGAAAAGAAGGTGACTGCGGGAGAGACGGGGAGAAGAAGAAATGGAGACGAGAGAGTGAGAAGAATACCGGGAAGAGAGTCGATGATGGGAAGAAGACGTCAACGACGAGAAGGAAAGGGTCGGCTTGCCGGAGGGAGAAGCTAGCGCACGGGGATATCTAGACTCGCTCTGATACCATATAGAATATGTACAGTGACTATAAATCCTCTCGAACGTATACAAGGGGTCGAGTCTATATATATACAGCCCAGGCTAGTGGTCTGTCTAACACTTACTCGCCCAATTGGACTTCTCTAAGTCGTTGGGCTTCAGTGATTACCCAAAATATCATTTCTTGTTGGATGACATTGACCAAGCCATCACTATTGCACTCTTTACACAGATATCATAAAACGAGAGATTCTACGAGTCAAATCCCCTCTAGGAACTCATGAAAAAAATCCTACTTGAAAGTTAACCAATCTAAAAGTGTAATGTTGTTGGTATGATGAGACCACAGATTTAGAGCCATACGATCAACATGGTCAATTGCAAGGGTGGATCCAAAGAAAAGTATTACTATGGTCATTCTTGAAATATATATGTACCAATACATCTCCAAATAATAGTAAATTTAAATTTTTAATGAATTACCAGTGGATTAACAAGAAAATCATTGCTGGATCCGCCATGGCCACAGCACCCAGCAGCTTCATTGGTTTATATAGTCTCAGTGTATTTATGTACTACCTCCTGATATTATTATGACCATCAAAACATTGCTTTTCCAGTAGGAACTCCTTGACTTATTAATCCGGATTTAACACCTTTCAGCTGCACGACTTCCTCAATCGATAGCAACAGACTAAGCGAAAGAAAGAGAGAGAAAAAAGATCACGACCTTATTATGCCCTGGACGATAATGGCGTATGCCCACAATCCCTTGATCTTATCTAAACACCAAATCAGAAAAAAAAAATTCTTATGGATAATCTCATCCCTCAAAACATAATTACCAAAAACCTCAGGAGGTTAGTCCGAAAACGTCCAGCTCACAGTAGCCGTAATCAGGCTCCCACGATCTTATCGGCGAAAGCGAAATGACCACGCTGGCCTCGCCCCGCCTCGCGCCCTATCCACTTGCCGCGCGGCACCAGGAGCCGTACGACTCGATCGGACGGTCGAAGGGGCGCTGGGAGGGGAGGGGACCCGCCCGCGTCGGATTAGACCGGGGCGGGGGTGGGGTGGTGGGCCCGGGCCCCGCCGTCCCCCGAGCTCACGTGTGGATGCGACACGTGTCGTACACGGGGCGCCCAGTCACGTGCGAGGAACGGGTCAGCTGTCGCTCCCGACAGGGGAGTGAAGATACACCCGAGGGTGGATGGGCCCCGCGCGACAGCCTCACCTCGTCCAAATTTGGAATGGAGAGGCAGGGATTTTTGAAATTCGTAATTTGTCCTTTTTAGAGAAATTCTTATAAAATATAAATATTCCATAGGAAAAAGGTTTAAAAACTCATAAAAATTTTGGTTTCATAGCTTTAACACATTTTGATTGAGATGAGAAAACGCTAGCGTAATTAAGTCGGTTGGCTAGGCTAATTAATTAAGCTTCGAATGTAAGAGTTTTTTATGCCATGAAATTTTGAGTTATAAGTTGGAGACTTAATGGGATCAGATTAGTCATTAGTTTCTGTGTATATACGATATATTTATAGGCATAGAAATTAGCTAATATGATAATATAAATGAATACAGAAATTTATATGGTTTGGGCCTCCGAGAGTAATAGCCCTATTTTGTTTAGCTAGATACTAATGTTACCATTACATCATATCTCATGACTACAACATACAAGTAAAAACTAATATAGTATGTAACTAATTAAGTAAAAGCATGGTTATCTACAGTTAGGTATTGTTGAGCGACTCGATAAAATTTGTATTGTCTTAGTTATGTTTGCTCCTCTTTTACTTCATAAGAGGCTTTATATTTATACTCTTGGATGCACCTTTATCCATATAAAATTAGAAAGATAAATATGATAATATTTAAACAATTTTGGTACGAACCGAGTATGACTCTGTATTTATTTTCTTATTTGGATTTTATTCCTTATATGTTCAGTGCTTTATTCATACATATGGACTTTCTTTTTTATACATAGCACTTGATATATGATACTTCTACCGAAGTACAAAATAAATGCATATCTACAAGATATCATATATCTGTTACACCGGTAATGTGCTTATTACTTAATTACATGTACAATAATGTTATCTTTTGAGTATAAATGAGTTTTACAAGTGTGGAAGCTAGCGAGGAAAAACACTGTCCAATTCTGCCTAATGATAAATCATATTTTCTTGTCTAGACATATTATGGGGCTGCTAGTTTGCACAGTTGTGTGGTGAACGAAGGTCACGCACGTTGCACGCTCTAGCCAATTCAACATCAACCGCTCACGCTGAGTTAGGTTTTCATCATCTCAAAGTCACAAACTTTCAATTTAAGAAATATGAAAACTTTCATCATAAATCACAAAACTTTTGTCTCAAAATCACATAACTTTCAATTGAAACATTTGAAAACTTTCATCTCAAAATCACAAAAATCTTCAACTCAAATCTAAAAATTTTCATCTAAAAAAATCACAAAACTTTCAATTCAAAAAACTATGAAAACACCTCAAAATCATGAAAAGTTCAATTGCAATATCTAAAAAACTCTCATCTCAAAATCACAAGAACATTCAACTCAAATTTTAAAATTTTCATCTAAAAAATCACAAAACTTTCAATTCAAAAATCCAAAACTTTTATCCAAAATACTCAAACCCTTTACCTCCATCGTCTTCCACACGGCAGCTGATGCTAGAGCTAGGGTCGAGGGCAGAGGAGAAGAGCTAGATGGGAGTGGTGTGCACGGGTGAAACCAAAACCGATATAGAGAGAAACTAAGGAGTGAGATGCATTACTGTGGGTGAGCATGGGTGGCATAGGCAACCACATTGAGGAGACGATAAGTTAGACTTGACGGGAGGAAGAGACAGGGGAATGAGAGAGGGATGAGGATCTAGTCTCTCTCTCCCACGTCTAAATTGGGCCATGACTAATGGACTTGATGGGTTAGGTGTACGCCTTAGTGTAGTTGCGCAAAATAGACTTTCTATGGTTTTTATTATTTTTTAGTGTTTCTATGTGGCAATAATGTGCTGTGTGCAGTGATGGTAATAGGCGTTTCGAAGTAGTGTGATGGAGATAGGTAGCAGTTGTCATACGGTCAAATTTTTTTAGACCATCATATCTGCGTAACTTAAGATTTGAACTGAGGGTGTAAAGTGAATGCTATTGAAAATTTAGGGGTGTGGTATACCCAATTTTAGAGTTTAAGGATGTGTTTTAGACAAAGCAAGAGTTGAGAGGAGATAAAATGGACTTATCCCTATATAAAAGTTTTTTTCATCAAAAGTTAGCACGTCACTTGTTGCCTCAATTTGCCTTTCCGCAGAATATATGGTAAGAGTAAATATATATTTAAATCACCATGATAACTCATAACACAATTAATATAATGCAAGCATGTGAATGTATACTACTGCAATATATATATAGACCAGGGGTAGAAAACAATAAAGTAGTCAAACAGGGTTTTAGTGCTAGCATGAATTTGTTCTTCAACAAAGCTAGGATTACATTGCAACTCATCTAGATACGTCCTCTAAACAAAGACCAGTAGACGTCCTTTCCTTCTACAAAACCTAATTATGCCATCTACTTGAAACAACAAAGCAAAATTATCTCACCCAATTATTAAAGGTTGCATGGATGGTATAATTGAAAAAAAAACATGAGCCTAAGGGTGAGTTCTTTCCTAGTTGCTCACACAGAACGAGATGATTAATTATATTTTAAAAAAATTATAGAAAAGTTGCTTTAATAAATCAAATAAACTTTTAAAATAATTAATGTGTAATTAATCATACGTTAATAATTTATTTTAAGTGAGTCACTTCGAAACTTCCTAGGAAGAATACTTGTGCAGAAGTATGTACTGCAAGAACTTCATACAATTATTACAGACAGGGAAATTTTATCTCACTTAGTTCTTTCCACCCATTGCAATCAGGACAAACACAATGCTGTCGGCCATGTAAAACCGGAGTATCTATCCTGGCCCCCACACAAACAAAACATATCAACAATCTTTTTCCCCCATTTTCCATGGATTACCCACACGATTAGCCCCTTGATCCCCATCTCCAATCGAAAGTGAACAAAAAAAGTTGCATGCCGGACACAGAAAGAAGACGCAAAAAACAACACTGAAAACCTTATCAAGAATAGTTCCCATGAAAAGCTACCTCCCACATACCATCAATCATTTCCTAAAACCCTGTATACAAAGTCGGATATGATTTGACAGCGGATTACTGTATGTCATCTGGATAGAGGCTGTCTGAACGGACCAAATGATCTGTAAAATTAAATATTTGTGGATGAACATGTCAGGAGAGCAGTAGTAGTCCTGCTGTACTCATTCAGTCATTCCATATTCTTTCTATAGAAAAGGTGTATTTACTAATGCAGATTTTTACTAGAAATTATGGTATCTCGAGCATCTACTCAAGTACCATGAAACTCTGACTAATAAGACATGCCAGCATTATATTGTAGTTTAAAGACTAAAAAACCATCAAATTAAGAGAGATCGACTGTCAAAGGGGAATGATTTTACATATTTAATATATTTCTGTGCTCATGTCTCGGATAAATTAAGCTACATGGTGACAATTCTTATCTTCTGGGGAACAATAGTTCTTCCAGCAAAGATTTGATTAGGACAAAGCTATATATGTTCATTCTTTTCTTCTGTGAACGAAATTTCCAAGGTCAGCTACAGCGAGGACATATAAGTACATACTAAATGTACTACTCGTATACCGAGAAACCGCAATCAAGAGATAATACTCTACAGACTGTATTCTGTTTCTTATGTAGTTAACTAAATATATTAACTTTATTTTCCTGGATTTTTGTACGTTGTGTCGGAGATTAGGAGGAATCAAACCATCATTAATTGGTCTCAGTTTTTACGACACTAATCAGCATCTTCTCTTGTGGATGAGATATATAGCTGTTCCATTGAAGTTTCCATCAGATATATGTTAGTCTGATTACATAAGCTTCAATCTTAGCCCAACATGATCACTTTCTGCTTATGCAGAATCTGATTAATACCGACCATTGTGTGAAGCCACTGATACGCCTTATCTCCTTAATTTCTTTTCTATCTTCTATTTCTTCTTGATGCACTGCACCTGTCCAAATTTTGGATTAGCACTATCAACTCTTTCCGATGCTAGATCGATTGGATACTTAGGGTTTGGGGTTTTAGTGACAAAGCTTCAAGCGTTCTCTCAGCTGTGCACCTCTCCCGCTTATATATACAATGGTGGGGCTCGGGGGCTAAACCAATAAGTTGGTTATTAACTGATCAAATAACCTCTAAATTTTATCTCTTATTTCTTTCTTGCATGGGGAGAAAATTTGGTGGATAGTTTTCTCCCCTAATTTGTTTCAGCATGGATAGTTTCCTCTCCTAATTTGTTTCGGCATCAAAACCAAACAGATCAACCAACAATATATTGTCTAGTTTTCCTGTTTAGCACTCCATCACTATAAGTTAAAAAGGGTGTTGCTTAGTATGCAGAGAATAGTTTGTGAGTGTAGGCTTAACTGTCTCATGTACATATTAGCATGAGAGCCTCTAAAGGTGGTCTCGCTATCACTAACACAGAATCTCTCATCCTGAACGGTCCATCTATGATTGGCCTTAGTGCCTCGTCACGAATAGTTTCATCTCTGACAGGCCGTATCAAGACCTGTTGGAGATGAGACAGAATGACTAGACACGTCACAGGTAAGGTCATATCTGTGACGAGCTACCATATAAAACCAATAGAGATGAGGTTAACTCATCTCTAATAGGATCAATAGATAGACGCTCATAGGTAAGCTCTCACTTATAATGGTTATCTAGTTTAAACACATCATTAGTGAGGATTTATTATCTGTAATGGTTTCTTAATACAACCTGTTAGACGTGAGGCTTGCTCTATGACGTGCGTTCACCTCTATGGGCCGTCATGGGTGTTTTGACCACATCTCTAACGGTTAGTATGTTGGCAATGACAAAGGTTGGCTACCTTCTATATATATCTTCATAGATGTATTTGTTAGTCAACCCACCTCATACACTGTTTACATTTTAGGTAAGAGGGTAAGAGTGTGAATATTTGTTCTGATATTAAGAGATTAAATAAAAAATTAGCTAAATTTGGACTTACTAGTATTATAGTTTGTTCATTCAAACTAATTTTATTATATATGTGCAAATGAATCGTAGTTAGATGTACAATACTAACCATTTGTGCCAGGAGTTTAGAAATAGAGCAGTTAAATTTCTAAATGCTATGGAGGATGACAAGAGAAGGACGAGCAAGAAATATGTGGTTTGCCATGCATAGACTGTAGAAATAAAAAGATATTTGTAGATAGAGCGTAGTTACAATCTCATCTTATACATAAAGTTTCTATAAAGAGTTATAGTTGTTGGAGCAAATACGGAGAGTAAGAAGTGCCAAATATTTATGTTGAAGAAGTAGACGATGAACATCAGGAGAAACAAGAAAATCGAGATAACATGTATGTTCCTTCTCTGTTTGGTAGTGATATCATTGATATTGACCATCATCTTTGTGTTAACACCAAAATTTAGAAAGCCTAAGGAAAAGTTGAAAAAGATTGGCTGAAGTAAAAGAAGAGTCTGGTTGCTACAGGAAGGAAGTCGATCGGATAAAGCAAGGAGAGATTCGGTCCAAGAATAGAAGATTATCCAGATGAGACCGAGTTTAAGGAGGAGCCGTGGCACTCACGGCAGGATATTTTATCTATATAAATCGTATCTTATATAGAAAGGTTTAGTTAGTTTAATTAACTTTCTTAGAGATATTTTATTTTATATTTTTAGGAGATAATGTTCGATAGTTGTTGTAACCGTGTCGGACTCTGTAATGCCAGGGTATAAATATAGGTCCCTAGATACTTGTACGGGCTTATTGATAGTATCTTTTCTAGAGAATGTCAATAAATTCCAAAATCCATTTCATCGCCTAGTAGCTACAACCATTTTTTTAATCGGCAAACACTTTGTTAATCGTGCCTACCGAAAACTACACAAATAGGTAGTGTCTGCCAAAAACTACACAAATACTACATGGAGATAACCAACCCCAAGAGAAAGCAATAGGAGAACTCAATCGTTGGACATCATGGTCTTGAGCCGTTTCTATCCAGAGTAGCATATGTTATTGTGGACTTCAATGATCTCTTCGATCTTTATAGGCTGTGAGTAGTGGACACGGATGCTACTTGTTGTAAGTGCACACGAACCTACTTTATTGCATAAATACTCATGTTCAAATTGTCCTAACTAATATGAGCACGATTATAGATTATGTTGAAAAGAAGGTTGTAGGTCAGGGTACCAGGTTGGTTTTCTTGATCCATCAGTGATTAATAAGACCAGCCTGAATACCAACACTGGTAATGTCATCGAGTACTTAAACCATTGCTTCTGGGCCCACCAAGATAAGGAATATGTAATGTTAGCGTACAATCAACGGCAAGGGCCTTGCAATTTTAAGTTTTTTTCCTTTTTCATTATATTGTACTATTATTTTTTTAGACCTCAGGTTCCTTACAGATACACGGCTCATGCAGGCGGCATTGGGTTCTCTTAGTAATAGTGCCAAAATGGAATAAGGTTTACTCTCTTAACTCCAACCATAGTGGATCATATAATTTCGAGCCTCTAGCTACCGCAATAGTTGCCATGTGGGCACCTTACATGCAGAGGTAGACACATGGAGAAGAAACAAACCCTCCATCACCATAAGGACATCCAATGCGCGCAATAGGTTGGCGATCAATACGGTTTTTATGTCTGCTATAACATGGCTACTTTGATGAGATAGATGATCGACTATGATCCTGAGGTTCATGCTTACATGTGTACATCATTTATACTTTTCATTGTTATGAACTAACTATAGTATCACTATATAGATAAATAAGTGGAACATCCGTCAAATCGACCCAACACATATTATAAGACAAATAGTTGCTTTTATCCTCCAAGAAATTATTCACCCAAAAGTGATGTTCTGGCTTAAGTAAAATGAAAGTGAATATGTATTGTATAATGACCAATGTTACCTATTTGACAATGGTAACATACACTTCATATTTGTATTTATGCATTTGTTTATATATGTGCTTATGTATGTATGTCATTGGTTATTAAATGATTGTAGAATATGTCATTTATAAAAAAAACTTATAAAAATCCATAATATATTATTCAATTCTTTTTTTTCTAGTTTTTAACTTCACATGTCGTTGTTGTTCTTCTTCAAAAACGTACGGGCATCATATACATGGCTATGGGTAAGTTTATGGATTCAAATAAAAATTATAGCTATATGTGATTCTCAGAAATTAATGTATGTGTATGTTAATAAATATCTTATAGTAAATAAGTTAGGAATCTATATATATGTGTGAGCTTATTGAGATATCAATGTCAATTTATCACTTTGGTGGAATTTTGGATACTTAGTTATGACAATGTTACTGCTGGAAACTGAAAGGGTTTAGGAATATATGTGATATCAATTCCTAAGGCTAGAAAAAAATAAATTTATTTTTTTAATAACCATGCTACTATCGGATTTTAAGAAAAACCCGTCACATGTGAGCACTACCTATGATGAGTTTCAAACAAGACCAGTCATAGGTGACTACCTATGATGGGTGCTAATACACATCGTCGCATATGACTGAGTCATCTTTGATGAACCTCTAATGGGTTAGAAGTATATGATACGTCTGAGATATCTCATATGTGATGGATCGTTAAAACAATCGTTCGAGCTATGTTATCTCTGACGAGTCGTAAGTGCAATTAACTTGTAATGTTATTTCACCTGCAATGGGTTTTTCTTGCAGCGCGTTATAGATAACCTTAGCTCTGATAGATCTTAACCTCACAGGTGGCGTGGAGTCATCATTGACCACTTATCTGTGACAAGGGCCAAACCTGTTACAGATAAGGGTTTGGAGCCATTACATATAAGCGGATTTGACGTAGTGTATATATAATGTAGCTTAGGAATAAAAATGTAACAGTGGCTACTGTGTTAAGAGGGTTGCCTCTAAACGTCTCTTTTAGAAAGGCTCTTATACGTGATAATCTAAAAAAATGATATTTTAGATGGAAAGCTAATAGGAAGGGGATCTTGTACGTATAAGGCTCTCATGTATGGTGGGGTGATAGTGATACCAAGGAAAACTTCTAAAATTTCATTTAGAAGGTTAGAATTCCTTTGAAAACCAAAATCTTCCTCTAATATTTGAAGAAGGGGTTACTTTAACCAAAGACTATTCTGGCAAAAAGAAAGTGAAACGTTAGCACTAAATGTTGCTTCTGCAATTCTAATGAAACAATAAAACACCTTTTTCTTATTGTCAAATTGTTGGATTAATATGGAATGCAATTTTATAACTTTCGAGAATCAACCGCCTACTTAGAGCTATTAATCTTTTCTAGTAGTTGGCTGAATGGTGTACAACCAAAGCTAATGTATCAAATGCTTGTGGTTATTGCAACTTTATGTTGTGCCATATTGTTAAGAAGACATAATGTGGTCTCCAAAACTATTTTTTAGGTAATTTTCAAATGGACATATTGGTTGCATCAATGGTTGGTGCTGGTTAAGGAGGATGATAGCCATAAGTTGAAAGAAGGCTGCATGATGTTGGAAGCTAAGAGTTTTAGAGTTTTATTCAAAATTTGGATGTAACTTTAGAAGGAAATTAGAAGCCTAGCCTTCTCGTTTTCTTTTGTTGGGTGCATGATTGATATTATTGTCTCTTGTGTTGTTTGTTAGGTTAAACTTGTTGCTTGATATGTGTTGTCAAGCAAGGGAGAGAGTACTCTTTTCTTTTGGTGACAGAGACGGGAATTTATTGTTTTCTAGTAATATCAGCATGAGAACCAAAACCTTTGCACACACTAAAAAATCATGGATTAAGGTTTAATTTTATTTTCCAACTGAACTGTCTAGCTTGTTCAAATATTAATTATAATAATTAAACATAGTAAAAAATTCCTATTCATATCCTATTGGCACGAGGTTTGATAAAACCATCACATCTGGTATGCCTTGCGAATACTTGATATCTAGTTATATGAATATTATATTGCAACTTAATTATCTGATTACATAGGCGCCAGGTAGATTGTTAATTAAAAAATGAATTTATAGTACAACTACATTTTATAGAACAAACCGATGATGATCGGTTGGCCGAGACATTACTTACACTACATTTTATACGGTACAAGTGGGCGCAATTAGAGTCGTACTTTTCAGAAAAGAAAATAGCTTAATGGTTAAAGATAGATGAGATGGCCATACAAAATGTTTTGGGCAAAAACAAAAAATGGTCATACACAATTTAGGACCTGTTGTATTGGTTGGAATTAATTAATATTAGGGCTAGATCAAATAGAACTGGATCGCTTAATTACAGTGCATACGATCAAAATTAAACCAAAGAACAAAGGACCTAACAAAGCCACCAACGAACTGCATTCTAATTATTATTGATTACTATCAGTCAATCTAATCAGCTTTTGTGTTACTTATATGAAAGTGACTAATACCATTACTTCAATTGGGGCTAAAGAGATCCTCGATATTCTCATATACACATGAGAAAACACTTGATTTCATATGGATGATAGCTATAGCTATCTTTTGGAGAGCTTTGAGTTGGATGCCCACCATTACTACCAACGAAATAAACTTGATTAATTATTTGATTAAACAACAGGCAGAATAAAAAGTTGTTCGGTTTATTTTGTCTACAAAGATTAGAACTACGTACTAGCTAGTACTACCTGTCCCATATCTCCAAAGGCCAACAATATATGCCAAGCCACTTTGCCAAATAAATTAATTAAACAGTTTATTAGTTCGTACATGAGATAATGAAAGAAAATGGATTAATCCATGCATTCGTATACGCATGGCAAAAGGCTATAAGTTTGTTTCGTAACTTTCACGACGAGGAGAAAAACGGATAGAAAGCGAGAAAGAGATAGGAGTACTTGACGTTGACACGTGGCAGCATGGGGCCTGGGTACGCATACGTGACGGCATGCACAAGGCATATATGCGTACGTGCATAATTTCAAGAACTTGATCCTGTTTGATTAGAGTTTAAATTTATTTTAAAATATAGCTATTTTTTCATCTATACTCTCATCTCAATCAATTACAACCATCTCCTATTTAATTTCTCTATCTACTTTTTCTTCTCAACTAATCACAGCATTCTATTATTTAACTTCACCTACTTGCTTAATCTTTGTAAAAAAAACTCTATAAATATATATATTTTGGGTGGAGATAGTAAGGATTTATTTGCCCTTCCTCTGGCACGATTAATTCTTGGCCATATATCAGTGACTAAACTATTGCCCTGCCCTAATTAGTCACGTGGTTTGATTTTGTTTACTCTTTTGGAAAATCGAGATATGTGCATATGGCCCTAAGTGGTTCTATGATCTTCCATTCAAGATTTGGATGGCGTTTTAGAGTAAGAAGGCTCGAAGGATGAGTAGCAGGTGAAAAACCTCATGAAAGAAGCTGGATATTGTGATGCTACCCTTATCATTTGGCCATGCTATTCTAAGTTCTAGGCAGGAGAAACCAGAAGAAACCTGATGGCCTGTGTAAGTCTCTTTGGTAAGTAGTAGTGCCCTTCGGCAGAGAAGTTTTATATTTTTTTTTTTGCAAATCAAGCTTAGCCTCTACAAGAGCAGCTGAAGGCGAGATGGGATATATGACATCTCACTTGTCAGTTTGTCGAGGAAATTTCTTTAGATCTATTTTCACTCGTATAGAAAATATCTATAGTCGGATGTTTTTCGAACCGTCTACAACTAAGGGCATGTAAAAATCAAGGTTTTATATGGGTGGATTCTTACAACCGCTCATGATTTTCACATGCAACTCTCTTAAGAAACTGTCATGCATGAAAATGAATTTTCAGTTTTTTATTTTTATAGTCAGAAAAAACAAAAAAATATTTCGTATTTTAGTAGGCGTCTATACATGGTCACACACAAAGTACATCATTCGAACTTGAGACATCCCACTCTGTGCATAACTTCCTTACCATCTCACCTATTAAGCACGATTGTGGGATGGATGTTATTATTTTTATTTCACCTCTCTAAAACTTGTAACATATATTTTATACTCTAAATGATATCAAATGTATAAGTGTATAGGCCAAGGGTCCCTACTTGGCTTGGCTAGGTTGTTTTGTTTGGAAGAAAAGTTATTAAGACTGCATGTGTTGTGAGCCGGTGACTCCCTAGCATAGGCTAGATCTAAGGTCTTATAGGAAGGTCCACGTATCCATCATTCGTCTAGAAATATACTATAAAGAAATGCTAAACGTTTAATACTTTATTTGGTTAAGCTGCATCAGGTTAAGATTGTGCCCTTCGAGCTGCTTGAAAGCAACCACGCATCTTCTACCCTGTCGCATGGGACCAACTAGCTAGCCACCTGAGAAACAAGACATGGCGCCATTCTCAATTGAGAATCATGACTCTAGGTTGTTTGGCGACTACTAGGTGTGCCTTGACCAAGGCAGGTCAAGGGGAGCAAGTAGGTCATCTCTCCTCGAGATGCACCACATAGTTGCACCCGTGAAGAGGTCGAATCTAGCATTGCAGGTGTCACATTGCAAGAACCCACCACTAACTCGAGGAGAGTACATGGTGTTCTTGTGTATCTGAGATGGGTAGAGGCATATCCCGTTGGATACCACAACACCCTAAGGAGTGGTGCGTTAGCTATAGAGCATATCTATTATATTAACTCTAGATTCTATTATATTGTCTCACCACATTAATGTAATTAGATATGTCATATCTAAGTATCTGTTTCACATGGGCGTATATACACAAGCTATGGGAAAATACTGGGAGACTACATGTAGGCCTGGCACTGCGTCCCACGTGATGTCATTTGGTATTTCAAGCTAAAACTTTAGAAAAAAAATATACTTGATGCTAATATTTGTGAGTAGTAACTCTTGCAAAATACAAACTATAATGTTATAAAATTATAAATAATATTGTTGTACGGTATAATTTAGAATTAGTAAGTTACGAAACATCTTTTTTAACTTAGAATATTATATACTAATTTATTTTACCACGTTTGTGGAGACTTCTTCAATAAAGGACACCTCACGCAATAGGAGAGCTATAAAGGTCTTGTAGAGAGGGAAGTTACGTCGTTTCCCATATATTGTGATTTGGCTGTTATAAAAACTGAGTGATAACTTAAGTGTTGATGGTACGTGTATATATATTTGTCTACAATAATTTATTTATATATATTAATTAAATTAAGTCTTTCGATGTAATATATATTTTTTGGCCCGATGTAATTTAAAATAAATTTTATATAAAATTTAGGATGAATTTTAGATGTAAATTTTAGTTGATAAATGTATTTTTGCAGTGGTAATCCATATGTGCTACCTAAAAAAATCTATTATTATAAAGGTTTAATCACAGATGTCTCATCTGACCGTCTATAAAGATGAGTTTTGGCCGCCTGTAAGATGATGGGGTGTTTGTTTCACTATCACAATCTATCAAACATTATGAAAATTTTAAGGTAGTTATCTCTTCTTACCACAGTTGAGATAATGTCAAAATAAAAAGCCTTAGACAACCATGGTCTTACTTTCGTTGATTACGCCAAAACTTAGTTAAAATGCAGCACACAACTTATTGGACATTGCGTGGATGTCTGATATTACTGAACCAAAATATGCCCTAATTAATCTAGAAGTGCATGCATCAATGCTCTCACTTTGCCTGCAAGCTCTGGTCGTCTGAGAGATTAGATTAAGACCTTTTTGTTTGTAAGATGCAAGAGTACTGTTACCTGTCGCTGATAGATCGAGGCAGGTTTTTGTTGCTTAGCAGATTAATCTATCTATCTATAACTTTATATTATCGTCTTAACTGTTAAATTTCATTAAAATAATATGACCCTTTTAATTTCCACTTAAGAAGGTCATCTACGTTATGGCGCACTTTTACCTTAAAAGCCACGTTAAGTGCCACCGTATCTCAGTCTATTTCTACTGATTCTTTTCTCCATAACGATCTCAGGCTATCTCTCAAAAGCAAAATGAGCTAAGTAGCTCTGCTTAGGTAAAACGCGATAAATTATTAGCGTATAATTAATTATATATTAATTACTTTAAAATTTAAAATAGGTGTATTTAATTTTTAAAACATTTTTAATTTTTTTTAAAAAAACGTCGTTTTTTTAAGAAACTTGAAAAACTAGGAAGTTGATTAACCTATCGGCTCAAACGAACTCATCATAACATGGAACACACACGTGGCGTGGGATATGGAAGGGCTCGGCCACTTCGGTGCGCGCGCGCTTCAGCGATTTCTGCCCGGACGTACGGGCTCGACGCGCATGTCGGGGAAAAGCAAGCCGTGTCCATGGAAGATGCAGTAACTAATTAAGTAGTTCTTGTAGTTGTTTTCCTAACGTAGCGTCGCATATAGTTTAGCGGCGGAAATAAATATATCTTCTTCCTACTATCATCTTAGCTTTAGCATGGCAGTGCGTGGATAATTAAAATGCTCTCCTAGATGGTTAGATCCACATACCGTCATGCATGTTACGACAGCATCAGCATGAGTGCTTACTGTATTGGGAAAAATGAATACGATACTTATTAATTCTGAACATATAAATTTTAAATAAGAACAATACTATTTTGAGACTCATGAGAGAAAATTGGTAGTGATTAAATCTGGGTTTTAAAATTATTAAACCATAGAAAAGATATAATTGAGACTTCAAATCAAGTACAACTCAATTTTCATTAACTAAAAATTTAGGGATCATTAAAGCATAAACAAGTCACAATTGAGATTACAAACAATGTATAACTTGACAATTTTTAATGTAGACTTGGGAAAAAAGTTGAGACTCTAAATGCGGAGTATGACTTGATTCTATTTATTAAATTTAGAAAAATATTCCAACATAGTGGAAACAAGTACTTAACTTTGAAATTATTAAGGTAAGAAAATAGAAAGTAATACAAGAAATATTTCATTTATTCTACATGCAATTTTGTAATTACTAATTTTGATATTTGGAACTAATCAAAAAATAAAACGGTATGATTTTACCCTTAGAACTGTTACATATAACTTTCAACAATATATAATAACCAACACATTCAATACATGATTAAAATTTTAACATTTGTCCATACATGCAAATTTTAATTTTTTTAATACCGATTAGCAGTAACCCATGCAACACACGGGTTTGAAGACCTACTTAATCATCATTATCAGTTAAAAAAATAGTCCATCCACGTCGGCTTCCAAAAAAAAACTATCAATGTCCGTTTCAAAAAGTAAAAAGACGCTTTTGGTCATATATTTAATGTATAATAAAAGATTCAGTTAAACTTATAAAATTTTAGACATTAATTTTATGTTAAAATATGTTTATACAATCTAATTTGTAACAATAGACAAACCTGCACTTACCAATTTTTTAAACTAAGCATTAGAAACTATTGCTGGTTAGAATTTTAAAATTTTGACTAAATTCTATTTTAAATATCAAATATTTAAGATTTAAGACAGGAAGAAGTACTAAAATAAGACATATCTGCCTATTTGTAATTAAAGGTGCTGTACAGCACACACACGTGTGACGTTGTAGAAATCATCCTATTAGAGCAACTCCAATGGGTTTTCTTTTTGCCTCCATACCCTAAAATTTAGCAAAGACAAGCCTAAAGCAGCCTCGGACGGGCTCTCTATCTGGCGCCCTACCCTATCACACTTCCTATTTCTTCCCTCTCCCGAGCTTCCTAAATGTGATGAGCCAAAAGTAGCATGATCCAATGTCAACCCTCTCCGATGTGACAGGAACTGGGATATAGGGAGCTAACTTAAGCGTACAATAAATATAAAATACAGAGGCAATTTGGATATATAGGTAGGTTCTTTATTTCCCTCGATAGGAAGTCAAAAATAAGGAGCTCATCGAATATGCTCTTGTGTGTGTATATACCGGATAAACCTCGATCGGTAAGATCCAATTCGAATTGTGCACTACTATTATTACTCTTCTTAATATTGTTTTGCTGCCTACAAGGTTGAGTACAGTTGGCCAGGTCAGGCAATTTATCTAGAGATAGGAAGCTACCATGTCTTAATATCATTAAAATGGATTCAAACGTAACAAAGTAAAATTAGGTGTCCAATCACGTTGAAGACATCCTCGCTGCCCAATCGAACCATCAGACCTGTCCTTGGCAACCGAGGCAGGGTCCCTCGCGGAAATCAAAATTGTGCAATCCCTTACGGTAGAGTTACTGTTGAAAGATGCGTGAATAATACGAGGTACTAACTCGGGATTTCGGCATTTGTATTTGTTTTAAGTTTGGAACACTTGGATTTAATTTATTTATAAATCTATACTTATATATATAGTTAATACACACGAGCAATTATTACTCCACATATAAATATGCTACATCATTACACACTAATAATTATTATTTAAAAGCATCTACGTATACAAGCATAACATATCATCTATACATTATTATATTCTAGATCTTAATATTTAAATCATCATCTACGTATCATTTTCAATATATGTTATATTCATTATTTCTATAATATTTAACATATATTCATCTACGTATTATAGTAAAGTATGGAGTATGATCTAGTACAGTACAAACGCACTTGTATTCCTATAAGCACTTTCCAAGATAATTGAATATAACCATTTACTATATAATTTCAAAGGGAGCTTAAACCAAACAAATCTCAGGTTAATTTTTTTTTGTTTGCCTTTCGAAAAAAATTGTTTGTATAGGTTTGAGGCCTATACAATTGGAACAGAGGAATGATAAACGAATCGTAGATTAATTTTATTTTGTATGAGATTCCTACAGTTTGTGTATAGGTTAATGCCTCCTTTGGAATGGAGGGATTTTTGACTAATTTTTTTAGGACTAGACTAATTGTCGTAAAATTCATGCATTTTAAAGAAGAACTAAATGTCAGATATCTCAAGCTAGTTGTGTGGTTCCGTTTCCCTTTTTTAAGTAGCCGTAGTGTGGGCGTACGTGCACATGCTTATTAGTGCGCGCGCCTTTCGTTGAGTTCGTTGGAGCCTCGCTATCCTCTCGCGTCATGCGCGCCGTCGGCTCGCCGTGCGATGGCGCAGCGCCACAGTCGCGGAGTGCTCGTTGCGTCGTGGGTCGTGGCTCGCCAAAAATCTCTCTCGCGTGCAGGGATGAATGAATCAGAAAAGCTGTGAAAGTGCCCGGCACCAAAAATCGCTCTCATGTGCTTCTCTCTCTGTGTTGTCCACAAGGTGTTCGACAAAATTGTTTCGGTAGCGTCCGTGAGTTTGCGGCCGGTGGGCTGACACTAAAACCTTGCTTGAAGGAGCTAAAGATTCTGAGAAGCTTGCAACTACTCCAGCTTCTGACTGTTAAGTTCACTTCTAGATTTTACAGCTACTTGCCCTCACAATCTCAAGCAAGAATCATGCAGGACTATTTAGAGGAGCTGAAGAATCCTGAAATAGTTGATGCTAGTAGAGAGCGGGCCTAGGTGTCTCACCGTGACCAACTTGCCGTACATATACACATAGGAACATGATTTGACACTGATGGTTAGGTTAGTTCTGTGGCAAAAGAAATTAGAAATGCCAAGTAGCTAAGGTTAGCGTGTTAATTATCTTCTCCTTACCTTTCCTTCGAAATGTTTAGTGTGTGCGGTCTTCTGCTGTGTTGGCCGACCATGCATGCATGCATCCACTGTACGGTGGACAGCGGAATGTCGACGAGACCAAACTGAACGCCGACTGAACCGCACAGATGCATTGAATTGGCCCGGCATTTTCCGTATAGATTCAGTGAACCTGGTGAGTGATTTATGGGTGACCACCATGACTGCTAAGCTATAGCTTGCTTCTAGAAGAATGCATCCATGGTTTGGCCAAAAAACAACGGCTTGATCAGATGTAGCGCAACAACAACAAAGATATCAGAACCGCCTGAGCTAGCAATTGAAATAAATTATTCATCAAATTATTGTCGCACATTACATATTTGATTATAGAGATAAATTAATTATCTTAAGAAATAAAATAAGTTAAAATAAGTAGTATACATACATTACAACAAAAATCAAAGTTTTTTTAAAATTATAAAGAAAATAATCTGTGATAATGATCTGACGAATAAGCTAAAAAATATTTTACGATAATAGAAGTTTTATTAAATCCAGTCAGGTGATATTGGATACTCTGGCGTGCAAAAGAATTAATAGCGCTTGAGATAACTTTTTACATGGACTCAGTCGACTCGAGTCATGGTTTGAATGCCATCTGATCCTTCGGCGCAAGACGCCTGAAGACGCCGATGACGTGGGCACAACAATGTGATCGATGGCCGTATGTGCCTTTCATAATCATCATCTTTTGCCATCACCGTCGCTGCCGACGACGCTGCCGTCGGAGTTCGAGTCCGACGACGAACCACTTGGCGATCGATGGTCTCCTACTTCTACTGGTGATGTGATTCCTAGCTAGCCAATAGGAGAGGACTACATGGACACAAGGTTCTTGTCTGTTTGATTGTTCATTAGACAAATCTCTATCATCACTGTAACTGAAGCCCAAATAATTAGTCTACCTATTGAGAAACAAAGTAGAGGAGCATCCGATGGAATAAACTGTTGGTGTGTTCAACTTGCATGCCGGGATCTAATAGGAATGATACCGTCGGAATCAAATTAAAGATCATGATTTCTAATATTCGTCACATATTTGAGGACTAATGCTCTCCACTCCGTTAGCTTGTGCGATTCGGACGAAGTATAAATGTGCGCGTAAAATGAGAAAACTATTAGCATATGATTAATTAAGCTTTAATTATTATAAAATAAATAAATAAATAAATTTGATATTTTGCAGCGACTTTGACATAAAAAATTTATCTAAAACAGTTTAAAAAATATTCTAATGAAAATTAAGATAAAGTATATAACTTAATCAGAAAAAAAGATTATCGGTGTGTATGCAGTGGAGCTGTCAATCTGATATTCTGATGGATGCATATCGTAACAGTTAAAAGTCTCGAGATGACTCACCATCCATTTATATATGCACGGTAGACCTCAAAGTTCTTGCACGCTGTATTGGAAGTCTAAAATGGTTGCATGCTTCTCAAACCTTTTAGACGTCCTACCCTACTCGGCCTAGCTCGGTAGCTACCACCCTGAGCAACTAGCTATCAAGTTGGGGAAAGGAGAGATTTCAACGAGGCAAATTGTTGGTCAGAGATTGTATCTGAATGGGTTGCGATTTTACATTTCAATTCTTTCATCATCTCAGTTTAGGCCCAACAAGAACTTGATTTGGGCCTTAATATACCCAGTGCGCACCATACCGTGTCACATGATTAACTAAGAGCCCATCATTTTTTAACATCACACCTAAGTACACATATAATGCATTATGCTTATGCATGCACCCGTCATCATGAGCCTCTTGATATCCCAGAGCACTACTAGATCAACAAAATAGCAACAGCTGATTGTAAATTCCAAACATGCATACGTATACATCAGGCTTATCACATTACCCCACCACGTTGACAGCCAGAAATCTAGAGAAATACACACATAACTCGAGAGTAAAAACGCAGGTACAGAAATTTTCCACAAAAGAAACATTATCAGGTTCAGAACTAGAAAGCTCCAAATAGGCTATTAGGAACTTGTACTGACAGACAATGCAAAAACCATCAAGCATATAGATTTCTTTCTGCGGTGAGCTGAACACACAACTGTGAAGATGTTTCGTAAAGAAAAACGACGCATAATTGAAAGTGTCTACCTATTTATTGTGCCTTCACTTATTAAACAAATTGCTCTGAAGCATTACTAAACTCAGAAGCATAGCAGAAAACCAAAAACTCAAGCAGCCGATAGGAAAAAAAAGTGAAGCATAGAAAATTCCAATCAATATTACTAACCAAACTAAACAGTGCGATAAAATACAATTATTTGTACTCTCTATCCAAAAATATAAAATTCTATATTAGGATGTATCTAATCATATATTAGGTTCTTATATTATTTTAGGATGAGGGAGTACTTGTTATTAACAAAGTAAACAGAGCTTATAACAAAATCTTCATCAGTGCAACCTAAAAGTAATTATGTGACAGTAAACTATTAAAAAGAACTTCATTTGAGATAGTCGAACTATGAATCTGGCGATGGAATTGATTTGAAGTGGCTTTTTGAATCAGAATTTAAGATAATGCAATGATATATCTACAAGTTGGATTAAAAAATTCATCAGCATATCATTGTATACCCGATAGAAATGACAATTCTGACATGCATATGAAGCTGCTGAGGATAACAAAAGAAAATAAATGAAGATCACTTATTCATAGCATGACTACTGGAGGCATCCCATTAATTTGAAGACAACCAAACCATCGCAATCGGGATGAATGTGGAAAGAAGCTACTTCCTTTAACAGAAGAACGTTTAATACTCCGTAATTGCGAATGCAGCCAAACCAGATTAATCATGTGGGAATAACAATTAACAGAAGAGTCATCATAAATCCTTGCACTACATTAGAAAAAAGAACAGCAATGCACCACAAGCATCATTATACAGCAAGCCTTTCCTGAGCCAACAACTTCAGTTTAATGGTACAAACTAAACATAAACTAAACTTTTTATCTTTCACTGCAAACTTGAACGCTTAACATATGATGCTAGCTAGCCACCATTAAAAAAACTAAACAACTAGGACATAGGCACATCTGAAATTCTTAATCGTGAATGATCAAATGTTGTAGATGCTAGAGGAACAAGGCCACTCAAGTGCCTATAAATATATATATTTTCTGTATACGGAATACATCAAATCTAAAACAAAGCCTGATAAATCATTGACCATAAAGCTCATAACACAATCATACTTTAATAGCCAAGGGTCATAAACCAATAAAATAATGCATGCCTTAGCTTGCAGCTAACATTTTCCCCTCAACTAAACAAATGAAGATTATAAAGAGCAAAAGAAAAAACAGAGTAAGAAATTAACACTGCCCATTATTTAACAATAACAAACCTGACAAAAGAAGAAACATATAAAAGAATGGATGAAATATATGTGCATATAACCAATTAAAGTCAAAGCTTATAGACCGTTTATTCTAAGCCTCTAACATAACTTTGATGTCTCGAAGCAGAGAAAACCAATTTTCACAGGCATCACCAAACTTGTCCAAAGACAAAAAGAAGTTTCTCTCAGCATGCTTCATCCTCTCACACAAACACCTGTTTAACTCAACTCAACACAACATCATCCCAAGCAAGTTAGGGTGGTCTAGAATTGAAACCTAATAAGAATTTCTAAATCACAGTTCAGACACGTTAATAACTGTTTTCTAAACATTCTTATTTAAATACAGATATTTAGCTATATCCCACTCTTTCAAATATCTTCTTATTGTTTCTCTCTATCCATATTAATTTTGATCTTTCTCTATTCCTCTTTATATTATTATTTTTACTTACGATTCCACAATATACTATCGTCTCTGGGGTTTGTTTTAGATATGGCCAAACCACCTTAATCGATGTTAGACAACATTTTTATACTACCCCTAGTCAATCACGCATATTTTCGTTTTGGACAAAATATATTCTTGTATGACCACAAATCTAACATAGCATACGTATTTCAGCAACACTTAACTATTGGACATGACATCTTTTTTTATCAACATTCTGTCCTATATAGCATATCAGGTCTAATCGTCATTCTATAAAACTTGACTTTTAACTTTTACGGTAACCTCTTATCACAGAGAATGCCAAATGTTTGATGCTACTTCAACCAGTCCATTTTGATTTTATGGCTAACGTCCATATCAATATCCCCATCCATCTGTAACATCAATCCTAAATATCGAAAAGTGTTCTTCTTAGTCATTACTTGGCCTCTTAAACTCACATCTCCCTCCTCGTATGCGATAGTGCCAAAGTCATATCTTAAGTATTCAATTTTAGTTTTGTTTACTTTAAAACCTTTGAACTCAAGATTCTACCGCCACAACTCTAGTTTTCTATTTACTCCTGCGCGGCTCTCATCAGTTAATACTACATCATCTGCAAAGAGCATACAATAAGAGATATCCTCTTCTATGTTTCTCGTAACCTCATCTATTACTAATGCAAAAAGGTAAGGGCTCATAGTTGATTCCTGATATAATCATATTTTAATCGGGAGGTAACATATGTTACCATTATTTCTTCGAACACTAGTAATAAAATTATTGTATATATTCTTGACAAGAGAGAAATATTTTGTTTGGACTTTATGTTTGTTCAAAGCCTACCACATAATATTTTTTGTTATCTTATTATAAGACCTTTTCAAGTTAATAAAAACCATATATAGTGCCTTTTTCTGCTCTCTAAACCGCTCTATAACTTATTTTATTAAGAAAATTATTTCTATGGTTGATCTTTCGGGCATAAAATCAAATTGGTTTATAGAGATCCATGTCATTCTTCTTAAACAGTGTTCGATAACTTTCTCACATAGCTTTACAGTGTGGCTCATCAATTTAATTCCCCAGTAATTAGTACAACTTCGGATATCTCCATTATTTTTATAGATTGATACCAATATACTTCTCCACTTCTAAGCTATTGTGTTCGATTGAAAAATATTATTAAATAACTTGGTTAACCTACTATAACTATATCCCCGAGACATCTCCACACCTTGATTAGAATACCATCAGAGCTCATCGTCTTACCCCTTTCATCCTTTTCAAAACTTCTCTAACCTCAGATACTTGGATCATCTGCACAAATCTCGTATTAGTGTCATTTGAAGAGTCGTCCAACTGAACGGTACAGTCCTCTTTCCCACTATCGAACAAATTGTCAAATTACTCTTGCCATCTATGTCTAATCTCATCCTCCTTCACCAAAAAGTGTTCCCTCTCATTCTTAATACACTTAATTTGGTTGAAGTTTTTTGTCTTCCTATCACAATTCCTAGCTATTCTATAGATATCATTCTCTCCTTCTTTCATACTCAGATGTTGGTACAGATCCTCGAAATCTCGCTCCTTTGCCTCACTCACATTTCGTTTTACGGTCTTCCTTGGTATCTTGTGCTTCTCCATATTGTCTTCACTCCAATAAAGATATAAGCGTGTATAGCACTTTTTCTTCTCCTTAATAGCTCTTTGCACATCTTCGGTCCACTACCAAGAGTTTTTAGTTTCGCATCCACTCCATTTGATCACTCCAAACACCTTTGAAACAATCTTCTATATGCATATTATCATCTTTTCATGACATTTGATATCTTCCCTTCTAACTTTCACCACTTAGTTCTTACAATTTTAGTTTGTTTATCGCTACGAGCATACACTAAAAAGTAAAAGTCAACTATCATCAACTTATGTTGAGAAACAACACATTCTTCAGGTATTTTATAATCAACATAAACTTGTTTATCTATTCTTCTCATAAGGACAAAGTCAATTTGACTAAAGTATTGGGCGCTACTAAAAATTACTAAATGAGATTGTCTCTTTTTAAAGAAAATGTTGGCTATCATCATATCAAAAGCTATAGCAAAGTCCAAGATTTCTTCTCTCTCTTGATTTCTACCTCCATATCCAAAACCTTTATGTGCTACCTCGAAACCGGTACCTATTGTACCTACATAACCATTAAAATCTCATTCTATAAAAAAAACTTCTCGCTGTTAGGTACAGCTCTAACCAATCTATGTAATTCTTTCTAGAAATATCTCTTAGCACTCTCATCCTCACCTACTTAAGGGGCATACGCACTAATTACATTTAAGACTATATCACTAATGACAAGTTTAACTAATATGATCCTATCTCCTTACCTTCTCACCTTCACCAAAACATCCTTGAGGATCTTATCAATCAGAATTCCTACTATATTTCTATTTAAATTTATCCTTGTGCACTAGAGCTTAAAGCTAGTACCGTCCACCTTCTTTACCGTTTGACCCTTCCATTTACTCTCTTGAACGTACAAGATATTTACACGTCTTCTAACCGCTATCTCGACTAACTCGAGACAAACTATCTTAACTTACCCATAAGAGAAACTACATTCTAGCTAGCTAAATGGCTCCTAGTTGGCTTGACTTTTCATTATCCTTCGCACCTGCTGAGTCAGGTGTGAAGATCCTTACTCATTTTTCATCACACTCAAGCACCGATTTGACGTGTCACTAAGAATACAATGGCCCTATCCTTACTCACTTGACACCATGCCAAAATCACGATATGACGCGTTATGGGGGTGATGACCCGGTCTTGTCTATTTAATACCATATCTAAGTTTCGATATGGTGCGTTGCTAAGAAGGTGACATCTCAATAGGATTTTTTTGGGTTTCATCTTTATAAAAGTAGATAAGTATTTATATTGGTTCGTCAAACTTAACACAACTCTTCTACAACTCTTCTTTATCAAGAATTAGAACCTATGTTGAGACACAAAGACACTCTAACACTAATGGAGTTAGACAAATACCTATTGAATTCCTTAAAATCATCGTTTGAGAATTGAACCTGGGTAGACAGAATAAAACATGGATTTGGTGTATATTGATCATCAAAACCTGTTGCTCTCGGTTAAAAGAACATGGGTTAACTCAAATTACAGGTCGTAAACTCGTAATATCTTTTTCAGAAGAATTTGCTCCATGTATCAGAAAAATGTGAGATAAGTCGTCAAAATAAACCTTATTAAATTTTCGTATTGTTAAATTTTAATAGGCTAGCAAGCTAAATAAGATTTTACCATTACAACCTTATCAAACTCTATAAAAATTTAATTTGGTAATTTTATAATCTTTTACTTACAAATGTTGGTAAGGTATTAAACCAAACAACACCTTCACATTTTTAATCTTGACAAACATTAGCATTACTAATCTTCGGCTTTACCAATAAACGGTAAGGTTTATTTTAGCAATGAAGCAATCCTATAGTATACTTAATTAAGATGTCTAGCTTACCAATAAACACCAGTTTTATTTCTGCACTAAGTCACTAGGAACTTCGAATTGAGCCACAAGGCAAAATAAAAATCACAGATTATTGAAATGCAGTGAACATAAACAACTGTTGAAACATTGATCCACTTGTACTTTTCTCGCCAAAAAATTACTTGTATCAAACTAGTGGAAAATCAGCATTCGAAAATCATAAGACACTGCTTTCCAAAGGAAAAGAAACGAAGAAATCCTCCATTCTAACAACACCCTATCTCACTTTGAGTTGCACTTCATTAGAGGTACGTTTTGTATGAAAACTTTACTTTAAAATATTAAATAAATCTATGTTTTAATTTTATAATAATTAAAACTCAATTAATTATATACTAATAGTTTTTTATTTTACGTGTGCACTTAATAAATATTCACCAAATGCGGCCTACCTTATTTCCTTGGCTCTTCATTTGGTTCAAAAGGCCTTGGCTCTTCGTTTAGTTCAAGAGATCCTACAAGTAGCGGTCTCTCTAACGTCAATCACATCACATCACGGTGTACCATTGTTGGTTTGTTGTGTCCACAACAAGTCCTATATAGCAGCACGGCAATGAGACCAATGTACAACAGGGTCAATAACTTAAGAGACTAATGTTAGTTCAAGTACTAGCCAAAAATCATAACACAACCACTCAACCAGACATAAGTATTCTATCAAGAATAAGACCAATACAAACAAAGCTAGGGATTGCCACCAGAAATTGGTTGACTTGATCAAACAAAGCTAGGGCCTGATTAAGAAACATAATTAGGAAAAGAAACAAAAAAAATGTGTATCCAAAACAATGAACTGAACTACACACTTTTTATTATTTTGCATTTGAACTTCAATTTCTCGAAGTAGATGTTCCTGCTCGTCTAAGCAACGGCATAGCTTGTCAAAAGTCGATCTCATTTTTTTATAGAGCTTGTCTTCCTTGCTTTCATGTTCTGAAATGTCAGCGTCTCTAAAAGCTTCCTCCCTGTTCTTCTATAATTGCCTTTTGCATTCCAACAATTCATCCATTGAGTAACGTATCTGGACAGATGGAATAATGCATTAACTTGCAGACAGATGGAATAATGCATTAACTTGCATCAGAACCTGGTGTACGGTGATTGTCACAACCTGTTGCTCTCTGCTAACACAATATGGTAAACTACCTTGGATTTTCTTATTAAAGGCCATACGCTTCTTTCTTTCTTTTTTTTAATCAGGCCATGCTGCCTATCTCGGCAAGATTTGCCATGTAAATATATAGCTTTAGTGGTTAGTTTTAAGCGCTTTCTATTTCCATTAATGCAAATAACGATGTCTGAAGGTATACCAGTTTAAATTTAAGTTACTGTTCATGGTTAAAAAATGCATTTGATTAAGGATTTGTGGAAACATTAATTTCTGCATTTCAATTGACTAGCCAGGACATTATCTAATATATTTTTTTTAAAAAAAAAGACTAGTCAGGGTAATGGAGATACGTATAATTTTGTCAGCACATTTAGAATGACGCTGTTTTTCTTAGAATACTCATTTTCAGAATATACAAAAAGTTAGTCTGGATCTACAACAAGTTTGCTTGGATTTATGAAAAGTATTCACTCCATCGAGTCATCCATTGAGAAAAGTTTCTGGACAGATGGAATAAAACATTAACTTGCATCATAATATCACAACCTTTGCTCTCTATCAGCAGAATAATTTTTAACTATTTTTTATTACAGGCAATGTTCCTTTTTTTTTCTTTTTACGAATCAGACCATGCTAGTATGCTACCTCTCTCATAAACTCGCATCAGGCTATCGATTGGTTCCCCCCACCCCCATCTTATAATTCGAAGTTGATCCGAATGGAGCAAACGAACCTAAATTTGTTTAATCCTACCCTAATAACAAAACTAACTAGTATGATGATTTCACAGACACATGTAGGGATCCCAGAGGAGGAAGAGATTACCTGACAGGGGTCGGTCCTTCCGCCGCAATCGGAGCTGAGACGGCGCCGCGGCTTCTCCGTGAACGCCTGCTCATAGCCAGATTGTCTCCTCCCGGACCAGACCCGATCGCTGGCGCTGGAGAAGATGCGCGAGTCCTCCCGCGCAGGGAGCGGGGGATACGACCGCCGGAGCGCGCGGCCGGCGGATCGGAACACCGATGAAACCTATCTTCTTTTTTTTTCTTTTCCCCGGTAGGGAAGAAGGGGACACGAGAAAGAGAGGCGAGTAGGCTCGCTCGTCTACTGGCACTGGAGGCCCGCATTAATGAGGTCACAGAAACCGAGTCCCGCACTTCTTCTCCTTCGGTTTAAAAGATCGTATTGGGCCTTGTTTGGGCTCCGGCCCATTCAGGTTTGCAAATGTCGGGCCTGTAAGTTCCCCTTTTTAATACGATTTTGCTATATATTCGTCTAATCTGTCGAATATAAATATCCAAAACTTTTATATAATTTTAAACCATTATATTTACAGAAGGAAAAAATCACAATGCATGCATAGGTGAGGAGATTCGGTCCACAACCTCAGCTTCGCGAAAATAACGTGTTATTATGAGATTTTTAAAAGTACATTTATAATGTAATTACATTATAATTTTATTATATTTACATTTGATAAAATTTTTAAAACAAACTTTGTCGAAAAATATATAAACAGTCATTTTTTAATATGCTAGTAATATTTTACTACATTACAACGGGCTTATACCACTAAAAATGTGCTAGGGCTTAGGAAAGTGGATCTGGGGAATTTTTTTATCCAACCACTTTTCCTTTTTTTTCTGTTTCTTTTTAGTGAACTCTCTTTTTTTATTGTAGCGTGCAGCAACCGCTTTTTTCCTTATGTTTTTTTTCTCTAGCATTGTTTAGCGTGCGCATTTTTCTGTTTTTTAATTGCCGAGCACGCAGCAACCGCTTTTTTTCACTTCTATTTTCTTGTCTAGCGTTTTTTTAGTGTGCGAGAGGGAGGGGTGGGAAGGAGAACAACAAGTGTGATTTGATTTTTATAGTAGTACAGATTAATATTCGATTTATTTGATATTATTTTTATGTTAAAAACAAGTAAAATGACACCGAATGTTTATAGAATTCTAGATGGGACAAGGATGAATTTCCCATACCTCCGTAAGTGTACAAGACTTGCTAAAAGTCCAAACATCAAAGGTATGATAATCCAGTCCGATAACAAAAAGAAAAATGGAAAAGAAAAGAGAGAGAGTGGTGGATCTCCCGATTTTTAATTTATAATAATTATTAATCACTAAATTAAATAATTAGTAAATACAACATGACTTTATCTACTTCTCCTACTTAGAATAGTAAGGACGCTACTACTAACAGAGCCCATCGTGTTGCGCTCGCCCGCCGCACCAAAGAACACAGCGGGGTTCGTTGAATTAGAATGTGCCTGGATCACATCACACATGCCAATGCAATTGACCGATGCGGCGATTCATGTGCAAACCTCTGCTTCCCAAATTTGATGATGCCAGAAATGACCTTAGATATACAGGATCATTAAACAACGAGCACCTGACCTAAAAGTGATTTGTTACCAAAACTCCCACATTATTTCCAACCTAACTATGAAGGTTCTACACTACCAAATTGCAGGGGTATGCGAATGCGAATGATTACTGTATGAGACAACGTAATTGTTATCAGTCTTATACATCTTATATAACACTAATTAAATAGTTCAGCAATATGTGAGAGTTCACATAAATGGTACAAATCAGATAAGCTGACAATCACATATCGCAATTACACAAGAAAGATTATAATATTGAGTAAAATAAGAAACTGTGAGGAATTAAGCATAACAATTTCAGAAATAAGATGGTTGATTGTCACTGGAGAGGAGAACGAAACATTCTTTTTTGCCGGGCCGGCCGAAGGAGGCTGACCAATTTCATTAAGACAAGGGGAAAAGCCAGGTTACAGGAACAGCGACAGAACGCTGTGAAACCAAAGACTTGGAGCAAACTGCTCCAGATTACGACAAGGGAGTACTCACTATTATTTTTGAACATCCCAGCTTCTTTCCAAATGGAAATTTCGTCTTTGATTTCTTGAAACAACTAGCCTTTAGTGCATGTTTCTGATTGAAAACTCTTGCATTGAGTTCTTTCCAGATTAGCCAACAAACCATCATAAGCATAAGCAGCAGAGTGTTAAACTACTTAGACACCACTAGCCTGAGTTGTATATATATAAATCCGATCCCTTGTATACTCTCAGTCATTGTACATATTTTTACATGGTATCAGAACGAGTCTAAACATCTTTGACGCGCTAGCTTTTCCCTCCGGCGAGCCGACACTTTCTTCCTCATCGTCGACGTCTTCTTCCCGTTGCCGACACTCTTCCCGGTACTCTCCTCCTGGCACTCTCCTCACTCTCTCGCCCCCGTTTCTTCTTCTTCCCGTCTCTCCCGAGTCATCCTCTTTTCTCCGTCCCACCTCCACGCAACTAGGCGACGGTCTCGATCTGTCTCCTCGTCTCGCCTCGCACCCGTCTCCGTTCCTCTTCTTGCTTCGTGTATCTCTCCTTCTCTGACACCGGTGCACCTCCGCGCTCGTCGTCTCTATCGGCTGAACTCGTCCGCCCTCCCATCGACTGGACTTGTCCAGCTCTCCATCGGCTGGAACCCTCCCTCGGTTCTCACCTTTTCCGACACGCTCAATGGATCTTGGACATAAACTTTCTTTCCTCACGCCCGAGCCAGTCAAACGTGTCCACGTGTTCATGGACACGAGTCCCTGCCTCCCGGACGCGAACATATTCTCTTCGCGTCTGGCCACACTCCCCGCCTTTTCCGCGTCCGTCCCACTCCTTGGTCTCCACGAGTCCACGGACGTGAATCTTCGCACGTCCGTGACCCAACTACTCTCTGACCCACTCTGCCACCACCTTTTCCTCACCTACTCCGCTGCCTACTCCCCATCGGCCAACCACTCCTCATTGGCTGGCCGGCCTACTCCCCATCGGCTTCTCATATCCTTGATCAGCCGATCCGTCCTCTCATCGGCTTCTCCCTCCCATCGGCTTCTTTCTCCCATCGGCTATTTGCTCCCGTTCTCCCGTCATGGCTACCGAGTCCGTCCTCAGCTCCAGCACTCTCCCAGTCGCCGAGTCTGCTCCAGCCCTCGGTGCCTCAGACTACACCTTAGGCACCACCTCGCTGATCTTCTCCCCTCCTTACGCTACTGTGAACGTGAAATCTCACGTTCCTATCTGCCTTGACCTTAACGCCAGTTATTCCAAGTGGGTTTTCTTTTTCAAATCCCTCTGTGGAAAATTCGGCCTCCGGTCCCATATTGATGGCTCCACTCCACCTCGCCCCAATGATCCTCAGTGGGACATTGCCGAGTGCTGCGTGCGCAACTGGCTGCTCGGCTCGGTCGACGACTCTGTCCTCGATCTCACTATGGATGATACCGACCCCACCGCCTGGGATCTCTGGGTGGCCATCGAGCGGATCTTCCTGGCCAACAAGCAGCCTCACACCATCTTCCTCCTCAACGAGTTCCACTCCATGGTACAAGGAGACTCCTGTCTCCTCGTACTATCAGCGCCTCAAGGTCAAGCTGCTGCTCGTCCTCGTCCTCGCCCTTCTGCGAGGCCTCAATCCCTGCTTCTCAAACACTGCCAATGACATCGCCAACGCCACACCTCTTCGATCGTTCGCCCCGGCCCATGACATGCTAGTTTTTTAAGAACTCCGTCTGGCCAACAATGAAAAGACAGTGGCACACACCGCTCTTCTTGTTGCAGCTGATAATGGCTATCGAGCTTCCTGTGCTACCGCTTTCTCCCACGGCTCTGGTGGCCATGGCTCCAGCCATGGCAACATAGCCCGTACCGAAAAAGACAAGAGCAAAGGCAAAGGCAAGACCTGGCAAGGTCCGATGCAATCACAACCTGCCTCGGTCTCTGTCTAACCTATCGGTCCCACGGGTCCGTGGCTCTGCTACAACCCCTGGGCGTCCCAGCCCTAGCCTCAGCCACGCAGCCCCATCGGCTGGCAACACGGGGTTCTCGGCGCCCATCCCCAGGCTCACCTAGCATCGGCTCCCGTTCTACCGCCTCAGCCGATGCTACCGACCCCACCCACCCAGTCGGTTCCCTCCTGGAACCAGGCTGGCCTCGTCGCTGTCCTCAATCAGATGACGCTCCAACCACAGCACCCTTAGGTGCTGGACTCTAGGGTGTCTTCACACATGGCGTCATCTGTCGGTATACTTCGCTCCTCTCACCCCTCTTCCTCCCACTTTGTCACCATCGGCAATGGTCACTCTCTTCCTATCCAATGCCGAGGTGACTCCTCTCTGTCTACATCCACCACTAACCTCCCCCTACGCAATGTTCTTATCGTACCTTCTCTTATTCACAATCTTATATCTGTTCGCCAATTCATAAGAGACAACAACTGCTTCATCGAATTTGATGCGTCTGGTTTCTCTATGAAGGATATCCCAACCCGGCGACAGATCCTTCGCTGAAAAAGTGACGGAGACCTCTACACCATTCCCATTGCGCCGTCCACTCCACACGCTAGCGTCACCCTCTTCACCAACCTTTGGCACCTTCGCCTCGGCCACCTCGGCCCCGACGCTGTCGCTACCCTCCGTCGCAGCGCCTCCATTCAATGTATCCACAGCAGCTCCATAATTTGCCACTCGTGTCAACTTGGCAAATATGTGCGTCTGCCCTTTTCTAGTTCTCTCTCCTGTACCTCGTGTCTATTTGAACTTATACATTGTGATGTATGGACGTCTTCAGTTAAAAGTGTCTCTGGTAATCAGTATTACCTCGCTATACTTGATGATTACACACATTATTGCTGGACCTTTCTGCTTATCAATAAATCCGAGGTCGCCTCTCACCTCACTCACTTTGTCACGTACGTGTCTACTCAGTTCAACCTCCCTATCAAGGCTCTACAAGCCGATAATGGTACGGAATTCGTTAACCGTACCGTTACAACCTTTCTCACCTCGCAGGGCATCCATCTCTGGCTCTCCTGCCCCTACACCTCTCCTCAGAATGGCAAAGCCGAGCGCCTCCTTCGCACCCTCAACAACATCAATCGTACCATGCTACTTCATGCCCACATACCTGCCAATTATTGGGCAGAAGCTCTGGCTACTGCGACGTATCTTGTTAATCGGCGCCGATGCTTTTCCGTTCAAAACAACGTTCCCTATACCCTTCTCTACCGCACGGCGCTCGACTACTCCCACCTTCGCGTTTTCGGGTGCCTCTGCTACCCAAACCTCACCACCACAGCTTCCCACAAACTCGCTCCCCGCTTCACCGCCTGTATTCTCCTCGGCTATCCCACCTCTCACAAGGGATACCGATGTCTCGACCTTTCCACCCAACGGGTCATCGTCTCTCGTTACGTCATTTTTGACGAGATATGTTTTCCCTTCGGTCTACTTCATCCGAGATCCTACTCTAGTGATCTTGACTTCCTCCTCACCAACACCGTGCCGACCAGGTCTCCTCCATTGTCCCCTCTATCGGCCCCCTCATTGGTCGCTGCTAAGGACTTACCCTTCACATATCCCATCACTATTCGGTCCGATGTCCCAACCATCGGACCCCCATCGGCTCCACCTTCATCGGTCGATACCGATTCCATTTATCCTTCCGCTGATACCGTCCCCTTTTCATCGGACACCCCACTTCATCGGCTCCTCAACTTCCATCGGCTCCGCCCACCCCATCGGCTGATCCATCTCTATCGGACCGATCGGACCACTCGGCCCACCCGACCCTATCGGCTCAGGCCGATCTAGTTCCCTCTTTTCCTCTCGTCTACAGTCGCCGACCCGAAGCCGATGATGCCCCTACCCGACCAGTCCTTCCCATTACTCCCACACCTCCATCGGCTTCAGTTCCCTCTACCTCTCATATGGTCACCCGCTCCCAGACCGGATCTCTCCATCCCACTTAGCGTTACGGGCTCTCCATCGTCCACAGCTCTATCTCACCCATCCTGGCAATATCTCGCTCCGCCCTAGCCGACCCTCAGTGGCGCGCGGCCATGGCCGACAAGTTCAAAGGTCTAATGGACAATGAGACATAGCGCCTCGTTCCTCGACCTTCCGGCGCCAACACTGTGACCGGTAAGTGGATTTTCAAACATAAATTCCACACCGATGGGTCCCTTGCCCGTCACAAGGCTCGTTGGGTAGTCCAGGATTTCTCCTAACGACCCGGTGTCGATTACGATGAGACCTTCAGTACCATCGTCAAACCCGCCACCATCCGGGTCATCCTCACTTTGGCTACCTCTTGCTCCTGGCCAATCCATCAGCTCGACGTGAAGAACGCTTTTCTTCATGGCCACTTGACAGAAATGGTCTACTGTCAGCAGCCCCTAGGCTTCGTCGACCCTTCTCGTCCCGACGACGTCTGTCTTCTTCAACGTTCTCTCTACGGCCTCAAACAAGCCCCTCGTGCCTGGTACCAGCGCTTTGCTGCCTATCTTCGGCACATCGGCTTCGTGGCCTCTGCGTCCGATAGTTTCCTGTTCACTTTCCATATCGGCTCCGCCACTGCCTATCTACTTCTATATGTCGATAACATTATTTTTACAGCGTCTTCGACATCTCTTCTCGATCAGATCATGGTCCGACTACACTCTGAGTTCGTCATGACCGATCTTAGTCCTCTCCACAATTTTCTTGGCATTTCCGTAACCCGTTCCTCCCACGGACTCTTTCTTTCCCAACGCCAGTACGCCATCGAGCTCCTCCAGCGTGTGGGCATGGCCGATTGTCACCCCACGGCCATCCCGGTCAACACTCAAGCCAAACTCTCCGCTGCCGATGGCGCACTTGTTGCTGATCCCTCTCACTATCAGAGTCTTGCTGGGGCTCTCCAATACCTCATCCTCACCCGGCCCAACCTCACGTATGCTGTCTAGCAAGCGTGCCTCTTTATGCATGCTCCACGCGAATCTCACCTCGCGCTGCTCAAGCGAATCCTACGCTACGTGAAGAACGTCCTCTCCTATGGGCTGCATCTCAGCTCTAGCCCTATCGACTCCCTCACCGCGTACTTCGACGCGGATTGGGCAGGCTGCCCCGACTCTCGACACTCTACGTCCAGCTACTGCGTTTACCTCGGTGACACTCTCGTATCCTGGTCCTCAAACGCCAGACTACAGTGTCCCGGTCCAGCGCCAAAGCCGAGTACCGCGCCGTCGCCCATGCCGTCGCCGAGTGCTGCTGGCTTCGCCAGCTTCTCCAGGAGCTCTGTGCACCCCTCTCCACCGCGACCATCGTCTACTACAATAATATCAGTGCCGTCTATATAACCGTCAACCCGATCCATCATCGATGTACCAAGAACATCAAGATCGATATCTATTTTGTCCGTGATAAGGTCGCATTAGAATAGGTTCGGGTGCTCCATATACCATCGGCATGTTAGTTTGCCGATATAATAACCAAATACTTGCCCACGCCTTTGTTCACCAGTTTTCGGTCCAGTTTCTGCGTCCATTCCCCTTCCGCTGCGACTGTGAGGGGTGTTAGACAGACCCCTGGTTGGGTTGTATATATATATACCTGAACCCTTTGTATACTCTCGGTGTCTTAGTCACTGTATATATTTCTACACTGAAAAATCTGCCTTGTTGACGGCCACCATTCACTGAGCATAATATCCAATTGGCCAAGAAGCTGGAAGGGTATGTTCGGCCAGCCTTTCATCAGTCTCCACACCCTGTTAGAATAAGGACACGAAACGAACAGGTGAAAGCAGTCCTCATCAGGCGAAGCACACAGTAAGCATCTTCGTTGGTGTGGCCATCCTCTTTTTGACATATTGTCCGCCGTGAGGCATCTTCCTCTCGTCGCTAACCAGATGAGACGGCGCCCTTGTTTCCCAAATTAGCTTGCCACAGCTGGATTTCTCCTTCGCAAGAAAGAACAAGCAGTATGCCGAGGACACTGAAAAATTACCGTCTGCCGCAATCTTCCAAATTGCCCTATCCCCCTCATCAGGGTGCAGCTCAAAGTCCTGCATGGCATCCCAAAGAAGCAGGTATTCACCGATAGCTCTGTTGGAGGGGCCCCCTTGAATGTCTCTCACCCATCTATAATTCTGTAGCCCAGTTGCAACTGAAGTTCATGGCCTGGTGACATAGCTAAAAAGGGTTGGGTGAGAGTATTGAATACTTCCAATTGGTATTCAGTTGGCTGTCCAAAAATTCAGCCCATTGCCATCACCAACTTCAAATCTGGTTGCTGCCAAGAAGAAGCTCTACAGGTCTTTGGCTAGGTTATAACTTGGAATGGTCCATGGTCGACCACTCTGCTCTAACTTCTTTGCCAGCCACCGTAGCCTCAATGCTTGGCCAAACAAGTTCAGGTCCTTGATGCCTAAGCCGCCATATTCTGTAGACGAACACACTGTACTCCAGGCTACCAAGCAGTGCCCGCCATGGATCTCTTCTTGCCCTTTCCATAAGAAACTTCTACACTTCCTGTGCATATCTTTCATTGCCCGCTGAGTCAATTGAATCACAGATAGCAGGTGCACTGGTAACGCCATGAGTACAGACTTAACTAGTGTCAATCTGTCCCCAATAGAGAACATCTTGGGCTTCCAACCTGCTACCTTCTTTGCCAAACGGTCTAGGAGAGGTTGTAGTTCAGGTTTTGTTGGGCGGCGAAGCGACAGTGGCAGGCCCAAGTACGTTATAGGAAAAAAAAATCTGTTTTGCAGGACAAAGTGGATTGAACCATGTCAGTTTCTTCGTTGCTGCACCTAATTGGAGTGATGGCACTCTTCGAAAGGTGGGCTTTCAGCCCAGTTGCAGAACCAAAGAGGTCCAGAATCCCTTTCATAGCATTGGCGTCTTGAACCGTCGGTGGGAAGATAATCACCGTGTTATCAGTGTACATTGACACGTTTGGGACTCGGCTATTGTTGTCAATCTTCATGAGAATCCCTGTCGTCAGCGCCTTGGATAACAGGCCATGCAGAGCATCCATCACCAGCACAAATAAGAGTGGCGACAATGGATCCCCCTTCTGGAATCCTCTCGCTGGCTTATGGGTTCGCACTCAGGGCCATTGATGGCCACTGTTGTCTGTGGCATGAGAAGCAGCGCAGTTACCCATTGTCTCCATCGTGGACCAAACCCGCGATATTGCAGCAATTGCAAAAGGAAGGGCCATGAGGCCGAATCAAATGCTTTTGTGATGTCTTGCTTCAGCAAAACCATAGGTTTCTTTCGACGATGGAATTGCAGCCCCATTCCTTTGACAAAGATTAAGTTTTTGTGAATGGGCCTTCCTTCGATAAAGGCCGATTGGGTGTGAGGGACCAATTCACCAATTTTTAGGGCCCGTCTTGCAGCCATCAGCTTGCTTGCCAATTTGGAGAAACTGTGGATTAAGCTAATTGGATGATAATCCTTTAGTAAAGAAGCAGATTCCTTCTTAGGCAGCAACGTAATGATCGCTGTGTTGAGTCAGTCAAAGTTCTGTGCGTTCGTAGAATCAGGGGTTAATGGTAGTGAAAATCAAAAATAAAATTTAACACTTCTCTCTAATTACAAAACCTAAAAAATTATAATTTCATTATCACTAATCAAATTATACCATAGATCGACGAATAAACTAAATAATATTTACAAATAAACATACTAAAATCATCTCAATCAAACAATATTAATGAATAAAATTAGTGAACAAAAGGTTAATTGAAATTAATTAAATCATAATTAATTAATAATGCACCCTACCTAAATTTTAGATAAAAAAATAAATCTAAAACACAGAGAAAATAAATTAATCTAAAAACAATCGCTAACATACATAACACTAATCTTCCATAAACTCACCTTTATTATTAAAATTGTGTTTATAAAATTAATAAAAAAAACTCTCTCAATATTTAGTAAAAAATTTCAAAGAAAAAACCTAAATCGTAACCACTATTTTATTTATTATTAGCCGTTGGATTCAAAATTGACGTTCTACATTGTACCATGTCAGCGCCACATTGAAGATCATAGACTCCCACATGTTTCCATAGATAATTTAGTTCGAAAGCTATTCCATCTTCTCCGTATCAATCCGGTTACACCGCATCGTCTCTAGATCTCTTACGCCCACAAGCGCGTGTGCCACGTCTCCAATCTGATCCCACCTATCAGCCGTTGCGCCATCAGACACCCTTGCGCCTGTCCTCGTTGACAAGCCTAGCCCATCTATTAGCCTCACTCTCTCTGTTGGGCCAATTTCCTGCCTTTAGCCCACTCTACCGGTCTAATAACTTCTTACCTGCCTATTAAGTCAACTCACTTGCTAGCCAAGTTGCTTTCAGTCATTTTCAGCCCAGTCAGTTCGTTCATGCGTCGTCTTTAGCACATTTTCAGCTGAGACGTATTCATACTGTTCATTCGATATGCTCGTAACAAATTTTAAAAATTAATTTCTTAATTTTCATCCGAAATTCTTCTAAATTTTTTCAATAATTATTTATTTATTTTTTATATTTAATATCTACACACAAATAAAAAGATTTCTCTGACATAGAATTTTACAACCTCACATATATCATTACACACATACTATTACCATATTTTTTATAAATAATTTTAATATAAACTAATTAAACAATGCCAATTCAAACTAGTTTTACCAATTTCATTATAAAATATTTTTTCTAATTTTAATCTAAACCGATTTTTATCATTTTTATTTAACATTGTTTTAATTTTATGTGCCACCATCCCTTCCTTCTTTATAATATTCCAACCGGATTGATAGAACAACCCCGTGTACCCATCCGGACCAGTGGACTTTTCATTTGGCAGCTCCTTGACTACTTTCCAAACTTCATCTTCGGTGAACTGCGAATCTAGATCAGAAAGATCCTGAGAGGCCAAACCAATGGCATGAAGGTCCAAGCGTTTCTCCACATCATCAGGTATCCTCATCACCGTCTGATAATAGCTCCTTGCCAGTTCTTGCATGTCACTCTGAGAAGCTGCTAATTGATGGTCATGCTCTAGGATCGGGATAAGTAACTTGCGCCTCCTGGCCTTCATTTTCATGTGAAACAAGGCGGTGTTCCCCTGCCCTTCTCGCAGGAACTTGACTTTGGCTCGCTGGCGCGCCCTAATCCTTCCAAGAGAGTAATCTGCCATTGAGGCCAGCTCTAAGCCTTCGCTCTAGCAGCGAGAGTAATCTATTTTCCTGGGCAACATCAAATATGGGAATAATCTCACTGTCAATTTGCACCTTCAGTCTCCATTGACTAATTTTTCTTTGTCCCCAGCTGCCCAACTTGTTAGCCAATCTAGCCATCTTGACGTAGAGAATGACGAAGGGCCTTGGTCGTCCACCTGTTGCCTCCAACTGTCCTCGACCACTTGCAGGAAATCATCCAATTTGGTTCAGAAGCTTTCAAATCGAAACCTCCGATGACTCACCGGTCCATCACTGCAAGTCAGCACAGTGGTCAGAACCAGAAGTACTCAAGGCTTGAAGGTCTGCTTCACCGCCTCACCGCCTCAGGGTCTGCTTCATCCTCCTCGATGACCCCCAACTTCTTCATGGTGATTCGCTGTGCTTTGGAGATGACATGGCGCCGAGCTCCGCTTCCCTGCTTCTTGTGAGGTAGATGAGCTCGGCGTATCCGGCGTCCGCCAGGCGATACCACCGCCGGAAGGAGAGCTTGGACTCCCCACATGCCAGGTTTCCTGAGAAATCTCACACCGTAGTGCAATCATCTGCATTTGCAAACGTGATCTGGAAGTCGGCCGGCGGTGTTAGCATATAAGCTATTGCATGTCCTTTCTTTCAGTTATGCATGCGCGAGAGCTGAACTGTGGTTGCCACGCAAGTAGGAGGAAGTGCCGAGAATAACTCGCGCACAACCTGGGTGCCGAGTGGTGCTCGCACGCCGCGGACGTGGGGATGGACGCGTCGTGCGCGCGGTGTGCGGACACCGCCGGAGCTCTGCATGTACTTCCAATAAAAGAAGAAGAAAACACCCGAAAACGCTGCGGTTCAGTGTGCAGCACCAAAATTTCTCTGTGTCCATCGTTTCCACTTTGTGTGTGTGTTTCAGTTCTTCACCGGCGAGAGCCACCATTGCCGGCGGCGTACATCGTCGTCCGGTTTCTGACAAGTGGTATCAGAGCTAGGTTGATCGGGATCCTCCCGTCGCCATGGTGTCTCCGGTGAAGGGCAAAGAGAAGGTCGGCGGATCAGGCGACAAGACCCCGACGCGGTCACCATGGCGCTCACCGCGCCGATCGCCGTCCCCGAGCCGCTCTCCTCAACGCCGCTCGCGGCCCCGGGACGCACGCCGTCCGCACCGCCGTGGGCAACGTGCTCCGCGCGAAGTCGTCATCGAGCGCGTCTTCAGGGAAGGCGGCGGAGGGAACTGGTCGCAACTCACGCGGTCCAACTACCATGAGTGGTCCCTCCGCATGAAGCTCAAGCTCCAGGCGCGTCATCTGTGGGATGCCATCGAGTACGACGACGTCGAGTTTGATGAAGACCGTGGCGCGCTCGACGCCATCTGCAGCGTCGTCCCCGCGGAGATGGTGCATGCGCTCGCCACCAAGGATTCTGCCCGGGAGGCTTGGGAGGCGATCAAGACCCTCCGCATCGGCGACGATCGCGTGCGAAAGGCGACCGCCCAGAACCTCCGAGCGGAATACGAAAGCATCTCCATCCGTCCCGACGAAGCCATTGAAGACTTCGCGTTGCGCCTGACTGGAATCGTTCAGCGTCTCGCCACGCTCGACGATCCTGAACCCGACGAGAAAGTGGTGGCCAAGTATCTTCGCCTCGCTCGCCCTCGCTACAAGCAGCTGGTAATCTCAATCGAGACTCTTCTTGATATCTCGCAACTTTCCATTGAGGAAGTCACAGGGAGGCTAAAGGCCGCCGCCGACGTCGAGCCATCCCCTGCACACACCGCGAGTGGCAAGCTGCTACTCACGGAGGAGCAGTGGGTGGAAAGGTACAAGAAGAAGACACCGGAGTCCTCCAGAGGTGGCTCTAGCTCCGGCAGCCATGAGAGAGGTCGTGGCCATGGCTGCGGCCGTAGCAACTCCGGCGGCGAGGCGCGCGGGGGTTCCAGCCGTCCTACTCCAGACGACCCGTGCCCACGATGCGGGAAGAAGGGCCACTGGGCCCACGACTGCAAGAGCAAGAAGAAGGAGGAGACGGCCCAACAGGCCCATGTGACCCAAGAAGAATAGGAGGAGGCCACGCTCATGTGGATACGACCTAGGAGCAGAGCTCATCTTCTCTCCATGGCTCGCCGCTGTGTCCCTCTGCTCCACCATCGCCGTCGCCACCCCTCTTGGAGCCCTCCGAGCTCTACCTTGTCGAGAAGAAGGTCCATGCTGATCTCAACGACGACGAGGACCGGGATCCGAAGCGCTGGATCCTGGACACCGGCGCATCCAACCATATGTCTAGGTCCTGCGCCACCTTCGCCAATCTGGACACTGGAGTTACTGGATCCGTTCGATTCAGTGATGGCTCCGTCGCGTGCATCCACGGCTCCGGCACGATACTCTTCAATTGCAAGAATGACGAGCATCGTGCCCTGCAGAACGTCTACTACCTGCCGCGGCTCATCGCCAACATCGTCTCCGTCGGCCAACTCGACGAAGGTGGGTACGATGTGCTGGTCAAGAATGGCGTGATGTGAGTTCAAGACGAAGATCAGCGACTCCCCGTCAAGATTCCACGGACTCCAGGGTGGCTGTACATCCTCGACGTCACCATTGCGCAGCCCGTCTGCTTGGCGGCGCGCACTGATGATGAGGCGTGGACATGGCACGCTCGCTTCGGCCACATCCACTTCGCCGCGCTGCGCAAGATGGGCCAGGATGAGCTGGTTCACGGCTTGCCGGTCGTGGACCACGTGCAGCAAATCTGTGAAGCCTGCCTCGCCGGGAAGCAGAAGCGTGCGCCGTTCCCGCAGAAGGCGCTCGGGCGTTCCACAGAGCCGCTCCAGCTTCTTCATGGTGATCTGTGCGGCCCCATCTCTCCACCAACACCGAGCGGAAACCGCTACTTTTTGCTGCTCGTCGACGACTACTCAAGGTACATGTGGATCGCTCTATTGCCCTCCAAGGATGCGACGGCCACAGCGATCAAGCGCGTACAAGCTGCGGCAGAGCGCAAGACAGGCAAGCGCGTTCAGGCTCTCCGGACGGACCGTGGAGGAGAATTTCTATCTACGGCGTTCGAGTAGTACTGCAGCGAGATCGGTCTTCATCGTGAACGCACGGCGCCACACTCCCCTCAATAGAACGGGGTGGTGGAGCGACGGAACCAATCTGTGGTTGCCACTGCCCAGTGCATGCTGAAGGCCAAGAAGCTACCCAGAGTCTTCTAGGGCGAGGCGGTGACTACGGCAGTCTACCTCCTCAACAGATCGTCGTCCAAGAGCATTGGAGGCAAGACCCCCTATCAGCTCTGGACTGGCAGTACACCGGGCGTACAGCATCTACGAACATTCGGGTGCATCGCTCATATGAAGCTGACGGCGCCAAATCCAAAGAAGCTTGATGATCGGAGTCGACGCACCATCTTTGTTGGGTATGAGCCCGGATCCAAGGCATACCGCCTGTATGACTCGGTGTCGCGGCGAGTTCACATTAGCCGCGACGTCATGTTCGATGAGGGCGCGCACTGGAGCTGGACAGGCGAGATCCCGAAGGCGACTGAGGACTTCATCATCGAGGAAGGCGACAACGGGCTGCCCGAGGGGGTCACGGTGTCCACGACGATCACGCCTTCCACCCCAGGGGCGCGTACTACCGCACCGAGCCCTGTAGCCTCAGCGCCCAGGTCACAGTACCACGACGTCACGCCACCAACGCCGCACACGCCAGGACAGACAGCCGATCAGGCTGTGGAGTTCGCCACCCCACCAAGCAGTGGGGACGTCCACCTCGACACCGACGCAGATGACGCTCCTCTTCGTTTTCGCAGGGTTGAGAACATACTCGGGCCAGCCCCTACACCAGCCTTGGCACACCGAGAACTAGAGGAGCAGCTCTTGCTGGCTAGCGACGCCGAGCCGAGCACATTTGATGAAGCCCAGAAGCACGAGTGTTGGCGCAACGCAATGCTCGACGAAATGACGGCAATCGAAGCCAACGGCACATGGGAGCTCGTCGACCCACCACCTCTCTCCAGACCCATCGGCCTGAAGTGGGTGTTCAAGGCCAAGAATGACTCAGCCGGCCTCATCTCCAAGTACAAGGCCCGGCTGGTCGTGAAGGGGTACGTTCAGCTTGTAGGTGTGGACTTCGACGAAGTGTTCGCACCGGTGGCACGTTTGGAGAGCGTCAGGCTGCTGCTCGCTCATGCCGCCAACGAGGGTTGGAGCGTCCATCACATGGACGTGAAATCCGCGTTTCTCAATGGCGAGCTGCAGGAGCTGGTCTTCGTCGAGTAACCACCCGGCTTCATCCTGAAGGGACACGAGCGCAAGGTTCTGTGTTTGGTGAAGGCGCTGTACGGTCTACGCCAAGCCCCACGCGCCTGGTACGCAAAATTGGACAGCTCTCTACTCGGTCTCGGCTTCCAGCGCAGTTGTTCAGAGCATGTCGTGTATCTTCGCGGCGAGGGAGTGCATCGTCTCATCGTGGGAGTGTACGTCGATGACCTAGTGATCACGGGTTGAGACGCCAGCGACATCGACAAGTTCAAGTCGCAGATGAAGGGGACATTCCAGATGAGCGATCTGGGATTGCTGCATTACTATCTCGGCCTCGAGGTGTCCCAAACGCCGGAAGGCATCACCTTGGGACAGAGCGCGTATGCAGCCAAGATCCTGCAGAATGCCGGCCTGACGAGCTGTAATGCCTGCCACATCCCCATGGAGCCACGCCTGAAGCTGAGCAAGAAGAGCGCGGCGCCTGCTGTTGATCAAACGGCGTACAGGAGCATCGTGGAATCACTGCGGTACTTGGTTAACACAAGGCCAGACTTGGCTACTCGGTTGGCTATGTGAGCAGGTTCATGGAGGAGCCGATGAGCGAACATCTGGCAGCCGTGAAGAAAATCCTGCGCTATGTCGCGGGAACGCTCAACTACGGCTGTCAGTACACCAGGAAGAAGCAAAAGAAGGCTGAGCTGATCGGGTTCAGCGACAGCGACCTCGCCGGCAATCTGGACACCAGGAAAAGTACCACCGGTGTCATCTTCTTCCTCGGCGACAACATCATCACCTGGCAAAGCCAGAAGCAGAAAGTCGTCGCTTTATCATCATGCGAAGCCGAATACATTGCTGGCACTACGGCGGCTTGCCAAGGAGTGTGGCTGACGCGTCTACTTAGCGAGCTGAAGGGCAAGCAAGAGGGCGCGTCCACGATCTACATCGACAATGAATCAGCCATCGCGCTCAGTAAGAATCCCGTCTTCCATGATCGCAGCAAACACATTGATGTGAGGTTTCATTTCATTCGAGAATGCATCGAGGAGGGCAGGGTGAGTGTCGCATCCATTGGCACCAAAGAGCAGCTGGCAGACATCATGACCAAGGCTTTGTCTCGGGAGCGCTTTTGTGAGCTGCGCACTAAGATTGGTCTTGTGAAGATCAGGTAGGATACATGGCTTAGGAGGAGATTTGTTAGCATATAAGCCATATATCTATAATCTGTACATAGCTTAGCATTGCATGTCCTTTCTTTCAGTTATGCATGCGCGAGCGCCGAACTGTGGTTGCCGCGCAAGTAGGAGGAAGTGCCGAGAATAACTCGCGCACAACCTGGGTGCCGAGTGGTGCTCGCACGCCGCGGACGTGGGGATGGACGCGTCGTGTGCGCGGTGTGCAGACATCGCCGAAGCTCTGCATGTACTTCCAATAAAAGGAGAAGAAAACACCCGAAAACACTGCGGTTCAGTGTGCAGCACCAAAATTACTCTGTGTCCATCGTTTTCACTTTGCGTGTGTGTTTCAGTTCTTCACCGGCGAGAGCCACCGTTGCCGGCGACGTACATCGTCGTCCGGTTTCTGATAGGCGACGTGATCACCCCTACCCGCACAAGCCTGGCTGGGACGTGGCAGGCCGCCCCAAGTGCCTCGACCACCATCGCCGGTGAGAAGAGACGAGAAGGCGTCCCACGAGCACATAGGCTTGCAGCACCTTTCCGGGGAGCGGCTGCTCTGCTGCCGCTGTTAGGCTGAACTTCTTCTCCGGTGAGCAGGCCCTTACTCCGATGAGGAGAAAAAGATGAAACACTGGGATTTTGGTGCTGAGCGTAAAACCGTCTCAATATTTTTCTCTAATTTGGTGTTCCTTTTATACACAAACAAATCTACTGAAGAAAAGGAAAGAGAAAACAGGGGTGACCGAGCTAATCTCGGCCCTCCGCCGTGCGCACCATGCCACGACATCCTGAGCATTTCCAGGGACGTGGGGCGGCATGGCTGACAGTGCGCGCCATACCGTCACTTTCTACGCACGTTCAGGGCATGTCGTGGCATGGTTGACGATAGTCGCCATGCCGTTACATCCCCACACGTCTCTGCGGCATGGCGCAGCGCGCTCGATAGGATTCGCCACGGCGTGATTCATTCGTCGTGGTCTTGATACAAAATGTGCCCGGGAGAATGACGATCCAGGCCGGGGTGAGGGAAAAACAAGTGAAGAACACAGGATTACACTAGAATTGATCACATTTCACCCCCTAAGACTAATGTTCTTTGCTTATCTTAACGATGCCAATCCGAAAACGAAGTTCACAGAACCTGTCTCACGCCAGCAGCTTCGTCAGGATGTCAACCAGTTGCTTCTCAGTGCGGACGTGCTCAATGTCCATCCTCCCATCACAGATGCACTCTCGAATGAAGTGGAATCGAACATCTATGTGCTTGCTTCGATCGTGGAAGATAGGATTCTTACTAAGGATGATTGCCGATTGGTTGTCCATCTTCAGCGGAAAGGCGTCGCGCTGCTTGCTCATTAGTTCGGGCAAGAACTACGCCAACCAGATGCCTTGGGTTGCCGCTGTAGTCCCTGCAATGTACTCTGCTTTGTACGAGGAGAGAGCGATGACCTTCTGCTTCTGCGATTGCTAGGACACGGGACAGCTGGTGGTGCTTTTCCTTATGTCAATGTCACCTCCCATGTCAGTGTCGCTATATTCCAACAGCCTCAGCTTCCCTTTCCCTTGTTTGTAGTGGCAGCCATAGTCAATGGTGCCTGCCATGTAGCGGAGAATCCGTTTGACGGCGTTGAGATGTTCGGTGGTGGGGCGCTCCATGAAGCGGCTGGTGTAGCCGACGGCGTAGGTCATGTTGGGCCTGGTGTGAACCAGGTACCGCAGGCACCCGACAATGCCTTGGTATTCATTTGCGTTCACCGGTGCCGCCATGCTATCCTTTGTCAGCTTCAGGCGCGGCTCCATCGGTGTGTGACATGGATTGCAACCACCCATGCCAGCACGCTCCAGGATATTGCGCGCATACACCGTCTGCGAGAGCTTGATGCCATCGCGTCCCTGCTGTACCTCAATGCCCAAGAAGAAGCATAGAAGCCCAAGGTCACTCATCTTGAGTCTGGAGCACATCTCGTGCTTGAACTTGATGATCTCAGCATCGTCATTCCCGGTGATGATGAGGTCATTGACATAAACCCTCACCAGTAGCCATGACGTGCCCTCGCCGTGAGCATAGACTGCATGCTTCGAGGCACTGTGATTGAAGCCGAGCGCCGTCAGCGTCTCGTCGAGCTTCTCGTTCTAGGCGCGCGGAGCCTGGCGAAGGCCGTAGAGCGCCTTGTCCAGCCACAGCACCATGTCTTCATGTCCCTCAACGGTGATCCCGGGAGGCTGTCGCACGTACACTTTCTTGCGCAGCTCCCTGTTCAAGAATGCGGACTTTATGTCCATGTGGTATACCAGCCACCCCTCCTGGGCAGCGAGCGCAAGCAGCAGCCGCACGGACTCGATGTGTGCAATGGGAGCGAACACCTTGTCGAAGTCGATGCTCGGCTGCTGGACATAACCCTTTGCTACAAGACACACCTTGTACTTGACCACTGCGCCGGCAGCATCCTTCTTCACCTTTTACACCCACTTCAATCCAATCGGCCGGTGACTGGGCGGAAGTGAAACCAGACGCCATGTCTGGTTTCTCTCAATGGAGTCTATCTCCTCCATCATGGCGCAACGCCATGGTTGGTGCTTCTCGGCCTCAGTGAACGTGGCTGGCTCCTTCTCGATTTGCAAATGGAGCTGTGCGGCAACCTGGCGCGTGGCAAAGCCTGGTGGAGTGGCCGCGCCAAGCACGTTGTCGATGGTGCGATACTGTGGCTTCATGTCGTCGTTGTCCACATCCCAGCACTCCTCTGCATTTGGGGGTGGAGACACAAACTCAGGCTGGGGCTATGTGGGTGCCTCAAGACTGGTGTCGCTGGTTTGGGTGTTGGTGCTGTAGGCGACGTCGCGGGAGAGTGTGTGTCGAGTTCGCTAGGAGCAGGTACGGACGCCGGTGTCGCCGAGGGCTTTGGTGTGCCCATGGGAACAGCATCGACTTGCCTAGCATCTAGCTCCAAGGTGTTGTCCTCCACGATGAGCTCCGCCTCTGAGTTCAGCTCCTCTTCCTTCTAGCTCCACGACGCCTTCTCGTCGAAGGCAACGTCCCTGTACATAACGGTGCATCACGACGTTGGATCGTAAAAATGCCACGCCTTAGCATCGGGTTCATAGCCAATGAAGACAATCGGTGTTCCACGATCGTCCAACTTCTTCAAGTATGGCTTTGTCGACCTGACATAGGCGACGCAGCCAAAGGTGCGGAAGTAGTGGACGTCGGGCTTCCTGCCATGCTAGGCTTCGTATGGGGTGACGCCGTCGATGGCCTTCGTGGGCGCCCGATTGAGCAGATACACGGCGGTGGCAACCGCCTCTCCCCAGAACAATGATGGCATGTTCCAGCTCTTCAGCAGACTGCGTGCCATCGCCATGACCATCTGGTTCCGCCTTTCCACAACACCGTTCTGCTGGGGTGTGTACGGCGCCGTGTGCTGCCGCTCAACGTTGCACTCGACGTAGTATAGCTCGAAGTCCATGGAGGTGAATTTACCCCTGTTGTCAGTGCGCAGGACGTGCAGTCGATGGCCCGTCTCTACCTCCACGCGAGACTGGAACTTTTTCACAGCCGCAAGCGTATCGCTTTTGGCAGCGAGCAATGCCACCCACATATACCTACTCCGATCATCCATGAGCATAAGGAAGTACTACTTGCCGTCGGGAGTAGCGGGCAAGATTGGGCCGCAGAGGTCGGCGTGGACCAGATCAATCAGTCCCTCAGCGCGTCGCTTCGCCTGTGTTGGGAACAGACTCCACTTGAGCTTGGTGGTGACGCAATCCACGCAGAGCTGGTGGACGTGGTCGACGTGGGGTAGCCCGTGCACCATTCCCCGCTGCTCAAGCTTGTGCAGGGCGTCAAAGTGCAGATGCCCATAGCGCTCTTGCCACAACCACGCGCTATCGGTGGCGCGCGCGGCCAGGTAGAGCAGCCGGGCGATCTTGACACGCAGCAGGTAGAGACGATTCGCCGAACGTATTATGCGCACGATCAGGAGGTCCTTCTCATCACGAATCCGGAGGACGCCGTGCTTGGTGTGGACGTCACAGCCACCTTCGTCCAGCTGCCCGAGGCTGACAATGTTGGTGGTGAGCCGTGGAATGTAGTATACCTCAGTGAGTGGGAGGTGCTCGCCAGTCTTCGCTTCAAACAGCATAGTGTCGGAGCCCTCAATCGCGACCTCCGAGCCATCACCGAACTTGACGGTGCCGCCTACCACCGTGTCGATGTTGATGAAGGCATTGCGAGAACCAGACATATGGTTTGTTGCCCCACTGTCGAGGTACCAGAGGGTGTCATCGTACTTGGAGTCTCCATCGAGCTGTGTGAACACCTTGCCCTTAAGGATGCGCAGCGACCGGTGCTCTGGCAAACTCTGAGTAGCCACAGCGCGCGGCAGCAGCGGTGAAGTGGGGAAAAGTTTGGCCTGGGCCATCAATAGCGTGGGCTCCTTCTCCTCTTCCGCATGGACCACATGGGCCTCAGCTTTGGGCTTGCTATGGCAATCCCTAGCCCAGTGGCCGTGTTTGCTGCAGCGCTTGCACTGGTATTTGATGAGAGATTGTCTCCCAAAGTCAGCCCGGCTTCCATCGCGTGATGCAGGGCTGGCGCCGTCGCCTCTACCGCGCCCACGGCGGCCGCACTTCTTCCCACCGGCGCTGCTAGGGCTGCTCCCGCCACCCTTTCCCTCGGACTCGTGGAGCTTGAGCCTGGCGAGCCAATCTTCTTCGCAGAGCAGCAGTCTGCCCTGGTTGTCATGGACGGGTGCTTGCTTGCACCGCTGCTCGATGGCGTGGAGACGGCCGGTGACCTCTTCAACTAAATGCTGATTTATGTCGAGGAGCGTCTACATGGAGATGGCTACTTGAGCCAGATGCTCGGGGATGGTTTGCAACATCTTGCGCACGATTTCGACATCGTGAATGTTGTCGTTGAGCAGCCGTAGGTCAGCAGCTATCCTAGTGATGCGGTTCGCGAAATCCTCCGTGGTCTCCGCCTCCTTCCACACCAGGTTGCTGAAATCCCGCCGCAGCTGCTGCGTGTTTGCCTCGCGCACCCACTTGACACCTATCCGGATGCGTTTGATCGCTGCCCACGCCTTAGCCGCGGACCGCTTCTGTCGCAGACCGGATAGCATGTCCACGAGCACCGAGCACAAGATTGTGGCGAGCACCAGGTGATTGTGCCGGTAGAGAACCTTCTCGTCTTCGTACGGCTAGACGGCGTACTACCATCCCGCCGCCTTTAGGTTCACCTGCATCAACATCACCCACTCCTGATAGTTGGTGCGTGTGAGCATAGGGAACTGAATGTCGGTGGTGGTGTTCTCCAAGCGCTGGACGACGACTTCACGGCGGCCACGGTGAGGCGGCAGCGATGGCGAGAGACGGTGATACCTCCGACACCCATCTCGATCACCATCTCGCCTCTTTGGTGGCGCCGACGCACGCTCCATCAAAGATTGAACTTTTTCTCCGGCGAGTAGGTCCTTACTCCGATGAGGACCAAACTCACTCAGAAACTTGAGAACAAGATGGAACACTAGGATTTTGGTGCTAAACGTGAAAGCCGTCTCAACACTTTCTGTAATTTGACGTTCCTTTTATATACAAATAAATCTACTGAAGAAAAGGAAAGAGAAAACAGGGGATGATCGAGCTAATCTCAGCCCTCCACCGTACGCACCATGCCGTGACATCCCGAGCATTTCTAGGGGCGTGGGACGGCATGGCGACAGTGTGTGCCACACTGCCACTTCCTACGCACGTTTAGGGCATGTCGCGGCATGACTGACGGTAGTCATCATGCCATTACATTCCCACACGTCTCTATGGTATGGTGTAGCGCGCTCGACAGGATTTACCATAGCGTGATTCATTCACCGTGGCCGTGATACAAAATATGCCCGAGAGAATGACGATCTAGGCCGGGGTGAGGGAAAAACAAGCGTAGAAGATAGAATTACACTAGAATTGATCACACCCGCCATCTCCGTCCACGATAGCACGCAGGTTCCGAACGCCGGGCGCTGGTTGGGTGCACCGTCGTGCCCTGCACGATGGGGGTCGAGGACGACGCTTGCTTCGGCGGTGAGGCAGCGGGCGCGGCGGGCAAAAAGGGACGCGCCGCCGGTAGATCTCGCAGGGGCCGCGCCTCAGGCAGGGCGGCAACCGGGGTAGCTGCGGCACGACGTGGGACGGGCTGCGCTTCTCGACGAGATGGGCAGCGGCGGGCGAGGTGCCAACAGTGGTGGTAGCAGCGGGTGTTGCTCTTGCAGGCTTCCTTAAGATGACCCAGACCCAAACATTTGAAGCATCTCCCCACCAACCAGCGAGGAATAGGGCGTGGCTGCCTCGCCGCAGTAATGGCGGTGGTGGTTGTTGCCGGCCTTTACTCACCTTGCGCTGGGCCAGCGACCAACCGGCTTCAATGTCTTGCTGGGAGAGGACAGGAGCTTGGCCTGCCGTGTGAAGGGGCGCAGCATGGGAGGGACCAGCTGACATGGACTTCCTCGCCGCGTCCATCCTGCTGCCTTCGGACATGGGGGCCTTATCTGGCCGGCGACCGTCGGAGCGGCCAGCCGCCGGGTGGTGATGTTGGGTGGACGCGTGCGCTCTCCTCTCTCCCATCTGCTTCTTGCAAATATCATCAATACGAGATCGCTCACTAATTCAGTTCGAACGAAACATTCTGATACATCTGGTGGCCAGAGAGCAAACGAACTTACTGCCCATTAACCATTGCACAATTGTATAAGCCTTGTATTCACCAGTGAAAAAGGCCTTTTTGACCTGTGCTATGAAGTAAGAGCATGCGGTTATTTCTCCAGGTATTTTGCAATATTACTTCACCACAACATGACTAACACCATCTACACATTAGGCAGGACTATATTTACCGGAAAATTAACATGATCAGGCAACACATTAAACATTAAATATCATGTAGAAAGTGTACAGTGACTATAAATCCCCGAGCGTATACGAGGGGGTCGGGTCTATATATATACAGCCTAAGCCAGTGGTCTGTCTAACGCCCCTACAGTCGCAGCGGGAGGGGAACGGACGCAGAGACTGGACCGAAAACTGGTGAACAAAGATGTGGACAGGCCTTTGGTCATTATATCGGCAAACTGATGTGCCGATGGTATATGAAGCACCCGAACATGTCCTAATGTAATCTTGTCACGGACAAAATGAATATCGATCTCGATGTGCTTGGTGCGTCGGTGATGGACCGGGTTGGCGGTCATGTAGACGGCACTGACATTGTCGCAGTAGACGACGGTCGCAGTGGAGAGGGGTGCACGGAGCTTCTGGAGAAACTGGCAAAACCAGCAGCACTCGGCGACGGCGTGGGCGACGGCGCGGTACTCGGCTTCAGCGCTGGAGCGGGACACTGTAGTCTGGCGTTTTGAGGACCAAGATATGAGATTGTCACCGAGGTAGATGTAGTAGCCGGACGTAGAGCGTCGAGAGTTAGGGCAGCCTGCCTAGTCCCCGTCGGAGTACGCGATGAGGGAGTCGATGGGGCTGGAGCTGAGATGCAGCCCGCTGGAGAGGGTGCCCTTCACGTAGCGTAAGATACGCTTGAGCAGCGTGAGGTGAGGTTCACACGAAGCGTGCATGAAGAGGCACACTTGCTGGACAGCGTACGTGAGGTCGGGTCGAGTCGGGTGAGTGTGAGGTATTGGAGAGCCCCGGCAAGACTCCGATAGTGAGAGGGATCGGCAACAAGGGCGCCATCGGCGTAGGAGAGTTTAGCTCGAGTGTCGACTGGGGTGGCCGTGGGGTGACAGTCGGCCATGCCCGCACGCTGGAGGAGGTCGATGGCGTACTAGCGTTGGGAAAGAAAGAGCCCGTGGATGGAACGGGTTACGGAGATGCCAAGGAAATGGTGGAGAGGACCAAGATCGGTCATGGCGAACTCAGAGTGGAGTCGGGCCATGATCTGGTCGAGGAGAGATGTCGAAGACGCTGTGAGGACAATGTTATCAACATAGAGAAGTATATAGGCAGTGGTGGAGCCGATATGAAAAGTGAACAGGGAACTATCGGACACAGAGGCCACGAAGCCGATGTGCCGAAGATAGGCAGCAAAGCACTAGTACCAAGCACGAGGGGCTTGTTTGAGGCCGTAGAGAGAGCATTGAAGGAGACAGACGTCGTCGGGCCAAGAAAGATCGACGAAGCCTAGGGGCTGCTAGCAGTAGACTGTTTCCGTTAGGTGGCTGTGAAGAAATGTGTTCTTCACGTCTAGTTGATGGATCGGCTAGGAGCGAGAGGCAGCCAAGGTGAGGATGACTTAGATGGTGGCGGGTTTAACAACGAGACTAAAGGTCTCGTCGTAGTCGACACCGAGTCGTTGGGAGAAACCGTGGACTACCCAGCGAGCCTTGTGACGGGCAAGGGAGCCATCGGCGTGGAATTTGTGTTTGAAAATTCACTTACCAGTCACAATGTTGGCGCCGGGAGGTCAGGGAACGAGGCGCCAGGTCTCGTTGTCCATTAGGGCCTTGTACTCGTCGGTCATGGCCGCGCGCCACTAATGGTTGACCACGGCTGAGCGAGAAGTCGCCGGGATGGGCGAGATAGAGCTGTGGACGACGGAGAGACCATAGCATGGAGTGGGTCGGAGAGACCCGGTCTAGGAGCGGGTGACCATGTGAGAGATGGAGGGAACTGGAGCCGATGAGGGTGCGGGAGTAATGGGAAGAACTGGTCGGGTGGGGGCGTCATCGGCTTCAAGTCGGCAACTGTAGACAAGAGGAAAATGGGGAATTAGATCGTTCTGAGCTGATGAGGTCAGGTGGGCCGAGTATTCCGATCGGTTTGATAGAGATGGATCAGCCGATAGGGTGGGGGAGCCGATAGGGTAGGGGGAGCCAATGGAAAGTGAGGAGCCGATGGAAGTAGGGTGTCCAATGGAGAGGGAACGGTATCGGCTGAAGGATAAATAGGATCGGTATCGGCCGATAAAGGTGGGTCCGATGGGGGTCCGATGGTGGGGCGGAGAAAAGGTGACTGCGGGAGAGACGGGGAGAACAAGAAATGGAGACGAGAGAGCGAGGGGAGTACCGGGAAAAGAGTCGGCGACGGGAAGAAGACGTCGACGACGAGGAGGAAAGGGTCGGCTCGCCAGAGGGAGAAGCTAGCGCGCCGGGATGTCTAGACTCACTCTGATACTATATAGAAAGTGTATAGTGACTATGAATCTCCCGATCGTATACGAAGGGGTCGGGTCTATATATATATATACAGCCCAGACCAATGGTCTGTCTAACATAACAGATCAATTGCTATTGTATCAAATCATATAGCGACTTGGCGCAAACCTAGTAGGCTTGTATGGTTGGAGCATGACATCCTGAAAACGAAAATTTGAACAATATAATGCACTTTAAGGAGATAGCCAATATTTCCTGTCTTCTCGTACCAGACGGTTAAGAAAGAATTATCCAAATCATGTAGATCAATGCATTTGCTTGAATTTGCTGCACACGAACATAGAGAAATAATGTAACGTCAGCGATGGAAATTTATTTCAGGAAAAGAAACCTACAAAACTGCTCGCGTCAGTTTTACTGCTGGAGAGTGGAGACTTGGAACGTGGTTTGACAACTAGGAGGAGGAGCGCAAGAATGGCTGGAGCATGGAGACCGCGACGGCGCGCATCGCCGGACAGGAGGAAGACGACCAAGGCTTCAGTCCCGCTTGCTCCAACTGAAACATGGACAACAAAAATGGAATTGGTGAATGAAGGATATAGCTCGTTCCAATGATCTTTGTAGGAATGAGCTCACTCGAACACCTGCCTACGCTGAAGTGGACGGTGGCGTTAATCCCAACAAAATGGTGAAGCATGAGCATGCTTCCTTTATCAGCGTTACTTTGAAACCGCTAAATAATACTTTTTTTTTAGCCGGATCGGGGCCGAAGGAAAAGGTCGACCAATTTCATTAGGCATGGGAGAAGTTGAAAGCATTACAATCAACGACAGGAAGCTGTCGAAACCCATGGTGTGGCTGGACACAGCCACACCCAACTTACATCTGTAGTAGATGCAAAACACACACTCAAGAGACAGTACTAACAACCATCGAGTTTGAAGATCCCTGCCTCCCTCCAAACAGCAATTTCACCTTGGATGTCGCTGAACAGCTGAGCCACCGTCCACGAGCTTAGGTTAAAGATCCTGTTATTCCTTTCTTTCCACACCAGCCAGCAGATCAACATGACCACTGTGTCAAACGCTTTCCTGTAGCTCGCCCGAAAACAGGATCTGTTTCGCATCCACCAATCCGTTAGTTCACCATCACCGTCACCAGGAAATTGAAACCGAACATGGATCCAATTCCTCAGCAATGTCCGAATCCTGTTTGTAAAATTGCATTTGACAAAGATGATTGCAGTGTTCCTCTTCGCTTTGGCACAGGGAGCAAACACTTTGATGGGGCCACCCTCTTTTTTGCAAGTTGTCTTCTGTGAGACATCGGCCCTTTGTGGCCAACCACGTGAAGAATTTAACTCTCGACGGCGCTCTTGTTTTCCAGATCAAAGCACCACATAGAGAGGTCGCTCTCACCATATAGAACATGTTGTAGGCAGAGGAAGCCGAATAGAGACCATCCCCTGAAAGCTTCCAGAAAATTGCATACTCCTCCCCTGGCTGCAGCTGAAATTGCTCTAATGCATCCCGTAGCTGGAGGTACTTGGCTATTGCTCTGTTGGAGAGGCTCCCTTGAAGAGTTGAAGGTCTCGCACCCAACTGTGGTTGGTCAATCCCTGTGCCACTGTCAACTTCGATCTGCCAACAAAACTGGACAAAGCTGGTAGGGCCACAGCAATGCTACCTCCTGGTAACAAACTCGCCCTCCAAAAATCAGTGTTTGTACCATCTCTCACTATGAAATTGGCCACTGAATGAAAGATGACAATGTCTATTTCGACTAAACAAATCAAGAACTCCAATCGTCTAGAAGTTGATATGATATTTTTGAAAGGATAAAAACATGCTACTTGCTTGTTATCTTGATAAATACTACATAGCTTATCTTTTTCAAACTACATATTATTCAAACCCACAACTAAATCACATTTTAAAAGTTTACTTAACTGATACATTCGTGTACATGGTACACTTAGGACTAACTACTGATACACCTCCAGAACATCTATGAGTATATAACAAACATACATAAATACTTGTACATACATTTCTACAATATTTATTCTGCTAAATTAATTACATTTACTTGGATGCTTGCAGCCTTCGGCTATAGTACTTAGATGGACTGCACGGTCTTGGCCATGCCAAAGGCCACGGTGGAGGCGAGCGCGCCGACTACTGTGGTCTGGATGGCGCTAAGGAAGGGGCGGTTGCCGGTGAACCAGCCCTTGACATAGCCAAAGAAGAGAAGTGTGACGAGTGTGACGGCGATAGAGGTGGCCATGGCACGATCGGCCATCGGCATGAACATGTAGGGTAGCAGTGGCACCAATCCACCAACCACGTAAGCCAGTGCAATTGTTCCCGCGCTCGTCAACGCCCTTCTTGGCTCCGGCTTCTCCAATCCCAGCTCGAACCTAGAGTATGTGTTTCCGGTTTGTTATTATAAATTTTTCTGAGTATTTGAAACACTAAGAGGTCAAAGATATAAATCATTTATATTGTTTAAAAAATCATAAAATTCTAATTAGATTAGTTTTAGTCAGATTAATTTAACTTTAACTTAATTAATTATTTTTTTCTTACTTCATCATGAACTCGAGCCAGGCCTTGGGGTTGTTGCGGAGGGAGGTGACAACGGGCCCATACTCCTCCGGGCCCAGCCCATACTGTGACAGTATGTCCGCGATCTCCGCAGCCTCTGCGAAGGGCCAAACGAATCTCAGCCGTCGGATCATTCAGTCAGAACCACCGTGGTAAATTCACATGTAAAAACAACCCCGAGAAATTACTGTTACCGACTTACCTGTGTCGGGGACGGTGTCGATCTCCTCCTGCTCCCGCTCCAGCTCGCGGTGGTAGTGGTCGGCGTCGCTCTTCGCCGCCAGATACCTGAAAGAAAAATCCAAACACCAACATCGTCATCATCTCTGCATCAGTACAGATCATTGGAGAATTTGTACAGTTATCTGAGAGGTTATTGAGAGTGCAGAATCGAAGAACTCAAGTTAATCATGAGCCAATTCAATTCCAGGAGAGAAATGCAGCGAAAAACATGGTAAAAGGGGGGTAATTTGGCTGCTAAAATGCATGCATGCATGCTTGCCATTTTGCCTAAAGAGGGAGATTTTTTTTTTTTGGCTTACCCTCCGAGGCCCATGGAGATGGCGCCTGCGGCGACCTCGGCGAGGCCGGCGGTGAGGACGAGGGCGGAAGGCGCGTTGGCGCCGGTCAGGCCGGCGGCGAGGGCGAACGGCACGGTGAGGCCGTCGGAGACGCCGATGATGATGTCACGCACCACCTCACCGGCGGTGAAGTGCTTCTCGGTGTGCTCGTCCGGCAGCAGCCGCTGCTTCTCCTCGTCCTGCACGCATTGCTTCACCATCTTCGCCGTTGTCGTCGTCTCGAGATTAGCCACGAACACGAAGCTGCTACCACTACCGAGCTAGCTCATGGATGATTAAATCGCCTAGCTAATGATCTAATCTAGCTAGGTTGATTACGATCTTCTCGTGCTTAGTATAGCTTTCTGTGATGTGTGGGCGAAATGGGCAGGGTTGAGGAGGTGATTTATAGGGGTTAGAGCAGCGGTGAAATGACCAATTTGGGCATGGATGGTTGCTAATAAGGGATTTATGGATGCTTTGTCATACAAGGTCTTCGCATTCGAATGTGTTTTTTTTCATAACATTAATCGGTGTCACATTGGTAGGAGAGCACAATTAGGTTGTTGTGCCATAGTGACATGTTTATAATTAGTTTAGGTGGCAATATTTGCTTTCGTAGCTTAAAAAGGTACATAGCCAGTCTTTCTTATATACCACTTCTTAATTTGGAAGTTAAAAGTGATAGAATCGGGGCGATTACCTCGTTAGTGTGAAATACTTTTACAGATTAATCACTGTTTCTTGATTCCATTTCAAAACGTGGCTTGATGTGCAACAGCTGTTGATTGTGTTAAGCTACTATATACTTGGATGGATATAACAGGGATCAATTATTTACATCTTGATTCTGCTACGATGAGCTGCGCATACACATATACACCTAACTTAGCTGCATAGCGAAGCCTTACATGATTAGCTACTAGCGAAGACACTAAGGCTGCCCAAATTTGCTGCACAAAGCCTCTCAATGCAATACATATCCGAAAAGTCTAACGATCAGTGCGCGAACGGTTTCAACGGCTTCGAAAAATGTAGTAGGCGAGCAGGCGCATGCATGTCCGGCGCGTGAAGCGCCCGTGGCCGCCGGTCGGGAGATGACGGTGAGCGGGATCGACGGCGTGAAAGAGGATGCCGGCCAGTAAGATCGATTGTACGGGGTAGAAGGTGAGAAATCAAGTGAGCTGCTTTAATTACTTCTCCTTATGCGTAAAACCGGATGCCTTAAAAAACGTCGCTCATCCTAAGATGGATCAAACGCGGAGCGCACGAGAGAAGGCCGCGCGGCGGCCGCGACACGGCGCCCCCTGTCGTGTGGCCGGCTGCCGAGAAGACGGCATCGGCAGCAGGCGGCGCACCAGCGCTAGCTAGCCAGGAAGGGTAACCCAACCGCCGCACGGCTCGGAGATAAAGCTGCATCCGCCCAGCTCTCGGTTGGAAAACCGGGCCAGCTAAACCGATACCTACGGGGCCCCGGATCCAGCCGTTCGCGTTTCACTTGGAGCGATTTTTACCAGGGATGGAATACAGCAACGAGATGCGGTGAAAAAACGATGTCGATGTCTACGAGAAACGGCTTTTGTTCTATCACGAATTTTTCGTATTTATCCAGTGCTGATATCGACGTGACGCTAATAGAATTTAGAGAAGAAAAAAAAATCAAATTTTGTATCGGGCTAGAATAAAAGAGGGTAGGAAACAGTAGCACTTTTTAGAAAACAACACACGGTCTGCGGTCTGTCTGAAAATCCCATGACCGTTTTCATCCCTATTTTTTCATCAGAGCTACAAGAAGTAATTTTTTAGAACTTGATCATAGCATCAAACATCCATGCCATTATCCAGAAACCAGTGAAGCGGTGAAAACATGAAAAAAAAAAGTACTTATCACCAACGTCTGCTGCTGCAGCATGCAGCACGCATGAGGAAGAACGGGTCAATGCACAGATCACGTCAGGAGGGCTAGCTAGCACAGTGCGTCATGGAAAAACTGAAGAAACATGCATGATGTGTCTAGATCGGCATCTTCTCTACTTTCACCCTGATCACGGAGATGGCTTAGCTACTACCGTATAAATCTGCGTGCGTACGTTTCTTCTTTACTTTAATCATGTACCTGCTGGATTGTTGCAGATCTTGGCCAGTGTCTCTTGGAACAAGGGTAAGGGCACCTCACTCCAAGCTTTTAGGCGTTTTCTTATCCTCAAAGCTGCAATCAAGGTTGGAGACTAGTTTCTTTTTTTATGTGTGAGCTGGTCACTGCATCGCTTTCTGTCAAGGGAACGTGCCAAGATTAACATAGAAAATTTTAACCGTTCAATTCGATCAGTACTTGTATTTTGAAGGTGAGCATAAGTTTTGCCTGTAAATTAAGTGAACGGTTTGAAAATTTTAAAAACTGAATATTGTGTTATTTAAATTTTTAGAATTTCATAAAACTTTAAGGTATAGAGCATGCTCAACTGAAACCCAAAAATCTATTCCTAAATTTCTAATTAGGTTTTTAGGTGTGAATAGATTCTTTTCCAAACATATAAATTAAAATTGACTCTCGCTAATTAGAAGTGGGTCCATCCGAAACTATCGCACACATAGATCGCTTCCTTTCCCACGCGATCACTCTCCATCACCAACTTGCTAGGATCGGCGCCCTCAGCTCCTACTTAATCACTCCCAGCGCAAACTTTCGGAGATCAGCGGAACAGGAGCATCAAGTCTTCCCAACTTGTGAAGAGCGATAATTATAGGATTGGGGTTTCTAATTTTTTGGGATCTTGGTTGAAGGTCCCGTTGGATCCTTTTTTTTTTCTACAAAACTTTAATATCTCAGGATTGGGAACGGCATTGGGTATCTCTTGGGCAACACTAAAATGGACTTTTGGACGCTTTTGTTCATGTGTACTTATCTTTAGTTGAAAATAAAAGAACTGGAAACTGTTTGAATCTTGGAGAATATCTCTTTCAACAGTGTGTTGGAAAATCTCTCTTTCAACGGTGTCACTCTAAACAACTCAAATCACACGTGGGACACAGGCAACACAAATCATAACTCCAATTCTCTCAAGAACGATGAATCGGTGAGACAAAATGGTCATAGATATAATATAGGCAGTAGATTGAGAGCCCTTTTGACAGATGAAAAGCAAGCATGCATATATAAGAATATATTCCATGACAACAAGAGAAGACAATAAGTGCAAGGCCAAAGTATCCATAAGGTCTCAACAAAACATCGTCTATAACTGTACGTTCGGTAGCTAAAGATTAAGAACTTTTTTATTGTACGGATACTTTTCAAACTGTTAAATGATACGTTTTTTAATATTCTATAGTAAAGTTGTTTTTTTTAAATCATATTAATCTAAATTTTAAATTATTTTAAGTTAATACTTAATTAATTATGTAGTAATAAGGTTGAAAAAAGGTTACAACCCCTCTTGCCGAAAGCACCCAAATGCGTTGTTGTAACTGATCTTTCGATACAACCCCCCTCCCTCCCGCGGGCGTGTGCCTGCCACAGGCCGGCCTGATTCGTTCAGCTGCTATTCCATCATCAAAATAATGTTTGTTAATTGATGTGGATATTAAACACACAAATGTGCTCACGCCATAGTGTGTGCTTGGCACAGGACATGCTGCACGGGGTAAGGAAAGTTGGCATAGGTCACACAATTGAATGAACAACTGCAAGTGGTATTCGGTGGCTGTATTTTGTTAATCAAGTAGGGTACGTGTTCTCGTTTGCATGTTGTAAGAGGGATGTAATTTAAGGTTTGAGTTGGACGGTTCAACAATGTATTGGGTTATGTACTAGAAGTTTCTGTCTCGGAAAAACACACGCTAGTATATATTTGCTAGCATGTATCAAATATATGGGTTATTGGCGTACTAAAGTGAATGTTAATATAGAGTGTGCGACAAGTGGTGACAATGACGTACGGTTAGGCATGAAAACGAATCAAAAAGGGATAAAAACTAGTTTTATTATATTTGTTTTTATATTTTTTATATTGACATCAAAATCAAAACCTTGGATAAGAAAATAGATTCGACTATTATCGAATACTTATATGTAGCGAATATAAGACGGAACGAATATTCGTCGGAATATAAAACCTCTCAAATTGAGCTTTCTAAATCTAAAATAATAAAATAATAAGTCAACATTTCAAAATTTTATCTTTCATAACCATCCGTGAAAATCAATTTTCATAGACGGATGACTAGCATCTGAAAATGATTTTCCATTTTTCCATCATTTAATTGAAATCGCGACCTCCTCCTCCATAGCTTATTATCATCTCATTTAATAAGCTCTTATTGTGTAGATGCTATTTATTTTATTTTACCTTTTCGAAAGTTGTAATGTTCATTTTGTAATTTAAATAATTTTAAATATAAATATTATAAACTCATGATATTTTATAAAAATATATATGAGATTTTGTATTGAATATTTAGACTCGTAAATGATCTTAAATGATAAAGTTGTTAACATCAAAGTTGTAAATCTCATCTATTGATATAAAGTTTGTCTTCGTCGAATTTCATATGATAAAGTTATGTATATATATGTGTGTGTTTTTGCTAAAAATTGATATCTATCTATATATATCCGAAAAAACATCTAGATAGTTTCTGATTGTTTCCGATTCACGTCGGATACTAGTCATACCATATTCGTTTCTGTTTCCAAAAATAACTATCTATATTCATTTTCGTATCTACTACTATCTGAAAATTATCGGTTCGAGAGTATCAGTTTCTAAAAATACATCCGATCCGGATACCGAAAGCTATCGTACAGTATATATCACTATTAGAGCATCTGGCCATAGCGAAGTGTGGTTTTTCCATCCTACTTGTTTCTATATGGTTATTTGTATTTCTATTCCTCTCAAATGGATAGGCAGTTTGGTTAGAAAGTACTACTCCAAATTAAAAATAATTGTTGTTTTAGATAAGGTTGATGTCAAACTTTAAAACTTTAAAGTATTAGAATTAGAAATAATCTTTAAAAAGTTCTTCAATAAAAATCATATTTGTTAATATTTTTATATATATTGTAATAAAAAAATAGTTGTCAAAATTATTTTTTAAAGACCGTATCTTTATTATTTTCAACCTGAGTGAAACACACTATCATCACACATTGTTTCCTAGCTGGTTGGATCCTCATGAGTCATGGCAATATACATACCTGTCCCGTGCAAAAAAGCATATACATGTTTGTTTAATTTAACTAACCTTAGTATTACTCTGCCATGCTGTGTGCAAGAGTCACATGGTCTAACACGATCTGTGTGCAAACTTAGCAGCCCTGACAGATGATCTGCAATTGTTTAAACACCAACCAAAAGGCTGAGGAAGCTTATTTATAAGTGGCATGCTTATCGCTAGTGCTATCTCTTATACCTAAATGGATCTTGTTGTCTATGAGTGATGCATCAAGTTTAGCATGCACTTGCCCTAATATATATATAGTAGTCGTGTATATGATCCACCCATCAATACAAGTATATTTGTCCTGTCACAACTCATGGTGTGATTGCTAGCTACTTAATTATATGCAGACATGCTTATAAATTAATACTGATCATGCATGCCTCCTACCTTGCTTAAAATCAAGCTAGATGGATGATGGTTCCATCGATCAAGAAGGCACTACACCAAACGATCAAAATCATAGCCCACAGGAAGAAAGAAAAGGCAAGGAAAAAATCAATTCTTCAAACCAATCCTGCTTTAGTTTTGTTTTGAGTTTTTTTAAAATCAAACTTTATAAGTTTGATGAAGTTTATAGAAAATATAGTAACATCAATAACATCATCTTTTATTAAATCTAGCATCAAATATATTTTGAAAGTATATTTATTTTATATTAAAAATATTATTATATTTTATATAAATTTAATCAAACTTAAAAAAATTTTGACTTAGAAAATTAAAACGGTTAAACGGATAGAGTAGATTGCATGCTGCATTATTTGTTTTTGGGGTGGTAGGCTGGTGGGGCCGACGCCATGGCTGAGCTAAGCCAGCAGCTGATGAGGGAGAGGGAGTGTGGCAACCACACGCCTCATGCCCTTGTCCTGCTTTTGCTGAGGTTGATGAGGTGACCTGACCTGCCCATATGGCCATATACTGACGCCTTTCGGGGGGAAAAGAGCAAGGCTACAAAACAAACGGACAAGTTAGGCTGACCTGGAAACAGATTAAAGATGATTTGGAAATGTTCAAATGAGAGAGGGGAGATATATTCTAGTTCATATGCACCTCTTGTTTTTTTTTGCTTTGCTCTGATCCTGATCTCTTGTGGGGCTGGTGGCTCGAACATTGATGCCCACTAGTTGTTGTCCCTCCATGCAATTCAGATTCCAGTGTGGTGCATGTTTGATCTTGGAAGGAATTTTTGTCGCCCTTTCGGATGGATTTATAATTGGAGAAATTGTACGGTCTTTGAGAGATATCAAGAGGCACTTAAAATTTCTAAAGTTACAACGATGTGCCAAATTTTATGTTAGAAGATAAAATTTCATGATATCTTCTCGAGAACCTAAAACCACTCTTATTAGGGAGCCAGGCTAACCTCGGAAATGGTTCAATTTTCAGATGTTGGCATGTATTGGCTTCGAGACGTTAAACTACTCATCATTTTTCCATCAAGCTATAAACAAATGGAGTATATATATTTCTATTTGCTGATACAATGTTTGAAATGGTCTCTATTGGTAGTAAGGACACGAACTCCACCAATCAACCATGTTAAACTATTGTCTGCTTTGATTTACATTGGATAAACATTGGTCCTCACATGACGGTACATGTGTACATAGTCTTGAAGAGAAAGTTATCACGTAACTCATGTTTAGAAAGGTACACTCGAACAAGTAAAATAGGTCAACAAAATTTCGTAGTGCATACGATTCCCACATCTCTCATTGAGCAGCGAAGCATCTTTTACACGATCATCATTCTGTACCGACAGGCATATATCATATTCATACGAAGAGGATTCTTTCCTCCTTACGCGGCTTTGAGGCCGTGAGATGGTCACTGGATGGTAGTTTCATAAATTAATACTTCTACTCCTGTCGTTTCTACTTGTGAAACTTTCCACTCAAATTTTGAAACTTAATTTTAACTCAAAATTTAAAACTTTAAACTCAGATTTTAAAACTTTTCAACTCAAAATTTTAAAGAACTCTACCCAAATTTCAAAACTTTCTACTAAAATTATAAAACTTGTCAACTTAAAATTTAAAAATTTCAACTCAAATTTTAAAACTTTCAAATCAATTTTTTTAAAAAAAAATCTACCGAAAAATTGAAACTTTTCAACCCAAATTTGAAACTTTCAATTCATATTTTAAAATGTTTAACTCAACTATTTATTTACATTTCTATTATAAAATTTTATATTAGCACTAAGCGCTAGGATTAGCGCCTAGCGGCGGGCAGGGAAGCGCGGCCCGCACGGGAACACGTGTGCTACTTTGCGTCCTCGGCAAAGCTGCGCACAATAGACACCCCCACCGGGAGATCAACTTAATTGCCACCAGTACTTCAACTAGTCAACAAGGAAATGGGTAAGCAACTAAGCATGCTTTGAGGGCTTGTGAAAGTCACAACTCGGGGCGTCGGCATTAGGGGTGGGCAAAAATCAACCCACCCGAACCGGATTAGAGGTTTTCTTAGCCTTTGGTTTTCTTCGCGGTTTTATTTTTTGCGATGGATCGGTCTTTGGCTTTCCCTCGGGTTTTTATTTTCTAAAAACCGAACATACCGATACAAACCGAGACCTCAGCCAGACACCAAATAGGCCACGGAGCCAGGCGATGCAGATCGATCTGTGTAGCGCTACAACGAGCCCAACGCCGATGCACATCTAGCGGAGCTAAACAACGGGGACACTAATCGGACTGTGGAGTGGGCGATGCAGCCGCATGAGGGCCGGTGGTGTGGAGTGGACTCGGACGGTTTCCTCGGTAAAAACCGAAAGCTGAACCGAAATTGTTCGGGTTGTCCGTCTCGGCTTTTAGTTATGTTGGCAGTAAATTCGGCCGTTCTTATTTACAAACCGAGTTATCGGCAAATCGAAGAAACCGAGCCTAGAAAGCCGAAAAAACCGAACGCGTCCACCCCCTTGGCGGCATTGTGGATGCATTTGGTTTGTTTTCCCCTTCTGGGCTGTTGAGAGGAAAAGCAAGCACGTGCAATTAAGTACCGTCTCATCTCAATTACGTACTCTAGTGGAGTACGGCGTGCTTATGAAGCTAGGAACACGAGATGACGAGAATCTTCGATTGTGCAAGGACGCTAATACTACCTAATCAGAATATCGATGGATCAATCAGCCACTAGGCTAGCTATGCCGATCCAGTGAGGTCCTTGCTTTCGCGTGGTGGCCGCACGAACCCACCCAGATTGACGCATGGGGAGTCACGAGTACACGTCGCGCCAAACGAAGTCGAATTTAATATATATATATATATATATATGAGACGGGAGATTTTCTTTTAAGAATTTAGATCACATTTTGTAGTGGTCTGTACGAGTTTTTATTTAAGTCGAAGTTCTCACCGTATATTTAGAGTGCTTTCTTTGTTGTTCTGATCGATCAGCTGCTGCGGGGCGCGTGGCGGCATGGTTCACGCGCCGGAGTGGTTGGGTTTTGGACGCCGTAAGCTTGGATCGATCGGGCTAATTAGCTACTAACAAGCATTGGAGCGGGCTAATTAATTAATAAGCATAGGATTAGGCGTGTGGTTTAGGTGATTAGCAGCTGGTGCATTAGCCGGGGTCGATGAACGCGGCGAGCTTTGTCGCGTCTGGCGCGTGATGTTTCTGGTTGACCTGTGTGTGTGAGATCCGGCGAGCGGGTAATTTTTCTTTTTAGTCTCGGTAGTTAAAAAGAGAGTTAATTTCATTCATACCATTATAAATTTATCATATTAAAATAATATCATTACTATTTTATCGAACCACTGTATTTTATAAAATTTTAACTACAACATTATATATTATATATGTCCTAAGCATCCTTAGACTAGTTTTTACACACCATACTTTCCTATCGACCAAAAATGCCCCCTGGCCTTTTATCTTCAATTCCCCAACCTTTTTTATGTTCACTTCCCCAACCTTATCTACTCAACACGACGATTTCTTCTTCTCTCTTACACCAGCAATCCACTTCTGCTGCTGTCACTTGGAGTAGCTCACCATGCATGCCCTTGCCACCACAACAACAACAACTCCTCTGCCTTCGGAGTCTAGACAACCGGAGCAAAAGGTCACCATCCTCGGTATAGTCGACGGCATATGATAGTTGCTCTGGCTCGAAGTTGAACTCGCTTATACCCTTCCTCTTCCTCCTCAAAGCTGAACCCTCTCATCTCTTCCCTCTCCCTCTACAATATTGTCAGCACCCCTGGCATAGCCGCCGATATAAATGTCTCTTGGGTTAGCGATAGGGGGGTGGAGAGCAAGAAGATCAAGGAGGAGGCCAAAACCGTAATTAGGAAAAGGAAGAGATTAGGGTAGAGGAAGTAGAGGTCAGAGATGGAGCGGCAAGCGAACACGACTACCTCGCGCACTCCTACCCTCCCAATGTCCTCCGCCACCTTTGCCTTGGCCTCTCAAGGTCGTTCCCTAACACCGACCACCTCTAGCCAGGTGTCGACATCTGTGTTCATGGCTACAGCCTCCACTACGTGCTCTTGAGCAATTCGTCCTAGATGTCCATTGGGGAGGCTCTTGTCAGTGGTTGCTACTCCTTGTGCAGCTCATCCTAAGGAGGGAGATGACTCGTGGGCCCATGTGTCTGCGAGTCGGAGAGAAGTGATGTAGAAGGGGTATTTTTGGTGATTTAAAATTATAGTGGCATGCACGTGGGTCCAATGGTGTTCACTGTATAGAAAATGGTATATCTCATGTAGAGAAATAATTGAAAGAATTGAGATAACATAGATTCAAATAGTTAAATAGTAATGTTATTTTTTAATACGATGTATTCGTAATTGTATAGACCAAAATTACCCGTTAAAAAACCTATATCACTTTTGTTCTATGAGGCTATAGACTAATTACCACGTTAAACGGGTAAAAACAGAGATGAGATAAATGCTACTTGATTATATAGTCGAGTGTAAATTGTAGCTGTACACGTGAATTATTGATTGATATGATTATATACGAATACAATAATATACTCCAGAAATCATGTGTCATTCTTATTTTAATCATCAATTTTTATAAATTTATATAGTCTAACAACATTCAAATTAAATATTATAGAAGTATTTTTTAATGATGAATTTAAAAGTATAAATCTTATTATGTTAAATTATATGAATTTTTAGAATGGTCAGATATATAAATGTTTGAGTGCTTACGATAAAACTGGAACGACGAGCAAGTTTACAAAGAGTATATGTAAAAATAGCAGCTAGAGCTCTATATACATGTGCATGGGGTCTCCATGCCGTGTATTACTATACTAACTGAAGCATCAAAGCGAGACGGACAAGACGAACGTAGAAAGTACACATGCCCCAGTCACGTCTATGTTATGCGACGATGTGTTGCTGCTGATTAGTGTAGTAAGAACTGGAACACTTTGACCGGTTGCTGCAGCGAACGACGCGTGAAATGGTACTCTCCAGTTATATATATATATATATATATATATATATATATATTATAGATTTGTAATTAAAAGTGATTATATTTTAAGATAAAGAGAGTGCATCATAATTTGTCGTCGCCTGTAGAAGTAGGTTTTGACTACGAGAGTACTGAGTGTGTGTTTTTGTCAGCAAGTGGTTGGCCTGGACGAGCCAACCTTGCATTCAAGATCGTTCTCACTGTATGAAATCAGCTGTGGTAAAAATTTTAATTTTAATTTTAAAGTTGATTTTAAAATATTTTTAATATAGTTTGCTTGTTTTTTACATTGACTTTTAAGTCAAACATACCTATAAAAATTTTACCCATAATTTTTTTCCATTAATAAAACATTTTAGCTTACAATCAGCTCATGGGTTAAAGATGGCAGTGGCCTGTTTCCTGTATCCCCGCGGGAAATTCTCATAACGTGGATGGTTAGTTCTGCATGAGAAACCAAACGACAAAAAATAATTACTCGTCAGGTTTGGTGGGAACGGGATGATTCTCTATCCCTGTTTACCGTAGAGACGGATTAACCGGCACAAGGGACCAAATCAATCGTGCCATATTTAGTGGATAAATAATAATATCATGTCCTTGTGAATTAGGAGGTATATGCTTAATATATTGATGTAAAATATAAAAATTATTTATTAATTACATAAATAAATAGATGTGTGAATAATATTTTAAGTGAATATTGGCCGTGGGGATTAATTCTCCCGTGTAAAGGTGGAAATGAAAGCAAAATTTCCTATTGTAGTTGGTAGGGGCAGAGACGGAGAAAATTCCCTTTCACATGGGTGGGTACGAGGCGTATTTCGTAGCGGGAATTTTCAATTGCCATGTCTACTCATGGTCAACCTGCCCCAAAGGCCGGGACTCCACGATACGTCCATCATCGAGCTGTCGACATCTATGCTTGGACTTTGGAGGCTTCGAAATTAAGAGAGGTTTAGGCTAGTATGATTACTGCCGAAATGCCCCAGCAACGAGGAAACCGTTTCTCGAGCCGTGTGCTATCTTAATTTGTGGCCAAATGGGAACTTTAGGCTAGTTTATGAAACTAATTATATTGGTTCCACTAGGGCAGACTTCGAGGCAGTGTAGTGGTGTCATAGTACCCTCCCACGGTACTGACCGGGGTTCGATTCCCCGGATGCGCAAATTTGGATTTCTTGTACTGTTAATTACAGTAGATTTTTTGTATGTGTTTGCATAGCATACTAGTACAGGTACAAGTGTACAACAGTAACTCGGTAAGATTGTTGATGCAGGCAGCCCTGTGACGCACGCGCGTTTCGCAGAAAGTACGGAGTGATCGTGCATCCAAGCTCCAAAACAAAGCGGTCGAATCGAAAAGAGAGACACGGCATAACAGTCTCGTTCCCCTGCACTCACTCTTCGTCCTCGTCGTGCCAGAAAATCTGGAAAAGGCTATCGCTCGCACGATCAGGCCCACTTTTAAGTTTTGGCCCACGAGCCAGTCCGTTTCTCCCGTCTGTTTTTTTTTCCTTTTTCGGCTTGGCTCTTTCCTTTCTTGGCTGCGCTGAATTCTTGTAGGTTAAGAGTTGTAGACAACTGGACCTTAGGGGCTTTATGACTTGTATGTACGTTTTGGTTTGTCTTTTCGCAATTTTTTTGAATTTGTTTCAAATTTATATGTACAAAGTTTACATTTAGGAAGTTTACTTTTTTGGTAAGTTTATTTATACACCTAAAGTTTATATACTGAAAGTTTTATATGCCTGATTAAAATTTGGATTTGGTTCGGATTCAAATATTTTTATATAAAATATTGCTATATTTAAAAGTCTCTACACAAATAATTTATGTGCATAAAGTTTTTTATGCATATAAAGTTTACACACGCCAATATTTCTAAACAGAATTATTTTCTCTCTAGTTAGTATTTTTGTTTTTTTAAACCTATGTTTAATTCATTCATTTTCTAACCAAGCAGGCGGTCCACGTGCGCTTGTGGGAGAGCGCCGGGAACGACGGGCGCGCCTCGACCGCTCGCGGGTGATCTTGCAATCACAATTTTTTGACATATATATAACATGTTGATCTAAATTCTTCATCTAACTTGGCGCTTATACATATAATTACAGTTAGGTATAATTACAGTTAACTTAAAATCTAAAAATGTTTGAGACTCACGGGTCAGTCATATAAAAAATAAAAGAGTAAATTTTAGTTATTTTGACCATGCTTACACCATGAAATCGGAATAATTTTATGTTTTCACTTAACATCAGATATATTTGCAAATTTTTACACTTTGAACAGGGACAATGATTTGGGCCGCCACGTTGGCTTGGACCCATGCCACGCACGCAGGAGGCGGGCGGTGCATTCTGTCTGTCGATGGGGCGTGGGAATCTAGGTGTCGCTCGTGGGAGTTCTTCGTGCGGGCCGGCGCGAGAGAGATGCGAGAAGAGCAGGCCACCGGCGGCTGTCGCGAGGTGCCCCAACTGCCGCTACCTGTGCTTGCTCCATCGCCGCCACCTCCGTGCACGGGAACGACGGCTACCTGCGCTGCGCTTGCTCCACCACCGTTTTTCATCTGTGTGCGGGGACGATGGCTGAAGCAGTGAAGCTGCAGAAGCTAAACCAAAGCAGCTTCGTTTGCCCCATGAGCCCCATAGCAAGGAGGAAGAGTACGCATCATCGCTGCGCATGCGGCGCAACTGATCTCTCCTTGGCGAAGGCTCCCTCGAGCGACGCCGCCCCATCGAGCGTTAGACGGACTCCACCTTGTCCTGCTTGCATGGCGTGGGCCTAAGCTAACATGGTGGTCCAAACTATTGCCTCTGGTCCAAGGTGCAAAAATTTGCAAATATATCTGTTGTTAAGTGAAAACATAGACTTATCCCTAGTCCATGTTGCAAGTATGGTCAAAATACCTAGCCCAAAATGAAATTTACTCAAAATGAAAATAAAAACCAACCCAACCGTAGCGAGAGAACAAAGCGATTCCGCCCGCCGCATGCGCTCCCCCGCTGCCGGAGGATGATGGCGGCGCAGGAGCATCCGAGAAGAAGTAGCAGGGCTTCAGGGCCGTCAATTAAGCAGCAAGTGCTGCTATAGCTCAGCTCCCAACAACCTCAAGGAAGGAGGTAAGGACATCTCCGCCGTGCGTCCGTCCGTACGCACGTCGTCTTCCTTGACGATTTCTTTGCTTGTTGCTAAAATTGAGCAGCTTTAGGTGGTGGAGATTTGGCAGGGGTAGAGAGCGATGAGGAGATACGGCGGGTGTCGGAGATGGGTGGGGGCGGCGGGGGCGGACGAGCAGCCCAAGGAGGACGGCAAGCAGCAGGGCGCCGCCAGAGCAGCGGGGGCTTGGCAGGAACAGGCGCCGCCGTGGGAGGAACAGCGGGAGGAGCTCCGGCGACAAGGAGCAAAACCTGCTGCTGCGGAACCAAGCTGAAGTGGCTGCAACTCCCTGGCCTCGGCGCCGAGCTCGAAGGGCTCCTTGCAGACGACGCAGTGGGAGTCGGCGCCGACGTGGCAGGCGGCGATGGTGACAGTGGCCATGGACTCGACGGCGGCCTTGGAGACCGGCGGGTCCTCCCTTGCGCGGCAGCGCGGGCGAGGCCGCCTGCCTTGATCTGTGTGAGCTGGTCGAAGAGGCGCTCGAAGCCGGAGGCCATGAGGAAGTCAGACATGGTCTCCGGGAGGTGGAGGAGGCCGGAGCCCGTGCCGTCGTCATAGAAGAGCTCGAAGCTGGTTGCCGCGGTGAGGGAGTCGTCGTCGCCGGCACCGGTGGCTGAGGAGGGGGAGCGGCGGGCGGAGTCGCTTTGTTCTTTCGCAACGGCTGGGTTGGGTTTTTTTTTTACGGAATTGATAACCTTCATGCGACAGAGTTTGAGGAGATTTTTGTTAAATCTTGGTCCATCCAATCCACAGCAAGATTCCTGCCGGCTTTCTTCTCCTGTATGTTCGGTGACAGCTCCAGTGATGCAACGATGGCTCCGACTAACTTGGTCAAAATAAGAGAGATAGAGGAAAAGGAAAAAGAAGAGTTTCTGATGTTTAAAAGGATAGCCGTAGAGAGACAAAGGACCAATGGTGGGTAGTGAGCTCAGGTGGGCGGTGGGATGACAACAACGCCGTCGAAGCCATGTGAACGGAGGAGGGCAGTAGACTGATGTCAGTGACCAAAGTAAAACAAAGTGACTTGTTAGGAGATGGTAAAGATGACAAGATGAGATCACCTCTCGCTGATGTCGGCTTGAGAAGGAGAAAGGAGAGGGTAGAGGAGTATAGCAGCCTATCAAAAGGGGCTCGCCAACTCCATTCGTGCCTTTTAGCCAACTGACTAGGCCACATGGTGGTGTGTTGGGATGGTTGCAATGATGGTGCTAGAGAAGACGAGCGGACAAGCTCACCTTACTTTTGGCTGCATGTGGCTATGAGAAAAAGCAAAAGGTGGAGAAGATTAAGGATTTCTATTGTGTATAAATAATAAAGTAAATATACGGTCTAAAATTCGCATGTGAGAAATTTTGTTATAAGTTGGTTAAATGTTAGTTCGGATTAACTTGCTATGTTGATAACACTTAGAACGAAACCGCTGTCTCTTAATTTGCATTGGGTTTTATTGTCGGAGGACGCTCTATATGTTCAAATAAAACTGTAGTCAAGGGATTTAATTTAAACTTGTTCTTCCAGGGACACCCGTCTTCCCTATCCAAAACGGCCTTTAGCCCACACCAATTTCCACTAAGCCCAACCGTTGTTGCCAACTCCCAACGCGTCATTATCAGCTGCTGTCGTTGAAACTGGTCTGTCCCCGGTAGCAGGGCGGGCGTGACACACGTGAGGCGTGACCACACGTGTCCGTGGTGATCGGATAAGATAAAAAAATTAAATAAAAGATTATTGATGTAATAAGTAATATTGTAAATAGTAAAGGAATATTATAATTAATAGATTTCACCTCTCTAAAATAGATTTTCAATTTTATTATAATTAACTCTATCCTTTTATATATTAATAACAATATGGAGGTCTCTTTTGTACTGGAGTACTAGAAGTACTTATTTGTGTGCGTACCTAATGCCCAGGCAATCACTCGATGAACGAGCAGCACAGCAGCTGTTCTTTTCGGCGTATGCGCCATGATGAAAGCACGCCTCACGTGTTTTCAGCTGTTCCTTGGATCTTGTGCTGTTGCCAGCCGGGGCTAGGTCTCACAGCCCCGGTGGATTTGTTACTCCAAACGCGATTGTTTCAGAGTTGTGAGAGGTTAGCCGCTTAGATTACTAAAGAAGACACTCAGTTAGTTATATAATTAATTAAGTAATAACTATTGTAAATTTGGAAATGGATTTATTGAAATTTATTTAAAAATTACATCCTTTAGTAACTTTAAAAATGTGCATATGATAATACGGTAGCTGAAAATAACATGGTGGTCTTATTCTGTATGCCAAACTTCAGTGAAATTTTTAGCATTTACCCTTTTTTTTGTCGGTGACTGTTCGTGAATATTTCATTAGCTTAAGGTCCTATTCTAAGTAATTATAATATACACGAGCAATATGCTTCCTAAACTCACAGACAGTACATTTAAGAAAATTTAATTCATTAACTTTTCTTTTGAAAACTTTTTTAAATCAAGTTGTCAATTTTATCCGTCATCAAATGTTGTTCATCTGTAATGTTGATGAGAACGCATGCAGCCTTCGCATGCTGCCAGGTACAACATGGGAGCAGGCAGCCAAAAGGAGCAAAACCACTATGGCAAGCAGCTCAATTCTGATGTGGATTGATGCGTTACGCCAACTGATCTGCGGCTAAAAATTGGAAGGCGTCAGGCTCAGCGCGCTACGATGCTTGGCTTTAGCACCTCAGACTCTGCTTGGCACGGTAAAGATCGCTGACTCGTAGTCTAGCAGAGCAAGGGACCATTGCAACATGGACACTGTAATTGCTGGACCATTGGACGACCTGGACATGGCACCACCACATCATTCCCTGGCAATTCGAACTCCCATAGTCGCATGGCCTTGGGACTGACGCAATGAGTTAGTGTCTGAAGTGATGCTCCCACGATTTCATCGTCACATGAAAGCATTTCTATGTTCCGAACTCTATATGATCATAGTAATATAATGTTTTTTATGCATATTTTCAATTTTAGTTACGATAGCTCGCTTGCTCTGAAAAAACATCGTTTCCGAACTCTATTATTTTTGGGCAGGGGATGTTCAGATATGTTCGGTCCGAGAGCAAGCTTGCGACTCTCCCATCATGATACTGTCCGAGCTACTCATGCCATTGTATATTCTCAACATGATGTCTGAATAGAGGTCTGAAAAACCGGAAAGCCATGGCCACTTTTGGGTGCCGACATATAAAATTACTCGTCAAGCCCTGATGCATCTCGCTAAAAATTAGTACACACCAGTTAGCTACTCAACATGATGTCTGAATAAAGGAGTAGATCCTAAGCAATGTGTAAATTACCTAACGCATAGACTAAACTTTATCACTATACTTGTTGATAGTATATACGGAGAGACAGCTGGTTCACAATGAGGACAGCTCAAGAAATCAACAATGAGGCATCGTTTTGCTCCGTTTTTGTCCGCATGCGCGCATTGGGCTTCCTTTTCTTTTTGTTTTGAGCTGCATGTGTATTGGGATTGATCACCCCATCAGTACAATAGCTTACACTCAAACACACTAGTTTCTGATCGGACGGTCCAAACAAAGATGAATGTTTCTGGAGTACTATACGAGATACACTCAAACTCTTCACCGCATTGCAGGAAGAGGGACACTCTTTGTTGAAAAACGCCGAGGATTTGCAATTTGCATGGTTAGTACCACCTCAATCCAGAAATATAAATATGAAAGATTTTATATTATTTAGCAAAATACTTCCTCGTACTTCTAACGTACAAGTTTTTTCCCAAAATAAATATCCTTATAGAGTAATGCATATCGTATCAATCACTTTATATTAGAATTTCTATCAATCTTACCTCAAGTTATCTTCCCACTTTCTAACTATTGAGGGTATATCTATTATTTATTTTCTATAGTAATACTCTTATTCAGAGATTGACTTAGTAACAAGGTCATGATTGAGGTGATATTACTTTGTTGACCCTAGAAACTTACTTGGTTGAAAAGTATCACGACGAATGATTCAACTACCGTTGAGCATAGTTTTTGAAAAAAATCAAGAAAATAGTACTCTAAAATCTTTTGTATTTATGGATAAATAGATAATCCTAAAATCTCGTATTTATAAATGGAGGGAATAGTTAAGGATATAAATTTACAGTGGTTTTTGTCCGGGATTCATTCGGCTCTGCCACAGCTGCAATGTTTGTTTTTGGTTTACTAATTATTACTATTTTCCCTGTCATATATATATATATATATGTATGTATTTTAAGGTTGTTTAGGAGAAACTTTGATGCTCCTTACTATTAAACAACAGATGAAATGAGATAAGATGGTGATTATGGGTAAGATAAGAAAAAAAAATTAAATAATAGATGGTCGATAACACATGTATTACTTTGTGATGATCATGTGAATGGAAAAAATTCCAAATCGTACTTGGAACGCTGATATCCGTGGACGTGAAGAGTGGGGCGCCTGCAGAATGGGCCAAAAATTTTATACCACTTAAAACAAGATAAGATATTAATATATGATTAACAATGTATTAATTATTATAAAATTAAAATAAATTTATTTAATTTTTAAAAGAAATTTGATATAGAAAATTTTAATTTGATAAACATGCTAAAAAAGGAGAAAATTGACCACCCGTGAGCGAAAGTCACTGCCCTACCAGTAGCTTTCTAAAATATAAATATTATTTAGTAGAGATTAAGTTAACGGAGAAAAGAATTTGGTGCATTTTAACAAATATGAAATGAATGGGCATGGGAGGACAAATGTGGATAGGAAGAAAAGAAATTTAAATAAAAAATATTAATATGACATGTAGTATTATAGATAATTCTAAAAAATTTTATATCGTGAAATAATATTTGAATCATATAAATTTTTATATTTTCAAAAAGGTAGTACTACTATATCTGAAATATTTTGGAATGGAAGGACTACTGCTATATATGAAAGATCAGACTGCATTGCCTTGCTTACATTATTGATTGACATCGAGCAGCGTACAGCTACAGAATCGGGCCAAAACCGTGGTCGACACACGAGGCAGAACATGGCATCTTTGTCGACAGACAGGACATGATCTTTTGTCAATTTTGCTCACAAATAGTAGTAAAAAGAGAGAGAATCTCTGTCAATTGATAAGACGCCAATGTCTAGTCCCATCGATCGGATTAAAGAAAGAGTTAATGAGAGAGGGTACTCCAACCAACACATGCCTCGGAATTGATATGCGAGTCTTTGGGAAAACAAAGAAATTTGGTATCTGCCCGTGCGACACTTGGGTTGGGGAATGCGGAAGCTAACGATCCTTGGGGAGGTTAACGAGGGTATTGTCACATGGAGTATACCGGTCATATGAACAGTAGGACGGTCTATGTGCCATCCGACCGAAGTAGCCCGAGAAATCGATTAGAATTGTGGCCATCGAATTGCAAATGGACCGCAGTGATTTCTCCTGTATAAAATTGAGAGAAATTGCTCCTTGGTCGCGTAGTTAAGTGGCATTGATTTTGCGAAAATATTATAAATTTAAGTGATAATTTGTACATTTACACCGTTTGGCATTTTTATCCCACCAAACAGCAATTATAACCCTTTCATCTTCCTTGCATATATTATTTTTTCCCTCCGTGCACAAGGTTAAACCACTCCCTACTATTCATGTTAAGTTAGATGTGGTGAGTTAGAAATCACAGTCACCATGATAGATGGTGCACACTAAGTTAATGCAAGTGTCCTTTTATCTGGCACATTAGTTGCACTACGAAACAACATAAAGGCCACGTGTGGCCCTGTTTTAGAATGGAAAGAATAAAGCACTTAGAATAGACCGAGGCTGATTTCTAGATAGAGATTCAGTGACATAACCCGATGTGCCTCAGATCCCTAATACTTTCCTATTTATTTATGATAGAACAATTATCTACTTGGGGCAGGCCTCAAGACCGTGTCTAACATGAACGTGAGAAACTAGAGGAATATGGTTGATTATCGTGTCCTTATTAGGGCCCATGCCTTTTACCGTCTTTCACCAGGTGCTTACATGTGGGTCCTCCATAAAAAGGCACAATGAGTTATGTTCCTCTAGTGCTTGTGTGGATTAAGCGATTGTGTGTGACAAGCTACCACCACACCTCATTCATGGTAGGCCCACTTAGGGCTGCTCTAAGGATATGGTGGATTAAGCGAGGTAACATGGCGATCTCTCGCCATATTCCACTCATAGTGGCCCCTCCATGACCTATCTCGAGGTTAGTGGAGCAAGCAAGAAGTGGAGTTGTTGACAAAATTTAATGTATAATCAAATAAAATCTTCTCTCGAATTCCAGTCACGTTGTGTCCCACAGAGAGAGTATAAGGGGAGATCTGGGGTCCAAGGAGAGTGGGATGAAATTAGAGAGAAAAGAACACTAAGTCTCCAAGAAAACCTAGAAGAGAAAGAAAGATGAACTATTCTAATTTTGAATATTCAAGAGTAATTGATAAACTTGTAGGATATTTTATCACCGAGAAAGGAATCACCATCACAACAAGAATAGGATATTATATATCCAGATGGCCCAAACCTGTATACATCTTGCTTGTTCATCAGTAGCTTGCGCATTATAGGACCTAAGCTCTCTCCCCACACGTGACTAGCTTTCCTGCCGAACTCACAGAAGAGGGTTGCACCAGATCCCATTATCAGAGTTCATACTGCAGGCATGGGTTTGCAATGTAGGATCTTGGGCACTGTGAAGGTTGTTGCCTAGTTGACTTTTCTCATAGCTTGTGTGTACTGACATGCAGCCCAATTTCTTTTCCTCATAGCTAGTGTGTGTTGACTTGTCGCCTGATTGCTTTTTCTAACTTGTGTATGCTGACTTGTAGCCAAGATGCATTTCCTCCTAACATGTGTGTGCCGACAACCAAAAACTAGGGTTCGTATGAAATGTACTAAAGCTCGGATGTAGCAACGGTGGTTAGAACTTATGAAAACATAGTAGAGAAAGAAGCCGATGGAAATGAGTAGAGGAAGAAGAAAATGACGCGACTTATGATATTTCTACTAGTGTTGTAACTAATGAACAAACCTTTAGTGAATTTTATAGCAAACTAGGAACAACTAACATCACAGTATTTGAGATGATGTTTGAACTATATGCCAAATGAGCAGTTTTATCTATAAAATTATCTTGCACCTCTAACATTTCTACTACTGTTGTGGCAAATGAACAAACCTGAATTTTATAGCAAACTAGTAAAGCCAACTAGCATCACAACATTTGAGATGATGTTTGAACTATATGCCAGATGAGCAATTTTATCTATAAAATTATCCTGCACCTCTAACATTTCTACTAGTGTTGTAGCAAATGAACAAACCTTTGAGATGATGTCTGAACTATATGCCAAATGAGCAGTTTTGTCTATAAAATTATCCCGCAACTTTGACATTTCTACTTAGTGTTGTGGCAAATGAACAAACCTTCAGTGAATTTTATAGCAAACTAGTAAAGCCAACTAACTTCACAGCATTTGTGTTGATGTCTGAACTATGCCAAAGGAGCAGCTTTATCTATAAATTTATCCCGCGCCAACCCTTTCCTAATTCGCCCAACCTCTCTCTCCTCCTGCAAGCTGCCAACGCCTTCCCTCTGCCCGTGTGTTGCTACTGTTTGCCTCGCCGTTTGATTCGGTTCCCTTGCAGTCAGTGTGGCCGCAATATAAGCAGTGAACACCATAGCTGTTTGATCTGATTTTAATGGACAGGGTCATCCGAAACAGTTTTTAGCTACGAAAAAATGCTATAGTTTTACTTTAGACGAGCGACTGTAGCAGAAGATCTGAACAATTCGTACAAAAAAAAAAGATGGATGGGTGAGATCAGCTGCACAGCCACCCTATTCCTCTTTGCTCTATCCACCGTATCTTCTATTTCTTCGCTTATTATCACGCTCACAAATATATGGAACCATAAACACACGTTCATATTTAAACAGAATATTGGTGCACGTAGGCAGCATCTGCGTGCGCACCAAATGTTGACATGGCCTTATTGGCATCGTCAAGGATTGAGATCAGGTGCAGTTGGAGATTATGAGAGAGGAGAGAGTTTAATGTTTTTTTAAATACTTGTTACCATAGTATTGCGGGATAAAGTTAGTACCCTCTCTGTTACCCATCTTCACAATTACCCACATTCACAATGACAAAGTAGTTACTAAGACACTTTACTATTCATTTTTCATACACATTGTGAATGTCTTTAGAATAATCACCAACCGGGGTGCACTATACTTAGAAGAAATTTAATCTCACATTTACCAATATCTAATTGTAAAATTCAATGGTGCACAGTACAGCATATGGTTTCCCATGAATAAGGTTACAAAGAGCAATAATCACTTGGTCTTGCTATTACCAATTATGGCTCCATTAGTTGGTCTAAAATGTAAATATCGTTATCAAATTTTAAATTTTAGAACTTAATTTTATAATTGTTTTTGAGGTCTTTTTATTGAAGTTTCTTTTTTATATTGTCGTTTAAGTTGTTAACAACATAAATACAAAATCTTTAATTATAAATTATTTTTTAATATACTGCTTGATGTATTTTCTGTATATCGACCAACCGATGGGGTCTGTACCATACCCTATCACGGCCTCACGGGGCGATGCACACGAAAGCAGAGAATGCACGCCAGCTCAGTCCAGGACGACCAATCAGGCAATCAATTCTGTTCATCCCCACCACTGTCGTCACGGCCTCAAAGTAGCAACAGCACTGCTTAAATCAATTGGGAAAATTATTACCGTGTTGGGCTCATTCAAAACCCAAAAAAGGATAGGAAAAATATAAAATTTTAATAGAAATATAAATATAAAATAAATTATTATAAAATATAGAAAAAATATATAAACAATTGTTTGATTAGACCATATACGAGAATTGAATGGGAAAGATAGACTCATATGAAACTTTCTATGAGGTTGGACTTCATATTAAAAATCCTATAAAACTAGTTTGGATTGAGATATTCTTTAGAAATTTTATAGGATTTAATAGTTTTTAATCATTTGATTCAAAGGGACATATAGAAATTTTTTTAAGTATTGAAATCCTACAAAATTCTTATATTTTTCCTTCAAATAAGATCTTGAAATTCCATTCAATCAAGAAACAGTTGTATTCCTTCCGGACGTTTATGTTTGTCTAAATCAAACTTTTCTAGACTTGACTAAACTTATAAAAAAAATTAGCATCTACAATGCAAAATGAACACACCACCACGATATATTTTATGATGGATTTATTTTTTCTACAAACTTAACTAAACTTTTAAAAAATATAATCTAAAAAAACTAAAACACCTTATAATCCACAACATATAATAAGACCTGGAACAGCAAAACAGAGCTCTCGTACAATGAACAATGAAAGCATAGTCAGTCAGATACACATACACAGCACTTGTACGTCGATACGTATACAGTGAGGAGGCCCAGGAGAATCCAAGATTTGCAAGGGCTAATCGCGTCATTTCGGCGTTCCAAATCCAAAACCGAAACAGTAGCAGCACAGCTCGCTCCCGAGAAGGGGCTCACCATTAAAGCCACCGCTGCTCTCACCGCAGCAGAGCAGCGGCGGAGTGTGGCGAGCTGTTTGTCAGGGAGAAGGAGAGAGATGGAGGCCGTGCCGGCGCTCTCTATCCTGCTCTTCCTCGCGCTCGCGCTTCACGGCGGCGCCGACGCCAGGCCGCCGCCCCTGCGGTTCGTCCGCGGCGCGCGGCACGTGGCCTTCGACGAGGGGTATACACAGATATTCGGCGACGGCAACCTCGCCCTCCTCTGCGACGGCCGGCGTGTCCACCTCGTCCTCGACGAGTCCACCGGTGAGTGAGCCGCCGCCACGCCATGCTTCAGCTTTCCTCCTCCCTCTCTTACCCGGGCTAGAGCCGCGGCCCGTCCATGGGAATTCTGCATAATCCGGGGAGCGCATTGCACTTGTAATATTGCGATTTGGTCCTTCCTCCAAGAGGCGGAAGGGTGTTTCTGCGATATCGCTAACTTCGCTAGGTTCTTGGAAAAAATGCCTCTTCTTCCTCCTGCTCCGCAGGCGCCGGGTTCGCCTCGCAGGACCTATTCCTCCACGGCTTCTTCAGCGCCGCCATCAAGCTCCCCGCCTACTACGCCGCCGGCGTTGTCGTCGCCTTCTACGTACGTCAACTCCCCTCGACTCGCAGTGCCAAACAACAAATCGATCAATCGCCGGTGAGCTAAAGAACTTCTTTGCTGTTTGTGCTTGCAGCTGTCGAACGGCGACACGTACGAGAAGACCCACGACGAGCTGGACTTCGAGTTCCTGGGCAACGTGCGGGGGCGCGAGTGGCGTGTGCAGACCAACGTGTACGGCAATGGCAGCACCGCTGCCGGCCGTGAGGAGCGCTACGACCTCCCCTTCGACCCCACCGACGCCTTCCACCATTACTCCATCCTCTGGACCCGCCACAGCATCATGTGAGCCATTTAAAATATTCTACTCTGCTTGTGCCATGTTGACCCCTGCAAGTTTGGGGCCTTTTCGAGAACTTTGCGATTCCTTTACCAAAATAAGAGTAAATTTTTGTCGGATTTTTTTAATTTTTGGGGATTTTTTTTGGCAGATTCTACGTGGACGAGACGCCGATCAGGGAGGTGGTGAGGACGCCGGCGATGGGAGCGGCGTTCCCGTCGAAGCCGATGTCGGTGTACGCCACCATCTGGGACGGCTCGGCCTGGGCCACGCTCGGCGGCCGCTACAGGGTCAACTACAAGTACGCGCCCTTCGTCGCCGAGTTCGCCGACCTCGTCCTCCACGGCTGCGCCGTCGATCCCCTCGTCGAACAATCCACCACGGCGGTGTCGTGCGGGGACGCGGCGGGCTACGAGGAGGTGGCCGTGTCCGCGGCGCAGCGCGCGGCGATGGCGGCGTTCCGGCGCGGCCACATGTCCTACTCCTACTGCCACGACCGGCGGAGGTACCCGGTCACGCTGTCCGAGTGCACGCTCCCCAACGACACCGGCGCCGCCTCCCTCGGCCACCTGTTCGGCCCCGACGGGATGAAGCACCGCCGCACTCGCCGCTCCCGCGACGCCTCGTCGTAGCTCCAGACGAACCGCGGGGGATGTACAGTAGCAGCAGCAGTGGTCGTGCGTCGAGGCGCCGCCGTCGTGGCAGACAGGCGTACTCGCCGGCGTGGAAACCGGCCGGGGTTTACGCCATTGTCACAGCGGGTACGGCGTGTTCGCTCTGTAACTTTGCTAGCCTACGATTATTTGCCGCATTGGACAATCATCCATGAATGCATCCGTGTGGCCATTTGATCGAACAAAAAACTTTAATTTTCCTATCTCAGGGAAGGATGGAACGAAGAGTTGATGCGTCACTAGGGATCAGTTGATTCAGATAATCGATTCATGAATTTTATAATCGATTCAGGAATTTTTAGGATGTTAACATGAATAAGTTTAGGGTGCCGTTGGAACGCAGTATTTAAAAAACAGGAAAAAAACACAGGAAACTCTATAGTCTACAGGTATTCATCCATCGGAATTTTTAACAAATGCTGTTTGTAAAGGAAAATCATACTAACTTCAAGACACAGGGAGCAGGGTTCATGTTTGTCTTTGGTCCCGTGCCGTTTGAGATAGCGAAAGGATGAAGACTTATTAATTGATTTTTAATTATTAAAAATTTTAAAAATATATTTATTTGATTTTAAAAATAAATACTCATTAATTAAATTTTAATTATTAAAAACTTAAATATAGATTTAATCGATTTTTAAAGTAATTTTTATAGAGATTTTTTTACGAATCACTAATAAAAAACTAAAACAAAATCTACACCTTAATTAGAAAAAATATTACCTCCCTCTAAAAATCCGCTCAAATGAGTCATTACGTAGATAATTCAAGAGATTTTTGTAGAAGCTATAGATCTCATCTTTTTGTTTGGGAAGTAGGATTTACTTTCCTATGATTTCAATCACTCCCACTGCTAATCACTTATTGCAGGGAGCAGGGTTTTGTTTGTTGAAATTTCTTCCATTTTTCCACGTATGGAAATTAGGGGATAATCACTTACTACTACTAATCTTCCGTCTCACCCACCCAAAGCAGCAATGAAATGGAATCTCCTTGCCGCTGAATCGATCAGTAAACAACAGGGGATAAATTGTCACTGCAACAAGCGCAAGAAATCTGCTTCAGTTCATTCACGGGCAGTCCTGGATGCAAGCGCAGGCACAAAACCACAAGCACGCATGAGCTGTACTGCCTCCGAACACTGATACTCGTATTAACATTGTATTAACATGGAGAGAGTTTGAGATAATTTGGAACCCTAATCCAGTACGGAGCGGTGACACCAGCCGTCAGCTTCGCCTCCAACCACACGACGCCCACATGGTCGACGGCGAGCGTCGATTAATGGCCGGTGAGAGACAGCGTTGCCGTATCAGCAGCCACCTGCACAGCAATGACGTAGCAGCAGCCACAGAGAAGAGGGCAGGCACAACATCCAAGTGGGCCGCGTACTCCCCGTGCGCCACGGCGTAGGAGGACGAATGAATTGCCGGATTTGCGTGCCTTGCCTCAGCATCATGGTGTGTACAGCTCGGAAGGAACTTTGCAGAGTGAACCCGATGACTAGGCCGAGTTGTAAGGGCATGAACAATGTACGATGTGACGTGTGGTTTTAGCTCACCATGTCGGTGCGGCAGCCCCCCGTCGTCCTCTGGCGTGTCCTCACATAGGCACACGTACCTTGCAGAGATCCCTTTCATGCGCGGAGGCACACGTTGAGAAAGCTTGTGTCGCTTTAACCGATGAGCGATGGTGACCAACATAAAAAAAAGCAGCAGACAAGTTGCGAAAAAGAGAAGTGAGGAGGGAAGAAGAGGACCTACCAACACCAACGCTGTCGCTCGGTCCACGTCGCCGCCATGTCTAGCCGTTAAGGATATCGGGTCTAGCTATTAGTGGTCGGATTTGTTATCTGTCGCAGTAGCAGCCATCGCCGTTAGGGTTCCAATTTATGTTTCTATCTCAATGAGCCGTGCTAGTTTAGATCTAGTCACTAGTGAGCTCATCATCCATCTTAGGTTTAGATCTAATAAGGTCTAGATCGAATTGATGGTCTATGGTGGTAAATCAACCTAAACCATTGAGGTCGTCGCTTGATCAACACCAACAAAAGCAAATCGATGGCCTCCATGCCATTGGGAAGGAGAGATAGATCGCCGCCTTGTCGGTTGCCATGGATGTGGACGAGATCGTGGTGGGTGAGGAGAAGATGGCTGTAAAGGAATAGCTTGATGTTAGGTCTGTCAGAATAGAAGTGCAACCGTATTGGCATTGGCCAAGACCGAGAGAACTGAATTGGGAAAGTGAAAGAGGAATGGAAGATGATGAAATTGCTGATATTACACTGACATAAGGGATGTGGGACATTAGTGTGATATTTTCTAAGAAATTAGGGCTCTTGCTGTAAAAGTTTTAACCGAAACACAAATAAATAAAGCACAGGGGCTGAAAAGAAAATTTCAAAGGGCTGAAGTGTTAAAAGATTTTGTGGGTCCGCACTTTGTGCGCACAAAAGCTTGCGCAGGGCTCTATTTGCTTCTTGCTTCTGTGGAGATCAGGGTACTTCTGCCCTGGTTAATCTATTCTATAAATTATTAAACGGTGTATATAATTTTTTTAAAATTAAATAAATCTATTTTAAAAAATTTATAGTAATTAATATTTTATTAATCTTGTATTAATAACTCATCTCGTTTTCCATGCTAAAAAAGCCCAATCTCAACCTCGCTTAGTTCGAATATATCCTTAGAGCAAGTTTTATAATAAAGGTAGATGCTACTCTATTTTTATCTATGTAAACTATTCATCAATAAAAAGATGGCATGTATAATATATCATTTCTATCCTAATTCTAGTGCACTAACTACACTAATTTCATCATTTTTGCTTGTCCAATCTACCCTTCCTATTTGTCTTCTTTCTCTTGGAGTTTATATGAAGGTTGTCCTTTCCTGAGGTGTGGCTCCTCCTTTCTCTCTTCTCTTCACTCCTATACATCGTCATATGAGGCTACGTGATATGTTAGAGCAATTGTTAGGGGTTTAGAGCAAGTACTATGAACATCTAAGCACAAGCCCTAGATGCCACATAGGGTTCAATAGTGAGGTGGAGGAGAGAAGAGAGGAGAGAGAGGAAGAGTCACCCCTCATACAAGGGGCAACCTTTACACAAATTCTAATAGAGGTAAAAAAATAGAATAATAGATTGAGAGTAAATAAATAAAGTAAAATTATTATGTTGTATTGAGAAAAGTGTGGTAGAGACAATATGTTGTATGTATTACTTCTTAATTAATAACTAGATGATGTGTATAAAATTAGAGGTGGCTATCACCTCTACTATAAAACTCGCTCTTAGGAGTTAAGCACGCTTTTTAAACTGCTAAATAGTGCATTATTTATTAAAATTTTCTATGTAGAAGTTTATTTAATAAATAAATAAATCTATATGTTAATGATCCATCTTGATTTGTTTTCCACTAACAAACCGAGACGAAACTCATATTCGAACAAAGCTGCCCATGACATGCATACTTCCACACTAGTGGCATGCTCGAGAGATGCAGGGAGTGTAGCTACCCTAGAATTAGAATTTGTATGCTTTTTCATCAAGGGATTGATTTTACAAATTGCTATATAAATAACGTAAATTCTATGAAATTGCATCACACTAACGTTTTTCTTCCTTTTTGTCATCATTGTAAAACTTCTATTCACTGCAATCTATTAAGACATCAAAAAAATGTCCATTTTACATGTAAAAGAGACTACTAGATTTATTTTGAGATTTGTGCACTATAAACCTTAAGTCATTCCTTGTCCATCTCAACCCTTCACCGGCAAGTCTTTTGCTACCAAGCCACACCACACAATCCCCTCAACCTTGTCATTGTCGTACCAGGACTAACTTGGCTTGAACCTCATTGTTATTGTTCCAGTACTAACTAGGTTTGATAGATGTGTCCTCCCTTGCTTCCCCACTTCCTTCTCTTATCACTACTACCACTACCTTATCAACTCCTTCAACAACTTTGACGAGATTCCCCATCCTACCTTGTGTTCCATTCTTCTCTTCCTCATTCACTAATTGCCACTAGTCCACTACTTCTTGACCTCTTCACCAACTTTGGTGAGCTTCCTCAGCTCCATCATGGCTCCCCAATCTTTGATGGCTCACAACACCAAACTCTTAACCCTACATCACCACCAATCCAATGAGTCGTCCCTACTACTAAAGTGCACAACATTATTCTCTCTTTCAACTCTTCCATATTTGAGGTAACTTGGAGCTATCTCTACCAATATGGTCACACCATTCCTCTCATCGGAGCAAAGGCTAGCTGAGCCTTTGCCCTGGGCTAGATGGACTGATGTTTTCCTATGCTTTTGAACATCGGGTTTTGGCCCTTGGAGGAGAGATGATGGAAGAGGTACATCGGATCCTAAATTTAGAGAAGCTGATGGAGGTCTATAAACAATCGGCTGACCACTTTGGCTCACTCTAGGAGCAGTTTTATTGGTAGCCTATAGAAAAAAAATCATAAATATGTGAGAGTACAATAATGAGAATAAAGAAAGAAACACATAAAAGATAATACCTCCTCATCAGATTTAACGTAGTTTGGGTTTAAGTAGGAGCAATAGTGGGCAGCCGATAGGTCAAAAAGATGTCTCCATTCGCCGCACCATCAGGAGAAGAGTTTTAAGCTATTTGTACAAATCTCCCATCCGGCGAGTTCTCCTAGGGGTAGTGATTCTGTTAAAGTTCTTAGCCTCTAGATTGAGTTTTATCGATAAAGAATAAAGTCAATAAAGAATAAACCGATTGGCAGCTGCCCGAATTTTAGTTGGCAGGGGTAGGTCGATGGACGGTAAAACTCGTACAACGACTGTTGTGATACGCCTAGAGCAAAACTAGTGGGCATGAGGCATGGAGTGATGGCCGATATCAAGATGGTTGATTCTACGTCAATGACAATGTTGGAAAAGTCAAATTTAAACAGTGCTTCAAAAGTCGCCATGTCATCATAGACAAACCAAATGGTGGCTTCCCTGATAAAACCATATTAAAAATCTTTGAACCATTGGCAAACTCCGATAGGGGACATTCGATAGTCTGAGATAGCCAATGTAGCTTCTCCATAAGATGTACATCGATGTTGGATGGCCTCTTCATTTTCTGCGTATTATGATGAGGAGAACTAGAGGCTTTTAAGGAAAGGGGTGTTCATTGCATGTACAGGTTCAACCATAGTAGCAGAAACCACTAAGAACCCCCAATGTGTCCAACAGGCTGACCAATTGATAGCTTCATGGCTACTTGGTGCAGCAGCAAGTAGGTGGCCCTAAGAAGATATTTGCTAAGAGGGATTTAGTGCTGATCGGCTAGTCGTTTTGCTAGCCGTTGCATATTTATCATCAATCCTAGGGTTGAGCTGCAGAAGAAGAACCTTTCAAGCCACACGTTCAAGAAAGCCATGTGTTCCCAATCATTGATTGGTCCTAATGTTTTGTTGTGGGTTGCTATATACTTGGACCAACCGCTAACATCCTTGGTCTGCAACCAATGGCATGGTTTGAATTGGTGAGTGGACGGATTGACGTATGCGATAGTGTTAAGGGGCAGGTCAGCATGGTTATATCTATCAAGTATGTGGTCATTGGCCCATGTCCAAACAAAAAGGTATTCAGGGCATTGGACCAAAAGTAAGAGGCTAATACGAGTAGAGGCTTGTTCTTCTGCATCTCTGCCAAGGATAGTCCGATGTAGTGTCCAATATCCAATTCATCTCAAAGGGTCCTCTTCAAGGTCGATACCCGGTGATTCTAATTTCTCCAACATAGGAGATTGCTAGGCCAGAAGCTGAAGCTATTGGTCTAATTATTGATGGACATAGAAGCATTTTTGAGCAGAATCCGTTGGGTTTTAGCATTAATAAAGTCTATCGGATCGCTACTACCCATGAGGCCTAGGTAAAACTGATTTGGGTGGTCCACAATAGGTATTAGAATCTCACTCTTAAGGTTCTACCAGTAAAATAAAGAACATGATGAACGGAATAGCAGACACCTGATAGACATAGATTGCAATGAGCAAAAAAGAAATCAGAGAAGAGGCTACCTCTAGGATGAAGTGTCATATCATGATAAATTCATTTCAATTAAAAATCACTAGGAAAAGGAATAGTAGAAATTATTAAAGCTAAAAAAATCACACATTAAAATATGTCTAAGAAAAATTTGAATGAGGCTTGGAGTATTTTTCTTAAATTTCTCATGCCTCAAAATATTTAATAAAATTTGCTTAAATTTTAGAGCACATTAACTAATTTTAAGTCAAGAAAAACAAGAAAAAGAGTTTTATAAAAGAAAAACTATAATAACTCTATCCTTTTCTCCTTGGGCTAGAAGCCGGCCCAAGCCTTCCTTCTTATCTTCCATCCCTTCTCCTACTTGGCCTAAACTAGCGGCCACCTCCCTAGCCTACTCTTTCTCTTCCATGCATGGCCTACCGCTTTCACTCACAATGTCCCACGTGTGCCGCGTGACCCAGCTCCTCCCTCATTGGCCTCCTCCCGCGGCCTGCCTTTCCTCCTCATGCGCATGGCCCACAACTGACAACCACACCAGGCTGTCTCCCAAGCTTGCGAGGTCGCAACCTAGCTAGCCAGTGGACCTTCACCGTAGCCACTGACAGGTGGGCCCTACCTATTAGAGGCGTCTTCCTCCTCCACTTGCCAAAACTATCGAAATCCTCATCAACGGCTGCATTGAATCCACCCTATCCACCAGTATTTTTCACTAATTGATTAAGGGTAATTGCACGTCTCCTAATCCCTAGATTTGGCTCTACCTTTCCTTCCTCCTCCATTAATAGCTCGGACGACATTGTGTGTGCCTTTCTCACCTCTCTATCACCTTTTTACCCATTTCCTCCACCGTCCCAAGCTCTCACGCCCTCCTTTCACCTCCCTACAACACATCAGCTCGCTATCACCACAAGCGCCTGTCATTCGCCGCTTTTGCCTTGTTCGGGTACCTCCACTTGACGTCGTCACCTCCTTCGGGTCCGCAACGACACTTGTCTCTGGCATCCCTTCCTTTGAGAATGAAGCCTACCAAAACTTGTCTCCCGTGTGAACCTGAGCTCCACTAGCCGAAGAGTATCGCTGTCGTTTTTCTTTGTCGCTTTTCGTCACCAACCTTATCATGGTGAGGATTGCCATAATCACCTCTCCCCGTGGTCGCTCTCATGCCACCGCCGTCGGAAGGGTGGTCACCGACGACAATTGTTGAGCATAGGGCATCGCCTGTGCCAGTCGTGCCGACATGGTAGTCGTGTTAGCATGCTTGCCCATGAGACAGCCATGTGGCCGCCTGCTTGCATACCCCGTGTGGCTCTTGCGGGGCCCACTTGTTGGCCTCGGTCGAGGTTAACAAATGGGACCCACCTATCACCGTTCTCTCTCACCCCACTAACGTAAGTGCTTGCGCAATAAACATGTTTTTCAATAGACAAATAATTAACTAATTTAAAAATGTTGAGGCTGATAGGTAGGCCCCACCTGTCACTGCTCTCTCTCCCCGCCGACGCAAGTGCTCGCGTAATAGACAAGTTTTTCATTAGGCAAATCATTAACTAATTTAAAAATCTCCATTAAAACAACATATATAAACTTCAGATGGCCATATGTTTGCCATACAAACTTCAAATTGACTTGATCACATCTCTATTTTTTCATTGAAGAATGAAGGAATCCAGTTGTGTGCTTTTTATGTATTATTTTTGCCTCTCTATTAGTGTTTTAGATTTGTATCTCTTTTGTGGTGTAGTTCATGTCATTTTAGATGTTCCCAGAGTGAAGATCAAGTCATCGGAAGACCTTTTTCTTTGAGCAAGGCAAATCACACTCTTCTTGAGCATATTGAATCCTAGTTTATGAAAATTATTTTAATTTATATTATTGCGTTACGCTTATTATTTTACTTAGCCTTTCCTATATTCCTTATTAAAACATTATTATTTGTATATAATTTATCCATAACAACCCTATGTAATAAAAACCAGCTAGTGAGAACTCTATATGTGATGCTTACTAGAAAATTTAACAATAAGTTTAGCCTGGCTTTAATTAGACACATTTAGTAGTTTTTTTTCTAATAGTTAGACTTTAGGAATAACTCTATAACTTTTTGTAATTCTAAAAAGGAGTTTGTTTAGCTGTGAAATGGTGGATTCTCCCTTCAAAATTCCAAAAACCTATTTTTGGTAGGGCGCGAGGTGTGTGGTTCCATTAGGAGCACATTGGACACTATAAGGATCGGCCTTCAATGCCTTAAATGCAAAGCATATCCGTACAACAAGTTGTCTAACGGGTAAGGCTTAGATTGAAGCTTAGATTGGGTCTAATCAAAGGGACGCAGATAGGGCGGATGAAGTCTGGGTTTGGACAGATGTACCTGGTAGATCAAGGTGGATTCAACCAAGATGCCTAGGGGCATATATCGTCTCTTCTGTCCAAGAGGTTACTAGCCCAGGAGGTCTTTGTCGGTTCCTTTGGTTAGTATTAAGTATAGTGAATGGTTATGTCACAACTTTCGCCCATGTACCATGGTGGTACGTGGCACACTGTAGCATAAAGTAGGAGTGTTTGGTGGGTAAAGTATATACATTTGATTAGAGTAAAACTATTTGAATAGTCGCACCCTCAATTATGGGCAAGCCGAGAAATGTACCCATGTTAATTGTTTGCTTTTGTTACACTGGAATGGTGAGTGATATCTAGGACCTGCTGTGTGGTGTAGCGAAGCTTGGTATGTTCTTGGATCAAGCCACTATGTAGCAGATCTTGATAGGGTAAGTTGCATTGATGTAGAACTTGTGTAATAACAATGAAGAAGAGATTAAGTTTGTGCTTTTAATTAAACTGCCTTTAATTGATTAAATGTCTTTAAAATGTTTTTTGGTGCAAAATAACCCCATAAATTAATTCCTTATAGCTCTATGCGTTAAATTTGCATTTTTTGGGTGTATCCTACTGAGTACTATGAGTGGTACACAGTCTTGCTCAATTTTCCTCTCCTCAGGGAGAAGTCTTGGAGAAGAAGTCCTAGGTGGAGTTTTGGCCTATATCCTAGTTGAGCACCTATGAAGATAGAGCCGTAGGTCCGCTAGTTTGTTGCTATTTTTGTTTTGTTGTAACGCCTTATAAGCCTTTGTAATGATATAAATATTATTGATGTATTAAATATGTGTCTTTTGTATTAAGTTGTTATGGTGTTCCCTAGTTTTTCCTGAGATAGGGATCAATACACTAGCGTTTGAAAAAATCATATTTTTAGGCGTGACAAGTTGGTATCAGAGCCATCTTAACTGTAGGATAAACAAAATGGTCAAAACCCTAAGAGCATATTTCATAAGAAAACTACATACAAAATTTCTTTTCCTTCTTACCCTAGTTATGTTTCTGAAAAGGTTTCTTACTCTCCCATTCTTCAATTTCAACATCTACTAGATTGTCAACCTTATGAAGAAAGCTAAGAAGTTGTTCGCGAAGAATGGACCAACCTCAGAAGATTCTCCACCAATTCCCTAAGAAAGAGTGAAAATCTCGATGAACCCTCCCACTAAACCTAAGCTACCACCAAGAGTAGTGTCGCTTGCTTTTAGCTCTTGTGTTGTTTGTGTTTGTAGGCGTGGTGTACATCGGTGGGTCGTGATGTAACCACTCTAGATTGTTTGCTTGATCAACTTGTAGAATAATTGTAACCCAGCTCACATCAATAAAAGATTAGATCCTTTAAGGTTTTATCCTTAGTTCCAATCTATACTTTCTCCTATTTTCTCCCTCTCACCTCAAACCCTACAATGTATGGTTGATAACGGAAAGGGAAAGGAAGTCAATGCCTCAAGCTCACTAGTCAATAAACCATAGATATAGAAGACCTAACAATAACCCAACATATTATCAACCAGAACATACTACTCATGGCACTACTGTAGCAAGTTTGTTAGCAACAACAGAATGCTGGTTATCCCTAGTTTGTTCCAGTGTAAGCAACCATAGATCAAGGCTTTGTACCACCACTTCTTTAGAGGACATGCATAACTAAGGAACCATTAGGCCTAAAGGAAGCAAGTTCTACATTCAATGATTGTGGAGAACTTGGACACTAAGTAAGAAATTGTCGTTGGAAAGTGTATGCTAGGACTAACGACATTCCACATATTCCTAAAGAACTAGTTGGAAAAGTGATAGTTGACCATAAGAATTCCAGTGCAATGACTCAAGTTTCAAGAAAGAAAAGCACAGGAAGCCATCAACAAAGATTTTAGCAATATGGTGTTTGCTGCCATAAAAATATCTCCAGTAGATATACCAAGGCATCATAGAGGAAGATTTTCACACACTCTACTTCGGCTAAGCTCCAGTATATCAGTTAGTGAAGAGTTATGAACACTATCCTCGGAGGACAAAGATGAAGAAAGTGCTGAAGATAACAATCCAGGAGAGATGGAATTCAAGGCATGCACCCGCTATGGAGAAGTGGGACACATTGCTAGCCTATGTATGGTTATCTACCCTCATTGTGATGAAGACCATCCATGAAGAGAATGTCTGACAATCAAGATCACTTATTTTATATGCGAAGAATCATATCATGTTCCCAAGTACTACCAATTGAACTCTATACTCGACAAGACCCTAGAAGACCAATATGCATATTTTCAACTTGCTTGCCATTTGTTAGTAGTCAACAACAGCAGCAACAACATCTCTCACGCTCTGTAGAGCCTACTCAATTGAAGACAAATCCGAGAAGTGACAACATTGGCAAGCGTGGACAATAGTTTGTAGCCTTGTTAGGTCCAATTGTGGATCTACAGACCAAGAGAAGTGCAACTCATGGCCGTTCAAACTTTATTTGTTTCAATTGCCTTGAGACCAGACAATTCGCCAAACATCGTTCAATCCTAATGTGAAGTCATTGGAACCCGAAGAATGCCTCTAGTAAGAGGTTTCGAGTATGTTTCAACTATGGGATGATAGGACACTACGTAAAGGAGTGTTTGTTACCAAGACACCAAATTCTGTAGCCCAACTTTAAGGATGACATCAGTTGAAAACCTACTCTCCCGACCAGATCTAGTTCACGCACCAAGCCATCCACTTTGAAGCGACGACACTAGGGGTAAGGTACTCTTGAATCATTACCAATTCATTGATGTTATGCAAAAGTCCACTAAGGGATCATTGGCAGTCAAGCACCATCCACAACGTTAGGTCATAGTATTGTCAACCAATCACACCGTGGTCACTAGAGCAATAATAGCCTTAGCTATATCTTGTATTTCAGTTCAATGCTTTCGTTTGCAACAAAAGTTTGTTTTTATGGTAGTTTATATAATGAGATGGAACAAAGAAATAGAGAATGAGTTTGGCAGATATTTGAATATTTCATTTTATAAAGTAGAAGATTGAAGGATCAATATATGGGTTAATAACAAAGGAGACCTAGACTTTTCAATTCGAACAAATCATATTTGTCTTGAAACTAAAAGACCTAGTTGTCTTTTGGGAAGGACATCAATTAACCAATATTTGAGAACCATTGAAGATTTCAAAACTCTATAAGGCAGAATTAATCCTGAAAGCCAACCTATGATGAATCTCACGGAAGTACCCCTAAAAGTATTATGCTGAAAGTTCTGTGTAGCAACCAAGAAGACCGAATGAACATCCCTGTGAAGGATGATATAAATGAGGATTTGATAGCCTATCAAGTACAATGAAAAAGTTTAAAGATGAAGAAGTAGAAGAAACAACAAGACCTTCTCACTCTAGAAGATTCACTAAAGATAAACATTGTCAACTGAACCCTAGTGGTGTAAACATATTAAAAGTGATATCATTCCCTTAAGACAGTTGATAGAATATTAAGAAACCACTTTGAAGTACCTCTAAGGGCAACAAATGAATTGTTTCATCACTATTATGTGAATTTGAAGTGGAAAGATATGAAGCCAAGAAAGGATACACAAATGTCTTATGGTCGAGACATGATGCCAAAAAGTAGACAATAGACCGTACAGGCAACGAAAGGTGCCTCTATTAAGAGCTGTATCTAGTTATCAGCCAAGCGTTCATTTTCGGACCAATCGATAGACTATAGTAGAGAAGCACTACTCTATACAAATCCAACAATGAAGACTTGGGTTTGCTAGGTCAATAATTACCTCAAGCAGAAGCCAAATTGGTTTGACCCAAGCCGACTCCTCCCCGACCCACTCTCTTTCTTCCATGGGTTGCCTACATCCTGTTGGCCCGTCAGCACAACCTGCCTCTTTTTCTCACGATAGCCCACTACACGTTGCGTGTCCCATCTCTCCTTCCTCATTCTGCTCCCGTGGCCTATCTTCCCACCTTGTGCACATGGCCTATGGCTGACACCTATATCAGGCCACCTCCTAAGCCCACGAGGCCATAGTCTCGTTGGCTCGTGTGTCCTCATCATAGCCTTTGATAGGTAGGCCCTACCTATCCGAGGCTTCTTCGTCCTCCAGTCGCTCAACCACATTGAATCTGCCCCAACCAATCATGTTTTTTGCTAATTGATTGAGGATAATTGCACCTCTTTTCCTCCTCCACAATTTCCCCATTTTTTTGCCTCAAATCGTGTCCCTAATCTCTAGGTTTGGTTTCCCTTCTCTGCTTTCCTCTATTAATGGCTTGGACACCATTGTGGGCTTCTTTCTCACCACCCCATCACCCCTCTCCACTTGTTGCCGCATTTAAGAAGAGGCATCGAACCACCTCTATCCCTTTTCTCTGCCGTCCCAAGCTCTCATGCCTTCTTTCGCCTCCCCACAGCGTGCACGCTTGCCGCCGCTACAAGCGCCCGCTGGCCTCCGTTCTTACCTCGTTAGGGCACTCCGCTCAATGTTGTCTCCTTCACAGGGTCCGCAACGAGGCACTCATCCCCGGCATCCCTACCTTCAAGAACGAAGCCTGCAGAACTCATCTCCCACGCAAACTTGAGCTCCACCGACTGAAGAGCATCGCCATCATTCACCTTCACCACTTTTCATTGTCGCCCTACCCGTGGTGAGGTTCACCATAGTCTCTTTTCCCCATGGCTGCTCCTGCACTACTATTGTTGCATTGGTGGTCACAGTGGCAACCATCAGGCCTTAGGTGCCACACGTGCCAGCCATGCTAACATGGCAGCCACGTCAGCATGCTCGCTTGCATGGCACTATAGGGCCCACCTATTGGCTTTTGCATAGACTAACGAGTGGGACTCACGTGTCACTCCTCTCATGCTCTCTGTTGACATAAGTGTTGGCACAATAAACATGTTTTTTCAATAGATAAATAATTAACTAATTCAAAAATCTCTATTAAAACAACCTATAAACTTTAGATGGCCATATATTGGTCATATGATCTCCAAATCAACCCATTTAAATCTCTAATATTTCATTGAAGCATGAAGAATCTAGTTGTGTGCTTTTTGTGTACTATTTTTGCCTTTCTATTTATGTTTTAGCTTCGTATCTTTTTGTCATGTAGTTCCTTTTGTTTCACAAGTGGCCGAAGTGAAGATCAAGTTGTGAAAGACCTTTTCCTTTGAGCAAGGTAAGTCACACTCTCCTTGATCATACTGAATCTTCGTTTGTAAAAATTATATTAATTTAAATTATTGCATTACGCTTTGTTAAATTTACCTCGAAAATAATAGTTTTACTTAGCCTTTTCTATATTCCTTGTTATAGCCTTATGAAGTGAATGGTTATGTCACGATTTCTGCCCATGTACCATGGTGGTACATGGCATGCTGTATTGTGAGGGAGGAGTGTCTGGTAGGTAAAGTGTACACCTATGATCAAGGGTAAGCATAGTCGAATAGATGCACGCTTGGTTACGGGCAAGCCGAGCAATGTACCCAAGTTAGTCGTTTGCTTCTATCACACTGGAATGGTGGGTGATATCTAGGACCAGATGCATGATGTAGCTTGGTATGTTCTTGGGTCTAGCTGTGGTGTAACGGATTTTGATAGGACAAGTTGCATTGAGGTAGAACTTGCGTAATAATAATAAATTAAATATTAGGTTTATGCATTTAATTAAACTGCATTTAATTGATTAAATATCTCTAAAATATCGTTTGATGCAAAATAGCCCTATAAATTAATTCCTTCTACCCCTTTGCATTAAATTTATATTTTTTAGGTGTGTCCTACTGAGCACTGTAGGTGGTACTCAATCTTGCTCAAATTTCCCCTCCTTAGATAGAAGTTTTGGAGAAGAAGTACTAGGTGGAGTTTTAGCTTATATTCTAGTTGAGCGCTTGTGAAGATGGTGCCATAGGCCCACTAGTCCGTTGTTATTTTTCTTTTGTTGTCAGGCGTTATGAGGCTTTGTAATGATATAAGTATTATCAATGTATTAAATATCTATTTTTTGTATCAAGTTGTTGTGGTATATCATGGCTTTTCCTAGGATAAGTATCAATACAATAGTATTTGGGGAATGGATATTTTCCAGGTGTGGCATAACGATTGAAGATGCCATTGCAGACGACCGGTGGGTTGCACCGGAGTAGAAGAAGATAGAGGCTTTGAGTTGTTGAAGATTCACTAGAGGAGTGGAAGATGAATGCTTCCAATCACTAGAGATTCATCGGGGGATTTGAGGAGATGGAGCGTTTCTTACAAAGAATACGTGGATGTGACATTTTGGGAAAGATGGAGAGATTTTATAGGAAGAAACTATGGATAAGACCATAGACCATTGGAGGCATTGTTACTTGAGCTGGGTCAAATGGACTGTAATGGGTTGTAACAATCTATGAGAAAATTTTAGAGTTATAAAAGCCTAGAGAGGATAATTCCAAAGCATGAGTTCTCACACTCTCAAATTGGGGGGTATATGTTAACACCAAAAAATCACCTCCGCTAATATGATTCGACCAATAACAGGAAGTGTTCGATTTAAGTACAAGTCAAGTATTATGAAGACACGACTTCACATCTGGTATAGACACATGTCAAGTCTAATGAGGATATAAGTCTTGATGCTGATACGAGTTTGTGGATGAGACATTCTTGTTTGTAAATCTCTTGTAAATCAATAGGAACAGTTTTCTTTCCTTTTTTTCTTTAGAAAATATTATCCCATCAATGTTTTGGACTTGTATAAACTGAAGGGAATAAATATGTATATCCAAGGGTCTTGTAGCATTATCAGAATCAAATCAAAATAATCAAATTTGATGCATTGTCACCTCTAGTAGTAGGAGTAACATAGTTCTCGATAAGATTTTGCTTCAAGTAGGATTTTATCAGTTAAGTTCAATCTCCAATAAGAGGTAAGTCTTGTCATATAGTAAATGTATCGACTTGGTTAAGATTTTATTAGTTTGATTTGATATTTTAGGTAAGCTTATATATTTGTAGTTATCTTGATGCATTTGGTCTCATAAAGGCTACATTGATTCAATCTCTTAGTCTGATATAGTGTACCTATCACATTGGTATAGAGTTTATCGGGGTTTATCTTGTTATTTTCAATATTATACTGTCTCGGTTAGCTCTAATCTATTGGATTGCTCATGATAAGATAAATCTTGATAAGTCGATAGGTTTTATTCAATGTTTCATAAGAGTTCTAGCCGATGGATTATTCTTATACTATGATTTCACTTTCACCCATATCAAATCATTATCTGATATACTTTTTATATCACGTTCAATCTGCTATCAATCATGTCTAACCTTATTAGATATAATTTTATATCAACATTGTCTTTAATAAAGTTAGCTAGTTAGTTGATAACTTGATTCAGTATCAGTCTATTGGCCGATTGGCTTTCCAAAAATCTCTATCGGCTAGCTAGACAGTAGATAGCTTAAATCCATATCAGCTTATTGCCCAATGGACTCATTGGTTTAATTTTTTTTATCTCTCTTATCAATTGCAGTTCAAATTGATTGGCACGTCTCAAACCTTAAGAATTTAAGACCCTACAATAGAGCTAAGTAGACATCCTAGGCCTTTGTTCGTGTGATACATTGATGTGGACATCAAAAATTTTTCACATGAATGGATTCTTTGAAGGAATGTTCATGGCTTGGAGGTCAAGAATGTCGAATTGGTCAAATTCTAACACCCAGATCATAATATATCATTGTTTTACTATTGGTTATGCTCAAACCACACCTATACGGCTTAGTGGCAGTTGTGACCCGATGACCTCTCTAAAGAAGTTTGTGAAGGTGGATCGGTGGTTGATTGTGAAAGTTTGGAGCTCACCTATCCAGAGATTAGAGAAGAGCTACCACTAGTGATTGAGACTTGGGAGACCACTTTAGGACCGACTCTTGTCTTACCATCTCTTGATGAAGGTGCTTGGAGGCTCAATGGTTTGGACGATGAAGTTGAGCTTGCCTTAATAGTGACATAGGATCTTAACTCCTTTATTTTGTATAATTTATATTTGTGTAAATTTACTTTGACAAAATTTACATACTGGAGTTTATCTATGTGAATATCTCTCTAAAATTGCAAATCTTAACATAGGCTAACTTCTTTGTGCACTTTATGTTTTAAATTGTACAAAGTTATTTTGATTTATGCTTTTACATACAGAACTCGGTTTAGCCTAAAATTATCCTCTCTAGTTGGTCTACTTGATAGTACACACCGCCAACGGCTAACTCGCCACCCATCCTCATCGATATCGCTAGACATCTGTTGTCAGGATCAAGACGTTAAAGACGACTGGCTGCCGTTCACCGTTATGGGTGGGGCTGGCTGGCCCAGCAACGTTACGTGTGTCATCGCATTGCCCAAGCGCTTTGCCTGGGGATGGCTAATGCGCTGCCGGCGCGCCAACGCGTTCCAACGCACGCAGGCCATATGCATTTTCCCAGCCCACGCGCACAACCTTTCCCGAGGAATTTTTTATTTATATATTTTTATTAAAATATTTTAAAAATATTTTTTATTTAAAAAATTTACACATCTATACTTCCAACAATATCTAACATATATATATATTTTTAAAAAAGTCATATCAGATAACGACAAATCCAAGTGTCAAACGTTTGTTAGCACATGTAAACGACGAGGCGACGACGGCAAGAAAATTCACAGACGGTCTCCTTGTCGCCCTAGCCAAGTGTGTTTTTCTTTACGGTATAGAGTTGGCTATAAAATACAGCGCAAGACATGTGAGGGAGAAATGTCTTATCATTTTTACATATGGCCGTCTTACAGCTCTCTAGTTGGCCTTTTTTTTCTCCCATGGACCACTTGTAAAATTCTTAGGTCTGTTTGTGGGAAGTGAGGGGTTGGCAATTTTACATGTGACCCCTTTGACATTCTCTATTAGGTCATTTTTATTCGCACCGTACAAATGTTAATTTTTTAAAAAAATATATCTATTTTTATATAGAGATATAATTGTAAAAAAATTGAGAGTAAGTAGAAAAGATAATTGAGATACCTAAATTATATAACATACTCAGCGTTAATATAAAAAATCAATGAGCATGGCTGGACGATTAATAGATTCACACGTAGATATTATTTAGATAATAGTAGAAAAATATTATATAAGAGGTTTACACCTTACAGATAGAATATATATGTTATATAAATAATATAATGGATAACATGGTATAGACATATATTAGAACTTGTAGATATTATCATTTATCTCTACTTGTAATCACCCGCTAATAGAGATACCGACTCTTCGCTCATACTGCATTTTAATTTACATATATTATTCAATTATTTCAAACTGTATAATCCCTGTAGATCCCTGTAGAATTATACGGTGATTTATTCATATCTATCCATTGGAATTTGCATGATGATTTCTATGGGAAAAAGTGTATATATATATATATATTGTAGTCACGGTGGGAACAAATTGAAGTAAGTTAAAAAGATGTATAGCAAATTTATAACGAAATCATATGGACACTAGTCACCTCACCACCTAGCAACGATCACCGTAAACACATTTAGGACACTCCCGCTATGAAGGTAGTACAAGAGTTTGCAGCCTCTTTCCTTCTCTTTTCTTCTCATGTACTGTTCAGTTGATTATGAGGGGAAACAACGGTCCTTGGAGAACCAATGCTTAGGGTAAAATAGTAGATTTTTTGTATCAACCCACTGAATGAATGAAGTTATAAATCCTTTTATGGATTTGGCAAAGAAATTATTAGTTTTAATAAAATATTATGGTAAACAATTAAAAAAATAATTACATATAATCCATACCTCATGAGAATAATTTGAGCATTGGAATAATCTCTTTCTATTAGTGTTGGGGTCCTAAGATGTTATGAACTGGTATTGATCATCACATATATAGAACGGTCAGTCACACCAAGGTGGAATTAGCCAAACCAAAGAATCTCTTCTCTAGCTAGGATCCTAAGCAAAAGCATGTTTAGTAGCTATTGTTTTTTGATGACACAGAAGATAGACTAAATATGTGGTGTAGGATTTACAAAGATACCAATAGGCGGAAAACTTAAGCTCTATTATTTATACGGAGGTCTTATATAACATGGGTTGTATTAGTTGTGAAAGATATGAATAAAGTGTTGAAAATAACATGGCATTCACGCGTGGAAAGTGTCGTACATGTAAAAATCGTTTGAACACGATGTAACATTAGCCCACTGAAAGTTGGTTGTTGGGTTGTGATGAAAGCAATGTGACAGTGACGCGCTAAAAGTTGAGTGTCGGGTTGTGTTGAGAGCGATGTGACGGTTACATGCCAAAAGTTGGCTAGCATCACTGAGCGTCAATTATAACTCGACAGTCATACGTATAGTAAGAAGTGAATGCACCGAAAGTTAGTTGTCGTATACTACTAATAGTCATACGTGCACAATAAAGAGTGAAAGAGATGTGGTTTTAACACATAGTACGCAAAGCTAAAACATAGAATATAAAGTATTACAAACAGTAAGTACAAATGGTATGACATACTACTACCCTGGGGCCTATCCTCTATCCCTCTTCATCTTCCTGCCCAGCGCTCGCACGTGATCATAAGAGTAGGTGAGACGGTCGACGGGGACACCATGGCTAGCGTGGACCTTCTGTACAGGAGTCAAAACATGCGGCTCCTGTGTGTGAGCTAGCAGAGCCCTTGCAAGCTAGGAGAAGCCGAGCACATCCTGATCCGCCGTGAGATTATGTGGTCGAAGGAGTTGTGTACCCATCTAGAAGTGGCCCGTCTAGATCCACCCACGACTGTGGAGATGTACAACAATATATCCTGAAACCTTATGGGATAAATGGTTGAGCAATACAAAGTGAAATATCGTGAACTGAATGGAAATATGTACTATGTAGCAAACCTGAAAACCTTTGTATTGACGTTTTTGCTCCTTATATCGACATCTTGGCTCCTTGTGTCAATGTCTCTACTTCTTGTGTCGATGTTGTCACTATAGAGAAAGCAAGGTACGACATAGTGAAAACTGTAAAAAGTATAATTTATTAACGACAGCACCGCACACTAAAAAGGAAGTAGGTGTCACGAAGGACGTAGATGGAGGGTGGCCAACATGGCATTCTCGATCGCTGGGAGGTAGGAACAGTGTGACCGATCGAGGCCACAGTCTAGCAGCTTTGATTTCTAGTTGTCATACCTACATTAAAAAAAGTTAGCACGATTATCGAAAATAAAAATTCTTACAACTGACAATAAATTTTTATGGTCAAAAGTAAGCAATATTATAATATATAGAAGAAAAGGCTCATGACTATCTAAATTACGATAACTTACATATTCATTCTTAAAATAACCCACAGACTTGTACTACATGGCTAAACCACGAGGTGCATAAGAATACCTAGGCTAGATTGGTATTGAAGTGATGCCTACTTTTGTGAGACGTCTTTCATCGAATCTTGCTCTTTTCGCTTTACTTGGAACCTTCGTATTTTTTGATACTTCTTATAAGTATGTCACTTCTTGTCACACTTGCTATAATATTTTAATTTTTTACCTGTTTTAAACTCATCCGTTTTAAATTTATTTAGTTTTATAACAAACAACAATATCTCTTATTTTCGTTGGATTCGAAATATAAAAAAACCTAAGGTTATTGAGAAGACCCTGTGATACTAAAGTCATACCTCGTCACTTTAGATAGCCTCATTTTTAAAATAAGACGATAAAAAATAACAATCAATTATTTCCTCATTTTTAAAATAAGACGATAAAAAATAACAATCAATTATTCCACGCTTTAATCTCATGATGTAAGAATATGGCTTATGATATAATGTCACGGAGCAGACCTCATCCTCCTTTATTATACACAGGAAGTCCGAGATTAGTTACTACCTTCGTATCCACCCTCAGTTCCTTCTCTGAGATGTGTTCTGCTTCTTCGCCCGAACGGATCTACAAAGTCTAATAGTCCAACCTGAACCGTTAACTACGATTAATTTTTCCCGTCAGGATGTGAGTTATCGGCCCTATTCTGTAGCTGACTCAACAAATTGAACGGATCTATCCGAGTCTGGTGTAGCGACGAAATTTGAAGGGAACTAACCGAATATTTAGTCGGGATTTTCAGCGCATCTTCCATTGATCGTTTCTCCATAGCACGTAAACACGGGAAATCCCGTGTCATCGACTATGAACAGAACCCATCTGTTGTCAAATCAGTAATCTGTTATACATAGTTGATTAGTAGCCCCTGTGCAACTGCGCTGCAGTCCCATACAAAACTGACGTATAAACGGGCAGCAACGTTGGTATGCAGATATCATCTAATTGTTCCATTCTTTATTGTTATACCACCTTACTATTTTAGTATAAAATAGAGTATACGTTCTGCTCTTGCATAAAAATAAGCACGAAACACACACACACCGATCACGAGGCATAAATGACATGGAGAGAACTAAATCTCATCATGACAACTATTTACCCAAAAAGAATGTAATCGAAGTATATGTTCTGCCTTTCCACACAACAGTCTCTCAACAAACTAATTACTCCTACCTGAAAGTAAATAATCGAAGGAAGTAGTATATGTTCTGCTCTTGGCACCGAACAAGCAGAACATCGAATAATCAAACGCTGTATATGTTCTGCTCGGCGCATATGAAAAAGCGAACAAGACAAAAATTTGCATTACACGCTCTGAAGCAAGGACAGGAAGGAAATCTAACATGATTTTATTATACTGATCATTGGGTATCTGTTACATACCGCACTCATCTCAGTTAAATTTCAAAGACGAAAGAGAAAAAAAATACCTGCATACAAAAACTGCAAGATTACAAACTACGAGCTTGGAGAAATTAAGCATGTTCTTATTGGAAATTTCCCATTGAATTGCTTGGTGGCTATATATTATTCATGGACCCCGCGGTACGATCTCAAAATGAGTACCACCTGCACTTCTTCGCAGCATTAATCAAGTCGAGAGGACGCCGCTCAACAAATTTACTGTCATACTTCTGCAGCTAACAATCTATTAATATACTCGCCTCACAAGTAGCCGAACCACCCGCAGTTCCATCCCTGAAATACGAGCAAAACAACATCCCGTTGGAATTTAACCATAGGAACAGAAACACATGTAATTTCAAAGTACACATACCATCTTGACGCTTCAATGGCGAGTTGCGCCTGCCTCGCCGCCGGCATCTCGGTCTGCAACAACGCATTCCTTCTATCATATCCCTGACAGAAAAAAGATGATGGCACTCAATTGCGTATACAATAATCTTGCTGAAGAATCTCCAAATCTAAACAGAATATATCTTCTCCCCTAATCGCATCGGCATGATCCCGGAGGCCACCTCGACTCATGCGCAGCTCGCCTATTCTGCCGCCTCCCACGATCGTTGGCTTCTGCACAACCGTGCAGCCCCTAGATGGTGTTCTGCCACCTCCCACCATCGATCGGATTCTGCCCAACAGCACTGCTCGCCAACGATGTTCTGTCGTCGGCCCGTCGCACACAATCTGCTTCTGCTCTACGCGTTGGCGATTTTATGCCGTTTCGCACTGCCAGTTTCCAAGCAGCATGGCGTCTTAAATAATCGACGATGCCCCTGATTAATCAGTCTTGCATGCATGCAGAAACAGCACCGTAAAACTAGCGTGTAGTTGACTCGTTTTTTAATTACAATTTTAATGGTTTGGTTTATCGACCGGATGGGTTAACGGATCACATTCTGCTCGACAGGTGGACGCTGGATCAGGCGGGGGTAGCCACTCCTGGTAGTAGTATATAGGTACCCCTCCCCCTCTCTCTCTCTATGCCAAAACTATTCTACCCTGAGATATAAAATAACTCTCAAGGGCAAATCCACCTCCTTTTGAAAGATTAAAATCCAACTCCCCCATCGGTCAGACCTTAGTTAAACTATTACTGGCTTCCCACCATCCATCTCTTCTTAACTCTCGTTTGGTAGGAATGGTACGGAATACAGCATTAACATCACAAAAGACTTATAACAACACATTTCTACTTTTAATAACCATTTTTTAGCACTATAGTACAAATTGTTTTAAAAAAATAGTACATAATATAACATAAAAGATAATGCTCTTCAAAGATTGGGTTTTTTAAATTTAACTCTTCACAATTAGATGAGTAGTACTATAACATTTAATGTACTACTTTCTATTCTATATTACTTTAATCCCATTGTGACATTATTATAAGAGTGCAATAGCCACTATAAATTTCACACTATCATAATGTGTTTTTTAATTGCTTGACAGTGTTACTGCAAGAATATATTATAATAACTATAAATTTTACAATAACATAGCATTAGATATAAAACTTTTCGGCTTTAATTGGTTGGAATATATGTCTCTTAACATAAATTATGGGTTCTAAGCCCAGTTCTATTAATTTCCTTTCATTTCTGACGAAGGTTTCTCTTGATTGAGAAAGAGGAAGTGGCTTGGAGGTAACCAGTATTCTTAGGGATGGGTGGCAGTTGGCTCGATTTTATTTGGAAGGGTGAGGAACCAGCTTGGTTTTTTATAAGCAAGGGAGGTCAGGTTAGGAAGCACGTTTGCACCAAGGATGACTGAGGGAGACGACGTCAGGGTCAACACTAGCAAGCAGTAACATATATAAGTGATTTCGCCGTAACAGCCTATATAATATGCAGTAATAGAGATAATGTCCAATCTGTTACTTATTATTACTATATTTATTATATGAGTTACTTCATAAATATTCGGTAATAATAGGTAGAGTTTGTAGTATCCGATGGCATGGTGCATATTATCATATTTAGTTGAGTTAATTGTTAGATTTTTTCATCAATAACAATGACTTGGCAGTTAACTCTTTTTAATGAAAACGAATGGTACAGGGTTCAAATCCCACTAGATGAATATTTTTTCCCTTATCTTTTATTTTAAAAGAAAAGATAAAAAAATGATTAGAATCATGTTTCAATTTATAAAATAAATAATTTATAGTCTCTAACTATAACTATGGACTAGATAGTGGTGGTTCGAATCCTAAAGATAAAAGGAGAGGTTTGGTAGGGAGAGGAGATGGAGGGCTGTTTTTGGAGGGAGAGGGCCAATTGTTTTTCTAAAAAGAGTGTTGGTTTTCTTGGGTGGAGGGAGAACGGTTTTCTTCAAAGAGGAAGGAGGGAGAGATCAACAGGAGGCACGGCAGGCTTGCGCTTTCTACGTCTCGTGCTGGCTTTTTCTTTCTTACTTCATGCAGGAGGACAGGGGCAAGCACACCTAGGAGGGAGCGGATCGGAAGAGAAAGAATATAGAATAGTCTTGTTATATATATATATATATATATATATATATATATATATATATAATAGTCTCGTGAGCCTTTCTTTGAAGCTAGGTCGGATTCTAGTCCACTGCTCAGTGCCCACCAAGGCACCAAATGCTTGCCATTTCTCGCTGCGTGTTTTTTTATCTCCTTTTATTTTTGTCCGAGGGCTTACAGCGTGGTTTTCGCTTGTTTACTGATGCTACGACCTGATGAGGACGTGAGGTAGATAGAAACATATAGACAACATACATGCATGCCCGTTTAGGTCTCGTTTGCATGGGTTTTCTTTCATGTTTATTCATTCATGTGTGAAGATCGGGATTTTAGTACAAATGCCGGTGAAATCAAATGACCTCCGGACTATGTACGAGTGAAGCAAGAATATACAACGGCTTCCTCCGTTTGATCTCTTATGTTGTTTAGTAAATATTATGGATTACGGAAAATAACCCTTTTCAGCCACTAAATTGTCAAAATTTGAGACTGCACAGATGGCAAGTTTGCAGCCGTTGTGTTCTCCGCGGCCCGCGTTCGACCCCGGACGTTCTCACCCCTTCTTAATAATTTTGACAATTATTATCTAGTGTAAAACTTTTAAATTGTTTTGATTTTCTTTTTAAATATCTGATTGTCTAAACATGTTTCGATTCTCATAAGTAAAATCGGTATTTTAGAAATGTTTACCTTGTGTATAAAATTTGAATTATAGACGTTTGGGTGTGGAGGGAGTAGCTTGTAGGGTGCAATGCTCTGCGTGTATAGAATGATCGTGGTTTGGGGGGGTAAATGTTAGCCATCCATCCATGATGCTTAAAAATTACGACGTACAACGTTGATAAGGAGTGGACGAAACTAAAAACGGCGAGAAATGAAGAATTACGGCCGTGGACGAGAACGGAACGCACGACAGGCACAACGTACCAAGTCCCCGGTAAAAAGGCTGCATTTTTAGCCAACCGTACTCTCCACTTTCCCGTTCCGTTTTCCACACAGCAGAATGCGACTGGGCTGCAGTCAGTTATAACTGGGTACAGTATCAGTACTACATATGCCCAAGCTACAGTTACAACGGCTGACCGTCCCTGTGTCACGCACGTATTTAGTTACACCTTCGTCAGAGTCAAAATATAGACAGGCTAACCATCGATCCATCCGTAGAATTTTCACTGATGTTTTGGAGCACTACACAGTCTCTAGTACAAAATTTCATCCTTCTTTAAAAAAAACTATTAAAAATATAACACACATAAAAACAATTTTCTTAATAAAACTGATAATATCATTTTCATATATTAAATATTTTTAGCATATATTAATAATTTAAGATATACATCATTTATTCAGGAACGGAGACAATATTCAAAGCAAGGTATACATCAAGAAGGGCTACAACAAATATTACCTCTCTTAACGTATATGTAGTCAAACTTCAATATATGAAAAACTATTAGGATTTAAAATATGAAAATATATCAGTAGATTTGTCATGAAAAAAAAATCTGTCTTTCATATGGTAATATTTTTTGTAAATGTATTGTTTGAGAAAATAATGATTAAATATGTGCATTGGATACTATACCAATTTCTAGAACGACATCGTTTCGCCAATGGAGTTAGTAGCACAGTTGGAGTCGTCGGATAATCCGAGTAGACCGTGGAGTATCGAATAAGAATATTTATGGTGAAAACAACTAACGATGTATCATTGCTATGCCCATTCACCCCCTGTGTGATTCAGTCAAATGCAGGCCATTCATTTATTACCTGTTTTAAATCTCCAAAATTTACTCTCTGAAGCCTGTATCCACATACATAGGGAGATCGATTGAGATAGAGATACAGGTCATACAGTGATGAATGAGGCATAGGGAACGGTGGTCCAACTGGTCTAGACCGATGGCAACCCTATCCAATACTCCCTCCCATCCTCCCATGCAAAAGAAATGGCCCACTTCCCTTTCCTCCCATCTCTCTCCTCCTCAGCACCATTCAGCCGCACAGCAACGACAAAGGCTTTGTTTAAGAGAGCTTCTGTTAAACAAATTGATTTTCTCTCAAATTATAAGAATCTATAGTTATAAAATTTACAAAATAAATTAGAACTAGGAGCTGAAAATCCAGATTATTTTTTTTTCTGATTATTACTTAGCTGCTCATCAAAATCTCAAACTCCCGCCAAAGCCCATGCATTCAACAGTCTTAGAGAGAGAGAGAGTGACCAGTAGTATTTGCAGTAGTCGTACCACTGCATTTCTACTCCACTGCTGCTGCTGCTCTAGAGAGAGAAACCACTGTTCTTGGAGTACTAGCAGTAGCAGTACTCTATTGGTTTCACAGAGAGAAGGGAAGAGGAAGGACTGGGCATTAAAATGGGCACAGGTTTTGCACAGGACCTCAATTTTCTTTTCCTTTGTGCTGCAGCTCTTCTCCTTTTTTTTTATTCCTGCCTCTTTTCAATTTCACCCCTTCGTTCATTCATTCATCCATTCATCCTCTCTTTCTCTTGTCAGAGACTGGGCAAAAGGGCCGACGGAGGGAGAGGGAACGATAGAATGACTTCAATGAGGGGACACAGAAACATCGGGGGACTGGAAAAATGATTTTGCAATCCATTGCTTTATGATTGCATTGCAGTGCAGTGCAGTGCCCTGCTTCTTTTTTTTTCTCCTCTCTCTTTCTCTCTGTTCTTGGTCTCTGTTCTTGGTTGAAATTGAGGCATGCCTTTTTGAGCTTTCAATTGGCCTGGAAAGAATTGCATTCTTTCTTGCTATTCTGTGTGATTGAAGACTCTCTCAAGGTTTCTCACTTTTGCAATGGCTTCAGGTTTACTACTCCTGCACGAGTAGCACAGTAATTGTTGGGCTGTTTGGGCCTCCTCTGTCCTATACTTACGTGTTTGCCAAATCACAACTTACAGTAATCACAGGGAACCACAGAGATTAAGAGGACTACTCCTTTTCTTAGGAATCGGATCTAATCTCACCCTGTGTTGTGTATAATCTTGCTATCCTCACCTATATATTGGCCACGAATACATTAGTTGAATCAGAATAGCTAGCTGGATCATATCAGATTCAATGCTTGATCCTTTAAATATTCAGTGTATATATCCCTATCATCAAAAAGCACATGTCAGAGTTGGCACCAAACGTGTGCAACTTGCTGCGTACCGTCCCGGTCGCTTTATTTTCTTTCTCGAACACGCAGGAGCCGTGGATCTTTGTATTAAAGAAGAAGAAGGGTTAGCAACCCGGAGTACACACAAGCCCACACCCTTAGTTATTGGCCGGTTGCTAGCTATCTCGGTTTCAAATACGGTTTAGCTGGAATTACTAATCAGTTATTGGATTTCACTAGGCAAAAAATCAAAATCTTTTTGACCCTTAAACAAAACGATTCTATATTTAAATTTAAAAAAAATTAAAATTCGTATCCTTCTGGACGATAATTGCTCCTATCCGGTCTCCGGCTTCGGATCAGTTACCAGGTGGTTACCGCCCGGTTTTTGCAACCTAGCTGCTATCGATCATCATCATCACATCGATCCGCGACCAAATGTTCATCAACCGATCATGAATGCTGATGGTTGCTTCTGTTAATGGTGTACATGTACTTGGATAGTTCAGTGCCCTTTTGTTCTTGGACCACTTAGCTGCATACCATGGAATTATTTGGTCACATCGATGGGCGAGGAATGAGTGAATGAATGAATAATCACTGAGACGGTACCTGCTAGACCGGATCAAAGGCGCGCGTGACTGATTTCATTATAATTTACAGATCGATCGATCGATCAGTGTGTTGAACTCAGACATTGGTCCTTGATTGGATTGATCAGTTCGTGCACATGTTGTTTGTGCAATTTTGCCTAGGCTGTTCATGTCATGTAAAGCTTGGCCTTTAGCATTTTGATATCTGCTAGTCTCTGGTCAAGAGGTTCACACAGGCCATGGTGCTGGAAAAGAGCAGGGCAGCCAATTAACTGACATGATCAAGAGGCTAAAGGAAGGAAGCTTGCAGCAATAACCTGCAGGGATTAAAGAAAGAAGCATATGAAACATGCACACGAAAAAGGGACAAGGAATCTGATCATCTGAGTGACTGAGCTAAGTAGATGGATAGATAGGTAGATAGATTGCTTCACCTGAACTCAATTCCCTTTTCTTTCCTTTCTCTCCTTTCCAACCTTTCCAGTTGCTAATGACACACACACTGACAAACACAACCAATTCATCACCAAACTCACACTCTCCAGCTGCCTAGCTGATACTGACTCACACCTCTGCTCTGAGAGCCTCTCTAGCTAGCTAACTCACCACTGCACTACCCTGTAAATTAATTCTCGGCACGGCGAACAAAACTAAATGGAGATCAGAGAAGGAACTCTAGCTGCTTGATATTGCAAAAAGAAACGAAGGAATCAAGAAACCCAAATTGTGATGAGATCGAGACGGGAAATATCTCTTCTCCGATCGATTGCGACGACGTCGATGACGACGACGCGGCGGAATCTGCATTTCAGCCATTGCTGCTGATCATTCTTCGCCATGACAAGCTTCAGACGAACTGGCTGGCTGGGGTTGGCGAAAGATGATCAGCACCGGGTTGGTGTATACATATATATTTCACATCTCAGGAGAAAAAAAAACGATTAGCCTCTGTGATCGCCAGCTTCTTCATGGATGCTAGCTCTAGTCATGATCCGCGCCGTGCCAATCTGACCTCCCTAGGGTGAACTCAAGGCTTGGGCTACTCAGCTCGTGGTTGGACACCTGCGAGCTGCTCGATCTGCAGGGCTCCAAGTTCTGAAAACACAACGAAAGCAAATTCAGAGTTTCAGATTTCATCTTCAGGATAACAGTAATTGCAATGAATGAATAATGTGAGTTAATTTCTGCATGCATATACAGTTAGATATATGGATACCTCAATCGGAGAAGACAATCCTACGGAGCGATGGCCGTCCATGTTGCAGGAGTTGAACGACAGCCATGGGTCCCTGAAAAGAGGATGATCACATCTCCCATTTAACAAAGTTGTTACAACCTTTTTTCCAAGATGGTATATATGTGTATATCACTATATGTGCAGTTCAATTGGTACTAACTGAATTCTGATGTAGGCCATGCAACAATGCTAAGAATTGGGTAGATGTGCATGGTAACTGTAGTTATACAGTTAGGAGGCAAGGGGACAGGTAGATGGATGCATGCATTGCATAATGCACACAGTTTGCTTTAGCTAAAGTGAGCAGCAACAGTTTGCTCTTCCTGAACGATTCGTTACATGGATCATTTCGAGGCAACAAGCTCTTAAAATATGTCCCTGTTTGGTGCAGTTGAGCAGTGCAATGGCACAGGAGCCCATCAGCAAGCTACTGTGGCAAAGAATTTAATGTAGAGAAAGGCACAAGAAAGGAATCAAATGCTACTACATGGGTCACACTGCTAATTATATCTTATTTCCTGTACTAATTAATGGCTAGAGAAATTAACCTTTCTAAAACCTAATTAAATTAGTTTTCTTGCGTGATCCAAGCACATTTCTGCATGTATTATTGTTAAATATTTTGCTTTATTTGTGACTTCAATGTTGGTTGGGGGAAAGAATATTTTTGTGTTGAATCATTGTCATGATTAATATTTTATAATAAATAAATAATTTTATAAATAATTTAATTAATAAAAATTGGTTTGAAAATATTTGTGATGTTGGTGTGAGTGTAACTTATATAGATTATGTTACGATATCTATATCTAGAAACGGTTATCTATTTATCTGTAGTTAGTCTTTAGGAGTATTACCAATGATGAATTAAGAAGTTGAGATCCACACAATTAAGTAAATCACGCGAGATATTAAATCTATATAACAATACATGTAGAGATAAAGATTTCATATAGCATATAAGAAGAGTTATATACATATAGAAAGTGAATTTGGTTTTAAATAGAGCTTAAGATTGAAAAATACAAGTGCAAAAAAAATCAGAGAAATAGGAGGGCAAAACAGAAGAGAATATGCACGGGACTGTTTATGTGCGGATACTGTAGCGACATGAGGTTAACGTGGATTCATATTTCGCGAGAAAAGATTTTGAACTTGAATTATTGTATTTGATTTAGAGTCCGAGAGTTTGACTTCTATGGGACTAGTATTTTTAAATATAAATAGAAGAGGGGTTGAGGTCTAAAGCCATAATTTTTATAAGAGGAAAAATATATGATTTAGTTTTAAGCCAGATGTGTGCTTTGCATGCACTTTATAGAACACATTTTGACACAATAAAATTGATCTTCTATCAAGTTTTTTTTCGTGGATGGTTAATTTAGCGACAAGACTACAGTCGAATCAACGGTAGGTGGTCAAAATGCCGGTAGCATAATAGTCGGATCAGTGATAAGTAGTCGATTGTTGAAGCTTCATCTAGGTTAGAGGTATCTTATTATTAAAAATATTTGGTTTTTGATAATTCTATCATTCATCTCTCTAATAGGATTAATTATCATACCCCACATGTTGATCATAGACAGTTCTCTTTTATGTGTAATTTTGGTATGTGAAGAAAAGCGTCCTTCATTTATTACCACTCTACCTAAATAGACATGCACATTACACCAACTTACTACCAAACTCTTGTAAAGCTCTTTCGTCTTCATAGGAACAAATGTATACTGTTAACAAATGAGGGACCGGTAGACTTTGTATGTTCAAAATATTACCAATCATAGATACACCACTTTATGTGATCTGCCCATATATGTCTGTATCTTTTCTTATTATGCATTATATAATGGAGTTTGTTCAAGATGGAGGACATATACAGTCAGTTTTAGTTCAGCAATGGATGCCGTTAATCTAAGCTAGAAACTGAAATGAGATGAGAACACCAAAAATTTTCATAAGAAAGAAGTTTTATAACCTGCATGCATTTTCCTATCTAAAAATACATACATGTTCACTTGTTTATCAGAACTATTTTGCACCGAGCAATGACAATGCTGAAATACAAGATAGTTGCAAGTTTGGGGGGTTTCCTCTTAAATTTAGTTTGTTTTGTTTACATGTGCACAGCTGTCCTACTACCTATCCAACAAAAAACACAGAAGAAAAAAGATGGTCTAATTCCTCCTGGACATTTGACCTGACCAAATTCCTGGAATCCTCACAGATTCAAGGAAGTAATTAAATTAGTAGCAAGGACTATAAAGTATTGATAAGTATATGCAAGCAAAGGTAGTTGTGTCCAATTATTTTGGGGAGGAAGAGGGTTGCAATTTAATGCCATTAGATAATTTTTTTGTCACTAGTATTTAATACAATGCATTCATCCAGAAAATATGACGTGGTATGCACTTGACCTGCTCACTTTAATTTGCCCCCAAAATTTGACTTGAAACGGCTAAACGGAAGGAAATTAAGAGCAAAAAGAGGAGACTGCTTAAAGACTAGACCAGGCATTGCCATTAATTACTTTCGTGATCAACTAAACTCTCAAATACACGAGATCTGAACAAGAATAGGTCTTGAAGAGAAAGAAAATTAGTCAAAGAATTATACAGATAACCTGAAGCTAATTTTGAGTATTAAAATTTGATTGTTGAGAATAATTTCAGGTAGTTTTTTACTTAGCCAATAAGGAAAAGAAAGATGGAAAATTAAAGCGGCCAATAAATCAGCAATGTAACTGATATCTACACGACCGAAAGGGAGGTGTTCGGATGACAAGAAAGATGCAGGGAGTCCTGAGAAAGAAAAAGCGAAATGCAGCCAAGGACAGGTTGAGCTGTACTTGCTTTCAAGCTGCCCAAATATCAAGTTTCCACGCTAATGGCTGGAGTAAAAATCTGCTCAAGCACGCTCACTAATTAAAATAAGATCTACACTAATCACCATAGTTTAATACTAATACTTGAGACACGCTAATCACTCATTCTGATAGTATCTAAACACACTAGTAATATTATGATCTAATACCTCCGAACTTTTGTCCAGGTGTATATTTGTGGGCCGATATATTATTCATGAATTAGGATTTAAATGATTTAATCACACCTAGAGAGTGAAAGGTGAACTCCATGTTAATAATTGTCCAAGGGATGAAGAAAAGGGCACTGAAGAGATCGGTGAGGGGGAGAGAGGGAGGGAGAAAGAACCAAGAATGCAGCAAGTCCTTGGTTACATATTCCTAGGCAATAGGGCATGTCAGGTCAAAGCCCCATCCCCCTGGAATCAGAGCCATGCATTGATAAGAAAAGATAATGGAGAGCCAGCCTGAGCTACCCCTCCCCTCTAGGTTTGAGAGAGAAAGACATAGATAGAGAGAGAAACATCAAGAGAGAGATTTTGAGAGAAGCTAGAGGACAATGGACAAAGCCCAAGAACCTACGCACACAATGGACTAATGTTAAATTTTTTAAAATGTTTTTAGCTCCACAAAAACCAAACACACAGGAGGAGAAGAAACCTAGCTGCTCATGTCAAGGGGGAGGAGGCCATGGGGTGTGTGACTTTTTGGTCTTTTGTGTGACATAACAACATTGACCAGGCAACTCCCTCTCCAGGTGTGTGTTTGTGTGTATGTGCATGTGTGGTGTGTGTGCCCCCAAAACTTTCTTTTGCTAAGCTTTTTTAGCCATGCATCACGACACATTATCTTTCTCTGCTCCTCCATGAGATTTTGGGAATTAATAATTAGTGATTGTACTTAATTAATCTCAAACTTGAAACGCAATGCTGTCATGTGTACTATACCTTGAGGAGTTGCTCCACCTGGTGGTGCTGGTGTTGCCGGCCGAAGACTGGTCCATGTCGCCGCCGCCGACCGAGCTGGCGGCACCCTCCGACGCCGACCGACCTTGCTCCGAGAACGGCGCCGCTCCCCTCAAGCACATGCTGTCGCCGCCCGACGCCGCCTGCCCGCCGCCGTGGAAGTCCTCGTCGCCGGAGCCGCCGTCCGCCGGGCCTGCACGTACGGCAGCTACAGTAATGTAATGCAATGCAGCACACAAAAGTTAAAGCAAAATGGAGCTTAGCTAAGCTAGCTGCCATGGTAAAATCACCTGAGGAGGCTGCAGGCTTGTCAGTGCTCTTCACGGTGCGATACATCTGCAGTAAACACAAAAGTCCAACCAAAAGAAGATCAATATATTTTGAGAGATCAAAACTAACAAGATGAAGCCATTGCAAAAGACAAGCTGCAAAAAAACGCACAGAAAATACTATGTGTCCTACTCTCTCTCTCTCTCTCTCTCTCTCTCTATCATCTTCTTCGATCTCTCTTTGATGTTTCTTCTCTCTCTTGTGTGTGTGGAGATGAGTGCTTTGGGCCGTGCACATATACGCTATGACTAGCTAGGAAGGAGCTAGTAGCACAGATGCAGATACAATGCATTATTGTGTAATGATGCAACCTTTTTTTTCTATTACACACATCCCCAAACATGTCACACACACACGCTCTCTCTCTCTACCCCCAAGAATGGCAGTTTCTTCACTAGCGCTGGAGTTACTGCATTGGCTTTCTTGTCTCACCCAAACAAGATGATCGAGATGAGAAGCTGAATCGAGAGAGATGAGCTGGAAGCTCGGAAGGTGATCAATGGTGCAGTGTATAATCGAGCTCTGAATTGGTCGGCAACGGCGGACGTACCTGGAGGTGGCTCTTGACATGCGCTAGCGTCAGATCCTTCACGTCCATGAGCTCAAGCACCGACTTGGGCGTCGCCCCTGCGAAAGATTGGATTTTGATCAGGAAAAGATCGTGCTTGTTGTTGTTGATGACTAGGACGGTGATGATTACGTACTCTCGTGGCCGCCGAGGAGCTCGACGGCGTGGACGAAGCGGGCGTGGAGGGTGCTCGTCCAGCGCATGCGGGGGGCGCGCATGCTACGCTTGGCTGGGAGCTTGGGCATGAAGCGGGAGGCGAGGCCGAAGGGCTGACCGCCGTGGAGGTGGTGGTGATGGTGCGCGCCGATGCCACCGAGGCCGCCGACGCCGACGCCACTGGGGGCGCCGGCGCCGTAGCTGCGGAGGGTGTCGGAGAGCATGCCATTGAATCTGCCGGAGGCGGCGGACAGCATCCGGTAGTGGTGCGCGGCGGGGGAGGAGAGGAACGCCGCTGTGGGGTCGAGCGACGCGGCGCCCGGCGGCGGCGCGAGAGGGGACGGCGACGTGGAGCCCAGGGAAGAGGGCCACGTGGTCGGGTGGTGGTACGAGCTGTAGAACCCCATCTTGGGGTGGTGGTGCCCGCCGCCGCCGCCGCCGGTCGTCGGCTGCAGGAACGGGAAGCCCCCCTGGCCGTTGTAGATAGGTATCCCGCGGATTGGCGGCGGCGCCGATGCACCGCCACCGACGCCGGCGTCGAGCGGCTGCAGCATCATCGGTGCCATCAGCGCCGCGGCCCCGGCGCCAGACGTCGTGGCCACCGCCACCGACGGCCGGTGCCGCCACGGCAGCGCCTCCGCTCCCCCTCCTCCTCCCCCACCCGCCTGCTCCTGATGTTGCTGCGCCGGTGGCGGCGACAGCGACAACTCCGTTGACGCCGAGGACCCGTCCAGCCTCCGCCACGGGTCTCCTCCCCCCACCGCTGCCCTCCCACCACCTCCTCCCCCCGATGACCCCGTCGCCGGCGCGCTGTTCGGCAGGCTGATGTGCAGCGACAGGTCCGGCGACGCCGCCGAGCTCGCCTCCATCGCCGCGATCAATCCCCCTCCCCACCACACCTCCCTCGATCGCACGCACCACCTCTCTCTGCCGCCTCCTCCTCCCCTCTAACACCACCCCCGGCGGCAACGGCGATCCCGCGAAGCCGCAGAGCTCATGCGATGGACGGAGAGGAGGAAGAAGGCGAAGGTTCTTGGCGTTCTTAGAGAAGAAGAGGATGGTTGCTTACTTTTGGCCTGGATGATGTCTCCTTTTGTATCTATCTCTAGCACTGGCTGGAGTTACTACTAGTACACCACTTTCTCTCTACACAAACACCTCTCCTTCTCTCTCTCTCTCTCTACTTTCTCTTCTCTCTCAAGCTTCTTCTCCTTCTCAACATGCACGAGAGACACCAGGCATATATGCATGAATTGGTTCCTTGTGCTGTCCTGACATATTGCTACTACTACTCCTATACTCCTAGCTACCAACAAGTATAAAAGGAATAGAGAGAAGTTGGAGAGAGAAAGTAGAGAGAGAAAATGGTAGCAGTCAGTCAGCAGTGAGGAGAGTACTGCTGCTACCTTAATTTCAAGATAGGAGAGAGAGAGAGAATGTGAGGTTATCTTGTTTAGGGAGGCATTCAACCATCTATGAAAAAATGACAGTGAGCAGGCACGGCAAGTGGAGTTAAAGGATACTATACTATGCTTTTATATACTTTATGCCACTGCCACCATCATCCTCCATACTAGCATAATACAAACAATGGAATTAAAGTAACTCATAAAAAAGAAAAATAATAAGTATACTGGTACTCGACATGTACGTATGCAATACGTACATATGCAAAAGCACTAACTAGCGCCCAGAGCGCTAGAAGAACGCCATACCCACCGGATCTCTAATCCGTGACTGTAATTACATCCCCAACGTAGTAACACGTTCCCGGCTTCCGGCTACCGCGTGATGCCGATAATATCCTAAACGCTAGACAATAGATTTAGTGTATATATACTTCCTCCTGTCACTTTTATTTGACACTGGAAGAACTAAACTTTTTCTGACGTTAAAAAAAAGATGATAGGAGGGAGCACTACATGTATTTAAAATATTGCTATATCCTTTCTGTCCTTTCAAAAATAACTTTTGGCTATGAATCTGAATACTCTCATGTCCTAGTTCTCGTGTTCGTAGACAGAGGTTGTTTTTCTAAAGAAGGAGGTTGAAGTGGCTCGGTTGTTTTAGTGATTTAGGAAGTAGCTGAAACTGCAAAGGCTGAGAGAGCGCGTGCGCCTGGTATTCTTTCCCCCCCATGGCCGCAGCCGCAGGGCTTGGGCTAGCAGCTGCATCCATCCATCCATCCATCACTTTCTCTCTCTACAACAACACCCTGATCACACACTCTCTCTTTCTCTGTCCTCCTCTCCTCACCCTGTTGGTTGAGCACTGCACCCTCTTTTTATGGGGTAGGCGCTCATCAGCTGAACCAGGATCATGATCTCAGCTACTACTACCTAGCAGCAGCAACCCATGGACATCAGAGAAACAGGTAGAGAGAGTGAGTGAGAGAGAGAGAGAGAGAGAGACAACCACAGTGAAAGTGAAAGCGAAAGCTACGGCCTTCTCTCTCCTCTTTCTGCAAGTTTCTTTCTCTCTCATCTCGCTCTCGGATTGGATGTGGTGTGGGGTTCTTGCAATGCCAATGCCAATGCAGATGCACATGAAAAAACTGTATATGCAATGACCTGGAATGGCATTCTATCCATCTATCTCATATCTGAACACGGTGACTCATGACCAAGAAAGATGAAGAGAGAGTAGTACTAGTACTAGCTGGTAACTCTAATGGTCGTGTTAGTGAGACGTCATCCATGGTTTTTTCTCCTTTTTTTCCTTGCTCTTTCTCTCTCTTCCTTTTTCCGCGGCGGCAAAGGGTGAGTTTCTTTCAAGCTGCATGTGTCAAGGGTGTGTGGATGTCGGTTCCAATTGGCCTTTTCATTTGACACATTCTTTGATAAGAGAATTGCCGCTAATAATACCCTAGATTATTGTTGTTGGTCCTGTGTGCTACTCCAACATATGGCCCTGGATTTCTTCTTGGAAATAAATATACTTCTACATCTCTATCCATTTTTTTACATTGGATGAATTTGTGTGGTTGTGCTTTAAAAGACTTGTTGAATATTGGCGATCACATTACTGTATTGATTTATCACTAGAATAGTAGATTTGACATGAAAATAACATTTTTACACCCTTGTGCATTGAATATTTTCCTACCATATACAACTTAATACAATAGTGGTCAAATGTTGGTATTTGCATGGAAAACACAAAGTGGGGTAATAAGTCAAAAGAGAATAGAGGTAGTGAGCTTATTTTCAGGGCATTACGACGGTCGTAATAAAATCGGTTTCAGTTACCTTACAATAATATTTCAGTAGAGTTGTGGTTGGCTTTTGTGATGTTGCGCTTAAATAAGGTTCTCGGTTTGAACAGAAAAACCACCACGAATAGCGTTTTATTAAAGAATAGTCCTCTCATTTGAAGAAAACAATTTATAACTTGTTTTCCTGTTTCATAAAGTTTCACCTCCGACCTCTGTTCTCACTGTTTAACATACATTACCCTAAAAAGCTCACATTGTTTTAGATAAATGCTATGCTAAAAATGTATACTAGATAGTCTATTCTTGTCAATAGTCATGGCTTAAGAATTGCAATGTGTCAATGAGAAGACGACTAATGTGTTGTTCAAAACTAAATAATTGACCATTTTAAAATGACTTCTAACATTTCCCCTTAATTTATCTAGATGCTTGTCAGCAAACTGAAGTATACTGGAATTTTTCCAGTGACTTTGACGTGTACCCTTAGCCACTTGATTAAACTAAACAAGTCACAATGATTAGAATAAAAGGCACTGCCCCAAAAACCAAAACACTCCCCTCCTCAAATCTTCTAGGCCACTTTGCATGCATGCCTCCCAAGATATTCCATCCAATCCAGCGAAGACCCTGTCTAGGATTACTATGTCATCACCACATGCATGCCCAAATCACACACAAACACGAATGCACATCCATGCAAGTTGACTCTCTCCCCTTGCTAAACCACACGATCATATAGTATCTGTATTGGCCCCAAACCCCAAGACCCCATCAAAGCCTAATGCCTTTCCATTTCTTATTTGCACACACATTGGGAAGAACAACATGCACCTTGCATGTTTCTAAAGCCTCCACTGCAAGTGCAATTTTGTTCTCTTTCTTCTTTCTTCTCTTCCTTTTGTTTAGCCATTTTTGAAGTAGCTTGCATCCTAAGAATTTTGGTGGAGGACCCTGAATCGATCTGAACCGTTCATCTTAGAAAAAGGGGAAAGGGGGATATTTGTACATACTTCTAAATTGAACTTCCTTAGCAAGGAGCATGGTTGGTCATGGATGGCCAAACATTCCCAAATACATACATGATATGACCCAAACAGAATGTGGTATTAACCATTGGAGTGATCTGAACTTTATTTAGAAGGGAATTAATTTTTCGACCACCCACCAGCCCATATATTAGTGCGGGTCAAAATTATGGTCCAGCATCGTGGCTGAAAACCAAAAGCTCCCAAAATTACAAAATGCTCCATAAATAAATTTATGGGAAATAAAAGCTGCACTTAATCATATTATGATTCATCCTTTTATTTTTTGACATATTACGGATTCATCATGGCTTATATATTCCAACAAGAAGTAGCGATTGGGTGCGACATCTAGGCCCGTTCTTTTTTATCTAATTCATAGAATTATTCTCACAAATTATTTGCTCTACGCTTCTAGAGATATATTTCCTCAAAAAACTTTCTTTAGACCACTTGTTGGAAGCTAGTATTTGTTAAGTTTAAATATAAAAATATTTAATTTATCAAAAATAATCCATTGCAACAATCTAATGAATATTTCATTTGGCTTCAACTGTACAAATAACTAGGGCTAAATCTCAATATACGTACTCCAAAAATTAGTACCAGATCGAAAGAAAACATAGAGTATATATACTGTTGCTGACCGAATGTCCCTAAGAGATACCAACAAAAAACTTTTGGGTTGTGTAAGAAAATTTCAGAGACCTAGAAAAATATATACACAAGGTGGCTTGATTACCTGCACTACTGTTTGTTTGTCACCAGCCGATTGATGCCATGCATGCTCGATCGATCGTTTAGCTAGCATTTATGAGATTTGTTCGTTCGTTCGATCGTAGGGGCCTCCCTGCTGCACATATATATGTACATTCAGGCCCTACCAATCTGTAGCATTATATATATGCATCACTAGCTATTACCACACTGTTCAAGTGTTCATGTTAGTTTCTCACTTTCTCGTATGAAAAACAAACAAATATATACATTAAACAAATTGCTAGGGCTAGCAGCTGCATTATACATGCATGCAACGCAGTGCATGGAGAGCCAGCGTCCGATCGATGGATGGATCCAAATTAACTCATGCAAGATGCAGGCGAGATCGATATATCTATATATCGAGCTCAATGCTCATCTCAGCAGCAGCGACAAAGCAGTAGTTGCATGTATGCTACAGCTGCTGCAGCTAGCATTGAACACAGAAATACTGGAGAGAAAAATACACACATGTAGACACTGTACACGGATGGGTGCTACAGTCAGAGTTCCATGCGTACAGCCTGTGGGGATCGATCTCTGTCCACTCGCATCCTGTACACTGTTGCTTGTGATTGTCGACAGTCTAGCAGCACGGTATAGCTTAGGTAGGGGCACTGCTATGGTCAGCTCCACCCTAGCGATAGCTTATTAGATTGGGGTGAATATTCGGTTTATTCGAGAAAAAAATAATGTGGTTAATTATAGCTTGGTTTAGGGCACTCAGTTTATTCGGAGAAAATTATTGTGGTTTTTCAGATGAGAGTGGTGAAAGTGAAAAGAAACATAAGTTTAATATAACAATCAACATTCGGACCTTAAGTGAAAATGACTTTAAAAATCAAGTAGAGAAATGAAAACAAAGTTGTAGATCTATGACCTTAAATTGAATGATCTGATCAGTGTTTTAGTTGACATGGTTCTGCCCTGTTTAATGGAATGATGGATGAGCGCATATGCTTTTTCAACTCCTAAACAATACGATTTTTTAAAAACTTTCTATTTATATATTTCTTAGAAAACTATTTTAAATCTATTTTTACAACTATACAATCAAATAATTATTATAAATCATTCAACTATTCAGACGTACAGTAAAATAACAAAGCCGTTAATAGGAGATGAAATAAAGTAGAACATAACCTATACATATCGACAATATTTCATTCATTGTGAGGCCAAACATGTGAACTTGGACAGGCCACGGCATATATATGGATAGCTCCTATTTATTTATAACAAAGTAAATATGAACACAATTAATGGTTAGTGCCACCTTACACACGACTAAATATTCTAAGAATCTCACAAAGTTAAAACATCATAAATAGACTAAAAAAAATTTAGCTCTATGTTATCCTGCAGTTAAATAGACCTAAGAAAAATTTTGTACGAACTGAAAATGTTCTAGAAGGCTAGTAACTCCATCCAATACATATATAGTTTCCTACAAGCTAGCTAGTTCAATGTTTTTTGGCATCTACATATATATGCGGCAAAAATTTCATTAATTTTCTGAATGAATCAATGGTCTTTTTCAAAAGTTAGAGAGATGTCGATCGATGAGTCGTGAACAACGCAAAACAAGGAACACGTGGCCGTGACAACCTTACTTAAATTCTCTGGTGTTTTGACAGGGAAGCTTGGTTTGTATAGCTCAAGGCTATACCCTCTTAATTTGACTGTTCATGAGCTGTACTACTGAACCTCCTGGTTCCATCTGATTGACTATGCAATAGCACAGTGATCAAGTTGTTGGCATGGACTCATCGGCTCAAGCTAGAAATAAAGAAAATAATATGGATCATTTCTGTGCTTTAGTGTCCCTTTCCATCCTAAGATCCATCAAACCTATATACTATTCCCTAGCCGATGGCATTTTTGTCATGGAATTATAACAATAATTAGTCTCCAACAAAACAGGACTGCCTTCTTTAAGGTGATTCCACGATTTCTTGTCTCATACAACTTTTTTTTTCCATGAAATGTATTTTCCTTCTTTTTGTTTACCCTTGCTTCGCTCCTAGATTCAAACCTTAGTGGGTGCCTCGTCTAGTTCTGACCCTAAGCAACTATATTCTCATGTTAAGGACACAACAAAGACATGTGAGAGATCTACTTGCTCATAATTATAAACTTAGCCTATGCATGATCATGTAGGTTATGCGGAATTTAGGTGATGAACTGACTGGAGCTTGATGAAGCAGCCAAATGAGCCATTGGTGTAGTTGTGAAGCGGTAGCAGAACACCGGTTGTGAGGGTCATGGGATACGTGGTGTCGATCTTTTGTCTCTCCACTTGCACTAACCGGCGATGAAGATCACCTTTGATTCTCCTCTAGCTTGCGTTAGGATCGGTAGAGATTCGGGTTTTCGGGAGTGGCTAAGCCATGCATTGATAGTCACCTGAACACGAGGCTGAGTTCACTTTTTATTATAGTGTTGAGGGAGTTAGAGGTGTTCCTATTATAGAGCATGGTGCGCTTTCGGTTGTCATGTGCACGGGTTCAAAGACTCAATGTCATTAGGAGCACGGCTCAGTGTGGACCACCCGTCACACCGGTCTCGGCCTGGTTAGCTGAGATCAACTAACGAGACATACACTCTCTTTTTTAAAAAATTTCTTTGACAAATAAGCTAGTTGTCTAACTCACGATGCCTGTAATGTTCAGCACGTCTAATAAGTACCACTTATAAGCCATTTAACTCAAGTACAATCGTTTTTTTTACATTGGATTCACCTAGCTCAATGATTACAAGTGAACCATCACGCACATGTATGCATGACGAAATGGAGACGTATGTACACGTACGTGCAACAATAAAAGGGAGTGTAGCTAGACACACGAGAGTACTTTCGATCATGCATACATGAAAAAGGTTTTTATACATTAAAGGCAAGGTTAAAAACTATTACTATGGAGGACCACATTGGTAAAACAAGGAGTAACCATTTCTTTCTACTTCAGCTTATGCAAGCTCATTCATTCGCATGGCACCAATGAAATGTCCTTTGCTTGCAGCAAAGCTGACGCTGCTACATACGTAGGCACCAATGGATGTACGCTTGTCAGGCACATCAGATAGCTTGTGAATGCTACAACGACAAGCTGTACATACACATGCATGTATGTAGGGGTATGTATCTTGTACTACCGATCTAGCTAGCCTTTATTCAACAATATAAAGGACTAGAAGCTGCTAGTAGCTAGCAAGTACTATGCCTTGGAGTACTCAATTAGAACTCTAATCTGAATAATTAATTATTTACTTGCTCTGTTTCTAAATATAAATATTTTTAAATTATTTAAGCAAAGATTAAGAGATGAAGTATAAGGTGGAAAATTATATTTTAGTCACCTTATTGGTTAATTTTTAAATTTTGAATTAATTAGATTCCCCTTCTAAGAACCTAATCGGCTAAAAAATGCATTATAATTGGTGTGCTAGAAATAATTATATTATATATATAATTTAAATATTAGAAATGTAAATATTTGGGAACGAAGGGAATACAAAATGTGACCACATGAATTTTTTCAATCCTTGATTTAGATACCTATAATATAAAATAGATAATTTCCCTAGAGTTTTCGTAAAATTAGTTTCACACACTAATTCGACACCAAGTATATTACATGATTTCTCCATCGGTTAATTTGCACCAAATTCTTGACTCGCAAACAAAATATCACATCTCTTTTAGTTGTATATATACTACTACATATTGATCAGTAGTACTTTTCATTAGTACTATACATTTTTGTTTAGGTGGAAGGTATACACTAAGAGTATACAGTGCCATGGACATGAGTGGTTATCTAACATGAAAATGAGAGAGCATACATGCATAAATCTAAGTGGTCCAAGATTGATAGAATGATGGACAAAGTGTATGCATGCATAGTTGTGTTTGGATGGCTGGTAATCTTGTCCTGGCGGCAAGATGGCCATCAAGAATGTCCCTGGAGGTTTGCATTTCCTGCCTGAATACAAGCCAACAAATTACATGCATGATTATGTACGATCATGAGCAGAGTTGCAAGCAAAGGGTGTACATGTAACAAGCCCCTACTACCCATCAATGATCATGCAGAGATTTGCAGGAACAAGGCTTCCAAGGTGACTTATTTTTGTCGATATATCTTTATTTTTAAAGTGATTACTGCCAGAAAATGCCCAGCAATTTAACCGATACATATTTGTTATTGGTAAGGTTTACAGCCTCTGGCTCCATACATTAATTGCTCCATTTTCACTTACAGCTGCACAAATCCTAAAACACTTCATGCTTGATCATTTGGCAAAGAAAAACTCCCCACTACAACAAAAATGTCTCATAGAGACATTTTTCTAGTACTATAGAGACACTTTTCAAATGCTTTTACAGTACTGTAGAGGTATTTTCAAAAATGCCTCATAAGTGTTTTATGGTGAATGGTTTCAGGCATTTTATAAAATGTCTCTATGCCTTGCCTTGTGGCATTTTAATGTAGGCGTTTTTTATGTCTATAAGTGAGGAAAGGCATTTTATAGAAACATTAAACTATACCACAACCATAGCAAACCAATGTGAAAAAGAGAAAAATATATCTTCCTTTGCTATTGCCAATCCTTGAAACTTAGAGTATATTATGATTCTAATAAGTGTCTCTACAGAGGTTAAAGTGCTTTAAGAAAATGATATTAAAATGCCAAAAAGATGCCTATACAAGATAAAAATTAACAAAATGGGCTAAAAATTGTCTCTAAAATGTTCTAGTGTAAACATATTCTAGGCAATTTTTAAAGTGACTCTAAAAAGTGTCTCTACTCTTTAGTACTCTTGAGTTTAGAGGCAATTTTACAAAAGTGTCTCTACATGAGGTTTTTGTTGTAGTGCCCATTGATCGAGCTGGACCATGATCTCTAAGAATTTAACTAATTGTTGCGAGCAAAATTCATAGATTGATTATGCTGTCATTGGTTATATGGAACAGCATGTTAAGAGCTAGTTGTATTGTACTACCAACTTTGCATTCCATCAAAAAAAAGGCAAAATTGGTTCCACGCCATCGAAAATTCTTGAGTTTTGCTTTATACCACTGAAGGTTCTCGGTGTACTTTAATACCACTAAAAGTTTGCTATGTTAACTTTTAGACCATTTTCGTTCAAGTTAGCATTTCTCATGTTAACTATGTCTAAAATGCCCTTGTATTAAGATAAACACAACCAATCCATCCATATTGTTTGCTTATGCATTAGGCCACATAGGATTTGCCTTCGTGCACGTCACAACTAGGGCAATCTCTGAGTAGGCCACTGCCCTGTCTAAATCAACTGCCGCTAAAGCCATGCAGTTGTGCGCCTCCCGCTAGAGCCGCTTGCCTTCCCAAAGCCGCCAAAGTTGTGAAGCCATACTTCTTCCACCAAAGCCGCTCATCGTCTCACGTCCCAGTTGGGGTCGTGTGGCCTCCTCTGTTGTAGCTATTTGCGGCAAGGCGGCGCCCTCCATCCTCACTAAGTGCTGTCAACGAGTTGGAGCTCTAGCTCATCTTACATCAACAATGTCAACAGTGATGTCCTTGACTATTGGCTAAGATTTTCTCCCTATCGTGAAGTGGTATAGGGGTGTTGCGTTAATGTTGTTAAATGTCAGTTCAAATACCATTGTCTTATAGATTGGTTGCTCTATTCTTTTTTGAATTTTTATATTGAAAAATGGTCTTTTGTGAATTTACTGAAAATGTGTCTATGCAAGAAATTCCAAGTTCAATACTATATGATAAACTGACATATGAACAAATAGACATAATTTTGCCTACATAATTATACAATATCAATGAGTAAGTTGCAACTTGAGAACTGAATGACAAAGTTTAACCAAAAGGAGGTACTTCACAGCATACATCTAGATACCCAAAAGGGGGCAAAGTATAAGGCTTTTGCCCAAGAAACAAATAATTTAATTCTTGTTACATTGACATAACTAAATTCTAGGTTCTAGTTCTTATGCAGTTGCCGTCATGCTTGTAGTTGCTCTAGATGTTGATGGAGAAGATGTGGTAGCAACTCTATTCTCCTTTGTAGTAGTAGTTGTTTCCTTCTTTTTCCTACAATGAATGAACAATATTATAGCTCTTTTTATTTACTTTTTAGGAGAAAATAAAAGAGAACTAAAAGCATTACATTTTCTTTTTAGGAGGGGACTGTGGTACATCTTCATCTGGCTCTAACCTAGCATTTTTGCAAGTCTTTCTCGATGTGCCCAAACTGAAAGCATTGATATGGATCCTTTTTACCTAACTTTGCAGAGTTCTTAATTCTTTACTTCTTAGGCCTGTCTATAGGCCTTTCTATAGTAGGTGGCAGCATAACAAACCAAGATCTAACTCTAGCCACTGTGACTTATCATCCTATAGGGAAATCTCAAATTGATAAAAGTCTTTGAACCTTTGGGCTGAATAGCAATCATCTACATAAGACAATGTTGTAGCCATGAATTGAACACATGAAGGAAATAGTATGAGTGCAAGGTTTATTGGACACCTTTCATTGGCCACATGAATATGTTCTTTGCAAGAGATCTACCCCATACCTCTAGATTCCACCTTCTTTTTCAATGCTTGATATATCAACCTTCATGCAACCTCCAGATGCCTCCTTGCTTCTTAATTTACTTGTATTGAAACATTCACGCGCATGTCCAATTGATACCACCAGCAACAACATCCATTCAAGTTATAAAACATGTATTCTAACCTTCTAACATTAACGTGCATGAACCATGAAGTAAAAATTTGAAGTACAAAACAAAAATGTATTAATATGAATAAGGGTATGTACAACTATAAAAATGCATCAGACGTGTTAGGTACCATGAAAGTATAGGAATCATGCAATCTCTTTGCATGCACTCGCCATTTGCATTCTGGCGCCTTCACACATATAGCTCTATATCTATTTGGATCACTATGCATGATGTTAGTATCAAACTCATCATTGATGGTATGTTGCTTCATAGTGAGTAAAAATGCATCTTTATCATCAAATGTGCACCCAAGAGTAATAATTAGCTTGTCTCTATCATATGATGTGTGAGTTGCAATGGTATTGTCAATTACATCTACTTCATCTGAAGGCACAAAGTAGGGATCATAGTCTTCAATACAAATTCCTTTAAGTTGGCTAAATCTTCCCTTTCTTCCTTGATCATGTGAGGATTTCTCCTGCCCACATGCTTATCTTTCTTTTGAGCCCTTCTTTCCTCCATTGAAATATCTCCACTCTTCATCCACTCCTGTAGGTTCATCTCTGTCAGGATACACACATCTCTCCATGTAGTACTCCTTGTCAAGATCTTCTACCCTACATGGCCCTGCAACCATTTCTCCATAAAGCAATTGATCTGTAAACTCCAACTTCATAATATCCCCTACAACTCTGTCATCTCCACCCATAGCTAAAGCCATCTCATTAACCTCATCAAGAATAGATCTCATTGACAATTTGACTCTCAGGTTGTGTTTGTATCTTAGCTGCAGCAACTGGATTATCAATTATCATTTAAAATTTTGCAACTCCACCAACCCTCAGCACCTCAAGTACTTCTACATCTTTTATGAGTCAAACACTTTATCGGTCTCTCTCGACATATGAGAAATTAGCTTCTTAGAAATCTACCCACTTATAATTCTTTGCAATGCCATCCTTGAGATCAAGGATGGAGTACTCGTCTGAGTTCACGACCCATCCAACAGTGGAAGCCCTTTTGTACCTACTCTTTCCATCAATTATAGTTATATAGGGACTCACTGATACCTTCACTCTACATGCTGACATGGGATCAATCCCAAAAACAATAGTATTTCAAAAATAACGCATATGCCAAGGTCCTTCTTCCTTGATTCACAACTTGTCATAACATTGCCTTCTAATTTCTCATCAACCATGGCAAAATATCTATATTGTATAGACTAATCCATCAACAAGAAAATATTAAAAGGAGAAAAACAATCCATGCTTAGCCTTTAGGAGTATCCAAAAGTTCCATCTCAATTCCAATTGAACTTGCATTCAAGGGACTGAAATCGTTAAAAAAAACCTAGTATCATGGTTATGATTTATGAAGAGGGCGAGGAGAATGTCGCTTACATTGTGGCCTTATGTGTTGTTCCTGTGCACACCGCCACTCACTGCACTCCTCCTAGACATCCTACTTCTCTTACACGTGGCACCCCAAGGACAACAAAGAAATAAGGAACCAAAAATTAGGCCCAAGCATTAGATGTGTAGGGCAAGGGTAATATGGTCATATCCCTCATATATTCTAGCAAAAAAAAAAAAGAAGGTGTACGATTATAGTATAAAAGCTAATAGAGCAAAAGTTTTGGTAGTATTGAAGTCCACTAGTGATATAAAGTAAAACTCTTTTTGGCAAAAAAAAATATTCTGCATAAGGAGCAGGTTACTTGGCAATTTGGAGCGGGCCACAAGAGGACGAGATACTGTGATGCAAGCATAGATAATGCAGCCAATCGTGTGGCACCTTCCAAAACCGTACCAAGACGTTCCACTGGGATGCTGCCACGTGTCATGCACGCACCAGCACACAAAGTAAAAACAAATAATAATTGGGTCATGATGCCGCTGTGATTGACAAGAGATGGAAAGGTCAAAGCCTTGGGATTTGCTGCTACAAGTACTACTACTGCCCAGTAATATCAAAGGTGAGTAGAAAAATAAAGTAAAAATTCTGACAGCGAGATGTAGTAGAAGAAGCAGGGTAGAAGAATGAAGTGTGAAGAAGGATTCCCAGGGCCTCACGTGAGAGGTCAGGTGTCGTCACGTGACCCTGGCTTCACGGAGTAAAGTGAGTCCAATACGAGTCTATGTACTAAGTTATTCCTCATTAATCTGTGATTAATCAATTAGTTAATCAAGTTTTGTTTTTGATAAGCCACTGTGATAAGTTTAGTAAGTTATTCCTTATTAATCTGTGATTAATCAAGTTTTGTTTTTGATAAGCCACTGTGATAAGTCTAGCTTGATGCTGTCTGTGACCCATAGCTTGTTACGTCCTCAGCAATATTTTTATCCGACCCAGACATTCGCATGCATGCAGCCGCATCAAGCGAAGCGATTTGTTTAACTGGTGTACGCAAAATATTCGTCTTGTTTGGTGAAGTCAAACGCGATACAATTATAATCGGTATTCGGTCACTGATCCATCGATCAACGTAGACATAAGTGTAGTTTTTAATTTGAAGTTTGAATGTGTTTTGGAATTAATATTGTAGGTGAAAGAGCAGAACACGTTATATAGAAATGTGAATATAGAGTGATTCAATTTATCTTTAAAATATTTGTAAAAGCTTGATTCAATTAATTTATTAAAATTTTAACTATTAAAAAACTAGATCAAAATAATAATCTAGGGTCAACTAAAATGTAGCTATAAGAAAGTTATATCTTTATGTGAACTCTGATAAATATAAGTATCATTCGGTTGAAAATTCCTAAAATATATTGAGCCATGAATATCTAGATTCAAATGTCATTTAAATAACAAATAATAAATAGTATAAAATACCTTACTTTTTTTAGGGAGTTCAATCTCTCGGATTTTTGTTATAATGCAATATATAAGTTGACTCACTTTTCATCATAAGGCAAATAAACTACCAAAAGAGTTAGAGTAAGAAGAAAAACTCATACCATAAATATATATATAGAAGGAGTAAAGAAATACCCAGAATCACTACTACAAAAATCATAATAGGGGATGACTTTATATGTGTTGATTCCATTAAAACCAGGACTTATGCGCCATTTCCGGCCCTCCCAACCCCCTATGTAGGTCCAAACTTAAAACCGACACCTACAATCTTTTATAAATACTATTTTTTAAAAAAATTAAGTGTTGATTTTTTATTAAACCGATACTTATAATATACTCTAGGTGCCAAACTAACATCTCGTAGGGCTAAGTTGAGTCAAATAGGGGCGGCCGCGATTTTTGTATGTCCAGATTGAGATCAACCCATCAGGCATCACACCCCTCCACTTCTCTTGTCTTCCCCCACCCCCCATCTTCTTTCCTCTTCCCACAACATGTGTCACTCAATCCCTCCATGGTGTCTTAACCTCTCTCCTAGGTGTCGAGCTAGAAGGCTAGAGTAAGACGACAACACAATGGCGACTCCCTCTTCCACGTAGGTGGCCAGAGTGAGGTGGCCAAGGGACAATAACTACCTCCCCTCCCCCGATGTAGATGTGGCGACGCATTCCACCTCCTATGAGCTAATAGGTACCCCTCATGCCCTCTCCCCCATTCCCTCTCTCGAATCTAAGGAGCGTCAATGAGTAGTGGTGATGGCGGTGGCCTCAAGCTTCGACAGTGGTTCTAATTCATGTTTGAATGAATGTTTAATGAATGTTATGTGTGATTCTAATGTTTGTGATAATTTTGATTCATTTTTGTTGGATGTTCTTGAATATTTTTGATGTTCTTGAGACTAATTATGTGCATCTTCTTGATTCTAAGTTGGCTCTATTTAGAGCCGCTTGCTTTTTTTGTCTTGTGGAACCCTATGGGTGCCGGTTCTTAATCTAACATAGGTATCAACATCCTCATCAGTGCCACTATTGGGGTGTCGACTTAGAATTCGGCAACTATGTGGGATTTTAAGTCGGCATTGATTAGGCTTTTCTATAATAGTGAATTTAAATTGCAGTGCAAAATATAAATTACGGAATTTAAATACAAAATTTAAGTTGAAGCAAGAAAATTGATTCCAAAATAAATACTATGAAATATGTTTACAAAGCTTTCACAAAACTTACAAAATTTTCTTATAAATTTCTTCCCATCTCCTTCTTAAAACATCCCTAAATCATCTCTTTGAAACTCTCTCCAAATATGCTCAAAGGTCTAACCCACTATTGCTTTTATAGGCCAAAGGTGGCTTCAAAATCACTAAGATAAAGTCCAAAATGTCCCTAAGGCAAAACGCTAGCTCAGGAGAAATCTCATCCATTGATCTAATGGTTAAAAGCAAAGGAAACATCTTAGATACTACCACGTAGCCAAAATGTCACATAGTCCAACTGTTGCCACAGAGTATCCATTGCCCCAGCTGCCACATCGTTCGCACCAATCCGCACTTGGCACATCGTCCTAGGGAGATCCTTTGTGTGTGTGCTTGGCCACGCACAAGCTGTGGGCCCCTTTTATCTGCTGTCGTGCTTGTTGCATGCTTGCGTAAGCCTTGTGCCTCCGCTGCATGCGGGCTACCTACCTCCACATCATTGGTGTTGCTAGGTCGTGCTCTCACCTAGGCATTCCCCGCCTATAGGCTGATGTCGCCTTGGTCACTTGCCTCTACGCACTAGACTGTGCACTTGCCAGCCCCGCTCGCGAGACGCCGAGTTGGAAGGGGAGGGAGAAGCCAGCTAGGCATTCCTTACATGGGCTGCCTCCTCTCTCTCTCCTCCTTTTCTTTCTCTCTTTTTATTTTCTTCGTGAAGTTTGGCACATGCATAGTTGATTTTGTGAAAGGCCATAGCGAAGACCTCTCATACAATATTCATTCACCATGTGCCACCTTATATTTAATCTTATCATCGGTATCCTTAATTGTTCTAAATGTTAATTCTCTCTGAGTTTAGTGTTTATCCATTGTTGACCAAGATTAACCTTCAAGAATCATGATTTCAATTCCATTTTATCACATGATATCACAACCATGCTAGACCTCCACTACTCATTGAGTATAATTTTAGTCATCGTCATTAATTAAGGTTGACCTTTATCATCTGTACATAAATAAACTAAACAATCATTTTTGATCACATATATCATAACTTTAGTCATATGCACTCATGTCGACGAACGCCAATTTTTTAAACCAAATTTCTAACAAAGATCAACATATCATCATATTTTATTTGCCAATTTTTTATTACAACATATAAACTAATATATGGTATTACAGTGGGCGTTGAGTGAAATTTCTCATATTAATCTATCTTGCTATTTTTTATAGCTATTTAGGTGATATGCAAGAAACGAGAGGTGTCCCTTGAGGGATAAAATTCCATGTCCCATATTATATATTGCACCATATATAAACAGCCAGTTACGTTGAGATGCATGCGACAACAACGTGCGAGCAGGGAAGAATAAAAACAGAAGGTTCGAGGTAGCTAGCTAGCTCGAAGCCGTCTGACGGTCTAAAATGAATTAGAAGCAACTATACAGTTAATTACTACTTACTTAATTGGATCCTATGCTAATTTTCAAGGTATGCATGCCTGAGCTAGGTCAATGACAGCTTCTATGCCCAACAAATACTATCATACCTTGATCAGGAACATTTCGGAGAATGGAATGCTCCGTAGATTCTGCACAACTCTCTCTCTCTCTCTCTCTGTAACATTATCCAGATGGGTTCCAAGGAAAACATCCCAGCTGGGACGGCGAGCAACTAGCTAAAGCCACCATATTTCCAATGGGATTTGTTTTTTGTATTTATACCTTGCGTGAGAGAGAAGGGTTTTGCATATGACATGGCCATGTGAGCTGAGCTAGCTAAGCTCCTCTCCGATCCACATTTGCAATGCAAGCTAAGCTAGAGATAGATGTAGATGCAAATCCATCTCGGCAACGCAATTACCAAATGTAATGCGAATGGTCATCAGCTTTCTCAGTGACAGTGAGAGGTGCATGTGTCTAGTGTTTTCCAGTTAGGCTGTGTGCCAGCCTTACATGCACGAACCCGGTTACATCTCTCTCTCTTTCTCTCTCTCACACACACACTCTCTCTACACAAGAGGAGCAGCAAAGAGGAGAAAGCCTTTAGGGTCAAGTTCTTGACAGCTATCTGAAACTATCGATCGACAGAGTCCTTGACTGACCTAACCTTTAATTTCTTTCACTCTATCTCTCTCTCTAGCTGGTGATACAATCTCTGGTTCTCTATTTCTCTCATCGCAAAGAACTCCATCATATAGCCTAATTAATTGTTGCACGAGCGGCGCTAAGTTCATATATTAATCAGCAGATAATATGATGCTTGCATGCACGCACCTTAATTTTGTTCTTTTTATTACCCCCTCTGGATCCATAATATCGGTTATATAATTCTTAACATTTTAAAGAAAATTAAGGTCAAATTATTAAAACTTTAACTATCAATTACTTTAAAAATATTTAGTCTGAAATCACTAGAACAACATATCTAAATTAGTCTTAAAAATACTATAATAAAATTAAATATTTATTTATTATATATATTATAATAGAAAATCATAATTAAAGTTATAATTTGAAGAATATATCATTGTCCATGACATCAAACCGGATAAATAGTACTATATGTGATATTTTAGAATCTTCACCACCTGAAAACTTTCTGTCAATTCAACATGTCTGATCTAGCTACCTACACATTTTTATATCTATTGCATGCAGTTTGCAGAGACCAAGAAAAGTCAATGACAAATGGAATAACCCTCACATATTCTTAGGCGAGCGTTTGCAATGTGTGTGGCAATAATGCGACATTTTGCCCGATCTACTCCAGCAACCAACCGATACACCATGACAGAGACTAGTCATATACCTCATGAGTTTTCTTTCAGTCTTGTGGTACATATGGTTACTCACTCTCAAGATGCATGATGTGGTATCCATCTCTTCTAAGAAACACAATTACATTTTCAAAGATAAATTTAAAGAGATGTAACCAAATTAACCGTGTTCCCAGGTACATCGATCTACACAGGAGCAGGTCTATAGTACAGTAGTCAGACTCAGTCGATCCGGACAACCTCAAGTAAAAACCATTACTTCAAATAGCTGTTATTGATGGCCAGTACAATTATACCTTTGACTACTAATTTTTAGATCATGATGTATAAAAGTTTTATGATCGATTATAATTAGTATGCAAAACACTTTGCTAAAATGGAATACTTTAAGTACTTATATATTTTCTTCAAATAAGACAATCAGTCAAAGTTTGAAAAGGAATAGTATCCTTTGGATACGGAAGGAGTATACTAAAAGATGACCCTATATCCCGAGTGAGATTAATTAGTATTTTTCTGGCTGCATCATCCCTACATCTCTAACCACGTAACTGCGCAAGTTCTCATTCTTAGCTAGGTACTAGCTAGGTTCTCCCCTAACTTTGTAACAAAATCAACCAAAGGACTAGAATGAGAAAAACACACACGTTTTCAATTTGTTATGGTGGGGATATATATATGTAGACGCATGTGTGTGCAAACAAGAGAGGGCAGTGACCACATCAATAAATTAAAAGTAGCCCCATTAAATCCCAGCATCATGCAGCGAGCAGCAGCTACTACTAGCACAGTGCGTGTGGGGGAGTAGCGGGGGAAAAGAGGATGAACAGTGGACGGCATAAATGGCGGCAGGCAGCCGGTGGCAGCCACCGTGACCTTAACTGCGGCCGGCCGGCACAAAACACATAGTATCATACCCTTCTTCAATTCACCAACAGCATGCAAAAATGCTCACTTGCAAATATTTATGGATCATGGCCAGGCCCATTCATTTCTCCCCCTCTTCATTCACTTTGCTTCTGGTCCATCCAGCCATGCATCACTATATATACTTAGCTAGCTTGTCCATCTCTCTCTAGATCTCTCTCTTCTTTCTCTCTCTGTATGTGTGTGTTTTGTCCCGCATGCTGGTCATATATGCAATTATGCAGGCAGGCACATACACTGATGATGTAGTATGTATGTATAAGAGTCCACGACACATGCATGTGTGTGTACACACAAAACCCTAGCTAGCTGGGCTATGGCAGCATCTAGCTATATGCATATGCATGCATGCAGTGTTCAGACAAACTGTTGCGTTTCGTTCTCTGCTGGTCTACCACGTGGTTGTGAATTGAATTTATGTCGGCCATGGGGCTGAATGAAACGAATGAATTAATGCCACTACTCATCCCATAGCTACTTTGATTTTATGTGTACACAAAAGAGATGGCCTGTGGTGAGAGGATGATCAATGCATGGCAGTAGTACTGGGTACTAGGGAAAGCATGCATATTTGGTCCTTACAAGCACAAGTGCTTCGACACAATATTATCCTCTATAGAAATTTAGGGCTAGCTTTGTTGGATAAATGAAGATCAGGGAGACAAATTATTCGATTGACAGAGCAGAGAAAATGATCAATTGAAATTGATCTCCGCTAAATGTTTGAACTAGACATCTATCAAACAAGCCCTAGTTTTGTCGTCGGTCTGATACATGCTAAAATAACATTATTGTTCTATATTAGTTACTATGCATTGAAAATGGTATCTCATTTGTACATTAGAGAGCTGTATTATTCAGTTAGCAAGGGCATAAGAAAAGAGAAAAAAAAAAGACAAGTGTCCTCAAAGTTCTATAACACAATTTGTAATTTGAGAAAAGTAGAGAGCCCTTGAGATGGGAGTGAGTAATTATCCAGGTTTTGAGCTTACATTTGAGGTGTCCTTAATTAGTCCTTGCAAAGACAGAAGATCTCCCTAGATACTCCAATTCTTTTACAGTCATATCATGTCAGAGGTAACAATATACCTTCCTTGGTCTTCACTCCTTAACAACACAGTGGCACAGTGTACTACCTCATCTCTTTCTGTCTCTATTCCTCTCTCTCGGGAACACATAAGATGGGCAGCAATTTTGAGGTCAAAGACACATATATCTTTCTTGATTAATGGTGTAGGCCGGTTGGTCAGTGCACATACACGTAGTACTCTAGGTAGAGGTCAAACGAACCGGGCCAACTGTATCAGTTCGAGGCTTATTACTGCTGACATAGCCTAGGCCCTGCCTAGCCCGTGCGCCGGTTTGGTACTGTTGGCTAGGCCGTGTATAAGCCGGCGGTGTAGCTCATTGGGTCGGTCTAGTCAATTTAGTAATTTTAGAAATTTTTTAATAAATTTATTCACTTATTTTATATTTTCTATATATTTTTCCTATTTTCTTATTTTTAAAAAATCTTATATTTTAAATTTTTTTTCATAGGCTAAATAGGCTACTGAGCTGTTGTGGCCATTTAAGCCTTAGCCAGGCTATGTCTGGACCATCACCCTGATGCGTGGGTCGGCCCGATATGGTTTGTTTAGTAGTCGGGACTAACTAGATCAAACCATCCATTTTGACCATCTCTATCTCTAGGTAGATGCAGCTGTAAGAGTGCCAATGTTGAGGTCAAGACATATTTCCTCTTTTAGGCATTGTCCTTGGAAATTTTCAAACGGTTGGTCCAAGCATTCAATGCCCTCTCCTTGACCATTAATCATCTCATGTGAAATCTACACACATATAGACAAGCTAGAGTATCTACTGAATAATCCTGGGCAAATCAAAGAAATTAACTACAACAATGTGGAGTAGAACAAGATAACATTTTGTTAAACAAATGACTACTTTCACTTACCTACTTACTTTCCTAGTTAAACAATGTTTTATGGGTAGCTAGTCCTCATCCAGTGTGCCATATAGCTATTGTTATTGATATTTAAAAATATTTAAGAGATTTTTATGATTCAATAATTCTGAAATTCTTAATTGATAAATATTGAGTTGTAGCTTTTACATCTTTTGATTAGTCTGAAATTTAGAATAAGAAAAACTAAGTTGTATTCAGTTTGAAGTCTCAACTCCCACAACATGCAGAATATTTGGGGTTTTGACATGACTCATGATGCTAAATATTGATCTATAGTCATGATAATACGATCAACCTAATCAAAGGCTAGATATTTCTAGTTAAAGTGAATTTCTAAGAAGTGTCTAATTAGTATATGTATAGACGATATGTTTTCTTTAAATCAACATAGTCACAGTTTTGTAGGGGCTTATTTGAAAATAGGGTATATATGCTAGTCATGTGAATGTATCTTCTTAGGTCATATCATGTTCAAGTTATATAGGCATGTTATATCATATATATATATATACCCCCTCCAGTTAAAAAAATGGCAATATTTGTACATCCACTCAGTTTTTATTGTTTGCTTGTTGGCTTATCCGCCGAAAAAAAAATTAAATTTTAAAACTTGATTTTAGTTGCTTTTGAGGTTTTTTTTCATTATGGCTTATTTTTCAGTATTGGCTTCGTTGAGTACATGGATATAAAAATTTTACTTATAAATTATTTTTGGTTGTTTTGTTTATTTTTTCATGGCTTATCAACACTATTTTTAGTGAAACACTATTTCACAAGCACTCGCTGGTTACTTGTTGATCAACGTGACTGATCAAAGACTTCCATGGGTAGCACATGACTTTTATTGATTGGAGTAGCACAAAGAACTGTTTTTTTAATGTAGACGAAACATTATATATTTTTGACCTGAGGGAGTATGTTGTGAAAACCATATATGCAAATTCTAGGAAAAAATAGGAGTAGGAAAAAAGTGCTTCCTTGACTTACTATACTCACACAAGTACACCACACGTGTTTTACATAGAAGATGTGGAACATTGAAAAACATTTTCCCAATGCCTAATAATTTTTTATTACTTTGCTCCTAATTTTAAAAACAGCTTTATTACAATTATAGGTATATCTCCACTTTTCATCATTTATAACTTCCAAATTATTAGTTTTTGTATTTTTCATAACCGTTTGATGACTTTGACCAGAAAGAAACAAAAGACTTTTAACATAGTACTGGTGGCATAACATGCCATTTCTCTCCAGTGGAAAGAAGGTTTCAGGGGTCCCATGAAAAGAGTTTTTGTTTCACCCTTAATAATATTGTGTTGGGAAAGAAGCATTGATGCTTTACTTTCTGTTTATGATTTGTATCAACTCATTCACTCATGAGATCTTATCAATCCCCACTGAATTTTGTTATATTAACGTCAACACAGTCATGCATGCGTGATAATGATCACTCTTATGTATATTTTTAGTCTCCATGCAAAATTAGCCTGCGTTTGATCCAGCAACAGGGGGAAAAGAAATATCTTGTTTTTCACGCACTACTAAATAGTGTATTTTTTTAAAAATATTCTATAGAGAATTGTTTTAAATATTATATTAATCTAAGTTTACAATAATTAACACTCAATTAATCATTCGCTAATAGCCCATCTTATTTTATCTATCTACTTCTCTTTAGCATAGTGCACAAATGATCCATACACACACATGCATGGATGCATTCACTGGGCATTACAGATAAATGAGGCAGGGACATGTATGCTAGTAAAAGAGAAGCAAGAATAGATGGGGAGGTTGGAAGAATTTAAGTCCCCATGGCACTTGTATTTTCATCTAGCCTCTCTCTTTTGCATGGAGGGGAACTGAAAGGGAGACTATAACTTAATTACCTAGGTATGTCATGTGTGTATTGGAGGCGGCCAGCAAGCAAAAAAATATTACCATTCCTCACTACCACCACCAACCTAGGGTAGGTACTAGCTACCCCTTATGCTCCAGCCAACCAGCACATGCCACGTGTCATTGGGGGGGGGGGACATGGCCAGGCTTTCCATCCTATCCTACTAGTAGCTATCTGAAGACCAAATTCTTGGAGCACACTTTATGTCACATGCATGTGCATGGGCCTTTTTTTTCCCATGGTGTGTGTGTGTGGAAGCATGAAGCTAGCAGATCACCGGCATTTGTAGTATCTCTTTTGATATTGAGACGGTCGTGTCAATGACATAAAGTCAGACCAAAGCCCCCTGTCCATTCCCAAACGACATTTTTGCGCTTTTTAAAGGTGGGAAAGATTCATTAGATAATGTGCCATACGTCGTCGTCCGCTCATGGATAAGCAAATAGTCAACAAAACAAAAAGACTAACTAAACACCAAGCAAAACTTAGTGTTTCGAACAAACCAAAGCCCTAAATCTTAAACCCTACCCATATACATCATCCCTACTGATTTGACGTTCCCCAACCTTACGTTTGCTCTAATGCTCACCGCAATGATGACACTCACATGCGCAATCTTAGCCACAACACTCAGATCCTTAGAAGATCCATGGCTTGGGCGATCAAAAAGATTGGATATTAGGAATAGTAACAGGGGCATAGTAAAAATAATGTTGCCTAAGATGGGGAGGGCAAGCGAGGGCAGGTCTGAAAAGAAGGCATAGACATAGAGAGAGAAAGAGAGGTTAGTGAGAGAGAAGGGGTGAAGAATGGCGAAGAGGGAGAGGGGCATTGAAGTTGCTATCAGTCACCCAATGAGTATTTTACTCCTTTCCTTGACTATGACTTCTCTTTGTCAGAAAGATTTGAGATGAGAGGGGAAATTGAAAGAAACAGAAAGAAACATGCATGCCTGTCTAGAGAGAGAAACAAACACGTACTCTGATCATATGGAGATCAGCAGGAGAGAGTAAGTAAATGTTGGAAATCTTAGCCAATATTCGGTATATTTTAATCTAGAAACTTATGAGAATAAATATGACAGCTAAGTGCATGAGAGATCCATTACTAATGCTAACCATAAACATGCAAATACTAATAAAAGTTATATCTATAAACATGTTTAACACTAAAGATAAAAGTAAGTATTTAGATGAGAAACCACCGGTATCACCAGTGTGATATTTGGATGTGCCATCAGCTCCAAGAGTGTTGGATCCATTGTTTTGGTCAATCTTCATGCTGATGTAGTTTTAGTAGATGTTGCCGATGTAGCGAAAGCAGATGTAGGAGTAGTCATGCCGAGAGTGCTCCCTAAAATCTTGATCACATGCCTATTCGTGCAAGTTCTTAGGCAGGAAGAGTTTTGGAGGCCTTCTTATTCAAAAAACCCATGTGCTTAGGTATCCTAAAATGGAGATTACATATAGCAAAAACTATGGCAGTGGATTGTGCAACAGAGAGATATCAGAAAGAAGATGTATCCACTCCTATCATGGCAGGGCAAGTTGAGATGATAATTAACAAGAATTAACAATGCTTAATGGCCTTTTATGTTAGCTTATTAATGATTGCCATTAATACGTTGGCTTCATTCCATAAAAATTCAAAATACGAATGGTACGGTCAGATCAAATATGTTCCATTTCATGCCCATTGCCTCGCCTCTAGCCTGACTCGGCTCGACGTTTGTGCGTGTGGCTTTCCATTTACCACCCTCAGCTTATCAATAAATGTGCACAATTACAACCAGTCAAAATTGTAATTCCACCTTAAAATTTATTACAGTTAAATAGGTTAGCCTTAAATAATTTTAACAGTATATAGAGAGACTCTGTCTGTCTGACTTACTGGATTGAGGCAGAGGGAGTAAAGAGCAACATCCCTGATATAAATACAGAGTGGGGATAGGACAGAGAAAGGTAGAGAGAGTGTGTGTGGCAATGCATGATTTTGCAATCCATTGCTTTATGATTGAGCCCTTCTCCTGCCTGCCCCTGCTGGTCGCTGCTCCTACCTCACTCACTACTAGCCTGTACCTCTCTCTCTTTCTTCTTGTGCTTGTTTTGTTTGTGACACTGACACACGAGAACAGAGAAGCATGATGGCCTTATGATGGAGAGTGTTGCATGCATGACCACTTGTTTTTTTTCCCGCTTGCTACTCGTACTAGCTTGCATTGCATTCTCTCTCTAGACGTCTCTCAAGTCTTATTTTCAGTCTACTTCTGCTCTGGCAAAAAATATATAAATGATTTTAGAGTTTTCATAGAGATTAATAAAAGAAATTAAATCTGAAATGGTTATAATTAATTAAGATGATGAAGTAGATTAAAAAAATTAAATAAAAGATAGAAATAGTTACAATTGAGAATTAATTTAAACGCTAAAAATTATAAAAGGTAGTAGAAAGTAACTATATATGGGGCTAGTCGCCCTGTGCGTTAAAAAACCTCTGCTGATTTTTTCTAAGTCAGCTTGGGCCGCACGCATTGTCTTTGCTAGTTTGCTTGGTCCACTCTGGAAGTATGAAGTACTAGTATGGGTTAGAGTGTGTTCCTCTTTCTCCCTCGTTGCTGATTGTCGTGTTGGCGCTGGTTTGAATAAAGCTTGATTAGATGGTTTCGTTGAAAATTACTTTGATTAGGGATTTTCTATTAAAATCTAAATTCGTCAAACTGAAAGAAATTCGATTTCTTTCTAGCTCTACCTGTTGCTAGCTCCTCTTATCTAAAACTATTGTCACATAATAGATGGCAGAAATAATACTCATTTTATTTTTTAATGTTTAATATTGTTGACTTTTAAACATATGTTTGAGCACTCGTTTTATTTAAAAAAATATGTGCAAATATATAAAAATGTAAGTCATGCTAAAACTAACTTTAACAATTAAACACATCAAAATAAAATAAATAATAGTTATATAATTTTTTAAATAAGACAAATGGTTAAAAGTATGTCTAAAAGTTAATGTCATTAAAAAAATAGAGATAGTAAATCACTTTTGAATGTGCCCAAAACACCTAGCCACCCCTTACCCAACCTAGGCTCGTCGGCAAATTCTCCATAACTTTTATGTTATTATCATGATTGAAGATATTGTAATAATTTCACGTCGAACACTAGCTATGGTTATGTCCCTGATTTTTTAGCTACTTCACCAGATTATTGATATGAATTATTTGTTCCATGCCTTTGAAAATATTTTTTAAAAAACTTTCTGTTAAGTTTATTTATCAAAACATTTAATTTATATCTAGAAGCTTGTAAATAAAACACTATAATAATTTGCTTCAAACTGGCCTAAGTTTGGTCCTCTAATTTATTTCGTCCACTGTTTTCTTTTCAACATTTATAGCTCACCCAGATACATGCATGCTTATAAGGTGATGAAAGTAACCTTAGTAATCTCAAGAAGAATTCACTCCACGAGAAAACTTCTATATAGGACACAATATTTTCTTTTTAGTGTGAAGTTAAAGGAGGAAAAACACATGTAAAGCTCTAATCCAGATATAACAAAATCTGTATTACCATTTTTTGATAATGAATATTAATCCAGATCTACAAGGTTTGGATTATATTACCTTGGTAGCTTAAAAACACTTAAAAATTTTGGCGATGTTGTTCGACCAATAAATATACCCTACTTATATATACAGCTCCAACCAACGCATGTTTATCACAAATGTGCAAAGAGCGCACCCATTAACATTATATATTGATATGTACCAAAGCAGCGACCATAAGGCATTGCTCTGGAGGAGAGTGATTAATGCCAACGATTCTACTGTGCATCACCACTGTTCATATCCCAATTAATCATGACAAAACCCTACATTTGCAGGAAAGATTAAAGGATTTGTCTCTAAATCTACTCTCCAAACCATCCATAATTAAGTACGACAAAACAAAAACATTATTATCGTCAGCATTTAATCCGTGTGTGCAGCTAGTTTCAACTCTCTGACGCACGAACAGTGCCGGGCGTAAATGTGTTTGCTTTTGTTTATGCTCTGTTGTTCTCACGAATTGCTGCCTATTGATTGACTCCGCCATGGGAGTTCCATCGCTCCATCTTGCAATACCGATCTGCAACTAAATGTTAATCCTGCCCGATTGTTCTGGCAAGAACAGCAAAGAAGAGGCCTTTTGTACATACATGTACTGTCAACTGCCAATTAATTATTGTAGGGTGTTCAATAGTCACTATTGTAAGGGTGGTGAACAGTAACTAGTTGCAGACTTGGTGGCCGATAGAAGTAGCAAAGCAGCTAACAACCGTTACTAACATACACTCATTTATAACAAGCCGTTACAAATGTTTTTCTAATCATCTGTAACAGCTTATAATTTAGAGCCATTACAGATAAAAGATAGCAAGGCCCACATGTTGGTAAACATTTGACCTGTTGACTAGATCAAGGGTTATGGCCACACCCAAACTTTAGTATTCCACTCTCTAGATCTCCCAACCCACACTTGAGTGTCACCTCCTCTACACGAACCCACTACCCCGCACACCTCATCCATGCAACCAGCATTGCCTTCCGACCTGCATGATGATCTGCTCTACCTCCTTGTCTTCACGACGGCATTAGCTTGATTCCTTGTTTACCCCAATGCTAGCTTGATTCCTTGTTGGCCTCAATGCTGGCATTTTTCCTTGTTGCCCCTAGTGCCAGCCTTCTTCCTCATCTTTGGCTTTGAGGGTCACTGCTCTTCTCCTATGCATAGCCACCACAAAGGACCTAAACACCCCTATTGAATGCCTCTCAGGATTTGAGCAATGATATTCCACTGTATCTTTCTTAGGATTTGTGCTTGCTTGCTCATAAATTTTTTTCTCATAGACTGGTTCATTCTTTTGGATAATACTCCCTATTCCCCAACTGCTTGTTGGGGAATTTTATTATTGTGGAATGAATTCGAGATGGACAAGGATGGAATGATTGGTATCGTCTCTTCTTGGTGATCAATTTGAGAAGACTGCAACAAGCTAATTTTATTAACGTGAAATGCTTTCGAGATATAAGGAATGACCTCCGTTTTCCCTTGTCGAGATACAACAACGCTGCCGCCGCTAGCGCCTCCTCTCCCTCAACCGTGACCCCACCCTTCTCCTTGCCTTTATCCATTTTCCCTCATCTAGATTAGAAGGAGAGCACCAATGAGATTGGGGAGATGGTGTGCCACCGAAGAGGTGAGATCCCATGCCGTGGCTTGCTGCCAAGTTCCTATAGGGACTGGTGAGGGTGATGACCGGTGACAGTGATAAGCGTTGATGGTGATGGGCGGGACATTTGTAACAGCTAGGCTAGGGCTGATTTTTCCTCTTTTTTTTCTTTGGTTTTTCTCTCAGTGACGGCTCCCCTGTTACATATGTGAGCCATTACAGATAATTGGTCATGATCAATTCTATGTAATGGCTCGGTCAGCCGTCATAGATAGGAGTTTAGAGCCATTATAGTTAACCCGTCTATGCTAGTGAGTTTAAGGAGAGGAAAGTTTAAAAATTGACTGCACCGTATGCTGTTGATTAATTAGGAGGTATAGTAGTACTATTTAAGATCCAAAGACCAGTCAACCATGCATACATGTAATGGTGCTTGTATTGGCGTGGTAAGTGGAGTCTTGTATGACTCCATCCCTGCAGTTTAAATCTGCCTATAAATTTTGGCTATATATATTCGTAGTTAGCGTAGAGACTGAAAGTTATATTCCAATTGTCTTAAAATCTAAGTTATATATTTGTAGTTGGGTATACTCATTTTCCAAAGCCTTTCAGTTACAAGCAGTGCACCCAACCACCTGCAAAAGTTGATTTTAGCCACCTGCATAAACTATTTTTTAGTAGTGACTTCCATTATCTTCAAAAACTGAGGATTAATTAGTTGTGAGACAATCTTTAATTTTGCATGGTATGTGCATTTCAAGGTTGCTACAATATTGGAGTGTTGCATGGGAAACAAATGATAAGTTTATCTTACATGGAAATGGAGATAAATTATCTTCCGTTTGGATTCTCCTTTGTTTACGTATCAATAGAAATAAGGAATTTTCAGGCATATTGCAAACAAAAAATAGTGCAACCGAAAAAAGATTTTCGAAATGGATCATACAGATGAGCCTATTACCTACTAGCCTACAATATACTACCTCCGTCTAAAAAATGCATTGTCAAAATCCCTTATTTGATAGAGATAGTACCTTTTTTTTTCAACCCCTAAATAACAACCGTGATTATTTTACAAACCAGCAATAAACCTTAGGACATTTATGGTGAGTCTGGAGAACTACTACACTATTTGCTATTTCCTTCAGCATAGATGGCCAGAAGTACATCTAATGGCCCAGCACAAATTAATCTGGCCTCATCGATGGTCTGGGCCGGATTTTGGTCCTGGCCAATCCACCATGAGAAACACAATTTGGATGTGATCGTGTGTTCTTAACCTTGTATATACACACATACACAGATGTACTAAAACGTACTCAGGATGTCTAATAACTAAACCACGCTACGAGTTATATCATCCTAGTAAAAATTTTATTTATAGGTTTAATAGGACTAAACGCGTTTTAGTTATTACGTGCACATTGGGTGTAGTATATTATATATATGTATACAGAGAGAGAGGGTTCTATACTGTCATTTTTTTAGTTAAAAGTGTTTTCCTTGTTACTCCATTGTCCCAAAATGTAGCGATGGCACATATATTAAGAAGGGTAGAAAGACTTGTTTGTCTTTTTGGAAGGATATGGTGTGGCCCGAACCATAATAAAGGCAAGTGATAATATGGACAATCTAGTGTCAAAAGTTACCTTTTTTATATCGTAAGTTGCTATATCCAGAACAAAATTTAAACTCTATAACTTACTACATTTTAGGACTGAGGGAGTTTTTTTTATATTGGTAAACATAAAATTGTCCCCATAATTCTGAGTCTGTGTTGGAGTAAATTTTATAAAATTACAGTTACGTTGACTAAACTACGTATCATGGAAATTTGTATTTAAAGCTGTGTATACACATTACATATTTATCACCTAATTTATCGACAAATTTAAGATGAAGTATTACAAAACTATAAGTTTAATGAAAAATGAATTTAAAACTACCACATTTATAAAACAATGGGATCCAAACTTTAGGTCGCGTTCCAGATAGGTGTCGATGAAAATTAAGTAAGGGCACGATAAAGTCATTAACACATGATTAATTGAGTTTTAATTATTATAAATTTTAAAAATAGATTTATTTGATATTTTAAAGTAAATTCTATATAAAAAATTTTCATAAATTTTTATATGAAAAGTGTACTAACAAAAACCAAAAACCAATGAAAAATCTGTATCTTAATAAAAAAGAATGGGCTTAAAACCAAGAAAAATTTTTAGAAAATATACAGTTTTGTGATACTTTCATTATCAAATCTACAGTTTTATGATAATTTAATTAATTATGTTAGTTTGCTAATTAACTCGTAATCTTTTGGGCAAAAATATTTGTATTTTGACTTTAATTTGCAATAGTGATGGTGAGGATGTGCATGATTAATTTGGTTGAGTTAATCATTTGCACCAAATTTTATAATCGAGCATAATTACGAAACAGTAATATAGGGTTATCAAGGACTCACCATATCGTGTCACGTACATATAGGTTATTTGTCCAATCATATTTTCGAAGATGTGTCTAATAACATTAATGACATGTGGAAGCCTGAAGGATCTTCAGATTAATTACGGTATGTGACAAAAATGCAATCGACGGCGAGGTCGAGGCTGTCACGGTCGTGCAAACAGTTCAAAATTTTTGCAAAGAACAAACGTACGTTCCCCGGCCTGTCCACAGGTATCCGATTACTAGCAAGCACGGACCATATTAACTGTAACGCCTCTAAACTCCCATTTGTAATGGTTCGATCAACCGTACATAGAATTGATCACTCATATGACCAATCATCTTTAACGGCTTAATACTAGGCGCTATTACAGATAAGAATCACTCTTAATGGCTTGAAACTAGTAGTGGTTACATTTGTAACGCCTTTGCCTGATTTCTTTTGTTGTTGAGAGAGAGAGCGATGGAGAGAGAGATTTTGAGGCCCTGCCACCACTAGGGGAGAGGGAGGTTGATGGTGTCGTCGGCACCGGTGGGAGGTGTAGTAGGGTGGAGGAAGGGTACGGTGGATCTGTCCACCGCTGCTGCATCCATGTCCACCATTGCCACACCCATACCAAACGTTGCCACCCGTATCTGGTGCCCAACATTGGAAGAGAGGGGAGGGAGGAGGGGGCCACTGACGTGAGGATGGACTGCTGCTAGCAAGAGGAGAGAGTAGAGGGCAGGTGATGAAGATGAGGAGGGAGGCAGGGGAAATTAGAAGTGTAGGAGATGAGAAGGAGAAAGGTGAAGTGAGCTAGGGGTTGGCTAGGTTTTTTTTATTCAAGATGGTATTGACTAAATCTAGAAGTCTATCTATAACAGCTCTTAATGAAAAGTCATTATAGATGAGGGGCATATATGTAATGGCTCCTCAATTGGAGCTAACAGGTCCTCAACTAGAGCCGTTACAGATGAGTGATAATCTCTTAAGCTCAAATGTCACCAGTTATAAATACATGACGAGTAATAGATCACTTGGGCCCGTCACACATGACTCATTATAGATGTGAAGATCTGTGCTACTAGATTTAGACATTTGACCAGACAATATAATCCACTCCCCCATACTATGTGTTTTTAATTGATTGGAAATTATGTAAGCTTCACTTAAATTTATGTTATTTGTGATCAATGGGTGCAATGGTACAGTTGTCTATCCTACTCCACGAGATTTCCCAATTAGCCTTAACCACTCGTATTCTAGTAAGCTCTCTAGAAATGTCTACTCCTAATCCATTGGATCGAATGTAATGATGGATAGATTGTCTCAATAATGCCTGATTCACTCGTCACTGTTATGTTAGAGTAGTGAATAGTGGATACATATGGGTTTACACATTCTTCGTTATCACCTATTCGATACGGTATTTTAACGGTCTCTGCCAAAACATATGTAAAATACAACTAGCATTACACATGGTTTGAGGACTGCCTAGTATACATTCTTTGACACAAAAGGGGTAGCCTATGAGGGAGGACCCACTCGTTAGTTGTGCTTGTTGTTGCACGCACCGTTGTAGCGCCACAATTCTTTGTTTTGCCATGTAAAATGGTTCATGAGGCCACCACAATGTGCTTGCTTCCGATCATCCCCTGGCCATAATCATTGCACCTTCAGCCATGTACACACTCTCATGAGCCACGCAACCAGATCAATGACCTCCATTAAATAGAGCGAGGAATTAGATTATAATCAAATCATCAAACATCCACCACCGATTCTGCTCCCTAGCCCTATAACAAATTCTAGGCCTCATCGGCGGGTTTTCCTATTTTTTGCTGGAGATCCAACCCAACTCACAAAAAAGCAGGTCAAATGGAGTGGTCCTAGCTGGTTTTCTAGTTTGCACGGTTGTCATTCTCCTTTTCCTTCATCTACCTGCTCCATATCTATTGATTTGAGAAGAGAAAGAATGTCAATGGAAATCTACATATCCATCCACCGTAGTTTGGCACTCAGTAACTCTAGATTAGAGCACACATGTGAGCAAGTCGAAGGCATTGTGCAGTTGCTTGGTCACTGGGCCAGCGCCACTTCTCGGCAAACCGCAATTGACTGAGACAACAAGCATACTGGCACCTCCTTCTTACATGCCACGTCACCGCCGCCATCCCCTTTAGACCCTCTATTCCTACCTCATCAACATCCTTAACCTCGCCCACATAGGGTAGCGCCTAGCCTGATGCAACACTCTCCTTTCATGATCAAATAAACAGACATGAGAGTGGTGTTGGCTTTTGCGATGGAGAAGCTTAAAGTGCATCTAGTCTCTCTATAGGGTTTTGGATGATAAATAATAAGAAAGTTAGAAAACTAATGTGTTTTAATGCTAAAGTATATGAGTTAGTCTCTAGTTAATTAAATTGATGAAAATAAACCTCTATCACAAAAGAAAGAATCATGATAGGATTCGATGTTGTGTTTTAAATATATTATATTTTTTGAGTATTAAGTTTATCATACTATCAAGAGGGGCATAAATTTTAGTTTGAGTTACAAAGTAAGTGCTTAATTAGATTCATTTATTTTTCTTGAGTGAATAATTATACCATGTGTACCTTTAGGTTTTGTTTTTTATCTAGAAAGACTTTTGGATATATTGTCTAAGTCACATGACACGTTGTCGACAAGTTTCCCTGCCTGACATTTGAAGTCGTCTGGAGTCTCTGCCCTTAAGTGGCGGAGTCTCCGTACAATTTTCTCAGTTTGATAGTGAGGCTTGTTCGAAGTCTCCGGAGGCTTTGTCCGGATATTCTAGACTGATTTTGCTACTTCAGATTAAAGTGTGTTTGAAGTACCTGGCTTCTAGAGATGGATATTTTAGAATTTAAATCTGTGAGTAATGGCTAGTTTAGTAGGGGATTTATTTTTAGCTCCACTAACCCTCCACTTGGTTGGATGGTTGTTTATTCACTTCATCTCTAGTCCTTATAGCCTTTCTAGGTTTTTTCACCTCTCTCTCTTGGTTTCTCCACCAAATGCACCTATTTATGAGTGATCTTTTATAGCTAGTGAGTGAGAGGGTTAGGGATTGGATTCAGCACTTGTGGATCAACGCTCGGTGAGGATATGCAATTGTTACTCTTTGAAGTTTTCCTCCTAGATAGTTAGGTGTCATCCGTGAGGATTTGAGATTGTGAATCACCCAAAAAAGTTTGTGAGGATCTTCATCATCTCCGTAAGGAAAAAGAAGTAACTATAGTGTATACTGAGCTTGAGCTTAGTAATTGGTTTTGATAGAGCAAGCTTTATTGGAGATGGTAGAATCATGTCTTAGTGGATACCTTGGTGGTTGCCCTGGACTTTATGCTAGCCTTGGTGAGAGTATGGAAGCTAGACCTCTTCCTATGTTTGAACTTAGTGAGGCTAAGGATCAAGTGCGATACGGCTCATTGGAGTCTTTTAACGGAGATATATGATCCATTGATCCAAAATTTTGTGAAAAATCTTATGTCGCCTTGTGTATTTATTTCATAAATTCATTTACTATGTTTGGAATATCCATCATCCCTCTCTCTCTAGAGATTGCTCCCTTCACGCTCTCTTTTGTGTAATAGTGAAGGAGGACCGGAATATCTAGACCCTAGGGTATTCATCTGAGCTTCGCTATCCAACAATAAACCTCAACTAGAGTCTCCAAATATTAGGACTGAATACTCCATAGGGAGTTGTAATTTATTTTGTGAGTTTCTTTTAGGTTTTTAGGTCTGCATATTCACCCTCCCTCTGTATGACTCAAGGTGCTTTCAGAAGCTGGGTTTGGATGTGTACAGTTGTAACAAATTCTATGTCATCCATTAGAATAATATCCCTTTGTATCAACACAACAACAAAATATATTGTTTCGTACGACTATATATACACAATATATGTTCAAATATTAATAGTCTTATATACAAAGTGTGTAATGTATTGGGGAACCTCTAGAGGTGTGATGGAGTTAATGACGTATGACTCTACCCATCAAGATTTCGAATCTTTGTGCTTACAATTTGCATGTATGGATGCACTTTCAATACAAAGACTTTAGCGTGATCAGAGGTATATAACTAACATTTGTCTCCTTGAACTCCATTTAATCAAAAAAAGGGAGTGTAATATAATATAAGCTAGTCTAATTTTCTAGATGGTTTAGGGATACTTCATTTGCACACTTGTACATATGTTACATACGTGTCGGTGGATAGACACTAAGAGTGAGAACCTACTTAGGCCCCTTTTTAGGTTTGTACCAAGGGTAGTACTCAATCACGTGGGTACATCGTGGAGTTAATATAACTTCAATTACCACGAGGAAGACGAACACGAATCCATTTAGACATATTTGGGTCACTCAGTGGCGTAACACCCTATTTCGATGTTCTTGCTTTTTTCGAATGTAGATTACAGTAGCGAAGTATTTCAAAGTGGTTTTCTCCTCTTTCTCTCTGTCTACAATTATTTTCTTATATATTCTTAGGGTACCACAATAAATAAAGAGAAATGCTTATGACCCGAGGCTTATGGGTCCTACACATAGAGTTTAGGTATGATCATCTAATATTGTCGAAAACATATTCCATAGGCTCCACTCTATTGTATGGCAACACATGTTGTACTTGCTCGGTGGGGCTCGCTGTGCAGCGAGTCACTCGAACACGTGGAGAGCAAAAGATGTGGTGTGGTTCAACAAGACCACCCGTCCGTCTGGCCACTCATCGCCTGCTTGTCAGGGTAGATATCCATCTTATTTCCCTAACTATTTTGGATGCACATGTGTCATGCTAGTGGGGTATGTAAGCCTACCATATTGAATACGATAGTTAAAATAATTTGATGCGCTCAACCTCTATACTCTTGCCACTAAAACCACAAGAGGAACACACAAACTCAACCAACTTACGTGGGATCGTGCCCATGGAGACCAGCCTAGAGATGGAGGCCTGGGCTAGCCAACCCGGATTGAATGCCTAGACAGACCAATCCGAGCTATTCAACTTGGACTTCGAGAAGGACATGAGCATGAGACTTCATGTAGACAGCCCTAGGGGCGAGACTTCGGGGGATTCACATATGCCACTTGGACGTCTTTAGGTCTTTGGAGTAGGACCTCTGGTCCCTACTTCACTGACTATATAGTGTAATATATTGATGGTTTAAAAAAATAAAATAAAGTAAGTGGTATCAAAGAATGAAAACTAAACACATAATGGAAGGGGGTTGTAATACCAAACACTACAGTATGATAGCAAGTGGTAAGCATAGGAAGACATGATTTTATTATTTAGAACAAGATGAATGATAATTAAGGGCGATGCACAACTTAAGAGATACATCTCTTAGTATTAGAAGAATATATTTGGACTGTCAGAGTAAAATAGTTTTTCTATGGTGGAATCCCAAAGAGATGACATCGCTTAGGTTACGGAGGATGAAAATAAGGTGTTGACTAAAGGCTTTATAGAAGAAGAAGTGAAACATGCAATATTCCAAATGAACCATAATAAAGCTCCGGGACCTAATGGTTTTCCAATTGAGTTTTATTGAGTGTTCTGGGAAGTAATTAAGAATAACCTCATGTCCCTCTTTGAGGATTTTCATGGAGTAAAACTTCATTGGCATAATTTGACTTTTGGTATCATTACCCTTCTACCAAAATTAAAAGATTCTAGTTGAATTTAGCAATATAGGTTCATTTGTCTCCTAAATGTTAATTTTAAGGTCATTACGTAAGTGTTGGCTAATCGAATAGCTCAAGTGGCTCAAAAGGTCATTAAAACTCTGCAGACGGCTTTTCTTCCAGGTAGAAACATTATGGCAGGAGTGGTAATATTGCATGATACAATTCATGAAATGCATAGGAAGAAAAAAAATGTAGAGCCATTATGAAATTAGACTTTGAGAAATTTTATGATAAGGCTGATTGAAAATTCTTGCAAAGAGCATTGAGAATGAAAGGTTTTTCACCCATGTGTTGTAAGTGGATCAATCTAATCTTTAGAGAGGGTGTGTGTGGGAGTTAAAAGTTAATGATGATAGTGGGAATTACTTCCAAACAAAGAAAGGGTTGAGGTAAGGAGACCCACTAGCTCCAATTCTTTTCAATTTGGTAGCAGATATGTTAACCACCTTAATTCAGAGGGCTAGGGATCAAGGAAAGTTTAATGGGTGATCCCCCACTTAATTGATAACGGTATCTCAATTTTACAATATGCCGATGATACTATTCTCTTGATGAAACATAATCTTGAGGAGGTTAAAAATCTCAAACTTGTGCTAAGCGCATTCAAGAAGCTATCTAATTTAAAAATTAATTTTCATAAAAGCGAATTGTTTTGTTATGGCAAGGCAAAAGAAGTGAAGAATGAGTATGTTAGGCTATTTGGGGTGTGGGATGTGGTCATACCCTTTTAAATACTTGATTATCCCAATGCATCATAAGAAACTCTCAAATAAGGATTGGCAAATCATTGAGGAAAGATTCCAAAAAAGGTTGAGTAGTTGGAAAGGAAATTTTCTTTCGGTAGAGAAAAGGTTGGTTTTAATCATTCAATGTAGAGCAGTCTAGCTAAGTTCTTTCGGTAGAGGAAAGGTTGGTTTTAATCATTCAATGTTGAGTAGTCTAGCTAAGTTCTTTTGGTAGAGGAAAGGTTGGCTTTAATCATTCAATGTTGAGTAGTCTAGCTAAGTTCTTTCGGTAGAGAAAAGGTTGGTTTTAATCATTCAATGTTGAGTAGTCTAGCTAAGTTCATATTGTCCTTCTTTGAGATACCTAAATGTATACTCAAGAAGCTAGACTATTATAGGTCTGATTTTTTTTGGCAATGTGATGAACATAAGAAAAAGTTCAGATGGGCTAGATAGAGTGTTCTATGTAAACCTAAAAGGGGGGGGGGTCTTGGGATACAAAACTTGGAGATATAGAATAGATGTTTATTTAGTAAGTGGTTATATAAGCTCATCATTGAGGAAGGGATATGGCAGAGCCTTCTAAGGAGGAAATATTTGGTTAAGAAAACCATTACTCAAGTGAAAAAGCAACCTGAAGATTCTAATTTCTGATCAGGGTTTATGGGTATTAAGGACACCTTCTTAGATTTGGGGACCATTGAGGTTAGGGATCATACCCAATTAAGGTTTTAGGAGGATTGCTGGATTGACATTACTTCTTTTGACAAGTTGTACTCTCATTATATAATTTAACAAGGAATAAAGGTAATAAAGTGGTGGATGTGATTAGTAGAGTGACGTTGAATGTATCATTTAGGAGGGCTTTGGTTGGAGTTAATTTGGTAAGCTAGCATAGCCTAGTAGCTAGAGTGGTTACAGTGAGGCTTTTAGATCAAAGTGATACTTTTGTGTGGAAAGCTAACAATACTTATTTTTTCTGGCACTTATGTATAGTGACATAGTACCAAAGAAATCTTTCATATGAAAACTAAGAGTTTCTGCGGTATCTTAAAACAGGGGTATTTTGAGTAAAGATAATTTGGCAAAAAAGAGATGAAAGGGTAGAACCAAGTGATGCTTTTGTAATATAATGAAACAATACAACATCTTTTGTTTAACTACAAGGTTAGTAGGTTTGTGTGGAATGCATTCTTCATAATTTTTGGTTTCCAACCGCCTACTAATATTGCTAATATGTTGAGTAGTTAGCTTAATGGTTTACAACCTAGGCTAAAAATTTATACCTTCATGGGAATTGTGGTATTATATTGGATGATTTGGCTTTATCGTAATAATATAGTCTTCAATGGCTCTATTTTTAACTCCTTTGTGCAGTTGATTTTCAGGGGAATACATTGTCTGGTCAATGGTCGTTGTTGCTTAAGAAAGAATATGGTAACTTGGTAAAGGAGAGTTGCAAGCTTTTGGAAGTCAAAATATTGCACTTATTCAAAAAACCGGGCTGGAGTTTGAGGAAAAGAATAGAACGTAGCTTTTCTTTGCTCACATTGGTGGCCTGGTGTTTAGTATGTTTGCTGTTTTGAAATGAGTGTGAGTCTTAGTACTCATGGGATGGTGTCCTGTGAACTTTGTTGGGTAAGGTTTGAGTCTGTGAACTCTGGTAGTGATGTTGGCTGTGTACATCCATTTTGGATGTAGAGGTCGGTTTAGTACATTTTCAAAAAAAAAACAAAGTAATGTCAGCTAAACGAAAGCAAAGCAATGCCCACGTGTCAGTCCCTGCTCTGTGCATGCCAAATCAGCACAAAATCGGATTGACCACGCGAACGACGCGCGCGCGCGTTTGACTCGATCGACCGATCGCTACGTACTCGTCTCCCCGAGCGGTGGTCGTCGACGTCGCGCGGGACGAGGACGACGGCACCGCGCGCGCCTACGGCGAGGCCTCCTCCTCGTCGTCCTCCGGGGAGGAGGAGGAGGTGGTGGACATGGCCTCCCTCCCGGCCGTGCTCCGTGGCTGCGTCGACGGCGGCCGGCTCCTCCGCGACGGGTGCCACGACGCCGCGCGCGGCCTCGCGGCGTGGACGAGGCGGGGCGGCTTCGCCCGCGCGCTCCTCGTCGCATCGGTGAGCCCCGGCGCCGCGCAGAAATCCCTTACGCATCCCGCCGCCGCACGCATTGATCGATCAAGAGACGTACGCTAGGTGGTCCGGTCTCGTCTCGTCTGCAGGTAGGATCGGTGGCGCTCAGGTCTCTGACGGGGCTCTTGATCGTCGTGTTCGTCCTTGTCGCCGCGGCGACGAGCGCCTCTGCCGTCTCGGTTGTCGTCTCCCGGGTTACGCTGTCTGCTTTCCTCGCCGCGGCGTACATCGGCGCGTTGTCGGTTGTCATCTTCGTCGTGTCGACCACGACGGCCGCGGTACATTTCATTGAACTACCTGGCTATTCCTATCCTCTGCGTACAATTCTTCTTATTTTCCAGTGAAGTTTCTTTTGCAAATGGTGAGCGAAGCAAGAACAGCTTCTTGTCTGAAGGTTTCGCTAACTTGGATAGGAAATAATGCTATAAATTTCCCTAGAAATCATAAATGGAGGGCATAGCATTTGCGCTAACTTATCACACAACTGCAATTGCAATCCTGGATTTGTTCACTGAAAATGAACAAAAATGCTGCTTTTAACTTAACTTCTTCAGTTCCTAGACAGCCGTGTGATATTCAGTCGTGCTCAACTACTGCCATATTTGACCGTGCTGTTTAGAACTGCAGGTTGGGCTGCATTATTTTGGATTATTTGGTTTGCTGCAAGGAAATGCGTCGATCTTTCTACTAAATAATCAATCGGAAAAGTTCAGGATGAGCACTTTTTTTAAAAAAAATATTGCTTCAGTTTCTTTTGCAGTGATGTATCCTGTGCATGAACCAGCTTTGCGGGGGACAATGTCACTAATTATGTTGTTTCTGATGGTAGCTTTCTTCGTTTTGTTTTGTATAGCTATGTACATGTATATTCAGTTCTTTGTTCCTTCTTCAGATTAACCATAACCTACTGGCATACATGCACACCATTCTCTATAAAGTTGTTTGTATGGTGCATTGTGTGCAACTTTGCATCAACTCATCCTTATACATGTGACTAAATTACCTCAGAATTCCTAGAGTAGTTGAGTAACTGAAACTTTCCATTGGTTCTTTCGTATCACTTAAGCAGTGTATTGTTTATAACAATTACTTTTAAATCGCTAAGAACATATATATATATATATCTAAAAACTATTTTTTAAGGTACTAGTAAGCCTAGTTACTAATAAGTTGTTAAATAAGATAAGTATAAACAAAACGAGAACCGGTACTCCTATATTAGTGTACGGACAGACATGACATGACCACCGAAAAGCCCTTCCGTCAAAGGGCAGAGGAAACGACCTGGAATTTGTTTTCTTTCTGAACTTCGACAGACCAAATTTGAACTTCAGGTAGAGGCAACACACAAGCAGAATGACCAAATACCATCACTCATTCGAATAAATGCACCGTGTAACGAGTGACTTGTCAGATGGAACTACCAACCATATTAAGCACCAACGATTTATTGCCCAGGTTATATATACACACATTTTTAAGCAAGCACACGCGAATTCACACTGATGGCGGCATTTTACAGTTTCCAGGTAGAACCACTGCATTTTGGATAGACATGGAACGTCTAGTGCCAGAGGGTCGACCAAATGTAGCCTAAGAAAAGCAGAGGGAAAACACAAGAGCCAATGTGAGCACTTCAATTTTTATCTTTTAACTAACATATTGTGACATAGAAGACAGGAGCACCGGAGGGCATACCTAATGGCTCGCAACAAGCGACAGGAGGAATGTTCGATAATTTCCTGAAGTCTCGGAATTGATAGCTTCAGCTAATGATTTTTTGTATTTCTTGTAGTACTCAGCCTTGATATATTGCATGTCGATCTCAGTCCTTGTTACCACAACCCTTATAAGTGTACTGTCATCGGTACCCATACCTTTCATGGACTTCCGCAAGACCTGAATTTATACGGTTCAGAGAAGAAAAAAAAAGTTCATCACAACTACCAAACCAAGAAAAGGTCAATCTTAAAAGGAATGAAAAGAAGTCTTTAATGAAGAGGATAACACATTTAATGAAGTTCTTTATGTGCCAGTTGATTTGAGGATGCTAAGCACCTCTGCATAACCAGTAAAACAGATAACCGCATTAATGGTGATGGAAATTTTTTTCATATGCATTAGACATCTAGAATTAGCAGCATGTTACAATATAAACATTCCAACATCAATACTAGTAACTAGCCTAAAAAGATAAGCACACTAGTGACCAGTCCAGGAGTGTTAAGGAGAATGAAGGTAACAGAGAATTCAATCATGTGATTATTTGACAGGACTCTTAAGGAAAAGACAACCATGGATTGCAACTACAGATGCACAGAAAATAAAATAACTACAGAGCTCAGCAGGATCATGCAGGCTTTATGCTCAATAATGGATGGGGCAACACATATTGATTTCCAGATGCTATAAATAATTTTCTGAATCAAATACTGGCTACATAGCTGTCCACCATACTTCATGTGGATAAAAAAGCAATATATGTAACAAGAAAACTTGGTGCACTATTTGGTGACTTTGCCTCTCCAATGAAACAATAGTACCATATAGCTTATGTATTTTCGTTCTGAAGACCGCATGAATGAGATACCTTTGCAAAATACTTGGCTGGATTCTCAGCACATCTGAGGATAGTTAACAGAGCAAGTTCAAAGTTTCCAGATGTTTCACTCTTCACAACCTACTATAAATGAAGGACACTCCATGATCACACTGATAAGTTCCATGAGAGTGAGAAACCACCACATGTATACAAGAAAAAACAACAAAAGTATTATTACCTTCTGTAGTGACCGATCATACATATGATGGTAAGCAGAGGCAACAGATGCCAAATGTGCCCAGCTGCGTTCAGTGAAAATGCGGATGAAGGTCTTCTCATCAGTGCCCAGCCTTTTCTCTCCAGCTTTATAGAGGTCCTTGGCATCATGTGTCACTATAGTAGGATCAACCTCAGGACCTTCATATCGTGGAATCCCCACATAAGCAAGCAAGAGCTGAAACATACATTATCTGATTCACTGCCTCCAGCAGAAAAATGCAAGTGAATTCGTACAGGTATAACATAATATGAAAATATTGATTGGCATATTGTGAAGTAAGCCTATCCTGCAGATCTCTTTGTACATCACAGGTAAGATGAAACCATAGATAGATGCCAAGATAAGAGTTTCACTGGCTACTGCAATATTTCTGAGAAAAAAATATAGTAAAATATCCGTGTTTCAGAAACTGCTTTCAAAACTACAAAAGATAAGCAATTCGAGTGCCAATGTGTCATCCATGTAAGATAAGAAGTCAAACAAAAAACAGGACAGATACTCTAATAAGAATAGGACCTTCTGATGGTCGCCTGATGTGTGCTGGCCAATGTCATGCTCAAGATAAGTACGAAATTTTGCATGATAAGTCTGTTTCATTATTTGCAGCTGCGATGGTGTCCTGGAACATATTATCTCGGTGGCTGCTCTCAGATCAATAGTATCACCACTCAGAGCTTCTCTCAAAATAGTTGCATCTCGTCCAGCAGGATCAAGAATCCATAGCAACATTGCTTTCTGCAATCATGAACAATGTTAATCATATAGCATATCAATCTAGAGTATTTTAACCCTTCTCAGAACTGAGGTAACAAATAATTCGCTAGCATTTATCGAAGTAACTTGTATTAATTATCACTTGGCTACTATCTGAATCTACAGCTTATTTGATTAAGTATATCGCTACAGTTAGCTTTATATTATGATATATTATTCAGTAAAAAGAAGAATTCTTCTAGAATTTTGCATGCCTTGTGGTGTCCACTGAGTTCAGATGATATACGCCGGGAGAGATCCTCAGAATACATAGTCCTGTATTCCTGTTGAATGAACGCGCGTTGCATCGAGTCACGATGAGTAAGTATATTTATAACTGTTGTACTATCACAGCCCAACCCTGTGAGACCATCAGCCAGTCAAAATCAAAAGGAAAATAAGAACATAAAGCAGTGCAGCTACTATCTAATGAGGAAGTCTGGTAATGAAATTTGAAATCAGTAAACAAGAAAATTTCACAATATCAAGTAAAGGCTGTATTCATGCAAACTGCTCAATTGCTAAAATGGAGTTACTCCTCCCTTTTCATATTATTGTCACTTTTGAGAACAAAAAATTGTTCACAGATATCTATCACAACTCGGATCCCACTACCTGGCTTCCCATTTTACCCTACAATTAATAATTCCATTCTCATTCCTTCTGAGTTTGGCTTCTGAGTTCCTGAGTACTTGCCTGCAGATTAGCACACTAAACAAATAACCAGGGGAAAAATGGTCACATCCAATGGGTAATGTAATCTTGCCTAGGGCTTTGTGCACCAGGGGAAAAACAGAGTTAGTAATACTTTAATTTTGGAAGAGACCAGAGATTAGTAAATCATATTAAGCCATATCCAATCTAAAGAAAAATTTAGTTTACGGTGACCGTAATAGATAATAAAATGAACCAGAAAAATCAAACGTAACCATCATGACAACAAAAAAATAGTTGTTAGCTGAAAATTACTACCTTCAACCCATATACTCGTTTTAGGGTTTGTTTTCGTCAAACTTTTCTAGCTTTGACTATCGATATGTAAAGAATTACATAGATTGAAGCATAAGAATGCTGTTATCAAATTCATAATAAAGATATTCATAATATTTAATTATTTTTATGTCAAGCATATTTTCTAAATGACTTGGGAATGTCCTAAATGACTTATATATCTTTGTGTTTTCAACATGTAAATCACACATGGGATTCTGTAGTCACAAACATGGTAACGAAACGAGCTTATCAATATGGTCTAAAACGAATTCTTTTTTCCATGGATGATATGATTACTTTTTCTTTTCTCTTTTTTGTTCTTTCTAGTAACCATGTGCTCTGTACCAATACTACCCAGACCAGCAGCTGTTAGACTACACTGTTGTGCCCTTTGACCCTGAAAATGAACCTGTTGAGATGGGGACAAGACTGTAGTATCCCCGTATAAATCCACTTAACTTCAAATTTTTGTTCGGAGCAAGTCAAAATAAGTCCCAGCCGATGCAATTACCACCACTCAACCATTGAAAGCTGGCCCATTCCCGACCTGGATCCATCCTGTCCAGGCATTCAACATCTGACTCCAACAACAATTCAACCTCGACCAGAATTCTTCCAAAACAAAAAACATTTGAATTCAATCCGACCATCCAGTGGACGCTGGAACGGAAACTTCCCCACTCCCCATAGCCTCAACACACCCGAGACCGGCGCACACCGACCACACAAACTAAAATCCAGGCAACGAACGGCTGCACCAAAAGTCCAAAACTGCAATCGCTTCGCCGCGCAAACCCCTTACATCCGATCGCGTCGACTCCTCCCCCCCCCCCCCCAGCGTATCCGGCCCCGAACCACACGGCGGCGGCGCGACGGGGCGGTGATGATTCGGGAAGCGATTTTTCCGGCGGTGGAGGGGAAGGAAGCTACAGAAATTTTGAGGGGGGAAAAGCGCGGCGGACCTTTGAAGGCCTTGTGGAGGTCGATGGCGTCCTGGCGAGGGTTGGTGGGCGCCGGCGGCAAGGTGAGGCTCGCCATTACAGCGCGCCGGCTGCCGTCTCCGCCTCCGGCGGCGACTCGATTCGATTCGATTGGTTTTTTGGAGGCGGTGTCGTAGTACTCGGCCACGGACGGTGCGTGCTTTGAGGGACTTTTTACGTGGACGGCCACGGCTTCTGGTGGACCGCGTCCACGCCGGTGGCTCGTGGACCGGTTCCCCTGCGCCGCGCACGTGCCGAATGCACCTTCGTCTTTTCGAATTGTGAACACGTCAACGACTCAACACGCTAGTAGTATGCTGTATCTGCGTACTGTCGAGTTCTATACATGGGGAGTGTCACGTCGGGGCTATGGTTTGTTTGAATTGTTACACATCAACGTCACTGTGACGTGAACTATGTAGTAGTTACACCCAAAACACATTTACGTGTGTGCTCTTGGCCGATACCAGGGCAGAGGACTTAGTATCTCTTGTGGAACATAGAAATGTAGAATAGACATCATTTTTTAGACTGAAATTAATCCGTATGGCTAATCTTGATACCAGAACCCTAGGTGCACGCTCAAACAAAAAACCATATCCATCCACTCTAGAGTCAAAATACCTACACGACTATCATATAAGACGATGAGAATAATGCTTTTAATATGTCAACCGTATATATACTTTGATTTAGTGGACTGCTTGTGCAATAGTCTATACGTGTATCGCACGATTCACGTACTGTTTTAACATGTTTTTCTTGTCAACATTTGGAAAGCAGGAGATTATTGTTGATCCTAATCTATAGATCCGGCTAGATTAGACCTAACCATGTTTGTAGTCGTTCGATTAATCCACTGGAAGGTTCTGTACGTAACGTTGGATCGATGGCAAGCCTCTGTAAGTAACGTATGCTTGGAGAGGCTGTTCGGCGTAGCTCCTACGTACGGCCCATCTAAAACATCAACTCAGTCGTCGCCCCTATCCATCGACGCCGCCGGTCGCTCGCGCTGGGGTTTGCACGGCGCACCCACCGACCCGTCGAGCTCGCTGCCCCTCCCCCGCTCGCTCCTCTCGTTCATCAGCTCGTGGCGGAGATGGTCTCCTGCCGACGCGTCGAGCTCGCCGCCCCCCCACACACGCACACCTCACGCGTCGGAGCCACGGCTCATGCTTGGGAGAGAGGTAGGCTGACCACGCCTCGTAGCCAGCACCGTCCATTGGAGATGCGCCCTCAGCTGCGACGCCGACTGCAGCTCTGTCACCTACCTCGCCCATCAGCTAGCCGTCGGTTCGCATCGTGGCTCAACCCCACCCCCACCCCCACCACTGTCGCTCTGCATCAATCCCCTTCCGCCTCTCACGGGAGTGATGACCCATCTGTTTCCTCTGCCCATGGCCGATAGCCCAATACTGCTAGCCCAGGCGCCATTAGTACCGTTAATTGGCTCTGTAAATCTCTTTTAAATCCTTTGACAAGCATACCAATCCTCATCATCCTTCACATTGGTGCCTGGATTATTCCAAGTTTTTCTCTAATGTTGTGTGCCTACACTTCGCACTAGCCAAACTGCAATAGGAGTGCTCTTACAATTCTGAAAGATTTGAAGCTTCTTATTGGGCTATTTCAGTTACTTTTCCTTATACCCCTTTCGTTGATCCATCTAGAAACAAATTGGTAAAAAAAAAAAACGGCTGCTGTTATCTTGCGGTCCGTTATTTGCAGTTCGTACAATTAACGGTTAATCTCTATTTGGTATCCCTGTATAGAACAAGGTCCGTTACATAGCAATTTTGGAGAAGATAAGACAAGAGGTTTCCAATCGAGCAATTCTGAAATTAAAAGGGCGCACTACGTAAAACAGTACGTATCCTATTCTAAGCCAGGTATATTGCATTCTATGTACCATAATATCTCATATAAGCATTCATTTACATGCATATATTAATATATATATATATATATATTAGTGGAAAAAAGGTATATCCAATGGATGCTGGGAAAGTTCTTCACGTTTTACACTAGAACGAGGCCGTTCAAGGCGTGGGGCATCACGTGGTCACATCTTTTGGTCCTTCATCCAGACCATGCTTGTGCTGCTGAAGTGCGTCGTAGCCGTAGACTGATTTTGGATGCCTGTAGAGGTAGAGGTAGGTTTGCCCAATTTTTACCTTTAATAATTTTTTTGGAACAATATGGAAATTAAGTATGCAAATGCAACTGCTTACCAGATCATAGTCCTACACAATTGGCTCCTATATTCAGGTGACACAACTGTTCTTATGTCAATCAAACCGACATACTTTATATTACTCCAAATAATTCATGTCTGGATTCCACGGTCAAAGATAAACGGTTAGAGGCTTAGAGCAATCTGTAGGCAACATTCAAAATCTCAGGTTTGCCACAGTATAAAAAAAAGTACTTCAATTTCTGTGCTCAATATACAAAACCTTCTCAAGTAATTTTGAAATTCAATTCAACTGATAATTGTTCCCTGTGAACACAGTTCGACTGTTTAAGAAAACGGTTAGTGTTCTTACTACTTACTTTGATAGAGTCATTATATACCAAGTCATATATAGAAATAAATCTCGTACATATGGATAAAGTCTATGAAATAAGTCTTTAGATAAGAAAAAATACGGAATCTAGGCCCAACCAAAATTACTTAGAACGTATCTTGCTTTTCTAGATTTAGTTGAATAAGATGACATCAACAGTATAAACATAAGGCCCAAGAGGGGAGAATAACAAGCCATAAGAGATATAGACAACATAAGCCACCTCTAATCTTTTCGAGTCACTATTCGAGGAAACTGACAATAGCTAGCCATCGATCACTATGTTTAAGTTTTATACTGATATACTAGTATACTAGATTTGGTTTTTCTCTCCATACTTTATACTCGAAAGATTAATATATAATAGTAATACCGGCTCCACTCAATAAGAGTAGGACTATTACATGTCATCAGGGCCCGAACCTGTATAAATCTTTTTTCAGTTTTATTTGGATCCTCATATCAGCTAATCCTTAAGTCCTCAAAACACACCATATATGTACAAATATTATGATCAGGGTATAACCCATCGATAGTGGTATGTTAGGTAGGGCTAATATTCAGTGGATTCGCGAAGAGATGACTTTAAGAGGCAGATTTTTTGATAAGGGATATTACGATGACTTAGGATTGGGCGATTCAACCTAATCAGAGTATGTTCACCTCTAGATTAGAACCATAACCATCTCAATCTTCAACAGATCGATCTACTAGATCGACATGACTTCAAGACATCGCTGTCGTGGAAAATAACAACTCAATATTGTCAATCACGAGGCCTTGGTCCGGACCAACCAATCTAGAATTGATGACCGCTCCTGGACTAACGACTGCCACCAAAAATCATATTAGTTTAGAACTAATCAACCATGAGGATGCGCACCGACTAAAACTATTATTCTTGTTAACGACAAAAATTAGCATAGACCAATGTATCAGTTTGACAACTTTGGTGGGTTTGATGAAAGCCGATGGTTTTGACAAAGGCCAATGGTGATGGATCGGCTAGAGTCAATGGTTGATTAGTCAGCTGAAGTTGATGGTTGATGGATCAGCTAGTATGTTTGAGTTTGAGTTCGGGTGGATTGATTGGCCTGTGAATGATTGAGCCTAGGCTAGTTCGTGGAAGGAAAAGAGAGTTATCTTTATGGAAATCTATTGCAATTAGGTAAGATTATATCGTAATTAGGAATGTTTGTTAGTTTCTAACTTATCCGTAAGTGTTTGTTTTATGGTTGCCATGGATGTTATAGCCCTAGGGTATAAATATAAATTTTGCGTTACTGTAAAAAAAATCTCTCGATCAATTCAATACAACAATATTCTTGGCGTATCGCTAACCCTAGTTCTCTAGGTTTTCTAGCGGGTTCTAGTTCTTTGATGCGGGATTGCATCGTTTCGATCTCTAGCGAAGAGGTAAGTCTTGTCACCTAGTAGTTATATCAGCTAGACTAGTCCCATCTAAGGCTACATCACTTTGATCTCTTAGATTATTCTAGTTCAGCCAACTACGGTTGCTGATTTATCCTGATTCATCAGTTCTGTCTAAAACTGCATCGTCTCGATCTTTTAAATTGATATAGTGTATTTATCACGATTGTGTAGGATCCATTAGCTAGATAGGTCTTTTTCTTATTATCTGTAATCTGGTGTTGTCTCAGTTAGGTCTGATTTATTAGATTGTTAGTAATAGTTTAAATCATGTTTAGTCGATAAGTTTTATACAACGTTTTATTAGAGTGTTAGCCAATGAGTTATCATTATAATTAAGCTTTAAGTTTAATATGTATTGACTCTCTAGCCAATATATATGTCTTTATCATAAGCTATCTTTATACATATTTAATCTACTATAAACCAATCTAGCTTTATTAGTTTCAATTTTATAATATCTCGATTTAGTTTGATATATTAAGATTGTTATTAATAAGATTAGCATTGTGAGCTAGTAGATTTGATTCTCTTTTCATCGCATCAGCTTACATTAGACTTTTGGCCGATATATTTATCTTTGTTATGAGTTTCAATGTTTATATCATTTGCTTTATACCTACATTGGATCCCTACCGATGTTTATTTTAACCCCTATCGGCAATCCAGCTAATCGCAAAATTTTGTATCGGCCTATCGACCGATTGGCTCATTCATCTAACTTTTTCTATCTTCTTTATCAATTAGAAGTTCAAATTAACTGGCATGCCTTCACCTTATCAAGCCAAGGACACCAAAGAGATTAAGGACATGCATTAGAGTTAAAAAAAATCTTCCAGGCCTCTGCGTGTGCGATACATGATTTTTACGCCAACAGTTTTGCAACACTCTACTATCGCTATGGCTTACTACTATAGGAGCTGATGAGTAGATCGAACATCTAACTTCACAAGTACATAGTACTCTAGATAACATGTACGCAGTGATCAAGCAACTAAATTAACAAGCATATATCTACTAGTGTCCCTTCGTTACAAACAAAAAAACTTACATCTGCTGCTAAAAAATTGATCAACAAGGAGCTGTCACATACATCTACTACGTGAACAGGGGATTGGCGACTCAACATCCATCCGTAGCTGGCGCCACGAGCAGCCTGTCAGGAAACCATGCACGTCCAAACATCTACTCAGTAAAGGAAATGACCAGCGTACACGGATTGGTCTCTAAACCAACCCGGTACATATCTATTCACATGACACCTACCTAGGGCGTACACTATATGCACATGGACAGCCACCAGGAGATAAATACATGTATTGATCTACAGTTCTACTCCAAGTGCATGTCCATAAATGTATTTGGTAGATTAATTTTTAAATTAATTTACTAATTTTATAGATACATTTAATATGTATCTACAAAGTACACAATATTTTATATTTTTTAATTAATAATTTATTATATCTAAATATGCACGCTATATCTTAATAACACTTCAAGATTTATAAAGCTTCCTAAGCAGATACTCGATTTCTGTTATATTTCTTAAAGGAAATTATTTGATCACTAACCAACAACACCAACATTTCTCATAACTGTCACCAGTCTCGCTCGGTATATTTATGAAAAAAATATTATATTATTAGACAATTTCTTGTAAAAATAATTGGTACTACTCGGGTCATAGAAGAAGGCAGTGCCCACCTAATAAACAGAGGACTTGAGGGCTCTACTAATACCATCTAACTACTATGATAACATAGTTAGAAACCTCAAATGACAATGACTACTAGAGTGATATTGTTATATTATTTGACGATATCTCACAAAAGTTATTAGCTCGATCATCCGACATGTTTGCGAAGGCATTGTCCACACCATCTGTCTCAATCAATCAAAACTGACTAGTCAAAACATGGATGAAAGAGACGCTCCGTTTATAAATAGATGACCTAAGGCACTGCCCATAATATCTAAGCTGATGATACAGGCTTAGACCACAAACGACAATGACACATAACATGTCATTGCCCGACAATAGAACCATACGAGGAAAACATGTAATAAAATTGGAAAGACGTTTCCGACAAGAAGCTTGTAGTAAACCATAGTCCTCTGATATGCTTGTAAGTTGGTTAAATAAATGTGAACCATGTTGTCTACATGAAATGTACATACAACAATTAACCTAGGCACAATTAGAAGTGGTTAAGACTCAACTACATCACTAGTCTTTGTGGGACCAAGGGGCTATAGTTGCCTTACCACCCATATATGTGGTCAAGGTTCGACTACACCACTGTCTTCATGGGACCGAGGGGTCGTAGCGGTCTTACCGCCCATACATATGGTTAAGACTTGACTACATGGCTAGTCTTCATGGGACTAGAGGATTGTAGTGGTCCTACCACACAACACAAATTGATCTAGGTCAAGTGCTTAGTTATTCAAGATCAACTACTTCTTCACCATAGGATTTTTCTCAGGCCAAACAGCTGCTAAATTTACTGAGAAGGTGGTTGAAGACATCAGATCAAAAAAAGATTGGTAATTCTTGTCTCTTTCCTACTCAAACTATTCAAGTTTATGAGAAGACAGTCGATGGCTAGAAATAATATGTAATTTTACCTGTAACTGAAAAAAAAATTGATACTTATAGTTTATATTACTCCTGTGCGTTAGCTCAGGGACTTTTTATCTAATAGTTTGTTCTAAATAGTTGATTTTAGAAAAATCAAATGGAACAACCAGTCTGATGACCATATCGAGTAATATAGAGATGATTAAGAGGCTCATTATTGGTTGGCATCTTATTCCAATCAAATAAAGCTCAAACCTACAACTCCACTACTTGACTACTGCTCACCGCCAAAAATCCCGCGACCGGGAAGGGACGGCGGCTCGGTCACGTGAAGGCCTAGGAGGTCTGCTTATCTCTAGTGCGGGTCCTTAAGCCTTGAGGTTCGCGAGCGTGCTAGTCAATTTGACCCTGCAATTGACAAGGAAGTGAGACGAGCAAATCCGATACAGGCGCTCACTATCGGCTGGCTGCCGATAGGATCGGGATGCTCTTCGATCGGCTGGAGAGCCGATGTGGTCAGGTGTCGATGAGGGGTCGACCGCAGAGCCGATGGAGGAACCAGGGTGTGCTCAGAGGATGGTGAGACGTACGGGATCCCTCCAGACAGCCGAACAGTGATTCATCGGCTGGAAAAACCGATGAATGCGCATGCGGCCTAGGCAAGGATTAACACAAGAAGGCACGGGCTGCAAAACCGATGCTGCTCTAGGTATGATAGCAAGAGACCCGTTGCCCGCTGAGGCAGCGCTATTAACACCGAACCTCGAAGATCGGACCTAACCGAGACAGTATGAGGCCGGGGCCAGCGATGATGATACGGAGGACGCCGGATCGGCTATGCCGTAGCAAGGATAGGATCGAACCTATCAGCTAGCTGAGCCGATGAGGGGATGCCTCTAAAGGCTGATGCGTATCGGCCGTGGGGCCGATGCCCTGTGAAGCTCAGAGTATGGATAACTCATTGGCTACTCACTCCGATGAGACGCCGTGCAGAAGACTATAGGCCTAAAGCTCGGTCTACCGTCGGCAGCCCTGTAGGTCGGACCTAACCAATGCAGCACGAGATTGACGACGGCAGAGGGAGCTTAACAGGCCGATAGGTCCTGCACGGATGTGATGCGGTACACCTGATCTGACTAAGAGTTCGAACCTAAACGATACAGCCTTAGACAGTACAAAGCATACTAGTATAGTGGCGGGACTTACCCCTTCTCCGGAGATCGGATTTAACCGATACAGCCCCACGTCGAGAGCCAAAACCCAGCAGTAAACACCTAGATAAACTAGGGTGGCGATGCGCCGAATTTGTATATGATCGAGAGATATCTTACATGTTTTCAGGGGGTCTATATTTATACCCTGGATTTACAAACAAAGTCCGACGCGTTTACGACCATCGGACATTATTTCCTAGTGAGAACAAAGGAAAATATTTCTAAAGAAGTTAACTAACTAGCTAAACCTCCCTAATTGAGTAAGGTTATAATTTACAAAAACATGCACCTTGCCGGGGAGTCCACGGCTCTTCCGCAAACCTGGTTTCATCTGAATAATCTTCCTATTTGTAACCGAGTTTTTCTTTGTTGCAACCTGATCGGCTTCTCCACTGTAGCTATCGGACCTTCTTTTAGTCAAGCCGATCCTTTTCCTTTCTTCTCTCGGGCTTCTCGGACCTGATTCCGATTGGACAATCCCCTGTCTTCAAGCTGATCCAATCTTCTACTAATCTAATCGGCTTTTCTACAGTTCTCCATCGGCTTTGTCTCAGTATCTCCATTGGCTGATGACTGCATTAAACCCTCCATTAGACCTCTCAGCCGATCGACTTTAGCACCATTGGATCGTCCAGATTTTGGCGTTAACACATCCCCCCAATTTCGGAGTTTGCCAACAGACTACAAAATTTTGAGCCGTTAGAAAGCTCCGCAAACCAAGATGACCCGTTAAAACCCGCATTAATCAGCTCAGATCTCTGCCTAGGTCGTTCCGCCTCTATAAAATATATCCCTTCCTCAGCCTTCTTCCACACACTTTTTCTCATCAAAAACCCCCAAACCTCGATGAGCTTCACAGGCATCCGTAAATTTCCATGAATCTCGACAGGCTCAGAAGACTAATGGTGAGCTCTCGCAGATTTCTTCATCGACTGCTACTCCTTCATTTGCGCAATGGCTTCCACATATGTAATCCCTGAGGTAACCATTATCTGCTCTTTCATCCTATGTTTTGCACGATTCTTCCCCATCCCGATTTCTCATCTGTAGTCAGTTTCTGGTTTCTGTAGGATCTTAAGAGCCAGATCGCTATTCCAATCTCCGACCACCCCAGTCACTTCTTTCTTGGCCCTATGGGTAGTGAGGATCCATCTGATTTCATCAACTCAGAAACAGAAAGGATCCTGTTCAAGCACTCATCCATGGCCATCACCGATTGGGCTCACAGCTTCAGATCCTGGCCTAGCAAACTCCCGGAATAGAGGAACTGGTACCTTAGAGTTTCTATCTCCAAAAAGTCTTTATGAGAGGATTTAGAAATAGACCATTGCATCAACCTTTCCTTAGCCAATATGGAAAGGAACGAACCTCTGCTTGCATCGGCTTCTTACTTCTGGTCGGACATTTTGAATGCCTTCATGTTTGGTCATGGGCCGATGACCCCTACCTTGATGAATGTTACTATATTGACCTGCCTCAACACCACCCACTACATAAATCTGTTCAGCCCCAGATTCAATCCTATGCATCGACTAAACACCAAGAACGTCGGAGGTTGGACTAAGTACATTTCCTTACATAAAAAATCCTCCGGCCCAGTCGATGGACGTGAACATATAGCGTTCTTGAATCTTTGGTTGGAACGATTCTTCCTTGGTGATTCGACTCTTGGTCCAACAACGAACATGCAATGTCTGGCAGAGCTCCTGGCCGATCACCATCAAATTCCCCTGGGGCATTATCTTTTCGGAGCAACTTATCATCTGCTCTATCAAGTTACGACCAAGCTGTCAACAGGCCAACCAGTCGGACCTATCGGCGGGCCCTGGTGGTTTATATAACTTTGGCTGAACGTTTACACCTCTAAAGTCATTGCTAGGCCCTCCTTCTCTTCTATGACATTCCTGACTGACTACCCAGAAGAAGATGAGGCTAGCCGACACCGATGTATTTCTTTGGGTGAGGCTTCATCGGCTCTTCCTAGAAGCTAAATAATCCCCCTCGAACTCAGCTGGTGGTTCAAGTGTTTCTACTACAGCTTTACCAAAGAGGTCACCATCTGGTTTGCGTACGAGGATGACTCATCCTTTGAAATGCCTTCCAGGTTTCATCCGATGAATGCCTTAGCTGATGAAGAATCGAAGACCATCTTTCTATCCTCCATAACTCCTTGTCTTCTGCCGATCGGATTTTCAATGGGCCGATCCCAACATCCATCATATGAGTTCTACCATCCTTCGGTTAGCACTCATCAGTTGGGTTTCGGCTAACTCCCCATCAGCTTATTCTTCATTGGCAAGTTCTGAGCCCACGGAGAAGTGAAAAGCGGCTTGGAGTACGACCGACTTAGTTCGATGACATCGAACTTGTCCTTAGGGACTATCTCCACCTTCGAGCCCTGCATATCTAATACCAAAATCTTCACTCGATGGTGGTCAGAATGGGGAAGGCACTTATATAGTCTATCGGCTGAACATTATTGCCTTCGCCTCAATCCTGACTACGTGGAATCTGATGAAGAGGTAATCCTTCTCCTTTTACTATCATTTCTTCATCGTATTGAATTTCAACTGTATCTTGATTCCCGTGATTCCACAGGCTAGCGACAAAGATGCACCTTTGACCAGCGCAAGTGGTCGGCCGATTATCTATCAACCTCCATCAGCTAGATCCCTTCTTGAGCAAAGCGGCCCACCTCCATTGGCTCTCCTCCGAGTGTCGCAAGTGTCAGGGCCAAAGCGCAAGAAAACGACTACTCGGACGGTTTCTAAGAAACGGAAAACCGACGCCGATGTTGTCATCGTTGCATCGGCTTCACAAAGCCCTTCTCCTGTGGCAATTCTAACTTCTTCCGCATCTCCGCTGGTAGGTGTCAGCGTCAATTCTCTGTTGCCTTTGTTTTATCCTGACACCTTCGCTTTGCAGCCTGAACCATCGGTTCCTGAGGTCCAAACGCCGGACCCTGTTACTGGGGCTGAGCCGATGGTATCCTCAGACATTTTAGTACCTACTCACACTGCCTACATCAAGCTGACACCCACGTAAGAACTGCTCCCACTGTTTCTCAGGTACGTTTATTATACATGTTGTTTCTTTTGCCTCATGATCTCCATATTTGCTAATGTTGTTATGCAGTCATTGGCCGATCTATTCTCCTTCGACATCGGCAAATACCTGGAAGCAGAGGAAGACTCAGCCACCAGCACAGCGATCGAACCATTTTTACCAGCCGATGCACGTGAGCAGTTGTCAGATATTATGCATCGGCTGGAGGTTCCGATTGACTCGTTGGTGGAAGATTGTGGGTTGATCTGGGGAAGACTTGCAGAAATTCAACACCTCCTGCCTGTGGAACTGTCGGATGCACTTACGCCTACTGCCTACTTGGAATTCCAAAGGAGCCGGCTGACCGCATCAAGACGACACATAGCCGATCGCGTTGAGCAAAGCCACCTGGCTCACAACGATCAGCTGACTGCCCTTGATGAAAAGAAGAAACTTGATGAAATGTCAGCTGACCTTCAACACGCCGACACCAAGCTTGTCCTCTTGAAGAAACAAGAAGCCAATTTGATGGCCGAACTCGACAAGATTCGTGAAGACATCAATTCCACCGAGTCCCATCTCATCGGCCTTCCAAAATCAAGAGGCTAAGGTAGCAGACAAAGTACGGCTAGCAGTTCGTCGGCACAAGAACTTGAAAACTATCCCCGGATCAGACGAGGATGCCATCCGCGCCATCAACGATATAGATCAAATCCGTCTGTGCGCGATTGAGGCCTTTAAGAAATTCTTGTAAAACTTTAGCCTCGGAGAAATCCAGATGTCATCTTGAACATTAACTTTTGCGATAAACTTCCATCAGCTTGATCAACAAAAGTTGTGTATATAAATTTTCTAAAGGCAATATCTCCACGATATCGGCTGTATGTAACCGATACAAACTATATCGGCTTCCGTACATTGTCCATCGGCTATGCCCCAACCGATCATACGGATGATACCGTCAGCTGGTACTACCCCTGAAACCTTATCTGTCTTGAATCGGCTATGCTCAGCCGATTTAGGCGCCTACCCACACTCTAGGATAATACTTTTTCAAATATTTTCCATTAAACGCTTTAGTAAACTTCTCTCCTTCAAGACTTTCCAATATGTAAGCATTGCCAGGCACACACCGATTGATCCGATAAGGTCCTTCCCAATTCGATGACCATTTTCCAAACTTATTATCCCTAGATCCAATCGGCAAAATTAACTTCCAAACGAGATCTTCTTCAGAAAAGGATTTGGTCATTACTTTTTTGTTTTAATGCCTAGCGACCTTAGCCTTATTTTTCTTGATCTTCTCGAATGCTTATAACCGACTCTGAGTCAAATCATCAAGCTTATTGGTCATCAACGTGTAATAATCATCGGCTGTCGACTGATCCTACAAAGACACCCTCCTGGAGCCGATGTTAACTTTCCCCGGAAGAACTGCTTCATGACAATACACCAACTGATATGGTGTCACTTGGGTAGATTCATGACACGTCATCCGATAGGCCCACAACGCATCATTCAAAGTGACATGCCACCTCCGTGGTTGTTCGTCGATCTTACGCTTGATCAATTTTATTAAACTCTTGTTAGAAGCTTTCGCCTGTCCATTAGCTTGAGCATAATATGGTGATGAATTTAGCAGCTTAATCCCCATACGGGCAGCAAACCTTTGAAACTCCTCTGACATAAAGATAGAACCTTGATCGGTGGTAATTGTTTATGGAATTCCAAATCGATGTATGATATGTTTCTTGATGAACTCAATCGCGTCCTTAGAAGTAACTTTCTTCAAGGAAATAGCTTCTACCCACTTTGTAAAATAGTCTGTCGCCGCCAATATAAACTTATGCCCTTTACTGGATAAAGGATAAATCCGACCAATTATGGCAATTCCCCAACCTCTAAACGACCATGGCTTGACTATCGGATTCATAACCAACGCTGGAGCTCGCTGCACATTCCCAAACTTCTGACAATCTTGGCAGCCCTTGTAGTATTTAAAACAATCCTCCAATATACTCGGCCAAAAGTATCCAACCCTCCTCATCATCCATCTCATGTTATGAGCCGATTGATGGGCTCCACAGATGCCTCCATGCACCTCGCTCAACACCAATGCAGCTTCTTCAGCACCCAAACATCTTAAGAGCATCCCATCGACTGATCGATAATACAATTCTTCATCAAGTAGAATGTATTTAATAGCCTTATACCGAAGCTTCTTGGAAACCAATCTTGATGGATTTTCCAAATACTGAACAATTTCCCATCTCCAATCATCGGCTTCCATACGACTCTTGATATCGGCTATCTCAATTTTCACTCTACTGTTCAGCCGATACCCTGAAGCAGTCTGAGCAAGATCATTGGCCTCTGCGTTTTGCTCTCTAGTAATATGATCCAATATCGCTATCTTGAAATCCTTTAACAACTGTTGACATTTTTCATAGTATGACTTCAGAATTTCATCCTTGCATTCATATTCCCCAGATAATTGTTTGATTACCAATAAAGAATCCCTAATGACCTCTATCATATCGGCTCCAATTTCTCTTAGCAACTGAAGTCCCTTGAGTACCGCTTCATATTCTGCTTGATTATTTGTACTATACGGTTTGATTGTGAAGGCAAACTCAAAACTTGCCCCCCGAGGCGAAATAATCACCAAACCGATACTAGGTCCATGCTTACAAACCGATCCATCAAAGAATAACGTCCACGGGATCGGCTCCACATAATTCTCTTGGACTCCTCTATGCTGTACAATAAAATCGGCTACCGCTTGTCCCTTGACTGCCTTAGCTGATTCATACCTCAAATCGAACTCCATTAGAGCGAATATACATTTACCAACTCACCCCCTCAAGACTGGAGCCGATAGTATGTATTTGATCACATCGGCTTTGCAAATCACTGTACACTCAGCCGATAAAAGATAATGCCTTAATTTTGTACATGAGAAATACAAACATAGGCATAACTTTTTCACAGCAGGATACCTAGTCTCAGCATCTAGAAGTTGGCAGCTCAAGTAAAATACTACTCGTTCTTTTGACTCAAACTCTTGTACAAGCACCGATCCGATTGACTTCTCATCGGCTGACAAATATAATTTGAACGGTATTCCCTTTTGCGGCGGAATCAGCACTGGTGGAGAATTCAAGTATTCCTTGATATGATCAAAGGCTTTTTGCTGGTCATCACTCCACACAAACTCTTGATCGGCTCGTAACCTTAATAAAGGAGTGAACGACTCAATTCTTCCTGATAAGTTTGAGATAAATCTCCTTATAAAATTGAGTTTGCCGATCAAGGACTGCAGCTGTAGTTTGTTGCTGGGTGGCTCGATGGTCTAGGTGGCCCTGATGCTTTGTTGACTGACTTCAATTCCTCTCTCATGCACCATGAAACCCAAAAATTGTCCAGCTGATACGCCAAAAGTACACTTGTGAGGATTCATTTTGAGTCCGTATTTCTTTGTCCTCTCAAGCACTTTTCATAAATCGGCTATATGTTCTTCAATACCTTTGGATTTCACCACCACGTCATCAATATATATCTCCACCAGCTATCCGATAAGATCATGGAACATGTAGTTCATGGCTCTTTGATAGGTAGCACCGGCATTCTTCAATCCGAAAGTCATGACTACCCACTCGTATAAACCAATAGCCCTAGGACACCTAAATGCAGTCTTGTGGATATCTTCTTCGGCCATAAAAATTTGATTGTAGCCTGCATTTTCATCCATAAAGCTAATAATCTTATGACCCGATGCAGCGTCAATTAATAAATCTACCATCGGCATCGGGTAATCGTCTTTAGGGGTTGCCCTCTTCAAATCCCGGAAGTCGATGCATATTCTTAACTTTCCGTTTTTCTTCTTCACTAGGACAATATTGGACACCCATTCAGCATATCGGCATGGTCTGATGAAATTTGCATTGTATAACTTTGTGATCTCCGCCTTGATTTCATCATGCCACTCTGCTTTGAATCTCCTCTGTGGTTGCCTAAATGGCCAATATCCCGGTCTGATAGGAAGCCGATGTTCCACAATCGATTGGCTTAATCCCGATATCTCATGGTAATCCTAAGCAAAGCATTCCCAGAATTTCTTTAATAATTTTATCAGCTTTTCTCGGAACTCAACACGTAGATTTTTACTAATGTACATCGGCCTCGGCTTTTCTCCTGATTCTATATCTATTTGTTCCAACTCATCGGCCGACGTAAAACCTTGCCCTAATTTTCCTTTGGAGTCTTCTATAGTTCCCATGGAAACGATGAATCCGAGATGACTTGCTGAATCGACTTTATTCCTTTATTAGTCACCTCTAGGAAATTTCCTACACATGTTTGTCCGGACAGGCAGTTGAATCCATTAGCTTCCCACGCTAGTCGACTGATTGGCCGTGATCACTTCAACTATGTCTCCTTGCCACTGTATGAGGCTTTGATGCATTGTTGAAGGAATACAACAGTTGGCGTGAATCCAATCCCTACCAAGGAGTAGGCTATACGACCCCTTACTATCGATGACAAAAAATGTGGTAGGCAATGTCTTACTTCCAACTGTTAGCTCCACATTCAGTACTCCTTTGGTTTCTGATGGATTGCCTCCGAAGTCTTTCAACACCATATTTGTCTTAACTAAGTCTCCAACCGTCTTACCCAATTTGCGGTATGTAGAATACGGCATCAAATTGACTGCTGCGCCTTCGTCAATTAGCATCTTTGCCATCGGCTTACCATCGACATATCCGTTGATATACAATGGCTTTAGGTGCCGATACTTGGATTCTTCTGGTTTGTCAAATATGGCTTGACTCGGTTCCAATATTAAGTGGGATCTTCTTCTTGACTTTCTTCATCAGATACATATGCTTTATATTCCATTGGTAAGAAGAATACCAAGTTAGCCTGAGCCGATGTACTAGCCTCTTCCTCTTTTTGCTTTACTTTCCATACTTTCTTAATTTTCTGGTTCCGATTGGCTTCTTCATGGTCCTGCCGTTGTCTTCTATGCTGCTCTTTATGTCGTAGCCTTTGTGCCCTCTTTTTCTGATTCTTCGTAAAAATCCTGGACGGACACCACTGATCCTTCATGGAGTATGATCCTTTATTTAACTTCTGGTCCTTAACTGTCCTTTGACCATGCCCTTCATTGATCGGCCCTAATCGGCTATGTGCCGATGCCCTAGTGATGGAAGGTCGATCAAACAATGTTCGGCTCTGGTCACAGTACCAAAATCCTGGTTTGTTGCATTCAGGACAGTCCTCGATTGACGGCAACCTCATGTTTTGATCCCAACAGTACTGAAAAAATGGACAACCCTAGTGTGAATTATACCTTTCTTGTTGTGTTGTGGCTCGTCTTTCTTCGTCCTGTAGTCTAGAATATTTTTTGATTAAGTCTGATGAAGTAACCTTCGACCTCTTCCAGCGTCTTTTTTCATCGGACCGATCTCCTGAGGTTCCTATAATCACCATATTCACCGGGAAAGGATGCCCGTCAACCTTCATCGGCCATTTGTCCTCGAACTTGATTCTCCCCTGTTCGACAGCCGATTGTAACTGTTGTCGGAAGACCTTGCACTCATTGGTATGATGAGATATTAAATTGTGCCACTTATAATACTTCTTTTTTCTGAGTTCTTCGGTAGACGGGATTACATGGTTCGGTGGCAACTGGATCTGCTTCTCTTGGAGGAGAAGATCAAATATCTTGTCAGCTTTGTTAATATCAAAATCATATCTTTCTTCTTTATTTGCTTTCTTGATCCATGGACATGATACGGGTTTTTTATTCCTGGTCCATTCTGCCAGTCCCACCTCTGCATCGGATCCCTCATTATCCGAGTTCGATGCGTATACCTGTAGCTGATCGGCTTTCCGATGGAACCATTCTTTCTTGGCACCTGCAAATCGGCTTTCATGAGCCGATACTCTCTGGAGTAGATGAGACAAACTTTCGAATTCTTGTGAAGAGAAACGCTCCCGAATCGGAGCCAACAATCCTTGGAAAGCCAAATCGGCTAGTTGTCCGTCACTTAAAATGAGACTTTAGCATCGGCTTCTGACGTCTCAGAAACACTGGATGAATTCCGGGATTGATTCATCGTGCCTTTGTCTAACTGATGTTAAGTCTGATAACCTCAACTCTTGAATTCTGGCAAAGAAATACTTATGAAACTGTTTCTCCAAATCAGCCCATCTCCTGATTGAATTTGGAGGTAACGAAGAAAACCAAGAGAAGGCTGGTCCAGATAAAGACAATACAAATAATCGGACCCTTAGAGCTTCATCAGCCAATGCCTCCTCGCATAGAGCCAGGAATTGGCTAATATGTTCCATCGTAGATACGTTATCTTGCCCTGAGAACCTGAAGAAATCTGGAATTTTGAATCGGTGCGGTAGCGGAATTCTATCGAACCACTCTAGGTAAGGGTGTCGATTCATGCTGCCCCCAATCCGCTCTTGCACTGGCGGAAACATATTTTCCGATATATCCCTTCTGGATCCGTAAGTAACATGTGGTTGTCCTGTTCTCATCGGCAAATACACCGTCCCTTGATCAGGTTCTTTAATAATAGATCCATCCACAGTTTTCTTGATTAAGTTGTGCAGAGTATTCACCAGTACACCCGATTGGTTAATGAGCGTATGGTGAATAGCTTCGTCAACTATCTCTTGTAGCGGCTTCTGAGGACTGATGGACGGCGATCGGCTCGATTCTCCTTCTAAAACTAGCTTTGGCATTTTGGAATCGGCCCTTGTTGAGTCATACTGAAGGACTCTAGACAGAGCTTCTGAAAATTAGCTATGTTCTGCTTCACCTAGTATCTCTGCTCCTCAGTTAAATCCTTCATCGTTACTGGGATTATGTTGTCCGCGTTGATTTCTTTACCCTCCATTTGAGCACCGTTGATTAAAGGACTTTCAACTGATGAAAAATGTCTTCTGGTCCCACTGGGCGTGCCAAGAAGCATGCTCACTGCCAAAAATCCTGCGACCGGGGAGGGACGGCGGCTCGGTCACGCGAAGGCCTAGGAGGTCTACTTATCTCCAGTGCAGGTCCTTAAGCCTCGAGGTTCACGAGCGTGCCAGTCAATTTGACCCTGCAATTGACAAGGAAGTGAGACGAGCGAATCCGATACAAGCGCTCGCTATCGGCTGGATGCCGATAGGATCGGGATGCTCTTCGATTGGCTGGGGAGCCGATGTGGACAGGTGTCGACGAGGGGTCGACCGTAGAGTCGATAGAGGAACCAGGGTATGCTCAGAGGATGGCAAGACGCATGGGATCCCTCCTGACAGCCGAACAGTGATTCATCGGCTGAAAAAACCGATGAATGTGCATGCGGCCTAAGCAAGGATTAGCACAAGAAGGCACGGGCTACAAAGCTGATGCCGCTCCGGGTATGACAGCAAGAGACCCGTTGCCCACCAAGGCAGCGCCATTAACATCGAACCTCGAAGATCGGACCTAACCGAGACAGTATGAGGCTAGGGTCAGCGGCGATGATACGGAGGACGCCGAATCAGCTATGCTGTAGCAAGGATAGGAGCGAACCCATCGGCTAGCTGAGCCGATGAGGGGACGCCTCTAAAGGGTGATGCGTATCGACTGAGGGGTCGATGCCCTGTGAAGCTTAGAGTATGGATAACTTATTGGCTACTCACTCCGATGAGATGCCGTGCAGAAGACTATAAGCCTGAAGCTCGGTCTACCGTCGGCAGCCCCGTAGGTCGGACCTAACCGATGCAGCACGAGATTGACGACGGCAGAGGGAGCTTAACAGGCCGATAGGTCCTGCTCGGATGTGATGCGGTACACCTGATCTGACTAAGAGTTTGAACCTAAATGATGCAGTCTTAGATAGTACAAAGTATACTAGGATAGTGGCGGGACTTACCCCTTTGCCCAAGATCGGACTTAACCGAGGTAGCCCCGCGTCGAGAGCCAGAACCCGCCGGTAAACACCTAGATGAACTAGGGTGGCGATGTGCTGAATTTGTATATGATCGAGAGATATCTTACATATTTTCAGGGGTCTATATTTATACCCTGGATTTACAAACAGAGTCTGACGCGTCTACGACCATCGGACATTATTTTCTAGTGAGAACAAAGGAAAATATTCCTAAAGAAGTTAACTAACCAGCTAAACCTCCCTAATTGAGTAAGGTTACAATTTACAAAAACATGCACCCTGCCGTAGAGTCCACGGCTCTTCCGCAAACCCGGTTTTATCTGAATAATCTTCCTATTTGTAACCGAGTCTTCCTTTGCTGCAATCTGATTGACTTCTCCACTGTAGCTATCGGACCTTCTTTTAGTCAAGCCGATCCTTTTCCTTCCTTCCCTCAGGCTTCTCGGACCTGATCCCGATTGGACAATTTTCTGTCTTCAAGCCGATCCAATCTTCTACTAATCTAATTCGGCTTTTCTACATTTCTCTATCGGCTTTGTCTCAATATCTCCATCGGCCGATGACTGCATTAAACTCTCCATTGGACCTCTCAGCCGATCGGTTTTAGCACCATCGGATCTCTTAGCCGATCGGCTTTAGCACCATTAGATCGTCCAGATTTTGGCGTTAACAACTACAAGACATATTTTGGTGATAAGTGATGGATCAACAACTCCAAATATCAGTATATACAAAAAAAAAATCAAAAGACAGGAAGTCAAGACTAGTCAAAATTCTATGACAACTAAAAAAATAACTATGAAATGCGAGTGTATCTCATGTATAGATCTAACAATCTACATAATGTGATCATGTGTGGTGTTCTGTATCATACGATACCACCTGAGCTCTTTCTCTATATCACAAACAGCGAAAAACACACATAAAATAGTTGACAAATAAGTGTGACATACCTATAATTTTTTACATATATCATATTGTGCGCCTTTCTATTCCTAATATTGATAAATATATTTTTCCCATATTTATTTGTGCCAAATTACGGCATACGTGCATATCATTCAATTATTAAATTGTCTTTTTCTGGTCTCAAATAACTCTCTTTTATACAATAATACTAAGTTATAGCCGATACTGCCAGAAAGCTCGATAAGTTATGGTCAGAGTAAAGCCATAGACACAGAATAAATTGAATTTAGTCGAGACAAGAAAAAAGTATAATTCGTCAGACAAATAAGCATAGGATGCAAATTTTTTTATTAGGTGTGTTTAATACATATATATTTACCTGCAAAGTGCTAGCTACCATCTAGTTACATATATGCTAATTACATATCATATTGTTCAGCCTGTCCTAATTAATGATGTAATTATGCTCAACATCCTACAATATGTGCTAAGGTTCACCTCATAATGAACATTAAGTCAAAGCTATTTTCTTCTATATGTATTGTCAATTGTCATTTACTCATTAGACATATTTTTTGTGTAGTATATACATGGTATGTATGAAAAATATTAGTATTGCATTTTTTATAATATTATTTTATGTGGTAATATTTTTTGGAGGCACACACATGATAGAATTGAGCTCACCTCTTATTATCCTTAACTAAAATAGCAAAAAAAAGTTTTTTTTGAATTATATAATTTTCATACAAGCAGCACAGAACTATAATTGTTAGTAATTATTTTAAAAGGTTTTTAGCACAATAATATTAATGTTAATTTTGTATATGTGGACACATTTTATATGCCTAAATCTCGTTGTAACATAAACATGAGCATTAATCCCGTAATCTTATTATTTCTTTTTAGAAGTCTAAGTAACTCCAGGGAATATATAATTTTAAAATTCTATTAAACATTTGTAAGCCATCCAGACACATATTTTAATTAATTGGCTTGATTTTATTTCCTGTACAATTCAACTTAGTGTGCCTGACAGTCTAACATTATAATTTTCCTATTTTGATGTTTCTAGATTTCATTATTCCAAAGAAAACAAAGTATTGCAGCATATACAACAAGTTCTACAAGAAGTATAGGACACTATCAATTGATGCTCAATATAATAAAATTTAACAACCTTGCATGTAGAGGATTTTCAATAATATGTTAATGAATTAAAGACAAAAGAGAGGAACATAGTATCTTACAAAAGACATTGCTCAAGGCCATCTACAAAAAGAAACATATTGCTAAGACATGCATTATAAAGAATAATATATTCAAATAATTTGTAAAAAGAATAGGACTAACTACAAAAATATAGAGTAAAAGAGGGAGAAAAAAGAAGCATATATTTTAGAGATTAAGAAGATTAGTTCTATAGTTATAACTAAATCATGTTATTAAATGTTACACAATAATGAACACCCATTTAAGAGTGGTCTACTCCTAATATAAAAAATAAAAGGAGATGTTCATCGTACTACATTCCAAGTGAATGAGTACTACTAGCTACCATTAGTCATTAATCTACAGTTAAAAACTCATTGAATGTATTTCTTAGAGCAAGTATAATAAGGACTCAAATGCTATATTCAAGAGTGCCATATAGATTCACACTATGATTTCGAGGAGAGAAGGGAGAAAATAGAGAAGTTATTTCTCATAGCAGCCTCTACAACAATATCAAAAACTTTCAGTTATAAATAAATTAACGATAGAAATAAAACCTAATAAAAGCTTTATGCTTGAATAGTTATTTTCCATGTATACAAAACTTTAAAAATATTCTAGTTACCTTTTATTATCTACTCCTATGTTATTTTCTCATATTATTATCGTGGCATAGACTATCACGTGTATTATTATTCTAAATCTAATCCGATCGTATATTCTAATATACATTTTTTTATAATATTTAACTATTAAATATATCATGCTATACATATCTTCATATTGTCTTAAAATAGTAGCTCCTAATCTGAAGGAGTAGCAGGTTACATCTCTAAAATATTATGTTAAGTTTTAGCGAGCCAATATTAAAATAAACATAACTAATAATATCTGTACAAGCTCCAAAAATGAAAAGAAAGAGACAGTTGGATTGATAGCAATAAAATTATTATGGTGTATTACAATAATTTTATTAGAGATAATATATTGTGTATGCTACCGCGTATTTTTAAGATAAGTTCACTTTCGTATATAAATGTAGATATGTGCTTATTTTAGAATGGATGGATGGAGTAGATGATACAAATAAAATTTGAAATAACTAATACCTCAACCATAAACTTGTTCTTACCTAGAAATTTAGGGTAAAAATATTCATTTGACTTAAAAAATGTTGGTTGACACGACTATATCTGATTACTGGCTCATCATCCCAACAAATTAACAGTGTCCGGATGTTCCTGGATAACCGCAATCGTATCTACAACTCCTATATAGAAGTAGTAGTCGTAACCCACTAGTAAGCTCTTATATTATTATTATTCACTAATAATAATTATTATGAAATATCTTAAAGATTATATAAACATGATATTATTTATAATTTATTATATTTTAGAGCTTAAGATATAGATATGATATAACTATATTAAATCATCGTATCTAACATTATTTTCACAATATTATATTATATATCCATCTATCATTTAGAATTAATTAGATCATATTATTATAAATTTTATGGTTTTGAAATCTATATACAGCAAGCCTGAAATTTGATCCATACCACACCGTATACCTGAAATATGTTTTGAATAACTTTTAGGCTACTGTATTTTCGTATGTACCGAAATGCCCCTGCCCCCATCGCCGGTGTCCCGGCAAATCGAGCGAGATGCCAGCCTGGGGACGACGACGACAGATGACGACGATGCGAGGGCGGCGAGCAGCCAAGAGCGGCGCGAGGATGACGACTGGACGACGCCGGCGATGCGAGGAGGACGAGCGGAGGACGGCAGGACGCCGTTGACGGGAGGACAAGCGGACGACGCCGGCGACGCGAGGAGGACGAGCGGACGCCGGCGACGTGAGGATGATGGCCACACAACGGCGGTGCCGCTAGGGCTCGGATTCAGCAGCGGAGCTGGGGCTCGGCCCCGGCCCCGGCGGATCTGGCAGCCCACTTTCTCTTTCTCTCCAGATCTGGGCGAAGCTACTAACGGCAGAGCTCGGGCGAGGAGGCACCACCGCTCCAGGCGGGGAGGCTCGGGCGCAGCTGCATGCGACCGGCTGCGGAGATCTGTTGCGGCGGCCTCGGCGGCATCGGCAGTTCCGTGTTGATGGCTGAGGCTACGGCCGGTCTTCGTCCGCCGCCGCCGGTCTTCGTCCCCGGTGACTGTCATCTCGCTGCCAGCGCCGGCTAATGTCTCCCCGCTGCCGGCGCTGTCCATCTGGTCATCTGTTAAAGCAAAGCGACAAGGGTATTTTGGTCCATAAGAATTCTGTAGTAAAAATAATTCAAAAACATGTCTCAGACTTGTAGTGTAGCATTGACTTGTTGTGATGGAATGATAAATTTTGAAATCGAAAAATTTATAATGGCGTAAAACTAATTAACTATAATATTTAACATATATCTACCAGAGACATATAGGTCCCAAACAGCCAAGCTACTAATACCTTTTAAGAGACATGGCCATAAAGGCGCGCAGGGGCACACGTATCCTATAGAGCGACACGCTCCTAATTAGATCCATGGGCCCGGCTTGAAAAAAGGATCGGCTCGTAAGCGGAGAGCTAGAGGTTGGAGCGCTGGGCATATGGCCTCAGGCCCACGTGCCATCTCCACTCGAAAGACGCCCCCTCCCGCTCGCTCACTCACTCACACACGGGCCGGGCCGGGCCCACCTCCACCGCGTTGGGCCAGCGCCACCTAAAAAAATATATAAAGTCTCGCGAAGACGAAGAGAGATTCGGAGAATAATTTCTTAACCATCGGAGAAGGCGAAGCTTCCGTTTTCCCTTTTTCCAGCTCGAACCAAACGTTTCCACGCTTTCCACATTCGTGTGCGGATTTTTTTCCTCCTCCTCGCCGACATGTGGGCTCCCACGGCCTCGCCGCCGGCGGCGGCGGGGACGACGGCGATCCCGTCGCTCGGGCGGAGGAAGGCGGCGGCCGCGCGGGTGCGGCTCGTCGTCGCGGTGGCTCCTGTGGAGGCGAGGGCGGCGCGGCCCCCGCGGCGCTGGCTCTGCCTTGCGGTGCCGCCCGCGTCCGAGATGGCCGCGGCGGCGTCGGCGGAGGAGGAGGAGGAGGAGGAGATGGAGTGGAGGAGGGCGGTGGAGTTGGACGTGGCGGCGAGGCGGGAGATGGCGATCCGGAGGTTGCAAGAGGAGGCGGGGACGGGGAGCAGCAGGAGGGAGTTCGCCGTGTTCGAGACGGCCAGGGGGGACGCGCTCTTCACGCAGTCCTGGACTCCGGTCGCCGCCGCCACCGCCGATCGCGCCAAGTATTCACACCTCCCTACCCACCACCGCCACTTTTAATATTATTTCATCGTCTACGATATTTGCGTGGTAGGGCCGTTTGTTTTTGACAATTTCGTTATTGGGATTGACGAGCTTGGAGGAAGTTTAGCCAGATAGACACGCCATCTGCATTGCTAGTAGTGTTAATTTGGCGGGATTTTATTCAATCTGTGTTGATACCGTCGAGCAGGGGGTGTAAACCGCAGATTTTTGTTTTTGGTGGTTGTTTTTTTAGGGGCATTTGTCTTGGAGTATAGAATCATCAAATAGTATCAGAATATTCTACTGAGAGTGGAAGCTTGTCCGTTCCTCATATGTGATGTTCTGTGGGGATTAGACCATGCAAAGACGAAGGGCTACATGACAAGCTTTTTTCGTTCACCAATAATAAGACTAGCTAAACGTTAAGGTGGACTAGATTACAAGGACCTAATCATTCTGTTGGGCCAACATAGTGTGTCCAAGGATGCTCTCTGCCTTGCAGAGTATGGTAAATTGTGGCTGAACATGTTTGCTCAGATGCTGCTTCAGGATTCAGGAAGGATTTCCATTTCCTGGATCTGACACTTGGGTGGGTGTTAGGAACTCTGTTTTCTCTGTTTCAGAAAGATGAAGCCATGCATGGATGCACTATCCAATGATATTTTATGTTTAATTTTCTCAACAGAAGAAAACATGATGGACTGTTTAACCAATGTGGATATGTGTGACTATGCCTGCATGAATTTACTAAAAAAAGGTGTAGGCTTTGTAGTCTAATCAATATCTTGTATTAGTTATGTTATGGAACAAGTGTATGCCTTTTCAATTTACTGGAGGCGTTATGTTTTTGGGTTTAAATGTATGATGTAATGCTTTTCTAGTTCATCACATAAAATGGTATACTGGTACTGGATTTTATGAGCGATTTTCTTCATTGTTTACTTTATTTTAGACAAAGTATCCTGACATTATTTTTTGATTTTCAACTCTTGCAGGGGCATCGTTGTTCTGTTACATGGACTAAATGAGCATAGGTATATATATTTACAATTTTATATATTAATATGGGTTTTCATGGTGGATCTTGCTGACAATCAGTTAGAGTGCTGCAGTGGCAGATACAACCATTTTGCAAAGCTGTTGAATGATCATGGGCTTAAAGTTTATGCAATGGACTGGATTGGTGAGTTACTATCATACTCTTTTGCTAAAATCTTGATTAATCTGATGTTCTTGTTGCTTAGTGATTCTTTAAGATTCTCAAACCAGTTTGCACTCACTACACAGTTTACCTGAGATCGGAGATTTGAAAATCTTAAAACCAAAGGAAAGCCACTGACAGACTCATATTTAGATTGGTTTGTTTTGTTTTGAGGTTAAGCCACAGTGAACTTCAGAGTTATGGGATGCCTACTGCTGTACCAGGCACACATGTGATTTGTTCAGTATCTAAGCCTCTTCCATTTCACAGTAACTTTGTAAAATATTTTGTATCAAATAAGATTTCTTCTTGGCATTAGACTTGTAGCATAACAGGAAAATTTGTAGTGTCTGAATGTGTTCTTTTCCTGATCACTAGGAGAATGCCAATGCGGTGCTACAGACAAAAACAGTCAAACCCATCACAGCTTTTTTTTTCTTCAATGAGGTTGGAGTTTGAATATGAAATTCAGTGGTTGCAGATTAATATTTACCAAATATTCAGAGTTGTCCCATCTGTAAATGTTCAAGGGAAGGTTAATATTAACTATCACCAACTAAGATAATTTATAGGAGTACCTACATCTCTCATGTTGATACAAGTATTGTTATAAAACAATATACCTTTTATAGTAACTCCTAATCAATATGGTATATCTTGCCTTATGGTGAACTGGTCCTTTTTATCGATGGGCTGCTTCTATCTAGGAAGTGACAAAACTGAAGACCAGTTACAATTTTGTTTTTTCTCAGTATATATTTTGGGTCTTCTGATCTTCACTATGCTGTATGTTGTCTCGTCTCCCAAGGACATGGTGGAAGTGATGGGGTGCATGGCTATGTTTCATCACTTGATCATGCTGTTGGTGACCTGGTACTTTTCTTGATACACAATAGCTGCACAGAAATATATATCTAGCAGGATTTCCATGAACCTTTAAATGTTCCTTTCCATGCAGAAAGAATTTCTAGAAGATGTTGTACTGGAGGAAAACTATGGTTTGCCATGTTTCTTATTTGGCCACTCCACAGGTGGAGCTATTGTTTTGAAGGTAAGCACTGGTACAACAAAAGCTGTTAGATCGGATTGTTTGATTGCCTTTGTGATAGGAGTACACAGCTGAAAATACCAACTTCACTTCCTTTTTGTGTGAGCGAACCAAAGGCAGCGCTGGATCCTTGTGTTGAAGGTCATGTTGAAGGTGTGATCTTGACATCACCGGCTATTCATGTTCAACCAGCTCATCCAATTATCAAAGTAAGCACATTACTTTATATATGCCTTTGTTTTCTATAGCCTGCATTCCTTTTGCACTTGGAATGCTGTCTAGACATGTTCAGTGTGAAATTACACTGTTAACCTTGGTATCTATCAACAGAAGGGGGATTTATTCTCAATATTCCAAAGATCTGTACCATTTCTATATGTTGATATACATTCATATCCTGCTAGAACTCGTTTTGTTTTGGTGTTTGTCATTGTATCCTTATTTTCTTGTTTAGCTATGTCAATTGCTGATATAACTGTTTCTAAGGATGTTTACTTCTGTTGATTTGAGTAGATTGAAACATGCTTTTTATCATAAAAAAATTCTTGACTTGGTTATTCCAGTTAAAAAAAATTAAGTAGGGAAGTATGAAGTAATGTTCTCATGTGATGTCAGTGGAATCTTCTGAATTGACTGGAGTATGAATTCACATGAGATATCAACATTCTATTATCTTATGTTAATGGCTGTATAACTTTTGTACAGTTTAAACTGCGGTATATCTGAAGCCCCATGTTAATTTCTACAAACAGAGTATCTCACTTCTGTTATGAAAGAATTACCATTTGACTCCAATCATATTATTAAGTAATTTCAATGTGTTTTCTGTCATATGAAGATTTTTACCTGTGGTTTATTGACTTTTGATCTGGAGTGTAATTTGTGTGATTATTAGCAAAGGGTGATTGCAACAGGGATATAGTTGGGGAGAGTTTATATTTACAGATGCTTTTTTTCCTGTTTCTCTATACCAGGTTGTTGCACCGATCTTCTCTGTGTTAACTCCAAAATACCGAGTTACTGCTTTACATAGAAGAGGACCTCCTGTTTCCCGCGATTCTGAGGCTTTGAAGATCAAGTATGCAGATCCACTTGTGTATACTGGACCCATTAGAGTTAGAACTGGCAATGAAATTCTTCGGTTATCATCATATCTGCAAAGAAACTTAAGCAGAGTAACTGTCCCTTTTTTAGTTCTGCATGGCACAGCTGACACGATAACTGACCCCGGAGCATCTCAACGACTATACCAATCATCAGCATCAGCACATAAATCTATAAAACTGTATGATGGATATTTACATGATCTTCTCTTTGAACCTGAAAGGGATGATATAGCACATGACATCATCAATTGGTTAAGCTCAAGACTTAATGTTCTCCAGAGATGGTGAAGTGAATCAGCTGTATGGTGCTCCCACTTATGTCATGGTATAGAAGAGAAGGGCTAATTGTAAAACATTTTGTTTTAGCATGCTGCCTTAGCCTTTGTGTGGATGGTTTTTGTCTAGTTATTTCGATCATGGTGGGAAATGAACCTCCCTGAGATGTAAGTAGTGCAAGATATAGCTATTGAAAATTATGTACTTCATTATGGTATAAGTAAATACTATTTCTAAAAGAAAAGCATGAGTTCATTGATTTTGGAGATTCTTATTGATTTCTTATGGTTTATCTTGTCAACCATCCGATGACATAGTTTAATAATTAGGGACTAATGGTTCAGGCATAAAGCCAGCCGATTGCTTCTGATGTGCACATTATCTCATAAAGTTGTGCATTGTTAGCTATGTAATCATAATGTATTATTCTTTGATTTGTTGCTGGTAAATGGTAACATAATCAAATGCCATTTATTCGTATAGTGAAAGCTACACTGGTTATTTTGATTGAAAAGGTTACAAATCCAGCATCATTTTGATGGGGTTACGAGATATTATTGTATGCTGCAATATTTTCAGTATCGTAATTATATTGTTTCCTCTTTTGATGAGGCTGCGCAAAATTCTTCTGTTTTTTCCGGTATCTTTTCTCATTAAGTGTAGAATTAACTTTGTGTAATACAATATGTTCTAACCATGGCCTATATGATTATACGTTTCTCCTTCTGCTGAATCCATAATTCTATGTTGTCGAGTACAAGGTTTTTTTTGTCCAGGTCATGAGTTAAACAAATGTATTGATTTTACCACTTATCCATGTTTCTAATTTGTATCGAAGCAAGGGATGGCAGGTGTAAACAAACTTTGCAGATGTTACATGTTCCTTTGTAAATTTTGGTAGTAAGATATGCTTTCCTGAAACTGAATGATAATGTAAAATAGTTATGACACTCAAAGGTGATAGGATTTTAGTGTAAGGCCATGATTAATTCTATGTTATGATTGTAACTATATTTTCTCTGCATTGTAACTGAAAAGCGATAAGATGTCTTGAATTGTGTTAAATACTGAAGATATTGTTTACCTGCATCCCTGTGCTAGTTGCGCATGATGTGCATTCATGCCTCTTTCAGTTCTTGTTTTGTGCATGTGTGCTACTGCACGTGGAGGTGATATAACACTTCTTTTATAAGTCAATCATTTTGTCGACAGTGTCCCAATAATTTGAGGTTCTTTCTTGGCATAACTAGAGTGCTAGACTGTTTGTTTTTCAGTTTCTGCAAATTGGTGAAGTCTTGCTCTTGTGTATGTACTGCAATCATCACTCAAAATAATATTTAGACCTGTTTCTTTTCACCTCTTGCAGGTAGTGTTAATCACAGTTACTAAAATCAGTCTATCTGAGATAATCGAATGAGCTGCTCCTTCATTGGAAAGTCATGATAATGGTAAGTACTGCAACTGTAACTAGATGAAAAGATTGCGTAAAATGATTTAGTGATCCAAGTTCTCATCAATTTTGTCAGTTTTTAGTTAAAAAGGTGTGTCAACTTGCTTATTAAACTGCTCAAGGCCAATTATTGATTTGGTGCTCTTGTGGCTGCTACATTGCCACGCATGCAGAACAATATTGAGAGGAGTATCTGACAAAAGTTCTGTTCCAGGTTCTTCATATCTGAAGATGTTGTGATATGGTTGAGTGCCAACTGCCAAGTGCCAAAATGAGGTGCATTTTGCATGTATTAAAATGGTATTTGTTATCTTTATGAAACAACCTTTTCGATATCTCGTTGATCCTAGCAATTCTTATCGCTTCTTTAATATGCATTACAAAACATATACAACTGTCATTTATTTTTAAGTATGTTAGTAAGAATAGTAACCTATTTTTAAGACTTGATAATTGTAACAGATGAGTATGCATGCAAAACAAGTAGACTTCCTTTGCTGACCTCTGATTTCTCAAAATCATAAAAATGGGCTCCCAACTCGACCACTCCTTTTATGGTAGGTGTAAAAACATCTATTCTAGAATGTAGCAAATCTCAGACGCCCTCTACTTTATTTATTCAATAACATTGTTAGATGCTTGATCACATTGATAAGGATACTCTGGTTGCTATTGTGATACTCAAAGTCTCAGATCATGTGTATACGCTGAGCTGTGGTATACTACTGGATAATGGCTCTTTCATTGTTGCCCTCACCTTAGGCTGGCAACAGAACTTCAGTGAGTTGGTACCATATTGTTTCTTCAGGCTACACAAAGTTCACAGTTTTTTTATCCTATTAATCTATTGCTTGTAACATACATATAATACTGAGGAAAATAAGTAGTGGTGCATTGGCTACTCTTTGTTTGTTTGCTATATACAAGTCTAAACAAACTAATTTAAAACCTGGTATGTCCAGAAACGGAGCTAGAATGCATTCAACAATTGTTTGTTAATGTTTGTAACTGTGTATCAATACCCATATAAGATAAACAACTTTAAGATGTAACATGTAACATCCAAAAGCGCTAATTTCTTGAGAAGTCGCTACTGATTTTACCATTTTATTCAAAGGGGATAATAGTATTAATTGTATTTTTAAATTAACTAGTTTAGTTTACACCTAAGAGCGTGCATTTAGCTAGTTTGCATGATAGCTCTCCAATCTGCAAGAAACTGCAGGATAGGTTATGCCATTATTCCACTGATAGTGAGTTTTATGGTGATCTTGTGATTGATATTGATAATTGCCGTCTAAGATAGAAATATATATTGTTATGTGCAATTAAGTCATGTTTATTTCAGTTGAAATATTTATTATCATCGTGATGGAAATGGTGATAATCCAACTTTACATGGCATTATTCACATATAGTTTTCCGTCCATATCACTCAGTAATGAGAATGACTTTGCCAGATTTAGTTTTCCACATAATCTCATCATGAATAAATCATGAAACTCTACATCGTTCTTAATGCTTCAACGTATAAATTGATCTCATTTAATGGAAAAATCAGATCAAGAACAGTATACTTAACTCTGCAGCTAATACATACATCTGCTATGTTCTTGTAGTACAAGTGATGTGTGACGGGAGACTTATTGGAAATCACTACCGTCCATTTTTCCTTACTTTAGATTATCTCACGTCAGGTTACAAATGTATAATCTTTTAGATTCCACGGCTGTATACTAGTTAGGTCTATCAGGAAAATGAAAGAACTCAATTTCTCCACTTTTAGACCATACTACTGTAAATGATGGTTTATATGCGTGGCATCCCTCTCTTGTCAATCATATAGCACATGTGTACTAATTTAAAAAATTTAAGCTGGTGCATAAAAAATCTAATATATCATTACAATCCTTATTTATTACATATCAATAGCACTATATTATATAAGTGGATGAACGGATGTATCCATTATACCATAGCAACACTTACACAAGCAACAATAGAAAAAAACTAAGGTGACCCTATTTCACACGCTATGTTCGAGAACTAGGATAAAACTCTAAATTTTCTCATAGCGGACTTGAATTTATAGAAACTTTTCAAGTGAAAGATCCTTGATGGCTTCCTTGTATTCAACAACTTCACCCTAGTCTACTACGGGGTAGGGAGCAAGTGTGAGCATATATACTCAAAGCCATGGGTAAAGTGTAATATATATAGGCTTCAAAAAATAGCCAAATTTATTTCACAGACACATTTAAAATTATTTTTCAAAGGCACAAGTGTGTGTTTTCTCGGATTGAGGTTCTGCCCTACAATGGGAGTAATTTACAATAACTCTCCTTTATGCAATTTTTTTTATAAAAAGAGACTTATATTTTAAAGTTTCACTTAGTGTTTTCAATAATTTTTGAGCTCCTATAACCATTTGCATCATTTTCCCATTTTTCAAAACTTAAACTCATTGTTTTTCTTTTCCACAACTCGAGCCATATCATTCCTTAGCCCAACTTTTAACCAAAGCTTTATTTCACAACCATTTGCAAATAATTCTATAGAAAAGGAACCATTTGTTTAAACAGTTTCTATAAGAATTCTACAGAAAGTGCATGGTTTACTGATGAGACATTTATCCGTGTTCGATCACTTAGCATAAATTAATCAGATACAACGAATGAATGGGAGACTAATGACAAGGCCTTTCAAAAGCAAAACTAGAATAACCAGTTGCTAGCTAGAAGTATCCTAACTAAGTCCTGGGTAAGTCCCATACTTTTCATACTTAGGTTCTCATAAGTGCCACTTCTCATGGCTCCATAACTCTAGATAAACAAGTGATCTTAACCCCACTAGTTACTTAGCTAGGGACATCTTATATCACTCATGCAGTTGTATTGTCTTAAGAAATCGGTCCTTATGTGTAAATACAAAGGCTTGCTATAGAGGCGACAACTTCGCACCATGGGGTTTCACTAAAAAAAAGCACTACTTTTTTACTTTGCAAACCACCGACATCAACATGTCAGGTTTTCAACACATTTCAAAACACATTTTTCCATCATGATTCATTTATCCTAACGCGCATATTTATTTCTTCACTTGTAAAACATAATTATGTTTATAAAGTAGTACTGCCAATAGTACTTGTATCAGCAGTATAGACCTTACAAAGTAAGTAATATGGTTCGTATATCAATTTCAAATGAAAGAATATAATGAAGTAAATAGGTTAGGCCCATTAGATAGATTTGTGATGACATCATTTTATTTCGTATGCACATATTTATGCATTTTACAATTATAAGTACTAGAATCAATATGCTCTAAGGATGACTTATCTTAGTACGCTACGAGTCCTATGTAATAAAATATTGCACGAAAATGCTTTTGGTTGTAACCTCTACACATGAGAAACACAAATATTTCATAAAATACTATTGAAAGTAACAAAATATAGAAAATAACAGTGTCATTGTGTGTAAGAAGATTTTAAAAAAAATTTTAGGACTGGAATAAGGTTAAGCAGAGTTATGGGTTAAGGATATAAATTTTAAAATGATTTTTTAGATAATTGGAAGGGAATATTCCTAGGATTTTCTTTGCGAGGGACTAACAATAGGGCATGGTGTCTGTGAGAGGGAAGGTGGGTTGAGTTTGTGGTTTACCGTTAGCAGCGAATCGATGGTGATGGTGACTTTGGTTTGTGTTCTAGTCTGGTTGAGAGTAGGAAACTAGCAGGATTAGTGAGGAAGCTCAGGGTGATAGTGGCGTCAGTCTCTGTTTTGTAGAGAAGTGGAGGAAGAGAAGAGGAATGGGAAAGTGTGGTAGAGGTGAAGGCACAACTAAGGCTCTATAATTTATAGCCTTCTTGGTGCATCACAAAGGTGAGCAACTATGAAAATCCAATCATTACTAAGTGCATGTTTCGTCCTATACTTTCCTCTCCTCCCATGGTCTTCTGTGTGCCACGTATCCTGTTTTGTTGTACTCTCTGCTGGTGTTGCCTCTTGTTTGGAGTGTGGGGAGGAAGTGAAAGAAAAGATATACCAAGTTGATTTGTTGATGAAGGAATTAGAGTGACAAGGGGAGGAAAGGAAAAAAAGAAAGTGCATGTGCATGCATGCCTGGTTCTATGCTCCTTGCTTGCTCTTCTCTATTTTTCACTTTGCAGGGAATTGATGTGGGGAGAGGATTTGCACTGCTCAACTTTGTTTGGAGTGGGGGAGTGGATATGTTGAGAAGACACTAGTTGACCATGACAAGGAGAACACAGAGAGATAGAGTGGAGGATGGGAAATTGGAGCATGTAGGTTTAGTTTTGCTGCTCTGATCTCCACTTTACTAGCGTGAAAAACAAACAGGAGTCATTGTGTGATCAACTTGTCTTTGCTTGAGCAAAGAAAGGATCTATTGCCACTAAGGAAGGAAAAGAGAATAGAGAAGTCTCCTCTGGTGGTTAGCTTGGCATGCATAGGAGAAAAAAAATTAATTTACGGTAGTGATAAAAAGAAAAAAACAGAAGATAAGGTCGACCTGTCATTCTCTATTCAGAAATGGAATTCGAATTTTGAAGGTAGGATGGAAAAATTCGTTGGTATGATCAAAATTCCAAAATTAAATTTAAATTTTGAAAATTGAAAAGATTAGAGAATTTTGGGAATTTGAATGATTCAACTATTTCAGAATTTGGATAGGAATTGCCGGGACTGCTAACAAAAAATTTGAAATTAGATTTTTTTTAAATAAAAGTAGCCAGTGTTACAATAGGTGGCCCAAGGCGCGCAGGCCAACAACACGGCCTAGCGGCACAACGCACGCGTGGGGTCAATCTAGTGTGCGCGAGCGATAGCGGGTAATGGCGTGGCATGGAAGACAACAACCCAGTAGTGGTATGTGCAGCCAAGCGGGAGCGCGGGGTGGTGACTAGCCAATGGGCCCATGGGAGCTAACGTGCATGCGTAGGCAGGCGCAGTGCATGCGTAGGCAGGCGCACACGATCCCCTTGACAATGTGTCAAGCACATATTAGTGCAGGCGATGTGGGCAAATGGGTAGCATGATCTTCTACGGCTAGTGGTCTATGGTGTGTCATCCATGTGTCAAGCGATGTAGCATAGATCTAGGTGGTTTCCTTATCTTTTAATAATCAGACCAATAGCTGAGATTTTACATGAGCTATGATTTCAATCTATGGGCATTTTGAGATTTGTATTTGTGGTTTTCTAATCACTCTTAGCACATTAAAGGAGAGACATAGGCAGGGAAGGGATTGCACCTTGGTAGAATATTTAAGCATATTTATAGATAGTTTTAGAGAGGGAATTGATGGATGTTTTAAGAGTGGGATGAGATAGAATTCCTAAGGGAATATTGAAAGCTTTGTAAATATATTTCAATTAATGAAAGAGAGTTTATTTTGAAATCAATTTTATCATTTCAATTTAAATTCTCTAATTTAAATTTCTAAATTTAATTTCCGCACTTAGGTATTATTCCTCTCCTTTTACATGCTGGTTTGAGTTTCTCTTCTTTTTGGGTTTTTTATTTGTCTTGTGATGAAAAGAGAGTCAATATTTATATTTATATTGTTTTAAAGAAAAACTAAAATGTTAAAGTCTCTAAAAAAAATAAGGTTTTTATACTATTTATTATATAATATTTCTATCTCTTAAAAGGCATTTGGATTTTATGATAGTGATAGTTGTAACAACCCTCAACTGAGTAATACTCATAATTACAGTCTATCTAGAGATTTAGTTTTTTATATCTATATCTGGTAGATCAATTATCGGTTGTTGTTTTGATCTAAGTTTTCACTAACTAAGATTTTCATAACTAACCAAATCAAATTTTTACAAATCAAGGTATTTTAGGGACAAAGTAAATCACTCTATATACAGTGTTTTGATCTTTCAACTACGTATGACTCAGGTTTCTTTCGGTGCATAAAAGAACGATGATGAATGTGCCTTGTCAAATAAAGAAAACATGGACTAGCCAGAATCTATCAATTTGTTTGTTAGGGGAATGAACGGTGGGCACTGGCGCTGCCTAGAGGCGATTGCTTGTCTTTTTTTGTCTCTTACTTTTTTAATGTTGGGTTGCACTTTTGTCGATTCACATTGTAGTGTCTTCATGATTTTATAGACAAAATATAAAGCTAAAGGAGTGTTCTCTGTTCATTTGATATCTCTGGAAGGTGGCCCAGGAATTCACCATTTGCATGTGTTTTACCCTCTGGAAAAGTGCAATCTAATAACCATCAAACGTAATATCTACCTTTTGGCGTTCATGCAGAGGTAAGCCAACTATGACTTCGATGTTAGAAAACTGCACATAATTAAGCGCATTAACACCCCAGTAGAATTGTTTTATAGGTCTATAGTGCCTATGCTACCTACAGGATCTATCCACACAGTCAACCACAGGGCAAAAGCTGCTGCACTCTTGAGACCTCTTGCTACGATTCTTCAAACAATAGACATGCAAATAGGTACATGAGTACAAATTCTGGAAAATTACAAACACAAGTTGCATGATTGCCTTGCCAGAACCAATGGTAGCAAAACAAACTGATAATAATAAAAATAATATTAGGTAGGCAAGTTGCACAAGTGTGCCATTGTCTCTTACCAGCCAGCCATTATTCATTAGAGGATGGTTTCTTCTCAGCCAATGAGCCAAGCCGTCAAGCATGACAGTGTAGCTCGCAAATCAGAACACTTTGGATTGCATATTTGCATTACTTTTTGTACCACTTGATTACTTTTTTTTTGTTGTTTTTTGTATCGCCTCTGTACTCATTATTTAGAATAGAGCCACGGGCACAAGACATGCTAAAGTATAAGCTATAAGCTGCTGTCTTCGTTAAGACCAGAACCGGCAGTAAACCTGTTGGTCCAGAAAAAAACTTAACATGTCTTAGCGGAATATGTGCTGTACTATCTGAATGTTCCGATTTCTGAAATTATTGGAAACAATGAAAAGCTTGACCTTCAACTCTGTCAACATCAAAGCTACTGTTCTCTCCCTTTCCTTTCCTGCCCTTTTGCTTAGCTATAAATCTTGCAGCAGTTCTCCATGTTTGGTGATTACTTCCTCGTGCATGTAGGTTCCTGCATGCTACTATTAGAGGAGGAGACGATCTCTTCCCCGTCCCTGCAGCTTCATGGGAGAGAAACATGTGAGCAGACAGACAAGGATCTTCACTACTCCTTTCATTTTATCTCTGTTGCAGAGTTATATAACATCTGCTGTTCTTCCAGATCATCCCGCCAAGATTGGTGCCAAGTAAGCTATCGCATCGCCAGCAGCTGTGTGGCCATCGATCAATTACTGAGATTTCAGGCGTAGTGGACGAAACCTTGGGAAAGAGGCATTTGGATGGGCAGAATGATATACTCAGATACAGGTGACTTTTGCAGTAGTTTGCATTGCACCTGTAAGTTTGCTCGCTGCATTTTATATCTGATGATTTGGATATTTTGTTGTTCATACGAAGGGTGTTCACTAGTACGTGGAATGTTGGTGGTATGACACCATCCAGTGATCTAGATTTGGAGGATTGGTTGGATTCAAGAGCCAACTCATATGAAATCTATGTTCTTGGGTAGTTAGCTCACTTCAACCTTCTAACTCAATCCTCTCTTCTTGAGGCGGCTAATTGGATGTTTTGTTGACGGTTCTGTTTTGTTCTAGATGAATAATAGTTGTGCTGATGGTGTTTTAGGTTCCAAGAGATAGTGCCACTCAACGCAAGAAATGTGCTTGGTCCTAGGAATAGCTGTATATCTACAACGTGGAACTCACTGATTGGGGAGGCACTAAACAAAAGGAGGAGAAAAGGAGCAGAGTTGCATCAAGAAATTACAAATAGCAGTGCAATGGAGAGATCTGCGCAGGAAGAATACTTTAGATGCATCATGAGCAAGCAGATGGTGGGCATCTTTATGTCAGTCTGGGTGAGAAGCAATCTTAGGCCATGCATTCACCATCTTAATGTGTCATGTATTGGTTCGGGCATCATGGGCTACCTAGGGAACAAGGTATGCACAAAATGCAAACACCAGCAGTAAATCTTCCTTATGTGCAATTACATAATCATATATTTGGTTATGTGGATTGCAGGGATCGGTGTCGATTCGATTTGTGTTACACGAGACAAGCTTTTGCTTTGTTTGCTGTCACCTGGCTTCAGGTGGCAAACAAGGCGATGTACTGCTGAGGAACTTGGATGCCGCCGATATACTCATGAGGACGAGATTTCCTGGTGGTGCAACCCAAGAATTGCCAAAGAAGATCCTCGACCACGAGTAGGTGCACAGCAGCATCTCAGCTCACTGCCCTCCTGTGCTTTTACTTTTGTTCCATAAACCAACGTATTGGTCCTCTTAGATTTTTCTTAAATTGGTGGTCCCCCATCTTCCATAATTTTTTTGTTATGGGTATCAAGCAATCATAGATCCCAACTCCTAGACATAGGGTTAGCTTGTCCTTTTGTTCTAATGATCACATTAGCTAATTCTGCAGCGTCTCCTCCCTAATTAGGGGTACCCAGATGAGAATTAAGAATCCTGCAAGCTACTGAAATGGCATCGTGCATACATCACTCAGTTCATCACTCTCATCCATTTCTTGTACGAACAATTTGTTTACTGTCTTTATTGTGTTTGTTCTTTATCGTCTGTGCAGTGAAGTCGTTTTGCTCGGTGACTTGAATTATAGGATATCCCTGGAAGAGTCTGAGACAAGGTTGTTGGTGGAAGACAAGAATTGGTCCATCTTGTTAAAGAATGACCAGGCATTGTTCAACGAGCTATCTTGAACCTTCGATCTTAACCCACTGACAAGACAATTGCATAAATTACCAAACCACAGTATATGCTAATCTTTTTGCTCTTAATTTCCTGGTGCAATTACAGCTATTGCCCGAGTTCTCGACGGGTCGGCATTTCGATGGCTGGCAAGAAGGGCTGATCACGTTCTCTCCCACCTACAAGTACCATCCCAACTCCGATCAGTACTACTGGTGCTTCGATGGGGCTCTCGGCAAGAAGAAGCGCGCCCCGGCATGGTCAGCTTATAGCCTTACCGAGGCGTGAACCTTACAACTGAGATGAATTTGATCTTGCTGGCGATTGAATTTGACGGCCTTCATGTGCTGCCTCTTCTCCCTTGCGTGTGCAGGTGTGACCGAATTCTTTGGCGCGGCAAGGGCCTGAAGCAAATCCAATACGACACATGCAACTACAGGTTGTCTGACCACCGGCCGGTGAGAGCAGTTTTCCATGCCGAATGTCAGATCAGAGGAGACGCAGATTGTGCGCGTGGCTGTCTTGCTCTCAGTTCCACAAGTCAGTGACAGATGGTCCAGGAGGACTCGTGCCATTTAACCAAAGATTTGCTCATGGGGGCATGATCGCCAATCTGAAACTGAACGACTCGATCACGATTTGCCATTTAACCAAAGATTTTCAGGTGTGAAATTTGCCCTTTTTTAGAACTAGAAGCGTTTAATGGTTTTTTTTTACTCTGACCGAGGTTGCATAAATGCTCATTTTTCTTTAAATTTATTGACGGGGCTTTCTCATTTGAACTTGTCCTCCGGGTTAATTTGTTTCCTCGATCATCTCTTTACTGGAAGAATATCTGTATTTGTACATTTTGTTCATAAGAATCGAAACAGATATGAGGGGGCTTGGAGCCTTGGAGTTGGGAGTTAAAAGTATAAAGAGTGCGATGATTGATTCTCCAAGGTTCCAATGTATCAAAAAGAAAAAAAAAATTGAATACTCCATCCTACAGCCATCTCACTTTGACTATAAATTATTTAAATGATTATATTATAACGAATGAAAGTTTGTATAAGCTATATATATATATGACGTTATACAATTTGATAATATAATATATTTTTAAGTATTTATTTTTTTAATAAAATAAGTGGTCAAAGTTTAAATTTAAATAGTACCAGTAAAAAGTGGACGGGGTGATTCAGTGATAAAATTATAGAATAAAGCCTATCATAAATAAATTAAAAAAACGATACCTTAAAAAATCATCAAACAACATTAAAACTATAAGATATACATGTTTACATGGTGTAAAATCTAATTATAGACCATCATATAACGACGTGTGTTTGCAAAACCCCAACCATTGGCAATACTGTAAAGATAGACTGTTTAAATAATAATATGAGGCTGTATAAATAGTACCATATAGTTATACTATAGTACCACGGCCCAGGGCTAGATCCGACCCCCTTTATACGCTCATATGTTTATAGTTACTATACACATTCTATGTAGTATCAGAGCAAGTCTAGATATCTCGGCGCGCTAGCTTTTCTCTCCGGCGAGCCGATCCTTTCCTCCTCGTCGTCAACGTCTTCTTCCCGTTGCCGACTCTCTTCCTGGTACTCTTCTCGCTCTCTCGCCTCTATTTCTTCTTCTCCCCGTCTCTCCCGCAGTCACCTTCTTTTCTCCGTCCCACCTCCGCACGACCAGGCGACGGTCTCGATCCGCCTTCTCGTCTCGCCTCGCACCCGTCTCCACTCTTCCTCTTGTTTCGTGCATCTCTCCTTCTCTGACGCCGGCGCACCTCCGCGCTCGTCGTCTCCATCGGCTGAAAACCTCCCTCGGTTCTCGCCCTCTCCGACACGCTCAACGGCTCTCAGACGCGAACCTTCTCCCCTCACATCTGAGCCAGTCCAACGTGTCCACGTGTCCACGGACACGAATCCCTGCCTCCCGGACGCGAACATATTCTCTTCGCGTCCGGCCACTCCCTGCTTTTTTCGCATCCGCCCCACTCCTTAGCCTTCACGAGTCCACGGACGTGAATCTTCTCTTCACGGATGTGAATCCTCGCATGTCCGTGACCCAACCACTCTCTGACCCACCTACTCTGTCCTCACCTACTCCCCATCGGCCAACCACTCCTCATCGGCTAGCCGGTCTACTTCCCATCGGCTTCTCACATCCTTGATCGGTCGATCCGTCCTCTCATCGGCTTCCCCTCCCATCGGCTTATTTCTCCCATCGGCTCTTTGCTCCCGTTCTCCCGTCATGGCCACCGAGTCCGCTCTCAGCTCCGGCACTCTCCCAGTCACCGAATCTGCTCCAGCCCTCGGTGCCTCAGACCACACCTCGGACACCACCTTGCCGATCTTCTCCCCTCCCTACGCTGCCGTGAACGTGAAATCTCATGTTCCTATCTCTCTTGACCTTAACGCTAACTATTCCAAATGGATTTTCTTCTTAAAATTCATCTATGGAAAATTCGGCCTCCGGTCTCATATTGATGGCTCCGCTCCACGTCGCCCCGATGATCCTCAGTGGGACATCGCCGAGTGCTGCGTGCGCAGCTGGCTGCTCGGCTCAGTCGACGACTCTGTCCTCGACCTCGCCATGGACGATACCGACCTTACCGCCCGGGACCTTTGGGTGACCATCGAACGGATCTTCCTAGCCAACAAGCAGCCTCGCCCCATCTTCCTCCTCAACGAGTTCCACTCCATGGTACAAGGCGACTCCTCTGTCTCATCATACTGTCAGCGCCTCAAAGTCAAGGCTGCTGCTCTTCGGGACGTCGGCCACCCCATGGCCAACTCTCAACTCGTCCTCTCCCTTCTGTGAGGCCTCAATTCCCGCTTCTCCAACACCGCCGATGGCATCGCCAACGCCACACCTCTTCCATCGTTCGCTCGGGCTCATGACATGCTAGTTCTTAAAGAACTCCGTCTGGCCAATGATGAGAAGACAGTGGCCCACACCGCTTTTCTTGTCGCAGCCGATAATGGTTGTCGAGCTTCTTGCGCTACCCTTTCCTCCCGCGGTCCTAGTGGCCATGGCTCCGGCCACAGCAACACAGCCCGCACCGGGAAAGGCAAGGGCAAAGGCAAAGGCAAGACCTAGCAGGGTCCGACGCCACCACGACCTACCTCGGTCCCTACCCACCCTATCGGTCCCATGGGTCCGTGGCTCTGCTACAACCCCTGGGCGCCCCAGCCCCAGCCACGCAGCCTCATCGGCTGGCAACCCGGAGTTCTCGGCGTCCATCCCTAGGCTCACCTGGCATCGGCTCCCGTTCTGCCGCCTCAGCCGATGCTACCGATCCCAACCACCCAGTCAGTTCCCTCCTGAACCGGGTCTCTCCGCCCCACTTAGTGTTACGGTCTCTCCGCCGTCCATAGCTCTATCTCGTCCATCCCGGTGACTTCTCGCTCAGCCCTGGCCGACCCTCAGTGGCGCGCGGCCATGGCTGACGAGTACAAGGCCCTAATGGACAACGAGACCTGGTGCCTCGCTCCCCGACCTCCCGGCGTCAACATTGTGATCGGTAAGTGGATTTTTAAACACAAATTCCACGCCGATGGCTCCCTTGCCCATTACAAAGCTCGCTGGGTAGTCCGGGTTTCTCCTAACTACCCGGTGTTGACTACGACGAGACCTTCAGTCCTGTTGTCAAACTCGCCACCATCCGAGTCGTCCTGACATTGGCTGCCTCTCGCTCCTGGCCAATCCATCAACTAGACATGAATAACGCCTTTCTTCACGGCCACCTGACGGAAACAGTCTACTGCCAGCAACCCCCAGGCTTCGTCGACACTTCGCTCTAGACGACGTCTGTCTCCTTCAACGCTCTCTCTACGGCCTCAAACAAGCCCCTCGTGCCTGGTAACAGCGCTTTTCTGCCTATCTTCGGCACATCGGCTTCGTGGCCTCTGCGTCTAATAGTTCCCTGTTCACTTTCCATATCGGCTTTGCCACTGCCTATCTACTTCTCTATGTCGATGACATTGTTCTCACAGCGTCTTCGACATCTCTCCTCGACCAAATCATGGCCTGACTCCACTTTGAGTTTGCCATGACCGATCTTGGTCCTCTCCACTATTTCCTTGGCATCTCCTTAACCCGTTCCATTCACGGGCTCTTCCTTTCTCAATGCCAGTATGCCATCGACCTCCTCTAGCGTGCGGGCATGGCCGACTGTCACCCCACGGCCATCCCAGTCGACACTCGAGCCAAACTCTCCGCCGCCGATGGCGCCCTCGTTGCCGATCCCTCTCATTATCGGAGTCTTGCTGGGGCTCTCCAATACCTCACACTAACCCGACCCGACCTCACGTACGCTGTCCAGCAAGTGTGCCTCTTCATGCACGCTCCGCGCGAACCTCACCTCGCGCTGCTCAAGCGCATCCTACGTTACATGAAGGGCACCCTCTCTAGCGGGCTGCATCTCAGCTCCAGCCCCATCGACTCCCTCACCGCATACTCCGACGTGGACTAGGCAGGCTGCCCCGACTCTCGACGCTCTACGTCCGGCTACTGCGTTTACCTCGGTGACACTCTCGTATCCTGGTCCTCAAAACGCCAGATTACAGTGTCCCGATCCAGTGCTGAAGTCGAGTACCGTGCCGTCGCCTACGCCGTCGCCGAGTGCTGCTGGCTTCGCCAGCTTCTCCAGGAGCTCCGTGCACCCCTCTTCATCGTGACCGTCGTCTACTGCGATAATGTCAGTGCTGTCTATATGACCGCCAACCTGGTCCATCACCGACGCACCAAGCACATCGAGATCAATATCCGTTTTGTCCGTGATAAGATTACATTAGAATAGGTTCGGGTGCTCCATGTACCATCGGCACATCAGTTTGCCGATATAATGACCAAAGACCTGCCCACGCCTTTTTTCACAGTTTTCGGTCCAGTCTCTGCGTCCGTTCACCTCCCGCTGTGACTGCGAAGGGTGTTAGACAGACCACTGGCCTAGACTGTATATATATATAGACCCGATCCCTTTATACGCTCGGGGTTTATAGGCAATGTACACATTTGCTGAAAATACTGTACTGGTTTTACTGTGCAAGCGGACGCTGTAGCAATTGATATAAAACTATCCATGGATGCACCTCTGCAAGCTGAGGATCCATTTCGGGTTGCTCTGTCATTGTATGATTCAAATTCTGGTGGTTTATGTCTCCTGTTCTATGTTTGCTTGGAACTCCGAGGAAGAACTTTTAACTTAGTAATTAAATTCTCTCTATGGATATATTTTTTAATACATGTAACATCATTATATTTGTATTTAAATATAATTTAGTTGATAATATATTATATAAGAAATTAATAGTTAAAAATTTACGTTGGAGATTATGTAAAAAACTTATATGCCTTATAATTTAGGATAGTGCGAACATTACATGTTTCAATTTCTTAGCTTTTGTTAAGAACAAACGAGGAATTTAAAGCTAACAAAGTGAACCTGAAAACTTTCAGAACTAAGGTTGAAAACTTGCAACAGGGTACTGCATAAGTAACTTTGCCTGTTCTCTCTAAGCTTTTGTGGCCCCTGTCCCCCCTTTTTTTGTTACTAATTAATCATCTAGGCAGCCCTCCTGCCCATTTTCAAATAAGAAAGTGAAACATTAGGAGTTTGACCTTTAAGCACCGGACCTATCCTTTTTTTAAACTTAGTAGTCCTCACCTTAAATATCTGTTCACTCCAATCGAACAAGTACTTATGCAACTTTAATGGTGTAATGAAGTATGAAAAAATATAGATCTTACTTAGAATAGAGCTATGCCTTACATGTGTGTTGGAGTGGGGGAGTAGCTGGTTGCAAACGTCAAATCTCTATATTATTTTTTAATAATAAAATTCACATATTATATATACTTCAAACATGTTTATACAGCGATTGTGGTGTGCTGTGCGTAGACACCTTCTATGTAATTGTAAAATAAAAAATACGTACTCATATTCTTTATGTAGTTACATAAATTCTCGATGAGTAGCGTATATACAAGTGTGCATATGGATGAGTGTTTTTTCTGCAGAGAATACATAGGAGAATTGTGCAACGTTGCAATAAGAGGTGAGCAAGGCTCGTGTTCACTGTAGACATGTGTCCACATGTAATTTAGAATAGTATACAGTGTGAATCGAGTGAATAGCTATAAAGGTCCCAAAAAATGTCAATTCTTGACAAACTGGTATTACCTAATTTTGTCCACTAACTCCAATTGTTGGTTAACTATCAGGGTAATGACTTGGCAAGAACTTAATTAAGACAAGCTAGTGTGCTGCAAAAGAAAAAAAAAGCTATGACGCTTCTATTATCTAAAAAAAGTGGCACCTCTACTGGAATGCTATTTCAAATTTTCCATGCTGTGCTAATGGTGGACCAGTGAAAGGTCTCACTTGCCCTTAACTTTCAACTCTAGTAAATTTTTGGTATGCCATGCCACACATTGTCCAATAAACAATAATGAAGAAGGAAAGCATATCGGAACCATTGGGCCACAGTTTTGGATGTGAGGTTTAGCAGCTATCCAATCAGAAAGATGGAGTTGCTTTTATCAAAGAAAAGAAACTAAAGAGGGAAAATGAAGTCATACTTTTTCTCTTTGACAGGGAAATTAGTGAAAAAGTTCAGGCTGATATAATCCAAAAATGCTTTCTTTATGTAGCCATTGTTATCCATACCTAAGCAATCCTATATCAGCATTACCCACTATGTTTTGTACCCTTTGAGTTGCTTTTAGGTGGTGATTGCGAAATGATTTAGGAAGCAAGCTAGCCATCTCTTCTTCCATATGCAATCCTTGGGGTTTTTCTAAGGTGCTAGTGGTTGGGTGGTTAATGCATTGTTTGGGACCGTGTGATGTCATTTGTTTGAGCAGAAGGCAGACAGTATTAACGACCTGAACCGGGATAGGTTTGACACTTGATAGCGGTGGAAGTGGCTCAATCCCTTGTTCACATAAAAAAAACTAACAATATTATATATACACTTTAGATTATTGATTGAGTTCCCTCCAAAGAAAAGAGAGCAAAGTACCACAGTAAAAGAGGGCAAAGTGTATATATATAATAATATTGCTAATCAAGGTTCTATGACAGGCATTGATTTTCAGGAGGAACTACTGGACTCATTTTTGAACTTTGCCACGAAAGAGGACAGAAGGAGCAAATAAAGTGAGCATATCACATTCTAGAGAATATGATGATAGAAACTTTAGTCCGTATCTAATACTCTCTTTACCCTAAAATAAAATATAACAACTTTTAAATTTTGTTTTAAATATAACAATCTAATACTTGTGAAAGTTAACTTTTTATCACTAAACTACCCATACTGTTTTATTATTGGACGTTAATCCTCTTACTTAAGTCACTAAGTTCGAGGATGTCGTTTCTTATTATCACTTAAGTCGAGGCTCACGCCTCATCCATCCGATGAGACAAATTGGTCTTTTTATCTATTTTCTTAGTAGCCGTGCTAAGGACTAAAATTTACTATATTTTTAGATGGATGGAGTAATATGTTTAGTTCTTTTAAGTGTTTTTAGTTTAAGTTTGAATTTTATAAACGAATGTTATTTTGTAGTTATTATTTGCTCTATCCTATGCTAAATGTTGTAATAATTTTTTAGATAATGAATGATTTCATTAATCAAGTTGTTCTAACAATGATGCTTGGGTGCATTCCAGAAGAGAAGTGTTCCATGAAAAACACCATTTTCTATCTTTTGTAACTAGAGTTAGTTCTCCTCAGTCCTCACTCAACTTATTCATGCCTTTCTTTTTTCAACAGTGCTATAATCTTTGCACGTAGTTTGAACACGATGATATGAAAAGTCCAAAGCTAACAAATTTCTTTAAGGAAAAACTAACATAGAAAATATTAATGGAGAGCTGAATAACGCTTTAAGAAAAGACTGCACAATCGCTCCAACATCAATATCATGGACTAAACTTGTGTTTCGAGGGTCAATGCCCCTTCTCTGTCGCTGTCGCTATACTGCTAAGTTAAAAAAGTCTTCAAAGTTCACCGAATTGCAATCTCCTCTTCCTTAGGACCTCATATTTGTAAAATGCAAAAAACGGTGAGCTAATACATGGAGATTGGAGATCTTTCAAAAAAGTAACATGTTCAGAATAGTCTCTGATTTGACCTGGAAATTTTTTTATGCTTTAATTTGAGACCACACAACACTAGCAAGAACATCTGAGACGTCTTGTACCGCAGCCACACATGAACAAGAAGCAATGTGTTTGTTTTGAAAACTCTCACCAAATACAGCGACCCAACTGAAAGGTCTGGTTGTCCACTCTGCTTGTGATTAACTATGGAGGCGGCTTTTGAGTTTTGATTTAGGCATGACTTTATGCAGCATAAATACATACAGAAAAATTAAAGTGAATGTCCTTTTCCTCGCAAAAAAAGTGAATGTTTTTGCAAGCATTGGGATTTGACCGCACTTTCTCAAATCGACATGCTCAGGACACAGGCCGCAATGTTGCATGTTCCAACTTACATTTAGAAGCGCTCTAGAGATATGCATTTCTGATGCAAAGGCAAACCATGTTTATAATTTCAAACCCACCACTCAAACAACGGCTTAAACTGTGACCAAAACAAACTTGGGACAGCGCAGATACAACTGAAGCATGAAATTTTGGAAAGGCACAAGACAATGGCAATTCCTCTACTCTTTATTTGCATGGTTACTTCAATTGCTTGCACTACTAACAACCTGAGGTCTGTTTTCTTCTGTAATGTGATCCATTATATACATGGTTATATAACTACACAAGGTGACAAGTTGGAGCTGCTGAAGGGCTACTGCTTCTACATAACCACTATATGCACTAACAAGCAGGTTAGGTCATTAAAACTCCTTGGAGCGGTTGAATGTTTGGTTCATCTGCATAACTGAATGAAAGAACGTGTCTCACTCTCGCTTGCCAGGGGCAGCAGGGCTCAGATACATTTCGATTTCCTCAAGAGAACGTCCTTTCGTCTCAACAATGAAATTGTAGGCGAAAAGTGCTGACAATAAGGATATTCCATCAAAACCTGCATAGACTGCTCCAACGCGGAGCTTCTTCACAAGCTCCAGGAAATATAGTCCCACCAGAAGATTGAGTATCTGACGAACGAACACCAATCCATAAGTATGGTAGTCAGGACAGACCGATAAACTACGTATTTTGATTTGAAGTAAAAATGTAGAGTACATACCGACTACAATTACAGAAGGAGGTTATGAGACAATTACTAGTATATACAGTTGAAAAGTGCATACCCAATGTGCAGCGAAGCTGAAGCCCATAACTTTCGAGCGTGTCCGAGCACCGCTCAGCTCTGGTATGATGATTCCTGTAATATGTCTGGCTCCAATAGCGAATGTAAATATGTACCTGAAAATTCAAACATGAATAAATAACTGAGATTAAAAAAAACACTTTCAGTATTAACTGTTCCATATACACAAATGTGTGAGATTTCTGATCAGATGTCAGATCATGAACCAAAAGCATCTAGATGCTATAAAAGAATCCTTTACATTGTCCATCAGCAATGCAAGATAAATGGCTGATCGAGAAATCAAACACATGTATTTTTCCAAATTCCAAGCAAGGATTTCACTTAACAGCAATCATAAATAGACCTCAAAGCAAAGGTTCCAAAAAGAGACACCCTTTGTAGTAGTAACCTCTGTAAAGAACAGCTATGATGTTCAACAAGTAAAATTCTTTTTAAGTACTAATCTCAAATACTTTAAATAACTGGGGAACATTGTACCATACTAAGTGGAATGAAGAATATGAAATAGAAAAGTAATGTAAAAATACATACAACAAAGTTCCAGTAATTGACAGGCCGTGGCTAACTCCATCAAGGGGGAAGCTAATAGCATATACTACAAGGAACATGGCAAGTGCCTGCAGAAAGGTAGAGAAGTGACATTGGATTTAGTTTAAGGACTACAGCAGACCAGAAAAATATTTACAAAAAAATCATATTGGAAGAAAAATTATATACTCATAGCTTATGCTCGCTGTAAACTCCTCCAAAGCAAGAAAAAAAATGCAGAAAATACTCAAAATTAAGGTTGTGCAGAACAGAGGGACAAAACCATAAGACACTTGTTAATATCATCTACGGCAACCACCTAGTGACTGAGCATTTTCCAACCAGTAATGAACATTACCAAAATTGCAGAAGATACCAGACCATATTGGAAGGAAAAAGCTAGAAAGCATATAAAGGACAATTGCCAACATGCAGCAATCATACTAAAATAAAATGTTCCAAATGCTGTCACAGCCTGTCTCAGTAATGACTCCTACAATGTGAAAGGAAAATTAGCAACCAGTTCCTGTATAAACTTTACAGAGCACACTGACAAGAATCAGCATTTCAGAACATACATATAGCACTGCTACAAGCAGTCATGCAAAGTCTAGAGATATGGGCTGGAATGCACATACACCAGAAAAACAAGAACCTTTCCATTATAGTCCACAATCATAATATGATGGTTGTAACCAGCAGAAAGAGCTAAAGGAGAAAAAGGAATATCCTCTATTACGGGGTTCCTCTAGAAGTTCTGACCAGCTGGCCTGTGAATCATCATTTGCAACAACAGATTGGATCTCTTCCATGGATTTCTCAACTTTAGAAGTTCCCCATAGACGTTCTACAGCTTTTCTGGCATCATCTAATCTTCCAACCTACACGATGGAGGTGATTGATGCAGGCAAAGTCCTAATTGACAAATAAAACTCTTAAGGTACGTAGTAAAGGTACCTTGGCAAGCCAGCGGGGACTCTCAACAGCAAATTGCATTCCAACAACAATAAGAACACCAGGTACACATGCAGCATAAAGCATTGTTCGCCACCTGTGGGCAGAGAGACAAAATCTTAAGCAGTATATTAATAGATCATTAAATATACAATGCAGTAATGCAACTGTCATGTGGTTAATCAGTTCAGAAAGGTTACATAAATGGCTATAGACTTCGAAATAGGAGCATTTTTTATTGATTATAAAATTGATATCAAGAACCTTGAGGCTTATTAATTAAAAATATTAAATTGCATTCCTTTACCAGCGCAATGATTTTGATATGCCCACAATTCATTTCAAAAATTCTTTAGCATATATTATTTATATTCTTTATATGATGCAGGGGTATAAAAAAACAAAAACATTATTGCATCTTCTTTGATCAATATGTGTTGTTAATCTGTTCCGTCCATAATGGCACTACAGCAAATTTAAACTACTGACGACTTACATCATTAATAGTGAAGAAGTGCCAACAAGAGATGCCTCAACAATGTGGGTCACTTTCAGATGGTATTCCCAATGATAAAGCGGCAATTATTCCCAAACATGTTCCAATTTGACACGGAGTCCCCAAAGAACCCCTGCATTTTGTTGGAGCAACCTAAAATGTTGCATGTAAAAAAAAAGATTGGAGAATCGATGGTAGACTGATTATGCAACAGTGATGATTAATTCTGAAATGACAAATTTCTGAAGGGTATCTCGGAGATATATAGTGGAACGAGCAGCGTATTTACATCAATTCCAATGCCAACAAGGAATCTTCCCAAGAGCATCTCATCCAATGAATCTGCCTGTGCACCATATGATTGTTTTCGATGTAACAGATGATAAATTTATGAAATGAGAATGATGTCTAGATGAAAAACTGAATTTTATGTAAAATTCTATACAAATATGATGCTACACTGGTCAGCAGGAACTCCATTAAATTAGAAACAGTGAAACTGAGTACCTGAGTAGTGCCCCAAAAATCATCAGAATGCTATCAATTTGAAGAGTCCTTTTACATCCAAAATTCTCTACTAGTGCAGTGGAGGCTAAGCTTCTGAAAAATGCTCCAACAATGAATATGCTGACCACAAGACCTTGGAGAAATGGATTTCCTTGAAAACCAAGCCCTCGTGCAATATCCTCTATTGGACCATTCATGACCCTGCAGACATACAATGCACTGAGGCTTCAACCAGATGCTGAAACAATGATAGAAGTAACAGAAAAGCTTAAATTACACTGTATGGTTTAGGCCATTAAACTGTCTCAGTTGGCATCGTTCAGATAGTGCTACAAGATACATGAAACGAGTAAATGTGTAGTGTGTAGTCAGTGGATGACACAAAAGGGGCACGCACCCAATGTGGTTGTTGGTTGATCTCATGGGCATGGTCCACCCATGCCTGACTAACAATTATGAGCGAGTCGTATGCGTTTTTAGCATGTATGCTCTTCATCCACATGCGACGACCGGACGCGTGCTGTTCACTAATGGACTCGTCCCCAATTTTCTCTAGAGCAATATTAAAAGGAAGAGACCAGCTCATACGTGGGTGACGATCTACATGTGGTAAGCCACTCTTGATAAACCCTAAGAACTTCTGATCCTCACGTGTACAAGAAGAAAACAGAAGAGCACCCTCCATCGCCGTTCTTTGAATGGCGACTTCTATCACCACTCCCGGCCAGTGCAGGTGGTTGCGAGAAGGGTGACGTCACCCACACCGCACAGCCCTGCTCCAACACTGGTGCACTATTACTCTGACACCAGCGATTCCGACAACTATCGCGACTGCTCTAATAACATCAAGCTCAACTGGTCAATGTTTATATAAGCATGTATAGGTTAAGATTAAGGTTAGAGATCCATCAGTGCTAGTGGAAGAGGAAGTTGGCCATGGATGCCGTGAGCACGTGAGGGAACACTCGCAGCCACCCGAGATCAGCACCGCAGCTTCCTCCTCCTGTACCAGCATCCAGTCCTACCAATACAACGGACCGTCGCGTCAATTCAATCACCATGCCATTGCCACACAAACACAAAAGCAATCAAACTAAACGGCAGCGGCCGCCCAACCTGTGTTAGGATTGAATCTCTTATCTAACAACCTGCGTCGGTGCTCTCCGGTAGCGGCGGCGGGGCCAAGGCCGGGCTGGACGGCGGAGGACTGCTCTCTACGGCGGCGAGGAGCGGCGGCCAGAGCACGAGCCTCCGCGGCAGCGCCCAGAGGAGGGAGGCCGGCAGTGGCAATGCCAGCAGTGCGGCGAGGGGCGGCGACTGTATGTCTCCCAGGGACGGAGGGTGGCAATCCGTCGAGCAGGTGGCGCGCGCGAAGGGGCCAGTGCGCGCGCAGAGGAGAGGAGAGCACCGGAGGCGCGGATACGTTTCCGTGAGAAGGGGCGATTTCTGTGGGGGCCCCACCCCCGCGCGTGAGAGATTTTATTGCCGGACGCGTGACGCTGAGGCGGCCATGTATCAGGCCGTCAGCTCTCTTCTCCTCTGTTTTCGCTTCTCTTGTGAGCGACAATGACTGTCAGTGAAAGATCAAAAAATTCAGATTTTTTTTCTTTTAGGAACATGCAAGTAGGAAACAAATTTCTACACAGTGGTAGCTGCAAAGATTATTTTCCCCTCCCTGGGTGATTTGAGTGCAGTATGCCATGGGTTTTTAGCATGTGGTAATCGATTACCAGAGAGCACCCATTACGTCAGTCCTCAATGTCACATACAAACTATTCCATAACCATATTTTCTCGGAACAGAATCAAAATGGTATAAAAATATCAAAAAAATTGAAAACGGGAGACGAAAACACGGATACACGTTGAAATCTATAGGAGACCAGTAATAAATATTGAAAAAATTAAACTATAAAATTACATATTTAACTATATTATATGACCATGTGTATTATATTTGACATACTATAACCATCTAATATAATGATGTGTATTGAGGATGTAGAGTTAGGTCGATACGAGAATACAAATGAAAATTATAGGTAATAGTCGTACTAAAAAGCTAACGTTGTCATTATATATCAATTCTTTAAGTATAAGTTATAGAGAGAAAAACCTATTCTAATATACAAGTATATCGGTGTAGAGTATAGGCATAATGGTTGGCGGCTAGTTGTTGTCGGTTTCCTCGGGTATTAACTCGATAAGATTGAAGATGGCTTGTATTGTATGGTCTCTAGTTGAGATCTCTCGTGCTTTTTCTTCTTCCTACCTAGCGCCTTATATTTATACCCTTATGTATTTTATTTTCAAGTAGAATTAGAGATTCATATGATTCAAGTAGTCATAGTTGGGTTCTAGTAGGACTTTGTATTCGCTTTATATTTAGGATTTCTTCCTTATTTACTTCAAACTTTATCTATATATTTAAGGTTTATTTTTATATAGGACTTGGTGTATGGTGGTCCTGCTAAGATAAGTACAGAATATCATATATCCCTCGAACTTTATTCAAATAAGTGCTGACCATATAAAATCACTGAGGATTTAAGTTATCGAAATATAAAACGTAGTTGGCATGGTAGCCAATAAAATTAAGGCTAACAAGTTAATTCTTTTATCTAAGTGAAAAAAATCACGTGGTCGTTTTTTGCAATTTGTATAGAATTCATAACCTAGTTCATCTAATTGTGTGTATAAAATCTTAGCGGAAGAACTATTATTTTGTTTACTTTTTGTTTCTCTTAAAATATTCGAATAAACTTGTTAGCAAACATTAAATCCCCTAAGCATTGTCGGTAGCTCAACAAAGGTATTAAACATAAACAAGTAAATACATATAAAATTTTACATCCTATGCATATTTGTCCGAGAATATAAACTTACAATTTTTCTTGTCCCGACTATATCTAGGTTGTACTAGTTATAACTTATTATTGTTGCATAAAAAGTTATTTAAGATTATACTTTTTTGGTTTAAATACAAGAAATTTTAAGTTTATTAAGTATTCGCACTATATTCATAAAATCTCAAAATTTGACAATATAAAGCCTCTTGTCAGCTGACTGCTCAAGTGATTCAGATCAAAATCTAATATGCGAGTAGTTAAAAAGCATGAATATGGCATATATATATATATATATTAGAGAATAACAAGACATACTATTTAAAAATATATGTAGAAATTTGTAAATAAAAAGAGCTTGGTAATATCATGTGATGTAGAACACCATATGTGTGGTTGCCTTATAATGGTTTACAAATGTATACAAGATATGCGATCGTCTTTCCGAGGTGTTCTTAATCTCACCTAGTCTCCATAAAATTTTGACTAGTGGACAATTCTCGACCTCACTCTGTAGTTTGAACTTTTCTTGTATATATTGAAGTTTGGTGTTGTTGATCTAACTCATCTAGTTGAAAAAAATTCTTGACCACTAGTCACCTTGTGACTAGGGATCAATATATGTCTTATAGTAGTGAAGTTATCGCTTTGAGCTTTCTTTGGTCGGAATAAGATGCTGACCAATAGAGAGCCTTCAAATCATCTCTATCTTACACAATATCATCATAAGACTGATTGTTCTATTCCCTAGTAAAACAAATTGTTAGATAAAAGCCTCAAACACTCAAGAATAATATAAACTGAAAGTATGAAACTATTTTTTCAATATACTTTTCCATCTAAGTAGACAAGAGACATAAGAATTATTAATATTTTTGTTGTCTGATGTCCTTGGCTACTTTCTTCATAAAATTATTGGTTGCTCGAGCCAAAAAAATTATATGGTAAAGAAGTAGTCAATCTGAATAGCTAGGTGCTTGACGTAGAATGATTCATTTTGTGTGGTAGGACCACACTACGATCACCTTGTGTCATGAAGACTAGCAACGTTGTTAGGTCTCAACCACATGTATGGCAGAAAAACCACTATGACCCTCCAGTCGGGTCTCGACCACTTGAATTGTGCGTATTTGTTTAATTAACTTACAAACATATCGAAGGGTTGTGATTTACTTTAAACTTTTTGTTAGAACTTTCTTTCGGATTATATCTCTTGTCTTTCACGTATACCTCTATTGTCAAGTGATGGCACATTATGTGTTGTCACCGTTTGAGGTCTAAGGTCCTCCATTTATAAGCGAAGCGCCTCCTTCATCCACATTTCAATTGGTCGGTTTGACCTATTGAGATGGGTAGCATGGATAGTGTTTTAACAAACATGCTAGGTGATCATGTCATTTAACTTTTACAAGGCATCATCCGAGAATATAACAATGTCACTCCACGTGTCATCGTCGTTTGCCTTAGGCCCTTAGTTTTATGAGCTTGGCACCTCTTTCTTTCACATCCCAAATACTCAGAGTAGATGATGTAGACAGAATCTCGATAATATGCTGGGTAGTACCGGTTATTTTTTGAGGAATTGTTCAATAATATGGTAACTTTTTTACAAATATTCTAGGTGAGACCGGTTGTTTTCATGAGATATGTTGCTATTTTTATTGGGAGGTTTGGTCCAACAACATGTTGTTTAGTCGAAAGTCACCTTGATGGAGGGATGTTTTTGACAGGTGTTTTGTGCGGGTGCTTAAATAATTTTCTAAAAATTAATTTCATGAGGACAAAAAATATATAAGATAATATCAAGTAGATACTGTATAAGTCTTCTAGTGTTTTTAGGATATAATAGATTGAGTAATATATTTACCATAGCAATCCTCCAAATATTAGATTGTCGGTGAGCTTATAAAATAAATATTATATAAAGATATTCTCTAGATAAATATAATAAAATATTGATAAAAATGGTACGTTAGGTATACAGAAACTAATCTACTAAATAATTTTATGGACATGTACTTGGAGTAGAACTGTAGATCAATACATGTATTTGTCTCCTGGTGGCTGTCCATGTACGTGTAGTGTACGTCCTCGGTATATAGCATGTGAACAGATATGTACTGGGTTGGTGGTTGGTTTAGAGACTAACCCGTGTATGTTGGTTCTGTCCTTCACCGAGTAGGAGTTTGGACGTGCATGGCTGCCTGACACGCTGCTCGTGAAGACGTGAGTGGCGGATGGATGTTGCCTCGCCAATCCCTTGCTGACGTAGTAGATGTATACGACAGCCCTTGTCGTGTGCAAGCGTGCATGGTCGGCATCCTCATCTCGCTTAATTATGGTATGGTAACCAGAGGATGGCGATAGATTTCACCGACGATAATATAAAAAAATCAATACAGATGGGCCAAGAGACCGATGAGTGTAATTAATCAAAACGAATAGAGAAAAAAAATATTGAAACTACACATCCGATATTGTGTTGTGGAAATACGGTTTGATGAGTTGGTGCTAATTAATTGCTATAAAACAATAAGTGTAGCCTCATAGTGATTTTCTGACAACAGATGTCAGTTTAGGAGTAAGAAGGCCTTATGTCAACAATATTAAATTATTATCAATAAAGATAATGTAAGCTAAAGTCTGTGTATATATAGCTAAGAGACATCAGTAATATTGATCATACTGATTTCTTTCTTTTAGTACATGTGTATGCTTGTTGATATAATTGCTTAATTAGTACATGCATGTTATCGGAAGCACCATGTACTCGAGAAATCTGGCAGAGCGGCTAGATATTTAATTTGTTTATCGGCTTTTCGTAGTAGTAAGTCGCACCGATGACATTAAAGGCCACTAATATAAATAACAACTTTGTGGCCTTGTGGTCGATCGGTTCTGAACGTAGTTGCTTAGGTCAAGGCCTCATGATCAATAATATTAAACTATTATTTTTCATGATGATGATATATTGAAGTCATGTCCCTAATAGATCGATCTACTGAAGATTATGACCGTCATTAGTTTTGATCTAGAGGCAAACATAGGTCAGATTAAATGTTCTAATGTAAAGTCATCCTAATATTCTTCATCGGAAAATCCACCTCTTAAAGTCATCTTTTTGTGAATCATCTTAATACAAGCACCCCTACGCATTACTATCGATGGGTTATATCCCAATCATATAGTATTTGTACTTGTGTTTTTAGAATATATTGATAAGTTATAAAGAGAGCAAGACAGATAGGGATTTTTATATATATTCGGTCCTTCTAATTACAATAAATAGCTCTACTCCTATTGGCCAAAACTGATGTTGCTATTATATATCTAAAGTACAAAATATGAGGATGAAAATCTAATCTAGTTTGTTAGTATATCAGTGTAGAGCTGGATATTATGGTCGGTGGCTAGCTATTGTATGCTTCCTCAGGTATTAATTCCATAAGATTAGAGATGGCTTGCTTTGTGTTGTTTTTGGTTGAGATCTCTTAGGCTTGTTATTCTCCCCTCTTGGGCCTTATGTTTATATTCTTGGGTATCTACTTGTCCTACGAAGATAAATATATAAGTATAATCTATGTAATCCTAGATTCAAGTAAGAATTTGTATTCCTTTTTTATTTGTAACTTCTTACTTATCTACTCTTTATTTTAATATAAGACTTGTCATATAATAATCTCGTTGAGATAAAGTATATATATATATAGTATAATATATATGTAATTAGAAAAAGGTAATTACTATATTATAAAAACAGTAATTTCTGTAAGAATATTGTTGGTATAGCAACAAAATTGTTTCCATTTCTATATCTTTAACCATTTCTATTTTCATTTTCATCGGTTACCATTTCCACATGGCTCAGTCTGTACAAATTAGAAGCTAAAATTTCTGTGACCATTTTCACCTATAAAAGACCCAATAATACCATGCATGCACTACGAATGCAATATGCTAAGTTAATACCTCCTCTAGCTCATCATGTCTTCAACATCAAGTAGAAACTAGGTTTTGCATGTAACCTAGTTTGTTCCTTTTTTTATGTCTTCCTTAAATTGTGAAAGTGTGGGAATAATTGATTCTATTCCCTGTCAATGTATCAGTATATATAGGTCGGCCGAAATGGCTCACAAGATAACCACATAGCCACACCACGATTAATCTAATATAATTATACTTTCTATAATTATAATAGACTAACACTCTCCTACAGTCTAATCAAGAACATTCAGACTGGATCAAAACTCCTGAAATAGTGAGGTAGGAAGGCTCTTGGTAAAGATGTCGACGTACTGCGATGTCGTAGAAACATGTAGGACCCGAACGTAATCGAGGGCGACCTTTTCTCGAATAAAATAAAGATCAATCTTAACATGTTTCATCCGTTGATGCTATACTAGATTGCTGGAGAGATATACGACACTGATATTGTCGCAATAGACCAAGATAGCATGGTGAGGGGGTGGCGAAGCTCAAGGATTAGCTATCGCGGCCAGATAGCTTCAGCAGCACTATTCACCACAGCACGATATTCAGCTTCGACACTTGATCTGGAGACCATATGCTGACGCTTGTAAGACCAGGATACCAAGTTATTCCCGAGAAATACTGTGTAGCTAGAGGTCGACTAACGAGTGTCAGGACAGCTAGCCCAGTTGGTATTCGTGTAAACAACAAGATCTACAGGTGAAAATCGATACATAGTCAGCCCAAGAGATAGGGTACCCTGCAAGTAGCACAGGATCCACTTGAGAGCAGCGAGGTGCGGCTCTCGAGGATCATGCATATAGAGGTATATCTGCTGAACTACAAAGGTAATGTCTGGTCGGGTGAAAGTCAGATACTGCAGAGCGTCGGCTAGGCTGTGGTACTGTGTAGCGTCAGCGACAGGCAGTCCATCAGTAGATAATTTGGAGTGTAGATCAACAGGCGTGCTGCACGGCTTGCACGCACTCATCCCGGCACGCTCCAAAATATCCTGACTGTACTACTGCTGAGAAAGGAACAGACCATCTATAGATCGTGTCACAGAAATGCCTAGAAAATGATGTAGCTGACCTATATCCGTCATAGCAAACTCATGCCAAAGAGCCTCAATGATGTGCTTGAGTAATCCAGCAGAGGAGGCGGTGAGGACAATGTCATCAACGTATAGTAGTAAGTAGGCCGTGTCTGGACCGCAGCGATATATGAAGAGCGAAGTATCTGACTTTGTTTCAACAAATCCAAGTGACACGAGATGAGAGGCGAACCTGTGATGCCAAGCACGAGGAGCCTGCTTCAAACCATATAAGGACTTGTTGAGCCGACAGATAAAATCTAAGCGAGAAGAATCCACAAATCTAGAGGGCTGCACGCAGTACACTGCCTCAGTGAGAGTGCCATGGAGAAATGCATTCTTCACATCTAGTTGATGAATGGGCCAATTCTAAGATAATGCCAGGGAGAGAACAACTCGAACTGTCGCAGGCTTACAACGAGACTGAAAGTTTCATCATAATCAACACCGGGCCGTTGTGTAAAACCCTACAATACCCAGCGAGCATTATAGCGATCAAGAGACCCATCGGTGAGCAATTTGTGTCGATAAATCCACTTGCCAGTCATAACATTGACGCCAGGAGGGTGAGGCAGAAGACTCTAGGTGTCGTTAGCAATTAGAGCGTCATACTCAGCCTGCATAGCAGAGCGCCAATTGGGGTCTGACAGTGCATCACGAACAGAGCAAGGAAGAGGTGACATGGGCACAGTGAGGAGGTTGAGGCGATCCACGGGCTGTGCAATGCCAGCTTTACCACACGTGTGCATAGAGTGCGCATTGGTGACCAGAGGAATGACGATTGGTCGAGTGGTAGCTGTGCAGCCGATACTGCTGGCAACAACCTGTGCGCGAGCAGCAGGGGCAACAAGACCGGCAACACTCGTGGTCGGTGTGGCGCCGCTGGCAGCGACCTGTACGGGGTGCACAGGGGCAGCGACACTGGACAACGCGGACTTGGGCGACCACGGCCCTGCACTAGGGCTCAACGGCGCAATTGTGGCCTCGGGCATGGGGTGTGTCGCTGAGGAAGCTGCTATACCTGCACGCACAAAACGAGATCTAAGAACTGAAGCAGTGAGATCATGATCATCGACAAGAAAGTCTAGAGCGGAGGGTGCCATGGGTGTGCTAGACATGTCGGAAAAAGAGAAAAAAGATTCATCAAAAACGACATGTCTAGAAATGAGAATACGGTTCGACTGAAGCTCGAGGCATCGATAGCCTTTGTCCTCCGAGGAGTAGCCGAGGAAAACGCATAGAGAAGAATGAGGGACAAGTTTGTGGGGCGCTATAGAGGACATATTGGGATAACAGGCACAACCAAAAACTTTGAGATGATCATAGGAGGGCTGGGCAGAGAAGAGAGCGTTGTATGGTGTGGAGGAGGCGAGAGTTTTGGTGGGGAGACGGTTCACAAGATATGTGGTGATGTGAAGAGCCTCAACCCAGTAAGCTGGATGGAGACTTGTCTGAAATAAAAGGAAACACAGAGTGTTATTGATGGTACGAATAAAACGCTCTGCTTTACCATTTTGTTGGAAAGTGTATGGACACGACATGCGGAGGGCAACACCGTGGGAGAGGAAAAATGTGCAGGCCTAGGAATTATCGAATTCACGGCCATTGTCGCACTGGGCGCTCTTGATGGTAGTTCAAACTGTGTGTGAACATAAGCAAAAAAGGTAGAAATAGTGGAAAATGTCTCGAATTTGAGACGAAGGAGAAAAGTCCAAATGTAGTGAGAGCAGTCATCAAGAATAACAAGATAATATTTATATCCTGACACACTAACAAGTGGAGAGGTCCATAGATCACAATGAATTAAATCAAAATTATGAGTAGCACGAGAGGTAGATGAACCGAAAGGTAGACGTACATGACGACCGAGTTGGCACGTATGACATATATGATCGATATCATCTTTATTACAAAAAATGATATTGGACCTAATGAGTTTGGACATAACTTCACGTCTAAGATGACCGAGACGGCGATGCCAAAGGGAGGTGGGTGTGATGATGAACGCGGATGTGCTGGTAGATGGTGCGGGTAGAGGTCACCGGAACTATTGCATTTGGCGATCACGTTCCTGGTTCGCAGATCCTTCATAGAAAGACCAAATGGATCAAACTCAATGGAACAATTATTGTTGATGGTAAACCGATGAATGGAAATTAAATTCTTAATAATGTTGGGTGATACCAGAATATTATTAAGAGCAAGATCACGATGCGGTAAAAAACGATGGGATCCAGTGATTGTGATAGGAAATAAAGCACCATTTTCCACAACGATAGATGAAGGAGTAGATAAAGAGGGTGGAGAAATGGTGAAGAGTATACCAGCATCCGAGGTCATGTATGAACCGGTACCCGTATCAGCATACTAATCAGAGGCCGATTGATTCAGCGTCATAGTGTTGAAGGAGTACGCCAGGGAGTCCTGGTGCCAAGACCATCCGTGAGTAGGCATCCAAGGTGCCGCCTGGTATACTGGTGAGGGTGCTTGGAAGCCCATGTAAGGACGCAGCAATCCGCTTGTAGCTACGCCGGGCGCGCAAGGAACGCTTCATCCTCGAGGACGTGGTGGGTGAGGGCATATTTACTGAGGACGGTGAGGAATATGCCATGCCACATGGTATAGGAGTCCGTGGCCTTATCGAGGACGATGGGAATGAGTGCCTTGACGTTGATGACGGCGGTGGCTTGCGCCTAGAGAGCCGCGTGAGCGCTCTCATATGCGCCCACGGCGTCGTTGCGAAGACGGGCCTCCTTAGCCCGACGCACTTCGTCAGCGCGAGCAGCATCGACCGCAAGACGGTGGTCTTCGGAAGCAGCGGCACCATCGTCTTCGCCAGCCATGAGGGGCAGGACTAGCGATTGGCAGCAGATCAGATCGGAGGGATCGGCAGTCGATCGGAATTGGATCGTAGCCGATCGGAATCGGATCGTAGCCGATCGGCTGATCAGATCGGAGGGATCGGTAGCCGATCAGAATTAGATCGGCAGCCGATCGGCTGATCAAATCGAAGGGGTCGGCAGCCGATCAGATCGGATCAACAGTCAATCGGAGGGATCGACAACCGATCAGATCGGAGGGATCGAATCGCAGATCAGAGGGATCGGCAGACAGATCGGCAGACAGATCGAATCGACAGTAGATCCGATCAGATCGGATCGACGGGCGATCGGATCGGTAGCAGACACGTCAGATTGATCGAATCGGCAGTAGACACGTCAAATTGATCGGATCGGCAGCGCGGGCGATAAGACCGACGACACACCCGACGACATGTAGTTAGCAACGGTGGTGACGATCGGATCGGTGATGGGCGCTGGTTCAGGAGTGGAGGTAGGATTGGATCGGCGGCCACTCCCGGTGATGAGGGTAGTTACGGAGCGGGCGATCAGATTGGTAGCACGGGCGATGATACCGGCGATACACCTGGTGGCATGTAGTCAACAACAGTGGTGACAATCGGATCGGCAATAGGCGCTGGTTCGAGAGCGGTGGCGTTGCGGAGGCAAGGTGTCGGACCTCAATAGTCTCCCACAGTATAGTAATGGTGGAGGAGGAGGTCGGGCGACGACAGCAACATCGACGATAGGTTTTGGTTGCGGAAAGATAGCGGATTAGAATCACTATGGGAATAATTTATTCTATTCACTGTCAATGTATCAGTATATATAGGCCGGTCGGGGTGGCTCACAAGGTAACCAAACAGCTATGCCACGATTAAATTATTATAATTATATTTTTTATAATTACAATAGTCTTGTGACACATCAGGTTGTTTTATCCTACATGGCCAGTACAACTAATTCTGTTGACACTAGCGGACATGGAGCACTGGGAGTGCACTTACAAGGCTTTCTAATGTTCTGTTTTGGGAGCTAATTAAAGATTCTGAGAAACACCTATAGAGTACCAACTTCTAGATACTGGTTTATTTTTGATTCTATAGATCGATACAAAGTCTCAGAATTTAGAGCGAAAATCTAAATTGTTTGAGAAGCTGATAGGGGCCAGTGCTAGTTGGCGGACTGAATGAGTGAATATCCCAATGGCAGTTGGGCCAAGACAAAGTTGAAGAGAAGCTCATGTAGAATACAAATGGCACTCCAAATAAATCCATGTGAGCCCAATCCAAAATTGCAAATTGTTGGGCCGGTCTCGCATGCCAAATTTGTATTTATGTTCACCTCTCGAGCTGTGCTTGAAAATACATGTTCACCTCTCTTTGATATTAACTTTTGACTCCGTAGTCAACACCTGTTTAGTGTTCATGAATATCTAGTGAAGATGAAGCTAGCTCCTAGGTTAGTAGCAGGGGCGAGGCCACATGTATTTTCAATAAACACTGAATTTAATTATATATAACTTGACCAAAAGTTTTATAACTATCTGCCTCACCCTACTCAAGCTATAATGCTACCTCCGTCCTTCGTTAGTACAACGGCCACATAAGCTTATTATTGGTGTGCACTATTGCTGCCTATCGAAAAGCTCTTAATAAACTGTCATAGTTCTACTTTACTGGTTATACGATACCTGAGCCCAATTTATGTCCTTGGCTTCAGGAGTGACTCCGTCGATAATCTTTTGCAACCACTCGACTCGTTAACGAACATGAACAGGAAAAGAATTGTAATAAGAAACACTAAATAAAATCCTAGTTACGTTTATTCGGGCTCAACTTATTTTCTGCGGTTCCATCATGGACCGGCTCTGCGGTTGATGCCTGGTGAAAGAGATGTTGAACATCGAAACGTGTGCCGCGCATCTAGCGATTCGTAACATGCGTGGCACCCAGGCGTCGTCCCATGAAACTGTACAGTTAAACATAACTAACGACTTTTTTAGCTCATCGCAAATGCATGTTAGCTTGTTACATGTTGACAGACAGCTAAATACAGTCACCGTTCTATCGGTGAAAGGATATGTCGTCTTTGTTCAGGAGTTGTAGAATTCTTTTTGCTGTTAGCTATCCAATCTCTTGATTGTGACGACCATTAAAAGATTAACACACGGACCGACACAATTCATATCTTGTCGTTTGGCAAATTAAAACGTTGTTTTTTTTTTTGCGTGGCAGTTAAGTTGATTTACCATGCATGCCCACGTGAGATTGCTTGCAGACATATCTAGCTACTAGGGCATCGTGATGTGTTGTTATGTTTACTAGCTAGATACCTTTGTACAGGGCTGTCTCAAGAATTTGAGACCTCTCGGTCTGAAATAACAAATATGGCCCTAAAATTGAAAATAATATCCATATAACCAAACCATATTTTCACAGCTTCCAATCTTTGTACGTTCTTATGCTTTTCAAACTAGAATCCTATTTTCTAGAAGACATGATGAGACTTGAGAAAATAAATGACTAAATATCTTCCTATATCATATTTTATAAACCAAATAAACTAAATAAATAACTAATGATTTAAAAGGTACATAATATCTATACTAAGATTATCAAGATAAGAAAAATAATTTTGTTTTTTACATGTCAACAAACTAATTTTGGTAAACGTTCGTATCATGTAATCAATAATAGAGATATCACGTAACCTTTATTGAACCACCCGTCTTTGATTTTTTCTCCTCCATAATTGAGAAGCTTCGTATGTAGGACACGTATTCAAGTTGGCGTATTTTTTTATAAGATACGGTCATTCGCACATACGTAAATTCTTCTAGCCTCCAATTACAAGGGACATAACAATTATTTTGTTTTATATGTTGTCTTCAGTTCCTATTAGCCAACAATTTCTTTAAAAAATTAAACAAATCTATAAAGACCGACCGTTACTTGTCTTAAGCTTTATTAAATTAAGGATAATAGATAGCTTCGTGTGATTTGATTTACATCTACGATATATATATGTGTGTCCCTAATCTATCACCAAATCCGAGAACTTCTCATAATTCTTTTCGTTGTATTCTAGCTCCTTAACGTCACGAAGTATCTAAGAAAGATCAGGATAGATATCAATGATATCACTATCAAATGAAGAAATGACATATATATTATCTTGATCTTTTTTTTAGTGTTCATCGTCCACTTCTTCAATAGAAATATTCGGTATTTCTTGCTCCCTATGTTTGCTCCAATAAGTATAACACCTCATAAAATCTTTATATATAAAATAAGATTGTAACTACGCTCTATCTATAAATATCTCTCATTTCTTTAGTCCATATATAGATAGACCATATATTCCTTGCTCCTCTTCTTATCATACTCCACAATATTTAGAAATTTAACACTTCATTTTTAAACTTCTAGTTCAAACGGTTAGTATTGTACATCCAACTACAATCTATCTATATATATAATAAAATTAGTTTAGATGAACAAACTATAATACTAATAAATCTAAATTTATCTTATTTTTTATTTAACCTCTTAATATCAGGATAAATATTCACTCTCTTATCCTCCCACCTAAAATATAAATATTGTACAATTTGAGTTGGCTAACAAATAGAGGTATTTATAAAAGATAGCCAACTTATATCAGTTGGTAACATACTAACTATCAGATCAAGATATCTGTGATGGGCCGTAGAAGTGGATGCATGTCACAGGGCAAGCTACACCTCTAACGAACTGTCCTAAGAAATCGTTACAGATGGTAAATCATCATCTATAATGGGTTTAGACTAGATAACCGTTATAGGTGATTATATGTCTACTGAACCCATTAGAGATAAGTTGATTTTATCTTTGTCAGTTTTATGCGGTGTTCCGTTACAGATATGATGTCTGACGTGTCTAGCTACTTTGTCTGTCAGAGATGAAATTATCTGTGAGGAAGATGGATGATGATGGACTGTTCGGGATGAGACACTATGTACGAGCGAAAAATATTAACGATAGAACCTTCAACAGAGAAGCCGTTCAGATGATCAAGCATTACGACTGGTGGCACTACGGCAGCCGGCGCCCGGCAAGGCTGCATTCTGCGTCGACCGTTCAGATGATTCATATCGTAGCGGCAACACGCAACTTGACAATGGCTTAATCTAAAGAGACGAATACAGAGTGATGCTGGCGGGAGACTTAGAGAGCAACGAGCTTATGATTAAGCACTATGTCTATATTTAATGGACTTAATGGGCTTTTATCTGATTAGGTATTACGATGCTTAATGAATAGTAATTTAGGGGCATGTACGATCGGCCACCTCGGCCTCCCTCATCCACGCCCATGCCTTTATATGGAATCCACTTGTCGAGTGAATGGTTTTTTACTTATCTATCAATCACTTTTTAACAATAGATAAGCATCGAACAACTCAAAATATATTTTCTTTATGGTGAAGCCAATGATGTTTAACCTAAAAGTGAACAAAAAAGATGCTTTGGTGTAAATTCTTGTATGAAACTAGAAATTGTGACTTATATAAGTTTAGGTTAACCCAGAAAATACAAAATAAAGCAAACTAAAAGTAGCATTGAATTTATATTGAAAATGCGGTTTTTACATTGTGCAAGTTGAGTAAATAACTTATGCAAGTTTTGTTGACTAACATATTAAAAAAATCAAGCGACTGATAAATAGAAATACTGTACTCTTCTTCTTCTTCTTCTTATTATTATTATTTTGCTAGGTGAGTCTAGTACGATATTATTCCTTATCTTATCTTGTAAGGCAAGAATACCTTCAACGAATCAATACTCCGTATATACAAAGCACCAGAAATACTAGGATGCAAGTTACGTACGCTAGGCTGACCCATCAACCCAGCTAGCCCACCATGGGACCAAAACTAACTAGGCCAACCCAACAAAATTTTTTGGGCTATATGGGTCGATCCACTTTATCCTAAGTTGCAATAGTAGATCGACCCACTTACCAGCTATATTATTTTGTCTTTAGATGATGTGGATAAGACACAATTGGCCGCATCCATACCATTACCTTACAAGGTGTCCTGTTGAAAAAAAAACACATCCTAATTTGTCTCTGTCTTCTTGGGCTGGTTCGGGCATAAGCTATACATAATTTTTGTTAAACGTTAGTACAAACTTTTGTTGTGCCAAGTCGCTACACCCACTGTTCCTGAGGGACAGTGACCTCCCAACACATAATAACTCCCCAGTCTCCAAAAGACAGCGAGGTGCCACCTAATTCCTCAGCAGATGCATTACACCCAAGAGTACGTAGAACACATTGCACCCTTGCATGCATGCTAGGTTTAACGAAAGTAATTAATTAGATCGACTAAAACGGCGCCTAATTAATTTAGAGTACGTGTATGTAGTTCTCGTTGACCCACCTACACAGGGCAGGCCAGGTGGTAGACGGGTGGGCCAGGGAATCGTCCACGTGGCAGCCGGCCCATGCGTGCAATGCAACTCTCGGCAAACTGCAAAGGCGGCTGTACTGTGTGCACCACTAATCCACTATAACTACATCGATCTACCACCAACTGGCTAACCAAATCAATCAGTCTGGCTAACCAGATGCGGCCGACCGATTGTCCGGTCCGATCTCAAGTTTTTTTTATTTGTTTTCTCCCTCGGTCATATGGACAATTGAACATCCGTCAATTAATGCTTGGGGCCGAGAAAATGTACATAGGAGTACATGATGCATAATTAAATTTGGGTGATCTTTTTTATGAGGGGTCCGACCGACTCAGATCTGACCCTTGGCGAAATAGCATGGTGTTTCTTCAATAATATTCAAGTAGAAAATGGAATAGCTAGGAGTTGGAATACTCCATTCATAATGTAAAAAAAAACATTTTAGTTTACTTAGTTAGTCAAACTTTTTAAACTTTACTAGTTTTATAACACACCGATATCATCAAATTAGTTTTATTAAATCTATCATAAACTATATCTTCATACTGCATTTATTTTATTGGTGTATATTTCTTTAAAATTGGTTAAATTTTAAAAAAGTTTGACTTATAATAAAACTAAAATAACAGCACACTCCTCATGAGAAATTAAATACGCTGGATTATCCGAAAGTTGAACCTAGTGAGCTGTGTGAACAACCATCTCCATGGAACATCAAATGTGATCCTTCGAATAATAGGGAGATTAATTAAAGAAGGCGTATTTTGGAACTACCTAGGACAGGGCTTAGATCAGATTTTGCGATTAACTACCTCGATCGATAGCTACTAACTAATCGTTTGCTCCAATCCTACGTAGCTATGTGAGTGTGAGTCTATGTAGTTCAAGCACATCTCTGTAATCAGTGTAAAATATTTTGTGCGTAAAACTCCATTGAGCGCAAGGTTAATTTAACATGAAAACGTTGTTTAATGGTTTAGATTAATTTCTACTGCAAATAAGTGATTTGTATCTGCGGCATGTACTCCTTCGCATGTTGAAGGGAGGAAATTAAAACATCTCCTAACACTTCATGACTTATAATAAGATTCTGTACTGATCCAATCGCCTCGCTAGAAGATCGTACCACGAGAAAGAACACACCATCAGCAGTAGTACTAGTATGCTGTACTCGATCTTAATTAGGTTCTTAGCATGTTAACAATCAAAACATTTCGAAAAACAATTTGACGACCAAGACATCAAGCTGGTGGACATAAGCCACCGAAATAATAGTACTTCGCTGTCAGCCGGCCGGTCCACGCAAACCGTATCAAGAATATCTATCAACATCTTCTCCATGCTGTTATTTAGTTCAAGTTTTCTCTTATTAATATAATTAGCATTAGATGATCTCTATGATCATAAACATATAGAATCATATATATAAAAGATTACACATGTAAAATGTTAGGCATATAGAGAAGTTAAGTTATATAGAAGGTTAGAAGCGTAACCAAAGATAATTAAGAAATATATCTTTAAATATAGATAATATCTATAGATTACACAAGTCTCTAGAAGTACTCTAGAATGGTCTCCAGTTGTAAGCACATATCAGCAATAATTAGTGCAGAATGCGTGTGCTATCCATCTGATGACCACATAATTCAATTCCTACAAGAGTAGGTTTTCAATTATGAATTTGTTTGGGATCAGAATGTATCTTATGGGGTTTCAATTATGAACATTCATAATCGATGCTATAATTTAAATTCCATAATTTTTAAAATTTAAATTTTTGGATTACAGCCGGACAATTTAAACATTGAAATACAGATGAACAGCATGCTTTCTTGAACACCAAGTATACTGGACCTGCTAAAAATTTCAAATTAACCATACCAAAAGTTTAAACCAAAATTTTGATTTAAAAAAATTTGGCTGCCGATTTTTTATAGATAATGGATAATCTATCCTTTGATTCAACAAAAACTACTACAGCCACAGCTGCCGATTGGTTACAGTCTTGCTAACCTGTTACCGGTTTTAATTTAGGTTCAAAACTATATCCATAAAAACCAGTTATATATCGGGGTGGTTACCGGTTCTCCGAAGGGACCAATATTTTTCTGAAACAAGTAATCACAACCTTGGTTTAAAATAACCTATCTGTCCAAAGTGAGTAAAACAAAACTCAAGGAAAATAAATCTACGAGTATCAATAGCTAGAGGAGTAAAGGTAAAACAAAGAAACATATAGTACACCTTGTTTTAATTCCCTCCTAGCTACCTTTCTCAATTATGTATTTTGATCCAACTCAATCGGCATCTCGATCGGCTGGTCCATTTGAAGTGTGTAGTAGTTTTCTTATGTTCCTGTAGAGTTGTACTACTAATATTTATAAACTCCTCATAAAAAGCGCTACTATTATAAACTCTTCATAAAAAATACTACTATCACACCCCGTAATATGTATCGGCACATATGATCCTTTTTCCACCCTTTCCCAAATCAAGCCACATGTGTAAAATAAACCGATACCTATATTCATGTTATTTTTTTCAAACTAAAATATATAATTCATCAATGGGCCTTGCTATAGGTGCCAAATTGAGATAACCATCATATATATAGAGTTGACTTAGCAAAACAGAGTGGTTGCCTTTATTCTGGCTTGACTAGCAAGAGGAGGGGAATGTTTTGCTACATAATTATTGAAATTTGTTGGATATCTATATTTTTATTATCTTAATGTTAGTATATCTATTTTGTCCTTTCCTTTCTTCAATTCCTGGTAAATCTAATGTTAGGTTATCTAAATTGCTCATCCCAAATTTTAAATTTTGTTATTGATTTGATTTGGATTTAGATTTATTTCATTCTCTTTGTAGCTCATTTAAGCACTACATATATATAGATCCTCTTTATCTCATATGATATATTAGAGACAAGTTTAATTTAGAGAGATATTTAGGCTAATTTAGAGTAAATCTAGATTTTGCATAAGAGTAGAATAATTTATATGGAATCTTGGTTTTTTCCCACCAAGTTAGAGTTTTTTTTAGATTAATCAATGTTATACTATTTTAGAGATTAATGAATGTTATAGTGTTTTAGAGTTTTTAATAAGATGTTGCACTAGGTTTATTAAATATAAGAATTAATTATTCTTGTCATATTAGACTTTAATATGTTATGATATAGGCTTAATTTAAATGGTTTCCTAGGTAGCTAACATTTGCAATGGACCAATTATGGATGTTTGACACATCGTGCAGTCCCATAGAGTATGTCAGGGGAGTAAACTCCTTGATCACTATGGCGACTAGTCTAAGATCAGTGAACTCTTAGGAATACTTGTGGTGTCAATGCGTTAATTGTAGGAAAGAATGATGATTTTCTGCATAACAGGTTCATTTACATCTCATTACTAGGGATTTATGACTAACTACATATGTCCTGACAATGAAGATAGGGCTGCCGAAAGAGGTGAAGACAACAACAACATGCTGAATGACCAAGCTTGTAATGAGCCTAAAGACCAAGCTGATGTTGAGCTAGAAGACCAAGCTAGCATTAAGCACAACTGGCCTGATTTGGATCAGATGTTGCGTGATGGTGATAGGGGTTACACCAATGATAGGGACTTTTAGAAGTTTCAGAGCATAGTTGAAGACTTGAAAACTCCAATTTACAATGGTTGCAAAGAGGAGCATAGCAAGTTGCCTATCGTCCTATTGCTACTACAGCTAAAAGTAAGCAATAGTTGGTCAGATAAAAGTTTCAACGAGTTGTTGTAGTAATTAGGAGACGTTCTACCGGTAGGCAATGTATTACAATGTAATAGGAAAAGATGGTTGTTTGCCCACTTGGCCTTGAAGTTCAAAAATCCACGTATGTCGAAATAATTGTACCATGTACCAGGACAAGTATGCCGATTTGGATGTATGTCAAGTGTGCATAGCATCTTGGTATGAGGGCAGGGATGATGGTGAAGTTGATATTGGCAATGGTAGCATGAAGAAGAAAAAGAAACACACCCTAGCTAAGGTAGTGTGGTATTTTCCTATAACCCCTTGGCTCGAATGTATGTATGCTAACAAGAAGTATGCAAAGTTGATGTGTTGGCATAGGGAAAGGATGATGGAATGATAAGGCATCATGCTAATTGATCTCAATGGAGAAAGATAGATAAAAGGTACAGAAAGCACTTCACGTACGATATGAGGAATATAAGGTTTGCCCTTAGTACAAATGGGATGAATTGCTTTGGTAATATGAGTAGTTGTTGAAGCACGTAGCCAGTTGCACTCATTATCTATAACCTTCCTCCTTGGTTGTGTATGAAGCACAAAAATATCATGATGTCACTTCTTATCCAAGGGCCCAAGTAACCTGGCAATAATATTGATCTGCATTTTAAGTCTTTGTTGGAGTAACTTAAGATATTATGGCTGAAATGTGCAAAGATGTGGGATGTGTACAAATGAGACCCTATGGGTTCTGTTGTTTACAACCATACAAGATTACCTTGCAATTGGCAACGCATTTGACCAAACAGTAAAGGGTGCAAAAGCATGTGTGAAGTGCGTGGGGGACACCACGAGCAAGTGGCTAAGGAATTCCAAAAAAAATTATCTACATGCGTCATAAAAGGTTCCATTGGATGAGTCATCCCTACCAAAGAAATAGAAGAGATTTTGATGGGACAGATGAGAGGGGGAAGAAGCCACGGTTTAGAATTGGAAAAGAGATTTTTGAGAAGGTAAAAGACATTGAAGTATGTTTCAATAAATGGCTTGGCATTGCACGTGTGTCATCCTCGAAAATTGAGAAACCTATATGAAAAAAGAGATCCAACTTTTGGGATTTACCATCCTAAAAAGACTTGGATGTTCGCCATGCAATCGATGTGATGTATGTAGAGAAGAATCCATGTGATAGCCTGATCGGAGTATTGCTATACATACTCAGTAAAAAAAGGATACATTGAGTTCACAGAAGGGTCTCGAAGAAATGAATATCATGAAGGAATTGCATTTGCAGGAAAGGGAGAATGGCCGCCATTACCTCCCCCGCATGCTACATTCTTAGTGCCATAAAGAAAATTAGCATGTTAGAGTGCTTGCAGGTTGTGAAAGTCTATTCTGGTTACTCTGCAAACATGAAAAAAACTTGTGAACATGAAAGAGAAGAAATTGGTTGGCATGAAGTCACATAAATGGTATGTGCTAATGACATAGCTACTCCTTGTTGCACTTAGAGGTCCCTTGCCAGAAAAGATCTGAGGCCCAATCACAAAGTTTTGTTATTTCTTCAACGCCATATATTAAAAGGTGATCGATCCAAGTAGCCTAAACAAGCTTGGGGAAGACGTAATCGTTACACTATGCGAGCTTAAGATGTGCTTTCCTCCATTATTTTCAATATAATGGTGCATCTCATTTTCCATATTGTTAATGAGATAACTATTGTCGGGCAAATGTATATGTATAACATGTGGACTTTTGAGAGGTTCATGGGCATTATAAAGAAATATGTCTGTAAAAAAGCTCGACTCGAAGGCAACATCATAGAACGATATGAAACATAGGAGGTAATTGAGTTATGTATCAATTATATGGATCTAAGCCCGATTGTTATTCCGGTGTACCGCCACGAGGGCATGTTATTAGGAAAAGAAACATTAGTTCATAAGGCAATAGTCCCTCTTGATGGAACAACAACAAGACAAGCACATTTTGTAGTACTCTAGAAATCAACGTTGGCCACTCCTTATGTGGATATACACTATAATATACTACGAAAGGAAAACCCATCTATGTTCAAGAAATGAATCGCATGGGAGCATTGGCTTATGTTTGGCGAGTAGTTCATGAAGCACATGATCACAAATAACACTAATAGTGAACAGTTGTAACTTTTATCTCACAGGCCGTTGAACACATTCCATTCATTTCAATGATATGATATAAATGGATATATATTTTACACAAAAGCTCAAGAAAATAAGAGCACAATCAAAACAATGGTGTCCACATAGAGGCCTTCGATACCGATGGAAACAAATAAACAAACAACAGCTTTATTGACATGATCTGGGAGCTCGAATATGGACCTTTGAAGATGCCTCTTTTTTTATTGCCAGTGGGTTAGAATTCTTGGGGATTTGAAGGTTGACAAATATGGAATGCTTATAGTGGACCTCAACGATGTCGACTATAAAGATGAACCATTCGTACTTGCGTAAGCCACAAAACAAGTCTTCTATGTAATAGACCTATTTGCCACAAACTGACAAGTGGTTATAAAAGAAAGTGAACAATCTTTGGAGTTGAGAATAATGTTGGTGAGGAGGACTACAATAAATTTGACGAGGTACGACCCTTTGCAACAGATGTGGAAGAACTAGACAATGAGAGAGGAAGAAGTGGAAGTTCCATATGTTCACAGCTATCATCAAGAAAGAATAATAGTTAGGGACTAAAATTATAATCAATATGTAAACTAGTTGCCATGTAAAATTACTATTATTTTTTAGTAGTACGACAAATCCATGTTATATCTCACAAACCAATTATTTTTTGCATTTGATTGAAATGGCAATTACAAAATTTGGAGCAAAATATAATTTTTATTACTAGGCATGAATAATTTTTATTACTAAATGTAAAAAATAAAAACTCATTGCATAAATTTTATTAATTTAAATTGTACTAGGAATGAATATAGGGTAATATAAGTAAATGGCTAACTGCATATTAAAAAACTCCTAAAAACCACAAAGGTGTCGGTTTTGATATACAACCATTACTTAAAATGGACTATAGGTGCCGGTTATATTACACAACCAGCACCTGACCATAGGTACCGATTTTGTAATACAACAGACATCTGTAGAACCTACTATATAAATCGGGCTCTCGCTGTCCTCCCTAACCCTTATTTTACTCCCCTCACTCTCTCTCTCTCCACTTCCCAACCGGTAGCGACGCAAGTTGTGAAAAGCCATGGCGGTGGCACGTGGCACACAAGGGTGAGGCGACCACACACCTCCATCGGCGGTAGTGAAGCCACAACAATGGTGAGCTTGCAGCAAGGCAAGGCACACAATAAGAAGTCAGCAGTTGGTGGCACTAGGCGGTGAGGCACATGGCAGCTAGGAGGTGGCAGCTAGTGGAACAAGGCAGCGAGGCACATGATGGTGAGGTGGCATAAGGCAGCGAGGCACAAAGTAGCTAAGAGGTGGTAGCATGCGTGCAGTACGAGGTGGTGAGGTACACAATGGCTAGGAGGTGGCAGCCAATTGCAGATCTTGGGGGCCTACTATTGACACTGACCCCATTCTTCATCGAGATTAGTATTGCCCCACCTCCCCCTCCTGCTTCCCCCTTCCCTTCCTACCGTTCTAGGGTTCTTTGGATGCTATAGAGCAATTTTTATATGGATTAATCTCTAGATGAATCCATACAGTACTTCTGTGTTATTCTATTATTTGATTTAGGGAGCGTTGAGTATATTTTCGTTGGATATATAAGAAGCACATAGCAGGGTTTTTTTAATTTGTAGTCATTTTGCAATATGAAAATAGAACAGTTAACCTAATAATTTGCACTTGCTAATTAATGGTGTAAATATAACCCATGAAAATAGAATAGTGAAACTAATAATTTTGCATTGTGCTTTGTTGTGTTTTACACTACTATGGATCATTGACTTTGAATGCCAGATTCTAAATGCATAGATATAAATGTAATTTTCAACTTTTTATCTACTTTATATATATTGCATTCTCTGTACTACTAATTGATGTTGATTTTCATCCTTTGAATGCCCAGTTGCCTCTAGTATAATTTTTTTTACTAATATGGATGATATACTGGATTCTATGTATCAATTTGTAGGCTATTGTATACTGGATGTTCATTTTAATCTTCTAAATGAATTCAATTGCTAGGTCCTACCCGGTTATAGTTTGAAATTCTAAGCTTTCTTTTTGTTGGTGAAACCTAAGTTTGAAATTTTATGTTTTCTTGTTGTTGGTCTATACTAGCTATGCCATTTTAATATTTATTTGATCTATTTTATGTTGTTCATTTTGTTCGTACATAAATTCTCTGTACTGGATGCTATATGAGGCTGAAACAGAATTTTGTCCTATATGAATTATGTCTTATATAATTTTGTTGTACATGTGACCTTGCTATGTAGGGGTATATTGGTCTTGTATGAGGCTATGTGTGACACACCAAGTGCTATGTTTTTCTACCGGATGCGGATTTTAATCCTGATAAATTATGGTTTTTGTTATGAATAGGTCCTATATAATTTTGCTATTCATTTGATGATAATGATTAGTGAGGATATATTATTCTTGTGTGTGCTTGTGTATGATAATCCAAGTGCTAGTTTCTTATTATGTTGTTGTAGCGGCACCTATATGAATTATATTTTAAATGCTACTTTCTAGCATATACGAATTATGTTTTAAATCTAATTACTCATTTGTACAGCTCTACACGTCCCTTAGACATATTTGTAATAATCAATGTCATGCTATATAAATAAAATTGGTCATGTAGATATTTAACTACACAAACATGATGCAATTGTTGTCTTGCAATAAATTCCAAGTAAATTTAAGTACAAATTATAGCGTTGTGCACCAGCAGCAGAGAAAGCATGGGGCCAAAGCCTATGAGTATTATTGTCTTAACCTCAGGGCTCTGCTTCCTTTTGCTTCCTCTGCTTGAGTACAATTGCTACATGTGCTTCTTCTAGAGATGTACTACCTAGATGTGCCAAATCCATCATATTTAGTTCCCAAGGACAAATTTTGCAATATTTGTCTAGTTGAATCTTACTCACTATCCTATGTAAATTCTGCTATGGTATTGATGATTAAATTCTATTCTGCTATTGATATTCTGTTATGGTACTGAGGATTAATTTTCATTGTTTATATTCTGCTATGCCATTGACGTCATACAATACTTGCATATCTTTTGCTAGTTTAGATCAATGATTGCCACACATAATTCTAATTATTAGTTCCTTGTAATGAGGAGGCCATTTAATTAGCAGCCTCATACTTGAGAGCACTCAAATCTACAAATTCACTGTATTCTTGATTGTTGAATGCTCATGATTGTTTCATGCTCTATGAAGAAATTGGGTCATGTGAATAACTAACTAGACAAATATATTGCAATTCTTGCTTTGGACATAATTCATGTGAAATTGAGTATAAATTGCAGCGTCCTGCCCAAACAAAGGAAGTCGACAGGCCAAGGATCCCATGACCATTACCTGAACCTTAACCCCTAGAGGCCACATGTCATGTCGGGATAAATTTATCTCAATTAAAAATCACTGGGAAAAGGGAATAGTAGAATTTATTAAAAGCCAAAAGAAAATATCAAACACTAAAATATGTCTAATAAATTTTGAATGAATTTTCAGAGCACATAAAGAAATAAAAAAATAAATAGAGTTTTTATAAAAGAAAAACCTAAAAATAATCCATTTCCTCTCTCGGGCTAAAAGTCCACCTCCCCTCTCTTTCTCCCTCTAGGCCAACCCCTTCTCTTCTCAACCTAGCCTAGCCACCTCCATACTGTCAGCTTGCTAGCACGGCCTACATCCTTCTCTTGCGATGGCCCATATGCACCACGCGACCTAGCTTCCCTCCTCCTCAGCCTGCTACCACTGCCTATATTCCCTCCTCGTGTGCACAACCCATAGCCAACACCTACACCAGGTCGTGCCTCTCCTCATGCGTGGGCCACGTAGCCTAACCCGGCTATAGCGCTGCTGCCACTAATAGGCAAAGCCAGCATATCAGGCCTTTTCCCTACCTCTGACTACCCGCACGCCCTCACCGCTGTGAACCCTACCCATTTTCCTTAGCAAATATGTGTGACACTTGACCTTATTCCCCAAATTTATTGAGGAAAATCAATCCCCTCAATCACCTCGATCTTTTCCCCAAAATCCCAAGCATTATGGCCCCTTATTTCCCTATTAACATCGGTGCCCACTCTGCTCCCTTTAAAACCCAAATCCCCTTCTTCCAGGACCCATTTCCCTTTCCTTTTTGCATTCACGAGCACCCTTGTTCTCTCCTCTTCCTCCTAAGCTCCCTGCCCGAATCTCTCGTTGCCTTCATTGCTATTGCATGGCTCACCTGAGCACACCACAATTGCAGGTTTACTCCGTCCTTGCCTCCCGGTCATTGACCTCCATGTCACCACTCTTTGTGGTAAGCGTGAGCACCTACCACTTGTCTCCATCGTGGGCGACAAAGCGACCGCGCCCTAGGTCATCGGCGGTGACCATAAGGGCACGAGTGTCGCTGCTGCCTGGGCAAGCCTGCTTGGTGCGAGCGTGGCTGCTGCGTTTGCATGCACATGCCCACATAGCCGCCGCATGGATGCCACGTGCGCCTTGCACGAGGCCTACTTGTCGGTCATCTCAAAAGTCTCACCAAAGAGGCCCGTGTATTGGTGTCACCAGCCTCGTGAGCTGTGTGCGCGCGCCTAGTTCATGATGGACCATGAGACTATTGAGGCCCACCACCCATGGGCTCGGTCTACGCGTCCACGTGTGCTAACGCCAGCGCTTTTGCAATAAATTCCTCTTTGTTTAGAAAAATAATTCATAAATCTCCATTTTAATTTCATTTAAACTTTGGATGGCCATATCTTGGTTACACAAACTCTAAATTGACCTATTCAAGTCTCTATGTTTTTTTAAAACCTCAAGAATCTATTGTGGTACTTTTTTTTACTTTTATTGCTTCTTTAGCTTTGTTTTTCTTTTTTGTGTAGTTTTTGTTGTTTTGGAAGTTTCCGGAGTGACGATCAAATTGTCGGAAGACCTTTTCCTATGAGCAAGGCAAGTCACTCTCCTTGACAATATGGAATCCTAGTTTACGAAAATTATTTTAATTTAAATTATTGCATTATGCTTAATAAATATACCATGAATATAACTATTCTACTTAGCCTTTCTTATATTCCTTGTTATAGCCTTACTATTTGTATATAATTTATCCTTGACAACCCTAGGTAACAAAAACTAGCTAGTGAGAACTCTATATGTGGTGCTTACTAGAAAATTTAGACAAATTTAGTTATTTTTCTAATAGTTAGATTTTGAAAATAACTCTATAACTTTGGTAATTCTAAAAGTAGGATGTTTAGCTGTGAAATGGTGGATTCTCCCTTCAAAATTCCCCCAAACCCATTTTTGGTAGGGCACGAGGTGTGTTGTTATGTTAGGAGCACCTCGACTGCCATAAGGACCGGCCTTCAGTGTCTTGAATGCAAAGCATATCCATACAACCACATGTCTAATGGGTAAGGTTTAGCCTGAAGCTTAGACTAGTTGTAATCAAAGGGACATGAATAGGACGGATGAAGTCTAGGTTCGGACAAGTGTGTATGGTAGATGAAGGTAGATTTAACCAAGATGCCTAGGGCGTAGATTGTCTCTTCTATTCCAGAGATTACTTGCCTAGGAGGTCTATATCGGTTCCTTTGGTTTGGATTAGGTATGTGGCACACTGTAGCATGAGGGAGGAGTGTCTGGTGTGTAAAGTGTACACCTCTGATCAGAGTAAACTTATTCAAATAGCCATGCCCTCAGTTATGGGCAAGTCAAGCAATGTATCCAAGTTAGTCATTTTATTCTGTCACACTAGAATGGTGGATGATATCTAGGACCAGCTGCATGGTATAGCGTAGAAATCACACATAGAAGGGGTGGGCAATTAGCTAGAGCAGCAGGTATTGTAGCGAAACTGATTGCAAAACAAGGTAAATCAGCCACTTTAAGATTACCATCTAGGGAAGTCCATTTGGTATTCTAAAACTGCTTAGTAATAGTCGGACAAGTAGATAATGTTGGGGTGAACCAACAAACTTTGGGTAGAACCGAATCTAAGTGTTGGCTAGGTAAACGCCTCATAGTAAGAGGGGTAGTTATGAACCCTATGGACCACCCCCATGGGGGTGGTGAAGGGAAAGCCCCTATTGGTAGAAAAAACCCATAACCCCTTGGGGTTATCCTGTGCTTGGAAGAAGAACTAGAAAAAGAAAAAAAGTATAGTATGTTTCTGGATCAAGCCGCAGTGTAGCGAATCTTGATAAGACAAGTTACACTGAGGTGGACTTGTATAATAATAATGAATTAGAGCTTAGGTTCATGCTTTTATTTAAACTGCCTTTAATTGATTGCATGTCTCTAAAATACCATTTGCTGTAAAATAGCCCTATAAATTAATTTCTTGTATTACTATGCATTAAATTTGCATTTTTCGGGTGTGTACTATCGAGTACTATGGATGATACTTAGTATTGCTCAATTTTTCCCTCCTCAAAGAGAGGCCGTAGAGAAGAAGTCCTAGGTGGAGTTTTGGCTTATACCCCAGTTGAGCGTTTATAAAGATGGAGCCGTATACCCACTTGTCCGTTGCTATTTTTTTGTGAGGTCTTATGAGACTTTGTAATGATAAAAATATTATTGATGTATTAAAGATGTCTTTTATATTAAGTTGTTATGGTGTACCTTAGCTTATCCTAGGACCGGGATCAATACACTAGTGTTCGAGAAAACAATATTTTCCATGCGTGACACCACGTAGCCCCTTCCGCTTCCTCTAATTGATTACGATCGGTTCATATGCTTATTTTTGAGATTTACCAACTAGCCCCCCTAAATTCATCTTATTTAGTTTCTAAGGACAAAATTTATAATATTGTCTAGATGAAATGTTAATTAATCTAACCCAGTGTGGTGGAGGTAGGATATTTAATCTCTAGCAGCCCTACACCTTTTATCGAGGAGGTAGCAGGTTTAAACTTCTTTTGCTCGACACTTGACAACAATTTTAATATTTATAGTTTTTGTGTTTACAAAACTATCAAATTTGATTTTTATTGAAATTAGCTTACACCATCATCTGGTTCTAGCAAGTGAAAATGGAACTCGAAGAATTCACAAGTGATGGCAAACATAACAGTTGCCCAAGTGGCAACCTAAACTTGAAACAAGATAATCCTCTCGAATGCATCGAGGTAATTTCATATGTAATACATAGTTATTCTATTAAGCCACATCTACTTGACATAACCATTATAAATAATCAATTTCCATCCTTTAAAGGAGGCTGGAACTTCTGCTCCTATTTCTTCAAAGAATTCGACCAACACTTTCAATAGAAATCCTAGAGGTCTAAACAAGATGCCCACTAGTCATTATGTTATCATGGAACTCTATTTAGATGGCAACCCTCTAGCACATTTGTCAGCATTGAACCCATACTTTAATGCATGCTATGTCATCATTAAGGATTACGTCACCATCAATTATTAGACATTGGAGCACCAAGGGCACTGCAAAAACCCCGTGGATGGTACAGAATAGAGTGAAGATTGCGTGCTAGGACAAGTTGAAGGCTTTATTCACTTTTCTTGATGGGCAAGATGAACACGCAAAGTGCAGGGCCCTCTCCAAGATGTCCACCCTCTTCAAAAAGTGGAAGTGCACTCTAAACAAGAGTTTCATCTAGAAAGGAATTAGACCAAACTTTAAGGATGTGATGTATCACAAGTGTGGTCCTATCTAGGATGAATTTGTAGCGTACAAAACATCTGAGATAGCCATACAACTTAGCGATAAAAATAAGGCCAACTCTGCACTTAACAAGTATCCTCACTGATTAGGACCGAGTAGATACACTAAGAATGTTGAAAAGTGGGAAGAAATGGAACAAGATCTCTGTGACACTGGTGCAACAACGAAGACAGTATACTAGTGCATCCGGGGGAAGTGCTTCTCATACACCAGGTGCATCAGACTCTCAGAGACTGGTCAGTTGATAGCTAAAGGACCTCGAGAGCAAGAGGTGAACTAGAAGATCATGAAGCCTACTCACAATCCTCACAAGGCTCTTTCATGTTGACAAGGGAGAAAGATGAGCTCATACTTGCATTGTAGAATCCTGAGCACCCTAGACGTACAAAGAGGAATAGATGTCGTTCCATAGAAGGAGGGGTTTCCGAAAGACTTTCACAACTATTGGACTCGAAAGAAAAGACCCACTGAACAAGAAAATCAAGAAGTGATCACTAGGGAGGTGGCAAGGCAGTTTAATGAAATATTAGCAATCGCACTTGCTAATTTATGCCCCAAGCCACAACCCTAAGCTAATGAGCTAGCCAGCCACATAACAAGCCTAGGTGGGAAGAGGAGCAGTTGCACATCCGTAGAAATCATCCCAAGACAACCGAACATGGGGCATTATACCCTATACGACATCACTACATGAATTGCATGTAGGCTACATGTGCCCCTGCAACATAACATTACTCAAGAGATTGCGTGTGGCATGGCACAACATATATTGCCAGGGCAAACAATATATGGTTAGCCATTGCTACAAAGCTACTCAAGGATCAAAGTTAAGGGCGTGTCAAACCGATATTGGTCATACATCCTTGAGTTTCCACCATAAGAGGGGTTGATACTTTAGAAGAGGTTATTCATTACATAGTCCTCTAGTGCAAGACTTGCATTGTGTTCACCTCCAAAGATGATGCTGATGATCTTGGCAATGATGATTCAAGCTCTTTAGGAGAAGGGTCAATTTCACATATGCCACCACGTATATGCCCAACTCTAACTCCATTGTTGTCTTGACGGAAGAGCCCAACTCCACTGACGTTATGATACAAGAGCCCCACTCCACCCTAGACTCAACAAAAGAGCCCCACAACCCCTATCCCACCTCAATAGAAGAGCTCCACTCCACCCTTGACTCAACAAAAGAGTCCAACTCCACCCTCACCTTCATAAAAGAGTCCAACTCTACCCTCCCCCCCCTGCCCCCCGCTCACACATCTCCACAAAAGACACCAACTCCACACCTCACCTCCACCTGGCGCCTAAGTGCATCGCAGAATTTTGCTCCATCATCCAAGAAGAGACAGAGATAGTCGTCTGAGAAGTTTGCGCCACCTTCAGCATCAGCACAACCTAAGAAGTATATGAGTGGAAGCATTACAACACTAATTGGTCCTAAAGAGGACGAAAATACCAAGGAACCAATTCCGATTAAGGTACAATACTTTTTCCTTAAGATGGCAAAATCACCACCCCTATCGAAGAAACTTATATTGGACCTCCATCGAACTATGGGGATCAAGGATTTGCAATATATGGCTAAGGAGCTATTCATTTCTAAAGAAGCGGCCAAGAAGGAAAAATTGTATAATGATGCTGGGCTAAATAGTGAGGCCAATTTGGATGACTTTGAAAAGGTTCGAGCGGTTATGCAGTTTCAGTTAGGACTCAATATGATCACAAACCTAGTCCATACGGAACTGAGAACTCAAGAACGATAGGTACATCAATGGTATTTGGAGTAGTGCACCATTGGAGAAGCCATGTTTGATGCCTATTTTACTAATGTGGACTTCCATGGCATTGACGGTGTGATATGTGTGGAATTATAGAGCTATTCTAACTATACTAGCAAAGGGATCTTGATATTAGTATCCTCCAACTCTTTCAATTGTTAGAGCTTTTATCTTTTGACACTAATTATGTCACCATTCCTTTATATCACATCTGTTATCCGTCCAATTAATTCCTTTGCTACACAAATATGGCTCTTTCTAATGTAGAAGCACATACACCAAAGTTACATTCATGTATCTAGGGGTAGTCAACTTTAAAAACCTCTGTATGAAAACTAAGGAAGTCAATAATTACATTTACAAGTGTCTGATCAAGCTTAGGGCAAATAACCACATACTTCTGCCCTACCTCTTTGGGTACGTATTCTTTGCATATCTCATTTTATCTATTATCCTTGCACCAATCTAAGGAGTTATTGTTACATTTTATAACGTGCAGCGGTCACTCAATGCTCCTAGCAATCAATATAGATATCAGTCAGATTGTCATCTACAATAATATGAGTATCCCAAAGAAACATACCAATCTATCATAGACTCTTTCAATGGGGCATATATGAAGTATCACAAGTCTAGAAAATCGAATAGAGGGTATGCGGTTAGCGCATCGACATTCAGGGTCTAGATACATGAGTGGATCCTAAGACAACCTGCTAGCACCAATCTATATAGGCTCTATGTCATATGGTGTATACTCTATTTTATATATGAGGGCAATACACATACTAATGATGAGGTATGACTTGTTAATAATATATAAGAAACAAATATTATAATTCTATAACTCTATTCGCTAACTAAACATATTTTCATCTAGTATGTTCTTTTGACTTAGAAACTTGGGCTAGATACAAGAAAATTACTACCACATGTCATACTCGGCCTCATTGAAGAACTTTGTGGGTTCCTCTGTCATATATAGCCTAGTACTTCATGTATTATTTCCCTTTGATTTTTTTGCTTTATATGTGAATACCTTTATGTGTGAAATATTTCACTTTGATTTATTACTCAATATTGGATTATGTGTGATGTTTTAATATTTATCATGCTATTACTTATTATCATGTAACAATGTGTGAGATGGATGGGAGATGCATAGCACTTTGTGTAAATTATGTCAAATACCCTTTTGTGTGAATTAATTCACTTGTGCTAACTTTTTTTTTATAATGTGGTGGTTCTATTGGAGGTGGAGGTGCATATGGTGCATGTTAATTATTCTGAACTTAATGTTAAAATCTGAATTTACAATGTGGAGTATTCCTTGTGCTAAATTTTTGGGGTGGAGGTGGAATGTGAATGTTAATTTGGGTTTTTGTTACAAATGTGGTTTAAGATGTGAATGGATGTGGAAGTATATGTGCAAATGGGTGAGAATATGATGGTATTCTGTTACTTTGAATTGTGGTTTCTGATATTTTGTTGGTGTTATGTAGGTTTTGTATGTGATTTTCTAATATATTTTTTTGGCATTAGGTAGAAACTGACATATATCAGTTTATCTGTGTATCACTAACATGACTAATATGTGTCGTTTGTTCATATGTTCATAGAAACCGTTACATATAATCCAACAAAATAACCCAGTGGTCATCATACGTGCTGGTTCTTAACTTGAATATATATATCTTTATATATGTCGGTTGTAGATCTGACACCGATGACCTAGATCATTGGTGCTGTTAAGTTGGTGTTCATTGCTAAAACCGACAACTATACTGAATTGGCAACTGACAGTATATGCTACTACCGTACTAGGCACATTCATGTGCCTTAGTTAATGTTCAGAATGAAGACTGCTCGCCCAACGATTGCAATTGTAAAATTAAGGTTCGACCAAAATTCAGTTATATTTTCACATTACTCAATATCTGGCAGATGGGAAATATGAATAATCCTCCAAGAAAACAAGTAAATTTTCCATGCACCCATTGCGTTAGGCTTTTAATTAATTAATTATCACCTCTGTCATTTTTTTTTATTTCTGGCTATATACCTTAGATAATTGTCCAAGTAAACCTGACAATTGATTATATGTATGGCCAGAAATAGTGAGGGAGGTAGTATATTGATCTCTTTTTCTAATATCATAGAAGTGAAACTCCACCTTCTAATGAAATTGCTAGTTAATTTTTGGGTAAGTATATATGTGATGTGTTTTGTTATGAGAGTTAATTGCTTCAAGATGCTATATAGTCCCTCCGGTTTTCGATATAGGATGCTATTGATCATTTATCTTATTTAAAAATTTTAAATAAATATATAAAAATATAAATTGTTTTTAAAATACCTCTAATGATAACATAAATCATAATAAAATAAATAATAATTATGTAATTTTTAAAATAATATAAATGATCAAAATTTAAAAGTCAATGGCATCGGGAGTATCTTTTTAGGTAACATTTTATTGCCTATGCTTTGGATGACCGCGATTGGACCCGATGCTTCTGATGAAGAAGATATACAACGAAGCCATGAAACATACATGTTAATAGCAACATCGTGCAGTCAAAGATATCACATTCATAGCATTAACGCTAGTTGTCGTATTTTTTTATGTATGAAAACAGTGCATAAAAGGCTTGGTAAAATACGATACACGACAGGTATAAATAATGTCTCACTTATTTTGAAGAGGCGACCCACTACATTGAAAGGACAGTGGGGTGTCCATTCACCCACACTCTTTTTTAAAAAAAAAACATGAAATTTATTGGGAGATGCATGCATATGGTTCCAGCATATTATGACAAGTATAGTAAAGGCCTTGAGTTTTTTCTTCTTCTACTTCAGGCTTCAGTATACTGAGGCATGCAGGCATAAATCAACAATTTATTATCATGTGCATTTGACCATTCTTTTTTTTTAAAAAAAGAAACTTTTAGCTCCCAAAAAATCAGACGTAAATACATATGGGTGCTTGCGCTTGTTTTTTTTCTCTCGAAAGATCAGTGCTCTTGTGTTTAGTTACTTTACATACATGGCTAGCTGGAACGCGTAAAACACATATATGCCATAAGCACGCACGTATATAGATGCGCTTCAGGAAAAAGCACTGGCTCTAACATGGCCATCAGTCAGTAAAAAAGATTCTTTGTTTTTCCTCCCAAAAGATTTATGTCGTAGCGTGTGGGATCCCTATATATTGTGTCGGTGGTCTAATACTCTAGTTAGCTAGCCGCTAGCTAGCTCATATCGGATGTATTGATATCCATGTTGATAAATTGAGATCGATTCGATTCGATTCAATTCTGTGGTGTGCTAAAAAAGCGTGTGCTTGATTTGAATATATATATATATATGATCATTGATCATCGCCACATCCTTTGGTTGTCAGACGACGAACGAATACGAGTCCGAGTAAGCTAGGTACGTAGCACACGACACATGCACGTCCAGTGTTGCTGTGCTTCCATGCTTGACACATGCATACATGTGTAGCGTTAGTCACGGAGTCGATCCTATTAAACCATCTAAAATGGCTAAATAAGGTGATCGAATTAAACATCAGGGGTGGTAGACAACTAGACGATGATCCGGTCCATTAGTTAATCAGAGGAGCGCACGTGGTTATCACTGTCTCTCGCGCTTATTGCTCGCCCTCATCATACCGGTGATATATGTATGAGCAATGAGTGACTCGTCTCCCCCTGCATGCATGCCTGGCTGCTCGACGACGTGTCGTAACCACGCCGGCAAAATCCAAAGCGTGCTCGCGACTGGCCACCGTGCGCCACTACTCCGATCCGCACCGGAAAAGTCGGGAGATTGCGCGACGCGGCACGTAGAAGAAGACGATATGCATCCCGCGTGCATGCCAACATATGCGCCAGTAAATGCCTCCGTTTCGATCAATCCACCCGAAAACCCATCGCTGCATATCCAGCCATCGCGGGCTAGCTACATAGCTGCGTTGCGTACGTGTGGTGGTGATCGATCGCCGCCGAAAGCTAGCCCCCCACGCGCGCCGAGAGCTTGGGGCACACGTACGGGCGCGCCGCACCGGGGGTGAGTTCGAGGAATGTTTGAAAAAGTTTTTGGCAGCTGCAGCTTCATCATCTAAAATTAAAAGCTCCTTTATTTTTTTCAGATTATGAAAAGTTATAGTTATAGAATTAAAAAATAAACTATAAATTAGAAGCCATTTTATCCAACTTGTCCGGATTCTCACCAGCTAAATTTTTATCAGCTATATATCAGAATCTAAAACTCCATAAACAGTTGCTATGTAAAGCGCGCAGGGCACGCGCAAAAACTCTAGCTGTCTCGCGCGCGCTAGCTAGTGCATCCAGATTACGACATTGTCACCGCCCCATCACCGGTGAATCATCTCTCCCGCGCCCGAGCGCTAGCTACGACGACGTATACGACTCCCCGTGGATCGCGAGATCGAGACGACGACGTAGGTACGAACGAGCCGACCGTGTGCGTCGCGATCGATCGACGCACACACTCACTTGCGACGTCACTATCCAGATACTCCTATATAGATAGCTTTCTTCTGCTATCGTGCGTGCCAGTTCGTCTCCGTGTTGATACGGACATACTGACACGCAATGTGTGGTATATGATCGATGTGGAGCTAGTTCGTCTCCGTGTTTTGTCCGCGCCCGCTACGACGACCGTACCTCGCCTCCGCGTATGAACGTAGCACCACACCAGCTTTTTTGGCTGGACACGCGAACCAAGATCAAGTGCCGTTTTGCAGCTAAGTAGTGATTGGCGCATTAAAAAAATCTGATCTACCTTACTTTTTTATGTAAAAAAGTTATCAAAACTGCTAAATGGCATGGGACGGAATATCAAGAGGATTTCTTACAAATTTTCAACCATCTGATTTGTTCAAAGATTCACGTGTCCAACTCTATGATAATCAACGGTGACCTAACAAGTTTGGATATATGATTTTGGGGTTAGGGTTAAGATCAGATGGAGGAGAGAAGATCAAAGAGGGGAAGAGGAGGGAAATCACTGAACTTAGAGGGTTAGAGGGTGGTAATGGGAGGTAGCGTGTTGGTAAATAGGCACTAAGAGCAGAGACCTATGTAGGCCTCCTTCTAAATTCAGACAAACAGATAGGTTTCAATCGCACGGATAAATCGTGGAGTTAATATATCTTCAATCACTAGGAAGAAGATAAACGCGAATCCGTTTAGATAGGTTCAGACCGCTCAGTGACATAACACTCTAGTCATATGTTGTTTTTTAGATGTGAATTATAGTAGCTAATTATTTTAAAGTGGTTTTATGTCCCTCCTCTCTGTGTACCATCTTCCCCTCATATATTTTTGGGTACCACAATGTTCAAGACCTAGGACTTGTCGATACTACACAAAGAGTATAGGTTTGATTGGTCTAATCATATCAGAAACATGTTCCATAGGCTCCACTGTACTGTGCAGTGGCATGTGTCGTGCTCACCCGACAAGGCCTACTGTATAGTGAACCAATCAGACACGTAGAGGGTGAATAAAGTAGTGTGGTTCAACAAGGCCCACCATCCTCCTGCTACAACAAGCATGGGGGCAATATCCATCTTATCACATGCCATCCGCCTATCAGGGTAGATATTCGTGTCATCGCCTTAACCGTCTTAGGCCCGCATACACCATGCTAGTGGAGGTATGTAAACCTACCACACTGAATACATTAGTTTAAATACTTCGATGTGCTTAGCCCCTAGGTTCCTTCCACTATGGCCATAAGAGGAGCACGCGAGTTTAACCAGCTTATGCAGGGTCATTCCTCCATGGAGACCGGCCTAGAAGTGGAAGCCTAGGCTGGCTAGCTCGGAGTGAACGGCCTAAGCAGACTAGCTTAGGCTAATTAGATCGGCACTCCAGTCTGGACTATTCAACTCATAACTCAAGAAGGGCATGAGCCTGGGATTCTGTATAGAGAGCCTCAAGGGCGAGACCCAGGGGAATTCGTGGATACCACCTTAATTCCTTTAAGCCCTTAGGGTGGGACCTTTAGTCTCCACTTCACCAACAATAGCCCCTAAGCCTAGCGCTAGGTGGCATCATGGCAACTAGGGATGGGGCCCATCTTGTCAAAGGCTTATAGGCGTCAAGTAGCGTCCTTCTAATTTATTTCCTTTTGGGCCGTCTTGGACTGGTGTGGCACTTACGCCCTCTTTTCAATGGATCGAGTGAATAGGAAAACTTCCTATCTCTTGGCCTAATATTAGACGTGGGAAGGCAAAACGGCGTGCGTTACTTTGTCTTTCCCTGTCTTGTCCATGCACACACCCACTTCACATGAAATTCAAGGCGTGTGGGGGAGTGGCAGGCCCACCACCTGGTTTCATACATTAGGATGAGGCTCCTCATAAGTTCCCCCATAAATTGGAAACAACACCGCATCCCTTCCTTTTTCACTCCTCTGTCTTCTCAAAAGAATCATCGTAGTTGTCTTCTTTGTCTTCCTCCGCCGCTTCACTTGTTTCACTATTCTTATGCCCTAGCATTCTCCCTCCCTTATATTTTCTTAGGAGTACCATAATAGATAGAAAAAAATTCTCATGGCCCAAAGCTTACGAGTCCTACACATTAAGTTTAGGTATGATAGGTCTAATTCTATCGGAAGCACGCTCCATAAGCTCCACTCTAATGTACGGCGGCATGCATCACACTCGCCCGTTAAGGCCTACTATGTGGCGAGTTTACTGAACACGTGAAGGGTGGAGGATATGGTGTGGTTCAACAAGGCCCCACCCCCTTGCTACAACAGGCATGAGGAGTAGTCTCCATCTTATCGCATACTGTCCACCTATCAGGGTAGATATCCATCTTATTACGCATGACCGTTTCAGGCGCGCATGTGTCATGCTAGTGGAAGTATATAAGCCTACCACATTAAATGCTATAGTTGGAATAGTTCAATGCATTTAGTCCTCAAGCTCCTACCACCATGACTATAAGAGGAGCGTGCAAGCTCAACCAGTCTACGCGGGGTCATCCCCAATGGAGACTAGCTCGGGAGTAGAGGTCTGAGCTAGCTAGCTCGAAGTGAACGGATTGGACATAATAGCCTAGACTGATTAGCTTGGTACTCCAGTCTGAACTATTCAACTCAGACCCCGAGAAGAGCATGAGACCAAGGCTCCGTACAAAGGGCCCCGGATGTGAGACCCTAGTGGATTTGTGGACGACACATGGACATCTTAGACCTCTAGGGTGGGACCCTAGTCCCCACTTCATCGATATGGTGGCTCAGCGGTAGGTGACAGAATAGGCAGGAGAGGAGGCAGTGACGATGCCACTAAAGCCATAGGGCAATAGTGTGGTTGACCAATGTTGGTGGCAGGACAAAGTGGAGCGAGAGGTTAAGAGATGGTGATGGATCTAGTGATAGTTGGGACCATCGGAGATGGAGAGGATGATAAGGCAAGGGCATCTCGTTGTCGTCGGCTTGATTGGGAGGAGAGGCCAGGAGGGGAGGTTTGGCCTAGCCTTGCCGACACCGATGAGGTTAGGGGGCGACACGGGGTATAGAGATGCTCGCTGCAGGTGTAGAACTAAACGAGGAGAGGGAGAGAAAGAAATAAGTTGGCGTGCTAAACTCTAGCGTGCACATTTGAAAGCAATCCAACGATTAATAATTTGTATGATTTTAATAGTGTTTTCTGTAAAATGTGTAATAGATATCGATCCAAAAGCTATTGCAACCAGTTCTTTAAAAAAATCAAATGGCTTTAGAAAACAGAAACGAACGACGACGACACTCACATGGGAGAGTACGCACGCCGCGTAGGTCCGACGGTAAGATTCATTCGCAATGACAAATGTTTATTATCCACGCGGTAAAACACAGGCTGCGGCGTACGGAGTACGTAACGCGAACGTCATGCACTCATGCAGGGACCGCATCCCAACCAATGACTCATCTGCATGCCCTGTGCTGGCTTGTTGGCTGCCACCATCATGTCCTACACGCGTCCGCCCCGGCCCCCATCCACACACCCTGCCTGTCAAACTGTCATCCTTCTGACCAACAACCCTTTCCTCATCCCTGACTGCGCCATTCATTGAAGCCAAGCACCACATCAACGCGATGGCCGGATCGCATCTCCTCTCATCTCGTCTCGTCGGGTGGTGACCGCTCACCGTCGCCGCGTGGGCTCCAAGCCTCCAACCCGCCAAACATGCCATGTCTCGCGCAGTCGCGGTTGCCCGGTAGCTGGCTAGCTAACCCCACCTCCCGGCTGCGTGCGTGGTAGTACGTGGCGGGGTGCGCGTGCGGGGCACACCGTACGGACGGCGCGCGGTGATGCGTCGCGTTACGTGCGCGCGGGGCCCGCCGATCATTTCTCCGCGCACCTGGAAACGCTTTTACACGCTCACTCGTTCGCTGCCTCGCTTGCCTCTCTGCTCGGTTTACTCGCGCAGGCCGCCCGGTTTCTTGAGACGCACAAGAATAATAAAGAGGAGGACGAGCAAACAGGGAGTACAGGATACAGGACGAGTTTAGTAGTACGAGAAAGGAGAAAGGGAAGATCGAGGAGGGCGGCGGCGCGAGCGTGTCCAGCCGGTGGCCGGCGCCCGACGGCTCGAGCTAGAGCGCGCATCGCGACACGTACGGCGCCGCCACCGGCCGGCCGGCCATGAGCCGTGCCCGCGCCCGGCTGCTGCCACCTGGTAGTACCACCCTCGCCGTCGCCGCCACCGCGCTGGTGTTTGTGCTGTCACTAGTTCTGTCACTCGGGTGCGATGCGGCGTCGGCGGCGGCGGCGGTGGGGGAGGAGGAGGAGCAGCCGCTAGATTACCGGGAGGCGCTGGAGAAAAGCCTGCTCTACTTCGAGGCACAGCGGTCGGGGCGGCTGCCGTACAGCCAGCGGGTGACGTGGCGCGGCCACTCGGGCCTCACCGACGGTCTCCAGCAAGGGGTGGACCTCGTCGGCGGTTACTACGACGCAGGCGACCACGTCAAGTTCGGCCTCCCCATGGCCTTCACCGTCACCATGCTCTCCTGGGGCGCCATCGACTTCGCCGCCGACATCGCCGCCGCCGGCGAGTGGCACCACACCCTCGAGGCCATCAAGTGGGGAACCGACTACTTCGTCAAGGCCCACACCCACCCCTTCGTCTACTGGGCCGAGGTACACGCATACTATGATCGATCGATCGATCATATCGCGCGCGCAATTCAAAAGGCCTTGAAAAGAGTCATTCATTCATTTTTTTTCAGTGATCAATTCACTCTCGCGGCTGCTGGGGGGATGGATCACGGATTGTGCTAGCCATTATGACGTGGGGGGAGAGAGAGAGAGTCACTGACGGGTGGGGCCATGGTACTGTGCAGGTGGGGGACGGCGACACGGACCACTATTGCTGGCAGCGGCCGGAGGACATGACGACGTCGAGGCAGGCCTACCGCGTGGACAAGGACAACCCGGGCTCCGACCTCGCCGGCGAGACCGCCGCCGCCCTCGCCGCCGCCTCCATCGTCTTCCGCCGCTCCAACCCTCACTACTCCCACCTCCTCCTCCACCACGCCCAGCAGCTGTTCGAGTTCGGGGACAGGTACAGGGGGAGCTACGACAGCAGCATCGAGGAGGTCCGGAGCTACTACGCGTCGGTGAGCGGGTACCATGACGAGCTCCTGTGGGCAGCGCTGTGGCTGCACCGCGCCACGGGGAAGGAGGACTACCTCCACTACGCCGTCGACAACGCCCACGACTTCGGCGGCGTCGGCTGGGCCATCACCGAGTTCAGCTGGGACGTCAAGTACGCCGGCCTCCAGGTCCTCGCCGCCAAGGTACGCACGCACCCCCCCCCCCCCCCCCCCCCCCCAATTCCTCCCTCTCCTGCATGGTGTTTGATCATCAATTACTACTCACTACGTGGAAAGCTAGCTCCGGTAGTTAGGTTGGTGAGCCGCCTTGCTACCAACAGTGACCAGCCTATGACCCGTACATTTTTCTTACTACACGTATGTATTTTCTTCTGTCGAAAAAATATATATCGTTTGAGTTTTTTAATCTTAGGGTCATCTAAATAGTTGTAAAAAAATTAATAAGATAGATTAATATGTGATATATCACTTCACAAATATATAAAAGTTTAAATTTAACTTCTACAATTTCAAAAAAATATGATTATGATCATATGTATACTTAGTTAGAATTAAATTTTTATTTTTTACAAATTGTAATATTTGAATTTAAACTTTTATGCCTATGGAATTATATATTATATATTAATCTATTTTATTATTATTTTTAATAAATATAACTGATAACATATAAAAAAATTATAATATGTCAGAACAATAATATCTTTGAGGGTTAGAATCCATTTTGACTTATTATTGATCGAGCGAGAGAGCGACGTTCTCCCTAACACCCTAACAATAGGGGACTTAATGTCACCACATGGCCTATACTTTTCTTGCTCCTCAAAAGAAGCCAAGTAGGATGCCACACCCCTGAATGCACCGCTCACCGATTAATCATGCCTTTGATCAGAAATCAATTACCTGCGATTAGATACATGTGGAAAAATACAAATAAGCGTACACTCTACTCTGTTCCCTCTGTCATCCGTGGAAATGTTAAGAGTAAGTGGACTGGGACAGGGAGATACCTCCAAAAGACTGGACTGTTCATCGACTGTCCACTTGATCTCCATCTTTGATCGATCAGTGAGAGCGTAGTTGCAATGATGGTGGTTGGAGAAGTGAGCATATGCTTCCAGTGTTGCTATGTACTGACTCTCACATGGCTGAGCATCTGGGGCAGTGCCTTTAATTTCCCCCTGAAAGCTGCTAGTTTTTTACGCTAATTAAGCATGGCCCTTTTCTGCCTGTCCACTTCAGTCTTGCATGCACCCTGCTAGCTTCAGGATTAGTTTCCTTTCAGCAATTTGAGCCATACATGCGGCTGACCCTTAACAGAAGGGAGGACAGAATCATTGAAAGCATCCAAAAACACAACCACCGATCTGTTTAGGGTTTGAACTCGCAACATCTTTCTTGAGAAGTAAAAGATGGCTTAACCACTAAGGTATGACCTGATCCTGTCGTCTTAATGACTTAGTCTGTTCTTGGTTGGAAAAGATATCGTCTTTAGCTTAGTTTAGCAGCAGATAAAGACTATTAGTACTTAATCTGTCAGAGTCACATTGCCATTGATCAAGAGACCGATGAGGCAAAATTGCAAAGTGATCACTGCATGCATGGACCGAGACACCAAGGTTGGTAGCTGAGTTGTAAAGCCAGCGAAGCACGTGGTGGTGACACGACGAGTTTGATGTGTCACCACTAGCCACCGACCTGGTTGGTTGCTTTGGTCAGTAATGTGTTATCACTATGTATCTATCCCTATGACGCTACATGAATGCAGCTTGTTTTGCTGATGCGAGAGCATATAAAAGATGAGATTGAGCATACGAAAGATAATATTTCTTCTATCTTCTTCTTCCATACGACACGACAAGAAATGCGAGAAATTTGGGAGGCATGGCTTTGTTTGCTTCTAGCTAGCGTGATAGGGATCCCAACCAGGACATGAGCAGACGACCAAAAATTTGAGACATATACGGCTGAAAATGCTCCTTGCATTGTGCCAGGAACCTTGCGAAAAGGAAAAAGTCCATATACTCCCTTTAAGTAAAAGTCTATCTAGCACCTTAAACGAACATTTAACCTACTAAATTTTGCAATATCTTTATGTTACCCGATAGTGGTTTTGCATACTTAAAAGCTTAAATGAGTGGTTTTAAATAACTAATATAACATATTTACATTTCATCAATCCTCAATTTATACTCCATTGTAATAGTAATATTATGTTAGTATTTGTTTATTTGTGAGAATGAACTTGGAGTAAAAAGAAAGCTGAGTGAAGATTTTAACGTATATATCCAACGTGTAAGTCACATAGTTAAACTTATGCGATGTATATATAAATTAGAAAATAACCATTTTGTAAAATCATATTAGAGGTTATATGAACAGAGTTAAATGTCTGGTTTTAAAGTTTAAATTGTTAAATAGATTTTTAATTAAATTAAAGTTTAGAAGGGTTTTCTTTTTCCTACACAAACATCACATGATGGTTGTTACGCGCTTTTTTTTTCCGGCGTCAAGAACGGAGCTGACTATTTAACGTAGGAATTTCACATAAAACAGTTCGATTCGGACGAGAGTCGCCCATAAGACATCGATAATAAGGAAGTAAAATATAGCTATTTCTGACAATGAATGTGAAGAGGGACTGTAAAGAGGAACAAACGGAAGAAGTATGCATCAGCCTATCAGGATACAGTAGTTTCAGGCCACCCCTGCAGCTAGTCTGCATTTTGCTGGCCTGTAACGCAAAGAGGATGATGACCTGTCACCGAGGGCCCCCACGTAGCTCCAAGAATTCTACACGCCGTGACAGGGCAACACGGGGTGTGAGTTGGACGGGTGACCTGGACTAATTTCCATCTCACTGTCGAGACAGAGTTCGGTGGCAATGTATGTCCAGAAGCATCGTTCTCGCATCGTCTTCATCGGCCACGGCCCCTGCGTGGTCTTCACGGTGCAGTAGCGATACCATTTTTTGTTCCACTAGAGGGGTGCACATCACCAATTCATCATTTTTCCTGGCTAGTTTTGAGTTTGAGATGACTCGTTCTTGGTCAGAAATAGATTAAAGAAACCCTCAGCTTGCTTCTTCCGGAGTATAGGTAACATCTATATACTAGTATCTTTTACTACGTTTCACACACACACAAAAAAAATCACTTACTCTAAAAAGGCTTCAAATTTTTGGTTTGGGAGCTTGATTGGGTCAATTGTGCGTCACTTCTAGGTCCAGTACTGAGATACTTTTTTTATTTTAAAAAGAACTTATGAATGGTCGTCCATGTGACCATGCCCCCGAAATCTTCTGAAAATTAGCTAGCATTGCCCAAGAAATCACTGTAGGGATTTTTATTTTTATATTTATATTTTTTGGACTGCTAGTTGCTTTGAATATATGTCGCTGCTGCATGAACAACTAGTCGTAAGATGTTGACATTTTTATTTGGACATGACCGACAACAAACTAAAACAATCATCTCCCTGAGCAGCTAGTTGGATATATGAATTGCGCTAGCTTAATTACTCTGTTTCAAAATGAAAAGAAATGGTCTACTGACTGCTTCACAGCTGAATTTTCGTTGGTACATGCCGTGAAGTAATTAAAGGAAAATAGTTAGGTCCTTTTTTTTTCTTTTGTTATACCTGCAAGTAACTGAGGGTATCCATGCTTCTTTGATTTCCAAGATATTAAGTTAACCAGGTAATCTTTGTAGAACAATATTCCATGATGAAGCAAGCAAATATCGCAATCAGAGTGGTTGTTAGGCTTAATGCAGAACATTTCCTCTGATCTGTACTATATAATTAGCACAATCTCTTTATGATAATACATCGTACGTACGTGTCTTTCAACCCCTATCCATTATCGAAAATGAAAGAAAAATATCTCCTCCACAATGAGTGTTCATGACATACAGCTAGCTAATCTCCAGTATTATACTGTAGTTTTCACCTTTTTAACATGTGGTATTAACTACACTGGTAGTGACGTTCGTCCTCACAAGCCGTCCTTTAATAAAAAAAAGTAGTATAATAAACAGCTTTCCTAGCAAAAACGAAAGTTAGTACAGTGTAATAAATAGTGAAAATGAAGTCGAGATCTTACTTGTCTTCAAAATAATATAAAAAATCAAATCAAATTTAAATGGAATTAAACATTCATAATTATTTCCTCTCTGGAGCTAGAGCTAGCTCCCAACCACCTCCAGGCAAAAGCTTATTAGGCCTCACTTATCAGTGATTATATCTAAGGCTACGGTAGATAGTGGTGATGCATCAAGTCAGGCGATCGAGAGATGCTAGACCACAAACTAACTCGAAGTTGGGTGAATACCTAAGGTTGGTCCTAGGACAAGGCGAGAAGTGTGACCGCACTAGGCCCTGGTGAGATTGGTCTAGTCCTATATACAAAGAGAGAGAGTACTATGCATAGCTTAAGTTGAAAGCTCATTGTTGATGCTTTGCAAGCAAATAAAGAAGAGTCCATGTTGGCCCAATAGTGAGCCACAGAAGACATGTAACTTTTGTCGCTCTAACTACCACACGCATGCTGTCCTCACGCATCATGTCTCTTCAATCTCCTTCGCTCCTTCTCGAAACAAAATATGGTAATTCCTCATCCCTTTTTCTCGAAACGAGAGGCAACAACTACCCATCTATCGACTGGCTTGTCTCTTCACTCCATGCACCGGTACAAATAGAGGAGAATCTAATTTTGCAATTTTTAACATCTTAATTCAATTCCTTCAATATCGTCATCCTTAGACCCTGGACCCTGGTATGTTCTTCGGAATCCTTTCTTTGAGTTGGTGTTAAATAACACTTCATCCCTCCAAGGATCCAACCTTAGAGGATCAAGACTTACTTCTAATTTTGTTTTCTCCTGTTCTAAAGCCTAGGAGACTATAGTTAGAAGAGGACTAGATTGGCATTCTTAAGGACACAAGGATGCTCCTGGTATGATTTTCTTGGCTTTAACAAAATCAAAATAGGTTATATTTAAACTAAGGTTACAAACATTATCCCAATGCTTTTGTTCCTCATAAAACTCCTATTACTGCAGTGTACTGCTGTTGCTTATTAGGTATACTTTGTTAGTGCTATATCATCTAGAAAGTATTTATCTGAAAGTGAAAAAAAAAGAAATATGGAAACATATAGATGAGTTTATAGAATCCAAAAAGAGCAATGGATAAAATTATTTTTGGAGTACTGGTTGTTATAGGAATTAAGAGGACTTAGCTATACTTGCCTTTGATGAACAAACGGATATGATAATAAAAAAAACAGCTCCATATATTAAAAAATATATTTATGATGACGAGGGATATATTTTTATCTTGGGCCTCCGAAATGTGAGGACAGGCCCTGTGAATGCTAGTGTTCCGATCAGCTGTGCATTGATTAGCCGGCTCGATCGGTCTAGCTTGTACTCGTGCGTGTTAATGTGTGCCGCGCACCGGCCGACCTTGCCACGTTCCATGCTGCCACTCTGTACCCACACAATGCACACTCGAGTAGCTGACAGCAAATGCTGCGTTGTTTCTGATTCCTGCCACTGTTCCATCGGGTTGTTGCAAGCTATAGCTGGATTGACATATCGGGATCTCATTAGTCGGCATCTGTATCTTCCATTGGCAGTTGTATCATTGGTTCAGTCAAAATGGCAGTATAATTTGTCTCAACTTTTACATGTTTAGTAGGCTATTGATCGGTTTTTGTGGGTTTATTGGCTTATCTATAACCAATATTTAAATTTTAATTTTAATGAAAGTTGATTTTTAAGTTGTTTTCTTGTTACCTATTAATTATTTTTAATTACTTTGTTTATTTCTCATTGGATTAATCGGGGCTAACTATGTTTGTGACATGCAGCTGCTGCTGGACGGCGACCCGCAGGCGGCGCGGCACCGCGTCGTGCTGGAGAAGTACAGGGAAAAGGCGGAGCACTATTTGTGCGCGTGCCTCGGCCGGAACAACGGCAGCGCCGACAACGTCGACCGGAGCCCCGGCGGGATGCTCTACGTCCGTCAATGGAACAACCTCCAGTACGCCTCCAGCGCCGCCTTCCTCCTCACCGCCTACTCCCACTACCTCTCCTCCTCCTCCGCCTCCGTCCTCCGCTGCCCCGCCGGACCGGCGGCGACGACTCCGGCGGAGATGCTGGCCCTGGCGCGGTCGCAAGCCGACTACATCCTCGGCCGCAACCCGCTGCGGCTGAGCTACATGGTCGGCTACGGCCGCCGGTTCCCAGTCCGGGTGCACCACCGCGGCGCCTCCATCGTCTCCCACAAGGAGGACAACCGCTTCATCGGCTGCATGCAGGGGTTCGACGACTGGTTCGGCCGCGGCCGACCCAACCCCAACGTGCTCGTCGGCGCCATCGTCGGCGGGCCCAGCCGCCGCGACGAGTTCCGCGACGACCGCGGCAACTATATCCAGACCGAGGCCTGCACATACAACACTGCCCCCATGGTCGCCGTCTTCGCCAGGCTACATCGCCTCACCACCACGCCGGCCGAAGGCTCGCCGGAGGAGTGCCGCCGGCAGGGGGCGGCGGTGCTGCGGCTGTCGGCGGAGTGTAGATAAAGGTAGTGGTGGCTTTGGTGGTTTGGGCGGGAAATTCTTTTTTCTTTCTCGTATACTTGCCTTTTTCTACTGAAAACTTCACTTTTTTTTAGTTGTTAATATGAGAGAGAGGTAAAGGGAGGGATTTGATTATTAGTGAAAAAGAAACAAGAAAAAGATAGTGAATGAGTGTTATAATTAAGAGGAGATGAAGGTGAAAATTAGTTACTTGTATTTTTTAAGGATACGCACATACTACATACTCCATACTCATACCACATGCATACACGTATGCGCTACTAATTGAGAGGTCTGTGCGTAAAAAAACATATATTTCCACTAAAAACCGTACATACATGCATACACTATTTGTCGTGATTGAAGCAATCTCGGAAGAGACAGAAAAAATCCTGCCGGCCAATAGCGAGCAGTTGTGCGCGGCTAGCCAACCGAGCCTCGGTCCATCCTCAGTTACTGGAAATTTTTTGAGGTAGGTGTCAGAACTTAACAAAAGAAAATTTAAAAAGGGCTGTAATATTTACTGGAATGCTGGTATATATTATATGGACCATGACAGGCTGTCTGCTTGTACATTTCTTCCTGCTTGAGTTGAGTGTTGTTTTGCAAGATTCAGACTATCCTAAATATTCACTATCTTTGGGCCTATTCTATGCTGTGTTGGGCCGATGTTACGAACTTGGGAGTGGACCTTCCCAATCAAAATGATCAGTTAAGATCCCAAACACTTCTTATCAGAGTACTCATATTTTTAATTTCTCGAATGTAGGGGATTTAGTTGACTTAACAACTCGGTGTAGCAGCGTCTTCCAATTTCCAAAGATGCAAATTTGCAAGGCCAGGATCTTCTCCTTTGGAATAGATAAATTTTACTGGTTTTAAACTAATTAATTTGAAATCCTGTAAAAATTTTACGTTTCAAAACCTAAATGTTTTCCCATTTCTTAGCTCAATGCATAGTAGAACACCAGCTTTACTTTGAGAAAAAAATAAAAAAGTTTACTCAACAAAATATAAAATATAGAACATAGATTTTTTTTATTCATACAATCACAATTGTGAACTCCTATAGGCTCCATTTGGAATACAAGAATTTTATAAGATTTATATGGCAATCAGTTCAATTTCCAGAGTCTTATGAAATTACTTTCCAAATTAATCTATATTACGGAGTATCTTGTATCTGCGTTTGACGTAGTACTACTAACAATTTTGGATGTCATATTCAAATAAATCTCCTATTTTACAAGCAGCTAATGGGAAGCATAATTATTATCGGTTTCTTCGAAGCAACGCAAAAAATATTACTTTTGCAGGACAAACCCGTACAAAATTATCGGATTTGCTTTCATACGGCTCAAACCCACTGCAAGTTGGCAGCTCACGACTCGCCGCGACCCTTCGCCGGCGGCGAACTCCCCGGTGGCCGCGCCACATGACCAGGATCCACGCCCCCAAGTCCCTCGCCGTCCTCCTCCGCTCCAGGATGCACCCTGCCCCCGCCCCCGCCCCGCCGCGCCCTCCGGCGGCGACGGCACCCGACCCCGACCAATCCGCCCCGTCCGCCGCCTCCGTCCGCCACTGGCTCCACGCCTCCGTCTCCTCCGCGGCCTCCCCCGCCCCCGCCGCCCTCGATGGCTTCTCCGACGGGTACCGCTCCCTCGACCGGAGCGGCCGCCGCGAGGTCCTCCGCTCCCTTGCGGCCGACTACGACGTGCCCCGCGCGCGCGTCCGCGACCTCATGCGCCAGTACCTGAGCGCCGCCGCGGCGGCGGCGGGCGGGGAGGAGGAGGAGGAGGAGCACCCGGAGGCGGCCGGGGAGGAGGCAGGAGGTGGAGGCTCCGCATCGGCGATGTACCGGATGGAGCGGGGGCTCCGGGAGGCGCTCCGGCCCAGGTACGCCGGGTTCCTCGAGGCCATGAACGCGCAGCCCGGCGGGCTCAAGCTCCTCGCCGTCATCCGCGCCGACCTCCTCGCATTGCTGGGGTGAGAGTGACACTGACATTACCACGCATATCGATTAGTAGATAAGCAAAGGGAATAATCAAAATGTTGTCTCCTTGTTTGATATTGATTTGGGGACAATTGCAAATTTGCAATGCAGGGAGGAGAACGTGCCGGCGCTGCGTGCACTGGACGGATACCTGAAGGAGAAGCTCGTGACTTGGCTCAGCCCGGCGGCGCTGACTCTCCACCAGATAACTTGGGACGATCCAGCTTCCTTGCTAGAGAAGATTGTGGCATATGAAGTCTGTGATCAACCCACTGTTTTAACTTCAGCAGTGTGCACTCTGATGGTTTGATTGATGATTCTCTTCTGCTTTGGTTTTTAGGCTGTGCATCCAATTAGGAATTTGATTGACTTGAAGAGAAGGTTGGGCGTTGGCCGCCGTTGCTTTGGGTACTTCCATCCTGCAATTCCAGGTTTGCTTATTATGGTTTCTTGCACTTGTGGACTATTACTGTTTGTTGGTGATGGTATGACTGATTGTGATACAAGCGTTGATAACTAGATGCATAACTTGTACTTCCAACAAATGTTCAGATTTTGTAGAGACCAAACCAATGCATCATTTACAGTTCTTATACATTTCTAAATAAAATGTTTACTCGCTGCAGAATGGTTGTTTTGAGTTAGTAACTAGCTTTGTTTGAGTGCTCTTACTATCTTTATTAAAATTAGGGGAGCTGTTGATTTTCATTGAAGTTGCTCTGCTCAAAGATACAGCCACATCTATACAGGTTAGTGAAGTTATAGCACAGTACATCTATATGAGCATTCCACTCCATTGCAACTTAGTAATTTCTATCATATCAGGAAGTTTTATGGGATGACCCTCCAACTCCTGAGAGTGAAGCCAGATGTGCATTATTTTACTCGATATCATCAACCCAGGTAAAAAAAATGTTCTTAGAATTTTAACAATAGATAAAAGTACTGTGCTAGGTAATTTAGCCAGAGTGAACAAATGGTGCCTACCTTCCAACAAAACTGATTCCCTATTGCTATCAGCCAGGCCTTTCAGGTGTTAATCTGGGAAAGTTTCTTCTCAAACGTGTGATTGAAATGTTAAGGAGGGATATGCCTTCGGTACAGGTACCACTTTCAAATTCTGTGATCATTTTTCAACCTTACTGTTATTTTATACTTAAGCACTGGAAATGTTATAGACAGTATGATATGATGGTTGTAGCACCAGTTGTAAACTGATAATTCATCATGCTAACGAAGTTTTTTTTACCTATATTTACTGATAAATCAAATTCGCTATGCTTGTTTGTTGGCATTTCATGCAGATTTTCGCAACACTTAGTCCAATCCCTGGTTTCATGCAATGGCTTATTGCTAAGCTGACATCCCAGATAAAGTTAGCAGAGACAGTGTCACAGGATGGCAATTTATCAGAAGGAGCCAGTTCCACTTTCAGAGAATCCATCCTTCTTCTGGAGGAAGAGAGGATGATACATTATACAGTGTATGTTCCTTTTGAGAAAAAAAATAGCAAATTGTACTTCACTTGATTTCAACCTTTTTCATGTTCTATCCTTATCTTAAAAAATGTATCTTTGTTTTTTTTTTTTGAAGTTATCATGGCCTTTGTTTTCATTTTCTTTCATAGACTTTGGTTTTCTAAAAACAACCAGTCTCTTAATTCTGGAAATGCCACCATTTGTTTTGTAGTTAACTCCATTACATGTTCATGTGAAATTTTGATTACTCGATAGAGGAGTAAGCAGCTTCTTAGTGATTAATAATCATCTGTACTGCTACTTTTGCTGCAGTGAACAAGCTGATGGAAAAAGTGGAATTGAACTACTGCAAGATATACTGAAATCAAGTCAGTGGGTAAAATCTGACAAATTATCTTCTGCACTGAAATCTCCTCTCATGCGTTTGTGTGCAAGGTATCCAGTAGCATCATTTCTTCTGTATATTTTCAGAGTATATATTAGTTGCAACTGATAGTCTTTGCACATAATCTATAGGTATCTTGCCAGGGAGAAAAAACGAGGAAAAGCTCTTGATGCTGTTGCAAATTTTCACTTGCAAAATGGAGCAGTAAGTTAGCCACTCTGTACACATTCAGTTTCAAATGCTGATGCTGAGTATGGGATTTAGTTTTGTAGGGTATACAAACCAGAATTTTCTGTTTGCTCTGCTTCTATCTCAAACTTAGAATTTTTAAATGCTTGTCCTCTAGAACCATGTTACTATTTCACATGTAAACGCAACACTTACTGATCTTAGCACAGAAAGGCTAAGATAATCGAGAGAATAACACTTTTAAATTCCTTACAAAATAACACTGTGCTTTTCTGGCAGATGATCGAGAGAATAAACTGGATGGCTGACCAATCAGAGAAGGGCATTCAACAAAGTGGAGGTATCATGGTAAATTATATGTACAGGTATGCTTTTGTTGAACTAATGTTTATCCAGAATTCCAAATGCCTTCAGATGGCGTTCATGGACAGTCATGTTTATGTACAATGTCACTCTTTTTTTCAGGTTAGAGAATATAGAAGAGTACGCACTGTCATATTTGTGTACAGGGCTCGCTCGTACTTCATCTAACTTGCTCCAATATATCGAGGTATGAAAAGATTTCTGCTTGCCTGCCTTGCCTGGCAATTGGCATATCCTTTTCTTCTGCCTTCTGTTTTCTCACTGAGATGTTCTGCAACAGCCAAAGGATACATGAGCCAAAGAACAATTCCGGAAATGAAGTTTTTCATCCAGCGAAGGATTATACCGACCATTGGATACGGATAATAAGGATATCACACTTTTCCCCGGCCGTTGTGGACATGGCTTGGTTTGCTCGTGATCATGTATAGCCTGGTATATTTTGTTTCTGACTGGCCTCGCTGCATTGGCAGCATTGTAGCAGTAGAAGTTAATAATGATTTTTATCTTGGCCATTCTCTTCTGTTCTGGTAAATGTAATAGGGAATACCTCATAGTCACAGTTAAGTATGTCCTTAATATAACACCAGCTATTGCTGGCCTCGGTTTCAAAAACAGTGTAAGTATGCGCTGCATATGAATGCAAGAAGCAGCACTTATACATTTGCACTTATTTGAGACCAGTGATCTCATGCATATTACTTGGTGCATGTATGTGTTTGTTTTCCACGACCGGAGAAATGATTTCAGGTTTACGTTGTAGACTGAACCGGGATTCCTTCAACTGCGGGGCTCAAAGCAAAAGGTGAAAAGCTACCGTACATCTGCAGGCGTATTCATTAGTGGCCCAGCAAACCTCTTAAATTTTAGCAACTTTTGAACGGTCCATATTTCACAAGATTCACATTATAGTGCCCCTACCTTATCTTCTCTTTTGCAACGTGAATTCGTGTAGTCTTAGCTCGTGTTGCTGCCATTCTCTTCCCCGCCGGCGTGCTGGTAAGCCCTGATACATTGGCCTCCTCCCCTTCTTCTTTCTAAGCTGAGTGATGCCCCCAACTATCTTCTCCGTTTTCAACAGCTTTCATCGTTAAAGACATCAACACCATTACCTACCTTCTAACTACTCCAGATCTAATGTCTTCCCACTGACCACCCACCGCCCACCAAACATCGCTGTCCACCAACGGTTAATCATCACCCTTGCCTTCCCTCTATAATCTCTTTCATTGTCCTCTATCTTCCTCCTATTCTTATCCTAACTCAAAGCCAAATTTGTTTCTTTATTTGATATGAGAAATTAATGGTTGTTGTCATCATGTTAGGAGAGATGAGGAGCACAATAATATTAGATTAAGGTAGTGGTCGTAGTTATCATTATTGTGGGCTATCTGCCGTCTCATGTTGGCCTATCGTCAATCTCTCTCTATCTTATCCTCTCCTCATCTTATTAGCATGCCCACGTGGAGTACAACGTGTAAGAAATCAAAGCGGTGCTATTGTATTGTCATCGTTACTGATTGATGGCCTCCCTGATGATGCTAGTGAGCTTAACCTCCTCAACGTTGCTGATGGCTCATCCCTCCTTCCACACCCTACAATGTTGTCATCTCTTCACCACCGTCCTTTCTCCTATCCAACCTAATTGGTCAATGTTTATTTTCTCACTATCGACCTTACCCATGACCCTCTCCCAATTAGCAACCGGTGACACCACTATCACCTCACTGTCATCATTGCTGATTGCCACCTGTCACTTATTAACCACTTTCTCCATCATCCCTCTAAGCCTAGTCCTCTCCCCATATCTCTCTTTCACCCATCTCACCACCCACCCCTATCTCAAATCCTAATATATCAGGGCTTGCCCACCAATGGCACTTGTGCACATCCAGATAAATCCTCTCGGAATTCGTGCGTTAGCAACACGCGCCCGTAAATTAGCATTTTAGGAAAAATGAACGGCTACCTTTTGATAAGCGCATTGAAGTGAGTAATCTACGCGAGAAAGGTGCGGATGTTTCGTTAGTTGCGGAACTTACGGCAAACATTAAGCGCGGAGATTACGGTGACGGCACAAGATAGCACGACACCCAGTCAATCGTTGCACGATTCCACGTGTGAATGTGATACGGGGTATTTTCTTCCAAAAAAATGAGATTCGTTACGTATCTTTTCTAATGAACGAGAGGCTGATATATATATAGGCCTCTCAATTCCAGATCTGATTGCTTTGCTTCGAGTTTTGGGATCTGTAACCGGCCGGATGGAAGCAATCGATCAACAAAGGTAATTGATATCACACTTTTCTTTGTTGGTTCTTGCTTAATCGGTTTTTCTAGAAGAGGTTTGATATCGTTAGAACCTCTTTGTTTTTTTTATTCATTTGTTCTTCCCCTTTTCATCAACATTGCCTCTCCAATCTTCCTCATCTTTCTCTGGTTTTAGTTTGTTTCAATATGAAACAATAATTCTGGGTTTCTCTTTGAAAAAATTGTTGCTTTTTTCTTCAGAAGATTATATTTAGATTATTTAATTATGTCTACTTCTTTTTACCCTCTAATAAAATCGATAAGAAATTCCAACGGTAAGTTTGTTTGGGGAAATTGCTAGAAGGAATGGGGGTTGACGTTTGGTTAGTTAGCATCGGAGTTTTATAAAGCCTGTCTTCTTTAAGTATAAATTGTCCATCATCACGTCAAATCTAATTTGGTGAGCATTGAAGATTTGCTCTCGAATTACAGGTAGAACTGAATCGTCCATTATCCCTTCAAATCTATTTTTTCACCTGAACTTTCTATGATTATTTTCTTTTTTAAGATCCAAACAATAGTTTTGGAATAAAAACCAAACTGATTAAGAGCACGAACAACTGCTCAAAAATCCATAACAAAAATTTGTTTTTAGGATCCTAATTAGATTTTGAGCTGTGAATAGGTTATTTTTTCTAAGAGAAATCTAAAATTGACCCACAACAATAAAAAAAAGTGAGTCCACACTGAATATAAAAAAAATTGCACTCTCTCTTCCCTATGATTGAATAGATCTTAAGTCACACAAGAATGTGCACATTTTTAATTTAAAATAAACTAAGCGAAAATTAGACTTTTTTTAATCTCCGGATCTAATGTTCGATAGAGAGAATAGTCCAAAGATTTTAAATCTCCTTTAAAATATTTAAAGGATACTCAAAAGAAGACAACCCTAATTAGAGAGAAAGCAAGAAAAAAATTATAGAGAATATAATAGGTAACTAGGAGATAGACAATTTTTCACCGAACTTTACATCAATTGATCCTACGTCTCTATTGAGAAACTCCAAAGAGTCAGATTTCTTTCAATCCCTTACATCACTAAGTTTAACCCTAGAAACTAGCATGGCATCTAAGCTCTCCCTAAAACATAGCACTTAGTTCAAGGCAACCATCAAGGTCTTTATTAAGACATTATGCTCCTGCTTTATATGAAGTTTGTTCTATTAAACCAACATCTAAAAAAAACTCAGGATTCACTAATATACATATTTACTTATGCAGGTGGGGGAAGACTTTCACAAATCTTTTAAGTAATTCACATATTAAATCCTCATAGATAACGGCTAGTCGTTTAGGAGGTGGTTTTCTAAGAGTAACAAGCATGAGTTTTCACTAATGTTGATCCACCCGTGCTCATTTAAATCCTAAGATCCAATCTCTCACCAATCATCCAAAAATAACAGTTAAAGGATGAATTAAACTTAAGATCTAAGAGAGGACCTCTAGAAAGATATTAAGAGTAGTGTAGAAATAAATGAGTAGCCACTTTCTCAAAGGGAGTTAGTGGGGTTAAATAACCACCCCTCTCGAAACTAACCGTTACTCACAGAATTCAGTATTCGAACAGAATGTCTAAAGACTCCATACTAGCCTCTCAGTCTAAATAGAGAGTTTAGTCTAGAGATTTCGGTCAAACGGTCTGAAGACTCTGAACAACACTTAATTTTAAGAAAAAAGGTTTGAAGTATTCGATCTAAATTTTTGAAGACTTCGAATAGGCCTCTCTGCCAGATAAAAAGCTTAGTCCAAAGTCTTCGGTATAAATATCCGAAGACTTCAATTTGATTTCTCTGTTTGATAGAAAAACTTATCTATAAGTTTTCACAATGTCTAGAAAATAACATCTGAAACAAAATGTATATGATGCGTGTGTTTACTTATTTAGACTTTAAAGTTTTATTGAATACTTTAACTTCGATTTTTTTAATAACTCAACAAATAATAAAATTATATTTTCATCATTTCAAACTTTTTTTTTCTAAGTTTTATAGGGTCTTTATTTTAATCAAAACAAATTGTGAGATTATTAATTACAACATATTAGTTCTATAATTTTTTATTATTTATCACTTAAAATCAAGTAAGGAGTCTAAATGCATTTTTAGCTATCGCTCTCCAGTCTCCCACGTGTAGCTCTCTCCGCATCTCACATATGCTCGCTCTCTACTAACACATGCGTCGCTTTTTCCACATCCCGCACTTGCTATTGGGAGCCACTGCTTTGCCTCACTAAGTGGAGAGCGAGAAGAACGGAAAGAAGATTTTAATTTTTGGAAGCTAATTAGGAAAACTATTAGAGCTATCTTTAAAAAAACCGTGAAATTTTGAGAAAGCCATATTAGATATATGTTGATGATGCTCTAATCCTACCACTGACTCCCTTCTATACACTAATCACCAGTCCTAGAAGTTCTCAAACGGGCCGTAGTGAACGACGTTGTTAACATGCCAGTGCAAGATATTTATGTCTACATAATGTATCAGCAAAATAAATCCTCATGCAATTTTTGTTTATTGAGGATGTGTCAAAGAAACGTTCTTACGGTTGTGTGCACGGGTATGCCTTCATGTAACCGTTAAAAATAATAAATACTAATGCATTAATGCTTAGTTTAGCGTCATGATGGCTTTCTAAAGCATTTGCTTTATTTCGATTTTTAGATTGAAGACCAGCTGGAAGGAATTTTATTAGACATTTTATTACTAGTAGTTACTAGAATCTGTACAGATTCCCCTAACTAGATTCACTCACCTAGGATATGTATTTATCAGTTCAATTCATATTAAAACATTTAATTATGATGAAAATCACTAAAATCAGAATTTGGTGAATAATAGTGTTTGCTTTTATTTCTTAGAAAAAACTGGAGTTCAAATTGAAATTTTAAGCAACAAAAAAACACTTGATATGTTGAAGCTTTCTAAATGCTACATTATTGGCTTATTGCTTTAAATTTATACTGAGTGTTCTTTGATGATTACACACAATCACGACTTTTTCCCTTGCAGTCCTTTTAAACTAGTTAGGTGTCCGTGCCTTATAATAGAAAAAATATAAATTAATTTAAAATTACAATGGTTAAAATGATATTAAATAATCATCGAGCATAAATTTCTTCTTGTAACGAAATCTTTAACACTTGAATAATAATTACGTAATATACACTAAAACCAAACCTACAAAACTAATCAAACATAGGCCCATGCATATTCACATATTGAACTTCTACTAACATATGAAATTAATTAATGAGCCAAGTATACGAATTTCAACAAAAATTCAAGCTGGTTTGATCTCAATCAGCAAGCTGGCCACCTACACAAATTACTTTTGTTTGATTACATGGGACATATAGATCATAGGGAGAGACGAGCAGGACTGTTCTTACATATATCACTATCTATAAACCGCCCACGTCATAACTCGTATCAAGCAAATATAATGTCATAACTTGTATCAAGCAAATACAATGTCAAATAGCTCAAATTATGATCAACATTCACTCTGATACAGTTAAAGTCCGTTGCATAAACATGTGTGACAATTAAAATATAAGAAATGATATTGAACAAATGTTAGATTACAACAAAACATATAGTGAATCCCAGTAGTCTAGAACGCATGCTTGCTAAAAGAATCTTAAGCACAAAGTTCATATCTACTGAAAGCAATCATTTAAGCTATAATTTCTCTTAGACAAATTATTAACAACTTCTATGAGTCAACATCTACCCCATACCAAGGCATGTTCAAATGTTTATTATCCGGCATCTAGGTGGAATCTTCTTTGACAAATAATTTGCTTTTTCTTCACATTTGATGGTGCAATGTAGAGTATTTTTCACCAAGCTCGTTGTTATCTTAATGTGCCTATAAATAATTTGCAAATGATGATTATTATAAAAAAACAAATTAATAAAAATAATTATCATCAAACTTTCGTTAGCTTTGCCTCAGTTCATCTTCAAGTATGGTATTTGACTCACTCAAATTAGGACTTCTAAGCATATAGAATGCAAACTATAGTCCCAATAATGAAAGGTCAAAGCAAACACATATTAGATAATTTATTGATCATAAGGTAGATTAGTTCAAAAATAATAAATATTCATCAACAAATCATGTTCATATTTTGCTATGAATATAGTTACTATAATGATAATAGTAGTACACCCACAAGAGCATGTCGCCTATTTGACTTAATAGCTGATAAGTAACATGTTCTTTAAAAAATAACAACGATCATAAATGGGTTAAAGTTAGTCTCAAATAAAAAAAAACTCTATTTAAAAAAGGCTAAATAAGAATTATTACAGTAGAGACAGAAAAGACATCAATTATTAATTAGCAATTGGCGAAAGAGCATATATAGAGTAAGGAATATTGTTTTAGCAAAATATTGTAGAAAACAACATACACAAATTTCAGGATACAAATTCTCTTCACTAACAAGAAATCTTATTCATAAAGATAATTCAAATCCGAGTGCCCATGTATTGCAATGGGAAAATAATGTTTCGCATAGCAAATTAATCAAGTTTACAACGTTGTACCTTTGACATGATCAAGCTTCAGAAGTTACACATGTTTTGGAAACCTCACAGGCTCAGCCAACATCCCAACCCCTTTGCACTACACTTCGCATCTAATTTCTCTTATCCATCTTTAATTTGCTCCTAAACCATTTTGGAAGAGCAGAAGCCCAATGCTGGGTACATTGGAATCTTTAACTTGGATGGATGGTTTCATCTTTCATCCCATTTTAATGAGCAAGCATGACAAGCAAAAGACATCGATGTAACTGGTCATTTCATAGCAACGAGACAGCCACATCCTAACTGCTCTTGTGATGAGCCCCTGCAATGGTTCGATAGGCAAAAAAGTTCAGAGACTTGCGCAGGAGCACGTTAAAAAGCCAAAGACAAGTAAAGACAAACACCAAGCTCGTGTTCTATTTTGTATTTTATATGCAATCCCCTGTGGGGAAAAAACTAAGCATGTTCATATTGATTTAGTTGATTGATCATGGATGAGTCACAGAAATATTTGTCTAAAATATTTTCCACTGATAGTATAGTAACAAATCCAACTTAGGGAAGAGGTTTCTGCGTCCAAAATTACTAAAAAATAAGAAGCTGAAAAAACATACTCAGAATTTAAATAGAACCTTGAGAGACATTTTATAGAGCAGTTCTTGAGCACCCAAGTATCTTCAAGCAATACTGTTAACACACATCACGAATAATATGGACTGCGCAGCGAGAACAGCGAGTACAACATGCAAGCTGCAGAGAATCCTGCCGCTACGCCTCCTTGCGCCTCTTGGGATTTCGGAATTAAGTGCACTGCTGACCTGCTGCATGCAATTGAACTGGAGGAGAGGAGGCAGCGACCGACGGCAAGCTCCGAGCGATGCTAAATAGGGATGGACACGGAGCAATCGAACGGGAGGAGAGGAAGCGGCATCACCTGGTCATGACTCAGTGAGGGAGGAGATGACGGAGACCACCACGGGAATGGGCTAGGTGCCGACTGAGATCACCGCCGCATGTGCCGCTCTTCCTGCCCTCACCTCTATCCTCACCCCCAGCTCTCATCGCTCTTCACGCCCTCTCCCCTTCTGATCTCAGCCACCCGTTGGGCCACGAGCTCGAGCGGCTGAATCTGGCTGGCTAGAGGATTGGGGAAGGTGTGGTGGCACATCGATCGGGAAGGACGCGGTGTGACCGTGTGGGGAGCGTGGCGGGGCATGGAGACGATGGAGGCGACGGCATCGCAGTGGAGGGGCCGCCGGGGACGTGACGGAGGCAGCGCAGGGAGCGCGGCGAAGGCGGCGCCGGCGTTGCGGAAGGCGACAGCGAAACGGGTATTGCGGCGACGGTGGTTGAGAGAGAGAGAGAGCAAAGAGATCAATGCGGTCCAAGTCAGAGAGGGGCGCAGGATCGATGCAGCGGCGGTGGAGGCGTGGATTAGAGACGCGCGATGCGGAAAGATTGGGGAGCCGAGGGGCACGCGCGACGCGGAGGAGCGATTCGGAATCGGGCGCTGTCGCGTGGGTGGATGCGGAATCGCGCAGGAGGAGGCGGAGTCGCGCAGGTGGAGCCGTGCAGATCGGGGCGGAGGTGAATGCGTCGGAGAGTTGGATCTCGTGAATGAGGTGGTTTCATCACTGTCACTATGTTAGTTTTTTAAGTAGGAAAGATTTTCTCCAGAATAAAATTTCTTTCCAATCTTTTTTATGTTTTATGCTGATAGAAGTTAGTACGCGTTGGGAAGAATTACATTACATAGTAGATGCCAGGTTTATAATTAGGGCTTTAGCCCATATTTTACCAAGATTACATAGGGGTCTTATCACTTTATTGATTGCAGCTATGTTTTCCCCCATTTTATCCTTTCATTATTTGTTTGCATAAATAAATAAATATATGTATGTATGTATTAACATTCTTGATGTCCATCCCCCCCAAAAAAAAACCTTGTTGCCTTCGAACGCACGTTATCAAACACATACAGGTCAATCTTACCATAACCACATTAGATTACTACTATATCACATTAAGGGATTGAACAATTCAAAATCCCTTTATAGTACAAAACATAAACCGCTCAACAAAGTCTTTACTAACTGAGCTCAGATATCTCCAACTCTACATGCCTGCATATATTTAATCCAATCCGTTTTCTCGCAGGAACCCCTTTGAAGACGACGTCAACCATCATCAATCGGCCGGGGAGGGGCAACGCTCTTTCAGAATCCTCAAGCAGTGATCGATAGCGTAGATTATCATCTTATTCATCTGTATTCAACAAGAGGTAAGATGGTTAGTAAGTTCATATATAGTTCTCGAGACAAATAATATATTGCATGCAAATTAAAAATATAACTATTAGATTTTACCCAATAAACTAATTGATTTGACAATTCTTAGCTATAAGAAAAACATATTTTAGTTTTAAACATAGGATTTTTCAAGAAAAATATTTTAGGTGGTTATTTGGTTGGATTTACAATGATAGAATGTGGGTTGTATGTGCATTTCTTCTTTAGAAGAGATCTGATCCTTTAGTGTCAAATCATGTGTAATATGTGTGATATATAATTAAAAATATGATTATTGTTTAAACTAATATAGATCAAGTTAGAATAAACTTGTTTTTGGCTAATATTTTAAGAAGGGGCAATTAAAAAACTACCGTAAGTTTTCTGAGTAACTATATTATAAATTTTATGTTATATAGGTATTAAAAAATACATGTAACTTTATATATAAAAGTTATTTAGAAGTTACAATATAATTATATTACAATTATACTTTATTACACTAAAATTATATTATAGTATATTTAAAAAATTTTAAAAAAACCTGTGACAGTTTTTTTTAGCAATCTCGGGTTTCTGATCGGAAGATGTCACCGTGGTGTTTGGACGTGACAAAAATGAACTGACCAACGAAATAATCTATGGACTGATGTTGACCCAAGTCATGAGGTTTTGGCGTTGTCTTTATGGGCTGATGCTGGGCATCATGAGGTTTTGGGGCTGACTATACGGGCTGATGCTGGGCCAATTCATGAGTTCTCTACGGTATGACGTAGAAGGTTTCTAGGCTGTCCCAGGGAGGTTCTACGCAAATTTGTTCCGTGGGAATTTAGGGGAGAGTATACTATGCACTAAGAGGTATGGCTGCACATATACACACATCTGTTCATAGTCGTTCGATTGACATCCTACGGTTAGGTCTTCAAGTATGACGATTTTACATATAACCACCCACCTCCTCCACTTCACTTTTGCAAATCAGCCCCTCCCAAGCCCCAACTCTCATCTTCCCTCAATCAAGTTCATAACCTATTTGGATCGGGCTCAGCGACACGTGGATGTAGAGGCAGAGGTGACCTGGAGTGATGGTTTGGATCTGGAGCGAGAGACGGGGACAAAGAAGCAGAAAATGCTGTCTCAGATACGAAGAAGCATAAAATGCTGTCTCAGATATTTGAAGCTACATTTTGAGCAATTTGGAGTGTATCTTTGGCGAAATGTCTGTGGGTTGATAATAACTTGAAGATTGTATAAGGCTGACCAGCAATTTTTCTGGTTTATCAAGCTAATCAAATTAATTACTATCCCTATGAAAGAACTATTTTATTATGGATGCTTGTTTTGCATAAACTTTGTAGTAATTGTGGCAAAAATAAGTTCTGATCATTGAGCATTCAGGTTACTTGGGAGTTTTCAGTGAATGGATTGAATGAATAGCCATAATGTTGCATGGAACCTGAAAACGCCCTTGAATTGTCATGGTTCAGTACTTGTTTTGGATCCTTGTGTTTCCAATGGCAGTAAATACCTAGGGCAATTTCACGAGAATTTTGGAAGAATTAAACTGTTTTCTATAAAAATCCTATAAAATTACTGTGTCCCGAAAGAGCCTTGGATCATTTTCACAGGTGAAAGATAGACTACAAGATCAGAAAGAATTGTGGCAGTAAGACTGCAGATCTCGCTCCAAGTCATAATGTTTCTATGTAGTCACTGCAGAGCTTGGACTTAAGCTGTGCATTCCTGAAGCTAGATGTGGATTGGGTCCTTAAATATAAATTGGACCTGTATTATTGGAATATTGATTGCGTACTAAATAATTAATACCAGACGCAGTAGAACTAATTAAATATGATTTTGAATAGTGCCTTGGCCAAGCAATGTCATTAAATATAATTTTGAAGCATCTCAGTCATAAGAACAAGGCAGGCACAGTAGAGGCACGTGACATCAGCGCCACGATGCACAAGATCAGTTGAAGAGGCGGCACCCCATCAGAGAGGGGTGATTTGCCAAAGTAAAGTGGAGACATATGGTTATTTACAAAATCATCATGCTTAGAGAGGATATGGATCAAACGGCTCTGGACGAACGTGCGCCTGTGTAGAGCCATATCCCTGTGTGCATAGGATACTCTCTGGGGAATTTAGGTCCATAGTTCTGTGCAAATTAGTTCTATGAGAATTTGGTCTGTGGTGTTTGCACGCCACGTCGTTTAATTTTCACCTAAACTTACCCTAAACATCCTCCCACCCTTTACATACTATTTATTCAACGAGGAATATCTTAGTCTTTTTCTTCATCTTTAATATCTAAAAAAACCAGGATTTTTATATTACATATCTGTGGAGTACGACATTGCTATGAATGCATCACCTCATCGCTTGCCATCTACTCCATTCATTCCTAAAAGAGTGTATTTCTAGCTATGAACCTAAAAAGTCACTGTTCTAACCTCAAAAAGTCCTTATATGCTATGGAGGTAGTAAGACATTGTTCTGAATAGCTGATTCATCGGGCATCCATCTCGTCCTGCCATCTACTGTTTTTTCTCCCAAACTTACGTCAGGTTGTTATATTAAATAAGAAAAAAAATTACAACACTCTGGTTACAAGAAAGACGAACTGCCAAGAGAAGGATGGGCGTATCTATACGGTGGTCCTCTGGACCACCCAATAAATTCTAGCCCAAGGGCTAGGTAGGAAGGTGTGGTAAAAAAAAAGAAAAAAACCCCGTCCCGTCGTTGTCTCGGTGACTCGGTCCCGCATCGCGTAAACCAGCAGCAGTCGTCAGGCCAGGCGACAACCAGGAGTCCGGGACAGAGACGGAAAACCGGCAACGGCAAGGACGCTAGGTCGCTAAGCAGTCCAAACGACGTCAGTGCATCACCGCCATCCCAGCAAAGCGGCAACGGCGGACGGCACATGGTGGTGAGTCAGATTATCCAGACCCCAAATCCTAGATAAACCACTAAACAGAAGATATAGAGCTTCATATCTTAGAACACCACAAAAGGTACGAGCAGATGAGCCTAGCCACTGAGAATTCGTCACCATCTTTGTTTCTCTGGCAGATCAGCAAGCTGACTTCACATTAAGTCGGTAACCCAGAACCTAGCTCTGACAGCAACAATTAGATCATGTGACCCGATCGGCAACCTGACAAACAGGTCTTCTTGGGATTTTGCGAAGGACCTTGCGAATGTAGTGGACACTGGTGAAGGGTTAGGATAGTGCAGGCAAAGGCCGGAATTACATTAATGACTCTTTCGGAACGTAGAAATTTATAGGATTTTCTTAGGAAACGGTTCAATTCCTTCAAACTGAATAGGCCCTAAAGGTTTTTTTTTCCAAAGATGTGATAATGTGTCGATCTGCAGTTTTCATGCGCTCAGCCCAGAGTGTGGCATCTTCAATGCATTGACGTAGGATGCCTGCAAGGGGCGGTTCCCCCGCCCTGAAAACGATGTCATGACGGTGATTTCCCAATCTCCAATAGCAGAGGTTCTGAAGCCCTTTAAAGGAATCCAAGGGGGAGGTCTGCAGTTTCCAATCACGGTCACTGCAGCGATTGTTGGTTGAACTCGAATGGTGGCCCAGAAGGTGGTCATTAAGGGGCATTGAAGGAAGAAGTGGAGGCGCCTTCTCTGACAATGATGGCACAGGTCACAGGTGTCAACCATCTCTTCTTCAGCAAATTGAATTTCGTTGGTAATCTGTCCTTGGATTCCGCCAAGCAAAAAATTGTTCCCGCAGGCGGAGCGGAGTCTGTAAAGTCTTTTGAGAGAAATTCTAAATCTTACTAGAGCGGGATAAGAGATGGATCCACTTCAAGTGGAGGAGAAAGGGACCTCTGGGCCAGAAAAGTAACACCATCAGAAACGGAGGGTGAGAGTTCTGTGCAGCTTTATGAAATTATAGGACATAATATCCGGGGTTATATGCCACGTATCATAAGAATCTTATGGTTTATATAACTTGGATAATAGTTTTATGAAATTTACTCACGAAAATAAGGCCGAGCTCCCTAACGATTCACCGAGTTCAGCGGCAACAGGAGGCCGGCAGCCGTGAAGCACTGAATGAAGCCCCGAGTTACGAGACGGACCTTTCCGCCAGATGGTCGACGTTTCCGCGAGCCCCGCGTGGCTGCGTTAATGACGCCTGCCATCTCTACTTAGAACACTCCTCAATTAATAAGAGGACCCAGCTAGCATATACATGCCTGACTTGTAAAGAAGAAATTTAGACAACCCCGAGAAGAGAAATCTCACCAAACCGGCAAGAAAGTGCATTCACGAAACATTACCGGCAATTCTTCATCATTTGTCGATCCAGAGTCCGTAGCAACAGAGCGATGAGGCTCCTTCAGAGGGTGTGTATCTGGCGTGTGGGCCCATAAGGCTGGGCCCCACATGTCAGTGATCCCACGTCCCTCTGACTTTTACATCAAGAGGAACCGCTTCCGCGAAGGAGGGGTTGTAGAGACTCCTATCAAGTGGGTTCGCAATGCCCTATGAAGGAGCCGCTTGCAAACGGCAGCAAAAGGAGGCAAAAATAATATAAAAAAAGGGCAGCGACAAGAGGCACACAACAAGAAGACTACTCAAGATGAAATGGAGAGAGCTCCACAAGGAGGGAAGAGGTGTGGAGATGAAAGGATAAGGCCGAATGGCTACAAAGTTGACACCTTGGCGCATCGGCCGTACAAGTTTTATGTCAGTACAATGACGGTTCCTTATGTACATGGAAATAAGATCAGATCACTTTCATGAGATATTTCATTTGTTGATTTAGTTCTTAATTTTGTAGTTATGTTTCAGCTTTCAACCAATAATATCTGTTGACTTCCGTCAGTCTTATTATGCATTGCAATGAGAAATGAGACCTAGAATAAATTATTGTTTGAATTGTATGCCCTTTGTTCTTGGGTGAGCAATCCAATTAAAAGTGATGTTTCATCTTTTGGATAGAGACGGGGTAATAAGCTTAATCTACGACTACGCATGGTAGCATATTTCATGCCGAATGGTTCAAAATGGGGTATGCATTGGAAATGTATTACTTACCTCTAGTTTGTCTTCTTTGGCCCTGTGGTTCTTAGGAAGCCTTCGGAAGTCCTCAGTTAAGCTGAGACACTCCTTAACATTCTCGGGTGATACAAAATCCAAGGCAATCTTGGTGCAGGACTGCAACATTACATTAATAAGAAATCAGCTACAAAAACATGTGAAACTTGATAAGTATTTCACCCAGTTCTCAAGTACCCAGTGCAGACAAGAATGAAAGAGTACACTGAAAAAATTCACCTTGAGATTCCGTACTTGATGAGGACACCCAGCAGGAATGAAAACTGCCTCCCCAAGTTTTTGTACAAATGTCCAAGGCTCGATTCCTAAATAAGCATATTAGGATTTCAAGATGAGCATATTAGGATTCCTAAATGAGCATTTGTTATAAAGAATTGCTACAAGTCCACAGCATCACATTAGCAGATAAAGGAACTCACCATGCTCCTCCTTGAGCTTTCTTTTGTGTTCTTTTGTTAGATAAAATGTTTCATCATGTACAGGGTTAGATACCTTCAAAATACATAAGGTGGCATTAAGCATGATGGCCACAAGTGCAAGGTTGTTCATTCATCCCGCCCATACTTACCTTTTGAACTGCAGAACAGTATATATGGCGAAATTCCTTAGAATGCTTGTCAAGGTACAATTTCAGTTTTGGAACATCTTCCCTCCTAAAAATATCCCATAAAGCACCTCCCTCATTGGTCTCACTGTTTATAGGACAGGACAAGTCATTTACATCCTCACAGATTTTAGGAGATGTATAATTTTCGTCTGTTGCAGCATTCCCAGAACACTCCTTTTCATTCTGCATTGTATGTCTTCTTTTCAAACTTTTTATTGCGTCTATTTGTTCCTCAGAAGAGTCAACTTCGGCAGTATGCATCAAAACGTTAACCTAATAAAAAGCCAACACAGCTTTAGATGAATAAACAAAACAAGATGCCACTGTTGTAAGCTAACAATTTCACTGTAGGGAGAAGTGTAGTCAGGAGTCTGTATAATCAACTAGCAGTAAAAGCTGGTAGCGTCAACAGCACTGTTGGCTCAGTGTCTGAGTTACAAGAAAAAAAAAGTTCTCTGGTAAATAAGGATACAGGATCTCATTTTACATACCACAATTTTAAAAAGAGTAACTTTAAGTCTTCAAAGAAGAAAATGAGTTGCTCAAGGACTCCTTATGAACTATATGAACTATAAATGACCAAAGTAATATAACAAACGACTTACTGCATCAGACAAATCACAGTGAAGCTTTGTAACAGAATCTCCTCTACCAAGTTCCTGTGCATAGCCGTAAGCTATATATGATTTTGGTCCCATGTCAAGCTTTAAGATGTCATCAGGAAGCAAAGTTGAGACATTCAGAAAACCAGACTTCAAGTTTGTGTACGGTTGAAAAGGTAAAGAATTGATGTATTTAACTCCATGAGAAGGCAAAAGCTCTTCAAAATGATTTGATGTAGGCCAGTCCTTCAATTTAAGCATTTCAGGCCATAGATTTTGATACATCCGACCTTCATAATACCCATTGAAGAATTGTTGAGTGCATATCTCGACCTGGATTACACAGACAGATATTATTACTTTTTTTCTTTTCTAGATTATGATAAATGAAAATTACAATAAGTGCACTGATGGGGGTCATATGCACTCATTCATCATCCTTAACTACTATAAGGATAGAGTTTAAACAAAACTGTTTGAAGGTGATCCCTAGTGAAATACAAAACTGTTTGAAGGTAATCCCTAGTGAAATACATGCTCCCTTCAAAATGTGTTTGCTATATAAAATTTCACATTATCAGAAAGACAACTATAAGAAAAGAAAAATATAGCTCAATACAGTAAAAATATTTCTGGCAAATGAAGAACACATGAGACTAGACTGCATAGATTTCTAGTGTGATGCTGAATGTGATATGTGTTATTTTTTGCATGGTCCATGGATACAGATAGAAGGGGGTCATGCTAAACAGACACCCTCTGTACTCAAGAATAACTCAGTCTTTAAATCTTCAATTCATACATAAGTTCTTGGCGTTGACAAGAGAATTAGTGATCTATAGTGTGGTATCACTGGCATCCAGGATTTAATTATGTTGAATCAATGGTAAACTAAAGAATGCTAATTAATACAAATATCCGGATTTCACTAGTGTGCAACGTGACCAACTGCAGACACCCTTGGGAGCAATCAGTGGAGAACTTAGAATAAAAATTACAGGGGGGCCTTACATACTAATAAACTCTAATTATAATGTAATTTGGTAATTAATATAGTCCAAAACAACTAAAAAAACACATGCTACCTGGTGTCCTGTGCACCAGGGTAGCTCTACATAGGAACACCCCTGGGAGCAATTCTGGAGTCTTGTTTCATATACAACAAAGTGGGGGGGCGTTATGTAACTATTAGCTGTTTGCCTTCAGCATGTTATGCCAATGTAAGACAAGAAAAAAAGTGGCACAGCTTTCAGGTTGACAACTCATTTACAAAATAAAAGGCATTACTACAAACACAATTTCACTAGAATAGCAGCACTGACTGCTTTCATAAACAAACTACAGTCAGTAGCAAACAAGGAAAAACTAATATAACATATATTGTAGCTGTAGAAATGTATATACTGACCTCACAGCAAGATAAACAATCAATAGCCTTCACTTTTTTCATCTCAGGACTAGTGCTAGTACCATGTACTTCAGACCACATGTCTGGTGGCTCCCAGCTCAAACATGACATTTTCTTGAGCATCTGTTGAACAATTACAGGTTCACCTTTCACCCAATGCTTCTGGAAGTGCGTGAGATCATCTGGCTTTCCATTATCCGACGTAGGGCAGTATATGTAGTTATCAGTCGAATTCTCTCTGCTCGCAGCTTTCCTTGAACTTACATGATCAGTAGCACACGAGCACACACATGCATCTCTACTTACAATATCAGATGGTTCTAATTGTTTACGCATTTGTAAAGCATCTGCTTGGAGTTTACTCAACCAGTCTTTTGAAAATATCCGCCTCAACTGAAGAACATGATTACCACACCCACCAAATTCAGTTGGAGGACAATAAATCTTGTCAGAATCAACACGCCACTCTGTGTCCTTAGATTGGTCGCTAGACAGGCATGTTTCTTTGTATTTTATTAACTCTGGTACTGGATCAGAGTCACCACCATGCATGTAGTCAGATCCTCTATTAGGATAAGAGAATAGTACTTCCTTACAAGAGCCCATAAGTTTGCCTTCGCGGAGCTCCTTACAACAGACAATGCATAATTCATATGAGCAGTCTGGACAGCTTCTATGCAGATCAAAGATTGAAGTTTTGCAATTGTCACTGGTTCACATGGAAAAGAAATCAGGACACATTTAAAATGACAAAAAGGGAAAAAGTATTTGATGAGTGGGAGGCAACCAGCACCAGAATACTCTCTCATCATGCCGGCAGGCAGCCTGCTCTACACTCAACTGAGACAATTCCAATCCTGTGCAGGGAAAGGGACGGGAGTACTAAGAAATAGTTGCAAGCTAGCAAGTAAATTACTCAAGATGTTCTGAAGAACTAAGCTTACCTTGAATTTCAGCCTCTTTTTCTATCTCAGTCATCTGGTCCTTGTTCAGCTTTGTCAAATGTGGCACCAGGTAGTGTAGCATGTAGTTAGCATATTTGCTTTTAGTTTCAGTGTCAACCTCATCAGCTCTGACATCTAGTGTATCTGCCTCATCTAACATGGCAGATTCATTGTTTATCCTACCATTAGCTTCTATCTGATCAATTGCTTTTGTCCGTACCACTGCAGTATCAACCATGGATCTTAAACCTGAGGCAGCAGGCCTCACTTTCCGTTTTGCTGATCTACTGCTGTTACATGTCCTGATAACTGAGTTCTACAAGAGGAGAAAAATACACCTGTTAGAACACAAGTTGTATTACCAATCTATTACTAAACATGCTTATGACTCCTTAATGAAATGAAATTGGAGTCCTTGTCCCTCTTAGAAAAACACTTTAGCCAATTTAGCCTACTCCCTATGAAATTCACAATCTAACAGAAATCCATTACAACTGCAGCAATGGTAACAAAGAAAAACAGATTTTTCCGAACAATAAATCTAAATCATATGAAACTCAGAAATCTAACTGCTTCATGTCACAATGAATCTTACAAATTTCTAAACCCCAACAAGCCACAACGTCCATTACCTTGGGTCCAGCCGACTTGGCATTGGCATTGCATCGAGTGCAGTTGCAGAATTTTCGACAGAAAGGGCACTCATCTCTAACCTCTGCCTCCTCCATCTCCGGGTACCTGTAAAGCACAAGCTTTGCTGAGAACTCCATGTCACCTTTCCACATCTAACTGAACAGAGGGAAACGATGGATGGGATCAGGACGGTACTTGTTCTTGATGCATGTGGCGCAGTAGACCTTGCCGCCGCACAGCTGGCACCTGATCATCTCCTCCGGCTGCGGCTTCACCCTCTTGCATTGGTGGCACGACCTTCCACCCCTCCCGCGGCCCTGCCTCTTGCCGCCGCGGCCGCTGGTGCTCGGCGGCGAGCCATCCTCCTCAACGGTGCCGGGCAGGGGCGCCTTCCCCATCCCGTCGCCGCCGCCGTCGTTCTCACCGATTTCCGCCTCCTCCTCCTCCTCCCACGCCACCACCTGCGTCACCATGCAGCTCGGCGCTGGCGCCGGCGCCCCGGAGGCGCGGTCCGGCTCGGACGACGGCTCCATGCGCCGCAGCTTGTCCAGCGGCACCACCCGGCTCCGCCCCCGCCCCCTCCCCCGCGCTGCCCCCCTCCTCCTCCTCCCCCTCCCTCTCCCCCTCCCCCTCTCCATCTCCATCCCCCACTCCTCATCCACCCCCTCATCCTCCTCCTCCTCCTCCTCCTCCACGCCGCCGTACGCCCATCCCACGAGCACCGGCGTCCCGCAATCCACCGCCGCCATCGCCACACACCACACACCTGCCGAAACGCCTCACCGAATCGGAAATCAGCGTGCGGGGCTCGCTCTCCTCGCGACGACGACGATACGGGTAGGAGATCCGAGAGATCGCTACTACTACGGATTTGATCGATCGATCGGGCACAGGATCGGATTGGATTTATGCTCGGATTGGTGCTCAGGAGGGGAAGCGAGCAGAGGCGCGCGGCGGGGAGGGAGGGGAGACCGGAGACCCACGCGTCGCTCGCCTCCTCCTCCTCCTCCGCTGGTTTTACCCGGGGCGCGCGTGGTTTCGTCCTGTTTCGGTTGGATTGGTTGGTTGGTTCCATTGCACGTGCGAGAGATTTTACTCAACTATTCACGTCGCGTCCGAGTCAGGTTCAGCCTCTCTCCTCGTGCGCCGATGGGACGCGACGGGGTGACGCTACTGAAACTGACGGGTGGGGCCGATTGTTTGGTGGGTTCACATGGCAGTGGGAGGTGTGGAGATCAGCTCTGGGTGGTTGAGAGGTCGAGCGAATCTTGTCGACCGAGGCAGGTTCAGGGTGAGATTGACAGGTGTGTTATTATCGGAACCTCTCCTAATCGATGCAATATCGCAACATACTCCTGTATTAGGGTTTATGGCCGACTTAGATTAGTGATAAAATTTTCCCTATCACTTTAACAGTAATTTGAAGATGTTTGGAATGGAACTATAGCAATTTATGCCAACATATCCAGCCTCATCGTTTAAAAAAAATCATTCTGTCAAGATTTAAATATTAAAATTTAATTGTGGAATTGATTTTAAGGTATTTTCAATATATTTTCTTTTTTACATTGGCCTTTTAAGTCATAAGAATTTATATATATATATATATATATATATGTTTTACGCATAAATTATTTTTTATCGCCAATAAATTGTTATAGCTTAGTCAAGTGATGGCACTATCAATATTTAGATGTAACTAGTGTACTTTCAAATTTGACACTAACATACAAGTGCTAGGTTCAACTCTATGAGCTCGTAGAAGCTCAGAGAGCCGATTTGTGTTGGCCACTACTGCATAGGGGTATTTGGAGGTGAATCAAGGCAGCCAAGATGAGATGGTGTGGTGACACAGTTGGGAGCCATCAGCGGTAGGGGTTTTCCATGCTAGATTAGATGGATTGGGCAATACTGATGTCAGCGCGGAGTTGAGCAAAGAGGCGTGCTTCACCCAACCTTGATGGTGAGTGCGAGGCCGACAAGCTTGGGTAGAGCGATGATCCTATGCCGTTTGAGAACTTGAGAAAGGAGATAAGAGGTAGGCTATGATAAGTGGGTCGCTAGTCCAAAATGCAATGTTTTGGGAATACAACTTGGGCTAAAGTAAAAACTTTGGATTAAGAGTGGTCCAATGTGAAACAATGGTATATGGCCCAATATACAATTTACTCTAAAAATTGGCTGTGTTTTTGCCTAGTACTTTCATCCATCGTCGTCCTTGATGTTTGGTCCATCTCTAACTACCATGTATCTATTCCCATGTTTTACTTTTCTAATCACAGTGCAAGAAGTTTACATGTTCTTCTTTTCAACTACAACCCAAGCCTGTGTTTTTGTTTCTAATCTTGCTACCTATCACTCTCAATATCACTTCCTATTCGATTCACATCACACTTCCCATCTGCATTCATTTTTTGTCCATTGCTGAATCTATTGACTCATCCTCCACTCCGTCAACTCATTGTCCGCTATTGTAATCTCTGATCGTGACACTCCCACTGTTTTTGATGAACCTACCGTTCTCTGCCATCGTCGGTGGTCAATGGGGATGATTCGAGAGAGAGGGGGAGATATACGGGAAAGAGTGAGAAGAGAAAGGAGGAACTCCCTCTGTTTACAAATGATCTTTACCGTTATTTTTTAAGCGATGCCATGATGAATAAACCTAAAAGCAATATATTAATAAATTTTAATCACAAATCTAATTAGGCAACTTTGATACTAAATAATTTGATTATTTAAAAATATTTATAGTCAAAATAAGACAACTAGAATCAAACCGATAATTATTTGTTAACGAAGGAAGTATTTTGAATTGTGATGGTGGGATCCACTTACTTTACTCATAAATTTATGCTAATAATGTAATAGTTCACAAATTAATTGTTATGCTCTACATTCTTGTATTCTCTACACAAATCTCAATGTGGGATGGACGGTAGTACAAAGCATAGCCTTTGAAAATTAAGTTGAAGAGAATAATCGCTAGAGCGGGAGAAAGTTGAAGACTCAAGATCAAGAGAACATAAAAAATTAGGATGGTACACTTGTCAGCTTGAAGGAAAGGAGATGCTTGAAGTCTGGTGCTATCTTTAAATTTTATTTAATAGTACGTTGGTCTAAATTTATTAGAAAATAAAGGCTAATTGTTGTGGAATTTTTTTTTAAAAAAACTAATCCTACCTTCATAGCAATGATGTGAACAAATCTAACTATTATAAAAATCTAGTTTACTCCCGCATCCTATGCACTAGAGTGTTATGAGAGAGACCAGAGAAAAAAATAACTTTTCTCTCATTTACCCTCTTCCTCCTTGTCGTTCCCGATGGCTCGTCACCTGTGACGATAGGAACAGGGGCATGCCTCTTTCCCCGATATGCCTAGATTTAGTAGGGTTAATCTCAATCTCGTACTTGAGGTGGGGACTTCCCATGGTGTCCATTTTGCTCGGAGTGAGGATTGTCGGCATTGACTCTATTGAAGCCAAGCCAGGAGGAGATGGATCAGCCGGGTGGTGAGAGTTGGTTGTGGTGGATCCATTGTGTTCAGATCCAGCTCCTAACATGGTCGTCAGTATCGACTCCATGGGGGACTAGATTTTGAGGATGTAGATCAAGCGACGGTGGAAGTTGGAAGTGCCGGATCCGACAAGAAGTTGGTAATGGTACATGGAACCAACAACACGGTTGTGCTTATATGGTGAATTCAACATATGCGGTTGTCATATGTGGCAAAGTGGCTTCAGAGAGCTAGATCTATAACTTTGTCATCTGTCTTCACTCTTCATTTTAGAGTGAAGGTCACTTCAATAGCAACCAATGGATTTGGCAAGTGCGAGTCCCTCATTTGCTTCTTGCCCTCCACTTCCATGACATTAGGCTCTTCTTGCAGGTCGTCTTCTCCTTCTATGCTTTGGTCAAGGTTAGCAAGGCGACGGCTACATCGCCTCTATCTAGTTCGTTTCCCTGATATCAGTTGACATGTTGAGGTCTCCGTTTGGGTTTGAGTACCAACCACCTGTGAGACTCAGGTTGACAAGGTTGTTGTTAGTGCTCCTTAGATTTGAGTCTGGTGAAGCTTTAAAAAATCAACTACTAAAAAAACGAACCTTGAATTATGTCATTTCTATAGAGACAACCGAAGGAATCGCCCATTTATCAAACGATGTACATGCCTTGGCTCGAGCGAGATCGTCTGCCTTGGCTCAAGTTTGATACAAGCTCTAACCGAGTCTATTTCATCTTCGAGCTTTTAAGCAAGAACCTGCTCGTCAAACCAACACTGCTTGTCACTAAAGTTTGACTTGTGGTGCCTGCTCCTTCAATCCCCTAGGTTTTGGGATGGGGAGAAAGGTAGAGACGGGCACACAATTGGGGTTATTAGAAGTGATGTATTGATTAGGGGTACAATTGTCTTTTTATAATTTGTAAACCATTCTTTCCTTTTCTTTCTAATTCTTTAACTCAGTAATTCTAGGCCCAGGTAACAGTTGCTTTGTAAAAAAAAGAGAGGGCAAAATTATAAAAAAGGGTTATTTATAATTGTAACTCAAAACATGGGCTGAAACACAATTTCTGACTTATCAAGCCATTGACTAGCGACATGTTGTCTCCCGAAGAAGAGGTGAAGCAAGCCGAGCTAACTGAGAAGTTGCTAGAGAGGGAGCCTAAGGAGGAAGACGCCAATAACGCCATTGATAGGATTGAGAAGCGCACCAAGCATCCACTGATGGGTCAAAAAAAAAGATTCAGATCCGCTTGATTTGCTGCTGGTCATTGGATTTAGGCGAGACGGTGGATTAGAGCATCTGATCAAAGCCATCCGCGTTAGATGTAAGAGCATGGACATTATAGAAAATGAAATGAGCAGATTTTCAAAAAAAGATGTTTTGCATATTTCAAACGGAACTATTAAATTTATTTTGACAGAAAATTGGAGAGCAAAACATGCGATTTTTTCATCATTGGATGTGCTCTGAGATACATGCACGGGTAGAGAAAATTAAAAATCAAACAGCTGTGCAGGGTGAGGGTTCAAACTGTCACAGGCCGAGCGCTTGTGCGTGCATGCACCACTGAGAGGCGCAACTTAATTATTACCACTTTTATATATATTATAGTTATGTACGAGTATAACATAATTATATAATATCGTGCTATAGAAATTGCAGATATAAAATTTTAATAAAAAAGATTATAGCGACGCTCCCGTTTTCTATAAATCTCTACCTTTATTATTATAAAAATTAAAGCATTATAAAAATTGGTGTGGTTTCTGCATGAGCTTTTGGTACGTCGCCTGTATCTGATTCGGGCTGACGTCGTCCGTGTGCCCCGTCACGAAGCGGCGCGGCGTACGCGTCCGACTTCCGTTTGTCTTCCGCCGCTCCGATTGCAGCCACCGGCCCGTGCCCAATCCAAGTTGTAAATCGAATCGCGTCTACAGTCTACATCCTCGAGGCTTCCTGAATCCCCGATGGAAGAGGAATTCCTCGAGGTGATGCGAGCGCTGCGCGACGATGGCCTCTAGCCCTGTCTCTGTCGCCGTCGCCGTCCCTGCACGACGCGAGGCAGTCATCACCGAAGTCTCCGCTGCCTGGGGCACTGTTCGTCGTGCCCCTCCTTTGTCTCTGTCTCCGGCTCCTCGCTGCGTCTGCTCGAGGCCGCCGCCGTCCGGACCACCACCTCGGCTCCTCGCTCCGACCCCGGCGTTGCCTTCTCCTTCCGTCAGTGGCTGCCCCCACGCCGTCTTCTGGCTCGCCAGCTCCGCCCCGACCGCCGCTGGCGTATTCCTCCTGGAGAACTTCTGGCCGTCGTCCCCGCGCTACCGGGGGTTGGAGGATGGGAAAAGAAGCTCAAATGTGCAGCTCGGCATGACATTGTTTGTGAAAAATAGACTTGGTGTTAACTTTATATTTCTTTCAGTTGGCTCTCTTCTGTAATGAAAGAAACATATCCACTGACACAGAGGTAACTTAGCAAGGTTTTGCTCTGATTTGTAATATCAATTCTGTATGTATCTAGATAATCTGTTCATGAATATTGTTGTCTTCTTGTCTCTAAATTGTTGCCATGGTTGGTTTTATAACTAGCTAGCAGATGAAATATATTTTTGGTCAGAGGTGCTAGACTGAAGCAGGACTTAATATAGGATCTGTTTGACTAGGCTGTACTCCTCAATCTAACTCTAGGAGCGTAGTTTGGAGTGGAATTGTAGACCGCTCCACATCTTTTAGTTTATTTTTTCAGATCAAGTAGCCCATTTCACTTCTATTTTGATGGATAGAAGAGGTGGAGCTGAAGCTTAATACCTGCCAAACAGGCCCAGTCTTTACGTGATACTCCGTTGTGGTGAGCTTATACACTATTATCTCCGTCATTGCATAAGTCCCTTGTTCTCCAATTCATCTTATATTAGCAGGTAAAACAATCGTTTCTTTTGCCTTTTCTGAAACAGTGAAACTATTCAATATAATTTGTCATTGATTGGGTCGGCAGTGTTAACGTTTGGCGCCTCCCACCGTGCAAAACTGCAAACATCAAATGTCCAACTCATCACCTTTGTTTAGCTTCATACTCAAATTTGCGTTTGTCTGGTCAGCACTCAGCAGTTCACTGAGCCAAAATTTCTGGACGCATTTGCATTCAGTGCTCGGTGTTCACATTGTGCACTAAGCCGAGTAACGTTCTGCTATTCAATGTGGCATGTTATGGGGCACTATAGGTAGCGTAGGCTTCTGAAATTTGGGCCAGAACAGGTCAGGCATATGACAATCTCAATACGAATTTAATTGGGTTCTGATTCGATTTCTGCACTCGTGCTTCAGCTCAGCAGACTTGACTTCAGGCTCAACTGAAAATGAACGTGTTGGTTCTTGACTGTATACTGGTCCCTTCAGTGTCGTTTGCACTTCTCAGTTCGTCAGTTATAGTTATAGTTATGATGTTCTATTTCCTGCTTACACCTTCAGCCCCTCACCAAAGAAACGACATATTTAACAAGCGAATATCTCAATCTTGTAAAAAATTTTCATCTATACAAATTGACAGTTTAATGTGCTCGAACTGAAATTTTGAAAGCTGTCGAGTACGTTCTACCATGTACGATTGTTACATTGCGTACCCTGAAGCGTGCACATCAGAATTAGTAGCAACCAATACGACGAAATATTACATGATTAGAGCTTATCATAATTACGAACTTAGTACTATGTATGATATTATTTTATTTTAAGGTGGTATCTTATAAGCGTCGCTGTGTCGTTCAAACCCGAGGTGCATTTGAGCCACCACGTTCATCGCATCTCCATGAAGCTCCTTGTTCCCCCCACAAAGACATGCGAGCCTCGTTAGACTTTGATAGGTCATAGACGCATGGGGCGACGGGTTGAAGCCACATTGGGGAGGTTGTGCACCACACACGGTGCAGGCCCTCACCCCTCATGCCCACACTCACACCTTGGCTTCCCTGAGCTCCGATGGCCAGAGAACATGGCAAGGAGAAGAGGAGCCTATCATTGGAGCTCATCACTATCATTGGAGAACCTACTGCCTTGGGCGAGCTTGTGTTGACCAGATCTATATCGGAGCAGACTACTCTCGTCATTGGTCTTGATCAACACCAGAGAAGACCACTCTACCTTGATTTGCTTCGCCAAGAGCTCGCTGCCCCACCCTATCTTGATTAGTGCCATCAAGGAGGTTGTCCGACAAAAGCCACCTCAATCTACTTGAGAGGACGCCGGCACGTGGGGAGAGGAAAGACTAAGCTTCATCGGCCATGGCCCATGGGAGAAGGATGTCGATGTGAGAGAGAAGAGGGAAAAAACAGCCAAGTAAAGAGGAATTGGGCGGAGAAACAACAGGGAGAGGGATTTAGAACACTATTGTTTTTTTATTCATTTTTTATATTTTAAAATTTATGTATTTCTATACCTCATTTTTTGATTGAATATAACACTTCTAACCTTAGTTCAAAATTGCTGCAGCTTGCAGCGACTTTCAATGACTGTGGTCGTGGCGACTGCCACAGCAATGACTGCCTATCAAGGACATAATTGATGCCTAATAGTAATCATTTAAAGGAAACTGAAAAGATAATTTAGTTTTTTAAGCATTTTATTTCTTCTTCAAAGGACTGTAACATAGAGTTGTAGTATTATTTTTTATCCTACACCAATAGGTAAATGAGCCAACCATACAAGCGACTTACCTGAGCTATGTTTGTGACTTTGTGTTGCTAAGGAGCTTCAAAGAATGGGTGGGTTATGCAGTGTTAGACAACAAGAAACTGGTTCATGAGTTAACAATGGGTGGGTTAATGAGCTTAAGCATCCAATAGCATGTCTGCCTTTTCACTGTTGATCGAGAAATGTACAACATAGCAATTGTTTTTTTTCTCGAAATATCAACATAGCAATTGATACTCACAAGATATCTAAATGCTTTCCGTTGACAGAGCTGTACCATGTCTCAGTAATTTGGGAGGGTTGATTTTTTTATTCGATATTTAGGAAGGTTGATACATCATAAAATTTGTTTATTCATTTTGCAATGATGCACATAAATTCTTAGAACGCGTTGTTAGCTGTAGATATATTACATCTGGGATGAATACAAAATTTCTAAAGAAAGACAAATTCTTTTGTTATCGTATATTTGATACGGCTTGCTTTGTATGTGGACTACTAGTAGTAAGATAAAACAGTAGTATGCGTGTAACAGCTGAAAAGTGTCCATAATCTCTCATCTCAGAAAAAAATAGAGAGAAAAGTTTTCAGAATTAGTTACTACTCTAAGTAACACGGCAATTTATGATCGGCAGTGAAATACCGAGGGTAAAAACGTTGTAGCCTACCAACACGAGTTCGTTTGACCTCGGTTGAGTTTAATAAATTTACTCACTCACGTAAAATAAAATAATTTATTAGTATATAATTAATTATATATTAATTATTTTAAAATTTTAAAATAGATTATTTATTTTTTAAAAAATAGAAAATTTTTAAGAAGCGTGAGCGTGGAGTTGGTCTGCTCTCTTAGCTCAAAAAACTCGACCTTAGCTGGATACGCATATCAGGTCCGTGGCAGCTTTCTCGCGTAGACCAGGTGCATGGACGCCTCACCCGATCCAATTCGGCCCACTCGGGTCAGACCAGTACACCGCGTGCACCGGTGCATGACGCACTTGCGGCTCGTAATAAATTGCAAAAGCCTGTGACCACATCTTATCTTTGCAGGCAGCAGCGTTTTCTCGGCCTTCGTCAGTGAGGAAAAAGCCAGCAGCGTACCCTAGATCGGCGCCGGCACCGTCACCGTCGCCGTGTGCGGCCGCCACCGGGGGCGCACAGAGGGCGACCACCGCTATGCTCGCCGGCCGACCGCCCCGTCGATTGGGCTCCCAGTCTCACCGGATCAGTAGCGGCGGGGTGGTGTTCTGCTTTCGCCTTGGGGGAATGTCCGCCGCCGTGCCTTGGAGATCTCCTCGCCGCCGGCGGCTTTTCTTCGCCGGATGCATCCTGTGACGGTTATCAGATTCTTGTCTCTGTTTTTTTTATGTATAAACGATTTATTTTCTCAAGACGGAAAGGAAAAGCTCTCACTCTCTCTCTCTCTCTCTGCTGGATCTGCTGTTCTTTCTTTCGATCGATGCGACCGTGCGTCCGTGCGCTTGTTGGAGCGGCCAAAGGCGCCGGCTTTTCCGCCGGTATGCTCTTGTCGCATATGATGTCCACGATGGGTGATGGTAAGATCTTTATTGATTCCATGCAACTCTGTTCGTCAAGATCTAATTTTTTCAATCTAATCACTATTCCGCAAATGTTCTCTGCAGCCTCGTGAGGTCACGAAGAAGACTTTTTTTTTAGAGAGGATTTGAAGGAGGATGCTAATAAGTATTGAGGATGTGCAATGTTTGATGAGTATTGAGGATGGGCAGTGTTTGAACTTTTAGTGTTCGTGAGTATTGAGGATGGGCAGTGTTTGAACTTTTAGTGTTGTGTAAAATTGTGGCGAGGACCAATGAGATTTGTTTAATACAGTTCATTAAGAATATGTCAGTCTGATCCTGATTCTGTAATTGATAAAAAAATATAGATAAAAATTACAATATTAACTTGGCTTAATGGCCGATATGAGCTTCTTATGTACTTACGAACGATAAGTTCAATACAAATATAAAAATACATATAAAATGATATATGTGAAAAAACTCATCGGTTAACTTAGTTGATATAAGGAATGAAACCTATTAAGTCATAACGTTAGTCTTATTAAAAACAACTTTGATAAATTGGATTAAACCGAGATAATATAAGATTAAATATAGTAAGATCAGATTGATTAATACTAAATTAATCGTTGAAACATAATATGAATATCTGTTGGTAATCCGATATGTGTAAATAATAAAACAAATATATCATCTAGAGAGCTGATACGTAGTAAATTTGAAACTTATCTTATCGACTAAAACTCCAATGAAACGTTAAATAAAACATACTGAATTAGTAGAATTTAACCTATTAATTGTAATCTAATAGATCAGAAAATTGAAAATAATAAGAAAAACATATTTAGCTGAGAGATACTACACAAGCGTGATGAATATACTAGATTAAATAGAATCTATATATGAAGGCAAACCGGCAATCGTATCAACCGAACTAGGGCAATCTAAGAGATTAAAATGATACAGTCTTAGACAAGATCGGTACAGCCAATACAACTGTCGGGTGGCGGGACTTACCTTTTTACCGGAGATTAAAATGATGCAGCCTCGTATTGAGAGCTAAAACTCACCAAAAAAATCTAGAGAACTAGGGTTGGCAGTACGCTAAGAATATTGTTGTATTGGATTGTATGTGTTTTTTATAGTAACGTAGTGTTTATATTTATACCCTGTGATTACATGAGTCCTATGCAGTTATAATATCCATGGCAACCACAAAACAAATAGAAACTAACAAAACATCCTAATTATGATATAATTTTGTCTAATTAAAATAGATATCCTTAAAGATATTTTTTTTGTCTTTCACAAACTGGCCTAGGCTCAATTATTCACAGGCCAATTGATCCACCCAGACCCATACTCAAACCTACTAGCCGATCCATCAACCATTGTCTTCATCCGATTCATCAGCAATATGCTCGAACCGATTCATCACCATTGGCCCTTTTCAAAGACCATCGGCTTGCATTAAACACACCAAAGCCACCAAGTCGATATGTAGGTCTATGCCAATTTTTACCGTTAACACATACCCCCAATTTCGGACTTTGATACCTCTAAGTTTGAAATTCTGCTCAATTCCGTCATGTTTCCTTGTCCTATTCTTATTTTCCGTCGATATGTAGCCTGGTTATTATATATTAAATGCATTCAAACCAATTTAGATCCCTTGTCTAGCGGCATCTCCTATATAATCATGATCCTGCCACCACCTTACCCTCAATTGCTTCATTTGTTCATCGTTCTTTGACTCTTTCGACGACTTTGCTTGAGCCCTTCTCTATTTTCAGCGACTCGCAACCTCCACTTTTTGACGATCGGTGGCATCCACTCTTCAGCATCTTCCACCCTTATTCACCGTGATGGCCACTCCAAATGCCGTCCCTGAGGTAAGTTATTCATTTTCCCTCAAACTTCATTGTTTCTCCCATCTTGTTTCAACCTGCCTACTCCCATTCTTGCTTCCTCACTATTCTTGTCTTCCTTGTTCATCTCTATAGAATCTCAAGAATCATATCTTCATCGTCATCGCGAATCACTCAGAACATTTTTACGTTGGTCCTATGAGTGACGAAGATCCCACAAATTTCATCAACACTGAAACCAGTCAGCTTCCCATCAAGAATACCTCTTTGTCAACTGATGATTGGACAAACAGCTTCGAGGGATGGACTAGCAAATTGATAGGTTGGAGAGACTAGTATCACTGTGTTTATGGTCAAGCAAACCTTCTGGGATGAAATGGGCATCGGCCATTGCATCGGCTTGTCCCTTACAAAAATAGAGAAGAATAAGACTCTTTTGTCATCGGCCTACTATTTCTGGTCGGATGCCCTCAATGCTTCTCTCTTTGCTCACGGGCCGATGACGCCTATACTAATAGATGTGAAGATGCTAACCGATCTCAATATCACTGCCTCCGTCAACCCTAGCAATCTCAAATTCAAGACTCAGTATCGGTTGAAAACCAAAAAAGTAAGTGGTTGGACCGGGTATATATTAACTTACAAGAAGCAAGTGGGTCAAGTTACTGACAGGTAGCATGTGGCTTTCCTCGACTTGTGGCTAGAACACTTTGTCTTCTATGGATCAAATCTTGGTCCGACAACCAATATGAAATGCATTGCAAAAAGATTGGTAGTAGGAAACCACATCCTACTAGACAAGTATCTCCTAGGAGACAGCTACTTGCTACTACATCAAGAAACTGCCAAGCTATCAGCCCATCAACCTGTTGGTCACATCAGAGGACCACGGTGGTTTATCCAATTATGGTTAAATCTCTACACTATCACCGTAGCAAACGCTCCTCCTCTTGATACCTTGTCCTACCCACCGAACTATGTGAAGGATGCAGACCACATCATTCGAAGAAGCAACATTAGCTCTTTCAGGCAGCAGGATGGTCCCTGATATAGCAAGCCATTGGTTTAAAACTTTCTATCACGACTTTATCCAAAAAGCCATCATCTAGTTTGCTTATGTCGATGTATCTTCTTTCGAAATTACTTATAACTTTAATCCTCTATTTGTTTCAATCGATGAAGAATGCAAGAGCACTTTCATATTGGCTATCACCCCTTGCATTCTTTCCACCGGTATTGCTCAAGGCATAACTAATTAGCTATCATATAAATTTTGCCATCCATGCATCTGCGCTTGTAAGCTTGGATGTGGCCAACTCCCAATCGGTCTTTATCTCGTTGGCAAAGTCAAGGACTGAGATAATGTATCAAGTGGATTAGAATACGATTGGCTCAAATTTCTTTCTGAATCACTACTATTAGGTGACTTCGCAAACAGAGAAGCCTACACCATCAACTCGATGATGTTGGCCCAATGGTGGAAAGAATGGAAGCATCACCTGTTTAATATTTCAGTAACTCCTTACTATAAATCCATCAATTATAATTACGAAGCTTCTAACAATGAGGTAAAATACTTTGCATCATCTCTTCTTTACTTGTCACACTCTCTTCTCTCATCCATCGTTACAGACCACTGACATGAATGCCCCTGTAATAGGCCAAAGTAATTGGCTTATCACTTACATTCCTCCATTGACTATTCTACGCTTGAGATCTGGTGCCCCTACTCCATTGGCACTTCTTTGAGGAAACGCGCCTAGTTGATGCTCATATGCCTAAAATATGGAAAGAAATGTATTAACATATTCACAAGTTTGTGCTGAGACTGAGAATGATTTCTGCAGCAAAAATATGGGAAAATAAAAGAATATTCCTGTTTTAAGCACAGTGCAACACACTTGAGTTTTAGTTTTCTCGGCTGTAGTATTAGGGGAAAAAATGAATGCTGGGATATGCAGAAACTAGTAACGATATAGAAAAAAATAAGGTTCCGACAGGGAAAAAAAATCATGCAGCATCAAATTTCCTTGTAACGTGCACATATTTCAGTGCATGGAAAGGAAAAAAATGCTATCCGCTGCATTTGGGACATATAGCAGCTTAAGAACACCATATACATCAATACAGAATTTCAGCCCACAAAAACTGTAGGAGAGAATTTTTTTCGTTAACTCATTCAGCAGCAATTCAGGCTCGCAAAATTTGCCTGAACTAGCTCCCAGGAAATCGCATTGACCATGAACAGGTCACACCAAGGAGCATCCAGCAATCCAGCCGGCATGCTTGCGTCTGCCGCCTTGCTGATTACATTTGCCACGAGTCAATGACGCAAGAAACAACTTGTTCAACTTGAACTGATTGCTATCGTCATGCCCCCAAACTAGTCCTCCTTCGAAAGAACAACATAGAACATTCCAGTGAACCTGTATACATGCACCACGACAATAGGAAGACAAGTATCATACCAAATTAGTTTCTAAAATGTTCCAACAAACCTATATGCCTATACCAGTCCTTGAAAATAATCCTGGTATAACAAGAAGATAGAGTATCACAGCGAATAAGATTCATTATTATGAGTAGTCCAACAACCAAGTTGTGACTATGGACATAGCTGAGTTCACAATGATACATTAAAAAAGAGACAAAAGTGGAGACTAACCCAAAGCCACAAGCATGACTTAGGATTTAGGTCGAAATCCTAAAACTACTCGAAATTAGCTTACTCCTAGAAAAACTCTTCGTCCACATGATTCATCTCCTCTTCTTTGAAAACGAAGAGGGAGGATGGGGATTTATTATATAGAGCAAGGGTGACTACTAACTTACTCAGCAAGCCATAAAAATTAGTTTTTTATTGCAAGCTTATTATTTTCACGTTTAGATTTGTTTTAAGCCTTTTGAATAAAATAAGTAAGTGCTTCTCAATGACCCGAGTGGGAGTGAACCTCACTCGGTCAAAGGAGTGAAGTGAATCATGTTTACATTTGGCACATGTGACTCCTAGCCAAACAGATGAATGGACTTCCCTCCTGAGTCTAGTTGTTTCTAATAGCCTGAATCATTTTGGAAATAATTCCCAAACCATAATAGTAATTTCACAGTAGTCAAATAAAACACGCTATGGAATTACCTCACATCCGATCATGACCGTGAGTATGGCTATTCAATCAGTTAGTTAATCTCTCTAGAGGGATACACTTTACTCACACGACGCTACTAACCTAGGTCACCTAGAATGTGCAGAACATCCACGTCTGGTGACATTGAGGATTTCATGATAGGGCATTTTGAAATCCGACACATGGTCATCTTATGCCAACTAGAGGGGTCCCATGGACCAATAATAGGTTAGGTCCTAGACCATGCAATGTCAAGAATTCCGAGGGCTCTCTTCGACACCACCCCAGTGATCTACAAGCCATTGGCATTCAAGGTTTTCTTGACCTAGCTAGTTACTCAACCAGGGGTGTCCCACTTTACCCATGTGGTCACACTGTTATATGTTTGGATGAAATTCCAAAGGAACCGGTTCTTAGCTACCCCATAGCATGACTCCCACACTACGAGTTTTCACAACTCATTTTATTTTCAAGTCATTGACCTAGGTGTTGAGTTTTTTCAAGTATTTTGTAAAAACCAAGTTTTATCCATTGTTGATCATTTTAAATTCTAAGGAGGGACATCGGTACCACTAGCCAAGGGCATGGATACTAAGGCCCAACAAGGTAGGTGACAAGGGAGTACATGGTATAGCAACTAACATGGAGGGTTGGTGCAACAAGTATAGGTGGGCATGTCGGTTATCTTGAAAACCATGACCAAACAATTCATATGTAACCTAGAGATGCAAGTTTACATTTAAATTACTTAGTATTGAAATATATGCTCAGTATGATCAAGGTGGCTTGGCTTGCCTTGCTCAAGATCTTGTGCTTCTTCCTTGTATTCCATGCAGTGGGACTCCTCTAGCTCTAAAGCTACACATGAAACGAGGCAACTCAACAAAGGAACCAAAGAAAAGGACCACTAAGTGTTCATCTTGATTTTACAAAGATTTTGGAAGTGGAATGGAGTCAATCAGATGAATGATTGAGGATATATAAAATTTTGAAAGTTTGATGAATTTTTGGACAAGGAAAAGCATTTTAGATAATCTGGGAAAGAAATTCGAGGAGAAAGAATGGGCTCAGGTCCATTTGGCTAGCGATGACTTGCGGCCTAGCGAGGTGCAAAGCGCGTAGCCCAGAGCAAAGTGGGCCAGTGCATAGAGGTAGCCCAACACAACGCAGTGTGCACATGGGCGAGGCCGAGTGAAATAGGTCGACGCAAGAGGCATCCAATCTATATGGTGTGTGTACTAGGTGAGGAAATGGTCACGTGGAGCGTAGGTCTTTGGGTGAGCCCATCATGCAAGATCCTGAGTAGGACCCGCTTGTCTATCTGTTAGCTCACAAGAATGGAGGCCACGCATGAGTGGCAATGGGGAGTATGGACTTGGTCCTTTGGGGTACACCAATGGACAAGGAGGCAGCGGGTCCACACGTAGCCTCATGGCTCTCCATGGACCACGCGCACCGGCCACGTGTGTGCCGACGTGATGCTAAGATGGTGAACATGGTGTACCTATGTGACAGCAATGTGGGATGGCTAGAGGAAGAAGAAACACATGACTAGCATCCGACGACGGGATTCTTCGAGGCAAAGTACATGACTCAATCACGAAGAAAGGCTCCGAAGCATTGAGTGGGGAATGGGGAGTCGAGCAATGGCTTAGATTCATCGGAGGTTGACTATAAACGGTGGATTGCAGTAGTGCTTCCCTTTAGCAAGCAAAAGGGGAAAATGACACTAAGGCTACGAGAGTTCAATTCATTAAAGTTAGAGCATCTATACAAGGTCTTGATGCTATCCTAAGTAGTAAGGGGCAATGCGCGGCTAGCTAGGGCGGTTATGGTGGCAGGCTAGCATGGTCACATAGGCAAATAGCACGCAGCAAGCAACGAGTGAGCAAGAGTGAGCTAGCAGAGCTTCTATGGACAAGAAGTGGCTACGAAGCCAACTGGTAGCCTAAAAAGAAAGTTGGAACAATGGGAGAGAGGATAACTACTGTGACAAGATAGGGCATTGTGAATAGAAGATAACAGTGTGAAATGTGATCATTTGGGCCTCGGCACGAACCAAGGCCAAGGAAAAGGAAGAAGACACGGCTTCGCCTCATGGCCGTGAATTCTTTGGCTCCTTTGGTATGCTCCACGATGGATGAGGGATGACGAAGAGATGGAGTGTGAGAGCCTAGGTGCTAGCTCTAATGGTGATGAAGGGAAAAGAGGGGAAAATGGAGGAGCGCATCATTTATAGGCACCAAGTGGAGCTTGGAGAAAAAGGGGAAAGAAGGAAGGGAATATGGAGCTTGCCTCTTTCCTCTTCAAGGAGGAGAGGCACGGAGAGCGGGGGCGCTGCCTCCAATCCTTGGAAGCTAGCAGCATGTAGAGGTGGGGTTGTCGGTGACAACTATGGTAATGGCAAAAGTAGAGATTGGGTGGTTTGGTAGCAAGTAGAGGCAAAACGGTCGCCGTGGCAGGTGACGGCTAGAAGGGATAATGTCAATGTCCTTTCAATCCTTTTGATCAGCCACGATTACAGGGCGCGCGAGAAAAGGAGGTGATCGGTGAAAATCAAATAAGCAATGGCGATTAGCTAGGCATGGCGATGGAGCGAGGGTGAGGAGATGTGTCTTTGCGTTTGCATGTGCACGGTGCATGCGGTGTGGCAGTGAGACAAGCCAATGGCCTAGTGGCTTTTGTCACTAGGCCAACCGCGCGATAGTCTGGCACAAACGGGCACTAGGGAGCAGCTGTAGATGGACTGGGCCAGAGGCAGTGATATTGGCTTGCGACCTAGGCGGGTGGTGGGAAGAAGGGAGAAGAGTAGACTGGCCAGTAGAAAGGGAGGAAAATGACCCAATTGATGAAAAAGATTTAATCTTTTTTCTGTAACTAATTTAAGGGATTTTGAGATATATTTGAACTTGGATTTGAGATTTCAACTAAGATTTAATTGATCGCTAAGATTGGATTGAGATCTTGGCACACATAGCGAGACCACAACCAAGAACAAGTTTTCACAAATAGGGTTTTTACAAAGATAGTTTATGTTGTGATAGAACAAGCATTACAAACCAACCCCCCTTAACAAGAATCTCAACCTGAGATTCAAAACATAAGGGAGCAGTTCCATAAACTATATGCGGAGGTGATCTTCTCATTCCCATGTTGCTTCATTCTCAAAATAGTTGCTCCACTGAACCATGTAGAACTTGATGGCCTTCCTTCTAGTCTAATGTTCTACCTCTTCAAGAATCTGGATTGGCCTTTCTTTGTATTCTAGATTCTTCAGATATACATGATCTCCTACCATAAACTCAAGATCACGTCTCCAATTATCTATGTAGTTCTTGTATCTGCTCTATGCAGTCTTCAAGCATTCGCATATCGGCTTGACTTGCACTTTTACTGTCTTCAACACATTAGGATCGAACACTTCTTTTCCTCCCACTACTATCCAACACAATGGTGTACAACACTTGCGTCCTAACAAGGCTTTATTCGAAAACATCTTAATACTAGACTAATAACTCTTGTTAAAAGAGAATTCTACATATGGAAGACAACGATTCCAAGTGCCTTCAAAGTCAAAAGCACAAGCATATAGCATGTCCTCTAGGCTATAATTAACTCATTTTGTTTGGCCATCGTAATTATTGGTGCCTATTGCCTCATGCAATTGTTGCTAGAATTTATAGGTAAATTGGGTGCCTCGATCTATCACTGTCTTCTTTAGGCAACCATATCGACAGACGATTTGGGTCATATAGAGGTCACCTAGTTTCTTTCCATCATGCGTGGTCTTCACGAGTCTGAAATGGCTAGCCTTTTAAGACAATCAACGACGACCCATATAGAGTCGTACCTACTAGGGGTCCTCGGCAAACCTATGATGAAATCCATACTGATCTCTTCCAAATTCCACTTAGGAATTCTAAGTGCTTGTAGTAAACCAGCAAGTTTCTGATTCTTTGTAGACTCTATGACATATATCTCATAGGGCCACCTATTCTACCACATCTACCAGCCCACTCGAAATATGTTTTATGGCTTGTTACAATTTGGTACTTGCGAAATGGATGGAGTAAGAAGAATCATGGGACTCTCGCAAGATGAGATTCCTTAACTCCTTCTTGGCCGGTACACAAGTGTGTTGTCTGAACCAAATAGTGCCTTGTTCATCTATAGTGAAGCTATCGACTTTCTTCTTACGGATTTTCTCTTTTAGTGCTTTTATTTCTCCATCCTTCGACTGTGCTTCTTGGATCTTAAATTCCGTGAAACCTAGTGTCGTTTTGGTTTATTTGTGATAGAAAATTGACAAATGTTAAAAGTATGGTCATGGACTAATATGTATCAGGTTGCAACATCTGTGCTATACGATTTGTTTCGTCTATATGTATGGTAGTTAGTCAACCTTAACCAACGATGGGACCAGGACAAAACTAAGAGAGAGTTGGGGTCTAACACAATTAAGGATGATGGATGACAAGATTAGATGTAACTATACACGATAGATGGACAACGTATGAAGAGACTGTTGCAATTTAGTAGTAAAATGGGCGAGACAAGAAAAAGAAAAGAAGGGAGAAGGAGGCGGCTGAAAGTGGCCCCACCGGCCTCCCTTCCACTCCATGCAACGGCCCGAGACGACCTGGCGCACGTGGCCCAAGACGCAAGGCGACGGCCCACGGAGGCGGCGTCGGCAGCCCAGCAAGACGCGGGGGCGCGCGAGGGCACGCGCGTGGGGGACTTCACGCGGGCTCCGTACGGAGCTGGGACACGCGGATGTCTTCAATTTGCGACGGAGGAACGCACCGGATCGACGGGTCCACAACAACGCACGCGATTGGCTCGCGTGAGTTTGACGCGGACTCACGCGCGTAGGCCGAGGGGCTCGTGGGAGTGCGGCAGCAACACAGGATCGTCTGTGGCCCGTACGGGAAGGAGTTCTTGACTGGTCGATACAGAAGATCCCAGGAGTTTTTGATGGATCCCGAGGGCAGTGGCCGGATCTTCTGCGGGAGCGTGTAGCTCAGCAAAACATGTGTATGGCTGATGACGTGGCGTAACTTGGTCCGTCTTTTTTTATCCAACGGCTGAGATTTTGTATAAGTTAGGGTTTCACGAGGTATTTTAGGCTTTATTTTAGAGAGTATCCGATGATCATTAGCCAGGGTTGGTGCTAAGTTTGGCTACACCTTTGAGATCTAGCTTTAAGGTATGTTTGTGACGAGATTTAGAGGAGATTAGAGGAGAGAGTTATGAAGAACTCCTTTTATAATTTTTGAATTTTTTTTAAGCCTTGTGTAACCTATGTAAACACATTTTAATTAATAGAATTGTGGTTTATTTTGATTGCTTTGCCATTGCAATTTCCATTTCGCAATTTAAATTTTAGGTTTTTCCTTCCCTCCTTTTACATTATAGATAGCGGAGTGTGTTTTCTTTCTTCCTCTAAATTCTTTTAGATCTTGCTTGTCTGGTGATAAAAAAAAGTAGCCAACCTCTCATCAGCCTTAATGCAAATATAAGGGATTGAAGTCTATATAAGGCTATTTTAAATTTCTTGAAAGCATTTATTTAGATCTTACAATAGACATCTATGACATTAAGAAATCTTAACTGAAAGATATCAAAATTCAAGGTGACATCTTTTAAATCTAGCTTCATAATAGCTAAGATCTCAATAATAAAACCAAGAATTCATTGTGTAGGTATTGTTGGGATCAAGTTAAATCGCTCTATACGCAATATGATCCAACAGATTCTAGGGTAGATTGCACAGTTAAAATTGTTGTAGTACCAGTCTAAAACATAGTCACCTTGAGCTTCTCAAGCTCTTTGCACAGGCTGTTTAGAGTCAGTCAAACTAGAGTGGCATTGCAATAGGTCTAACTACTTAAAGCATCTGTGACCACATTGGCTTTACTAAGATGGTAATGAATTTCAAGATCATAATCTTTGATTAACTCCAACCATCTCTTTTGTCTCATGTTCAGCTTCTTCTGTATGAAGATATACTTGAGTCTCTTGTGATCCTTGTATACTTCACACCAGTTTTCGATCAGATAGTGTCAACAAATCTTAAGAGCATGGATTACTGCTACTAGTTCTAGATCATATGTTGGATAATTGACTTCATGTAGCTTGAGTTATCTTGATGTATAGGCCACTACCTTTCGGTCTTGCATTAGGACACATCCTAATCATTGCCTTCATGCATCACAGAAGATCTCAAAATCGTTCTAAATGTCCGACAAAGTAAGAACTAGAGTAGTGGTCAGCCTTTTCTTTAGCTCTTGGAAGCTACGTTCACATGTTCCTGACCATTCAAACTTCTTTTCTTTCTTTAGTAGTAACTCAGTCATTGGTCTGGCTATTTTATAGAATCCTTCGATGATTCTCTAGTAGTATCCGACTAGACCCAGGAGATCTCAGAGATATTCTTAGGTGAATTCCAGGCAAGTACTGACTCAACTTTGTTGAAATCCACTTTGACACCTTTAGTGGAGATGACGTGACCAAGAAAAACCACTTTGAGAATTTGGCATACAATTGGTGTTCTGTCAGCTTCTCCATAAATATCTTCTGATGTTCAACATGCTCATGTTCATTATTTGAGTAGATCAAGATGTCATCTATGAAGACTATGATAAACTTGTCCAGGTAGTCCATGAAGACTTTGTTCATCAGGTTCATGAAGTAAGCTGGAGCATTAGTGAGTCCAAAGAACATCACGATGTACTCATACAGACCGTATCATGTTAAGAATGTGGTTTCGAGTATGTCTTTTGGTCTAATTTTTAGCTAATGATATCCAGACCATAGTTCAATCTTGAAAAAAAACTTTTGCTCCTTCCAGTTGATCAAATAGATCATCTATTTGAGGCAATGGGCACTTGTTCTTTATGATCACCTTGTTCAAGGCTCTATAGTCAACCACTATTTATTCAGAGTCATCCTTCTTCCTCACTAGGAGCACAAGGGCTCCCTACGGGGATGAGCTAGGATGCACATGACCTTTGCCTTTCGTCACACCCAGAAATTTAGTAGTAATTTTTGAACAAATTTGTACATTTAATCTTCATCTAAAAATCAGCTGAGGTACATAAATTGATAAATTAATATATAGACCAAAATGAAATAATCTTAAATACTAACAAAAAGGCACTTAGTCCTCACAACGGAGAAAAACAGCAACAAAAAGGCAACTACCGAGGCTTCTGCTTCACACTCACAAGTAGTTTAACTGGGGTATAAGCTAAGGGTCTTCTAACTCCATTTTCTTCAACGTAAACCTTTTCTTTTGACTGAAATAGTATTTGTTTGTTAATAGCAGTGAGTATATGAAATATTCACTAAGTCACACAGCAAATATACAGGTGCATGGGGTAACAAAGAAGGCATAATAGGGATCATTTGTAAAAGTAACATTTAGCAAATATTTGAGAGTATTAAAATATTAAAGTAATTAAATAATAATATTAATCAACTTTGAATAGCACAAACCATCTCTAAACAATCAAACCCGATTGCACAAATCTATTTCTACTCTAGAAGCTAATAAATTAGCATTACTATATTATTATCATTAATGAGTAGTATGGGGCTAATCATAAAAAATATTGTTAGGCTCACCCATAATAGCAGGCATGGCTATTCAAATAGTTTTATTCTAGCTAGAGATGTACATCTTTACCCATAAGACACAATTCCACACATGTTACCATGTCTCGAAATACCACCATGGTACTACAAAGGTGAAAATTGTGATAGGATCCTTCGCATAACATGCCCAACAGGATGGTCATTGGCTAAGTCCCCAATAAAGGTGGTCCAACCTCTAGGCTAGAGAAACTCATGGCCCCCAAATATGGACTTAATACCGTCATATTGAACTTATACTTGCCACAATGGATTAACATTGGCACCAACAAAACACACTATGAAGCCTCCTACTGGGACATGCTACACTATAAATCCAGGTGTTTCCCATGCTGGCTTGAGGTTAATACGATAACTGCTTCATAATAGTAGCTCATGAACCGGTCCGTAGTTGTCATGTTCATGACCAACACAACCTTCTCCTCATAACCCTTCATTAGTCAAGTTTTAGTTAGAATATTATTAATTAATCAAACACGATAAATCGTCGTGAGCTATTATTAATTAACCATCAATAATCGTGAATGAAGCATTAGTTATCTCATAAGTCAATCTAGATTTTCTAAGCATGGCTAAGCAGTTATACTAAATATCTAGCTGAAGTAATATATAAAGACCCAGCTAGTCCAATCATATAGCAAGGTATCAAGAAATAAGATAATCAATACAAATTGACCATAACAAATATATAGGTTCACACTACCCAATGGCATTCAAAAATAAATTCATCTTTAAAGCAAAGCAAGAATTTAAATATTGGATCAACATGCTTAAAGGGATTTTGGATCTACATGACTTGCCTTGCAATAAACGGTCTTCAATTAGTCTTCTAAAACTCTTTCGATGTACTTGTAAACCTCCAAAACGATCAAAACTACATGCTAGCATGTAAAACAAGGAAAAAAGATAATAAAAACCAAATACAAAATACAAAAAAGTTAACAAATAAGTAAATTTTGAATTTAGATTAATTATGAGTCTTGAACAACCTCATTCCAAGTTCTATGAATTAGTTATGAATTAATAAAGTTTTAATTCAATTAAAACATATTAAAAGAACCTAAACAATTTATTGCATCATTTTCAATTAATTCAGAACTGAAAAAAGATATGAATGACATCAACCAGGACAGATAGGAGACTGAGTCACTCACAAGCGGGACCCGCATGTCATTGAGAGGATGGAGATCGATCTACCGTAGACTAAGTCCATAAAAAAGGTCTACAATGGATGGATGACTAGGATTGATTTGACCATCGTTGACCTAGATCTGATGGCACAAATCAAATTGACCCCACAGGCTTGACATGCAAGTGCCATACGAGTGGCCACATAGGACTACGAGGAAGAGGTGGCGGCTAACTAGCTGTCATGAGGCGACCACGTCAGATCGATGGCCGGCCGACATAGGAGCGACAATGCAAGGCAAACAACAACGCAATGGCAAAAAATGGAGAGCACCACAATGATGAGCATGGGACGATGATTCTTACAAACATAGACACGATGACAAACAAAAAAGGGAACGACCAACAGTGAGCTCCAAACAATGATGGACTTTGGGTCCATGGCAATGGCGGCAGTCCAACGAGCTTTGGCTTTGGGGATAAGGGCAGTCAGGGTTCATCTCCCTGTGGTGTACTCAACAAAGGCGGCGGTAAATCTTGGCAATGATGGCACACGGCTAGAGAGGTGACCGACAACAGAGAGAGAGAGGGAATGCGCGGGGACGTGGCTAGGGCACGGGAAAAGGGTGGAAACAAGGGAAGAGACCACGAGGATGCTATACATAGGGAAAGGAGAAGGAGTCCAATGCAGATACGACTGGATTAGGTGGTGAAAACCCTAGGGTTTATCTTGAGTTCACTAGGAAAGGAGAGCTAGATTATGCATCAATTCCATACGGTTTTGCTTCAAATCTTGGGGGAAATGAAAGATGATGATAAGGGAAGAATTTCCCCTCAACCAATTAAGAAAATCGCAACGAGGTGGTCAATTTAGGCGCGAAAGTAGTAGTGTCGGGTAATGTCGGTGAAGACCGGACTTTGTTCTGAGCTAGAAGAACGCCCTGACATATATTGTCAGATACTACATGTTAGCGGGAGGAGGCATAGGTGGGCTGTAGCTGGAGTGCGGCGTGCTAGGCTGCACGAGGAAATAGGCAGGTGGACGCAAAGATGGGCTAGCGGCCTTGATAAGGAAGGTAGATTAGCTAGGCTGGCTTGCATGCATAGGGTGAAAGGAAACAAGCCGAGTGGAAGAGAGCTAGGTTGGTGGTTCGACTTGGGCCGATGAGGTAAAGGAAAGAGATAGGCCGAAGGGGAGGAGAGAAAATGGGCCTAGCGAGAGAGACGACCCAAAAGGGAGAAAAGAAGGGGGCAAGTGGGAAGAGGAGGAATGGGCCTCGGAGTATAGGTTATAGCAATTAACAAGGAGTCTTAATGCAACAAGTATAGGAGGGTTCGCCGATTATCTTGCAAACTACGGCCAAACAATTCATGTGTAACCTAGAGATGCAAATTTGTATTGAAATTACATAGTTTCAAAATATAGGCTCAATATGCTCAAGGTGACTTCCCTTGCTCAAGATCTTAAGCTTCTTCCATGTACTCCATGCACTAGGACTCCTCCGCTCTGAAGCCACATGCGAAACAAGACAACTCAACAAAGGGACCAAACAAAAAGACCCTATTAAGCATTAGTAGGTATGCCATTGGATAGATATCGATTTTAGAAGGATTTTGGAAGTGGAACGGAGTCAATCGGATGAATGGTTGAGGACATATGAATTTTCTAAGGTTTAATAAATTTCTGGACAAAGCAAAAGCATTTTAGATATTTTGGGAAGGAAATTCGAAGAGAAAGAGTGGGCTCTGGTCCACTAGGCCGGTAGCACATGGCCTAGCGAGGTGAGGTGCAAAACACGTGGCCTAGAGCAAAGTAGGCCAACACGCAGAGGCAACCCAACACGATGCAGCGCGCGTAGGGGAGAAGCAAAATGAAACAACCAACGTGAGTGGCGACTAGCTAGATGGTGTGCACGCTAGGCAAGGAAATGGCCGTGCGAGTCAGAACGGAGGCACAACCCAAGGGGTCAAAGGCACATAGCAGGCTAGGAGCACAAGACTGTAGGCGAACCTATCACACAGGATCCTAAGCAGGACTCGCTTGTCAATCTATTGGCTCACGAGGACGGAGTCTACACATGGGTGGTGACGGGGAGTGTGGACTTGGTCCATTGGGGTACACCGATGGACAAGGAAGTGGTAAGTCCATGCACACCCTCTTGGCTCTATGTGAACCACGTGCATGGAGAAAGAGAGAAGGTGTGTGCGTGGCACAGCTATGTTGACATAGCACTGAGGTGGTGAACATGTGACGCCTACATGGTAGCCACGTGAGATGGCCAGAGGAAGAAGAAACACAGGACTAGCATCCGACGGCTAGCGACCATGGGGTTCTCTAGGGCAAAGCATGATGACTTGATCATGAAGAAAGGCATTGGAGCATCAAGTAGGAAATGGGGAGTTGAGCCAGTGGCTCAGATTTGCTGGAGGATGGCCAAAAATGGTGGATTGCAGTGGTGCTACCCACCGGCAAGGAAAAGTGGGAAAACAACACCAAGCCTACACGAGTTCGATTCGCTGGAGTTAGATCATCTATACAAGGTCTTGATGGCATCCCAAGCAACAATAGGCAACGCTCAGCTAGCTAGCACGATCATAGAGGCAAACAGTCCACAGCAAGCTACAAGCGAGCGAGCGGTGAGATAGCAAAGCTTCTACACACAAGAAGCGGCAACGAAGCTAACTGGTAGCCTAAAAAGGAGGTTGGAATAGAGGGTAGCTACCACAACAAGACGGGGCACTGTGAAGAGAGGTCAATGGTGCGCAACAAGACCAAGGCTAGGGAACAAGAAGAAGACACAACTTCGCCTCATGGCCACAGACACTCTAGCTCCTTCAGCACACTCTGCGGTGCATGAGGGATGATGAAATGACAACGCGCGAGAGCTTGGGTGCTAGCTCTAATGGCAACGAAGGAAGAAGAAGGAAAAACGAAGGAGGGGTGTGGCATTTATAGGTGCTGGGCAGAGCTTGGACAGGAAGAGAGCTCGAGGAGTAGCTGGTTTGGTCAAGAGGCAAGGATAGCAAGCTAGCACGCTAGCATCAGCGGCTCCCTGTCCACTGTGCAAGAAGCCAAAAGGCGGAGAAGAGGAAGGTCACCAAGCTTGGGAAAAAGGGGAAAAGAAGGAAGGAAAGGGGGAGCTTGTCTCCTTTCACTTCAGGAAGAAAAGGAAAGGAGAGCGGGGGCATTACCTCCTATCCTTGGAAGCTAGCAGCATGGAGAGGCAATGCTAGCGATGATGACAAAAGTGGAGGCTAGGCTGTTTGGCGGAGAGCGGAGGCAAAATGGTCACCTTGGCAGGCAGAGGGGATGACACTGGCATCCTTCCAATCGACCACAACAAGCGATTGCGGGAAAAGAAGGTGGCTAGTGAAAATCAAACAAGTGGCGGCAAGCGGCTAGGCACAATAATGGAACAAGGGCGAGGAGACGTGTATCCACCTCAACATGTGCTTGGAGCGTGCGGGGAGGCAACGCAACATGTGCTCGGAGCGTGCGGGGAGGCAACGAGATGTAGAAGCAGCTATAAGTTAGGGCCAAAGGGAGTCATCCAGGCACATGGCCCAAGCGGGTTGAGGAAAGAATGGAGAGGACAAGGTAGATCGAGAGAAAGGGAGGAAAACATCACAACTAATGAAAAAGATTTAATTTTTTTCCTAGCAATGATTTGAGGGATTTGGAGATAGATTTAAACTTGGATTTAAAATTTCAACTGAGATTTGATTGATCACTGAGGATTGAATTGAGATCTTAACACACAACAAGACCACAACCAAGAACAAGTTTTTACAAATAGGGTTTTCACATAGGTTTTTCTACTAACGCCGCAACATTACGGGTGCTACAGCTATTGTGTAGAATACAAAATATCTAGTAGCATATTTACAAAGTTCATGCATTCGATATACAGTTACTGTAGCAGTAGCTGCAACAAACCAGGAACGCCTTACTCGTCAGCGCAAAGACAAATATTTCTGTCCATGTAATGCAAAATCTTTCTTACCAAGGCACAAGTTTCGCAATGCGTGATGCAGATCTATGTTTCTCCGGGAGCGTCTTCCACCAAATCACAAAGGATGAGCGGCGCAGAAATATGTCCTTCCCTAAACTTCCAGACATGAACCATCCGTGAGCATCACTCTCAAGCTTAACTACTCTATCTCTCACATCCTCAAATGTTTTGCCATTGGCAATCTCAGCCTGGAGTTCCTCAGCCATTGCCCAGAAGCAAGATTCAAGGCTAGAACCAAAGGAGATGCGCTGCGACTGTTCATGCCACTCCTGGGTGTACTTGTAACGCCTTGGTCTCCCCTTGGAGAGGTAGGAGCCAGTGTCCTCGTTCTTGGAATGCCTGTAGTAGTTTGCAATGTCTAAGGGCTCAACCAACCGGCGGTACAAGGTTCCTAGATTCACCCAATCTTGTCGGCCTTCAAAACCATCTGGGAGCTCACGTCTTCGCAGCATTTCAACTATCTCATCCCAAAGTCCAGCTAGTTCCAACCTCCTAACATTTGCATTGAAGTCATGTACTTCACGCTGAAGCTTAAAGGAATCATAGTAGCTCACTTCATGGAGCTCACATGTCCTTTTGTAATCGTTCAGGGACTTGAGGGCTTCCCTAATTTTGGTGCAGTTTGCGCCATCTATTTTTGCCTGGTTTGTCTCCCTTTGCTTCTCCCATTGTCCAGCTGCAGAAAGGCTCAGCATAGCTTCCTTGCTCTGCAATAAACAACTCATTGTATAAAAAATACAACAGACAGACTTCAGTTTTATTGTTGAAAGCAAAACACTAATCAAATATTACGAATGCTGAGGTGGTAGCTGAGGATTCTGATTGAACGTGAACATGGTTGCTTATATAAATTTGATGTGTCCATTGTCATTTAACCTAGACCAAAATATCATGGTCTTGAATTTGGTTATGCAATTAATGGCACACTAGGAAATTCAGATTTTTACAGATGCAACTGGCAGTTCTTTCTTGAAGAAATGTAAGTGTTGCTTACCAGTTCAAGGCCTCCAACTATTGTGCTACTCATCTGTCTACCAGGAAGTGTTGATGAAATCACTCCCAAGTAATCCACGCAAACTAACTCTTGCATCATGCTTTGCTTAATTGGTTCATATTGCCAGTGAGCACTTAAACTTCTCTCGGCGGCATCACGCAATTGTTGTTGGGGATCCAACTGAAGGCAGTAAAATAGCAACTGCAATACAGCATCTGAATTTGTGAGAACGGCCAGCTGTTCACTGCTTGTCAAGAAAAGATAAGTCCCACAGGGTCTGTAAGGAGAGAGCTCAATGAAGGAAGTCAACGTTCCTAAGATCGAGCTAGTGCATCCCATGAAAGAACAGGCCTCATAGCTCGCAATAGAAAGTGTACTTCTCAATAAATTTTCATAGAATTGAGTTATGATGAGTGGTACCCCAGAAGGTGAGAAGTTTGGAGTGTGAGGGGATAACCAATCCAGAACAGCTTGAATTCCTTCAGTGATGGATGCAAGGGGAGTCAGTGGTATGCGGGGGATGATGTCTACTGGCATGACAAAATTCAAAATACACTGTGACCAGCCCTCCCTTTGAACAGCATGGTTAAAGGTATTGTCTCCAACAAGAGGAGCCCCAAAGGTTACACAAAATGGGTGTGCCTGATTAACACTGCCCCGCCTGGTGCAGGTCTCAAGAAACCATATGGCAGCGAGAGTAGCTATTGAACCCCCTGATGAATGGCCTGTGAATACAATACGCTTCTCTTCTGCCAGAGCTCTAGATACCTGTAGTTGAAAACAAACAATAACTTACTTCTATCAGGTGAAAATGGAATTTAAATAAAAACATACCATGTCAGGATTATCATTCTTTTGATACAAAGATAGCATGGAGCTAAGACAAGTTCTATGACTACAATAAGAAGAAACAATTTTGCCTGACATTAATGTTGAATTCAAGATGGTCTCTTTTGGTCAAATAAAGTACTGTAGATCATTTTGACTCTTTTCATAGAGCACAAAGAGGTACTATAAACAAACTAATTTTAGTCCCGATTAACAACCAAAGGGTAGGATATATAGCTACTAGCACTCTAGAACTGTTCTAACCATGGATTATCGTCTCCTACTATTTTTAATAGACTCAAATCAAAACAGATTATTAATAGGAACTTTGAATGTCGAAAATTTGGCAAAGAAACAGCATCGAAACCAAAAGAAACACTCCTTACAACAGCCACTACGGCAAATATAGATGAGAGTACAAAAGGAGGTTCTGTAATTCTATTATCCCTAACCACAATTCAAGAGAACTGTACTGATCTCCAAACACCCCAATCCACAATTACGAGCTCCATAGTTGGCTGAATTAAGCACAATTTAATCCACACCCGGGTGATTAGCCCAATTAATCACTGCAATTTGACTCAGATGCAGCAACAGGCCGACAGCAACCAGTAATAGGTTTATGCTCGATAATTAAATCACTTAGAAATCAAAATCCTACATAAAACTAGAGCACGAGACAGTGATACAAAAGGAACAATTGAAGTATCTTCCTCTAAAAAATGAACACAAAAGCTTTTCACCCAAGTGGAAGGTTTCCCAGAAAGACATGTTCTTCTGTTGTTACCGCAAAAGGAAAAGGCAGTAAAACAACAAAGCGCCAAAAAGACCTCGAAAGACGGCGAGATCGCGCAACAGAAGGGTTTATCGAGGTAGCGCGTAGAGCGCATCGACGAGGGGGGGAACTCACCTCGGACTGGAGCGGCGAATCGTCGAGGAGGGCGCGGAAGGCGGCGAGGAACGCCGCGTTGGCGCGCGCGGGGACGCCGCTCCCGACGCTGCGGAGCGACGGGAAGAGGGCCGGGTCCACCTCCGCGTCCCCGAACGGCGCGCGCCCCGCCGCCCAGCCGGGCGCGGACCAGGAGGGCGGGAACGCGAAGGCGGCGCACGGGTAGGGGTGGGACGCGTGGTGCACCTGGAAGGATGAGCCCGAGCCCGAGGAGGAGGAGGAGGGAGGAGCCGATTGGGCCGTGGCGGCGGCGGCGGCCGGTGGGAAGGAGAGCGCGGCGCAGTGGCCGACGACCAGGCGGTCGTCGTCGGACAGCGCCGCCGCCGCCGGCATCGTCGGGGAGTGGAGCGAGAGCGCGAGCGCGTGCGTCCGTTCCGCGGCACGCACTTGGACGTTGGCTGCCGAGTCGTGCAGTGCGCGGCTCGAGCCCGAACCGGTCGGTGGGTGGGTGGGTTGCTTGTCGCGGTGGGCAGCTTCGAGCCCTCGCATTCATGCGCCGTGGCTGGCACGATGACTGCGACAAGAAATCCCAGATGTTTAGCGATATATTGGAAATATTATCTTACTATATGGTTTGACTTCACGAATAGCCATCCTTTTTATACGAAATAGTAACATCGAGCATGTCTGACTGCATATGGCTCCGATCGGTTGAGATAGAGACGGTGGAAAAATTGAACGAAGCGAACAAATATATATTCTATTAGTAGTTTAAAACTGAATTTAAAAAGCAGATTATGATAAAAAATATTAAAATCAATTCTAAAATTTAATTTTTAGTTACGATTAATAAGCCATAAATAAATAATAAGAGCAACATTTTTCAATAGAAGACAGCAAACGTGCTCACAATTACACCTAGAGTATACCTCTATCTCCAAATACAAGATATCCAGGCATTTAAAATTTATCCGTAAGGATTAAGAAATACTAATTTGTCTATCAAATATATTCTCATCTTACCGCTAATCATATTTGAATATTCTCATTTTACCGCTAACCACTTCTACTGTACTTACATTAATTAATAGAGTATTATAGTTTTTTCCTCTATCTTAATTGATTCGAAACAACATTTGGGGACAGAGGGACCACATTACTTGTTCGAGATTGCATGAGGCTCTCCATCCAATTTGTCATCTAGGGTTTAAAACTACCTTGCAACCGGAGCAAATATTAGTTTGAATGTTTTCTTTCCATTTTTGGATACTTGGTGGAATTGATATGAGGATCAAGCAGGTTACAATAATGATAATCTCCGTGAAGAAGGGCACTTGCAGCTTCATTAAAGTTCTTCAAAAGTCTGAATATCACGTTTTAAGTACTAGCCAACTGACAGTACTATATAGCATTAGAGAACAAAAGGCAGCATCACATGGTAAGAGCGGATACCGCCTCAATTCCTCAAAAGCACATGATCCAACAGAAAATTGAGAAATGAAATTATCCCGTTGAAATTATTATAGGATCGGTTTGATTCCACAAGCCGAGAACTTATCAGCAGCCAATTTTTCAGTAGATATCATTTCAAAGTTCTATGCTGAGAGCAAATTCTTAGCCAGGCCAATCCTTCATATTGGATGCCAAAGCCCAAGAAAACTCTGCTAACAGGCAGAAACTTGAGGGTCACCTTGCTTACGTGTGAAAACTGCGATCTATCAAACACCTATATGTATACGATTTACTTGCATGATAACTTTCAAACAACATTCTACTTCCAGTGTGGGAGCGCAGTGTCAGCAACGCGCTGGCCGCTTATACGTTGGGGGTAAAGATGGGCAGTCCTCGTTCATTTTGGCATACGGCTCTATTGTGTTGTACTCTGGTAGCTCCATCCTGTACTCCCCAAGGATCTGGCAGAAGGGGAGCTTGTCAGTTTCTGTATTGCACCAGCTTGGAAGTCTGGCTTGATTATCTTCGAAAATCTTGAGCATGTACGCATCACGAATCTGAGGCAGAAGTAGACAGTCAGATTGGTGTATGGAATTTCGGAACCTTTGGCATCAATCAACAAAAGAATGATGGCAACGAAATGAATTCAAGCATTTTGAAGAACACAGTGTTTTCCTGCAACTTGGACAAGTTGTTAGATACTTACAGTGAACTCGGTCACCTGAATCGACTCTGAAAAAGGTGCAAATATTCCAGCCTCCTTGTACATTGCAAGAATAAAGGCAACGCATGTTGTAGATTTACCATCACTGTAAACCCATTCATCTTGCTCAGGGATGGTGAGCAACTGATCAAAAGACATCCCACGTCTTTCAGTTTCAACAATGATCCCATGAAGGTCCAACCCCTATATAAAAAAATACAGAGGAGATGAAATTGGTAGCTGAATATAGCAATGAAAAACAAACTACAGCAGGATCAAACTGAATAAAACCATTGTTTATGCATCTTACAATAAGCAGGTTAGTTTTAGGGGGGGAAACTCCCTTACTGTTTGTCAGTCAAAAAGAAGGGAGGGAAGTCAAGCCAACTTATTTCAAGTCTGCCTAAGACTAGGCAACCTCCAAACTAGTATGTACAAACCAAAACTGAACTGGAGTGACAACACCACCGTAGGGTTAGCAGACAATTTCGACAGTGTAGATTTTATTAGTGAAATATCAGTACCAAAAGTAGGAATTGTGGTAAAGAGTAGTTTCACAGAACTATTGACCAATTTTTATAAAGCTAAAACCTACACTGCAGAGTTGTTTACAGACCTCAGTCCCAAGTCTTTTGTTAAGGGCTTCATTCCACATATTTGCAGCATAAAGCGGTTGTAACCTAGTCCACATTGACATAACAGCCATCACCTGAAAACAATGTATTATGAAATTTAGCAATATACAAAAAGACTAGCACTTTTACAGAGATTAAGATTGAATCAATTTGGATGCATCAGGATGCTCCATCACTCAACTACCCCCATATAGTTCAGTAGTAGTTTTGTTTATGTTAAGAACACAATCTAGTTATAGTGTGCACCCATATAGGCATCCAAAAAGATCACAATAAAACATGTGTACACTCTGGCGATGCTGGAACTAAAATGTCAAACACAGTTGATAAACCATGCTTTTCAAAGACCAAAGAGAATTACCAGGTTTGCATCAAGAGGAGGTGGATAATTGTCTCTGATTGTATCGATCCAGCTAAATATCATGTTATGATAGCCATAAGGCTTTCCAACCATGCTTCGTGCATAGTCCCATGCTGCACTTTCATTGAATCTGGCCTGTACATCAGGGTGTAGTGGTAGAAGGGCTATCTGAGGATTTGATTCGTCCTTGAGTGCCATTGCCCACCATTCATCCCAAGGAACTATAGCAATAATTTCTTCTCCCTATTATTGTAACAGAGTATCATCAAAAAAAAACACAGATGTGAATGTTATGCACAGGAGTAAAATGAATGTATAAGTTTTTAAGGGGACCGAGAAAATTAGTGCATGTGCTGCAAGATTTAACCCAGAAACTGCAGATTGACTACTAAAATGTACCTCCCAGACAATAAATTCAAACCTCTAGCTGGTCCACAGGCTCAACACAATATTTTTACCAAAGGAATGAATTTAAAGAGGAAAAACGTCAATTTTAGAGTAGAAGTATAACAAGTAATACTATTTACTTGTTTAGTGATTGCTTAACATGATCAATATTCAACACAAATAATAAGGGAAAAAAAGAGAAAGCAATAGGACATTATCAATATTCAATGCTAGCATGTGTCACATGTAGACAATATCATGCAAACTTTCAAGACACATGGCAGTTCAGCAAACTATACCTTTTCATTTTCAAAGCCTGATTCTGCAACCCAGACTTCACCCTTCTCATCTTTCAAGCAAACTGCGGTGTGCCCAGCAAACGCACCAGTCACCCATTTCTCTAGTGTCTCAAATGCACCCCAGCGTCCTCGTATCTTCGATAAAGCCAAAAAATCACCAGAATGTATATCATCTTTCCTAATATTAGTAACCCAAGGCTGAGAACGTTTCTCAAATGAAGCTCCCATATGCTTCTCCAAAAAGGCCAAGTTGGAATGTTGACCCCAACCAGTATTTGAAAACAAAGGTAGGACATCAATCAAAGATAAAAAAGTTCCAAGCATTCCAGATGGCATGAGAAAAACAGAGATGCCGTGTTGCTTCACCTGATCAGAAACATGAAATATTGGATTGTTAAGATTAATTTGATGAGATAATGCATGGTAAGAAAAATGGGGAAAAAGAAACTCTGGAAAGAAAACACACATATTCCAGTTCTGCTTCTTCTTCCCATGATTTAATCTCCAAGGTGTGTTCCCGAGCCACAAAATAGTAATCCCACATTATCCTATATGGTGTTGCAAACACATAGAGATCCATGCATGTCCAACTCTGAGCTGAAGCAGTCTGCATAACAAGAAAAAACAAAATTTGTTAAGAGCAAAGTCATGATAACTCTAATCATACAAAACTGCCAATATTGATAATTTGACATGCACTTTGCATCAACAAGAAAAGATCAAAACTTGAAAGGTCATCAAAAGTAACCATGATGTTTAAATTCTACCTTTGTCTATGAATCACCTAAAATCATTGTTACACGTTCTACCATAGTTGACATTACAGTTGTATAAAGCAAAATTCATAATTCACATCAACAGAACTACACTGAGAATATCATTCAAAAGCCTAGATCTTTTTCTCGTCCCAACACATAAAATACAAGCAAACAAAAATATCAGGAACAAAATTGCACGTTCCGCTAAAGGAAATACTAATTTTAATCGCCTAATAGAGTGCGACTTCGATAGAAAGGTCTCTAACCCAGTAACCTTGAATCCTCACCACAAAAAACACTAATGCGGCCATAGCTACAAAAATAGCTTTGGTTACTTACATAACCAACTAGCAATCAAACACTTCAATTATAACACCTATATCCCCTCATCAATTCATACCCCTACCACTCCCAATTCTCAAATACAACCAAGCTGCAACTACACATGAAAGCAATTCTGCCTAATTTAGGCTGAAGCATCCGTGATCACCCATAGCCGCCATTCATCAATAGTTCTGAGAGCTCCCCGCACCTACACTTGGCTAAATTGCAACCACACGCCCAATAAATTCCGCCAAATTCCACGACATCCGGCGAAAACCGCCCACGACACGATCTCAAGACTGAGGCGGGTGGGGGCAGAGAAGAGGGGTAAAACCTTGAGGCGGAGCACGGCGCCGCCCAGCTCTGTCCCGTTCAGATCGCCGGGGGTGAGCTCGAGCGCGGCCTCGTTCTGGGCGAAGCAGGCGCCGCTCCATGCCGCGTCGGAGGGCGGCGCCCCGGGCGCCACGGCGGCGACGAAGGAGGGCAGCAGGTCGACGGCGCTGTGGAGCGTGTTCATCACGGGCCACGACACCTGCCGCGGCAGGATCGGGAGCATGTCCCCGGGGCTGAACGGCACCTTCATCAGCTCCCCCAGAGCCCCAAGCCCCACCGCCCCGGCCCGCGGCATCAGCCCGGAGGACAGCGCGAGGAGGAGGACGAGGAGCAGGGAGGCGAGGGAGCCCCCGCCGAGGTGGCGCCTCCACGGCGTGGCCGCCATCGCGGCGGTCGCGGGGCGCGCCGACCAGCGACTTTTTCCGAGGCGAGGAGGGGGAGGAGGCTTGCGCGGTGGGGGAAGGGGTTGCCGTGGCGTGGCGGAGTCGTTGGTTCGCGTCGCGGTAAGAGCTTTCAAGGGAGGCGCCGTTGGGGGAAGTGGCTGCGAGTGCGAGATGAGACGACCCAGACGAGTTCACGTGGATTTTGGTTTGGATTTTTTTTTATCCGAATCTGAGTAGGTTCCGGGCCCCACTGACCGCATTCGTATGTGCAGGAAGATTAGTAAAACGTTTGTATACAGATGTTTATTATCTTATATTATTTTTTTAAAGTAGATTTTTATCTTTATAATAATTAATTTTATCATTTATATCATAAAATAATTATCATAAAAATGAGATAGTATTTTAACCTTTAGTATTTTCAAATATATCTACTGGCTACTCGGACAATAGGCATGTCCAATCCATTTAGAACCAAAGTCAAATAAAAACCCAATAGCATTTCAAAGCAGTTTGATTTTAATCTTCTAGATGAAGCGGTGATGGTGGAAGCCTAGACGGGAAGTACATAGATGCAAGAGGGGAGCACATCCTTGCTAATCGCCAAAGACAAAGTGCGGGTGATGAACAGACTGTAGCCTACAGATGGAGACAATCAACATTGGGTGACATGGTAGGGATACCAAAGGACAGAGGAGGAAGAGGATGGAGGAGGAGGCCAAAGGTATTGGAATTTATATATGGGCTAAGGCTAGTATAGAGATTAATTTATAAAAATCACAGAGGCTAATCTTATGAGAAGAGATACAACCACTTTGCTTATTCTAGAAGAGAAAGATCTCCTTAAAAGGAGAGTACTCTTCTAGCCACCTGAGCAATGCATAATAGAGAAAATTAGAGGAACACGTGCACCACCTAACAATGGTCTACCAAAATCACACCTTATTTTATAGCATAAATCGATGTTTTGGAAACTCATTGGATTTTTTGGTGCATGAAGTAGCGTGAAGTTCGAATAGATTATGCGTGACTTATCCAATTGAGTTACGTGTTGTAAAGATGGTGTAGATGTCCTAATCATATGTCTTGATATCTCTATATAAACTGAGCCATAGCCCCCACGCAACATACATGAAAATGATCTAGAGTTTACATCCTTCTTCTACAATGTTATTTTATTGCATAAATCGATGTTTTGGAAACTCACAGGATTTTTCAGTGCGTGGAGTGGCGCAGAGTTCAGATAGGTTGCGATCCAATTCGGTTAAGCATTTTAGAAATCATGCAAGCATCCTGATCACACGTCCTGATATCTCTATATAAACCAAGCCACCGCCTCCACGCAACATACGTGGAAATAATATAGAGTTTACCTCCTCCTCTGTATTGCACCATCATTCATAGCCTACTCCATCTTGCCCACTATGCGTGCTCCAATGATTAGGAGAGCATGTCTCCAAAACATTCACCTTCGATGTCCTACACTAGGAGAATATGCTAATAAAGATTTTAGAAAGCTCTCCGTATGATTGCTCATTGTTTTTCCATAATGTCTCGTCTTCCTCAACATTTGGATGCTATGCGTCGTCGTCAACATCCAATACCGTGAGTTGTACAGACGGCGTGTCGTGCTACTCCACTTTTACAATATAAACAGAATCGTCGGTACATCTTTTTGTTTATTTGATCTGTTCATATGTAGATTTCTAGTATATATGTCTATATCAAATGAAATAGTTTTGCTAGTTACCTATTTAATATCATGATTTATTTATGAAGTAAATTAAATATATAAGTGCTTATATTTCAAACATGAGTTGTAAATCGAATGAGATAGTTGCACCAGTTTACCTATTTAATGTTATAAGTTATTTATAAAATAAATTAAATATGTTTTTAACATGAGATATGGCTGCTTGTGCGTGCAACAGTGTGATGGTGCAGGATCGGAGGAGGGCTGCACGGCAACGTAGAGCGAGGATTGAGGTGGAGTCGGCTAGGTTGGAGGATAGAGAGAGCTGTCAGTAGGGTTGTAGGGGTGCGGGGAGTACAACTTAAAGTTTTCTCTAAGTGTTGGGATAGTGCGTTGGGCTGTACAGGTTGTACTGAGCTTCTAACTATATTCTGGCTTATTTGGTCATTTACATAATGGAGGCAGATGATCAAAATGATCCTATTAAATTCGATTAGGAGCCGGCACTTGTTTGATTCGTATCGCTAAATACTTGTCTATCTACACTTGAATTGTTGAGGAGTTGTGCTCTCCAGCGCCTATGTTTTGTTGTCCCGTGGCAAATTCAGAATAGATGTTTGGATGCCTCGTATATATCACTTCTGACTTGGTTTGTTGAGGAGTTGCCCTCTGTAGCGCCTATGTGTTATACCGGAGCAAATCCACGTTGGGATGTTTGGATGTCCCATATATATCATATTATCACATATACATGTATAATACTCTAATTAGCATGGATTTCTTTTTAAAAAAGTCATTACTATTTTATTAACACAAGACAGAGTTTAGGGGAATAATCCCCAGTAAATCGCAGAATAAAAGAACATAAAGCCCAAAACCATCATTTTTGAGGAAGGTTAACTCATCATACCGACAAATGATATGATTGATAGGAAATTGCGGCAACGGGACTACATCAATAGGTCTTGCACACCACTTAACAAATCGGTGATCTTTTCGGTTGTCACCATGGGATTGGCATAAATCCGATGTTTCTTGCTAAACAGTAGATTTTAGTGTGAACTTCATCGACCCAGCAAAAGATTTACACAAAGTTTGTTGTTAAATCTAAGAAGCACAGACAACCCAACCCAAATAACAAACACTGCATGGTCAAGGACAATATCTCACAACCTTAATCACAGTAGGTTTAGGATGGCGATGATTAGACTTATGGAATTACAACAGAGGGGATTGAGAAGGAGATAACCTACAAAAGCGTGGAGGAATCATATAGACATGGAGGTTCTTGCCGGCACCACAGCACTGACTGAACAAGCAGGCAGCCGCACCAACGGAGTCGCTATAGCCAGACCGATCGCCGGCAGCCTCAACCTTGACGCAGACGAAACCACAGCTCGACCTCACGCCAGCACCAGCCGCGGGAGTCCCCGCCGGCCGCCGCCGTAGACGGTGTCCACCACACTAGAGAAAGCTCGCTCTGCCGCAACTCCTGTTGCCGGAGTCCCCGCCAACCGCCGCCACGGAAAACACACATGTTCTTGACTTGGGCCAGATTAGCTTCCCTAAATGCTGCATCTGCATTTTGCCAACAGTGATCGAGAACACATGGCCCGATCCATGGTTTTCTCTTGCCGCCCCAAGTAGAATTCGGGAATTAAAATTGTCTCATGAAGTTCCTGGTCTTCAGAGAAGGTCGAACCCAGTTCATCAAAAGGTGCTTACAAATTTCAGCATGACGAGTTGAAAGATGAATCCATGGCTCGCTCTCCTCTACAAAAGATTTGTTCAGTACACGGAAAATTCTTTCTACTGGGATTATTTCTGTCCTGCAGGGCTCCAAAGTTATTACCAATATGATTTTTTTTCTTCTTCTTTCCTTTCCAAAACGGGCCAAACGCTGTTCGTGGATTGACCGCAAAGAAAAAGAAAATGGCATGTTTCATCCATGATGACGATCTGATGCAAGCGTACGTGCAACTCGCCACTCCAACCTGACCCTACACCACAACATCATTGCATTGTTGCGTCCGATCCATAGGAGGTGGAAGAGTGGACGGAGGTGAAAACGGTCAGAAACGGTCGCGAAAGTTCCTGCATTATCTCCGGCTCTCGGTAACTGCATTTACGAGTAGATATCAGAACTTCTGGAAAAACTATTTGAACAGCACATAAAAATATGGCACATAGCAACAAGAAAATCAGAACTGCGTGTTTATGTTATAAAAATTCACTTCACATACAACTATTGTCGAATTTTCAAAGCCAAAATTTGTTATAGATCTAAAAGATATCTTTTTAGACACGGTAAGAATGTGGTTTTACTCATAAACATTATAAAAACTTAGTACTTTACCAGTAGACATCATACGCATTATTTTATAATTTTTTACTATTTTAAAGAGAGAATTTTTATAGAACGATAGCTTTGCCCTTAGGACCAAACTTTTTTCCTTGGGTAGCTTGTTTGACCAGCGCGAGCCGGCTCTTGACCTCCGAGCAGCTGTGATAGATGATGACCTCGTAGGACTCCTGCACCTACCACATGCGGTGAGCGTTAGGCAACCTAGTGGCATTGGGCTGGTAGGCAATGACAATCCACTCTGCCTTGTGTGGTAGAAAGAAGTGTGGAGAGGGATGGGATCCACGGTGACGGGATGAGTGGGACCAAGCCATTGCCGAAGTCAATGACGACCCAGTCGAACTTCCTGTTGAAAGGATTTGGCCTTCCTCCTCCTCCAACTTCCTAGTCTCTGACAACAGTGGCAGACAGTCATCAGCGAGAAAGGCAATGAAGGGCACAACAAGGCTATCGAATGCCTCCTTGAGAAGGTCCACCTTCTCCGGTGGGATGTTGCCATTGACTTGGTGCTCTATAAAAGGTCATCGACCACTGGCAATGGGAATAGCATGATGTAGATGTGGGTGGACAACTCCGGTAGCGTGGAGAGCAAGAGCAAGGTGATGACAGCATGTCCCCTTACCACCAGTTGCTTGGCTAGCTCAAGGAACGAGATGAGATGGCCGAACACCAACTATGGAAACATCACGACGTAGAGACAAAGAGCAGCAGATGCATTGTCTTGCTAGCACCGTCGCCTCCATCGGTGGGTGATAGCAAAAGGGGGGAGCTTTGCTGCCGCCACCGTTGCTTTACCTCTACCGCCTAAGGACCGCTCCGTCATAAGGCAGAGACCCGTGGTAGCTCTACCGTCACCACAACCTATTGGGGAGGAAGATGGAGATAAGGAAGAAGATGATAAGGGTAAAATGGATATTTTATAGTGTCTTTCTCCTCAACTAATTAAATATTGTATTTTAATGCTCAAGATATCCTACAGCAAATTACTATGTTTTTTAAGCGTCATTCTTGCCGTGTACATTAGCAAAATTCATTTTTTTTGTGTCCTATAGTAAATTTTGTCCTAGTTTAAATACATTAGTGTCGATAATGACAATGTATGAGGTTAAGGTTAAAATTTGAAGGTTGTTTAGTTTGCCATTGTTAGTCAACCTAAATTTTAACATTTTAGCAAAGTAACCAAACAAATGCCAAACATGGTCTCATTCTCTTCCACACCAAAATTGTATACTTCTAAAACCTTTCTCGCTCAACACCATATAAAAAAGTCCAATAGAGGCATCAAACCAAACATGCCATTTGTCCCTTTCCGATGGCTTGACCATACAATACAACGATTTTTTATAAATTCTAGATAAAAAGTGTATATTGCTAAATAATCAGCAAACCCCTCTATTATTTTATTTCCACTTCTATACCATATCAGATTAAACAGTATTGGTACGAGTGAAAGCTCCAATCGAATTGATTGTCACGGTTTGAAACGATTGCTCAGTTTTGACATACTTGGACACCTATGTCCTAATTTTTTTTGCCGAATTGGACACCTCAAGTCTTAAGTGAAATTTCGACGCTCAGATATCAAGAAAGATTTCGCGTGTCTAATTCTTTTAGGTGCGAGTCCGAGTCAGATTTCGCGTGTCCAGGTAACACTGCTGATATAATGAAATATGTATAAATTCCGAATAAAATCAGTATACTTTGTCGTAAAAGCCACCGACCATTTCCAATGGGACGGTCGGAAAATTTCCTACTATGCTCACAACGAAGAGGGGTCCTGGAACCATTCTCACAAGAAAGAGGGGTGCTGGCATGGCAGTGAATACATCAGTCTATCATGTCTGCATCTTTCTTTGTTCTCTCCATGTCCATCTAAGCGCTGAATTACATAGAGAGAGAGAAAAAGCGGAAAAGAAAAAAAAAGAGTTTAGCAGGAATCCGAACCTACTCCTGTCCTCCTGCTGCTGCTCAGCCTCAGTAAATCTAAAATTCTAGACAAAATTAAAAAAGAAGAAATGGGGACGGGAAGGAGGAGAAATCGAATGACCGGTGCTGATGCCGCTGTTGTTCTACTCGGTGCCGTGGGGCCGCTTGCTCGCCTTGGCGGCGGCCGCGGCCGCGGCCTCGGCGGAGGGGGAGGAGCTGTTGGCGTTGGTGGTGTTGTTGGCGCTGGAGGCGGCGGAGGCGGTGACGGAGCGGGAGAAGGAGCCGGAGAGGTTGGCGTAGAGGTCGACGACGCGGGCGATGTTGGTGTTGAGCTCCCGGATGAGGGCGACGTTGCGGGTGAGGCCGTCGGCGTCGCGTGCCTCGTGGTTCTGGCTGATCTCCTGGATCAGCACGCGGTTCTGCTCCAGGATCCTCTGCACCTCGCCGAAGCTCCGCTGCAGCACCTGCAGCACCTTCCCCCCTCCCCCGCCGCCCCTCGTCGTCCCCCCTACCCCTCCTCCTCCGCCGCCGCCGTTCGCCACCACCTCCTCCTCCCCACCGCCGCCGTTGCTGACGACGCTGTCCTCCTCCATCCCCTGATGCACCCGGATCGCTCACTCCTGCGTCGAAAGAAAGAATTCGAATTCAGGAGAAAGATTCGGGGAGATTGCTGGGCTCTGGTCCCGTATGGCCAAATCAAGAATATCCCCATTCGGGGCGGGGCGGGGCGGGCAGCGGGGGAGACGGAATGTACCTCGGAGGGGTCGAAGATCTGATCTGCTGCTGATGTACGAGAAGATTCAAGGGGTCAGGTCACGGGAAGTGAGAGAGATTTTGTTGGAGAGTTGGACGGAGGAGAGGGCGAGAGAGAGAGAGAGAGAGAGAGATTTGGGGGAAGAGGAGGAGATCGGGGCTTAGGGCAGCGCGGACGAGACGGAGACGGCGAGGGGCCGCGGTGCGGTGCGGCTTGATCCTTCTTCGGCGTGGCCATTTCCGGGGAAAGCGCTGATATTTTTGTCACTCTTTTAGATTTTTCACTTGCCAATTGTTATCACTAGACAATAATATGATTTTGAGTTTATTTTGATGTTTTATGGATATTTATTTTTTAACATTGGTTTTTAAGTGACTTAAAAATATGTAACCTATAAATTAATTTTTATCGCTAGCTATATTCAAATCGGACGAGATGATAGCCAATGATGAATAATGCGTGGCCAATATGTCATATTATTAAATCCACGGTTTTATAGAATAAAACATGCTATAGATTATTTAATACAAAATTATATATTTTCAAACACCAGATCCTCTTAACCTTTATAATGGACTTTATCACTTTATCCAATCTTTATTTCAACCAGAAAAAATCATAGACTAAAAAATTACTTCATTGAAATAGATTAATACAAGATGAAATAGGTAAGGGTTTATTGATATCGGACGGATATAGACTCGGATTCAGACAGCAGCATGTTGATTCAGAGCCGAATATCAATATACTGTAGATGGATTATTCGATATTTCAAACAGTTATCTGGTAGACGGTTTTGCGAACTATCTAGCCCATACTACTATTCTATTTGGCCCATTTCAGCCCATTAAATAACTCTCTCTCTTCCCTCTCTGTGCAGGACCGCAGGAGGCACCGAGGCAGCGGCCGCCACGCGCACACGGCGAAGCAGGCATGCAGGCACGCCGCGCCGCCGCCTGCCGTCACCGCCGCCGAAGCCTCCTCCGGTCCTCTCCAGTTTCTCCTCCCTGCGCCGCTGCTTGCCCCCTCCGCCGCCGACGCCTCCAACCCGGCGGCAGATCGGAATTCGGAAGGGCTCGAGGCGAAGAGATTCGTGCAGTGGGCGCCACCAACCCCGCGGCGGATCGGACTGTGGTGGGCATCGCTGAGCCGCCGAGGTCCACGGAGACCGCCTCACCCCACCCGTGCACCCAATGCCATGTGGGCCCTTCGGCGCCGACCTCTTTTCTTATGGTTAAAAATGCTCTGTGCCTCTGCCGTTTCATCCCTCTTCGTCTTGGAGGTGACCGAGCAGCCGAAGCGCAGAGAGCACGAGGTAGAGAAGGGAGTAGGTAGGTGAAGCGAGTGGAGGCGGGGGGGGGGGGGAGAGAGATGGCGGGGAGGAAGGTGACGGTCGCCACCGTGCAGTTCGCCTGCACCGACGTCGAGTCCGAGAACGTCGCCACCGCAGAGAGGTATTGTGTGTTCTGTATCCCTAAACCCTCACCCCGAAAATTAGCTGACTTGACACTCTATGGTAGCTTGCCCCTGTACTTGTGATTCCCAAAGTTAGGCAGTGATGAATGCTTTGGTATTCGTTCCTGAATTCTTGTGTGAGTTGTTGGGTTCCGGTTATTTTGTACTCCACTACTGAATTTTGAGCAGGTTTCGCTATCTGAGTCTAAGTTACCTATTCTATTGAGCTCACTGTCAAACACATGTCCATGCTGTTAACAAATTGAAAGCCCAGGCATACCAGAAAGATAAAAAGTAGAAAAATGAACGAAAGAAATACGATACCTTAATACCTCTCTGGACTGCACAAACTATTAAGATTGGATCTGAAGCTATCTTTCTCTTTTACTTGATCACAAAGTTGTGCCCTTTATGCCAGTTAGCGTTTCTCTCGTTGCAGAAGATGTTGCATTTCTTTTTTACGTTCAACTTTATTATTTTCTCAAGGAGATATCTGACAACGCTGTCCCCTTGTCCATTCTATTATTGAGGCACCTGCCTTTATATTCTGATTGTGTTGTGTACCTTTGATTTTGTGTCACTGGTAAGAATAATGCCTTTTTGTTTCGTCACATCTACTAATATCATTAAACCTAGTAGAATGGCACGGAAGTACACCTCTCTGTTAATAGATTACACTAACCACAAATCTGATCATGAACTTTTAGTTGTATCACCTGGTGAGCTTTCAGCACGGCATTTCAAATCATTGTTGTAACTCTTGACTTCTGACTGCACTGTGAAAACTGAAGCACGTTTTTTAACATTGTTTTGGATAAATTAGCTATCAACATTAACTGAGTCATTTTTTCCTTTCCATGGCAGTTGGAAGTTTGATGCTGAATTTATTTAGTGTCACTCATGGGAAAAGGCTTTATTTTTCAATAATGACCAACTTGGTAGGCTGTGATATCATATTTTCTTGATAAATGTGAAGAAAATAAACTCTAAATTGTTTGATTGAATCACCTTCTTCTTTTGTTTTTTTTTCTTTTTTTGTTATAGTACCTTGTGTTAGTGAATCTCAAACAAACTTGATATTTGCTGAGCAGATCTATTTAAACTCATTCAGGACCTTATTATTTATTTTGCAGGTTGATAAGAGAAGCTCATAAGAAAGGAGCAAACATTGTCCTCATTCAGGTATATTTATATGATAAATATATGTATTTTTTACTTTTTAGTGATGTTGACAAGCTTCAACTTGAAATTTTAGTTTTGAAAATTAAAGCATAAAGAACAAATAAATCTGGATGAATACTCATATTTACAATTTTTGCTTAAATTGATTTTAATTTGTTTGAATCAGTTCAGAGCCTAAAAATATTAACAGAATGATGTTAGTTTTGATTATGTATACTGAATATATCTGTCAATGCTTTAGGAATTGTTTGAGGGGCCCTATTTCTGTCAAGCTCAAAGGTTGGATTTCTTTGAACGTGCTAAGCCTTATAAAGGGAACCCAACTATAATCAGGTAGACTTGGTTGCTCAGGCTTGATTCTTGTCAGGAGTCCACAAGTAATATTTTTATTCTATTTCTGTAGTTATTCCTATGCCTCATTTTTACTCTCTCCATAGGTTGCAAAAACTTGCAAAGGAGCTGGAAGTTGTAATACCTATCAGCTTTTTTGAAGGAGCAAATAATGCTCATTACAATTCAGTAGCCATTATTGATGCTGATGGCACTGATCTCGGCCTGTACCGCAAATCACACATTCCAGATGGACCAGGTATTGCCTGTGAATAGTTTGTGCCAGATCCACTATACACAAGTCATGGACTATCTGATTTAAACAAGTTAGCTGTTTTCTTTTTGGCAAGGTTATCAAGAGAAATTTTATTTCAATCCTGGTGATACCGGCTTCAAGGTAAACATGGATTTTTATTTTGATGGTTTCGCACTTGTTATTAGTAAAAACTATTTAGTGTAAATGTGTAATCGGTGCTATGCAGGCTTTCAAAACGAAGTATGCCACAATTGGTGTTGGTAAGTTATTTATGTTGTTCAGTGGTACTAATGTTTGGTTTTCGAGCATGAGCATTGTAGTAATATGTGATATTACCATTGTACTGGTAGGAATTTGTTGGGATCAATGGTTCCCAGAGTGTGCAAGGGCTATGGTGCTTCAGGGGGCTGAAATTTTGTTCTATCCAACTGCAATTGGTTCTGAGCCCCAGGATAATAACCTGGACTCCCGAGAACACTGGAAACGCGTCATGCAAGGGCATGCTGGTGCTAACTTGGTACTGCTATTTGTTTTGTTATACCTGTGCTTTGTCAGCTACTCAACTTTATTGATAAATCGTTTATATATACTTATTTTATTTGTGATTCCTCAGTATTTTCTGATCATCCTGGGTCCACATCAATCATACAGGTTCCCCTTGTTGCTTCTAACCGGATTGGAAAGGAAACCATTGAGACCGAGCATGGCAAAAGCACCATAACATTCTATGGGAATTCATTCATAGCTGGTAAATCAGCATCTGGATGTCTTTTACTGCTGGAGATGTAGCAATTAAACTCATGTACAATGCATGTATGTGGTTGTGCAGGGCCAACCGGAGAAATTGTGAAGCTTGCAAATGACAAAGATGAAGAAGTGCTGGTGGCAGAGTTCGACTTGGACGAAATCAAATCTACCAGGCATGGTTGGGGGATCTTTAGGGATAGGCGTCCTGATCTATATGAAGTGCTTCTGACATTGGATGGCGAGAAATCATGATTAGGTCCATTTTTGGTGGAGTCATCTGCCCTTGAAAGGTACATGAGCTCCACTACATTGGGAAGACAGCGTCCACAAATGCTGCCACTACATCAATCATCTTATATCTCTCCTCTTCCCTTCTCACGAATGCTTTGCCTCTGTACACGGCTTCTTGGTGTTGGCTGCTTAGTGATTTTTCGCAAATTTCCGATTCCACAATAAAATGTTCGTGGGGTGTCGTTGTGTCAGACAAATGAGAATATAACAGATGTTAAAACCTCTATGATGTGCACCACATGTTTCTTGAAATATTCTCTTTTCCAAACGGCGTTTCTTGAAACATTTGGATTTGAAAGAGTTTCTATAAGCACTTATTGTGTACCGCTAGATATTTTTATTATTGGATTCACAAAGAGGATCATAATTAGAAGAATTAGGATCTTTTGTTTCAGAATAGCATCGTCCGTGATGGCCTTAAAGAACCATCTGTCCCCATTGCCAAGAAGAATCTGAACCTGGCGTTCTATTCGTTCGCCTTCTGCACTTGCTCTTGCAGCATCTCATCTATCTGCATGCTTCGCTGGATCGTTCTCAAAAGCGTACGTATATTCTTGCTGGATTCAGGGCTGCAGAATTAATCGTGTGGTGACTACGCCTATCCCTCGTTTTAGTCTAAAATTTCTTGGATACGGAATTGCGGATGCTGGAGACCGGCAATTAACAACTTAATTAACATTGGAGCATCCGAGCATGCAAGTCAGCAAGTGGCTAGCTAGGTTCCAATTAAGATGTGTTCGACCGGCCGAGTAACGCGAAAATGCCGAACCGACGATGGCTGCTTGATAGATTGTCCTTTGCGGAGGTCAATTTGATTAAACTAGATGATTTTGGAGATTAAATAGGGTTAGTTTCATTTATCACTCTCAAGTACTATCGGACATTTTAAAACTCTTTTTAAAAAAACCAGACAAAATACCTCTCTCAACCTAGTGAAGATCAATTTGTATCCTAGCGCACCCGTGATAACCCAGTCAATAAATTAATGATAAAAAAATATTGTTGGCCCACTGTCAGTCCTAAGCCCTTCTTCCCCTCTTCTCTTTTCTTTTTTTTCTCTTTCTCGCTCGGTTAATTCAGCAGCCATGGGACACTTCATGCCGCTATGAGAAAATGCCACTGCATGGATCCTCCACCCATGCCCATCGTCATCCACAGAGTGGGAGGGAGAGTGAGAGAGAGAGGATCTATAGCTAAGTAAACAGCGGTTGCACTTATCTGATGGCAAAGAGAGAAGGGCAGCAACTAGTCTTACACACAACAACTAGTCTTACACACAAAGCTATCATCTTATGCCCTTTGTCGCTAGCTTGGCTAGATCCCACCATCTCTATCACCGTCTTATCAGCATTGGCAATGAGGGTTGGGAAGGAGCCTACAATAGCAGAGGGGAGAGATGAGGGTGTCATCTGTTGGGCCTCTGGTCCTACCACCTCGAGCTTCTTTTTTGTCTGTCGTCGCCTCAAGCTTGCGTCCTCTTGCCGTAGCCTTTAGATTTGTAGAGCCTAGCAGAGGTCGGTTTCAATGCCACCTCTAGATCCACGACTACACGCTTGGGATGGTGGTGGAGGAGATAGGTCGGACGGATAGAGAAGACTGCGATGTCCGAGGATAGGGGTGACACAGGCACTATCTTCCGGTAAACACCTTGGTCGCCACTCTCTGTCGCGATAGTGCCGCTCGTGCTTTCTGCTTTCCAAGCTCATTGGCAGATCGACGAAGAGGAAAAGAGAGGAGAGATAAGAAGATAAAATTTGTACTAATAGAGTGTATTTTGTTTGATTTAAAAATATTGAGTTGTAAAATATATGAAATTGTAGGTAAGAAGGATAGATTGAATTTTTACAAAATAAATCAAACTTACCCCTATTAAATATTCACTATGAAACTTTCTAAAACGAGGATATAGAATTCAATAAATATGAAGTTGGATTTGGATAATAGGGTGTGGATTTCAAGTCAGATGTGATACCAGTAAATACCCTACCTCCTAGATATGATCACCCGACAGCGACGAGATGGTGTTTGTCAGCCACAGCCTGCAAGACTCCATCAACAGCAGCTGCAGCTCCCCACTCCCCCGACGATGGCAGCCCTGCTCCTGCACATCAGTCTTGTCCTTGGATCATATTGATTACAGCTCCTGCACACCAATCATACCAATTCATATTGATTACAGCTCCTGCACACCAATCTTATATTTGGATCATATTGATTGCATATACGTATAACATGTTAAAGTCCACCCCAGTATCGATACTTGAAATAATTCGCTTCATTCCATATTTACACACTATCCCTACTTGCTTCAAATCCATTTAAAAAGATAAAATTTAGGATCACCGTCCGTTCGAATTTGCTGTGTATTCACCCCACACCTAGAAAAGAATACCTCGCTCTCCGTTTCATCCAAGTCCCGACGGCCGTGACGCCCGTCTGCAACTACCAAATGGCAAATACCTGTATCAAACAGCCGGCCTGGCCGACGGCGTGACACGGTTCCGTTACGTTGTCCTGTTCAAGAGATGCAAACGGAGCAACCGAAAAAGAGAAAAAGAAATTCAAAAACCACTCCCACTCCCTCCCTCCACTACCCACTGCCGATCCAACCCAACCTCTTCACCGTGATCCCTAGGGTTTCCCGCCGCCTGCAATGCCCGCCTCCTCCGTCTCCGGCGGCAGCGGCCCCGGCGGCGTGTCCCCGGAGGCCATCATCGAGTGGCTGCAGGACGAGATGGGCTACCCGTCCGCGTCCCCCGCCCCGGACCAGCTTCGCAAGATCTGCCGGGGCAACATGCTCCCCGTCTGGTCCTTCCTCCTCCGCCGCGTCCGCTCCGAGCTCACCGTCTCCACGGCCCGCAAGAACATCCTCGTCCACGGCGTCGCGGCCAGGCGGGCGCGGGAGGGGGACCCCGCTGGGGCCGGCGGGGGCGCGGGGGGCGACGCGGCGGCCAGGGACGCCGAGGCGAGGGAGCGGGACCTCGCCGCGGAGGAGGCCGACCGGCTGCGGGGGGTCGTGCGGAGGCAGCGGAAGGAGCTGCGCGCCCGCATCGCGGAGGTCGCGCGCGAGGAGGCCGAGCGGAAGCGCGTCCTCAGGGAGCGCTCCAATTCCAGGTACACGAAATTCCAGTGCAATTGAGTCGTGCAAGACGGGGGGACTAGCTCTCCATTGTGGGATTAGATGTTCCGAGCTGATTATATGCCAATTGAGTTTATGCTAAATTTTGGTCTTTTTCTTTGCTTCTTGCGGAATCTAACGATAGAGATGCCTGGCAATCAGATAATCTAGGATGAAGTACTGCTATCTGACTGTTTCTGTTTATTAACACTGATAAGAGTGCATGATAATTGAGGATTAACAAAGTGTTTCCATCGGCCTAAACAACCTGATTTTGTTGTCGAATTGCTAATTACACATTTGTATGGAAACAAGTAGAGTCACCTATTCCTTGTGTATGGCCCAGTAGACCCGTTTTTGAACGTTGTCAGCAATTCCATTTATCTGCTAAAATGAGTTCATATCTTTTCATATCTTGTTAAATGTGTGCAATTTGCTTGTAGCAGTGCATCTACTACTATACCTAACTATAAATCTATAATGTCATAGTTATGCTTTGTTCTCATGTAAAATTAGTTAATTACTTCTTGCTTTACTACTGTGATTTTTTATTCAATAACCATAATACATAGACATATTTGATCTGACTAAGAATATAACAGCAAGAATCCATGTCTCATTTCCATTTTGGATTTAGGCACAAACAAGTTATGCTTGAGGCATACGAACAGCAATGTGATGAAGCACGCAAGATATTTGCTGAATACCAGCGGCGTCTACATCAATTTGTTAATCAAGCGAGGGATGTCCGACGATCAAGTATAGGTGTAGGTGGACCTGCAGATGCTGTTGAGGATATGCAGTTGCAGAGCGAGAGAGAAGAACTCTACTCGACTGTCAAAAGCAACAGGTTGTCAGTTGATCTTGTAGAGACCTCACATGAAAGGAGTATTCGGAAGGCATGTGAAACTCTTGCTGCAGATATGATCGAAATGATTCGAAGCTCTTTTCCAGCATTTGAAGGAAGTGGCATCAATTCAAGTTTCCAGTTAGATGCGGCAAAGTTGGGCATTGATCTGGATGGTGAAATACCACAGGATATTAAAGCTGTGGCATTGGATTCCCTAAAAAATCCTTCCATGCTGCTGCAATCAATCATTACATACACATCACGCATGAAAATACTCATACATAAAGAAACAGACAAGATTGACATACGTGCTGATGCAGAACTTTTGAGGTACTACCATTCTATATCTATTTTCAGTTGTTGCATTCTGTTTCATGAATGCGCATGAAAAATAAATTTGACTTTTCACCATCATGACGATGATTGCGTGTACAATATAATATTCTTTCGTAACTTCTGGATCATTCTCTCATGTACTACTTGTATTCTACTGAATGTAATCCTATGATTGGAATTTTGCATATACAAGTGCATGATAGTGAATTTAGTTTTTGTTCAGGATTTGCTTTAGCTTTGAAAACAAATTGGTAGGTGCTTGCTGCAAGGGAAATAATGCTATATTACACTTTTAATGAGAAATGCTTTGTTCATTTTCTAGTCAAAACGTGTTCTGATCTGCTTCACAAAATCAATTCAAATTTACTAAATCAGTTTCTTATTTTTCTTTGGGTTAGATGTTAACTAGGCATACAATTTTTTGTTTCTAGGTATAAATATGAAAATGAGCAGGTCATTGATGCTGCTTCAACTGATGCAAGCTCACCCTTACCATATCAGGTATATGGCAATGGAAAGACTGGATCAGACCTGTCAACCCACGGAACATATGACCAGCTACTGGAAAGACAGGTTCTCCCTTAAGATGCAGTTTGTTGCTCCTATTATTGTTTATCTGCTACCTTTGCTGGAAAAGAATATCTTTGCTATTGTTTCTGTTGGATTTGTGATTCTCTTCTTGTTTTTCACTTATTTTTGAGCATTGTAATAGGAACTTTGCATTTTATGTATTAGTATTACAATACTTCATCCATAATCTTCAGAAATCATTACTTCATCTATATGCACTCAGAACTTGGAAATGCCAAACTATGTTTCAGGTTGTTATCTAGGGTTGTTTATTTATTTATTTTTCTAGACATTTCACAACTCTACTTGATCGTTTTTCTTTCCTCTTGATCAAAAAAGAAGCTTCCTGATTTCATTAAGCTCTTCTTTTTCCACAGGCTAGTAAAATTCTTTGTTGTGCCTTATGCCTACAACCTCAAATGAAGTACATGCCACTGAAGTTAACTTCCATATAACATTTTTTACCTTGCAGAAAGAACATGTTCAGCAATTCTTGGCCACAGAAGATGCTTTAAATAAAGCTGCTGAAGCTAAAGCTCTAAGCCAGAAGCTCTTGCAACGCCTTCATGGCACTAGTGATATGGCAGGAAGTAAAAAGTTGCCTACCGGGAACACCTCACAGAACATGACTAACAGCAGACAATTGGAGGTACTTATTCTAGATGCCACTATGGTGTAATGAAGTTGATTTAAGATGCTTCTTGCCAAATAATATATTAATGCACAGTGAGAAAGCGACACTTGTAACATGTATTCTCTAAAAAAGAAACAATGGTAACATGCCCACAAGTTTCCAAGATCTTCAATTTGGCACCCCAGTCCGTATTATCAAGAATATCAGATAAGCATGATCTCTACAACATCGTCATGACTCATGAGGCATGCTTATGTTTTGAGCTCATGCATTAAGCTAAATATGATTGAAATTCTCATGGTGCTTATAATGTGTTTGTGCATTCTATGATATTAACAGTACCAGACTCTACTAATTTGTAATGTCTGTACAAACCATGGTGAAATTTCTGTTTTGGAAGCTGCGTTTGTTTGTTGCTTGTAAGCTATGTAATTTGTGCATTATCTTTTCAATTTCAATATGACACACACACAAAGGTCTCATCTTTTCCTGATAACTCTGTTGTTTGTTTTCCGCTGTATTTTAGCTTGATGTCTGGGCTAAGGAAAGAGAAGTTGCTGGGTTAAAGGCAAGCTTGAATACACTGACATCTGAGGTACAACGTCTGTATAAGTTATGTGCCGAGTGGAAAGAAGCAGAAGATTCCTTGAAGAAAAAGTGGAAGAAAATAGAAGAATTTGATGCTCGTAGATCAGAACTTGAGTGCATTTACAATGCTCTTCTGCGGACCAATATGGTTAGTCGCTTTTCTCTATCAGCTCTTTACGTAGTTTGCTATTCAAATTACAAAAAAAAAGTTTTAGATATAGACATGAATATAGAAATAGAAGCAATTACTTATCAATATTCTTTCCAGCATGGCTATTGGTTGCCATTTTAGTAACTTTCAATCTAATACAGCAGCGTAGCAAGCTCAAGTCAGAATTATGTTGTCATAGTGGCTTAGCAGCTTTATGAAGGTAGTTGCACCATAGAAGACTAGGAGCTATCAGAAATATCTTAATTATGGTGGGGATTCATGAATTTGGGTCTTACTCTCAATATTTGCCTCAATTATTGAATACAATGGACATGATCACTTCTTGAAAGATGTCATCAAACTTGCTTTATATAGGAGGCATCAACATTTTGGGAGCAACAGCCATTATCTGCAAGAGGATATGCGTCAAGAACGATTATCCCTGCTTGTAATGCTGTGGTAGACATGTCAACTAACTCAAGGGATCTCATCGAGCGAGAATTAACTGCGTTTGGTCAGAGCTTGGATAACAGTTTATGCAGGTTGCCAGCGACTCCTCAGGTTGGTAACATTATAGTGTTAATTGTCTTAGCACGCAAGCTAGCAGAATGAAAGCTATAAGAGCCCTGATGTGTTTCTGATCTGTTGTCTGTTGACACCTTCAATCTCTTATGTCACTACTGTTGTTTCTCTTTCCTAGGCCCTTTTGGAGGCTTTGGGCTCCAATGGTGCTACAGGATCAGAAGCAGTTGCAGCTGCAGAGAAACATGCTGCTATGTTAACTGCACGAGCTGGTGCCAGAGATCCATCTGCTGTGCTATCCATATGCCGTATCTCTACTGCTCTTCAGTATAATTCTGGCAAGTTAACTGCTGTAGTTATTGTTGTTAGTTCAAGAAAAAGTGTGATTATGATGCTATATGACATGTTAAGCCAAAATGTGTTCCAATTGGTGGAGATGGTAGCTTCTAGCGCTTGGCTTGGGTATGAAGCCTGAGCCAAGTAGGTATTATTGTTTGTTGTATGTTTTTTGTTGAGTGCATCCACTACTAACATCTATTGTTTGTCATTTGTGGAGCTGCTTTGACATTTCTCTATTTGATTGTAGACAGTATACTCACATGTTAATGGTGTTTTTGCTAACAGTTTCACCAGGTACAGAAGGCACAGATTCTGGCTTGGCATCAGTTTTAAATTCACTAGAATTCTGCCAAAAACCTTGTGGTTCTGAAGCTAGTATACTAGAGGATTTATCAAAAGCTATTAATTTGGTGCACACGTGGAGAAATCTGGTTGAGAATGATCGTGTTTTGCTAAACCGTGCACATCGTGCTCAACAGGAATATGAAAGGTACGCTGAAATTTTACTAAGTCTGTCTTTCTTCACAATAGATATTTACTGAATCCAGCTAGAACTGTACTGACATAAAGGAGATGCCTTTTGTATCAATGATTGCTGGTATACAGTTTCTAGGACTGGTGTCAATGTTTGTTTCTATGTCCTTCCATCCTCTGTTGACTAGTTCCTGCAATTTTGTTCCTCAGAACCACAGTATTTCATTTCGGGTATTTTTGATCAGTACATATTTTCTCTTGGAAGGGGTTTTTTGTTATTGATAAGAATTCTAACATACATTTCAAATACATTTTGTTCACTGTGTGCTATAATGCATGTGGCAGCTGTAACATTTACCCATTGAGCAGTGCACTGTTGGGATTCATGAACTGAAAGCATACTCTTAATTTTGAATTGATGGCAAGTCCACAAGATGTTTAGTATGCTGATATGCGGGGAAATATAATTATTGTGCAGCTGATGTCTGTCTAAAACAATTCAGGAATTGCAATTTGGGATGTCCTTATTTTTCACAAGTAGTTCTGCGGGTTTTTTTTGTTGGTCTTGAATATTTTCTTATATTTGGTGGAATGAATCTATATTCGAGCTTGCTATGTTTCAAGAATGGCTACTGATGTTTCCTCTATATAGGGTGGCCAACTACTGTCTTAAATTATCTGGTGAACAAGAAAATATGGTATCAGAACGGTGGTTGCCAGAACTGAGAAATGCAGTTCAAGAGGCTCAAAGGTGTTTTGAGGATTGCCGACGTGTTAGAGGTTTGGTAAGTATATACTACCTTGTATTTACAACTTTCTCGCTTCACTGCAGATCCTTTAAGAACACAATCCAAGGGCCAGACTTTGATGAGATTATGGCAATGTGGCCGTGTTGTGATTGAATGAGAGCAATGATTATGGCCTAGCAAGTACTGTCAGTCCAGTCCTGGAGAGGGATGTTCCCCTCCAACACCTGCTTTTTGTGTGTGGGAGAGGAATGCTCTCCTCCATGCATTTTTCTTGGGGGAACTCATTTCAGTTCCTATTCTATGGTCCAAATTTTCCGTTGTGTCAGAACCAGGGTTCACAAAACCAAGCTCAGTTTTTGTGAAACCGTTGGTGGTCAGTTTGTAGAAACCAATCGATTTTAGCTGGTTTTCGTATGGAGTTGACCGAAAGTCGTCTGTTTTTACTGGTTTCCACTCTGTTCTCAGCAAAACTGTTGGGGACCGGTTTTCACTTCCAAAACGGGAAGGTAAACCTTGGTTAGAACCTCTTACTGCAATGAACCAGCCATATGCACAAATGATCATGTCATGTCAGCTCAAATATGTAGTGTTATCATAGCGTTTGCCTGATTAGTCTATTCCCCACAGTTTATACTTGCCTTTGTGCTCCTCCCCCCATCAGCTTATTTTTACTTTAATGTTGCCCTTACTTGCAGGTTGATGAATGGTATGAACAACCAGCAGCAACAGTCGTTGACTGGGTGACAATAGACGGGCAAAGCGTTGGTGCCTGGATCAACCTCGTCAAGCAACTTCACATGGAAATATCCAGGCGAACACTTGCCATGTCCACGGCAGGCGATGACTAAGGCAGCTGGTCAGCTAGCCCTGCTATCTCTGCGGTTTGATTCCATTTTATTAGAGGCTTGACGATTGGTTGGGTTTGACGCTAGCATATCAGCTTGATAGCTTTGTGCCATAGCCTGTGATGTAATTGTAATTCTTGGTTTGTTTATTAGTTTAGTATATGCTCTTTTGCATATGTCGTAGTTGGCATATGCTGTACAAATTGCTCTGAAGTTCTTGTTGCTGATTGAACCTGGCGGTCCACATTGGTGCTAGTAAAGCTGTTTCTACTGCACAGATGGCAATGGTAACTGTAGAAATATTTTTTGGGACATTAAGGCCTCTTCAACATATACACTACGATGCCTCAAAGATAACCATATATGTATGTTCTTTAATTGCCTCGCAATTAACAACTCGAATGGTTTTGGTTGTGCTTCTCCCCTTGACAGACTATAGTCCGCTTCTTTCCAATAAACAACATTATAAGTTTCAGCATGTAGATTCAGCACCGAGTCACCGACTGAAAAGATTACAGTTTTGTAGCAACCATCATGAGGCAGTCACTTATCAATAAACAGTTCATGGAACTCAGGGACACACCCAAATTATGAAACAACAGTCAAGCTATCATCAACATCGTCCACGCCGGGAACGTTTTCCTGTACCAAGCTAAAACACTCAACGGTCCAGACAATGGCTATAAAGTTCATTCTTTTGCCTAGGCTGATCGAAGCGTTCCCAAATTCAGGGAAATGATAAGTTAACACAGTCTGGACCTAAAAATAGCCTAGCTCTTCATTTGCACTGTACACCTCCACGTTTTAATTTGCACCAGAAATGAAGAGCTGACGCCGTAAACAGTGCATCTCCTCATCACGGATGGCGTGTGTTACAGCAGTTACCTCTTCCGTCTTTTCGGCTCAACCTGCAGTTGGCAGGCAGAAGAAATTTTATGTGAGAATCTAAATATTATTTGAAATTTCTCTGCGTGAAATGCACATTGAAAATGATGATGGTTGGAAAAACTGTATCTTGCAGGATACAAAATTAGCTGTTGTTTCCATTCGATTAATTTGCCAGGGGTTTTACTGATATTTCCAAAGAGAAGCTCGGAAACACTAATGGTAGACTTGCTTTTCCAAATCATAAATTAATTATTACCAAATAACAGCACAGTACGATGCTAATCAAGAACATTATTGATGTTGTGCAAAGGCAATATAAATAGCCTTGTTCATAATACAAGTGTCCATGAAAAATTGAAAACATAATGCTCATCAACTTATTAGAGTGGGAAAAAAGGTGCAAGAGAAAATCATAATGAAGAAAAAAATAAATTGATGTCAATACCGTGCACTAGTTTCGAGAAGGATAAGATGCACAAGAACATAAGACCCCACATATGCATGCATCGATTCAGGGAGTTCATGACAGCCAAGTTTGAAAAAAAAGTTGAATATTTATCTGTCAACATCAAATAATGACCTGAGTAATTGAGAAGCAAAAGCAAGACACTAGTTTTTTAAGTGTAATTACAATGAAATCAAATTTGTACTGCACTTAAAGTTATAAAGAATTAAATATAAGTTATCTTCAAACAGAACATCAATAGACAGTCAGTCAAGAGATTGAGCTTAAGTAACCAACCTTAGAATCAGAATTTGGTGATGCTGGGTATGAATTTGAAGGTCTCTTCGTGCCATTTTCTTTGACACAATCTGAGCACAGGAAATTATCTAATTTTTTGGCCTGCTCAATGGTCATTCCCATACAAGATGGATGGAACCTGCACAAATTAAAAGTTGAATATTCAATAATAAACAAGAAAAAATGAACAAATGGTGCAGCAAATTGGAAACGGTGTAGCATGACAACACATAGGCATGCTGAATAGAGCATTTATACTGCCAAACATTTTGTATTTAAAGAAAAGTAACAGTCAAGGGGTCTATATCCTATTGGTGGAACTATGAAGTAGACACAGAAAATGCTCAGCAGACAGAACATGGTGAGCAGTGAAATATGATAGAACCACAGCATGTTAGTTGCAGCAAACACTCTGAAGGGCAACACAGGAATCATCCATTCATCCGTTTAAAATAGGTATCCTTTCAGCAAGAAAGTAGAAAAAAAAGAAAGAAAGATAACCATCATAAAAATATAAGTGAAACATCAATTAGTATGTAAATTGATCAATGATTGTAATGATGTTTACTTTGTGCATTCATGTAGTATTAAATGCCTACAACTTCATACAAGCATGTATGTATATGTTGACATCATACTAGGTAGGTTAGATACTTGCCACTGATGTATGGATGAGATGGCATTTCATTACCAACAGACGTCACTCATCTATTGGGGATTAGGAAAGGGCACAAATTGTGAAAAGTTCTTGGTCACGTACTCATGTCAGTTTCTAAACTCATCCTAGACAAAATATAAAAATATTGTAGAACACCAACGGCACCTTCAGTTCTTGTCAAATGCCTCTTTCCCCAATGTATCCCATAAGGAAACAGCACCCAAGCCAACTACTTCAAAATCCAAGCAAAAGAACAATATATATGCCAATTGGCAAAACAGAGCTCAAGACAATAATGTAAAAGTGGTTACAATCACTATAAAAACCAGCCTGTTCCATGGGCGATATGAGCTTTAAACTGTTCTTTGAGTCATACATCTCATCCTCAGAAGACCATGCACCTGACACTTTGTATATTATATGTTTGAGAAGGGCAGAGAATAATTAGGCACAGAGCATCAAGTTCTAAAGAACCTCAGATGGTCATGAATTGCACTCTGCTCTTATCTTTAAGATGGTCCCCAAAGATTTATACTTGGCCCTCCAAGAAGAAAGAAGAAATTAAAGTCAAGATAAACTCACAGATTATGCAAAATAAGGAATTAGAAATATGGCAGAAAAAAGCTCAAAGATAACATGTAAAATGGAAGTTAGCTCATCCATGATACTTTTTTTGTGGGGTCATCTATGATACTTCCTCCTATACATTAGAAGGGAAGAAACTGAGGACAAAATAAACTTCACATTATGCAATATTAAGGAATTAGATATATGGACAGAAAGCAACACAACAACAACATTTAAATGAAAGTTAGCTCATCTATGATGCTTCTTCCTATAAATGTGACCGCCACACAGGCATAAAATACCATTGAGTCAGTCGGATGCAATATGAAAGGTAGGAATTCCCAAGTGATTTACCAGTCCTTGCATCCCTCGCACTGCACCATCAGGTCATCCGGGTTGTACGGCATCTCGCACTTGCAGTACCTTCACAAAAACCCCCAAACAAAACCACCATAATCAACACAACCAAACCCACATTGCATCACAACAAGCAGATGCAAAACGATCAACGATTCGAAACGGGAGAGTGAGCACGGGCGCATACACGGCGACACGGTCGGGCGTGAAGGCGCCGGTGGCAGCCTTGTACTCGAACCGGCAGAAGAAGTCCACCGGGCCGACGTTGTCGAGCTTGGTGTAGTTCTTGAAGGAGTGGACGACGCACTTGCCCTCGATGGTGTGGGCGCTCTGGGTGTCGAAGTGGTCGGAGAGGAACAGCTCCTTGGCGCCGTGGAACTGCCGCCGCCCGCCCTTGGACTCCTCCGGCCGGTAGTACCACCGCACCCGCACCCGCACGCTCCCCCGGCCGTCCGTCTCCAGCCGCTCCACCCTCGCCACGTACGGCGCCTTGTCCGTGTCCGACGGCCGCATCAGCACGCAGTCCCCCACTTCGCACAGAGAAGAAAACCAAAACCCAATCCATCGTCAGAAGAGACCAAATCTTGGCGGAAATGGGAGGCAAGAAGCGGCAGTATCGGCCGTACCTCGGACGACCTTGGTGGTGCCCTTGATGGTGTAGGAGTCGACGTCCTTCTTGCCCTGCTTGGTCTTGGCCATGGAGGGGCGGGGCAATGGATCGGGAGGAAACCCTAGAGGAGGCGGAGGAAGGAGGTGTGGCCACAGCTCCCGTTCCGACAAGGGAGGGACGAGGAGACGGAGGAGAGGGGCGGTTTGGGGATTTTGCAGGGGTGGAGCAGTCCGTGAGGCGAAAGCTTTGAGTCCGGGTGGCGTCCAGCCGCCCTCCGCCGTCCGATGCAACGGACGGTGGTTGATTTGTCCGATCCGCGCCGTTGACGACGCTGGGATGAGCTTTCCTAGAAGGCTAGAATGTTGTGTCGTTAAGAGGTTATGGGCTGTGACGGTGAATCCATTAAAAATGTTCTTTCTTCTTTGTTTGGTTGCACGATGTGATATTGCTGGAATAATTGGTGACCATTCTTTTTCCATACGGGATGGTTGATGAATATTTATTTGATTGACTTTGGTGGAGACAATATGTGTGAATGCAAAGACTTTATAAGCTCAATGAGACATGTATAAACTTTCATGCTTTAGCTGCATTTATTTGTCTACCATTTATTTCTTTTTGTTTGGATTATATTAAATAATATATTTTTCTGCATATACCATTATGTGAGTTTCTTTACATATTTTATTGGTTTTAACTTTGAACATTATTTTTAAAAAACATTGAAGATTTGTAGTTAGCTTCGTATAATGAGAGCTGAAAAGGTATTATAGCAAATAACTTTCATGTGCTAGTGTATCTACAGCACGGCTCTTCAACTAAGTGTATCATAGAGGTATCATCTAAAGGTTGTACGCAAGTTCTTCAATATATAGAGAGTATGTGTTAGTATAACATCATGCTATCAACTTATTTAATCTTTCTTGGTGATTTAGGATAAAATTGCATTCCTTAGAAACTGTACATGTACCTTTGTTCGGTTTAGTATGTGTAAAAGGCATGCATATCTAGTTTCTCTCTATTGTTAGATGAATTTATACGTTAAAGGCCAGGCCAAGCGACAAGGGGCGACCGAGCAAGATCATGTCTGAGGACGCCACTCCATAGGGTTTTGAACCATTGAGCGATCAATCGAGGCAAATCATGATCTGTGGGTTCTCGTTCTTTTTTCTTACATCTAATTGCTATGACATGACAGTGACCAAACATCTGTACCGTCGTTCGTTGAGCCACCGGTGAGTTCTCCTCGATACATTGGTCTTGTGGCCGGTGTCCCCAAATTCTAAATTTTGGCTTCCCCTGCCTCTTGATGATCACTTGCAACACTATCGCACACTGAATCCTATCATCTAGATTCAACAAAATCATCCAAGTTGTACTAGATGTGCAAAGCTTCTCTCCCCAATGAGAACTAGCTAATGTTAGCAACGAATAATGGTATATGAAAATTATGACACAAGTGTTCACATACATGGTTGATGGAGACAACAAACAACAAACAAGGCCATCCTACATATAACAAGATACAAACGATAAGTTGAAAACGAAAACTAAAATAGTAACAATTGAAGAGGTATCGGCGACAACAGGAGGAATGGAAGAATGAATGGAGCATGGAGGTGTCAGCAATTGTCATGACAAATCAACAACAAAATTTCTTTCTTCCAATGGAAACAAAAGAAATAAGACCACCATATAATATAGTCCAACCAATACCATGCCACCATCCAGGCGAGAGCACATCACTCAAGCATGCAAGTTACTCTTGATGCAAGGAACATGATGTAGGACATCAAACTAGTATAGCAAATGACACACAAAAACTTCTCCTGGCAATTTTGTGTAATGATGTAGTGAGAAAAATAGACTTTAATGACTTATAGAATGACCTAGCTAAAGTGTTTCTTCGTTGATGTCTTTCCAATCCTAGTACATTACACCATGACACAAAAAGTGACGCCAAACCATCTCGTGGCACTTTGTGTAGTGATGTAGTGAGAAAAATAGGCTTTTATGACTTATAGAATGACCTAGCTAAGGTGTTTCTTCGTTGGTGTCTTTCCAATCCTAGTGGTGGCGTTTGATAATCTACCACCTTATTTATAACTAATCATATTTGTAAAAACATGAGTGTCACATATGTAGTGGTAGTCTAAGTAGATCTTCAAATCATAACTTTAGGAATTTCTTTTTTGTTAAGGCATAGCCTTTCTTATTTTGTGTCACTCAATACTAGTTTTGATAAATTCTTTCTAAAGGTGTTTGCCTTCTTAAATCCTCTTTGCTTTGTTCTTAGCCTCTTGTAATCTATTGGTTTATATTAACTAGAATACGATTGATTTTTTTATTGAAAAATGTTTGCTCTTGAATATCATACTATACCTCTATTGATGCGTTTGTAATAAAGTTTTCAATCATCAAATTTTGGCCTAAATTTTTATTTGCTATAAAGTGTAAATCAAGCCCAATCCTATATACCTATAGGATTCATCCTCACTAAGTACCATTAATAGGATTTTCTTGTCCTTTCCTTTTGCCACATCACTCTTTGTTTTCATCCGTTGGATCTAGTCACTTCAACGCATCAGATTAACTCTGAGTCCAGCCAAACTTCCTATGTGGACCTGGCCTATTTTCTTCCCCTACCACGGCCTCTTGGTGACCACAATATTTGTTCTTATTTAAAGCCTTCAGTCACAATATTTGTTCTCTACTTACCCTCAGAGTATCAAGGAAAAAAGAGATTGATTTGGTCTCGGGTATTCTCCAGCTTATTGATAAAGGCATTTTGGTTCCTCTATTCTATTAGAAATTGAAATTTATTTAGTTTGTACACTTTGTTCGATTTTTTTACATGAGCTTGAAGATCAAAGGTATGTAAACTCAATTACTCTAAGATTGGATGTATGTATACCTAATTTTACATAATTACTGCACATATCATTTGTTTTATTGGTCACACGTTATTAGTTCAATGATGAACTTGAGGTTCGCTCGATTTGTCCATCTAATACTTCTGCATTATATAATGTTCTCATTGTACATTTAGGTTCATAAGCTATAGTTTAGTGATTGATGTTACTTACTTCTTCAAGTTGGTTTTCTTTTGGAGGGATTGGGCTATAGTGAATGCCCTTCTTCAGTGGTGGAGCTAGAAATTTTCCTATGTCTAGGCAAACCTAATGAATAATAATGCACAAAGATCTCTCACACACGTAAGGTTCACCACTAACAGTTTCATCATGGTTCCTTGTATCAACTAAGCACTGTGTCATTTTGAAATTTGAGCAGGAGCTTGCTATAGATAAGCACAAAGGGTGCTAATCCAATACAAATCTAATTGATTAAAATCAAATATAGATCACAATAAACTAATCACTAATCAACAAAAACAACTCTTATTAGTACTTCCTATGCTACTCAGTCAATTGCTACGCTTGCTAGGGCTCCTTGCTGCCTAAATGAAGTGTCGATTTGCCTGCAACCTCACTAGTACAGTAGAGCAACCTCTCCACTGCTGCAGGCCGAGGAACCCTGTCAACTGACTAGGCTGGCTAGGCCCTAGATCCACCTTTGCCCTTCTTGATTGCATAATAAAATATTCTTCTATCAAAAAAAAGATAAACCATTCACTCAAATTTTAGGAGATTCATAAGGTTAGTGTGAAACTAATTATCTTCAGTTGCACAGATTTTCAGTCCAAAATACTGAGAGTGGTTAAGTTTCTATCAACACACACTTTACACCCTAATAAACGACTGGATTTCTTATCAACCAGTCTTGGATTATCAATCATAATTAAGATACAAAAAATTAAGATGGGTATGTTTCTGTTAACATCATTGATTTCATGCCAATTGCAAGCACATCAAGAAGAGGACCATCTGCAAATGCAAATGTATAGGGAGTTAGGGGCATGGTATAGGTATTTCATATTGTCCATTTGCAAGACCTATTTCAATAATGTTTCTTTCCTATTTTTAGGTCACTTCCATGGAGTTTGTTTTGTATCTGTTCAGCCAATGAAAAAATGTGCAACATGACATGTTTAAAGTGTTTTCAGATGAATTCAAGATATTCAAGTCTTATTGAGTAAAATAAGTGTACTTATCATATTATGTCTTTTTAGGATATAGGATGTAACTACTTTATGTGCAGGATCCTTCAAACAAAGTGAAAGAATTATAAGGCTTGAGCTTCATGGAAAAACACGCTTTAGCGAGGTGCCTTATGCCTACATAAATTATTATGTATAGTGTGAAATTGGATCTTTGCTTTCATTTTTCCTGTCTATTCTGTATGTTGTTCTTTTTCACTAATTACTAAAGCTTTAAGCTTCAAACTTAGAGAGCTTTAGGTCATCACAAACACTTGGATGCAAAGGATAATTATTAAAGAAAAATGATATTTTTTTGATTGTGATGTTTAACATAGCCTTTTCATATGAAGGCATAATTGTTAGGCTTCATCGAACATGGCTTAGTAGAGATAGCAGAATTAGATTTGATAACAATCGTTATTGTGTCTACTCAATTTTCAGAATGCTAGAATTGGTGAGGGCATCGGCTAATTGGTTCCATGAAGTTCATTCGCAATAAAGGTCCACATAAAAAATCAACTTAGTGCTTTACTTTTTATTTAAAAAATAGAATGTATAGTATGACTATTACTTTAGACTATCATAAACTAATTCCAAGCAGATTGTTGAAACTCACGACTTTGCTTTGTGTTTTAGAATTGCTCTGATTTTTACCCACTTTAAATCAGTCAACCAATTTAAATTTATTTAAGTCGATTACTACAAATTCCCACTGCAACAACGCAGGGTATCATCTAGTTAATTGAGAAAATTGGGATTATGCCATCACAAAAAACTAGTTTAACTAAAATGCTATTACTTAGATGGACTTCAATAAAATACCATATTTAACTTGGGGCTATTTGCTACAATGCCATCTCGGACAGAAATGCCCTTAGGCTTTCTTCCTTAGTTTCTTCCTCTCTATTCGGGTAGCTTCTTCCTCAATGTTTGGCCAGCCACGGCAGCGGCCTTCACCGGTGCCATCCTTCCCACGCACATCATCTCGATGGACCTTGCAGCCGGTGACACGATAGCACCAAACCACTGCCCCATATTGAGCATGTTGTTATCCATTGCCATTGTCGCCATTATCATCACACTCCTCCTGTTTAGGATCTGGATGAATCATGTCATTTGTATTGGCAACATGTCCACCACGGGGCTGGAGGATAGTGCGGCAAAGAATGCCTCCTCCATCTCCACCATCTCTTCATCATTAGACGTTGCCATGCAGTTCAAGCGAAGGTAGTTCCGCCTCCTCCCGAACACATACACGAATGGCATCGTCGTCGTGTCGTGTGCTAGGGGCACAGTCACCATGTGCAACAAGCTTCAAAATATCACGCTGACCGCAATCTCTCCATCCGAGGTGTCGGCGATGGTGTGCGCTCCGCCCACCACCCTTCCTGGTGACGTACACAATCGCCTCGCCGAAGAGTTGTGGCATAGAGAGGTTCACCTTGATGTGTCAGTGTCATTCAACTTAGGGCTACTAGATGAGGAAGGAGTCCAAGGGTATTTCTGTTTGAGATGCATGGCATTGTAGCGAACAACCCCAAGTTAAACATTGTATTTTATTGAAGGTAAAATTGCATCTATACAAGGAGAAAAATTGATGTCTATTCCATACAACTCACCCTTACCGTGACTTTCTATTACTTCACAATGAGACAAATTACAAAATTGCCACCGCTTCTTCTTCCTTGCCTATTTGTTCATATGCTTCGATGAGTCCTATCCTCACACCATTCGTCGTTGCCCTAGGTATTGTGTTGCTCCACCGTTGGCTGACAAGCACGAAGACGGCAGCCATGGAAACAACGTAGCTACACTCACCCACCACCTCCTCCTGCTCAGTGCTCACCATCAATACTGAGTTCATTTGTTGTTCTCAAACAAAGCATGACTTTGGGCCCCATGTATTGATTAGGTTATTGTGAGATAGAAAGCAAATCTAGACAACAGTTTCTAAAATTGAACAAAAGATTCCCCCGCAGCTAAAGCTTATTCATCGTGATCTTCTCGCTACTACACCATGTGATGTAGTTCTTGTCCCTAGCCATCAACTAGATTGGATCCTCTTCGGCATCACCATCACTAGCCAAGAGGCAAGAACTATGTATGACGATTAGGCAGTGTGGAGAGGAAGAGCTCAACCAAAACATGGGCTAATTATGACAGTGCACTATTTCCTTTATCATCAAGTGGTTTTTGTTGCCACTGGCACGCTAGGCGGTGCACACCGCTGCTTGGCCATAGCAGCGAAGTAACGGGGAGGAGGTGAAGGGGCATTTGTGTCTTCTCCTAACAACATTATCTTTGGTATATGACGAAAGTGATATTTTTAAGAATATTTGTGCTTAGTCGGTGGTATAAATTGAAGGTCAACTTTTTTTTATTAGTTGGTAACACATAAATGTTTGTGGTATTGATATAATTTTCTCTTTATCAAAATCCAGCTAGATGATGACATTTCAGCCAAACCAGTTTTTTACGATGGCATGAATCTATCTAATTAACCCTTGACTAAGCTTTCCCAGCCGACGGCCAGGATCGGCGATTGTCACCACCCTTCAGAAATCAGAAACTGCCCTTCGGGTCCGATCGAATCCGACGACATCGCCGAAACCACAAACCCCCCAACCTTTACCCCGACGGCGCCGCCGCCGGCGCGCCGGAGATGGCGGCCTACCTGAGCATGGGCGAGGCGCACCGCCGGATCGCCGACTACCTCTCCCTCGTGGCGGACTACATCTCCTCGTCGGACGGCGCCGCGCTCGCCTCCCTCCTCGCCGTCTCCTCCGCGCCGGCCTCCACCCCGCTCTCCGACGCGCTCTCTGCCTTCCCGGACTTCCTACGCCTCGCCGCCGATCGCTACCCGCACCTCTCCGACCTCCTCCCCCCGCTTCTCCGCTCCATCCACTCCCACTCCCTCCGCCACTTCGCCGACGCCTACTCCTCCTTCGAGAAGACCGCCAAGTTCGTTCCACATCCCTCTCTCCTCACTCCCTACCCCTGATTTATTCTTTTTGTTTTTGCATTCGTAGAAGTTTGATGTGGTTTTGGTTGCAGCGCGTTCCTGCAGGAGTTCCGGAACTGGGAGACGCCGTGGGCGATGGAGGCGATGCACACGGTGGCGCTCGAGATCAGGCTGCTAGCTGAGAAGGTGAGCATGGTGTGTGGTTGGGTTCTCAAATGTGAGATTCTCCAGCTCATACCTAATGGGTGCTTGTTTGTTCGCTTGGTTGTAGGCAGATAGGGAACTTGCAACGAATGGGAAGAATCCTGACAAGCTGCAGGCTGCTGGTTCCTTCCTGATGAAGGTTTTCGGTGCACTTGCGGTATGAAATTCTAAAGAGAATTCTTCTTTCTTGAGTGATAACAAGTAACTGAATAAGCATGATACTTCGATTGAGGGGACTTCTGTTGCTTTTACTTGTTATGATGGGTGGAACATTGATGTTAGAATTAGATATGCTCTGGCTCATAGTGCCTTACCATTTAGCAGTTACAACATAAACCATGATGTTTTGCACATAAAATTTTCGTTGTGCTTGTTCTTTGATGGATTATGTCTATGCTTGTCTGGATTGTGTTCTGAAGCTATTTTATTTCCTATTCTACAGGTGAAAGGGCCTAAACGCATTGGGGCACTCTATGTTACCTGCCAGCTATTTAAAATTTACTTCAGAGTAGGGATTATTTTCTTGTAAAGTTTCACTCTGCAATACATATATTTGTATTATATAGTGAAGTGTACTATGCACAACCACATGAATATACTAGTTCAATATAACAATAGCTTATTCTTAAATTATGCAGCTTGGAACAGTTCATCTTTGTCGCAGTGTCATAAGAAGTATTGAAACTGCAAGGAATTTTGATTTTGAAGATTTTCCAGTGAAAGATAAGGTAAGATTATCAAAAATTTTATTACTTGTTTCTGCCTTAAAGGCTTACCGTTTACCTTGCCGTTTCTAATCAACTATTGATTATGCATAATGGTTCAGGTCACTTATATGTATTATACCGGCAGATTGGAGGTGTTTAATGAGAATTTTCTTGTTGTAAGCTCCCTCTCTCTCTCTCAACTTGGTTGTGGCATTTGCTCTCAAATGATGAGACCACTGATACCAAGTTTTTTTCCTGGTTTTGTTCAATCGAATCAGGCAGATCAGAAGCTAACTTACGCATTGATGCACTGTAATCCTCAGTGTGAATCAAATTTGAGGTACTTTTTACATGGGGTTTGACGTTTTCTAGCATATCATTTATGATGCAACCTGTTCAAACTCTGATCTATGCTTAATTTTATAGGAGAATTTTGAAGTTTCTTATCCCAGTAAAGCTTTCAATAGGTGTTTTGCCAAGAATAGCTCTACTGGAGAGGTACAATCTGCTTGAGGTATATCCTTGTACACTTGCTTAATGTGGAGGAAAATTGTAAACTGCACTTAGCTGTCTCATTTTTTATTACAAAACAAGTGTCTTGATTTTTTGCAAGTTACTTCCATAACCAATATATTTCATTGGATTTTCCCTTGCGACACTACAATGTCAATGATTTGGCCAAAAGACTAGGTTCTGATGCCATGTCATCTGTCTAGTTTTTATTTTCTTTTTCAAGAGGCAAGATTTAGGGGCACTTGGTGGGGATTGTATATTTTCTGTATCAGTAGATACAAAGAACAATATAGTCGCTCACTGATATTATTTATCTTGTACCAATATAATTGCATTTCATCAAAATGATGTAACTTTGGGATGGCAGCCTTTTATGTTACTTTGGTGAATATTGACATGATGCACACATTAACCTAGAGTGTACATATACACAAGATTGGTTAAAAGAATAGGCAGTGAAATCTAAAGAATGATAGTTTGTGATCCCTGTGAGCTCCACTAGACTCGCATCAGAATACCACCTTCCATGAGCTGTCTTTTCATCTCACTGTTCCAAACTTATCCCCATTAATTGTGACCGTCCTCATAATTAATTAGTCATGGGGCCTTCTATGTTATGAATTGCTGTTATGAACTTATGATTGACAGTTGCTTCTAAACCATGATTGATTCTGTTACTACTCAGATATCAAGCCAAAGTAGGACAAGTTAGTTTTGAACTTTTGATGTGTCAACTCATGCTGATTTTGCTATTAGTTTTTATTATTCTTGAATTCCTCTATTGATGCTTCAGTCCTTTTTGTTTAGAAATTGCTGATATTGTATGTAGCATGGGTAAATTTTCCATTTCTATATGTAAGCTGTTTTGGTAGAGAAGCTAAGTCTGATGTAGCTTGTGCTTCATTGTTTGATTTATTTAGCTTTTGCTAAATATGCTCTGCTGAATTATTTATTCGGTTTTGTAAACATGTAACTTCTTTTTATGGGCACCACAGCTTCTTATCCGTAGTTCTAGAGAAACTTTCCCAGATACCCATTTAGATTTGTACAAGTGTTTATTTAGTCTTTCAGTATGCAGATGTTGTGATCTCACTTAAAAGAGGAGATCTCAGGCTCCTTAGGCAAGCACTTGAAAGGCATGAAGACCAGTAAGTTCATGTGTCTTCTGCTAATTTTTTTCTTTCAATCCATTGACTGTCACTGACTAGTTTATTTTGCAAGATTCTTAAAATCTGGTGTCTACCTTGTACTGGAGAAGCTTGAACCTCAAGTCTATCAGAGATTAGTTAAGAAAATGTGAGTGCAATCTTAAAGTGATCGTTGTCAGCTTGTCACACTTCATATTCCGTGATGACCAATTCCCTTCTCGATTTGCTATGTTTTTCACAGCCATATAATTCAGAGGCAGAAGGATCCAGCCAAGGCACATCAAATTAAGCTAGAAGTCGTTGTAAATGCTTTGAAATGGCTTGAAATTGACATGGACGTGGATGAGGTTCTCTTTGACAGCACACATATCTCATTTTCGAACTGGAACCTACTTCTGTGTGATATACTAACCTTGTCTAATCCTTGCTATCAGGTGGAGTGCATCATGGCGTGCCTAATATACAAGAATCTCATCAAAGGATACTTTGCTCATAAGAGCAAAGTTCTTGTCCTTAGCAAACAAGATCCCTTCCCAAAGTTGAATGGGAAGCCTGTCTAGCTCATAGTCGCCCCTGAAAAGAATTACCTACCTCCTATTCTGTAGTATCTGGACATGTTTTTTGTAGAACCGTTGAAAAACTCTTTCCTGATAGTAACATTATTGCCTTCTCTACTGTGTTGGAAGAGACCATTTCACACGGAAATAAATGACACTTATCTGCAGTCTAACATTCTGCACTCCAAGGGGGCCCCTCTCAGTGAATCAAGGTTGAAATGGAGGTATCTTAGGATTCCTTGCTTCTTGGCTATGCAAATACAATGCACGTTCATGCCAGCAAGCTACATCTTCTTCTGCCGTATCTGGTTCATCATTGTGTTCAATTCAATCTACACATGCAAGTGAGATGGAGTGATGATCGTTTTTATCCAACGGTCCTGATCTGATCTGATCTTGCATGGCTCGTGAAGTGCACTGGAAGATGCATGCACCACATCGGTACATCACCACATGAATGTACTCCCATCGAATACATAGTATCAACCGTATACATATCATTAATTTCATATCAAAGTACAAATGTAAGATCCGTATTGACGATTGCGTGATCAGAACGATCCGCAACAGCTGCACTGGCCAGATCAACCACTAGTTGATGAAAGTACAATCTGTTTCACACTGTACAGGCTGAGCTGGCCTACATGGCCACTCTACGGCGTTTTTATTATTCCTCCTACGTGGCAACGGAATTTTACTTTTACTGTGATCACCTCTTCTTTTTTCCAATTACATTAGAGAACACAAGCTCATTCATAGTGACTTCGTCAATCGTAAAATAATATCAGTCAATCTCCTATATGTGCTATAGAGGTAAGGTATACACACATTTATATAGGGATAAGTCTGCACGTGTATATATACACGTATGTGTTTGTCCTATATTTTATGGGAAAAAAAAAGAAACTATCGATCAGCTTTTGCTGAACCACCTAAAGTCCACAACAAGAATACAAATAAACCACGAAGTTCGAAATGAAATTGTTTGTAAAGCGAAGCAAAGCCACTAGCCAATGATAGGTCATGGGATAAAAAACCAAACTGGAAAGCACGCAAGATGCAGCTTGTCTCTCTGCATGCGTCGCCTGTCTAATATTCCCCAAGCACTGCACGCTCCTCCATGGGGGCCAATCGAACACAAAGCAAAGCAGCAGAAAAGCTGGAGGAGCAACTTCTTGCACGGCTTGCTCCAAGACAGCTTAGCTTAGCCTCGATGAAAAAACTTCATCGAGTGCTTGCTTTCACACGGCTCAACAAATACACACCTTTTGTGCTCTGTCTTTATCAAAAAAATTTCTGCAAACTATCTTAATACAAAGCCGTATTTTAGGCGAGAAAATCACGGATAATTCAGCATATACTAAAAGGCTGTTCCTGCACTGCACTGCATGCATGCATACATGTCTCATGGATGGTGATGATTACTACTACTACTACTACTACATCAGTCAAGCAGTCAAGCTTGCTTTAGTGGTACTCTACTACCACATTGCATCTTTTGGAGCGTCCAATCATGCAGTAGTTATGGGTCAGATTTGTATACACTTATGATTTATCATTTGTGAATGTTTTCAGGCAAGCATAGCCATTCATTTCTGAAATTTGTAGCAAGGTAAAAGCTTTGAGTAAGTTTCCTGAAGAGATGTTTCGTGAGCAAATTGTCATGGCAACCAATCGTATATTCTCCTCATGTAAATGTAACATCACCTTTTGGGATCCAATGAAAGATGAAGCAATGTGTGAACCCACTATGAGATGCATGATTAAAGTGTGCTCTGCTTTTCTGATGCACAGACGTATAAGTAAACCCAAGAAACCGTATTCTGTGGTTACAAACTTGTACTTTGGTAAAATTTGGAATTAGAAAATTGTATGCGTCCAATTCAACAAGCTTACCTCTTCCTATCCAAAGCAGGTGTGTACGTACAAGTCACTTTGCATACATTATCTAAAAAATGTCACTTTGTAAACAAGTCGTAGATAAATGCACTGCTGTCTCCTGCAATATCTGTCAAGATTTTGAAGCCTGAAGAAATCACTAGGTATATCAGTATATCCTGTCAGATTCTTGTTTCTGCTTCTAGGTGGCATGCACCAGTTGGAGCGAAGGAATTGATGATACTTTGGATGGATTTGTGAGATTAAACTACAAGCACGAGTAATTAAGTATAATTAACACAAAGAGTGAACAATTGATACTAACTACTTAGTAATTACCACATGTTGGTGTGAACAACTGAAACTTTTCAGGCATATCATTCAGCGTGCACCTGGCTCTTGTAAAGCTCTCTTGCCTGCTCTTTTTTTCCTGCCTGCTTTTGCAGCTGCCTTTCTTCATCTCAGTGCTTCATCCAGGAGAGTCAAGTTCAGCACATGCAATAATTAATCGTCACTTGCGGCTGCAGAACGGCAATGCGTGAAATGATTTCTATTGCTGATAACGATCAATCAGTGTGATGTGAGCTAGCTATAGATCTAGCTGCCTGATCAGTGAAGAAAGCAAAGCAAACGAGCCTGCATATATGCAGGTATATAGCTTACTAGCTTTCAGCCTGATGGAATCTGAATGATCCCCTTAACCTACACATTGTTTCAATGTTTGCATGGCTACATTGTTCCAAGTTGCAGAGAAGCCATGATGGGAATCTCAGCTCGCCATGGCGTGCTGCTGGGTTGATGCGTAATGCTACATCGCGATCAGCAACCCGGCATATGTGAGCATGCATTGTTGTGTCCTTTGCGTTTGTTCCAAGATCGTCGGATTACGGGTATGCATCAAGATGAGGCCACTCTGTGCAATTTGGGGATGTAAATTTATGTTATATATATGTATGCAGTTCCATTTGTGAAAGGGAAGCACTAGTAAGTAAATTTGATCCGTACAACAATCACAATATATTGCCATCAGCCATCAGGTCTCAAAATGCGACTTATCACAGTAATCGACCTTATTAAGCCGGTCAACATTTAAGCCCCGTTCGGATCGGTAGTGGTGGGATTTTTGACAAACCATTACTATATAATTAATCAAGTATTAATTATTATAAATTTAAAAATAGTTTTATTTGATTTTGAAAAAATCTTATATACAGAAAAAATTGTATTTTAGCAGTTTAAAAAATGTGCTAACAGTAAACAAGAATAAACTTGCTATTTGCCAATCCGAATGGAGTCTTAGTAACCGCTTCATAAACCAGCCAAAGGTTCTGTAAACCCGGATTGCCACACCGGATGTTTCTCGTGCTGCATGCACACGTTCCATTTAGAAAGTAGAGCACACTCAAAAAAATTATCAGTACTGTAATGTATTTCTTCAGCAGAGAATCGAAGAGAACATGAGGGGTATCGGGGTACTCAACAAAGGAGAAAACATGTGGAGCCTCCTGGGACCTTGTGTTGGTGAAAAAAGAGAACTTGTTCGAGTGTTCTACCCTTCTACTGAGCCAAAGGAATAAACCTTCTCTGCAAGGCGCCCTAGGCTGCTTAAAGTCGCAGGAGATCGATGTCTAGCTGCACTCTTCAGTGCCAACAATACTTTGTTACACATGAATATATAAATCTTAGCGGTCACAACTCCAAAAGGATTATGTTATGAAACCGTCATTGTTTGTTTAATGGCAGATGACAAGTGATTAGTGTTGTTTAAAACAAGAGACAAGAACTACCCTGGAAAAAGAATCCGGACGGGAACCTACTTTTGCAATCCAGCAGTTAAGCATGTGGATTAAACTAATCTTACCACATAGCCATGTGCCATGTATGTCAAGTTACTGCTCTAATAGAACCAATAATAATGATAGTAACAGTAGTTTAATACCTGGTTGGTGAATAGGATGGACTGAACTTTTTATATTTGCATGAATGCCACCTCACTACCTCAGATGCGATTAAATTTTGATTTGTCTTCAAGCCATTGTCTTAAGTCTTAAGCATTTCATTTTGCTTAATGCTCAGTGCTTAACATTACTAACCGCAGTTTGGTCTCATCGTTATGCTATGAACCGTCATTATTATTTTATAAAAATATGACAAAGAAATGTACTCCACAACAAGAGGCAAGAACTACCCAGTTGGTACTTGGCCAGTAGATTGATTATGTAACCTAATAACCAAAGCTAGTAACAGTACTTTAATAGTGGGTCACTGAGATGGTTATTAGGGATGGACCAAGACCGCGTTCGATTCTCTTAATATGCAGATTAAGGGTTGGCAAAACGAGATAACGTATAACTAATTAAATTTTAATTATTAAAAACTTAAAAATAAATTTATTTGATATTTTAAAATAATTTCTATATAAATTTTTTATACAAAATACACTATTTAGCATTTTAAAAAGCATGCTAATGAAAATTAAGAAAAAAATGCGTCTTAATCAGAAAACAAAGAGACCTAACCTTTTAATATTTGTATGAATGCCACCATAGTACATCATATGGGCAATTTTGGTTGAAGCCAATGTTATATTTAGGGTCCTAACCAAGCACCAAACATGAGTAATATAGTTGTCCCATATCTCATCAATAACAGGCAAAATATAAATTTAAAACTTAATTTTAATGTTGATTTTATTTTTTTATTTTACTTTATTTTCAGTATTGTCTTAAATAGTTAAAAAACAGCTTTCACAGCTTAACAGCTGTAGAGTAAATATCGAGAGAAGAAAGCTTGGATTTCATCCTAATCTAATCCCCCATACCCTCGAGCCCCAGCCTCCCAGTCTCGATTTGTGAAGTACAGTAGCATTTCGTTTTTTTGCTTAACACCTAATTTTCAAGCTCATATTTATATTATTTTCTTATTAAGATGTAGATTTTATTTTAGTTTTTATTAGCACGTTTTTAAAACTACTAATCCATACGTTTCATTAAAAAATATAAGTTATTTTAAATATTAAATAAATTATTTTTAAATTTATAATAATTAAAATATAATTAATTATACGCTAATTCTTTTTTTTAACTTTTGCATGCCTTAATATTCATCTGAACTGTTTCGAACACGACCATAGCAACACTTTGATCCCAGCACAGCTGCCAATCTGCCACGGCGCAGCCAGTCCTTGACACTGAGCAAGTGATCTTTCGGCGAGCTAGCCAGAAGAGAATTCAGGCAGTGACAAAAAGTGACAGTGCATTGACCAGGCGAAGCAAGAAACAGAAGCTAACATGGACACCTGGTCCCATCCTATAGACGCAAACAAATCGCCAATTAGCCAGCCACGTCACACACAGAGGCACACATAAAGAAGGAGCTGCACATTTACTACTCCGATACTCCACTACACTTGCTGGATCATAGTCATTACTCACATGTGTCACAGATTCCCCGAGACGCAGACAGCGACGGAGCGTGCTTTGACCCGGTTATCCGTTTCACACGCCCCCCCGTTAATTCCTCTCCTGTGGAACTGAGGACTACAGAATCGATTTATTGTGTACGCGGGGGAGTTCGCCGTTGTTGCAGGGGCAGCTTTGGCGGCCGGACGTTGAGGCGCTTGTCCGCGGCGTCGACGACGCGACGCAAGTTGTCTCGGCCTTTTCGGAGGCTCGGAGCTCGCAGACGAGGGCTGAAAACGATCTCACGTACGCCCTCTGCGCCTGTGGCGTGCGCTTGCCCAAGTTGAGCTGGCACGAACGGTCAAACGAGGGGCAGCAAGCGAGCAGCAGGCATTCTGCACCGTCCGGAATTCAGGAAGAGAAAAAAAATGTTTGACGTCTCATCCCTCATAAGTATCCTAATGAGTAAGAGAAGATTACCCTTTTGACTTCCTTCGATCGCTGATAGAGATATGCACGAGACGTGCTGCGGCTCGCCGCAAAAGCGATCTCGCTAGGCCAACCCGCGAATTCATATTCATCGATTCCCCGTTCGTGCGATGCACAGCGACCATTAGGTCACTCGCTGAAACCAGCCAACCAACCAACCGGTGTTCCGGCCAAAAACACCCACCCCGACCACACCCAGCTAAGATTCGAGCCCCACGTTGCCAAAATCCCAGCAAATCACCGCAAAAAACCGCGGTACCGAGACGAACCCGCCCGCGCGCGATCCCTTCCCGGCTAAGGCTTCCCCTCGCATAAAACCGAGGAGAAGCGCGCGCACCCTGACCTCAGTTCCAGCCAAGGCACACAAAGCACTCGAACCCCAAAATAAAAATAAAAAACAAAACCAACCCCGAGCCAATGGCCGCCGCAGCAAAAGCAGCGCTACCTCCTAGCTCTAGCTCCCACTGCCCCCGCCGCCGCCGCCGCTAAATACCACCTCCGCCGCGCGCGCGTTTCATGGGTGCGGGCCTTCCTCGCCGCTGGAAGCTCCCGTTCCACCGCAGCGCGCCGTCGTCGCTGTCCTCCAAATCATCCTCCCCGCCGGAGCCGGAGCCCCACTCGCCGGCCCGGTCGGCGGCGGCCGCGGTAGAAGAAGAAAAAGAACCAGTTCCTGCGGAGTTCGTGTGCCCGATCTTGGAGGCGCTCATGGCCGACCCGGTGATCCTGCCGTCGGGGCAGACCTACGAGCGCGCTTGCCTCCAGGCCTGCGCGGAGCTCGCGTTCTTGCCGCCCGGGATGGGGTCCGTCTCCGATGCGATGATACCCAACGCGGCCCTCAAGGCGGCGATTGGTACTTGGTGCGCGCGCTCCGGTAGGGCGGTGCCGGCGCCGCCGTCGGTTGAGGCTGCTCGGGAGTCCGTGCTCCGTGCCATGCCGCCGGACGCCGCGGCGGCGACGTCTGTGAGGACTCTGCGGGTGGCGTTGGCGAGCTCCTCCAATTCGTCCTCGTCACCGGCGTCCGCTGCGTCGACGTCGTCGTACACGTCTTCGTCGGAGATTATACCGGCGGATGAGGAGGTTGGTATGAAGCCCGTGAAGGAAGGGACAAATAAGGAGGCGGTTTGGGAGCAGGTGCAGACGGCGGTTGACCCTCTTGAGGACGCGGTGGTTGCCAAGGTGATGGATGCGGAGGAGGAAGAAGAGGTAATTTTGGCTGTTGCCGGCCTCCGGGAGGCCACGCGGGAGAGCGCGGAGCGCCGGCGCGCGCTCTGCACGCCTCGGATGATCGCCGCGCTCCGCCGCGTGCTGCTCATCCCGCGCCACGCCAGCGCTCGTGTCGACGCGACTGCTGCGCTGGTGAACCTCACACTAGAGCCGGCAAACAAGGTGCGCATCGTCCGCGCGGGCGCCGTGCCGCCGCTCGTCGAGGTGCTCCGCTCGAGCACGTCAGCACCGGAGGCCCGAGAGCACGCAGCCGGCGCGCTCTTCGGCCTCGCCCTCAACGAGGACAACCGCGCCGCCATCGGCGTTCTCGGCGCGGTGCCTCCCCTCCTCGACCTCGTCACCTCCCCGGCCCACCCCGCGTCCGCGCGCCGCGACGCCGGGATGGCGCTCTACCACCTCTCCCACGCCGCCGTCAACCAGTCCAAAATCGCCCGCTTCCCGGGCGCGCCCAAGGCGCTGCTCGCCGTCGCGTCCAGCGCCACCGAGCGGACGCCCATCCGGAGGCTGGCGCTCATGGTCGTCTGCAACGTGGCCGCCTGCACGGAGGGCCGCACCGCGCTGATGGACGCGGGCGCCGTGGCTGCCGTGACCGACATCCTCTCCCACGACACCCGCAGCGCTGAGCTCGACGATTGGTGCGTCGCGGCGCTGTACGCCATGAGCCGGGGCAGCCTCCGGTTCCGAGGCCTCGCGCGCGCGGCCGGCGCGGACAAGGCCCTCCGCCGCGTCGCCGAGGAGTGCGCCCCGGGCGTCGTCCGGCGCGACATGGCGAGGAAGATGCTCCGGGCCATGCGGAACGAGGCCGACGACGCGGCTGATCTGACCGGCAGCAGCCTCGAGTGCGGCGACGGCGACGACTGCGTCGGCAGCATCGTGTCCGACGGGCTCATGTCCTTCCTCCGCCGGCAGCGCGAGCTCGGGTCTTCGTCGGGCGGCAATACGGCCGAGTTCTAAACCACCACCACCGTGTGATTGATTGATTCCCCCGCATACATAGTACACCATTACACAATTGAGGTCGAGACATCCTTCGTTAGGAAACGCGGATTGCGACAGCTGCCACCGCTGGTCGACGCCCGCGAGGTCGCCATGGCGGCGGTGAGCTACCCATGTGTTGTGCTCGGATGTTGTGAAGTTGACAGGGTTCGCGACGCGCGTGTGGCGGACAAGCTGGTGAAGGGTGTTGTTTGCATGCCAGAGTATGGCATTGTTCTGTGTGTACTTTCCAAACTAGGGCATTGTTCAGGAAGAAAGACGCATGTGTCTGTCAAATTCTGCATCTGTAAATAAGATCAAATCCTTTTTCTCCTATCCAATCCAACTACACTAGTAGTGTACCTTGTTGATGCTTGATACTCTGTTTTGTGAATTGTGAATTGTGATCTTATGCTTTGTGAGACGTTATGCGTTTTGGTCGGATCTTAACATAATCAAGATTATGTTGCATCAGATGACTGAATTTTCTTTGTTCTGTTCCTCTACCATAGAATTTCACAGGTTTTTCATGAAAAATTGGTTCTTTCTTGTAGAAATTGAAAAGGATACCTTAATTCCAAATGAAACCGGTGTTTTCATGGAAGACACCTCATTGGTCACGGAAAATCAGAGAATTCAGTGGCTGCTGATACCTGGGCAGCGCTTGATGATTGGATGAAAGAATCCAATCCTAGCTGTCCATAGACGGATCTAGACATGGAATTTATCCTTTTTAAAAATTCTGACAAGGCCGGTGAGGCATGATTGTCCCTACCAAAGGTAGTACAGTGTGGTCCACATTTCCTATTGGGTCAGCTGCAAGCATGACCTTTTTTTTAAAGACGAGAAGAAATTACAGAGCGTTTAAAATATCTTTAAAAAACTTAAAATCTTATTTATTAAAAAAATAACGTCAATAAAAAATATAAATATAAGAAAACTAAAACTACACGTGACTACTACTATCAACCAAATATCATATAAAAATACTTTTAACCTCTCAGGTTTTCTCTAACACCGAGGTTGTCTCATTTGTTAAATCAATAACAGAAAAACTCATACCATAGAGCAATACTTAAAATTTAAATTATGATGTGAAAATTAAATTATAAAATATAAATTGTAGAATTTAAATTGGAACTACAAATTAATTACAAAATAAACACTATTTTATTAATTAAAATAAATTTACAAAATTTTCACAAATCTTACAAAATTCTCTTAGAAATTTCCTCTCATCTTACTTTCAAAACATTCATCAATCAACTCTTTAAAACTCTCAATATGTCTTATCAAGGTGTACCATATCCTTTACTAATATCTCGAAAGGATGGCTAAAAAATCACTAAGATAAGATAAAAAATGTCATAATAGTAAAATATGATAGAAGCCAAAAAAATACCCCAAATATTTACCACGTCGGTCACATAGAGGGCTACAAATTCCTACAGTAGGCCACAGAGAATCACTGCCCTCATCCAACCACGCTACCCGTGCTAACTGTGAGACGCCACATGTCCTCAAGGAACCCGTGCGCCCATGCGCTATAAGCCCCGTCTGTTAGCCGCCATCGTGCTTGCCCCGTGTGAGCACCACGACTTAGCCACTCCCACGCCTCCTTTTCGCTGAGCCTCTAGGGCGATGCCGTTGTCGCTCCTAGGCCGCCGCTAGGCCTCCTCACCCACGTGCACATTAGTTGATGTCATCGGGGTGAGAGGATGAAGATGTTGGCTGTGCCTCCTTGCTTTGGGCCATCTCTTCTCTCCCTCTCCTCTTCTTTTTTTCTATACCAATTTTCTTTGTGAATTTTGATCCTTGCATACTTGACTTTGCGAAGCTCGTTGCGAAAGTCTTTTCACACAATGCTCATCCACCGTGCACCATCTTGTATTCAACCTCATCATCCTATATCCCTGATTATTTTGAACCTCAATTCCTCCCCGAGTCTAATCCTGATAAGCCGTTAATTTGGTTGACATCTAATATTCTTAACTTCAGTCTTACTTTATCATATAACATTCCGACTATATTAGATCTCTGCTCCTATCTAAACATGGTTTCATTTTTGTCATTGACTAATGTTATCTTCGTTACCTGTTCTGGGTGTAGATATCATAACTAACCCATATTAGTCGCATGTACTCACGTCAACCATAAACTTTTTAATCTAAATTTTTAATAAAGATCAACACATCATACTATTTTTTTATCAATTTTTATCGCAACTTAAAAACCATATATGGTTTTACACTTACATGGTCTCTATGTACCACTTATTCCTTGATGTTGCCCATGTCATAAGACAGACCCTTTTCTCACTGACGCATTGCTCCAAAGGCTGAAGAATATTGAATTTCTGCAAGAATAGAACTTGAATGGGATTTTCATACTAACAAATGGTGGTTGCACAATGCTAGATTCCATACCAGAATGTGTGCATTCTGCAACAAGAAAAAGGTGATATTTAGTTGGAATCTAACACCTAAAATTAACTTAAGAGTAGTGCCAATCGGCTAACGCATTGCTAATCTGCTTCAAATCTGAATTTCTGCAAGGACAAAACTAGATAGGAAGTTCATAACAAATGCACAAGAATATATATGGTGATTGCACAGTGCTAGATTCCATACCAGAAATGTGTGCATTTTGCAACAAGAAAAGGGTGATTTAGTTGGAATTTAACACCTAAAACTAACTCAAGAGTAGTGCCAATCGCCTGACCATGAAGGGCAACAAACAAAAACCTTTTTGATAAGAAAAGAATGCAAAAAGGGGACGACAGGAGTATTTGGAACTTTGTCTGACAGTCATGCAAGTTCAACGCTTAGGTAAGCCATGCATGCATGTGAGGGGGTCAATCAGAGTAGGCACTACAGAGTGAATGGGACGTGATTACCGAAAGAAGATTCTGAACAAACATGGATTAAGCCATTACACTTAGCAACTCCGGCCTTGCTTCTCCGATGAAGTGTCACGCATGCGTGCTTTGTTTGCAGTGTAATGTAAGCAACGGTGTGGTTACACTTGCACTACTATAGGGTACATTTCGATTTGGGTAGGCATGCCTTGGATGCTCCAGGAAGCTATCCCTTGCTATAGGTCCGGCCGTGCAATCCGGTACACGAGCTGTAGTAGTCTTCACGAGTTGTATACAGTTGACATGTTGTATCAGTATTTACATTTTGCAGTCGCATTGACGCCTTGCCATGGTCAATTTCGGCCGGCCCACATGTTGGTAGGATTGGTCTGGAAACAGACGACCTGCTTAACTTTGGAGTTTGGGTTTTGACCAAGCTTAGCCGAGCTGAAGCGGCCAGGCAAGGCGAAGTGCGGAGCCATGTGCAGATGTTCCTGCTGAGTGCAAAGCCGGTAAGGTAGGGAAAGCACCGGCTGGCATGGAGCGTGCAGGCTGCAGAGCGACATTGGTCAGCGGCTGCGCGACGCGAGTGGCGCCCGCCGCTGAGGTCACCGCCCGCGCGGGCTCGTCGCCGATCGTGTGTTGGACCCGGGCGTTTCATCAACCAGCGATGGAGGGGCCGAAAACGGCTCTCATCTGTCAGCAATGATTGGTGCCAGTGAAATATGGGACTACGGGAGACACAAAGCGGTCCCGTTGCATCCATATTTTGGAGATTTTAGGGATTTCCTCCTTAATTCGAGGTTTCGTTTAATGTGTTTTTCCAAACTTTTCAGCGGCAAGCAGACCAAGATGGGCTGGTCGTAGAAGACAATAGTGGGAAGGGCTGTCAAATGGGGTTTCAGATTTTTGAAGTTTGATGCTTTGACGTGCTTCCCTTTTCTTTTTCTTTTTTCTTTTCCTATCAACAAAGACGCAGATAGAAGCATGCATTCACGCGGACGAAACAAGATCGCCGTGCGTTGCATTTGCACCATAGTACGAGTACAGAGTAACCACTAATACTATAATCTCTACTACTTCCTTTGGGTTCAAGCTTGGGCCTAAACAATTCTCAGACTGCTAATAAGCATTTACACCTGCAAATCTGCAATTACAACAATTTTGGGCCGTAAAATCGCGTATATGGGCTTTCACTAAAACGAGCCGTCTCAATAATCCGGACTCACCAGCTGCCAGCCTTCCTAGGAAGAAACCAACCACATGGCCCCACCAGCCCGACACCACACGTCACGGCTGAACGTCACGGCTGACGCGGCTAAACTAACCGAAAAGGCAAAGCCACTTTCTCCAAGTAAAGACGCCTCTAGAGCAGACCGGGCACGTCACGGTTGACGCGGCTAAACTAACCGAAAACCCAAAGCCGTTTTCTCTAAGTAAAGGCGCCTCTAGAGCAGACCGGGCACGTCACGGCTGACGCGGCTAAACTAACCGAAAACCCAAAGCCGCTTTCTCCAAGTAAAGGCGCCTCAAGAGCAGACCGGGCAATTCCGGACCAGACTGCCCAAGCCTCGAGCCCCACCTTCTCGCCGGATACGAAAGGAAAACCGCGTCGGAAACGGCAACGCAAACCCCGCCTCTATAAAACCACACGACCACCACCACAAATCACAATCGTTTCGGAGCTCGACGAGGAGGAAAGCATCAAGGCGATCAAAAGCGACCAATCGTCGGTCGAATTTCGATTGATTCCATGGCGCGGCGGGGCACGGAGGCGTTCCCGGACCTGGGCGCGCACTGCGACAGGGAGGGCTGCAACCAGCTCGACTTCCTCCCCTTCGACTGCGACGGCTGCGGCAGGACGTTCTGCGCGGAGCACCGGACGTACAGGGACCACGGCTGCGCGCGGGCGGCCGACCAGGGCCGCACCGTCGTCGTCTGCGAGGCGTGCGGCGACGCCATCGAGCGGCGACCGGGGGACGGGGACGACGACGCCGTGCTGGAGGCGCACGCGCGGTCGCGGCGATGCGACCCGGCGAGGAAGCGCAAGCTGCGGTGCCCCGTGCCGCGGTGCAAGGAGATGCTCACCTTCTCCAACACCAGCGGGTGCAAGGGGTGCGGCCAGAAGGTGTGCCTCAAGCACCGGTTCCCCGCCGACCACGGGTGCGCCGGCGTGACGTCGCAGGCCGGCGCAGCCGCCGCCGCGAGGAGCGCCGGGCAATGCGGACGCGACGCGCAGAAGAAGGAGAGCGGCGGCTGGAAGCTGCCGCAATCCGTCAGGAACATGAAGATTTTCTGACTTGTCACGCCACCGTCACGGGCGCACGCAGCGTGCCAGGGTTTTCTTCGTAGCATGAGTGTAAAAAAAAAAAGAACAGAGCTTGCTGAGGAGGCATTTGATCTGTCCAATGATTTCTTTTATTTGATGTAATTACTTGGTGACGGAATATCTTTTTCGAATGAATTCTGCTGATAAAACCAAAGGGCAATATTATTCAGCCTGTTTCTTATCTTAACAGGGGAAATAATTTACCTTTTTTTCAAACGATTATTCAAATTCATAGGTATAGAATCTAAGTTTGAATGGATATTCTTATAACTCATAAAAATAATTTGTCTCCAGCACACTATCCCTCTGGTGTCTCTGTCTCCACTTACCATAGGATGCCGCCGCCACCTCCGGTCGAGCGAGTGCTTCCTCTGATTAATTAGGACTAAGACTTCGATAAAATATGTCCTAGCCTATCCCACTGCCAATGCAACTATGCCAGCCATCACCACCGCTCCTTCGTAGCTAGTATATATTAGTGTCCTCTGCAGAACTACCTTAGTACGAGCAATAACAAGATATAAACTGACTTTAAACATACCCAAAAAAACAGAGAGAAGGGTTGACACATATTTCATATACTCTAAAATATATGCAGGTAAGAACAGGTTTAATAAAAGCCAACTAAGCTTATGTGAAAAAGAGAAAAAATAATATAGGTTAGCTTTCATACAAGAGTTATTTTTACACATACTTCAAGATAAATATATTAATTATATAAATGAGATAAAAGAAGAGAAAAAGAAAATTAGGGACAAACTTATATCTAATCTATTATACATGTTAATTCTAACACAATTTTTAAATAGACTTATAATTAGTAGTTAACTATACTATTACCGAAAGAAAGATGAGAAGAAAAATAAACAGTCATATATTATACTACTGTCCTTATCTCAAAATTCATAACTGCTACTAACATAAAGGCGGCCAAAAAAGAATTATTATTACCGTCTCGTTTAAATCAGCCTAATAAAGAATCCAATGGGATTAAAGATCTTAAGGACTGAGGAATTTAGGGAAGAGGGTGTGCTAGTTAATTACATAAATGCATGTGCATTTTGTATTATGAAACATCAAAAAAAATGGCTTATAGCTAGCAGCTGTTGCTAGCTTTGCACATCCACGTTGAATTGAGAGGTAGGGACATGGAGAGACTCGCTAGAATTTATTGAAGCGTGAATCTAAGAGAAAATCCAAAACCGAGAGAGTAATAGAGTAGAAAATAATACTTAAAAATTCCAAAGTTTGCCATGTTTTGTTTGTGCTAAAGTGAATTTGAATATTAATGCTTGTTTTCTAATAATTATTCGATGTATGATGTTTTACTTATCTGCTTAGAAAACATGAAAAGAGGGCTCAACAACCATAGTGACAAAGAAAACTTGTAAAATTTATCATAAATTCGATTTTTTTCAAATCTAAAATCAGCTTTAGATTATTTTTCCAAAGCTGAAGCAAAATCCTTGTAATCTCCGGTAGAAGTTATGATATTTAGGGAAGAGGACACTGATTACATTCATTTCCCCCTCTTGAGCTCATACTACTCTTTAGTACATAGAACTTAGGACAATCCTCAAATTGCATTTCCGTACTACATAATTAGATAATGCAACCGCTTGGCTTGAGATAAAGTCTTGAATAGCAGGTTGTTTGCCGTAATGTTTAGCCAGGCTAGGAAGGGCATCTTTGTTTTCCTTTTCTTCTTGAAATGGAAGAGTTCCTTCTCCATCAGCTCTCCAGCTTATTAGCCCTAGACAATATTTAAATTTTAAGTTGATTTTAACGTGTCATAGTTTATTTTTTAATATTGGATTTAAAGTCGCTAAGAACACACACATGTATAAAAGTTTTCAGCACAGGGGTTTAAACCGGCGAGATCGAGCAAGCGAGATGGAGGCCGCTGCATCCAAGTCGCAGACTCGGGACTGGTCGTTTCTCCCGGTGGACGTGCTCGTCCTGATCCTGGAGCGTCTGCGGTGGTCGTGCCACCCGAGCGTCGCGTTGGTGTGCCAGTGCTGGCGCTCCGCCGTGTCGCTGTCGCCCTTCTACCCGGCGTGGATGACACCGCTGCTGCTCAACACCGCCGACGTCGGCACCGCCAACATCCGGCACTACAGCCCCTACTAGGACAAAAACTTCGAGGTCGACAGCACTCTCAAGGTGCCCGGCGCGAAGATCTGCTGCTCCACCGGACGACACCTCGAGATGTGCGCGGACAAATCCTTGGTGTTTGACATCGACCTCGTCACTGGCGCCCTCGTTGAAGTATTGCCACAAAACCCTTATACGTTGTTTAATTTTGTCGTCTCCGACGGTGACGAGAGGCTATTTGGTGTCGAGGCGACTGTCACCATCGAGGCTGCCACTTCCATTCGAAACAACAGTGGCGAGTGGGAGGACTGGAAGTTGACGGAGTATCGTCCCGACTGGCCACGGCTTCGGGCGTCGCCGGTCACCAACCCGGTCCTCCATAACAGCTTGCTATACCTTCTAGCTCAAGACGGGAGGTTGGTGGTTTATGATCCTTGCAAGCACGATGAAGGATCTGAGATTCTTGACAAGCCCCACGGCTTCTGGTTCAAATGTGAGGACAGCTACTTGCTCGAGTCTAGCCAAGGTGAGTTGATGGTTGTATTGATTGAATGACGTGGGAAGATGGTCCATGTTTTCAAGCTTAATGAGCAAATGATGGAGTGGGGGAAGGCAGAGAACTTGCATGGTCAAGAAATGTTCACTGGGTCGCTGGCAACGATGGTGAAGGAGCCCAAGTTTAAGTGGATGGAGAACAAAGTTTTCCTCCCGAGGTTCTACAATTGGCCAGAGACAATTCATGTCGACCTTGTTACTCGTGATGGGGAGATGGCCTTTGTACCGAAGTCATCGTCCTGCTCAGATACAAACATTTGGTCTTATGCATTAGGACACGGAACAGCAGCAGAGGAATATTGGGGGACAGAAAGGGCGGACTATAGTATCTGGGTTGACTTTTCTGGTAATTGAATTTTGGATCGTTTTTTATATATAATATACATGTAAATTTGTTCAAACACGTGTTGCGCAGCTGGTTCCACTATTTCGGCCGGGTAAAAACAAAAGAAACTTTTTATCAGTTCGATGTTGGGTTCCACTATATAATATACATGTAAATTTGTTCAAAGCAAACGAGGGAGACAGGGCTTGCAGGAGAGGTAGTTGATTTACTATTTGTCTTGTTCGATGCCTCTCTCCAGTTCGATGTTGGGTTTATATCCACACCCAGATCACACACAACACACAACTGGCCACACCCGGCCCACGAGCGCCAACATGGCCCAATACGCAGGCACCCGAGGCCCAAGAAGCAAGCGACGATAGCTGACAATGCTGTAGCGTTACACGCCTGCCGAGACGGCGATGCGGCCACGCTGTCACGACGACGATCGAACAGTAACAACGGCCATGCTGCATGGCTCCAGGCTCCAGCGGCATGTGTCGTTGTCGCCTTACGAGGTGTGCCCCGCCGGGTGCGAATCCGTCTCGGATGAGGTTGATACTGATCCATGATATTACAGTTGACACGGGGCTACGTATCAAGGCCTCAACATGCAAAATTATAAAGTAGCCGCGCCACGGCGCCGGTGCGGGCGTCTTCGATCTTCAGGTTGCTTTGCTTGCTTCAGTACGATCTACCAAGCATATGTCAGTAGAGACAAGATGAAAGATTAAAATCGAAAAATAAAAAGGTTCAACTGGACTAGCAACTTAACACTACAGGGCAAATATATAAGATCAAAATTTCCATTACATCTTTGCTAGCTGTTCAATTTGTGGCTGCCCAGATTTATCTCCTAGAATACAAATTATTTTCCACGAGAAACAGAAAGGACAAAACTAGACTAAAGGGCTGAGCTCAAGCAGCACAAGATGCATGATGAACTATATATTAACTTATCATCCCTTCTAGACAACCTCAAGATAGCAGCCTCAGAAAAAGAGAATAATACAACCTCAAGATAGCAATGCTGTAGATTTATGCATTGCTTGCTTCTTCAATTTGTTGCGGAAGCTCCTTTTTCGGCTGAATGCTTTCTCCTGAACAAACATATAGATTCCTTTTTGTCAGCATGTTTCTAGAGAAGACGTTGTCAGTAAAACGATGAAGACTATAGGGAGCTTACTACTGGCTGGGCCAACTCCGCTTGACGGACCGCTCTCACAAGATCACGGTTTGCCCCTGTGTATAGGCTAGTCACTATCCCAGAATGGCCAGCTCTGGCTGTGCGACCCACCCTATGCAAAAAATCGACAGCACAGGCAGCAAACTCCGCCTAGAGGCAACAAAAGGAAACGCCCAATGAGATAGCACCCAAAAAAGAACTGTGATTGGATAGTTGGCAAATCTAATAAAAGACAGGATATAGATTTTCTGCGCAGCAATGATCCTCTATATGTACCTACGATGATATGAACACAATTTCGTGCTGACAACAAAAGTGGGAAAGGAGTATATTTAGGAAGTTGCAGGTCACCAAGAATAATTGTAGTACAAGAACATCACCAGACAGGATGATATTTCATAAAACAGTCAGATCATACCTGAATGACATGAGAAACATTTGGTACATCAAGGCCACGAGCAGCAGCATCTGTGCAAACGAGCACACCACCGTTTCCCTGAAAAGATTGTAAATTGTTGGCCCTTTCCTCCAGCGAGCTATCACGATGGTATAAGATGCATGGGACACCAACACACTGCAATATATCAGAAACTGAATTTGCAGCATCGACAGTGTTTGTGAACACCATAGTTCGATTTGGATCAAGTTTTGGGCCATGAACTTCCCTCTTGAGACCATATTTTACTGCATCCAGGAGAGCATCAACTTGTGTATCAGCAGTGACCTCTATCCATCTTCACTCCAATCTGCATGTATGGCAGGCACATTGCATATCAGATATGTGGGGATTATGCTAGCAATATCAAATGAAATACACGAATTTGGGATCCTATCTCTCTGTCTGAAAAATTTGAGATTCTATAAAAGACAGCATCTACAAAATGTAGTGGGAAATCTACCATGCTGAACAAACGACCAGACAAATCCAAAAGTACAGTAACTACAAATCTCAATACAGAAGATTCAGAAACTTGTAGAACAATGTGCATACCTGGGGTTGTGGTGGTGAAGATATGCACCACTAACCCATACAGCATTAGGGAACATACGCTTCAACACACCACCAGCAGTCTTTTTGCCACTTTGCGGAAGGGTGGCAGCAACAAAGACATACTGCTTGCTGTGTCTATAAATTTTTCTAACCCTTCTCCAATCCTTCTTGTGTGCTCCAATATGATGAGCATTCTCCACCTTGACTGGTCTATCTTGAACAAGACCATCTTCTTTTTCCTCATCAGCAGCACTAAGTTCATCACTCTCAGAGTCCGAATCCTCACGATATTCATTAGTATCACGAAGTGATATTTCCTTTCCAGAATCTTCCATCCTAGACAGTAGTTTTTCATCAAATCGCAGCATGTGGATGAGACAAATGACCTGATTTTCAAAACTTCCACATAGTAGCATGTCTTCCTCATCAAATACCTATCAAATCAACTGCTATTAGGAACCTTGTGTAGCACAGAGATCAAACTGTGTAAACTAAACATGTTTTGATACAAGCCAGACACACATAAAAAATGAAGATTAGGAAATGATGTCAAACAAGAAAAAATCCACATATATTTGCATCTTAAATTTTTAACTTGAGATTTTTTCAGATACATTGTTTAGTACAATTGACATGACGAAGAAAGAACTAACCTAGAGTTGCCTAGTTATTTCAGCAGATCAATCAGGAACAATCTCTAGCTTAGCTTTGCAAATCATTTTCAGCAAATCAATTGAAAAAATAAATTGCAATAGTGCTAAGATAAATAGTATAAAACATTTACAAGATCTACTCAAGTACTTACTATGAATTTTACATTACGTAGGAATCTCTCCCTCCTTCTCTTTTCTGGGTCATAGTCAAACAGATAATTTAACAGAGCAGCTGGAGTGGCTACAAGAATATCAGGCCGAACAGCGGGCCAACCCTGAAATGTGCAATGTAAATTAAGAAAACATAAACAATGATTGTTAAGCCAGAATAAGTTTAACTGTAGCAACAAATGAGGCAATGAGGCATGCAAGGGTTATGTAGCAAATAGGAACATAAAAGCCTTAAATGACACCCAATGTTGACTCACAAATTGATCGAAACACAGCTAAAATTTTCAATGGGCATCCAGTAGTAAAAAGTGAGGCAGACAGTTTCATAATCATCCAAAAGTAGAACAGCAACAATGACATGAGTTTACCATGCTATCAATTAGCATAATGATGGACATATAGAGTATACCTTTGGTCCACAAACTGCAGCAGCACTTTTAAGTGGTTCACCAGACTCATCAACCAATGAATTAGCCATGCGAACAACTTGCTCACACAGCATTACATTGGGACAGAGGACCAACGCGATGTTTGGCGACCCTGGGGTAATGTCCTGAGAACTACAATCTTCTGTGGAAAATGATTTAGAGAACAGCTTTTCAATCAATGGAACAAGGTAACCATGTGTTTTGCCGCTCCCAGTCTCAGAGGCAACAATTACATCGTTTGTTGTGAGAATATGTGGTATACAGGCTGCCTTCATTCAGCATTTGAAGTAATGCGTAAGTACTCATTTGGTGCACAAATCTCTCATGGGCAATTTGAAAAAAAAAATTCAGAACTCTAATGGCACATTAGGTCCTAGAAAGAGTATTATTACATTATCACCACACAGATAAATTAACGTGCAAAAGCTACAGTAAGCAAACACTGTACCGAGATCCGATCATGAGCTGAACTTTCATAACATTCAATATCTTGCAGGATGAAATTAAAAAAAGAAGCCACTAAATTTGTAGGTAATTGTAAGTTTGAAACTACTTTGAAAAAAGGCAGAGATATATGATCATTGGCAAAGCAATGGTTTTGGCCAGCATGGTAATCCTAGAATGCACACACAACATGTGCACCATCTCAAAAGTCTAATATTCAGTTACTCATCTAACTAATTGTTGCATGCAATTTCAGTCACGATGTAACAAGTTAAATAACATTTAGTACAAATGAAACACGGGGATTCTAGGCTACAAGGAAAAGATTAGTTCCCCGAGATAAATGGGCGGAGAAATGATTTCAACTTTCCAATCCCGATAAACGCCCAACTTGACAGGTTTGGTCAGCATGTCACATTATCACTTACTTGACTCACTTCACATGAACAGAGACACGGCTAGTGACGCTCATGCAGTTTTTCTAGAAGAACAAAGTGTACAAGTTGTATCTAGAAACTGAACATTTGGTTCTAAATAAGCACAAAGGCAAACCATGCGAGCTCCGGCATTTCGTCGAGCACGTAGCATGCATCAGTAAAGTGGAGCAATCCACACCTGTACAAGCGAAGGCCTCGCGAGGCCGGCCCCGCGCAGCGCAGAGGCGAGGCTGTCCGATACGCCGAGGGACTTCCACGACATGCTCTCCTCCGAGAAGAAGACGTCGCCCCCGGCGCCGGCGTCTTCGGCCTCGGTGGTGGCCGTGGCGAGCGCGCGGGGCCTCGCCGGCTGATGCGAAGGCGCGAGGAGGAGGAGGAGGCGGCGGGCGGCGGGAGGAGGGGAGGGCGCGAGGTGCGGGTGCGTCGCGAGGCGGAGCGCGAGCGGCGCGTGGCGGAGGTGGTGCAGCGCCATCGCGATGGCGAGGTGGGGATGGCGCTCGGGTTGGGTTGGGCCGAGTAACTGAAGAGATTTTTTTATGTCTAGGTTTACACTAGGGCCCTCCTAAGTATCTCGATGACAAATTGAAAGGTGAAATCTGGTTCTTGTTCAGCTGTAACCTGTAAACCAAACAAACTGGTTTTCATCCAACCATTTTCCCATCTTCATACAATCACATTTGTAATTACCAAGTTATATGCACAGAACGGAATCACAGTTATAATTATGCCGAGTTACATGCTAAAATATTATAAAAATTGACATCGATATTATTATTTTCATGTGATAAATTGTTTGTATCTATGTAAGGTTAAATCTGACATTTTTTTCGTAAGATATTATAGAGATAACCTCACCTAACTAATTAGAGAGGTAATCACACTCAAACCCATTCAACCAACCAAACAAAATATCTTTCAAATCATATCTCTTGTACAAGCAACTAAACAAAATCTCACACTATCCAGGCTGACCAATATAAACAACCAAATAACTGCACGTGTATTTTCTTAGCTAGGACAAGCTTAGCATAGATAAGAGAGATGGTCAGGCTATAAGGAACCAAACACACTCCAAGTAAATTGTTGGAAAGCTTAAGATGATCGGTTCACTTATTATTTTGGTTCGAGCTCAAGACATGTAGCTCTAATATGTTAGATTACATGCACTAGCTCGGAAGATTACATTGATAAAAGGACGGGCAATTCACTTATATTTTAACAACAACATTTTAAAAAAGGTTCTCTAAAAAACAAGATTGAAAAAAGGTTTACATTTGACAAAATATAAAAGAAATATTCAGTCCATATTTAACTAGGCAACTGGCTACCTGTCTGAAACATCATAATCTCTCTCTGTTATTGCAAGAATTGAAATGTGATGGGCGCTATTTGCGCTAGGAGTGTTTTGGCATATCTTGCAAAGATAAAAGGGTGGATAAAGGAAGGAGTGATCATGGGCCTCCACTTTGTTCACATCGTGCAATCCTAACCACCACACCATCAAAGATGGTACACTTAAACATAGGGGTGCTGGTGGCGCCAAAGATGGTACACCAAAGATGTTCATATCGTAAATCATGAACATACTAATGAAGACCAAACTAATCACAACCAGGATGGGAAAGTTTCCCGTGTGGCAAAAACGCTATCCTTGTGAAGCTTCAGCAAATGAGGCCGACATGGGGGAAGACCAAACTACTGCATGTAGAACAAGATGGGAAAAAAAACAGCATATAACATCAGAACAAGAAGCAATGGTTTGAATAGATAGGAATATGTTGTACAGTGAGACTAAAACTTCAACTTAGGGTCGGGTCTATATATATAAGTCTAGTTGTCTTAACACCCTCACAGTCGCAACGGAAGATGAACGGACGTAGAGACTAAAATAAAAACTGGTAAACAAAGGCGCGGATAGGCCTTTGGTCATAATGTCGATAAACTTGTGCGCCAACGGTACATAAAGCACCCAAATCTGTCCTAACGCGATCTTGTCACGTACGAAGTGAATGTCTATCTCTATATGCTTCGTGCGTTAATGATGGACCGGATTGGCCGTCATGTAGATGGCGCTGACGTTGTCGCAGTAGACAATGGCCACAAAAGGGATAGGTGCACGGAGCTCCTAGAGAAGCTGGCAAAGCCAGTAACACTCGGCGACAACTTGGGCAACGGCACGATACTCGGTTTCGGCGCTGGACCAAAACACTGTAGTCTATCACTTGGAGGACCAAAAGACTAGAGTGTCGTTGAGGAAAACGCAGTAGCCAGATGTGGAGCGTCGAGAGTCGGGGCAGCCCGCCTAGTCTGCGTCAGAGTACGCGATGAGAGAGTCGATGGGGCTAGAGCTGAGATGTAAGCCGGTGGAGAGTGTGCCCTTCACGTAACGAACAATATGCTTGAGCAGCGTGAGGTGAGATTCGCGCGGAGCATGTATGAAGAGGCACATTTGCTAGACGGTATAGGTGAGATCGAGCCGTGTTAGTGTGAGGTACTAGAGGGCACCAGCAAGACTCCGGTACTAGGAGGTATCAGCTATGAGAGAGCCATCGGTGGTGAAGAGCTTGGCGCGAGTGTCGATGGGAGTGGCGGTGAAGTAACATTTGGCCATGCACGCACGCTAGAGGAGATCGATAGCATACTGATATTGGGAGAGAAAGAGCCCATGAAGAGAGCATGTGACAGAGATGCCAAGGAAGTGATGGAGAGGACCATGATCGGTCATGGTAAACTCAGAGTGGAGTTGGGTCATGATCTGGTGTAGAATGGACGGTGAGGACGCTGTAAGAACAATGCCGTTGATATAGAAGAGAAGATAGGCGGTGGTGTTGCCGATGTGAAGAACGAAGAGGGAGGTATCGGAGACGAAGGCCACAAATTCGATGTGCTGAAGATATGCAGCAAAACGCTGATACCAGGCCTGAGGGGCCTGTTTAAGGCCATAGAGAGAGCGCTGAAGGAGACACATATGGTCGGGATGAGATGGATTGAAGAAGCCTAGAGGTTGCTGGCAGTAAACCATTTTCGTCAAATGGTCATAAAGGAAGACGTTCTTCATGTCGAGCTGGTGGATTGGCCAAGAGTGTGAGACAGCGAGAGTGAGAACAACCCGAATAGTAGTGAGTTTGATGACGGGACTGAAGGTCTTGTCGTAGTCAACGCCAGGACGTTGGGAGAAACCCCAAAGTAACCAGCGTGCCTTATGACGAGCAAGCGATCCATCGAAGTGAAATTTGTGTTTGAAGATCCAATTACCGGTCACAACATTGGCACCGGGAGGACGAGGGACGAGACGCCGGGTCTCGTTATCCATAAGGGCCTTGTTCTCATTAGCCATGGCGCGCGTCACTGAGGATCGGATAGGGCTAAACGATGAGTCGCTGGGATGGGCGAGATGGTACAATGGACTGTTGAGAGCTCGTAATGCTTGGTAGGGTGGAGGGACCTGGTTTATGATCGGGTGATCATATGAAAGGTGGAGGGGACAGTAGGATTCGTACAAGCTAATGGGAGCGTGAGTGGTAGGATGGGGACAGGATGAGGAAGGGTGACATCGGCTCGGGATCGGTGACTGTATTTTCGGGGAAAGGGCTGAACGAGGTCTACTTGAGCCGATGGAGGGGAAAGGGCCGATGGGGGTTGGTGAGCCAATGGAGGTGGAGCAGCCGATCGGGAGTGGCAAGCCGATAGAGGCCGAGGGGCCGATAAGTGTGGGCGAGCCGATGGGAGTAGGTGGCGGAGTAGTTGAGTGAGGAGTGGGTGACAGAGTAGGTAGGTCACGAGTGTGAGAGAGTAGGTGGGTCACGGGCGTGAGAAGGTTCGCGTTCGTGAAGGGAGGTTTCACGTCCGTGGACCCGTGAATGTAACGGAGTGAGGCAAACGTGAAAAATCGAAGAAGGCGCAGACGCAAACCTCCTTTCTTCGCGTCTGGGAAGCAGAAATTCGTGTCCGTAGACACGTGGACACATCGGAGTGGACGCGAGTGGAGAAGTTTTGTGTCCGGAAGCAGGTGAGCATGTCGGAAAAGCGGGAACCGAGAGAGTTCCAGCTGATGGAGGGCGGACGGATCCAGCGGATGGAGACGACAAGCACATAGTTGTGCCGGCATTGGAGGAGGGAAAGAAGCGTCGAAGGAAGGGAAAAGCTAAGGTTGGTCTAAACGAGACGAGGAGGCTGATGGAGGCCATCTTCTTGTCACGTGGTGAAAAAGGGGGGCGAGAGGGCGGTAGAGGAGGAGACGGAGAGGAGAGAGCTGAGACGAGAAGGCAGAGGGGGAATACCGGAAGAGAAGGTCTGTAATGGGAAGGAAGCATCAGATCACCAATGAGAGGATGCTAGCGCCGAGGATGTCTGTATAGTGTGACTAAGACTCTAACTCTATAAAAAAGATCGAGTATATATATATAAATCCAGTGTTCTTACAGAAGAGATCAGCTCTTGCATCCTTATTTGCTTTGCATAACAACCACAGGATTATTTTCTCTATCACTACTTCACTAGGTGGAACATAGAAGATTTCAGAAAATGCTTACTCTCTCCCATAATCCATTTGCATAGAAGGACTCGAAAAGCAGTAAAACAGCCAAAAATTCGACAAAATCCATCCCGGAACTGTGAAAATTACAAGCAAGCAAGCTAGCTAGCTAGGCATCAAGCCCTACCAGATGCCACCAAGAACCCCTAATCAAATTGACTAATTCTGATCCTAAACCACGTACTACAGTACAAGCAACTCAACCAAAGAACATACGAGCAGTACCTGCTGTGTCCAGACGAGGAGATCTAGGGATACGGAGAGGATGGTGGAGGATGGCGAGAGATGGGGCGGCGGAGGATGGTGACGGCGACGGAGATAGAGCGAGGTGGATGGCGATGGTGGCGGCAGACGGTGCGCACCAAACGGAGCAGCTCGTGTGCTTTGTGAAGGCTAGCTAGGGTTAGGGATGTGGGCGGTAGGTGGGCTTCCGGCGGACTAGGGATGGCAATGGCCCTGATCCCCTGTTGGTGGACTCTCGAAGGTGTTTGACGAAATATCGATCGAGAACAAAGAAAGCGAGAGTGAGTTTTTTTTTTGCTGCGATGAACTTCGTCGCGATTTTCTAATGCATTAGAGAACTTAAATAACAAGCACACACATGTCTCCCACCTCTGACTGGATTGTGCCATCCCACGATCGAGGTGTGCGCCATGTGCTCCTACCAACCCGGCGTCCCGGCCATGTCTCCCGAGGTGATCGCGCCATCCCACGATCGAAGAACATGCAGGGCACACGCACTCCCTAAAAACGAAAAAATGAAACAACCTCCCGCATGTACAGCATGCGTCAGAGCTTTACATGCGCCATGATCCAACAAAACTGGAATCACGTGCTTAGTGGATAACTAGAGCAGCAAGTAGCCGATGGCGCCATGGAATTACTTCAAGCTCAACGATGCCGATCCCATTGCACAGCTCCTGGAACCGAACACGGCCGAGCGGCTTTGTCAATACGTCCGCCAGCTGCTCCTCCATGCGAACGTAGTTGATGACGATCTTCCCGTTCTCCACGCATTCCCGAATGAAATGGTATCGAGTGTCAATATGTTTGCTTTGGTCATGAAAAACGGGGTTCTTGGTCATTGCAATGGCAGACTTGTTGTCCACCTTGATCTCCGGCGCTCCAGGCTCTAAGTCGAGCAAGTCACTCAGGAGCCAAACTAGCCAGATCGCTTGGCAGGCGGCGACCATGGCGGCGATGTACTCTGCCTCGCACATCGACAGCGCGATCACCTTTTGCTTCGCCGATTGCCACGAGACGGGACTGGAGCCGAGGAAGAAGAGGACGCCGCTCGTGCTCTGGCGTGTGTCCAGATCGTCGGCCATGTCGCTGTCGCTGAAGCCATGTAGTGCCGGCTGCCCGTCTCGCTTCCTTGCATAGTGAACACCGTGGTGCCGCATCCCGGCGATGTACCGGAGCACGTGCTTGACCGCCGATTGATGATCCTCGTGCGGTTTCTCCATGAATTGGCTCAGGTAGCCGACGGCATGAGCGATGTCTGGCCACGTGTTCACCAGGTAGCGTAGTCCGCCGATGATGCTACGGTAGTTCGTCGCGTTTACCAACGGACTCGTGCTTGTTTTGCTCAGCTTCATGTGTGTCTCCATCGGCGTGGCGCACGTATTGCAGTCGCCCATACCGCTCTTGTCGAGCAGCTTGCCAGCATACGCCGACTGACAGAGTGAGATCCCCGTCTCACTCTGTTTCACCTCGAGCCCAAGGTAGTAGGACAAGAGTCCGAGGTCGCTCATCTTGAAGATGTTGCACATCTCCCTCTTGAATTCGCCAATGTTGGCTTGATCTGTGTCGGTGATGATCAGATCATCCACGTACACACCGACGATCAGCTTTGCATCGCCCTGGCCGCGCGTGTACATGGCGTGCTCGTTGACGCTCTTCTGGAAACCGAGCGACAGGAGGCTGTCGTCGAGCTTGGCGTTCCAGGCGCGGGGCGCTTGCTGGAGTCCGTACAACGCATTGTGCAGCCGGTAGACCTTGTGTTCTTGTCCTTCGATGGTGAAACCCGGTGGCTGTTGCACGTACACCTCCTCAGCGAGCTCTCCGTTCATGAAGGCGCTCTTGACGTCCATGTGATGGACGCCCCAGCCAGCGTGCGCCGCAACGATGAGCAAGAGCCGCACGGACTCCATGCATGCCACCGGCGCGAACACTTCCTGGAAGTCGATGCCGGCCTGCTGGATGTAACCCTTCGTGACAAGGCGCGCCTTGTACTTGACGATGGCGCCGCGCTCATCCCTCTTCACCTTGTACACCCATTTTAATCCAATCGGGTGGTGCGACAGTGGTGGGTCGACGAGAACCCATGTCTTGTTGTCGGTGATGGAGTCCATCTCCTCCATCATTACACGCCGCCAGCTCTGGTGTTGCTCCGTCTCCTTGAATGAAGCGGGCTCCTCGGCCGACACGAAGAACAGCTCACCGGTGTCCAGCTCGCGGTGTGCGAGGCCCGGCGTCGCTGTGTGTCTGAGGATGCTCTCGACGGTGCGGTACCGAAGAGGGACATCATCGTCATGATCGGCGTCCAGGGCGTCAGGGAGGTTGCTCAGGGGCGACATGAGCTCGGGTGATGCCACGCCTGTTTCGGCTTCCGGTGTCGCCAGCGTCAATGGCGTCGGTGCGCCCCCCCAAGCTTGTCTTGGACCCAGCTTCATAGCCCAAGAAAATCATCGGCAAGGAACGGTCGTCGAGCTTCTTCAGATTGGGCTTCCTGTTCTTCACGTGCGCCACACAGCCGAACGTGCACAGGAAATGGATGGCTGGCTTGGCGCCGTGCCATGCCTCGTACGGCGTCTTGCCGGACAGAGCTTGCATGGGAGCACGGTTGAGGAGGAACACCGCCGTCGAGACCACCTCCCCCATAAGCGAGCGGGGAGCCCCTTGGCCTTCATCATGGAGCGCGTCATGGCGACCACGGTTTGATTTCGCCGCTCGACTACTCCGTTCTGTTACGGGGAGTAGGGCACGGTGAGTTGTCGCTGGACGCCGTGGTCCACGCAGTATGTACCGAACTCGTCGGAGGTGAACTCGCCACCGCGATCGGTCCTCAGCACCTTGAGCTTGTAGCCGGACTCCAGCTCAACCGCCGCTTGGAAGCGCTTGATCATTGCCGGTGCTTGATCCTTGCTAGCTAGAAGAGTAACCCACATGTAGCGGCTCACATCGTCGACTAGCAGCAAGAAATAGTTGCTCCCACCCGGCGTCGCCGGCGTGATCGGCCCATAGAGGTCACCATGCACCAGGTCCAGCGGGTGCTCAGCGAAACGCTTGGTGCGCACCGGGAACGGGGCTCGACGTTGCTTTCCCGCCAAGCAGCTGTCTCACACTTGGTCGACGTGGTCGATCAGCGGCAGACCCCGCACCATGTCACCTTGCACCAACTTCCTCATCGATTGAAAGCTAAGGTGACCATACCTCGTGTGCCAGCACCAAGCCTCGTCGGAGCTGCAGGCGGTGAGGTAGACCGGACGCGCTGCGCTGATGCGGATGGGGTAGAGTCGGTTCCTTGAACGCGGGATCCTCGCCAGTAGCCGCCGATCCTGGTCGCGAATGCGCATGAAGCCGTCGCACACCAGGGACTCGCAGTTGTTCTTGTCGAGCTGGCCAACGCTGATTAGGTTGGCGGTGAGGCTCGGGATGTAGTAGACCCCGGTCAGCCCACGATGTTCGCCGTTCTTGTAGGCGAAGAGGATCGTGCCGCAGCCAACGATCGTGACGACGGAGCCGTCACCGAACTTGACGGAGTCGGTCACCACCGTGTCGAGCTCAGAGAAGACGGAGCGGACTCCAGTCATATGGTTTGTGGCGCCGGTGTTGAGGTACCACAAATCCAGGGGATCGGGGATGCCATCGAGATGCGCCAGCACCTTCACCTCCTCCAAGACCACCGGTGAGGACGCCGGTGTGATTGTCGGCACGGGTTTGGTCGCCGCTCAACCAAGCACGCGCGCGCCATGAGCAACATCGGTTCATCGTCGTCCTCGGCCGTGATGTGGGCCTCGGCCTTCTTGGGCTTAGAGCGGCAATCCTTGGCCCAGTGGCCCATTTTGCCGCAATTTTGACACTTGTCGCCAGGGTGCTCCTGGCCGCGCCTATTCTCGCATTTCTTGCCACCGTTATTCGCGACCGTACCGGGCACAGTGCCACTGCTCTTACCGCTCTGCTCGCGGTTCTTGAGCCGCGCCAGCCACTGCTCCTCCGTGAGCATGAGACGGCCGCCGCTATCGATGACCTCCTTTGGCTTGGCCTTGCGTTTCTCGGCAGCACGGAGTCGGCCGGTGACCTCCTCAATGGACAGGTTGCGGACGTCGAGGAGCATCTCGATCGAGATGGCTATCTGCGAGAGATGCTCAGGGACAACGTTTAGCAGCTTGTTAACAACATCTACCTCGAGGAGATCGCCTTCGAGAGTGCGAATGCTGTTTGCGATGCCGGTGAGGTGCATGGAGAAGTCGTCGACGTTCTCGCCATCCTTGAACCGTGCATCAGTAAACTCCCGGCGAAGTAGCTGCTCATTCGCCTCACGCACGCGCTGAGTGCCGACGCGGACTATCTTGATCGCCTCCCATGCAGACTGCGCCGTGCGCTTGGTGGAGAGGGAGCGGAGCATCTCCGGTGGCACCGCACGTAGGATCACGGCCAGCGCCAGCCGATCATCGCGGTACTCAATCTCCTCATCCTCATATGGCTCCACAGCATGCCAGAGCCCTGAGCCTGCAAGTTCATGGTCATGAGGAGTGCCCATTCCTCGTAGTTGGTCCTCATCAGAACCGGGTAGTGGACGGCGGCGCTCGACTCCCTAACAATGCGCGGCTGAACAGCCAAGGGCTGTCGCTCACCACGCGTGCGCCCACGGTGCGGTTGGGACTCAGCAGGGTGGCGGCGTGGCAAGGTACGCGACATACGTGAAAGAGGAGAACACGAGCGTGGTGGCGTGGGAACATGCGGCGGTGTGCGAGAATGCGGCGGCGTGCGCTTTGCTATGGCACCAGCGAGCCAACGAGGCTCTGATACCAAGTGTTGGCAGACTCCCGAAGGTGTTCGATGAAATGCCGATCGAGAATAGAGAAAGCGAGAGCGAGTTTTTTTGTGCTGCGATGAACTTCGCCACGATTTTCTGATGCATTAGGGAACTTAAATAACAAGCACACACACGTCTTCCACCTTTGACTGGATCGTGCCATCCCACGACCGAGGTGTGTGCCATATGCTCCTACCAACCCGGCGCCCCGGCCATGTCTCCCAAGGTGATCGCGCCATCCCACGATCGAAGAACATGTAGGGCACACGTACTCCCTAAAAATAGAAAAACGAAACAACCTTCCGCATGAACACAACATGCGTCAGAGCTTTACATGCGTCATGATCCAATAAAACCAGAATCACGCGTTTAATGGATAACTAGAGCAGCAAGAAGCCGATAGCGCCATGGAATTACTTCAACATCCCCATCCCTCAGCGGAGAATTTCCCTATTAGGAGCAGCAGATGGGAGAAAAGGGTGATCGTCTGTTTTCTTCCGATAGATCTAACGCAATTCCTGGGTTGCTCTCAGGCGAGCCCGCAGGGCGATCGTCCTCCACGTCTTCTTCTACCCCCGGGACGATCTCCTCGTCTTCAAGCTCAAGGGCTGAAGCGGCGCCGCAACGGCCTCACTTCAAGCGCCGTGGAGGCAGAAGACGCACGGTCTAGCCATGGCGCACACGCGTTAGGAGCTGTTGCATGCTCGCATACCTTTGTGGCCGCCGGCGGCAGCTGTACTCGGGAGTTGATGGCATGCATTAGTTCGATTGTTTTGGCTTTTTCAGATCTAGCACAGGAACATCTCGTTCCTTTTTATTTGGTTGTTGATTAACTCGACACTCCATATAATTTTTATGCTTGTTTCTTCTGTATCCTCATTTGTCTTCTGGTTTTACCTCAGCTTTAAAACGGGGAAGGGGCTCCGTCGGGTGCCTAGAACTCGCCGGCCGTCCTCACCAGCGCGTACCCTCTCGCCATGCGGAACCGCCCGGTGCCACCGGCCACCGGCAGCTCCGGCATCCGCATGAAGTCGTCCCGCCTCATCACCGCCACCGTGCTCCCGCTGTAGGGCCCCGCGGTGAGCACGTTCATGGTAAAAGAGGAGCGCCGGCGCATCGATGTTGAGGGCGGCGAACACGTAGAACCCCTGGGCCCGCCCGACGGCCGGAGAGCCCCGGCCCTCGCCCTCCGTCAGCAGGTCGTCCATGACCACCACCTTCCCGAACCGCGCCGGCGGCTCTCCCGTGCCGTGGACGACCTCGGCCGCCGTGGCGCCGGGGCCGGTGACCACGTCGTGCATGTAGAAGCGCAGGTGGATCGGCTCCGCATCCGCTGCTGCACGGCGGCGGCGAGGTACGCGTGCGAGAGGGAGCTTCGCTTGCGGCAATTAGCCATGACTCTTTTAGCTTGGAGTTTGAGATCGAGCTCACCGGTCTATTGCGTGTATTGTGCATTAGTTACATAAAATGAGACTATGAAAGCATCATACAGATCGCTGTCCTGATGTACTGTGTGTGTGAGAAAACAGTAGAAATGTGTAAAGTGACTAACACCTTAAATGTATAAAAGGGGATCGGGTGTATATATATACAATCCAGACCAGTGGTCTAACACCCCTCTGCAATCGCAGCGGGAGGAGAACGGACGCAAAGACTGGACCGAAAACTGGTGAACAAAGACATGGGTAGGCCTTTGGTCATTATATTGACAAACTGGTACGCCGATGATACATGGAGCACTCAAACCTGTCCTAATACGATATTGTCACAGATAAAATGGATATCGATCTTGATGTGCTTGGTGCGTCAATGATGAACCGGATTAGCAGTCATGTAGACGGCACTGACATTGTCGTAGTAGACGACGGTCGTGGTGGAGAGGGGTGCACGGAGCTCCTGGAGAAGCTGGCGAAGCCAACAGCACTCGGCGACGGCATGGGCGATGGCGCGGAACTCGGCTTCGGTGCTAGACTGGGACACTATAGTCTAGCATTTTGAGCACCAGGATATGAGGGTGTCACCGAGGAAAATGCAGTAGCCAGACGTAGAGCGTCGAGAGTTGGGGCAGCCTGCCCAGTCCGCGTCGAAGTACGCGGTGAGAGAGTCGATGGGGCTAGAGCTCAGATGCAGCCCGTTGGAGAGGTTGCCCTTTACGTAGCGTAGGATGTGCTTGAGCAGCGCGAGGTGAGGTTCGCGCAAAGCGTGCATGAAGAGGCACACTTACTGGACAGCGTACGTGAGGTCGGGCCGGGTGAGGGTGAGGTATTGGAGAGCCCCGGCAAGACTTCGATAGTGAGAGGGATTGGCAACGAGTGCGCCATTGGTAGCGGAGAGTTTGGCTCGAGTGTCGACTGGGGTGGCCATGTGGTGACAATCGGCCATGCCCGCATGCTGGAGGAGGTCGATGGCGTACTGGCACTGGGAAAAAAAGAGCTCGTGAGAGGAACGGGTGACGGAGATGCCAAGAAAATGGTAGAGAGGACCAAGATCAGTCATGGCGAACTCAGAATGGAGTCGGGCTATGACCTGGTCGAGGAGAGATATCGAAGACACTATAAGGACAATGTCGTTGACATATAGAAGTAGATAGATAGTAGCGAAGCCGATATGAAAGGTGAATAGGGAACTATCGGACGCAGAGGCCACGAAGCCGATGTGTCGAAGATAGGCAGCAAAGCACTAGTAACAGGTACGAGGGACTTGTTTGAGGTCATAGAGGGAACGTTGAAGAAGGCAAACATCGTCGAGACGAGAAGGGTCGACGAAGCCTAGGGGCTGCTGGCAGTAGACCGTTTTCATCAGATGACCGTGAAGAAAGGCGTTCTTCACATCAAGCTGATGGATTGGCCAGGAGTGCGAGGAAGATCCGCTCGATGGCCACTCAGAGATCCCGGGCGGTGGGGTCGGTATTGTCCATGGCGAGGTCGAGAACAGAGTCGTCGACCGAGCCGAGCAGTCAGCTGCGCATACAGCACTCGGCGATGTCCCATTAAGGGTCATTGGGGCGAGGTGGAGTGGAGCCATCGATATGGATCGGAGGCCGAATTTTTCACAGAGGGATTTGAAGAAGAAGACCCACTTGAAATAGTTGGCGTTAAGGTCAAGAGAGATAGGAACGTGAGATTTCACGTTCACAGCAGCGTAGGAAGAGGAGAAGATCGGCGAGGTGGTGCCCGAAGTGTGGTCTGGGGCACCGAGGGCCGGAGCAGACTCGACGACTGGGAGAGTGCTGGAGCTGAGAGTGGAATCGGTGGCCATGATGAGAGGAGAATGGGGACAAATAGTCGATGGGAAGGAGAAGCCGATGGGAGGACGGATCGGTCGATCAAAGATATGAGAAGCCAATAGAGAGTGGGTCAGCCAGCTGATGAGGAGTGGTTAATCGATGGAGAGTAGGCAGCGGAGTAGGTGAGGAAAAGGTGGTGGCAGAGTGGGTGAGTCAAAGAGTAGTTGGGTCATGGACGTGCGAAGATTCACGTCCGTGGACTCGTGGAGGCCAAGGAATGGGGCGGACGCGAAAAAGGCGGAGAGTGACCGAACGCGAAGAGAATATGTTTGCGTCCGGGAGACAGGGATTCGTGTCCGTGGACACGTAGACACGTTTGATTGGCTCGAACGTGAGGGGAGAAAGTTCGCGTCCGAGAGCCGTTGAGTGTGTTGGAAAAGGCGAGAACTGAGGGAGGGTTCTAACCGATGGAGGGATGGACAAGTCCAGCCGATGGAGACGACGAGCGCGGAGGTACACTGACGTTAGAGAAGAAAAGATGCATGAAGCAAGAAGAAGAATGGAGACGGGTGCGAGGCGAGACGAGGAGGCGGATGGAGACCATCACCTTGTCGCGTGGAGGTGGAACGGAGAAAAGAAGGTGACAGCGGGGAGACGGGGAGAAGAAGAAATGGAGACGAGAGAGCGAGAAGAGTGCCGGGAAGAGAGTATCGGGAAGAGGGTCGGCGACGGGAAGAAGACATTGACAATGAGGAGAAAAAGGTTGGCTCGTCAGAGGAAGAAAGCTAGCGCGCTGAAGATGTTTAGACTTGTTCTAATATAATGTAGAAATATGTACAATGACTAAGATCCAAATGTATAAAGAGAATCGGGTCTATATATATATATACAACCTAAACCAGTGTTGTAACAGAAACACTTGGCAAGTGTCGAAGACTTATGTGAACTTTGTAGTGAACATCTGGAAACGATAGCCCGTGGCACACTTGCCAAAGAACGAACATGTCTACGGCTACGGCTCAACTACCACAAGCCATTCTCCGCAGGTACAACCAGACTAAAAATTGGACAGCATGTAGCTCCGGATTTCGCAGGCTTAATGTTTCAAGATCACATCTTACAATATAACCAACTAAGAGCTGTATATTAAACAACTACTTAGCCCAATTTAAATAGTATATAGCCAATTATATAACTCAGATATGATAGTTACATGTTTAAGATAAAAAGATAAAGTATGAACTGTAGTATTATGTTGCTAAAATTTATAATTTTAAGTTTAGTTTGAGGGTTTTTTACATTTTGATAAATATTTATTATCGTATTTATTTGGATTCATATTCCATTTTTAACTCTGATTCCATTTATAAAAATAATATGGTAACAAAAATAATCGAGGTGGTTTTCGCCCTTTTTTCAGCCGTTTTTATCGTTCGAAGTAGCACTACTGTCTCTGGAATGCTCATTTCGTGTTCAGTGGCGTGACGCGCCACGTGCGCCACACGTCCACTCCTCGCGCTCTCCCGGTGAATCAACGGTGGCTCGCCGACGCCGACGCGTACCCCACCAAAAAAAGCCCAAAGCCCCGAACCACTCCACTCCCGCATGCTCCCCACTCCCCAACGGCCGCGTGGGGGCATTTCCGTCATTTCCCCGCTCCGCAAACCCCAAAATTTCAAAATCCCGCCCATTCCCCAAACCCCCCGCCCCTTTCCCGACTCCATCCAACCCGCCGCCGCCACCGACAGAGACGACAACGAAGGCGCTCGCCGGAGACGAACGACTCTAGCCATGCGACGGGACGACGCAGGCGGTGGCGGAGGAGGGTTCAGCGAGCTCTTCGACTCCGTGCGCCGGTCCATCGCCTTCCGCACTAGCACGGCCACGGCCCCCGAGCCGCCGGGACCTCTCGGTGGCGGGGGTGGGGGCGGGATCGGGGTCCGGATCAGCTCGTGCCTCCGGAAGTCGAGGGGTATGGGTCTGCTGGGGCTCATCTCCAAGAGCCCCTCGCCCCCGCGCCGCCTGCTGCCGCCGGCGCCTGAGTTAGGCGGTGCCGGCAGTGGCCGGGGAGGGGGAGAGGGAGAGGGAGAGGATAACCCGCAGATCCGGTGGCGTAAGGGCGAGCTGATCGGGAGCGGCGCGTTCGGGCAGGTCTACCTCGGGATGAATCTGGACACCGGCGAACTCCTCGCAGTAAAGCAGGTGAGGAGGGTTTGCGACTGTGGGATTAGGTTTAATTTGTTTGGAGTTTTGGTGGTATTCGGCTTATTGATTTAGTTCTGTTCTGCGATTTGCTGTTACAGGTTTTGATCGGGAGCAACAATGCGACGCGGGAGAAGGCCCAGGTGAGCAGCTTTCATCCAACCCCTTTTGTTTGGCTAGTGGAAGCAAAAATCGAGGCTTTTGTTGACGTGGAGTGCTCTATGGTTTTGGGTTTTTTTGGTCAGGCGCACATAAGAGAGCTTGAGGAAGAAGTGAAGCTCCTTAAGAACCTGTCGCATCCCAACATTGTTGTGAGTGGATTCAGAATGGATCACAAATTTGTTTTTTGTTTTTTAAGAAATTTTAAGATATTGTCGTTTGATCTAATTTTGTGGTTTGAAAAGAGGTACCTTGGGACAGTCCGGGAGGAAGACACTCTCAATATTTTGCTCGAGTTTGTGCCGGGAGGCTCCATTCAGTCTCTCCTCGGGAAACTAGGTTCATTTCCGGAGGCAGTGAGTATCATCAAATCTGTGTGGTTTGCAAATTGGGTGATTTCATTCTGGAAAACTAATTGATCCCTTCTATCAATTAATCAGGTCATTAGAAAGTACACAAAGCAAATTTTGCAAGGGTTGGAGTATTTGCATAACAATGCAATAATACATAGAGACATAAAGGTTCTCAAAATCTGAATTCTGAACATACAATAACATGTTTTTTCGTGTATTTGATTTATCACTTGCTATGCTCATTATGACGATTTCTGTTATTTTACAAATTCCAGGGAGCGAACATTCTTGTTGATAACAAAGGATGCATTAAACTTGCTGATTTTGGGGCATCTAAGCAAGTGGCAAAGTTGGTAAGATTGAAAACTATGTTCATTGTGTTGTTAAGGTCAAGCATAATCCAAAGGACTCACATGATGTCCCATCTTCCTTTTATCAGAGTTGGACAACTAAAACCTTCATTGTCAAGAAAATTGATCATTAGAGCTATTATTTTGATTCAGCATAACACAGTTTAGTATTATATTTTTGTCTAGTTTGGGAAAATTTCCAAACTACAAAGCATATGAGTTATTCATAAATCTCCCCTGTCTAATCATGCCATTAGTCATTGTACCAAATCACCAGTCTGGGTTGGGGCAAAATAAAGAGTGAGTTTGGTCCATGAAAATTTACATTCCTGGAGTAATAAGGTGTTTGCTGCACAACTTGCAGTGTGTACAGTACGCCACAAAAAAGAACATGCACAAGAGGAAAGAGGAAGCAACATAAGCCTATATTGTGCCTTTAGAGTATTTCTACTTATGCAATGTAATAGATTTATAGGACCGTTGCTAAAAAATTGCTCAGGAAAATATGGCCACAGCAAGCCTGCACAACAAAGCATGGGACTAGGGATGCTCAGACATTGAATTATATGACTAATTAATAACATAAAGTCAGCTGGTTGATATGCAACTGTTCTGGTCTATTTTCATTGTAGATGATACCTATTTAAAATCAGATTTTCTAATTCTAGTGATCTATCCATGTTTATAAATTGCCCAATGCCCATGCATATCTTGCTCATTGTTAGTCATTTTTGGCATAGTGTCAGAGATTGGGATGGTACCTTATTGATAAGTGGTTACATGATATCATGTTGGAAGTTCAATCTTCTATGTCGGTGTGTATTAACTTTACCAACAAATCTTAGTGCTTTCATGAAAATACGCTTAACATGCACCATGCATCTTCATGCTTTCTTATCATAAGTGTGTACAAGATATCTGCCTGCTGCACTTTTACTTAGGTTCTACATTTTTGAGCTATTCCCATACCAATGCACCTGACAATGTTTCTTGCTGTCAGGCTACTGTGACAGCGGCTAAAACAATGAAAGGGACACCTCACTGGATGGCACCTGAAGTCATTGTTGGGAGTGGGCATAACTTGTAAGTGGAGAAACTCTTCCGGACTTCCAGTCCCATTCCTTTTCCAGTCTGTATAAGACCCAAAATTCCTCTCACCCCTTGTATCTCTCTGTTGCTGCAGTCAATCTCAGTAATAATCTTCCTTGTTTGCACTGCATTAAGAAATATCACTCTTAATAAGATGCTTTGTTACAAAGTGAAAGTGCAATTTTAAGCAAATGGTGAGCCTGATTTGAAACTATCCATTAATACTTTAACTGTTTTAATATTTATGCTATTTTGATTTTGGGAGAGAACAGAGCACTAATAAGTAAAAATTGCTAAATGTGCTTCCTGAACTACATAATTGTGCTAGTATGAGTTGAAAATCACATTTAGTATCGTTTTGTAGAACAAGTTGAGCAAATATGATCAACATTATTTCTTGTGAGATGTTAGCTACTTTTTAATATCTATTTTTAATATACTCACTTACATTTTATGTATTCAATTGATATACAGATATCTAAATTTGTATCAAGGAAGGAAGTAAAAGCATTATTGTTATTTTTAAATGCTATTTCAGTATCATGTTATTTTTCTATTTGTACTTATTTTTGAACTGATCTGTTGTATCCATCCTCTCAGCTCTGCAGACATCTGGAGTGTGGGATGCACAGTTATTGAAATGGCTACTGGTAAACCACCATGGAGCCAGCAATATCAGGAGGCAAGTTTTAATGATATCAGGACCTACATAAGATGAAACTTGTGTTATTTGTTAAACTAACAAGCTCTTTTCAGGTTGCCCTTCTATTTCATGTCGGAACCACAAAGTCACACCCGCCTATACCTGAACATCTCTCCCCTGAGGCAAAAGATTTTCTGCTAAAATGCCTGCAGAAGTAAGCTATGTTGTCACCTCTTAGCTAATATTTTGTCCAAAAGTCTTGCAATTGAAAATAATAGTTCTTGAATGTGTTGCTCTGGTGGCTTGATTATTGTCTTTCTTCTTTCAGAGAACCATTGCTGAGATCTACAGCATCAGATTTATTGAAGGTATATTTGTTTGCTGCAATGTAGCTGGTGGTGTTTATGTGTTTGCAGGTTTAAGGTGATGTTGCTATTATTTAAATATGACATCTTAAACATTTTCTTGCAGCACCCATTTGTTACAGGAGAATCGGAGAACATGCAGCCACTCAATCGTGCTGAACAGCAGGTTGATTCCTAGCATAATCTGATGTTACTTCATCCATTTGTTTCACTTAATAATTTGCTATAAACACAATTGACAGGAAACTTGCGTTAATGAGCTTCCTGCACATGATGTGTCCGGTGGCTTGTAAGTTCTGTGATTTGTTTTTGAACGAACCTTTTTTTTTGAACGAACAGTTCTGTGATTTGTGAGTTTGCAGGGTTTTCAATTGTCACATTCTTGTTTTTCTGTTCATGACAACTTATTCAACTGCTTGCAGGGGTTTAAATCATTCTGTCAACTGGCACACAATCAGTTCCAACAGGTCTTCAAAAATCAAACCCTTGTGGGAGGGTAGCTGTGATGAGGATGACATGTGTGAGTTTGCTGACAAGGATGACTGCCCAGCAGTTGGATCTGTAAGAATTTTACTTCAGCTGCCTTTTTTAAGCATTGTATGTGAGCTGTTGGTTTCATGATCTGTCTCTGCATTTCAAGAATCATGCTGTGGATCAACTGCATTATGTCATTAGTCACGTTACATTCCTGTCATTTCAGAGCTACAATCCCATGTCTGAACCATTTGATAACTGGGAAAGCAAGTTTGATGCGAGCCCAGAGCAAAATTCTCGTCAATCAATGGAATTTGGTGGATTAGCCAAACATGCTGAAAGCAGCATGACTGAAAATGATTTTACTTTTCCTAGCGAAGGAAGTTGTGAAGATGATGATGTACTTACAGAATCGAAAATAAAGGCATTTCTTGACGATAAGGTACTTAGCATTTATGAAATTACACAAATTTAGTACTTTACTGCTAGTACTTCAACTATTGACTAGTTTTCTCACCAGGCTCTTGATCTGAAGAAGCTACAGACACCTTTATATGAGGAGTTCTACAACACGGTGAATGCTGGGAATTCTCAGGTAGCTGACCATACTTCCAAGGGAATTTTCTCAAATAGTCTGAAATTGCCGCCTCGAGGAAAGTCACCAACAAGTAAAATGAGAGGAGGTGCAGCAACAGCATCAACTTGTGATAACCTAAGTAATACGAGGCCTAAAAGCTGCATCAACCAATTATCAGAAGGCACTGTACATAGCAGCCGAATTTTGAGAGAAAAAGCTTCTCCTCAATTTGACGAGTTTGGAAACAAAATCCATTCTGATGTCCAAGATAGTCCAAGGTTTGTGTCAAATTGCTTTTAAACACAGTATGTTATGCAAAAAAAGCTAACTACCTTACTAATGTTGAAGCATTGGGTCTGGGATTCATTGCAATATTCTAGTGATGTGGCCAAGTGTGTCTTATTGCATTGATTATCTGCTTTAACCATCAACAATCTAATTGCTGGACTATTTCTGTTAACAGTATGAGCTTTGCTGAGAGGCAGAGAAAGTGGAAAGAAGAGTTGGACCAGGAGCTTGAGAGGGAAAGAGGCAAGTAAAATATTTGATAACCTAAGTCTATCCAATCATGATATTCTGCTGAACTCCGATTTCACCTGTGAATTTGCCGACAGTGATGAGATTAACTAGCTGTGCCAAAACACCGTCCCCAAATAGAGCGCTTAATGGGAAGCGAGAGCAATATCCTGCCCATTGAACAGACAACAGCAGTCCTTGTTTCTTCATTTCATCCCACAGAACCAGTGGTAAGTGGTAACTATACAATGCTTGCGGTTGGTGGCAACAGCAGTACATAGCCTACACTGCCTCATCATTCGAGGTACATGACAAAGTTAGCTGTCTGCGATATGGCCCTGCAATCCGCATAGATCCTCGTTGAAGTGTACTGATGCGGGGGCAGCCATCATTACTGATCAGGATCATTCTCGTGGTATTGCCTGGAAAAAGTTGTGCTGAAGTAGTTCCTTGATGGCAAGGCTGCATTTTTCATTCTTTTTAAATGATGTGTGCTGTTTAGCCGCATCGTTGATATTGGAAAAGTGTTGTATAAATTTTGGGTTTGTAAGCAAAAAATGGGCGTGGAGCTTGGTTTTGAAAGCGTGTAATAAGCCAAGTAATGCAAATTATGCAAAACTTAATTTTGAGCATTGGGGCCACTATGACCACCTTGGAAGCCGGGTTTCTGGAATGTTTTCCAGTTCGGTTTGTGGTTAGTGTGATGCGCTGTAATTATTTTTTTAAGTTGATGTGGAAATTGGAATCTATATTCATTATAGTTTATTTTACAGACTTAACTACGATTGGATAAAATGTGTTGCCAACTTTCATGTCTTTCCTAATTGTTTCATGTCTTTAAGATCGTAGTAATATTATCATTTGCAACATCGATTGTAAGAAACAGTTTGTCAAACAGCAAAAAGTAGAAAAAAAACTGTTGTAACAAAATGAGCTTATCAGAATCTACGCTATGTCAAAACGAGCCTAAGCTATTTTATGAGAAATTAGCAAAATGTATGTGTGTTGCAATGTGTGAAGGCAATTATAATTATAATTATAGATATTAATCTCGTATTGGAAGTAATGCTTGGTGTCCTGGTGCTGTATTTGCTTTTATAAGTTTTGATTTTCCACTTGTGACTTGTGGAAGCACTTTTTGCTATTTTTTCTGAGTTAGTGCAATAAAATTGGCGCCATCAGAGTCCTACGTGGCATCAAAAGACTAATTTTTTTTTCTTTCAGCACTTACTTAAGCACCTGCATTGAAGCTCAAGCTCATGGATGATGGGTATAGTAAGCAAAAGGTTGTTGGGTGTTTGTACAAGATGTAAATTGCACATGTACATACTTTGTTCTGAGGTATTACTAGTACATACGCTACACCAAGGTATTGCTCAAAGGGGGTGGAAATACAGCACGAATCACAAAAAGAATAAAAAAAACGGTGCAGAATCAAATAGAAGAACGGACTCTAGCCAGATATAAGACTTTAGTCCGATCGAGACTCTGATAGCCCTGTCCATACAAAAGGCCGAGGTACTTGTTGAAGTAAAACCGATAAATGAATATATAACGTCCATGAAAAACGGATAAAATCCATGGAGATTATCGGCACAAGTGGGACCTCTTGAAACGGGAGGAGGTGATGGTGATGAGCATACTCGGTGAAAGGTCGTTTTTCTTGGGCACGTCGCTGCAGGCAAACAAGTTGGTCTCAAAGATGACTGTATTTATTTTCTGAGGTCAGATGATAAAAGGATTATATGTTTATTACTTGGGACTAAGGGTTGGCAATGAGGACCTGAACCTGAACGGAAAAAACTCCATTAAAAATATAAATAGGATAAAATTGTCACCCATGGGGCTATTATTGGCAAAAGTTGCCCCTATCGAGTGAGTAGAATGGAGACTATCGGAGTGTGAACCTCGATAGCAGAATCTGATGGGATCCCCTTCTATGGGTTTTGTCAGAGAGTTGGTCATGTGTGAGGAGGGAGCTCAGGCTCTCCTCAAATGCTAGGAACAGATAACAAGCCAGACGTATATAGGTTCAATCCACCTGAAAATGTAATACTCTACTAATGTTATAGTGGTGAAGGATCTTATAAGTTTATCGATTGCTACAGAGTATTCAAACTCATCTCTTCTAGATTTCCTAATGATTATTCAGAATGTGTTGAAGTCTCTCCTCTCTAATTCTAATTTTCCTCTCCTTTAGTCTCGGCTCTCCTCTTATACTTCTTACGGGGGATAGCATAAGACCAAAGTTAGAGAGAGGGGCTAACTTCTTTGGGATTTGGTATGCCAAGTCTTGTTAGTAACTATTCTTATTGCCTGTTTTGCCAGTCTCGGGGCAAACCCTGGTAAGGCCAACAACGACCGGAGTATGGCCAACGCATGCCACACACCCCTACTGAATCCATCAAGGCCTCAAGGTAGCCTCGGACTGGGCCTGCAGCAAGTGAGAGGCGGCGGCTGCTCACCACACACCCCTGCTGAATCCATGCAAGCATACGGGGAATAGGGTTCACTACCCCTTCCCTATAGAGGGGCCCTCATGCCATCGCTTGATAAAAAGGTGGGCCTCGGTGGTGGCACAGTAGTCAATCACACACCCTGGTTTTCCATATCCCTATCAGGACTGACAGAGGCTAAAGTGACGGGCGGTAGGCAAAATAGCTATAGCCCTGTCCTCTATGTAGTCTACAGTAGGGGTAGATATACGTCTTGTCACCCATAAATTAGATGACGTTAGGGGCCCTAGGTATCTCGGGCTACGCTAAGGGCCCTCCCTTAAGTGGATGGTGTCGGGGTACCCTAAGGCCCCTACGGAGAAACGGTCACGCACTGGGGATGGGTTCTTTTTGCAAGATTAGACAAACCCCCAAGGGCTTTGCCCTTTAATACTTTGAGGTAGACCACATGCCATTCCTAGACCAGTCTTCGACATGTCGACCAAGCCAGAATGGTGGTGAGATGGCATCAATTCTCTTGCGCGTCGTTAGTAGTAGCGACCCCTGTTCATATGGCACCGATAGTAGCCTTCGGCCTCGTCTCTAGATGGTGAAACGACAACCAAAGGTGAGGCCTTTTCTCTCGAGCTAGCCCATAGCGACATGGCACCCAATGGGTCGCCTCAAATCCACAAATGGTGTTTGCTGCTTTATTATTCACTCATGTAATTGCTCGTGTATTTCCAATGACAAGCAATGATGGCTTGCATGGTTTGAGGAGACGTTTGCTTGATCTCCGCGTGCCGTAGGTGATGCTCAGCTTCTTCGGGCATAGTGGGGGGAATGTTCTTACGGTGCAGACAACATAAAATTCATGCATTTGTGTGAGATGTTCATCGAGGTTGTGCCATCGGTCCTAGTGTTCTAGAGCTTTTTCATTCTCTGAAGCTCTGACAAAAAGAAGGGGCCGACGAACCTAAGATCATTAGCTACTGCTTCTTCATGCCTCGGGAGGGGACCAGCCTCCCATTCATCCCCCTATCATTGCGTAAGAAATGGAATGACTAGTGTGAGAGCTAGGTGTACGTCACAGCGGAGGAGCACCCTAGTTTGCTGCTTCCTGTCGTGACCACTCAACGCATAGGGATGTGGGAAGAGGCGCCGACAAAGGATGGGCGCCTCAACCTTATGATGAACCTGATTGCTGAGCTGCTATGACAAGGCTTGGATTTGTTGATGGTGGTTAAGGATTTTCTACACTGGTGGTTGGCTCCCCTACGGTAGCACGCTTGGCCTGTTTGGCTATACATAGAGCCCGATGACATTCCCTGAATGCACGTTGTGGTGGAGGGCATCCTATCAGCAACGGAGTTCAAGTTGCGGTTGAAGACAATCACCGAGAGTGATGATGCCTCACGCAACATCCTCCCATCCAAGATCCTAGCCCTCTACAAGGATAACAGGTGAATGAGTCTCCTACAGATGCTCCCTAGGCTCAATGCTCAGGGGGAGGGGCTAAAGAACTCCTATCTAACGAAGCCCTTGAGGCAATGCACATCCTAGGGACTGAGGGCAGTAGTGACAGCGCTTGAGGCAACGGTAATGGTAGGGGAATTCGTAGGGTTACTTTTGGCTCCAAGATGAGAGGAGTGGACCCAAAAGGAAAACATCCCCACTCGCCAAGCCCCTTGACTCCACCTTCTTCTTCGTCTCCCTCAAGGTCATAGGCACCCACGCCCTTGTGGGCTGCCTTGGTGTATGACACGAAGGCTAGGAGCTCAGTCCCTAAGGGCACCCTAGGCCATAGGCTGAATCCAGGGCAACTAACCTAGAGGCTATGTGCGACTCGGTGACAAGCAGAACTAGGGTCCCTACTAGGTAGCTGGGGCTCGCTTCTAGACATGAGGAGGAAGGGGCTCCACATCCGCATGATCCTGTGGCTTCTAACGTAGTAGGCCCTGACGATGGCCAGAGTCCACTACCCTAGTGGCAGCTAACCTCTCGCTTAAGAGGGCACAACCTGAAGTGCACACGTTGGGACTTCTAGGGTCAAAGCCCAAGTAAGTCCTTTACCTTGTCATTATCTTCTTCTTCTTCTTCTTCTTCTTATTCTTCTGTCTTCGTATTTCTTACACCCCCGCTTGTTCTACCTAGGGTGCCCGAGATCACCGAGGCAAACCCCAGCTTGACTACTACAGCTGCCTTAGGGCCGCATAAGGAGGTGAACCACCACCACAACAGAGGGATCCAAGGGCCAGGCAGAGCTCGCTACCCATGAGGGCCTGACGTTAGAGGCCACGGGGGCGAGCGTGGAAGCAAGCGCCACAGAGGGCATCAATAGCTACTGACACCCCACAAATGGTGCCAGAGTGGGAGGCTGAGGTGTTAGCCATCGTTAGGGCCCTGTCTCGGCTACACATTCTCGGTGAGGTAGGCATGGCTGGTGGCTTAGGGCCTCGGTGGGAGCGGCTCCCAGCTGTACAACATGGATGAGATGGTTTAGTGTCTCTAGGTAGTAGTGGTGGTGGAGATAACTGAGCTCGATGCTGAGTGATAGTGGATCAAGGGTCTTGGTAGTGGATTGAGAGGGCCCATAAGCTATTGGAAGCTCACATCCAAGCCACGCAAGTCGCCCACGTCCTCTCGCTGAAGCGGATAAAGTAGAGAGGGAGGTGCAAGACGCAACTCAAGATGTCACCATTGTCACACAGGGAGAGCTGACAGACATCAAGGAGAACATCTGGTTCTTCCTGCATGCAGTGTGCACCCATGAGGAGATGCTAAGCCACAAGTGTGCCCTAGTAGAGCAAGAGTCATTCCTCGCAACGCACAAAGCGGTTGCTAGTGATGAGGAGGCCAGGTTGCGCCGAGTGGCTAAAGAGCAAGTGATCTCTTTGGAGCAACTCACCCTATGGGACATGGACCTATGGGCCCTCTCCCTAGAGCTTAACTTCTAGGAGTGCATCATCGACGAGTGGGATTGGGCCCTGGATCTACATCAATGCCTCAATGCCTAGGCTGAGGTATGGATAGCCACATAGATGGCGAGCCTTAGTGCCCGGGAGCATGGTGTCACCGAGGCCGAGGTACGGGTGGCGGTCCACGAAGAGAGTGCTAGGGAACATGAGGAGGCGGTCGTGCACTTGGAGGAGTGGCTAGCTAGTTGGGAAGTCGACCTCATTGATCGGGACTAGGCTGTTAGGCTTGCCTCCACAACGGAGAGATCTATGGGTGAGCTTCGAAACCGAGGCTGACGCTGTGGAGATCTGATGGCTGTAGGAGAAGCTGAAGGCGGCTAAAGAACACTATCAGCAGATGATGTCAAAGCTAAGAGGCTATAGGAAAGGACGAAAAAGTATGAGCTGGTCAATAGAGAGCTCCATAGGGCTAGCATGCTACAGCCACTGCTTTGGTGTGTCACGGTGGCCAATGGAGAAGAGGTGGTGAAGGAGGTTGTGAAGCCTCAGTATAATTGAAGAACAAAAAAAAGAAGAGAAGAGTTGTATAATTAATGGGCTTGGGCTGCTCTGGTTGGCTGAGCTAACTAGGTCATGTGCGGGTGGCAAGCAATAGTTGTAGTGGCAGGCTTTGGGCTTGGCCCATTCATCATTCGGGAGCCATGTCCATCAGTAGAATTAGAGCAATAAGGCAACTAGCAAGTTGTAGCTGCAGCACATTAGTACCACCTCAAAAATTGGAAGAGAGGATGGGCTCTTTATAAGGATGGGAGCCCGGGTCACTAGTAACGCCAAGTTTGAACTTCTTGAAGTGAAGATGAAAGCATAGTGTGTTATAATGTAAGTATGTTTCATAAACCGTTTTGGGCTATATTGGCCTACTGTTGCGTAGTTGTGAAGAACATATCAAGAAATGTGTGAGGTGCAAAAAGCATAATAAATCTTAACCATATCAAGGAATGTGCGGGGTGCCAAAAGCGTAATAAATCTCAACCTGCTCCACAATACAACCTTCAACCGATCCTATTAGTTTGGCTATTCACACGCTGGGGGCTTGACATCATCGGCCCTTTTTCAACGGCTAAGAACGGTTACGAATTTGTAATTATCACGATTGAATACTTTTCAAGGTGGATTGAAGCAGAGCCATTGGCCACTATCACTTCGGCCATTGTCTAGCAGTTTGCATAGAAGAACATCATATGCCATTTTGATGTGCCGAAGGAAATTATTACTGATAATGGCAAGCAATTTGATTCAACTAACTTCAAGGAGATGTGCGAAGGGCTAAACATGCAAATCAACTTCGCATCAGTGTTGCATTTGCAATCCAATGGAGCAGCATAATGGACCAATGAAAAAAAAAATCCTTGATGCACACAAGAAGGACAGGATGATTCTCCCATGGGCAAATGGCCGAAAGAGCTACTCTCCATGTTGTGGGCGCTTCGCACCACAACAACAAGGCCTATGAAGTAATTAATGCATGAAATATGAAAATACTAAATTTGAAAGAACTTGGCATCATTTTAAGTTGATCCTCAAACATGGTAGTTACATAAAAGACCTAACTTCGTTGTATTATGAAGTAGTATCACAATTCACAGATAATACATTTATAGTATAGTTTCAATAGTCCAAATGGTCTAAACTATTTGTAGCTCAAGACTTTCGCAACAAGAGTTTAATTGATTGGTTCAAAATTTTATAATATGTGCTGTTATGTCATAATAATGTCAGAAGTCAGATCATGGCACACACAACTGCATATATTCTGTTCAATATATCATAATCTGCATAATGCCATAAAAACATCAATATCAAAATTTTCATAGGCCAAAATATTACAATTGCATCATGTTGTAATAATATCAAATGATCTAGAGTATAATAATTTTGATGTTTCCTAATATACACAGCAAGGCAAAAATAGGGTTAAAATTGTTTTGGTGTTGCTAAGCAGCTGAAGTTTTCGATGACTGAGGTGGAAAAAAAGAGAGAGAATGGTAGGACCAGTTGATCTGGTAGACTTTACCCAACGAATCGTACCTACGCACATAGGTCTGGTCCACAAATAGCAACTAAATAGGTCAATATCCACACGAATAGCAATGAACAGGTGTATTGATCAATTACCTAGGGGTCACTTCAGTTTCCTTTGCGTGTGTATTTGTAGACAATATTTGTTCATATATGTGTTGTAGACGCTTGATTACAAAGTGAAACATGACTACTTTGAGGCAACTACAAATGTTTATATCGATGAACCTTTTTCGACTATAGGAATGAGTTTTGGTATTTTACTAATAAGATTTGTTACAATTTTTGCTATATCTTTTTTCCTAGTGTGTTGGAACACCATTCAGTAAACATTTTAGATTTGAGCTAGTTAGATCTGATTGCCTGATTTTATGGTTAAACATGACTACTATGAGGTAACAATGAATGATTATACTGACAAACTTTTTTGAAACTTCAGTAATGAAATTTGGTTTTTTACTTGTAAGATCACTTACAACATTGCCATATCTTTATTGGCACACTGCTCAATACATATACTAGTTAGATCTGGCACATTACTTACCAATTATCAGGGTATTTATGACAAATATAAAATTGCTATTCTATTGGAATGACTGATTAAGATCAAAACTTGTAATCTGACATGGATAGCAACGATCATTATTTGGCAATACATGTATGATACTGTATAGCCTAAGTGAGAGGACATACAATTTGTAATATGGTCACATAAAACGTTGCTTGGAATGAAACTTAACATTTGCTTTACACTTGCATATGTTGTGGGAAAAAACAAGTTAGATTTGTCAATCAAAACTGTAACAGTAATTAGTTTGTGTCAACTAAACAAATGAAATTAACATGCATGCAACATAATATGTAACTGAAGTATATCTAGTAAGATTGGTGGTACCATTGTTTGCAAAACCATTTGAGGTTTGGAAACGAGGTCCATCAAATCACTGGGATTTGAAAAAAACATGTGTGATAAAAAAACTGATGAAAATTTACAAATCAAAATTTAAATCTTGGTAGCATATTTTGAGCAAACCAAAAATCAAACTGTTTTTTCTAGCAAACCAAAGGAAGGCATACTGAAGAAAATTGTTTGGTTTGAGCTAAAAACTGAGAGAATAAATTGGAGAATCGAAAAACATGAAGCAAAACATAGAAAAATAACAACAAAAATTAGCATGACCTTTGCTATTCTACATCATGTATTGTAAGGCAACACAATTAACAATGACATACTAAATGACACAATTGATAACGACATACTAAACAACCCAATTAAAAATAACGTACTAACATATGTACACATTTGACAATATTGTAACAGTGATTGGAAAGTTAAAGTCCATGCCATCAATAACACAATTATGATATTCATTGATAGTATAATATGACAATAACATGTAAATTTAATTTTAAACTTTCCAAAATAGTCAACCTAGGATATGGATCCTTTGTAGTTTGAATTTCTAATGCAACTTCTTGCTCACTCTATCACACTCATATTGTGGATGTTGATTATAGGCCTAAGACAAATTATGGATGTTGATTATAGGCCTAAGATTGTGGCTGGATGGTACACATTTTTTGTAACTCTGCATCTTGTATTTAAATTCAAATACAGAGGGTCTCTCTCCAATTTAGACATTTTGTGTTAAAATTTAGAGGATCCCTCTCTAATTTGGATAAGTTAATCAATGGGTTGACATGGATTCTTTGCATTTGTGTGCAAAATGTAGAGGAATTGTGCTTAACGTCATGTGCTGTTTGGCACTGCACAGCATTAATGCATAAAAAAATGAAAAGACTAAATTTAAAAGAACTTCTTCATTTCATTTTACGTTGATCCTCAAACAAGTTAGTTATATAAGACTTGACTTGGTTGAATGATGTAGTAGTATCACAATTCACATATGAAATAGTACAGTTTCAATAGTCCAAATGGTTTAAACTATTTGTTAGCTCAAGACTTTCCCAAGAAGAGTTTAATTGATTGGTTCAAAATTTTATAATCTATGTTGCATGTCATAATAATATCAAAAGTTAGATCAAGACATACAAACTCTATTCAATATAACATAATCTGCATCGTGCCATAAAAATGTTTGTATCAAAATTTTCATATGCCGGAATATTTCAATTGCACCATATTATGACAATATCAGATGATCTAGAGTATTATTGATTTGATGTTCCTAATATATACACCTAAGGCATAAGTATGATTAAAATTGTTTTGGTGCTACTAAGCAATTGAAGTTTTCAATCACTAAGGAGGAAAACAGAGAGAGAATGGTAGGATCAGTTGATCTGGTAGACTGGTACCCAACGAATCACACCTACGCACACAGATCTAGTTTACGAATAGCAATGAATCAGGTCAATACCCACACGAAAAGCAACAAACACGCATATTGATCAATTACCTTAGGGTGATCGTTTTAGTTTGCCTTGCGGAATGTGTTTTTTTGCACCGAGCTGCAACAACACCTAAGCTTAAAGCCACAAGATGTGCTTTATGATTGGTGCATATTTCCTAACATGTACGAGTCTTCGATATGTATTCCTATGAAGCGGCATTTTCTGCATTTGTTGCCAAATACAATAGGTTGGGCCCACCATAGAAGCAGTAGGTTCACGTGATCGGCTGCTCCCAGTTTCCTTCTCTCTTGCGCCTCACGCTCTTGGATTTGTACACTTCTAACTCCTCCGCAACCGTCTTAGCAGCCTCGACTTTATGCCACTTAGTGTTAGCCTTCTTCTTCTTCATGGCACAGGCTGCCTGGTGCTCATCAGCTTCTCTGCCTCCAACTTTGTTCTGCAGTCATGGCAATCCTTGATCTTTTTATTGTGCTCGGTGCCAAACTTCTTCTTGCGCTAGCCCTTTATAGGGTCCAAATGATGGCAGTTGCGAGGCTTTGCCTTGGGGACATGGCTCGGTTGGAGGTGGTTGTGGGTCTCTTGATGGTTGGGAGCAGCAGCGAATGCGGTGCTAGGGTTCTCCACGGTAGGGGGGTCTGGCTGGAGGTAGCGGTGAATGATGTGAAGTGTAGGGCTCTATCTCTCTCTGTCATTGGCACTCTAGATCAAATGGCTGGCGCTATAATAGTAGGCCTTTCTCAGATCAGACAATGACTGATGCTGTAACAATATGCATTTGCTTCTAAGGTTAAAAAAAAGGGAAAGATGGCAGCCGAAAAGGAAGAAAAGAAAAGAAAAGACCAGGGAGACAAGTGCTTGTTATGACCCATCGTAGTCGGAAACAAAATCCTTTTGAATTTTTGATGTGCAAGATAGTCCAAGGTTTGTATCAAATTACTTTTAGAAACAGAGTTATTCTTCAAAGAAACCGAACAACTGAACTAATGTTGAAGCTTGCAATATTCTACTAGTATTGTGGCCAAGTGGTTTGTTGCATTGATTCTCTGCTTTAACCATCAACGATCTAATTGTTTTACCTTGTTACCTTGTTTCTTCATTTCATCCCACAGTAGAACAACCAGTGGTAGGTGGTATATGTTGTAGCCTACACTGCCTAATCATTCGTGGTACACGACAAAGCTAGCTGCCTGATCCTCGTTGAAGTTTACTGATCATGATCATTCTTTTGGTACTGCCTAAAAAATGTTGTGCTAAAGTACTAGTTACTTGACGCCGAGGCCGCATTTTTATTCTCTTTCAAATGCTATGTGTGCCGTGTGAGAGACATGGCTAATATTGGAACACTATGTTGTATAAACACTTTCAAATGCTATGTGTGCGGTGTGAGCGACATGGCTAATATTGGAACACTATGTTGTATAAATTTTGTGTTTGTAAGCAAAATGGGCGTGGAGTATAGTTTTTTGTGGAGCTAGTTTTGAAAGCGTGTAATTAAGTTACAATTCAAGTAATGCAAACTGTGGAAGACTTCTTTTGTTGATTTTTAGCTCTGCGGACATGACGATCAGCTTTGAAGATAGGAAAATCTATACAAAATTCTTATTTAAAGTGAACTGTTTTATGTGAGATTTATACGAAGCTCTTGCTGCCAAACAGCCTGATAGGTCCGAGATCATCAACTTCATCGTGCAGTTGTAATCCTGTAAAATGTTTCTGTACATCAGATTAACAATCTCCAAGATGAATACTTGTCTCTATAGTTGTCTACCATCCACGTCTCAACATGTGCACCTATCCTTTTGTTCTTTCTTACATTGTGCACGTATGGTAAGCAACGACTACTTGATTGAATACTCGAACATAGTTTTTTAACCGTGCTTCTGTTGGATGCGTATTTGTAGACAGTATTACTGTACATACTTTCTTATTTACCTCTTGTGACAGTATTTTTTTTCAAAACACAGTACAATCACAGGTTTGTATACACACGTGTACTTGTATTTTGACATTTACGAAATTACTATGTGCACATTATTATCGGTGAGCACGTAGCATATTAATAAAAGAATAATTAGCTGTAAAACAATCGTATTTATGAATACGAGAATGGGGACAATCGCCATGGCATGGGCCAGAACCAAAGGTGCCAACGCCCGGGGAGGCAGATTTGCCGCTGCGACCATGACGACGATTGATGAGGCGCGGGTTGGGGTTGTAGCCCCATGGCCGCTATGTCCTGAGCCCCTGCTAGCGGACCTGCTAGAAGGGCGCTGATGGACCGGGTGCGTGGTGACGAAGGCGGACAGTGGAGCATCCTCGATGGCATCATTGATATTGATTTCTTCGAGAAGGAGTAGGGTGCGCGCTTCGTCCAAGGTGTGGAATGACCACTGCATCTTCAGTTTAGAAATCATGTGGCGAAACTTACCATTGAGTCCGTGGAGGAGGGTTGGCACAAGAGTGCGGTCATGACTAGATCTCTAAATTTGGAGAGAGCACTGGCCATCGTCTCGAGATGACGGTAGAAGTCGGTGATGGAAGTTCCTCCTTGTTTAACTGTGCGGAACTTGACGGAGAGGAGAAGCGCACACGATTCGTGCTGGCCGAGGAACTTCGACTCAAGAATAGACCAGGGGGTGCGAGTAGTCAGATTGTAGAGTATTACCGTTTGCTGGAGAGCGGCAACGATGGTGCTGTAGATCCAAGTGAGGATGGTGTAGTCCATCTGGATCCATATTGAGCGGTCGGAGTTGTCGACGTTGGAGAGGGTGTGGTCCGTTAGGGTAGACTTGCCCAGGACGACGAGGAAGAGGGTTTGCCACCGGGTATAGTTGTTGGCGGCACGATCCAATGACTCGGAGACGAGAATCTTGATGTTGAGGATGACGAGGGCTTGGACGTGCACTATAGCGTACTTGGCCTCATATGTGTCGAGGGCAATTTCGCGGTCCTCAGCAGCCTTCTGGTAGGTGGCGTTGGCCTTGAGATTAGCGGCCTTGCGCTGGAGACGAAGTTGCTCTGTGGGTGTGTCATGAGCCATGGAGTTGAGCGCACTCTTAGCGGCAATGGCGACATGGGGTTAGTGGCGAGAGTGCGGGCTGGTGGTGGGGCTTGACGAGATCTCAACAACAACAACAGTACAGGGGTAGAGATGTGCGCGGATGGTGAGATCGAGTGGTGACAAGCTTGAGCGAGCGAGAGCGGTGAAGAGACCAAGCGACGAGAGGATTGAATCAAACGATTATCGCTGCGGCTCTGATACCATGTGAACACGAGAATGGAGATTAAGGTTTTTACAGTGCACACACAGTATCCATGGGAGTATATCGAAGGTCGAGTGGGCCAATTCTAACAGTGTCAGGTCATGTTCTGGATCATAGGTGGACACATTTTACAAGAGAAACCTAATCTACCGAGCTCAGTAATGAGTTTTGATTTGTAATACAATATTAATAACCTAATTGAGTATTTAGCCCCACCAGCTATATATGCACTATGCAAATTTGTTCTACATAGAAGTTGTTGTGAGGGGGCCTAATAGGCGCGTGTTCGCGTGGCCCAGCAATGCGCAGAGCCCACGTGTGGTCCACTGTCAGGTCTCAAATTTAACATGTGAAAACCGACATATATACACCGTATTCAACTCCTGTACCAATACATTAATACATACATATATATATACAAAAACTAAATCTTTATTACATACATTTAAAAAAGAGCTATTATATAAAATATAAAAGATTTTATAAGGACTGTGGTATAGGAAAAAAGATTTTGGACAGGCCCACCCTGTGCCGCTTTGCCCGCCTAGGTGATTTATGCGGGCTGACTCTGTCCAACGGGTCCAGCGGGACAAGCAAATAGCTACTGCTACTGCCTCACCCATAGTATCCCTATACTGGGCTAACGCTGCGTTTCTAATCTGATCAATAGGTACTTTGCCACATAAAAAAAATTGAGAAAGCGTATTTAAATCAGTGTTACCGCTACCAGTTCCAAGTTGGAAGCATAACTCAAATAATAATGAATAATTCTGATCATTTTCTGAAAAAAAATGAATATGCGTTCGAGAGATAGGTCATAGGGTCTCAACTGTGTTAAGCATTTTCGTGGTCCAACTTCTGCATGAAGTACAAAACAAAAAGTGTTTCAGATATCAGATGTACTACTCAACTGTAGGAAAGCTTACTATAAACCACTGAACAAGTAAGCATTATATGATGACTTATCTTAATTACAGAATATGTAGCGTAGTTGTCCACTTACAAATGAATTCATCAACTAATTGATCTCAAGGTTATTTCAGATCGTAGATAGGAGTACATTTTTGTGAAATCATTATCATAATTAATATATTATAATAAACAATTAGCATTACAAATAATTTATTTAATAAAAAATGGTTTGAAAATGTTTCTGATGTTAGTATGAATATGTGCGACTAATGTGGGTTTATGATAGCTGTTCTATGAACAATTATTTTATCTATTTGTATATAGGTGACTTAAAGTTATTAATAGTGAGAATCAGGACTACCATTAAGAAAAAAATAAAGGTTTAGCACACTTAGAATGCTATGTAACAATTTTGGACTAGAGTTAAAATTATTAGAGTAATATCAGTCAATGATAATATTACGCCTAGTCTTAGAGAGAGCTAGGGTGACAAATTTAGACACAATGTGATTCATAGTGAATGAACATCGTGTGAGAAGGTGTTTACAATGGGCTTCACAAGTGTAAGCACTAAAAAAATCACAAAAAAATTAAATAAAAATTATAAGAAAAATTGATTAAAAAATTGAAGAAAAAAATGATGCTACGTTACTTGAGATACTGTAGCATGCAACCATTCATGGACAATAGTGGTGGCCAGCTATTGGAATTTGGAATTTGGAAAGAAAAAAATAAATTTGGAAACTTGTAATAGATTTAGAATACGAGGAATTGAGTCTTAGTAGGAGTATGAGTTCTACTTCTACTTGAAGACAGAGATTTTAGTTATAAATAGATGAGGGATTGAGTTCCTATGAGTATACCTTTTGGAAAAGAGAAAAGCTAGAGTTTTGTTTTGAAAAAGAGAAGTACTTTGTATGCACTTTTTAAATATAACTTGAAGCAATAAAGTTCAATTCAAGAGTTTTGTCAAATTATATTCTTTTGTTCTTAGGCAGTTGTACTGGTGCTAAGAGGGTAAATGCCATCAACAAGTTAGTTCATCAATTTAAAAGAGATTTTATTTCTACTAAAAGATTTGATTTATTGTTTTTTTCTATCATTCATCTTCTATGGTAGGCTTAGTTTTTATGTTTTAATTGTATAAGTGGTATCAGAGTGTTATTTTCTCTATTTGATTTTTACCGATCTTGAGATTTAGCCATGGCTAACCGATTTTTGATCAAGCCGTATGTTTTTGATGAAATTAATTTTCATTATTAGTGTAAAAAGATGCAATCTTACATTATGTCATAGAGATTTGATATTTGGCAAAAAGTTTCTAAACCTTACTATATGCTTAATGAGATTACTGCTATTAATAAAACCGAATTTGAAAATAATTGTAAAGCTCTTAATTTTATTCTTAATGGAGTTTCTCATTCTAATTTCAATCGAATTTCTTAAAACTGTATATAACATGTGGAAGACTCTACATAATTTTCATCAAAGGTCTTCTAATCAAGAACTGTGCAAAGATGTTTTTAAAAAGTAGTATATGAAATTTGTGATAAAATCTAAAAAAGCACATGATGATTATTATACTTTCTTTAACAAAGTTTTGACTAATCCTCATTCTATTAATGATTCTTATAATACTAATTATACTCAATCTAAATTTGCTCAACATCTTTTAAATGATCTTGATATGTCTATTTAGCAAGTAAAAGTTATATCTATACAAGAATATATTAATATGAGTACTTTAACTTTAGAATCTTTCTACACCAACTTAAGACACATGAGATGAATATTCTTTCATAAAAAATTGATTCTAAATCTTCTGCTTTAGTGTCTTCTTCTAGTTTTTTGGTCAATGCTTCTTCGTTGCTTTCTTTTATTATTTTTAATGCCATATATGATGATCGAGCAAATCTCGAAGAAGTACTTGGTTTTGTTAACTAACAGATTCTCTCGAGCTTTGAATAATATAAAAAATAGGAAACGAGTAGGTCCAATCCGGTGTTATGAATGTGGAGAGTCTAACCATATTTGCTTCATCTGCCCTAAGCTTAGGAAAGACATGAAAGAAGATGAAAAAGATAAGAACAAGAATGATAAGAAGAAAAATGTGTTCAAAAGTAAGAGGAATAAGGAGAGCTATAAGAAGATATTGAAAAAAGTATGAGCTGCCTTTAATCAAGCAAGTGATGTCGACTTCAGGAGTGAGGAAGAAGATAATGACAAGGATAAAAACATCTCTAGAGTATGACTTATGGCTCATAGTGGATCAATGAGTCTAATTCTGACAATAAACACATCAAGATAACTTCGTTTCAAGATGTTATTGTTTCTCTCGGCTTTAAGATTAAAAAATATGAGAAAAAGATAAAATAATATATCTTCATTATTGAATCTCTTAATGCTAAAATTGTTAGTTTAAAATTGATTATTCCAGATGATGATGATTGCATATCTTTTGGAGTTTTATTTTCTAAATTTTTTTCTTTACAAGATGTGAATGGTAATAACTGTTTGAGATTATAATTAGAAATTGAGAAAACAAAAAATCTGGAATCTACTTTTGCTTTTTGTATTACTTTATGCTCTTGTGTTGCAAATGAGTTGTTTTTAATAAAAAGATTTTGAAAAAAAAATATAAAGTTACTTTTTATGTAAGTTGAAAGTTTAATCTCATTAATATTAAAAGGTTAAGACAATAGAAGGATGTTTTGGTTACTAAAGTTGCTTAACATGTTTTCTTAATAAGATAATGTTGAAAAGTGTTATAGGTTGTGTTATGTATTTGGAAGATGACATGAAAATTCATGGAGTGCCTTTTTTTCAAATTGTCACATATAAAAAGAAGTTTTGATTGATTCTAGAAATTGTGCCAATTTGATAAAAATAGTTTATTACTTGCAAAAAAATTTAGATGGTAAAAAGAAACATAATATTTTGGATCAATCAAAAGTGAGCATACACAATCGAGATATAGGTTTGGATGCACGTACATATTTTACATCTCATTAACTTGCTATTTTGAATTTATCTGAAAATGTTGAGATTTGGATAAAACCTGAACCAAATAAAATGATTTCTAATCTGCTGGTATTTTAAAAAACTTTTCTAAAACTTGTGTAAATACTTCTTTATTTTCAAACAAAACAACTCATGTGAAGTATAATTGCACCAATTGTGGTAAGGATGAGCATTTGGTTTAGTTTTTTTTATTTGCAAGAAAACAGAAAATGGACACGGAATATGAGCTTATAAGATTGACATGGTAGAGTCCGAGTTCTTCTTCTAGTGGCCCATTCAGACTAGAGGCCATAGGGAGGTTAGAATGGCACTCAGTTAGATAGTGGGGACATCATGGTCAAAACGACCTCAGGCAATTGTGATGCAACAATTCGACCAGCCTTTTGTAAAACATCAAGGTAAGTTTCAATTAAGTCTATTTTTGATTTTGTTCATACATATGTACCTACTGGTTCTACTGGTCATGTGACTCAGTGTTAGATTCCTATATTTGTTATTTATAACCCCAACACAGAAGGCTTGACATCTTTTTGTTCATAGGTCTTTTGACGACAAACTCCCCATGTGCATAAATATAGAGACAATGATTTCTTTGAATGTAACATCAATTTACTTTTGAATTGGTGTATTATTCTACTATCTCCTTTTTTTAGTTTTTCATGCTAGTTATGGAAGTAATTGTTTTGATATATGCTACAAGTGGATTTATGTCAATTCTTAACAACCTTGATGATATCATTGGTTCAAAATCTTCGATTCTTCTCATTTTGTTACTTTTTGGGGGAGAATTGGAGGTTGATATGAGGGGGAGTTTATGCTTTTCATTGTATTCATATTTATATTTATGCATTGCCCTTAATCTGAAAATAAATAAAAATAAGAAAAGAAGAGGTTTGACTTTTACCTCTAGTATATTCTTGTGCTTGTTAGTAGTTATAAGTGATGTTTATTGATCTCAGTATAGGTTGTATGTATTTTTAGTCTTTATATGAGCCTTTGCTATTACTTTTAAGGGATATGATGCATGACCCATAATCTTTTAGTTGAATTAAAGAAATATTTAATGTCCAAGATAGTGTTAATTTGAATAATTTATGCTTGTATATATTTACTCGAGTTTTTCATTCCTCAATGCTTTATAAATGTCTCAAGTGTAAATAAAGTCAATTTGCTTCTATTTACATTATGATAGGTAAAAAAAGATACTAAATCTTTAGAACAATATTCATGACAAGGATATATCTATAGTGAGGAAATTAATAGGTACAGAATAATTGGAAATAGTATCATGACAAGGACGTACTAGATATAATTGAGAGTTTTCTTTTATGTGCATAATATCAAAGTTTAAAGTGAACAAAGCTTAAAAACTGTTAAAAGTTCCCAGTGAAAGAGCAAGTAAATTTGAGAAAGAGTATTTAATACATCTTGCTTATATGTAAGGGTTTTTTATTCAACCTAAGCATTAGCAAATGTGCTACATTATAAATTATTGAAATCATAAATTTTTAATGTTAGTTTGATCTTAATTTTAATATTGTTGATTGACTTTAGCCTATATTTGTTTATTAGTTGACTAATCTATCTCCCTGATCTTATAAAATATGTGCTTAGATTGCTCTTGGTACACATGAAAACTCATTAAAAATAAAAAGTTGTTACTACAAGTTATAATTGTGAAATCATAATATCTGGACTTTAATTGATTCTTTATTCTCTTTTTTTTTGCATCATTCATAAAATCATTATAAAAAAGGGAGACAAAACACAAAAAATATATATAAAAATTAATTTGTAGGAGAGGATTTCTTTCTTTTAAAAAGGGGAGCATTTTTGTTTTCTTTTCAATTCTAAGAGAATTTTTTCTTTTAAAAAGGGAAGAATTTTTTCTTTTTCAATTTTGAGCCATTAGTGCTTTTTGTCAAATTCTTTTGGTTTTTATTTTCAAACACCATATCATATTTTTAAAAGCTTTGCCAATAAGTTCAATAAGAGAGATTGTGAAATCATTGTCATGATTAATATTTTGTCATGAACAATTGGTTTTAGAAATGATTTATTTAATGAAAATTGGTTTGGAAATGTTTTTGATGTTGGTACGACTGTGTCTAACTAATGTGGGTTATGTTATGATATCTTTGCCTAGAATAATTGTTTTATCTATTTGTATACATGTGACTTGAGATAATCTTAATCAATGGTGAGAAACGGGACTACGTTTAAGGAGGAGAGAAGATCTAGCACAGTTAGAATGTCATGTGATAATATTAGACTAGAGTTAAAATTCTTAGGGTCAACATCAGTCAACGTCGGTATCGAGACTAGACTTAGGAGAAACCGATGTCAAGGATGCTGAGTGATGAATTTGGATATAAGGTGGCTCATGGTGAATAGATACCGTATGAGAAGCTATTTGCATTGGGGTTCACAAGTGTGCGTAAGCGCCAGAAAAATTGTAAAGAAAATTAGATAGAAATTAGAAGAAAAATTAATAAAAATAAATTAGAGGAGAAAATATGCTGCTGTTTTACTCGAGGTACTGTTGCATGCAACATTGCACGCACATGGGATAGCAGTGGTGGCCAACTATTGGAGTCCGGATTTTAGAAAGAAAGAGATCAATTTGGAAACTTATAATATATTTAGAATTCGAGAAGTTGGGTCTTAATTGTACTATGAATTTTACTCCTAATTAAAGATGGAGATTTTGGGTATAAATAAATGAGTGGTTGAGATCATATGAGTATAATTTTTGGAGGAAAGAAAATGTAGGATTTTATTTTAAGAGAGATAAATGCTTTGTATATACTTTGTAAACATAACTTGATACAATAAAGTTAGATTTATCTTCAAAATTTTTGTTAAATTGTATTATTTTGTTATCAGACATTCGTACCGTCGCGTATATCAATTTAAGATATCTTTTATTTTTCCTAAAAGATTTAATTTATTAGTTTTTCTATTATTCATCCTCTATGGTAAGCGTTTTGATCCTATAATCTCTACTAAGTTTCAATTAAAAATGCATCCGAAATGAATTAAAGGAAAAAATTGACCAGAATTAGCAGTCATCGAGGGGAAATAATAAAAGCAATGCATACTCTATTGTCAAGGGTCAGGACAGTGAGATAACCTACTGGCTGCTGTGCTGGTAGCCTTGGCATTTTCACCTGCTGGTAGAGCTGTAGAGGCATTTTCACCTGAACATGAAGAAACAATGATGTTAATAAAAAAAAAAGAACATGCTGGACTGCTGGCTGGTTTAGTGGTGTGGTAAACAAAAATAATAATAGCCAAGTCAATGCAAACGGAACTCGATTTAAATACCTGAAAGTTGCAAATTTAGGTCATCACTCTCAGCAAGATCACATGGGAAGAAATCACCCAAATCTTCTGCCCTCATCCAATCTTGGAGGCAAATCAATGCCTCTACCATACTGCTTGCAAGTCTACTCGTATAGTCACTAATAACCCTTTCTCCAGTTGAAAAGGCTGCCTCCGATGCCACTAATGTTGCCGGAATAGCCAAAACATCACGAGCCATTCGGGAAAGTATGGGGTACGTTGTTTTGTTTACCATCCACCGGTGCAAGATATTGAAATCATGCCCATCTTGGAAATCACCTTCTTGAGGGATACAAGTAAGGTATCGACTAAGATCACTCTTCACTTTGCTCCGGCCTTTGTCATGCAAAATTGTCTCCAATCGGCAACATTTTTCTCAACACTAGGTCCAGGCTGAGAATTGTTGTTGTTTGAGCCACCATAACTGGCAGAACATTCAGAAAACAGTTTGTGCATTGTACTATAGATTTGCTTAAGGTAACGAGTTGCAATAGCACCGAATGCAGACTTCAGACGAAACTCAATGAAATTGTATCTTGGATAAAAAAATAACCAGGAAACATATCTGCAAGTATTGTATTTCCCAGTACTTCTGAAAATTTCTTTCATTTCCTTTACAATAGCTGCAATGGTAACATCTTCATTTGCGGCCTCCTTGTCCAAAACCATCTTTATCTTCCAAAGTTCATGGAAATAGTATGTTGAGGCAGCGTCAAATATATCATTGGTCTTGCCATTCTTTATTTGAGTTCTTTTAGCCCATTGGCAGCATTTAGGAGATCTTCGGAATATAGGTACCGCCCTTTCTTAATCAAGAATTATATGTCCAAGTACTTCTGAACTATAGGGGTTTCTTCTTGTCATATCCAATTGGATAGTAACATACACAGCTCTTTTATCCATCTCCGAGATTAGGGTCTTGTTTGTTACTAACTTAGCAAAATAATCTTTAGGAATTACTTACTTCTTAATACCACTACTTTAACCCTTACATTCTGCCAAACATGATATCCATCAATATATCCAAATCTTATTGTATTGTCTTCAGTCTTCAAGTATCAAGCTTGTTCACAACTAGGTTTTGATGTGGTTCTGGTGGCAGGTGGATTTTTGCGTCCGCAAGTAGAAAAGCTTGACATCTTTTTAGGCATATCTACTCTAAACAAATGTAGGTAGGGGTATGGGATGTTAGTGAAGACAATGTCCATAGGTGTAGTATGTCACATGGTCGAGTTAGGTTCTGGCTCTAGAAATTATGAGGCTAGGATTGGTGAAGGTATTTGGAATGTGGATGATTTCATGGATGGTATTATTGGCTTATCAGGAGTAATTTACTGGTTTCTTCCAGCTTGTCATCCCTAAGTTGACACTTACAAATGGTCTTCCCAAAAAAAACCCTTGTAAAATCATAGGCCTTTTAAATCCATCTTTTAGTCCTCAGTATATCACTTATTCTTCCAGTTTCTTCATGTGTATCAGATTATTCCTAATTTGTGACCGAAGTATATCCCATGCTTCAGAAAATTGAGCCCGCCCTTTAGCTTCATCTTGAATGTCTTTCTGATCGACATTGTTGCTTCTGAGTGCTCTTGCAGTCTTCTTCTCGATGTATTTCGTCCTTTGATTGTACTTCTATCTATCCTTGCAATATGTAGTATTTTTCTAGAGGCCAATTCCATCAATAATGGCTCATGTGTATACCATGAATTTTGTTGAGGCATACACAACTTCTGTGTCAAGGAATTATACCCATATCTTCGATGAAATTAAGGAATACTTGGCTACACAAATTAAATTCTACAATTCCATGCATGTATCCCATCACTCCCGACATTTGTAGGCTTCAAAATTCTGTTCTCCATTAACTTCTAGAACTAAGAAATTTCTCTAATGTTCATATCACTTGCATCGGCTACCCCCCTTAAATAGTCCAACTTATATAACAAATCTTCTTCTAATCATCTTGATAATGAGGATAACTGGCCTTCTTGTAGAATAAGTCTTCAAAGAATTTATATTCCTTGCTTGCTCAAATTGCCAGAATCTCCATCAAAATTGTCTCATCTTGTTTTGTGCAAATTGATCAACAAGGACGAGGGGTCTTGAAGGGGAGGGTGATACTATTTTTAAAGTAATTACTATTTTAAAGGAAGTATGATGCACAATAAAATTGCAAATAAGAAGACATTAAACAATCAAGAAGTAGGGTTCTTGCTAAATGTTGACCTAGCAAGATTATTTATCAAAATTTTAGTTAAGATTCTCCTAAAGGGGCCAAAAAAGCTATTGGTTTAAACCTATAGTGAAAAACATATGCTTCGATACTAACGCTGTCAGGTCTCAAATTTAAAATCTAAAAACCGATATATATACACTGTATCAACCTTGGACCAATACATTAATACATACATATACAACCTGGATCTTTATTGCATACATTTAAAGAAGAAAATATTACATAAAATGTAAAAGATTTTATAAGGATTGTGGCTTCTACAGCTATAGAGTGTACCAACTCTAATGCTTCTGATAGGATTAAAAAGTTGAATTTAAGACTAGACCTCAAGGTGAACTTGACTTTGAACCCCAACTTTTCCAAAAAACAAAGTCACAAAGATCAACTCTGAAAAATGAAGCAAGGGTGAGTACAATATACTTAATAAGCTATTATATCGAATTATGATGCATAAAATAATACTATTTATGATAGGGATAGGTTACTTATAGAAGGCTAATATTGCAAAAATATTAAACTTAATATGTTTGAAATGTAATAGAATTCAATAAAATCTTTATAAACAAATTAAGTTTTTAGCCAAGAGACAATAGTGAGTCCCAGTGCTCAGATAATTGCGAGCACGACTATTCAAATAAATTGAGATTCTCATATTGTAGTAAATGTATGCCTTACCCACAATCCATAACATGCCAAACAAATTAGTCTTGTCACGACGTAGTCATCTGATTCTCTAACATCAGTGATACTTGTTTCATAAACTCTAGCCCTCATGTGCTCTAAACGTGTGTTATCAACGGTGAGAGAAGTTTTGGCGTTCTTAGGGTCTAAGGAGAACTGGTTGTATGACACAATATCATCATAACCACGGTTTCACAAAAAATCACATGGCTATGGCCAACCATAGTCCCCTTCTTAGCAAGACATAAATTTTAAATGAGCTACTATATAGAGGTACCACATTTGCTAGATTACTTAATTAGCTTGGTCTATACCCATTCGAGAATTGTGATCATACTTGGTTCGTTCATCACATATCATTGACACAAACCTTATGTCGATTAAGACGTTGCTAGCCAACCCAAAACAACCATTTTATGCATACTACCTTAACCTAAGTTCATTATATTTTATGCACAGTCTAGGCTAAGCAAAGCTAGCATATATCTAGTTTTCTATGTTTAAGTTATATATGAAATATAAGATATTCAAAATCATGTATGTCTAGTACATAGAGTAGTAGAGATATAGAAATATAGGATCAATATGATCAAAGGAGAGAAATAATAACTTGCATTGCTAAAACACATAGAAATCATTAACACACAACCTGATTACCCATCCTTGAAGATCTTAGGTTACCCTAGAATAAGACAAATTCTACTAACAAGAAAGAAATGAAGTTTAAATAAAAGCATAGAATAAATTAGAAAAACAAAAATATTAAGATAGGCTAGGGTTTAGGGCATGACCAATTTCTTTCATGGAGGTTTAAGTAGCTAGTAGTTATGTCTTGTTGGTAGGCTAGAATTGGTTAGGGTCGATAGCTGGTATGGTTTAAAATATAGGTGGCTCAAGAATAAGGATATGGTGAAAGGTGATGAATAAGGTAATAGGTAGAAATAATGGTATTCATATTATAGCCAATGTTTAGGTTGGGTAGTATAATAGCTAGGGTTTTGTTCTTTTCAAGCCGGTACTAAAGTTGGGCATCATGATAGCTAGATCTAGGTGTTTTCCCTAGCCGGTATCGACGTGTAGCATAATGGCTAGAGGATTGGGAGGTCGGCGTAGGTTTTAAGGGGTGTAAGTGTTACTCCAACAAACATGGGTGGCAGTGGAGCAGATAGGATCGCATAGAGCTTGAAAACTAGGTGTGCGGAGTGCAATAGATGTTGAGGAAATAGTAAAGCTCCAACCACTATTCACATCAAGGCGAGAGGTACAAGTAGCAGCACTCCGACCCTGGGTTTAGTTATACCGAGCTTCGCAACCAAAGGTTCAATGTCAAGGCCCTTGGACCACACAAACATCCCTCATGGAAGGCATGAAGTGCCAACCGACGACTATTTGGTGGCTAAAGGGTAATATTTAAAAAGGCTAATGTTTAACTAGAATTTTAAATATAAATTTAAAGGGCATTAAATAAATTATAAAAATTCAAATAAAATTTTAAAATAGAAAAATGGGTACAAAAATAAAGTTTTTGAATTTAGAAGAATTTAGATCCAAGTTTCACTGGAATCGGATCTAGATTAAGGAGATATAGACTTTTAAAGAATAGGATTTGAATTAAATCTAGAAAATACCAACAGTTACTGTTAGGATTTGGGATAGCGGCAGTAGTGGAGACCGGAGATATAGGTGTTTTCTTTTTCTCTCCTTCTTCTGCCTCCTGACTCCTCTCTCTCCTTATTTTCTAGGTATAGCTAGGGTTTAGAATAGCGGCAATGGTGGAGGCCGAAGGTTGGGGGCATCCAGCTAGGAAAGGTAGAGGGTGCTTTTAGGGAGTGGTGGTCGGCGGTAGGGTGACTAATTTTTCTGGTACTCAAGCTCGATGGTTGAGTGTAGTGGCATAGTTTGTAGGTCAAAAAGGGAATCGACATTCTGGTGGAAATCATGGTGAGGTAAGGGGTTGGAGAGGTTATACTTGATGTGGGGGTTGCATTTTTGGTCTTAGTTACTTATGGCATGGTCAGCATGGGGGTTGGCCATGGTAGCTACTCAAGGCAAACATAGAGGTGTATCAATGTGGGGGTTTTAGACTAGGATTGATAAAATTGATTGGGGGAATGGAAACTAGGGTGCACAAGGATGCTAAAAACAGAAGAACTCACTAGGAGGTGGTCTGATGGCGAGATGGGGTTTTGTGCGTCATCGGTGACGAGAAATAGAGCTATGCCACGATAGACAGAGTTTGAACTCGGACTCACCGGTCGAGATGAGGTCTTGGGCATCGAGGAGGTAGCTAGGAAGGTTGAGTAAAGGCTAGAACATGTATGGGATATTGTAATAGGGATTGGTTTGAGTTGAGGCAATTGGACAACAATCGTGCATAAGGTGCTTGATCCATGTCCCATGGCGGCTTAGTTAGAAGTAGGGAAGTAGAGCTCCAAGATGGTGTTGTGGTGGTGGATGGTGGTTGATGGTGAGAGGTGGTGGCTCAAGGTGTATTATATAGGCCGATCATGGCAATGGTTCATGATGGTGGGAAGGAGTTGAGTTTGATCTGAACATGTAAGGCAATGGCAGTGCAAGAGCTAGGCCATGGGTATGGGTTGGCTGGTCTAATAATGTTGCGAGATTGAGGCGGTGGAAGAGGCCATGCTATGGGAGAAGCAGCGGCTACAAGTGCTGTTGCGTGACACACGGGGCATTGATGCTGTGGGTGTGCGAGAGCAGCGCACCATATGACAACACCGCATATGTGGCTCAATAGGCTCAGGTGTAGTTTCAAGCAGTGACACACATGAAGCGATGTCACATATGACGAGTGTGCGAGCGGCGAGTAGTAACACCGCGCTGGCACTGCTTTGTACTAGCAGCGGTAGAGGCAATGGCATGGTAGCTTGGGACGAGGGGCCTGGTGGCTAAGTAGTGTTAGGTTGGATCTAGGCCGAGTTTGGGTTGTGCTAGGCCAAGGTGGAAGAAATCTAGGCTTGGGCCAAAGTTTTGAGCTAAGTCAATTGGCTAGACATTTTGTGGAACACCTTATGGGCATAAATAGTGACATTCCTATTTTAAGGAAATTTTAGAGTTTTAGTTGGGATATGGGTTTTATGCAAGGAATCAGTATAAGAATAAACTATTGTCTTGTAGGAATTTAAAGGGATTTTTGTGGATCAAGGGAAGAAATTGAAATTCAAATGAGATTTGAATTTGAAAGGCCTTTGAATTTGAAAAGAGAATTTGGAAAGGTCGACGCGAAAGAGTATTTCTTAGCAAAAAAGTAAACCATATAACTTCAATATTTTTGAGGATATTTTTCTTGTGCTAAGGAAAGGATTAGGTTCAAAGAAATTTTTGGTTAAATGGTTGTAAATTTTTTGTCTAACTAAATTTATGGTATAGGAGAATATAGAGAATATTTGATGACAAGAATTTCAAGGAGAAGGTTATGTTTGGAAAAGTTGGGACTAATCTAAATTGGAGATTTGGAAATTTAATATTATAGTGTGGAATCTTGGACCCAAATTAGAAAAGGGGTGATTAAAACTCGACCAATAACTTCAAAGGTCAAATTTTGATAAATTGAGAAAATGCTAATTTGGGATATTTCTAAAAATGGATGGAACTAAGAAAATGTTTAAAATTCAAGGAAATTAAATAAAGGAATATCATACATGAAATTACAAGATTTAAGATTCAAACTTGATTTGTGAAATTAACCTTTTAGATTAAAACTTACTTTATATTTTTTTCTAAATTCAAGAAATCATGCAAGTAATAGGTAAATAATCGGCTTGATGCAATTTTGTAAATATTAAATTTTTTAAGATATTACACCCCACCCATCATGTGACGCCGACTCAAGGCCTATCTGTTTCTCCACCTTATCCTCTCATCCTTCTCCAACGCATTTGCACGAAGAGGCGACGAGAGGCAACGAGGAAACGTCAAGCACCTTAAGAACGTAGCGTTGCTGATCTCCTCAACGACACTAGTGAGCTCAACATCCTCGCGATGTGATGATTCAAGTTGGCTCTAATGTCTCTGTTTGCACCGCTGCTACCATGCCACCGCCTAGCCTCGCCAGTGCACCCAATCAGTCGCCTCCCCTTTTTATTTTCTCATTTTCTCTTGCCATTTTTCCTTGTCGTCTGGCTCCTAATTCTCTCTGAACCCTAATCTAACCTTAACCCTAACCTGACGGTTTTATAGTGACGCGTTTTTTTATTAGCTTTTTCTGTTGTTGAGTCATGTAAATTGAAGAGAGAGATTTTGATTTTACCTGGGCTTTTTCGGAAAAAAGTAATAACACAGGGGGCCAAGTCGTTCATCTCTCTCGTCTAGTCGCGTCGCTTTGGGCAAGTGGCAACTCGTACCTCCCCTCCTCTTCTTCCCCAACCCCTGCGCCTCCTCCTCCACACCTCCCCCACCTCCCCCCCCCCCCCACCCCCCCCCAAAGCCGCCGCGTCCGCCATGGCCCAGCCCGCCGTCCTCTCCTCCCTCTGCAGCCGCCTCCGGTCCCCGCAGGCGCATACGCCGTCTCTCCCTCACCTCCAGGCCCCCCGCCGCGGCTTCCATGTCGAGCTCGGCGCTCGCGAGAAAGCGGTGAGCCCTCCCCCTCTCTCGCTGTCTCTCCCTCGATTCTATCACGGTGGTTTCTGTAGGCGGGTTTTGGTTCGCCTTGTCGTGAGGGCTGACTCCGGGAGGTAGGTCGTGCATGTCCCTTCTAATCTGCGCGTAGATTCGGTCTGATGAGCGAATAGGACGAGCCGTCGCGGTTAGTGCATTTTCCTTGGTATACGTGATGTGCTCTATCAGTTTGCAGAGCGGGCAGGACGGGAGTGTTTGTGGAAACCAGTTTGATCTGATTCACAATTGTTGATGTCGAGATCAGGTGCCTTGGGTGGGGATCGGGGTTACCTACTAGCCTTGCCATTTCCATGGTGGTTCTTGCGTGGTTGTCAGCGAGATAAGAACTGGATGCACTTGATTATGTTTAGAATCAATTTAGGTCGTGTTTCTGATTTGCTGAGTAGGAAATTTGTGCTGGCATGCTCCTTTTTTGTGGGTTCAATGATGATGAATGGTGTAGGAGTCGTCTTCTGGTATCATATTAGACAGAGATGTATTATGAGGATACAGCTTTTGTTGATTTCTCGTGATCCTTGAGTCATTAAAATGGTGTTGGTGTATTTCTTCCACAATATTTCATTCCACTGTAGAAAACTAATTGGAATTATGTAGAACACTAATATGAATAGTGAGAATGGTATAATAGTTACTGTTTCCATCTTTTATTTTGTGCATCATGTTAGTAGTTTTTTTCTTCCTGAGAATTTCTTATCTCCTGTAATGTGAAGCTTTTAGTTCTTTACTACCTCCTAGTACCTTCTATGTTGCACCGAAACATACATCTAGTGGTCTTTGATTTTTCTATTATGGTGTTTCAACTGTAGCTTACCTTTTCATATACACATTTTAATCTGGATTATTAGTATAAAGCTAGTTATGTAAGATTACTTGCAGTTACTATTATTAGATACTAGCAAATCTTAATATCTTGCAAAGTTAAGCTTATTATTTGTTGGTTTAGTTGTTCTTTTTTTAAAAAAAATGTGAGTTCCCCTCTGGTTTAGTTTTTATTGTTACAAATGGTGACACTTCCTCTATTTAGTTTGTTTTGATTCATATTATTGAGCTTGCAGCTTTTGGAGGAGGATACTGTTTTGAAGAGGTTTAAATCATATAAGAACAGTGTGAAACAGGTCTCAAAGGTTGGGAATATTCTTACCGGTGTTGCCCTTTTTGGTATGTTACTTTTTCTTATCCCTATGTTTCATTTGTCATAAACTATTATGGACTATATTCTACAGTGATTAATGATTCGTGATACTGATGGATGTGACCAATGGAGCTACTAGTATACAAGCACTTAGTTGAATGAAATGGCTAGCAAATGCTTGACCTTTTGAACATTGAAATTTTAGCAGGATAGTATTAATGGTGACTTTGAAACGGTATTTTGTTCATTGTTTGTACATCAATAATTTATATGAGTCCTTCCAAAATTCTGCTCCTTTGAAATGGCAGTGCAACATAGCCCACAACACCACATAGGTAGCTCTTTTGATATGATTCTCTGTCTAGATTTCTAGTACTGTCTATTTTTTTTGTTTGTACTCACTAGCTTCTGATATCTGAAGTTATTTATTTGACATGATCAATGCCTAAGATTGTCAATAGATTTATCTAACTTTGAAGATTATGTGTTTCTCTGAAGACACATTTTCAGTACATGTCCAGATTATTGGTAGCTGCTCGCCATGAGTATTGTGACTGGATTATGTGGAAATTACATGACAAAGCTACTTAAACCTTTTAACAAGGTGCCCATAAATATAATCCTCGAAATATGTTTAGTCTTGAAGCCAACTGTAGGTTTTAGATGGCTATTAGAGTGTCATGTTTTTATACTACTTGATAGAATTGTGACTTGTTCTTGACTTCTGTACGATGTAGGTTTCTGAGCTGGTTATTATCCTCTATACTGCTTAGTTTAGATGCACAGTAATAGTCTGAGCTGGGCTTTTACACATTAAAAACATAAACCTCTCCTAGAAGGAGAATTCTTAGCAGAACTATACTTCCTGAAGTAGAGCAAGGACGGAATAATTGGGATTTTTGCATCATTTTGTCCACATCTTATAGCAGCTCGTGCTGATACAGTTTGTTGCATTTGATCGCTTTGTTCCACTGCACGGTTACGCTGACTGTTGACAATTCTTTTCAATTGTGCAGCCTGTGCCTATGAGATCGTTACACTGGCAAAAAGTTCAAAATGAAGGGAAGTGCACTCATGTGATCACTTAAATCCACCAGAAAGCGATTCATCAGCATAAACTGGCATTTTATCAGCACTAGTTCTACTCCTCCAGTGTTGATGGTTCATGTAAAATAAGACGAACTAGGTCAACCTTCTTTCACAAGATCTTTGTGGTTTCTTGGCCTAGTGTTACATGTTAACAAATTGATCCAAGTGTTGTCATTTGATGAATCATCATCGCCTTTGTTTTCCTTTCCTTGAAGCGCATGCTCAAAGCTCAATAAAATGGTTTATCTCGGTCTGCTTGCTAATGGCCTTCCACACATAACGAGCTGACAGTTGTTTGAGGAGTGCCTGTTTGTGATTACTCTGGGCTGTCTAGCCCATCACTCTTCATTTACCTTGTGTTTGGGTAATGTATGCGAATTTGTGGTGCTTCCGGAATTGCGGTTGTGCAACTGATCAACGACTAGAGAACCGTCTGCTATTAATAATATACCTTGTACTCTTATTTCAAGTTTGCAACATGTAAATATAGAGTCCTGGCCAAAAAAATGCATGTAATGAATCACATTTTAGTTTGAAACAAACTCACAGAATTGATATGGTTATATTTACAAGCAAAACATACGTAGGTATAAAATATTTGCACTCCCAAATGCATAGTGTTTCGTTTTAAATCGGACGTCTTGGATAAATTGAAACCGTGCAGATGAAAGCCTATGTTCTGTTATGAGAAAAGGGAAAATATGCTAGTCAGTTGGTGTGGTCGATAAAATGCCACTTATTAGGTTATATTGGATAAAATGGCACTCAATACATTGTACTTCTTCGTTTTGAAGAGTTTAAACCAATTTATTTTCTTTTTTTTAAAATGCCCATGAATACAAGACTTAGATCGATCCTCTCGCTAGGCATATCACATCCGCCAGCGGCGCACCAATGCTCGCTTTCTTGCTCTCACTTGTTCCTCTACCAACATTGCCGCTCACCGTTGGAAAGCACGCTTTGGACGACTGTTGTTCAACTAGGCCCTCTCTATGCTACCTCTCTCTTGATCGGACGGGCATAAGCCACCGGTGACTAAAAAGATGTCGTCGGGTTTAAGATACTACTTAGCCACTGGCTTCCGGTCTAGCGGCTTGCTAAAAGATGAGAAATCGTTATCAATTTGAAAATTTGAGTTTCATACTCTTATTTCTAATCTACTATGAGTTCGAACTTAATCTAAACTTTTGCTATGAAAATTTGTATTTGATGCTCTTATTTTTTGTGCACTCGCCGGCGAGAGAAGTCGCTGCCAGAGCTGGCAGGAACTATCGGGATGCAAGTCCTGTATTTAATGGCGTTTCGGTCATCTCGTGTGTCAAGGAGAAAAAAAAAACAAGAAAACAGAAAATAAATTGATTTAAATTCTTCGTAATTAATGACAAAGTAACCAGATAACAATATATAGTAAGTGGCATTTTATTCTCTGTAAGTTAGTAAGTGGCATTTTATTAAAAACAGATTGGCATATTGTCCGTTTTCTCGTTCTGTAATATCCCCCTCGAAGCGATAAGCCAGGGAGACGTGCGCTCCGCTACGAGCAGAAGTGGCGGCGAGGTTGTGGGCGGCGGTGGCGACCTTAAACCCTCCTCTCCTCACTCTCTCCTCCTCCTCCTCCTCCTCCTCCCTCTCGCTGTCGTCTTCTCGCCTTCAATCCGTCTCCTCCACGTGGCGTTCGTTTCTAAGAGGCCATCTGCGCCGCCGCCTCCCGCGGCGTGCCAATTTCTTGTGCCCCCGCGCGAAGAACGCGGCCTACGACGACTACAAGTTCCCGGACCCCATCCCGGAGTTCGCCGCGCAGGTCAGCACTTCGCGCCCCCGTCTCGTAGTATCCCTGGAGACTGGAGCTTCCTCATTGCCGGCTACCGCTACTGCTGCGCGGCTGACTGATTCTGCCCTCGTTTTTTTTTTCCTTTCATTTTTGGTTTTCCATGAGATGAGCAAGTTCAAGGAGCACATGATGTGGCGGCTGGAGCGGAAGAAGGATGACTACTTCGTAGAGCACGTGGAGGAAATCGTCGACGTCTGCACCTAGGCAAGTTCATGGTTTCCTTGCGCTTGTAGTGTCTGTAGCATTTCGGATTTCTTGCGGTAATTTGGGTTTTTTTTAGTTGACTGCTGCAGTGGGTTCAAGTTCTTGAATAATTGTGTTGCATTAGGAACTTGTATTGCATCAATATGGGTGAAAAATGGTTTCTTTGAGAAAAGCTATTATTAAATCATTACGGATAGAGCAAACTAGTAACTGAAAAAACCACTAGAAGAAAGAGGAAATCGTCAACATCTGCACTGATGAATGTTCATAGTGAACTTAAGCTTGCAGCATTTGTGCCTTTTCATATGACCAGGTACTTCCGCACAATTGCCTGCATTGGGTTCTTGGAGAGGGTTCTTGAGCTGTTGAATCACATAAATAAGCCTTATGTAAAAAACACATAAATAAGTCAGGAATTGATTCTGCGTCAACACCAGTGAAAGCGGCTGTGCTGCTGGCAAGGTTATTGATAGATAATGGATCGAATTGGTATTGAAAAGAACAGCTGGGATTAGGATTAGGAAATCAGCAAGTGAGATGCTACAATAAATGATATGTCCCAAACTAATAGGAGAATAAAGATTGATAAATTAGCACCTTTTTTCTTATGGATGCCAACATTTTTCTAGTGTACACCTGTATTTTGGGTCTGATACTTGCTAAAACAGAGTTAGGCACGCCCTGAAGCGTCCTCTTTTGTAGGATCAGTTATGTTTATCTTTACTTATCCAGGAAACTATGCAAGTTATGTTTGTACCTTGAGGATAACTGTTAGTCACAGGAATTCAAAATATTTCTCTGTTAGAATAACCAAGCTTGTCACTAGTTTTTATCTATCTTAGCTTGAATTGCTTTGTTGTGTTCTCAATTCTATTCATCATGTCAGTCTGAAATCTCCTTGAAGCTTGCTAGCCTGTCACTGTGATACAGCTAGTCCATGTACAGGCATTTATATTTGGAGATTGTTTTCGTAGGCCGGTTCAATATTAAATGTGATTCCATAATTCCATTACACTTCTCCTTGAGTGAGCCCTTTTACAAGAGCTAAAATCTGGTTTAGTGCTAACATATGATTCTCACTTACAGATACTAGGGATTTTCTTGGAACATGATTATTGTAGACCTGGGACGCTCCTAGTTCACCCATTCTTGGACAGGAAGGGTGAGATCAAAGAGAGGGGGCTTCCTGGGGCACCTCAGGCCGCGCGTGCAGAGATTTTGTGGGCCGAGAAGAATATTGACAATGACTGGAAGGCGTGGACCGGAGAATACTAGGCCTAATTATCCCTCCATTTCTTCTGTTTGTTGTATCACCGGATGTATCAGTAGCTTTAATATTGAGTAGAGGTTTGAATCTAGACTAGTCATGATCAGATCCAGAACTCGCGCAACACATTTATTATATCTTCTGATCTGATCGATCTTTGGTGAATGTGTGATAATTTTCTGAGCTAGTATCTGAACATGTTGTCGCTGTTCTCTGATGGTCTGAACCTTAATTTTTCAGTCACAGCTGCTACTGTCTTCCAATGTGATGGGCAGCATTCTTTGCCTTCAACGCCCCCACTGTAAGTGCCACAACTTGATCATTTCCTCTCATGCTGCAGGTCAGTCAGACACCCTCAACAGGTGGCGCTACCCAACTTGCTGCCACGACGTAATCACCGGCACCGGCAATGACATCCTACACACAGGTGAGCACTTTACTCCACCCTCACCCTGTCAGTGCAGAAATTGGTCTACCTTGTTCATCCTAATAGGATGTGTCTAACTATGTGAAGAATTAGGAGATCTGTTTAACTCTAATATAGATCCACGAACCACTTAGCCGATAGTTTAATACGGAATTCTGTTATTGGTTGGTAATACTTATACATCGGCTAGAAAACCGATGACGATATAAAAAAATAGCGAGAAATAAAATAAAAGACACATCGACTATATAGCCGATGACGTTGTAAAATTCAATCTTTTGAAGAGACGAAAACCGAGACAGTATAATGCTGAAGCTAACATCACTATAATGGTAAAAAGCTAGATCAGTCGTTAAACCTATTAATATAAACAGATAAACTCACTTTTTTCTTCTTTTTTTTTTCACCTATTCTGCCTCACTGCACCGTCTGCACATCTCTTCTCAGATAGATGACGCACTGTCACTGTAGCCTATAGGCGACCGACCGATGCTTCTATTCTTCTCCCGTATCACAGCTTCGATCGTCGGATCGACGGCGGGGATACTCGGAGGGATGAACAGTTGATGGCTTCTGGTCATTCTTGGGACGTGATGGGGTCCAAGAAGAGAAAGTTAATATTCCTGCAGGGGATGTGTGTTGCGTAAACACGCTAACACACTCCCTGTGAACTACAGGGAAACCATATGGGATGTGCAGACTTCTGCCTATACAGAAAACCAGCTAGGTACGTAGGTACTACAAGTTTACAACTAGTGTTCCTTCCCAATATTTTTTTCACTAACAAGCAAAGATTTATAAATTCTGATAGGAATCGGAAATTAGGAGCCGGTTCGGTTTAAATCCAAAACTTGTTTGATACCAAAACTTCCCTGCACCGGACAAATATTGCCGAAATCTTGGTTACAAACCAAACCAACCCTACATTCTATCTACATAACAACTTCATACATTTGACATTTTTCTCTTGTGCAAAGGCAAAAGAGGGTATGTATGTATGTACATACACGATCTGTCAGGGAAATGCACTGGTGTCGCCCATACAAAATCCGTGAGGGAATATGAAGTACGTCCTGCAGCCCGATTTGCTGCCATTGCCATGCAATTGCACACACCTACCCTGACGTACATACCCCCGAATCCACGACGTAAAAGCGCCATTCTCTTCTTCTTGTGCTTTATCCTCCCTTCCTACTGTCCTGATCACACGCTGCACTGCTGCACACACTGCACCGTGCATTGATCGACCAAGCCAACAGATGGATCAGATCGGATCGCACCCTGGCTCGAGTGGATCTTGACCATCCGTGACCTTCCAATCATGGTTGCCAGGCAGCACGGCTGTCCCTAGCTCGCCCTGCGTGACCCCAAATGTCAGTCTCTCTCTCTTTTCGTAAAGAAATTCATTTTCCTCGATTTGCCTTAGGTACACCTAAAGGTCGAGGCGAGACATAAAAAAAAGTATATTAGAAACGCAGGAATTCCACGTAGACCATATGAATTATATACTTCTTTTGTAGATAAATGTACATAAATATAAGCAGTCTAAATATTTAAAATATATTTATAAATACAAGTATTCTTAGATTATCGCTTGTTTCATCTATCACCAACCATCTCTTTTTTTAATAAAGAGTATGAAAGTCTTTTATCTTCAACTTTAATCTCTGCTATACAATATAGCATAAGACCCGTAAGCCTCTTATTAGCACGCCTGCGAGAGCTCAGTGGCACGGATTTTCCTTTTACCAATCATTCCCTACTTATCAGTCACACAAAGACTTATTTTCTCATTTGGAAATAATCCAGTAATCATAAGCATTACTTGTTGCACACACACCGTACATGCATACACACTCATTTTGGTAGCTTAGCTATCAAGTACTTCCACTTGAAAAATAAGTTTATCTTTCTAGTTCAAAATTTAACAAGTATTATATATCCCTTTGTGCACCCACATCGCTCACGCTTGCTCCTACTACTCTACCAAGAATACCGCCATCTACCATTTTATCTCGCTTCCACTGCCTCTCAGCTTCTGCTCCACCTCCTCCACTACGCCGCCCCGCCCACCTCGACGGGACAGCAGCAGCAGCAATGGCCGCCCGCCACTGACGAACGGTCCCACCGGCCGGGATCGATGCCGGTCGTCGACGACGACGCGTCGTACCTCCTCTGCACCGAGGACGCCGGCGCCGCCTTCTTTGACGTTGCCGTTGATATCAGCACATGCACCACCGAGGACGAGGAGTGCTGCTCCGGTGGCTGCGAGGGCGAGTACTCGGCTGCATCCATCGCCGAGCTCATCGGCGGCGAGGCCGAGTACTCGCCCCGGTCTGACTACCCCGACCGCCTCCGCTCCCGGTCCATCGACGCGGCTGCCCGGGCCGAGTCGGTCTCATGGATTCTCAAGGTGATCTATGCCGATTAATTAGCAAAGCCAGCTTAATTAGCTTGATGAACTCCATGGCTCATGGCGGCATGCTTCCGTTAATATTTCCCAATGCCTATATAACTGCACATATATTAAAGCTAGCTTAATCAACTGTTTTGCAAGCTAACCTCGTAATTACCAAGGTGAAGCTATAGCTTAATCGACTGTTTTGGCAAGCTAACCTCGTAATTAGCAAGGTACCAAGGTGAAGCTAGTAGCTTTACCTTTCTCTTCTTCCTCAGGTGCAAGAATACTACGGATTCCTTCCCTTGACGGCCTACCTCGCCGTGAACTACATGGACCGGTTCCTCTCCCTCCGCCATCTGCCAGTAAGCTCGCCGCCGCCGGCCGCCTCCACAGTATCAGTTAATTAATTACTATATTATGAGGACTGCTAATTTAATTGCTATATAATATGAGCACCATCTGTGAAAGATTACAGTTTTCACCTGCATCATCATTTTAATATATATGAGCACAGAGGAGTACTTGTGTATGGTAGGGCATCAGTGGGAAACTTACGCGCAAGTGCAGTGCTGATGCTGGCCTAAAAAAGAAAAGAATTGGAAGTTTTTGCCTGCAGAGTAATCAATTAGCTCACTGAATTTGCTGTTTTACCCTTTACATGGAATGAAGGGGGCAGCTGCAGGATTTGTTTATGCACTCAAGACATTGTGGTCTTTTTTGCTTTAGTGCATGCATGACTAGTTAAAGCTTTATTTGTGGAACAGGCCTTATCATTGTGCTTTGCTCTTGCTCCACATTTGTATTAATTCTATGGCCTATGGGTGTAGTGTTTGGACTGTCAAGGTGTGAGGCATCTTCTCAGTGACTGTGCATGCATGGTGGGGGGTGTAGTAGTAGTTTATCAGGCCCAAAGAAAAGAACAAACTGCAAGCTAGCTGTAAGCTGTAAAGTATCTCTCTCTCTGCACCAAGCCATATTCATCACCGGACTTGGCTGAAATGGGCACCATTATTTTTCTGACTTTTTGTTGCCTTGTGATGCTGTTTTTGAACACAAGCCCTTGGACCTGTTAAGCAAAATTTAAGAACTGTTATGTACAGTTTGGGTTCACTGCGCAAGCTTGGACCCCAGAATGCTGACGTCACTCCCTTACGTTGCAAGGATTAATCTGGAGTAGTAATGGATAATAGGATTATCCAAATGCCGACATGACTGAAGGTCTCAACTACCTTTATTGAGTCTAAGCTCAAAAGGAAGTAAAAAAGCTTTGTAGCACCTATGAAATATTCACTACAGTGACAATATGTAACAGTAAACAGTGATGGGCATTTGTTGATCTTATTGTCCTCTGCTGAGGTCCCTCTCCATGGATATAGGCTACAGTCAATGCATACATCTACTTGCCGGGAAAATGACTATTTATGTGTTTGTCATTTGAAGATCTTTTATCAAATCTTCATGGTACTACACCTAGATGTTTCTGAATTTAAAGATTGATTTTACATATTTCCAAAAAAAGAACATGAGATTTGGGGGTGGAGGTCTACAAGAACATAGTACAATATCTGTCCTTGCTTTGTGGATCCTTGCTTCGACTATTAATTGTAGTATTTGTGCTTTTCCCCTCAATGCAGCAGGGGCAAGGATGGGCAATGCAGTTGCTAGCTGTGGCCTGCCTCTCATTGGCTGCCAAGATGGAGGAAACCCTAGTTCCCTCCCTTCTGGACCTACAGGCAAGTACAGTTACTACTTGTAATGTGATAAGTTGTTTGTAATATGTGTTGAGCAAATTCTAATAATCAGAGCTGAATGTGCATTGTTCATTGCCAGGTAGAGTGCTCAAGGTATGTTTTTGCGGCACACACGATATGTCGAATGGAGCTTCTCGTCCTGACGGCGCTCAATTGGAGACTCCGATCGGTTACGCCTTTCACATTCATCGACTTCTTCTCTTGCAAGGTTGATCCGAAAGGGAAGCACATGAGATTCCTGATTACGAGGGCTACACAAATGGTTTTAGCTACAATACATGGTAAAAAGAAATGCAGATGTTTGTTGGGCGATCATGTGCTGCAGCACATTTCTAATGCAATGCTGAAAAATGCAAATTCAGACATCCAGTTCTTGGACCACTGCCCGTCGTCAATGGCCGCTGCCGCGGTGCTGTGCGCCACCGATGAGATGACGTCGCTCGCATTCGTAAACCCTGAGCTTGCAGTCAATTGGTGCATTGGGCTTGCAGAGGTAAAAACACTGTAAATTCAGCACATGGCGTTATTTCTGATTTTTGAACTGAAATTAACTGTAAGTTTGTGGCATGTTCTTCTCTCCTTAAGGAAGGGATCAGGAGCTGCTACCAACTAATGCAGCAGCTGGTGATTGGAAATGTACTAAGGTCAGCAGCAGTTAACCTGTTCTCAGATGAGGGTCTGTCGTATAATTCCTCCTCACCTCCCCCACCAAAGAGGAGGAAGAGGTCACCACCAGGCACATGAGAAGGTCGGTCTCAAGTAGATAGAGAATTATTTACATGATGGGGTTTTTTTTTCCAGATTAACAGGGTTTGATTTCTTCCGGTTGTTGTGTTCTTGTGATTCCTTTTTCCCATTTGTTCTCTTCTTTTGGGGTTTCTTTACACCTTTGTGGGGGCTCTCCCTGCTTGGCCCTATTGATCTTTGCCATCATGGCATGGCAGCCTCTGCACTGCCAGTCTGTGAGGAAGTGAAAATATGAAGGTGAGGAGGGAAAGACAGAGGGATAGACAAAGAAAAATATTTGTGTTTTTTTTGTGCTACACTCTGTGGGTCTTCAGTCTTCACCTCCCCAGTGCAAAAATTGCAGAGAATGAATTGATTGCCTTGGTGAGTGAAGTAAGAAAAGTAAAAGGAGAGCAATGCAATGGCACATTGCATGCAGTGAGATGGTAGGGGTTAAATGAGGTGGCCAAGCAAAAGGTCTGATCTCCTGTCAAAGGTGTAGGACATCTCCCTGCCAAGTTCTGTTCATATTCATGAGAGGGAAATTTGTTTGTTTCCGAGTGGTTTGTTTGTATTTTGTTGATGTTACTGAAGATGAAGAGAGAGAATGAGAGGGGGGCATGGTGTACTGGGAGGCACATGCATGCCCTAGTGTGATGCTCTGGAGTGAAATATTTGTCCATCTCCGGGCTAACAGTGTCCAAGCATGAGGCTTTTCGGGGGCCTTGCTATTTGTTCCCATTTGTACCCCTTTTTTTGCATAAATAAACATGTTTCCATTTAAATTGGCCCGAAAAAAGAACTCATGAGAAGAGAGTTCATGTGCTGTTACTGTGACACTGTGTATGTATATATGGCCAACCTTTGTGTTCCTTCTCTTTTTAATTTCAGTCAGAGTAGTTGGTGAGTCTAACCCTTTTTTTCCCTGAATTCTGAAAGCTGTACATACTGTCAGTCACTGTACAATGAAAAAATATCCAAGAAAGCAAAGGAATAGTCTGGCACTTTGAATTACCCTGCTAATGAATCCAAAATGTCAAACAAGTAACTATGCCAGCTCACATGACTGTTTGAAGCCTACTGATAGTAGGTTAGGCATTCACCACCTGCTCAAAGCTGTAGGAAGTAGACATGCACTGCAACTGATAACTTTGCTTGATGTTTTCTTTCCTTTCCAACAAGAATTCTCCACTGAATCATTAAGAGTGCTATAATAGTGTCCTCACTGACAATATTATACAAAACATAGATTCATATTCTCCACCATCTGAACAAATGGCTTAAAACAACCATTTTGCAAATGTAAGTATGTGCTTACCAATTAGACAACTGAGACAACATTCAGACATGTTTTTCAATACTCTGAACTTCCTGCTGAATGGTATATTTTCTTTTTGTGCTTTCAGACATAAGGTGCACTTGCAGAGTTGCAGTTTGATCTAATCAGTATAAAATATATATCCACAAGGTGGTGATAGTGAAGGCTACCACCCTATGTATGCAGTCCCTGCCACCTAAGAGGAACAATATAGTAATACTCATATCATGGAATCTCAAGCATTTTACAATAGTGGTCAATTGTAGTGGCATTCAGGAATCATTGGGGGAGGTGTCCATTATAACAAGGATAATTTGTCATATCTTTTGATCCCTCTTTTCAATGTTTCTGGAAGGGAGAGTGAGTTTGCCACAAGCTAGAAGTAATTCTTCCGCAATGCAAGCTGTGTGTGACATGACCATAGGCACACACACATCTAATAAGTTATATGACCATGGCATGGAGTGCTGCATGCCATGTTTGATCTGTGACATGCCAGGCCAGGCCATGCCATGCTTTCCCCTCTTTAATGAACAAATGAGGCCATCACCATGGAGCCCCCACCACAGATCTCCAACCCTTGCAATCTTGCATTCTAGTGCTAGTGCACTCAACATATATATTGGACATCTTTTGATCTTTTAAATTTTTTCTCTTCTTTATTTTCTTTCTTCTCCAAATGGCAGAATAGTGAAAGTCTGGCCTCAGACAGCTGAGTGGTACATGCTACAGAGATGCTTGCAGTTCTGAAGCTGCCTTTGGGATGGGGCTAGATCTTGGGAGGTCTTTTCTAGGAGGGTGAAAATAATCATCTTTCAGAAAAGAGGGGGGGAGGGGAAGCAACTTTGAGGCCTTACAAATGTGTCATCAGCTTTGGGAGGAAAATTGTTTGTTTTCTTCTCTTTGTGTATTGTTTTGGATAATAACTTTCTCCTCCAATAAAAATCTTGGACAGTTAAGGTACAAGAATGTCGTGTTGATTTCCGATCAGACGGCTGAGATCGATCGATGAGATGCTGCTGCCAGCTGAGGAGCAGAGTCCAATGTTACAGCTAACTGCAAGGAGATCCAACTTTCACAGCACAACCCTTTACTGATTCAACATTGCACTTTCAAAAGCCATACACCAGTAGTAGGCAGCTTTGGAATCCCATGTATGAGATAATGTGAGAGCCCAAAAGACAGAGGACGAAGAAAGATCAGTGCCCAGATTGCCAGAAGCAATGTGGCAAACCCTCATCTTTTTCAAAACACTTCTTTTCCAGAGCAACAAAACATGCTCTCAAACTTTGTTCTTAAAGACCCTTAACATGGCGTTAGATTCACTAATGATAGGATCTATCCATCAGATAAAGAACAATGCATGCATGCGTGCGTGCGTGCATGATGCAGCTAGCTCTGAAGATGATCTTTGCTTTCAGGGTGAGGTAAAAGAAGTGCACTCTGAAAATCTGAATCTTTTTGGCCCTAGTAGTACGTGTGCTGCCTTTGCTTTCACCTCATCAGTTAGTAGCTCGTAGATCGACCACGACGAGCCTGTCTGTTACTACGGTTGGATCGAATCTATCTTTGCAGCTGATCGATGCAAACTCTCTAGCTACAGTTGCTACTGTTGTTGGTGGTGGTGACCGTGATCGATGATGGGAGAATGGTGCGTTTTCTGCTGCTGCTGCCGCTGCTGGTCATGGTGATGGGTGTTGTGTGGTAGCAGAGGAGGAGGGCCATGGAGGAATGGTCAAAAGTCGGCATGATAGAGGGGGAATATTTGGAGAGGGGCAATGTTTTCTTTTGGGGCGGCGTGGGGAGGCACCCGCCCCCATCGGTTGCACGTTGCAGCATCCATTGGGGCTGTGGCTTTATTTGCTAGGGTTTTTACGCCCTCTTTTATTCACATCACATAAGGATGGACTAGGCATGTCATAGGCCTGTATTAGTGTAGCGATTTAGTATGAAGATGGTAATGGTTTTATGTTTTTTTAAAAGGAGAGAGCTTTTTATGATGATATTTACAAATAGTAATAAGATACTATATCTAAATGGAATTATTCGACGCTTAAAACAATTAAAATGGCTTGCACCTAATAGTGCATGGCTATTAGAAACGTCAAGTAATCCGGAGGGTGTAGATCGATTTGTTTAACGTATACTCTCTCCATTTTATTTTATAATTTATTTTGAATTCATCTTAAGCTAAACCCCATTAAGTTTAGATATCAATTTAAAAAAATTGACTTATAATATAAAAACAAGAGTAATCAGATGTGTGTATTCCATGGTTGATATATGGATCAGAAGTTACTTCCATTATCTAATGGCTTGATGACACGCTGTGTTCATATTATGAGTGTATGCATACTGATCTATGAGACCGACTTTTTCATTGTCATTCTTACACCCATAATATCCCAGATCTGATGCAAATTATAGGTCAAACAAAACATGTGGAGCACAATACTATAAACATGGCGACAAGAAAACAGACACCAGGAGACAGCCACCACCATCCTGCAGCACCCGTCGACCCGTCGTTGTATTACGGTCCATCTCTGCATCAACGCCAATCATGGAAGCGAAATCATCAGCAACAAAAAGCAAACCGGCCGCAGTCTACGCTAGGCGTATGCATACGGTGATACGCAGGTACGCACGTACGTGATGCGTGTCTGTCTCCCCGTCTCGTCTCAATCATCAACGCATCACTCGATCTCGGCGAAACGGCGCGGCCACCACGCACGCACGACGACACGATCGCTAGCTAGTAGCTATAGCGAGCTTCGCTTTTGTGTCCAGCTTTGGTTCTCTCTGCGGCTGCCACGGGAACGATTGAAGGGGGAGAGGCTTTGATGGCTGTGGGGGAAGATCATCGTCCTGGCTGGAGGGCAGAAAAAGGATGGATCCACCGGTGTGATGGTGTCTGTCCGGTGATGCAGGGGATCATAATTGCACGTAATGCACGCTAATCAGATGGGCAATGAACCCAAGGAGGAAAGGCTAATGTGAGAGAGTGTTGGAGTATATTTAATTGGTCGTCTGGATTAAGCAATGGTAGATTAGTTGGTGCATGCAACTCGTCATTGTGTAATATCAAATAACTCTTTGAGTTTGATCCATGGCGGCTACAATTTTTACCATTTTAAAATCAGATTCTTTGTAAATGTTGGGTCAAATACCAATGACATACAAGCATCTTCTATCTCTAGTCAAGAGAGAGCATGGGCGGATCCAACGTGAGTGTTGAGAAAGAGGTTCAAGCCCCTCCTACTCTATTGGATCGTCACAGAGAGAAGGAAGAGAGACGAGATAAAGAAGAGTGGGCTAGAGGAGAAAGAAGACATGAGCCCCCTCCATACTAATCTTAGATTTGTCTTACGAGAGGTGTGAGAGAGGAGGAGAAGTAGTAGGAAGGATTCACCGATGACGGTGGCAATTACATCCTTGGTAAGCTCTCTTGAGGCCATTCTCTTTCATGGTGATGAGAGGGAGTAGGGATGGTGAAGGTAAGTTTAGAGGAGAGATTGAGGTGATAGAGGACTGGTGATGGTCGATTAGAGGATGAAGTGGCACCACAGGAGTAGTGAGAGTAAAGGGTGGTGGTGGGTGTGGTTGATAGTCTAAGTGAGGAAGGCCATGAGGTGGTGATGAATCCAACGACGATGAACCTCCAAAGACAAGAAAAGAAAAGCGAGATGCGGGAAACTTGCCTTAGTTGATAAGGTTAAGGGTAGGGACGTGGAGGAAGAGGAGAGAATGATGGAGGTGGCAAGGAGAGCACAACTGGTGGTTCTCGCCTGGCAATGTGCACACTAGCTATAAGATGATTAAAATAATTGGTTATGTTGCATATCATGTACAGATGTATATATAGGCACCTTGGTATGGAAGCTAACAACATAGTTATAGTAAAATCCACATAATTAGGGGAACCTAATATATCTAGAAAAACCTACTATAATTACATTATACTGCTATGAAAACCAGCCACATAGTTATAGTAGGTTTCACATAATTAGAGGAATTCTACTATATATAGGGAAACCTACTATAATTACATTATGCTAACACTCCCTCGCAGTCTAATCGGAAGGTTAGCGAATGTTTAGGCTAGATTGAAACTCTTGAAATACAGAGCTAGGAAGGCCCTTGGTAAAAACGTCGGCGTATTGGGATGTCGTAGGAACATGAAGTACTCGAACGTGACTGAGGGTGACCCGCTTTCAAACAAAATGGAGATCAATTTCAACATGCTTCGTGCGCTGACACTAGACTGGGTTGTTGGAGAGATAACCAGTACTAATGTTGTCACAGTAGACCAAGGTGGTACGATGAGGTGAGTGGCGAAGCTTCATGAGTAGTTAGCGTAGCCAATTAGCTTCAGCGACATTATTGGCCATAGCTCGATATTTAAGTTCTGCACTTAATTGGGAGACTGTCTGCTAACGCTTGGAGGACCAGGACACCAAATTATCTCCGAGTAACACTGCATAACCAGAGGTCGATCGACAAGTGTCAGGATAGCCGGCCCAGTCAACATCGGTGTAAACAACAAGCTCAGTAGGTGAAGAGTGGCGCAGAGTCAAGTAGAGAGAAAAAGTACCCTTTAAGTAACGTAGTATCTGCTTGAGAGCAGTAAGGTGTGACTCGCAAGGATCATGCATGTAGAGGCAAATCTGCTGGACGACATAGGTAATGTCTGGACGAGTGAATGCAGGTACTATAATGCACCAACCAAGCTATGGTACTGTGTGGAGTTGGCAACTAGAGGACCGTCCGTAGACAATTTAGAGTGTAGGTCGACAGGGATGCTACAAGGCTTGCAAGCACTTATCCCGGCATGCTTCAAAATGTCTAGAGTATATTGCCGCTGAGAGAGAAATAAGATATCATCACAATGCGTGATGGAGATGTCCAGAAAATTATAAAGCTGGCACATGTCTATCATGGCAAAATCATGCTGGAGAGAGGCAATAATATGTTTAAGAAGCCCAACTGATGAGACAGTGAGAATAATATCATCCACATACAGTAGCAGATAGACAGTGTCGGATCCCCGATGACATATAAATAACGAAGTATCTGACTTGGTTTCAACAAAATTGAGGGACAGGAGATGAGTGGTGAACCTGTTGTATCAAGCATAGAGAGCCTACTTTAGTCCAAAGAGAGACTTATTGAGTTGATAAACAAAATCTAGTCGTGATGAGTCACAAACCAAAGGGTTGTACACAGTAGACCGTCTCTATCAGAGTGCCATGTAAGAACACATTCTTAACATCCAACTGATGAATAGGCCAATTGTGAGATAGAGCCAAAGACAGAACCACCTGAATTATCGCTGGCTTCACCACTGGACTGAAAGTCTCATCATAATCAACACCTGGTCGCTGTGTAAAACCCCGTAGAACTCAGCGAGGCTTGTAGCGATCAAGCGAACCATCTGCAAGCAGCTTGTGACGGTAAATCCACTTGTTGATCACCAAATTGACTCCAGGAGACTGAGGAACACGGCTCTAGGTGTCATTGGTGAGAAGGGCATCATACTCAGTTTGCATAGTGGAACGTCAATTGGGGTTTGACAGAGCATCACAAATAGAGCACGGTAGAGGCAACATGGGCACAACGATATTGAGACGATCTACAGGCTGCGTGATGCCAACTTTGTTGTGCATGCGCATGGAGTGCGCATTGGTGACCGGGATGATGGAGACTAGTTTAGTAGCAGTGGTACGGTCGGTACCGTTGGCAACAGTTTGTGCAGGGGCAACAGGGGTAGCAGTACCGGCAGTATGGGCGAGTGCCATGGAGGACGAGGCAGCGGCGCTATTGGTAGCGGCTTGTGCTAGATGCATAGGGGTAGTAGCATCGAGCGGTACGAAGGACCTGGGCGACGATGGCTCTAGTGACCACGACCCTAGGGAGAGTGTTACAGAGGCATGTTCGGGTGCAGCAACGGGCCCATAGACGGGCACAGGGCTATGCACAGCATGCGGGGGCGCTAGCCTCGGAGTAGCCAGGGCGATCGGCGGAGGACCTACACACACAAGACGGGCTCTAGAGGGTGAAGTGGTAAGATCATGTTCATCAGTCAAAAAATCTTGGACAGAAGGTGCCATGGGCATGGTGGACATGTTCGAGAAAGGGAAAAAAGATTCATAAAAAATTACATGATAGGATATGAGAATGTGGTTTGACTCAAGCTCAAAACACCGATAGCCCTTGTGTTCCAAGGAGTAACTAAGGAAAATGCACAAGGAGGAGCGGGGAGTGAGTTTGTGAGGTGTCGTGAGGACATGTTGGGATAGCAGGCGCATCCAAAAACTCAAAGGTGGGCGTAGGAGGGCTGGGTGAAATAGAGGGAGGTGTATGGTGTCGAGAAAGTGAGGGTTTCAGTGGGGAGTCGGTTCACAAGGTAGGTCGTAGTGTGAAAGGCCTCAATACAGTAAATCAGAGGAAGACTCGCCTGAAACAAAAGAAAATGCAGAATATTATTAATGGTGCGAAGGAAACGTTCTGCTGTCCCATTTTGTTGAGAGGTATATGGACACAACATGCAGAGTGCAATACCGTGGGAGAGGAAGAACGTGAGGGACTAGGAATTGTCAAATTCACGGTCGTTATCGCAGTGGATGCTCTTGATAGTGGTACCAAATTGCATGCGAACATGAGCAAAAAATGAGAAAGAGTAGAAAAAGTTTTGGATTTGAGGCGAAGAAGAAATGTCCAAATGTAGTGTGAGTAATCATCAAGAATAACAAGGTAGTACTTGTATCCATACACACTAACAATAGGATATGTCCAAAGATCACAATGTATTAAATCAAAATTATGAAGAGCTATGGAGTTGGATGATCTGAACAGGAGACAGACATGATGACTAAGTTGGCACGCATGACAAATATGGTTAAGATCATTCTTATGACAAGAAATGACACTAGAACTGATAAGTTTAGACAGAGCTTCACACCCAAGATGCCCAAGATGCCCAAGACAACGATGCCAAAGAGTGGTGCATATGGCGATGAATGTGGAGGTGCTGGTGGAGAGTAGGTAGAACAGGTAGAGGTCCCTAGAGCTATTGCACCTGGCGATCACGTTCCTAGTGTGCAAATACTTCATAGAAAGGACAAAAGGATCAAACTCAATAGAACAATTATTATCGGTGGTAAAACGATGAATGGAAATTAGATTCTTAATAATGTTGGGAGAGACCAAGACATTGTTAAGAACAAGATTATGATGTGGTAAAGAAATGGTATATGATCCAGTGGCAGTGACAGGAAGTGACACCTCATTACCCACAATAATAGATGAAGAAGTAGATGAGGACGGTAGGAAAATGGTGGATAGTTTACCAGCATCCGCGGTCATATGAGAATCGACGTCTAAATTGGTATACCATTTAGAGGAAGGAACCGGCGGGTTGAGCATCATGGTGTTAAACGAGTGCACCAGTGAGTCCTTATTCCATGAACCACCATGGATAGGGTTTCAAGGCGTGGGTGGTGTGGACCAGGGCATCGTCGAGGGGGCCTAGAAGGCTGGTGAGGATCCCTATAAAGCTAGTGAAGGTCCCCGGTAGGTCAAGGGAGGCAGCACAGGTGATGAAGGTGAGGCTCCCCGTAGTACGAGCCATACTAGGAAGGGTCGTAGATGCCACCATAGACGCTGCCGCCAGGGATGTTACTACGGTTTCCACTGTAATGGGGCACGGCGGTGAAAGTTAGAGGAGCCGGAGGAGAGCGGCCAGACCGGTTATACGGCCACATCTGGATGGTACCCATTCACGAATGTGCGAAGGATGGGTGCAGAACTGGCGGCATGCCACGAGTGGGTGCAAAGGGGCCACCGTGACCGCCATGGCCGCATCGGCGGCCATTGCGCTATCGACCAGCGCCAGGGTTGGACATGGACGAGACACCAGAAGGTCGTCCGGGGGGAGGTGGAATCGTCCCCAAGCGTGGAGATGCTATAGTCCATGCGCCGCTGGCTGGGGTGCTGTAGCAAAGAGAGTAGAGGGTGGCGATGGTGGTTGGGCCTCGATCTCTACCTTCTCTAGCAGAAGATGCGTTCGAGCCTCCGCAAAGGTCAAGAATAGGAAATGCATTTTGAGAATAGACACCATGTGGTGGAATTGGTCATTCAGGCCACGGAGGAGCGTGATAACCATTTGCTGGTCGTCGATCGAGTCGCTGAACTTGGTGAGGGAGGTGGCCATCGACTCAAAATGACGATAGTAGTTGGTGATGCTCAGGGAGCCGTGGCGGAGGTTGTGAAATTGTGTCTCTAGGAGGAGCGCATGGAACTCTTTCTGGCCGAGGAACTCATCCGCGAGAAAGCACTAGTCACCATGAGCGAAGAACTGTCATAGCATCAGTGATGGTTGTAGGTCATTGAAGATAGTGCCGTAGATCCATGTCAAGATGGTGCAGTCCATCTGCACCCATACCAAATGAGAGGGAAAGGACTCGTCCTCAAGAACGTGACGAGTAAGACCATATTTACCGAGGACGATGAGGAACAGGCCATACCATTTACTATAGTTATTGGCAGCTTGGTCGAGCACGACGGGGATAAGGGCACAAACATTAATGACGATGGTGGCCTGTGCCTAGAGAGATTCATGGACGGCTTCGTACTCATCCAAAGCAGATTGTTACCGCTTTGATACCATATAAGTTGATTGAAATAATTGGTTATGTTGCATATTATGTATATGTGTATATATATATAGATATCAGGGTGACATAGAAGTCAACCACATAATTATAATAGGTTTTACATAGAGAAACCTACTATATCTAGAAAAACATACTATAATTATATTATATTGATATAAAAATCAACCACACAGTTATAATAAGTTTCACAAGCTTAAAACCTATTATAATTATATTATGTTAACACTGACAATCGAGGTGGAGGTTGTCAAATATAACAACGGGAGTGGTGATGGCATGATGAAGTTATGAAAGGGAGACAGAAGGATAAAGGAGAAATTCAAAATCAATTGAGATTTTAAGAAAAAATAATTATGGAATCCTTTTTAGAAAAGGACAAGTTAATTTTTTAAAATTTGATGAAGTTAATACAAAATATAATAATATTTATGAAATCATAGTTCACTAGACCTATTATTAAATATATTTTTATAGTATTTTTTTAGCTAAAACGCTTAAAATCTCCCTTCAATCAGCAACCTATCTCACTCCCTCCCTACATTTGGGGAGACAAAGTGGCTCCCTATCTTATCTACTTTATGATATGGTACAATGCTGCTTCACTATATAAGATGGTATGATATTAGTTTTTACTTCTCTTTTTGATAAGAGATAAGAGGAGGAAAATTAGAGAGATAGGTGGAATGTGTAGAGAAATATGAAGGCAAACAGGATAGGAAGACTTTCTTTTCCCAGCTATAGGAGATAAAAAATAGGGAGTTGAATGGAGTTTAGGCACGAGGACGAGGGTGCCTAATTTTCGTAGAGTGTAATTAATCGCAAGCGATCAACTGTCCATATTTTCTTCTAAGCTTAATAGTAAAGCTTTTTACATACCTTACTGGGGCATGCAATGCGATCGGGAAACTTGTCACAGATATACCGTGCACAATCAACACACACGAAGTAGCATAGCACGCGAGACACGCAACAAGCTGATTGGTGTAGAATGTTGGGAAACTACCCACTAGCGCTAAATCTCTCCCATGGTAGCCGCCTGCTTATACCCATCTGATGAGTGCCCGGTCTTCCCGATCGATCGTTGATCACATCTCAGAAGCAGTGAACGATCGATGCAGAAACATACAAACAAACACAAGATCAATCCATCGCAAGTGAGAATCCTATGCCAAACTGACATGGAATGCGTCGCTGAACAAGCTAGCGAACACTGTACAGCAGGCGGGCAGCGATGGCCCCGGAGATGTTCTCCTATCACAACCCTGCACAGCGGCCATGGCCGGTGCCCTGAGAGATCTACAGGTTTCATGGTTGGTCGCGAGGCAGCAGTGAGTTGCCGCCGGTGTCATGATCGTCAGGCACGTACGTAAGTGTTTGACCGCACACTGATGCCTCACTGTACAGTAACTAGTCAGAAGTCCTTACGAGTACTAGTGACAGGTGACGACTGCCTCTCGCCGGTGCAGGAGGCAGTGTCAGGGGGTGTCAATGTGTGTGTTGTTCTGCATGGACAGAGCATATAATATTGTTAGTCTCTTCTGATTTCTGAAGCTGCATGGCAGGCTGCCACTATTTGTATCAGCTTATAAACCATTTTTACTATTGGAAAAAATGTACTAGCAGCTTATGCTGGCAAGCTTGAGATTGTTTGGAGAAGATGGATTGTTTTTTCTGTTTTTCCAAGCAAGACTAGCTCAGTTTGGCTAAACAATACTGGGCCTCCAAGATTTTCAGTGATGGCTTCTCATTTCACCCAAACTGGGCCTCCAAGATTTCAGACATTGGCTCTGATTTCACCAAACTTGGCCTCCAAGATTTCATAAATGGGCTCTGATTTATAGATTGAGCCCACGCAAAGATAGGTTAGATAGTGCAAAGCGGCATGATAGACTTCACTAGTCTAGCTTTCCCTCCATCTTCTGCTTCTCATCTCCACCACTTCCCCTTGCCCCACACCTAGCTCTGTCTGAGAAGATTAACCCCAACATGGAATTGGAATGCGTTTTTGCTGATCCACCGCATTCGGTCCACTCGACTGTCCTTTTTCTTTGATCTGTAAAGATCGGTATGCATCTTCCTCAATTTTTTTTATTATTTTTGGATAGGGGAGGGGACAGTGAATAATCCAAAGCTGTTTCTTGTTCTCCTGGGTAGTTTAGGCTTTTGGTTGATCTGTTCAAGGTTGTATGTTGAATGCGATTGGATGATTTGCGTTTTGGTATGGATGATCAGGAGTGTTATTGTCCAATCAGTGTCGACAAACAAGATGATAGAGAAATGAATGGTGTGTTCTCCCTGCTATCCCGTGTGAATTGAAACAAGTCTATTTTTCCCTTAATGTGTTCTTGCAAGTGCAAGTAATTACTCATTCCGAATGTAGGAGTTGATGGAATATAGGTCTATGGTCTAACTAATTAAATAGAAAAAAATTTGAAAATCTTAAAGACCCAAGATGGGAGTAGCATTCTTTAATCCCGAATCCCATCTTGCTAGTTGGTGTACAAATAGTTTAACTTATAAGGTTGGTTTCTCTTTCCCTCCTTAAACAAATGAGGGAAAAAAGGGAGAACCCACATGCTCGCTCATCTTGCCTCATCGGTCCAGTCTGGTTTAAGACATGGCAAGCCGCTACTATGCGGCACTAACCGAGTCATGGCGCTAATTGAGTCGGTTTCTATATGTGAATCATATCGGTTTTGGGCTCCGCCCTAACTACAAGGCCTCCGAGCTATATATACCGCTCTCAGCTCTCTTTCGTGATAAGATCAATCTGCTCTTAGGTCTAGGTTTTATAGCGCCGCTAACCGAGTCGGTTTCTATATGTGGATCATGTTGGTTTTGGGCTTCGCCCTAACCACACACTTTCGAGCTATATATACCATTTCAGCCCTCTTTTGTGATAAGATCAATTGGCTTTCGGGTTTAGGTTTTCCAATGCCGTTAACCGAGTCGTTTTCTATATACGGATCATGTCAGTTTCAGGCTCCGCCCTAACCACAAACCTTCGGGCTATATATACCACTCTTAGCCCTCTTTCATAATAAGATCAACTATAGGGCCTAGATTTTCTAGCGACACACTGCCTCTAGTATTCCTCATCCCGTTCATCAATGTGCACCGGTGGCTAGGAGGGCAGGTCTTTGGAACTGTTGCCCTTCGAGATCTTGCACTGGGAGAGGGCGAACAAGATTTTTAGGACCCGATCTCAGGCCTAGGTTTTTCAGTGCCATGTCGCCTCTAGTTTTTCTCATCCCATTTGTTGGTGTGCACTAGTGGCTAGGAAAGCAGGTCTCCGAAACCGTCGCCTTTCGAGATCCTGCACTAGGAGAGGGCAAATAAGGTTTTTAAGAAGCGTTCAGCGCGACTACTAGCTGCTTTCACTATATCGTCTTTTTCCTTCAAATACGTCTTCCTCCACGACCAAAGAGGGCAGTCTCCCAACACAAAGCTATGTAGTTCCATCAACAACAATTCCTCCGATGTTAGCAAGAATAAGCCTCACAACGAGCTACTAGTTCCGTGATGAACAACAACGTGACGAATGGTGATGGCAACAACACGACGGGCTTGGGCTATAATCAAGCGACTAGTTCTGGATAACCATAGTACGTATTATGGTTGTTATTGGATTTTATATTTTCTTTTTTTATGATCATATTAGTAGATCAATCTGTTAGCAATTATGAGATTATGATATGTTATTTTTGAATTAGATTAAAACTTAAAGTGCTAATTATTCCAACATTCTAAAAATCTTATTTTAGACACTTTGGTTTACAACTATCTCGCTTTGCCGATGCTTTGAGGCCAGATAAATTTTCTGGTGAGCACTACAAAAGCTGGTAGACAAAGGCTTTCTTGTGGCTTACATCTATGGGTTTGATCCACATCACTAAGGGCAAGCTGACGAGCTCGCTTTCCTTTAATAAGAAAAGTAGGTATGCGACTGCCAATGTGCTATTTGTGAGAAGTATCCTAAGTGTTTTGTCTGACGATATCTGTGATGCTCACATGCATATCGTTGATGGTAAGGAACTGTGGGATGCCCTTGAAGTTAAATATGAGGCTTCCAAGAAAGCCAGTGCTTTGTATATCATGGAGCAATACACAAAGTATAGGATGGTGGACAACCGTTCTATGGTACAACTAGCTCATTAGAAGCAAGGCATTGTGAGGGAACTTGCACATATCAATTGCTCACTCCCTGACGAGTTTATAGCTAGCACCATTGTTGCTAAGCTGTCAATGTCGTGGAGGAACTTTGCTACATCTTTAAACATAGGAGAAGATCATGGTTAAGGACCTGATCATTTCTCATGATGTTAAAGAGAAAGCTAGGACAAATGATGGATGCAATGGTAGAGGTGAGAACCACTCGGTTGCCAATACTGTGAGGAAGAGCCATCTTAGCCACAGCAAGAACAAGAGAAAGATGGTCAAGCCCAACCAATCAACCAATTTTAAGAGCAAGAAGAATATAGAGAACAAACAATGCTTTGTGTGTGGTGAAACCGAGCTTGGGCAAAGTGGTACACACACCACAAAGAAAAGCAGGAATCAGGGCAGTCTTTCAAGGCTGTGAACACCATCACCATTAGCAATGCTGTGGATGGTTCAGCTAGGTATGGTAATTTACCTTTTGTTCTTTTAGTGAGTCAATTTATCAATTGGTGGATTGACACAGGTGTTAATGTTCATGTGTGTTCTGATTATTCTCTCTTCTCTTCTTATCAAGCCACAACCGGATCAAATGTCTTGATGAGGGAATGAGTTGCCTACTTTTGTTTGTGGTGTTAGCATGGTAGATATGATGTTTACTTCGGAAAAGATCGTGCAACTGGAGAATGTGTATCATGTGTCCTCCATAGATAAGAACGAAGTTAGTGGTTTCCTTATGCTAAGAGATGATTTTAAGTTGGTTTTTGAGTTCAATAAAGTAGTAGTGTCTATACATTGACTATTTAATGAATAGTGTGCCGATGAGTGGTGGAAAGAAATATTTCATTATATTAATTGATGATGTCACTAGATTTTGTTATGTTCATCTATTGAAAACTAAAGATGAAACTTTAGGTTACTTTAAAATCCATAAAATAGAAATAGAAAACCAACTAAATAGAAGGATCAAATGACTAAGATCAGATCATGGTAGCGAATATTTTCTTCTAATTTTGAGTTGTTTTGTAAGGAACATGGTATTATTCATGGAAGGACGCCTCCCTATTCACTCCAATTAAACAGGGTTATCGAAAAGAAAAACTACACATTGACTAATTTGGTGAATGCTATGTTAGACACTGTGGGTTTATCTAAGGCATGGTGAGGGAGGCCACGTTGACTTTATGTTATATTCTGAATAGAGTTCTAATGAAAAATAAGGATAAAACTCAATATGAGGATTGAAATGGGAGAAGGCCATTGTTGCCTTACTTGCGTACTTGAGATTGTTTGGCAAAGGTTAATGTGCCAATCAACAAGAAGTGCAAGCTTGGGTCGAAAACGGTGGATTATGTGTTCCTAGGTTATGCTTATTGTAGAATCGCTTATAAATTTTTGGTGGTTAAATCAAATATATCTAGCATGTATGTCAATACGATCTTTGATTCTCGTGATGCTATATTCTTTGAGAATATATTTCCTATGAAAGATTTGCATAACATATCTAGTGAAACAATTTCTAAACCTATTGAAACCTTTGAAACATTTGAATAGTCACATGAACAAAGTCATGAGGAGGTGACAGTGAAGCTCTTAGAAGGAGTAAGAGGCTAAGGATTTCTAAATCCTTTGGTGTTGATTTCACTACGTAACTTGTTAATGATACTCCCAAGTCGATTTTCAAGATGTATGCATTTCTGGATGGAGACTATTGGAAAGAGGCAGTCCGTGATGAGATGGATCTTATCCTAGCTAATAGGACTTGGGAGGTTATGGAGACACCCTATGGGTATAAATCTGTAAGGTGTAAGTGGGTGTTAAAAAGAAAGTTTAAACCTGATGGTACTATTAAAAAGTATAAAACTCGGTTTGTGGCAAAGGGGTACACACAAAAAGATGGCAAAAATTTCTTTGACACTTATTCTCCTATCGCTAGATTGATCACTATTTATGTACTACTTTCCTAACTACCTCATACATTGTTCTCGTCCATCAGATGGATGTTAAGACGACTTTTCTTAATAGAGAGTTAGATTAGGAGATCTACATGGATCAGTCTGATGGATTTCCAGTAAAAAGGTTAGGAAGAAAATGTGTGTAAACTATTGAATTTCTTGTATAGTCTCAAGTAGGCTCCAAAGCAATGCCATGAAACATTTTATAGTACTTTGACTATTTTAGGCTTTATAGTAAACGAGGTTGATAAATATGTGTATTATTGCTATGGAGTGAAGGAGTTATCATGTGATTGTATGTTGATGACTTACTGATTTTTGGGACAAACCTTATCATGATAAATGAGGTTAAGGCTTTTTTTATCTCAAAACTTTGATATGAAAGATTTAGGGGTAGATGATGTTATTTTGAACATTAAATTGATCAAGGATGAGGATGGTATTACATTATATCAATCCCATTATGTGAAGAAAGTTCTAAACCGCTTTAGGTATATGTACGGCAAGCATTCTCCAACACCTTATGATGCGAGTTTAATGCTTCAAAAGAATAAGAGTGTTGCCAAAGATCAATTGATATATTCCTAAATTATTTACTCTCTTATGTATCTAGCAAGTGTAATAAGGTCTGACATCTCATTTGTAGTTAGCAAATTGAGTCGGTTCACTTTAAACTTGGGTAATGATCATTGGCATGCACTTAATCGTGTGATGTGCTATTTACTGGGTACAATGAACTTTAGAATTCACTATACTAGGTACCCATCAATACAGGAGAGTTATAGTGACTCAAATTGGATGTTAGATGCAGATGAGATAAAGGCCACGAGTGATTACATCTTCACCTTAGCAGGCGTTGCTGTTTCATGAAGGTTCAACAAACAAACCATTTTGACGAGGTCAACCATGGAAGCATAACTCACTGCGTTAGATACAGCTACTGTTGAAGCAAAGTGGTTACATGAGCTTTTGATGGACCTACTAGTGGCTGGAAAACCAATACCAGCAATTATGATGAACTGTGATAATCAAATGGTGATCACCAAAGTAAACAGTTCTAAAGATAATATGAAGTTCTCAAGACATGTGAAAAGACACTTGAAAAATGTCAAGAAATTGAGAAACTCTAGAGTGATAGCCTTGGGATATATCTAGGTGGCTAAGAACCTAGCAGACCATCATGTAATGTGATAGAAAATATATTGAGGGAGATAGGTATGAGGCCCATGTGAGTTATTTCATGGTGGTAACTTAGTCTATGTGATCGACGATCCCATGAATTAGGTTCGGTAAAAACAAGTCATAGGTAATTAGAGGAGAGTACAAACTCTTAAGACACTCTCTATGTAAAGATACAATACTCTTATCACTGTATGGTAGGTTGGCATTTGCCATAATGTATTATATTGACTTGTGAGAGCGAGAGGTACCATCCTAAAGGGTATTCTTGAAAGAATACACCTATGTGAGCCCAACTGTTAGTCGTAATCTTTGAGATTTGGGTGATCTCTATAAAGCTCATGAAGAGACCAATGGAGTATGACTTATATGCTCCACCCAAGAGGTATCCTAACTAGCAACCATTTATCAGTTTGACTTTGAGTAAAACTTACTCACACAAGACTTGCAATTCGAGGCATAGTCTATTGTCCAAGTCGTGGGCAAGTGTACCTTAGAGTTCTAGGCAAACATTCAATTTAACAATCCCTGCTAAAATATTGGTATATCAAACAGTGTTTGAAACATTCAAAGGAATTTAGGGCCCATGGCCCAACTAATTAAATGAAAAAAATTCCTAGAAATCTTAAAGGCCTATATAATGGAGGTGGGAGTGAGATCCTTTAGTTCCATCTTGCTAGTTGCTAGTCCTATCTTCAGAGCTAGACTCACTTTGGGAGTTCCACTACTCTCCAATGTGAGTATGCCCCGACCTCTTCTTATGGTACTTGCCCTTATCGCCTTGATCTTTCTTATTCTTGGGACAATCGATGATGAAATGCCCATACTCGCTACATTCGTAGCAAACTCTCTTAGAGTGACGAGTCTTGGACTTGTCTCCATCCTTCTTTCCATACCCGCCACTTTGCAAAACTTTTTGAACTTTCTAACGACGAGAGCAAAGTCCTCATTATCGCTCTCATCATCGCTTGTATCCTCCTTGCTTCTTGTCTTTGTCTTCAAGGCAACCTCCTTGTTCTTGACAATGGTGGCGTTTTTGGCAAGTGCCTTGATATGTTTGACATCTTCTTCCAAGAGATCATGAGAAATAATTCTTAAGAGAACATCGCTTAGGATAAGTCTTTTGAAGTTTTTGTTTTTTTAGATGAGTGTCACTAAGGTTGAGTTCCTTAGTGATTTTACCAAGTCTCGTCACTTTGCCCTTACTGTTGTCACCAAATACAATGTTTTCATGTTATCCTTTATTGTCTTCAATAGAAGCGAACATACTCCTTTCTTCGGTCATATGATTTGTGTATCTTCTATTCATAACCCAACTTGATCCACCAAAGGAGTATGCCTACAAGAAAAATTTATACTTAGGATTAGGTACCCAAACTTGTCGATGTTTGGGTCCTAGAACATTAGTGACAAGTAACTTGGGTATCCATTGACATTTCTCATATTTTTCATTGTGAGAACCAATAAAGCAAGCAACACTTTACCACGGTAGTCTCACTTAAGCATGTAAGAAGCATAAAATAGGTGTTGAGGCATATGCTTATTTTCTTGGACTTGTGCTCTCTCTTCACTTCTCACAAATTTGATGGGATTATTGCACTTCACATTGCTTTGCTTTGATGACTTCCTTTCATTTGGGTAGAAGCCGAGTCCAAAGCGTTCCTTATTGTTGTGAGTGGCTCGTATCCTTTGATTGATATATCTTCATACATCTGTATTTAATCAAGGTGCCAAGTCTAATATTCTTGTTCTTGAGCTCATCTAGTGCTTGCATATTAGTTGAATAAGAGTTCACATCAACATTAAAGCATCTAGTACAGCCATTACTTGTGGAGAAGATAGAGTGATTGGGGGCTTGTGTTGAGGGGGAGTTGCTGCCTGAAAGATTCTCAAACTTCACTTTAAATGATTTGTGAGTTTCTTTCAAACTCTCAAATTTCTCTACAAGTATATCATTAGAGCTCTTTAGGATAGCCATTGATTCGTTGACTACACTTAAAGTGTTGGTCAATTCATCAACCTTCTCCCTTTCCTTAACCAATTGTTAACGCTAAAATTTAGAAAGCCTAGGGAAAGGTTGGAAAAAAGATTGACTGAAGTAAAAGAAGAGTTCGGTTGCTACAAGGAGGAAGCCAACCAGATGAAGCAAGGAGAGATTCGGTCTAAGAATAGAAGATTATCTAAAAGAGACCGAGTTTGAGAAGCCGTGAAACTCATGGCAGGATATTTTATCTATGTAAATCGTATTTTATATAGGAAGGTTTAGTTAACTTCCCTAGAAATATTTTCCTTTTACATTTTTAGGAGATAACGTCCGATGGTTGTTGTAACCACGTCGGACTCTGTAATACTAGGATATCATCAACATATCCTTTGATCAATATAACTTCGACGCATCGCCACCCTAGTTTATCTAGGTTTTTACCAGTGGGTTCTGGCTCTCGATGCGGGGCTGCATCGGCTAACTTCGATCTCCAGCGAAGGGGTAAGTCCCGCCACTATCCCGATATGTCTTGCTCTGTCTAAGACTGCATCGACTAGGTTCAAACTCTTAGGCCGATCAGATGTATCGCATCATATTTATGCAGGGTCTATCGGCATATCAATCTCTCTCTGCTATTGTCGGTCTCGTGTTGCATCGGTTAGGTTCGACCTATGAGATTACCGACGGTAGATTGAGCTTTAGGTCTATAGGTCTCTGTATGGTGTTTCATCAGAGTGTTAGCCGATGAGTTATCTATACCCTAAGCAATATGCCCAGCGTATTGGCTCCTCGGCCGATACGCACCAGTCTTCAGAGACTTCTCTCAAGCACCATGCCAAGCGCATTGGCCTTCTAGCCGATGCATGCCTATCTTCAGAGAGACGTCCTCTCATCGGCTCAGCTAGACGATGGGTTTACTTCGCCCTTGCCATATTCAGAGCGGCATCAGCTTTGCAGCCAATGTGTCTTTTATATGATTCCTTGCCACTTCACATATGCTTTCATCGGCTTTCTAGTTGATGAACGACCGCTACAGCTTCTGTCAACTACTAGGAGGGATCCTGCGTGTTTTGCTTTTAATATCCTTCGGTGCCTCCATCGGCTCTACGGCCGATGAATCAGGATCTCGCTTTCACCACACCCAGAGCCATCATATCCTTCGTCAATATTTGTCTACGTCTTCATCGGCTCCCTAGCCGATGGAAGAGTGTCCCAATACCTATCGGTGACCAGCCGATAGTAGTAGCCATCCAGACGCGGCCGATGACTAGCTCAATCCTATCGGTGGCCAACCGATAGCGAGAGCTCATATCGACCCATCGTCCGACTGACTTGTTTGCCTCACCTCCTTGTCAATTGTAGGGTCAAATTGACTGGCACGTCTAAACCCGCACCGTCGCATCGGAGCTGAAAGGACCTCATGGGCCTCGGGGCTCGTACCTCGAGCCATGGAGAGAAGCCGACTGGACTGCATTGGAGCTAAGCAGACCTTTTAGGCGCTCGGCGTGGTCACCCGAGATGTTTTTCAACGTGACCACCAATGATCTCTCGAGAGCAAGGTTTCTCTCCGTCTCGAGGATGAGCAATTACTCTTGCTTCTCAAGAGTCTCCTCCTTGCTCTCTACCGCCTTAATAAGCTTCGCCATTTGGGATAGTGTGCTTTTGTTGAGGTTTTTATAATTGAGTTCATCAACATCATCATCAATACTATCATCATCACAATCTAGAGTCTTGAAAAGAGATAGTACCATATGCCCCAATGCCATGAGACAAGTAGGAGCATAATAGTTATCATTGTCGCTCACGTTGTTGAAGAGTGACTCTTTTGGTGACGAAGACTTGATGGCGATTGTTGCCACCCTCTTCTCATCTTCGGAGCTAGACTCACTTTGGGAGTTCCACTCCTCTCCAATGTGAGCATGCCCCGACCTCTTCTTCTTACGGTACTTGCCCTTATCATCTTGATCTTTTTTATTCTTGGGACAATCAATGATGAAATGCTCATACTCGCCACATTCATAACAAGTTCTCTTAGAGTGATGAGTCTTGGATTTGTCTCCATCCTTCTTTCCATACCCGTCACTTTGCAAAAACTTTTTAAACTTTTTGATGATGAGAGCAAAGTCCTGATCATCACTCTCGTCATCGCTTGTATCCTCCTTGCTTCTTGCCTTTGCCTTCAAGGCAATCTTCTTGTTCTTGGAGATGATGGCATTTTAGCAAGTGCCTTGACATGTTTTGTATCTTCTTTCAACAGCTCATGAGAGATAATTCTTGAGAGAACATCACTTAGGGTAAGCCTTTTGAAGTTCTTATTTTCCCGAATGAGTGTTACCAATGTTAAATTTCTTTGCGTGAAGAGTGAGCTGAATGTCCTCTTTTGAAATATTGAGACCTGTAAGTACAATTTTCCATATATACAACTCCATCTTGTGCTTCTAGGTGGCATAGTGTATCCCACTGAAATGAGAAGCACGTCCGAAAGGCATATAGACAAAGTTGGTGGATGAGTTGTAATTGAGCTTATCATAGTCAAGGGAAATAGACGCTCTCTTCTTGTAGGAACTTTTTCCTGTAGAGTCATTTTCATTGTCCTTGCTTAAATCAATTGATTCTTCTCCCAAGTACGACATTTCTTTAGTCGGTTAAGGCTTATATGAAGACCTCATTATAATAACAATTGAAAGTATCTTGGGTTGCACAAAGGGGGACCTGAATATACAAACTTCTAAATCTGAAATGCACTGATAGCGGAAATTAGTCTTCTCTCCAGAGTTTTCAATCCTAAAGTCTGGAGTATTCAGACCAGTTTTTCTATCGGACAAAGAAGCTAGTCCGGAGTTTCCAGTAGTATGGTCTAGAGATTCCGAACCTCCTTTAAGATGTTGAAGTTCGGATCAATCGATTCTACGTCACCGTTGAGGTACTTCAAGAAGCCAGATCCCTTTTGATTCCTTGCCTCACCTAGTTCAACCATAGAAATCAGTTTGACCTTCAAGCTCTCACAAAACGTGGCACTTAATCTAAGGTGACTACCAAGGTCTTCACTAGGACGCATGCTCCCACTTAATATAAAGCATGATCTACCAAATTAATCTCTAAGTAAGAGCTCAGGAAATTATTAGAATACATTTTTTCTTGCAGAGGTGAGGGAAACCTTCACAAACTTACCAAGTAATTCACAAGTTGAATACTCTCAAGTAGCACCTAGTCGTCTAGGAGATGGATCTCTAAGAGTAACAAGCTTAAGTTTTTCATTAGCGTTAATCCTCAAGTGCTTAAACAAATCACACAGTTTGGTTTCTCCCAAATCAACCAAAAAACACTCTCAAAGTGTGAGTTTAGCTCAAGATTCAAAAGAGTAGAGCGGAAGATCTCTAGAAAGTCTTTGTGAGTGAGATTGCAATGAATGAACAACCCACCCCCTCAAAATGGGAGTTGGTGGGATTAAATACCCATATTTCTTGAAACTAACCATTAATGCAGTAGGAATGTTCGGAGACTTCGGATAGTCCTTTCGGCCTGAATAGAGACTCTAGTTCGGATAGTTCGGCCAGTGGTTCAGATACTCCGGACCACACTTAGCCTAGAGAGGAGAAAGGTTTCAAAGCGTCCTATCTAAACTTCTAGATATTTTAGACATGTCTCTTTGGTAGGTACAGAACTCGGTTCAAAGACTCTAGCCAAACGATCCAAAGACTCCAAACAAGTTTCTGTATTCGACAGAGAAGTTTGTCCATACGTTTCCACAAAGACTAGACACGAACATCCAAAATGTGGAGGATAAAAAAACCAAAAGCCTAGGTGTACGTTGTACGGGTATTCACTCATCTAGACTAAGATATTTTTAAATTACTTTTTCTCAAATCAGTTAAACTTAAGACCCTACAATTTATCCAAAGAACTCAAGGTAAAACATAAAAAAAATCTCTTCATTGCATGTCTTATTTTTTCTCCATGTGGGATCTTCTTTAAAACAAGTCACTCTTCCTTTAATGAATTAGATTCTTATTGCAAAAATTTAGCTACCTAATTTTTTTATCATCTATCATTTAAAAACCACTAGGAGACCTTGATACCCTTTCAATACTAACCTCATCGCCCTCTCTCATGATAAGATTAATTCATTCTTAAGCCTAGGTTTTCTAGCACCACGCCGCCTCTTGTCTTTCTCATCCGGTTCGTCGGTGTGCACCGGTGGCCGAGAGATTAGGTTTCTAGAATCGTTGCCCTTTGAGATCTTTCATTGGGAGAGGACGAATAAGCCTTTTGGTAAGTGCCTGGTATGACTGCTTGTTGCTTTTACTACATTGTCTTCTTCCTTTAAATGGGTCTTTCTCTGTGATCGAATAAGGCGGTCTCTTAGCATAAAACTGTGTGATTTTGTCAATAGCAATTTCTACGGCGTCACCAAGAACAAGCCGCACAATAAACTCTCGCTACAGTGATAAACAACACGATGAACGGGCGACAGCATCAACACAATAAGCTTAGACTTTAATCAAGCGCTCTAGACATCTATAGTACATATTATGGTTATTGTTGGATATTATATTTGTTTTTTATGATTATGTTAATATATCAATCTTTTAGTATTTATGAATTTATGATATGTTATTTTTAAAATTTAAAATACTAATTATTCCAAAGGAGTAATACGCATGTGCATAGTCTACTGTTAATTTCTATTGTGCTACATTTATTTTCTCAAAATACTACTTGTCTAGACTGTTCACTAATCTATGCGGTTGTGTCGTGACCTGTATGTTGTCCAGTAGGTCGAGGTTTTTTAGTGCTTGGTGAGGCTCTTTTTGTTGTGGGGTTGTTTTTTCTTTTTCTTGTAATTAGGGGTTTTTACTTCTAATTATTGAGATATAATTGATAGTTCTCCTATCAGTTTATTTTTTAAAAACAAAGGTTGTTCAGAAATCTGATAATCTATAAACTCTACATCACTGAAATGCTAAATTTGTGGTAAGCTTCCTCAGTCAATTCCCTTTTAAAAATATTGTTCACTTCAATTAGGACAATTATCAATGTTCAGACATGTTTTACTCAATTGATTGCACTTTTCTAAGTACAGCCTTTACTGATGTGTAGGCATGGAAAATGAGGTTGATGATGTCGATGACATGGTTGAACAAGAGGAAAGCTCAGGCAGCGCGCCGAGCCCATTGTTCTTAGGCACATGACCGAAAAGGCTCCGACCAAAGGTGTGGGATGACTTCACACCCATCTTCATCGATGGAAAGGTTGCGAGGGCTGAGTGCATGCATTGCCAAAGTCTTCAATAGTGACACAAGCAACCTGCTAAAGCACCAGGCCAAGTGCAGTCCTCGGGTACCGAAGAGGCCCATGCAACAGAAGGTTCCAGTATCGCTGTCAGTCAAGAATAAGTCCCCTTATGAACTTTGATGCACTTGACCGGGACATTCCCACAGACATAAATACAAAGAACCTGGAGGTTAAACAGGATGGGACCGATAAGCTCGTCAGAACATTGGTAATGTACGGACATCTCCGTTGATGACGAGTAACCATGACGAATTCAGTCAGTTTGTTGCTTCCTTAAACCTAAGTTCGAAATGCCCCCCGCAGTTAACTTGTATTTGTACTTTATGGGACTGTTTGAGGAAGAAAAGGCAGTTAGCATCTTTAAATAGTCGGGTCTCCCTGAGAGTTTATGTTTGGCACTATGATGCACTCTTGCCATTTTTGTGCTTGGGTGTTCATTACATTGATGATCAGTGGGAGTGGAAGAAAAATATCATTGCATTCCATGCTATGGATTCTGCTTGCAATGCAAAAGAATTTAGTAACTGTAGAAAATATATAGTGACTATGAATCTTCCTGTGTATACGAGGGGATCGGGTCTATATATATACAGCCCAGGCTAGTGGTCTGTCTAACACCCCCGCAGTCGCAGCGGGAGGGGAACGGACGCAGAGATTGGACCAAAAACTAGTGAACAAAGGCGTGAGCAGGCCTTTGGTCATTATGTCGGCAAACTGATGTGCCGATCGTACATGGAGCACCCGAACCTGTCTTAACGCAACCTTGTCACGGACAAAATAAATATCGATCTCGATGTGCTTGGTGCGTCGGTGATTGACCGGGTTGGTGGTCATGTAGACGGCACTGACATTGTCACAGTAGACGATGGTCGCGGTGGAGAGGGGTGCACGGAGCTCCTGGAGAAGCTGGCGAAGCCAACAGCACTCGGCGACGGCGTGGGCGACGGCACGATACTCGGCTTCAGCGCTGGAGCGGGACATTGTAGTCTAGAGTTTTGAGGACCAGGATACGAGAGTGTCACCGAGGTAGACGCAGTAACCGGACGTAGAGCGTCGAGAGTCAGGACAACCTGCCCAGTCCGCGTCGGAGTACGCGGTGAGGGAGTCGATGGGGCTGGATCTGAGATGCAGCCCGCTGGAGAGGATGCCCTTCACGTAGCGTAGGATGCGCTTGAGCAGCACGAGGTGAGGTTCGCGCGGAGCGTGCATGAAGAGGCACACTTGCTGGACAGCGTACGTGAGGTCGGGTCGGGAGAGTGTGAGGTATTGGAGAGCCCTGACAAGACTCCGATAGTGAGAGGGATCGGCAACGAGGGCGCCATCGGCGGCGGAGAGTTTAGCTCGAGTGTCGAGTGGGGTGGCCGTGGGGTGATAGTTGGCCATGCCCGCACGCTGGAGGAGGTCGATGGAGTACTGGCGTTGGGAAAGGAAGAGCCCGTGGATGGAACGGGTTACGGAGATGCCAAGGAAATGGTGGAGAGGACCAATATCGGTCATGACGAACTCAAAGTGGAGTCGGGCCATGATCTGGTTGAGGAGAGATGTCGAAGATGTTGTGAGGACAATGTCATCGACATAGAAAAGTAGATAGGCAGTGGCGGAGCCGATATGGAAAGTGAACAGGGAACTATCGGACGTAGAGGCCACGAAGCCGATGTGCCGAAGATAGGCAGCAAAGCGCTGGTACCAGGCACGAGGGGCTTGTTTGAGGCCGTAGAGAGAGCGTTGAAGGAGACAGACATCGTCGGGCCGAGAAGGGTCGACGAAGCCTGGGGGCTGCTGGCAGTAGACTGTTTCCGTCAGGTGGCCGTGAAGAAAGGCGTTCTTCACGTCTAGTTGATGGATCGGCCAGGAGCGAGAGGCAGCCAAGGTGAGGACGACTCAGATGGTGGCGGGTTTGACAACGGGACTGAAGGTCTCGTCGTAGTCGACACCGGGTCGTTGGGAGAAACCCCGAACTACCCAGCGAGCCTTGTGACGGGCAAGGGATCCATCGGCGTGGAATTTGTGTTTGAAAATCCACTTGCCGGTCACAATGTTGGCGCCGGGAGGTCGGGGAACGAGGCGTCAGGTCTCGTTGTCCATTAGGGCCTTGTACTCGTCGGCCATGGCCGCGCGCCACTGAGGGTCGCCCAAGGCTGAGCGAGAAGTCGCCGGGATGGGCGAGATAGAGCTGTGGACGGCAGAGAGACCGTAGCGCGGATTGGGTCGGAGAGACCCGGTCTGGGAGCGGGTGACAATATGAGAGGTGGAGGGAACTGGAGCCGATGGGGGTGCGGGAGTAATGGGAAGAACTGGTCGGGTGGGGGCGTCATCGGCTCCAAGTCGGCGACTGTAGACAAGAGGAAAAGGAGGGATTAGATCGGCCTGAACCGATGAGGTCGGGTGGGCCGAGTATTCCGATCGATCCGATAGAGGTGGATCAGCTGATAGGGTGGGGGAGCCGATAAGGTGTGAGGAGCCGATAGGGTGGGGGGAGTCGATGAAAAGTGAGGAGCCGTTGGAAGTGGGGTGTCCGATGGAGAGGGAACAGTATCGGCTGAAGGATAAATAGGATCGGTATCGACCGATAAAGGTGGGTCCGATAGGGGTCCGATGGTGGGGACATCGGACCGAGTAGTGGTGGGAAATATGATGGGTAAATCCTCAACAGCGGCCGATGAGGGGGCCGATGGAGAGGGCAGTGGGGAAGACCTGGTCGGCACGATGTTGGTGAGGAGGAAGTCGAGATCACTAGAGGAGGATCTCGAATGAAGGAGACCGAAGGGAAAACATGTCTCGTCAAAAATGACGTGACGAGAGACGAGGACCCGTCGGGTGGAAAGGTCGAGGCATCGGTATCCCTTGTAGAGGTGGCGTGTGGGGTGGATGGCGCAGCGGGAATGGTGTAGAGGTCGCCGCCACTATTACAGCGAAGGATCTGTCGCCGGGTTGGGATATCCTTCACAGAGAAACCAGACGCGTCAAATTCAATGAAGCAGTGGTTGTCTCGTGTGAATTGACGGACAGATATAAGATTATGAATGAGAGAAGGGACAATAAGAACATTGCGTAGGGGGAGGTTAGTGGTGGATGTAGACAGAGAGGAGTCACCGCGGTATTGGACAGGAAGAGAGTGATCATTGCCGATAGTGACAAAAGGGGAGGAAGAGGGGTGACAGGAGCGAAGTATACCGGCCGATGATGCCATGTGTGAAGACGCTCCAGAGTCCAACACCCAAGGGTGCTGTGGTTAGAGCGTCATCTGGTTGAGGGCAGCGACGAGGCCAGCCTGGTTCTAGGAGGGAACCGACTGGGTGGTTGAGGTCGGTAGCATCGGCTAAAGCGGCAGAACGGGATCCGATGCCAGGTGAGCCTGGGGATGGACGCCGAGAACTCCGGGTTGCCAGCCGATGGGGCTGCGTGGCTAGGGCTGGGGCGCCCAGGGGTTGTAGCAGAGCCACGGACCCGTGGGACCGGTAGGGTGGGTAGGGACCGAGGTTGGTCGTGGTGGCGTCGGACCCTGCCAGGTCTTGCCTTTGCCTTTGCCCTTGCCTTTCCCGGTGCGGGCTGTGTTGCTGTGGCCGGAGCCATGGCCACCAGGACCGCGGGAGGAAGGGGCAGCGCAAGAAGCTCGGCAGCCATTATCGGCTGCGGTAAGAAGAGCGGTGTGAGCCACTGTCTTCTCATCATTGGCCAGACGGAGTTCTTTAAGAACTAGCATGTCATGAGCCCGGGCGAACGATGGAAGAGGTGTGGCGTTGGCGATGTCATCGGTGGTGTTGGAGAAGCGGGGATTGAGGCCTCGCAGAAGGGCGAGGACGAGTTGAGAGTCGGCCACAGGGTGGTCGACGTCCCGGAGAGCAGCAGCCTTGACTTTGAGGCGCTGACAGTACGAGGAGACAAAGAAGTCGCCTTGTACCATGGAGTGGAACTCGTTGAGGAGGAAGATGGCGCGAGGCTGCTTGTTGGCCAGGAAGATCCGCTCGATGGCCACCCAGAGGTCCTAGGCGGTGGGGTCGGTATCGTCCATGGCGAGGTCGAGGACAGAGTCGTCGACCGAGCCGAGCAGCCAGCTGCGCACGCAGCACTCGGCGATGTCCCACTGAGGATCATCGGGGCGAGGTGGAGCGGAGCCATCAATATGGGACCGGAGGCCGAATTTTCCACAGAGGGATTTGAAGAAGAAAACCCACTCAGAATAATTGGCGTTAAGGTCAAGGGAGATAGGAACATGAGATTTCACGTTCACAGCAGCGTAGGAAGGGGAGAAGATCGGCGAGGTGGTGCCCAAGGTGTGGTCTGTGGCACCGAGGGCCAGAGCAGATTCGGCGACTGGGAGAGTGCCGGAGCTGAGGGCGGACTCGGAGGCCATGATGGGAGAACGGGAGCAAAGAGCCGATGGGAGAGAGAAGCCGATGGGAGGGGGAAGCTGATGAGAGGATGGATCGACCGATCAAGGACGTGAGAAGCTGATGGGAAGTGGGCAGCGGAGTAGGTGAGGAGTGGCCAGCCGATGAGGAGTGGTTGGCCGATAGGGAGTAGGCAGCGGAGTAGGTGAGGAGTGGCCAGCCGATAAGGAGTAGGCAGCGGAGTAGGTGAGGAGTGGCCAACCGATGAGAAGTGGTTGGCCGATGGGGAGTAGGCAGTGGAGTAGGTGAGGACAGAGTCGGTGGGTCAGAGAGTGGTTGGGTCACGGACGTGCGAGGATTCACGTCCGTGAAGAGAAGATTCACGTCCGTGGACTTGTGGAGGCCAAGGAGTGGGGCGGACGTGAAAAAGGCAGGGAGTGGCCGGATACGAAGAGAAAATGTTCGCGTCCGGGTGGCAGGGATTCGTGTCCGTGGACACGTGGACACGTTGGACTGGCTCGGACGTGAGGGGAGAAGGTTCGCGTCCGAGAGCCGTTGAGCGTGTCGGAAAGGGCAAGAACCAAGGGAGGTTTCTAGCCGATGGAGGGCTGGATAAGTCCAGTCGATGGAGACGACGAGCGTGGAGGTACGTCGGCGTCAGAGAAGGAGAGATGCACGAAACAAGAGGAAGAGCGGAGACGGGTGCGAGGAGGGACGAGGAGGCGGAGCGAGACCGTCGCCTAGTCGCGCAGAGGTGGAGCGGAGAAAAGGTGACTGCGGGAGATACGGGGAGAAGAAGAAATGGAGACGAGAGAGCGAGGGGAGTACCGAAAAGAGAGTCGGCGACGGGAAGAAGACGTCGACGACGAGGAGGAAAGAGTCGGCTCGCCGAAGGGAGAAGCTAACGCGCCGGGATGTCTAGACTCGCTCTGATACCATATAGAAAATGTACAGTGACTATGAATTTCCCTGTATATACGAAGGAGTCGGGTCTATATATATACAGCCCAGGCCAGTGGTCTGTCTAACAGTAAGGTCATATTAATAGCTATTAGAGATTGGGCTCTCCTTGGCAAGGTTTTCAGCATTGCATTGGATGATGCATTCATTGACAATTCAGTGGCTTCAGATGTTAAGGATAATCTTTGATCACTGGGTCGAAGAGCGGGTGTGTACTCAGGATTGGCTCAGATCAGGCGGCAAGTTTGTGCCCTTTCTGTTCTCACTGCTATCCAATTGCATTATTGTACTAACTGTTGTATACATGTGTTTGCAGGTTATGCAAGTTACTTGGCATTCAATAATATTTTTTGGGAATGCTTCAGCATTCCTAATGTTTTATGTATGCTGTTTTCCTGATGTTCTCACTGTAATATTTGCTACTGGCAATAGCTCATAAGCTACCTTTCTGATGCAGGTCTGCAGGATTCGAAGACGACAAATGTGTGTACTCTAGGTTCAGAACATTTTGAGGACAATATGCTTAGTTCATTTGTCAACTATGGTTAACAGTATCTTCATTTACTGATGAATCATGGATGTGTAATGGGGCTTGTGTATGTATGTGTGGTGGGTAATTTGTCAGTTGGTCAACTAGTTTCAGTATTTATCCTTTTTAAACCTTTCGATCCGGTGATACTTGATCATTGTGTTATTATTATAAGAATATATACAGTAAGACTAAGACCCTAACGCTATAAGGGAGGTCAGGTCCAATAATCTAACACTCCCGTAGTCACAGCGGGAGGGGAACGGACACAGAGACTGGATCGAAAATTGATAAACAAAGGCGTGGAGAGTCTTTTGATCATAATATCGGTGAACTGGTGCGTCGATGGTATATGGAGCACCTAAACCTGCCCTAGTGCGATCTTGTCATAGATAAAATAAATATTGATCTCTATGTGCATCGTGCGTCGATGATAAACCGGGTTGGCGATCATGTAGACAGCACTGACGTTATTACAGTAGACGACGGTCACAGAGGAGAGAGATGCACGGAGCTCCTAGAGAAGCTGGCGAAGACGGGTATGAGTCGAGACGAGGAGGTGGATGGAGACCATCGCCTCATCGCGTGGAGGAGCAAGGGATGGAAGAGGGTGGTAGAAAAGGAGAAAGGAAAACATTTGCGAAGGAAACGGAAAGGAGCCGAAACGAGATAACGAAGAGAGAATACCGGGAAGAAAGTCGACGACGGGGAGAAAGCGTTCGCCGACGAGAGGAAGCACGCCAAGATGTTTAGACCTACTCTGATACCATGTAGGAATGTGTACAGTGAGACTAAGACCTCTAACACTAAAGGGGTCGGATCAGTCCAATGATCCAATGGTCTAACCATTATATTGATATTAATTATATCCTCTTGTCCTGAGTTTATTCCTATAATTTTCAGTCTTAGGGTTTCCATAGGCTATCTGGTTTATTGGGTGTTGACCAAAAAATATTCAGTCTTTCTCTGAAGAATGGATCGCAGAAGTAGTTTTTCATTTATCATCAATCATTTTTTTTTCCTCTGTAAGATCGTAACCTGGAAGATCTGAACAACCAGGCTGATACTCCGATAAGTCCATGGGACAAAACTAAAATGTTCAGAACATCGTAGAGAACCCACTTTTTATGCTGTTCTCAGAACTCACCTGCTTTATCAGTCAGTTATCAATGTCATCGTTCATTCTCAAGCCGGCGGTTTTGCCGGCTGTTGATTGGGCCACGTGGTGCTGTCAAAATTTAAGATAAAAGTGGAAATTACGGGTGGTGAAAAAAATCTATCTCGCTTTCTGACGCGCCTCCACCCCTTCGAGAATCGAGACTCCACTTGAGCGGGCGACGAGCGCCCCTCGTGCACCGAGCTGGGCCACGCCTACGCCATGGCCGTTTTATTTGCGCCTTGGCTTCAGGCCTAAAAAAAAGAAAGAAAGAAAAGAGCAGGTTGCCCTCGATTTTATTGTGGTGCTCGCCAGGGGAGTTGGGAGATGAGTAGGTGAGAGAGAACAAAATAAGATAAGAGATCAAAGTAGATTATTTTAGTTTTAGAACTGCTCATAGTTATAACATTAATTTGTAAATTTACTGCTCGTTTATATAAGGTAGCCTATATTATGAGCTTTTGTATTTCTTGATGTACACTTGATGATTATAAATGATTAACGAACAAAAATTATAATCCTACGAAATTACAACATTCCATAATAAGCACGGATTTTCAAAGTAGTGCATGCCAATTTTAGATACACAAAACCAATTGTCTGCTCACATAAAATTTTTTATTTCAACATCGATCATTCGATGAAAAAGTGGTGTTTGGCAGCCATTTTCACATAGACTCTTCTAGACAAATGGTTATGTTTTTTAATAACTAAATGTTTTGTGATAACTGTCGAGGGTAAAAATGAACGAAATAAATAGATTTAAAATAATAAAATAGAAAGTCTTTAAAAACTCATAGCATTTAGAAGTTCGGATGGAGCGCACACTAATCCATCGTTCCATTCTTTGAAAAAAATAATAGGAAAGCGTAAATGACAATACTTTATACCTTTAATACATCAACATGTGCTCATATGAAAAAAATAGAACGCATAGTAATTCTCCTCGTAACCATGTAAGAGGTAAGTAGTGGTGACTTTCTCCACACTTCAATCTAATAAATGAGTTTATCATTTTTATTTATTCGATAATATTAAACCACTCGGATAAAACCCATCGACTATTTCATTTTCATTATGTAAGTAAAAAAATAGTCACCGCTGATCTGGGCATGGTCTATGAATCTAGATTTTTACAAAATCAGCAACTTTTCTTTTTGATAGTTCAACTCAATCGATCTTCTACAACATAGACAGATTCTTGTGCAGAATGCAGGAAGCCAGGAACAGTGAGACTGAATTTCACACGCACACAAGTTGAGGACTACTGGTACGTTGTTCTGTACAAGCGCCAGCCTGTGGGGCCGAACCAAAATGTTTAAATGGGCTACAGGCTTTAAGGCATGGGCTCTCTGGAAACTAGGGCCCACACAAGGTAGGTGACCATGAGATATTAGCGCGAGCGCGAGGTGAGGTGGCGAGGGGAAGCGGCGCGAAAGGCTCTTTCCCGGTTTCACCTTTCCCGCCATATTCTCTCTCGTTGCTTCTGCCATCAATAGAGGGGGAAAAAAAATCCTCGCTTCCCCTCTCCTCATCTCGTTTGCTGTCGGGTGTGGGAGAAACAAAATCGCAGCGGTTGCGGTGGCGGTGACGGCTAGGAATCCAGCCGTGCCGGTCCGTCGCGTCAGATCGGACTCTCCATAAGCCCCCTGGGGATCGGTATGCGTCTTCTCGAATCTGTTTATTCACTATTCTTTCTCGAATCCTGGTTCCTTTTCTTTTCCATTTTTTGGGTTGTAGTAGTGATGCACTCTGCATCTTTCTGGTGGATTTCGGTTCTTGTTGTTATTGTGCGTGTCGGATGTGATTGGAAAATTTTATGATGAATGGATTGCTTCTGTTTGGTGTCTAGGCATGGATCAAGATTGTGATGTTGCAAACCAAGTCGGCACAGAAAAAGAAAGGACACTGAACGGTACTGCTTTCCTTCTCTCACTCAGAACATACCTTCTTCATGCTATATGAATGCCATCACCAGCTGCATTGTTTGTCACTAGTAGTTTATGTTGCGCTCCGTTTATTACTCTAGCTGTTAATTGTCTAGTTTGTTCACAATATGATGCATTGATGCTAGACGAACTGTACACTGTTGAAATATCGAAGTCACCGTGCAGAAAACAAAGCGACAAGCCGACAGCAAATGCTATTCCAATCAGTCTTTCGGTGAATTAGGCTTCAATCGATTTACAGAAATCAGTTCAAATATGATATGCCCTAAGTCTGTTCAATCAAATTATTTGTATCAACAAGTTTGTTAAAATAAGTTAGGCCATTGTGCACTCAAAAAAAACATAATTTACTTCATTGCACCGTTATGCAATTACTGTGTTTCTTGATGCTTAGGAATGGGAGATAATGTTGACAATGCCAATGACATGGCTGAACAAGAGGAGAGCTCAGGAAGCGCGCCTAGCCCATTGTTCTTAGGCACAAGGCCAAAAAGGCTCCGATTAAAGGTGTGCGATGACTTCATGCCCATATACATTGATGGGAAGGTTGCGAGCGAGGGCTGAGTGCATGCACTGGCACCAAGTTTTCATCACCAACAGTACCAATGGCACTAGTAGGCTGCTAAAGCACCAGGCCAAGTGCAGTCCCCATGCCCAGAAGAGGCCAATGCAACAGTAGCTTCCGTTCCAGCCAGAAGAGTGTGATGGCACCCAATTCTGATCCGACACAGAAGAAGCTCCCATTTTTGCTGATCAGCCAAAAGAAATGCTCAGGTGCAGCAGATGCCATGCCTCACAAGAAGGATCCTGCATTGCCTAACAGTATGAATGAAACAAACTGGAAGAGTCAGGAGGTTGACAATAGTGGGTCTCATGAGGAACTCGCAACACCTGAGCAGAAGAATCTTGCCTTGCATGACGTAATCACTAATAATAATCAGAAGGATCAATCCAGTGCACAGAAGTGCAATCCTACTGTCATGAATTTGAAGAATCCTGAGGTTGATCAGAATGGATCAAATGGACACATCCAGATCATGTCAATGTGCGGGTACCTGCCATTGATGATGTACAATAATAGGTTTAGAAAGTGTGTTCCTTGCTTAAATTCTATGGTCAAGATGCCATCCAACGATAATATGTTTGTTTACTTTATGCTACTGTTTCACAAAGAAAAGGCTAAGCTGAAGTAGAAGTTTGCTGCTTTGGGCAGTTGGGTTTGCTTGAGTGCTCATGTGTGGCTGGCCTTCTTGTGCCTGAGTGTTCATTACATTGATGATGAATGGGGGAGGTAGCAGAAGATCATCAGATTTCGTCAAGTAGATCCTTCTTGCAATGCAGGAATTGAGTGGTGTTATCTTGAGAGCTATTGAAGATTGGGAACTTCGTGACAACGCTTTTAGTATTATACTGGATGATGAATCTGTCGATGATTCAGTGGCATCAGATGTCAAGGACCATCTCCAGAAATGGAACTCACACTACGCAAATCATAGCTTGTTTGTGGTACGGTATGGAACTTATTTACTTGATCAGGTTATTCAAGTGGGGCTAGATGAACTTGACAAAATCTTGGAGAAGTCAGTGAAGTGTTCTAAGTTCACGGAGGGCCTCACCTCTTCAGCAGTAAGAAAAGTAAACCACAACTGTGCAGCATCAGGGACGGACTGGAGCAGTGCACGTCCCATTTTTGATACCTTGGAGAGTTTTCACCAGTATATGGACACACTGCATGATTTCCTCCGTCCCAGGCACCTATTTGACAAGGTGTGGGAAGTCAAATGTGATTTGCATTGAAAAGTTGATATCTACAAGGACAGTGCATTTTCTACTGTGCTAAAGAAGATGCAACAGAAGTTTGAGAAAAGCTGGAAACTCTGTTGCTTACATTTTCATATGGCCATGGTCGTTGATCCTTCGTACCATCTGGAACACATCAAGTTTCGTGAGTCTGCACACTGACACAGATTATATTCGCTATATGCATGATATATTTCTGAACCTCTTCGATGAATATTCTGGCAAGGTGGAAGATACTAACTGTACTTCCGAGATTAGAAATGAAGTTGGTGTGAATAGAGAGGATGATCGGTTGTAATATTACCGTCAGTATGTGTAGGAATGTGGTGTACAGTGAGACTAAGACCCCAACTCTATACAGGGGAGTCGGATCTATATATATATAAGTCTAGTGGTCTAACACCTCTCGCATCCGCAACGTGAGGGGAACGGACGCAGAGACTGGAGCAAAAACTGATGAATAAAAGCGCGGGTAGGCCTTTGGTCATAATGTCGGTGAACTGGTGCGCCGATGGTACATAAAGAACTCAAACCTGTCCTAGCGCGACCTTGTCACGTATGAAGTGAATGTCTATCTCTATATGCTTCGTGCGTCGATGATGGATCGGGTTGGCGGTCATGTAGACGGTGCTGACATTGTTACAGTAGACGATAGTCATAGAGGGAATAGGTGCATGGAGCTCCTGGATAATCTGGTGAAGCCAACAACACTTGGCGACAGCGTGGGCGACGGAGTGATACTCGGCTTCGGCGCTGGGCCGAGACACTGTAGTCTGACGCTTGGAGGACCAAGAGACTAGAGTGTCGTCGAGGAAGACGTGGTAGCCGGATGTGGAGTGTTGAGAGTCGGGGCAAACCACCCAGTCCTCGTCGGAGTACGCGATGAGAGTCGATGAGGTTGGAGCTGAGATGTAAGCCGGTGGAGAGTGTGCCCTTCACGTAACGAAGAATACGCTTGAGCAGTGTGAGGTGAGGTTTGCGCGGAGCATGCATGAAGAGGCACACTTGTTGGACGGCGTAGGTGAGATCGGGTCGTGTTAGTGTGAGGTACTAGAGGGCATCAGTAAGACTCCAGTACTGGGAGGGATCAGCTATGAGAGAGCCATCGGTGGCAGAGAGCTTGGTGCGAGTATCGACAGGAGTGGCGGTGGGGTGACATTCGGCCATGCCCGCACGCTGGAGGAGATCGATGGCATACTGATGCTGAGAGAGAAAGAGCCTATGAGGAGAGTGTGTGACAGAGATACTAAGGAAGTGATGAAGAGGACCGAGATCGGTCATGGTAAACTCGGAGTAGAGTGGGCCATGATCTGGTGTAGGATGGACGGCGAGGACGCTGTAAGAACAATATCATTGACATAGAGGAGAAGATAGGCGATGGTGTTACCGATGTGAAGGACGAAGAGGAAGATATCGGAGACAGAGGCCATAAAGCCGAAATGCCGAAGATGGGCAGCAAAACGTTGGTACCAGGCCCGAGGGGCCTGTCTGAGGTCGTAGAGGGAGCGCTGAAGGAGGCAAACGTCGTCGGGATGAGATGGATCGACGAAGCCTGGAGGCTGCTGGTAGTAGGCCGTTTCCGTCTAATGGCCGTGAAGGAAGGCATTCTTCACGTCGAGCTGGTGGATCCGCCAAGAATGCGAGGCAGCGAGAGTGAGAACAAACCGAATGGTAGCGGGTTTGACGACAGGACTGAAGGTCTCGTCGTTGTCAACGGCGGGACGTTGGGAGAAACCTCGAACTACCCAGCGTGCCTTGTGACGAGCAAGCGATCCATCGGAGTGGAACTTATGTTTAAAGATTCACTTACCGGTTACAACATTGACATCGGGAGGACAAGGGACGAGGCGCCAGGTCTCGTTATCCACAAGGGCCTTGTACTCATCGGCCATGTCCATGCGCCACTGAGGATTGGCCAGGGCTGAACGATGAGTCACCGGGATGGATGAGATGGTACAATGGACTGCTAAGAGCCCGTAGCGCTTGGTAGGGCGGAGGGACCTGGTTTGTGATCGGGTGATCATATGAGAGGTAGAGGGGATAGTAGGGTTTGCAAGAGCCGAAGGGAGCGTGAGTGGTGGGGTAGGGACGGGATGGGGAAGGGTGGCATTGGCTCGGGATCGACGACTATATGTTCGGGGAAAGGGCTGAACGAGGTCGGCCTGAGCCGATGGAGGGGGAGGGCGCAATGGGGGTTGGTGAGCCGATGGAGATTGATGGGCCGATCGGGTTGGGCGGTTCGATGGAGATGGAGTAGCCGATAGGGAGTGGCAAGCAGATGGAGGCCAAGGAGCTGATGGAGTTGATGTGTTCGATGGGAGTGAGACAGTATCAGCCGGAGCCGATGGAGGTTGAGGAGCTGATAAGGGTGGTAGGGCCGATGGAGGTCCGATGTGAGTAGCATCAGAGCGGAGAGGAGTGAGATAGCTGTGCAAGAAGTCCTCAGGAACGGCCGATGGGAAGGCCAGAGGTGAGATTGATGGAGGGGACCGGGAGGGTACAGTGTTGGTTAGGAGGAAGTCGAGATCGCCAAACAAGGGTCCGGGATGAACTAAATCGAAGGAGAAACAGGACTCGTCAAAGACGACATGACGGGAGACGATGATCCGGCGGGTGGAGAGATCGAAACATCGGTATCTCTTGTGGGATGAGGGATAGCCAAGGAAAATATAGGCAATGGAGCGGGCTGCAAGTTTGTGAGGAGCAGTGGCGATGAGATTAGGATAGCAGAGACACCCAAAAACGCGTAGATAAGAGTAGTCGAGCGACATGTGGTACAAAAGGGTGTAGGGGACATTGTGGCGAATGGAGGAGCAAGGGTGCCAATTGAGGATGTAAGTCGCGGTGATTAGTGCTTCAGCCTAGTAGGTTGTGGGTAGGTGGGCATGAAGTAGCATAGTGTGACTCATGTTGTTGAGTGTGCGAAGAAAACGTTCGGCCTTGCCGTTTTGGGGAGAGGTGTAGGGACAGGAGAGGCGGAGATGGGTGCCACGGGAGGTAAGAAAGGTTTGGATGGTACGGTTGATAAACTCTGTACCGTTATCGGCCTGCATGGCTTGAATAGAGATGTTGAATTGGGTAGATACCTAGTTGGTAAAGTTGATGAGGTGGGAGGCGACCTCGGACCTACTGGTTATTGGAAAAGTCCAGCAATAGTGTGTATAGTCATCGAGTATTGCGAGATAGTACCGATTACCGGAAACACTCTTAACTGGAGAAGTCCACACATCATAGTGTATTAACTCAAAAGGTCGTGAGGTACAAGACATAGAATTTGAGAAAGGCAGCCGCACATGTTTGCCAAGTTGATAAGAGTGGCAGACAGTGGAGCTGTTATGGTTACACGTGATGGAGGCATTGCGACGGAGATTGGCGACAGCGTTGGGGCTGGGGTGACCAGGGCGAAAATGCCATAGGTTGGTGGAGATGGCGATGCTGGCGTGGGGAGTGGACGGCGCAGTGGAGATGGTGTAAAGATTGCCGCCACTATTGCATCGAAGCATCTCGTGTCAGGTCAGGATATCCTTCACAGAGAAACCAGAAACGTCAAATTCAATTGAGCAAATGTTATCTCTTGTGAATTGGCGGACAGATACTAGGTTGTGGATGAGGGAGGGGATGATGAGGACATTGCGAAGTGAAAAATTGGTTGTGGGTGTAGACAGGAGGGAGTCACCATGGCATTTGATAGGGAGAGAGTGCCCATTGCCGATGATAATGAAAGGGGAGGAGGAGGGATGACGAGAGAGTAGTATACCGTCCGATGACGCCATATGGGATGACGCACCAGAGTCCAGCACCCAAGGATGCCGGGGTTGGAGCGTCATCTGATTGAGGGCGGCGATGAGGTCAGCCTGGTTCCACGAGGGAACCGACTGGGTGAGTAGTGACAGTAGGATCGGCTGAGGTGGTAGGATGGGAGCCAATGCTAGGTTGGCCTAAAGATAGGTGCCGAGAACCCCTGGTTGCCAGCCGATGGGACTACGTAGTTGAGGCTGGGGTGCCTTGGGGTTGTAGCAAAGCCATAACCCATGGGACTGGCAGACAGAGTAGGGACTGGAGCAAGGCGTGGTTACATCGGACCGCTCTAGTTCTTGCCCTTGTATTGGCCCTTGCCTTTGCCATTACCACTGGCGTGGGCTTTATTGCCATGGTTACCAGAGCCACAAGAGGTGGCAACAGCGCACGTTGGTCGACAGCCGATGGGGTTGGAGCAGCCATGATCGGTTGTAGCGAGGAGAGCGGTGTGGGCCACAATCTTCTCATCATTGGTCAGGCGTAGTTCTTTGAGAACTAACATGTCGTGGGCCCGAGCGAACGTGGGAAGAGATGTGGAGTTGGCGATGTCATCGGCGGTGTTTGAGAAGCGAGGGTTAAGTCCTCGCAGAAGGGCAAGTACGAGTTGTGAGTCGGCCACAGGGTGACCGACATCACGGAGGGCGACAACCTTGACCTTTAGGCGTTGGCAGTATAATAAGACAGATGAGTCTCCTTGTACCATGGAGTGGAATTCATTAAGGAGGAAGATGACGCGCGGCTGTTTGTTGGCGAGGAAGATCCGCTCGATGGCCACCCAGTGATATCGGGCGGTGGGGTCGGTGTCGTCCATTGCAAGGTCGAGGATGGAGTCATCGACCGAGTCAAGCAGCCAGCTGCGCACGCAGCACTCAGCGATGTCCCACTAGGGATCATCAGGTCGAGGTGGAGCGGAGCCATCGATGTGGGAGCAGAGGCCGAACTTTCCACATAGGGATTTAACGAAAATACGCACTTGGAATAGTTGGCATTGAGGTCAAGAGAGATGGGAACGTGAGATTTCACGTTGACGGCGGCGTAAGGTGGTGAGAAGATCGGTGAAGTGGTACCCGAATTATGGTCAGAAGCGTCGATGACCAGAAGAGATCCGGTGACTGGAAGAGTGTCGGAACTAAGAGTCGACTCGGTGGTCATAACGAGAGAGTAACAGGGCATGATAAGCCGATGAGGGTAGTAAGCCGATGAGGAGAGTCGTTGGCCGATGGGAATAGGTGGCCCATGAGGAAAGTGGTTGCCCGATGGGAGTAGGTGACGGGGTAGTTGAGTGAGAAGTGAGTGGCAGAGTAGGTAGGTCACGAGTGTGAGAGAGTAGGTGAGTCACGGGCGTGAGAAGGTTCGTATCCGTGAAGGGAGGTTTCACGTCCGTGGACCCATGGACCCAACAGAGTGGGGCGGACGCGAAAAATTGGAAAAGGCGCGGATGCGAAGAAAGGAGTTTCATGTCCGGGAAGCAGAAATTCGTGTCCGTGGACACGTGGACACGTCGGAGTGGCTCGGACGCGAGTGGAGAAGTTTCGTGTCCGAGAGCAGGTGAGCATGTCGAAAAAGCGGGAACCGAGAGAGTTCCAGCCGATGGAAGGCGGATGGGTCCAACCGATGGAGACGACGAGTGCAAAGTTGCGCCGGTGTCGGAGGAGGGGAATGTGCGCCGAAGCAAGGGAAAAGTTAAGGCGGGTCTGAATGAGGCGAGGAAGCAGATGGAGGCCGTCTCCTTATCATGTGGTGGAAAAGAGGGGTCGAGAGGGCGGTGAAGGAGGAGAAAGCCGTCTGCGGAGGAGACGGAAAGGAGAGAGCCGAGACGAGAAGGCAGAGGAAGAATACCGGGGGAGAAAGTCTGTGACGGGAAGGAAGCGTTGACTCGCCGGCGAGAGGATGATAGCGCATCGAGAATGTCTAGACCCACTCTGATACCATGTAGGAATGTAGTATACAGTGAGACTAAGACCCTAACCTTATAAGAGAGGTCGGTAAGTCTAGTGGTGTAATAGTATGAAATTCAATTTGTGAACGACTGATGATTGAGCTTGATCAATACTTGCAAGAGCCACGTCTCTCTGGTGGCGAGCATGATGTTCTTCGCTGGCGGAAGGGACATAACCTAACTTATCCAACTGTTGCTCGGATGGCACGTGATATATTGGCAATACCATGTCGTACAGATTGCAATATAGCAACAAGAACAGTAAAATTTTCTATATGTGAATCACGTAGGAATTACTATATTGAAAAGCTTGTTTGTTTTCAGGATTGGCTCACATCTGACGTTATGACTTGTACCGTTGCGTTCTCTTATTTTCCCATTACATTCTTGTACTTACTGTAATTATAACGATTTCATAGGTTCTGTGAGCCAGACTTCGACCAGTGGTCTTACTGAGTGAAATTAATGAGTCTCAAAAGAACAAGGGTTCGATGTAAGATGCTTTCTTAAATTATTCATGCTTCAAAATATGATGTTAGTGATGGCTCATTAGTTTTCGTTTGTGATGCAGGATTCAAAGATGGCAAAAATGCACAAATGACTTTTGTTAAGACAATTTTGGGCAATATGCCAAGTTCATTAATAGTAGTGTTTGTTATTGATGGAGGTGTAAAGAGGCTTTTGTACTGACGTGTTGTGGGTAGCTTGTCAGTGGTTTCTACTTCTAATGTCAGCATCTTTGAACTTAACATTTCATACTCTTGTGCTGTTGAGTTCATTCCTCTAATGTTTAGTCCTCTTACGGTTTACTTAAGCTAAGATATATTCCCTTTGCTAATTCCTGCATCAGTTTAATTTGCTGGTCAAAAAAGTTCAGACTTTCTGAAGTCTGAACAATGATGCATTGCCTTGCCTTTTCAGCACGCACGCACACTGCTAATCAGGCTTTTGCCTCTTTCATAATCATGAGCCGAGATGCATGGATCACAGACCAAACTATCAGATTAATCCCCACCATTGGCACCGTAAGATCTGGATCTGAAGCATCTGAGGGACCAAGGCACAAAATTTACGAGCTGGATATCTAACTGAAGATAATCTTGTTGCGTAAATGGCATCGCACAACTGACAATAATATGCTGAGATAATGATACAAGACTACTATGCTATCTTCAGAAGTCACCTGCTATACTATGCTAAACCAGACTTGATCACTGGCCATTGTCTATGGATCTGCATCTCTGTACTGTGAGGAATACTCTATTAGTAATTCAGTTCGGTTCTTCCAAATTCAGACTGACCCTTGTGCAGCCTGCAGGACAGTAGCACTGAATCCCAGGAGATCACAGCAGGTGGACGGTCACCGGAGCAGCGCCGACGATGCCCGAGGGCCGCCACATGTGCGGGGTGTCGCTTCGGCTCGACGGTGAGGGCTCGCTGGAGCTCCACTGGCACCGTGGACGGCGGCCTGATCCGGGCTGGCATTGCCAGGACCTCCAAGTGGACTGATGGAGCTTAGCAACTCACATTTCAGACCCAGCACCTCTAAAACATTTCCTCGTCTATCGAGTATGTTACACGGAAACACTGGATTGCATGTGCCCGGCACCTGATCTGGCAAGTGCACACTGGTAAGCTCCTGGAATTCAAAACCGAGACGCCTCGGACGACGCAAATTCTAGATGAAGAATGCATTTTTGTTATCTTGGATATTGCTGCAGATTTCAAACTGAAAATCTGGTAAATTTTGCAAAGTAACTGGACTGAGGAATAGTAGTATGTTGATGGAATAGGATTTGGAAGGTTTCTGAATTTCTTTCTGTTGATGTAAAACTGCAGAGTTGCAAAACTACTGAACCCAATTGAACACTGAAGTTTCAGTTTTTCACCATGCAAATTACATGAGAGATTAAACAAGCTTCCTTCCTTCCTATTGATCCTGCTCTGATTACTCTGATTTACAATTTTTCTGCTTTTTTTTTGAGGTAGTTCCAACTTCCAAGCACTTTATACTAAGAAAAAAAGAGAAAAGAAGCAAAGAAAACCAGACGGTACAGCACAAACAGGGGAATCAGCTTGCGGCGGATTCAGAGATGCTGCTGCTGCCGCCGCCGCCGCTCTGGCTCGTCGCCTCGGAGATGCTCTGCAGCGACGGCCGCCAGTGCCGGCCTCTGCCGCCCACGGCCGGCGCCGCGCCGGAGCTCCGGTGCCGGTCCCTCTTCCCGTCCTGCGGCAGCAACATCTCGAGTCGTTAGCCGGCGGTGGCTCTTTGAGAAAGGGGGAAAAGAATGCGGGGACACTGACCTGATCGTCACAGGCGCTCTCCTCCTCGGCTACATCGAGGAGCGGGTCGCCGCGCCGGAGATGCTCGTGCTGCTGCCTGATGGCCTCGCACCGCCGCATCTTCTCGTTCTTCCTCGCCCGCAGCGCCTTCGTCACCTCTGCGCATCCACCACACACGGATTCAGATTGCTGTAACAAAAATGGCGAATCCAAGCGCAAGAACGGAGGTTCTGGATTGGCGGAAGGATGGGTGGGTACTGACCTTGCGAGGTGATGAGGCGGTAGACCTGGCCGAGGAGCAGCGTGTCCTTGGGCTTGAGGAGCTTGACCCTGGTGATTTTGGCGCCTCCTCCTCCGGCGGCTCCATTGGCGTTAGGCTTGTCTTCAGAAGCGACGGAGGTCGCCGGGGCGTTACCAGCGGCGGCGGCCTTATCAGCGGAGATGCGGATGATGACGAGGGCGACGTAGTGGCCGGGGTTGGTCCGCATGACGTCGGCGGCTGTGGTGGGCCAGTACAGCCGCTCCACCTTCCCGCCGGGGTGCTGGATGACGACCGCCGCCGCCTCCGCCGCCTGGCAGTTGCCCATCTCTCTCTCTCGCCTCCGCCTTCCCCTCCCTCGCCTCCTCTCGCGCCGCCGGTTTAAGCTGCGCCGCCGCGGCGGTTGTGATTGCGAGCTCTTGGGGGTGAAGCTGCAGTTTTGAGGTGAAGGCGTTAAATGTTGTGAACGAGCGGGGGATAACGTGGGGAGGGCGCCCTCATATTTTAGTGGAGCTTGGCTTTGTTCTGTTTCGGATCCGGGTTAATTATCGAATTAAGATCCGTTACAGTTATTATAAATTTATATTTATTTGATGATTAAAAATTTACTATTGAGGTGTTTAAAGAGAGGCGGTCACACTTGAGCACTTATTTGGCATGACAGAGAGACAAGTTACTACGGATAAAGTCATATGGTCGATATAATGGCTTTGTTACTTCACACGTAGAAGTACTAGGTTTAAGGGTGTATCTTCTTGTAGTTTCATAAGTGGAATATATCAATATCTATAACTTATTTCATTATTAAAGGTCCAGTTAGAATTTAGGAATTTTACAATATTTTTTATGAATTAATTTGACTATTCCTATTGTCACTTCTTCATTAAGAAGCTCTTTTAGGTTTTATAGATTATCTAGTTGATTTAATAATTTTGGACCATTATGTAGTTATCCTGACTCATTTATTTTGTTAGCATGTCATAATAATCCATATAGAAGGTCTCAACAAAAATATAGTAAAGGAGGATAAGATAAGCAATATTGTGGCAATGTGACAGTGCACTTGTAGCGTTGAAACCCAGATTGCTATGGCTGGAGATGTCATGGGCATGACGCACTTCACTTCTCCTTTGGTATCTGTACATCTATCATCTATGCACTGAGAAACTTGGTGCTCATCTGCATCTTATTTTCTTCCTTATTTTTGGGTACCATTTTCCGACATGTCAGCCGGCTTTCCTCCTTTTCATTTCCACTTTGTTTTGTTCTTCAAAATTGCACAATTGATCTCTCTGTAAGCTGGAGTGCAAAATCTTAGGTGAATCAGACAAAAAAAAATCTTTGTTTCACAGGAAACACACAAAAAATTATATGGTTTCACACCAATGGAACTCCAATTTTCTTTCGGCAAGGGAATGTAGAGGTTGTTTCATTGCATTGTACTCGTTATAGCTAGGTTTACCTAGATTCTAAATTTTTTTTCTTACTGGAGAACTTACTTTATGGTCTATTTGGTTGGATGCTTTATTTTGCTAAACATTTTATAGCATATCACAGTATTTATGACACTAAATTCATTAGTCATAAATATGACAAGCTATAACAGAAGTTTGTAAGTATAACTTGTGAGAACATGAGTTAGAAAAGTATAATATGTTATAAGTGTGACAATGAACCAAACACTAATCTAATTTAATCAAACTAACTAACCACACGTTTAACAAATTGCGGCATCCAACCAAACACCCGCTATATTTATAAAGATGCTTATTACAAATCTCTCATCAAAACAAAATGCCTCGGCTTGAAAAAAAAAATGCATGCGTCACTCGAGTGTGACCGTCAGTTCGTCACGGTCGCGGTTAAATTTGTGATGGCTGGCTCGCCACATGGCATTTATGGCCGTATGTATCCTGCATCTCAGGATCAGGGTGAGTGACACAGCACATGCTACTATGCTCTAGCACGTACTTGGACTTGGACGTGGTGACGTGGCGGAAGGGGCCCACCTGCCAGTCACAGAAGCTTACATGTGGGCCCCACGGCATGGGAGAGCGGACGTTGCCTTTGGCCATGCCTCTGCAGCTGCAGCCTGCACCGCATTTGTAAGGAGTGATGAGGAGGCCGCCGTGAATCCGGCTGGAAGAGGATCTTTGGTCGTCAGTTTCTTTCCTGCTTTCTTTCAGTTCCTTTCTGTTTGTCTCTTCACTTCTTTTTGGGACATTTGGTCCGAGTACATGGAGAGTTCTGTAATTGCTAGTATGTTTTGGTGTGGCTCAGTGAGCATGTTTGGTGGCAAATGACATTGCTTTCATGTTTGTATGTTTCGACTAAATTTCTCGGTCCAGTTGAGCCACAAGAATTCCGTAAAAAACAAGATATATATATATATATATATATCATTGTGTTCCTCACGATCCAGACTCTTTTTACATAATAGAAGTATTTTCCGGCTTCTATACTTACTATAATAAACATATTTATTTAATTATAGATGCTAGAATTTAAAACCTATTATAAAACTATATTCACTGAAAAATGAGTCCACATTATAAGTTAACCGTAATGAGCCTACAAGTGGGGTGGAAGTTGTTAAAAAGTGTTGAAATTACTCTTAGGATTGGATATCGGGCTAGCTTATCTCATCTCAACTCGGTAGGATAATAAGTTGGCTTGGCTCGGCTTGAACCATTCGTTTAGCTCGTGAACCAAAAGAAGAGTAGACCTAGCATGTAGAGAGAGAAGGAAAACTCACTAGGGCTGAGGAGGCAGTGTTTGGTGTCCAGGAAGGCAGAGAGGGCCAGTATGTCACGCTCATGTGAAACTACATCTATGCCAACGAAGCTTGTCATGCTAAAGCCATCGTAGCTGGCCACACCACATGGCCATCACAGTCGATGTTAAACATGACGCAATTGTGCCATCCATAGGATCACTTCCTCTATTAGGTCGATGGTGACTAGAGATTATGATGCAGAGGCGAGGGCTAGAGTGTGGGTTGGTGTCCCACGGTGTGTAGCGCTATAAGATTAATCGACAACGATTTCACTGAACCCTACCCTAGGATAGCGCTAGCGAGGAGTTTCTTCTAGGAGGCTACTCTCTCAAAGCAGTGGCTTGTTGATGAGGCCACATTCTAGTGGTGCTCGACTAATAGCGTGACAATTGGTGGTGATCTAAATTAGCTCCTAGCCATCGAGCGATCGGAGAGGGTGTCCTAGGTAGAGCTACTGCTACGGGGGATTGGAACAGTGTTGCTGTGGGGGTTCCTAGCAAGAGCGACGACGAATGATCAAACCCAACGAGTCACTCAACCAGAAGATTCTCTTGTACCACAAGATGGCGACCTGACATAGGAAGGAGATACGGTTAGCACTATATGAGCTTTATTGGGTAGATAGCCTAGCAGTGAAAGCCTATGCTATATTGATGTGCCTAGAACTTAGCTATGCTACTAGAGGCCAATAATTGCTAGGTTCCTTTGGCTTACAAGTAGCTCTTTGGCTTACAAGTAGCTCATGAGACAGTTGGAGCTGGTTTATTATCTCTAACGAGCTAAAACATGAGCTTAGATTGTTAAAAAACATAACGAGTGGAGTCGAGCCAACTACAAGTCGAGCGAGCTAACAAGAGCTTTTCATCTTACACTAGTTATGCTAACTACATTTTATTGGCGGCATCCACCTTATTCTATTGGAGATAACCAATGTGCCAATTTCTCTTCTCCAAGAGGACTTATATGTAATTAACCTCCAAAAAATTTTCAACATTGCATGAAAAGCATCTGCCCTCCTCCAGAATACTACAATACACATAGTGGTACACTTGAACAACACCTAGCAGGGCCCCACCTGTCAATGTCACTCAATATGCAAGAGGGGAATAGGGTTTGTAGTATATTGGTTTGGTTCGTAGCCAAATCATGAGTGCGACGTTGTGCAGGACGCCACTTGCGACTCATAGTCTAGGAACCAGAGGACACACCAGGGTAGTTGCAGGGAGGGATACTCTTTTGTTGATGCGTATAAGAAACGACTTGCTCTGCACATGCAGCGGTTGGCACTCAGGTTACTACACTGTTTTTACAGTGCAGCATGTCCATCTCTACACGCTTTGCTCAAATAGACATGGTGGGTTTTTTTTTTTTTGTAAATGAAAGTAGACAGATTAAAGTTGTGGCAAAATATGTGTTTGGTAGCATGCAAGATCCCAGCTTAATAATTAATATAGATGGTTGTCATTTGTAGATAACATTGCAACTATAATTATTTTTTTAGGTAAGAATTGACTTTACATGAATTTAGTGTATAATTCATGTAGAGTACAAATGAAAGTTTTAATATCGGTTTTCCAAACCAGGCCTCTGTTTTTATCAAATTATTCTGAGTGAGCAGAAGAGTAGTTAAAGAATTGGGTTTACACTTAGCTTGTGAATTGAAATATATCAAGTTCATATTGATTATATTGTTTCCCAAGGTTTGATCAATTATCTTTTCATGAGACATTTGTTTCAAACACACGAGCTTTAACTTTTGAATATTGCAGCTCAGTTAACCTAGATCCTTCCAAAAGAAAATCTCAGCTAGCCAACCAAATTGGGTTCAATTTTTTGGGTTTTTTCACTTGTAATTAATTAGAACAATGGGGTTCAATGACTCATGCGCGCCATATTTCATAATGTCAATAACATGTAGCATTTCGAAAGTAATAATAGCCCTCATGTATACACATGACCCAAAGGAGCATTTGTTGCTTAGTGCACCACTTGATGATCTACAGGCGCCTTGGTTTGATTAAACTGTGATGCGAATCTGCAAATCTTTAATACCAAAGCCCTAGTTAACCATAATCTATCTGACAAGATGGATACATCAAACGTAATCAACTCCTAGTGCCACTCTTGCTTTCCTACTTTGCCCCGTTTTATAACCTAACACAAAGATCGAGCAGATCATGCCATGACCCCAAAAAATGTTTACATTTTAGGGTTCCAGCCAAAGTTGGGAGGTCAACAGCTTTCTTTGTGTCAGGCCATTCGCCTTTTAGCTCTCACACCTGCAGCAATTTCCATTGCATTATATGTGCAGGGTTGCACACTTTGTTGACACACGTGGCTATACCAAAGGGTTCACGGGCTCAAGCTAGGACACGGAAAATCCACAAATAAACCTATCTATCTAACACGTAGCTGATGGGAATAGAACCGCGGTCTAACGCAGAGTCGCGCTGGTAAAACCGTCCATTTGCCTAGTTGATGTTTTCGTGATACCTAAATATATTAGTGTATTTATTTCTATGTACTTGTGCTATGTTTTTTATTTGACAATATGCAGATATGTTTTAACAACCCAAAAAAATGGATGATCAACAGCTGTACTGTTTTGTCCGGCCCGAGATTGGCTGCATTAGCGAGGAATCCTCCATATCCATGTATAATACTTGCATTCATTTGGTTGCTATTATTTGCAAATTAGCATGTCGATCGACACGTACGTACGTATACTACAAGGACTCACTACCAAACGGCATACGACATGACATAGACTAATTTTTCATAAAATTTTATTAGCTTTATTTTTATGATGGGTTTTAATTAGCTTTTTCATATCTATATATGCAGTTGACTACAAATTCATTGGCTTGCACAAAAAATATTTGTAAGTCGAGGCTTTGCGAAAGCTAATATGCTTATATTCGTGCTTAATTAGTTGGCCTAATCCGATGAGCCAAATCAGCTGATTTTGCTCTGAAACAAGTGGCAGAAATTCAACTGGAATGAATTGACATCAACCTACGTAGTGCGTGCTCGTGAAGTGCTTGTGGAATAAAGTCTGTTTATTTCCTACCTTTGTATTGCCCATCATGCACACAGGTTTTTCTCAGAAAATTCTTGGAGAAGAGATAAATGACTGAAAGGAAATTAAATAAAGAGAGTACACGATGAGCCAAGAAAATGACTCGTGTCACATGATTTTGGTATTTTGCAATCGTGTGTATGCAGAGTTAGGACTTGTGAGCACTCAAGTCAACTAAACAAGCCAAATAGTGAATGCGCTTAATTATAGCCTATTAATCTACTCGATAGTATACTCAATAAATCAGGTTTCAGGGTAAGTCGGAAAGCATGATATCACTGCCACAGAAATTCTTATCCGTGCCACGGTTCCTAAAAATCAGCAGTGATGGGTTTTCCACCTCTTAACCTACATGTGCCCTAACTGTCACTTAAGTCATTATTTATTTATATATATATATATTCAATGTTATTTTTTAAAAAACCGATATATATATGAACCGATAAAAATAAGCTGACTAAGCCGAGCTGATAAGTGGGCATAAAAATAAACCGATCAAGCGCTTAGATTTCTCTGTCTTTCCTCTTTCCTCTGATTCCTCACCCTTTCTCTCCTTTCTTGCTCCTCTCCCCAACGCCTTGCCCTCACCAATGCTTGCCCTCGCCCTCGACCAGCATGATGGCATCCCATCCCCTCACCTTGTTAGCACCATGCTGCACCACCCAGCGCCTTGACCTTCCCTAGCTCCTTCACCCCCTATCGTAGCATCGGCTAGCAAAGAGGCTAGGGATGCTAGATTTGGTGGCCCTGGCCTAACTATTGGTGGATCCGGCTGGCTAAGCGAGGACGCTGACAAATCTCTGCTTGGATGCCACCTCTTCCTCATCCGATACTGTGGTCACCGGATCTAGCCGCCTTAAACCTAATACGGTAGAGCAAGTGGTGTAGGGGTTAGATTCGATGAGTGAGGGCTATCACAGTGGCAACAGTGGTAATAGATTCATGACGAGCGGTGGCTATTGCCTTGGCCTATAGCTAACAGCAATGGATCCATGGCAAGCGGTAGGCGGCAAATCTATGGAGATATATGACGGATCCACGCTGAGCTACATTAGATTCTATTGCTCGACGGGTACGAGCTAAGTACTTCTGCTCTTCTCTCTCGACCTTCTCCACACTCTCTCTGTCTCTCTTTCACTGGTTGCAGAGCAAATCCAAAAGGCAGCAAGGATGATTCTGTTGTGATTCATTATGTTGATTTTTTTATTATGTGTTAATCTATAAACTTGTGAACTGGATTCCGTGATTCTATATTGAATCGTTCATGTATAAGTTTTTGATCAATTGTGTAATTTTTATGGATTCTGATTATGTGATTTATAACGATATGTGAACTTGTGAAATTGATTTTGTGATTCTGTACTAATATGTGTTGATCCGCTCTCTTGCTGTTTTGACTTGTTAAACAACATCTATGCTGGGTCTTATATCCGTTACCGATGAAGGGCCTTAACAATGTTGATATTCTTGTGCCGGTTCAACACCCGCCACTGATGATAAGAACCGACACTGAAGACGTTTCTGTGGTAGCGTATTATGGATGATAGCAATCAGAGATCATGGTAAAATTATTCAGAGTTTTGGAAGCTGGAACACGTAGTAGCCAGCTGGCGAAAATTTTAATTCTTATCCCATGGTTCTAGATGATTGATCGATAGCAGTGACATACCACTCATACAATACAAGTACTACCGCTAAAATGGCCATACATTTGCTACAGACAAAAAAAATATCATTTATATGGTAGGATTATATGATCCTCCCTGAAGGTGATTGGGCGATATGGTCCTTGTTCCAGCACAGTACTCAACCTTAGGACCGTCAGCCTAATCTGTACTTTTTTTATTGTGAAGAAAACGCAAACGAGTTCAGAAATTAATTCAGGGAATGACCCATGAATTTCATTAGAGGGCATCCATGTGTATATGATTGTTATCACTAAAGAATAAAATCCAAATGAGTATGAACTTTCGCGGAAGTGATTATCGTGGCTGCAGCTAATACGGCTGTCCGACCGCGGCCAGCTCTATTGAGGAAGCTCTAATAGCCATCTGCGCATATGACCTTACAACCACATCGTGTGGCTCCTCTCACATGTACATTGCCACATCCCTTCTGAGGCTCCATGATTTTCATAAGCACATTTATTAAACTACTAAACAATATGTTTGAGAAGCGTGTCCGGCTAATAAGCTCAGCCATTAGCTGAGTCGAATGGAGCCTGAGTGAGGAGTTGAGGCGAACAGCGAACGAGAACCATCAACCATCTAACACCTCAGTTTTCTCCGAGTTTCGCATGAATTCGGACAGATCGTGGAAGTAGCCGGATGCTGGCGAAGGTGCTTGCTCTCATGTATGAAATCAAAAGGTATACACGAACGTAGTGTGCGTGTACATCCTGTAGCTGAATGGAAGCTGTTGCAATCGCCGGCTCGGATTTGCTAGCTCACTCCGATCGAAGCCAGTTCGCCGGGCGAGTCAAAGTCCCCCGTGCGTGCCCGGCGTCGCACGCCACGAATAGGAAACACCGTTCACGAGGGCCATCCATCCGTCCGGACGGGCCGGGGCGCCGTGGACGTGCGTGCGTGCGGCCTAGATTTGTGGGCGAAACCCGCGTGGCGGCCGCCCAAACGTCGCGGTTTTCGTTTGATTGCGCGTACGTCAATCAGCTCGATCGCCCGGCTCTTGTCTTTTTCCTTGGCCGCTAATCTCTGCTGCGTGCTTGTGTGGCTCGTGCATGATCAAGTGGAAGGACCGTAGGAGTTTTGTGGTACATGATCGGCTCCTCCAGAACAACGTTTTTTTTTTTAGATTTCGATAGGATTCGAACACCATAAGAGTTTCTCATACGGGAGAAAATATACCGTAGAAACCATAAATTAATTGAAAAATTGAGAAACTTTTGTAAAAAAAATCTCAAAAGAATCACACATGTAAAAAAACAACCATACTAAGTTCGTAAGAACAAACTTAACTACGCTTCTCATATAAATTAACAAATCACAAAAAAACACTATATAATCATGGTTTTTTTCCTCTAATTTTTTTCTTCGTTGTTTCTCAATTAATATCTTAAAAAACGAAGTTAAATTTATTCATGCAACTCTGCATAGCTGCCTAACATCACTTTAGCTATATGCGAGATTTTTTTTCTAATTTTCTAAAAACATTTATGTCGTGTTTCTACTTAGATGTGGTTTTTCTACATATATTTGCCCTATATATATAGCCCTTCAGATTGTAGGATCATGCTAGAAATTTCCATTCTAATAACTCGTTTCCTCCATTTTCTTGGAGAATTGTAAACATGATCTTAAACATTATGTGTTTGATTTCCTTTGAAAAGTCTAATGCACTATCTCCCTTTATCTCTCCTCTAAACTCTACAATAATGTTTTTCCCCTCTAAAATTCCTGCAGGTTGAGTATCCAAACAACTTGTTTGATTGCTTCCCCCAAATTCCTAATGCTTATTGGCAACCTAGGTATCAAATGCAATATGTATGTCCGGCAGCTTACAGGATTGCTTGAGTGAAAGCTTGTATGTTTTTGTGCCCCCTGAAAGCGAATCCTAACATGGCATCTACACTTGGCTAGTGAGAAAACACATACCTAATCCTGCCATTTGCCCTATATATCGCATTACACACACGACATGCACAGACACTGTCTGGGTGTTAGTTAGATGACACAAGCAGATGTTTTGTTTTGTGTGATGTGCATGAGCTCACCTTATTTAATGGCTAAAGACAAGTTGGTTCCATCACCTGCTGCTTTAATTAATTTTCTCTTTCTTCTCCCTCTTTTGCTTATCCAAATATTGAAGAGCTGGGACAATGTGGCACAAGTATACATTGTCTATGTTGGCCATAAATTTGGCATATTTTGCCTGTAGTTGCCCGGTCTAATTCCAAGATTCTTTATAATCACTTGAAAGGCCTATCAGATATTGGAAGGCGATATTTAAGACGCTGACAAGACCTCTAAACTGAAATCACCATATAAACATTTTCAGCCTTACAAATTTCCTTGGCAATTAATCCTGCGTTCCAAACAGGTCATCAATGTTGCCATAGAAAAAAAAAGAGGTCATCAAATTAAAGACAAGGCGGTAGTTGATCTAGAGACAAGGTGGTGGAAGGACCGACGGTATAAAGACGGTCGGATCGACGGTAAGGAGGCGGTTGAACCGACGATATCTAAAAGATTGCTGTAAGTATCTTTTTATTTAAAGTAATCCAATTATTCACCATCTTCTAATAGGCTTATTTTTCGTGTTTCAATTCTATAAACGGTATTTCTTGTTTTTGCTTCCTTGTAGATTTTAATCAATCTTGTGTTGCCATAGCGGATAAATGTACAATCAGGCCACACATTTTCGAGAGAGTTGATTTTTTTATTGGTGTAAAAAGATGTAATCTTATGTCATAAGGCTTTTTGACATTTGATAAAAAGTTTTAAAACCCAATGTTATTACTAATGAGATCACTATGACTAATAAAACTGATTTTAAAAACAATTCTAAAGTTTGCAGTTATATTTTGAATGGGTTTCGCATTCTAATTTGGATTGAATTTCTCATGTTAAAACTGCATATGAGATATGGAAGAATATGTCATTTTCATTAAGGATCTTTTAACATTAAGGAACTACATGAAGATATTTAAAGATATTTTAAAAAGAAAGTATATGAAATTTGAGATGAAACCTAGAGAAACTTTTGATGATTATTATGCTCGTTTTAACAAAGTTTTGAGTAATTTTCATTCATTCAGTTGAAGATTCTTATAATAATAATTATACTCAATATGAAGTTACTCAATATTTTTTAAATGGTCATGATATATCTATTTGAGAGATAAAAAATACATCTATGCTAGAATCGGTTAATATAAGTACCTTAACTTTAAAATCTTTGTAAAACTAAGGACATACGATATTAATATTCTTTCCAAAAATTGATTCTAAATCTTTTGTTTTGGTTTCTTTTTTTTCTTTAGTCAATACTTCTTTATCGCTTTCTTTGATTTCTTTTAATGCCATGTCCTATGACCAACTCAAGCAAATTTTAGAGTACTTGTTTAAATAATGTAAGGAACATGAAACAAGGAGGCCCTATGAATGTGGAGAGCCTAACCACATTTGCTTCAATTGCCCTAAACTCGGTAAAGGCATGAAAGAAGATGAAGAAGACAAGAACAAGGGTGATAAGAAGAAGTGTTCAAAAGTAAAAGAAACAAGGAGAGCTACAATAAGAAGGTGAACATAGTATGTATTATCTTTCATCAAGCAAGCTACGTCGACTTCGAGAGCCAAAAATAAGATAATGACAAAGGCAAAAGTATCTTTGGAGTATGCCTTATGACTTATAGAAGATTAAGATCTATAGAGTCTGATAATGATAACAAATACACCGAGTAACTTTATTTCAAGATATTATTGTTTCTCTCGACTTTAAGATTAAAACTATGTGAAAAGATAAAATAACATGACTCTATTTTTAAATCTCTTAATACTAAAATTGCTAGATTAAAATATCTTATTTTTTAGGATGATAATTGCACATCTTATAAAGTTTTATTTTCTAAAATTCCTTCTTTATGAGTTATGAATGCTAATAACTATTTAAGATTGAAATCAAAAATTGAGAAAAAAATCTCGAATCTTGTACTCTTAGTGTTACTTTGTGTTCTCATGTTGCAAATGAGTTGTTTTTAACCAAAAATATTTTTAAAAAATATCAAGTTGTTTTTTATATGAGCTCAATGTTTAATCTCATCAATGCTAAAATGTTAAGACAATAGAAGTATGGTTTGATTACCAAAAGTTGTTCAACAAGTTTTTTTAACGAGATAATGTTGAAAAGTGCTTTACATCATGTTGATTATTTGGAGGATAACATGAAAACTCATGAAGTGCTTTTTTGACAAAATTGTAGAAAATAGAATACTGTGTTGGTAGATTGTGAAAATTATGCTACTTTGTCAAAAGAAGTTTCTTATTTGTAAAATGATTTGCAAAGGTTTTATAATGGTAAAAAGAAACTTAATATAATTTTAGATGAATCAAAAGTGAGCATACATAATAGAAAGTTAGGTTTTGATGCACATATTTAATTTACTAATCATCAATATGCTAGCTATTTTAAGTATCACTAACAAAGGTAAATTTTGGTAAAACGAGAACTTAAGAAAACTACTTTTAAATCTATTGCCATTATTTCTTCTCTTTTTCCTTCAAGTCAAACTATTTCTACTGCAAAAACCTTTAGTTTCAAAACTATCTATTTTGTGTGAAGTATACTTATACTTTTTTTTAGAAAAGATGAACATTTGGTTGATTGCTGATTTAGACTTGCTCATACATGAAAAAAAAAGAAAGAGAAAGTGCTTTCGCAAAATTTAAAAGCTAAAAAATAAGTAATGGTTTGAGGAAACTAGTTAGATCAAATTTTAGGTGTCAATCAGACCGGCCTCGGCGGGTTTTTGTGAAAAACAAAAGTAGTGCTAGTTTTACTCATGCATATATGCCTAATGGCACTTCTGGTCATGTGTCTCTATACTGTATTCCTAAATTTCTTTAATCTAACCCTAGTACTAAGTCATCACAATCTACTTGTGTGTAGGCTTTTACGATGACGAAGGAAAACATGTGGATTATGGACTTCGGTTGTTTGCGACATATGACCAGTGATAAAAATTGGTTAAACTGGCATCCAATATGAAATCAATAGTCTTTTGGGATGTTTCAATAAGTATAATTCTTGATATGAGATCGGTCAAGATAAGTGACAAATTTACTTTCAAAGATGTCGCTTTGGTGGAAAATTTGAAATATAAGTTGCTTTTAGTTACTTAAATAATTGATGAGGATTTTGAAGTTTGATTTAAGAAATCTAAAATTAAAATTCTTTATTCTTCTAGTGCTTGTGTTTTGGGAATCACTAGAGTTTTTAAAGTTAATTTTAAGAACTGTGTTTCTTCTGAGATTGCATGTGGATTTAATGTTTTGGCATCATCGATTTGGACATGTAGGTTTTGATCATGGTTTGCCAAAACTCTAAAAGAATCTTGATTTAGTTTGTTACCCCTGTCACTATGCTAAGATGGTTATTTCTTCACATGTCCCAACTATTTCTATGATGATGATGATTGATGCACCATGACAACATTTATATATGGACACTATTGGTCCAACTCGAGTGCAATAGATCGGTGAAAAGTGGTATGTTTTGGTTATTATGAATTATTACTATTGATATTCTTGGATTTATTTTGTAAAAACTAAAGATGAATTTTTTATCACTTTCAAAACTTGTATCTTCATTTGGCTATTAAATTTCATGGATCCTTGAGAATAATTAGAAGTGATAATGGTGGAGAATTTAAAAATACTTTATTTAAACAATTTTGTGCTGAAAATGGTCATGAGCATCAATTTTCTTCTCCATGTGTTCCTTAGCAAAATAGGGTTATTGAAAGGAAAAATATAGAGATGACTAGGACTATACCTGATGAATATTATATTCTAAGAAAATTTTGTGTTGAAGCTATTAATACTGCTCGTTATATTTCTAATCGTATTTTCTTGAAATCTAAACTTGAAAAAACTTTTTTGAGCTTCGTTTTAGACATCGACCTAAAGTTTTGCATTTACATATTTTTGGGTGTAAGTGATTTGTGTTAAAATCTGGAAATTTGGATCAATTTGAGCCACATTCAGCTGATAGATTTTTTATTGGATACCCGCTCACTCTTGGGGTTGCCGCATAATTGTTTTGGAAACTAACAAAATTGTAGAAAAGCTACTTTTGATAAAGCCACTCTGTGCACTAGATCAAAAATTACAGATACTTTATCATAGTTTTAGGAAGAGGATGAAAATATTTTTTAGATGAAAGTGACAATGAGTAAGACAAAGTCGAGGTGGCAACGGTCCAACTAGGCCTTAGGCCGATCCGATCAGTAGAGGAGAGTTGGTTAGACCAAAATGGACCAGAAAGCTCGGGTTCGCATAAGATAGAGTATTGTGCATCTCCAGAGGCTACAACTTTGATGACCCAAGGTTTAGAACACGAAATAACTTTAGATGTTACTACTCCTTTGCACATTCAACATCGACATCCTCCAAAACAAAGCATCGCTACATGGTCTAAGTTGACATCTACTGAATTCTTTACACATTATTCTTTCATTGCTTCTTTTGAACATAAAGATGTATCACATGCTTTAACTCATAAATCATGGATTAATCCATGCATGAAGAACTTGATAATTTTAAAAGAAACAAAGTTTGGACTTTAGTTGAACCACCACTTGGTCATAATATTATTGGAAATAAATAGGTTTTCAAAAACAAAGAAAATGAGGATGGTTCAATAAAAAGAAGTAAAGATAGACTTATTGCACAAGATTTTACTCAAATTGAAGGTTTGGATTTTGATAAAACTTTTACTTCATTTGCTCGAATTGAAGCAATTATATTTTTGTTAGCTTTTGGTACTTCAAAAAGTTTTAAATTGTATCAAATGGATGTTAAAAGTGTTTTCCTAAATGATTTTATACAAGAGGAAGTTTATATTAGAAAATTCAAAAATTCCAAATCATGTTTTTAAATTACATGGTTTAAAACAAGCATCTATATTGAAAATTTTCTTACTTAAAAAAGGTTTTCAAATATAAAAAGTAGATAAAATATTCTTTGGTCTAAAGCATGATAATAATAAACTTTTCCTTCAGATTTATGTAGATGATACCATCTTTGGTTATTTTCTCACACTTTAATTATAGAATTTTCTATGGTAATAAGCTGAGAATTTGATATATGTATGATGAGAGAGTTGAGTTACTTTTTGGGATTGCAAATCAAGTAAACAGCATAAGGAACATTTACACATCAAAGAAAGTATATAAAGGGTCTTTTGTTTCGAGATGAAAAATTGCACGCCAATTTCAATACTAGTGGGATCAAGTGCTATTCTAGATCTAGATGAAGAAAGTGACGCTGTTGATCAAAACGAGTATCGAAGTATGATTGGATCACTATTGTATCTCATTGCGTCAAGACCAGACATATAATTTGTTTTGTGCTTGTGCGCTAGATTTCAATGTTCTCCTCGTGTCTGAGATTGTCAAGACGTCAAGCATATGCTCAGATATTTACAACATACTCTTTAATTTGCTCATATGGTATTCTATCTCATCATCTATAAGTTTGATTTTTTGATGTGGATTTTGGATGTTGTAGAATATATAGAAAAAGTACATGTGATACATATCTTTTTCTTAGTACTTCTATTATTGCATGGTCTTCTAAAAAACAATATAATATTCCTCAATCATCTACTAAATCTGAATATGTTGCGCCTATAAGTTATTGTGCACAAAATTTTTGGGTGATTTCAACTTTGAAAGATTATGGCTTGAGTTTTGATAAAGTTTCAAACTTTTATGACAACAGAAGTGCTATAAATATTATTAAAAATCTAGTGCAACATTCATGCACTAACTTGAGGACATTGCACCTCGTGTCCCACCAAAATCAGGTTTTATAAATTTTGAATGGGGAACCATAGTTCATAGCTATAAAAGCTAAAATCACAAGGTTACCAAAGTTATAGATAATTCCTAAAGAAACTATTATAAAACCTTTATGAATTTTCTAGTTTAAACAGAGCTAATCATGATTCTAAAGTTATCAATAAGTACCATATATAGAGTCATTATTAGTGGTTTTTTTACCTAGAGTTGTCATGGTATAATATATATAATAATAAGGTTATAACAATAGGTATGGCTAAATAAACAAGAGTTTACGTGGGTAATTTTAATAAAACATAATGCAATAATTAAAAAAAATATTTTTTTACAACAATAGGTTATCAATATGATCAAAATGGTATGACTTGCCTTGTTCGCTGCTAAGATCTTCAAGATTGATCTTCACGTACTGTGGCTCTTCTGGATCTACAACGTATACACGACCAACACTAAAAAAATGGTTGAAATTAAAATAAAGCCATTTAAAAAGTAGTAATCAAGCATATAAATGTGTTCCACTCATTTTTAGAAAAAAAAACAGAGACTTAAACAAATCAACTTGGGGTTTGTATGGCCAAGATATGGATATCCGAAGTTTAAATAAGATTTTTGAATTGTTAATTATTTTTCTTAAGAAAAACTAGATTATTGCGCACACGCTAGCGTCAGCGTGGGCTGGTGCGTAGACCTAGTCCATGAGAGGTGGACCCCAGATGCCATCCTCACAGTCCACTGTTAACCGAGTGCACATGCATGGTTCACGGGCCACGGTCTCTCACCTACGAGTCCCATCGGTTAGCCCCTTGGGGCAATCGACAAGTGAGCCCTAGGTGGTAGGACACAAGGGGACACGTGGCAGCTGCAAGACTGCCACGCTAGCATGCTCACAAAAACACAGTGGCCATGAGGGCGCCACACAAGCATGGCTGGCGCGTTGACGAGAGTGCCTCGACGCAGCGACACTCAAGCCCCTATGGTAACCGCCAATGACCTAGGGTGTGACCACATCATTATCCATTCTAGGAGAGCGTGGTTAGGCCCTACGCTCACCTCCGCAAGTGGTGACAAGGAGGGCAGCAGTTAGGAGGTGAGGAAGGAAGCAGCGGAGCCCTCAGGAAGGAGGATGGCGAGCACACGATGGCGGTGGCGCAAAGCGACAATGAGGAGGAGGTGAAAGGTTTGAGTGATAACCAAATGGAAGATAAGAGGATGCATGTGTCCTCTTGAAGGAAGAAGGAAGGAAAGAGGGGAGCCAAAAGGCGCGAGCTGCGGCCATCAATGGTGCAATTCATCAGAAGAAAAGAGGGGAGCCGAAAGGCACAGGCTATGGAGATCAAAATCATAGCGTTTTGGGCTCAAACAAGAGCATGGTTTATGGGGAAAGTGAAAAGCAAGGGAGTAAATTATTTTCCTTCAATCAATTGGGGATAGTGGTGACTAGGCAGGTGGAATTGAGTGTGTGATTTGGGGATTAGGGTTCTAGCGGTGCGAGCGCTCATATGGCCAAAGGTAGGAGATGGTCCTGATAGGCGGGCCTCACGTATCACTGGCTGCCTTGTGGGAGGCCATGTGGCACCTATGCGAGGGAGAGAGCGGCCTAGTGGCGCTGGGCCAACCAAAGAGGGGAGGCGGGAAGGGAGTGGCCAAGCGAGCGAGCAGGCCGAAGGGAGGGAGGGGAAGAGGAAGAGTGGACCAGATTCAGCCCAAGGAAGAGAGGGATTTTTAAAACTTTTCAAATTTTAGGTATTTCATTAATGGTTATTGTTGCTTTATAATTACTTAAAGTGCTATGAAAATTTCAATAAAAATTGATGAAATATTCTGAGGCATGGGAAATTTATTAAAAATACCCACAAGCCTATTTGAGCTTTTAATTTTAGATTTTAATTATTGGAGTCTCTTTTAGGCTTTTAATATTTCTAACAATGCATTAAATGGGTGAATTGAACTTGAGGTAAATTTAGCACGCGACAAACCTACCCCCTTAAATGGAATCTCGACCTTGAGATTCAAAGGCACTGGCGCAGAGATGGGGATGGTGTAGAGGTGGGGATGGGCAGACTTTAGCTTGTCTTCACGTTCCCAAGTGGCCTCTTCTTTGGAGTGATTGCTCCACTGAACCTTCAAAAAGTGGATGACTCGTTTCCTTGTCTGCCTTTCAGATATATCTAGAACTTTGATGGGCTTCTCAACATATGTGAGGTCTTCCTAAATTTCAATCTGAGCTAGGTCAGCTTGTTCTGTTGGTACTCGGAGACATTTCTTGAGCTGCGAGTCATGGAAGACACTGTGAGTATCTCCTAATGATAAGGGCAACTCTAGCTAATATGTGACTTCACCCCTTCTTCTCAAGATCTAGTAAGGTCCCGCATTTCTAGGCGCAAGCTTCCTTTTAGTGTTGAACCTTCAAACACCTCAGAGGGGTGTGACTCACAAGTACACAAAGTCTCCTTCTTCAAAAGTAAGATCTCTACGATGGGTGTCGGCATAGATTTGTTGCCTAGACTAGGCCACTTTTAGATTCTCTTGAATGATATTGACCTTCTCCTCGGCCTCTCTCAAGACATTAGCACTGAAAACATGTCGCTCATCAAACTGATCCCAAAGAAGCAGGGTTCTACACTTTCGCCCATAGAGAGCTTCAAAGGGTGCCATCTTCAAGCTAGCTTGGTAATTGTTATTGTAGGAAAACTCGACGTAAGGGAGACTCTTGTCCCAAGTCTTTCCAAAGTAAAGTGCACAAGACAGGAGCATGTCTTCTAGGATTTTATTGATTCGCTCCATTTGTTCGTCTGTATGGGGATGGTACACGAAGTTGAAGTTCAAACATGTCCCTATTTCCTCCTGTAGTTTCTACGAAACCTTGGAGGTGAACTAACTACCTATGTTGGAGACTATCTTCTTGGGCACCCTTTGATAGCAGACTATCCTTGCAAAATATAGTTATGCCAACCTGTAGTTAGAGGAGGTGGTCTTGACTGGTATAAAATGTGCCACTTTAGTTAGCCTATCAACCACCACCTAGATGGAGTCATAACCACCTTGGGTTCAAGAAGACCAATAATGAAATCCATCCCGATTTCTTCTCACTTCCACTCTGGTATTTTGAGAGGTTAAAGATGACCGATTAGTCTCTAGCATTCTTCTTTGACTCGTTGACACAAATCACACATAGTGACATATTCAGCGATCTCACACTTCATACCAACCCACCAGTATTGATCCTTTAGATCTTGATCCATCTTTATGTTGCCCGAATGGATTGAGTATCGACTCTCTTGTGCTTCTTGTAAAATGAGCTTCTTCAATTCTGGAACATCAGGGACACAAATACAATCTCCATGCCAAATGGCACCATTCTCATCTCCTAGGAACCATACTTCTTTTCCTCTTCTCATATTCTTCTTGAGTTCTTGGATGTTTGCATCTTGCTTGTGGGCTTCACATATTTGGTCAAGTAACAGTGGTTTAGCTACAATAGTGGCCAACTATCCTGGTTCTACAATACTCAAGTTCAAAGCTTATATTTCTTCACACAGCTTGGAAGAGAAGTGAGACAATTGAATAGAATTGCAATAGCTTTTCCTGCTCAAAGCATCTGCCATAATATTTGCCTTTTTGGGGTGATAGTGGATTCCCATATCATAATCCTTGATTAACTCCAACCATTTTCTCTATCGAAGGTTTAGATTTGGTTGAGTAAAGATAAACTCTAGACTTTTGCAGTCAGTGTATACTTCGCAGCAAATTTTCGATGAGATAAGGATGCCATATCTTCAAAACATGCACTACTGTAGCTAGTTCCATGTCATGGGTATGGTAGTTGTTCTCATGTGGTTGCAATTGCCATCAGGCATAAGCTACCACATGACCTTCTTGCATAAGTATATAGCCCAATCCTTGTCATGAGGCATCACAATACACTTGGAAATCTTTGTGAATATCCGACAACACTAGCACTAGAGAGGACATCGGTTTCTTTTTTAGCATTTGAAATGCCTTATCCCATGCCAGGGACCACACAAACTTTTCTTCTTTGTTGAGTAACTATGTCATGGATCTGGCTATCTTAGAGAAGTTCTTGATGAAATGGCAGTACTATCTTGTCAAACTAAGGAAACTATGGTTCTGGATGAATATATGTGGCTGACTCCACTTGATGACTATCTCCATAGTGCAGGGGTCTACTACCACACCTTGTGTAGAAATAAAGTGTGCAAGAAACTTCACTTCTGATAGCCAGAATTCATACTTGCTAAACTTGGCAAACAATTGATGTTCTCAAAGTTTCTCCAAAACTAGACGTAGGTGTTGCTCATGTTCTTCATATGTCCTCGAGTAGATCAAGATGTCATCAATGAAGACATTCACGAATTTGTCCAAATACTCCATGAAGACCTTATTCATCAAATTCATGAAGAATGCTAGAGCATTGGTCAAACCAAAGAACATGATAATGCACTCATACAGCCCATATCTGGTGACGAAAGTTATTTTGGGTATATTCGCTTCACAGATCCACAGCTTGTGATACCCAAATCGAAGGTCGATCTTGGAGGACACCTCAACTGGTCGAATAAATCATTGATTTGTGGTAGAGGGTACTTATTTTTTATGGTAACCTCGTTTAGGCCATGGTAATCAACACATATTCTATTAGTTTTGTCCTTCTTCTCAACAAAGATAACTAGCACGCCTCAAAGTGATGTACTGGAACAGATATAATCCTTCTCTTTAAATTTTTCCAATTGTTTCTTCACTTCTGCAAGCTCGTTTGCGGCCATTCAATACAGCCTTTTGGAAATAATCACATTACCAGGGACCAAATCAATCTAAAACTTGATTTGCCTCTTAGGTGGCATTCTAAACAATTCTTCTAGGAACACGTTAGGGTATTCCTTCATTTGGATCTATTGTAGTAAAGGACGGTTGATCATGGTAGTTAGAGCGTGGAAAGTGACCAACTGATCTGAACTATTGCTCATTGTGACTGTTTGATGGGCGAAGTCCAAAACACCTTGATATTTTATCAACCAATTCATTCTCAATATCACATATAAATTTTTGTTGTCTAGAAGGATAAGATTGTCCAAAAAAGGAATCCCTTGGATTTCTATGCTAGGTTGGCATCTGGTCTCCAAGGGTAGTTATCACCTTAGTGTTTCTAAGTTTGTCTACCATCAACTTATGTTTCCCCGCAAAACTACTTGATATGAATGAATGTGTAGCTCTAGAATCAAATAATACTGATGTAGGAATAGAATTCACCATGAACATACCCATTATGACCTCTAGAGCTACTTGGGCCTTATCTGTGGTAACGTGATTCACACTCTCTGGGACCACAAGGTTGTGGGGTACACTTTGGCTTCAGGCATTTACTGGTGAAATGCCTAGGCTCATGATAGTTGAAGCAAATGAGCAACTTCCCATTGCCATCCTTGGTGGTAGATCCACCCTATGGTGTTACTAATGTCGAGTGAGGTGCATGGTTGACGCCTTGTTTCTGCTATAGTGGGAGAGGCCTGCTAACAAACTAGGAGTGAGGGGTTGAAAGGACCTAGGAGGTAGAGGAGGATCCACTAGCATGAGGAACCGTATAGCGAAGCCTCTAGTTGGCTCCCTATAGTGCCTTGAAGTTGGCCATGCGGCGCTTGAGATTATCAATCTCCTTGTGCTTGGTCTCCTGTCAGATTGCCTTGTCCACCAACTTCTAAAAGTTGGCGTAATCACTGGCAATCAGCTGCACTTAGAGCTCAAGATTGTGTCCCAACATGAACCTCTCCTATTTGACCTCATCTTTGTGCACATCCTCTAGTGCATATCGAGCCAAGTGGTTGAATTCTTATAGGTATTCGGTGTGAATTCTTGTATGTACTCAGTGACTAAGCGGTTGCCCTGCTTGAGATCCTTGAACTCCTGCTTCTTTAGTGCCACCACCCCAGCTGGCACATGTGATTAACGGAAAGCGACAATGAAGCAACCCTAGGTGATGGGCTGGTCTGCTAGCTACACAACATGGAATTGGTCCCACCATTCAGATGTAGGACCTTACAACTGGTGAGTAGCAAAGGCCACGCTTTCGATGTCAGTGCATTGTATGAGGTCTAGCTTTTTGTTAATGGTGTGTAGCCAGTCGAGAGCATCGATAGAATATGGAGTGCTTAAAAAAGTGGTTGGGCATACGTGAAGTAACTATGGTGGGCGGTTTCTCTTATCTATCTATCCTTGGACTGTGGTGGTGAATGCGATGGAGCATTAGGAGCTAGCAGGTTTTGGATAAGTTGGAGGATGGCGGCCAACATGTTTGTTTGTTGGATGAGAAGGTGGTTGAGGATGGGGTTGTTGGCATAGGGAGGGGGAGGTGGTGGCAGCGATGGTGGTGGTGCATTGCCTTGATCATGGTGGCTTCTCTTTACCTTGTTCTTCTCGTTATTTTTGATTATTCATGTAGTGGTCACCATCTGATGTAACCAAGGATAGATAGATAAGAGCAAAAAAGAGGAACAACACCAGATAAGACTATTAACCCAACTTATTCAAAGTATAATGATGTGTTTTTGGTGAATAAATTGTTCAAGTGGTTTTAGGCAAGCAAAGGTATGGTTATATCACACCAAACCGATATAGTCCAAACCCAATAGCACGCAAGCCAAAGAAACATTGATTGAAGGTGAACGAATAAAAATTCTTGTGCACTAGCTCAATGTCTACTACTGCGAAGGACCACTACCGGGATGGAGGGAGACCATCAGCACATCCTTAGTGCAACTGCTACCAAAGGTGCCATCCTTGTGAGGAGGAACCACAAAGCCTCCACCTACTAGAGCTCGACGAAGCAACACGGGGTTGGAGGTGTTCTTGTGGGCGGTGATCTTCATACTATGGTAGACACGGAGAAGCTTAGGGTGGCATATCTAGCCCTGGGTGATCTTGATCTATCATAGCTCCTCCTCCATGGAGTCCAGCTCCTTCATGAGCTTTTGGTTCTCCTACTGCAGTCTCAGAATCTTCATGTTGTTTTGCATGAGTCCTAGGTGCATCATCTAATGAAAGTTAGTGTAGGCTTGGTTGTACACCTCCACCATTTGTGCTAGGTGCACTACAATGTTGTCGTCCTTGATGATTGTGCCCCCAAAGCTAACTGGTTCCTCGGGATCCCGACGACGAGGATGATGGAGGAAGGACAAAAGCAGTAGCTCGATGGAGTAGTGGTTGCAAAGTAGCCCGATTGCCAGATGAGCAGTATTTTGGCACGCATGCTAGAAGGTGTCTCCATCTACCTTGATCATCATCAAAGCATAGAGGAGCGTCTAGTAAGGAGATGGGCAATGACCTTCCACCACATGCATAGTGAATCGTCATCTCTGTCCACCATAGGGATCTCTATTCCCGTGAACTCCACCTTATGGTGGTAGCCAAGGGCTAGGCAAAGGATGCGAAGCTCTAGCACGAAGCCCAAGTGCTCATGGCAGCGGCGGGTGAGGAGGAGAGTTGCCATCTACACAAATTTTTAAAAAACATAGTTAGTAACTAGTTTTATAAAGAAAAAGCATATAAAGAAAGACAACAGAGTTTTTCACAATCAAGAGAATTTCTTTAAAATATATTCCTAAAGGTTGGATCCATTTGATTCATCCTAAGGTCAAAGGGGTTTTGATACCAACTTGTAGCGTCCGAAAAATACTCACATATTTTCCATCCACACGTGCATAAATCCTTGTCATAACAGGCAAGATACATGTTATCAAGTTGAATAATAAATATCAGAGTACAAAGAAAAAGTGTTAACAAATTTATTACATGGGCTACTAAAGGCCCAACAACTCAAGGATGAACAAATAGAAACCACCAAAGACTAATGGACCCCACATGCACTAGACATTAGGCATGAGCTAAACTTCAAATCCTTCAGTATCCTAGTACTCTTCATCTAGGTTGGGGGAAAGAGCAAGTCTGAGTACCACCACCATACTCAACAAGCCATACTAATGAATAATTCACAAATAATGTGAGAGAGTATAAGAAGATAATAATTATAGGGTTTATTTGTATAAAAAACAATTTTAAATTATTAGTTAATCAAGCCTTTTTTTACTAAAGAGTGATCATCCTACTAATCCATGTTATTTACCGAATCATGCACCGACATGATTCTACCTAAGTTTTAAAGATAGGTCACGCACTGTCGTGAACTTGAATATATCGGAGTACAAACCAAGATATGTACCCATGTGCACTTGACTTTCACCCTGCCTAAAAAGTTGTAAAACCATAAACAAGAAAAACATCTAACTTAGGGGCATTGCTAGGCTTGCCCATAACTGACAGTGTGGTTATTCGAACAATTTTACTCTGATCAGAGGTGTATACTTTACCCACCAGACACACCTTCCTCACACTACCACATGCCACATACCACCATGTTACATGGTTAAAATTCGTGACATACCATCCACCTAACCTAAACCTAATCAAAAGAACCAACACAGACATCTTAGGCCAATACCAACTGAGATAGAAGAAACGATATATGCCCCTAGGCATTCCCCTCACGACTACGGCTATGCCGAGATGTCTGTGCACTAACACTTCCTTCGCTTCATCCATATCCCTTTGATTAGAATTAGACTAGGTTTCAAGCTAAGTCTTACCCATTAGATAGGTGGTTATATGGATTATAATTCACAACCGAGGCCTAAAGACCGGTCCTTATGGTGACCAAGGTGCTTCTATTCAAACCATGCACCTCGTGTGCCACCGAAATCAAGTTTTAGAAATTTTCAATGGAGAACCGTAGTTCATAGCTATAAAAGCATTAATCACAAAGTTACAGATAATTCCCAAAGAAACTATTATAAAATCTCTATGAATTTTCTAGTTTAAGCAGGGCTAACCATGATTCTAAAGTTACCAATAAGTACCATATATAGAATCATTATTACTGGTTTTTGTTACCTATGGTTATTAAGGTATAGCATACACAATAATAAGGATATAGCAAGAAATAGTAGTTACACAGGTAATTTTAATAAAGCATAATGCAATAATTTTAAAAAATATTTTTTTGCAATAATAGGTTATCAATATGATTAAAATGGTATGATTTGTCATGCTTGTTGCTGAGATCTTTGAGATAGACCTCCATATATTACGGCTCTTCCAGATCGATAACATTTACAACACCAATGCAAAGAAAAATGGCTAAAATTAAAAGAAAGCCATATAAGAACCAATAAACAAGCATATAAATGGGTTATACTAATTTTTATGAAAAATTAAAGACTTGAATGAGTCAATTTAGAGTTTGTATGGCTAAGATATGGCCATCTAAAGTTTAAATGTTGTTTAAATAGAGATTTTTGAATTGTTAATTATTTTCTTAAGAAAAACCATATTATTGTGCATGCCCTGGCATTAGCGTCGGCTGGTGCATGAACCCGGTCCATAGGAGATGGACCCCAAGTGGCACCCTCATGGTGCACCATGAACCGAGCGCATGTGCATGGCTCACGAGTCATGGCCACTAACCTACGGGCCCAATCGGTCAGCCCCTTGGGGCGACCGACAAACGGGCCTCACGCGGTGGAGCACGGGAGTGCACGTGTCAGCCACGTAATCGCTATGCTAGAACGACTAATGTGACAGCGAGAGCGCCTCAAGGCAGTGGCGCTCGCATCCCTGTAGTCACCACCGGTGACCTAGGTGCAACTACGGCGTTGCCCACGATCGGAGAGGTTGGTTGGGCCCCGTGCTTACCTCCACGAGCGGCGACAAGGAGGGCGACGGTCGGGAGGCAACGGAGGAAGCGACGAAGCTGTCGAGAAGAATGATGGTGAGTGCGTGACAACGATGGTGCAAAGCGATAGCGAGGAGGAGGTGAATGACCAAATGGGAAAGAGGAGGATGTGGGCATCCTCTTGAAAGAAGAAGTTAGGAAAGAAGGGAGCCGAAGGACACGGGTTGTGACCATCAGTGGCACGGTTCATGAGAAGGAAAGAGATACCGAAATCTTATCGATTTGGGTTCGAACGAGAGTAGGGTCTAGGGGGAAAGTAAAAGGAGGGGAGGAAATTATTTCCCTAGTCACTGGGGAGGCATAATTAAGCGCTCTATTTAGGGGCTAGGGTTCTAGTAGGGCAGACGCTCAAGCAACCAAAGGTAGGAGACAGCCTTGATAGGCAGGTCCTACCTATCAGCGGCTACCTCACGGGAGGCCTAGCTAGACCACGTAGAATGTGTGCAAGGGAGAAAGCGACCTGGCATAGCTGGGCCGGTCCAACAGGAGGAGGAGGTAGGAAGGGAGCGACTGAGCGAGCCAGCATGTCGAAGGGAGATAGGGGAAGAGAGATAGTGGACCAGATTCAGAGGAGAGGGATTTTTAAAACTTCTTTCATTTTATAAATTTCATTAATGTTATTGTTGCTTTATAATTACTTAAAGTGTCTGAAATTTTCATTAAAAATTGATCAAATATTTTGAGGCATGGTCAATTTATTAAAAATACTCACAAGCCCATTTGAGCTTTTAATTTTATATTTTTTAAATTTATATAAATGCATTAAAAGAGTGGATTGAACTTAGAGTAAATTTAGGACGCAACAAATGTTTCTAAAGAAATAGTTAAAAGATAAAAAAATAGAGCTTTTATTTTTACTATGAGTATATATTTTGCTTGAGGTTTATTATTCTCTAGTATAGCTCATATAGACTTTAGTATTTATATTAACTTTTGTTATTACTATATGAAGCATACCACTTAAATTCCTTTATTTGAAATAAATAAATATGCAATGTTGAAACTAGTGTTAAGTTTTGATGACTTATACTTACATTTATCTTTGTTGAATTTTTATTTCTCAAATGCTCTATGTTTTTATTTTATGAGATATTGAATCTTTGACAAGAGTAGTACATATTCGATAAGGAGAAATAATGGGTAAATAGTAATCATCTAGAATAAATTGAGAACTCAAACTAATGTTATAAATTGTTTATTTGAGAAAGAATCATGTCTAGTTGTAAGGGTATTTTGTTAAATTTATATACTAATGAATTTATTACATTATAAATTATTGAAATCATTAATATCTAATGCTAATTTGATCTTAATTGTACAGTACCATATCTGTTATCTAGTTATTTTCCTGGTTTTGTAACACATGTCTTAGATTATTTCTACATAATAAATTCTTGATAAAATCATTGTGAAAGAGGAAGAAAGGTCAAAATACATCAATTCTTAAAAATAGTCGATTTTGTGATCTTATTGAAATTTAAAAAAAATAGAAGAATTCTTTTTTAAAAAAAAGAAGAGTTTTCTTTTCATTTTTTTATGTTGTTTTCATCGAACACTGATTTATATTTTGATAAGGATGAAAATGTGTTCATCATGGAAGAAGAGATTATGAAATCATTGTCATGATTAATATTTTGTAATGAGAAATTGATTTTACAAATAATTTATTTTATAAAAATTGGTTTGAAAATATTTATGATATTGGTATGAGTATGTATGACTAATATAGATCTGATATCTACGATAAAAACAATTATTCTATCCATTTATATAGGTGATTTAAAGTTAATCTTTTGGTTAATAGTGAATATCAGGACTACACTCAAAAATAAGCCGAAATCTAAGTATGGTCAGGTTGACTTGTGATAAAGTAGTTTTAAAGTTAATATCAGTCAACAATAGGATTAATAAAAGCTGAGATAAGTATGCTAGATTTCAAGATTAGATATAAGATGACACACATATGTAAGGATAGATTTTCGTAACAGAATTCACAAAAATTTGGAGTAAAAGCTAATGAAAATGGGTGAGAACATGCCAGCTAATGAAAATTGGTGATTTTTATGTTTCATATATGACCTCTAGCTAGCTGGACCTTGACATTCACTAGAAGGCAAAATCACCTTTCATACAGAGCATAAGAATGTCTGAACACGTCTTGCTGGCCAAGGCAATAAGGGAGATACTTCCAACTTGACTACACTATTATTTATTCGCTTAGACACGGTTACACTTGTCCGGCTTGTGTACCGTAGGCAAATCCAATTTAACTACACTAACCCTTTCTTGGCTCCAATCACTTGTTTGTAACAAGAAACATATGTAGAAGCTTGCAGGAAGCAGCCGTAATGGACATATTAATTCAGCCTTAGGTTGTGTGGTTTCGGTTGGGCCTTTGTCTCATTAGACGACATAGATCCTGCCTAATTGCAGTTGTCTCTCACTGATGGCCCTCTCGAGGGGCAATCATGGGGAGCAAACCACGGACACAGAAAAGGTTGGAAAGCAAGCATGCATGGCTTCGATAAGTGTTAGGAGCAAGCAAGAATGCATCATTGAGAAAGCCAAAGAGGAAAGAATGGAAGATGGCTAAGAAAACCATGAGTAGTTATTGCTCTAACTCTGCCACTCCATCAAGTAATCTCTGAAAAAAAAAGAAAAAAAAGAAAAGCTTAAGTTGTACCACGAGGTGTAATGCTACCACTCCCTCCAGTAAAAAAAACTTTGAGCATTTATATATTTTAAATTTAGATCGATGTGTGAATCATGTATACGTGTACTTTTTATCTAAAAATACTTTTATAATATTATAATTCTAGTAGCTCTCGTTCTATTTTCAAATATGCTACAATATAAATTAATGATAAAAGTTATACATAAAAACCGTGCCGTTATCTAAAACAATATATTTTTATGATAGGAGAGATTACGGTCTCTTTTTGTGTGCTCCAGCTTGGATGGACAATAAGCTACATGTCTAGCTTAGTTGCTTTCTAGGTTACAATGCCCTGCAACTTTGCAAGCAAGATGGCTTTTCAAGCTCTTTATCAACTGTTCATGCGGAGAAATGATGGGCTCTGAGGAATCGTTTCAGGAGGCAAATGAAAAGGAGGCGCATGTCATCGAACACTAGTCCTTGTTTTTCTTGTCTTCACCTGCTGTCATTTTCTAGCTGTGCATGACATGTGAGCCCAGGAACATATCAACTCTGTTCTTGGAGTTCATCAGAGTTTGACCGGCCAGTCACTTTTGGAGAACTTTTGTAACATGAAAAGTCATGTAGGCACCTAGAGCCTGTAAAATCAAATCGAACTCATTTGATTAATTAGTGAAGAGAAGATCCAGGTATTAGAGTAGGATGCAGCATCTTGCTCATACTTCAACACCTTTGAAGATGAATTTGATAAAAAAAAACGAGTACCAATTTAAGCAGATGTTAATCCATTTTCCATTCCAACAAATACCATTTTATTATTCCCAACATTTCTACCGGTTACTATATTTGCGCTATTCACGTAATGCAATTTGATGTAGAGAATTCTACTGGGACTTCTTGTATGATGATTCATGATTGAATTCGAGTATAACCATAACCACTACAGATGCAAAATCAGCAAATGCCATATGCAACTTTTGTGACATTTGTGTCATGGGCTTGTAACTCTACTCAAATCTCTGATCATGTTCCTCTATTTCAGGAGCTGCATCATGTGGCATCATGTTTGTTGAGGATTTCCCTATGATGATAGAATATGTTGCCGTCAGCACTTAGGTTGGGCCTCAACTCCATGCAGATTTGGGGGGATCTGATGCCATCATCTCTCCCATTGGGGCCAGATGACAATTTCCAACCACACCAAGCCCCAGTCGATGGACGTTGGCAGCCAAGAATACAAGGTAGCCACTGATGTCAAGTCTCTTCGTCATGGAAACTACAATTCAGTTGTGTGATGAGATCCATGCAAAATTTGAAGTGTGCCAATCAAAATGGCATTCAAATCAGTCACATGATCTTTATGTTCGAGACATATCTGTGACTGTGCTGCCAGGGACGCCAATTTATCACTGGATAGGTTCACTGTATGATTTGGTGCTATGAATTATCTACCATGAATTTAGCCGCCTTCGACATGGAGGAATTTTGTAGGATTTTTGTAGAAATTGAACTGAATCCTATGAAAGTCTTGTAAAATTCATGACTGGTGAATTTTGAGGTGGCAATATTTGAAGTGGAAAGTTGTAAAATTCCGTCAAGTCATCATAAATTCTACAATCTACTCCTAAAATTACAACTCGGTCCAATGTGCTAGAGCTTAAAATAATGTCAGGTCTCCTGCAACAGCTCGAAGAAGATTGCAAGGCATAGGTCCAATAGACTCCTATAAATTCCAATCCATAGGCCCATTCTCGAATTCCAGATGGCCCAACAGCTTCTTTAACAGTTGAACAAACTTTCCTAGCACAAGGAGCAATTCAAGCAGCAAATTAACAGTTCAGATGCAGCAACACTTCTCACAGGTAACAGGAGTTAAAGGATTTGATTAAAAAAAGCAGGAGTTGAAAGGAATAACATAGAACACTTCACTATTTACTTTATTTTTTAAAAAAGAAAAGGAAAAGAGCATCAGGCCATATTGCTGATGATTATTCTATCTGTATCGAGGAAGTCATATGTGCATTGACAGCTTCAATATTTTACTTACTAAACTGCAATTAACATCAGGCCATATTGTTGATGTGATACTAATACTATCTGGTAGAAAAACCATATGTACATTGGGTCATTGACAACTTGAAAAGAGAAAGAACTATGTTATGACACATACATCCTTGTAGGACAAAAAAAGACATGATATTCCCATTCTAAAGCACATCTCCGTTGTCCAATTAGTCCAGTTCGCCTATTAAGTACACAAAACTGATGCACAGGTGCACAGCAACACTGAAGAGTGCCAGCAGAATTATGCTCAGACATATGAACGATTTTTTTTCGACACCTGCTAGATCATCAGACCGCAGGGAAGAACTTGTTCAGATTGAACGGTAACGAGTAGAATTCTTCGCTTCTCGTATCTTTCTTGAAGCTCCTGAACTTGTCCCACCAATGGTAACCTCTATCCTTCCTCACCGTGTTATTGTGCGTTTCGATGGTGTTGTCAAGGAAGTAGGCCACAAGCCCTGCAACGAACGGCTTCGACGAGAATGGCACGTTTATCATATCATTGAACTGAACATGGAAACAAAGATTATCATCATTGATCGGCACAAAGAAAGTGCTAGCTATTAAGGAACACAGAACGATTCTGTAGGATGTATTTCTCATACCCATCTGGCACCAGTGTGCACTGGACCATAACCTGCAACAGCTGTGTATTCATTGAAGTACTGAGGAACTGATATCCCCATGAAGAAAGCAAAACCCAAGATGAATTTGGTCCTAAAGCTGTTTAGGTTGCAAAACTGAAGGAAGCTCAAACCACAGGCACCTGCACAAGGATCAGTGAATCATACTGCAGAATAACATGCTGAGAATTATTAGATCAGGGAGCTGATGTTTATTAATTCAGGAATCTCAACCTACCAACATATGCAAAGAAAATACAGTACATGCCCGCAAATATAGGCAACGGAATGGATGCGAAAAGTGCTCCAAATTTTCCTGGTTCATCAAAATAATTTATAATCAGACTAGCCAAGTGCGGTAGGGAAAAAGGTATACATCTCCGCAAGAAAATATATGTAACGATAGCTATAAGGACATTAGCAAAATTACCAAGGATGGCAAAGAAAATCATGAAACCAGCAGATATTTGCACCACTCTACGGCTGCCAACATGTGTCAAAGCAAGTAAACCAACATTCTCCCTATGAATACCAAATTCACAGTGCTAGTTAGCATAAGAAAAAATAAATTGTCTGAGCAATAAAGGATTGCCAGTTCTTATTATTCACTAATGTTATACTCACACTGAAACTGAGGTTCCATTGGCCGTCCCAAAAAAAGAATCAATCAAGATGCTGATACCCTGACGATAATGTTTTAGGACAGTCAATGTTACCAACCAAAGATGGGACAAACACCATGGTGCAAAAAATAATTGATTCATTTACCTGCCAACCAATGCCCCAACTAATGATCGATGGAGGTATCATAGTTGCGCTTGCATACCTTGAGGCAGCAATGAAAGCTCCAGTTGTCTACAGGGCAAAATTTTATCATATTGTTACTTCTAAATGGATAGCTTAAAATGCATGCTACCATAGATTTTTCTTTGCATTCTTGATTATGTTACTGCAGACCAACCTCCACAAGAGCGATAAATGAAGTCATCATCATTGCAAAGGCTTCACCAGCATCAAAAGTTGGAGCTCCCCACTGAAAGGGATAAGGAACTCTAATCCTACAACAAATTTTCAATACCTTGTAAGGATTTCCATCAAAATAAAAATACGGAATAATACTATGATTATTCTAGGATCCTACCAAGGAGCTCCTGAAATAAGGCCTGAGCGATCAACACGGCAATGCGCCTGTGTCTTTGGTGGAGCATTCTTGTAAGCACCGCTAATTGTGAGAATGTATGCGTAAAGCCACACTATTGAAACGGTGAAAAGAACACCAAACCGGCCAAAGATAGGCTTCCCAAAATGCAACACTTGAGGCAAATACTGTCCAGAATACAAACATGATCAGTATGTAAAATATTTTAATATTGCTTTTGACTATGCAGAGGATAGTAAAATAGCATTAATACCTGAGAAAATGCAACCAGTAGCATGAGTTCTGGAAGACCAATTTCCACACACTTAGCTACCTGCATTCAATTTTGTATAAACAAAACTCTCCCATTAAGTATTCAGGATTTTTTTTAAATAAAAAAGGCAAAGGAGCAAAACTAACCCCTGGAAAACCAAGCTCATAAAGCCCAAATCCAACAAGTGAAATAAGAGGAACTGCGGACAATGGGCTCAACAATCTGCAAAAAGAATACATGGTAGTTAATTGCAGAAATCGAAACTGTACACGACACAGCTCTACCTAAAACCACACCAACCTAACAACATTGCGCCAGAGACCACTGAAACCAAGTATCATCTGAATTGTCGATGCAATGATGAGAGCACCTTGTGTTCCCCTCATGGTTCGTAAGAATTTCTGTACAACAGCAGCAGAAAATGTTAGCTTTCACCCCCAAAAAATGTCATAAATAGACGGAGACACCGCCAATGCGAGGACCAAAACTATTGGGCACTACCTCACGAGGGTCTGCTTCATTGCTGTAACGTCCAGCCAAGATGATTGAGACGGTTGGTGCAACAAAAGTATATGAGCCACCCATCACAACGGGGAGACGAGACCCAAAGAATGTTTGGAATAAGGTGTTTATACCAGCAACAAACAACAGAGTCTGAATTACACGAGCTTTCTCGTCCTGATAGAAGAATGCGATTATTCAGATATTCAGCATGTAGAGAAGTTGAAAAATTTTGGTGAAAATTAACCCTGATGGACCTTCAGCAATACTAAATTCAGTTGCCAAGCAAGTGAATAGAACCAAGATTTAGCTCATATGTTTTGGGACTAACATTTGCTCCTCCCATCTGAGGTACAAGTGCACTCGGTATGATGACAGTGGTGCCCAGCATAACAATGAAGTGCTGGAATCCTAGTATAATGGCCTCGGCTGCATATAAGATAACAAGGTCAGAGAAAAAAAATCGGCATACTTCAACACTTCTCTGAACATATACACGGTTTACTGCTAGGCAACTGCATAAAGAATTTGGAACTCAACCTTTTTATGATGGATTAAAACTTAAAAGGTGAACTTAATCTTTCTAGACTAGTTAATCAAAAGTCTCTTTTTTCTCAGCTGAGCAAAGTAAGAAAATGTTAGAACTAACGAGACAAAAGAAAAAAAACAAAAGCATGTACAAACTAATACACAGTTTTATACGCAAAAGCATCGGTATCAAACCAAAAGTAGGCCAAAAGTTCAGTACTGAAACGCTCCACTTCACATGAACAACACGTATCCACTAATGAAAGCCTCAAACAAAAAACATCAAACAAGAAAAGCATGGACAAAAACAACACAAAAGGACAAGCACAAAAAACACTTTAAGCAGCGATCGAGATCAGGAAAAAAACCCTGAAGTGGAGTAGAGAAGTAGAGCACGTACGCCATGGCGGTGGGCTTGTGATGCAGAAGGACACGTTGGCGAGCTGCTCCTTGGGCGGATGCGGCTGCAGCTCGTCGGCCTTGGGCGGCGGCGCGGCGGCCATCCTCCTCCTCCTCCCCCAACTCCGGCTAGCTCCAAACTCCCAAGAAAACCAGTCACCTCTCACACCACCAGCTCACTCCACTCTCACAAGCTCCAAGAAGCTCCGAGAAGGATCACCCGGTCAATCGATCGCTTCAGTTGGACGGGACAGAGACAGAAAAGAACCAGCTCAACAACCAAAGAAGCAGCCAAGAACCCTCACGAGGAAGGAAAGAACAATCAATCACCAACCAACCCAACTCGTAACGGTGGAAAAGGTAGAAAAGCAGCAAGCACAACGGGAAGAAGAGGAAGAAATCAGAAATGGTCGCTTCTCCTACAAAACGGAATCTGTCATCCCACAGAACGCCTCTCCCTTTCTAACACACACGAGGGCAAGCAGAGCAGAGCAGCAAACTCTGCTAAATTCGGTGATTTGGCTAATGGAAATGTGGAATCATCCACGCCAAGCTGGAAGAAAGATGTAGAAGACGATCAGTGGAGCATCCCGAGGAGAGGGGAAAGCATTTGCCGTGGCAGAAAGGAGGTGGCAACGTGGCCGCGAGGCCGAGGCGAGCAGAGCAGAAGCAGAGCAAGCAGAAAGCGAAAACGACCGCTCTCTTTCCTCCTCCCCTTTCCTTCACTTGCTCGCTTTCTTTCTTCTTCCGCTTTAAAGCGCTCCTCTCCTTCCCCCACCTCGGCTGCGGATGCTCGCTTTCTACCTCTCTCGGATTCTCGCCTTCTTCGCTCGCTCGCTGCTTCGTCTTGCAGAGTGAGAGAGATGGATGAACTGTGGACAGGTTGCGCGTTTTAAGGGGCAGCGGTTTCATGGTCGTCACTCCTTGCCGTTACTGTGGACAGTATCTGTTTAGTGGTCTAGTAGTCTAACATTTCCGTAGTCACAGCGAGAGAGGAATGAACGTAGAGACTGGATCGAAAACTGGTGAACAAAGGTTTGTAAAGTCCTTTAGTCATAATATCGATGAACTGGTGCGCCGATGGTACATAGAGCACCCGAACATGTACTAGTGCAACCTTGTCACAAATAAAATGAATGTCGATCTCTATGTGCTTCGTGCGTCGATGATAAATCAGGTTGGCGGTCATGTAGATAGCATTGACGTTATCGCAGTAGATGACGGTCGCAGAGGAAGGAGGTGCATGGAGCTTCTGGAGAAGCTGGTGAAGCCAGCAACACTCGGCGACGGTATGGGCAACGGCGCGGTACTTGGCTTCGGCACTAGACCGAGACACTGTAGTCTAGCGTTTTGTGGACCAGAAGACTAGAGTGTCACCAAGGAAGACGCAGTAGCCAGACGTGGAGTGTCGAAAGTCAGGGTAGCCTATCCAGTCCGCGTCGGAGTATGCGGTGAGGGAGTCGATGGGGCTAGAGCTTAGATGCAGCCCGCTGGAGAGTATGCCTTTCATATAGCGAAGGATGCGCTTGAACAGCACGAGATGAAGTTTTTACAGAGCGTGCATGAAAAGGCACACTTGCTGGACGGCATAGGTGAGGTCGGACCGTGTGAAGGTGAGCTATTGGAGAGCACTAGCAAGACTCCGATACCGAGAGAGATCGGCGACGAGTGAGCTATCGGCAGCGGAGAGTTTGGCTCGAGTGTCGACCTGAGTGGTCGTGGGGTGACATTCGGCCATGCCCGCACGCTGGAGAAGATCGATGGCATACTAGCGCTGGGAAAGGAAGAGCTTGTGAGAAGAACGGGTGACGGAGATGCCAAGGAAGTGATGGAGGGGACCGAGATCGATCATGGCGAACTCGGAGTGGAGTCGAGCCATGATCTGGTGTAAGAGGGACGTCGAGGACGCTGTAAGAACAATATCGTCGATGTATAGGAGGAGATAGACGGTAACGTTGCCGATGTGAAGAGTAAAGAGGGAGCTCTCGGACACGAATGCCACAAAGTCGATGTGCCGAATGTAGGCAGCAAAATACTGGTACCAGGGGCGAGGAGCTTGTTTGAGGCCGTAGAGAGAGCGCTGACGGAGGTAGACATCGTCGGGACGAGAGGGGTCGACGAAGCCTGGAGGCTGCTGGCAGTAGACCGTTTCCATCAGATGACCGTGAAGAAACGCGTTCTTCACGTCAAGTTGGTGGATCGGCCAAGAGTGCGATGCAGCCAAGGTGAGAACGACCCGGATGGTGGCGGGTTTGATGACGAGATTGAAAGTCTTATCATAATCGACACCGGGGCGTTGAGAGAAACCCCGAACTACCCAGCGTGCCGACGAGCAAGGGAGCCATCGGCGTAAAACTTCTGTTTAAAGATCCACTTACCGGTCACAACGTTGGCGCCGAGAGAACGAGGGACGAGGCGCTAGGTCTCGTTGTTCATGAAGACCTTGTACTCGTCGGCCATGGTAATACGCCACTAAGGATCAGTCAGGGCGGAACGAGAAGTCACCGGGATGAGCGAGATAGAGCAGTGGACGGCGAAGAGCCCATAGCGCTTGGTGGAGTGGAGAGACCCGGTTTGTGATCGGATAACCATGTGAGAGGTGGAGGGGACGAGAGCCGATGGGAGTGTGGTAGGTGTGGGGAGGACTGGTTGGAAAGAGGCGTCATCGGCGACTGTATGTGAGAGAAAAGGGCTGAACTAGATCGGCCTAAGTCGATGGGGTTGGATGAGCCGATCGGTTTGGTCGGTCCGATGGAGATGGAGCAGCTAATATGGAGGGAGGAGCCGATGGAAGCGGATGGGCCGATGGGTGGTTATCAGTCGATTAAGACTGAGGAGCCGATGGGGGTGAGGTGTCCGATGGAAAGGGGACAAGATGGGCCGAAGCCGATGAGAGTGGTGGGGCCAATGGGGTCCGATGGGAGTGACATCGGACCGAAGAGTAGTGGAATAGCTGAGCAGTAAGTCCTTAGGAGCGGCCAATGAGGGGGCTCGTGAGAAGAACGGTGGAGGAGACCGGGAGGGCACGGTGTTGAAAAGGAGGAAGTCGAGATCACTAGATGAGGATCTCAGATTAAGCAGACCGAAGGAGAAGCAGGTATTGTCAAAAATGACATGACGAAAGACGATTTTTGACGATGACCCGATGGGTGGAAAGATCGAGACATCGGTATCCCTTGTGAGATGAGGGATATCCGATGAGAATGTAGAAGGTGGAGCGGGAGCAAGTTTGTGAGGAGTAGTGGTGATGAGATTTGGGTAGTAGAGGCACCCGAAAACATGTAGGTAGGAGTAGTCGGGCGCCGTACAGTATAGAAGAGTGTATGGAAAATAGCAGTCGCACATGTTTGCCAAGTTGACACGAGTGTCAAACTATGGAGCTACTGTGGGTACACTGGATGGAGACGCTACGATGAAGGTTGGCGATAGCGTCGGGGCCGGGATGGCCGAGGCGAAGATGCCAGAGGTTGGTAGAGAGAACGACGCTGACGTGTGGAGTGGACGGCGCAGTGGGGATTGTGTAGAGGTCACCGTTACTATTGTAGCGAATGATGTGTCGCCGGGTTGGGATATCCTTCATAGAAAAAGCAGAAGCGTCAAATTCGATTGAACAATTGTTATCTCGTGTGAATTGGCGAACAAATACGAGATTGTGAATAAGGGAGGGTACAATGAGGACATTGCAAAGAAAAAGATTAGTGATAGGTGTAGACAGAAAGAAGCCATCATGGTATTAGACGAAAAAAGAGTGGTCATTGCCGACGGTGACAAAGGGAAGGAGGAGGGATGACAAGAACGGAATATACCTTGTAAAAATGTGTATAGTGAGACTAAGACCCCAACGTTATATAGAAGGGTCGGATATATATATATATACAGTGCCGTTGACTTTTGGCTGTTGACTTTTGGCTCATTTGGACCGTCCATCCGGTAACGGATGACCTGGATCGGTTGGCATGATGGTTTTACTAAGAACAGGTTAGTTGACATGGTGTCATGGGTAGTTATGCAGTGCTACCTGTAAAGTCTAAACGGAACAAAAAGGAAGATCGTGCAGTCATGTGCTTGCTAGATAAATTTTGCCAAAGCTCTGTGGAATTTGTGTTTACCAAATGGATGATGGTTGAGTGTAAGCTACCACCATCACCATATGATTTTTTTTACTGTTAACACCATGTTGTAGAGGAATTTAGTAGAGATAAAATCTAATTTATACGGAAGCATCGAATATATGGTGATGAAATCATAATTGTGTGTTTTTATTTATCAGGGTTGAAATTACCTCCACTTTTAGGCGCTTTAGAATAATGGATTCTAAGATAAATTCAATCATATGGACAATTTTCCTAAGTGGTTATTTGCATCAAATTCTATGAAATTTCTTTGGATTGACTTAAAACACATAGAAACATGAGCTTTAACCTCTTGGAAAAAAAATCTTTGTCTATCTCTTTCTTCTTCTGATTCTTGTAATTTTTTACACTACATATAAATAATCATTCCTATGATTTTCCTATATTTTTAATCCATAGGATTTAAGGTAATATGACATTTTAATTATGCACTTTTTATTTCTATGATTCGATCATCCTGCGTTGCGTTCCAAAGTAACCCTCACTATGAATTTTCTGAGTCAGGAATTTACCCGATTCATTCTATCGAGCGAGTGATGGGAGACACTCTGTGTGCGTGTGTACATAGCGTTGTACGCTGTATGTGTGCTGGTCCTTCGGGTAATCGCGAAAAGAAGAGGAAAATCTGATTTGTAACAAAGTTTAGATTGGTGGGGTTGATGGAATTGATTCTCAATAGCTAAAGAGGGGGTATGATAGGTTGTTTATTAAAGCAGCTCTAATAAAAAGTTTCAGTACCATAGCATAGCAAGAGAAGTATCCCTTAGATCTTGGTTTAATATAAGATGACTACAAGGAATTTTTGTCCTAGGTCCCAGCATCTAATAAATAATTAGGGTAACATTTCCATGATTCCAATGAATAAATAAAGAGTACGATTGGCCAATGTAGCATTTCCACGAAGAGCTGTTTCCAACTGTTTTTGTCATCTAGTATGGGCGGATATGTATGTCGAAGTATATATATTCAAAGGGAATCCACAAACAGGGGACTTAGGACTTACTCACAAAAGCGAGACAGGAGAATCTTAGTTGATTTTTTTATAATAGCTTCTTATTAGTTGAATGCATGCATGATGTATTATTGTCAATGTTTGCATTAGAGTTGGCTGGTTTTTTTCCCCTAACTTTTGTTTTATGCATTGATAGAACAATTATTACGCCCACCTTTTTAGTATACTGTAGCTGCTGACTTTTCCTATTCAAAATTCGACTTTGTTTCACTTGAAGACGAAGGGAGTAAGTTTTTCATGACCATTTCAGCTGCCCTTTATTTTACCAGGAATCCATGAAATTTCACCAGTTGTGATTTCTGCTAGCCTAATCAAAGTACCAGGGTATTAAAGTCTCTTTTAAAATATATTTTATTCATCTCAAAATATAATTATTTTTTTAAAAAAATAGAGCATGTAGAATTAAAATAGAAAAAAAAGTTATAATTGAATGAGAAAAAATATGTGAATAAATTAAATAAAATATATTATGATTGGTTGAGACGATGAGTAGATAGGGAAATAGGTATATATTGAGATAAATTTTGAACCCTGAAATACATTTTAGTACATGGAGTAGGAATTTAAAAAAAAATAGTTTAATTTGCTCCAAAAATTCTCTAAAATTTCATCATTTCAAAGGAGGCCTAACCAATTTTGGCGAGAACAAAACTAATGATTTTGTGAAATGACGGTACTGAAGTAGGGACATTCCATCAAACCTTTAGCCTATACATAAAAAGTGGTCAGTAGGAGAGCATCATTTGCCCTGGATCTCCAATCAATTCAATTCATTGAGAGAAGAAAAATGATCGGGCCCCTCCACTCCAATTTCCAAGTGTGGCCATGTTCATCATGGGGGAAAGGGGACAAATATTGGATACTAGAAAAACGGCCATGGTGCACCACACTACTTAACCCATCACCCTCTGAACTGATGAGGTGGTAGATGCCCATCGGAATTCACAAGCCAGGAACCATGCCTCAATCAGCTGGCTGGCTTGGCCTGGCTCTTGTGGCCTTGTGAGCCAAACAGTGCAATCATGCAGGTTTCCAGTCACATATCCTATCATCAATGCCTTGCATCTACTAGTCATTCCTTTGCATCTACTAGTAATTCCTTGGCTCATTGGACAAATCATTCGATCAGGACCGGTTGATGTATGGATGGCTCGGTATGGCCTCCATTTTCTTCCCAGCTGGAGAGGATGGATACTCCATTTTGATCTTACGTGAGGCCAAAGCAGAGTGTTTCTTTTTCTTTTTTTAAAAAGATAATTAGTCCCATCGTTTCATCCGCACCTGATCGTAACGTTTAAAATAATAAAATAATTTATAAATAAATTTTTATATATTTTAACCGATATAAAAAAATAAACTATGATAAAAAATATCAAAATTAACTCATCAAAATTTAAATTTTAACTTCGACTTATAAGCTAAAAAGAAAAAGATTAAACTAAATGAAAGAGATAAAAATCGTATTATATATGCTCACATGAAAAATGGACGGCTCAAACTTAAACATGTGAGATCAACCCTATCGAACTACTATATAGTTGAAAGCTTTAAAGAAAAGTAATTAGGATTTTTCTAAGCCAAGACGATCACTTGCAAACGATTTTTTAAAGAAAATTTGATTAGGCAGATTATCCATTGGAAAAAAAGAGCAGCTATCATACTGTTCTTTGTTGTTTGCCTGATGCTTATCTCACCCAAAAAAGAAATGTTTTTAGGATGGGAAATGCCACGCATAAGATTAATTAAAAGGAACATCTTTCAGCTAGCGATCGACAGCACCATGGGGGTACAGAAATTCAAGCGTCCAGTATGCACGCATGGAACTGAAGCTATTGCTGTCGTTCTCGGCTCAGGCGATGGCTATCTATCCTCGTCTTCGCGATGGATCGACGCAAAGAAGGGAGACGTGCCACTCGTCGAAGAGGAGCGTTGGTTTCAGGGTGAGCGAGAGCACGTCGGCCGTGTTGACTACGCGAGAGCTCTCGACGCGTGGCACGCGTCGTCTTGTCTCCCGCAGACCACGTCGCGGGGGGTTTGTCCTGCAGCGTGGACGGTGGTTAGATTTCTGCACATACGATGCCGTTCGTCCCGTCGAAGCTCTCGATTTCTGTTGTTTTTTTTGAGGTTCAGGAGAGGTCTGATTGGGCCAGGTAGCTTCGTGTGATTTCTGATGAAATCATTTGTTCAGGAACAGGGATATAGGGTTCGATCACCGAATGCAGAAGATCCAACCATACAACACTACAACAGCAGCGGCAATGTAGCGAACAGACAGCACAGAGCAGGAAGGTTGGACACGTAGTCGTGCAAATTAAACAGTGTATGACAATAATTAAGAGAAAGTAGGAGTAGTTATATTTTCAATAACTTTTACATATACGTTGAAAAGTTCCTGAAAACAAAAACCAGTCTAAAACTTTCTAAACGGCGCTGATCGCTGTTCGCTCACACAGGGGGCATACTTGGCGGCACGATTTCCTTCACCCAGGCTGATCAGGTGGCCGAATTTTACTCTTCCTGCTACTACTGTTCGGCGTAGGAGCACGTTTCTCAAGTGTGTAGGAGTAGCATGCCATAGTTTAAAAGGAGTTCGCTCACCGCAACGTCAGAAAACGGCTGACAGAGAACAGGGTGAGAGGCAGGAAGGCCAGGAATCATGACACCAGCAAACACTGATGTGATGCGTAACTGACCAGATTCCATCCTCCATTCATTCAGACATGGTCAGAGACGTCCCTCCATCCCGTCCCTTCTGGCCTTCTCCTGTTGCAAACTGTTTGCTCTGCCAAACGAGGACGCCCCCTCCTCGTCTACCTTATTCTTCCAATTTTAATATAAATAAAATAGTTATAAAGAAAAAGTTGAACAAATAATAATGTAGAGTATATAAAAATTTAACCTACACATTAAAAAAGATAAATTTAGTATAACTACTATTTATCTGCTAAATTTATGTTTTTATATATTAGTAATATGTGAGTTGAATTTTAACATAAGATTTTATAAAGTGATATTTATATATTATATAAATATTATTAATTTTTAGATATGTTTTACTGCCAAATTAATGTCATGCCAACCGGGCCCGGCAAAGTACTCCCCGTGTTCTGCACTTCTGCTACCACTGCACCGTGCGTACGTTACGTACAGGAGTAGGAGTCGTTCCAAAACTGATTTTTTAAAATATTTTTTTCTGTTTTTATGAGCATATTTTTTTAAACTGTTAAATCTATCGTTATATATTTTTTTATCTTTTAATATTTTTAAACGTAACCTGAGCCACTGCCTTTTACTGGTACAGTGCTCATCACCCGTTTCTGACACTGCAATGCTGCTGCGAGTGTGCCGGGCGGAATCTGCAGACACTGTTTTGACGAGACAACTCGTTCATGTTCGCAGCATGGCTATGCATACTCGTGCAGGTTTTACTGTGTGGTCCACGTTGCAGGAGTGCTACTACCAAAGCAGTAGCAGTCAGCGAGGTGTTGTATGAGTACTTGCATTTGAGGCTTTCATTTTTGTCCTACAGCTTATAAACTATAAGCCCCTACTAAAATTTAAATTTTAAGTATTAATTTTCAAGTTGATTTTAAGTTTTTTATTATAATTTATTTTCTAGTGTTAACTCAAATATATAAAACTTTTATCTATAAATTATTTTTTCTGTTACTGATAAACCGTACAACTTGTATCAAGCATACGACAAATCACTGGAGATATTCCTGCATACGGCAGTTTGATGTTTTTTATTTGATGCTCTCCGTCCAGCAGTCAAATGGCAATAAGAGGAGTTGGGACTCTATAATAATTAATATAAAGAAATTATAAAAATTGTTATATTTTAGTTAGAGAAAAAATAAGAGGAGAAAAATATATATATTTATAGCTAGTCATGGATTCTAAAAAGGTGTACGTCTATTAGAAACGGTATATATTTATATCTCGTAATTGTATAAATAAACTATTAGTTATCGATGACGTGTTTATTGTACGGGGTAGATGGCTATTCTATTAAACTAGCTAAGCTGGCTCTAACAAGGTGAAACAATAGCTGTTTCAGTGGAAAGGATTAATGGCAGCATTTTATTTAGAAAGTAAGGGCGTAACCATTTTTAACTCTATCATTTTATTTAGAAAGTTGGCATATTTTAGTGTTGCTAAATTTTAATAGTGTTGAATGTGTTTGGTTTAAAGACAGTCCAGTAGAATTCTTAAGGGTGGAAACTTTTAAAATTAGTAAAATTTGGTACGGTAGCATACTAGCATTGATAGGAATATGTTTGGTTGGTTTTCTTATCAAAATATGGTAATGTTAAAATTTATTGAGGTTAAAAGTAGAGAAAAGTGAACAAGCTCTAAATCATTTGAAATATTATTTCATCCAAGCCGCTAACGCACATAGGCGAATTCGTACGAGGGCATTGACAAAAAAAAATGAATAATAAAAGAACCAAGTTACTATCCATCAGAACTTGGGCCGCCGGCGAACACCGCAAAGGAATGCGTGCATTGAAGGCGATCCGATACGCAGCTATGTCGGCCTCGTCTTGTACTCTTGTAGCCCAATACGCAGCGCCACGTTCCAGCCTTTCACGGCACAGCCCAAATCACAGCGGCAACAGTTTTGCAACTTATAATTAACAGCACAAACCAACGTAGATGCAGATAATTAAGATCACAGCATGTTGATGAACATGTTTTCTACAAATTGGGACTATCTTAAAAAATTGCTGTATGTTTTTTTAAAAACTATAATTATAATAAGTCCCGTATATTATAGTGTAACTATAGAATAATTATACTATAGTTATTACAATGTAGTTATAATTTATGTGGTGGAGGACACCTAAGCAAGGTCTGGCGCTCCCATACATTGCCGAGGCCACGAAACATCCCTTCCTCTCTTCCACATAATTAAGTTAGTGACAAATACTACATTTGTTCTAAAATAACTATAGTGAGATGGAACATTAAGAGGGTGAAAATAACCTAGGTAGTGAGATGGATATTTGAGGGTAGAAGGTACTCAAGGATAAGACACGGAGAAATTTGAATAAAATATGATTGATTACTAGTACTTCAAATCTAAAATTATATTTATTTTGGAAGATGTAGTATTATTGCAGCTTTTGTTCTCGATAATTGGTTATCCGATGAAAAAAAATCAATCTTAATCCTCGTAGCTTTTGGTCACGAGAGTTATGCTATTTTCTAGCTAGTATGCTTCCTGCTACACACTCGTTCTCCCTCCTCACTTCATTCAAATCATATTTTAGCAATTGGGCTACATATTATTAAATTGACAAATATTTATTAGTATCTAGTATAAAACTATATAATATTTGTTTAAAGCCGTAAATGTCACATTATATGTGTATTTGGTGTAGCTCTCCATTTTACTCTAAATTGGCCCTAATTGTGGTGGCTAGCGGAGAGATGCCACTAACACTGTATACGATAATTATATCCGTAGATGATTAATGTCTTAGAATTTGACTGACCATAAGTATCCACGGACACACATACGTATTTTTATATAGTTTTGGGCTCTTGATGCGATAGCTATACTCAGAGTATTAGAAGAGAGCAATCTACTCTATTTAATCTATCCAACTAATATTAGAGATATATATGGTGAGATGTAGTTAATGGCATGATGTAGTCAGTCTAGCAGTAAAACAGCTCATTGGATATTAAGTTAATGTGGCTTATGTTTGCTTTAAATTCGATTGGATACCCTCTCTTTCTAGAGACCATTAGAATCGGACTTCATAGTCTCACCTTAATCGGGTATGGTTTTATTTCTAAGTTATATACACTTCATCTTTAAAGACATCTATTCAAAAGATATTTTTATCTAGATATAGAATATATACCATATTTAGGATATTGATAGTAGTCTCTGACCTTTATGTAAATTTACTCTCAATACTTTTATTCTTTATACCATAAAAGCAATGTTATTAAAAATATGGACATACTTAAAAGAATAGTAAGATATGAGAATATTATTTTACCACATAATTACAAGGATGATATTATCATAATTTGAATTTGGAATAAGATAAAAAATCTAAATGTGCTCTACAATCCCATCAGGAATATCGTTACTTTTCTTGGAATCCGAATCATCACTGTATATCTATAAAATCCAGCAGTTAGATTTGTTTAGGTTTCGTTTAACATTCTAATTTTCAACCCTTTGTCTTTCTAGCGCCTGAGGTTTAATTTTTTTATAACTCTTTTCACCACCGTCTCCATAGATCATCCACGATTATATATGAATGAGACGACGAAAGCTATAGGTGGAGAGTTCAATTCCCAGCCAAATCACCATGATTAAGATAGGAGGAGGTATATTTCAAACCTGTTGTCAGCTTTTATTTTGACTCTCACCAGTTTTTGCCAATGCTGAGGATGAGCTAAGACGAGGACCCAACCCTGCGGCGTCTCCAAGAAGGTGTTGCTGTATCTCGGGCAAACTAACACCATCGTGTGTCTTCCTGTCAGTCAGGTTGAAGGCCCTCACCGAAGAGCCTGAGTGGTCGGTATGGCTCCACTCCACCAATAACAGGTAGGCGGCGGCGGCGGTTGAAGGGCTTTATTCCTCCGCCATCGTTGTTTGTGGCTACACTAATCTAGCGGCAGATCATGGAGTCGCCAACACGTTAAGATCTGATCGAGTAGGTATGACCTATGTGGTTGCGACAGGAGGCCTTAAATAGGGATAAGTATACAACGTATAGTTTTAGTTATAGGAATTGCTTCTACAAGCGAAACCATCGACACGTTCGCGCCGCGATCTAATTATCTTCTTCGTCTACATTGGTTTTTTTCTGTTGTTATGTTAGTTCAAGAACTACGATATTGCTACTCGAAAAACTATCATTCGATGTTGTTGTTAGGTTTTTGCTGGGTCGAACACATCCTGGTGGTAATGGGTCGCTTGATGACCCCTTTTTGGAGGAACTTTCATTTCTTTTCCCCACCGACGAGAGAGAGAGAGAGAGAGAGAGTTCCCGTAGGCGAGCGACTTCACCGGCGAGTCGCCATCGATCTGGTTCTCCATGTCGTCCTGCTTCAGAAAGGCCATCGCAGGGGATGAGTTTTGTCTCCTGGTGTTTGGATTTTTCCCCATTTTTTGGGTAGATTTCGACCGCGGGTGTTGTGCTTTGATTCAACTGGAGGGGTATTTTGTTCCATTTGTATGTGATTTTGCGGGTTATAGCACGCATGTTGGGGCTTGATTTGGAGCATACGCGCACAGCGAATTGGTGGGTTTTTTGGCTGAACGGGGAACTCGGATTTTCGTCGATGTAAGGTGGTGGAATTTTTTGTGCTCGCCGTGTTTGGTCGGAATTGGTAGAGTAGAGTACGGATGCAGCAATAGCTGAACGCGTAGGATCAGAAGAGGCAAACAAGAGGTGGGTGGTGGAGCTTGAGGACATGTCTTTTTTCTGTTCGACATATGTAGCTCAAGTCTGAAGTTTTTGAATCCTGCGCATGGCGTGATTCATTGAATGCTCCCAAGAGATTGGTTCGACATATGTATAGTTAAGTGGCATTCTGCTGCTCCCAACATAGACATGGTCTTTTCTGTGCTTCTTTTTTTATGTTAATTATGAAGAAATGGAGAGGAATCGTTCCTGCTGGTGGTTCCTTTCTCGAGTAAAATTCTAAATTTTTTGTTAGGTGCTTTTTGTTTCATTACGAAAAAGATTGTTTCAGATATGTTTGGAGTGACCAAACAGAACTAAATACTCTTAGAACAAAACGTACGAGAAAAAAATAATGATATAAACACTTGTATTATAATAATAAAAATAAGGATAACATAGAGAGATACAAGATAAAAAGAAAATTGTAAAATAACCTGTAAATGAGATAAAGGGATGGGTTTTTAAAAATCTATATTAACATTTAAGTAGTAAAAAAAAGATAGAAGAACAACTATATAATAGCTAAAACTCTTGATGACAAGTGATTTTAACTAAGTTAAATGTATTAAAAATGAGAGACTAGTTTTTTTGGTGAAGTAGGATGAGATTAGACATAGATGATAAACATATTTTAACAATTTATTTAATAGTGGGAAAGAGAACACCATCGTTTAGTTGAACGACTATTCGGATGACACTAATAAGAGCTTTGTGTGAAAAATTCAAGAATCTGTTGTTAGAAAAACTTTAAAAATAATGAAAGGAGTAGACGATAGGTTCTGATGATATTCTAATCAAGATGTGAAGATGTTTTAAAGATATAGCTATAGTATAACTAACTAAGTTGTTTAATAATATTTTTTAATCGAACACGATACCGGAGAAGTGAAGGAGAAATATATTGTTACCAATCTATGAGAATAAGGAAAAAATATAAAATTGTACTAATTATCGAAGAATTAAGTTGATGACACTAATATGAAGTTATAGGAGAGAGTTATCAAACACCGTTTGAGAGACACGATACGAATCTTTATGAACTAATTTAGTTTCATGCCTGAAAGATCAATCATAAAAACAATTCTATTAATAAGACAAGTTATGGAGCGGTTTAAAAAGTAGTAGAAGAATTATTAACTTAGGAAAGGATTATGACAACACATCAATAAATATTACTTAGTGGGATTTGGACAAATATAAAGTCAGTATGTGCCTCTTATCAAGAATATATATAATAATGACTAGTGTTCACACATGTTATTTTTCGATTAAAATAGAATTATATCATAGATCAGTTTTGGGTATTTATCTCTTTATATTGGTAATGGATAAGGTTACAAGAATGCTCTTCATAAATAATATAGTATTAATTAATGAGGTCTACGTATGAGTAAATATAAAACTAGAGTTATGATGATAAAGTGTAAAGGTTTTATAGTAAGTAGAATTAAGATTGAATAATTAAGATGTGACTTTGTCACTGTCGCACACGAGGAGGGAGATGAGTTTAGGAGGTCAAGTAGTGTCTAAAAAGAATAATTTTTAATATCTGAGATCGTTGTTATAGATAGATGGAGATATTAATGTAGACGTTAAACGGATTAGTTGAAGCGGTCCCAAATATTTGGCATTTTTTGTGATAAGAGAGTATCACAGAAACTAAAATGTAAGTTTTATAAAAAATTGATTAGAACTGTTATGCTATATGGAGATAATGTTGGTCTACAAAATTCAACAATACAAATGATATGTTAGATTTGTAGTTAGAACGAGAATATATATAATCTCTAGAATTATATATCTGAATAATGCTTAATTATTGATGTGTTTCATAATTTTAAATTTTTTTATTGGGTTTTAATTCGTTTACTGAGCGAGAGTGAGTGAGTATGAAGGCAGTTTTATTATTTTGCTTTTTGGTACATCTGCAGCTACTGCTGGTTTGTGAGCCTTCTCTTTATCCACTCGGTTTTGTGCTTCCGTTTGCCAGATTCTGGATCTGTCAGATGGACTAAATATCTATCCATCTTCTTCATGAATTTGACGTCAGGTGCACGTCTGGCCTTCGCCTTTTCCCTGTATTTTGGTGTGACTTCTAAAACAGAGAAGGGAAATCATTGTACGTACAAGTGCATTTTAGTGTATGCAGACGCATGTTTTTTGTGTTTCGGGTGAACCAAAAGTGCATCCCAGTTTGTAAACCAAAGAAATTCATATGTGTTGGTGGATTTGTTTGTGCAGTACAATCCCTTATTTTGAATTTGCATGTAGTGATGCACAAATGCACATTCTTAATTTCTTTGTGATTTCAATTTCAGGAACTAATAAATACCTTTTCCTATGACAATTGCACTCCCCATTTGTGGTAGTTAACATTTTCAGTCATGTGCAACATCGGTTATAAATTTTTGCAACGCCTGTTATAATTTTCTGCAACTCGCCTGTTATAATTTTCTGCAACTATTTATTCTTCTTCCATTACACCTGAATTTTCTTTGAACATGCTGTACAGAATAACTTTTTTGGCCAGACTGATGCATTGGAGAGTAGTACAGTTTTGTTTCTACCAATATAGGATTCAATTTTTAGTACACATGCTTCTTGGCTTGAAATAAACAATTAAAACCATAAACACCTAATCTACTGAACAAAAAAAAAGGCAATTTGCAATCAGTAAAAAACAGAATTGACTGATTTGTTGATCACTCAACAATCCACTACTTCTTTAACTCTGCATTGCTACCTTCCTAAAATCTACTAAGAAAGTCACACTTTTTTATGATGTGAGTGGGACAACTCTAGATTCCTTTCCTTCTGTTCTGTTGGGACTTTCAATAGGGAGAGTTTTTTCAGTATGCATTTTGTCTTGACACCTGTTAATATTTCGTCATTCCGTTATCATATTTGTAGGAATGAGGCATATGATGTAAGTTTGTAATTGTTTCTATTTTAATTTATTTTCATGGTGAGATCAAAATCCAATGTGTCTAAGTGTTTGTCTGTATCTCCATTTCCATATATTGATTTTACACGTACTTTGACTACATGAGAAGCTTCTGAGTAGAATTTTAAGAGTATTTTTTTTCATGATGGAATTCTTTCAGAAATAGAGATTGAGGTTAGGGGTAAATTACACTCCCCAGTTGTTGTAGTTGCCATTTTCAATGTGCAAATTCAGTTACATATTTGTGCAACTTCAGTTATAAGTTTGTACAACTATTGCTTTTTGTTTCTACTTTACAACAGAAATAGCACAGATGCTGCTTGGCCTAAAATAGACAGCAATGTACATCGTTAATTCAACTTCAGGTATAGGATTTAGCAACAATAATTTTTCATTCTACTTTGTTGGGATCACATTTTTTCCTAATCGCTTTTTAATTTTGTGTTTTTCCATTGTTCTTTTGTTTTCATTTCCATTTGCTGTCATTTGACTATTTAATTTACAGTATTTGGCCTTCAGATCTCAATCGGGTGGACAAAACAATTGACTGATAGCAAGCAAAGAAATCAGTCAAGTGACGAATAGCTAGGCCCTTTAAATTTTTGCAGAATATATGTACACTTAAAAATTGTTTACATTAAAAATTTGCAAGTTGATGTAAGGTAAAATTCATTTTTTTGAAAAGTTTTATGTCCCTCATAAGATGATATATTAAAATAATTGTCAAAATAACTATAAACTAGGATGTCTTGTGCCAATGCCATAAAATTAGAGGGTCTTATTATATGAAATGTCACGATTCAGAACAAATGCCATTTGGACTTCCTGACATTCAGAATACCAACTAGTACAGTCAAAATCCAACAAAACATCGTCGCGATTATCCAGTATTATCAACTGGCACAAGCATTCTGAGCAATAGCACGAAAATAAAATGGAGATAGAAGGGGAGCTGAAGCGATCTGCTAGCACTTGCGATGATAAGAATTAGAGGGAGAATAGGAACTACAGATAAGGAATCGGGGCGATTAGAGAGAGGGATTATGTGCGATTTACGTGCGAACAGAATTAGAGGGGACTAATTAAGGTTGTCTACGTCAAATTCTACACCATATCTCACCGATTGCACGCTAAATAACCGTTTAGTGTTGCCGTATGTGCGCATTCAGATCATAGGCCGCCCTGTTGCCGTCGAGGTGCCGGAGCAGGAACGTGAGGAGGACAGCGGTCGTGTCGTGCGCCGCCACCGTCAGGAACACGACGATGTCGATGATCTCCTTCTCGTCCATGCCCTCGGCCAGCATGTGCGTCACCAGGTCGCCGCCCGCTCCCGGTGAGCCTGCTTCCCCGCGCCGCCGGCCCAGCATCGCCCGCCTCTCCTCCACGATCCGCGCGACGGCGCGCCGCCCACGCCTGCTCGCGGCGAGGCACTTGCCGAAGGTGGTAAAGGGCAGGTTCACCGGGACCGCCCATATTCCCCGGACCAGTTGCTGGAACTCCGCCGACAATTCCCGCCTCACGGCGGCGTGGGCGGCGCCCCTCTCTAGCCCGAATAGGACGGTGCACATGACGTCGAACGTCAGCGACTTCATGGACGGCATCACCGCGACGGTGCGGCGGCCGCTCCACTCGGCGCGGAGGTGGCGCCCGACCTCGTCGTCCATGGTGGAGACGTAATTCTTCACGGCGTGGAGCCTGAGGAAGAGGACCATCATGGCCCTGACGCGGCGGCGGTCGTGGCCGGCCATCTCCCAGATGTTCCGGCGGCCGACCATCCGGACGAAGGAGGCGCTGCTCATGGCGACGAGCACGTCGCTGGAGAAGAGGAACTTGTTGCGGGAGGCGCCAGTGAGGAAGGCCGTCGGGCGGCCGAAGAGACGGGGCCGTAGGCGGCGACCCAGCGGCGGAGACAGTCGTCGGCGGTGCTGGAGCGGAGGGCGCGGAGCAGGGCGAGGTGTGGCCGACGACGGGAAGGCCCAGGGAGCCCGGAGGCAGCTGCTGCTTCTGCTTATTGCGGCGGCGCAACGACGATGCCACGGCGGCGGCGGCGGCGAGGATCGTTAGTAGAGCAACCAGCATCGTAGAAGCGTCCATAGATCTTGGATCGCCTCGCCAGCGATATCACTCCTCCTCACTCGTGTACGTTTCTCTCTTCCCGTATAAGCTAATTGATTAAGCTGTTGGTTTATTAGCTACCTATATTGGTTAATAATTCATTGGTTCTTGCAAAGATACTTAGGAGTAATAGCTAGCTGCTCTGTCCATTTCTAAATACACTTGTAAACGGTGACAAATATATTGGAATGGATGGAGTAGATTTCTCACGTAAGTGTTAGAATTGTATTCTTTAACTCGTCTATTATAAAATATTATTGTATACACTTGTAACGCACCTTCAATATACCCAACCAGACTGTAATAATTTGAACTCCCTAGCACTAACCGTGTGTGTCTCTCTCTATATTACTCTCTATCATTAATATAATAATTTTTAGTTTTGTTTATAGCAAGCTTAATTGCATGTCTCTAATTTTATCCATGGCATATTAATTAAGAGACAACGTATACCTCTTATTAGAGTCTTAACGACTAAGATTTTATTGTAATTGCTCTTTAGCGGTGCAAGTGGTGTGGGTCCTACTTCGCCAAACCGTCCTACAAATTGCCTGCTAATGGTTATGTGGTCTAGACACTTTAGACAAGAATGGACTTAAGTGGTCTGCACGGGCACATATCTGCCAAGAGCCATGGCTACTCTATTCCTTAGGGATGTTTTTGGTTGGGGGAATTGTTAGGAAGAAATATGAGTTTAAGAAAGGGAGGCTGTTAAGTCTACTGTTTGGTTGGTTGGTGAATGTGGGAGTTTTAGGAGGGATTGGAAAAAGGAGTTTAGGAGCGAACTCTCACATTTTTAATACCTAGATATGGGTGGTAATTTAGAGGGAATTCTCCTCTTAAATATAATAAGATAAATCTAAGCCATACATCATCATTTAAAATTTAATTTCCACATGTACCCTCATAATTATTTATCTCTACTACTAAACAAAAGACGGGGAGTAAAAATGAAAATGCCATGGCCAATCCTTTCACCAACTCTCTTTTCTAAACTCCCAATCCTTTTCTCAAAAGTTGCCAAACACACCGTAGAGAAGAGCAAAGCAATATTAACCAACAACTGTATATGTAAAGATACCGGAGAAAGAGGATGGTCTCATTTAATACTAGACATGTATATTTTTTAATCCATGAATTGTAAGGTGCATTCAACCAAAAAAATCTCTTCGATTTAACATTTGATGCTATTTAGCTTAATTCGTAAAGCCAACCAAATAACTCCTTCAGTACTCCACTCATGCGTTAGAATTGTATTTTAGAGTGTTGTACTTTTTTAACTCTTCTACTATAAAATAAAATACAACTATATACACTTACACTTATAATGCGACTATAGATGCCATGAGAGGATAAGAAAAAGCCTTTTCAAAAGAAAAGATAAAGAACTATTTTCCCCTAAGGAATTATGCCATACTGGTGGATTAACAATAGAAATCTGCTTAATTTAATTAAAGGGCGCCTGAATAATAAGAAAATCATAAGGAAACCCGGCTTCTTTGTCTCTGTTTTCTTGAGTATGTAGCAATCATCCATCTTGTTTCTCGAGGTGGATGACGATGAGGCAATGAGACTGGTAAGGAAGAAGGTTATGGCTTGTTTCTCGAGGTGGTTGATGATGAGGCAATGAGACTGGTAAGGAAGAGGGTGATAGTCGGGTTGTGGTGCATACGGCCCTATCGTGAGCTGCCACAGCATGAATAGCTAGCTAGTCAAGACAAGAGTTCCATTGCCTCATTTCCACTAGTTTAGTTCAGTCCTTGAAATTTGACCCTCGGGATGCTAGAGCGAGAGGGTTTCTTTTCTAATAAGTACCATATATACTCATAATCTTCAGCATAATCTTGATAAAAATGCATGATACAACTGAACACAGTTCATTCATGCCACCCTAGCAAGCACAATTGCAGCAGCAACCGCACGTCCATTGGTGTGTCCGTCCGTCTGTCAGGCACCGCACGGGTAGAGGCAGGGGATGAAATTTGAAGAAGCTCAATTGTGTTGTACTGTGCATAGCAAACAGGAGAGGGCATCATCATATCTATGCAAATAGGAGGAACGCCTAAAGACCAGCGAAAGAATAAATCCATGATTTATAACATTATAAAGAGATCGTTCTTTGATTATGTTGCCACTTATACCAATGATACATAGAATCTTCTAGGTCAAATGCTACAGTAAAATGACCTGAAATTGTGGACAGATTGATTTTCTTGTTTCAGAGAATTGCTGAACAAAAAATTCTGTGAGGTTTGGTCATACGGAAGAGAACCTCAATGCGATGTCATTCTACAAAACTTTTCCAAGACCCATAGTGGAGATGTCAGTAGTTGCAAAATTTCTGCAAGCAATTCTACAATTTACGGTTACAAGATTTACAGGGTTTCATTTGAGGAAAGTGCAACCTAGGAACAGGAAAACATATGCAACTAATGAGGTAAGTAGCTCAAGGGACCAAGAGGGTGGGATGATGAATGTTGGGATCAGTGGGACCAACAGAGAGCCAATTATCCAGCCACCAACAAGCACTCCAAACCTGGAAGAACAAAAGAGTAAAGCATGATTGATATCAAATAACAAGTTAAAGTAAGCATGCTATGGTCCTATGGATATCAAGTGAAGAAAACTTCCACTAACCCAGTTGTCGATGCTCTCATGAGGTTCTTCATCTTGTCATTAAGGAAATATATGCACGAGAAGAGCGATATTGCAAGCTGCAAAAGAAAAAAAAACTAGTCAACTAGAGGAGTTGTGCACTTGTGCTCAAGATCGGAAGTGTAATAAGCTAGTATTGCGTAAACATTTAAAATTTAGGAGTTATCAGGCCTTGCATTGTCTTTGTATCCTAAACAATAGATATTGGTTACATTGGATAATTTCAATCTTCAGATGAACAAGCATATGCATTTTACATACAAACTAGATTGGCTCCTTGGACAGCTATGAATTGAAATATGCTGTCAAACAAGAAAACACAACTTGAAAGGACAGCAAAAACAAAAGCACATACCTGGAATGCAGGTCCATTCTCAGCAGAAGTTGCTATGCTCCAACCAGCAATGAAAGCAAAAAAGAACGATCTTCTTGAAATGATATCCATTGGTGGCACCTCAAAATATCCAAGCAGTGCCTTTACCCAAGTAGGGGATTCCTCGACTTGATTTTTTAGCTTACTTTTCAGATTAATTTTAGTTTTTTTCCGCTGCTGGTAGCTCTTCATTACTATCTTCTCGTAAGCACCTTCGATAGCCTCTTCACTTGGCTCATGCCCAGCATACTGTTGAATAAGGAAGTTTCTAGCACTCCTGATCTCTTCTTCAGATGCATCACGATCAACACCAAGAAGCTTGTAGGGATCCCGCATCCGGTATCTTGGAAACACTGGAACGTGCTCTGTGGAGACACAGAAACTAGGGTGAAGTGATCCTCAAATAAGCTCTACAACTGTACATTATGTTAAAAAACAATCAAAAGAATGGAAAGTTGGATTCTATGTCAGTATTCTTAGCAACCAAAAAAAATGACAACCCCAAGTAGCAAGCAAACGATCTGTGGGAAGTTGGAACAGATAGATACAAACCTATACATATCAAGATAAATGAATGAAAGTTATCTTTCTATGTTCTTTTTATTCCTAGTGTAAGCCTGTAAGGACAAGAAATAAACTCATACACCGAACAAAATTGTCATTTGAGTAAATAATCATTAAAAAAGTATTGTGATTTATCAGACACTGGTGATAGACATCAATACAATAGAAATCAACAGTTCAGATTTTACAACAGAACTAATCGCATCACTTGTTATTTTGTCTAACCAAACTCATAGAAAAGCATGACCTCTTTCAGCTTAGAGAATCCAACAAACATGAAAAATATGGTAATATACACGTTAGTTCCCTAGCTAATCCTGTATATAACTCCACTAGGCATGCCCAGCCTGTGCTACCAAGCTTCCCCATTGTGGTCATGGTACAATTACGCAATTGGTAACCTAATCAATGGGATCACCACAGCCAATACAATGTTTCATCGCAACTAAATAGACATTATCGCTTGCTTTATCCGTCGGCAACCCAGAGACCACAGAGAGCATCCCCATTTACAAACCCAACAGAAATCAGCTAAGGCAATGAACAGAACTAGGGTTTGGACATCTCTCCTTACCGTAGCTGAACCCGCGGTCCCCGCCGGCGCCCGCGCCGCTGCCGCCGATGGAGAGGCTCATGGAGCACCGTGGCCCCCGCGCCAGCCGCCGCGGCGGGGGCAGCGAGACGCCTCCCCGCAACCCATGCAAGCGCCTGCACAATGCGAAGCAGACACCGGAGAACCCGCAAGAGGAAGCTGGTCAGTCAGCGCCTCGCGGAGAAGAGACACGAGTCGGCGAAAGGCAGAAGGGTTCAAGACTTCAAGGCTCATGGCTGCGCTCACCGGTAGTGGGGCCACTGGAGCGGGCGGACGAGGAAGAGCGCGGCCGTCGCCTGCATCTCCGGCGGCGGCGGGTGGGAGGCGGCGGTGGCGGGAGGAGGGCGCCGTGGGGGCGAGAGGGGATTGGATAGGAGAGGAGGCGGAGACGAGGAAGGCGAGTCGGGAGAGGGAGGTGGTGGGTCTTTGTGGGCCTGGGTGGGCTTTGGGTGGGAAGGTGTTGGATTTGATGGGCCTTCTTAGGCCGGACTGATTTGGGATGGATCTTTCATCTTTGTGAGGATTAATGAGGCGTTTGCTTACTTATTCTTCCTTTTGATTGAAAAAAAAATCCTCTAAGAAAATATAAACAGCACCCAATTTTTATTTTTTTTTCTCTCAGTCAAATGGTCATTGGATTATCATACATCCATGACGGCAAGGGGCTCGAACAATCAAGAATAAACAAGAGCAATTCGTTCGACTTTGTAATTGGCCCACAGAAGGCGAACAATATCCATTTCGATCAAAACGTGAACAAGAACGCACACTTCTTGGCCTTGTTGCCGCCGCCGATGAAGTCTGCGGAGGCGAGGTTCTTGGCGATCAGCTCCTGCGCGCGGCGGCTGCTCATCTCCACCTTCATACTGTTCGGTCTTCTCCACCCTGAGATAGCACGACGATGACGCCGCTGCCGCCGCCGCCGCCGCCGCCGCCACTGTCGCCTCCTTCCTCTTCCTATGCTGCAGCCTCGCCTTGATGCCGGCGACGAGCTTCCCCAGCTTGCCCATCGCCACCGGTGTGGGTGTAGGCGATCGAGGCTGATGAATGTGCTACCTGACGACGACGGTCAAATGTGTCCGTCGTTTACTGGATAGATACGCAGCGTTCATTTGGGCCCGCGTGCATGCATGCAGGATTTGGAACGTACCGCCACGTTTGGCACCAGCGGCGAGCCGGCCAACCAGGGTACGGCACACGTGGAAGCCCCTCGACGACTGACAAGTGTCCTCACCCTGGAGTTCCCCCGGGTGGGGCACACCTGTCAGTGTCACGCCTAACCCAGTGTGAGAAGGGCCCCATCCACTTAGTGAATCCTTCACTTGTTCAAAATTCATAAATGTTTTATTCCTCGTCGAATTTCACTGCAATTTTATAGGCCAGTTGAATTTCACAAAACTACCTCCTCATCTATCATTTTATATAGGCAGCTAAGTGTGTCATTTGAATAATAGAAGGAGAGACTTTCGTTTTTTGCACGCAAGATTTCTAAACTGTTTTTTAATAAAAAGTTTCTGCGTTTAAGAGGAGAGAAAAAGAGAATAAGGAGATTCCAAGCTGAGTTTGAGATGAGAGAAAAAGAGAATAGAGTCATTAGCATATAATTAATTAAACATAATTAATCAAGTATTAATTATTTTAAACAAATAGATTAATATGATTTTTTAAAGCAACTTTCGTATAGAAAATCGTTGTAAAAAACATCCCTTTTTAGTAACATAAGCTACACGCGAAAAACGAAGTTATTGAAACGAACGTTACCCTTAGTAGGCACACATGATACACAAATGACGGCAAAATGTAGCAATCACGCTTTCAATACCTCCTCATCTATCATTTCACACCGGAGAGAACAAAAGCCTTGCTATACATTGGGTAGCAGTAATACAGCTGATTTTTAACCAGACACATGTATAATGATGATGTGTATTCACAGTTTTCTGTGTAAAAGTTTCTTTTTGCGTACGTATGATGCTATAGAGTCGATTTTGCCTTTCTTTAACTACCTAGATTTTGGAATGCTTTGGCTGATGGGTGAATTCCTTGCGGAGGACTCTCCTCATGACCTTGTTTGAGGCTGTTCTAGGGAGCGAAGGGACTACCACAACTGAAGAAACCTGAAAAGATGGGAGGAAACAGGTGCTTAGTGATGTAATATTGCAAACCATGTAAACGATGCAGGGAGTCATCAGTGAGACGATTCACAGGGATGGTACAGGAACCTTGAAAAGAGGGTTCAGTTTCTTCAGAGCAGTGTTGAATGCTAGTTTCAGCTGATTCAAATCTTCTGTTTGTGAGCTTTGGTCCTTGAAGACGACGGCTATGGTCAGCTGTTCAGGGCCACCCCCTAGAGGTGGAACCCCAATAGCTGCTGTTTCAAGAATGGCATCATTTACTCTGTTGCAGATCCGCTCAATCTCAATGGAACTCACCTGAAATTGGCCAAAACACATTAATATATGGATTGCTGAAATCTAAATTTGCTAAATAAGTAGTGCATTTGTGGCATTTGCTACCTTAATGCCACCAAGGTTCATTGTGTCATCTGCACGCCCATGAGCCCTATAGTACCCTTCTGCAGCACGCTCAAATTCATCCCCATGCCTCCGAAGGACCTGCGCACTCAGTTACATGGATTAGTGGTCTCAACTTAAACGATGTTTAGGGAGACCAAGGACGAAGCACGTACTTTCCCGTTATATTCTGGCATTCTACTGAAGTACACCTCATGATGATCAGCATTTAGCAATGTTGTTGATGCTCCCAAAAAAGTTGGATCAAGCGCAAGTTCTCCAGTACCAACAGAATCTTGTGGCTGCATAGTTTGCAGAGTAGCACCAGCAATAGGTCAGACAGTAAAACATTCTTGACAAAGTTTGCAAGCTTAAGAGGAGATATACACAATAGAACCTAATGCTATGTTATTCATGCAAGAAAATTTTAATTTACTATTCCAAAATACTTACTAATGGATTTCCATTGTTGTCAAGAATAAACAGGTTACAGCCCATTGCAGGTGTACTGAATGCAGATAATGCTTGAGGTTGCAGCAAGGATCCAGCAACAAATCCACCACCAATTTCTGTGCCTCCGCAGTACTCTATAACTGGTTTGTAGCAAGCTCTTCCCATCAGCCATAAATAATCATCCACACTGGATGCCTCCCCGGATGAGCTAAAACATCTATATATAATGAACAATATAATCAATCATAAACCATATTATCTAAAGAGATGCACAATATTTCCCTACACAAGCTAAAACAGAAGAGGTAAAGGCCAAAACAGTCAAGAAATTACCTAATTGTTGACCAGTCAAACCCAGCTGTACAATCTGTACTTTTCCATGAACGAGCAATGCTGGGTACCAACCCAAGCATAGTCACCTTCGCATCCTGGAAGTTATTCCGTAATGAGAAAATGGTATAAGAAAATATTGTAATTCAAACTGAAAAATTATAGAACATATAATACAGTAAAAGGGAGTATCAGAAATAACATGGCTACACTGTTCATTGTTCCTACTAATAAACTTAAGGAACATCATCCGTCTGTATTATTACTACCCAAGAGAACTTAACTGAAAAAGCATAAGCCCGCACAGGAGCTCTTCATACGTTCTAAATTATTTTGGAAAAATTTGACACTGATACTTAGGAGAATTCTTATATGTGCTTGAACAAAATCAAAGGCTAGTGCACAATTTCTGATACTGATTTTCATGAGGTTGAACATTCTACCATGGTACTATCCATACCTGTACAAACTTTGCAAAGCCTGAACTATTCGGGGAGCCATTGTAAAGAGCCATGGAAGCTCCATTCAGTAAAGAGGCATAAACAAGCCATGGGCCCATCATCCAACCGAGATTAGTAGGCCATGCAACAACATCCCCTCTGCGAATATCCATGTGACACCATCCATCAGCAGCTGACTTCAGAGGGGTTAAGTGTGTCCATGGAATTGCTTTTGGCTCCCCTGAATATGACAACTATCAGAAATTTTGAACAATATTTGGAACTCATAATCATAATGAGGATCTACTATGACATGTTTGCAATGCACAATATTACAACATATATTTGTGAATGGTTGAATTAGAGCAGACAAAAGTCACAAAACAGACATATTATCTAGACTAATGCTCACCTGTAGTCCCTGACGAAAACAGGATATTGGTGAAGGCATAGGCAGGTTGCTCAACAGCGGCATAATTATCAGCCCTGCAATTTTATCACATTATTGCATAATATAGTAATAAATACTTATTTCAAGAAACATGTTGTATTTTTGAGAGGTAGTGTAAATTATTTCCAAGCTAACTACCCAGAAATTTTCTGGAGTTTGTACATCACACATTATGAACATGCGGCACCGGAAAATTTTGGCGACTGCTCCAAAATTTAGGCAGTAAGGACATATCCAATGTGATCAAATTTTGCAGAAACATCTGTCATTCCAAGTGCAGCCACTGGCCATTTACCAAAAAAAGAAACCATGATCAGAATGTAGCATACTTACTTGGCATGGTTAATTCTTCCAAGAAAATCTTCCCAGGACAGATCATCAGCACGCAGTCCTTTTATCGGTGTTGATCCCCTTACAGGGATCACAATTGCCATAGTGGCCTTAGCCTCCACAACTCTACTGTAGAATCAAAGCTATGATGTTAGAGACAAATTTTAATAATATGAACACTGATCCATAATTCTGTGCATTTAAAGGTTAAGGCACCTGTACAAAGGCAATTCCTTGTCATCTCGAAGGATGTAATCCTAGCATGAAAAATTAAAGAAGTCAGCATGACCAAAACACTGCTTTATAGAAGCTGAAACTATTGAGCAAAGGAGCACAACATGTTCATCAGTGGTTTTAGGATAAATATGAATTAAGCTAATACCTGGGTGAAAATTGCTTTTGCTTCTGATATCTTTAGCCTCATTGATATTGCAGGAGCAGCAAAGCTGTCTGCGATTGACACAACCACATAGCCTGCTAACACAATTGCAAGGTAGATCACAACAGCATTCACATTCATAGGCATGTCAATGGCAATTGCGGATCCCTTAGCCAGGTTGAGTGCATCAAGAGCATTTGCCACCAGGCTGCTCCAAACAAAACAAGAAGAATTGCTTCTGGAATTAGATTGCCCAAAACATATTTATATACACCCAACTTTCCCTCTTTAGAGATAAATGTCATTAGTCATTACCAAACTTTTTTCCTCAGTTCCTCAAGAGTCACAAAGTTGAGGGGCTCAGAATCCTTCCCCTCATCCCTCCACAAGATAGCAACATCATCAGAATTCCTTCCAGGTTTGGCAGTTAGGCAATTCGCAGCAGCATTCAGCACAGCACCAGGCAACCACTCGCCACCGGGGTAAGCATCGTTCTCCTTCAGAATGCAAGATGGCTCCACACTGAAAGTAATACCCATATCCTCAAAGACCATCTTCCAGTACGCCTGCCCTTGAAAAGCACATGCAGAACTGACACTGTAAGCTCGCATCTAAAGTTCTAATTACAGCAAAACAACAGTAGTAACAGTCAATGGAGCAATGAGGCGAAATTTGCATCTTGTACACCTCTGGATTCTCAATGGAGAATTTGTGGAAGTCGCCGAAGCTAGTGACTGGGTCCTTGTACTTCTCGCCGAGGAACTCCCTCCCACGCGCCTCCAACACGCGGCCAACATTGGTCAATACCGCCTCCTCGCTGCAACATTCTCCCAGCAAAACCAGCTGATTAGAACAGCTTCGGCGAGCAACCTAATCAGTGGATTGGATCGGAAAAAAAGAAGGCTTACGGGTCTGGGGTCCAGGCGGGCGGCGTGGCTGACGGGAACCAGGCGTAGCATCCGTAGTAGAGCATCCGGTGCACGGCGAACGGCACGCTCGGGCGGAGCACGGTCCTGGTGAGCTCCCCCCACACCGCCGCCGGCCCGTCCCCGCCTCGCGCGTCGACCGCGCGCCGGAGCGCCGCGTGCAGCGCCGCCGCGTCCGCCGCACCCGCGGCCGCGGCGGCGAGGTCGTCGACGGTCATCGCGCCCAGCGGCATGTGCGCCGCGGCGGCGGGGCCCATGATGCCTCGCGCGTTGGTGGGAGGATTCGCGGCTGCGGCTTCGCGCGTGCTGCTGCTGCTGCGAAGGTGCGGTTTTCCGGCAGACGCGTGACGGACAGGTGCACCAAACTGGCGAGCCACCGCCTGCCTACCTAGAGGTGGTGGGAGCGAGAGAGAGAGAGGATGAGATGGCGACGGCGATGACGATGACGACGTGCTTGTCGCCTTTTGTTCGGATGGATAAACAAATATCATGCGAATATTTTGTGCAGATAAACGAAATTCTGGCGAATTTTATAAGAAGTGCGATTGGCACGGCAGATAATTTGATCTCGGCAGGTCTCTCGCTTTTCAATTCCTCAGTCGTGGCAAGCTTGTCGTAGGTTCTCGTGTTCCGTGAGGACACGTTTTTCATTTAACCCTTTTACTCTCTCCAACGCAAAGTAACTTTATTTTAGGCTTTATCCTCCCTCCTAAAATAAATTCTCTTCTTTTCCTTCAATCTTTTTCTTCTCTTACCTACCCAAAGGGCATTTTAGTCTCTTTTTTTACTCAACCTTGATTTGCGTTAGATACTAATATGTGGTTTTTTAACTTCGATAGATTATTTATTTCATTCTACTAAATATATTATTTTAAAATAACTTTCTTCAACTGCCTGGATTGTTTAGACTATTTTTTTCTCAAAATATTAATTTATCTTATTAATCAAGAAGATAATCTATATTAATAACTTTGGGAAATAATTTGTTTTAATCAGGGCCTAAGCTTGCATGTATTTCTAAAGCTATGATTTACACTCTGGCAGCAAGAAACTAGATTTCAATTCTTATGCAATTATCATAGTAATCACGAGATTTAATTAGTTCTTATTAGAAAAACAATGTGTATATTAAACACTCTATTAAAATTATAGCTGTATGATGAACTTACTGTATATGTGTCGAACTTGTGCCTCTACATGAAAAAGGCCGGGTGCTGCCCCTACTTGTAAATAATATAGGCTTTATAGTTAAGTAAATTATAATTTGAGCCATATTTTATTTTCTAATATTTACTTTGGATCACATTTAAACTAATATTTTCATTTGAACTAAATAACTTCACCATTATTATGGACCACCCAAACAACTTTTTAGCACACATTAACAACCTTAATGAAATCAATTTTAACATTCTAGTGAACTCTTGCAGGTCATATCTTTTTCTAGAATTGAGGCTAGATATGGATATAAAATAAGAATTAGGTGGTCCAAACGAAAAAATAACAAAATTATCTAGTCCAAAACAAAAAGATTAGTTTAAGAGTAATGCAAGTTAAACTTTAGCAATAAAGTTGACCTAGTGTTGGAGATGGGTCTACGTGGCATTAACTGTGTTTTGTAATCTTTCGGTGGGATTTCAGCCCATCGACCACACTAGTGTTTGCACAGTACGAACCTTAACCTCTGCGAGTTCCAACACGACGAATGTCTTTGTTTCATTAAAAAAAAAGGCACCTGGACTCCTAGGCTCCTAGCCATATGTGCTTAAATACGAAGGGAGTGGTAGAAATGCTCAAATACAAAAGCGGAACTGTTCATAGCTAGTTGCTTGACCACAAGCTGAGTCGTGCGCGTAGCTAGTTTTCAGAACCATGTATGCAACAAAAATAGTTACTATTGGTAGCTAACAAAACTAATGTTACAAGTGTTGATACTTAAATTTGATATATAGAACGAAATATAGAAAAGTTTGGTTAAATTCAAAACGAACATGAGCCTTCTATACATACGTTTTGAGTGGTGGTATATAGGCGATCTGACCGAGAAACCCAACGGTCGAACTAGATCGAGTCCGAGTCTATGACGTTGCTCATGTTTCCTTGCGGGCTATGGCCAATTTAATTGAGCACATAATCTACAACGAACATAATTAGCCAATTAAATTATTCTTTTAATATCATATCTATCTTTTGCTTTAGTTTTTATTTTAGTTCATCCATCTTTATTGGTTTATGTTGTAAGCCGTTCGTCTTTGCTGTGAGAGTGCGATATTTTTTATAGGTTTGTCCCATAAACCTTCCGTTTCATCCATAAGATGGGTGTTTACCCAATTTATCTAAATTGGCCCTGCTAAGTTTTGATTTTCTAAACTATCTTGATTAGGAGTTTTTTAAGTTTAAGGTAGTTGATGACTCCAATCAACACTGCAAGGCTATAGGTGAATCCAATCGTGTTTACGGCATAACCGAAAAAGTCATCAACACAATTTTTAGCAACTCCACTAAGGATGTCTACATCATCGTGAGAAAGCGCGAGGAGGTAGATCCAAGCAACGTCGTCCCTCTTAGCATGGAGGACTTAATGAGGAGTAGCAGAAGGAGATTGAGCAGAAGATGGCGATGATGGAGACAATGCTTTTATGTTACATGAATACCCGGACGGGCGTTTCTAAAAAGAACATGTCACCATCGCAAATCGTCTTCTCACAAGAGGTAACTTCCAAGTCTAATGGTATCCCTTCTAGCGACTTTCGTAGACATGTCTATAAACACCACTTTTGCCAATAGATTAGATGACACTATAAGTTCCTTCTTTAATAGTAGGGTGGAAAAGATGGCTTTACAATTTGTCTGCATGGTGGTCAATTTGTCACCACAAAACTCAAAACCTAGCACTAGTGAATCTTCAATCCAACAAATTTATAGTAAAACCGATGGTGCTTCGGAAAATACATGACACAATACATGGGAGGTGTACCAAACCAAAATCTTATAGCCAGTCTGATCGTGCTCTCTATAGTTGGTCCAATCACTATCGTTCCTATTAGTTTGACCGGCTCCTAGGCTAGTCTAATTGCACATCTGACCGTAGGCCAAACTGAGCCCTAGGCCAGTCAAACAAGCGCATTGGTGCTAGTTTAGGAGGTGGATCCCATTACCAATAACTCCATTTTATATCATCGTGTGCCTTCTGTTGCTACTGTTAATCCTATTGTTCAACCATTACCACCTCTAATGCCTAATGTATATAATTTGCCTAATCCTAACCGATATTTTGGTGGGTATCTGCAAGATGTATGTTATGGCCAGCATAATTATATTGCGTCGCCACCACCGCTACTTTTTAGGCCACAAAATCAACCACAAAGGCTGAGAATATAGAGGAACAATCTTGCTTTATAGTTAGGAAACCTTTTGGATTTGAGCCAAGGAATCGGGCTAGGGTTTATCAAAAGCCGTAGCCCGATTATTTTGACAAAATCCCATATCCTCATAGTTTTAAAGTTTTTAAATTTATAAAGTTCAATGGTGAGGATAGTAGAACCATGTGGAAACATATAGGTCAATTATTAGCACAATGTGGTAAAGTGATTAACACTAATGCTTTTAAACTATGATTGTTTTTATTATCTTTATTCAGTACTGCTTTTACTTGGATTAGTTCTTTACTGATAAATTCTATTCATACTTAGGCTCAATTAGAATAAAATTTCCATGATTATTTCTATACTGGTAAAACTGAGCTTAGATTGACTAACTTGACATCGGTTAGGCAAAAGTATAATGAATCTATTTTTTATTATATTAAAAGGTTTAGAGATATCAGAAACCAATGTTTTAGTTTGAATATAACTAAAAGAGATTTGGCCAACCTTACTTATAATGGATTATTTGTTTGTATTAATGAGAGATTGGATGGCCAATAACTTCTTAATGTTTGTCAAGTTTTGCAAAAAGCTTTGGCTCAAGAAAGTCAGGCTAAAGAAACCACAAAAACATAGTATGAATGCACTTGATTGTTCCAATGATGAATCATTGGGTGATGATAAAGATCATGTTGTTTATACAGATGAATGGTCAAGGACTAATAAAAATAAACCATTTGTTTGCTATAATTTAACACTGACTTCTTGTAAGGATTGGCAAAGTGAAATTATGTATACTTTTCATATGGCTAAGTGTAATAAAATCTTTGATTATCTTTACAAGCAAAACAAATCAATTAACCAAAAGACCCTATCATACCACCTTTAAAAGTGTTGAAACTTCATGCTTATTGCAAATGACATGATTCTTATTCTCATACTACTAATGATTGTTATGTTTTCCATCAACAAGTTCAATCGGCCATAGATGAAGGACGATTGAAGTTTACTGAATGACAAGGATGAAGTTGGATCATGACCCTTTCTTGGTGAATACAATAGACTTCAACGGAAATAAGGTATTGATTTGGTCTAGTCAAGCTAAATAAACAAAGGGGAAGGAAGTCGTCATTTGAGAATCTTGGCTTAAGATGATTATACAAAAAGATCCAAAGGTTGGGGTATGGAAAGTTAACAAAGAAAAAGCTTCGAGCTCTAAAACACCAAAAAAGTCGAAGGTGATGTTCGACATGTTCTTGAACAAGTATGAGAAAAGAAAGGCCAGTCAATGACCTGATAGTCGGTCTAACAATGCGAAGGTACCAAGATCACCTCCTAAAGGAGAGGTTTGGTTAGCAATCAATGCAATTGGAGCTATCGTTTTCATATGATTCTCAAATCATGTCATGGGGACCATGTCCAATGCCTCTATTGGATTATCCTTTTCCTTATTTTATGCCAAGAGGAGTGCCACCACCAATGTATGAATCTTTGTCACCAATACAATTTCAACAAGGATGGGTGGAGCCACAAAGATTAGTATCTGATCAATTGTTTTCTTCAAACAAAAGCTAGTTTCAATCAAAAAATTGGTTTGAGGAGAAAAATAGTGTAGAGACATGCATCAAGATGGAGACTAGGACCTCAGAGGTGATTTCCATTAAGGCAGGGGCCTATGACGTTCAAATACCTACTAAGGACACAACAGGGGTGGTCCAAGAAGAGAAAATCAAAATTAGAACCGATGTTGTTAGCAACGGTGGTTTGACTAGACCTTAAGGCTGGTCTGACCGGCGTCATCTGGAGGCAAAGGAGGTAGAGCGGTAAACCACTAGTTTGACCAGGCCCCAAGGCTAGTCCGATTGAAGGCATCTAGAATCGTCTAGGGCGGTTTGGCATGGGGCCGGTTCAACTAGGAGGTACCAAAGGCAAAGCGCAAGCAACCTGAGATAAGCACGAGAGTATCTAGTTTGTGAAAAAAATATTAGAAATCATTACTTAGCTCCTAGAACACAACCAAAGTCACAGTAGATAACTGTGGATTTAACTCCTTCTCAAAAGAGATGATTACAACACCTTTAGGCCAAATAATTAAACGAAAAGGAGGCTGAAGAATTTAGAGACAAAAGGTTCAATGAGTTGAGACATCCGCCAATACAAGAGTGGAAACCCAAGTCAATGGAGGTTTAGAAGCAAGTGATTACCCCAAGTGATGATAGGAATGATACTTTAGAAGAAAAATCATTGGTTGTTAGTAGCAATTTGCCACCAAGAAAGGATATGGACATCAACATGGTGTTTACTTTGCCCATGAAGTTTTATGCCATTAATGCGGCCGGAATTGCCCAACTTTCACTAGGTCCAAGAGGTGAGGTTTTTAAGAAGCCTGATGAATCTAACATCATATGAGGCCACTCTATATCAAGGGGCATATCAATGGGAGATTGATATCTAGGATGTTGGTGGATGGAGGTGTTGCTGTAAACTTGATGCCATATTCACTATTCGAGAAGTTGAGACATGAAGACAATGAATTGAAGAAGATGAACATGACGCTCAATGGCTTCAATAGTGAATCAACGGTGACAGAGGGAATATTCTTTGTGGAGCTTATTGTGGGGAACAAGACATTGCCAAACGCTTTCTTCATCATTGATGTGTAAGGTAACTATAGTGTCATTGTTGGGTCATTGTTGGATTCATGCCAATTGCTACGTTACTTCTACCTTACACCAATATTTAATTCAATGGAACGACAATGGAATTGAGATCGTTCAAATAGACACATTGGCCAAAGTGGTAATGACCAATGCTTTAATTGAGTGGCAACATGACAATATTCAATGCTTGTCGGGGCTAGATCTTTCTAGTTATGATTTTATTAGTGTATCAAAAGATGACTTTGTACTCGTTTATGTAAAGCCGACTAATCTAGCATGGCTAGGCATCATTACAATGTATCATGACTAAACAAGCCAATTTAGAGTGGTTGCAAAAGCGGGTGCAAGAATATTGGTCTATAAAGAACAATATTGGTGAATCCACATAAGACTTTGATGAAGCAAAAGATTTGAGTCAAGTTTTTACATTGGCCGATCCATTAGAGAAGTAGATATAGGTGATGGTTCTATTCCAAGGACAACTTTTATAAACAAAACACAAAAGTCAATTTTAAGGCTCAAATAATGAATTTGCTTAAAGAGTATGTTAATTATTTTGTATGAGAGTATCACGAGATGCTAAGACTTAGCCGTGATCTTGTTGAACTTTGGCTTCCTATTAAATCTAGATTTTGGCCTCATAAAGAACCACCTCATCACTTCAATTCTAATATATACAATAGTGTCAAGGAAGAGATAGACCGATTGTTGAAGGCAGGGTTCATTAGGCCATGTAGGTATGTGAAGTGGGTTTCTAATATTATTCTGGTTGAAAAGAAAGGAAGTGTCAAGATTAGAGTATGCATTGAATTAAGTGATTTGAATATAGCTATTGTTAAAGATGAATATCCTATTGCCTATTGCCGACATGTTAGTCAATGGTGCTTTAGGACATAAAGTAATTAGTTTTCTAGATTGTAATGCTGATCACAATCAAATCTTTATGCCAAAGAAGACATGTTTAAAATGACCTTTAGGTGTCCCCTTTTTTTCACTTCTTTAAGTAGGTTATGATGAATTTTGGTTTGAAAAATGCCAGTGTAACATATCAAAGGATAATGTTGCCACTCAATAAAAATGATATATGGGGCCATCTGAGTCAATGATGTTATATTTGGAAAGAAGAGAACAAATAAGAATTAGGGATTGAACTAGATGCATTGACTTAGGCTAAAAGACCATATAAAATGTTTATATAATACCAATGACACATATAAACTCTAACACCCCTCACTCAAATGCAATGCACTAGTGTGACGCTCCGAACTTTGTTAGTCATAAATCATGAGCTAACATAGGTTAGGCGTCAACTTAATTATCTATAAACACTGAACTAATTATAGGATACACAAACTGATATACATAGAATAATAGTGGACTCAGAAATAACTAGCTTTTATTACATTACTAGAATAGTCCTTACATAAACTGCCATCATGGACAGATCCTAGATGGGCAACACAGTACAGAAAGCAAAAGCAACAATGGCGACTAAGCGGAAGCTAACAGCGGAAAGCAACTTAAGCGAATAAGCCCTAGGCATAGCACCAAGGCAACTAATTTATTCTATAGGTATGGCTTGGGAACTAGGCCCAAAACCCTAGTAGTCATCATAATCGACCTACTCCTAGAGAAACTCCTTGATAGATGGGTTTGCGTTATCTTCTGTAAACTCTCTCTCTCTCTCTATATATATAAATAAGGGTGAATACTTTACGTACTCAGCAAACCAGAGGAAAAAATAAGATGTTTTTGGCTTAACAAGGGAGGCTAAGGTTTTCATTTGTGAAATTAGCCTTTTTTAAAGGAGTTATTTTGCAAAACACTAGTGAGTTAAAATTTTAATTGTCAAAAAGAGGTTCACACATCGATCCATTTAACAAGTTGGTTTGCAATAACTTGTTACCATGATTACAAGTGATAGCAATATTTAATATTTTCTCATTTTTCCTTTATTAACCCCTTTTTGCTTTCTTAGAAATTAACACATAATCAATATCATCTCTTAACTATTTCTCATACTTAACAAGTTTTCACATCACAAGTTTCGTCTTCATGACACTATAACACTATGGTGTTAACAGACATCCTAGGTCACACAGACATGTTTCTAATCACGAAGGTTGGTTGTATGCCACACAGGAGGACTCTAGAAATGGTTCACATCCTAACAACCGTGTTTATAAACTTTTGGAAAAAAAAACTACTCTATAAGAAACAAATCACATTCGCCCATAACTGTGGCCACGGTTGTTCAAACAGTTTAGTTAAACTCTACAGAGGTTGCACACTTTACCCACACGTCATAAATTTCTCTCTTCTCACAACATGTGTCGATCAAATACAGTTGGCAAAGAAAGACTCACTACAAGGTTTTTCCAAAACTAACCCATTAATACCTCATGCCACCTAGTTGGGTTGAATCTCTCAAAACCAAGTATTAGGCAAGTCACATGTACTCATCTACTCAAGACATAGTAGGGATGTCTCCTACACCAATCCAATTACCTTAAAAGAGACTAGAGCAACACCCATCTCGGGTACTACGATACATAACGCCATCTCCTCATCCTCAATGTTCCACAACTATTAACATATAAAATTTGTATGTGAGAGGGAGAGCATGGTCTATGGTAGACCGGGTCCATAGGGTCCACTAGAAAGGGTGGGGCTTATGTGGGTCCCACTTACTTTTTCTCTCTTTTTTCTTCTTATTCGCTCTCTCCTTGATTTCTTTCTCCTCATGCCAAACGTGCTCGACATGATGCAGCTAGGGCAGTAGCGACACTTCTAGGACGGTCGACACGACATGCGGTGGTGAGTGCCTAGAGGCGTACGCGTGTGACACCTGGCTCAACTAGGCACAACAACAGCTCGAGGAGCGGGACGCCACCAAACTAGTGGCTAGAACTAAGGGCAGTGATGGTTGTGGTGGTGGTGTGGCTAGTTAGAGAGGAAGAGAGAGAAGGGTGGCTGCTACCTTCATGTCAGTGAGAAGTGTGGGCAGCAATGGTGGACAACAACTCTGCTTGGTTTCAATAGAGGTGGCAATTCTAGCACTCGAGCTTGGTGATGTGAAGAATGAGTACTGAAGGAACATAGTGGTTCAAAGGAGGAAAAACCAATGATGGTAGCATGCTCAGTTTTGTAGCTACTTCCACTGCCTCGTGACAACCAGCGTGATGACAAGCCTCCATGCGGCGCCACCAATTGCGCTAAGTACTCAATGCTCTTTCCGCTTTCGTCGCAATGGAACGGAGCGCTGACCTGTGTTAACTGTCGTCTTCGCTCAACTTGTTCCTTTGTCACTTCACGGTCTTTAGCAGAAGAGCTTCACATGTGCTTTTTAAAAAGACGGATAAAGCATGCATGTAGGGGTTGCTTGCTGCTTGTCTTGTTTGTGAGCAGTGGAGAGGAGCTCCATGTGTGAGCTCTGTTTTGAAAAGATGGATAAGGTCTGCAGTGGTTGCCCTGTTTTGGCTTGAACTAAGATAAAAAGAAAAGATAGAAGAGAGCTACACATGCATGAGACATGTTGCTTTGCTTAGGAGAGATAGAAGCATATGTGCTTGTAGGTCATTGCGTGCTATTGCTATTTGAAGAGATGGAAGAGTGAGGCTAAGAGAGAATCCTAGCTTTTGTTGGTTTTGTCCACACGTGATTAATTTCGGTGAGAAAAACGAGAGGCGATTTGACCCACACATGTACAGCTGGGGGGAGAATTGAACTATGGTTTGAGATGATATTAAAAAGGAAAGGAAATATCCACTAGGCGATTAGGGTCCGAAAACAAAATTTATAATTTCCAGATAGGGAGGAAATTATTTACCCATTTAAAATTTTTCGGAATCAAAAAAATTGACCTAAGGAATTTTTAAAGATTTACAGTTTTAAAAATAGAAATGGGATTTAATGATACTATTACATAAAATTTTTAAAATTAGTATTTTTATGAAAAATAGCGGGCGTTATAACTAGGTAAATGACACACTAGGATAAATCCAAAGACTATGCTTAAATATTTCATGGAAGTGTGCAACTCTTAAATGAAGAAGAAGAAAAGAAATCCATCCCCTCAATGAAGTGGTCCTCAGCGCCTTTATAAATTGTTCTTTAGCTATTGGTACCATAAACCTTTACAAATTGTTTGCCCATTAAGTGGCATGGAGAAATTGATGATGATGAACACACTTTACAAACTATTCTTTGGTCCTTCGTATAGTTGAAACATTGAGATAATCCAACTATGACATGGAGCTAGTTCTAACATGGAGCTAGTGAAATGACAAACCAGCTTTGACTGGGAGCTAGTGATATAGAAGAGGCACATGCTTAGATAAATTAAAGATATGCAGTAGATTTGGTAAAGCACTTAGGTCCCTCAATTTGTATTTTGATCATTAAATATAATTACTATGTAGACTAATAATTTTATTTGAAATAAATGGTGATTAGTCCGTAGATGGAAGCTTGTGGCATGTATGAATGACATGGTTCACCTTGATGGCAATTTTCATGCACATCAATGGTAATGTGAAGGCTAAGGATGTTTTCTATTCCTTTATCAACCATGATGTATGGTGAAGTGATCGAATTGTCTAGGATTTGTTTCTAGCTTTGCTGTACTATAAAGAGGGGTCTATGAAGTGTGCTAATGGATGATCTTGTGCTGTATTAGCCTCTAGATCAAGGTTGTACTTGCTTTTGTCTTACAATTTGTGTTTCAACTGTGGTGGCCAACCGGAATGTTGAGGTCGGTTTGACTAGGGCTATGGTCAGTCTGACCATAGGGTGAGAGGTCATACTGCAACGGAGCCTATAGCCTCGGTCACCCTTGGCTGAGGCTGTACCTAAGTGGTTTTGGCTCGCCAGTGTGACCGGGTATACTATCGGTCTAACCATGCCTTGAGGGTGGTCTGACCAATAGTGCCTCTGGTTTGAGGTGAAGTTTGTAGCCTCTACCTTCTTGGCTGGCCAAGAGCGCCTACCCAATGATGGTCAAACCATGGTCCTAGTCGGTCTAACCAGATGGTGGGTCAATTTAATTGGGTCTAGTTGGGTTGTCAGACCAAGATCCTTTTGAGTGCTTCAAGTAGCAGTCCAATAGCTTGTTTTCCAATTATCCCTTCGAGTGCTTCAAGTAGCAGTCTAATAGCTTGTTTTCCAATTATTAGAGGGCATTCCAATCTGACCGGGCCTAGTTGATTCGACTGACAAAACTAAGTGAAGTGGGTTTTTAACCTTCAACAGCTAGTGTGGTTTGGTGGGAGGGGTATAAATACCCCCTTCCTTGTAGCAAGAGGTCCTCTTGGCACTCTATAACAATTCTTTGAGCCCTTATAACCACTCTCACACCCTTGAGCTCTTATGCCCTTTTCGGAGGTGTTGGAGTGAGTGAGCCAAGTTAAGTGCATTTGCTTAGTAGACTTATTTTGGCACTTAATTATCCTCAAGCAAGTTTCATAGACTCGTTACTCTTGGAGGTTACTGCCTCCTAAATGGTTTGGTGGATTTGTTCAATGATCTCTCCAAGGAGATTTTGGAGGAGACCTAGTGATTATGAATATCTTGGTTTTCACCACAATCTCCTCAAAGAGGTCATCGAACAACTCCACCAAACCATCTAAGAGGTAGCAAACTCCAAGAGTAATGAGTCTATGAAACTTGCTTGAGGATAATTAAGTGCCAAACTAAGTCTACCAATGAAGCAAATGCACTTGATTTGGCTCACTCACTCTCCAACACCTCTCAAAAGGACATAAGAGCTCAAGAGTGTGAGAGCGGTTGTAAGGGCTCAAAGAATTGTAATAGATTACCAAGAGGACCTCCTTGTTACAAGTAAGGTGGTATTTATATCCCTCCCACTAAACCACACTAGTTGTTGAAGGTTAGAAACCTACTTCACTCAGTTCTATCGGCTTGTCTCGGTGTTTGCCACCATTAGAGTGAAGAAAGAACAAAGTGATCAAGGCTTGGGTAGATTAATTTAGAACCGACTCCTATATTGCTCATCCCTTGATGAAGAGGTTTGGATGCATAGTGGCTAAAGTGGTGAAGTTAGGCTTGTCTCAATAGTGATGTGAGAAACCGACAAGCTTTCGAACATCGGGTAGAAAAATACTTTATCTCTTATCTCTTTTAGATTATGCAATTCACATTCTTTCAATTTACCTTATTAGGAACTAATTGTGCGACTACACTTGCAAGCCTAGATTTTAGGTTAGATTTATTTCATTATTGTTGAAATCTTCTATTCACCCCCTTCAACTTAGCATCTTTATCCTACATTTGGATGAACTAAAAGTAAAGGAAGTGACTTAAACTAATGATAGGACAAGCTAGCACAAGATAGTACCAACTGGATAGAGACTATGGCAGTAACAACACTTTGTCTATGAGTAACTAATAATAGCAAAAAGACATGGTGGTGACTAATAAGTAGCAGATGGCAAAAGCCGGCAAGAAAGACAACAACTGCATATGTGATGGAGCACAAGCTTGAAAACAACCTACAGAGTACATGTTTGTACACAATGATACAATGACATCACATAGAAGTTCCACAAGGGCAGGGCTTGACTGCATAGGAAAACAATCCCCTTGAAGATGGCTATGAGATGCTGTTGCTACTTGAAGACAAGAGGACGCAGGAAGTCGAGGACAACGAGTACATACTCGATCTGAGCCTAAACACAGTGGATTTACCAGAACTAATAAGAATGAAGTAGAGGACAAAAAGAGTAAAGATACCTATTTATTTTGCTGTTTGAAGATGATTTGGACGGCGGCGGCTTTGCTGCTGCTTGCTAACGAGGACAGCAGAACAAAAGACTTCTGCTACTGATTGAGGATAAACCATAATATGATTTACTTGCCGCTGCATTTGCTAGCTGACGAATGGGATTCTTGCTGCTGCCAGAACATGCTACTAGTGCTGAACCAAAGGACACCGCTTGCTGTTGCTGCTGCCACTATTTTATAGGTTAACAAGGCTGCTGCATCTGTGTTAGACAGACCACTGGCCTGGACTGTATATATATATAGATCTGACTCCCTTGTATATGCTCGGGGGGATTCATAATCACTGTACACATTTTACATGGTATCAGAGCAAGTCTAGACATCCCGGCGCGCTAGCTTCTCCCTCCGGCGAGTCGACCCTTTCCTCCTCGTCGTCGACGTCATCTTCCCATCACCGACTTTCTTCCCGGTACTCTCCTCGTTCTCGCGTCTCCTTTTCTTTTTCTCCCCGTCTCTTCCGCAGTCACCTTCTTTTCTCCGTCCCACCTCCACGCGACCAGGCGACGGTCTCGATCCGCCTTCTCGTCCCGCCTCGCACCCGTCTCTTCTCTTCCTCTTGTTTCGTGCATCTCTCCTTCTCTGACGCCGGCGCACCTCTGCGCTCGTCGTCTCCATCGGCTGGACTTGTCCAGCCCTCCATCGGCTGAAAACCTCCCTCGGTTCTCGCCCTTTCCGACATGCTCAACGGCTCTCGGACGCGAACCTTCTCCCCTCACGTCCGAGCCAGTCCAACGTGTCCACGGACACGAATCCCTGCCTCCCGGACGCAAACATATTCTCTTCGCGTCCGGCCACTCCCTGCCTTTTTCGCGTCCGCCCTACTCCTTGGCCTCCACGAGTCCACGGACGTGAATCTTCTCTTCACAGACGTAAATCCTCGCACGTCCGTGACCCAACAACTCTCTAACCCACCCATTCTATCCTCACCTACTCCGCTGCCTACTCCCCATTGGCCAACCACTCCTCATCGGCTGGCCACTCCTCACCTACTCCGCTGCCTACTCCACATCGGCCAACCACTCCTCATCGGCTGGCCAGCCCACTTCCCATCGGCTTCTCACATCCTTGATGGGCCGATCCGTCCTCTCATCGGCTCCCCCCTCCCATCGACTTCTTTCTCCCATCGGCTCTTTGCTCCCGTTCTCCCGTCATGGCCACCGAGTCCGTTCTCAGTTCTGGCACTCTCCCAGTCGCCGAATCTGCTCTGGCCCTCGGTGCCTCAGACCACACCTTAGGCACCACCTCGCCGATCTTCTCCCCTACGCTGCTGTGAACGTGAAATCTCACGTTCCTATCTCCCTTGACCTTAACGCTAATTATTTCAAGTGGGTTTTCTTCTTCAAATCCCTCTGTGCAAAATTTGGCCTCCGGTCCCATATTGATGGCTCCGCTCCACCTCGCCCCGATGATCCTCAGTGGGACATCGCCGAGTGCTGCGTGCGCAGCTGGCTGCTCGGCTCGGTCGATGACTCTGTGATACCGACCCCACCGTACGGGACCTCTGGGTGGCCATCGAGCGGATCTTCCTGGCCAACAAGCAGCCTCGCGCCATCTTCCTCCTCAACGAGTTTCACTCCATGGTACAAGGGGACTCCTCTATCTCCTTGTACTGTCAGCGCCTCAAAGTCAAGGCTGCTGCTCTCTGGGACGTCGGCCACCCTGTGGCTGACTCTCAACTCGTCCTCGCCCTTCTGCGAGACCTCAATTCCCGCTTCTCCAACACCGTCGATGACATCGTCAACACCACACCTCTTCCATCGTTCACCCGAGCTTATGACATGCTAGTTCTTAAAGAACTTCGTCTGGCCAATGATGAGAAGACAGTGGCCCACACCGCTCTTCTTGCCGCAGCCGATAATAGCTGCTGAGCTTCTTGCGCTACCCCTTCCTCCCACGGTCCTGGTGACCATGGCTCCGGCCACAGCAACATAGCCCGCACCGGGAAAGGCAAGGGCAAAGACAAAGGCAGGACCTGGCAGGGTCCGACGCCACCACGACCTACCTCGGTCCCAACCCACCCTGCCTGTCCCACGGGTTTGTGGCTCTTCTACAACCCCTAGGAGCCCCAGCCCCAGCCACGCAGCCCTATCGGCTAGCAACCCGGAGTTCTCGGCGCCCATCCCTAGGCTCCTGTTCTGCCGCCTCAGCCGATGCTACTGACCCCAACCACCCAGTCGGTTCCCGCCTGGAACCAGGCTGGCCTCGTTGCTGCCCTCAACTAGATGACGCTCCAACCACAGCACCCTTGGGTGCTAGACTCTGGGGCGTCTTCACACATGGCGTCATCGGCCGGTATACTTCGCTCCTGTCACCCCTCTTCCTCCCCTTTTGTCACTATCGGCAATGGTCACTCTCTTTCTGTCCAATGCCGCGGTGACTCCTCTCTGTCTACATCCACCACTAACCTCCCCCTACGCACTGTTCTTATCGTCCCTTCTCTTATTCACAATCTTATATCTGTTCGCCAATTCACACGAGACAACCACTGCTCCATTGAATTTGACGCGTCTAGTTTCTTTGTGAAGGATATCCCAAACCGGCGACAGATCCTTTGCTACAATAGTGGCGGAGACCTCTACACCATTCCCACTGCGCCGTCCACCCCACACGCCAGCGTCGCCCTCTCCACCAACCTTTGGCACCTTCGCCTCGGCCACCCCAGCCCCGACGCTGTCGCCATCCTCCGTCGCAGCGCCTCCATCCGATATACTCACAGCAGCTCCACAGTTTGCCACTCATGTCAACTTGGTAAACATGTGCGTCTACCCTTTTCTAGTTCTCTCTCCTGTACCTCATGTCCATTTGAACTTATACATTGTGATGTATGGACGTCCCCAGTTAAAAGTGTCTCTGGTAATCAGTATTATCTCGCTATACTTAACGATTACACACACTATTGCTGGACCTTCCCGCTTATCCACAAATCCGAGGTCGCCTCTCACCTCACTCACTTCGTCATGTACGTATCCACTCAGTTCAACCTCCCCATCAAGGCTTTACAAGCCGATAACGGTACGGAATTCGTCAACCATACCGTTACAAACCTCCTCACCTCACAGGGCATCCATCTCCGGCTCTCCTACCCCTACACCTCTCCTCAGAACGGCAAAGCCGAGCGCCTCCTTCACACCCTCAATAACATCAGTCGTACCATGCTACTTCACGCCCACTTACCCGCCACTTATTGGACCGAAGCTCTGGCTACTGCGACGTACCTTCTCAATCGGTGCCCATGCTCCTCTATTCATAACAACGTTCCCTATGCCCTTCTCTACCGCATGGCGCCCGACTACTCCCACCTTCGTGTTTTTGGGTGCCTCTGCTTCCCACAAACTCGCTTCCCGCTCCACCGCATGTATTCTCCTTGGCTATTCCACCTTTCACAAGGGATACCGATGCCTTGACCTTTCCACCTGACGGGTCCTCGTCTCTCGTCACGTCATTTTTGACGAGGCATGTTTTCCCTTCGGTCTCCTTCATCCGAGATCCTCATCTAGTGATCTCGACTTCCTCCTCACCAACACCATGCCGACCCGGTCTCCTCCACTGCCCTCTCCATCGGCCCCCTCATCGGCCACTGCTGAGGATTTACCTATCACATATCCCACCACTACTCGGTCCGATGTCCCCACCATCGGACCCACCTCCATCGGCTGATACCGATCCTATTTATCCTTCAGCCGATACCGTTCCCTCTCCATCGGACACCCACTTCCATCGGCTCCTCACTCTTCATCGGCTCTCCCACCCTATCGGCTGATCCATCTCTATCGGACCGATCGGAATACTCGGCCCACCCGACCTCATCGGCTCAAACCGATCTAATTCCTCCTTTTCCTCTTGTCTACAGTCGCCGACTCGAAGCCGATGACGGCCCCACCCAACCAGTTCTTCCTATTACTCCCGCACCCCCATCGGCTCCAGTTCCCTCCACCTCTCACATGGTCACCCGCTCCCAGACCGGGTCTCTCCGCCCCACTCTGCGCTATGGTCTCTCCGTCATCCACAGCTCTATCTCACTGATTCCGGCGACTTCTCGCTCAGCCCTGGCCGACCCTCAGTGGCACGCGGCCATGGCCGACGAGTACAAGGCCCTAATGGACAACGAGACCTGGCGCCTCGTTCCCCGACCTCTCGGCGCCAACATTGTGACCGGTAAGTGGATTTTCAAACACAAATTCCACACCGATGGCTCCCTTGCCCGTCACAAGGCTCGCTGGGTAGTCCGGGGTTTCTCCCAACGACCCGGTGTCGACTACGACGAGACCATCAGTCCCGTTGTCAAACCCGCCACCATCCGAGTCGTCCTCACCTTGGCTGCCTCTCGCTCCTGGCCGATCCATCAACTAGACGTGAAGAACGCCTTTCTTCACGGCCACCTGACGGAAACAGTCTACTGCCTGCAGCCCCCAGGCTTCGTCGACCCTTCTCGTCCCGACGACTCTGTCTCCTTCAACGCTCTCTCTACGGCCTCAAACAATCCCCTCGTGCCTGGTACCAGCGTTTTGCTGCCTATCTTTGGCACATCGGCTTCGTGGCCTCTACGTCCAATAGTTCCCTGTTCACTTTCCATATCGGCTTCGCCACTGCCTATCTACTTCTCTATGTCGATGACATTGTCCTCACAGCGTCTTCGACATCTCTCCTGGACCAGATCATGGCCCGATTGCACTCTGAGTTCGCCATGATCGATCTTGGTCCTCTCCACCATTTTTTTGGCATCTCCGTAACCCGTTCCACCCACGGGCTCTTTCTTTCCCAACGCCAGTGCGCCATCGACCTCCTCCAGCGTGCGGGCATGGTCGACTGTCACCCCACGGCTACCCCAGTCGACACTCGAGCCAAACTCTCCGCCGCCGATGGCGCCCTCGTTGTCGATCCCTCTCACTATCAAAGTCTTGCCGGGGCTCTCCAATACCTCACACTCACCCGACCCGACCTCACGTACGCTGTCCAGCAAGTGTGCCTCTTCATGCACGCTCCGCGCGAACCTCACCTCGCGCTGCTCAAACGCATCCTACGCTACGTGAAGGGCACCCTCTCCAGCGGGCTGCATCTCAGCTCCAGCCCCATCGACTCCCTCACCACGTACTCTGACGCGGACTGGGCAGGCTGCCCTGACTCTCGACGCTCTACGTCCGGTTACTGCGTTTACCTCGGTGACACTCTCTATCCTGATCCTTAAAACGTCAGACTACAGTGTCCCGCTCTAGCGCTGAAGCCGAGTACCGCACCATTGCCCATGCCGTCGCCGAGTGCTGCTGGCTTCGCCAGCTTCTCCAGGAGCTCCGTGCACCCCTCTCCACCGCGACCGTCGTCTACTGCGATAATGTCAGTGCCGTCTACATGACCGCCAACCCGGTCCATCACCGACGCACCAAGCACATCGAGATCGATATCCATTTTGTCCGTGACAAGGTTGCATTAGAACAGGTTCGGGTGCTCCATGTACCATCGGCACATCAATTTGCCGATATAATGACCAAAGGCCTGCCCACGCCTTTGTTCACCAGTTTTTGGTCCAGTCTCTGCGTCCATTCCCCTCCCACTGCAACTGCGGGGGTGTTAGACAGACCACTGGCCTATGCTGTATATATATAGACACGATTCTCTTGTATACGCTCGGGGGATTCATAGTCACTGTACACATTCTACAATCTGGCTACACCAAAAATATCACGGCTGCCCTCGGGAATAGATATCTCATTCAGGGATGGGGCAACGTATCAGAGGACAAAGAAGATGACCGGATCAAATAACCAGAACTCTGATATCATGTTATTAGTTCTAGGAAGAAGACTACAATGAATAATTTGAAAGAATATAGTCAAAACCTATAGGGGTGAATAGGTGTTTATCAAAAACACTTATGAGGGGTGTCAAAACCCATAAGTGCTTCTCTTGCTGGCTATCCACAAATGTCGGTTGCTTGTAAGAGACGCCTAGCTAGCTATCAGGAGCACCTTTAAAAATAATAAGCTTAAATATGAATATTGGACGTCGCTCCTAAGTGCTCAAGATCCTAGCTCTCATAAGCATAAATCCCTAAAACCTCACTTAAATCCCTCAAGAGAAGCACTAGATCCATGATAAATTGAATGTGAAACCTTAGGAAACGCACACTAGATCCATGATAAATTGAATGTGAAACCTTAGAAAACGCTATGGAGGTATGTTTGAAAGATGTAACAATCAAATACTCAAAATGGGGTAGATAGATTTAAATACTAGTACTTGCCCACAACTAGTCGTTACTTGTAGAATTAAACATTAGAACTTGTGGTTAGTACTTGTGCATGATAGAGAAGGTGGACCATAATTTCTTATCATAGTTATCATTTCTGGTCAGTCATCTCTGCTAGCCCAAGAGCTACGACTGTAACTTCTACTAAAAGCCAACGAAACTTCCGATCTAGCCTCTCATCTAGACAAAGAGATTTGATTAGAACTTTGATCCGAACTACCGAAACTTCTTGCCTACACTTAGCATTAGGACTACTTTCCTATGTAAGTGAAGTGCTTGTGTCTCAAGTTACAAGTCAAAGATATTTATGAGCACTTGGAGACATGAACACTAGCCTTGTCGTGAACCCCCTCTTAATAATACGGTTTTTCCTATGACTCAAACTCAAAATCAAAATATTTAAAAGCTCTTGAGTGTTTTTGACACGTTTCTTTAATTTGTAGGTTCTCCATGCCTTATGGAATTCTTATTTGAGAATAACACCTGTATTTTAGCTCAATTAAATTGTTAATCCCTTAATTATCTTATCATTAATCATCTAAAACCTAATAGGGTCTACATGTATTTCCAAAATTGGAGATTGAACTAGATGTATTGTGTTAGGCTCTGACATGTGGGCTAGGATGGCAAATAATTGAAGCCCCATTTTGTAAAGTGGCAAAACATCACATATGATGTGTTGCTATCTCCGAAGTGTCTATTCGTTTCCTAAAGAGACCGGAGAATTTCAAAGAAACAGGTATTCAAGCCACTTTTCGACTCTGACTCTCTGTGACGTGTATTAGGTTGATGTCTTTGATATTGCATCAGTTAGTTTTGTTACCTTGTGAGTTTGTTTTTGTCAGTTCTTGGCTATGGCTATCATGAATTCTGTCGTTAAAGGTTCAGAAAGAAATTTTTGTTTAAGTTCTAACGCTCAGTTTAAACTTATCATGTTGACATTAGCACAAATGTTGTGTGCAGATTTTCTTTTTAAAACATTGTGTGCGAGATTATAAGCCTTGGTTGGGCGTGTGTGGTTGTTGAATCTCAAAATTGTGCCAACTTTTATGCTAAACAAAATAAATGCCGCTTTGCTTCCTATACATGCTAGATCTTCTAGAACTTTATGCCCTTGCTCTTTAGGAGTATTTTGGTCACTTTCGTACTCTTTTTTTTACCAAATCTTAACATAATTGTTTCTAATAATTTACTCGTTACATTTTGGACAAGGTTTAGCAACTAAATGGGTTTATAACGGGCGAAATAAAAATGTGCAAACCACAATTTATGGTAGTGAAATAAAAACCGGCTAAAAAAGTATGGTGGTGCTAAAATTTAGTGCATGGCAAAGTTTGGTATCCAACCAAACATGTGTTGCATGTCCACATTGTCACTCCAGGTAGCTCTCCCGTGCACAACTTCCCCGTCTCCGGCCACGTCCAACCGTTGTTTGCAACCGGCCGCGGCGTGGCCTCGCGTGGCAAGCAAAGCACGCGACCGCCGGCAAGGCAAGGCCATCCTTTGCTTGTGTCGTCCGCCCTTCTCGCCGGTGCCAGCCTTACGGCACGGGACAAACACAACTGCACAGACTACGCCTTGCCCTTGCTTGCTTCCTGCCGCTCTCATATCTGAACCCCTGGTGCAGTGATGCCCCCCGTCCATGTCCATCACCTGCCTCGCTTCGTCGCTTCCAGCTTCACGCTGTCGCAACCAACAACCACTCCATCAACTAGCACTCTTCAACTTGCGTCCTGATTTGACTTCCAGGGTAACTAAGTCGATGCATTATATTTCTCTCCATGACCTTAGCTCTTAAGCTTGCGAGATTATCATTGGCATTTATAGTACAGCCAATTGCTGCTCAGCTTCTAGTCTTTGTACTGCCAAATGCGTTATTATTGGCGTATATAGTACCTTCAATTATTGCTGGACTACTATTTTTTTTACAAAATAATCTTATCTTTGCTTGCAATTTCTCCTCCATCATGCCCATCCATGTTTGCATCGACCTCTTCGTTTCCTTAGCGACTAATCATCGCTCTCAGGTCAAGAGGAAGGAAGAAGCGGCGCGCTACTCACGTGTGAGACGCGGAGAGGTGACACGGTGTCATTAATTGTGACATAGATGGGCCTAAAATCAATAAAAGTCTGGTGAAATAGTCGCTCATGTGGCACGCATGCATGACCATGTCAAATTTAAAAAACTAGAATTTTTAGCACAAAATACCAAAAAGAGTGAGAGCATTAAGGGGGAAGGAAACCAAGTCTAACCCAGCGAGAAAAACAACAGACTAGTACAGGAAATTCCGGAAATGCCAAGAAATTGAGTTAGTGAAGGGAGAAAAAGAACAGTTCAAAATCAAATCAAGCCAAAATTTAACCAAATCAAGCCAAGATTTGTATATATAGCGAGGCCATGAGGAGGTGGAAGAAGAAGCTGGGCCGCACCCTCACCCGCTTCCTCTCCAAACCCCCCTTCAAGCCCAAGCCCACCACCCCCTCGCCGCCGCCGCCGCCGATCCAGCCTTCTCCGGCTCTGCCCGGCATGGCGTACGGACGCCCGCCACCGCCGTTCCCGGGACGGCGGGACGCGTTCCCGCAGGCGGCGTCCACGGTGGTCCCGGACCCGGCCAGGTTCTTCGCGCCGGCGCTGCTCTCGTCGCCGCTCCCCACCAACTCCTTCTTCCAGAACTTCGTGCTCAAGAACGGCGACCAGCCGGAGTACATCCACCCGTACTCGGTACGGTCCGCCGCCGCGGCGCTCACCCTGTGCTACCCGGCGCGGAACCAATCGCCGTCGTTCGTCATCCAGACGTTCGTTGAGGACCTGACCGTCTCCGCGCCATCCGACGCCGCGGCGGCGGGGCAGAGGCACCGGATCGCCGCGTTCGACGATCTCTCCGTCACCCTCGACGTCTCCCCATCGCTCCGGGCGTTCCTCGTCAGGGGGTGCCCCTTCGTCACCGTTGCCACCGCCGACGCCGCCGGACCCGTCGACATCTCCGTGGCCTCGGTCCACGCCTTCATCGAGGTGGTCTCCTACGACGAGACGCTCACCAAGTGGCGCCTCCGGATGAACAGCGGCCAGACCTTCCTCCTCTACGCGTCCGCGCCGATCCGCCTCGCGCAGTCTAGCGTCACGCAGCTGGCGGCGCCGGGCTTCTCCGGCGTCATCCGGATCGCCTACCTGCCGGACCCGTCCATGGAGGCGGTTCTTGACCGGTACAGCCGGTGCTTCCCCACCTCCGGCGAGGCCTCGCTGAACCGCCCCTTCTGCGTCGAGTACACCTGGCGCAAGCAGGGATGGGGAGACCTCCTCATGCTCGCCCATCCTCTCCACCTCCGGCTCCTCTCGGAGGACTGCTCCGTCCGGGTCCTCGACGACTTTAGGTACCGGAGCATCGACGGCGACCTCGTCGGCGTCGTCGGCGATTCTTGGGTTCTACGGACGGACCCGGTGTCCCCCACATGGCACTCGATGCGGGGCATCAGCGACGACGGGGTGGGCGAGATCGCCGCCGCGCTGCGCAAGGATGTGGACGCCCTTGCTTCCAGCCCCATCACAACTACCTCCTCCTACTTCTACGGCAAGGCGATCGCCAGGGCGGCGAGGTTCGCCTTAATCGCTGAGGAGGTTGGCTGCCCGGACGTCATCCCGGCGGTGCAGCGGTTCTTGACGGCCACCGTCACGCCATGGCTGGATGGCAGCTTCCAGGGCAATGGCTTCCTCTATGATACCAAATGGGGCGGCCTTGTCACACTACAGGGATCAAAGGACTCCGGCGCCGACTTTGGCTTCGGCATTTACAATGATCACCACTACCATTTGGGGTACTTCTTGTACGCCATTGCTGTGCTTGCCAAGATTGACCCTTCCTGGGGGAGAAAGTACATGCCCCAGGCCTACTCCATGGCTGCCGATTTCGTGACATTATCGCGGAAACATGGCGCAAGCTACACAAGACTGAGAATGTTTGATCTCTGGAAGCTCCATTCCTGGGCCGGAGGTCTGACGGAGTTTGCCGATGGGCGCAACCAGGAGAGCACCAGCGAGGCCGTGAACGCATACTACTCTGCTGCGCTTCTCGGATTGAGCTATGGGGATACACACCTTGTCTCCATCGGCGCGACACTGACCGCATTCGAGATCCTTGCAGCGCAGACATGGTGGCATGTCCGTGAAGGTGACAGCATCTATGAAGACAATTTCACCTTCAACAACTGTGTCGTCGGCGTCCTGTGGTCGAACAAGAGGGACAGCGGCCTCTGGTTTGCTCCACCGGAGTGGAAGGAATGCAGGTTGGGGATCCAGCTGCTGCCGGTCCTGCCAATCAGCGAGGCGTTGTTCCCGGACGTCGGCTTTGTCAAGGAGCTCGTGGACTGGACAATGCCGGCACTATCAAGGGAGGGCGTCGGAGAAGGATGGAAGGGCTTCGTCTACGCCTTGGAGGGGATCTACGACAAGGAGTCGGCATTGCAGAAGACGAGGGCGCTGACGGGCCACGACGACGGCAACTCACTGAGCAACCTTCTCTGGTGGTTCCATAGCCGCGGCTCTGCCGATGATGGCCTCGTCGGCTTCTCCAGGTGCTGCTGGTACCGCCAGTATTGCCATTGATGGTGCTGAAAAGAGTGCAGCTGAGATGCTGTGGTTGCTGCTGGAGATCTATCAGGTTGAGTCGATACTATGCTGAAGGATACAGATTATATTGTGGGTTTCAGACTTTCAGTGTGATTCAAACATCAGGATGCTATATATACACCTTTTACGCTTTGTTGCTTCAATAAAAGTAGTCAAAAGTGATGGCATGTTGATATTTCATATGGAACTCATTTCGTTCGAAAGTTTGAGTTGGCTGGTGTCTGAATCTCTGGGTTTTTTTTTTGTCTCGGTTCTCAGAGTGAGATTTGTCGTGCTGCTAGCAAATCACACCTTGGGGAGGAGGGGATATGGAGTGGCCATTCTCAACCTCAGGCCAGTTTATTTACAATGCAACCTACGCAACGATTTTTTTTTCCTTTTTTTTTCGAGGAAACCGTTGGAGCAGCATGTGTGAAAAAAAAAAAAAGAAACAACAGATGCTAGATGCAGCCACTGGCCATCCAGTTGCCTCGCCCCGCCGATGATCTCGAACTCCGCGAGTGCCGTGCCGTGCGTTCCATCCGTCCACCGCGCGGCCACCGTGAGGAGGAGATCCGGTGGTGCCGCGCCGCTCGGGATGGATCGGAAGGAGGCAACCCTGCTGGCCAAGAGCAAAACTTCCGTCGACGTGGGCTTTCCGCTGCTCACGACGTGGCTGGAATCTGTAGCAAACGCAGCCGCGGTCGTTTAGTCGGTACTACTGTATACACGGTGCCTCTTTCCCTATAGTATTCAGTACTCTACTAGCTATGTGCCCGTGCGTTATAATGAAGATAAAAAGCATTTTAAAGCTAATAAAGTTTATCGGCTTGCTAAACTACACTCTAGTGGAAATACTTACAATTTTGATTTTGACTATTTGATTGAACAAATATGTGTCTTCATTCACAAATTCTATTACGTAGGAACAAGATTTTACTTGTCGGTAGATGTAGCAAAGTCATTCTAGCATGAGACTCAATTTATTGTCCTCACCCCAAATTATAAAGTAGAGACTCATATGCTTAGGACTTCCTACTGGATAGTTGACATGTAATTCTTATGTATAACTGCTCACTATACTGATTCATGTTTGAAAGTACATTGACACTATTAAGTATTGTAGCTACTAAGAACATATTTTATGAGAAAACAAAGCTCAAAGTTTAATGTTCATACTCAAAAAAAAAGTTTATCTTAGAAGTTTGAAATTAAAATATGCCTTATAAAAATTAACAAAAACAGTACCTGTTAGTGATTGAAATGACCTATCAACAGACTATCTGGTACTCTGGCATAGACAAAGCTTATCACTCATCATTATATATACTTCATATACAAACTCATGCTGCAAATCAACACTAACCCGCTCTGGGCTTGAGCACTTTGATTGCTACATCTTACTACCGTATGTCCAATGGTATCTAGTGGGTAATACAACAAGAATAAATTAGTTGCAATGTGGGATTGTTCATTGAGATTGTTGAACATACAAATCAACAAATGATCCTGATGCTAATTTTCGTTCAAATTTCAGAAGCTAACTGCCAAGGCATGCTAAAGAAAAACATAAGTCTAGGCAGACCCATTTCGACAACAAAACCAATTCCTTTATATTTCAAATAGGCAGTGTCAACATTTCACATACAGCTCAACAAGCATATTTAACAATGGCTTTTGATCTCCTTTCCTCCTGTCCACACCCTTGGCATCAAGGCAGTCTTTCCTAAATAGTGTTGAGGAACTGTATATTTTTCATCAAGTTGGATTTGAAGTGTATCTCACTTGTCTTTCATTCAAATCAAGACCCTTGCAGCTTCCTCTTTTGCCTTTGATTCAACAACACTTAACATGACACTCAGCTTCCACAGCAATACTTTTTGAGCTGCTCTCTCCCCGTCAAGATATGCCAGGGTACACTCAAGACTTGAAACAACATGTTTTCCCTCGCATTAAAGAAGCTTTGTAATTGCTGGCCAGGTTTCTTCACTGGCTGAATCTAAAAGTGCTTCAACTGGTTCTGTTAGCACATTGGTAAGTTACCCCTGAAACAACACATCTCATATTAGAAAAATGGCCTATTTATTCTTGACAAGTATGCTGGTCATTTGCGTAGAAAAATATATGAATTTGAAATAGGAAGCAACCATGGCACAAAGTCCAGAGAGTTTTATATAGTAGCTAATAGAGTTTTATATACTGGATTTAAAATAGTAGCTAATAGAACAGTTGTTGTTTGGCAAGTGACGCTGTTTTTAGAGTACAAGCAGTAATATATAACAGACAGACATGAACAGAGAGCGAATATAATATCATTTCAGCCTTTTTAGCATAGAAATATACATGACTAAATTCTTGTTTAATTGTAATAACCTAGCTGTCCATGTCCAGGATAATAACACCACATGTACCCGGAGTTAACAGACTGATAATCAACACAGGTTGTTTCTATAACAGTGGATCACTGTTGATCTCTACATGAAAAATCATGCAAGTAAATAATGTTTTGAAAACATACCTTCAAATCCATTATCAATATTCTCCAACAAAGTCTGATTACAGTTACGAGCAGCAACAGTTCTTTGAATTTCGGTGAGGCAAGGAATCCAATATCCAATAAGTAAGATTGCCACTTCATTGTATCATTATAAAGGAAACAATAGCCAATGAGATATTTTTCAGAGATTCAAATATAATCAAGAAAACAGTTACTTAGTTTTCTAAAAATTCAGAGAGTTACTTAGTTTTCTCAAAATTCAGAGACTGTGTATTGTCCATTGAAGTAGGCCGAGGCAATTTGCTTTCTCACCTTGGCAGATCGATATTACTAACTTGCTCTCAGGAAGTATCTAATAAAATCAGAAAGCCTTGAAATAATTACTTATCTGATCTTAGGCGATCGCTATTACTAACCTGCTGTCCATTGGAATAATTAATTGGTCACTCAATAGATAGATATTACTAACCTGCTTTCAGGAGAAATTATGATCGAGCTTCTTTGCCGTTTCTGTCGTATGCCGCGTTGAGATTGCATGGCGGCAAAAATACGCAACAACGAGGCAGCCTATGGCGAGCACTACACTCACTCTCGCCAGCACCAGGGTTCGCCCCTGTTGAAGTCGCCTTCGCACGACGGGCTTGGCGGAGAGGAGGGTTGGCTGGGTGACAACCCCTGTAGAGAAATGTTTCAGTATTCAACACTCGTATTTCTGCATATGTGTTCTATACTTTTCAGAATGAATAAAATAACCTACAAATATCATTTACCAACAAATAAGCCTCGATTTTTCTGCATCAACTCTAGAGTATCTGTCTAAAACACATAAAAGATATGTAATACACAAGAAATAATGAATTGTTAAGAATAATTAGAAATCTCAAACCTCACTGTTAGACAGACCACTGGCCTGGACTGTATATATATATAGACCCGACTCCCTTGTATACGCTCGGAGGGTTCATAGTCACTGTACACATTCTACAGGTATCAGAGCGAGTCTAGACATCTCGGTGCGCTAGCTTCTCCCTCCGGCGAACCGACTCTTTCCTTCTCGTCGTCGACGTCTTCTTCCTATCGCCGACTCTCTTTCCGGTACTCTCCTCGCTCTCTCGTCTCCCTTTCTTCTTCTCCCCGTCTCTCCCGCAGTCACCTTCTTTTCTCCGTCCTACCTCTGCGCGATCAGGTGATGGTCTCGATCCACCTCCTTGTCCCACCTCGCACCCGTCTCCGCTCTTCCTCTTGTTTCGTGCATCTCTCCTTCTCTGACGCCGGCGCACCTCCGTGCTCGTCGTCTCCATCGGCTAGACTTGTCCAGCCCCCCATCGGCTAGAAACCTCCCTCGGTTCTCGCCCTTTTCGACACGCTCAACGGCTCTCGGACACGAACCTTCTCCCCTCACGCCCGAGCTAGTCCAACGTGTCCACGTGTCCACAGACACGAATCCCTGTCTCCCGGACGCGAACATATTCTCTTCGCGTCCGGCCACTCCCTGCCTTTTTCGCGTCCGCCCTACTCCTTGGCCTCCACGAGTCCACGGACGTGAATCTTCTCTTCACGGACGTGAATCCTCGTACGTCCGTGACCCAACCACTCTCTGACCCACCCACTCTGTCCTCACCTACTCCGCTGCCTACTCCCCATCGGCCAACCACTCCTCATCGGCTGGCCACTCCTCACCTACTCCGCTGCCTACTCCCCATCGGCCAACCACTCCTCATCGGCTGGCCGGCCCACTTCCCATCGACTTCTCACATCCTTGATGGGCCGATCCGTGCTCTCATCGGCTCCCCCCTCCCATCGGCTTTTTTCTCCCATCGGCTCTTTGCTCCCGTTCTCCCGTCATGGCCACCGAGTCCGTTCTCAGCTCCGGCACTCTCCCAGTCGCCGAATCTACTCCGGCTCTCGGTGCCTCAGACCACACCTCGGGCACCATCTCGCCGATCTTCTCCCCTCCCTACGATGCTGTGAACGTGAAATCTCACGTTCCTATCTCCCTTGACCTTAACGCCAATTATTTCAAATGGGCTTTCTTCTTCAAATCCCTTTGTGGAAAATTCGGCCTCCGGTCCCATATTGATGGCTCCGCTCTACCTCGCCCCGATGATCCTCAGTGGGACATAGCCGAGTGCTACGTGCGCAGCTGGCTGCTCGGCTCGGTCGACGACTTTGTCCTCGACCTCGCCATGGACGATACTGACCCCACCGCTCGGGACCTCTGGGTGGCCATCGAGCGGATCTTTCTGGCCAACAAGCAGCTTCGTGCCATCTTCCTCTTCAACTAGTTCCACTCCATGGTACAAGGCGACTCCTTGTCTCCTCGTACTGTCAGCGCCTCAAAGTCAAGGTTGTTGCTCTCTGGGACGTCGGCCACCCTGTGGCCGACTCTCAACTCGTCCTCGGCCTTCTGCGAGGCCTCAATCCCCGCTTCTCCAACACCGCCGATGACATCGCCAACGCCACACCTCTTCCATCGTTCACCCGGGCTCATGACATGCTAGTTCTTAAAGAACTTCGTCTGGCCAATGATGAGAAGACAGTGGCCCACACCGCTTTTCTTGCCGCAGCCGATAATGGCTGCCGAGCTTCTTGTGCTACCCCTTCCTCCCGCGGTCCTGGTGGCCATGGCTCCGGCCATAGCAACATAGCCCGCACCGGGAAAGGCAAGGGCAAAGGCAAAGGCAGGACCTGGCAGGGTCCGACGCCACCACGACCTATCTCGGTCCCTACCCACCCTGTCGGTCCCATGGGTCCGTGGCTCTGCTACAACCCCTGGGCGCCCTAGCCCCAGCCACGCAGCCCCATCGGCTGGCAACCCGGAGTTCTTGGCGCCCATCCCCAGGCTCACCTGGCATCCGCTCCCGTTCTACCTCCTCAGCCGATGCTACCGACCCCAACCACCCAGCCGGTTTCCTCATGGAACCAGGCTAGCCTCGTCGCTACCCTCAACCAGATGACGCTCCAACCACAGCACCCTTGGGTGCTAGACTCTGGGGCGTCTTCACACATGGCGTCATCAGCCGGTATACTTCGCTCCTGTCACCCCTCTTCCTCCCCTTTTGTCACCATCGGCAATGGTCACTCTCTTCCTGTCCAATGCCGCGGTGACTCCTCTCTGTCTACATCCACCACTAACCTCCCCCTACGCAATGTTCTTATCATCCCTTCTCTTATTCACAATCTTATATCTGTTCGCCAATTCACACGAGACAACCACTGCTCCATTGAATTTGATGCGTCTGGTTTCTCTGTGAAGGATATCCCAACCCGACGATAGATCCTTCCCTACAATAGTGACGGAGACCACTACACCATTCCCGCTGCGCCGTCCATCCCACACGCTAGCGTCGCCCTCTCCACCAACCTTTGGCACCTTCGCCTCGGCCACCCCGGCCCCGACGCTGTCGCCACCCTCCGTCGCAGCGTCTCGATCCGATGTACTCACAGCAGCTCCATAGTTTACCACTCATGTCAACTTGGTAAACATGTGCGTCTGCCCTTTTCTAGTTCTCTCTCCTATACCTTGCGTCCATTTAAACTTATACATTGTGATGTATGGACGTCCCCAGTTAAAAGTGTCTCCGGTAATCAGTATTATCTCGCTATACTTGACGATTACACACACTATTACTGGACCTTCCCGCTCATCCACAAATCCAAGGTCGCCTCTCACCTCACGCTGCTCAAGTGCATCCTGCGCTACGTGAAGGGCACCCTCTCCAGCGGGCTGCATCTCAGCTCCAGCCCCATCGACTCCCTCACCGCGTACTCCAATGCGGACTAGGCAGGCTGCCCCGACTCTCGACGCTCTACGTCCGGCTACTGCGTTTACCTCAGTGACACTCTCATATCCTGGTCCTCAAAACGCCAAACTACAGTGTCCCGATCCAGCGCTGAAGCCGAGTACCGCGTCGTCACCCACGCCGTCGCCGAGTGCTACTGGTTTCGTCAGCTTCTTCAGGAGCTCCGTGCACCCATCTCCACCGCGACTGTCGTCTACTGCGACAATGTCAGTGCCGTCTACATGACCGCCAATCTGGTCCATCACCGACGCACCAAGCACATCGAGATCGATATTCATTTTGTCCGTGACAAGGTTGTATTAGGACAGGTTCGGGTGTTCCATGTACCATCGGCACATCAGTTTGCCGATATAATGACCAAAGGCCTGCCCACGCCTTTGTTCACCAGTTTTCGATCCAATATCTGCATCCGTTCCCATCCCGCTGTGACTACGGGATTGTTAAACAGACCACTGGCCTGGACTGTATATATATAGACCTGACTCCTCCTTTGTATATGCTCGGGGGTTTATAGTTACTGTACGCATTCTATACTCACCAAACTAATAATCAGAAAAGAATAATCATCCCCAACAATCCACATTGAGTTATGTTATCAACATGGTCGAAGAGCATCAATTTTAAATTTTTAGAATGAAGGTCAGACGACCCAGCTTTTGATTAAAAGCGTTCCCAAATTTTAAATTTTACAAAGAGGACGACAACATTTTGATGATCACACATTTGCAGGTATTCCTGTACATTATGTGTTCTATTTTCTAATTTGTCAAGGAAAAAGGGTTTCATCTTTAGATCTCCGACAGTACGGAAACATTGATATTGACTTACATTTGCTCAGGTATTGCAACTGAGTATTTCTTTGTTGCCTAAACGATATTTGTTACTTGAAAGAACTATTTGCTTGAGTAGGCAGTAGGTAAGCACCTGAATTTGATAACATTAGAACCAAGTTGATGGTTTCATGTAGTAAACTATTTATCTGCTTCGAGCAGCAAATCCCACTAAATCAAACCATCTTCATTGGATCAAGTATCATCCTGCAATGAAAGCCCAGGCAACAGAGAGTAGTCATGCAGCACACAGATGGAAAAAACCATTGAGGGTAAACCTATTAATCTGTTATCACAAAGGGAAGGAGACTCGTGTAGATGTTGGGTGCAGAAGGTACTGGAAATGATTGATTAGATCAATTAGCAGGATGAAGATTATTGCAGCAGATAATCATCCATGGTGAGTTTACTGCAAGAGCCTAAAAGGGTGCATGGTTGTCTATCAGAGTTATCACAATCCACCATTGCGCCACTATGCCGAGGAGGCGTACCATACTAAAATGACAGTTATTCTCCTACGGAACCGCGAAACAAATATCAGTCTCAGAGTCATTATACTGGTATCAAAGATAAAATTTTCTATATTATAAATATAATATACCAGTGGTTAATCCCTAAGTTACTTTATTTAATCAGAGACACAAGCAGTAAAACTCAGCGAAGCTTATTCCACAATTAGTAGTTTGGATAGACATGTCATGAAAAATGTACGAAATGCTCGAGTTAATTTAGCAGTTATTTAAAATATTACCAAAAACCTAAGTATGGGTTTTAAAAATTCCTTTAAATGTAGTCATCTCACACCAATTCGTTCAGGAGTAGCTTTAAAATAAATTAATGGAAAAATACAAATTTTAGTAATTAAAAACATCTTTTCCTTCATCAAATAAACCAATATTTTCTTAAAACTAATTGTTAACCAAATCTTATGGTTAACCAGCTGTTCATACCGGATCTCATGTGCCCGGTGCCAACATGTCAACGCCTAGAAAATCTGCTTAGCTCCAGTATAGGTCAGTCGGCTTCTCTCCTGGCTCGAGGTACGTACGCCGGAGCCCATGAGATTTACTCGGCTCCGGCGTGATGGTGCGGGGGCGTGCCAGTCAATTTGATCCTGCAATTGACAAGGAGGTGAGACGAACGGGTCAATCAGACGATGGGCCGATACGAGCTCTCGCTATCGGCTGGTCACCGATAAGATCGAATTGGTCATCGGCCACGTCCGGATAGCTCCTGCTATCGGCTGGTCACCGATAGGTATTGGGATGCTCTTCCATCAACTAGGGAGCCGATGAAGGCATGAATAGATATCGACAAAGGACGTGATGACTTCGGGTGTAGCGAAAGCGAGATCCTGATCCATCGACTCTGATAACAAAGCATCAAAGGGTATTCAGAGAATAACAAAGCACGTGGGATCTCTCCTGGTGACCAACGGAAGCTATACCGCTCGTTCATCGGCTGAAAATCCGATAAAGACATATGCGAACTGGCAAGCAATTGTATAAAAGACACCGGCTGCAAAACCGATGCCGCTCCGGATATGACAGCATGAGACCTGTCGCCCACCGTGACGATGCCACTAACACCGAATCTCAAAGATCGGATCTAACCGAGACAGTGGACACCAGATCAGTTGTGCTGAAGTAAGGGCAAAGCGAATCCATCGGCTAACTGAGCCGATGAGAGGACGTCTTTTTGAAGACAGATGGGCATCAGCTAGTCGATGCGCTTGGCGGCTCAAGAGAAGTCTCTAAAGACTGGTGTGTATCGGCTGAGGAGCCGATATGCTGGGCGTGTTACTCAATGTATAGATAACTCATCGACTAACACTCCGATAAAATGCCATATAAAGGCCTATAAGCCTAAAGCTCAATCTACCGTTGGCACCCTCGTAAGTCGGACCTAACCGATACAGCACAAGACTGACGATGATAGAAAGAGCTTGATAGGCTGATAGACCTTGCACGGATGTGATGCGATATATCTGATCGGTCTAAGTGATCAAACTTAAACGATGCAGCATTAGACAGAGCAAGACATATCGAGATAGTGGCGGGACTTACCCCTTCGTCGGAGATCGAAGTTAACTGATGCAGCCCCACATCGAGAGCCAGACCCCGCCGGTAAAAACTTAGATGAACTAGAGTGGCGATGCGCCAAAGCAGTATTGATTGAAAGATATGTTTTTTATAGGCTCCCATAGGGTCTATATTTATACCCTAGCATTATAGAGTCCGACACGTTTATAATAACCACCGGATGTTATTTTCTAACAAAGATAAAAGGAAAATATTTCTAAAGAAGTTAACTAAACTAACTAAACATTCCTATCTATATAAGATACGATTTACATAGATAGAATACGCTGCCGTAAGTCCCACGGCTCCTCCTCAAATTTGGTCTTATTTAGATAGTCTTGTATTAGATCGAATCATTCCTTACTTCCTTTAATCGACTTCTTTCCTACAGCAATCAGATTCTTTTTTACTAAACCGATCGTCTTTCCAATCTTTTCTTGGACTTACCAAATTTTGACGTTAACACCAGCCTTCTCGGCTTCAGGTCTGGTCTTCTCGATCTATCAACCCAAACTCGGCCTTTTCAGACTCGCAACCGGCCTTCTCGATCCACATCCTAACTGTCTATCTTGGCCCTATGGTACCTACCGACATCCTCGATCATACAGACATGTTCCTAACCACGAAGGACGGTCATAAAGGACTATAGTAACGACTCCCATCCTACATGTTTTTAAAACAAATTTACATTATGAGAAACACCTCACATCCATCTATAATTATAGGCACAACTGTTTAAACAATTTAACTAAACTCTATAGACGTTGTAAGCTTTAACCACACATCATGAGCATCTCGTTTTATTTAGCATATGTGGACCAATATATAGTCGATAAAGGAGAGTTCACTACAAGGTTTTTCCATAACCAACACATGGACATCCCATATCACATAGTTGTGCCACTATTTGAAACCAAATATCAGGCCGATCTCAGGCCCTTGTCTACTTAAGATATGCCGTATAGCACCAACCGCATCTTACGGTTAAGACAAACCTCTATTTTAGGAGTATGTCTTTGTCTCTCTATCTTAACGTTTCTCAACTATTAATATGTAAGACACTCATGTTTTAGCTACTTAGGCATCCTATACTACCCGTGTCATCGTACTATTCTATGCTTGGATGAACTTTTCAGAGATATCGATTGCACGACTATGAAATCAAACCACGCAGGAGAAGATTCACACTGTAACTTTTTTCATAAAACTTTTTTGTTTTCCAAAACTACCGACTCCTATAGTCAGGTTTTAAAAAATCTTTCATAATATATTTTACATAACGACAAATCAACACATATATTTATAATATAAAAGAAAGTAGGGTGCGGATGTACACCTATGTCCAAAGAGCACAAGTATTATGGCACTACTATAGTGGAGTGACAAGGATTTGTTTTATTGGAATCCTACCTAAAATAGTGTAACTAGTAGTTAGGTACATCGGTCATGTGCTAGTAGACCGATGGTCATAGAAATTAATGTGTACGCTAAACATGCATGTTTGCAATAAAAGCATTTATAATACAGGAACAATATTATCAAAGGGTGGATTGACATGGTATCGGTCAATGAGGAATTCTTTAGAATCGGCGTCCAAAATTATCTGACAACCAACTATGCGCGATACGAAAGAAATCCGAACAAAACCCTAATAATAATACTGGGTAGATCAAAAATTTTTTAAAAAAATATAAAATCTAAACAGAGTCAACCAAACTTAAATTAAAAAAAATATAATTTTTTATAAAAGATCAAGTAAATTTAAGAAATAGTGTTTAATTCAACTTGCTTGTATGTAGGGATATTTTATTCAACTATTGTACTAGCAGAAATTTTGCATTATAAATTGTTGAAATCATAAATTTTTAATATTGATTTGATTTTGATTTTAATACATTGATTCATGTTTGGACTTTAACTCATGTTTGTTTGTTAGTTGACCATTTTATCTCTCTTATCTTATTGGATTGCTTTTTTATACTTCAAAGCTCTTTATAAATAAAAAGTTGTTTACTACAAGTGATAATTATGAAATCATAATATTTAAACTTTTAATTGGTTATTTATTCTCTCTTTTACATACTTGATAAAATCATTGTCAAAGGAATAGAAATATATACAAAATATATGTTTAAAGTAAGGGGGAGAAATTTGATTTTTTTTGTGATTATTTGAAAAAAAATGATATTTTTGATAGATTCTTAAAAATAGTTGATTTTGTGATCTTTTTGAAATTTTTAAAAAATTGAAATAATTCTTTCTTTTAAAAAAGAAGCATAGTTTTTTTTTCACTTTTGTGATTTTTAAGGCATTTGTGCTTTTGGGACATTCTTTGGTTTTTTTTATTTTTCATAAACACTTTACTATGATTAATATTTTATGATGAACAATTGACTTTACAAATAATTTAATTGATAAAAATTAGTTTGAAAATATTTATGGTGTTGTATAAGTGTGTAATTAATATGGATCAGGTTACAATGTTTATATGCTTAGAAACGGTTGACTTATATATTTATATGCAGATGATTTAAAATCAATCTTGCTCAATGGTGATGACTGAACACACAGAGGAGTGGATGTCTAGCACTGTTAAAATATTATGTGATAAAGTTAGACTAGAGTTAAAAAATATTAATATCAATATCTATTAATGATGAAACTGAGACTAGTTTTAGAGTGAGATGAGGTCCAAACCGGTCAATAATACCATGTGACGAATTTGAGTATAAGATATCATATAGTGGATAGACACCATAGCTTTATAAATTATGTGTATAAGCATCGAAGAAATCACGAATAAATTTAGAGTAGAAAAAAGAGAAAAATAAATTATAAAAGGTTTGGAATATAAGAGATCAGTTGATATTAGAAATAAGTTGTTTTTAAAATTTAAGATTTTGATTCTAAATAGAAATAGGAGTTTACTCTGAGATATAGATTTTAGATATAAATAGTTAAGAGGTTTAGAACTACGAATATAATTTTTGACAGAGAGAAAAATTATGATTTAGTTTTAAGATAGAAGAATGCTTTATACATCTTGACGTAATCTATTTTTAATAGTTTTATCGATTTGTATTCTTCATTCATAAACGATTAGATTATTAGATTGACGGTAAAGCGGCGGACGGACCGATGAAATTAAGGCGGTTAGAGCACTGACAGCACAGTAAATAGAATAGCGGCAGATAGATTATAAGAAGGACGGTATATGATAGTATGTTTCTTTTTATTTTATAAAAAAATTGATTTTTAATAATCATATTATTCACCTTCTCATTTCTTATGTTTCGATCTACAGAGCCATCCACGTTTGTGCATCCGCGGCCATACAACGGACGGAGCCAATCACAAAATGTTACTTAGGACTAAACATCTCCACTCCTGCTGATTTTCCACTATCCCTTTCATGCATATGGCTCTTGCTCTCTCGATCATCTTCAGGTTCTTTCTTTGCCTCACACGTTCCATCCATTCGATGTGAAGCTTTGTTGCACGTTTACTTGCAGGCTTTGATCCAGCACGATAGAAATGATACTAGCAGATATGTTCAAATCATATCTAGTAGTCGGTTTAAGCTTGTACCTTTGGGGTCTCAGTTTTCTCTCTTTTCATCGCCTAGTCCAAAGCCTTGTCGACCATTATCGTATACCTCTGCATCTTTCTTCTCCTCATCAAGACAATAATGCAGCTGCCATTCTGATCAACAAACAGCACGGCATTTGCAGTAACACTTCATGTGTAATGTGATGCATACATGCAACCAATCTTTCTGCACATTTTCTGCTGTCGAAATGCCAGTGGAGAATCACTAATAAAGTAACCCCATGTTAGGAGCATATTATACTTGTCAGCTTGCCAAGTGAATCATTGCCCACTGGCATTACCTAGGATTAACTAGCTCCTTACTAATAGCTGAACTTATATTTCATTATTATCTGTAACCATCTTCTTTTACAACTTTACCCAGTGACCAGGGCAACAAACCCCACTTACTCTGCTACTCATATTCCTCAAACGCACACGTAGAAGCATCAAGCATGTGTGTGTGCTGCCCATAACCTCTCGTTGTGATCAATGTAATGTTAGCTACTCTAGGTCTTAGTGGTTGGAGGAGGAAAATATTAACTAAAAGGAGATAGATCAGAGGCCCAAAGTTAATTGCATTCTTTGTGTTTGTGTGTGTGGTTGCATGTTGTTCTTGGTGGAGCACACAAGTGTCTCTCTTCCGTCTTTTCTTGGCAACAACAGATCTTATTAAGCTTTATACTACAAATCTTTTGTTTTTTATTGGAGAGATTATATATAGCTTTCATCTAACAATGGGCAGAGTCCATTGGATTGCAGGGGCTGATTCTTAGTGGTGCCTTTCACTCACTCACTAGGGTATAAAATTAGAGATTCTTTCTAAATTTTTGTACCTCCACACTAGAGAGATACCAAACACTAGAAATTATGGTATCCTAGAGAGTATGGTATCTCCATGTACCTCCTTATAAGCACTGTAACCTACACGCAATATTTAAAAGTCATAGACGTTTTTTTTCCTAATCCTGTTAAAGTTTCATGTAGGTGTTTGATGTCTTTGAATACAAAAGTCCACGTCAATTAATCCTCTTTTTTTTAAAAAAAAAGAAAACACTGGACTATGTTCAAATGGGAACAAATGTGCCAATGATTTTTTGACCATGTGCTAGTACGCATTCGTCGTTTGTGGCGTCATGGTAGAGCTAGAAGATCACGATGAAATTGGTCAGATAGGAAGTAAAGATAGTAGATGTGTCATGTCAACTGAAGATTCATGTGTCGGAGTATACATATAAATGAAATCGTGTGTAGCACAACCTATTTCGTGTCACCGTTTGGTATGCTAGATGGATACCCGGTGTGGATTAGTAAACCTCTTCTGATTAGTAAATTCACACTGGATAATTACTAACCGCCTGCGAAATGACTAAGATTGCTATATTTTCTAGGGATACTAGACGAGAAAAACATTATACAAACACTTCAAGTTTCAGCAACAATAAAATGATTTCTCAGGGAGGATAGGAAAAGCTTTTTAGGACGTCCAGATTCTGGGCTGCCGACTCTGTTTGCATACTCATGCCCAAAATTATATAAGTACATTACACGAGTTTCTTCAGTTCTTCTTTTTAATCTTGACATTATTCTATGCTGTCCAGGTGTCAACCTGCCATTGGTCTGGCATACAACTGAAAAAACCTCTCTAAAAATATGGTGTGCAGATAGGTTTAATTAATCAACTAATTATCACACATCTCCCTAGGTCCAAACCTCAATTGATCAGCTTCAGAAAGTCAGATCAACTCCTGTCTGTGGCAACACAAACTTAGCTCCAACTCTTTCTCCTGCACAGGTGTTGAGCACTACGCATTAACACCCAAATGCTGCCCTGCTAAGAACAGAAGGCTCACTAAGAAACAACAGCAAATTAAAGCAGAGAAAAAGAAGGTTATCTTTTCAGAATGGTGGGATCAGAATTGACTACAATGCCACCTGATGCTGCAATCTGCATGGAACAAGTGGCTGGCCAAGAACATGGCATTTGGTACTCTGAATCTAGCCTGAGAATAATATAGAAGACAGAGAAGAGGTCAATTCAGGAGTGTTCTTGAGTGGCAGCTGCCGACTATTAGACTATTCGTTTGTGCCATGTGAAGCATGGCACAAGCAGTTGAAGAGCATATTTGAGGATTACCAGCTGAAAGCTACATTTCATCACACCTACACATCAAGGTTGCCACTTATAAATTATTCTATATTCCTTCTCTTCAGATAAGAGTCTGGGAAATCTTTTCTGGAACAAGTTCTACTAAAAGTTGAGAGACAGGAAAACCAAGAGCTCTAGAACAGTCATCAAGAATTTCAAGATTATGCCGTGTTGCACTGAGATCTGTAAGAATCAAATAGTTCTCCAATCGATCGAGAGCTAGGTGAAAAGATCTATCCGGCTATTCTACACTACACTAGGATGTCTGAACGACTGAATCCATTCCGCAGAACAATTGGAATAGCAGAATCAGAGATTAATCTTTCTAGCACCATAGCTGTACTAACTAGAACCAAAGAAGCTACCATCCTTTTAATCAGTTTCTGTTGCTCCATTCATAGCTCAAAATTCCAAACACTTCTTTCCACATTATTCATCATTATCTACTAGACTACTAGATGCTGTGCTGAAGCAAAAGGTGTGCCTGGGTCCAGTTCTGTAAATACATAGTTGTAGAACAAATGTGCTTTTTGACATTGGCACTGTAGGTAATTACAACTTAGCAGTAGCAGCACATCCATGTGTTGTTCCAAGTTAAGATTTATCAAGTTTAATCAAATTTATAGAAAACGTAGCAATTTTTAACACCAAATAAATATATGGTAAATCTATTACCACCCCACCACCAACTCCCTACTTTTTTTTAAGAAAGAAAAAACGCAATAGGAGGCTAGATGATCTATTTGTCGATCACTCCCACTAACTCTACTTTTTGTGTGGGAAGGAAAATAAATAAATATATGCAAGAGATAATATATGTAGAAAAAATAATAACGGATTAATGATAATTTTTTAATTAAAATACCATTACAATGTATATGCAATATGTTAGTTATAAAAATATATTTAATGATGCATTTAATAAAATTAATTTAGTATTGTAGATGTTGTTATATTTTGTTAAACTTAAAGTAATTTGACTTATGACAAAATTGACAAAAAAAAGAAGTATAGCATATGCCTGGTAGGGAACAGAATTTACCTCCCCCAGTTGGTGAACAAATTTAGATTATTCGAAACGTCTTCATGTTTTATTTTTCGTAGTGCATGTATGAGTGTACTCTGTACTTTTAAGTTTTGACCGGACTACATACTAGTGTTTAACTTATGAACATTTGGTGAAACCGTTTACAACCACAGAATGAATGGTATTTCCTCTTTGATTTCTGCTTTTTGGGTGCAATTTTTCGTGGACAGAATCTCACAAAATACCAAAAGGCCATGGCATTGGATGACAAATAAAATGCTAGATTTATCACCCAACATTATTTCACATTCTCCCTTCACTATGTAGTTCTCTTTTGGTAGAAGCGTGAATAGCTATTAATTTTATTTTTCTAGGTCTGTCACTATATAAAAGCTTGAACGATATGTTCCACTCTCTTAGGTGGAGATCAAAGCTCTAAACCAGATTCTAGAGGGGGGAAAAGAGAACAAATAAATAAAAACTTAATTGCCTTTCATCTCAACATGAGATTACTTGCTGACACCCTTTCTGGATTTGTTTTGTCAATTGCAATCGAATTAATCTTACATAAATTTGAGCCATTAATTAAGCAAAAGGGAGTCGCAGCCATTACTGCTTTAAATTTCTTGAAGTGGGAATCATTAGTCCATCAGTTACATGCCACAATTGCCAAGTCTCAGAATTCGTTCAATCACACGCTCAAATGCATATTATCGTACAGCCACAAATAAATCCTTGTTTCTTTTAAAAAAGGCACTAAATCCTTGGTGTGAGTGACTACGTGTTGCCCAGTAATGAGGCTGACACAAACACTATATACTCAGCTAATTGTCATATAACTTGTTAAGAGAAAAGCATAAAAATTTCAGTGCCAAATATTAGTTGTGAACCATTCTAAGCAGTCTTTTTATCTGAACGAAACGGTGCCAAAACAGAGATGATCGTGTAGTCTATAGAACAGGTCAGGTAATATATACCTAGTAACTCAAGGCCAGCAGTTCACAGCTTACAAAATTTTACTCGGTTTTGGTCTCAATGGCATTCGTTAATGCTCCTCCTTTATGTGGGGTTGTTTTAGTGGTTGCAACAGCTATAATCTCGAATACACATGTTTCATCGTTATTTTTCTAAATCGTGTTTAAAAGAATTATTAAAAAAATATATAAATGTATGAAAGTATTTTTTATGATAAGACTGTTAAAGTTATTTTCACGTATCAACAATATTCTTATATTAATTGAATGGTTAATATTTAGAGTCTTAATTACATTAAGATTATATTCGTTTGAGAATGGGTGGAGTAGTACATCTGAATAGCAATAATTTTATTTTCTCGAGTCTATTAAAAGCTAAGACAGCTTACACCTTTTTCCTTATGTCAATAAAAAAGTCATAAAATATGCTGTACAATAATTAACACCATAAATAAAAAATAACACATATATAAAGATAAGAGTATTTCCGTAAATACAGACTAGCTAGCTTTGGGTCTTGTGTCTATAAAACCCCTCTCCCTCCGAGCTCAATACTTTACCACAAAAGCCTCCCTCCTGCCTCACTAGTCCAATTTCCACTGGCCAGCAACTAAGCAACAAGGTCCCTGAAAGATTCATTTTTTACAGTTTAGTCCCTCCACCGCCGCTGCTTGCTTCTCCGGCCACCGTGCACCGAGCAACCTTGGCCTGACGAAACTCCCCCGCGCACCCACCGGCGGCGGCATGGGGTTCTCTCTGCACCCCATGAAGACGTCCACGCGCTTGCTGTGGAGCACCAGCTTCTTCCGCCACAAGTTCCCGACCACCGCCGTCGCCGTCGCTGCCGCCGCTTTCTAGCTCAGCTAAAGTTTGCCGGTGCCCTTCTGCCTCCGTGTTTCAAGAGGAGGTGGAACAGCGTAGATACGTACATATATACTTAGAGATATTTACAGTTTGACGACGAGGTGGAGGTGTCTGTGCAGCATGGACTCCGGTCGCCTCGTGTTCAGCTCCGCCGCGCCGCCGTGCCGTGCCGCCGGCTCGGGAGGCGGGCAGATGCTGCTCTTTGGTGGCCATGTCGGCTTCCTCGGGGGTGAGAGACCGGCCGGGTGCCAATCCAGATCACTGGTTCCAGGCTTCAGGCTTCTAGCTTGGAACGCGTTGCTTACGTGGTATGGATGCTACAGGTTCGCCGGTGATGGCCGACGTGGGGGAGGACGGGCGGCTGCGGAAGAGGCCGTTCCTGAGGACGCACGAGGAGCTCGAGCTCCAGATGGACCTCGTCGACGAGCTGTACGGCGGCCTCGACGAGCAGGGGTCGTCGGCGAGGAAGCGGCGTTTGACGGCGGAGCAGGTGCAGGCGCTGGAGCGTAGCTTCGAGGAGGAGAAGCGGAAGCTGGAGCCGGAGCGGAAGAACGAGCTGGCGCGGCGGCTGGGGATCGCGCCGCGGCAGGTGGCCGTGTGGTTCCAGAACCGCCGCGCGAGGTGGAAGACGAAGCAGCTCGAGCTCGACTTCGACCGCCTCAGGGCCGCCCACGACGAGCTCCTCGCCGGACGCGACGCGCTCGCCGCCGACAACGAAAGCCTCCGATCGCAGGTGAGACACATCGGTCCTTCGGGCCACTAATTATTAAGGCCTCATTTTAACATTTTTTCGAGGTTTTAAATAAGAATTGGGATTTCGTATGCTGTATTTCGATTTCTCATGTAGAGATTGATATATTATCATTTATTTTATTTAAAAAAGTTATGTAAATATAAAAAATATATAATTTATACTTAAATTACATTACATATTTTCTTAAAAAATAAGACTAATAGACCTATGTCTAAAAATTAACACCACCATACATTTAAAAATAAAGAAAGCGTGTGGTGATTATAAATTGATATTTAGAACTTTTTAATTAATCAAAGTTTAATTTTGACATGGCTGATGTGCCTATAAAGTCATAAGTAAATGACTATGAGTATAAAACATGGTAGCTCAAATATATAAAACCGAATACTACACCCTCTTAAAATATGAAAATAAAATGGTTCAAATATATATGCGTTGATGTTAGCTATTTAAGAGACTTAACATATAGGACTTAGAGCGCCGTGGAGGGAAGAAAACATAATCATTTGTTGATGAACAGAAAGTCTTATAAACAATTTTACATCGTTGTGCAGTGTTCAACTGTCCATAGAGGCCTATAATTAGCAACTTTAGATAATTAAACAGACAATATATTACTGCACGAGTTGTTTGTATCGCTGTGTTTTCATGGAAAACTTACACATACAAATAGTAAATGTTAAAAACATTATTCATGCCTTAAAAGGCATGTTGATAACTCAATTATTTTAGATAAGACAAGTACCACATTTAACAGTCGTATTATTTGCATTTAATGGTAAACTTGAAGAGGACAAAGGTTCATCAATGTCCTCCGGCCCATGCACTTCTGAGCAATCATAGGGTTTAATACTCCGGAACGTAATTTTTGAAATTTCGAAAATTCAGGTATATCGGTTCCCTGATAGAATATTATGTCAACCGAAATATTCAAATTTTTTAATTAAATAAATTTATTTAAATTTAACCAAAATTTGTTCAAACTTCAACTTACTTCGGCCTAAAATTTCTGCAATTTTCAAAATTTCATTTCTATTGGTCCCCCAATGGAAATATGCAAACCAATATATAGAGCTCTATACATTATGGATCAAAAATGGCCTCAAGATTTATTAGTTGGCTCAATGTGTGTGTTGGCAAAACACGGACAGTGCATTTGACTTGTCATTTGTAATAATCGCAATTCATGTGTACTTTTCAACAACGGCTTTAAGGAAAATGAATTTTGATCATGATGTAACTATGTCACGTGGCAGGTGATCCTATTAACTGAGAAACTGCAAGCCAATGGGAAGTCCTCGTCGCTGGCGCCGGCGGAGCAAACCGCCGTGCCAGCCGTAGTACACGCTACAACAGTACTGGCAGCTGAAAGCGGTAAGTCGTTTCAGCTCGAAGAAGGTCGCCTCTACGACGCCGCCGGGAGCACCACCAACGGCGGTGGCGTCGCGATGTCGGCGGCGCCGGCGCCACGCCTGGCCGCCGCAAGAGCGGCCAACGACAGCCCCGAGTCCTACTTCGCCGGCGCTCGCTCGCCGCCCTCGTCGTCGGAGGACGACTGCGGCGGCAGCGACGACGACCCCTCTTCCTCCGTCTTATGCCCGGACGCTGTGCTTGTCGGCGCCTCCTTTGAGCACGCCATGGTGGCGACGATGGCGGCGGATGAGGAAGCGCCGCTAAACAGCTGGGAGTGGCTCTGGAACTGATCGAGTGATGGACGGTTGGGCTTTTCTATGTTAATTCAAAAAATATAGTCGTTTCTATATGCTTGGTTACTAGCAATACGAAGTTAATGTGTTAATTAAGCAGATTAAAAATTAAGGTCAGAGTTTTTTTCCTATTTTTAGAGTGTAATCGAATGCAATCCGGAAGGAAGATCACTATGTTTATGCACAGGTTTTTGCCTTTGCACAAACATTAGCTGGGCTGAAATTCATATCAGGCTAAATGAGCCTAACAAAGAAATGGCAAGTGTAGGTTGGGCCTTAATAATGGACAAAATATAGCCTAGCCCAATCTGCGTTTGTATTTGCCGTTATATAACTCTCATCTTATATTTAATTGAGTAAAAATCATAAAACTCCAGATTTTAAGGCACATCTATCACAAAATAAAAACATAGGTTAACTATTTTTTATTGAAAACCTCACCTCTTGGGGCATATTATGTCATATCAACCCATATTCCGTTGCTCTCCTCCCGTTGGTCATTTGGTTCTCTATTTTCCACTCCCGTTCGCCATGTCGTTCCTAGCCACAGCAACTCGTCGAATATGCTAGGTAGGGTCTAGGTCGATCCATCAACCTTACTGGTCTGTCCTACAAATTTGGCTCAATAGGTGCGTCAAGTGGGTCGGCTTCACTTGGTCATCAAAGGCATTGGTCCTCTTCTCCCACAGCAGACTCGCACCGTCTGATGCGACGGCAACGCCGCCTCCCAACTCCTGTGCTTCAAGCCAACGCCTCCCCTCTATTTCCAACTCCTATCGTCTACACCAGTGGCACTGCCTGCCACCTTCCTTTGCTGACGGCGACCTCCATGTCGGCAGCGCCTCCTGCGTCCTCCCGGATTCACCCGGAAAGTTGACGAGGTAGAAGACAGCGGTGCTGATTATGGTAGGTACCAACAAGCCAAGAACTCTTTTATTGATTTTGATCCAACAAAGTGCTTGTTTTTTTCCTTAATTTCGATCTACTGATTTTTTTTATTACTTGCTGTAAAAGAGTAGACTTATAATTCTAGCCCATGCGGCCCATCAGCCCACTCAGCCCTTTACTGTATGCGCATATATATATATATATATGTCCTACACCGCTTTGTTGCGGTAGCACAAACCCTAATCCCCATTCCATTCACTGTAACTTGGTATCAGAGCGGCATGGCGGAGAAAGCGATTCGGCCTCGCCGCCGCTCGATTCTCTATTGTCTTCTTTGATCCCTCGCCGCTTCCGTGCTCACAAGCTTGCTGCTGCTCGATCCAGCCACACACACATCACTTTATCGGTAGTGCAGTCACTGCTGAGATCTCTCCAAGCCTACTCCACCACCCTCTCGCCATCGACACTACCCACCGTTGTTGTTGCTGAAGAGCATGGCTGAATCCATGGATTCTATTACCTAAGAAGAGCAAATTAGCCAGCAACGCGAGGACGCCGTCGCTGCCACTGAGCTCGAAGCCGACTCCACTTGCCAGAAGGCGACCGAGGATCACAAAGTCACCCTCGCAGCCTACGAGGCAAGCACACGCAAGCTCTTGTTGTCCTCAACATCAAGATTCTCGTCCCCAAGCTCCTGGATCGAGCTGCCAACAACTACAGTCGGTGGCGTGCTCTCTTCCTCATCGTTTTGGGCAAATATGCCCTCGCCGACATTAACAACTCCGACCGCTCGGCGTGGGTGCAGATGGACTGCACAGTCCTGACCTAGATCTACAGCACCATCACCGCTGACCTTCAGCAGATGGTAATACTCCGCAACCCTACTTGCTCGAAAGGCCTGGCACTCCTGCTCGCATCTCGCGCACTCCTTCTCTCCGTCGAGTTTCGCACCATCAAGCAGGATGCAACCTCCATCATGAACTTCTGTCGCCACCTTGAGATGATGGCCAGCGCACTCTCGAAGTTTAGTGACCCTATCAGTGACCAAACCCTAGTGCTGACCCTCCTTCGGGGACTCAATGGCAAGTTTCGCCATATGGTCTCCAATCTAAAGATGTAGCGGCCTTTTCCCACTTTTGATGAAGCTTGGACCCTCCTACTCCTCGAGGAGATCGACATCGATGACCTCGCCGACAACGCCACGCCTTCCACTTTCGTCGCCTCTCATCAATGCCTCCCTGGCGGGGCAGTTTCCAGCCGAAGCAACCAAGGGAACTCTCGCCCTCCAAATCAACACTGTGGTCGTGGTAGCAAACCCAACCCCCATCACGGCGCCAACTCCTTCACTCTTGGGTCTCGTCCTCACGGTTGTCCTCCTAGAGCTCCCTTCGTCAATCCCTAGGCTGGCACTATGCAACTATGGCCGCACCTCTACGGTCCCGGCCACACTCCTAGGGCACCTCCATGCCTACCTACCTCGCCGTTCGAGCATTCAGCCACCCTCATCACCTCAGCCTACCCACTCTACCAAGCCGCTCTCGGTGGACCAAGCTATGGCCTACCGCCTGGTTTCTTCCCAGGCAGTGTGCCACCGTCGCCGCTAGGCTCCATGTGCGGCGGTCCTCCCTCCTCACCGCCAGGCTTTGTCTGTGGTGCACCGATCATCCCTTCGTCGGCGTTCAGTCCACTCTCAGCCTTCAGGACTGCTTCGCCTGCGTCGTCAACACCGTCGCCGAGCTCTTGGAACCCAATGGCCGGTCCCTCATGGGACCAAACCTCTCTCATCAACAACTTCAACATCATTTCCCTGACTCCACCAGCTCCGTCGATCTCCAACAAGTGGTTTGTCGACTCCAGCTCTAGCTCACACTTGGCCAACTCCACCGGTATACTCACTTCCTCTCATCACCCTTCTCCTTCACACCCTTCATCCATCATTGTAGGAAATGGATCGTTGCTCCCTTTCACTGCAGTCGGCTCATTCACCGTCTCTACACCACAGCGATCCCTAGTCCTCTAAAATGTTTTCGTAGCTCCTAGTATCATCAAAAACCTAATATATGTTTGTCGTTTCACTATCGATAACAATTACTTTATTGAATTTGATCATTTTGGCCTCTTTGTGAAGGATTTGTAGACTCGTCGCATAATCGCTAGGTGCAATAGTACGGGGGACCTCTACCCGTTCCTTCCGTCTACTTCCATCTCGCTGACGCTCACCACCACCACATGTTCCACCACCTGGCATCGTCGTCTTGGTCATCCTGTCTCCGATGCCTTATCTCAGTTTATAAACACTAGAGCTATCTCATGTAATAAACGTACTTCTGATTGTATTTGTCATGCCTATCAACTAGGGCATCACGTACGCCTTCCTTTCGATCGATCCACTTCTCACGCTCTTCATCCTTTCGACCTTATACACTATGATCTTTGGTCCTCGTCTGTGGTTAGCACGTCGAGGTACAAGTACTACCTCGTCATACTTAATGACTGCACCCACTACGCTTGGATTTTTTCCCTTCGTGCCAAATCCGATACATTTAGCACCTTATCCAACTTTTTTGCTTATATATGCACTCAGTTTGGAGTATCCATTAAGCAACTCCAGTGCGACAATGGTCACGAATTCGACCATTCCTCTGCATGCACTTTCTTCCTTTACAATGGGGTCATCCTCTGTATGTCTTATCCCTACACCTCCCAACAAAACGGTCGAGCAGAACGTACCCTTCGCACTATCAACAATATCATGCGTTCTCTCTTCTTCCAGGCCAACCTTCCACCCACATACTGGGCAGACTCCCTCTACACAGCCACCTATCTTCTCAACCTTCGTCCTACCACAACCCTTAATGGCCTCACACCCTTCTTTGCCCTTCATCATACTCACCCTTCTTACACTCATCTCCATGTCTTCGGTTGTGCCTACTATCCTAACATCTCATCCACTGCTCCTCATAAGTTGTCTCCGCGCTCTACCTTATGTGTTTTCCTCGGCTACTCCCCCGACCACAAGGGGTACTGCTACCTTGACCTTCATTTCAACAGGATCATCATCTCTTAACATGTTGTCTTCGATGAGTCCTTCTTTCCCTTTTCTGCCATGTCCACAACGTCCATCCCTCCCTCCACCCTTGACTTCTTGGGCAGTGACGACCACACCACTCTACCCATTTCCACCCCTATACCATCCTCCGAACATGCCTTCCCTAGCGCTCTCCGGCCATCCTTACCTACTCCTACTATGGAGTCTACCTCACCCCAGGCTATTCCCCTTATCCCTGGAGATACTTCACCTCATATTGACGTATGCGACGCCACTAGGGACCTCACTACTCCTGCTGAGGACAACCCCCGTGGCTCTCAACATGTCACCGGCCGCACCACTACCACCATTCCGCAACTCGTCGTGCCCATATCCAACATGCACGGCATACACACCTGGGCCAAGTCCGGCTTCATCCAGCCTTTTGACTGCCTCTACCTTAACGTGGCAGCTCTCTCTCCAATCCTGATGTCATTCAGATCAAACTTGACTGATCCAAACTAGCGTACTGCCATGCAGTCAGAGTTTGATACCATTCAGGCTAATAACACCTGGACACTGGTTCCTCACCCTCCCGGTGTGAATGTCGTGATAAGGAAATAGATCTTTCATCACAAGCTTCAGTCTGATGGCTCCCTCGCTCACTATAAAGCGAGATAGGTTCTTAGGGGCTTTACTCGATGCCTCAGACTTGACTATGATGAGACATTCAGTCCCGTTGTGAAGCCAGCCACCATTCGTGTCATACTCACCCTGACTCTCACTCACTTATGGCACATGCACCAACTTGATGTCAAGAACGCTTTTCTACATAGGACACTAACAGAGACTGTCTACTGTGCCCAGCCTTTGGGGTTTGTTGACTCCTCGCACCCCAACTACGTCTGCCACCTGAATTACTCTCTATGTGGGCTCAATAGGCCTCTGTGCATGATACAATCACTTCGCTTCCCACATCACCTCTCTTGGGTTCATGGAAGCCAAGTCTAACACTTCACTATTCATCTATCGACGCGACCATGACATGGCCTTCCTACTTCTCTACGTCGACGATATTGTCCTAACAACCTCCTTAGAGCGGCTCCTCCAAGAGACTATTTTTGCCCTCCGACAGAAGTTCTCTATGATTGATATAGGACCGCTTCATCATTTTCTAGGCATCGCCGTTACCCAACAAGCCAATACTCTATTTCTATCCTAGCGACAGTATACCTTGGACATTCTGGACCGCGCCGGCATACGGGACTGCAAGCCTTACGCCACGCCAGTGGACACTCGATCCAAGCTGTCCAACCACGGAGACTCTATACTAGACCCTACTCACTATCGAAGTATTGCAGGTGTGCTCCAGTATCTCACATTTACACGGCCTAACATTGCATATGCTGTTCAGCAGATCTGTCTCCATATGCATGATCCTCGTGAGCCCTACCTTGCCGCCATGAAGTACCCTGGATCATGGACTCTATCTCTCCCGCGCTGCTCCGACCGACCTCACAGTGTACACTAATGCTGACTGGGTCGGTTGCTTAGATACCCACAAATCCACCTCCAGATTCGTAGTTTTCTTCGGCGATAGTCTCATCTCCTAGTCATCCAAATGCTAGCCCATCGTATCACTCTCCAGCGCCGAATCTGAATACCGTGCGGTGGCCAACGGCGTCGCGGAAGCCTGCTGGCTTCGGCAATTCCTTCACGAGCTCCATTCTCCGATCCGTCATGCTACTGTCATATATTGCGACAACATCAGGGCCGTCTACCTCTCCACCAACCCGTACAACATCAGCGTACCAAACACGTCGAGATCGACCTACATTTCGTGCACGAGCATGTTGCCCTCGACGAGGTCCGTGTCCTCCACGTTCCTACCTCCTTGCAGTTCGCTGACGAGTTCCTACTGACTCCCGTCTTTACCAAGTTTAGATCAAGTTTGAATATTCGTTGTACTCTTAGTTCGACTACGGGAGCGTGTAAAGAGTAGACTTATGATTCTAGTTCATGCGGCCCATTAGCCCACTTGCCCTTTACTATATACGCCACGCACCGCTTCGCTGCGGTAGCGCAATCCCTAACTCTTGCTAAGCTGCGAGTGTGACTTGTTGCCAAGCGCATACGAAGCTAGGCATCCCTGCAAACTTGCTGCTTTGGTATTTGGTTTTTGTATCACCGTGGCCTGCACTGTACTCATGTCCTGAAAATTTAGCATGGTATTAATCCAGAGCTCTGGATTCTACATGTGTAGTTTTAAAATATTATCCTCAAGAAACTACAGACTTCTTTGATACTGATGATGTGTAGTTTTAATCTTATTTTTTGTCATCAGCAGTTAGCACAAAGTTTAGAGTAAGCACAAATCTTTTGTATAGATTTTAGACATGTCAACTCATTACTTGATAGGTGTCAAGTGCATCTCATTGCAATTTTTTCAACAAAGAATTCTACTGTATCAGTTCGTGCATGCACAGAAAAAAAAATTGGCTGCTTCGTATTCCAAAAGTTTTGAAAAGAAAAATGCATTGATACTTCAACTCATTGAAGCTTCTTTCTGGCATGTAAAGAACAACGCTGAGAATATATAAGTTCATGGGTCTCATCTTCTTCTGTAATTGGCTTTTTGAATGCTCTATTTTACCGTCAGGGTTGTTACAAAAAGAGTATTTGCTGCTTTATAGTGCAATTGCAATACAAGTTTAGCACAGAGGTTAACCTTTCTCTGATCAAGTGGTCTATTTGTCCAGCCTAAAAGCTATGACGTTGAAATTGGCATTCTATATATTTTAGCTTGGTTGCTTCTCTGCTACTTGAGGCTACCATCCAAAGTTTACCAACTAACTTGGCAGTATGGCACCCTTGGAATTAATGATTGTGTATTAACCTCTCTTAGTCGAACTTGAAATTAGAGTGCTGGTTGTATTTATGGCTTGAAACTCAAAATTTCTTCGCTGTCCATGGTCTAAACTGTACCAGATTTTATAACTCTTGTGCTTCTGAGTTATTCTGGTCCTAAGAATCAGAACTGCAGATAAGTGTTTTCTTGGCTGGTTGTATCACCATGGCCTGCACTAGTATACTACTGTTACTATTGTTTTCTCAGACAACTAAAATTTGCAAGCTAGCACATGTGGTAGATTTTGGATTCTAAGTTTAGTTTTCTATCCAGGTGGTTGGCATGCTGGAAAGTGTTGTGATAGATTTTGTATTCTAAGTTTAGTTTTCAGTTCAAGTGGTTGGCGTGCTGGGTTGTAGTTCGGTTCTCATCCTTTTCAGTTACATCGTAGCTTGATAATCACTAATCAGTTGCATTGATTGTTTTATACATGTGCAGTGAAAAATCTTGATGGCTGAGAGAACCGGACAAGTGTTGCATGCATGGTGTAATTTCCAGAAGAGTCCAGTTGATGACCTGATGTTTCTGAAAATCATGTGCTTTGCAAAAAAAAAAAATCTCCTGGTTGCCTGAAATATTGATACTGACTTTCTGTCATTGTGAACTTTTGAAGCTATTGCTCTTCCTTGGCTCGGTCAAGACTGGTGTAATTTTTGAAACTATATTTTAAGTTGTCATGTACTGGCACTTATGTATCAAGTGGCAAAGAAAGATAATCTTAATGTGTCGCTGTTAACACCAGCAGTAACTAAGCATCTCCAATCGAGAAATCGATATTTTATAGTTTACTTGTGTACATTCTTTCACTTGGTTTGGACTGTTGTATGTCTTCCAAAACCAAAACACACTATCAGAATTAATAGGTCGACCCATTGTACCCAATGGGACATAGGGGCCCAAACCATTGGCATTGTTGCAGAATTAGTGGGTTGCATGGGACGAGTCTGGGTCGGACCGCCCCGGACCACGCCCATCCTAGCGCTAGGGCATTTCCTTCATCATTTTTTGCTCTCTGAAATGCAATTGGAACGGTAGAGTCAGAGACTATATCGGATTATCACCTAAGAAATAACTTGTCACATGGATAAATAAGCCATAGCCATGTTTACATTCACTACTACTACACCCCATCCGTGCTGGTTCTAAATTGTGTCATTGGTGATGAGAGATGAAGAACCGGCACTTATGACCTTTCACAAATTAAAAAAAAACTGAGCCGGTTCATATGGAGCGGACTCTATGAGCTAGTGGATCACAAAATCCCACAATCACAAAATCATAAAATCCTAGATGAATCATTTGCAAAATCCCAGAAATCGTTGAATCACTACGACAATCACAAAATCCTAGTGGATTTGAACCACAATCCAACATAAAATCATTCACGTCTGATAATCATTCAAGTCCTAAATCAATCATAAATCCAACAAAATAAAACCGAATAATATCATATCACACCGTCGTTGTTGTTTGTTGGTGGACGAGACGGCCGCCACTATCACCATGTAACTTAGGCCACGGGAGATGTAAATAAGAGTGGTGAGGACGGAGGCCATGAAACTAAGGCCACCGGGGATGTTAAGGAGGGTGGTGAGGGTGGAGGCACAAGGACCTCTAGGCATTCGGATCCGATAGCCCCTAATCTTTATATAGCTAGATCTAACAGCTTAAGGTGGGAGGAGCAGCAACTAGCAGATTCCTATTATACTGAGAAAGGGAGAGGGGCCCTGCTGTGCCATGGAAGAGGGTGAGAATTGCCACCGTTGAGCTCATCGCACTGATCGGATCAAACCGCTAATACTAATCAGAGAAAATAAGAGGCGATGAGGAGAAAGCATAGCGGCGATGGCGCTGGTTTGATGAGAGGGCAGGGTTGAAATGTTAAGGAGAGGTGGCTACCGACCCACCACTCATCGGTGAAGGTCAGGTGTTACTAGAGAACTAAGTCGAAATGAAATGAGCTAGAAGGTGAGGGGACGGGAGTAACGGGCTCATGCGGTGGCTCGTTGACATCAAGATTTTTGCCTCTCCCCCGGGCACGCACGCACGGCTAGATGGCTTATCCCGTTTTTTTTTCCGGTTAATTAAAAAAGGGCACCGATAGCCCTTTCTTGTACGTTGGCTCTTTCAAAAACACAGCACTGTATACGTTAGTATGGTTCAATTAATAAACTGACATAATATCGACTTATCAGTGTCAGTTTTCTCTCCTACGGCACACGCGGGATTGAGTGAGTGGAAATGGCTCATCAGTGTTGGATTTTTTCAAACCGTCACATAACGCGGTCCATCGATAGGTTCTATGACAGTGATTATAAATTATTGCTATTGAAGATTTAGAAGAATAATTAACTAATTTGAATAGTTTATAACAATATACTCTAATATACTTTCTTTCGTTCTAAAATATATTTAAAATCTATATTAAAATATAACTAGTTATAGCACTATTTATAAGTACTACTATCCTATTAATCCAATTTAAAATTTCTTATTATCTTATTTTCAATTATCCTTACTTTAACCTTAATTCTATACTTAATAATATATAGATACTTATATTTTAATTTAAGATGGCGAAAGCACTCTACATGGGACATCGATTTTTTTTTTCTAAATTTGTCCATACATCCAATGACATGTTGTTGGGCATACCGAGACATGCATGATGTTGAGATTGTTAGTCCACTCTAGACGAGAGAAATTCAACTACAAAATTCTCTTAGAAAACTCAATCACGAGCTACTTTATGCCACGGTCAGAGACGCCACAATGGCGGCCTGGGAGTCTCGCTTGCTATGAAGCGATCGGACGGAAGTGATAGTGCGTAATTTTTTTTAGGAAACTATGGGCATGTTTGGTTGGTTGGACGAGTTTGGATGGGATATAGCAAATAGGTTTTTTTATAGTGTCTGGTTTGCAGGTGAGTGACACGCTAGGAATATTCTTAAAAAATGTTAGATGAGTAATACAGCAAAATTGGCCGGATAAGGCCAAGGACCTTCGCTAACATTGAGTATCTAATTAGTAATAATTAGCATGTATTTTAGTACACGCGTTCGCGTCGACAAGTATAGTAAACTATGTTTAAAAAGATTATAAGAATAGAATATCGATTGATATCTGCCATGCTTCAAAAGTACTATTTCTCTATAAATTTTAATTTTGTTCATCAGTATTGCTTAAAAAAAATTTCCAAACTATTTGTTAGCTTTAAACTATATGGCATTTAATTTATTCCTATAAGCATTTATAATTGTTTTCATTATTTAGAAATAAGGTAGAGTTTATTTAAAAACATGTTGTAAATTAAAAGTAAGGTGTTTTTTCTTTTTTAGTTGAATGTTTTGGACTTATTTTTTAACAAATCCAAAAAACTATTATTACAAATAAATGTGTTTCACGTAATTTGTTACCTACTTTATATAAATCAATAAAGATATTGGAGATATAGCTACATGATATACGTGATCTATAGTATTTTTTTAAAGTCATAAAATTTAAATTTAATAGTAATAAATATATTTTTAGGTATGGCTTATATATGTAATAATATGTTGAGAAACTCATAAATCTGCCGTATAGGATAGATGAAATGCCATTAATATCTAACCACTTAAAAATGATTATGCCAATGGAATGTGTAATTGTTGTTCCAATTTAAGAAACTTTCTTTTTACAAATTCATTAGATGTTCTCCAATTGATTCAATTTAGTCCCTTTTGACATTTTCGATTTTTTTTTATTTTATTTTATACAAGTCTTATTTTAAGTTGATATTATGATGTTAAATTGTTGGTTTAATTATGAATAGATGTGTATTATTTCTCTTTTGGAGTGAGGAGCAGAGAGCCCAAGCCGAGAGGGGAGGGGTGGGCAGTGTTGTGTGCATGTGAGGGGAGATATAATTTTTCTAAATGATTTAAGTGAAAACCGATGATAAGATGCTTTTTTAAAAGAATTCCTAAGATTTTTTATAATTTTCAAGACACGAGACATGGTGGCTAGATAAAATAATGGGTCCACCATTTTTTTCAGAATTTCTAATTTTTTTTCTAATTTTTGTGACATGACATGTGGCAAGTTAAAGGTAATATAGATGATGTAGAATTATTTAAAATGATATGATACATATCGTTAATTTTGGTATAATGTTTTATTTTTATTGATATTTGGTAGTCATGTGAAGGATATGAGTCTATGTTCAAATGTCCTATTTAATTTTATACTAAATTACGGATAATATAGATCTTGAATTATTTATTTATTTATAAATAAAACAGCAGTTCAAACCAACAAAAAATCGGATATAACTCAAGAATTATGATTATTTAGCTTTTAATTATTATTATTTTTATATTAAGCTGTTAGTTAAAAAATAGGAGAGAGAAATTGAATAGGAGAGGAGAGGAGGGGAGAATGGAAGGGGAGAGAACACGTGCACATATAATTACGGAGAAGGGAAACGTATGGCATGGCAGGGGAGGGGAAGGGACCTTATTTAGATAGATGCGAAGGTTTGGGTTATTAAGATCTAATGGTATAAAATAATATGTTCATCACATTATGTAAAATTTGGAAAAAAAACTATTACAATTATATATTTTTTGCTTTTTACAAATTTAACGGTTTTAATTACTATTACTTTATTAACTAAAAATAGAATAGGATTGATTGATTAAGATCTTGTTAAAGTATAAAGTAGTTTTCACGACAAATTTAATATTGTTATTTTGACTTATCAAAATTTTCAGAATGGTGGAATAATTTTTTTTGGAATAAGTACATAGAGATAGGTTCATTTTTCTTTTATCATTGTAGATCTAATTTAATTATTGTGTAGTTATGTATGATGATAAAATCTATATCATCATTCTTTCATATTTTTTATAATTGTTGAATGACCCACAAACGTAAAAATGTAACCCAAAATTTAGTCATAAGTAATCTAATAACATAAGCGAAGTGGGAGTGGATGACGGAGTGAGTACGTCCTCGTTCTGGGATGGGGGTTTGGGTTGTGGTTTTTTTTTTAAGCATGCATCTAATCTTTGAAAATAATAGGCCCATTAGATTAAATGAAAATCGATGGCTTAATATTTTACATCTTTAAAAAGAAATTTATAAGAATTTTTTTAATTTATGAGAGCGTCATGTGGAGGCTTAAGAATACTTTGAGGATGCTTAATTGACTTTTAAAGTTTACACGTGCGTCTTTTAACAGTAAATATTGCATACGTAAATTGTTATATCATTGTAATACATATATCTGATTGTTGCATATAAGTAGTTACATATAAACATATGTGTACGTACGTATCTTGTTGCTTAATTTCTTTGCCCGTTAAGGAGGTCACTGAAGATGAGATGAATTTAGACTTTTACAGGTAACTGATCCTGCTTGAGATTCCCTTATACGAGACTAATCTTTGCTGCTTGAGAATCTGTACACGTAGAGGTGTAATAGAATCAGGGAAGTAACTATTGGAAGATGTAGAAGTAACTTTAGTTTATCATAGTGTAACTATAGCAATAAGTATGTTGATGCACTTATACAATAAAAATGTAGCCATCGGTAGACGTAGAAGTAACTATAGTACTCATAGATGCAACTATATATACCAATAAAGATGAAGGGCCTATGTATAATCATGGAAGTAATTATTGTTATACATATATGTAACTATATTAAACCATGGATGCAATTACAGCAAGAATAAATGTAACTATAGCAAACCGTACATATAACTATTGGCAAAGCATATAGTTGTAAACATTTTTCACGCACCAAATTTTTAAAAAACACGTTTACAATCACAGAAGCGTTCATTAGGGTGTAATTATGCTCATTTAAAAAATCAGCTATTTCCATGTCTATATTCTAAGAAGTAATTATATAACATCATATATGTGACATAGGCAAACATAGATATAATTTCCGGTAGAACATAGTTCTGATTGCAACTAATTATATACATAAATGTTCAACTAGAAGTTAAAGGGTGAGCACATAAAAAATAGTGGGCTAAAAAATTCATGTGGGCACACCACGGCCCAACCGTCAAGGTGTGTGGGAGGCCGAATAAATTTTTCTTTCGGTCCTCAAAGATGTCGGTGCGCCGCTGGTTTGGCGTAACGCGCCACGGCGGTCTATCTAGTCGGGTCCTTATAAGTAGGTATAAGATATTCAACGTTTCAGAAAAGCTGTTTACATCACAGTTAAACTACTACCATTTCCTATCCCTGTCTTTTGGGGCTTATATTACTTGTGCTAACCACATGTCATCTGTAGCTATTAGTAGCCAGTTTTAGTCCGAAGAGCACTCAGGCTATGAGCAACCAGCTCCCGGCCGGTTATGGCGGCGGCGGCTACTTCGACGTGCAGCTTCCCCACGTCGCCATCTTCCCGTTCATGGCCAGGAGACGCACCGTCCCGATGATCCACCTCGCCACCGTCACCTTCTTTACCACCCCGGGCAACGCGTCGTTTGTCCGGAGAGAGCTTGATGACGATGGCGTGGATGTCGTGGAGCTTCCCTTCCCGGACCATGTCCCCGGCGTGGAGTGCGTCGAGGCCCTCGACTCCTTGTCCTCGTTACCTGCATTCGTCGAGGCGTGAAGGCCTTCCTCAGCCACTGTGGGTGGAACTCGGCGATCGAGAGTATCAGCGCCGGAGTGCCGCTGGCGGCGTGGCCGGTGGGTGCCGAGCAGCCGCTCAACGCAATGCTTGTCGTCGACGAGCTGAGGATCGGGGTGAGGGTGGCGGCGACAGGCCACGGGCTGGTCGGGAGCGAGGAGATCGCGCGCGTGGCGAGGGAGCTGATGATGATGGCCGAGGTGGCGATGAACGTCGCTGCGCTGGCGGCGAAGGCGCGGGAGGCGGTGGCCGAGGGCGGGTCGTCGTGGAAGAAGCTGGAGGAGATGGTCGGCACGCTCTGCCTCCCGGCCGATCCAAGCAAGTAATGCAGAGACTGTTCAGTTTCAAATTACAGTGCTTTCTCTGCAGATTGGGAGTTCAATTTCATAAATAAACAAAGTTTAATTTTTGCAGCAATGCAGTACAAAAGTCTCAAACTGTTTCAAACAAGTTCGATCTAACGGTCAAATTAGTCCAAGTTCAGATCGCTACAATTAGTTTTCACAGGTTTTTAGCGAACATGGTTGCTTCATAGCGTCTAGCTGAGCCTGGCTTCCTGTTGTGCAGCCTTTCGAGCTGTTTGTCCCAACAACCCTGTTATTGTAAACTTGTTTGAGGCCTCTCCCCTTGCTTAATAAAATTCGGACGGTGTTTCTTCCGCTGTCCTGGCGAAAAATACCACAGGTAGATATAAATGCCTCTGAAAATACGATTTCTTCAAAAAAAAAGTATATCCGTTTGGAACATTCAGACCATAGTACCAAATCCATGGCTTTTTTAGTGCATTGTTTGTTCCTATCTCTGCACCTTGGAGTCAGTTCCCGGACCAGCAGCCAGCAAGCGGCATTCATCTCCTCGTCAGTTTTCAAATGCCGATCCTTGAATTGCTTGTCCAAAAGCTTGCGGCTAGAAAAATGCGGTGCACCAATTGATATAGTATATTGGATGATCCTCAATTGTAGATCCTTTTTTTTTCTTTTTGGGCTGAAAACTTGAAATACATCAGTACATGTCTTGAGAATTCGGAACTTCAGATCGGCCTAGTTCAATCTGCACCTAACTGTTTTCTGCACTGATGGCCGGGTACAGTCTCTATAGATGTGTTGCTCCATGAAATCAATTAACTTAAGGTCCGTTTGGTTGAAGGGATGTGGTTGAATGGCTTGGCCGGTATTCGTTTGCTCCCTCCCAACCTCAAATTTCTCCTTTTTTTAATATATAAATATATAAGTTTTAAAAAATCATATTGATCCATTTTTAAATTTTTTTAACTAATTCTTAATTAATTATATGCTAATCAATGTCACATGATGTTGGACGGGATGATCCGGGATAGAATGATACAATACGACAAGGCTATTACGCCAACGTTCGCGCGCGACCCCGGCGGCGCAAACGCCCTCCTTTCCATTTTCGGCCTCTCTTTCAGATTTAGCCGCCCCCTCTTTCCTTTCCGGCCTAAACGTGTGGGCTTATGCGGGCACATGTTTTTAATTAGGATGGGCTTTTTATTCTGAAGTTGGCCGAGAAACTGAATTCGAGTGGTGACATGCTAGGAGCAGCAAGTCATGTGGGCCTTTACGGCCTAGGTGGGCTTTCTTAACTTGTTTTTAATTCGTTTCAAATTCATTTGCAGAAATTTGTATTACCAAAATATTTATATGCACAAAGTTTATGCGTGCAAAGTTGTTATGTATAAATTTAGTACGTGTAGCCTTTTCCAATTCGGAGCCAGCGTCACGAGAAGGCCCGATGAGTGAGCGATCCACGCGTGGGACGAGATGGTTCTTGGTTCGTCCTCTTCCTGCGGCGGGCTGTGGACTGGGGAGAGCTGGGCTTGTGTGTCCACGAGGGGAGGAAGGCGTGACGACGGCGCCGCAGGCGAGCGTCACCGCCGGCGACAGGTAGAGGGGGCACTCGGCCTCCTCCTCTTCTTCCTCGCCGCTGTCGACCACCTCGTCTAGTGTCCTCTTCTTCCTTGACCTCCTCCTCGTTCTCGTCGTCTCCGCGTCCATCCCCGTCTTCGGCAAAAAGCCGGACAGAATGCTAGTAGCGTCCATCCTTCGCATCGCCTCCTCTGCTTCTCTCCGCATATCCGCGACGATACTCTCCCACCACACATCCGTCGTATCCTCCTCCGCTGTCCCAACCTCCATCAGCGCCATGATCTCCATGCTCTCCTCACCTGTTGAGGATCGTGTCCCGTCTTGCGAATCAATCTCCATCATATCCATCTCAGTCTCCATCCTCTAGTCCATGGAGGGATCAGAGGTGAGCGCACAAGCATGCTCCACCGCAGATGAACGAGAGTCTGCCGCGACGACAGCGAAACGCAGCGCTAGCTGGCTACTCGATGGCACGGATGCTCTGGCTACGCTTGATTTTATCGTGGACAAATATGCGTTCACGTAATCCGATTGACACCCAACCCGGATATAGGAGTACTCACTTTTTTCTTACCTCCCAAGGCCGGACACTGCTCAGGTACACCTCCCCTTGCCTATTCGGAGATTGAGTACTCCAATTTTTCGTCATTCCATTTGCTTTAAGATTGTTTCCGCCACAAAATCAAACGTATTTCAAATTTTTTGCACATTAAATTTGAACATACAAAATAGTCGAGGGTATAATTATTCCTAGATAGAAAAAAAACATGAAAATTGCATGCCCGCAATGCTTTGGCCTAATCGGCAAAGAAAAAATAATGGGCCTATCTTTTCTAGATTAGCCGACCCATTTACCAGGAAATCTACTCCTCCCCTCTCCAAAATCTTAGGGTTGCAGGTCACGCCCACCTCCCATAGCAAGGTTTTAGGCTCGGAGGCCAGGATCATCAACAAGTTGAAGCACTGCTGCTGGGAGGACACAATGATATTCAAAATGTGACAGTACAGTCGATGTGCCAACAAAACCAGATTATTCAAGAACCTGAGAATGTCACTGAAACTACAGAAGATCATAACATTGAATTGTATCATGTTTATCTGGACATGATTGATATATTTTCATCACAATATAATCATATGAGATCTTGTTGTAAAGATTTAATGGCAACGAATATAACCATATAATTGAAAATAGTTTAGGAGAAAAAGCTGTTTCAAGATTGCTATATAAAGTGGTTATCCGTCCAGAGGGAGAGCATCACTAGCGCTTGCAGTGTAGGTAGTGAGGAGGGTGATTTGTATTGGATGTCTTAAATCATTTAAAGCACGCGTACAATCGGTTTTGAAAGTGAAAATTGACAAAGTAACACAGCGGTCATTTAAAAATTGACAAGGTTACTATGAAAATATATTCAAAGGTGATCGGTGTTTCCGTCTCTGAACCCAAGACCTCCGTTGAGTTATTTATTGTAAATTCAATAAGTGATGGCTATAATACATTAATTAAATGTAAATACACTAATACATAGCACGAAAAGCACTATATACCGACAGATTGGCTGGCTAACCACACCCATAGAGTTATTGCCAACCACACACATAGAGTTGCTCAAGTAACTATTGTTGATCTAGCAATATGAGGGCTTACCTGTCATTTCTCCAAACTAGCCCATGCGCTAGAAATAACTGATCCATTAAAACGCACAAATCTTTAAACATATCAAATAATAAAAAATTTTATTGCATCTCTAGTAAAATGTGTCGTCACATCTATAGCAGAATCAAAGTGGAGTCCTATGAAGCCCGTCACGCCTGTGGACCCTACATACGGCAAGGAGAGCTGTGCATAATATGTGGGATTTTGAAAATATTATTTTATAGTTATTTTGAATAAATTTGAATTTTAAGACAAAATTTTTATTACTTATTAAGTTTTTTCTAAAAAAAGAAAGATATGTTCGTATCTCCGAGAGAAAGTTTTCTTGCAAGTTGTAGAATTATTTTAGTCTCAAAGAGAAAAAATTATGATAAAAGTTTTAATAAATGAAAGACCTCTTAATATCCATAGAATGTATTTTTATAAATATTTTTAAAATAGAAAATTTGATGAATAATTCTAACCAGAGTTCAAATACATATTCAAAAAGTTTGCTGTCTGAGTTTTGTTTGAAAAAAATTAAAATATAATTACAAAGTTTTTTAAGCAGTACTCTTATATTCTAGTAACCTATTAGTTTAAAAATGATATGTGAGTAGCGCTACACTAGTCTGCATAATTATTACTCACATGATGTGGAGGTCTATTAGGTACTAGTTTGCAGTACTATACTGTACCAAATATATTACTCTCTTTGACGTTATTGATTTTTTAAGTTATGTTTAACCATTCATTTTATTCTAAAATTTTTTATAAATATAAAAATATAAGTAATAATGATAAAATAAAACATAACAAAATAAATAATAATTACATATTTTTCTTGAATAAAATGAATAGTGAAACATAAGTTCAAAAGTCAACGTCATGGAATAATAAAAAAATAAGGGGAGTATGTGGTTCATTCATACTGTAGCAAAATATCTTAGCAATCTAGATCATGATCATTCATGAGCAAATGGGCATGTGAGTACTCGGAAAGAGAGAATGGTGGGCAGTATTTGTAGGGGCATGGAGGCCGATGCAGTTCTGTAGATTATCTCCAAGTGTAACATGGATATCATATTTAAAATGGCTCTAAGATAAAAGGAGGTGTAATTACACATAAATTTCAACACCCAGATCACTTTGATACTTATATTATTACAATAACCAGGCATACTTATGTTTTTCTCCTCTCCTCCACATGCTCTTATATCCCATTGAGCCAGTGTCATCACCATCTCCTTACCATCCCCATATGCTACCCCTCCATCTCATTGGTGTCAGTGTCAGCAAACCCTACTCTCTTCTCACTCTTCCATAAGTCCCCTCAAGGTGTTTGCATCCCATCATCTCTCTAGTAGCTTATTGTCATTAGAGACGCTACCACAATCCACCTACTAACCACTTTAGTTTCTACACCGTTGCTACTAACCCCACCCACTGCCCTCTTCGGCTTCAGCCACACCACTGCTGCCTCATAGCCACTAAAGCTCATCACTCATTGTTAGTCCACTATATCCTCAATCATCCCTCTAAAAACACCATTAATGTCTTTCTACCGTCTCTAAAACCTAAAGACCTAATAAAAAAAGCCTATAGAAGTTTGGATGTCAACGCCAACCCTCTTTGAGGACAGGTGAGTCTATCATCTCCATTTCTATCCTCTCTCCTAATTTAAGGGTTAAAAATGATTAAAGTTGTGATGGAATGTGCAACTAAGTTGAGCTACTCACTAATACCAAAACACAATAGATGATTAGCACATAATTAATTAATTAATAAGTATTACAAATAGATTAATTATTTTTTTAGAAAACTAAGTATTTATAAAAACAGTTTAAAAAACGTGCTCACCATAAATGAGATTATAGCTAACTGGATAAGCTCTTTAAAACGCACCCTAAAATTCCACATAATTTCATCCACCTGAAACCCTCTATTTTTTTACTTAACCAAAAGGATAGGCCAATGCTCTGCTGTATTAGGACAGAGCATCCCAGAGGGCACTCTACATCTAGGGAGGATATGCCCATTGACCGGTCCACACTTGATCTTTTTTTTTCGCCTTCTCATCGCTCAAGTCCGAAGCCTGATGACAACGGAGCATCCATCAGGCCCTCTGATTAGTGAGCTTAATTATACTTCAACTCAAATAATCTCCTCGGATCAATCAACGAACATTACCCCCAGATTATTTTAAACGCGACAAGGCGGCCATTGCTCAGTCGCCGTCCACTCCATTTCATTGCCATTCCTCCCTCTCCCCGTGACCGATCACGAGACGCATAAAGCCACAAACTCATCTATCACCACCAACGCGATCGAGATCGAACTCTACTTAATTGACACCCTGATTAGCAGTACCAATCACGCACTAATTAACTCGTGTCGTATCGGTTAACGACACTAACCTCGGTGCAGCCGTGCAGGCGAACCGTCGATCGATCGATCCGGACACGTGGGCTCCGCACGCAGTCGCAGGTGTGTGGCGGCTGATCAGCTCCACTACCCCGCGCGAGCTTGGCATACTCGGGAAAAACAATTAATTAGTGCGTGGTGCTTAGTGTATAACCAATTGGCTAATTGTTCGTTTGTTCTATGAGTGTTCCTTGCACGCAACGCCAGGTGGGTTAGTGCATAGCTAGTAGCGATAAGGAGGCTGCTTTGATCAGATCTACTCGGTTAGATAATCCGTTGCCGACATCAAGCCATGCTATAGAACTATAGTGTGCAGCTGATCTTTCAAAATAATAATAATAATTGCAGTTTGCCGCTGTTACGCTGACACGTCGCACGTTAGCCCGTTAGCAATTTCGGTTGTGTGTGTACGGGGGCTTGATTCCATTGAGATTCGAGGAGAGCTTCTGCTGTTGCAAAGAGAAAAATTCTGGGGGCTAATGAACAAAAAACATTCATTCACCGTGACGATGAGTTAAAAAATATTTCAGTTACCGTGATTAGGGGTAAAAAAGAATTCACAGCGCCCACCGTGGGGCTCGAACCCCACGAACACAGGGGTTAAGAGCCTTGCGGTCTGCCGACTGAGCTAGACGGGCCTTAAACTTTCGTATTCTTTATATACAATTTTTAGCGTGAAGATAGATGAGTCTGGCTTTATGCGTCTCGTGATCGGTCACGACAGTCCATGACTAAGGGCCAAACAGCCCATGGAGACAAATTAAACTGTTGGCTCGCTGCTTTTTTCTTCGGAGTGGAAGCATACATGACCTGTTCCAATCACATGTCTGTGAACAGTCCTGAAGCATTAGCGCCTCAATCGCATCATCAAAATATCCATCGAAATTTCACTATGCCGTAACATAAACTTGAGTCCTTGGGGTCACTGGCAAGTGTGAAAGATGCCACACATATCTTCGATTCTTTGATTCATCAAACATTCAAGTCGCCACAGTGAACACAAAACCAAGTTGCCACCGACTATTTTACAACACAACAGCGTTACAAACAGCAACCCCAAACAACAAACTCTCCCACCATGACACACATTAGTATGTACTACAGCTAGCTATCCATCGATCCATCTATCCATCAGCAGCAGCAGTTCACAGCAATTTCCTCTGTATTTACTACGCGTGTATGTATGTTGTGTAACTGTGTACAACAAGAAGAAAACGGCAAGAGGAACAGAGAGTCTGTGGGACGCAAAATTCGATCTCAACTCTTCTAAAACGCGAGCCGAGATCGTGACAAAAAAAAAGTCGTACGGACACAGTATTATGCTGTACTTACGGCACGTGTGTTTGTGTGGTTTGTCGCTGCGATAGCACGCGAACGACACGGTCGCCAGCGTCCGACGACGCCGACACCGTAGCCGGCGGTGGGGGCGTCATCTCGTAATGCCGGTGGATCTCGTGGAGGAGCGACCGCGCCTTCTTGCTCGTCTGCGGGCTGCCGCCGTCGGCGACGAGCGAGTAGAGCGACGCCATCAGCCCCGGCATCCGTCCAAGCACCGTGACCACCTTGGCGCCGCCGTGCCGGCAGAGCGAGACGAGCAGCGGCACGCTGTGGTCTCTCGCCGACCGGGACGACGAGGCGGCGAGGGCCTTGGCGAGGCAGGCGACGAGCCCCGGCTGTGAGAGGATGGCCACGGCGCCGGCTGGCTGCTCGGCGATCCTCGCCAGCAGCGTGATGCTGTCCCCGGCGAGGTCGTCACGGTCGGTGGAGAGAAGGGCGGCGAGGGCTGACACGGCGCCGGCGGCGATGGCCCTGCCGTGGTTGGCAGCGCACTGGAGCAGCCCGTACAGGCTGACCATGGCGTTCTTCCGGCCGCGGTACGCACCGTCCCGGATGAGCTGGACCAGCGTCGGGATCGCCTCCGGGATGCGGCCGATCTCCTCGGCGGAGTCCGGGTTCGACGAGAGGTAGAACAGGATGGCCGCCGCGTTCTGCTGCGCCTCGGCCTTAACGTCGACGTTGATCATGTCGACGACGAGGCCAACACCGCCGACCTCGACGATGGCCGTCCGGCCGGCGGGGTGCTTCGAGAGGTTGAGCAGCGACGCCACGGCATTGTCCTGCACGGCCACGTCGGTCGAGGAGAGGAGGCATAGCAGCCACGGCACGGCGTTGGCGTCGACGAGGCACGCCCGGTAGAACACGCTGTGCTTCGACAGCTTGCGTGCCTCCGACGTCGTCTTCCTCCGCTCCTCCGTCGAGCCCCCCGAGAGCTGCGCCACGATGTTGGCGACGGCGAGTCGCGCGGCTCCCGCGGCGGCCGGGCCGAACGGCACGGCCGTGTTTGCGACGGAACCGTGGCGGTGGCCCGCGGCGGAGCTTGGCTCGGGAAGGGTGACGCCGTTGCTGAGAAGCATCCGCTCCACGATGGCACGGAGAGCGGCGTTGGGGACGACGTCGGCGGTGCTGAGCCTCTCGCCGGTGACCGGGCACGTGCGGCACCCGGCCTTCATCCACCGGGTGATCGACGCGCGGTCGTACGTCTGGCCTGTGGACAGAGTCACCGGATCGGTCATGAGGTCCAGAGTGATCGGGCACTGCAGAGCATCCGGTCTGATCCATTCCGGGCACCTCGCCGGCGCCGTCGCGGCCGCTTGCGACTTGTTCGCGTCAATATGATCGAACAGCACGACGCGGCAGTACACAAGGAACGCCATTAAGCTGTTCATAACGAGAACGTCATTGCTGTTCTTGCAACCGGCGTCCAGCCTCGCGCACAGCTCGCTCTCCAAGAACTCGATCTCCTGGGAGCAATCTGACCAGGTCCCGACCCTGAGCCGGCGGAGCACCCGCTTCATGTCGTCGGCATCCGGCGCGACGCCGTCCTTGAACTGATCCAAGATAGACCGCACGCTACGCGCCGCGCGTTCGTCTGCGCCGTCGGGCCGCACCTCTGCACGCCACGCCTGCTCCGACACCAGCTGCGCGAGCTCCCCGGCCTCCACCGACGCATCCACGACACTCCTCGGCAGCGCGTCCATGGCCGCCGCAACTGACCCAAGAACTAATCTCAGCTCCGACGCCACCAGCTCGGCATTCATGAGCACCCACAACCGCGCGCCCCGCTGCGCGCAGTCCGTGAGCAGGAACCGCAGCTTCTGCATGGCCACATGCAGCTCCGTCAAGCCAAGCACCGCAGACGACGGCATCGCCGTTGCCGCCGCCGCTTCCTGCAGCTCCTCGAGGAACGCGAGAAGGATCCCGGCGAGCCGCACGACCTTGCGCACGCCGCGGCGGAGCACGGGGAAAGCGTCAACGTCGCCGGCCCGACGGCCGGCCACGTCCGCCGCGAGGGAGAGCAGAGAGGCGAGCAGCGGCGCCGGCGTGATGTCCTCGCACGGGTAGACCGCTGGAAGAGCCAGTAGCCGCCGGCTCTTGGGCTTGCTCGGCGGCGGCGGCGAAGACGACATCAGGGGAGGTGGGGAGAGGGAAAGAGAGTGAGAGCATAAAATGGTAAGAGGTTCGAGGTGGCTGTCAATGGCAGCGAGCGAGGGTATATATAACGCGGCCGGTACACGTGTTGCCGGAAAGGAGGTAGAGGGCTGGGATGGCGACACGTGTATGTATGGACACCTGGAGGATGATGAGAGGACAGCTTCCCGGATAATGGCTGGAAGCTTGTGTCCTTTGCTAGCTGCTCGATTGATGATTCGATGAAACTGGATAGGAATGAAGCAGATAGAGTCTTAATTTGCTGTATTGGCAGCCTCCATTGCCTAAGCCAGACACGTCGATATTCCATGTGCTTTTTTTTTTGCTAAAATTAATGTGTAACAATATCTGTGTGCAATCGATCGACTATGGAACTTTCAAATCTTCAAGATCTCAAATGCATGCAGCCTGCGTATCTTTCTATCGAATTATGCACATGTATTGGCAGCCTCCATTGCCTAAGCCAGACACGTCGATATTCCATGTGCTTTTTTTTTGCTAAAATTAATGTGTAACAATATCTGTGTGCAATCGATCGACTATGGAACTTTCAAATCTTCAAGATCTCAAATGCATGCAGCCTGCGTATCTTTCTATCGAATTATGCACACGCATGCATGGCTGGTGGCTGCTATACTCAGATCTCGACATGTCGACCAGTGCGTCACTAGCACACATACATACCTGCATGCACCGTATGATCGTATCCTACTAAAAAGAAAAGAACACCAACGATTAACTAAACACCGCTCCGTCTACGTGAAATGCACCCTAACTTTTCTACCCTAAAGCCAGATTTTTACACTCGATCGCGACTCCAGATTCGTTGATGTCAGTCACAAGCAAATTATAGCCACCTTTATTCCATCTATCTATATCAAAGAGGAGTTCGCCGAGGAGCGCGTTTTTTCGCTGGTCCGCCGTACGTGCCACGGCATGGCATGCCCTGGCCGTATGGGTCTCGACGCACGGTGACTCAGCCATCACGGGTCCACCCGCAGAATCAGCTGCCCGTATCAAAATCGTGGAGATCCACGGCTCGCCGGCGCGATCGGACCGTGGTGGTTCAGATTCCAAAGGGCACGAGACGGATTCGATCCTCTGACTTCAAAGGCCGAAAGACAGAGAGAAACAGTAAAATGAGTCTTTGTGAACAGTATTTTGCAGTCGAATACCGCTCATATATATGCACAGTTCGTCGAGAGAAAATAGTGTGTAAATTCACTGTAACACTTGATCTCATCCGTCCATTGAACATCGTACGTTTCAATTATCCAAAGGGACAGCGCTGTTTACCCCTGCCTTTGAAGGCTCGAAGGCAGAGGATCTGAAGTCACACGGCGGAGCTGCGGGACCCACCCGGTACGGCTGGCCCCACGTGACCCCCGAACACGTGGCGCCCCGCGTGTCGCGCCGCGTCACGTGCAGTGCACCCCTCGAGACGGGAGGGACAGGAGGAATCCATCGACCTGGGGCAGCCGTGCGATCGGGGCCCACCTGGCCGACATGCCGACGGGCATGCTGCTAGTCAGCGAACACCAAACACCGCGGCGGCCGCCCAACCCCGTGCCGCCACGTGGGCGTCGGAGTTTCCATCCTCGTCGTCCACTCCACGGCCACGCTGTAAAATGGGGTTAGCCCGCTGTCACCCGCTAATCACAGGCGATTAGCGGGCTGTAAGTAAGCTAATCACGAGCTGCTTGTTACTACCACCGGCGACGTGTGACGTTGACACGAGCCGATTAGAGAAAAAAGAACGGGGATTAAAATCAGTAGCGGCTTCACGCCGCCTACGTGTTCGGGTGGGCGGGGCCACGCGGCGCGGCGCGATTGCGTGGTCCCCCGGCGTACGTCCGGGAAGGAAGGCAATCAAGCGGGGACCCCACACGGCGGACGGGCGGGGTGACGTGAGTGATCGATTGGTCCCGTCAAAAATCGTCGCGTCCCCGGGACGAACCGGTCAAGCGTGCGCCGCGCGCGGACGAGGAGGAGGCGTGTCGCCGTCAGACGTGGCGAGCCGGACAGGGACGGACACGGCGCGTGTACGTACGTAGCGTACGCATGCCATATATGCATCGGTGGCTGCTCGAGAAAATAACGCGCAGGGTAGCTAGCACACGGATGTACTAGATGTATTGCCATTTTCTATATATGAGGGTGGCGTAGTTCATTTAGACTTTTTTTTTGGCGTATTATAGCCGCGCAGCTGTTGTTTTAAGTAACTGCTTGGGTAAAACAGTTTATATAATTGGCTGTCTTAAAGTAACTGCATGTGTTAGACAATTTTCACTAGTGATTCTCGTAACACAGTTGTGTGTGGAAATCGTTTTTCATAGAGGACTTATTTGAAGCACCTGAAAATTTTTTATTTTCACAGACGCTATACTACAGCGGTTGGCTAAACACGTGTATCGTATGCTATCACTAGGAGTGGGTAAAAAGTTTGAAACTCACGGCTCAGATCGGCTCAAACTCATACTCATAACGAGTCAAGCGAAGCTAAGCTTTTAACTCCTAAGCTTAACGAGACGGCTCATAAACCGCTCGTTTAGCTTGTTATTGCAAGAGCTCATTATATCTTTATATACTTACTGCTTAGTCTTTAAATTTAAAATTATTTGATTTTATTATTATGTTAATGTGTTATAAAATAATAAATTTAAAATTATAAAGATGATATAAATAACATATAAATACGTTAAGACAAGCCGATCTAGGCTTAGCTCGTTAAAATTAATGAGTCGTTATCCATAGGAATATTTTCTGTACAGAGCAGCAGATAGGGATGTTCTCGGCGTGTGGGGCCATGCTGCGTACGTACGTTCCGGAGTACTCCTGTTTGCAGTCAGGAGCGTGCAGTGCATGCCAGGCATCATGCGTGCACTGGATACAACGCGTCCGGAGCAGTCTGTACTGCTGTCTTGAACAGCTAGCGCGGGCGGGCAGGCATGCTTGATCCGGCACTGTGTTGGCACTTGGCAGTCGCTCTCTTACCAGCCAGGTATGACCCAACCAGTTGATGTAGATTTTCAGCTAGTTTTCTCGTTGCCACCAACGTAACCGACTGGGCGTTTTACATCAGCAAGGTCGGTTGGTCCAGTCTCGAGCCGCCCGGTTTGGTATTGGTGGAGGCATGCGTGGAGAATTCAATATGGCACCCAGTACAGTGGACATCGAACTGGAAACATTTTTGGGCATCAGTTTCCAACCCTCTCAACAAGACAACAACGCCTGAATGCAATAAACCTTGTTTGTATATGTACAGTGCTGCCTCTTCTATAATGGAATACTATAAAAATCAGCCTTGCAGCTGGGTTCTTCCAGAAACAAATTAAACTCGTTTGCATGCGGAGGCTTAATTTGCACCTGACTAACTTACGTTGAGTTAATCATGGCTGCCAGAAAGCTTAGCTATCATCTGGCGCTCTCACTCTCACCTAGTCACCTGGATCATCATAACGAGCTACACTACGTACTGTGTTGTGTTATCACAGCTCTCGTTGCTTTCAGCCGAGTCGATCGCATCTTCGAAATGGAGCCCGGCAGTCAGACTGGCAGCCGGCCGGCGACCGATTGTTTGGCGGCGATGCCACGAGATGCCGTGCCGTACACCGTCGTGTCCAGGCGGCGAAAGCGACCTGACCGTCCAGCTAAGACGCCTACCTTGGCTGAGACGGGACGCGTGTGATATGAGTCGCTAGTGACAAGACATGGCGATCGCGAGACCGATCGACCGATCGACCAAAACCGATGGCGATTTCATGCCAATCTCGATCTCCTCCGCTTGTCTTAACTTACTCCTTAATTTGGTTTCGATCGAGTGATCGAGAGCGACGACGACGCAGTTAATTGAGCAATCATACGATCAATTTGTGTAGTTAACGCGTCTGAGGAATAGGAGGCTGACGGCGCCACAAAACCCATTATTTTTTTTGACAGGCACGAAACCAATTATTATTGCAGAAAGCAATTAAGTGGCGTGTATAATCAGCACAGGACAGTGTGGGACACGTAGCGGTCGAAGCAGTTATAGTGGTGTATTAATTGACCCAGTCCACAGATACGTATTAGTCTGGCCTTAGGTACGTGACTACGTAACGTGGTACATATGTATTCGTACGCGTGTAACATGACAATTCAATCACCGTGTACTTGCACTTGAATAGTTGCATACAACACATCTGTACACCTGCAGCTAGATATGTACATGTGATAATGGAGTAGATGCGGCTTTCCTGTCCCCGGCTCCTGTTCCGATCTATGTCCCGTATCACGTGGGGCACACATGCGTTGGTCGTCTCCCTTTCTGCCCGACTTTACTTCTGTAGAGAAATAATAGAAGCTAATAAAATGTCTGTCTCTCCGAGATATGATCTGATCACCGGATTGCCTGATGGTCCATCGCTCCCTGCTATATATCCTGCACCCCGTGGGCCAATCACGCTTTGGCAAAGTTTGTAGTCTTCCTTACATAACGCTGTCCACGACCATGGAACCCTCCTCTTCTCCTCCTATAAACCTACCCCACCCCAACCCCAAAATCCTAACTGTAGTTCATCTGCCAGAGTCTAATGTTGAATATCAGCGTGTTGTTGGTGTCAGACAAGAAGAGGGCTCGCCAGAGAGAAGTAGCAGGACATAAATCTGGACACGGATCCAATGGTGAATAAATTTGGAGGAAATCTTCTCCAGTAGAATTGTAAATGGTCTTTCTCACCTTAAAAGCGAGCCAATAAAAACTCGATGGTGAATAAATCTAAAAGAAATCTTCTTCTGTAGAATCATAAAGACCCTTTCCTACCTCAAATTATATAGGTCCTTGTCATATACTAGGTTACTTGCTATTTAAAAAAGACTATTTAACAATTTTTTTCTTCACACGCTAGTCACATGTTAGTCTCTTGTCATGTACTAGATCACTTGCCATTTCACAAGTAGGACTATTCAACAATCTCTCTTCACACATTGGTTACTCCCTTGCTATATACTCGGTCCCTTGTCATTCTATAACCAGGATTATTCAACAATCTCTCCCTTTATACATTAGTTACATATTGGTGTCTCTTTTGCCATTGCACAACTAAAACTATTCAACAATCTTCTCCTTTATATATTCATCATCTCAAATCTCCCCCTTTACACATTGGTCACTTTTTTGCCATATGCTAGGTCCCTTGTTTCAATAATTTCCTCCTTGTGTCCCTTGCTTTTAACAATCTCCTCTTCACACATTGGTATCATCTTAGGCATTTATTGTTCCTTTAACATACACTAATGGTCCCTCGGATACATGGACCCGCATACACCCATAATCCATCTGGCCTTCACATTGTGTTTATCAAGATAAAGATGTTGAACTAGTCCAGTTCTAATATCAATTGTATAATCGCAAATAATATTTTTCATCTCAAAAGTTAGCCAACAAAATAAGAAACTATCTCACTATATCATTTGTTTTTTCACAATCAATATATTACTATTCAATATCTTCATTTTTGCGTCGAATGCCATCCAGCAAATCCGTCAGAATGAGACGTATACGCATCTATGTCCAAGCACGATAAAACCGTAGCCACTACCAGGAGCAACCGATCGATTGGTCCCATCATCAGCGCGTGCCAGCCAGCGTTGCGTTCCGCCGCCGTCGTCGCAACAGGCCCGTCGTCCATCCACCGTGCAGTGGTGTCGCCGCCTATGGAGACGGAGACGATGGCGCTGATGGGGATCGAGGTAGAGGAGGGTGTGGACTGTGGAGGAGATGACGGAGACGTGGTGGGAGGATTTCGTTGCTGAGAGAATCTGAGATGCGGAGGGAGCTCGAGGAGACGATCGATGTAGACTAGCATGGCCATGGTGCCAATGGCGAGGACGCGGATGCGGAGACGACGGGGAGGTCAGGGACGAAGAAGAAGAGCCTGGACGAGGTCAACGACAGCCGAGTAAGACGAGGAGTACTGCCCCGTCTACCTCACTGGCCAAGATGTCCAGGCCACCAGCGGCGGCGACGAGCGACGAGTTATTTTAGCTCAACCAAGAGCCGATCGATCGATAGCTAGTTTATTTCCTTGTGTCAGCACAGCCACACAGCCACTCAGCCAGCGCATGCATCATGTCGATTTGTTTCTAAGATCAGATCTCAATTTAGTCATTAACTTGCTGTCACTCGATTCGATCGAACTATGCATACATGTGTCACTTCCACGCGTACGTACGTTTGGACGTCGTGGCCGCCGGCTGAACCATCCCTGCCGGAGGCGGCGAGCCCTGCCTGTCGGCTGTCGCCGCTGCAGCCTGCAGAGCGATTGGTGCTCGTCAGCCAGGTCGCCGTGCGGCGCGTGGAGTCCAGTCACTCCACGAGCCCGAACTCCCGAAGTCTTTGGGCTGGAACGGTGTTCCCTCGTACTTGGACTTTTGGTTGGGACGGGACAAGAAGCCCACGTACGTGGGGTTAAAGTTAGGCTGGAACGGTAATCCAGTGCATGTGGGAGTTTGGACTGAACGGGAATCCCTCACACGTGCGTGGACTAGACTAGTTGGGCCGGAAGGCTAGCCCGATAAAAACGCGTCACGTCTTTCCGTCTCATTGCAGATGCGAAGCAAGGCCTAAGTCCACGCGCCAGCTAGGCTAAACCCTAACCCTGTCCTGTCTCTCTCACTAGCAGCTGTTGTTGTCGCTCCTCCACTGTATCACTTCCAGCACACCATCGTCAAGAAGGTTTAACATGGTTCATCATACTGAAACCTCCTGCATCCCCAACTATTTCATTTGTAGATGGATGCGCGGTTCTCGTGGAAGGGTTTAGCATGGTTCATCACTTAATTAGTTTCTTCTCGCCTTCTTTAAGTCGTTTGGTTACGATCGATCTTAGTATCCTCATCCTGTGTCTCTCATATGCTAGCTTTATCTCATTGCCTTCCTTTGTCATGAGTTCTTTACCTATGTTTGGCATGGCACAAACTTTAGAGCTGACGCATAACTACTTTTTATTCAAAATACAGATTTGCTACTTCTATCCAAATCTTAGTCACTTTCTTCCTAACACGATTAAGGAGTCATCTTCAAGCTCCAGTAGGTAGGGGAGGGAGAAGCCAGAGGAGAGAAAGAAAACTCACTAATGGCAGCGACAGCAACTCCTCGATGGTGGCGGTAGCGACGATGAGTTCCTCTTCTTTAGTGATAGTGTAGTAGTGATAGTGAGGTTAGAGTTTAGGGTTTTGGGAGTGGGTCGAGGTGGTGGTGGTGAGGTTAAAATTTAGGTTACCATCAGCCCTCACTAGCCATGGCATCATTGCTCTTCCTGCCCTATGTTGCCATGCTCTGGTTTGACCTCCTCTTGTGGCCACGGCTATAAAAGCTAGAATGCCTCATCGTGTCGTCTAGACATCAAGGCTGCTAGTTGAACTCGGCCACCCTGTTGATCTCTCTTGTGTCGCCTCCCAGCCAACCAGCTCGCCCCAAGCACCACCTTCGCCTTCTCTAACCACGCCCCTCAATATGCCGTCGTCCCCTTCTTTATAGCACCCCCACCACCATTGCCTTCTTTTTGAGTGAGGCCATCGCCTAACTCTACCCTTTTCCACCATTGCCTAAGCTCCCTCTGTTCATCACTGGTTGCCATCGCCCCATTGTCCTCTCCGTTAGGCTTTGCATCCAACTATCGTCCTTCATCCTCTACTAGCCTTGCACTTGCCTCATCGCGCCTCGTGTTGCCTAGTGCAAGTGAGAAAGAGAGGAGCAAAGGGGAGAGAAGGAAGAAGAGAAGAAGGAAGAGGTCGTTGACAATTGAGCCCTCATTCGTCCCACATCCTCTAATCACCCTATGCAGTAAGCCTCTCCTCTGATCTCTATCTAATGATTCAATGACATATGTCCCCTTCTATTAAAATATAATAAATCCGTAGTTAAAAATCTCTCTCACTTACACATGGGACCCACCTTTCCTCAGTCTACCTACATCAAGGTCCAAAGGCTCATGGGCTACGACCTAATGGGCTGCATCACTTGGTCCTCATGCATGGCCCACCTTCATGGGCCACTCTCTGGTCGGCTGCCTCACCGGCCCACTTCTTCAGCCTACTCCGATGAGTAGAGTCCACTAACTACTCCCATCCACTAGAGATAGATTAGGCCTACCATGCTTCGTAGACGCAAGAGCATCTTTATGTCACTGGCATTAGGCCCCACTTATTAGCCCATAGATAATATTTCCTCGAAATATGCCTATTCTATTTTAATAAATTATTTCTCCTTTTTTGAAATTTATTTAACCTTCTAAAATCCACATCACCTAAACCGTAACTCCGATTGACTCCATTCCACTTACTAATTTTTATATAAAAATAAGATCTGACACTATTAGTTTATAATAAATAATTTTAATTTATAGGATTTTGTGTCAATTTCTCTTGTTGATTGCATAATAGACGTTTTAGAAATTTATCAAACGCAAGGATCGTGAAGATTTGATGACCAAAGATAAAGGCAAGCCGCTCTTCGATTATATTACTCCCAGTTTATAAAATATGTTAATTACAAACTTACATGTTTAGTGTACACTATACCCATAAGACTCAGTCCTTACTCATGTCTCTATACATTGGCGTACTACCATGATATCCGAATAAGAGGCTATGACATGACCTTTGTATAACCCTCTTCTAACCATTTACACCACGCTGAGGTTTTGCCCCCACCTAGACCAAGGTAGATGGCCCCCTTGCACCATGATGGATTCAGAAGTTGATCAGTACCGCCATCTAGCCCGACTCTACTTCATCATGCCCATAATCGCTTAGGTGCTTAGGAGAGGAATGAGTTATACTACAAGTCCGATTGTTGCCCACACTTGTTTAGGAGAGGAATGGGTTATACTACAATTGCCTAGGAGATGATGGTGTTATTGGTACAACGTACTAGGGCGGGGTGTGACAGTCGTCCCATCAGCTGTATTGCTATAGGAGGGAGGGGATAAGGGAGTGGGAGAAGAGATAAAATTATTGTAGTACACGAATATCGATACAATCCTAGCTATCCAAAAATTTGACTAAATTTTGTGATATTTTCTGGTGACTAAAAACTAGACAATCCTTTCAAAATAATCGATGAGTATATGTTTGATGAAATTCTTAGGAGTATAGTTTATGTTGAAAGCAGTGATAAAATCCAAGGCTTTAAATTAACATGTTTTTTGTTGATTTTTCAGGGAAATGTCGTCAAGTCCTGGTGGAGGCTGAAGTTTTTCCCGGAGAGATCTTCTACACAAGATCCAGTTATATGTTCAAAAGCTCTGGAAGGAGAACAAGGATTTTCCAAATCCTGATGAAGGCAGAAGTTTTTCCCGGAGGGATCTTTTACTCAAGAAGATCCAATCAGATGTTCAAAAGCTCTGGGAGGAGGGCAAGGTTTCTGAGCCTGAGCCTGGGAGTAAAAGCCACCTGGCCCTGTGGAAAATTCCTGTGAGAGGCGCCCGGCGCAAGGCAAGGAGAAGATGCAACGCCAGTGCGACCAGCTCGTCGGCGCCGGGGCAGCCTCCCAACTCGGGAGCAAACTAACTAGAACGCGTCAGTCGCAAACCGATCGATGGCTGTCCTTCCTTGTTAACCAGAACGCATGCACATCGTGTAGATTTAAACTGTATAATGATTCAAGCCAACTATCCAAGATATCAATTTAATTGACTTGGATATATATATATATAGTGAGAGAGAGAGAGAGAGGTAAAAATTGGTATCTGGAAGAAGCCAGGTGGTTAGGATTTGTTCACGGTCCAATCCTATGTACCAACTTCCTGGCTGTAGGGCTACTTGGCAGTTGGCAGAGATCCATGTCACAATGCTAAAGCACCTCTAGTTTGTAGGAATTTTATAGGATTTTCGTGGATATTATTCGAAAATCCATTTTCGCGTGAATTAGTTAATAAGTTTCATGGTGCAATCGGTGTTTTGGGTTGCCAAAACATCGACAATTACTTGTGCAGTGATTACTGATCATAACAAGTGGTTTGTTTTCTGCTGGTCATGGTGGAGCTCGAGCAGCAGAATTTGTTAAGCAAAACGTTTTCTCCAGTTTAATCAAGCACCCAAAGTTCTTCACTTATACCAAGTCTGCAATTGGTACTATACTATTATCTGTCTCGGAATTCGCCATTTCTCTGAAGCAAACTGCTGCGTCTAACATAATGTTTACACTTGACTGCATCCACAGCGATTTTTGAGGCGATCGTCTGCTCGTTGCAAATGTTGGAAATTCGAGGGCGGTCATTTTGTAGAGGAGATGGTAAGCTCAGAACATTTCTGATCATGCTTTTACTCACTAATCGTCCAGTTGTTTAGCTTCATATCCTTCCTTTTCAAGGGATGTATTCTCTCCTGATCTATATCATCAGAGTTCGTATCTAAATTGCTGCAATCTGCTTCTAAAATGATTGCAATATCAGTTTTCTAATCCAATTTTAGATCAGTACTGACTCAGCATCGATCATATTCTGATTCAGCTACAGCTGTGTCAAGACTCAAGAGACCACAAGCCTGATCAGTCAGATGAGAGGCAGAGGATAGAGGATGCTGGAGGTTGTCATGTGGGCTGGTATTCGTCTCTTGGTCTCTTCATTCTGCTGCTGCTACATTTTCTTACAGGTTAACATTTTCTCCATCCTAGTTAGAAGAATGCTAGATCCCTTTCTTGCTCTACCCAAAACCATTCTCAACATCTATTCAGTTCATCAGCCTGGTAAAAGCTTAGGCGTTTTTGGGCATTGCTTTGTTAAATGATATGTGTATGTTAGTGTATCAAGTGTATTTTGGTCATTTCACATTGTACTCATCTCATATTAGCCCTAAGGGCCAACTCAATGCATCAACTTTATAATCCTCAAATTTCTACCGTCTTTCTTAAAATTGACATGGTATCAAAACCAAGATCCGAGTCCTACCTGTCGATCTGGTTATTACTGGTGTGCCGTAATTTTGATTCGAGCCTTACCTGTCGATCTGGTCATCACTGGTGCGCCGTAATTTTGGCTGTATGCTCCGCTTGAGATGTAAGCTACAGGTATCGGACAGTTGGCCCAAGAATGAAATGAGAAAGCATTGCTATTTTGTTGTCTAGGAGTAGGCTATACTTAGAACCCTAGATTGGTCTTGCGGCTCCCACAAAATTTCCCAAATGAAGTCTGTCCTACGATCCATTTCATTACTAAACCTACGTTCTTGACAGAGGTATCAGAACATGGCTCTATCCTTGGCTCTTGAATCGTGGAGGTGACAGTTTGGTACGATCTGAGGATTTGTATCAGTAAAATCCCCGAGCTGAACCGATTTGATCTGGTGGTGAGTTCGGTTGGTACAGAGACGAGCACGGGTTGGGTGACCACTGGTTGAATCCGTATGTCCTTGTAAAATCTCCAGAGCTCGAGTTGTGTACCTGGCGGCGGTAGACAGATCTGCAATAGCTAGAGGGGAGGGAAGAAATTCCTAAACCGATCTTGTAGAGGATGGTATGGTGAGCAAGACCCGGTCTCATGACTCCATGGGCGATGCTTAGGAAGTAGCAGAGGTTAAGGCAGAGATTGCAGCAATTAAGAAAGATCTGGGAGCTCTGAAGGGGCTGAAGGGTGAAGTGACTAAAACCAGGAAAATCTTGAAGGATTTCTGTGCCAGTTATGGAGAAGGAGATCCTGGCAAACGGCCAGATCAGGGAGAACAAGATGCTGGGGTAAGCCAAGCACCACCATTTCTTCCAGTTGATGGGCATCCTATACGAGTCGCACTCCTGTTTGCACTGGGGTTAGTTTGAGTCAAGTGCCCCCCTGCTTTAACATCCAGGATAACATTGTGTCACCTGGGAACGTTAATCTGCCCCCACACATGTTACACCCACCGGGATACGTTGGGATTCATGGGAAAATGCTTTTAGGTAGCAACTTGTGCCTACATATTCCATGGCGCCACCCATTTTTTCTGTACTTGGTACTCAGTTTATCACTCTGCCTGGGGTTCACATGCATGATCCATAGAGGAATGCTCACTTAGGACAAGGGAGGAAATGGAGTGATTAAAGGACTCAGATTGGAGATTTCTCTATTTGCTGGAGATGATGTAGTCGGGTGGATTAATTTCTCTATTTGCTGGAGATGATGTAGTCGGGTGGATTAAGCAATGTGAGAAATTTTATGAAGTGACTAGGACACCGCATGATCAGTGGGTTAACCTGGCTTTAGCACATCTCAGTGGGAGAGCTGCTCGTTGGTTCAGAGGAGTGGGAATCCCTTGGCAGCTTATTACCTGCCCTCAGCTGTGTGGCATGATGTGTGACAGGTTCTCTGAAGCAAATGTTCATGAAGCAGTGGAGCAACTACAAAATGTGAAACAACTCACTCTGACAGTAGCCCAATATGTAGAAAAATTTGAAGAGTGTGTGGATCTGGTCAGAAGGGATCATCCCTACTTGCAGGAGTACCTCAACACCTTTTTTATTGCTGAATTGAGAAATGACATCAACCATGATGTCTGTGAATAGAGGCCACAGGGGTTATTGTAGTCCTACTAGTATGCCAAAAATTATGAAAGAGCTGCAAATGCTAGGAGAGCTGTCAGTAACTTCAACATAAGTAGAAATCAAAATCAAGTCTATGGCAACCAGGGAAGAAACATTGGCAACAAAAGGCTGAAGGGGAAAAGAAGGAAGAGAAGAAGTGCTGGTTCTGTAAAGAACCTTGGTTTCCTAGGCATCAGTATATGCTTTACTATTGGAAGATGAAGAGCAGGGTGATGCAGTGGAGGAAGAAACACAAGATGTCCTAAATGGAGAGGAACCAGCAGAACATGATGCACAACCTTTGCCAGAGGCTAAAGAGGAGCTAATGTGTATATCCCAGAATGCAGTCCAAGGGACAACCAGACTTGATACATTCTCTGCCATTATCTTGGTAAAGGGAAAGAGAGCTGTAGGTCTGGTAGACAGTGGGAGTACTATCACATTCATGGACCAAGAGTTTGCTGTAAAAAGCCACTGTCCACTACAGAATACCAACACTAAGAAGGTGGTAGTTGCTGGAGGTGGGGAATTAAAATCTGACGTTCAGGTTCCTGTGATTGAATATGAGATTCAGGGGGAGAAATTCTCAAATCAATTCAATCTGATCCCACTGAAGGGGTATGATATCATACTAGGAGCAGACTGGATTTTCACCCATAGCCCCATTACCCTAGACTAGAAGCGAAGAATACTGGGGATCACTAAAGGAGACGAGGTGGCAATCTTTCAGGATTTCACTAGACCAGGCAAACATTTCAGGGTCAGTGGTAAGAAGATGGGTAAATTGCTCAGAAAAGGGACATTGGGATGTGTGATACAGGTGAACGCAATAATTGAACTAGAAGGGGAAATGGAAAATAACATCCCAGATGATGTCCAGTAAGTATTGCAACAATTTCCACAAGTATTAAAGGAACCTAAAGGATTGCCGCCTCCAAAGAGAGATTGTGATCATGTCATCAATATGAAATCAGGGTCATAACCCTCAAACTTGAGGCCATATAGAGTTCCCCATTATCAGAAGGAGGCAGCGGAAGAAATTATTGTTGAGCTGATTCAATCCAGGGAAATACAAACAAGTGATAGTCCCTATGCATCCCCAACAGTGATGGCGAGGAAGAAGGATGGATCATGGAGGGTATGTGTGGACTACAGACAACTAAATGCCCAAACTATCAAGAACAAATTTCCCATACCCATCATTGAGGATTTGCTGGATGAACCGCATGGGGACAAAGTATTTTCAAAGCTAGACTTAAGGTCTGGCTACCATCAAATCAGAGTGGCTAAGTCAGATATCCCCAAAACAACATTTAGGACTTATTTAGGGCACTATGAATATAATGTGATGCCGTTTGGTCTAACTAATGCTCCAGCCACATTTCAATCATTGATGAATCAAGTTCTAGCACCTTTTCTCTGAATATTTTTTCTGGTGTTCTTTGATGATATACTTATCTACAGCCAGAACAGAGACGAACATTTAAAACACATCAAAATGGTGATTCAAGCTCTACTAGAGAATCAATTGGTGGTAAAACTGAAGAAGTGTGCTTTTGTTTTAACTAGTGTCTCTTACCTGGGACATGTGATTTCCCATAATGGGGTGGCCACAGACCCTAAGAAGGTAGAAGGCATCAGGAAGAGAAAAGTCCCTGAAAATGTCACTGAATTGAGGGAGTTCTTGGGTATGACTGGATATTACAGAAGGCTTATAAAGTGGTATGGACTGATCTGTAGGCCATTGAATGACATGTTGAAGAAAAATGCATTTAACTGGGTCCCTAAACAGACTGCTGCTTATGAAGAACTAAAGCAGAAATTATAGAAATTATGAACTAGTCCAGTGTTGGCATTACCAGATTTCACACAAGCTTTTGTAATTGAGGCTGGTGCCTGTAACACAGGGCTTGGAGCTGTATTAATGCAAGCAGGCAGACCAATTTTTTATTTCAGCAAAGCTTTGGGACCTAAAGCAGCTGCTCAGTCCATCTATGAAAAAGGAAGCAATGACAATATTAGAGGCCCTGAAGAAATGGAGACACTATATTCTTGGAAGCAAATTAGTCATCAAGACAGACCGGCGAAGTCTGAAATATATGATGAAACAAAGATTAGTTGAGCGGATTCAACATAAGCTTCTTCTGAAATTGATGGAGTATGATTATACCATCGAGTACAAAGCTGGGAAAGAAAACTTAGTGGCAGATGCACTATCCAGGGGTACAACTGTCCCAGATGAAGAAAAGGAGAATTGTATGGCCATCACTGTGGTAATTCCTAAATGGATACTTGATATAAAAAGGAGTTATGAAGAAGATGTTCAGGCCCACAATATATTAATTAAGCATGATTGGCACTGATCAAGACACTGAACAGATGATGAGATGGAGGCTGGGTTGCTGAAGTACAACGGAAGGATATATGTTGGGGGTACCATGATGTCAGGAAACACTTAGAGCATTCCCAGCGGAACATATAAATTTGGTCATCTATATTCCTATTTGGATGGCCATATAAAAAAGATTCTTTCTCCTTATTCCTTCCCACTCCACCAACTGTAGAAATGTGTACAGTGACTAAGACCGTCGAGTGTATACAAAGGGGTCGGGTCTATATATATACAACCTAGACTAGTGGTCTAACACCCCTCGCAGTTACAGCGGGAGGGAAACGGACGCAGAGACTGGACCAAAAACTGGTGAACAAAGGCATGGGCAGGCCTTTGGTCATTATATCGGTGAACTGGTGCGCCGATGGTACATGGAGCACCCGAACCTATCCTAATACGACTTTGTCATGGACAAAATGGATATTGATCTTGATGTGATTGGTGCGTCGATGATGAACCGGGTTGGCTGTCATGTAGACAGCACTGACATTGTCATAGTAGACGATGGTCGCAGAGGAGAGGGGTGCACGGAGCTCCTGGAAAAGTTGACGAAGCTAGCAGCACTCGGTGACAGCGTGGGCGACGGTGCGGTACTCGGCTTCGGCGCTAGACCGGGACACTGTAGTCTGACGTTTTGAGGACCAGGAGACTAGAGTGTCGCCGAGGAAGACGCAGTAGCCAGACGTAGAGCGTCGAGAGTCGGAGCAACTTGCCAAGTCCACGTCGGAGTACGCGGTGAGGAAGTCGATGGGGCTGGAGCTGAGATGCAGCCCGCTGGAGAGCGTGCCCTTCACGTAGCGTAGGATGCGCTTGAGCAATGTGAGGTGAGGTTCGCGCGGAACGTGCATGAAGAGGCACACTTGCTGGACGGCGTACGTGAGGTTGGGCCATGTGAGGGTGAGGTATTGGAGAGCCCTGGCAAGACTCCAATACTGAGAGGGATCGGCAACGAGTGCGCCATCGGCAGCGGAGAGTTTGGCTCGAGTGTCGACCGGGGTGGCCGTGCGGTGACAATCGGCCATGTCCGCACGCTGGAGAAGGTCGATGGCGTACTGGCGCTGGGAAAGAAAGAGCCCGTGAGAGGAACGGGTGACGGAGATGCCAAGAAAGTGGTGGAGAGAACCAAGATCAGTCATGGCGAACTCAGAGTGGAGTCAGGCTATGATCTGGTTGAGGAGAGATGTTGAAGACGCTGTAAGGACAATGTCGTCGACATATAGAAGGAGATAGGCAGTAGCGGAGCCGATATGAAGAGTGAACAGTGAGCTATTAGACGTAGAGACCACGAAGCCGATGTGCCAAAGATAGACAGCAAAGCACTGGTACCAGGCACGAGGGGCTTGCTTGAAGCCGTAGAGAGAATGTTGAAGAAGGCAGACATCATCAGGACGAGAGGGGTCGACGAAGCCTGGGGGCTGTTAGCAGTAGACCGTTTCCGTCAGATGACCGTGAAGAAAGACGTTCTTCACGTCAAGCTGATGGATCGGCCAGGAGTGCGAGGCAGCCAAAGTGAGGACAACCCGGATGGTGGCGGGTTTGACGACAGGACTAAAAGTCTGTCGTAATTGACACCGGGGCGTTGGGAGAAACCCCGGACTATCCAGCATGCCTTGTGACGGGCAAGAGAGCCATCAGCGTGGAACTTGTGTTTAAAAATCTACTTGTCGGTCACAATGTTAGCGCCGGGAGGACGGGGGACGAGGCGCCATGTCTCGTTGTCCATTAGGGCCTTGTACTCGTCGGCCATGGCCGCGCGCCACTGAGGGTCGGCCAGGACGGAGCGAGAGATCGTCGGGATGGGCGAGATAGAGCTGTGGACGGCAGAAAGCCCATAGTGCTTGGTGAAGCGGAGAGACCCGGTTTGTGAGCGAGTGACCATATGAGAGGTGGAGGGAACTGGAGCCGATGGGAGTGCGGTAGAGATGGGAAGAACTGGTTGGGTGGAGGCGTCATTGGCTACGGATCGGCGGCTGTAGGTGAGAGGAAAGGAGGGAACTAAATCGGCTTGAGCCGATGGAGTCGGATGGGCCGATTAGTCCGGTCGGTCCGATGGAGATGGAGCAGCCGATAGGGAGGGGAGAGCCGATGGAGGCTAAGGAGCCGATGGAAGTGGGGTGTCCGATGGAAAAAGGACGGGATCAGCTGAAGCCGATGAGAGTGGTGGGGCCGATGGGGGTTCGATGGGTGGGACATCAGACCGAATAGTAGTGGGATAGGTGAAAGGTAAGTTCTCAGCAACGACCAATGAGGGGGACGATGGAGAGAACAACGGAGGAGACCGGGTCGGCATGGTGTTGGGGAGGAGGAAGTCGAGATCGCTAGAGGATGATGTTGGATAAAGCAGACCGAAGAAAAAGCATGTCTCGTCAAAGATGACATGACGAGAGACGATGACCCGTCGGATGGAAAGGTCGAGACATCGGTATCCCTTGTGAGAGGAGGGATAGCTGAGGAGAATGCAGGCGGTGGAGTGGGGAGCGAGTTTGTGGGAAGCAGTGGCGGTGAGGTTTGGGTAGCAGAGGCACCTGAAGACGCGAAGGTGGGAGTAGTCGGGCGCCGTGCGGTAAAGAAGGGCATATGGAACGTTGTTTTGAACGGAGGAGTACGGACGCCGATTGAGGAGATAAGTCGCAGTGGCCAGAGCTTCTGCCCAGTAAGTGGCAGGTAAGTGGGCGTGAAGTAGTATAGTACGACTTATGTTGTTGAGGGTGCGAAGGAGACGCTCGGCTTTGCCGTTCTAGGGAGAGGTGTAGGGGAAGGAGAGCCGTAGATGGATGCCCTGCGAGGTGAGGAAGGTTGTAACGGTACGGTTAACGAATTCCGTACTGTTATCGACTTGTAGGGCCTTGATGGGATGGTTGAACTGAGTAGAAACGTATGTGGCGAAGTTAGTGAGGTGAGAGGCGACCTCGGATTTGCTGATGAGCGGAAAAGTTCAGCAATAGTGTATGTAATCGTCAAGTATGGCAAGATAATACTGATTACCGGAGACACTTTTAACTAGAGATATCTATACATCACAATGTATAAGTTCAAACGGGTGCGAGGTATAAGAGAGAGAACTAGAAAAAGGCAGATGCACATGTTTGCCAAGTTGACATGAGTGGCAAACTGTGGAGCTGCTGTGGATACATCGGATGGAGACGCTGCGACGGAGGGTGGCGATAGCGTTGGGGCTAAGGTGGCCGAGGCGAAGATGCTAAAGGTTGGTGGAGAGGGCGACGCTGGCGTGTAGAGTAGACGATGCAACGGAAATGGTGTAGAGATCTCCGCCACTATTGCAGCGAAGGATCTGTCGTCGGGTTGGGATATCCTTCACAGAGAAACTAGAAACGTCAAATTCGATGGAGCAGTTATTGTCTCTTGTGAATTGGTGAATAGATACAAGATTATGAATAAGAGAATGTACGATAAGAACATTACGAAGGGGAGGTTAGTGGTGGGTGTAGACAGAGAGGAGTCACCTCGACATTGGACAGGAAGAGAGTGGCCATTGTCGATAGTGACAAAGGGGGAGGAAGAGGGGTGATAAGAACGAACTATACTGGCCGATAACGCCATGTGGGAGGATGCCCCAGAGTCCAGCACCCAAGGGTTCTGTGGTTGGAGCGTCATCTGGTTGAGAGCGGCGACGAGGCCAGCCTGGTTCTAGGAGGGAATTGACTGGGTGGGTGGTGTCGGTAGCATCGGCTGAGGCGGCAGAATGGGAGCTGATGCCAGGTGAGCCTGAGGATGGGCACCGAGAACCCCTGGTTGCAATCCGATGGGGCTGCGTAGCTGGGGCTGGGGTGCCCAGGGGTTGTAGCAGAGCCACGGACCTGTGGGACTAGTAGGTTGGGCAGGGACTGAGGCAGGTCGCGATTGCATCGGACCCTACCAGTTCCTGCCTTTGTTTTTGCCCTTGCCTTTCCCGGTGCGGGTTGTGTTGCCATGGTTGGAGCCATGACCGCCAGAGCCACGAGAGGGAGCGGCAGCGTAGGATGCTTGGCAGTCATTATCGGCTGTGGCGAGGAGAGCGATGTGGGCCACTGTCTTCTCGTTGTTGGCCAGATGTAGTTCTTTAAGAACTAACATGTCATGGGCCCGGGCAAATGATGAAAGCGGTGTGGCGTTGGCGATGTCATCAGCGGTGTTTGAGAAGCGGGGGTTGAGGCCTCGCAGAAGGGCAAGAACGAGTTGAGAGTTGACCACAGGGTGGTCGACATCCCGGAGAGCAGCAGCCTTGACCTTAAGGCGCTAGCAGTACGAGGAGACAGAGGAGTCTCCTTGTACCATGGAATGGAACTTGTTGAGGAGAAAGATGGCGTGGGCTGCTTGTTCGCGAGGAAGATCCGTTGATGGCCGCCCAGAGATCCCGGGCAGTGGGGTCGGTATCGTCCATGGAGAGGTCGAGGACAGAGTCATCGACCGAGCCGAGCAGCCAGCTGCACACGCAGCACTCGGCGATGCCCCACTAGGGGTCATCGGGGCGAGGTGGAGCGGAGCCATCGATATGTGACTGTAGGCCGAACTTTCCACAGAGGGATTTGAAGAAGAAAACCCACTTAGAATAGTTGGCATTAAGGTCAAGAGAGATAGGAACGTGAGATTTAACATTCACAACAGCGTAGGGGGGAGAAGATCGGCAAGGTGGTGCCCGAAGTGTGGTCTGGGGCATCGAGAGCCGGAGCAGATTCGGTGACTGGGAGAGTGCCGGAGCTGAGGGTGGACTCGGTGGCCATGACGAGAAAAGAACAGGGACAAATAGCTGATGGGAGGAAGAAGCCGATGGGAGGACGAATCGGCCGATCAGAGAGATGAGAAGCCGATAGAGAGTGGGCCGGCCAGCCGATTGGGAGTGGTTGGCCGATGTGGAGTAGGCAGCGGAGTAGGTGAGGAAAAGGTGGTGACAGAGTAGGTAGGTCAGAGAGTGGTTGGGTCACGGACGTGTGAGGATTCACGTCCGTGGACTCGTGGAGGCCAAGGAGTAGAGCGGACGCGAAAAAGGCGGAGAGGGGCTGGACACGAAGAGAAGATGTTCGCGTCCGGGAGGCAGGGATTCCTGTCCGTGGACACGTGGACACGTCAGATTGGCTCGGATGTGAGGGAAGAAGGTTCGCGTCCGAGAGCCGTTGAGCGTGTCGGAAAGGCAGGAACCGAGGGAGGATTCCAGCCGATGGGAGGGTGGACGAGTTCAGCTGATGGAGACGACGAGCGCAGAGGTGCGCCAGCGTCAGAGAAGAAAGGATGCACGAAGCAAGAAGAAGGGCGGAGACGGGTGCGAGGCGAGACGAGGAGGCAGATGGAGACCGTCGCCTTGTTGCGTGGAGATAGAACGGAGAAAAGAAAGTGACTGTGGGAAAGACGGGGAGAAGAAAGAAATGGAGACGAGAGAGCGAGGAGAGTACCGGAAAAAAGATCGGCGATGGGGAGAAAACGTCGACGACAAGGAGGAAAAAGGTCGGCTCGCCGACGGAAGAAAACTAGCGCGCCGAGGATGTCTAGAATTGCTCTGATACCACGTAGAAATATGTACAATGACTAAGTCCTCCAAGTGTATAAAGAGGTGTCAGATTTATATATATATACAACTCAGGCCAGTGGTCTAATACCAACTCAATCATATTACATCCTCCATATCACACAAATATCTCCCAAAAACTCATACATTTGTATTATTTTTTATAATTGCTATTCTCCTAGAAAGGAAAAACATTCATCTCTCTAATTAACCTTTCCTACTAACCATCCAACAAATATACTACACTAGCCTATTCATATTACCGAGCGTAGGAGGTGGCAACAGACGACGGGGGCAGGAGGGCCGAGCGGAGGGCGGAGGGGGAGGTGCGGCGCGGTGGGTGCTGGGGCCTAGAGGGTGAGGGGTCGACGGCTGGAGCGGCGGCAGAGGGCAAGGACGGGGCAGCGACCTACGGCGCAGGCGGCGCAGGTATGCCCCTCCCTCTCCACCTTCAATCCTCCACCCGCCGGCGGCCCATCGCTGCCACCAACCTAGTCGCCGTCGCTGTAAAAAACGAGTAGTGGAAGGGGGGACGGGGCGATTCGCCTGCAAGGCCGGCCAGCGACGACGACGGCGGAAGGCGTCGGTCCGGGTGGGGGCGGGAGTTCGGTCTGGATGCTGGCGGTTGCGGGGTGGCGCGAGGAGAGAGGAATGCCATGTTTGGCGCTTCTCTCTCTCGGATGAAGGATGCGCTAAATTTGGAGGCTGGAATGGAATGGGGTATCTGCTGGAGCGTGTTTTTCTTCTCCCAACCGCTGCTGTGTCGATGGAGGTCCGGATGGCGTATCTGCTGGGATTGCTCTCATTGAATGCTTACCACGCTTCCCCATCTGGGGGACATTCTGGAATTAGAGCCACATACCACAGAATCACAAAGTTGTTCTACTGGCTAGGGCTGAAGAAAATGGTAGAAGAATTCATCAGGAATTGCCCAACTTGCCAAGTTACCAAAGAAGAACACATACACATCCCTGGATTACTGAATCCCCCTGGAAACGCCTGACATGGCTTGGACTCACATTAACATGGACCTTATTGAGGGGTTTCCAAAGTTTAGAGGAAAGGATGCCATTTTGGTTGTGGTGGACAGACTGACTAAGTATGTGCATTTCATTGCCTTGTCTCATCCATGTACTGTACAACAGGTGGAGGCCTTCATGGAGAATATACACAAACTCCATGGGATGCCTATAGCCATTGTCACTGACAGAGATCGAATTTTCACCAGCAACCTATTCCAAGAGGTATTCAAAGCCATGAAGGTCCAACTTAGATTCAGCACTGCCTATCACTCTCAGACTAACGGCCAAAGTGAGAGAGTTAATCAGTGCCTTGAATCCTATTTAAGAAACATGACTTTCCAGGAACCCCAGCAGTGGTATTCTTGGTTGGCTCTGGCATAGTGGTGGTATAACTCCACATATCTCACTGCTATACAGATGACTCCATTTAAGGCTATCTATGGATACTCTCCACCTCAGATTAATGAGTTTTCAATACCCTGCAATGTTTCAGCAGAGGCGAGAGTGACTCTAGAGGAGACGGAGCCAATCATCTGCAAACTCAAGAGTAGCATGGCTGAGGCCTAGAAAAGAAAGTTATGCAGATAAAAACAAAACTAATAGGAGTTTGGAGGTGGGAGATATGGTGTATCTGAAGCTGCAACCCTACAGACAAAATGCTTTTGGAATCGGGGGTTCTCTAAAACTAAGGTGTAAATTCTATGGTCCATTTATAGTGCTGGAGAAGATTGGACAGCTATCTTACAAATTGCAATTACCTACAGGGGTTAACATTCACCCAGTTTTTCATGTGAGCCAGTTAAAGAAGCATTTGAGATCTCATGCTATGCCAATGCCAAACCTGCCATTACTAGGGCCTGATGGGCAGATCAAAACTGAACCCTTGGCTATAATGCAGAGGAGGATGGTTCCAAGAAATGGAGAACCTGTCACCCAGTGGCTCATCTTGTGGCACAACTTGTCTCCGGCAGATGCTACCTGGGAAGACGCTTCATTTATCCAGAGTACGTCTCCAAACTTTAAACCTTGAGGACAAGGTTTCACTCAAGGGGAGGGCAATGTCAGGACCTGACATGTGAAATGGATGTTTTGGGGAGAAAATTGAATCTTCTAAATGTTCTGACAAGGTTTCTGAATTTTTGAGAGAAGGTAATAGAAGTCGGCAAGAAAGAAAATGTTTCGCAGGCTACTGTCATGAATAAGAAAACATTGCTATTTTGTAGTCCTAGGAGTAGGCTATACTTAGAATCCTAGATTGGTCTTGTGGCGCCCACAAAATTTCCCAAATCAAGTCTCTCCTACATTCCATTTCATTTATGAACCTGTGTTCTTGACACCGTGCCTGCCGCTCGTCGCGGCCTCATCGATGTGCAGCTAGCTGCTAGCAACAGCAGCAAGGGCCTCTTCGATCTGCTGCAACTAGCACGCAGCAAGGCAGCAGCAAGCCGTCATCTTCGTTTTTAAGCTGAAGCGGTAACAGGCAATCATCAAAGAGCAACAGCAGCTGCGGATCTTGGCTGCAACATCACGTCGCACTTCACTGTGGCTCCTCGTAGTCACCGTGTTCCCGTTCGCTAGTCGCAGCTACTGTCCATCGCGGCGCCGTGCCCGTCGTCACCATTGGCTGTTTTCGCCGATCCACATCGCCGGCCTCCTCCACGCTGGGGCCTGTCGGCCGGCAGCCCTGCACCCAACTAATCAAGCACTCTTCTGGCCTTCTCTTCATCAATATCAACATCTTCAAATCAGTCAAGAATAGTTTGTGAAGAATCTTCATCAATATCACTATCTCTGGATTAGTGAACAGCCAAAGAACAGTTAGTAAAAACTCTAAGACTCACTTTATCGAGAAAGAAATGATTCTTCTTTTCATTTCAAGAATGGCACTATTCAACGAAATCTTCAAACATAGTTCTTGATTTTATTCTAGTTTAGTTAAATACAATGTTATTATATATGTATTGCATTTGAGTGACAATGTTAAAAAGATATGCGTATGTTAGTGTAACAAATGTATTTTGGTCATTTTACGTTGAACCCATCTCATATTATTCTAAGGGTCAGTTCAGTGCATCAACTATACAATCCCCAAATTTCTATCCTCTTCCCTAAAATTGGCATACTAATCTGAATCTGATTATGCTGTCCCTAAAATTGACATACTAATCTGAATCTAACTATGCTGCCTTGCCCACCATCTGGCTAGTACCGATGTTCTGAGCCATCTCACGCCAGAGGAGGTTGCAGGTCAGGCCGTGTAATTTGCAGCCGCCACCAGCAAGAGGTTCCATTTCCGCCTAGCCTCCTGTGCGGCTGTACGCACTAATCCTGCAGGCAGCTCTAATTTGCTCGCCAAACAAGTCTTTCAAAAAAGGGTAATCAGATAGTTCCAGTTCCAGCACTGCAATATAGTCTAGCTCTGTTATCCATAACCAAGTGCGGTTAATCTTTTATAATATCATGCACAAAAAAAGCATATTGGAACCCAGAAATATTTCTCACTCATTTTTGTGGTTTACAATTCCTCACTGGCTACCGTTCTCTTCTGCATGTCCGGTAAAATTTAGCCTTTTTCTGACCTGAGTTGTATATATATATATATATAGACCCAATTCACCTTTATATACTCGGGGGTCTTAGTCACTATATATATTTCTACATGGTATTAAAGCAAGTCTAGACATCTTCGGCGCGCTAGCTTCTCCTTCCGACGAGTCGACTTTTTCCTCCTCGTCATCGACGTCTTCTTTCTGTCGCCGATCCTCTTTTCGGTATTCTCCTCCCGGCACTCTCCTCACTCTCTCGTCTCCGTTTCTTTCTTCTTCCCATCTTTCCTGCAGCCACTTTCTTTTCTCCGTTCCACCTCCGAATGATAAGGCGACGGTCTCCATCCGCCTCCTCGTTTCGCCTCGCACCCGTCTCCGTTCTTCTTTTTTACTTCGTGCATCTCTCCTTCTCTGATGCCGGCGCACCTCTGCGCTCGTCGTCTCCATCGGTTGAACTCGTCCGCCCTCCCATCGGCTGGACTTGTCCATCCCTCCATCGGCTGAAACCCTCCCTCGGTTCTCACTTTTTCTGACACACTCAACAGCTCTCGGACGCGAACTTTCTCCCCTCACGTCCGAGCCAATCAAACGTGTTCACGTGTCCACGGACACGAATCCCTGCCTCCTGGACGCGAACATATTCTCTTCGCGTCCGGCCACTCTCCACCTTTTTCGCGTCCGTCCCACTCCTTGTCCTCCACGAGTCCACGGACGTGAATTTTCGTACGTCCGTGACTCAACTACTCTCTAACCCACCCACTCTGCCACCACATTTTCCTCACATACTCCGCTGCCTACTCCCCATCGGCCAACCACTCCTCATCGGCTGGCCGGCCCACTCTCCATCGGCTTCTCACATCCTTGATCGGCCGATCCATCCTCCCATCGGCTTCTTCTTCCCATCGGCTATTTGTCCCCGTTCTCCTCTCGTCATGGCCACCGAGTCCGTCCTCAGTTTCGACACTCTCCCAGTCGTCGAGTCTGCTCCGGCCCTCGGTGCCTCAGACCACACTTCGAGCACCACCTCGCCGACCTTCTCCCCTCCCTACGTTGTTGTGAACGTGAAATCTCACGTTCCTATCTCTCTTGATCTTAACGCTAACTATTCTAAGTGGGTTTTCTTCTTCAAATCCCAATGTGGAAAATTCGGCCTCCGGTCCCATATCAATGGCTCCGCTCTACCTCACCCTGATGATCCTTAGTGGGACATCGCCGAGTGCTGCGTGCGCAGCTGGCTGCTCGGCTCAGTCGACGACTCTGTCCTCGATCTCACCATGGACGATACCGACCCCACCGCCCGAGATCTCTAGGTGGCCATTGAGCGGATCTTTCTCGCCAACAAGCAGCCTCGCGCCATCTTCCTCCTCAATGAGTTCCACTCCATGGTACAAGGAGACTCCTTTGTCTCCTTGTACTGTCAGCGCCTCAAGGTCAAGGCTGCTGCTCTCCAGGACATCGGCCACCCTATGGCCGACTTTTAACTCGTCCTCGCCCTTCTGCGAAGCCTCAACCCCCGCTTCTCCAACACCGTCGATGACATCGCCAACGCCACACCTCTTTCATCGTTTGCCCGGGCCCATGACATGTTAGTTCTTAAAGAACTCCATCTGACCAACGATGAAAAGACAGTGGCCCACACCGCTCTCTTTGCCGCTGCTGAGCATTCTGCGCTGCCACTTCCTTCCGTGGCTCCAGCCATGGCAACACAATCCGCACCGGGAAAGGCAAGGGCAAAGGCAAAGGCAGGAACTAGTAGGGTCCGATGCAATCACGACCTGCCTCGGTCCCTGCCCAACCTGTCGGTCCCACGGGTCCGTGGCTCTGCTACAACCCCTAGGCACCCTAGCCTCCGCCACCCAGCCCCATCGGCTGGCAACCCGGGGTTCTCGGCGCCAATCCCCAGGCTCACTTGGTATCAATTCCCATTCTGCCGCCTCAGCCGATGCTACCGACCCCACCCACCCAGTCGGTTCCCTCATAGAACCAGGCTGGCCTCGTCGCTGCCCTCAACCAGATGATGCTCCAACCACAGCACCCTTGGGTGCTGGACTCTATGGCGTCCTCACACATGGCGTCATTGGCCGGTATACTTCGTTCTTGTCACCCCTCTTCCTCTCCCTTTGTCACCATCGGCAATGGCCACTCACTTCCTGTTCAATACCAACGTGACTTCTTTCTGTCTACATCCACCACTAACTTCCCCCTTCACAATGTTCTTATCGTACCTTCTCTTATTTACAATCTTATATCTGTTTGACAATTAAAAAGAGACAACAACTGCTCCATTGAATTTGATGCGTCTGGTTTCTTTGTGAAGGATATCCCAACCCGGCGACAGATCTTTCGCTACAATAGTGGCGGAGACCTCTACACCATTCTCGCTGCGCCGTCCATTCCACACACCAGCGTCGCCCTCTCCACTGTCCCCTCCATCGGCCCCATCATCAGCCGCTGTAGAGGACTTACCTTTCACCTATCCCACCACTATTCGGTCCGATGTCCCAACCATCGGACCCCCATCGGCCCCACCTCTCTCATCGGCTTTAGCCGATACTGTTTCTTTTCCATCGGACACTCCACTTCCATCGGCTCCCCTACCCTATCGGCTGCTCCATCTCTATCGGACCGATCGGACCACTTGGCCCACCTGACTCCATCGGCTCAAGCCGATCTAGTTCCCTCTTTTCCTCTTACATATAGTTGCCGATCCGGAGCCGATGATGCCCTGACCCGACCAGTTCTTCCCATTACTCCCGCACCCCCATCGACTCCAGTTCCCATCTCTCATATGGTCACCCACTCCCAGACCGGGTCTCTCCGCCCCACCAAGCGCTACGGGCTCTCCGCCGTCCACAGCTCTATCTCGCCCATCCTGGCGACATCTCGCTCCGCCCCTGGCCGACCCTCAGTGGCACGTGGCCATGGCTGACGAGTACAAGGCTATAATGGACAACGAGACCTGACGCCTCGTCCCTTGTCCTCATGGCGCCAACATTGTGACCGGTAAGTGGATTTTTAAACACAAATTCCACGCCGATGGCTCCCTTGCCCGTCACAAGGCTCACTGGGTAGTCCGAGGTTTCTCCCAATGACCTAGTGTCGATTACGACGAGACCTTTAGTCCCATCATCAAACCCGCCACCATCCGGGTCGTCCTCACTTTGGCTGCTCGCATTCCTGGCCGATCCATCAGCTTGACGTGAAGAACGCCTTTCTTCACGGCCATCTGACGGAAACGGTCTACTGCCAGCAGCCCCCAGGCTTCGTCGATCATTCTCGTCCCGACGACGTCTGCCTTCTTCAACGTTTCCTCTACGACCTCAAACAAGCCCCTCGTGCCTGGTACCAGCGCTTTGCTACCTATCTTCGGCACATCGGCTTCGTGGCCTCTGCGTCCGATAGTTTCCTGTTCACCTTTCATATCGGCTCAGCTACTGTCTATCTACTTCTATATGTCGACGACATTGTTCTTACAGCGTCTTTAACATCTCTCCTCGACCAGATCATGGCCCGACTTCACTCTGAGTTCGCCTTGGCCGATCTTGGTTCTCTCCACTATTTCTTTGGCATCTCTGTCACCCGTTTCTCTCACGGGCTCTTTCTTTCCCAGCGCCAGTACACCATTGATCTCCTCCAGCGTGTGGGCATGGCCGATTGTCACCCCACAGCCACCCTGGTCGACACTCGAGCCAAACTCTCCGCTGCGGATGGCGCACTCGTTGCCGATTCCTCTCACTATCGGAGTCTTGTCGGGGCTCTCCAATATCTCACCCTCACCCGGCCCGACCTCACGTACACTGTTCAGCAAGTGTGTCTTTTCATGCACGTTCTGCGCGAACCTCACCTCGCGCAGCTCAAGGGCACCCTCTCCAGTAGGCTGCATCTTAGCTCCAGCCCCATCGACTCCCTCACCGCTTACTCCGACGCGAACTAGGTAGGCTGCTCCGACTCTCGACGCTCTATGTCTGGCTACTGCATTTTCTCGGTGACACTCTTGTATCCTAGTCCTCAAAACACCAGACTACAGTGTCCTGGTCTAGCGCCAAAGCCGAGTACCACGCTGTCACCCATGCCATCGCCGAGTGCTGCTGGCTTCGCCAGCTTCTCCAGGAGCTCCGTGCACCCATCTCCACCGCGACCGTCGTCTACTGCAATAATGTCAGTGCCGTCTATATGACCACTAACCCGGTTCATCATCGACGCACCAAGCACATCGAGATAGATATCCATTTTGTTCTTGACATGGTCGCATTAGGATAGATTCGGGTGCTCTATGTACCATCGGTATATCAGTTTGCTGATATAATGACCAAAGGCCTACACACGCCTTTGTTTATCAATTTTCGGTTTAGTCTCTGCGTCTGTTCCCCTCTCACTGCGACTGTGGGGGTGTTAGACAGATCACTAACCTGGGTTGTATATATATAGACCCAACCCTTATATACACTCGGGGGTCTTAGTCACTGTACATATTTATACACTACCTATGTTGTGCAATCATGCTTAATTGCTTACCCGGTTACCCCCCTGTGCATATGTACACTAATCTGTACACGTTACTGCCTTTCCAGTTAGCAATAGCATTTTGTTTTTTTCCCCTTGCTGTCCTCTTTAATATACAAACGAAATTAGATTATATGTACATATAGAAGTATTGAACATGTTAGCAACTTTTTTTGAATATTTACTTTCTTAAACATTTAGTATCACCCTAAAAGTTTTATTGCATGAACTTGTGCTTTTACATTTCCAACCGCAAGATAACTTCGCCCGTATGCATCGCAAAGGCATGTGCCTTGTCCTCCCAATAATCAGCTTTCTGCTCTTTAGTCTTCACAATATAGTGTTTGGTGGTTCTCAATCCAGGTAGAATGCAATACTACTCTCTCCTCTGAATGCTCTCTTTATTTATATAAAACTATAATGCTTCATATTGGTTTAAGGTTATTTTGGAAGAGACATTGTTCATGGAGTTAAATTGATTTACACTATGTGATACCAATATGTCTTATGAATGTTGGTTAATATTGGTTTAAGGTTATTTATTTAGATTTGTAGCACTTGTTTTTCCTTTTGGTACTTCTTATGCTCAAGAATCTTCTACACAAATTGGTTCCTCATTTATAAGATTATCAAACGCTCGGAGCACTTACTACACTTATCTATGGTAGCTCCTTGGATGCAACAATTCACTTGGTCATAGAGCTTGCCTGCAGAACCATCTTCTCACTCAATTAATGCTGATTATGCTTTTAAGAATATGAGTATATGACCTGTAGTTCCTGTATTCAGCCTTCCCAATTTTGGAATTTAACATTACGGTTAAGGTGGTTTTACCCATAAACACTATGCTTCATATTGATGCTCCATGTTTTTCTAATAATAAATTCAAATATTTTCCCTTGCGAAAAAAATTCTGATATTTTCTAACTTTCTCATCTGCGGGTACGTGATATTGGTAGGTCTTTGCCACCCTGCATCAGCATGATCTTTTTCATTTCTCTATGGTATTGAATTATCCTGAATTCTTCACTGAAACTATTAATGCTTACCCCTCTGCTACAGGTGACTTGGTCTTATGATCTTATCATTCTCTTGCTAAGTACCTTTCTTCTTCCAACTGTATTTTCAGTGATACGTAAGACAAGTTGGCTACTTCATTGTACCTGTTTATCAGTTCATGTTTGCAAGTGTCTCCTCTACTATGTTTTCCTTTTTACTTGCATTGCTCCTTGAATAGGAAGAGGTAGCTACTTTTTAGTATTCACGTAATTACTTAAAACAGAATGCATTATGTCCCTTATATGTATTCCACGGGCAACAGCTTGAGTTATAAATTAGTTTCACTAAGCTTGGTGTTTCGATATTTACTTTAGCGGTTTTGTTCAACTTTTCTCCAGTCCAAAGCGAAAAAGACGATGGTTGCACGCAACAGGGGGTACATAGCGAGGCCTAATATTGACACTCACTCTTACTCAACTTCCGGGCTGTAGGGCTATTGGCAGTCCACAGTCGGCAGAGATATCCATGTCACAGTGCCAAAGCACATTTAGTTCGTAGGAATTTTATAGGATTCTCAAGTATATTAGTTTTATATCCAATTTTTATGTGAATTAATTTATTTGAAACAAGGCCCGATTAATTAATACTACTGTACATACAAATAATTCTTGATGACAAACTTATATACGGGGCACACTAGCATGCATCCATCGCCTCGACTAAGTGAGCGCTTGGCGGAGCTTTTTTCCGCACTGGTTTTGGCTACGGTAAAAATGCCCTAAATTTACTCAGCATCTTACAACTCAAATTAGAAATGCTCTCCAAAGCCCCAAGCAAAGCTGAAATTGTCATCAATCTCGGAGGTCAACCACATTAACAAGCGATATAGTAGAGTCCCACTTGACATGGGAGCATTCTTCGTAAGTTGTCAAGTCATGTGGATGAAATCCTCTGTCGTCGCAATCGCCAATGTCATCCATACCATCCGGGACCGTCAGGTGAAATATATTTTGTTCTCTGTTCAGGCAGAAACATGCAACCATCTACTATATGAACTATGGATAATTTACAGCAAGAACAAGATTGCCCGCAATAAAAAATGGCGAAGGAAGATATGGATGGAGCATTACCCTTTTGAAGGTGCCACAACTATCGCAAATGCTTCTTTGAGATCCTTCTGTTAGCACAGAGATGCCAAAACACATGATGATTAGAGCAAATCAACAAGACAATCATTTTTCATCGAGAGATTTGCTAAGCAAACATTTGTAATGCGGAATCTAAAGTTGCAATTTGATCGGTCAAGAAAGTAACAAGCAACTTCTGAAATGTAAACTGAGTAAGAAACACACACATATGTGAGAATACAGCAATGTGACAAACGCCACCGGAACAGCAAATTGATAAGTTTACTGATCTATAAACGTGTAGTATGTAATAAAACAAGCAACGATAATATTGGGTAGGTACAACTGGCAAAAATTAGGTTTCCATAACACTAGATTCAAATAAAAACATATGGTAAGCAACATCAAAAAAATCTCAAATCTACATTAATCAACCAACTAGGGTCCATGGATTGTGAACGTGCATTTAAAACTCTTAAAGTTGCGAATATTGAACAAGTCAACATTAATAATAAGAAGAACTACAACATGATCTTTCTCGACGTCAGTCTCTGGGCAAATATTTAATTAGTGTTTTCCTTATCAAAGCAGCTAAGGGAGGGAAGACACAGGGCAATAACACCAACCAGTGTTGAGGATAATACATATAGGAACTGCTACCATGGAAACATGTCGCCAAATAAGTGGTAAAGTAACTATAGGATCAAGTTTTGCAACATTACCTGATAGGAATAATGATTATGGAGATCAACAGAAGACATGAAGCACTCCTGTGTTGGATGTGTCTGCAAAAAATAACATCAAAATATTGAGGATCTCCTTTTCTCTTAAAAATGTAACATAAAGCAAAATCAGCTGTCTAAACATTATAAATTCCTAAAAGTTCAAACAACAGTTCTAGTAACTAAAAACACTAAAAGCTTCATGAGATACAATGAGTGTCATAACTGTCAATCATGTGAAAATTAGCTTCTAAAAGTTTCCAAAAAAAACATAACAGTGGCACTTCAGTGAAGTTAAGAGTTGAACTACATGTCACACTTATGCATGCCAAGATTATCCCATAGAAATTAAACAGACCCAATATTTAAGCATTTAACCATGCTAAAGGGGCATATCATCTACCTTTTCTTATAGATTTGATTTACAAAGGTGTAGGATCAACATTGTAATGCGTGCATCATTAGACATAGCATATGACTACATATACCTTGTTGACTGCGTCAGAAAAAAAAAGAGAACCTAAACGGTGTAAAAGTTTCTAGCCAAAACTGAACTTACATGAATCCAACCCAGATAAGACGGTGAACCCAATTGTTGGAACATGTCAAGTATTTCTTCTTCATTTGTAGCCTCACACTGCAAAAATTAAGAATGGAGTTACATATAGCTCGCAAAGATCTTCAAGTGCTGCATTTTGGCATTGCACTGCAATAGCAGGTATTACTTACATGAACATAAAAATGGATAAGTTTAATTTATTGTTGAAAAATGTCATGCTAATAAGTTTAGAGTGGTTGTTTAGACATATAAAAATTCAAGTTATAAAATGGACACTTCCCAAGACAAAATTAGAAGCATAGAGATGACTTACCGTACAACTTGTTGATTCCTGCTTTGGAATTATCAGGTCCGTGGCAATAAAGTATTCAACATCCTAAATAGGAAAAAAATGTAATGTTAACGGTTTAGCAAAGCACATAGTTCACATTCCTATAGGAAAAATCACATACCATGTCCACTTTCAAGGTACCAGCAATTATCCCACATGTTTCTAAACTTTTTGCAGTATTTTCCGCCGCAGCATTTAGAAAACGACCGGTCAATTCTCCTGGCTAACAAGAAAGTAAACCACAAGTCATTAGTCAACAAGTGAATGAAGTGTATTCAAGGATAAAACTCTGCATCAGTGCCATGATTATTAAAAAAAGAAAACGGTGCATTTTGAACTTACAACATACACCATTTGATAAGGGCCACGATCGGAGATACCATGTCCTTGTGTTGAATGAGAAGACGTTGAAATGATTTGTTTTGGTATACTGTCCACATGTACCTGTGACAGAATTGATGGAGAAGAATGTTCTCTGGCATACAGATGGGGGAACTCTTCTTCAGAACTAGACGAAGATTGAGATGTGCTTTCTTCTACTGATACAAACCATCGGCTGTCACGGCTATTTGTGGGGCTATACTGAGATGTTGCACTACGGCCATCCATGCCATCTTGGTTCAAGTTAGCTGGCACTAAGCTGCAGAAACAAAAGGAATGGATATGTCAAGTGAAAAAAAAATAGTATGTCTTCAGTACTACAAGCATGGACTAGCTTCTTGCTAATATGATTGATTTTCTCCACTAGTCCCTCTTATATCCTGATATTGCGAGGTACCTCTCATTTTCAATTAGGAAAACTAAACCCCATTTCTCTGAATGTCTATCTAATTTTACTCCTTCCAATAAAAACGATGTTGAAGCAACTATTATTTGATAATAGATCTCGGTAAATGACATAAGTAAAATATTTTTTTTAAAAAAAATGAAACTAAATGAATAGTAAAAACATAAAGAGGGAATGGTGGTATATGATTGTATGACTTTTACAAGCAGTGAAGCGCTATGTTATCTGGGTTATTACCTAGAGATATCACTTTGTGTCAATTTTGCATGTCTCAACAAATCAAGCAAAGTGATCAATGTGATGATTTAGGTTGGCCAATGTACATGTCAACTAAATTCCTTTAATTCGTCTTAAATTGATGGGGTAGAATTGTTTACTCCAAATCGATGCACACTCACAATTCCAATTCTATCCTTGAATAAATACAACATAACAAATGGGCATAATATGATGGAGGATACACATACTGTTTAAGAATCGGCGTGTTGGACTGGATAATAGGTAATGACGCCGTTTGATGTTGCTCAACCTTTTGCAGTGATGCAGTACCACTTCCATCCAATGGCTGAAAAACAAAACAAAATACATAAAACTGTATAATCACAGCAAAACCAAAGGATCTGACACTACTGCAAAAAGAGTCATCTTTAGCGATCTATGACAGTTTTTTGAATCATCAGGCTTAATCAAATGCAGTGTAGTGCATATATACCTGAGGCGTATTTGAGCTTGGGGTATGCTTCACCATACTAACAGTTTCAACATTAGTTCCAGTTAGACCAAGAGGTTCCATGTCACTTCCTATGTTGTCCTCTGTAGTCTTTTCCTGTTTTTGTAGTTGTTGTTGTTTCTGCTGTTGCTTCTGTACAATTGGCTTTAGATACTCTAGCTCATCGATAACTTCCAATTGTTTCTACAGAGAAAAAGAAAGCCACAGAGACTTTGAGACACAAGTGAAAGCTAATATAATCTGTCAAAGTAAGGTATTCTTCTTAATTAAGACAAACCTAACATTTAAGCAATCAGTTATAGACTACATTGTGCAACTGATGTAATTACGGAAACAATATTGAATACGGGGATGAATTATGTGGGAATACCTTCTCAAAGAAGAACTTCACACTAGAGTTGAAAGCCCGGTAGTCAGGGTGCTTCAGAATCGTGTGAAAGAGCAATCTGCAATGTATATTGATGTCAAATATAACAGTCAACCAAACATTCAGACAATCGTGTGAAACTTGATACTCATGGGCTCATGGCATTGGTGGACAATACCCCAACCAACCTTAAGAATCTTAGGAGAACAGCATACAGGTTGACGTGGTTGTGCTTCTCCCGGTATATCCCAGCCTACAAAAATCACACCACATAGGTAATTAAATCAATTTAACACAATCAATCAATATATTTTATACTATTCGTGTTAATCAACGATTGCTTGGTGAAAGGATTAAGCCCAATTCACCAACTTGCATTGTAAAACCATAAAAAAAAGTCACATGATTTTTTCTTTTGAGTTAGTTAATACAACTGGTATTTTTCTCTACTATGACGCATAGGGTTTTGAGGTGGTTAGGGACAGGGTTTAATGATGACATACCTGGGCAAGGAGAGAGCGGGCGAAGCGATAGTAGACATGGAGCCCGATATGTTTCTTGACGCCGACCGGCCGAGGAGACGCTTCGATGACTCGCTTGACCGGCCGTGCCGACGTGTCGTCGACGATGTCCGGCTTGACCGGCGGAGGCAGCGCGCCCATGGTAGGAGGGAGCGCATCATGCGTCTTGGTGGCGGCGTCGTCAATGGATCGCTTGACCGGCAGACATCGCCGAGGCGCACCTGTGTCAGGACCGTCGGAGACGGCGACACCGAAAAGCTTGATCGGCCTCATGGCACCGTCGTTGCGTGGCGTTCTGCGGCCAGGAAGAGTCGTACCCGGCCTGGATGGACCCGATCGGCGGTCGCTGTGCTTGATCTGCTGGGATATGGTGGCTATGTAATCCTCTGCCGGTATCTATGGAAACTCGATCTGCTGCCCGAAGGGGCGCACGGCAGCGGCGGCGGCAGGCGGGGCGAGGGATCCTACGACGAATCACGAAACGGAAACGAACTCGCGCGGCTCACGGAAGAGATAAAAAAGAACAGAAAGGTGATACAAATTGGGTTATGTGTAACGTAGGCTTTCTCCGAAAACGTTTCGGCCCAGAACATGCGGCCCTGAGCTGTCCGTCCAGCCCACGTACTACTCCTAGTTTGAGTTTCACTTGCACCTCGGGACTCACCCTCCGATCGTTGCAGCAGCAAAGCACCCTGCCTTGAGCTTGAGCGCGCTGCTGTTTTGGCGTTCGATGTCCATTACTCCTCGCGTGTAAAGCTACGCATTGACTGAAACTTGGCTAGATATTTTTTCATTGTTCGTTCAACGGTAGAATTTATTATGCCTATATGGTTTATTTTTTTAAATACCTATATTTAAGGCTCCACATTTTTGAAAAAAATCAAAATTTTAATTTACATGTATTTACATTTTATTATTATTCACGTACACCTTAAATTTTAATAGTAGCTTTTTAGACACAGTGTAGAAGAGAATTAAGGTAAAAACAATTGATAACCAAACGAGACAGAGAAGATGAAAATATACTTAATATAAAAAAGAGGTAGTCATCCGGTAGAATGATGTAGACATGAGGGGCTAGGAGATTAAGCTAGAAAAATGAGACAGAGGAGATGTAAATATACTTAATATAAAAAAGTTGTAGTCATTAGGTGGAGTCAGGATTTAGTCACGAGGGGGATTTAGTCACGAGAGAGGGGCAAGAGGGGAGGTTTAATAGATGACACTACGTAAACAAATTGTGGGTGGGATGGAGGGGGAGGACTTGGCCTCTTTTTTTGCCCTCGTATATTCTCATAGAGAAACACATAGACTAAAATCAAGCAAAAAATGTGTCAAATTTTCAGCAAAACTTTCTTTTTTTCTACGGATATGGTGAATTTAAAGTTTCACACAGATACTCTAGTTAGGTCTATTTACACTTATTAGTGCCGACCAAGTGTGAAAGCGAATGTGGCAGTCCTCCCCCACCCCTACCCCCTCTCCTCTCATGCTGACAGTGGTGATATTGATGTGACGATGGTGACGGTGTTGGTACCATGGTTTGTGCGGATGAGAGGGAGAGGCCATGACGCTCACTAGTATTGTGCTAATGACAGCGAATCTCCTCCTTCGCAATGATGGGCTACAGCCTAGACGATGGTAGGAGATGATGGCCTTGGCGCAAAGTGGTGATGTGTAGGACACCGGCTCTTCCTTAGAAAGGTGTCTTGTACATGGTGACTGGCTAGCGGTGGGGCGCTAGTGTGGTGGCCATGCGTTGAAGGGGTTTTGGATGGTGGTGGCTTGTAGGATCTATGGAGATGTGGCATGGGAGGGCAAGAGGCAGCAGCTGTGCTTTTAGGCATTGCAATCTCCTTATAGGCATTGTTGTGGCGTCTTCTTCTCTTCCTAGAGAATCATTCAGGTGAAAATCCTATTATGGTTTCTTAGGACAGGCAACAACAGCATCCTCAAGGAGGTGTCGTTTAAAGGTGCTTTCCTACTAATTTATTCTCTAGATAGTTTGTCCTCCACAGTGACACTTCTACCCACCAAGGTCTGTGCATGCGAGAGTGGATCCATCCTTCTCTCTTGCCCTTTCTCCTCTACCAAAAACGTGGATAGATTGAGCAGTGGGTTACCATGTTCTCATATGTCTCTTAGCTATGGGTAATGTATTCTAAGTGTGCAAAGTGGTATGTTATTTTTCGTGTTTTTCTTGATTATAGTGTTTTAGGGTTATGGTATTGTAATTTTTTTCTACTATATTAATATAAAATCTTAGTTTATATAATTATTTTTACTATATATAATCATATAGAAGCGTCGTATGGATACTCTTAATTATCCTGATAGTACACATCTAAAATTAGCTAGCAGATCGAGAACTGCATGTGTGGGGCATCACATTTTTTCACATCTCGCATACTCTCACTTGTCTTAGGTGTTCATCTGGTGTGTCCCAATCCACCACTAGGTTGAGGTTCAAGGTTGTTTTAATCTTTTTAGGACAAAGATGGCTAAGCAACTAGCTGGACATGGTTGTTGATGGTTTTATACTTTTATATATCTTAACTAGGAAGGAAGTCCGTGAGTACGCACGGGTATCTTATTTACTAAATGAATTTCCATCTCATTATATTCACTCTGAGAGTTATTTATACTATGAAGTAGACTGTAGATTTGGATGGAATATATCTCAGCATAAACTTGTCTATCATCAGCAATCACTTTACGTCTGCCCATAATCGTGGACACGATGGTTCAAATAGATTATAACCTTTGTAAAGAGCACACGTTTTACTTACATGACACAAGGTTGCTCTCAATACTTAACACGTATTGATCAGATATGGTTGGTGAAAGGAGGTTTATGACAAGGCTTTTCTAAAGTATTTTCAGGATAGCTGATTGTTAACTGAATATGTCCTAGATCAAGCATCGGGTAAATTCTAGATTTCTCATACTTAGGAACTCGTAGATGCATCCTAGATGTCATCTCGGTGATTCCATGTCTATTGACTCTTGCACACATCCAGAGTGCACTAATTACTTAGTCTGGGGTGTCTCATTTCACTCATGTGGTCACATTTTAATATGATCGGTGAAACCCCTCTTGGTACTTATATGACATGCGAAAGTTAGGCCGAATAAATGATGACTACCCATGATCTAGATTTATTAGACTTTTATTTTGCAAAGTTTCCGACAATGAGTGTTGACACTTAAAACCATTTTCAAAACCCATTTTATCCCATAGTCAAGTTTCAACTGATAAAAGTGTTGTCGATACTCGCACTTAATGAGCATGAGTTCTAGAATGACAACGGGGCAACAAGGGTAAGTGTAGCAAATGGGTTTATGGCTTATCAGATCGACTTATGACCTATAGCCGATAAAATGTATCTAACATGCATGGTTTACAAACAAAATACTTTTTTTTAATTTAAAATATGAAATCAACATGATCAAGGGGTGACTTTTCTTAGTTCTCACCTTGCACTTCTTCTACAAACTCCTTGACCGCCTGCTCCTCGGTATACAATACAAAATAAAAACAAAAATAAATAAATAAAATTAGAACTTAATATCTATAACTAATAGTGGCATTAGATTAATCTCATTTTTAGAAAAATTTTGAGGGTTGAATGGACTCAAACAGAGTTACAGTAAAAAAAATATAAATTTTCAAAGATAAAAACATTTTCTAAATAATAGACAATCATTAAAAAAATTTAGAAAAGGGATTTGTTCTGTATTAGAGGCTGGCAGGTAAGATTGGATATGGGTGAGGTAAAGTGGACTTCTTTTTCTACTGTATGGGTTAAAGGGGCTTAGGAAGGGGATCAAGGGCCTTTGGGCCTTATGGCTACGTAGGCCAGCCTAGTAGCCTCGCCTGGCCTAAGGTGGTCATGTCTCATTGTCACAATAATTCCACAGTTGTTAGATGTGGTTACCACATGGTAGCTATATGGTGGTTGATCGAGGAGAGGAGACCGGAGAAGAGATCGACGACTGATGGAGTTTGATGGCATCTAGCCAAACGACCGTGAATCCCAATGAGCGATGGCCATCGGAGCATTGAGTGGAGGATGAGGAGAAAGATTGATGGCTTGGATTAGGGCTAGAGAAACGGGAGGTGGCTAGCGACAAGCGACAGCGGACTTTGGTGGGGATGCAGCATTTGGTTGCCATCGGTGACCAAATGTGTGATGAAGTTGGCTCGGTTTAGGCTTGGTTTGAGGCAGTGTGAAGAGAGGAAGAGATAGAGAGTAAAAGAGGGCTCTACCTTCATCGGTAATGAAGATTTTGCACAATGGCAATGACAATTGAAGAGGAAAGAGAGAGAGAGGGGAAAAGGGAGACAATGATGGTTAGGAGCTTGAAGGGATCTTGGACGGAGCTTGAAGAGGTGCGAGTAGGGCTGAGGAGATCCCCGACTTGTTTAAAGGTGGGGGTCGGTGCTAAACAACGGCTGAGAGAGGCAATGGCATGGAGATCAGTGCTGAGCGGCTTCACTAATCGAGGCGGTGAGGTCTCATGGCACGAGGGCACCGTCGCAATGATGGTGCCGACTAGAGCAAGGGAAAGAGGATGCAAATGACATGGTGGTAGAGATTGGATGGGACGAAGAGAGCTCGTGAGCTCTTCTAGGCCCGGACGGAACAAGGTGGCAAAGCTTCAGGATTTCATGGTGAGGAGGGTGACGTGCCATTTCTAGGGCAACATCTGTGCAATGGTAGCTTGCACATTGTGGGCAAGGTCTGTGTGATGACAGGCATTGCCGGCACAACATAGAGGCATGGTCGTGCGTGGTGGTAGCTAGCGTGTTCCTTGGACGTGTTTAACTGAATGAATGGTAGGTGTGAGACAGTGCTAGAAGTAGGAGATGACTACACCTTGGTGTGACTAGTGGCTATCCGCGGCACAAGTGGTAGGTGGGCCTGGCCTGTCAGCCAACGTACTAAGCCGTGGGTGCATGCGGTAGCTATGAGTGAGCGGCATAGAAAGAGACAGAGTGGACCATGGGCCACAGTATATTGGCCCATGTGTGGAAGGAAAGATGGATACATATAGAGGGAACGGGAGAGGAAGGATGCCACGGGCTGAGAGAAGGAAAAAGGAGGAGAAAGCTGCCCATGTAAACTATGTCTCTTTCAAATTTTTGAGGTAAAGTTTTGAAAAGAATTTTTTTGAGAGTTTGAATTTGGACTTAAATTTAAACTTGATATTTGAAGAATTTTTAGAGAGAAGTCTAGGGTGGGTTTAGAGGTAATTTGAGATCTACACTTTGCTATGTACTTTTAGATATTAAAAAGATATAAATTTTATAAATAGATTTTTAATTAAATTAATTTATTTAATGCAAAAACACGAACATTACAATGGCCTACAGTTCCACTAAGATTCTACCCTAGTTGCGAGCAAGGCTGAATCGCTGAAGAGTTTACCCATGGTTGGATTCTTTCACCTATGATACAATCTTTTCGAAAGCATTTAGGACATTTACAATGCGATGACATGGCAAGTTACCTCGTGGTTCCACATCAGAACCGAGCTGGCACGTCAGCCAGGAGAGTACCTTCACGGTGGTGCACTTGCGCTGGCATATACATGAGTCTCAACTTGGAAAATAGCCTATTGTGTGCAGAACCACCACTGGGGAAGGCACATTGTGCGAGCAGTGCCTTCATCTTGATTACTTTAGTACACTGTCCTGAGATCATATCGTGAGATTGCTTTGCACTAAATGCCCTTAGAGGTGGTTTGCATTCGATAAGATGACAGGTCCCACATATATTATTAATAAGAGAAAATATACTCTATACTACTAAGTTTACACTAGTTGAATAATATTAATAGTGTTTGTTTATATAATATGCAACTGAATTTATCATTTGTTTTTATAATACACTATTGGGCCGGATAATTTTTTAAAAATATCCAAAATACACGTGAACACATCTAATCACTATCTATAAATAGTGGAGGCTTCTTGCACCTTTCACAATGAACTCTGCCATCTAATGGTAGTTCAAAGAACTTCAAGGTATGGCTGGGCTCAGATGATGGTGAGCGTCTCCTTTAGTACCCGCTAGGCCTTTCCTTAGGAGCTTCTCCTCTTCTATGATCATACATCTAGGTCCGATTACAGTGAGCTCCATGTTAAGAGAGAGGTGGTGGTTTCGCTACCATGGTGCCCCTCAACTAAGGATGGATGGCCTATGTTGTTGAGACAACTATGGCGTGCTTATGTGCTTGTGTGATGTTGTGGAGTTAGAACTACTACTTGTCAAGTGTGGCAAACTTGGCTGTGATAACTCACAGCTCCTTTCATTTCTAGCAACGTAGAGGTGGTGCTTGAGGATGTTGTGAAAGGTGCGGCCATGTGTTTGTGTGTTGTGGTGAAGTTAGAGTTGATTTGCCAAGTATGACAAGCTTGAAACGATAACCTACAGCTCCTTTTGTTTCTGGCAATGTAAAGGTGGTGGTTGGCAGCAAGGAGAGAACTTTGGGCGAAAGTCTTGTTCTAGTCTTTGGCTGGTGATGGCGGCATCAATGATGCCTATGGAGGAGTCGTTGTGGTGTTTCGCTTTTCCTTTACATGAAAATCTAGTCTGGGTGTTCTGAAAAAATATTGGCAACATCCTTGACGTTGTTTTTGCTTCATCCAAAAAGTCCTACCCCACATTGGGTGATAGCTGGCTTTTCTCAACATTGTTGACGTGCAGACTGAGTTTTGTTGTAAGAAGTTGAAGTTGTGTGGTCTTTGACTTTAAGCTCAGCAATAATAACTTGTGTTGGGTCTCTTCAGTCCTAGGTCATTGGTTGTTTGTGTTTGTTCTCTCCGTAGAGATTTTTGACTATTTTCTTTTAATTTAGTTGTAAGGTTAGTATTAGATCAGTTCTCTTCTTCTATAATTGAAAAAGAAAAAAAACTTCCAACACCGTTTTGGAGGTTTTCTTTGAGAAAAGTGTGTTCTGTTAAAAGGACTCTTGTAGCTAGACATGTATTAATAATTACCAGAATATAATGTACTTACATGATAACTGAAACTCACTAACAAGTCAATGGAAAAGAACCAATTTGTCACCAGGAAATAACACAACGTGTTAGTAGTTTCATAATGGCCTTTATTGGGCCATTTAGTCACCAAGGTGTAAACATAGCTGCACCCATTGCAATTCTGCTTGTGACCTCACCAACCAACTCGGTCCATCTAAAAATACACGCACATATTCACGTATATGGCCATCGGTTCATGGGTACTCCTAGCTGGCGAGCGTTCACGCGCGTAGGCAGCGCGCGACGCTGAGTTCCGACCTGCCTCGCTAGTAGAAGGTTCCATGCAATGAATGTCCGATCCACATGATTATGCCCCCGTGATAGCACATTAGGAAGGCAGGATTAATTAATGAACACGATTATGCCCCCCTGATTAGCACATTTATTTTTCCAACGGCAGGGTTGATGACTATGTTTCGCGTTGTGTTGTCCTCACGCGAATTTCTTATTCCAATTTGGAGTAGACATCCATCGCAGGAACTTTACACACGTAAACTTTGTGCACAAGAACTTTTCGATATAGGGACTTTGTACATGAGAACTTTTTATATGGAAACTCTGTGCACATGAAATTTCAAACAAATTAAAAAAAAACTTGACAAATATCTCTCATTATTAGCAAACTTTCACTTATAAAATAAAAAAATTATACAACAAAAACTTCACATTAAATGAAATAATTATAAATTTCTATCTGAAAAGTTTTTTCCTTTGCGAACATAAAATATTGTGCATAAAGGAAATATCAAGGAAAAATAGAAAAAAGAAAGGAATGCGTGATGCGGCCCATCTGGCCCAACTGACACAGACCACACCAAACAACAGCCCGATCGAGATGAGCGGACGGCGCACGCGTTGCGCGTAGATGATTTTCGCATGAACGCGTTGCCCATGTTCGCGCATGTTGGGAGCGGGGCGCAGGGCTGTCAAAAAATCGAAAAAGCTCGAGGCTCACAAACCGCTTGAGCTGGACTTAGTTTTGGGCTCGATTCGAACTAGGCTCAAGCTCTGAACGATATGAGCCGAGCCTACAAAGAGACTCATTAGCCTTACCGAGCCAAGCTTGAACGGCTAGACCGCTCGACGCGCTTCGCTACTCACGCGAGTGTTCTACATGGTTGCTCTAACTCTTCTATCATGCAGCTGCTAGCCACTTACGTCACACGGTCACAACAAGCCCGCGCATGTACTCCACGCTTAGTACTTCATACGGTCGGTGCCTACTTAGTCTTAGTCCACGCTTTCCAAAGCATGTTAGATTAGTGTAGGGTGCAATGTGGCATGTTGACCTCCATCAATACACTATGCCGTTACTTTTTATCATAAAAGATACAAAGTCTTTTATGGTTGGCTGGTTGCCAACTAGCTGTAGTAGCATGGCTATAAGTCTAGTCTAAAGTATATTCTGTATACTCCAAGCTAAAAAAGCTCGAGCATGATCAAATTGTAAGCTCGAAGACTGATAAGGCTTGATTTGAGTCTATATTGAGCTCAAGCCTAAGCAAGCTTACTTAAGCTCGCCTCGTTGATAGCCTTGTCGATGCGCATTTGCACAATAGGATTTGCCTTGATCCTTAGCGTTGACAGCCTACTTGTTACATGTTTTTTTTCTAAATTTTATTCCTTTTTCCCAACACAAGACATACAATAGGAAAAATCTATTAGGGTAGGTCATCGTCTTTGTAGCAATGGTGGCTATATCATAACCTTAGCGCTAGTGGCCTCTAGTGCCTTCTTATCCTCATCTGGCTCCCTTCCCATAACCAACGCCGGTAGAACACCCTCTGACAAGAACAATCTAAGACCAGAGCCTAAGAAAATCTAAATATTAATAAAACGTAAAACCAACTCCCCAACAAGAATATCATAGAAAAAAACACAAACCGTATCGATCAGGTTGTCGTTGCCACTCCACCAACCTTTGCATCCATCCTAAATCATTGAGAAAAGAAAAGAAAAGAAAAGAATCTAGCACATACCTGCTCCTATTCACTAGATCTAAGGCATGTAATGAGATTTGGTGCACCGCGTTCGCCTTAGCCACCTTACACCATTGAGTCACCATCATAGTGCTTACTATGGATGGATGCGCCAAATCACACCGACAACGAACTCCATGGGTGGGAGGAGAATGGGTTGACGCTCAAGATGCTTGAGATGGTAGCCGGCCCTTGAGGCATAGGAGGTAGAGGCCAGCCCGTGGATGAAAGAAGAGGCAGAGGCTAGTGGTCAAGGGTACAAGAGGTGACAATTAGCACTCGTAACAAAGAAGAACAAGGTGGCCGGTGATTGAGACGGTGGTGGAGGAGGTTGATGCACGGGGGCTTGAGATAGAGGGGGAAGTGAGCCAATAGTGAGGTGGAGAGAATCCAACAAGAGAGAGATAAGGCGAAGCTCACCTTACCTAGGAGTGTCCAATAGGGAGATAAGGTCAAAAAAAAAAGAAGAAGAGATTATCTTGTTATCTGTGACAGTTAAAAATATAAATTCGTTTAAGGCTATTTCTTAGTTGAGACTGATAATATTTTTAATCTGTTGCAGATAAAAGTATTTATATGTGATGGATAATAAGTTAATATCCTGTCACAGATAACCCCTTAACAATTTCAGTTTGGCCTTCTCCTCAGGCGTAAAGTCGTTCTTGATCATGAACTCCTTCCTGATTTCCTCAGGCGTCTTGCCCTTGATCAAGTCCGCTATGCGCTGGGCTGCTAGATTCAGCAGACTCTTGATGTTCATGAAGTTGGCTGTCATGATCAGGTTAAACAACATCGTCTTGTCCACGTCGATGAACTCGGCGTCGAAGCTCTTCAGCTCTTCTTTTCACTTCGGTGGTGTCAGAGGAGGAGGAGCCATCGGCCTCGGTGTTGACGGCGGCATGCTTCATGCAGTACTCCACTATCTTGGCGAGGACATTGGAGGTGACGTTGGGGAGAGGGATCCCGTTCTCCGTGCAATTGTCCTCAATCATGTTAAGCACAAGCTGCAACAGGCTCGCCGCCGCCTCTGGCACGTTTAAATGCTCCCCGTCCGAGCTGATAAGAAGGATCATCTCGCCGCTGCCGTCGGTCCCCTCCTTGGCTGCCGCCATTGGTCTTCTTCTTCCTGGCTTAATCCGTCGTCTAACACGTACGTGCAAATTAACAGTATGATCGATCGGTTGTGCAGACGAGCTCTTGGGAACGTTTGGTGATTATTGGTTGTGATTAGGTTGGATGTGTCTATTTATTGCGAGAACCGGGCTGAACTAACTCCGAGGCGGAGTCCAAATCCAATCCAATTTCAAGTAATTTTCGGTTTATTTCTGTATTATTTACCGTACGTCAACGAGATAGATTACAACACGGGCGCTCTTCATACGGTTTAACTAATTGCTTTCCATTTCAAAACGAAGTGCCCTGTTACTAGAGTTATATTGCAGAACTAATAGCGTGACACTAAAACAAGAATCCGCCTTGGAGTCTTCTATTTAGCTGGTTCTATTCCCAGTCGCACGAGTTTCTACCTGATTAGCGATCACCAAAAACTTTCCCAACAGAGTAGTTCGAGTTGGATTAGTGTCAGAGTTCGATTAGCGTCAGACGAATCGACAGTTCGCACACAAGTTCATCAATGGTGGCGGCAGCAGCAGCGGCGAGGGATAGCGGCAAGACGATCACTGTCTGTAAATAAGGGACGCTATCTTCTTCCACATTTCACAGCGAACTCTGTATCTGGCAAATTGGCAACAGTTCAAAAAAAAAAAAGGTATGCTACTACTGCTATACCGAGCGAGCAGCTCTAATAAGTGACACTCTCGTGTGATTAGTGTACTCGTAATAGTAATTTCGTTCTGCTGCAAGTCTCGTCATTCCGGTTGTGATTTCAGTGTGTGTCGGTGTATCAGTGTACACATGAGGATGAAGGCCTAGCTACGATATGATGGATTGGGCCGGGAACTTTTTCCCACCTTTGTTCTCATCCAAACGTATCTACGGGCTGAGAAAGACCCCAGCTGAGATGTTCCCATAGATTGGGCCGCAAGCCCGCCACAATCCGGCCCAACCAAACAAGGAGCACTTAGGTTTCCCGTTCCCGAAAGTCTCCGGTCTTATTTCCCTTGTTCGGATTGGAGCCAATTTTTACTCTTCCAAAATCTTAGCAACTTCAATAGGATCTAATTAATGTTTGCTTTGCTACCATTTTTCCCCATACTAGCTCAAATTCTGTAGTACTAATTTAGTGCCAAACCTTACCAATGTTTTGGCATTATCTAGGGCCGTATCTAACAATTCGGAGGCCCCAGTGCAAGACACAAAATGAGGTAAAATATTGATTAAAAAAAGAATAAATATCTAGGACATATAATTGTGCCCTAACACACAGTTCTTCATTTTTTTTCTCTAGTAAATGTTAAAATGGAATATTTGGTGACTAGAACATTCGTTAGTATCATCATTATAAACTACAGCTCTTTGAGTTCGTTATAATTATCATATTAGAGCCAAAGAAACAAATCTGTCACTATGGCAGATGCAGTCTTTACATACGGGTAAAATGGATTTTTGCATGTAGTTGGCTGGCCTGCCTGGGAGAAGTGATATGTGAAAATATCTTTTTTTTTCTAGGTGGGTTAGCACTGGTATGCAAAGATTGATTGCAGGCGGCTTAAGGTCCACCTACGATAATTGATTTTGTAGTTGGCCCAGTTAAACTGCTCATATACGATAATTGTTTTCGCAGGCGTGTGTCATAACTCAGCCATCTGCACAAACCATTATCGCAAGTTGGCCTGTTAAGCCGTTTGCATGTGGTTTTAATTCCAAAAAATAAAAAAAAATACTTTTTATTTTGTTTCTTCCATCAATTAATTGATTGTTTAGAATTGTCACTAAATCAAATGTTATCAATGCATTAGTAATAGATATCACCATGTGTGTGACAATAATAATTGACATGAATAATTATTTGTCATAACCTACTTTCTAATATAATTATTCATAATAAATATGTCTACATAGTTAAAACATATTTGTTTTATATATTTGTAAGAAGCATATATTCTTTTTCCCACTCTTGAAGTTTTCTTACTTGTCATCTCTCACATATGAACTCTCATGCTCAAAAAATAGACAAAGTGTGTTATATATATGTCACGGTGGATAAAGTGGCAAAAGTCAACACAGAGATTTAGAAGTGGTCTTATTCATCCTCTAAGGTGGCATAAATACTTGGATACAACTGCAATAAAAAAAAGATAAGCAAGACATTATAAACAGTAATACTATGTACGTCTGTACTAATAAATTTAATTAAGTATGTATGTACACAATAAATTTAATTAAGTATGTATGTACATAATAAATTTACTTAAGTATGTATGTACACTATGTATGTACACTATTTAGTTTTAATGCAAACCTACCGTGGATTCTCATTATCTCGCACACATAATATCCGTAAAGAATAGTCTCTACGGGTAGCACTATCTAAGGAATAGTAACAAAATATATATTTTCAGACATAAAATATATATTCGTGTCATTACCGACTTTGTATTGACAAGCAGTTTTTTCCTCGTCTTTTCTACTACCATCTTTTTTTATGTACCATCTATGTAGGTAGTTCATAAAATTAAGCAGACATGGTATAAAAAAAATAGATAATGAAGACCGAAGGTATATATAAGGTAGATTTTAATTACGTATAGGTTCAAAGAATGAGGAATTCTATATAATCGGTCTTCAGCTAATCAGTCAAATGACAAACCATGAATATCATGTTATTTGGGAATATAATGAATAAAATGTAGTGGTTACTACAGCCAAATAAAATCATATTAAGTTAATAGTTTTGAAAGTTATTACAAAAGAAATAAATAGTAAACTTATTTGAAATTGTACGAGGTCATTATTCTTGTCTTATCTTGATAACTTAGTATTGCTCATCCAATATATACCCCCATTTCATGACTCTTCTCGCTATGAAATTTCTTGATTTATTTCTTCTCTTCTAGTAACTTGTCCTTGAGCTCCACAACATTGTCACGTTAGATTAGTTTGGTCAAGATAGCCAATCGGTTCCCTCATTTTATCCGCATCATGTAATTATAACATATACATGCATAATGGCTTAAAACATTAGACACCATGTCAATAATAGATTAGTCGATTTATGTATACAAATAAGAGTGATTGATATATATACTTATAAAGGCATATGCGCCAACAAAATTAACGTCCAATTTTTCTAGACAATACACGTCATGCATGTCCTAGATATTGACAAAGAATATTCTCCCATCTCCACCCATGAAAGTGTCTTTTAGCACCATGGCACTTAGCTAGCTTAGGCATGCTTTACTTGCCTGCATGTACCATCGCAAAGTTCTCAAAATATGTGTTGGAAAAAAGGATTTATATTTTTAAATTCCCTAGGGACATCATCAATAGCATAGAACTCCAACTCATTCTTAACGCTTAGCACTTCTAGCTCGTATCAAGTGTCTTTTTTCTTGTTGTCTCTCTTTGAAGGTAGTAAACATAATTTTTCCACGTCTTTTGGTTTGTCCATGTAATCGTACATAGTTATCTTCTATGAAATGGTTCGTGGTGGAGCGGACAGTGGAGGAGGAGATTTAGTCCAAGGTGGAGCAGATAGTGGAGGTGGACTGGCTAGTTGAGTTTCAATTTGAACTTTAGAGGCTAGTGTGCTTTGAGGTGGTGGCGAAGGTGGATTTGTTGGGGCATCTCAAAGTGGCAAGGAAGGTGGAGGTGGTAGAAAAGGAAGATGTGGTGGGGTCTTAAGCACCTTGTCCTTAGAGGACTCTAGCTTTTTTGGGTATGAAGGAACTTACGGGGATGTCAGCTTTAGCATAGTAGCTATCTTCTTTGAAGCCATAGTCTTCGATGTACTTGTGTGCGACTATTGAAGGAGCATGATATCTCTACGATGCCATAATATGAATTGCTTGACCACATTGCCTAGAAATTCAATTCTCTCTTGCGTGGGAATGTTGAGCTTAAACTGGTTACAGTTGCCATTGACCTTTACAACCTATACCATTGTATAGTTGTCAAGTATGTTATGGCAGTGAAACTTTCTGCTTGATATTGTCAATAGTGACCTCCTTTGTCCAGCTTGTCCTTCTAATTCACACATGTAACTTACATGGTGCAGGATTGGTTATATCATCAACTTGGTATAAGGTTATAGGTGATGACGCTATGCTAGGTTCCGAGTGCAGCGCAACATGTTACAAATCTGTCGATAATTTTTCACCATTTTTATTCATCAAATTAAATAATTGCTTGGTCACGTCTTCCATGATTTCTTGCCTCATGTTCTCCTTATACCTATAGTGTCTCTTGTAACTTTATGCGTCTTTTGAAAACCCTTTCTTCCAACCGAGCATGAAAGATACCCCTCTGACGCAGCCAGAGAGCTTAGGGTTAGCTGATATTTCTCCCTTCAAGGCATGAACTCTCCACTTTTTAGTTCTCGAAGATTTCCTTAAAATTTTTGGCTATTTGTTCGACACTAGAGTCTTTGAATACCAACTATCCATTGTTGGTAACCTCTTTGGTGCTCTTAACCCATATCCAATCCTTGTTGCGATCATCTAACCCTTTTAGTTCCAAGGGTTTTCTCTCCGTCTTTACTTTTTCTTCCTTCTTTCTCCATTCGTTGACTTTAGGTTCATACCTAGTCGAACCTAGATGATATGAATATTGATTTTTCTTTACTAATTCAGACATGTTTTTATTCTTCTCTAAGGCCTCTACTATAGTCTTCTTTTGGATGAACTTTTCCTACTCGACCATGAGGATTTCCCCGTATGTTTTAAAGAGGCTCTGGTTCTGCTGGACATACTTCTTATTTAGATCGGACTTCTATTGTCACCATCGCCAAACTACTAGTGCATACTTCTTTTCTACTTCACCAAATCTCTAGCTATTACTTGTAATGTATAGCAAATTACTTGTAATGTTGTCGAATACATTTTCTCGAGGTACACGACATCATATCCTTATGGTTCAAGTACAAGCGTTTAACACGATCTTTCACTGATAGCTACCACATCACTAGAGTAGGAATTTTCTTCTTGTTGTGTGGCAATGAATCATCTTCTTGCCTATCAAAACTTTGTGATTCATTACCCAATTTGTATCGATTAGTCCCACAAATCAGGCAACTCTCCATGTCTGCGTGCTCTTTGTGATACATGATACAGTGTTTCTCACATGTATGAATCTTTTGTACATCTAGTGATAACGAACATATGAGTTTCTTTGATTGATATGTATTGACTAGTGGAAAGTTAGGCTTTGGAAGGATCTTAATTAGGAGAGTCAATAAATCATTAAAACTACTATCCAACAATCCGTTACATGCCTTCAATCTTAGTATTTTAAGCAATGAACATAAGACTGTGATCTTCTTAGAACAACTCTTCGATTCTTCGTACAAAAGATCTTTTTGTAGCCCTATGTAAAGACACAAAATTATCTAACCTTCTCACAGAACCTGTCAACACTTTCGATTCGGTGTGGTATAGCATCTCTTCCAAATCAAAATCGGTGTTGTTATTTAAGTCGTTCATCATTTTATTGTTCGACATATCTACTATGAAATTATCACCATCACCTCTTTCTTCATTATTACCCTCCCCTTAGAGGTCAATATTTTTACTATGATGACCAAACCTTATTGTCTACAATAAATTTATGCTTTACTAAGTGTGACCTGATTACATCTATAACTATCTACACTTTGTAATTCTTGCAATCAACACACGAACAATATATTTTTCCTTCTTTCCACTTTCAAAGCATGTGCCCTCGCCGCTTCAAGAAATTTTGAAATCTTTTTCATGCACAACTGTTGTTAATGTATTGTACATCTATACCCTATCGGTCAAAAAAATTAAATAATATTAAATATGTAAAAATAAATATGTAGTAAAAGGTCCCAAATATGGTATGAATCTAGCGGTATTAATTATACAATATCATGGACAAATTTGATTGCAACAAAAAAAACACCTATTCCATTGAGAAAAAAAATCTCCACCACTTTCTCTCTCTAGCCAGATCTAGAAGTTCACATACACAATCAAATCATTTTATTGTGCCTTGAAAAGAACTTAAATTGCATATATATATATGAATTAAGGCATATTATTGCACTAATATCATATGGATATTTTGGTTCAATTTTATGCTAAAAAACATATAAATACTATTTACATTTAGGTCAAAAAGAGCCCCATCCAAACCATAAATTTATAAAAAAAACATAGTAGGAAAATATGATTCTTACATCACCTAGGCAAATCTTCTTGAAAACCTCCCCTCTGTAGGGATCGGACTAGACTGATATATAGGTAAGAGGACATCGTAGATGGATGGTTTAGTGGGCCGTCTACGATAATTTATTTATTATCACAGTAGTATATAATGAATCTCTATAGAATGGCCATAGCGACCTCTCAAATTGGGATTATGGTAAGTGGACCTCATCTTGGCCAACCTGTGAGCTTCAGGGGTTCTATTTGAAAAAACCAAATCTGTAGTGTGTTCTACGCAAATTAATAGAGCAAGAAGAGGAAAACTTTTGAAAAAATAGCTTAGATTGAAATATGAAAAATTGGGGAAATTAGAGGCCTATGCCGTCGCTCACTTCGCACTTGATCCTGGACAGGGCTGGCACTATCAAAATAGGTAGAACAAAAATTAACTCTAAACCACAAACTTAGATTATTTCGCTCTACTTCTCTATCTGTACTTGCGAGTATGAACAGATAGGCGCTCATCTGTCCTTCCTCATGGTTGAAGTATTACATCCAGTTGTTTTTTCTTTTCCAAACTAACCTCGGTTGCGTTGTTGATTCGTCCTGCTCACCCACATGCCTTGATGCGCGTTAACAACATGATTAACCATACATGTGCGTGGCTCGTTATATTATGTACATACTTCCTATGGCACAGTGGAACGCTATTTCGGATGTATGCAGCTAACTCTGATCGTAATTAAATTTCAGGTTTCGGTTTTAGGTATATACCAAAATAACAAATATTATATATATGCACATGTACCTTTAATAGTAATTTTGTGAGGTTATTGAATTATCGGTGCTGTCTGAATTGAGTATGTGTTAGGTCATATTCGCGTGTGCGTGTGGAATGCGTGAAATAATGGTGTGTGTGCGGCATTCATTTAATTGCAAAAGAAAATAATAATGTAGCTAAGTTTACCATAACAAAACATTTATAATATTACTTATGTAACTTTTTAGAATTTGTATAAAAAGTACATTTTACTCAGCCAAACTATTTCGTCGGTGCACTTAATTCACTGAACTATTTTTTTTAATTTTGCCATATCATTTTATCCCCTAATGATATTTTTATTTTTTAAAAAATTTTATAAATATTTTGTGACCTAGGATATGTCCCCTAAAATACAACTTATACTATGAACATAAATAAACGAAGAGAAATATCTGGAGTTGAGTTAATTGTTTTGATTAGTTCAAAGGTAAAACAAGCTAAAAATAATTTAGTGCACCGAGGAAATAATTCAAAGATTTTTTTCATAATTATATATGTAACATATATAGTTAAATAGTGAAAGAGCTGTTTTGTTAACTTTGAAAAAGTCTATAAGATGGCTGCACTATGCGTGCGAGCCCTAATTATGGGCAGCAAGAGAAATAATTAGTTTTATAGATAATTTATTTAATAAAAATTAATTTTAAAATATTTATAGTGTTGTATAAGTGCGAGCGAGATCAATTTAAGATATATGTGTTTAAAAATAGTTGTTTTATATATTTATGTATAAATAATTTGAAGTTAATTTTTATGTGAGAACTACGAAACACTTAGAAGGACCGAAGATTTAATACATGGATCAACGGCAGAATCAGTAGTCGAGATTTAGAACGGACAATGACGTTGAATAATGAAGTTACATATGAGATTGCATAGGATGAATAAACATTCGTAACAGGCTTATAAAGCTATGTGTATAAGTGAAAAAAATCACAAGTAAAATTTGAAAAAAATGGTAGAGAAATTAGAAAATCTTAACATTATCGAAACGGAAGGTACGTGGTGACTTTTTGAGTGTTAAAATGGGGAGAACAGCAAAAATGGAAAAGAATGAAAGTTTCACTCTCGGCAAAAAGTGCGCTCCAGCTGTAATTAGTGGACCCGACACATAAATCCAAGCGCCAACCCGCAGTCACTGACACGTGGCTCCCACTCAACCACGTCGGCCACGTGTCAGCGCTAATCCGTGTGACAATTTGGGAAGATGAACTGGTGGATCTCCTCTCGCTGTGGCGTGGGCCCCTTTTCTCAACCAGAGTTTATCCACTCATTCATGACGCTTTCGCCATCAGCATTAATTTGGTTTTTGTGTCCTACACGTAGTTAAGTGCTCCATTTATTACAAAATTTGCTTCCTCTACTTAAAAATATATAGCAACTTATAATAATTAAATTTTATTTTAAACATAGTAACTTCTCTATTAGTATCTCATCTTAACTAATCATAAATATATTTTATTTAATTTTCTCACATAGTCATCATTTCAATTAATTATAGTTATCCTATTTAATTTCACCTGAATATGTAAAACTAAAAAGAATCGACGGAGGAAGTAGTAAAAGAGGGCCAGTTCTTATCTTATCCTAGAAGTGTCTAAGATGACCCACGGATATTTCTAAAGGCGGTCATCTTATGAAGCAGCGCTCCCCCCTCGGGGATATTGCACAGCCGGTTGCCCCTGTAGACCGTCCTTGCAGTGCGAGGGGGCCCTGTGAAAAATAGTTCGTGTTGCACTACTGCCTTAAGATCCTGCCTTTTTTTTTTTTTTGCAAATATGCGGCTATTGAGATTTCCAAAATTAAATTAGTTCTATACGAACAAATAGTACACTTATAGGTACATGTACGTGCATTTGGTTCGTTGTAATCTTAAAACCATAAATGGAGGCTTTGATTTTTTTTCAAAACATAGGATAAAATAGACTCGCTCGTATATACGTACGTATACTCATCTATATATAAATGTAGACACGAGCATGTGACGAGGAAGCCAAAGACGGTCTGCTAAAAAGCATTTAGCCTAAAACCAAGAGATAATGCCAACATCGGACATAACAAATCAAAATATGAAGATATGCAGATAGGCGGTATCATGATGCCTTTTTCTCTGTTGAATTGGATTAAACTAAATGCAAGCTGTCATTGTTTTTTCAATTTTTGTTTGGATAAAGAGATGTATATGGCCTGCTGCTTGTATTAAAAGCAGGGTAAAACACAAGTTGCCATTGTTTTGCACAAGAAGTCAAGAACTTATTAACTTTTTCAGCGAACTCCTGGTGTGCGTATTTAGATATTTATTTTACAATATAATGACCAGATATTAATCTCTAATTAATCGTCGCATGAGAAAGCCCGAAACCGGCAACTCTTTTAATGATTTCTGAAGTGCGCTGCTGTTTCTTGATGTCAACGACTAGCTCCGGTTTTTAGCTGTGCAAAATCTTCTTTGAACAATGCTACTACTAAAAAAAATACATCCTTCCCTTCTAAATACGACAAGTTTTTTGAGCCTTTTCATTTTCGTCCTAATATAAGTTATTCTAGAAACCTAATCCGTCTTATGTTCAGAAAGAAAGGGAAATTCAAGCTACCCAGTCTCTAGTTAAACGAATGATATTACTTTCATGTGAAATGACATCGTTTTGCAGTATGTTATGAATGAAGCACATCAATCGATTTCTATAAATTTCGTAGAAACTCCTAGCTAGAGATAATACCACTCTACTGTATATTTTAAAAAACCTTTTGGTTTTAAGAGCACACAATTTATCTTTTAAACGGTCATGGCGTAAAGAAGCTAGGGTACTATATATATACTGTGAATATTCTACAGTTCAGTTCCTGAAATCACAACAAGAAGTTAACATCTAAACTAAACTTCTCATCCGTCGATGTTAATTAAAACTATTACATCACAATTAATAAGCGAAAGGAGAACTTTCTTGTCTTGTGCATCTCAATAATTAAGGATACTAAGAAGCACACAAGAAATTGTGCTCTTCACATTGTGGTTTCAGTTCACTGTAAATTCAATGGAAAATGACGTCGCCTGGTTCAGAAGACCGAAACTGTGTGATCTTCAGTGTCCATGGATTTTTTTTAGAGGTTTCGGCAGTTACCATATTCTCCTAATCATTAGAATAATTAAACACAAGCATGCATCTATGTACAATCACACAGAAGTAGTAATTACATAAATAGGGCACGGGCCTAATTGGTCTGAACATTTTGTAAAGGTAGATTAGAAAAGATAGGTGTCGCTGTTACGTGCTGAATCGATCTAATTGCGCAGTTCTAGTGTCCAAGTAGATAACCATCTTTGCTAACTAAGGATAAGATGAGTTATTCTTGAGATACATGACAGCTAAATCGCCACGCATCCTTGCCTTTAGACCTAAGACGAGCACAGCAGACAACATTAGCCTTGACCTGATAATGATCGTCGCCTTTTTGGGTCGTTTCTTCTTATCCCATATGTACGAAATCCAAAAGAATATAACCAATTAGCTAGGTGAATGAAAATATAACCAATTAATTGAAATTTTAAAAAGTAAGTTTACAGAAATAAAGAAATGATATATTTTATCTTAAGACATAGTAGAAATATAGGAGCTCATATATAATTGTTTTTATTTTGAGATTGAAGATGTTCGAGATTGATAAAGTTAATATAGCCATAAACTATGTCTGATATCACTAAATAATTAGCCACACTCATGTGAAGGTAAGCAAGTTTCATCACACTAACCAGCTGAGTTGTAAATGTCATTAATTTTATATGAGCTTAGTAGAAAATAAAGGTAAGTCCACATAGAATTTGAAAAAAAAAATCTAAATTATCTTAAGTTTAAATTTAAATGGATGGACTGGTCAGGTAGCTCAATCATATCCGGACTTTATGCTTAGACCTGCCAACTCTAAATGACAAAATGTCTCAAGTTGACCACCCAAGATAATCAGAGGATTAAGAGATTAATGGTCAACATCAGTTAGGATGGGGTGAACCTATCATGAACTCGATCAAACTTTTAGAGCAAATCGTCCTATCATGCAACTTTTAAAAAATCAGAAAAACGATGACCTGCTCCGTTGCCAAATCCGCGCGTAAACTTTGAAAGTGGATACAATGCTATAAAAAATTCACATAAACAACGACGGGATTTATGGTCAAGTAAGCGCGTAGACTATAAACATTAAGATATTTTTAACTTAGAATGGAGATCATTTCTAACGTAATTAATCTGGACGATGATCATATTAAAATACAATTTTTTATAGGCTTAATATTGACACGTCAACTTTCTAGAATGCATACATGCACCCAAGTCATATTTAGTTATATGTGTGTATAATAGTGCATACGTCGTTTTCAAAAAAGTGGAATGTGTATGCAGCGATATTTTTGAAAAATAAAAAGTAATACTACTTAATAAAACAACTAGATAATACATTGATTAATTATGTATAAAAAAGAATTAAAAATTGAGCAACCTTATCCGAAGTGGCAGGCACGTGGATTAGCACTATCACAGGGGCAAAGTCGTCATTTTCATGCCCGTTGCAATCTATCAAAAGAAAACCTCCGAATCCACGGGTCACAAACATTTCTCGCTTGTCTCTCTTTCTCTCAACTCCAGCACATTGTCTGTGCTCTTGATGCCTGTGTCCGCGTCCGTGTTCGGCTGTCTCTTCTCCTAGCTCTAGTGCGAGGTTTGGCTGTGGTGGTGGTGGGTGGGAGCAGAAGAAGCCCAAGAAAATCTTGAGGAAGGAAGAGAAGAGAAGAAGCCGCCAAGAAACGCCGCCATCTGGATGCGCTGAATCTGTCGCGGCGGTGAGAATCAGTCTCTCTCCTTGTTGATTCCTCCGTTTCTTTGGCCCATCTAGCTCTGCTCATGACTTGGTTCTTGCCTTCTCGTTTGAAAAAATAAGGTGATTTTTTTTTGGGTGGAGGTGGGGATTGTGGGGGATTTCTAGAGGAAAGGAACTATCTTGGTCCTTTGGGGTTCTAGTTTTGATCGATTTTATGCTCTGCACCGATTTTTTTTTGCTCCTCTACGCCATTAGTTGTACCTGCAGGAAAATTGATGTGGTTTAGGCGTTGAGTTGGGGGAGGAAATGTTGGTGTGCACTGAAAAGGGGCTTCTTTTTTTTTAATGCTACTTCCTTTTTTTTTGTTGAGTGCACTTAGTGCTTATATTATCTCATTTGCATTTTCGTCTAGCAATTGGCAGTTATCTTAACTGCAAGAGGGGGGAAAGGTAGCACAAGTTTAGTTTCAATCTTTTAGCCGTCATGCTATTGCCATGTAGTGATATGAACTGTTTGTGATTGACATCACCTTTTTAATTTAACCCCAAGAAATGATCTGGATGGTAGACTCTTTCCAAAAGAAATTATTCCTAAAAGCGGCATGATATATATAGTTCTGAGACAACTTCTCTGGTGAGCCTTAAGGTTTATATCATATCAAGAGCATAAAGTTGTAGGCGTAAACACGTAGTTCTTCTGATCTGACTGATGTGTGGTATGTTGACCATTAAATTTTTTGCTTGTGGTCTCACAATTATGGGCAATGTTAGGGAAGTAGGCAGGTGAAGTTGCCTCCAGGGCAATTTAATTTCCAGGATATAATTCATGGCACATTGAATTCAATAATTCAAGTAGGAACTTCTTGCAGTATGACCTTGGTCCAGTTAGGTGTGCTCTCAGGATACAGCTCACAGCCACACCGAATGGTAGTATATCAGGCAGTAGTTGTTTTTTTTTTCTTTTTGGAGCTTGCAGGCAGTAGTTGTTATGCTATGGGAGACTGTCATAGAGCATGCAAATAGAATGGACTTTTGGATGAACATTGATCAAGTTAATGATAATACCAGTTGCATTCAGGACACTATTACCACTGTAGGATGGATGCAATTAGGATAGATTACGTTTCCTTTGGCCACCTTGCTAGTCTTTGGTCTATACTAGTTTGTTTTAGGATAGATATCACTGGGTAGGTATTGAAGATTTGAAGTTTCTGTAAGTTGGTTCCATTGACTTAATTGCAAGTTCTGTATGCCAGGTAACACAGGTAGATACATTTTGGTATCAAAGGTAGCATCATACTATAGTTATATGCTGATATTTATGATTGGTTAGAACTTAGAAGGGGAAATGATTAGATTGCATGTTGTTTGTGTCATTCTGATGGAAGGAGGTGGTCCTTGACTTTGTACTTTTGTGTTATTTTGGTAGGAGAGCGTGGTACAGTTTCTTAAATGATGTTTGGAGTAGATATTGTGGTCCTAAACAAGAAGTAGATGTGCCTCATTTTGGATCTTTGGAGAGCTCATAGTCATGAAACAAAAAAAAACATGAGATGGCTTCAAGTTACACTGAAAGCATAGTTTACATAATACAATCTTATAATTTCTATTTTTACATGTGTTGCATCTTTTCCCCTGGTGCAAAATATGCCATTTGACACAATAAAAGTAAATCATGACTAGCAGTCTGTATTCTGTATCACCTACACATCCAGTGGAGAATTTTGTTTCATGTGCTGTTCTTTTGTGGGAATTAATTTTGTTTTGGTGTTCAAACATAAATTCCCTGAAAATTGACCATTTAGCCAGTTTTGTGAGCTTATACGGTCAAAATAGTTTTGTGAGCTTATTGCAACTATTGAGAACGGATATTGTCAACCAACTCGGCCCTAATCACATAAACATAAAGTGAGTTTCTCAACTTAGATAAATTGATCTGCACAACTGGCAGTGTGCTCTAGGCTCTAGCATGCTACATAGATTTTAATCCTTCACAACCCAAAAATTGACATAAAAAATACATCTTAAGAAGCTTTTTATGGTTATGTTTTCCTTGTAACACCCAATGGTTGTAGTTTTGTTGTAATTAGGATCCACTATATTTAGGCTTGTTTTTAAAAGAAAAAAGGACTTTTTTATCTATGTTTAGATAGTCCAGATCATGTATCATTGGTTTGTAATATATAATTATATTTTAGTAAGCCAAAGAATTTATATAAAAATGAGCTTACTAGTGTTCTTGTGTTCGATAAAACAATGGTCTGCACTAGGGCTTCATCATATTCATTTTGTAATTTAATGCCCTTGCTAGAACATGTATATATGAATGTAGTGCCCTTTATTTTAAAAGACTAAAATATTGGTATTGTTTGATGTTTTCTTTGTTGCAAAAGGTTGTGGAATCATGGTTTCAAAGTCATATAAAAATCTTCTAGACATGAGTGGCGAAGATGTGTTTGACTTTCAGCAACCATTTAGATTGCTTCCTCGTTTTGTGACCTCTCCAAGCATCACATCTAATCCTGATTGGAATACAAGTAATAATGATGATTCAGTTGGTCCTGCATCTTGTTGTGTGAGGAAAATAATTGTCTCCAACTTTCTTCCACTAAACTGTACCAAAGATGAAGCTACTGGACAGTGGTTCTTCTCAATGGATGACAATCAACTTCTTGTTCAACTTAAAGATGGATTTCCAATGGAAAGTGAAGTTGTTTATGTGGGTAGCTTGAAGGCTGAAGTTGATCCTTGTGAGCAAGATCAACTTTCACAGAGACTTTTCAGAGAATACAAATGCATACCTACTTTCCTCCCAGATGACCTCCAGCAGCAGTTCTATCATGGATTCTGTAAACAGCAATTATGGCCACTTTTCCATTATATGCTTCCTATTTGCCTTGACAAAGGTGAGCTCTTTGACCGCTCTCTTTTTCAAGCCTATGTTCGAGCAAACAAAATCTTTGCTGACAAAGTTATGGAGGCCATCAATTCAGATGATGACTGTGTGTGGGTTCATGATTATCACCTCATGCTTCTCCCAACCTTTTTAAGAAAAAAGCTTCATCGGATCAAAGTTGGTTTCTTCCTTCACAGTCCATTTCCCTCCTCTGAAATCTATAGGACACTGCCAGTAAGAGATGAAATTTTAAGGTCTCTTCTGAATGCTGATCTCATTGGCTTTCAAACATTCGACTATGCCCGCCACTTCCTTTCATGTTGCAGCAGATTGTTAGGCCTTAATTATGAGTCAAAACATGGTCACATCGGTATAGAGTACTTTGGCCGTACAGTGAGTCTCAAGATCCTTGCTGTGGGTGTTCATGTTGGTAGTCTTGAGTCTGTGTTGAGGCTGCCTGCCACAATTAGCAAGGTTCAAGAAATCGAGCATAGATATAAGGGTAAGGTGGTGATGTTGGGTGTAGATGATATGGATATCTTCAAAGGGATCAGTCTAAAATTGCTTGGCTTGGAATTTCTTTTGGAGAGAACTCCAAAGCTAAGAGGGAAGGTTGTCCTCGTGCAGATCGTAAATCCTGCAAGAAGCACTGGAAAAGATGTGGAGGAAGCAATAAATGAAGCTGTCTCTGTAGCTGAAAGGATAAACATTAAGTATGGTTCTGCTGATTACAAGCCTGTCATCCTTATCGACTACCCCATACCTTCTTATGAAAAGATTGCATACTATGCTGCATCTGATTGCTGTATTGTAAATGCTGTGAGGGATGGTATGAACTTGATACCGTATGAGTATACTGTCTGCAGGCAGGGAAATGAGGAGATTGATAAGCTCAGAGGTGTTGATAAGAGATCACATCACACAAGCACACTAATTGTGTCTGAGTTTGTTGGTTGCTCCCCATCTCTTAGTGGTGCTTTCAGGGTAAACCCTTGGAGTATTGAAGATGTAGCTGATGCATTATATAAAGCAACAGATCTGACTCAGTCGGAGAGGAAGTTGCGTCATGATAAGCATTATCGCTACGTGAAAACTCATGACGTTGCTTACTGGGCACACAGTTTTGCCCAAGATCTAGAGAGAGCGTGCAAGGATCAATATAGCCGAAGGTGTTGGACCACTGGGTTTGGTTTGAATTTTAGAGTTATTGCTCTTTCTCCTGGATTTAGAAGGCTATCTTTGGAACACTTTGCTTCTTCTTATAAAAAGACTAATAGAAGGCTGATATTTATGGATTATGATGGCACCCTTGTGCCCCAGTCATCAGTCAACAAAGCTCCAAGTGCAGAACTCATTTCTATCCTTACAAGCTTGTGCAATGATCCAAAGAACTGTGTGTTCATAGTCAGTGGAAGAGACCGCACTACCCTAAGTGAGTGGTTTGCTTCATGTGATAAGCTTGGTATTGCTGCTGAACATGGCTATTTTATCAGGTATTAGGATCATAGCATTTTTTTTCATATATACACCATTATGTAATTTTCTCAGTATTCAGAGGCCAGAACACATATTAACTGATAGATTGTGCTTGTTCTTACAGGTGGGACAAAGAAAGTGAATGGGAAAGAAGCTCATCAGCTCAAGATTGTGAGTGGAAGCACATCGCTAAGCCTATCATGGAAGTATATAAGGAAACAACTGATGGGTCTACCATAGAGACAAAGGAGAGTGCGCTCGTTTGGCATTATCAGGATGCAGATCATGACTTTGGCTCATGCCAGGCGAAGGAACTAGTGAGCCATCTTGAGAGGGTGCTGGCAAATGAACCTGTTGTGGCTAAACGTGGTCATCAAATTGTAGAAGTTAAGCCCCAGGTTTGTACTGCTCAGATTTCTTTCCCCGCAACCATTTGGTATATTTCATCTTCTACATGCTTGTTGAGACTTGCAATACCTGAACAAATGCATCATTCATTCTTCCAGGGTGTTAGCAAGGGGATTGTCGTGGACACAGTTATTCAGGCGCAAATCAACAATGGAAACGCACCGGATTTTCTGATGTGCATTGGTAACGATCGATCGGACGAGGACATGTTTGAGAGCATCAACGAAGCAACCTCTGGTTGTGTGTTTCCCACTGCTCCAGATGTCTTTGCCTGCTCTGTTGGCCAGAAGGCTAGCAAAGCAAAGTACTACGTGGATGGGTGCAGTGAAGTGATCAGATTACTCAAGGGTGTAACAGCCATTACACCCCAATGGGAGGTTATCAACCACAGTCAAGTAACATTCAGGGATATACTCGAGGTTGTCAGCTGAACCATGATCTGTTACATCGGATCCATTAGCAGTGAAAGTGCATTCAGCCTGACATTGTGAAATGGCCAAGGATTGCTACTCGTCATTGTGGAAACATGAAAACCACCCAGAGTTCACAATCAGCCACCATGAAGCATCACCATCAATGAAATGAAACCGATATTATGAGCCGCGGTTCACTCATTTGAAGTTAAGGCTAGTAGTTTTGATGAACCTGCAGGCAACTCTGATTGGGGGTAAAAAGAAAAAAGAGGCTAATATAAGAGCCTTGCAGCAGGAAGGACATGAATGTGCAGCTCTTGGCTTGAATCCACATTCTCTTTTAAGAGTAATTTAGATTGCATCATGTATATGTCTATTAGAAAAGCTTTGGAAATGTGCTGCTCTTCTTTCGCCATGATTCATTGACGAGAAAAGGATGTTTTCTTGCATCAGTGACGAAGTGAAGGTCACCGAATTGTTAGCTTTGATACAAACATAGCCGTATAAGGTGCAAGTTAGTACTGATTAATGGGGTCATAATAGTGATGCCCCAATGCTCCATTTTTCCATGGCACAAGGCATCATCAGGATAGCCATAGGCTAACCACCAGGTTTCGGAGTTTCGCAGAAACCGGCTGTGTGCTTATGTTCCAGTATGTCCTTGTTCAGGCCTGAGATGGCCATGCTTAGTATGCTCTGTTCTTCAGAGATAGAAACGTCTGTTTTGTTCAGGCTACTGTGAGCTCCTCCCTTTGTTTTACAAATATTTATTTGGCTCCTCTTGATTCTATAAATGTATTTTGCAAAACTGTTTGGAAGTGCATATCCTTTGGGATATAATTTCCAACAAGACCTTGCGTTAGGACTAAACAATTATTCAAAAAAATTGAAGTTTGGAGGATGAAATTGGATGTTTCAGAACAATTAATAATTTCCACCTTCCAAGCTTTTTATATTTTAGCTACCAAAATTAGTGCATATAATTTTCTCATTGTAAACCACTTATTTTCTTTCTTATATGTATTTATGTTGCAATGTTGGTGAAATCCACATTGGCGTTGCATTTTCCCAAAAACGAAAATAAATCCATGCTCTATATTAATATGTATACATCTTTCTCTGACCAGGAACAGTTCATCAATTCAGACGTGAATCAAAAATATTATAGACATCTTTCAAAAAAAAGCTCCGGTTACGCCCGGTTTTCGGCAAAACCGACCGGTTTCTCGGATCCCATCCGGTAAAGCACTGGAGCTGGCCCAATTGACGCTTACCAGTAACCGCCGTGTGTTGCAGGCTACCGTTAAGCGACAACGACCGCAGAGAAGATAGACAGCAACGAAAACGCAGGACGCTTTCTTGCGGATGGCGCTAGCTAATCTTCCAAACACGTACGTACGATCGATCAGTCTTACTTTGCAGAGGCGACAAAACCCCTGCCTCCTGCTGCTACCCTCTCTCCATGCAACTTTCTGCTTACTCATGCAGTCTTTGCTACCTAGCAAAGCTAGGCTTGATCGGGAAGTTCATGGGCCGTTCAGCCATGATATTTTTTTGGTCTGAATGAAAGTCGATCTTGAATCACTGTCTTAGTTATGTCTGAAAAAATAATATGGAGTAACTATAGTTGTCTCACCTTGGCTCACCATAGGTTGCATGTTTATATATAGAACAAATATTATAGATATAGATAGTTTTAAACTAGGACTCCTAAGTTAAGTTCTATTCTATCTATAGCAAATTACAAGAGTCCATCTATCCTTAAGATATGCTCGGTTACAATCCTAGTGTAACACGTTTACAATCTCTAACACCCCCGCTCAATCTAAACTTTCCTAACCACCTTGAAGTTTGAGATTGCGAATAAATGTATTCATCTTTGCAACCGGTAAGGCTTTTGTAAATCCATCCGCCAACTGATCTCCAGAAGCGATGAACCGAACGTGTAGCTGTTTTCTCATAACTCTTTCACGCACAAAGTGAAAATCAATTTCAATATGCTTTGTTCTAGCATAAAACACGGGATTAGCTGATAAGTATGTTGCACCAAGATTATCACACCACAGAACTGAGGTGCGATGCACTTTAACCCCAAGTTCGGTCAACAGTTGCTCAAGCCATATTATTTCTGCAGTAGCATTAGCCATCGCTTTATATTCTGCTTCTGTACTAGATCTTGAAACAGTTGGCTGTTTTCTAGCACTCCATGATATAAGATTACTTTCATAAAATATTACGAAACCTCTAGTAGAACGCCTATCATCTGTATCACCTACCCAATCTGCATCAGAGAAGGCACTGATGAATGACGACAATACCTTTTGAATATGCATCCTGAGTCCAATGGTGTATTGTACATATCTAAGTATTCTTTTAACTGCAGTCCAATGAACTGAGGTCGGTGCATGAAGAAATTGGCAAACTCTGTTGACAGCAAAGGATAAATCTGGTCGTGTATTTGTTAAATACTGAAGAGCACCAACTATGCTTCTGTAGCGAGTAGCATCTTCTGGACTGAGAGGAACACCATCATAGCTCGACAGCTTCTCAGATGCAGATAAAGGAGTCGTGCAGGGTTTGCAGCCGAGCATTCCAACACGCTTCAACAAGTCTTGTGCATACTTAGCTTGAAATAGAGTTATGCCATCTAACTCTTCTTTAACTTCTATACCCAAGAAGTAATGTAACTTGCCAAGATCCTTTAGAGCAAAGTCTTCTTTTAAATCAGCAAGAAGAGTTGTCACCGATTCAGGTGATGAGCTTGTAACGATAATATCATTAACATAGATAAGCATATAAATAGTTGTACCACCCCTATGATATATAAAAAGAGACATGTCTGATTTTGACGACACAAAACCTAGAGTGATTAATTTGGAGCTTAACCTGGAGTACCACGCCCTGGGCGCCTGCTTCAGCCCATAGATAGCCTTGTCCAACTTACATATATATCCCGGTGTTTTAGTGTCCTCAAAACCCGGAGGCTGCTTCATATAAACTTCCTCTTCCAGAACACCATGCAAGAACGCATTCTGCACATCAAGTTGTCTGATGCACCATCCCCTTGACACTGCAATAGAGAGTACCAATCTAATTGTAGCTATCTTGACAACTGGGCTGAAAGTGTCTTCATAGTCGATGCCATAGCGTTGCTTGAATCCCTTGGCAACTAATCGAGCTTTGTATCTATCAATACTCCCATCGGCTTTTCGTTTGATTTTGAAAACCCATTTGCAATCAATAATATTCTGTCCAGTTTTTCTTGGAACGAGATGCCAAGTTTTATTCTTAGCTAGAGCTTGAAATTCCACTTCCATTGCATCACGCCACTTTGGATCTGAAATAGCTTCATCAACGGAATTAGGTTCACTAGTAGCACTAAACATGCCATATCGAATCATACTATCATATATCTTCTTTGGTTTGATAATACCGCTTTGCAACCGTGTTTGGTGACGCAGGGGATCAGGTGTGGCTGCTGGAGAACCAGATGTTGTAGAAGATCCAGATGTTGTAGAAGATCCGGGTGGTACAAATTCATGTGCACCTGATGCTGTAGCATGCAGCGGTGGTGGAGACTCCTCAGACGCATGCAACGTACCAGGTGGAGACTCAGGCACCACCGCATTACCCCCACCTGTCGCCGCACTGTTGTCCTCTGGCACAGCAACAGCGGTCGGCAGCGGTACTGATGTTCCCCCAGGCGGTGTAGCAGACAAAACAGCACCGTTCGACGAGCTGGAAGGAGACAGCGTTTCCACCTGGGAGCTGCAGCCTGGGCTATGTGCGCAACGTTGTGCCGGTAGCGCTGGGAGCATAGGCATGAGACCTGCAATTTTCTCAGATGATTCACTAGAAACAGCAGGTACGTCAGTAGTATTAGTAATATCAGATGCAGTACAGTCATCATCCCCTGGATTTCGAAGGGAAGAAGGCAGTAGGACAATTTCTTTTCTAAGAGAGGCACCGGCGTTAGGATGGAGCTTTGAAAAGGGAAACACGGCTTCATCAAAAACGACATCACGGGAGATGTAAATGCGTCCGGTGGAGATGTCAAGGCACTTGAAACCTTTGTGCATGGAACTATAGCCAAGGAAAGCACATTGGGTGGATCGAAAAGATAACTTCCTAGAATTATATTGCCTCAGATTGGGCCAACAAGCACAACCAAAGACACGAAGATTGCTATAATCGGGTGCATCATGAAAAAGGCGAGTACTAGGAATTTTAAAATCAATAACCTTGCTGGGAAGAATATTAATGAGATAGGTAGCTGTAAGAAAAGCTTGATCCCAAAATTTTAAAGGTATGGAAGCATGATCAAGAAGAGCTAAACCAACTTCAACAATATGTCTATGTTTGCGTTCAGCAGCACCATTTTGTTGATGAGCATGAGGACAGGACACACGGTGTGTGATCCCAATTTGCTTGAAGAAAGAATTTAATTTTTCATACTCGCCTCCCCAATCCGATTGAACACAAAGGATCTTCTTAGAGAACTATCTTTCTACTAAGTTTTAAAAATCTTGGAAAACTCAAAAGACATTAGATTTATGCTTCAACAAATATATCCAGGTGTATTTGCTATAGTCGTCAATGAAGCTAACATAATAGCTATAACTCCCAACAGAGATGGGTGCAGGCCCCCACACATCAGAATAAATCAGATCAAGAGGAGCACTAGAGATTTTATTAGAAACAGAATAAGGCAGTTGATGGCTCTTGGCCCTTTGACACGAATCACAAATTGACTCAACATTCTTGAAACTAGCACACAGCAACTTATTTGAGCTAAGGATCTTCTGAACTATGGGAATAGCAGGATGACCTAGACGACTATGCCATAACGATGTAGAAGGGACATGGACTCCAAAAACTTCATGCTTTGACTCTATTTTCTCTTCCGATGGAATGAGAGGATACAGGCCACCTTTGCATCTATCGTGATGTAAAATCCTCTTCGTTTCCTGATCCTTAACGAGAAAGGAATCAGGGTGAAATTCAAGGAAAGCATTGTTATCTTTGACAAGTTTATGAACTGAAACAAGGCTTTTGGCAGAAGAGGGCACATGAAGAATATTGTTCAAATGAAGTTTACTGAAAGGGGTATGAAAAATTGTATGCCCAATATTACTAATACTCATACCTTTGCCGCTGGCGTTATGAACTTGTTCATTGCCACTATATTTATCACGGACGGTCATCTTATCAAGTTCGCTGGTGATATGGTTAGTGGCCCCGCTGTCCGCATACCAATTTGTATCAACACCATAAGCTCCTGTTGGTCGCCCACGGTACTGATTGTCTTTCTCATAGCGAAAATAGCATTGATTGGCTTCATGATTTGTCTTCTTGCAGATTTCACAGGGCGCCTTTTTTTGACTTGCGAGCTATTGCCTTGATTATTGTTGGTGTAACTCTGATTGTTGTTGCTGTTTTGTCCATTGCGCGATGAATTGAACCGGCCTCCACCACATCGACCACCAGAACGACCACGGTTTCCACGACCGCGAGATGCCATGTTAGCTGAAGACTGGAACTGATCGGTCCCTTGATACATCTCGAGCCGAAGATCGTACTCCATGAGTAGAGAATATAATTCAGAGAGTGAAAGATCTCCTGATCGGCCCATCATAGAAGAAACAAAGGGGTGATAATTAAAGTCTAAACCATTAAGTAGATGAGCAATCACCTCATCATCCCTGACGGTGACGCCGGCTGACGCGAGCTCATCCTTGATGTTCTGCATTTTGTTGAAATAGGCTGTCGTAGTGAGGCTGCCCTTCTTGGTGGTGGCCAATTGCATGCGCAGATTTATAACCCGCGCTCTTGATTGTGCTGCAAACATAGCCCCTAGCCTCTTCCATGCCTGCGCAGAGGTTGTTGCAGTCGTGATCCCGGCGAGGACCTCCTTGGAGACCAAATTCACCAGGTAGCTGAGTAGCTGCTGATCTTTTTTTACCCATGAGTCATGCTCTGGGTTGGGAATCTCCTTTTTCTTGCCGTCGACTTCAGCTTCAAGGACTTGTCGCGGCTCGGGGATGGTTCCATCCAGAAAACCAAGCGCCTTGGCGCCACGGACAGCGGGCAGGAACTGCGTCTTCCATAGGACGAAGTTATCCCGTGTCAGCTTATCAGACACCGGATGTCCAAAAGGAGAGGACGGGTATCCTTTGCCATGAGCGGAGGACGAAGACATCTTATCGCGGGAGGAGCGTCACGAGCAGGGGTCGCGGCCCTTTTGTCGCGAGATGTTCAGATCGCGGGGAGGAGCGTCACGAGCAGGTCGCAGCCCCCTTGTCGTGAGAATTTGATGAGATTTTTGTAGATCTATTCTAGAAAGAGGCGGCTCTGATACCATAAAAAAATATGGAGTAACTATGGTTGCCTCATCTTGGCTCATCATAGGTTGCATGTTTATATATAGAACAAGAATTACAGATATAGATAATTTTAAACTAGGACTCCTAACTTAAGTTCTATTCTATCTATAGCAAATTATAGGAGTCCATCTATCCTTGAGACATGCTCGGTTACAATCCTAATATAATACATTTACAATCTCTAACACAATCTGGAAAGCTGTAAGAAGTAGCTGGTTGAGGATCAGTTTCTAAGAATTAAAAAAACCGAGTTTTCTAGCTTTTCGCTTCTAGCTCGTTTTCTGATCCTATAGTTTTATATTTTTAAAATCTAGGTGATAATTTGAAGTGTTTGGGGGTGAAGATTCTGGAAGCTCCTCAAACAAGGCCTCACAAAGACTCAGTTAAATAGACATGTCTGTGAGATTTATTAAAATAAGTTTGATCGTCTGGTCATATGATCTATCTTTATAAAATGGCACAAGATCTTTCTAACTGTGGATTAGACATTACTAAGTCTATGATATTCATGTTAGAGCGTTGCATAGTTTAGGAGACACCGCATATCTATTTTTAGATTATACATGTGTGCGTGTTGCAGGGTTTAGCGAACACTGCATGTGATAGCTCTATGGTTATAAGATTATTTACCCTCATGAGAATGATCAGTTGGTCGTATGTTTACATCCTTGCTGACATCTTGGGTGGTAGGATGATGGCGGTGATTTGAGTTGTAGGATTAATATAGCTTATATCAAAATCATAAAAATGTGGTGCACAGTCCATGTCTCCTTGAGTACTTGGCCTAGCTAATAAAAGATGCAATTTGCTCCTAGTCAAGCAACCATGCCTAGGAACAAGCAGTGATCATCAATGCCTATGATATTCATGTACTCTAAGAGTGTTGCAGGGTTCAGAATGCACTGCATATTTACACCTCTCTGAATCACATCTAGTCTGAAGATTGTCGAATTGCTATAGTAACTGATGAAACTGAAGAAAACGATCAGAGACAGAGTTGGTGCTGCTTACTAAAACCTCAGCAGCCTTTTAGTTTTTCTTCTCCTATTCTCCCACCCAGGAGGTTGTTACATGCATTACCAACAAAACAATTTCACCGGCTCTCACTGCAACTGCACCATTCCACAATTCGGAATACCAGTTCAATCTCTAGCTAACAAAAAAAAAGGGACTATAGTTCACGTCTGAATTCCGTTACACCGGGTATTTTCAGTGACCCAGTACATACAGAAAACTAAAAACTTAATGAGACAAGAAAGAAAGCAAACTTTGCACGAAAGAGTACATCTCTTCTGCTCTACATCATACATGCCAGCATATTGCACGGTTTACGGGAGCTACGTGTGATAGCTCAACGGTTAAGGCTATTTGCCCTTGTGAGGATGATCAGTTGGTCACATATTCCCATCCTAATTGACATCTTGGGGTGGTAGGACGATCCTTTTGCTGACATCTGGGGGTTGGTTTGAGTTGAAGAGATTAGTGTAGCTTATATCAAAATAATAAAACTGTGTTGCACAGTCCATGTCTCCTTGAGCTAACAAATAAAAGATGAAATTTGCTTCTTAAAAACAAGATGCAATTTGTTCCTAAGTCAAACAAGAAGACATTGGAACAACCAGTGGTCATCAATGGCCGTATTAAGGCAGGAAAGTAAACTGTCAGTCTTCCAGTAGTAGCTAAGTATAAACAGAAAAAATAAATTATAATAGTGCCGGAAGAGTTGCTCGCCATGCCCGGGGTGTGATCCAGTGACACTGTGACAGTCACTCACAGATACATATAACAAATGCAGAGCAGAGAGAATAAAACAGAAAGTTCAGGGCTTGTTCACTTTATTGATATTTTTAATTTTACTAAAATTTAGTAATATTAAAATTTGGCACATTTTAATGTTATCAAATTTTAGTAGCATTGGATATGTTTGGTTTGGAGCCTTGACAAATTTTGGTGGGGGTTTTTATAGAAGGAAACTTTCGAAATTACCAATTTTTGGTAGGATGGTAATGATAAGACTATGTTTAGTTGGTTACCCTGCTAAATATCAAAATTTGATAAGGTTGAAAATGGTAATAAAGTGAATATGCCCTCATTGTTATCACATTCACATGTTTTACATGAATCTATTAACAATTTAGCACCCTCTCATTAACTATCAATTAAACCCTTTTAGTTTGCATTTCAGTATACTGTTTGCCTTTCTCAGGCCTTGGCCTTAAGTGGGGATTGAAAACTGGCGTTAATTAATTAAGTATTAATTAAAAAATTAAAAAAAATAAATTAATATTATTTTTTAAAAAATCAACTTTCTCATAATTTTTTTTAAAAACAAGTCGTTTAGTGGTTTAAAAAATATGATGTAGAAAACAATAGAGCTGGGGCTAAAAAAAGAAGAGGCTAAAAAAAGGAGCCGAAGACAGCCTTATACGTGTTACACAAGTGGGTTAAAATTATTTTTTTATCATTTAATTGTCTTCGTTAAAATTCGCGCACGAACCAGTTTAACATAAAAGCTCAATAACGAAGTCGACGACACCATCCAGTCAGCATGGTGCAGAGATTTTCCTCAACGCCCACTATTTTTTGACGTGGTTTCCGAGAATCGATCACACCAGTAAATTTACAGCCAATTTACTTACACTTCAGCCATATAGCAACCTCAAGGTGTACATCAGAAGGCTCATATCACATAAGTTCCAACCGTCTAATTAAAATGATGAATGCTACAAGTACCAATCTAGAGTTAAGAGTGAACAGAGACATCGCAATTGCACAAGTGAGAGGACACACGCAACCGAAGACACCTGTCACCGTGCCAATGCGTTGCTGGTACTCAGAATGAGACATTAGTGTTCGTGTTAAACGGTAACCTGGCTTACGGACCAAGGCCTAGACCTGTGGTACAAGTAATGCAAGTTCATGATGGGATTAATTAAGCCCAAGAATATTCATGTAAAAGTACAGAATTATTGGTTATATATTTAACATTTGTATATATGGAATATCTGTAGCAACTTGGACGTCAGTTGTGATGGTATTGTACTGTGAAAAGGATGAAAAAAAAGAGAGCCAAGAAATCAGAAGAAAACATGAACAAAAACATCTTGATTACATAGACGATTAATTCATTATCAGTAAAACTCTATATCAAGAAATGCTTATTGCTAACCACTAACAAAAGGCACCAGAAAGCATACGTCTTTGTGTGTGTATGCGTATGTTGGTAGGAGCATCTATCAGGTGTCGCTTTCTTGCCTCGTGCGTGTGCTCGCCGCCGTCGCCCACGGCAAGCCGTCGTCCGCCGGCGGCGAGGCGTCGGAGTGGAGGGCGGGGAGCCTCCTGTCGCCGCCGCGCCACTGCCAGATCTTTGACATCGAGAAGCTGTCGCCTCGGGCGAAGACCTTCTTACCGCTGGCCTTCTTGGCAGTGCGTGCCGTGGCGACATTGGCGCCCCCGGCGGCGGCGGCGGCGGCGCTAATGCCATCGCCGAGGCGCCAGTGCACGGAGATTAGCAGGTTGTCGTCGGCGAGCACGTACTGGTATGAGCCCATGGAGTAGCACCTCCGCGCGTCGATGCAGCGGTTGCCGCCGCTCGCGTTGGCGTCGTCGTCGTCGGCTGCGGCGGCGTCGCTGCGCTGCGTGTTCTTGAACCGGCCGAGCCTGACGGAGAGAACGACTCTGCTCGCAGCCTCGTCGGACTCAGCCTCCTGCTGCTCCAGCTTCTGCTCCTCGACGTCCGGCTGCTGCGCGGCGGAGGTGTCCGCGGCGGCCGCGGCGGCGGCGAGGGCACGGGCGGAGAGCGCGGCGCGGCAGAGCGGGCAGGTGGAGCTGGAGCGGAGCCAGGTGTCGATGCAGGGGGCGTGAAACGCGTGGCCACAGAGCGGGAGCAGGCGGAGGCGGTCGTCGCCATCGAACTCGCAGAGGCAGACGGCGCAGTCGAACTGCCTCTTCCTGCTCCCGTTCCCTCCCACGGCGGCGCCAGCGCCCTTCGCCGCGGCACCGGCGAGCAGCTCGCCGTACGTGAACGCCGGCAAGGCATCGATCGCGGCCTGGTCGAGCCCGGGCCCCGCGCCGGCGCCGTCCTCGTGGAGGTTGAACAGCTGCTGCAGCTGCCGCTCCACCGCCTCGGCCCTTGCGTTGGCGCGGTGGCTCTTGAGGAACAGCCGGCGCAGCACGTGCAGCAGGCCGGACACCAGCAACACCACAGCCAGCACCACCGTGATGAACAGCACCGCCGGCGTGACCCTCGCCACCGCGGCAGACGACGACGTTGACCCCGATGACCCTGCCGGCGCCTCCGCCACCGCCGGGCCACCATCCAGCGGGCCATCCCCCGTCCTGATCTCCCGGCCGCTAAGAAGAAACCGGCCCTCCCTCCACCTCGGCTCCGCCGCCATCATCCCTTTCCCACCACCAATGCAGCAGCTCTCATCCAAGAACACAAATGGTGGTCGCGTACTCGCGTCCTGTCCAAGTCAACCAGACCGCTCGCTGGCTCGCTCTACCTAAAACATAGTACCACCATATATATCACTCTCCTCTTCGTCTTCCTCGTCGCCGTCGAATCGGTCTTGTAGGCGAAGAGTGGATAATTAGATATGGGTTGGCGACGAGGCCGTGCAGCCGTTAGGGAGGCGTTTTCTATTGCGCCCCGGTGGTTGGAAGCTTTAGCTAGCTATCTACCGGCGCCGCGGCATGTGAGCCAGCTTCTTCTTTCTCGTTTTCTCTCTGCTCTGCTCGGCTCCGGCGCGGCTGGCTAGCTAGCTAACTTGCTCACTTGCAGCATACGGAAAGTGCGGGCGAGTTAAGAGGGGACAGCATGTCAGCGTTGGAGGTAGTTGGCGCGCGCGCGCGGGGCTGTGCGTGTCCCCGGCTCACCTTTCGCAGCTTACTCATAAATGGCTGCGACCACGACTTGCCGACGGTAACGCACACGGACACCGGTAAGAACCCGGTGATTATCCCCCTCGCGTGGACCACGGAGTGGATTACCGTGATTGGTATACGACAAATCTCTTTTTTTTGGTTAGTACGTTTTTTAACCTAGTACATTTTATATTAAAAAAATTTCTAATAAATAAAAAATATATAATTTTAAATTTATAATAGTTAATACCTAATTTATGCGCTAATAATTTGTTCCATTTTCTAAGCCACAAACAGTTCAGGTTCGAACGGAGTCTAAGCCGAATTGTTTTCTCGAGTTTAGGTGGATGGGAAATATATATGCCGTGAAATTTCCCAATTGTGAGATTCAGACCTAACGATGGTCCCGACCATGAATGTATGTATGTACTAGTACGTACGTACTAGTAATGTGCGTCTATGGCTACCATCATTGTGTGTTTCTTGCTGCAGGATACGGCGGTTTGTGGCAAGTACCAGGCCACGGCGTCCTTGTGATGGGGCAGGCAGGCACCGGAATGGCAGAGGAAGAGGCAGCATTTGAATTGCATCCTCCTGATCTGTAGTAGTACTACGCTCTGCAGGAGTCAGGACGGTTTGGTGGTGTGAGCTCGCCATCGATCGGGGCCGGGTCGGGTCGGGTCGACGTTGTTGGCTGCTAGTGCTTAGCTAGCTAGTTGGTCCACTTCCTGGGGCCAGGTCAGCATGTTGGGGTCGGAGTAGTAGCTAAGAGTATACTTTGTTGCTGCAAATTCAAACCTAATTAATCTAATCGTGGAGATGGACCAGCCAACCTAATGTATAATGTATACACCTCTCCTTGCATGGGGTCGACGTGTGTTGTCGTCGTGTAAGCTGCATTATTGGAGGGGGGAGGCTTGATCACAAATTGGGATTAGTCAACTTGGGTTTGGTAATTCTGGCATGTTGCTGGCTAGATTGGCCTACCAACGTTGGTGTATTTTTTTTATGGTAAGTTAATTTTTGGGTTATGGGTTATCTCTGTATCATGTTGTTTGTATTGAAGTGGCGTGACATGACATGCCACATGGGCTTTTGAAGTATATACTACAACGTGGGTGGGTTACTATACGTACGTTGCGAACCGTTGACCGATTCTACTATGTTGGACACTTGTACGTTTCTTGACACACTTTTTTTTTCTCTAGTTCATGTGGACTGAATATTGTTCAAACAGCAAGCACCGTGAAATTATTTGTTGCAAATGAGGGTTATAGTGCTCTCTCACAATTGAAGGATTAGATTAAGTGTTTGTGCAGATAGCAACGGTGATGAGATTCTCGGTTTATTGATCCCATGCATAACTATGCATGGAATATTTCGAAATGGGGAAAATTAATTGCTCATGCTGGCCTGTGAGTTTAGATTTGATGAACAATTAGTACTTGTTTATTTAGATTCCATCGTAACCAACGAAAATTTTAATCCTGTTGTTTTGTACTTGGTGGTGATGGTGGCTTTAATTACCTGGACATCTTTTTTATATATAGATAAACCTCTGGGCTCTGGCATACATAATTTAATGTTTTGATTTTTAAGAGTAATTTTAGGTGAAAAGAAAGCTGAACAACAGATGTGTTGAAGAATCCCCTAAAATTAATCCTATTAACTTAAAATTCTAAAGATTTCTTCCATTTTTAAGCTGAAGCTGAGCCAAGCACCAACATTGTTTTGTGTTGGTTTAGTCGATTATTAATCTTGTGTGAGCATACAGAGATTTTTTTATTATTTTGTGTTTTGCAGTATATATATTCTTTCTGGTTATGAAAAATACATTTTGGACGTATTTCAAGTCAAACTACATAAAAAACAATGTTACTTCCCTAGAAAAAAAATAGATTTGATGCGTGGAAATTGTGTCGGTAGGTTCTATCAAAAACTAATATTGCAAAATTTTCAAGGTTTCAAGTATGTTTGCAGTAGGAATTATTTTTTAGAAATAAAATGGTTAGATTGAATGCATAAAAACTGTATATGTAGATTTGTCTCAAAAGATAATATTGTAATTTTGTCAGGGTTTTAAAAATTTTGTAATAAAAAATAGTGATAAATGTTGCATTAAAGGCTTAGTTTATGAGTATTTTTCTTACCATTTTGTATAGGTTACAGCTACCAGTGGTATTATGGTTTATCATGGTAATCGTGTGGTTAGTATAAAAAAACCAAAACCATGAGGTTACGGCGACAAATAGAGAGGTTTGAAAAATTAAGAGGGTTACCGTACAGAGTTACCACGATAATTGAGGAATAATCACGGGTATTGCAAGCCCATATCCAACACAACATGCATGGCTCCGGCCGTGACTGTAGGAAATATTATATTATTTACATAATGAATTATAGGGCACACCAGGTCACTAGCAACGGGATGGCTATTAATTAACTGACGTCTGATCACCATCTCTTGGTTGGAGCATGTGTAATCTAGCATTAAGTTTTGAAAGCAACACATAGCTTACACTACACGACTTGCATTTAAGAATTTCCAAAATGTAGGTAGAGGGGCTCAATATATAATATGATATGAGAATTATTGATTTTGTTTTGTCATTTAGTATAAAAGAGTTCTCGTTTTATAGGAAGACGTAGCCTGGGATGCATGAAATTGACCTTCCCCTTTTTATTCTTGATTTCTTGCCAACAAATTGTTGGTTGTTGCCTGTTTTTTTGCTTGATCCGTACATTTTTTCATGACCATGACCAGAAAACACACAAATGACGACAATATGCTAAAATGACATGAAAGTATCATCGCTCTTTTAGTCTTGGGTCCCAATATACTCGCTCTGTTCCACGTTATACGACGTTTTGGGTGTTCTAAGTTAAACTTTTTAAGTTAATTTAACCAAGCTTATAATAAAATGTATTAGCATTTTCAACACAAAACAAATAAACTATAAAAAAATATTTTCAATGATGGACTAATGAAACTAATTTGCTTTTTTAGATGTTACTAACATTTTTTTATAAACATAATCAAACTTGAAAAATTTATGTGAGGACAAATCCAAAACATATTATAATATAGAATTGAGTGAGTGTCGGTGTTATATATATGATATATCCCGTATACATATACTAGTTACAGTGAGAATACCACATATCTAATAATATACGAAAAGCTATATTTAAGTATGAATAAGGTTGTAGATAAAGCCTTACTCCATTCTGATTAGTGCTAGACATTGGAGTTTAACTCAAGGATGGTTAGGACTTGTGTGACCGTATTCTACTTAGAGTATCCGAGTCCTACTTAGACAAAGGAAGATAATCCTGTATAAATATAAAGCCCTCTGAGGAGGGAGATGAGTTACAAGTCAAAGATAAAAACCGTATAGAGACCATACCAGGAGAAATCCCTATATCCAGTTGCCAACTACAACTAGCCGAATTACTTTGTTGATATTAGCTTGGCATGCTAGAATAACTAGCTTGCTACTCCTTTGTATTTGGTACAACACATCTCAATCTATACATATAAATTGGACCAGAGCTATTACTCTTCTTGGAGGTCAGAACTAGTATAAAAATTCATGTCTTTTGTCTCTATTCCCGTCTCTCGTATACCTAGTTTCCAACCATACCCTAAGCCCATAAAATACTATTAACGGGTATAACTTGTCAATAATGACATGCTAGGGAGGAGACTTGGTGCTATAAGGTTTTACTGAGATTACATCAAAAGATAGTTTTTCCAACGAAGGCTTTTGCGATCACCCTAGACTGGGAGATACAACCCAGCTAGCATTCGCCCTGTCTCAAGTCGGATACGTCACTTTCTTGGTCTTTGTAGTAGTCCCAGTACTTATGATCTGCTTTCCTCCACCAGACATGGCTTGTGAGAATATATATAATCAGATTGATAAGGTGACTCCTATCCAGAGAAAATGGTGTCCCATCCATAAGGTGAAATCTCATTCTCTTGCTAGGTGTAAGATATTCCAGAGGAAAAAGGCTAAACTCAAAGCTGTAAGTTTTAATCCATCTAGTACACTCCCCTACTCAAGTATTGTCCAATCCACAAGACTATCTCCCATGTTCTGGCTGGTCGCAAGGTGTTTCTCAAGGAGGCCATTGGAAAAACACAACCCACCAAGAGCAACACCCCGTGCTAGAGTTGTTCGATCCACTCTCGACAAGTTGTGTCCATCGACAACATATCAGATGACAAATCAACTGAGGAACAAGATTCTCCTAGCTCAAGTTGATTAGTTGGATACCTTGACCTCGACCCCCTTGAACCATCTGCCCTTCATAGTCTTGATACTCTTGAGTCCTTTAGTTTGAATTCAAACTGTGATGTTGGTGCCATAGGGCAACAAGAGGTGGTCGTTGCAATAGGAGGGAGAGCATCTTCCCTCGTGGATGGAGAGCTAAGGAGCACATCATCTTCCTCTTATCGTACACATCCTTAGGAGATTCCCCCTGTTACACTAGCCCAACACTTGATCAGTGCCCAAAAACTTTTGGATCAACCACCTATTGACTTGTCACCAAACCCAGAGGCAACAACATGTCTAGATTGAGTCAAGTTGACAATAGCCAACCTTAATATTGCCTTCAATGATATTGCACAACAGGAAAACCGCCCTTTTGAGGAGGGGCGTAGGGGCCATAGGTCCCCTACTACACATCGAAATGATGAGAATAGGCACAATCAAGAATGTGATGCCAAAAACCATCACTAGAAAGATAAGACTTTGCCTCGTCATTGAGGATTGTGCAACCAGGATAATGATCTATGCAAACACATCAAAGAGCAAACACAGGAACACAAGCATCGAGAGAATCACAAAAATAACAAACCTATGCATGGCTGTACTAATCATGATGACCATCGACCTTAGAATCAATGGCAAGAAGACAACTGTGACCATCGCAAAAGTCATGGACATCATGAGAATCATGACAACCATGAAAATCGCAACCATGGAAGAAGGGATTCCCGGTCACTCTCACGACAACTCGATAAGGATAGAGGTCACTGTTTTTGGAACACTATGCTCGATCATGGTGATCCCTCTTTGTCATCGTCCTCATTAACGTCTGATAAACGTTCTCAGAGATCTTCTTAGGACAATGATCGTCATTTAGCTTTCCAGCTCGAAGAAGGTTGTAAGGAATTTACCCCTTCCTTGCGGGAGGTGAGGTGGCATATCAAATTCTGTCCTAGGACTATTGAGAAATACCATGGGAGCACAGATCCCGAGGGTTCCTCCATGTTTACTCTATAGTCCTTTACGTAGCCGTAATAGATGACAATACTTTAGCGAACTACCTACTGACTATGTTAAAGGGCTCAGCTCGCTCTTGGCTCATTCACCTTTTAACTACCTCTATTAGATCTTGGATAGATCTTTGCAAACAATTTATGGCTAACTTTTAAGGTATGTACAAGAGGCACACGGTCAAGGACGATCTACATGCCATGAGACAGAAGAGTAGTGAACCTCTTTGGGACTTTATATGCGGCTTTAATGAGTGTCGTAATACCATCTTTGAGATCACTGACGCATTTGTAATAAGGGCATTCAAGTCAGAAGTCTAAGATCGCTACACAATCTAAGAGCTAGCAACAAGAAAGATAACTTTAGTTTTGAGACTTTTGAAGATCATCGACAAGTGTGCCTATGTCAAAGAAGTGATATGATGTAATGACGGCAAGGGAAATGTTGTTGATGACAAGACATAGGCGAAGAAGAAAGAATCTAGGACCAACAAGAAGCTAGCATAGTCTAGAAAGAGGAACAAGAAATGTACAGTTAAGGGAGAGGTTCTTGCTATAGAACGATAACAACAATAACCTCGCCGCTTTGAATCGCAAGGTAAAGCTCCTAGCAGAAAGTGGTACCTAATACATAAGACCAACTCACACTCGTTGGCTGATTGTCAAATTTTCTAGAAAGAGATAAGCCGTCATATTGTTCTCCCTTCGGATCAACAAGTATGCATTGTCAAAAAAAGAGGATAGTGGCCCTCTTTCCTATGATGGTGCCAACTACTCGATGCCAACCATCATGTAGCTCACATCTTTTATGGCTTGACATCTTACTCTTCTAAAAGAGAATATAAGAAGATTGAGTGAGAAGTCCGCTCGACCCTCTAGGGACATAATGTAAAGTTGAGGTGGTCAGACCAGAAGATTGAGTTTTCTAAAAACGACCACCCAATTATCACGATCACCCCTGAAAGATATCCCATAGTGGTCAAGCCTACTATTAGGAATGTCAAAGTTGCTTGTGTCATGATCGATAGTGGCGGCTCATCAACTTCCTCTTCGCTAATGCCTTTGACACTATGGGGATCCCAAGATGTGAGCTCAAACCATCTAAGAAGCCCTTCCATAGTATCACCCTAGAGTTGTTCCAAAAACCACTAGGGAAGATAACTTTGCCAATTACTTTTGACACAGTTGACAACTTTTAAACCGAGAAGATTACATTTGACGTCATCAAGTTTGACATATCCTACAATGCCATTCTTGGTCAAACTACACTAGACAAGTTCATGTTAGTGTCCTACTACGCTTAGCAACTTGTCAAGATAGCAAGGCTGAAGGGCGACATCACCATACCTGGTAACACTAAAATTTTCATGCAGTGTAACAAATGAAGCCTTGACATGGTTGAGCAAGCTCTCATTGCACCCACTGCAGATGAGCCATCTTGGAAACATAGCAAGCCCAAGATATCAGGAAAACCTAATGGTGATGTCAAGTTAGTATTGCTCTCGAGTTCAACCCTCAACAAAACAGTCAAGATCGGGGCTAGGCTTGATAAAAAAATAGGAACATATGATCATCACTTTCCTCTAGGAGAATGCAGACATATTCAATTGGTAACCATCCAATATGCCCAAGGTTCCCTAGAAAGTGATTAGGCACAAGGTCGTGGTGTGACCAGACACACGACCAGTCAAGCAAAAGCTATGACAATTCACCCCCGATAGCAAGGAAGCTATTCAAGAAGAAATCAACAAATTCCTAAAGACAGCATTCATTCGAAAAGTTCTTCCGCCTGAGTGGCTCACCAACCCTATGATAGTACGAAAAGCTAATAAGAAGTGGAAAATGTGTGTGGATTTCACTAACCTCAACAAGTTGTGTCCAAAAGATCAATTTCCTCTCTCTAGGATAGATCAACTAATCGATTCCACAACCGGATGTGAAGTGCTAAGTTTTCTTGACACGTACCCACACTATCATTAGATTAACATGGCTAGGGAAGATGAGAAACAACAACTTTTGTGACACCATACGGTGTTTTTTGCTATGTGAAGATGCCTTTCAAATTGATAAACATCGAAGGTGCATACCAATGAGAAATCCAAGGTGCTTTTTAAACTCAACTCAACTGCAATGTGGAAGCTTATGTCGATGACGTGGTCATCAAGTCAAAAACTCGAGATCGCTTGATCAAAGACCTCTAGGAAATGCTCGATAACATTCGAAATCACCGCTTGAAGCTAAACCCAAAGAAGTGCACATTCAAAGTCCCATCGATAAAATTACTTGGATTCCTTGTCTTTGGATGAGGCATTAAAGCCAATCTTGAGAAGATTAAAGCGATTAAGAAAATAAAGTAGACAACAAAGTTGAAAGAGGTGTAGAAGTAGATAGGTTGCATGGTAGCACTTAGCATATTCATGACCAAGATGGGAGAGAAAGGGTTACCCTTCTTCAATTTATTAAAGAAACATGACAAATTTAAGTAGACCAAAAAGGTCGAGGATGCTTTTCTGAAGCTAAAAAGGTACCTCGTCGACCTACCCATCCTCGTCGCTCCCCCCTCACATGAGAAGCTATTCCTATACATTGCTGCTATACCCTACTCAGTCAGCACTGTCCGTCTTGTCAAGCGCAATAAGATACAACGACCAGTCTACTACGTAAGTGAGCTCCTCCACAACGCAAAGATAAGATATCCTCAAATTCAGAAATCGATCCATGCAGTTGTGATGATGTCTTGAAAGCTATGCCATTATTTCCAAGGCCACAAGGTCACAACATCTCCTCACACCCTCCATCATGCCTAAAAATTCATTAGTAATTTTTGAACTAATTTGTGGATTTAACTCTTATCCAAGAATCAACCGAGCTATGCAAATCGACAATTCATTATATAAATCCAACATAAATATGAATGTTAAATACTAACAAAAGAGATACTTAGTCCTCACAAAGAAGAAAATAGTAGCGAAAAGCCGATCTAGTAAGGTTTCAGTTCCATTCCCACAGACAGCTCAACTGGAGTATAAGCTAGGTCCTCTAATTCCATCTTCTAAAACTTCTCTTTTGAGTGAAGCAACATTTGTTTGATAATAGTGAACATATGGAATATTCAGCAAGGCATAGTAGGGCTTATTTGCTAAAGCAACATTTCGCAAAAGATTTGAGAGTAGTAAAACATTATAGTAATTAAATAATGATATTAATCAACTCTAAACAACATACTAATGTTGCACAAGCCCAAGCCCAGTTACACAGATCTATCTTCGTTTCAAGAGCAACAAATTATCATCACCAGATTATTATTATTATTAATGAGTAGTGTGAAACTAATTATGAAAAACATTGTTAGCTTTACTCATAACCACGAACATGGCTATTTGAATAGTTTATTCTAGCTAGAGGTGTATAAATTTATCTATAAGACAACTCTACAATGTATTACCATGCACCTCAATACCACCACGATACCTTAGAAAGGAATTGTGATAGGCCCGTTGCATAATACACCCAACAGAATGATCGCTGGCCAAGTCTCTACTAGAGGTGGCCCAATCTCTAGGCTAGATAAACTCTTGACTCCTAAATGGACTTAATATTACCATATAGGACTTATGCATGTTGTTGTAGATTTATTGATATTACCACTAACAAAACACACCATGGCGTCTCCTGCTAGGACATGCTATACTACAAATCCAGCTGTTGCCCATTCTGGCTTATGATTAGTATGTTAAATGCTTCATAAGAGTAGTTTACGAACTAGTCCTTAATTGTCATTAGCACAACTATCACAACCATGTACTAAAAACCCACAATTAGTCATATTTTACTTAGATAATTATTAATTATTTATTAACCAAACTTGACCAACCATTGTGCGCTAACATTAACGGATCATCGTTAAGTATAAGTGAAGCATTAATTATCCCACATAAAATGATAATAGTATTTCTAAACATGGCTAATTAATTATACTAAATTAGCTGAACCATTATATAAATTCCAAGATAGTTAAATTATATCTTAAGATATCAAGGTATAAGGTAATCAATGTAAATTGGCCATAAGAAAAGAATTAGGTTAACACAACCCAATAACATTCAAAAATAAATATACATTTGAAATAAAGCGAGAATTTAAATATAAGTTCAACATGCTAAAGGGGATTTTGGATCAACATGGCTTGTCTTTCTATCAACTATCTTTAATTAGTCTTCCAATCTTGATTACTTGAACTCACGATCCTCTAAAATGACACGACTACAAGGTAACACACAAAATGAGAAAAAAAAGACTAAGAAACTCCATAATAATAGTACAAATAAAATAAAAAATATGTAGAACATGATTTTAGATGAATTTTGCAACTTGAACAACCTCATACTAAGTTCGTAAAAATTAGTTATGAATTTTACAAGTTTTATTTTAATTGAAGCCTATTTAGAAGGATTAAACAAATTTATTAGACAATTTACCATTATTATTGGACTAGAAAAGAGGAATTATGATGTCACTAAGGATAGAGAGGATACAGAGGTCACTGACAAGCAGGACCCACAAGTCAAAGAGAGGAGAGCCTTGGTCTATGGTGGAGTGGGTTCATAGAGGCAATACACTAAAGATCAATGGTCTAGATCAATCGATCTAGATCAGATGGCTAGGATTGACCCTGATGAGATAGCCACACGGATGGACTTGCAGGTGCACCCATCGGATTGGAGGATGACATGGCGGCTGAGGTGGCATCATGCAGGATCACCGGTTGGCGGCACAGGAACTTGACGGCTCCGGTGAACGGCGGCACAACAGCAGAAAAGGACACTACAAAAACAAGCATGATGATATGAACCTTATAAACACATGCATGATAGCGGACGACAACACACAATGGCCAGTGACGGCAACTTTAGGTCTTTGGCGATGGCAGCAGTTCGATAAGCCTCAACTTTGGGAAAAGGGTGGCTAGGCTTCCTCTTGACGTGGTTTGAAGAGGCTTGGAATGGCAGTGAGGCTCGACTAGAGTGGCAACCGGCGATGGAGAGAGAAGCAATCTCATAGAGAGATGACTAGGGCTATCGAGGAGCTAAAAAAAGCACTAGATGAAAGAGGAGGCTGAGGGGTTCTATTTATAGGCAAAAAATAGGCAAAAAAGAGGGAGACTAGCTCAGGAATGATAGGTTGAAGCGACAGAAACCCTAGGGCTTGTCTTGAGCTGTTTGGGCTCGAGTAGTGACGATATGGGTGCGCACTCGCCCAAAAACATAGGGAAACGAAAGTGTGAAAGTTCAGAGGAGCGGAGGAGAACACCGACGCTTTATCTGGGTCGTGCGATGGTTGCGTGTTGATTGGATGCAGAATAGCCCTGTATGTGGCAGTTACATATAGGCGTTACAACTTGAGGGCTAAGCCAAGAGATCTTTTCTAAATATAAACTTGTATACATAGATGATCTATTCCTATACATAGACAATCTAGATCTCTTAGCTTTTGGCACAATATGGTAAGGTAAATACACATGTATCTAACCTTTCTATCTAACAGAAAGATGATATCAAGGGGATAAAAACCCCTTAACCTATTTGGAAAGAGAGCAACAGAGGTGGCCGGATTCGCTAGGATTGTTGCGCCCTATGAGCTTGGGACTCTGGCATGAGGTTGAAGACGAGCCCAACATGTTGGCACGCTTATTGGTGAGCTGCACTAGCTAGGTCAAATGGGAGAAAGAAAGTAGATAGACCATAAAGTGGCCCAAAGATTAGAAGGATTTTATTTGCTTTTTAATTTAAATAAATATCAAAATGATGTTTGTATTATTAAAATTAGATATTTAGCTCTAAAAAATCTGAGAAAATTCCAAAGAGTATAAACAATCCTTAGAGAATTTAATAAAAATACTCCAAGGCTTTATTTATTAAGGAAATTCACTTGTTAAATTCATTGCACTTTAATATAAATTTTAGAAAGAATTTATTAGATAATTAATTAATTCCCTAAAATGCATCAAGGTGTGACACCTTTTCGAAGAAGTCATCCACAGTAATGATATGGTCGGATGTATTGCCAAGTAGATCATCTATTTCAGACAATTCAACATCGGCTTTGTTCCTTATTTCACTATCAAATCCCAAGTTCTCACTAATTTTGTTGCAAAGTGGACTGTTCCTATGAACACCAATATCGAGAACAGAACTAGCAATACATGGACTATGACATTTGATGGAGCGCTCGACAACTAAGGAGTAGGAGTAGAAGTTATCCTTACCTCACCAACTGAAGACCAACTTCATATAACTAGAATTTTGTGCTATGGCATTTGACAGAGTGCTAAACAACCAAGGAGTAGGAGCAGGAGTTATCCTCACATCATGAACTAACAACCAACTCAAGTATGTCATGTAACTCGAGTTTTGTGCCACCAAGAACATGGTTAAGTATGAAGTACTACTTGTAGGATTGCAAGAAGAAGTTGTGCTTGGAATAAAACTACTAATTGAGAAAGGGAACTCATAACTGGTCACCAACCAAGTGCACAAAGACTACAAATGCTAAAGTCCTAAGTTGACAAAGTACTTAACCAAAGTTAGAAGGCTAGAGTGTAGGTTTGATGGCCTCAAAATACAACATGCTTTTCAAAAGTATAATTTTGACATCGACAACCTAGTTCATCAGGCTTCTAGAAGAGAACTAGTTGAACCTGACACTTTCCTAGAAGTGTTGATGACTCCTTCTATCAGTAGCACACCTGAGGATAAAGTCTTGCCCACTGTCATAGAGGAAACGGGGGCTATGACAATATCCAATCCTGATATAGACTGATAATGATTGGCGAATGTCTTTTCATGATTACCTGGTCTTAAACATTATCCCAGATGATGACACAACAGCAGAAAAGTTAGCCCAACAAGCCAAATTCTATTCCTTGACACAAGATGACTAGTATAAATGGGTACACAATGGTGTTTTGCTAAAGTGCATCACAACTAAAGATGGCATGCAGCTCCTAAAAGACATCCGTGAGGGAGTATGCAAATTGCATCCGAAAGGGTGTACTTTAGTCGGTAAAACCTTTTAACAAGGCTTTTAATGGCCCACTGCCCTACAAGATGCTTGTGACCTGATTCAAAGATGTGAAGCTTGTTGGTTCCATAGCAAGCACACAAAGATACTAGCACAAGCCTTGTAGACTATGCCCTTATCATGGCCTTTCTTATGCTAGGGACTGGACATCCTCGGACCATTCCCTCAAACTCAGGTGAATATAAATTCCTGTTTATGGCAATAGATAAATTCACTAAGCGAATTGAAACAAAGCACGCATGGAAAATAAAATTCGAGGAAGCCATCAAATTCATCAAGGGTGTATTCTGTAGATATGAACTTCCTCATCGCATTCTCAATCACAATGGTTCCTAGTTTTGAAGCAGTGATTTCTAAGACTATCACATCAATTTCAAAGTCAAAGTCTGCTTTGCCTCAGTTTCCCATCATCAGAGTAATGGCCAAGTCAACCACACGAATGGTATTGTTCTTCAAGGAATCAAGACTTGCTTATATATTAGGCTCATGGCCTATGACAAGCATTGGGTCTAGGAGTTGCCTTCATTACTATGTGACGCATGCACAACACTGTCAACAAAAGAGACTCCTTTCTTCTTAGTTTATGGATCTAAGGCAATGCTCCCCATGGAGCTTCACCATGTGTCCACTAGAGTTGAAGCATACTTCAATTATGAACAAGACAAAAGTCATGCAGATGATATCAATCTTCTTGAGGAACACTAAGAACATGTCGCTCTACGAGCCGCACAATAGGAACAATATGAGCAGGCTCTTCATTGATACCATAAAAAATGCATCCGGGTTCATGCATTCTCCATAGGAGATTACATCCTAAGAAGGGTTTAGAGTCAATTGAGACAAAACAAGCTATCCTCCAAGTGGAAAGGCCCCTACAAGGTGGTTCACATACTTCAATCGAAAGCATACAAAATTGCTGATGACGAAGGCTGCAAATTTACACGTTGTTGAAGCATTAACCAACTATGAAAAGTTTATGTGTAGTCAATCAAATTTGTAAGTTTTATATGTATCTTTCACAATATTAAAAAAGTGTACCATATTTTCCCCATTGATCCCATATTACATGTCAACTTCAGTATAAAGCATATAATCTATATGCCTTATATGTTCCTCATTTACTCATAGGTAGGGGATGCCATAAATTTTTGAGGAACTAGTGGCTAGAAAACTGTCCTTCTCATTATAACATATTACTGGATGTGTAATCGGAAATTGTTTTTTCCAACTTCACAATTAGGGGCTAGGGACATTTTCGCTTTTGCTATTCTTATTATGCATTCTAGTTGCCTTCACATGATCAAGTTCTTGATAAAATAGCCATGAGCTAGGGGAAGTATACCATATAGTTCTTGGATGAGATTTCCCGATAAGATACAAACATATACTCAACATTCGCACAATATTAATACTGCATAACATAAATTACTAGAATTCCTTAGATCATATGAATACTAATATCTAGTCAGGTATCTTTTATGGCAACACAAATGTCGATTACATTACCAGGAGGGCCATTACTAGTCCATGGTCTTATGCACACTCTTAGAAACTTCCACAAGGGATCGGGATAAAGCATCTATTTTCTCGGGTGACCGATGAGACCTACTAAAGCCTAAGTTCATACTGTGGAAGTCCAAAGAGGGATAAGCTTCCTTTAAGGATGCTAGAAGATCACCGCTAACATACCGACTAGCCCGATAACATTCGTCTTTCAAGCACTTATCAATTCGATTGGGGAGTTTTCCTAGTAGGCTACAAGTCTCTTTGATCCAACTTAGATATCCTTCCAATGTCTTGCACGGTGCTGTTCTCGAAATATGGAGTTCTCAGCATAGGAGGTCGCATGAGTTCTCTGAATATGCAAAGAATTGTATATCTCTGTTCTTCAATGTCTAGATTTCTTCATTTTTGGGGAGTAGAGCCATCTCGTTATCAAGCCTCTCCTTCTTGACCTTAATTTCCAAGTGCCTAATTTGCCTCCTAAAGTTTTCCTCGGAGCTCTCAAACCCTAAGCTCATGTGTTTGTTTCCTTAGATACTTGTTTGGTTAAAAAGCAAATTGCTTAAGGAAATAAGGCATGAATACATACTTTGGCACTGTTGTTGGAAAAACTTAAGCTTGTCTTGAAGGGAAGAGATAATCTTCTCTGATATTTCGTCAGGACATATGGTTATCGAAGAAGATTCTAATATTATTACTATATCTTGGGGCTAAGCACTTTGTTGGTCCGCCGCTTCGTTCTCATCCTCTTCACAATGATATAGTATCGACAAAGGGGAATCAGAATATGTTTTGACAACACTACAAAATAGAAGTATTTACCAATGAAGTGTTGTCCAATATATTACTACTCCATATAGAGAGTGGGCACGGTCTCCATTGCCATCTCCATCTCGTCCATCACTACCTCTCACCACTCATCGTTCTCACTCTCATGTAACACCTTCTCCAAATCTACTTATGGGTATTGGAGCTTGACGCATGTGAGGATGTGGAAAGCCCTAGTGATGAGGCCTTGATAGGCGTTGGAGACTTACACTTTCCAACTCACCTACCATCTCCCCAAGAGACACCAGCATGGAGTATTCGTAGGGATACTAAGAAACTTGCACTTTGTGGCCAAGTCCCATGGCCACTTCATTCAAGGCGATGAAATTCTTCCAGAGGCCATCACGAACTGTGTCCTTCTTGCTCTTCTCCTCTGCCAATGCCTTCTCGTCTTGTTGATGGATTTTCTCATTATCTTTTATGAGGAGGCACGGGCTCTCGTTGTCGGTCTTTACCATCTCTAGTTCCTCTTCGAGCCTACCTATCTTCTCTTGAGTGGTAGTGAGCTTGGCGAGGAGCCTATTGGCCTCAACAATGGCTGCCTTCATCGTGGAGATTATCTCTTGGCAGGAGTGGACCAAGCAGTCGAAGACGTTCCTTGGAGGAGTCATGGCATCAACCATCAGTGGTGGAGTAGGGAGTGGAGGAGAGGTGATGGCAAGGATTGGAGGGTAGGAGCTAACTTCATCATTTTTGTCTGTGCTATGCTTAGAGGTGGACGGAGTGAGTTTGCATACAAAAGATGATGAAGAAGAGGTTACTATGCAAACTACCCAAACTGACAACTCAAACAAAGGAAAGTATCAGCTATCTCTTCTTAGAAGTAGGGTCGATAAGCCTCAGCCTACCACCTCAAGGAGTGTTGGTGAGGGACGAGGTTTACATAGAAAATATTTCGATCAATCAATTTTTCCTAATTTACTCTCTAGGGAGCATAGGGGCATAATTTATAACTTACCAATTAATGAGGGCCCTTTGTCAGGACACCTCTAGTAGATCCTCGTCTGAAGTTGCTCCATCTCCTCTTAGCCCCAACGGTCCTACTAGACCTTGACTAGGAGGAAGTGTTCTCTATCCTCATGACGATGGATCCTCTGGTTTCCATCTTCACCATTTCCTTTATTATGGTAGCGTCCTAGTGATCAATGAGCGACCCCGATAACGTCAGTTAAAGGCAACTCCTATAGGCACTTGCATTACACTCCCATTGCATCGACTAAGGTGAAAATGGTGAAGAGGTCAAGTACTTCATTCAAGATCTTGTCCTAGTCAGTGTGGGACAAGTTGTATAGAGGCATAGGGATGTTGTCAGCCAACCAAGGTTCATCAGTCACCATAGCCCTAGTGTGCTTCTGTACCGCCTCGTCGGTGAGCTCTACAAGAAAGATGTCATCAATTGATAGTGAAAGTCTAATGAGAAATCTGTATAGACACTTAATAAAGATAGATGATTATACCCCCATTTAGATATTTGAGTAGGGTCTTTTTCTCCTGTGTACTCGTATATGGGGTAATCGTGCGCTTGTAAGGGTTGGATTCAATGTCACACCCTAAACTCACCCTAATATAATAAATCACTTTCCAATAAATTTTAAAAGCCAAAATAGCCAACAATAGTAAAAACCACCAAGAAATGAGTTCAAATTGGCTTAGGGTATTTTTAGAAAATTCCCCATGCCCTAAATTGGCTAAATTATTTTTATTGGAATTTACACAGCATCCTTTGTGAAAAAAAAACCTTTTTCAATATTTTTATAAAAGAAAAAAATTAAAAAAACCCTCCTTTCCCTTTGGGCTATTATTGGCCCAAGGCATGTTCTCCTTCCTTTCTCTCCTCCTCTTTCAGCCCCTCTTTTCGCCTAGTCCATGCCTCGTTCCCACATACCATAGGCCTACTAAACCCTACCTCCTGTTTGGGTTGGCCTAGTCAATCCGACACAGCTGCAAGGCTGAGCGACCTAGCTCAACTAGCCTTTGTCGTTCACACCATGTAGCACAGGTGACCCGTGAGGCCAGCCGGAGCCCCACAATCGTTGATAGGTGCATCCCACTTATCATCCCAACCTTCGGCACCTCCTTCTCTAGCAAAAACCCTAGCCTGCCACTGTTTGTCAACTACATGTTTTCCGGTCGCTTCGCTTAGAAGCAAGAGAAGGGATTTACTCTTCTCCTATATCTCTTCCTCTCCCTCTTGATGACCCTCCTTAAATTGGTGTTAATGGGTGCCTTAACTCCAGCCATCAACTCGATCTCATCCTCTGATGCCCCTTCTCCCCCTCAATGACCTATAAAAGGGAGGCCAAGACCTCTTCCTCTCCTCAACACTTCTGCTCGAATGGCCTTGCCCCACAGCCATCACATCACTACTCCCTTTCACATCATCACCGTCACCGTGCTTCGATGGCCGCTTGCCAACATTCAAAACAACCACTTGACTGGGTGACTACACCTCTAGGACTACAGCAACCTCTGACACCTCGTCCAACCCTCCACAGGGCGTGCTAGCCACCAGAACTACCCAAACCTCGTTGCCATCCATCCTAACCTCGCCATGTGCCACCGCAAGCATGAGGTAAATCTCACCACTCCCACATCCTCTCTTTATCTCCCTCCCACGCCGCTGCCACCTCGTTGTGGCCGCCACTAGTGGTCAATCAGCCAAGCGCACCACCACCCTTCAGTAGCCCATGCTGCCACCATGGTGGGCCCATGAGTCGGTCTCCCCCCAAGACCAACATGTGGGACCCAGCTGCCTGCTCGGTGAGCCTAGTCCACCGTGGTCCATGGGGATAGCATGTGGGGCCCACTAGTGGTGGACTTGCCTATGCACGCCTCTCCCTATTGCAATAAACCTTGTTTTCTTAAGAAAAATATATCATGAAATTAGAAATATTTATTTGAACAGCATTTTAATATTCAAACGGTCGTATCTAGGCTGTTTGAACTCTGAATTGACCCGTTTAAATTTATAAATTCCGCTAACAAATACCAAAAACCCATTTATGTGTTTTATTGGCTTTGTTCATGTGGTTTCTTTAACCTTTCTCATTTATTTGTGCGTATGCCATGTAGACGCCAAGATCGCAAAGGAGCATTTGTGCAACACTATCAACCCTAGTGGGCAATTTGATGCAAGTCACAACACCCCTTGAAGTATGTTGAATACTAAATTGTGAAAACTATATTACCTTTCAAATAGTATTGCATTGTTTTATTAAAAATTCCTTGATGAATTTTTTGCCTTGACCTTGTGAAACTTAGGAAAAATTCTTGACTAGATTAGTACCCTATTTGATGGAACAACTAGTCACTTAGTCCTATGCTTTGTCTTGCCTAAGTATCAACTAGACTTTTGGATATTTTTAGACTATGGTGACAACTAAAATCTAGCTTGCCATTGATGAGTTGGTCAATGAGGAATGATGGGAAATGCTTTGCGAAAATCTAAGCCTTGTTTTAGGACTAGACTAGAGGTGTTGGTTAGCTATTCAGCTGATACACCCCCTCATAAATAAGTATGGGTCTTCGAGCCTCGGTTTCAAAACAATTTCCATACAGCTAACAGTGCAGTGGGTAAGGCCTGACTCAATGTGCGGGTTTACCTAGCAAAGTACAAATGGTGAGCAGCAAGGAAGACCGAGTATATTTGCAGTTGTCCTGATAATAATTTGTTTTACCTAATACTTTCTGTGTGATGCTGATGTTGTTATATTTATTTAACAAAGTAATATCCTTCTTCCATAAAATTTGTGCCACTTTTAAGAAATAATATATGAAAATTCACATTATAAGGGAGAATGGTTGAGGGGGTTTTAACGAAGGGAGTAGCTAGTTAGCAAGGTATGTATTCTATAAACACAAGCTTTCAGTACACACTCTATGCACACCAACTAATAAATGTCAATAAAAATTCTAAAAAAAATTGTGCATGTGCTTCCAATGGTACACACGTATATGTAAAGTCTCATCTTCAGATTCATTATATTTTAACGGCAATAACAAAATTTTAACATATTATGAAGGCGCGCTGGCCAGTCCAGTGCAACCTGGCTGCTATCTATAGATCCTACACAAATTACAAATCATTTTTACAATACTATCATATAAAATATAGAACTAATTAATTGCCCATTGTGCTGAAAAAAATAATAGCCCATTCCTAAATCAATCCTCCAAAGAAAATGCTTTACATAATAAAATAAATAAATATTTTTTTAGTCTGAAATGTTCTTCTAATTTGTTCTCTACTGTTCAAAGATGTTTTTTTTTCATACGAGTGTATTGTCTGCATTGGTATGCAGAATTGCCATTTGCAAATGGCTTAAGTTAGGAAAATTAGGAACAAAGTAGGCCTTATTTAGAGAGTGAAAAATGGGCCTAACGTGGCCTTGTTAGTAAACTTAGTATGGGCCTAAATCCCAGCACATCGAAGTGGGTGGGCCATGATTTGGTTCAAAATTCTAATCCACCCAAAGAATGGGCCTGAACAAGGCCCACCCATCAAAACAAGGAGCTTACCATGGAGTAGCTTGGCGAGGCTGCCATTGCTCTGGAACTCGTACACCACCAGCTTCTCCTGCATTGCGCAGTAGAACGCCAGCTGCGGCAGCACGGCCGGGTGCCTCGCCTTGCCGACGCGCTCCATACGCCACCGGAACTCCTCCTCCGCCACAACCGCGTCCTTCACCCGCTTCACCGCCAGCGCCGCGCCGCCGGTCTCCACCACCTTGTACGCGCTCCCGAACCTCCCGCGCCCCAGCAGCTCCGCCGGCGACTTGAGCAGGTCCTCGAACCGCAGCTTCTTCGCCGCTTCCCCGCCGCAGTACTCGTTGTCACCGACGCCGTACCCGATCGCTGCAGCACCACCAACGACGTCGACGATGGTATACTACTGTTCGTACCACTAGTAGTCCTAATATTCATCTTTGAAATGTTCTATAAGGCAAGAAAAAGTTTAATTTCTGCTGCTGATAACTTCGCTTTAAATATTTTTCTATTAAGGATCGGGTCACTGGAAAAATTCTGCTTAAAAGGAAGTTCCCATACCGTCCTACACTCTGAAGGTCTCTTTGCCCCGGTGGCATAGTGGATTAGATCATCCTTCTTCCTACATCGTCTAATCAGTAAAATTAGATGAGTCTGTTGTGTGTACCTTTCCCAATGTCATCTAGTGTTTCTACTTTTCCCCTTGAATTTGTTTTTTTTCTAATGTGTGGACCCAGCTCAAGAATCTATAGGAGAAAGAAATTGATGATTTCAGTAAATTTATCTGTGTATCTCTTGCAACATAAATCTAAAGTTTTTTAAAAAAATTCAAGAGTTTCAAACCAACCATGGTTGAAAGTTTGTTGATATGAAAATTCTTGTTGTTCAGGATGATAGGGGAGGAGAATATCACAAACTCAATTCTTTCTTCTAAAAAAATAGTATTTGCATCATATGTCTTGTAGTCACACCCATCAACGGAATGGGTCTATTGAGCGAAAGCAAAGTTATCCAAAACACTACTCCTTTAGAGAGATTTTATCACAAAATACTTGACTACTCCCCCCTTTTAGAGTTTTTGGTTATGCCTATTGGCCTAACTCAAGAGCAAACCTAGGCTCATGGCACCTTGGGTTGTGGCCTAGGGTGTGGGCCAAACAATAATAGACCACCACCTAGGTATACCTTTTTGGCCCAGCAAAAATTGGCCCAACAAGATTAACCCTAAATCCCTAATTCCAGGCCTTAAGCGTCGTTGAGTTCCCATCCTCCCATCACAAGTTCACCACACAACCGATGTTGCCATCGTTCTATCGCTACACGCTTGCGGCCAGTGCTTGTGCAGCTATCTTTGGGCTCCAGCCACCCTACCTGGCTAGCGGGCTATGACCTCCTGCCCTCCTTCTTGTGCCTCCATGGCTCTACCCCACGCAGCTACACCCCTTTTCCCTTGCAGCCAGACTGACACCGCCACCATTCTACAACTACATGCCTACGGCTAGTGCCTATGGAGCCATCTCCGAGCTCCGGTGACCTAGCCTAGCCAATGGGTGACGGTCTCCTGCCCTTCTCCTAGCACCTTCATGGCTCTGCCCTACGCTGCTACGCCCCTTCCCCCTAGTAGTTAGACCAACGCTGCCATTGTTCTACAGTTGCATGCCTGCATAGCCGTCTCTAGGTTTCGCCCACCCTGCTTGCCTATTGGGCGGTGGTTTCCTGCTCTCCTCCTCGCAACTCCACCCTGCACAACTGTGTGCCTGTGCCTCTTCCCCCTAGTAGCCTTGCTAGCTATCCCCTACCTGGCTACCTACCGCAGTAGCGCAGCTAGCAGTGGGTGGCTTGGTGACCCGGCCTCCTCCTCAGCAAATCCTCTCTTGCTATCGTCGCCTTCCCTCTGTTGCTACCTCTAGGTGCATTGTGTGTCGATGGGTGGTGGACTGAACACATTATGAGATGAGCTATTCAATCCATGTTTCTTCTATATTCTCAAATGACTAAGTAAGAAGTACATACAATCTGTTTATGCCCCAAGGCCCTCAACAATACCCCAATCAAATTCAAGCCAAAATCCTCCTGAAATAGTGTGAACAGGAGCTAGCAATACTCAGCAAGTCCCTGGTATTGAGGTAGTCATAGGAGAAATTTGCTTACTATTAATTCTGTTTTTGAATCCATGTATTTAATATGAAATTTTTTTATTCTATTTTCTTTATAGGGTCAAGATCTACCGCTACAATTGAAGAGCTTCCTAAGGATACTATAGGCTTGAATGAAGCTAACCTCCAACAAGGTATCTGCACTTCAAAATTGATCTGCAATTAAATTTATACCGTACTTTTTTATCATATATTAGTGTAGGTATTATCTATGGTATGGTATGGGATAACAATTAGACTTAGCCTGGGGCTTAGAGAAATCCTAGGTCTGCCATTTGCCTAACTTGAGACCTTATAACACCCACATGCTCCAATTTTAGTCCAAACGATGTCTTCTTGTTGGTTTTAGTATGCACAAAGGTTTCAAAATGACTAGATATCTCCTTTGGTCGGGTGTTAGATGTTTTTGATGAAAATATTTTCTTTTCTCTGATATCCTTGCTAATGCTGAATGCTAGAACTCATTTCAGATCAGAAATTCTGCTACTACTGCCATCTCTATGTGACCTAGTGGAGACGAACATATAGTAGATCATGAGGCTAATCTATTTACCAATTTTTCTTCTGATGCTCCTAACATATTGCATGAAGATGGTACAGCAGCAACATTTACCTCAGAAGATCCTATCAGCACTGATTCTGGTGAAAATTCGCTACCGCAAGCAGTGCAGCACTTAGAACGGGAGAATCCTTCATTGGACCTATCACCAGGTGCCATGTCTCATCCACCAGTTTTTACATTTTAGCACTTTTCAAAACTTATTTTATAAATAAAATTTCAGAAAATCTTATGGTAGAAATGGACTATTTTTCTCAGCACAGGGTCATTGACGCTGGGATCTAATGTATTAGTGCTAATGAAGCTGATGTCAATACTCACCCATAACAAGAGGTTGACATCAAAGATAGTGCATCAATAATTTATTTATAAATAACTTAACAAAGTCGTATCTAAAATTTATTTATAAAATAAGTTATTTAATTTTTAATCTTTCTAAGATATCTATTTTATATTTATAAATAGTTACTCGATGCCAGTATCGTTAGCGCTAATGTCCTTCACGTGAACCATGGGGATAAGGGTATCATCGCTAGCTTTATTGGTGTCGAGGCATTGGTCCTCAGCACCAATTATCTTGGCGTTAAAGTTTTTAAGAGATATATTTATAAAATAAGTTTTTAAAAATATTAAAATGTAAAAAAATCCAGTACTCTGGTATGTGTCAGAGAGACACGGGATCCACGCGCACGTCCTCTTGTTAGGAGCCAGGGAGTAGCGCAAACAAAGCTGCGGCAATAGGAATTAGTGCAAACTGATTAGGCAGCATCGAAAGCATCAGAGTCTCGGGTCCAATGATAAATGATGTGATGGAGGATGCAGTGGTGTCAACGGCTCTGTCTCGACCTCACACTAGCGATATTCACAAGGAAGGTATATACTAATGCTACCATTAAATAAAAATATGGTTATTTTATTTTCACCAGTGAACTGAGTAGTGATATTGAGACATTGAAAGATAACTGGAAATTAACTATGGATTCAGAATATTATACTTTAAAAAAATAAAACTTGGTATCTAGTTTCTCAAAAAAGATAAAAATGTTATTAGATGTAAGTGGTATACAAAATTATGAGAAAGGCTAATGGAGCCCTAGATAGATATAAAGATTACTTAGTAGCCAAATAATTATAAAAACATTTTTAGAGCTGCTACCAATAGAGTTATCTTGTCATTAGCAATATTTAGACGATGGAGTCTTAGGCAGTTAGATCTACAAAATTCTTTCCTTCATGATAATTGGAAGAGGAATTATATATGCAGCAACCGCTAGGTTTTGAGGACTCCATTAAACCACACTTTATTTCTAAGCTTACAAAACTCTGTATGGGCTAAAATAATCTCTAAGGGCTTGGTTTGCTAGAATGAGTAAGAAACTTATTAATCTTGGTTTTAGTTCATCAAGATACTTCATTATTCTTTTTGAATAGGGGAGTTGTAACTATTTTTGTCTTAGTTTATGTTGATGATATAATTATAGCTAGCTCTTTAGAAAAGGCAACCATAGTTTTGTTGTAGGATCTGAAGGAAGATTTTGCATTCGAAGATCTTGGTGATTAACAAGGTAAGTAATGGTATTGTTTCGATACAAAATAAACTAATCTTTTAAAGAAAGTAGGAATGACAAACTATAAGGCCCTTAGTACACCTCTATTGGTGAGTGAGAAAATGTCTCTACATGAAGGGTCTCCTTTATGTCTAAATAATGCAACTCGAGTATAGTTGGTGACTTGTAATATTTAACTCTGACTAGACCAGATATAGCATTTTCAATCAATAAAGTTTGCTAGTTTTTTCATACTCCTACTATGATTCATTGGGCAGTAGTGAAAGGGATACTTAGTACCTAAAGAAGTGTCCTAGTCTTGGTTTGAGAATACATAAGTCAGGGTCTACTCTTATTAGTGGATTTTCTTATACAAACTAGGCAGGTAGTCTAGATGATAGATGATAGAAGATCAACCGAAGGATTTACAACTTAGGATATAATTTGGTTTATTGGAGTACTCGTAAACAAGTTACCATCAGTACCGAATTAGAGTTTAAAGCTATTGCTAATATAACTGCAAATATAATAAGACACTCTTTGTAGAATTAGGAGTTATAAGCCCTAGAGCAGCAAAGATTTGGTGTGATAATTTAAGGGCTAACTATCTATTAGGTAATCTAGTTTTCTATGTTAAAACCAAACATATTGAGGTGGACTACCATTTCGTTAGAAAAACAGGTATGTTGTAGACTTTTAGAAATTGATTTTTGTTGCCTTAGTTGATCTAGATGGATTCACCAAAGCATTGTCAATAGGATTTTTGAAAAATTTCATAAAAAATCTTAACATTGTCAGTAGGATTGCGAGTGTCAGATAAACTCTGATGATGTATTGGTACGTAATTCCATATCCTATCACATCAACATCATTTATCATGATTAGGTTGGTGTGTTGTACCGATGAACTAGGATAGAGTAAGATATGTTCATATGTGATAATATATATGATCTAGTTATATAGTTGTTAGCTAGGTTGTTGGATGATCTTATGAGAAGATATCTCTCCATGTAATTTAATTGGACTTATTCATGGCCTATCTGTAAAGCCATGGTATGGGACTGTTCCTGCTATATAAAACACGAAGACGAGCACAGCACGAGTGCTATCGCTTCCTGCAAAATCCACAGTGTCCGTAGTCGTCGCCTCCTGCTGTCGAACGCTCTTGCGGCCGACGCCGCTTGGTCTCCGCCGCAGCTTGTGGCTCCTCCTGAAGCAGAGCATGTAAAAGACGAAGGCCGCTATGTCGGCACCGAGGAAGACGTAGCCGAGGCACATAACGATCGTATGCACTCTCCTTCTCTTCCCATCGTTCACATCGGAGCTCAGCGGGCACGGCTGGAAGTTGGCTGGCCGAACAGGCTGTCGGAGTTGCCCGAGAAGCTGTCGTTGCCGAAGTCGCCGACGTCCTTGGGGATCGGCCCTGTGAGGTTGTTGTTCGCGACACTGAAGTTCTCGAACCTGGAGAGCTCGAAGTCCGGGATGGTGCCGTTGAAATGGTTGTTGCCGCAGAACCTTGCGAGGAGGTCGAGATGGCGGCGGGGAGGTCGCCGTGCAGCGCGTTGCCTTCCAGTCTCAGCACGCGTAGCGCGTGCGCGGTGGCGCAGAGCATGGTCGCGTTGATGGTGCCCTCCAGGCCCTTGCGCTCGATCGCGATGGCCCAGACCCGGCCATCGCCGTTGCAGCTGACGCAGGGCCATACCGTCTGGCTGCGGTTGCACGGTTCTACCGACGCGTCCCACCCGAGGTCCCGCACCTTTTGCGCGTCGCCGCCGGCGAGCTCGGTCAGGACTCCGACGAGGGACTCGCTCACATTAGGCGCCTCCCCGCTCTGAGCCGCCTTGCAGCAGCAACACGATAGCAATGCTACTATCGCGAGCACCCGACCGGCAGAGACGGCGGCCTTCTTCTTCCCTCATGACGTGCCAAGTTTTTTATTTATATATTTTTTATTAAAATATTTATAAAAATATATTTGAATTTAAAAAATTTATAAAAGTTTTCCAGCAGTGTCGAATTAGTTAATACGAGACTTTTAAATCAACTCTCAAATTAACATAATAATCGTGTATATTGTTATAAGCCAGGTAACCGAAGTTTTTTTTTTAAGAATTAATGTCGGTAGATTCCTAGAGAATGTATTAGAACGAGGTTTGTCATCTAGTATTCTTATATCAGTTTATAAGAAAATAGCCATATAAGATAAAAATAGTTCTAAAATAGCTGAAACAGTGAATTAAAATGAGTCAGAGCAATTGAAAAATTAAAACGTTATAGCAAGTGTAATAAGGAATAGCGTACTTACAAGAATTATCCCAAAAATGTAAAACTTCCAAGTTAAGAGAAAGCTCCTTCATCAAAAACAGGGTCCGATGAATGTCCAACAAGGAAAAGCATCACATTAAAACCAACCCGATCTAAACGTTCTCATGCACCTAGTGGTTAAATCGTTTAGTGCAAGTCTATATATTATTTTAAAAATAAATAAATAAGTTATAATGTAGAGAATCATAAACATTTGTATGAAATATATATATCATAATATTGTTTACTTTCGGTCTTATAGAAATGATAGCTATTGTTTATTTTATTTGATAATAATTTATTGGTAGTTGTGATAACTTTATTGTCAGTTATATGAACTACAAATTATGTTTTTATTTATAATAATCATGCTAACCTTTTTCAAAGTAGAAATGACCTACAGTTATTAGCCCATGGACTCAATCGGTTACACCACTTATACCTCTCAGCGCATGAGAACACCATGCTAACCACCCTTTGTCCACGTATTTCACAACACCTACGAACCCTCGTTTTTATGTCATGTAAGATATATCATTATTATTTGCTGTAACTTTAAATATGAATCATATCCGATAATACATATGTTACCTTTTTTAGGTTAAGTAAGGCTAGCCTCATTCCGTTGTATAGGCTAGTCAAGGCCACGGCACACGAGAAGTATCCAGTGAAGTGGTGGTTCATAGATCGGTTTTTTCTTGTAACACTTCTGGACTGCTGAAAGACAAAAACACACACTTTCCACTTGTCGTGCAGAGAGATGGCCCCTATGCTTCAAGATGTCTCATATCTTTTGGGTCTTCCCCTCACGAGGGATGTAGTAGATCTTGTTGATGAACTTTAGGGATGGCGCAAGGACATCTATGAGCGTTTCGCTCACGTTCAGTACTTAACTAGTCTTGTAACTCCGAGCGCACTCCCTTACTACAGGATGGGTGACCCTATCCAGGCGTGGCTATTTAATTTCACTGTAAGTAAAGTAGTTCATATGTTGTTATATGTGATCCTAAGTATGCATGAGGTAATCGTTACTAGGTGGTGAGGTTGATAAGTGTCTATATTTTTAGTAAAAGGTATTTTATTTGTTCAAACATTCTTGATGATGATTTTGTTATAAGTTTACTATATATCTCTTTAATTTGCTTTAATTTATTATCATCGTGACTATAACAGCTATATATGCACTTTTCTTCCACAGTAACCATCAAGAATGTGTAAATTCAAACAATAGATAGATATGAAAGAATCACCATACAACTCTATAAGGATCGTACAACCCAAAACAATTGAACAATACATATAGATTAAAGTGCGATACAAGCAAAGAGAACTCCTCCTGTAACGAGTGACAATAAATGAAAGATAGATAATGATATCTATAAATTTCAAATAGGCATATGTACCGTGTTACCTATTATATTATTTATATTGCGTCTATGTTATGTTTGTAGCATATAAACCTTTCAGTAATAGTGTAATATTTTTGCTACTATTATATAAATAATATTCGTATCAAAATATATTAATCGTCTAGCCCTCTATTTAATGGTATAATAATTTTCTAGTATTAATGTTAGGTTTCTTACATAATTTAGGCATCTCAATTATCTTGGTTACATACTCCTAAATTTTCTTTATTATTATATCTATTAAAAAGGCTTTATTGAAAATCTTTTCTTTCTTTTCGACATTTGTGCGATGGGAACAAAAACGCTCTAACAGAGGGCGTCTGTTGACGCGGAGATCGGTCCAAGCAAGGGGAGTGCCGTGAGATGCGTTTACCGATGGAGATCTGATACGATGTGCCTGCACACACGAATGCCTAGGAGATCTGATTAACTCCAGTGCAAGTCATAAACTCAAGGTTCACGGTGGTGCCAGTCAATTTGACCATTCAATTGATAAGGAGATAAAAAAAATTAGATCAACGATAGGAGTTATAGTACTTATACATCGGCTAGAAAGCCGATGATAGCAAGGAATAAAATAAATACACATTGGCTATACATCCAATAACGCTCTGAATAAAATAGACGATAAATAGTAAAGAGCAAAATCCAGCCTTTCGAAGAGACAAGATCTAGTGACCACCGATGACCATATCATTAGAGCCATCCTGGATATATCAAACCTAACCGAGACAATATAAGGCCAAAACTAACGGCACTGAAATGGCGGAAGCTAGATCGGTCGTGCTGGCGGAAGGAATGGATAAACTTATCGGTTAGCTATGATATAAATAGATAAACTTATCGGCTAGCTGAGCCAATGGAAGGAACAAAACCTGCTAGATCATGACACTAGCCCTATTAAATACAATCTTTATATATCGAACCTAACCAAGACAATATAAGCAGGATCTAATAAAACTAGATCGATCGCTAGTAAATCAATCGTGAGCAATCCCTGCATATCGACTAAAAAGTTGATACATTAGACGTGAAGCTCAGTGTAAAGGTAACTTATCGGCTGGCCACTCCGACAAAACGTCGCGTAAAAACCCATCGACTTAAGACTCAATCTATTATCAGTAGTCTAGAAGATCGAACCTAACCAATGCAGTATAAGATTGATGACGGTAAAAGGAGCTCAATAACTAGATAGATCTCATGCGAACATGATGTGATATATTCGATCAGACTAAGAGGTCAGATCCAAAAGATATAGTCTTAGACAAAGTGGATATACCGAGATAATGGTGGGACTTACCCTTCGCTAGAGATCAAAGCTAACCAATACAGCCCCACGTCAAGAGCCAAAACCCATCGAAAAAAATCTAGATAAACTAAGGTGACGATATGTCGAAATTGTATCGATCAATAAAGATGATTTACAAAGCCCCGAGGTGTTTGTATTTATATCTTAAAATTATATGAGTCCAAGATGTTTACAAATAACCTTCGGATATTACTTCCTACGTAGAAAAGGAAACTATCTCTAAGAATATAACAAAATTAACTACTCCTACCTAAATTACAAGAGATATCTTATCGATACAAAACTATTATGTCGTAGTTTCCATATTTACTTCTTATCTAGATAATCTTTCATCTTTAACTCAACCGAATACATCTTTATTTGTCCAATCGGCTCTTTCACTATATCAATCGACATCTTTTCATAAACTGATCGCTTATCTGATTCTTAACCAAATCTGTTTACAGACCTATCAAATTTTGATGTTAACAAGGAGGTGCCTACAAAATTGCCAGGCCACCTCCACCGGTGGGGCTAACAATTTTGCAGGCGAACCCCTAAGAGAAAAAATGCCCAACTAAATAACCATTTACAAAAACGACAGCCCTCCTCCTCCCTCCCTTACCCATTTTACAGGTGGTCCCCTATGTGAGAAAAAGTACCATTGGCTAAAGCGACAAGCAAGCACCTGCAAATTTCTTAGGCCCCCACTGTACTACCATTAACGTGTGTTAACGGACGTTTGCCACGTTATATTATTTTTACTCTCTGGTGAGGCATTTTAAAAAAAACTCTCTATAGATGTTGAATGTCTGTAAATTTTCTAAAACAAAAATATATTTTGTAAATATTTTAATAAAAATATATAAATAAAGAGAGATGTTGAATGTCTGTAAATTTTCTAAAACAAAAATATATTTTGTAAATATTTTAATAAAAAAATATATAAATAAAAAAAACTCTAACGTGCCCCTCACTCTCGATAGAGTTCAAAATGGGTCACAATTTATTTGGGCCGACCCATGGACTGAATAGAGACCTTGCTTCTCGGCTGTAGAGCAACCCACCGGCCGACATCTTTGGATCTGACAATGCTAATGCGCGCATGTGCGCTCCGGCCGCATGCTTTGAGCCCACAAAGGCCCATCCGGCCACGTCCATTACCTCCGATCCCTATCCCTTCAGATCCAACGTGTACGAGTGCCTGATAGAGGAAGAATGCTGTTCTCCTTCAGTGCAGAGCTGGGGTTGCCCCAATGAAGTTTTTTTTAGCAACTTTTTGCTTTTTCAAGTGATTTTGAATATATTTAAATTTTGAATATAATTTTTGAGCGGACCATGCTACTATTTTCGCAATGGTTTAAAACTTTCGATTGAGATTTGAAAAACTATATTCAAAATTCAAATTTTTCAAAATAACTTAAAGCTTTCTACTAAAAATTTTAAAAACTCTACTTAAAATTTGAAACTTCCAACTCAAATTTTTAAAAAAATTATACTAAAAATTTTAAAAACTACATCCAAATTTTGAAACTTTCAACTTAAATTTTAAAAACTTTCAACTCAAAACTTTAAAACTTTCTATTGAAAATTTTAGAAAACTCCATCAAAATTTTGAAATAACTCAAGATTTAAAACTTTCAACTCAAAATTTAAAAAATATCCAAAATTTGAAACTTTCAAATCAAAATAATTAAAAATATGTACCCAAATTTTGAAACTTTTAGTTTAATTTTTTAAAACTTTCAACTCCAATTTTAAAAATTTAAAATCGTATTTTAAAACTTTTAAATCAACTATTTATTTATTATTTATTAGAGTAATTAAGAGCGCTAAATACTGTGTTTAGCGCTAATTACGTGGTAAGTCGGTTTCGCACATGTAGGTGATCGAGGGGCACACGCTGCGTGAGTTGCGCTCCTTGCGCATATGCACGAACTAGCCACTCCTTCAGGATCTCGCCCGTTTGGTTAAAACGAAAAGAAGCTATTCTTCCGGTTCCAGACACAACTTGGTAATAACTGTACCCCAAATTCCATCACCCACCACCACCACCGTCGTCGTCGTCGTCGTCGAACTAATGAAACATGCAAAAATCTACTATTATTCCAGGATTCCGGCCTGGTTTTGTCCTAGCTAGCTTGCATTTGTATACAATGAAGGTAGTCACGCACGTATAAGATTAAGCACCTCGCGTGCATAAATTGATGCAGATACACCAGGCCGCGTTACATCTATAACCCCTCTGTTTCATATATATTATAATAAGACGTTTTTTATCTTCTTAAAGGTAAATATATTTTAAGTTTATAAAAAATATAGAAACATTTTCAATACAAATATAGTATCAAAATATATTTAATATTAGATTTAATAAAACTAATTAAATATTATAACTATTACTATATTTTATATAACTATAGTCGATGGTGGTTATAGAGAAGACAGTGGAGACCAATGTTGAGCAGAAGACGATGGAGCCTGATGTTAGGGAGAAGACGGCGGGGGACCTTCAGTAGGAATCCATGCTGCTATCCACCCAAGAAGCACGATGTAACGCTTGCGCCATAAGATGAAACAGTGGGAGACCTCCTCTAGTGTCCTCTCCCGTCACCTCTTAGGGAAAGTCGAGTTCAAGATCCTCAATGCACTTATATACTTCACCTCAACCTTTAAATAGCCAGTTAGAATTAGCATACAGTGGATTGTCTGTCATTGCTCCACTTGCATGGTTATGCCGTACATCACCTTTATGAGAAACAAAGTTAATTAGTACATATTCACAACATATAACAAACTACAAAATAACATATGTAAACTACAAACATACCTTGGTGGATAGGTTCTTAAAGAGAATATGTAGCTCATATGATATTCACTGTGTGATTTTATCCACATGGTAGCGTGGTTCGTCAATTAGTGGTGGCATTGTAGTTTCATTAGTCTGATTGGCTACTTACCCTATAGAAACGCAGCTACTTTGATGGCCTGAGGGGCTAATCAGGATGTTCAGATTAGTTATTATTTATAGCAGGGTCTCGCTACATGTTACCACGACCTGTCTTTATCTATTCAGTCATTTTTTATTAGTCTCTAAGATCTGCTACACCAATATCTTAACCCTAACATCCTGCTTTCTCTTGGGACTCGACGTTCTCACAAAACCCATACTTCTATATGACCATATCTTTTCATGCATTCATCCTAGTAACTCAGGATTCTACATAACCATGGAACATTTTCAATACAATTAATGAAACTTATTAAATGTTATAAATGTTGCTACCTTTTATATAAATATAGTCAAACTTAAAAAAGTTTGATTTTAAAAAAATCAAAATGACTTGAGATACCAAACAGAGAAAGTAGCTACGTGCATACGTCGTTACAGTGCAAGGAGTCCGCCTGTAAAAACTTTTTTCTCTTACTTTTTTTAAAAACGACTAAACTTTAAAATTTATAGGAAATTCATTTTAATGCCAATTGAGATGAACCAAAGTTCTGTATGATGCTTACAATATTCTCTTTAATATGGGTAGGTTCCTATTTACTTAAAATATGTTTTTTAATATGATTGTTCGCGATATGTTATGTAACTTAACATGCTAAAAATATTTCATGATAGTATTAATTAGGTTATATTACAGGAAATACTATAAGAATCTTATAGAACATTTACCTCACTCAATCAGGTTTAATATGAATTTTCAAGAAAAAATTTTCTAGAATTTTTGTAGTTTGGACTTTCTAACAAACCCCTTTATAAATATATACCAAAACTTGTAATAAATATTTAGACACCTAAACAATCTCATATGTAAAAACTTTCAACTTGAGCTCTACAAATTTAATTTAATATAGAACATGTCTTCATCAGATGTCGTTTAGAAAACTAAAAAAACAATTTCATAGATCTGAGATTAAAAAATGAATATTTAAACCCCTAAACAATCTTAAATGAACAAACTTTCAACTATAAACAATCTCATTGAGGACTATAATTTTCACATAGAATTTATCATTATCTGATTTCATTTAAAAAAGTCACCATTTCTTTTCTTTTCATAATTTAGTACTATATTATTTTTAAGGGTGGTTTTCTTACATAGAACCATCCACAAAAATTAAATATTTGAACACATAAATAATCTCAAATAAAATGACTTTTAACAGTAAAGTTATAGATCTTGTTAAGAGATATAATTTTTAAATAAAGTTTGTCAGCAAGAGTTAAATTTTTTTGGTATTTTAGTTGCACTCTAATTATTAAAGGCGGTTTTCTTATATTAAACCATCCGTGAGAATCAATTTTTACAGCCTGATTTTATAGGAACACACCTGTAAAAATATACATGTTTTTCACACATGGATTTATTAGAGAACCAACCGTAAAAAGTATTTTGTAAACGGTCTATGGCTGAGACGGCCTCGGTCATCTTCATATGTGATTTTCTTGTAGGGCCGTCTGTGAAGAAAAAAGGTGGCATCTGAAAAAATGTTTTCTTTAAGTAGTGAGCCATGCACCGATGCACACAAACAAACTCATACAGCTGCGATCCACTCGCCACGCCCGCGAATACGTCCGCAACGCGCTGCAGGACGAGATCGACGTGAGTCCTATATCATTGGACGTGTAACGACCTGCATGCATGCAGGGATAATGGATGGATGCACCAACGATCGATGAAATGATGGATATATGTGTGTGTCATGATGCGTGTCTCGTCGTATATATGATCGCATCAGATCATTCTCAACGCATGCACGCATCACTACAGCATAGATTGAAACTTACGCTTATCGTGCATGCATAATTACCTGTCTATCTATCATACTAATAACTATATATATATATATATATATATATATATATATATATATATATATATATATATATATATATATATATATAGAATATACTCAGTTTAAAATTAGGGTTGGCAACTAGACGGGTCGGACTGAGTTGGAATGGAACAGCCCATCCCAACCCCTAAATTTTTCCCGTTCACATCCTTGACATGTTCCTTGGGGAAAAAATGGTCCCATCACTGTCCCGGGTCCATGAACTTAGGCAGCCTATAGATTAGAGAGAGCGGATATAATAATAGCCGTAGAAGGGAGTAGAGGATATTGTTGGAGAGCCTAGATAGGAGGGCGTGTAGTCAAAACCTTATCAAAGAGAGATGTAATCATTGATCTACGATGAGCCTACGAGCTGAGATTGTAGGACTAACAAAGCTTACAAAAGAGGAAGGAGGTGACTAACCTATCGCTTCTCAGTCTAGCCAAGGACGAAGGAGATCCATGCCTGCTTCAAGTGGTCACACTCCATTGGGACGTCAGGGTGGAGATTGACACCTCTTTTACACGTGGTGAAGTAGGGATGGGAACACGAGAGTAAGAGAGTGGGACATGTAGAGATTAGGTTATACCGAATGAGTGTACATATACACTTCAACCTAAGTTTATACTATTATGTCTATTGGGCCTATTGGATCTTAAGACTTTTACGATGAACAATACATTCTTTTAGGGTTGAGCCTATTGGATCTTAAGACTTATGATAAACAATGCAGCCAGCCTTTTAGGACGGGTTTAAGATTCTCACGGTTTTAAACCCATCTTTAATCCCAATATGAGGCTCCGTCCCAACTATTCCTATGGGACGAAAATATCACTTATAGAATTGTTATCTGTACCTTGGTTCTCAATGTATTTTTTTATATGAAAGTTTCTTAGAGGAAACATTTTATATGAAAGTTCTTTTAAAAAAAAGTGTGCGTCAAAAAAAAAACAGTTGCACTAAATAGCAACTTTGCATCCCCCGTCCCCACCCCCACTGGACAAACGGCCACCCCTACGAGTAAACAGCACCAGTGCTAATGCTATACATGCCAAACGAAACGGCGGTCCATATACATGCCAGTACACGGGCAGGCGAGTCGATCGCTCTGGCTAGCTTCCCGACAACGTGTGATGAGGACGTGGGTTTGCGTATACAAAACCTAGGCTTGCCCGCGGCCACAACATTCTCTAGAGATGAAACAAGATACTCCTTTTAATTAGTCATAAATGCTTAATATTTAGAATAACATTTAATTTGTTAAATTCTAGCCACCGACAACTTTTCAAATACTAAATAGAAAAGAGCGTAAATTTGTGTACTATCATGATATCAAAAACTTATTAATTTTTAATATATTCTAATATATAATTAACGATCAAGTTTAAATTTTGAGCTTTTACATATATATAGCCATTCCCTCCTCTTAGAGGATCGGATTAGTGGAATAACCAAGGATCCAATAAACCAATCCTCGCACTAGGTTATTCAATTAAACAATTAACTACATAGTTTTTTATTTGAATAAATCACTTGATTAACGGCTGCATGCAAGCCAACTTCTAGCATGGAGTTTCTGCCTCGTATGGTTATCTGGTCCTATATACTGCTCATCTCAGCAGAAGGTATACATCAACCGACAAAATTTGAAAATTTTGCGTAACATCAACTAAAAAATCTTAGAACATCATCTAAAAACCTGGCAGAATTTTCTCGTGTATGCAGATTTATGGCAGTACATACACATATTGCCGATCAGTCCTGTTATGTATGGTCTCTGTTCCTAGTAGATAGTATAAATTTCTGTCCGCATAAATACATGGTACTGTAGTATATTTTCTGTTTCAATTTAGATGTATATCTTCTGCTCCCTAGCCGAGTTCCATCTTCTGCTTGTTAAAGTACAATAGTTACTGCTCGTGCTCGTTCCTAGCAGAATATATTCTGCTCGTTCCTCTATAGGACTAGCATATATAGAGAGCCATCGTGGAACAGAAACTCCTTTGCACTGGTTTGAAACTTGAATGCATGCAGAAAACACGCCATCAGATCAGAATACAGTTGGTTTTCTCCACTAGATAGGGTTGGGTTGCATCACCTTCTGCTCGTTCCCTATAGAATAGATCACTTTCTGCTCGTTCCCTGTAGATCACTAGATAAGAGTACATCACTTTCTGCTCGTTCCAAATAGAAATTTGCAGAATATCAAGGGCAGAACATCTTCTGCTTCCCGGAACAGAACATCAGTTAGGAAGGGAGCAGAACATCTTCTCCAGTTTTTTACGTCATTAATATTCTGCCTATTGATTACGGAGTATAATTTCTGTTCACGTATTGATGCATGGGCAGAAACAATGGCAGTATATGTTCTGCTCTCAATCACTGGCAAGAACAAAAGTAGCTCGGGGGCAGAACATCTTCTGCTCGTTCCCTATACGAGTGCCGTATATATATAGCCACCTCAAGACAGAAACTATATATTGTGCTCGATTTTGAATACATGAAAAAAAAGCCTTAGATCAAATCGGCAGAACATCGATCTTCTGCTCCTGATCATATGTTTAGTTTGCGCCAGAGAAGTGCATGTGCAGAAGATTTTTTTTGTGAGGAGCGGAAGATTTTAAACTCCCGTTGCTGCATGTACTGCTCTATTCAAACAGAATATCTTCTTCCATCCATAGGAGTACTGCATATATCCATTCAAAAGTTTGAACGCATGCAGAAAACGCCCCAGAAAATCAGCATTCATGCAGTTGGATCCTATTTTTAAAATAAAATTTTAATAAATTGTTTTACAACCCGAGAGGGTTAATGGATCACTTTTGTCAGGGTTTGAAATTTGAATTCATGCAGAAAACGTATCATCAAATCAGCATGCAGTTGGTCCATTTTTTTAACTAAAATTTTAGTCAGTTGTTTTATCCACCAGATGGGGTGGGAACCTTCTGCTCGTTTCCGGTAGAACATGCAGCTAGCAGAACTGTTCAAGTAGAATATGTTAGCTAGCAGAACTGAATTTTGTATGTATTTCCCATATATAGCAACATTAACAAGTTAAAAATGCAAAAAAAAGATCCTGCTCTTAGTAGTTTTACCCATTGCTAGTTTTGCGGCCAGCCGTTGAATGCATGGATATGCACGGCATGTGGACCAGAAAAGGAGCAGAATATTAAAGGAAGAGAGCAGAACATCAGTTAGGAAGGCAGCAGAAAATCAATTTGAAATGGAACGTCATCTTCTGCTCCTCTGGGAGACCCGCTAATTAATCAATAACGAATGGATTTAGCTACTCATTATTTTGAAATTTGTATGACGAAATTATCTCTGTTTTTAGGAACAGAAGTAGAACATCTTCTGCTTCTCCAAAACGAACTCCGTCCCTTATATGAATCGCTGGCAAGAAAAAAGGCAGAACATCTTCTGCTATAACAAAATTAGCTCCGTCCACTCATACGAAAGCATTGGCAAGAAATTAGCGGAATATCTTCTGCTCGTTCCCTATAGGAGTACCGTATATATGGAGTCGCCGTGGACAGAAACTTTTCTTCTCTGATTTGAAACTTTGAATGCATGTAGAAAACGTACGTACCATGAGATCAGCATGCTTTTAGTCCATTTTTTTAACTAAAAATTTAGCCAACTATTTTATCCACCGGATGTGATTTATGCATCATACTATCATAGTACAATGTAATAAAATACAAATATATCTACCAATAATAAAAGTTTAACTACTAAAAATAGCATTTACTACTGGATCTAATGTTTTTCTCGGTTGTAATGGCTAGACATCTCGATCAAACCGTTACTAAATATCCATATATTAATATCTTTTTGTAACACCAATGTTACCGAATATATTATTATCGGCTGTAAATATCAAACGATACACATATACATTAATATCGGTTGGTGTTTTTTAAGAAGAAAGTATAAGAAAGATGCTGTATAATTTTTTTTGTAAAAGTTATATTAGGTGATTTTACTCACTCAATGGGCTCTAAAAGATTAACAAATTTATCATATATTTTTAGTTATATATGTATCCCATCCTCTTAAAAATATGTATAAATGGATAAAAAAATAATTTTTTTGAGATAATCTAGCAAATAAAAATTATTAAAAATACATAAAAAAAGAATAGAAAATTATAAAAGAAGTTTTTTATTTTTAAAATTAATTATCATTTTTTCTTTTTTTCTTAAATTTATTTATCCTATAATTTTTTAGTTTTTTAAATTATTTTTCACATTTTTCATATTTTTTAAAATTTGTACATCGTCTGTACCCATTATATAACCAGTTGTTATACTGAAGAAAGAATGTTTAGTTGTGATTGTTAATACCAACTGAATTAAAAATATTTTAGACGAATAGAAAATCTTTGTAGTACCATTTGTATACTGGCATTAGAGATGGAATGGTATACATATAGCATTACCACGTCTTCTCCGTATCTCTTCACGCCGTCTTTTTTTACACCGAGGCACCAACTTCATCGCGCGCCCGCCTTCCCAACAACTATGCCAGCCTCCACGCTATACACTCACTTTTCCACTAACCGATATCCCCGTTTCCATCATTGATGTCGTCACACACCCACCCACCGACAACATCGTTACCGACATCACCACCATTTAAAAAAAACTCTTCCCAATAGGTTATATAAGGATTATTAAAAATGAACATTATGGACAAGTTAATCATATGCATATATATATACACATAAATATATGTGTATAATATATATATATACATATAATAGTAATAAAAAACAGTAAATAAGTAATATGGCAAAATAAACCATAAACAGAAAAAACAACTTACCGATGTTTTATTATCGGTCAATTGAACCGAGATTAAAAATACCCACTTTTACTCCTGAATTATGTATACGGATTACACAACCGGGAACTGTGAACTGGTAATCAAGATCATTTCTCTAGTATGTCACCTTCTACTCGTTCCCTGTAAAACAGAAACTGTTCTGCTTGTACCAGACTCTGCCTATTTGAATCCTTGCAACAAACACAGCAGAAGACGGCACAATATCATCTTTTAATAAAAAGAAACTCTTCTGCTCGACAATAATTAATACCATCTACATATTAGAAAGCAGAAACTTAACTGCACGTCATCCCATCCACTAATATGCGCATGCATAATATCTTCTACTCGTCACCGACCGGCAGAAGATTATATCTCAACAAGCCGAAGATATATATCTCAACTAAAAATGGCAGAACATCAACTGAAAAAATTAGCAGAATATCATCCGAGAAATCTGAGAATATCATATATTGTTAGGTACATTTTTCTGTCCATGTAGATCAGTAGATGTAGGGTAGTCACTTTTACCTGTATGAACCACGGGTAGAAACAATGTAAGTATATATGTTCTGCTCTTCAAAGCAATGGCAAGAAACAAAAGAAGCTCGGGAGCATAACATCTTCTGCTCTTTACCGATAGAGTGCCATAAATATATAGCCATCGCAGGACAGAAACTATTCTGGTCGGTTTTGAATGCATGAAAACAAAAACGTAGATCAAATCGGCATAATAACTTCTGCAATATCAAGAGGTCGCTTAGTTTGCGCGTCAGAGACATGCATGTGCAGAAGATTTTTTCTGTGAGGGGCAGACGTAGATTCTTTTGTGTGCAGCCGATAATCAAGCAAATAAACTATTTAGTTAATTGTTTAATTAAATAACCCGCAATGCGGACTGGTTATGATCCCCTTCAATAACTTGATCTACTATGTGTATGTATGTATATGTATATGTACGTACAATGTACATACGTACTAGCCAAGTACATACTGGCCGGCTAACTACAATACATGCATATATACATCCGTCCTCCACTTTATTTAAAGCTAGTTTGTCTTGATTATATAATTAAGCTTGACAATTTGTCCACACGTACTGTGATCGAGCTGGAGGTATATATATGGGCCATGCAAGCGCACATGCACACAAACCATGCACACGTTGAGAAAGAAAACAAATTGTCGTGCTACTATAAATTATTTGAGTGAGATTTTTCTCTCCTGTTAATGATCCATTCTTCTTTATTAATTAGATTTAAATCGCAACAAACAACGACTTTAAGGCCTTAAATATATTGGCACATGGCGGCCAACATCAGCGACAATTCCTTGTCCCCTTTCTCGCTCGCCAAGACTGCACTGTTGCTGAGCTCACGTAAAATTAACTATCCATTCGTTGATCTCCCTTAAATATATTATAAATCCAAAATACCACAAAAATAACTTTTCTCTCTAAAACTAACATACCGATCTAGAAGATATGGAACTTTTCTTTACAAATAGCACACACACATCTACACATTTATATTTTGCACCATACAAGATTTCAACCCAAACCACGGGTTTGATGTAGAATCTACCATTATATATCCATTTTCCCGGCCGGCTCACTCTGCTCCATAAGATACGCGCACAAACTCGATAGCAATTTTATTCTCCACGAGTGTCGCAACCTAATTGCATGTCAGGTCATCTAGTGCAATATTTAATCCTACTACTTGATCACATGGAAACTACTCCATCCTAAAGATCCTTATTTCTATCTATACACCTGGGTAAACATATAAGATATTTTAATTTAGAGACGGAGGTAGTAATTAAGATTAAAGAGGTTAATTGAAAAGTGACTCTTGGATTTAAAATTGTTAGAATACTAGTAGCATATCTTTTAGCATATGCTAACCTATCTCTTAGCATATACTTGAACAATCTACTTCCTATTTTATCAAATATTGTTTCTATAATCCGGTATAATACAGAAGAAAGAAGGTTGTCTATATATTTATATTCTAATTTCTGATTAATCAATCAATAAATTATCGTTTCAGACCTCAACTTCTTAAACCTTAGTCCTTCCCGACAACGCTGGCGGCTGGCAGCTCGCGCCTTATCTCCCCAAGCACGTAGAGCGTCATACCTTCCTCCAGCTCTTCTCAGCGCCGGTGGTTGGGTTCCACGCGCCGGTCGTAGCTGTACGCACCATAGTGGCCTCATGGTGACCTGCTTCCTCAACCCATCCACTCCGCCATCATCGCAGTCGGGTGCCCTAGCTATGGATGGCTCTCTCGGACACTACTGTGACCACCCGGCATGAACTGGAGCGTCACGTCGCCGCTTTCACCCTAGAAAAACGCCAAGAGGCAACTCGCCAAGAGGCTGCACGGCTCAAGACAAGTGTTGTACCGCCAATGCTAATGCCATGGTGAATGCTGGCAAGGTCATCCCAGCTACTGCCACTCTGCACGCTCAAGCGACGGCCATCCTCAACATCCAGGCTCTTGTGACAATCACCCTTGATCTCATGTCGCCCCACTTCAATTGCTAGCATGGTCTCTTCCTCAACATACTTGAGCGATATGCGCTCGCTGACCATGTGCTCTTCGATGATGACTGCTCCGTCAACATCTTGTGGAAGCGCATGGATTGCACTGTCCTCTCATAGCTCTACGGCACTATCATCCATGAGCTCCTCAAGGTGGTGATGAACTGTGAAGACAACCCGCCTATAGCTTGCATCGTCTGGCTGGAGCTAGAATAGCAGTTCATTGGGAACAAGGAGACTCGTGAGCTCCTCCTCAACACCGAATTTCGCACGTTTGTCCAAGACAATCTTTTGATTGATGACTACTGTCAACGTCTTAAGTCCATGGCTGACCAACTCACCAATCTTAGTGAACCAATTCGTGACTGTACACTCATCCTCAACGTTCTTCGTGGCCTCAACGACCGCTTTGCCTATAGGGCGGTGCTGATCCAACGGCAACGGCTATTCCCGACCTTCATTGAGGTGTGCTCCGACCATCAACTCACAGAGATCACCATATAGGCGAAGCTTGGCGCCCCAGCGTAGGCCCTCACTGCCTCGGCCTCCTGCCCTCCTACGCCATCACTGTACAACCCTGCCACCGACAACAACAAGAAGAAGAACAGCAGGCGCGGCAACAAGTGAAATGGTCACGGCAGCTTCTCCACGTCGGTCACGTCCTAGGCACCTACACCAATTGTGTTGTAGGTCTCTTCGTCCGCACAGCCAGGTCCTACTCCACCCAACTGATAGCCAGCCTATGAAACATTCCAGACTTTCTGGGTTAGCTCACCCGACGGATGCCAACTCTCCTCTAATAGGCCACCTGGCGCCTACCAACCACCTTGCTCAAAGGCCTTCTATTCTGGGTAGCAGCCGTTGCCTAGGCCGCCTCATCTAGTGTTGTCTGGATTGTCTGCAAGAGTTTGCCTAGGGCTACCTTCGATGCTCACCCTACTATTGTTGCCTCCTTCTAGAGTTATGATCCTGGTTGTGCTTACCATTCCAATGGTTTTTCCTCGGACCAACACGATGACTCTGCACACCACCGACAACAGAATGTTACATGGATACTGGTATTGAAAATCATATGAAATCAAACTCATATATATAGAAAAGGCTGAAACTGCATATGGAAGGAGGAACATGAAGGGTGGCCGCAGCATAATTTTCCATGTTGATCGTCTGCGTGTTGGAACAGACGACGTGCGTTTCAATTGGCATCGCATTCGCCGCGCTTGATGAGGCTTTAGCGATTCGCTGTGAACATAGGGCTATGTGGTCCATTTGTTGCTTTCTCACTGCCGTATTGCACTATCTTAGCTAGCAGCTAGTAGCAGTACTAGAGTTTAACTTGTACTCCCTCCACGGCTGTACCGAAAATATAAGGATTTATCGAGTTTTATACAAATATAATTAAGGAAATAGATGAAATTAAATGGGTGTCGGTGTGATCGGTTAATAGAAGGAAATATGTATGGAATTTTTTTTGACAGAGGGAGTATGGTAATAACATGAGTTCTGCTCGAATGTTGGATAAAATGAATAAACAAGATTATTTATTCTATCTGCACATACTCACGCAGATACGTCCTACGTAGTGTGTGTTTCTCTTTTATAATCGTCGTATTGTTTTAATTTTGTTCACTAATAATAGATTATGATGAATAAAAGTTTAATAATTATGCTTTAGTGTATAATACACTTCGATAAGATGATATATATTTAAATATTTAGATTTATTTAAAGAAAAGATGGATAATCAAAGTTTAAATTTAAATAGTGTTAAAACGTATTAGCCACGAAAAGTGTTTTCATTGCATTAAATTTTTAATTAAGTGTACTGGATTAACAAAGTTGTTAGAATAGCAATCAAAGGTGTTTTGTAGAAACATATAGTTGATGCCAAGAGCGCAAGAGGAGAATCGAAAAGAAATAAGATCACAGAGACAAAAACAAAAGGCGAGTGGAAGAAATCGACGGTTGATGATCGCCATGAATGCGTGTCAGAGCTTCCTGGAGCTGCCATGTCAGGCACGTGGGCACACGACACGACGCCCCCGTCCACGCAAGCGCGGGCCCCACCGATAAGCGACGACGCACAGCTCACCCGCACTTTTCACATCTAGCCCCCTCAAGAAAAACACAATTTCCTTAGCAAAACCGCCTCACGCCCGCCCTCCACCTCCCGCTATTTATCTCCCACACCACTCAGCTCGCTAGCTCACCCCTCGTCGTCCTCCTCCCGATCGCTAGCTTAGCTTAGCCTCGTTTGCCACGAGACAGAGATAGAGAGAGAGAGAGAGAGAGAGAGCTCCGAGTCGGTTATGAAGGCGGTGACGGCGACGAGGAGGAGGAAGACGATGAGGCGGCTGCGGGCGGCGGCGGTGGCGCTGAGGGTGCGGGAGCTGCGGCGGCTGGTGCCGGGTGGGGAGGAGGTGCCGGCCAACCGGCTGCTACTCCACGCCGCCGGATACGTCGTGGAGCTCCTTGCCAGGGTGGAGCTCCTCAGGGCGCTCGCCGCCTTGCTCTGCGCCGCGCATGCCACCGACGGTGCGTGCACGTGACCGGCAGCGGCGGGCGGCCGGCGTCGACGATGAACCATCATCCATCGACTATTCTGATCCACGTACGTGCGTGTACGTGTGCCCGTCATACCTGGAGAGATATGGCGTACAACAGTTTAAAATATTCAGAGAAATATATAAAGCTTGTCAGAACTCTAATGTTATGCATAGACTCAGAAATTCTAGGGTGTTTTTGTCTCAAATACTCCTTATTTTTTTGTTTTATTTTGTGTCCGATTCATATGTTTATTTACATGTTATGATCTTTTTTAAATTGATCTGGACCGTAATTTTTTTTAAAATGAGATAATTTGACACAGACTCCACACTCACGCGTGTGTGTACAGAAATATTTTTTTTCTGTGGGGAAACAGATAGGAAAAATGAATTTTTGGGTCATTATTATGTCAGTGCACTGATAAGAAAAATAATTTTTGATAATAAAATATATTTCTCTGACAGTTTCGCACCAACAAGCTTAATCTCAAGTATACTGATAGTGCCTACCACATGTGCACACATGTCAAACTCCTCAAATTGATGGACACTAGCGTCAAATCTTGGATTCAAACAGAGTGCATAACTGCACCAGCACCACCTAGCCATATGGCCATAGGCCAGCTAGCTTTTGATCAAGAGTAGTGTAATTTCTACCAGTGTTTTGGCTTATATATAGATGCATGGGAAGCAGCTGAGATCAATGATTGATGTATAAATAGGACGTGTTTCTCTTTTATCATAATGTATATATTTGAGGATTTGGTCTCTGAGTGATAAAAATATCTATAGTTAAATCTATATTGAATTTAAATCTTTGCATATGAATTGTAAGATACTCCATTTCCCTTTTTTTTAACATACTCCACTTCCCAAAATTTAAATGCATGTCTTTGCACTATCCAGACAGATGTCTCACATACATATAGATAGACGCTATTTCCAAAAAGTTTCACAATTTTGTCCTCTACTACCAACACAACTGTGTGTATTTAAATTTCATATATAGGTCTATGATCATAGCGCATGCATGCTGATTAATCAATCTTGCTGGCCCTCCTTTCGGCCTGCCTGTGACTTTCTGCTTCTAAAGTCTATGGTTGCAATGTGTACATGCTGGGTATGAGCTGGAAGTTGGCTAGCGAGCTTAGCTAAGCTGTGCCCACACAATGGGACTAATTAATTAATTTGCTCACGTGGTCTTAACTAAAATTTTAGGTATAATTGATTATATATTAAAATATTAAAATTTTCATAGTGCTTAATGATTATTTATGGATTAATTGTATTGTTAATTAACCGCAAGCATGGGAATAGTGATAAATGAACAGTTATTAATATGTTTGGTGGTGTAGCCGCTTACCCCTAAAAGTTAACCCATGTAACTTGACAATATATCCTGCGCACACAACCTTCCAGTATATATTTATATACACCAATTAACAAATGTCATCAAAAAATCTAAAAAAATTGCACATATACTTTTAATAGTGTTGCATATATATGTGAAGTCTCAACTTCAAATTTATTATATTTTAGCCATAAAAAAATCTAACAGTTTTAAGATTATATATTTGTTAAAATTATATCTTTTTTCTTATAGCTAAAGTATAATAAATTTGAAGATGATGCTTTACATATAGGTGTAATAGTATGTGTATATTTCTTTTAGAATTTTTGGTGAACTTTGTAAGTTGATGCGCATGTAGCTAAGGTTTGCTCCAAACTAACTAATTATCATGCTATGTATCGAGTTATCCACTAGTGAAATGAATAGATAAATTAAATAAAGTGTCTACAAGACTACTGGATATAGTAATCAGATTTGTGAAATACTTGTATTAATTACTAGAGAGTAATTGTTAGTCTGATTAGGGTTCTTATTCACACGATAATTACATATAGAGATAGTGTCCTGAGAGAAATTAGAAGGCTGGAATATGAACTGAGAAGAAACTTATAAGAGAGAAAAAAAACAGATTTTACAAAAAAAATTGATGAACTTAATAAATGGTGTGAGACGCATGGCACGGGCTTAGCTGAGAGAGAGAGGGGGTGAGTAATCTAGAAGAACGATTAGAAAAATGAGAGAAGAAAAATATAAAGTGGTATAAAAAAGTAAAGAAAAAGATTTGTTAGAAAAATATATAGTCAGGCTTAATGTAGAATTGAAAATTGGTGAAATTAATACCAGAGAATTTCATGATAAAACACGTCTGGAATTTTTGCACGGCAGTTTTCACTACACAAGATCTGCTCAGCTGTGACAACTCCAAATCATCACCTGTGATGGGTTTAAACCCCATCACAGATGATTAGTTAGTGATAACTCCATATTAACTATAATAGGTTAAGGCCTGTTAGAGCTAAGATTATCTGTGACGTATTACAAGAAAAACCCGTCAAAGGTGAAGTAACACCATAAACACTTATGACCTATTAGAGATAACATAACTCTTAAGGTTTTTTTAATGACCCATCACAAATAAGATACCACGGATATATGATTGTGCTTATAACCTATCAGAGTTAATCTATCTTTGACAAGCCTATTTTATAATCCGTTAGAGAGGAATTGGTCGGAATTGGTCACTTGTGATTATGTAGATTAGTATCCATCACAAGTAGTTAAATGTGACCGGTCTTGTTTGAAAACCTATCATATTGCTTAAAACCCCACGGTAGTGTGGTTATTCTAAAAAAAATTGTTTTTTGGCTAGCCTCAGGAATTGCTAGTATGTACTTTGAAAAATAGATAGCACATATATTCTTAGACGCTTCCAATTTCTAGCAGCAATATTATCATAATTAAGCATCCAAAATTCCATCAAAGTGATATATTAACATTGACATATCAATAAGCTAACACATACACATGTGTGTATATATATTTCTCATATATTCACAATCAGATATTTATTGATATACACATACATTAATTTCTGATAATCACATATAGCTACAATTTTCATTTGAATGCATAAACTTATCTATAGCCATGTACATGCCACCCATACATTTTCGAAGAAGAACCACGATGAACTATGAAGTTAAAAACTAGAAAAAAATTGAATAATATATTATAGATTTTCGTAAGTCAAATAGCATCTTTTTTTTAATATAACTTATGTAATTTTTCTAATAATTTAGTAACATACTCTAAATTATCATTAAATGATAGAATACCAGATCCTAGGACCAAACAACCTTAGGACCCATAGAATCTAGTAATTTATGATTGTTTAACTCCTAACTTCTAGACACAAAGATTATTTGATAGATTAGAGCATGTTATTTGTGATCATTAGAGTATGTTACATATGATATATATCAGGAATTTATAGTGCTCTCAAATGTCAAGCTGATGGAGTTTAAAACTCCTACCTCCTCGGCACGAGAATTATTTGATAGATTAATTAGACAATATATTACAAATCAAAGGCTTTGATACTAATTACATATCACTCTCAATTTCACTATTAATTACTCGTAGCAATTGTGTGAGAGCAGAGCAAGTAGGAGCCCGAGTACAAGGGCCAAAAGTGCCCTATGGCAATGGCCACCTGCCTTAGGCCCCTAGCTTGCTCTGCTTGAGCAAATCACTGGATAAGTTGATATCGTGATAAGTGGTATAATCGAAGCTAAGATTTATGATATATTTTTAACTAAACAAAAAATAACTCATCCGATGGTCTGGAGATGAAGGCAGCTAGTGGCCGAGGTGGCAGGTGGTCGGTTTTACTAACATAGTATAAGTTGTCAAGAAATGACACAATATGAGGTGTTTGGTGATCCAAGGTGTCTTAGTTGAGTAGTATATGCACTAATCCATCCAAACCACTTTGGATCCCGAGCACCCCATATTATGTGATCATTTAATAACCACGGACATACATACACAAATATATACATACACAAATACATAAATACCAATATAAAATATATTGTACAATTGTTAAATAGATAACATTGGTCATTGTATAAGATGTATTCACTTTCATTCTACTTAGGCTGGAATATTCCTTTTGGGTAAATGATTTTTTCAAGGATAAAAGTGGCTATTTGTCCAATAATATGCGCTTGGTTTCGTGGATGTTCTTAGATATTTTCACTTCTTATAATTCAACTTATGCTCTAAAATCATTGACTACATTAGTTTAATTTAGTTTTTAATGAAATCACCTAAGATTAATATGTCAATTAAGTACAAATGCAGTAATGAAATAAATACAAAATCACCTAAAATTGCATCAGTTGATTAGTTAAACAATCATCAAAATAACAAACATAATTAATTAACATAACATAACCTATAATCATAGACGTTTAAATACTTATCGTAAGTTGAGTGTATTGTTGTTAATGTAGTAATATTTATATTAGTTTAGTTTTCTACTGAAGTCAGCTATTATCAATATTTTAATAAAGTATAAATGCACCTAAAATCGTATTAGTTAATAAACTTAAAAAATGACATTAGTTAATTACCTAATAAATATAAGATCATCTAAAATCACATTAGTTAATTAACTAAAAAATCACAAAAAATAAAAGGTAATTAATTAATAGAAAAAACTAAAATCACATGCGATATAAATTCACTAAAAATCACATTAGTTAATGAACTAAAAAAATCACAGAGATAGCATGCAAAAGGTTGCAATCTACTTAAATTGGCAGAAAAAAAAAATGAAGCTAAATCACAAAGAATGTTATGTGCTAACATTAAACCGTGGTGGTACTTAGGGACGGTGGGGATGGTGGCACAGTGGCGGACTTAGGGAGCTCGAGGACGATGAGAGGGTACGGCGGCAATGACAGAGCAATAGTAGGCTTAGGGAGCTCAGAGATGACGAGAGGGCTCAGGGTCGGTGGCGATGGAAGCATAGTGGCAAACTCCAAGGGCTCCCGGATGATGGGAGTGCTTAGGGTCGGTGGCGATGGCGGTGTAGGCTTGGGGATCGAGCTCTAAGACGAGGATGTCAGTGGCTTAAATCTGTATGTGAGTGACTTTGTTTGAATCTAAATACTTAAAAAAAGTATTTGGATTACCTGTAACGGGTTGTGTAATAAAATCCATCACAGGTAACTTATATGTGATGGTCCGTATAATAAAATTGATTATAGATACCTTACCTATGATGGGTCGTGCACTAAAATACGTCACAAGTAACTTACCTATGACGGTTTTACATAACAAACTATCATAGGTTACTAATTTCTATGATGGGCCCTTTACTAAAACCGTCACAGGTAACTTTGAGCTGAAGTCCACCAAATTCATTTCTTATTCGTAGGTATAAATGTTAATAACTTTGACCATACATTGACCACAATGTATTTATAAATTTGATAGTCTCATTGGAAGTTAAATTCATTTTAAAACATATAAAAAGCTATATATTTCACATAACATTAAATTATCTCTAAATTACCTAAACTTGTACATTACATACGTACATTATTACTTAATAATTCCTTCGACATAATCCACATGTGCATACACGTTCCCGTCTTAACATTGAACTTCTTTAGGAGGAGTTTCTTGGCCAACAACATGGACGTACTTGTTGTAATCGTCCCTATCAATAATGTTGTCAACCCCGATAATTTTTTGTTTTCCTTCACAAACAATATGAAGTCTCTTATTTGTAGGATTGGCCATGTAAAACACTTGAACAACTTATTTTACAAGAATAACTGGTTCATCCATGTATCTATTGGAATATAGATTTAGAAGCATGAAACCGTCTTTGTCAACCTTGACATACTTTACATCAACCCATGTACATCGAAATGCCACTTTGAATTTCACATAACTTAACTCTCATATTTCCTCTATGTGGCCATAGTACTAATCATGACAGTCGAGTTGGTCATTAACCACCTCTATATGTATTCCACTATTAGCTTTTTTTTTCTTGGTTGGTTGTGTAGAAAGTATATTCATTGATACTATATCTTTGCCACGTTTCAACATCCCATCCAGCCCTATGTAGACCATTTTGCGTAAATTCATCCACTTGCTGCGTGTTTTCTCCATACAGTCTAAACAAACTTTCTTTCGTTTTACAATCTGGCCTTAAAGGTTACCAAGTGCAAGGTAGTCGTTAATGGTGCAGAATAGCAGCGCGTGAAGAATGAAGTTCATCCGTCCATAAGCATCCCATGTCTCAAATTCCATACACCATAGCATTTTCACGTCATCGACTAGAGGTTCTAAGAACGTATCAATATCATTGTCAGGTTATCTCAGCCTTTGCACTAGCATGAAAAGCATAATGTAATTTCTCTTAAAGCACAACTAAGGCAATAGGTTGAAGTTCACGTGAAACACTAGTCAAGTGTTGTGACGATTGCTGAGGTCATCAAAGGGATTTATGACATCCGTACTCAGACCCAACCTAATATTTCTTAGATTTTTTGTAAATTCAGGGTACTTCCTATCGATATTCCTCCACTACGCTGAATCAGCCAAATGTCTTAGCATACCATCCTCCTTTTTATCTCTTGCATGACAATGAATTAACTTAGCTTCCTTGAGATTGGCAAATGTTCGCTTCATACGGTCGACAATAGAGAGATACCACATAACCATTGTTGTATCACCCCTCTTTGACTTCTTACCATCCATACTACTATTCTTTCGCTTGTACCAAGAAGCTTCACAAGCAGGACACATATCTAAGTTGTTGTATTCTTGGTAGTATAAGATGCAGTCGTTCGAACATATGTGAATTCTTCTAACCTCCAACCCTAAGAGACATAACACTTGCTTTGCTTCATATGTTGTCTTTAGCATTTTGTTTCCATCGGGCAGCAAGTACTTCAAAAAATCAAGCAGATCCGTGAAGTTTTTTTCTAACCAACCGTTACATGCTTTAAGTTTCATTAAATTAAGGATAATATATAGCTTCGTGTGATTCAACTTACATCTAGGATATATTGGTGTCTCTGAATCCATTACCAAAACTAAGAACTTATCATAATCCTTCTCGTTATATTTTAGCTCCTCAACATCACGAAGCATATAAGAAAGATTATTATCGATATCAATGATATCACTATCAAATGGAGAAGAGACATATATATCATCTTGATCTTGTTGATCATCCTAGTGTTCATCATCTACTTTTCTAATAGAAATATTCGGCACTTCTTGCTCTCCGTGTTTACTCTAACAACTATAACCCTTTATAAAACCTCTATATATAAGATGAGATTATAATTGTGCTCTATCTACGAATAACTTATTTCTATGGTCTATGCATGGATAGACCACATATTCCTTGCTCCTCATTCTCTTATCATCCTTCAGAGCATTTAGGAATTCAACTACTACATTTCTAAACTCCTGGATCAAGCAGTTGATACTGTACATCCCACTACGATCCATCTACATAAAAATAATAATAATAGTTTAGATGAATAAACTATAGTACCACTAAGTCCAAATTTAACTTATTTTTTATTTAACTTCTCAATATCACAACAAAGATTCGCCCACTTTACTCTCTCACCTAAAATGTAAAAAGTGTACATGGTGGGTGACCAACAAATGCATCTGTGAAGATATATATAGAAGATAACCAACCTTTAACAGTTGCTAACACACCATCAAATGTGTGGTCAAGACAAATCTAATGGACTGTACTAAGAAACTGTTATAGTTATCTATGATAGGTTTAGACTAGATAACCATCATAGGTAAGGATTTACCTATAACCGTTTGTCTACTAAACCTGTCAGAGATAAACTATTCTCATCTCTATCGGTTTTATATGATAAACAGTCACAAATATAGCCTACACTGTGACGGGTACAGCCGATTTGTTTCATCTCCAATGGGCCTCGATACGGTTCGTCAGAGGTGAGGCTATTCGTGACGAGACACTAAAACCCCATCACAAATGGGTGGTTCGGAATGAATGATTTTGTGCTAGAGTTTATGCCCTCTTAAGATTCAATATTTGGAAAAAAAAAGTTTAGTTATAAATGTGGTAAGCATATGTTTTTCTTGTACTAAGAAATATCTTAGATACACTATCTCATAACCATCAACATGCGCCAAGATCGATGCAAACATAAAAAATAATAATAAATCCAACCAACACGTTTTCTCACCGTTATACAAATCTTCATGCAACTTCAAAAGGAAAGAAGATTAATTATGACAGATTGTGTATGAGAGAGAGAGGGAGGGAGAGATCGTCATGGACTCGTGGTCCAATAAAATTGTCTTTCCCCATTTGAAAGGTAGCCCATTCGGTGGCTAAAAAGGTTATTGTTGGCCCATGAAAATTCTACTCCAACAGTTTCAGTTTGTTGGCCCATACATCTATTTTTTATGATTTTATCACACACACTCATGCTAAAACAAACAGCTTAGGCTGCTGATGTAGCTGCTTGCTGCACGGAAAATGTTACGGATAATTAATGCATGATTAATAAATTATTAACTATTATAAACTTAAAAAATAAATTTATTTGGTTTTTTAAAAGAAACTTTGATATATATATATATATTTATTTAAAAAGCACAATTTAGCCATTTAGAAAGTGCTCACGATAAATAAGAGACACGAGAACAACTCAATCTTAGTCATTGACAAAAAATCTTCTAATTTGTCATGTGAATATTCTGCTAGTGTACTACTGTTTAGTTTAGTCGTCTATAAGCCTCTGATTCACATTCTTTTTGAAAATCATAGAAAATCCACACAAATATCAACTTAACTCTTTTATCATCATGACAAACAATTCGCACAAACTACAGATTCTGATGCTCCAGTGATAAAGCAGGCAGATAGATATAAACCATCTGCATAGCATTTTTTCAATCCCAGAATATGATACACAGTCACTACAACCAACACAACTAATATGTAGCAGAGCATCTGAAATATTCAGCCAAAACCAGTTTCACTTGGGCAAAAAAAAATTTATATACAGCAAAATTTGCAAGGATTGATTCTATTCCAATGTACATAAAAATACACATACACACGCTGAAGAATTGCTCGTTTGCAGTTTTTTCCAGAGAATATGTACACACTGCATTGGCAAGTAGTAGTAGCAGGAGCCGAAGTACAATTCAAAAGCAAGTGGGACAAATTAACAATGGCATATCAATTCATCTCTACATGTTATCATAGGTTAGCACATTATCAAGAAGGCAATAGGTTTTCTCTATGACGCGTGACTCATGTTGATCAGCATTATGCCTTGCTTTGCAAAGGTACAATAGCTTTGAAACCTCAGGAAGGACATACCCCATCCAGTTCTGCTTCAAAATCCCACTGCTAATCTCTCTTTTTTGTTGTTTTCTTTTTATACATATTTTTTGGGTTTCCATGTCTTCCTTCATTGATATATTTCTGCGTCTTCAAAAACGTAGTAGAACAAAACAGGACAATGCTAATATACTATATACAGCGTAGCAAGGAGAGATCTGAGATATCAGTTCTGACGAGAAGAAAGCCACAGTTATACAAAATTCCTCCCATCTGAAAAACAGAAAAGAGTATGGAGTATTAGAATACACACTGAAACTGTGATGATGAAAAGATACACTCAACACCATGCAAAACAAGACTTTCAAACAATCAAATGCTCAGATGCATGGGTTCCTCTTCTCTTGCACTTCAAACATGGGACGATGTTCAGGTATTTACTATTTAGGAATTAGGACAAGGTAGTTCACCCCACACCGGGGTAAATTGCCATTGAAACAACTAATGACGAAACCTCCATCAGGAAGCACTATGGCAGAAGTCACAGCCAAGTAAATTTATTCCAAAACAAGTAATAGACCACAAGTGGAGTAACTAAAGAGCTAACACAGAAACTTGTAGTGAGAAACAAAGATATTTGCACAACCATGTCTTCAAAAAGGAAAAATGATGAATTCAAGTTCTCAATAATGTAAACAAAACATTTTGCCATAGAATATCCTACTAGACTACTACTGTGAAGTCAGTATAATTGTAAATCCTTAGTATAAAGTAAACCAACTAACCCACCAATCATAAAAACAACCAAACGTATAGAGCACTTGCCTGCAACAGCAGAGGGCAAATAAACCAGATATTTCCAAGTTGATTATCATAATTCTTATACCAAAAAGGGAAAAGAAGTCCATTGTGGCATGCGTTTGGTACACTAATTTCTCATCATACCGTAGCTCATATTGTACCATCTTATAACAAGCTAAATTTATTGCCAGAACAGCACCGGATGGTTGAATGGGTCAGATTTGTGAATTATGTCAGCTTCTGAAACTGACATAATTTTCTGAAACCGACGTATCAACGGGACTTCATTACTACTAGGGCATTTTCAAGCATCATTTACCACACATGATTCCTCCCTAATTCTAGATTGAATAAACCAAGCCACAGTATCAATTATTAACTGCACAACTAAATAAACTGTTTCATAAATGAATTGAACAAGACATGGCCCTTCTCAATTATACGCAGCACAAGAACAGAGTAGATCATGCTCACCGGAGAGACCACCGTTGGCGAGGGAGCCGGCGCCGCCGAGGAAGTGGCCCTCGGGCCTCCTAGCTGGCTCGGGCTGTCCGTGGCGGTAGCACCGGACGAGGACGGCGAAGCAGCTGTCGGGGTCGCCGTCGGTCTGCAGCTCCGGCGACAGCTTCTCCTGCCAACCGATGGCCCAGTCGGAGTCGTCCGACTCCGACCCGGAGAGGCACCTGCCGCCGTCGGACGGCACGATGACCATGTCGAACTCCCTGTCCACCCTGGGCTCCTCGCGGCTGCTTCGGCGGCGGCTGCTCCCGCCGCCGGCTGGCGCGAACGTGACGGTGTCCGGCTCCCGGAACCCAGAGGGAAAGTCCGGGAAGTAGGCGCTCGTCAGGCCGGAGGTGGGGAGCTCGTGCGTCGTCGCCACCCGCGCCGTGCTCCCCGGCCACAGCCATTGGGTGAATCGGTTCAGCGCCATGTCCATGGCGATAGCGTCCAACAAGAATCCCCTTCTCCTTTTCTTGGATCAAAAAATCTTTGGATTCTTTCGGATCAGATCAAAAACCGCGGCAAAATCAAGCAAAATTCGGTGTTTCTTGGATCTGCCAAGTGAAAGGAAAAAAAAAACACCAGAGGCAAACAAAACGACCTCAGATAAAAGCCTCAAAATCTTCTCACGAATTAGATCGAAACGAAGAACTTTTTTCCTTCTTTGGCACAATCACTAGAGGAGCAAATAAATTGCTTAAGGAAATAAGGCATGAATACATACTTTGGCACTGTTGTTGGAAAAACTTAAGCTTGTCTTGAAGGGAAGAGATAATCTTCTCTGATATTTCGTCAGGACATATGGTTATCGAAGAAGATTCTAATATTATTACTATATCTTGGGGCTAAGCACTTTGTTGGTCCGCCGCTTCGTTCTCATCCTCTTCACAATGATATAGTATCGACAAAGGGGAATCAGAATATGTTTTGACAACACTACAAAATAGAAGTATTTACCAATGAAGTGTTGTCCAATATATTACTACTCCATATAGAGAGTGGGCACGGTCTCCATTGCCATCTCCATCTCGTCCATCACTACCTCTCACCACTCATCGTTCTCACTCTCATGTAACACCTTCTCCAAATCTACTTATGGGTATTGGAGCTTGACGCATGTGAGGATGTGGAAAGCCCTAGTGATGAGGCCTTGATAGGCGTTGGAGACTTACACTTTCCAACTCACCTACCATCTCCCCAAGAGACACCAGCATGGAGTATTCGTAGGGATACTAAGAAACTTGCACTTTGTGGCCAAGTCCCATGGCCACTTCATTCAAGGCGATGAAATTCTTCCAGAGGCCATCACGAACTGTGTCCTTCTTGCTCTTCTCCTCTGCCAATGCCTTCTCGTCTTGTTGATGGATTTTCTCATTATCTTTTATGAGGAGGCACGGGCTCTCGTTGTCGGTCTTTACCATCTCTAGTTCCTCTTCGAGCCTACCTATCTTCTCTTGAGTGGTAGTGAGCTTGGCGAGGAGCCTATTGGCCTCAACAATGGCTGCCTTCATCGTGGAGATTATCTCTTGGCAGGAGTGGACCAAGCAGTCGAAGACGTTCCTTGGAGGAGTCATGGCATCAACCATCAGTGGTGGAGTAGGGAGTGGAGGAGAGGTGATGGCAAGGATTGGAGGGTAGGAGCTAACTTCATCATTTTTGTCTGTGCTATGCTTAGAGGTGGACGGAGTGAGTTTGCATACAAAAGATGATGAAGAAGAGGTTACTATGCAAACTACCCAAACTGACAACTCAAACAAAGGAAAGTATCAGCTATCTCTTCTTAGAAGTAGGGTCGATAAGCCTCAGCCTACCACCTCAAGGAGTGTTGGTGAGGGACGAGGTTTACATAGAAAATATTTCGATCAATCAATTTTTCCTAATTTACTCTCTAGGGAGCATAGGGGCATAATTTATAACTTACCAATTAATGAGGGCCCTTTGTCAGGACACCTCTAGTAGATCCTCGTCTGAAGTTGCTCCATCTCCTCTTAGCCCCAACGGTCCTACTAGACCTTGACTAGGAGGAAGTGTTCTCTATCCTCATGACGATGGATCCTCTGGTTTCCATCTTCACCATTTCCTTTATTATGGTAGCGTCCTAGTGATCAATGAGCGACCCCGATAACGTCAGTTAAAGGCAACTCCTATAGGCACTTGCATTACACTCCCATTGCATCGACTAAGGTGAAAATGGTGAAGAGGTCAAGTACTTCATTCAAGATCTTGTCCTAGTCAGTGTGGGACAAGTTGTATAGAGGCATAGGGATGTTGTCAGCCAACCAAGGTTCATCAGTCACCATAGCCCTAGTGTGCTTCTGTACCGCCTCGTCGGTGAGCTCTACAAGAAAGATGTCATCAATTGATAGTGAAAGTCTAATGAGAAATCTGTATAGACACTTAATAAAGATAGATGATTATACCCCCATTTAGATATTTGAGTAGGGTCTTTTTCTCCTGTGTACTCGTATATGGGGTAATCGTGCGCTTGTAAGGGTTGGATTCAATGTCACACCCTAAACTCACCCTAATATAATAAATCACTTTCCAATAAATTTTAAAAGCCAAAATAGCCAACAATAGTAAAAACCACCAAGAAATGAGTTCAAATTGGCTTAGGGTATTTTTAGAAAATTCCCCATGCCCTAAATTGGCTAAATTATTTTTATTGGAATTTACACAGCATCCTTTGTGAAAAAAAAACCTTTTTCAATATTTTTATAAAAGAAAAAAATTAAAAAAACCCTCCTTTCCCTTTGGGCTATTATTGGCCCAAGGCATGTTCTCCTTCCTTTCTCTCCTCCTCTTTCAGCCCCTCTTTTCGCCTAGTCCATGCCTCGTTCCCACATACCATAGGCCTACTAAACCCTACCTCCTGTTTGGGTTGGCCTAGTCAATCCGACACAGCTGCAAGGCTGAGCGACCTAGCTCAACTAGCCTTTGTCGTTCACACCATGTAGCACAGGTGACCCGTGAGGCCAGCCGGAGCCCCACAATCGTTGATAGGTGCATCCCACTTATCATCCCAACCTTCGGCACCTCCTTCTCTAGCAAAAACCCTAGCCTGCCACTGTTTGTCAACTACATGTTTTCCGGTCGCTTCGCTTAGAAGCAAGAGAAGGGATTTACTCTTCTCCTATATCTCTTCCTCTCCCTCTTGATGACCCTCCTTAAATTGGTGTTAATGGGTGCCTTAACTCCAGCCATCAACTCGATCTCATCCTCTGATGCCCCTTCTCCCCCTCAATGACCTATAAAAGGGAGGCCAAGACCTCTTCCTCTCCTCAACACTTCTGCTCGAATGGCCTTGCCCCACAGCCATCACATCACTACTCCCTTTCACATCATCACCGTCACCGTGCTTCGATGGCCGCTTGCCAACATTCAAAACAACCACTTGACTGGGTGACTACACCTCTAGGACTACAGCAACCTCTGACACCTCGTCCAACCCTCCACAGGGCGTGCTAGCCACCAGAACTACCCAAACCTCGTTGCCATCCATCCTAACCTCGCCATGTGCCACCGCAAGCATGAGGTAAATCTCACCACTCCCACATCCTCTCTTTATCTCCCTCCCACGCCGCTGCCACCTCGTTGTGGCCGCCACTAGTGGTCAATCAGCCAAGCGCACCACCACCCTTCAGTAGCCCATGCTGCCACCATGGTGGGCCCATGAGTCGGTCTCCCCCCAAGACCAACATGTGGGACCCAGCTGCCTGCTCGGTGAGCCTAGTCCACCGTGGTCCATGGGGATAGCATGTGGGGCCCACTAGTGGTGGACTTGCCTATGCACGCCTCTCCCTATTGCAATAAACCTTGTTTTCTTAAGAAAAATATATCATGAAATTAGAAATATTTATTTGAACAGCATTTTAATATTCAAACGGTCGTATCTAGGCTGTTTGAACTCTGAATTGACCCGTTTAAATTTATAAATTCCGCTAACAAATACCAAAAACCCATTTATGTGTTTTATTGGCTTTGTTCATGTGGTTTCTTTAACCTTTCTCATTTATTTGTGCGTATGCCATGTAGACGCCAAGATCGCAAAGGAGCATTTGTGCAACACTATCAACCCTAGTGGGCAATTTGATGCAAGTCACAACACCCCTTGAAGTATGTTGAATACTAAATTGTGAAAACTATATTACCTTTCAAATAGTATTGCATTGTTTTATTAAAAATTCCTTGATGAATTTTTTGCCTTGACCTTGTGAAACTTAGGAAAAATTCTTGACTAGATTAGTACCCTATTTGATGGAACAACTAGTCACTTAGTCCTATGCTTTGTCTTGCCTAAGTATCAACTAGACTTTTGGATATTTTTAGACTATGGTGACAACTAAAATCTAGCTTGCCATTGATGAGTTGGTCAATGAGGAATGATGGGAAATGCTTTGCGAAAATCTAAGCCTTGTTTTAGGACTAGACTAGAGGTGTTGGTTAGCTATTCAGCTGATACACCCCCTCATAAATAAGTATGGGTCTTCGAGCCTCGGTTTCAAAACAATTTCCATACAGCTAACAGTGCAGTGGGTAAGGCCTGACTCAATGTGCGGGTTTACCTAGCAAAGTACAAATGGTGAGCAGCAAGGAAGACCGAGTATATTTGCAGTTGTCCTGATAATAATTTGTTTTACCTAATACTTTCTGTGTGATGCTGATGTTGTTATATTTATTTAACAAAGTAATATCCTTCTTCCATAAAATTTGTGCCACTTTTAAGAAATAATATATGAAAATTCACATTATAAGGGAGAATGGTTGAGGGGGTTTTAACGAAGGGAGTAGCTAGTTAGCAAGGTATGTATTCTATAAACACAAGCTTTCAGTACACACTCTATGCACACCAACTAATAAATGTCAATAAAAATTCTAAAAAAAATTGTGCATGTGCTTCCAATGGTACACACGTATATGTAAAGTCTCATCTTCAGATTCATTATATTTTAACGGCAATAACAAAATTTTAACATATTATGAAGGCGCGCTGGCCAGTCCAGTGCAACCTGGCTGCTATCTATAGATCCTACACAAATTACAAATCATTTTTACAATACTATCATATAAAATATAGAACTAATTAATTGCCCATTGTGCTGAAAAAAATAATAGCCCATTCCTAAATCAATCCTCCAAAGAAAATGCTTTACATAATAAAATAAATAAATATTTTTTTAGTCTGAAATGTTCTTCTAATTTGTTCTCTACTGTTCAAAGATGTTTTTTTTTCATACGAGTGTATTGTCTGCATTGGTATGCAGAATTGCCATTTGCAAATGGCTTAAGTTAGGAAAATTAGGAACAAAGTAGGCCTTATTTAGAGAGTGAAAAATGGGCCTAACGTGGCCTTGTTAGTAAACTTAGTATGGGCCTAAATCCCAGCACATCGAAGTGGGTGGGCCATGATTTGGTTCAAAATTCTAATCCACCCAAAGAATGGGCCTGAACAAGGCCCACCCATCAAAACAAGGAGCTTACCATGGAGTAGCTTGGCGAGGCTGCCATTGCTCTGGAACTCGTACACCACCAGCTTCTCCTGCATTGCGCAGTAGAACGCCAGCTGCGGCAGCACGGCCGGGTGCCTCGCCTTGCCGACGCGCTCCATACGCCACCGGAACTCCTCCTCCGCCACAACCGCGTCCTTCACCCGCTTCACCGCCAGCGCCGCGCCGCCGGTCTCCACCACCTTGTACGCGCTCCCGAACCTCCCGCGCCCCAGCAGCTCCGCCGGCGACTTGAGCAGGTCCTCGAACCGCAGCTTCTTCGCCGCTTCCCCGCCGCAGTACTCGTTGTCACCGACGCCGTACCCGATCGCTGCAGCACCACCAACGACGTCGACGATGGTATACTACTGTTCGTACCACTAGTAGTCCTAATATTCATCTTTGAAATGTTCTATAAGGCAAGAAAAAGTTTAATTTCTGCTGCTGATAACTTCGCTTTAAATATTTTTCTATTAAGGATCGGGTCACTGGAAAAATTCTGCTTAAAAGGAAGTTCCCATACCGTCCTACACTCTGAAGGTCTCTTTGCCCCGGTGGCATAGTGGATTAGATCATCCTTCTTCCTACATCGTCTAATCAGTAAAATTAGATGAGTCTGTTGTGTGTACCTTTCCCAATGTCATCTAGTGTTTCTACTTTTCCCCTTGAATTTGTTTTTTTTCTAATGTGTGGACCCAGCTCAAGAATCTATAGGAGAAAGAAATTGATGATTTCAGTAAATTTATCTGTGTATCTCTTGCAACATAAATCTAAAGTTTTTTAAAAAAATTCAAGAGTTTCAAACCAACCATGGTTGAAAGTTTGTTGATATGAAAATTCTTGTTGTTCAGGATGATAGGGGAGGAGAATATCACAAACTCAATTCTTTCTTCTAAAAAAATAGTATTTGCATCATATGTCTTGTAGTCACACCCATCAACGGAATGGGTCTATTGAGCGAAAGCAAAGTTATCCAAAACACTACTCCTTTAGAGAGATTTTATCACAAAATACTTGACTACTCCCCCCTTTTAGAGTTTTTGGTTATGCCTATTGGCCTAACTCAAGAGCAAACCTAGGCTCATGGCACCTTGGGTTGTGGCCTAGGGTGTGGGCCAAACAATAATAGACCACCACCTAGGTATACCTTTTTGGCCCAGCAAAAATTGGCCCAACAAGATTAACCCTAAATCCCTAATTCCAGGCCTTAAGCGTCGTTGAGTTCCCATCCTCCCATCACAAGTTCACCACACAACCGATGTTGCCATCGTTCTATCGCTACACGCTTGCGGCCAGTGCTTGTGCAGCTATCTTTGGGCTCCAGCCACCCTACCTGGCTAGCGGGCTATGACCTCCTGCCCTCCTTCTTGTGCCTCCATGGCTCTACCCCACGCAGCTACACCCCTTTTCCCTTGCAGCCAGACTGACACCGCCACCATTCTACAACTACATGCCTACGGCTAGTGCCTATGGAGCCATCTCCGAGCTCCGGTGACCTAGCCTAGCCAATGGGTGACGGTCTCCTGCCCTTCTCCTAGCACCTTCATGGCTCTGCCCTACGCTGCTACGCCCCTTCCCCCTAGTAGTTAGACCAACGCTGCCATTGTTCTACAGTTGCATGCCTGCATAGCCGTCTCTAGGTTTCGCCCACCCTGCTTGCCTATTGGGCGGTGGTTTCCTGCTCTCCTCCTCGCAACTCCACCCTGCACAACTGTGTGCCTGTGCCTCTTCCCCCTAGTAGCCTTGCTAGCTATCCCCTACCTGGCTACCTACCGCAGTAGCGCAGCTAGCAGTGGGTGGCTTGGTGACCCGGCCTCCTCCTCAGCAAATCCTCTCTTGCTATCGTCGCCTTCCCTTTGTTGCTACCTCTAGGTGCATTGTGTGTCGATGGGTGGTGGACTGAACACATTATGAGATGAGCTATTCAATCCATGTTTCTTCTATATTCTCAAATGACTAAGTAAGAAGTACATACAATCTGTTTATGCCCCAAGGCCCTCAACAATACCCCAATCAAATTCAAGCCAAAATCCTCCTGAAATAGTGTGAACAGGAGCTAGCAATACTCAGCAAGTCCCTGGTATTGAGGTAGTCATAGGAGAAATTTGCTTACTATTAATTCTGTTTTTGAATCCATGTATTTAATATGAAATTTTTTTATTCTATTTTCTTTATAGGGTCAAGATCTACCGCTACAATTGAAGAGCTTCCTAAGGATACTATAGGCTTGAATGAAGCTAACCTCCAACAAGGTATCTGCACTTCAAAATTGATCTGCAATTAAATTTATACCGTACTTTTTTATCATATATTAGTGTAGGTATTATCTATGGTATGGTATGGGATAACAATTAGACTTAGCCTGGGGCTTAGAGAAATCCTAGGTCTGCCATTTGCCTAACTTGAGACCTTATAACACCCACATGCTCCAATTTTAGTCCAAACGATGTCTTCTTGTTGGTTTTAGTATGCACAAAGGTTTCAAAATGACTAGATATCTCCTTTGGTCGGGTGTTAGATGTTTTTGATGAAAATATTTTCTTTTCTCTGATATCCTTGCTAATGCTGAATGCTAGAACTCATTTCAGATCAGAAATTCTGCTACTACTGCCATCTCTATGTGACCTAGTGGAGACGAACATATAGTAGATCATGAGGCTAATCTATTTACCAATTTTTCTTCTGATGCTCCTAACATATTGCATGAAGATGGTACAGCAGCAACATTTACCTCAGAAGATCCTATCAGCACTGATTCTGGTGAAAATTCGCTACCGCAAGCAGTGCAGCACTTAGAACGGGAGAATCCTTCATTGGACCTATCACCAGGTGCCATGTCTCATCCACCAGTTTTTACATTTTAGCACTTTTCAAAACTTATTTTATAAATAAAATTTCAGAAAATCTTATGGTAGAAATGGACTATTTTTCTCAGCACAGGGTCATTGACGCTGGGATCTAATGTATTAGTGCTAATGAAGCTGATGTCAATACTCACCCATAACAAGAGGTTGACATCAAAGATAGTGCATCAATAATTTATTTATAAATAACTTAACAAAGTCGTATCTAAAATTTATTTATAAAATAAGTTATTTAATTTTTAATCTTTCTAAGATATCTATTTTATATTTATAAATAGTTACTCGATGCCAGTATCGTTAGCGCTAATGTCCTTCACGTGAACCATGGGGATAAGGGTATCATCGCTAGCTTTATTGGTGTCGAGGCATTGGTCCTCAGCACCAATTATCTTGGCGTTAAAGTTTTTAAGAGATATATTTATAAAATAAGTTTTTAAAAATATTAAAATGTAAAAAAATCCAGTACTCTGGTATGTGTCAGAGAGACACGGGATCCACGCGCACGTCCTCTTGTTAGGAGCCAGGGAGTAGCGCAAACAAAGCTGCGGCAATAGGAATTAGTGCAAACTGATTAGGCAGCATCGAAAGCATCAGAGTCTCGGGTCCAATGATAAATGATGTGATGGAGGATGCAGTGGTGTCAACGGCTCTGTCTCGACCTCACACTAGCGATATTCACAAGGAAGGTATATACTAATGCTACCATTAAATAAAAATATGGTTATTTTATTTTCACCAGTGAACTGAGTAGTGATATTGAGACATTGAAAGATAACTGGAAATTAACTATGGATTCAGAATATTATACTTTAAAAAAATAAAACTTGGTATCTAGTTTCTCAAAAAAGATAAAAATGTTATTAGATGTAAGTGGTATACAAAATTATGAGAAAGGCTAATGGAGCCCTAGATAGATATAAAGATTACTTAGTAGCCAAATAATTATAAAAACATTTTTAGAGCTGCTACCAATAGAGTTATCTTGTCATTAGCAATATTTAGACGATGGAGTCTTAGGCAGTTAGATCTACAAAATTCTTTCCTTCATGATAATTGGAAGAGGAATTATATATGCAGCAACCGCTAGGTTTTGAGGACTCCATTAAACCACACTTTATTTCTAAGCTTACAAAACTCTGTATGGGCTAAAATAATCTCTAAGGGCTTGGTTTGCTAGAATGAGTAAGAAACTTATTAATCTTGGTTTTAGTTCATCAAGATACTTCATTATTCTTTTTGAATAGGGGAGTTGTAACTATTTTTGTCTTAGTTTATGTTGATGATATAATTATAGCTAGCTCTTTAGAAAAGGCAACCATAGTTTTGTTGTAGGATCTGAAGGAAGATTTTGCATTCGAAGATCTTGGTGATTAACAAGGTAAGTAATGGTATTGTTTCGATACAAAATAAACTAATCTTTTAAAGAAAGTAGGAATGACAAACTATAAGGCCCTTAGTACACCTCTATTGGTGAGTGAGAAAATGTCTCTACATGAAGGGTCTCCTTTATGTCTAAATAATGCAACTCGAGTATAGTTGGTGACTTGTAATATTTAACTCTGACTAGACCAGATATAGCATTTTCAATCAATAAAGTTTGCTAGTTTTTTCATACTCCTACTATGATTCATTGGGCAGTAGTGAAAGGGATACTTAGTACCTAAAGAAGTGTCCTAGTCTTGGTTTGAGAATACATAAGTCAGGGTCTACTCTTATTAGTGGATTTTCTTATACAAACTAGGCAGGTAGTCTAGATGATAGATGATAGAAGATCAACCGAAGGATTTACAACTTAGGATATAATTTGGTTTATTGGAGTACTCGTAAACAAGTTACCATCAGTACCGAATTAGAGTTTAAAGCTATTGCTAATATAACTGCAAATATAATAAGACACTCTTTGTAGAATTAGGAGTTATAAGCCCTAGAGCAGCAAAGATTTGGTGTGATAATTTAAGGGCTAACTATCTATTAGGTAATCTAGTTTTCTATGTTAAAACCAAACATATTGAGGTGGACTACCATTTCGTTAGAAAAACAGGTATGTTGTAGACTTTTAGAAATTGATTTTTGTTGCCTTAGTTGATCTAGATGGATTCACCAAAGCATTGTCAATAGGATTTTTGAAAAATTTCATAAAAAATCTTAACATTGTCAGTAGGATTGCGAGTGTCAGATAAACTCTGATGATGTATTGGTACGTAATTCCATATCCTATCACATCAACATCATTTATCATGATTAGGTTGGTGTGTTGTACCGATGAACTAGGATAGAGTAAGATATGTTCATATGTGATAATATATATGATCTAGTTATATAGTTGTTAGCTAGGTTGTTGGATGATCTTATGAGAAGATATCTCTCCATGTAATTTAATTGGACTTATTCATGGCCTATCTGTAAAGCCATGGTATGGGACTGTTCCTGCTATATAAAACACGAAGACGAGCACAGCACGAGTGCTATCGCTTCCTGCAAAATCCACAGTGTCCGTAGTCGTCGCCTCCTGCTGTCGAACGCTCTTGCGGCCGACGCCGCTTGGTCTCCGCCGCAGCTTGTGGCTCCTCCTGAAGCAGAGCATGTAAAAGACGAAGGCCGCTATGTCGGCACCGAGGAAGACGTAGCCGAGGCACATAACGATCGTATGCACTCTCCTTCTCTTCCCATCGTTCACATCGGAGCTCAGCGGGCACGGCTGGAAGTTGGCTGGCCGAACAGGCTGTCGGAGTTGCCCGAGAAGCTGTCGTTGCCGAAGTCGCCGACGTCCTTGGGGATCGGCCCTGTGAGGTTGTTGTTCGCGACACTGAAGTTCTCGAACCTGGAGAGCTCGAAGTCCGGGATGGTGCCGTTGAAATGGTTGTTGCCGCAGAACCTTGCGAGGAGGTCGAGATGGCGGCGGGGAGGTCGCCGTGCAGCGCGTTGCCTTCCAGTCTCAGCACGCGTAGCGCGTGCGCGGTGGCGCAGAGCATGGTCGCGTTGATGGTGCCCTCCAGGCCCTTGCGCTCGATCGCGATGGCCCAGACCCGGCCATCGCCGTTGCAGCTGACGCAGGGCCATACCGTCTGGCTGCGGTTGCACGGTTCTACCGACGCGTCCCACCCGAGGTCCCGCACCTTTTGCGCGTCGCCGCCGGCGAGCTCGGTCAGGACTCCGACGAGGGACTCGCTCACATTAGGCGCCTCCCCGCTCTGAGCCGCCTTGCAGCAGCAACACGATAGCAATGCTACTATCGCGAGCACCCGACCGGCAGAGACGGCGGCCTTCTTCTTCCCTCATGACGTGCCAAGTTTTTTATTTATATATTTTTTATTAAAATATTTATAAAAATATATTTGAATTTAAAAAATTTATAAAAGTTTTCCAGCAGTGTCGAATTAGTTAATACGAGACTTTTAAATCAACTCTCAAATTAACATAATAATCGTGTATATTGTTATAAGCCAGGTAACCGAAGTTTTTTTTTTAAGAATTAATGTCGGTAGATTCCTAGAGAATGTATTAGAACGAGGTTTGTCATCTAGTATTCTTATATCAGTTTATAAGAAAATAGCCATATAAGATAAAAATAGTTCTAAAATAGCTGAAACAGTGAATTAAAATGAGTCAGAGCAATTGAAAAATTAAAACGTTATAGCAAGTGTAATAAGGAATAGCGTACTTACAAGAATTATCCCAAAAATGTAAAACTTCCAAGTTAAGAGAAAGCTCCTTCATCAAAAACAGGGTCCGATGAATGTCCAACAAGGAAAAGCATCACATTAAAACCAACCCGATCTAAACGTTCTCATGCACCTAGTGGTTAAATCGTTTAGTGCAAGTCTATATATTATTTTAAAAATAAATAAATAAGTTATAATGTAGAGAATCATAAACATTTGTATGAAATATATATATCATAATATTGTTTACTTTCGGTCTTATAGAAATGATAGCTATTGTTTATTTTATTTGATAATAATTTATTGGTAGTTGTGATAACTTTATTGTCAGTTATATGAACTACAAATTATGTTTTTATTTATAATAATCATGCTAACCTTTTTCAAAGTAGAAATGACCTACAGTTATTAGCCCATGGACTCAATCGGTTACACCACTTATACCTCTCAGCGCATGAGAACACCATGCTAACCACCCTTTGTCCACGTATTTCACAACACCTACGAACCCTCGTTTTTATGTCATGTAAGATATATCATTATTATTTGCTGTAACTTTAAATATGAATCATATCCGATAATACATATGTTACCTTTTTTAGGTTAAGTAAGGCTAGCCTCATTCCGTTGTATAGGCTAGTCAAGGCCACGGCACACGAGAAGTATCCAGTGAAGTGGTGGTTCATAGATCGGTTTTTTCTTGTAACACTTCTGGACTGCTGAAAGACAAAAACACACACTTTCCACTTGTCGTGCAGAGAGATGGCCCCTATGCTTCAAGATGTCTCATATCTTTTGGGTCTTCCCCTCACGAGGGATGTAGTAGATCTTGTTGATGAACTTTAGGGATGGCGCAAGGACATCTATGAGCGTTTCGCTCACGTTCAGTACTTAACTAGTCTTGTAACTCCGAGCGCACTCCCTTACTACAGGATGGGTGACCCTATCCAGGCGTGGCTATTTAATTTCACTGTAAGTAAAGTAGTTCATATGTTGTTATATGTGATCCTAAGTATGCATGAGGTAATCGTTACTAGGTGGTGAGGTTGATAAGTGTCTATATTTTTAGTAAAAGGTATTTTATTTGTTCAAACATTCTTGATGATGATTTTGTTATAAGTTTACTATATATCTCTTTAATTTGCTTTAATTTATTATCATCGTGACTATAACAGCTATATATGCACTTTTCTTCCACAGTAACCATCAAGAATGTGTAAATTCAAACAATAGATAGATATGAAAGAATCACCATACAACTCTATAAGGATCGTACAACCCAAAACAATTGAACAATACATATAGATTAAAGTGCGATACAAGCAAAGAGAACTCCTCCTGTAACGAGTGACAATAAATGAAAGATAGATAATGATATCTATAAATTTCAAATAGGCATATGTACCGTGTTACCTATTATATTATTTATATTGCGTCTATGTTATGTTTGTAGCATATAAACCTTTCAGTAATAGTGTAATATTTTTGCTACTATTATATAAATAATATTCGTATCAAAATATATTAATCGTCTAGCCCTCTATTTAATGGTATAATAATTTTCTAGTATTAATGTTAGGTTTCTTACATAATTTAGGCATCTCAATTATCTTGGTTACATACTCCTAAATTTTCTTTATTATTATATCTATTAAAAAGGCTTTATTGAAAATCTTTTCTTTCTTTTCGACATTTGTGCGATGGGAACAAAAACGCTCTAACAGAGGGCGTCTGTTGACGCGGAGATCGGTCCAAGCAAGGGGAGTGCCGTGAGATGCGTTTACCGATGGAGATCTGATACGATGTGCCTGCACACACGAATGCCTAGGAGATCTGATTAACTCCAGTGCAAGTCATAAACTCAAGGTTCACGGTGGTGCCAGTCAATTTGACCATTCAATTGATAAGGAGATAAAAAAAATTAGATCAACGATAGGAGTTATAGTACTTATACATCGGCTAGAAAGCCGATGATAGCAAGGAATAAAATAAATACACATTGGCTATACATCCAATAACGCTCTGAATAAAATAGACGATAAATAGTAAAGAGCAAAATCCAGCCTTTCGAAGAGACAAGATCTAGTGACCACCGATGACCATATCATTAGAGCCATCCTGGATATATCAAACCTAACCGAGACAATATAAGGCCAAAACTAACGGCACTGAAATGGCGGAAGCTAGATCGGTCGTGCTGGCGGAAGGAATGGATAAACTTATCGGTTAGCTATGATATAAATAGATAAACTTATCGGCTAGCTGAGCCAATGGAAGGAACAAAACCTGCTAGATCATGACACTAGCCCTATTAAATACAATCTTTATATATCGAACCTAACCAAGACAATATAAGCAGGATCTAATAAAACTAGATCGATCGCTAGTAAATCAATCGTGAGCAATCCCTGCATATCGACTAAAAAGTTGATACATTAGACGTGAAGCTCAGTGTAAAGGTAACTTATCGGCTGGCCACTCCGACAAAACGTCGCGTAAAAACCCATCGACTTAAGACTCAATCTATTATCAGTAGTCTAGAAGATCGAACCTAACCAATGCAGTATAAGATTGATGACGGTAAAAGGAGCTCAATAACTAGATAGATCTCATGCGAACATGATGTGATATATTCGATCAGACTAAGAGGTCAGATCCAAAAGATATAGTCTTAGACAAAGTGGATATACCGAGATAATGGTGGGACTTACCCTTCGCTAGAGATCAAAGCTAACCAATACAGCCCCACGTCAAGAGCCAAAACCCATCGAAAAAAATCTAGATAAACTAAGGTGACGATATGTCGAAATTGTATCGATCAATAAAGATGATTTACAAAGCCCCGAGGTGTTTGTATTTATATCTTAAAATTATATGAGTCCAAGATGTTTACAAATAACCTTCGGATATTACTTCCTACGTAGAAAAGGAAACTATCTCTAAGAATATAACAAAATTAACTACTCCTACCTAAATTACAAGAGATATCTTATCGATACAAAACTATTATGTCGTAGTTTCCATATTTACTTCTTATCTAGATAATCTTTCATCTTTAACTCAACCGAATACATCTTTATTTGTCCAATCGGCTCTTTCACTATATCAATCGACATCTTTTCATAAACTGATCGCTTATCTGATTCTTAACCAAATCTGTTTACAGACCTATCAAATTTTGATGTTAACAAGGAGGTGCCTACAAAATTGCCAGGCCACCTCCACCGGTGGGGCTAACAATTTTGCAGGCGAACCCCTAAGAGAAAAAATGCCCAACTAAATAACCATTTACAAAAACGACAGCCCTCCTCCTCCCTCCCTTACCCATTTTACAGGTGGTCCCCTATGTGAGAAAAAGTACCATTGGCTAAAGCGACAAGCAAGCACCTGCAAATTTCTTAGGCCCCCACTGTACTACCATTAACGTGTGTTAACGGACGTTTGCCACGTTATATTATTTTTACTCTCTGGTGAGGCATTTTAAAAAAAACTCTCTATAGATGTTGAATGTCTGTAAATTTTCTAAAACAAAAATATATTTTGTAAATATTTTAATAAAAATATATAAATAAAGAGAGATGTTGAATGTCTGTAAATTTTCTAAAACAAAAATATATTTTGTAAATATTTTAATAAAAAAATATATAAATAAAAAAAACTCTAACGTGCCCCTCACTCTCGATAGAGTTCAAAATGGGTCACAATTTATTTGGGCCGACCCATGGACTGAATAGAGACCTTGCTTCTCGGCTGTAGAGCAACCCACCGGCCGACATCTTTGGATCTGACAATGCTAATGCGCGCATGTGCGCTCCGGCCGCATGCTTTGAGCCCACAAAGGCCCATCCGGCCACGTCCATTACCTCCGATCCCTATCCCTTCAGATCCAACGTGTACGAGTGCCTGATAGAGGAAGAATGCTGTTCTCCTTCAGTGCAGAGCTGGGGTTGCCCCAATGAAGTTTTTTTTAGCAACTTTTTGCTTTTTCAAGTGATTTTGAATATATTTAAATTTTGAATATAATTTTTGAGCGGACCATGCTACTATTTTCGCAATGGTTTAAAACTTTCGATTGAGATTTGAAAAACTATATTCAAAATTCAAATTTTTCAAAATAACTTAAAGCTTTCTACTAAAAATTTTAAAAACTCTACTTAAAATTTGAAACTTCCAACTCAAATTTTTAAAAAAATTATACTAAAAATTTTAAAAACTACATCCAAATTTTGAAACTTTCAACTTAAATTTTAAAAACTTTCAACTCAAAACTTTAAAACTTTCTATTGAAAATTTTAGAAAACTCCATCAAAATTTTGAAATAACTCAAGATTTAAAACTTTCAACTCAAAATTTAAAAAATATCCAAAATTTGAAACTTTCAAATCAAAATAATTAAAAATATGTACCCAAATTTTGAAACTTTTAGTTTAATTTTTTAAAACTTTCAACTCCAATTTTAAAAATTTAAAATCGTATTTTAAAACTTTTAAATCAACTATTTATTTATTATTTATTAGAGTAATTAAGAGCGCTAAATACTGTGTTTAGCGCTAATTACGTGGTAAGTCGGTTTCGCACATGTAGGTGATCGAGGGGCACACGCTGCGTGAGTTGCGCTCCTTGCGCATATGCACGAACTAGCCACTCCTTCAGGATCTCGCCCGTTTGGTTAAAACGAAAAGAAGCTATTCTTCCGGTTCCAGACACAACTTGGTAATAACTGTACCCCAAATTCCATCACCCACCACCACCACCGTCGTCGTCGTCGTCGTCGAACTAATGAAACATGCAAAAATCTACTATTATTCCAGGATTCCGGCCTGGTTTTGTCCTAGCTAGCTTGCATTTGTATACAATGAAGGTAGTCACGCACGTATAAGATTAAGCACCTCGCGTGCATAAATTGATGCAGATACACCAGGCCGCGTTACATCTATAACCCCTCTGTTTCATATATATTATAATAAGACGTTTTTTATCTTCTTAAAGGTAAATATATTTTAAGTTTATAAAAAATATAGAAACATTTTCAATACAAATATAGTATCAAAATATATTTAATATTAGATTTAATAAAACTAATTAAATATTATAACTATTACTATATTTTATATAACTATAGTCGATGGTGGTTATAGAGAAGACAGTGGAGACCAATGTTGAGCAGAAGACGATGGAGCCTGATGTTAGGGAGAAGACGGCGGGGGACCTTCAGTAGGAATCCATGCTGCTATCCACCCAAGAAGCACGATGTAACGCTTGCGCCATAAGATGAAACAGTGGGAGACCTCCTCTAGTGTCCTCTCCCGTCACCTCTTAGGGAAAGTCGAGTTCAAGATCCTCAATGCACTTATATACTTCACCTCAACCTTTAAATAGCCAGTTAGAATTAGCATACAGTGGATTGTCTGTCATTGCTCCACTTGCATGGTTATGCCGTACATCACCTTTATGAGAAACAAAGTTAATTAGTACATATTCACAACATATAACAAACTACAAAATAACATATGTAAACTACAAACATACCTTGGTGGATAGGTTCTTAAAGAGAATATGTAGCTCATATGATATTCACTGTGTGATTTTATCCACATGGTAGCGTGGTTCGTCAATTAGTGGTGGCATTGTAGTTTCATTAGTCTGATTGGCTACTTACCCTATAGAAACGCAGCTACTTTGATGGCCTGAGGGGCTAATCAGGATGTTCAGATTAGTTATTATTTATAGCAGGGTCTCGCTACATGTTACCACGACCTGTCTTTATCTATTCAGTCATTTTTTATTAGTCTCTAAGATCTGCTACACCAATATCTTAACCCTAACATCCTGCTTTCTCTTGGGACTCGACGTTCTCACAAAACCCATACTTCTATATGACCATATCTTTTCATGCATTCATCCTAGTAACTCAGGATTCTACATAACCATGGAACATTTTCAATACAATTAATGAAACTTATTAAATGTTATAAATGTTGCTACCTTTTATATAAATATAGTCAAACTTAAAAAAGTTTGATTTTAAAAAAATCAAAATGACTTGAGATACCAAACAGAGAAAGTAGCTACGTGCATACGTCGTTACAGTGCAAGGAGTCCGCCTGTAAAAACTTTTTTCTCTTACTTTTTTTAAAAACGACTAAACTTTAAAATTTATAGGAAATTCATTTTAATGCCAATTGAGATGAACCAAAGTTCTGTATGATGCTTACAATATTCTCTTTAATATGGGTAGGTTCCTATTTACTTAAAATATGTTTTTTAATATGATTGTTCGCGATATGTTATGTAACTTAACATGCTAAAAATATTTCATGATAGTATTAATTAGGTTATATTACAGGAAATACTATAAGAATCTTATAGAACATTTACCTCACTCAATCAGGTTTAATATGAATTTTCAAGAAAAAATTTTCTAGAATTTTTGTAGTTTGGACTTTCTAACAAACCCCTTTATAAATATATACCAAAACTTGTAATAAATATTTAGACACCTAAACAATCTCATATGTAAAAACTTTCAACTTGAGCTCTACAAATTTAATTTAATATAGAACATGTCTTCATCAGATGTCGTTTAGAAAACTAAAAAAACAATTTCATAGATCTGAGATTAAAAAATGAATATTTAAACCCCTAAACAATCTTAAATGAACAAACTTTCAACTATAAACAATCTCATTGAGGACTATAATTTTCACATAGAATTTATCATTATCTGATTTCATTTAAAAAAGTCACCATTTCTTTTCTTTTCATAATTTAGTACTATATTATTTTTAAGGGTGGTTTTCTTACATAGAACCATCCACAAAAATTAAATATTTGAACACATAAATAATCTCAAATAAAATGACTTTTAACAGTAAAGTTATAGATCTTGTTAAGAGATATAATTTTTAAATAAAGTTTGTCAGCAAGAGTTAAATTTTTTTGGTATTTTAGTTGCACTCTAATTATTAAAGGCGGTTTTCTTATATTAAACCATCCGTGAGAATCAATTTTTACAGCCTGATTTTATAGGAACACACCTGTAAAAATATACATGTTTTTCACACATGGATTTATTAGAGAACCAACCGTAAAAAGTATTTTGTAAACGGTCTATGGCTGAGACGGCCTCGGTCATCTTCATATGTGATTTTCTTGTAGGGCCGTCTGTGAAGAAAAAAGGTGGCATCTGAAAAAATGTTTTCTTTAAGTAGTGAGCCATGCACCGATGCACACAAACAAACTCATACAGCTGCGATCCACTCGCCACGCCCGCGAATACGTCCGCAACGCGCTGCAGGACGAGATCGACGTGAGTCCTATATCATTGGACGTGTAACGACCTGCATGCATGCAGGGATAATGGATGGATGCACCAACGATCGATGAAATGATGGATATATGTGTGTGTCATGATGCGTGTCTCGTCGTATATATGATCGCATCAGATCATTCTCAACGCATGCACGCATCACTACAGCATAGATTGAAACTTACGCTTATCGTGCATGCATAATTACCTGTCTATCTATCATACTAATAACTATATATATATATATATAGAATATACTCAGTTTAAAATTAGGGTTGGCAACTAGACGGGTCGGACTGAGTTGGAATGGAACAGCCCATCCCAACCCCTAAATTTTTCCCGTTCACATCCTTGACATGTTCCTTGGGGAAAAAATGGTCCCATCACTGTCCCGGGTCCATGAACTTAGGCAGCCTATAGATTAGAGAGAGCGGATATAATAATAGCCGTAGAAGGGAGTAGAGGATATTGTTGGAGAGCCTAGATAGGAGGGCGTGTAGTCAAAACCTTATCAAAGAGAGATGTAATCATTGATCTACGATGAGCCTACGAGCTGAGATTGTAGGACTAACAAAGCTTACAAAAGAGGAAGGAGGTGACTAACCTATCGCTTCTCAGTCTAGCCAAGGACGAAGGAGATCCATGCCTGCTTCAAGTGGTCACACTCCATTGGGACGTCAGGGTGGAGATTGACACCTCTTTTACACGTGGTGAAGTAGGGATGGGAACACGAGAGTAAGAGAGTGGGACATGTAGAGATTAGGTTATACCGAATGAGTGTACATATACACTTCAACCTAAGTTTATACTATTATGTCTATTGGGCCTATTGGATCTTAAGACTTTTACGATGAACAATACATTCTTTTAGGGTTGAGCCTATTGGATCTTAAGACTTATGATAAACAATGCAGCCAGCCTTTTAGGACGGGTTTAAGATTCTCACGGTTTTAAACCCATCTTTAATCCCAATATGAGGCTCCGTCCCAACTATTCCTATGGGACGAAAATATCACTTATAGAATTGTTATCTGTACCTTGGTTCTCAATGTATTTTTTTATATGAAAGTTTCTTAGAGGAAACATTTTATATGAAAGTTCTTTTAAAAAAAAGTGTGCGTCAAAAAAAAAACAGTTGCACTAAATAGCAACTTTGCATCCCCCGTCCCCACCCCCACTGGACAAACGGCCACCCCTACGAGTAAACAGCACCAGTGCTAATGCTATACATGCCAAACGAAACGGCGGTCCATATACATGCCAGTACACGGGCAGGCGAGTCGATCGCTCTGGCTAGCTTCCCGACAACGTGTGATGAGGACGTGGGTTTGCGTATACAAAACCTAGGCTTGCCCGCGGCCACAACATTCTCTAGAGATGAAACAAGATACTCCTTTTAATTAGTCATAAATGCTTAATATTTAGAATAACATTTAATTTGTTAAATTCTAGCCACCGACAACTTTTCAAATACTAAATAGAAAAGAGCGTAAATTTGTGTACTATCATGATATCAAAAACTTATTAATTTTTAATATATTCTAATATATAATTAACGATCAAGTTTAAATTTTGAGCTTTTACATATATATAGCCATTCCCTCCTCTTAGAGGATCGGATTAGTGGAATAACCAAGGATCCAATAAACCAATCCTCGCACTAGGTTATTCAATTAAACAATTAACTACATAGTTTTTTATTTGAATAAATCACTTGATTAACGGCTGCATGCAAGCCAACTTCTAGCATGGAGTTTCTGCCTCGTATGGTTATCTGGTCCTATATACTGCTCATCTCAGCAGAAGGTATACATCAACCGACAAAATTTGAAAATTTTGCGTAACATCAACTAAAAAATCTTAGAACATCATCTAAAAACCTGGCAGAATTTTCTCGTGTATGCAGATTTATGGCAGTACATACACATATTGCCGATCAGTCCTGTTATGTATGGTCTCTGTTCCTAGTAGATAGTATAAATTTCTGTCCGCATAAATACATGGTACTGTAGTATATTTTCTGTTTCAATTTAGATGTATATCTTCTGCTCCCTAGCCGAGTTCCATCTTCTGCTTGTTAAAGTACAATAGTTACTGCTCGTGCTCGTTCCTAGCAGAATATATTCTGCTCGTTCCTCTATAGGACTAGCATATATAGAGAGCCATCGTGGAACAGAAACTCCTTTGCACTGGTTTGAAACTTGAATGCATGCAGAAAACACGCCATCAGATCAGAATACAGTTGGTTTTCTCCACTAGATAGGGTTGGGTTGCATCACCTTCTGCTCGTTCCCTATAGAATAGATCACTTTCTGCTCGTTCCCTGTAGATCACTAGATAAGAGTACATCACTTTCTGCTCGTTCCAAATAGAAATTTGCAGAATATCAAGGGCAGAACATCTTCTGCTTCCCGGAACAGAACATCAGTTAGGAAGGGAGCAGAACATCTTCTCCAGTTTTTTACGTCATTAATATTCTGCCTATTGATTACGGAGTATAATTTCTGTTCACGTATTGATGCATGGGCAGAAACAATGGCAGTATATGTTCTGCTCTCAATCACTGGCAAGAACAAAAGTAGCTCGGGGGCAGAACATCTTCTGCTCGTTCCCTATACGAGTGCCGTATATATATAGCCACCTCAAGACAGAAACTATATATTGTGCTCGATTTTGAATACATGAAAAAAAAGCCTTAGATCAAATCGGCAGAACATCGATCTTCTGCTCCTGATCATATGTTTAGTTTGCGCCAGAGAAGTGCATGTGCAGAAGATTTTTTTTGTGAGGAGCGGAAGATTTTAAACTCCCGTTGCTGCATGTACTGCTCTATTCAAACAGAATATCTTCTTCCATCCATAGGAGTACTGCATATATCCATTCAAAAGTTTGAACGCATGCAGAAAACGCCCCAGAAAATCAGCATTCATGCAGTTGGATCCTATTTTTAAAATAAAATTTTAATAAATTGTTTTACAACCCGAGAGGGTTAATGGATCACTTTTGTCAGGGTTTGAAATTTGAATTCATGCAGAAAACGTATCATCAAATCAGCATGCAGTTGGTCCATTTTTTTAACTAAAATTTTAGTCAGTTGTTTTATCCACCAGATGGGGTGGGAACCTTCTGCTCGTTTCCGGTAGAACATGCAGCTAGCAGAACTGTTCAAGTAGAATATGTTAGCTAGCAGAACTGAATTTTGTATGTATTTCCCATATATAGCAACATTAACAAGTTAAAAATGCAAAAAAAAGATCCTGCTCTTAGTAGTTTTACCCATTGCTAGTTTTGCGGCCAGCCGTTGAATGCATGGATATGCACGGCATGTGGACCAGAAAAGGAGCAGAATATTAAAGGAAGAGAGCAGAACATCAGTTAGGAAGGCAGCAGAAAATCAATTTGAAATGGAACGTCATCTTCTGCTCCTCTGGGAGACCCGCTAATTAATCAATAACGAATGGATTTAGCTACTCATTATTTTGAAATTTGTATGACGAAATTATCTCTGTTTTTAGGAACAGAAGTAGAACATCTTCTGCTTCTCCAAAACGAACTCCGTCCCTTATATGAATCGCTGGCAAGAAAAAAGGCAGAACATCTTCTGCTATAACAAAATTAGCTCCGTCCACTCATACGAAAGCATTGGCAAGAAATTAGCGGAATATCTTCTGCTCGTTCCCTATAGGAGTACCGTATATATGGAGTCGCCGTGGACAGAAACTTTTCTTCTCTGATTTGAAACTTTGAATGCATGTAGAAAACGTACGTACCATGAGATCAGCATGCTTTTAGTCCATTTTTTTAACTAAAAATTTAGCCAACTATTTTATCCACCGGATGTGATTTATGCATCATACTATCATAGTACAATGTAATAAAATACAAATATATCTACCAATAATAAAAGTTTAACTACTAAAAATAGCATTTACTACTGGATCTAATGTTTTTCTCGGTTGTAATGGCTAGACATCTCGATCAAACCGTTACTAAATATCCATATATTAATATCTTTTTGTAACACCAATGTTACCGAATATATTATTATCGGCTGTAAATATCAAACGATACACATATACATTAATATCGGTTGGTGTTTTTTAAGAAGAAAGTATAAGAAAGATGCTGTATAATTTTTTTTGTAAAAGTTATATTAGGTGATTTTACTCACTCAATGGGCTCTAAAAGATTAACAAATTTATCATATATTTTTAGTTATATATGTATCCCATCCTCTTAAAAATATGTATAAATGGATAAAAAAATAATTTTTTTGAGATAATCTAGCAAATAAAAATTATTAAAAATACATAAAAAAAGAATAGAAAATTATAAAAGAAGTTTTTTATTTTTAAAATTAATTATCATTTTTTCTTTTTTTCTTAAATTTATTTATCCTATAATTTTTTAGTTTTTTAAATTATTTTTCACATTTTTCATATTTTTTAAAATTTGTACATCGTCTGTACCCATTATATAACCAGTTGTTATACTGAAGAAAGAATGTTTAGTTGTGATTGTTAATACCAACTGAATTAAAAATATTTTAGACGAATAGAAAATCTTTGTAGTACCATTTGTATACTGGCATTAGAGATGGAATGGTATACATATAGCATTACCACGTCTTCTCCGTATCTCTTCACGCCGTCTTTTTTTACACCGAGGCACCAACTTCATCGCGCGCCCGCCTTCCCAACAACTATGCCAGCCTCCACGCTATACACTCACTTTTCCACTAACCGATATCCCCGTTTCCATCATTGATGTCGTCACACACCCACCCACCGACAACATCGTTACCGACATCACCACCATTTAAAAAAAACTCTTCCCAATAGGTTATATAAGGATTATTAAAAATGAACATTATGGACAAGTTAATCATATGCATATATATATACACATAAATATATGTGTATAATATATATATATACATATAATAGTAATAAAAAACAGTAAATAAGTAATATGGCAAAATAAACCATAAACAGAAAAAACAACTTACCGATGTTTTATTATCGGTCAATTGAACCGAGATTAAAAATACCCACTTTTACTCCTGAATTATGTATACGGATTACACAACCGGGAACTGTGAACTGGTAATCAAGATCATTTCTCTAGTATGTCACCTTCTACTCGTTCCCTGTAAAACAGAAACTGTTCTGCTTGTACCAGACTCTGCCTATTTGAATCCTTGCAACAAACACAGCAGAAGACGGCACAATATCATCTTTTAATAAAAAGAAACTCTTCTGCTCGACAATAATTAATACCATCTACATATTAGAAAGCAGAAACTTAACTGCACGTCATCCCATCCACTAATATGCGCATGCATAATATCTTCTACTCGTCACCGACCGGCAGAAGATTATATCTCAACAAGCCGAAGATATATATCTCAACTAAAAATGGCAGAACATCAACTGAAAAAATTAGCAGAATATCATCCGAGAAATCTGAGAATATCATATATTGTTAGGTACATTTTTCTGTCCATGTAGATCAGTAGATGTAGGGTAGTCACTTTTACCTGTATGAACCACGGGTAGAAACAATGTAAGTATATATGTTCTGCTCTTCAAAGCAATGGCAAGAAACAAAAGAAGCTCGGGAGCATAACATCTTCTGCTCTTTACCGATAGAGTGCCATAAATATATAGCCATCGCAGGACAGAAACTATTCTGGTCGGTTTTGAATGCATGAAAACAAAAACGTAGATCAAATCGGCATAATAACTTCTGCAATATCAAGAGGTCGCTTAGTTTGCGCGTCAGAGACATGCATGTGCAGAAGATTTTTTCTGTGAGGGGCAGACGTAGATTCTTTTGTGTGCAGCCGATAATCAAGCAAATAAACTATTTAGTTAATTGTTTAATTAAATAACCCGCAATGCGGACTGGTTATGATCCCCTTCAATAACTTGATCTACTATGTGTATGTATGTATATGTATATGTACGTACAATGTACATACGTACTAGCCAAGTACATACTGGCCGGCTAACTACAATACATGCATATATACATCCGTCCTCCACTTTATTTAAAGCTAGTTTGTCTTGATTATATAATTAAGCTTGACAATTTGTCCACACGTACTGTGATCGAGCTGGAGGTATATATATGGGCCATGCAAGCGCACATGCACACAAACCATGCACACGTTGAGAAAGAAAACAAATTGTCGTGCTACTATAAATTATTTGAGTGAGATTTTTCTCTCCTGTTAATGATCCATTCTTCTTTATTAATTAGATTTAAATCGCAACAAACAACGACTTTAAGGCCTTAAATATATTGGCACATGGCGGCCAACATCAGCGACAATTCCTTGTCCCCTTTCTCGCTCGCCAAGACTGCACTGTTGCTGAGCTCACGTAAAATTAACTATCCATTCGTTGATCTCCCTTAAATATATTATAAATCCAAAATACCACAAAAATAACTTTTCTCTCTAAAACTAACATACCGATCTAGAAGATATGGAACTTTTCTTTACAAATAGCACACACACATCTACACATTTATATTTTGCACCATACAAGATTTCAACCCAAACCACGGGTTTGATGTAGAATCTACCATTATATATCCATTTTCCCGGCTGGCTCACTCTGCTCCATAAGATACGCGCACAAACTCGATAGCAATTTTATTCTCCACGAGTGTCGCAACCTAATTGCATGTCAGGTCATCTAGTGCAATATTTAATCCTACTACTTGATCACATGGAAACTACTCCATCCTAAAGATCCTTATTTCTATCTATACACCTGGGTAAACATATAAGATATTTTAATTTAGAGACGGAGGTAGTAATTAAGATTAAAGAGGTTAATTGAAAAGTGACTCTTGGATTTAAAATTGTTAGAATACTAGTAGCATATCTTTTAGCATATGCTAACCTATCTCTTAGCATATACTTGAACAATCTACTTCCTATTTTATCAAATATTGTTTCTATAATCCGGTATAATACAGAAGAAAGAAGGTTGTCTATATATTTATATTCTAATTTCTGATTAATCAATCAATAAATTATCGTTTCAGACCTCAACTTCTTAAACCTTAGTCCTTCCCGACAACGCTGGCGGCTGGCAGCTCGCGCCTTATCTCCCCAAGCACGTAGAGCGTCATACCTTCCTCCAGCTCTTCTCAGCGCCGGTGGTTGGGTTCCACGCGCCGGTCGTAGCTGTACGCACCATAGTGGCCTCATGGTGACCTGCTTCCTCAACCCATCCACTCCGCCATCATCGCAGTCGGGTGCCCTAGCTATGGATGGCTCTCTCGGACACTACTGTGACCACCCGGCATGAACTGGAGCGTCACGTCGCCGCTTTCACCCTAGAAAAACGCCAAGAGGCAACTCGCCAAGAGGCTGCACGGCTCAAGACAAGTGTTGTACCGCCAATGCTAATGCCATGGTGAATGCTGGCAAGGTCATCCCAGCTACTGCCACTCTGCACGCTCAAGCGACGGCCATCCTCAACATCCAGGCTCTTGTGACAATCACCCTTGATCTCATGTCGCCCCACTTCAATTGCTAGCATGGTCTCTTCCTCAACATACTTGAGCGATATGCGCTCGCTGACCATGTGCTCTTCGATGATGACTGCTCCGTCAACATCTTGTGGAAGCGCATGGATTGCACTGTCCTCTCATAGCTCTACGGCACTATCATCCATGAGCTCCTCAAGGTGGTGATGAACTGTGAAGACAACCCGCCTATAGCTTGCATCGTCTGGCTGGAGCTAGAATAGCAGTTCATTGGGAACAAGGAGACTCGTGAGCTCCTCCTCAACACCGAATTTCGCACGTTTGTCCAAGACAATCTTTTGATTGATGACTACTGTCAACGTCTTAAGTCCATGGCTGACCAACTCACCAATCTTAGTGAACCAATTCGTGACTGTACACTCATCCTCAACGTTCTTCGTGGCCTCAACGACCGCTTTGCCTATAGGGCGGTGCTGATCCAACGGCAACGGCTATTCCCGACCTTCATTGAGGTGTGCTCCGACCATCAACTCACAGAGATCACCATATAGGCGAAGCTTGGCGCCCCAGCGTAGGCCCTCACTGCCTCGGCCTCCTGCCCTCCTACGCCATCACTGTACAACCCTGCCACCGACAACAACAAGAAGAAGAACAGCAGGCGCGGCAACAAGTGAAATGGTCACGGCAGCTTCTCCACGTCGGTCACGTCCTAGGCACCTACACCAATTGTGTTGTAGGTCTCTTCGTCCGCACAGCCAGGTCCTACTCCACCCAACTGATAGCCAGCCTATGAAACATTCCAGACTTTCTGGGTTAGCTCACCCGACGGATGCCAACTCTCCTCTAATAGGCCACCTGGCGCCTACCAACCACCTTGCTCAAAGGCCTTCTATTCTGGGTAGCAGCCGTTGCCTAGGCCGCCTCATCTAGTGTTGTCTGGATTGTCTGCAAGAGTTTGCCTAGGGCTACCTTCGATGCTCACCCTACTATTGTTGCCTCCTTCTAGAGTTATGATCCTGGTTGTGCTTACCATTCCAATGGTTTTTCCTCGGACCAACACGATGACTCTGCACACCACCGACAACAGAATGTTACATGGATACTGGTATTGAAAATCATATGAAATCAAACTCATATATATAGAAAAGGCTGAAACTGCATATGGAAGGAGGAACATGAAGGGTGGCCGCAGCATAATTTTCCATGTTGATCGTCTGCGTGTTGGAACAGACGACGTGCGTTTCAATTGGCATCGCATTCGCCGCGCTTGATGAGGCTTTAGCGATTCGCTGTGAACATAGGGCTATGTGGTCCATTTGTTGCTTTCTCACTGCCGTATTGCACTATCTTAGCTAGCAGCTAGTAGCAGTACTAGAGTTTAACTTGTACTCCCTCCACGGCTGTACCGAAAATATAAGGATTTATCGAGTTTTATACAAATATAATTAAGGAAATAGATGAAATTAAATGGGTGTCGGTGTGATCGGTTAATAGAAGGAAATATGTATGGAATTTTTTTTGACAGAGGGAGTATGGTAATAACATGAGTTCTGCTCGAATGTTGGATAAAATGAATAAACAAGATTATTTATTCTATCTGCACATACTCACGCAGATACGTCCTACGTAGTGTGTGTTTCTCTTTTATAATCGTCGTATTGTTTTAATTTTGTTCACTAATAATAGATTATGATGAATAAAAGTTTAATAATTATGCTTTAGTGTATAATACACTTCGATAAGATGATATATATTTAAATATTTAGATTTATTTAAAGAAAAGATGGATAATCAAAGTTTAAATTTAAATAGTGTTAAAACGTATTAGCCACGAAAAGTGTTTTCATTGCATTAAATTTTTAATTAAGTGTACTGGATTAACAAAGTTGTTAGAATAGCAATCAAAGGTGTTTTGTAGAAACATATAGTTGATGCCAAGAGCGCAAGAGGAGAATCGAAAAGAAATAAGATCACAGAGACAAAAACAAAAGGCGAGTGGAAGAAATCGACGGTTGATGATCGCCATGAATGCGTGTCAGAGCTTCCTGGAGCTGCCATGTCAGGCACGTGGGCACACGACACGACGCCCCCGTCCACGCAAGCGCGGGCCCCACCGATAAGCGACGACGCACAGCTCACCCGCACTTTTCACATCTAGCCCCCTCAAGAAAAACACAATTTCCTTAGCAAAACCGCCTCACGCCCGCCCTCCACCTCCCGCTATTTATCTCCCACACCACTCAGCTCGCTAGCTCACCCCTCGTCGTCCTCCTCCCGATCGCTAGCTTAGCTTAGCCTCGTTTGCCACGAGACAGAGATAGAGAGAGAGAGAGAGAGAGAGAGCTCCGAGTCGGTTATGAAGGCGGTGACGGCGACGAGGAGGAGGAAGACGATGAGGCGGCTGCGGGCGGCGGCGGTGGCGCTGAGGGTGCGGGAGCTGCGGCGGCTGGTGCCGGGTGGGGAGGAGGTGCCGGCCAACCGGCTGCTACTCCACGCCGCCGGATACGTCGTGGAGCTCCTTGCCAGGGTGGAGCTCCTCAGGGCGCTCGCCGCCTTGCTCTGCGCCGCGCATGCCACCGACGGTGCGTGCACGTGACCGGCAGCGGCGGGCGGCCGGCGTCGACGATGAACCATCATCCATCGACTATTCTGATCCACGTACGTGCGTGTACGTGTGCCCGTCATACCTGGAGAGATATGGCGTACAACAGTTTAAAATATTCAGAGAAATATATAAAGCTTGTCAGAACTCTAATGTTATGCATAGACTCAGAAATTCTAGGGTGTTTTTGTCTCAAATACTCCTTATTTTTTTGTTTTATTTTGTGTCCGATTCATATGTTTATTTACATGTTATGATCTTTTTTAAATTGATCTGGACCGTAATTTTTTTTAAAATGAGATAATTTGACACAGACTCCACACTCACGCGTGTGTGTACAGAAATATTTTTTTTCTGTGGGGAAACAGATAGGAAAAATGAATTTTTGGGTCATTATTATGTCAGTGCACTGATAAGAAAAATAATTTTTGATAATAAAATATATTTCTCTGACAGTTTCGCACCAACAAGCTTAATCTCAAGTATACTGATAGTGCCTACCACATGTGCACACATGTCAAACTCCTCAAATTGATGGACACTAGCGTCAAATCTTGGATTCAAACAGAGTGCATAACTGCACCAGCACCACCTAGCCATATGGCCATAGGCCAGCTAGCTTTTGATCAAGAGTAGTGTAATTTCTACCAGTGTTTTGGCTTATATATAGATGCATGGGAAGCAGCTGAGATCAATGATTGATGTATAAATAGGACGTGTTTCTCTTTTATCATAATGTATATATTTGAGGATTTGGTCTCTGAGTGATAAAAATATCTATAGTTAAATCTATATTGAATTTAAATCTTTGCATATGAATTGTAAGATACTCCATTTCCCTTTTTTTTAACATACTCCACTTCCCAAAATTTAAATGCATGTCTTTGCACTATCCAGACAGATGTCTCACATACATATAGATAGACGCTATTTCCAAAAAGTTTCACAATTTTGTCCTCTACTACCAACACAACTGTGTGTATTTAAATTTCATATATAGGTCTATGATCATAGCGCATGCATGCTGATTAATCAATCTTGCTGGCCCTCCTTTCGGCCTGCCTGTGACTTTCTGCTTCTAAAGTCTATGGTTGCAATGTGTACATGCTGGGTATGAGCTGGAAGTTGGCTAGCGAGCTTAGCTAAGCTGTGCCCACACAATGGGACTAATTAATTAATTTGCTCACGTGGTCTTAACTAAAATTTTAGGTATAATTGATTATATATTAAAATATTAAAATTTTCATAGTGCTTAATGATTATTTATGGATTAATTGTATTGTTAATTAACCGCAAGCATGGGAATAGTGATAAATGAACAGTTATTAATATGTTTGGTGGTGTAGCCGCTTACCCCTAAAAGTTAACCCATGTAACTTGACAATATATCCTGCGCACACAACCTTCCAGTATATATTTATATACACCAATTAACAAATGTCATCAAAAAATCTAAAAAAATTGCACATATACTTTTAATAGTGTTGCATATATATGTGAAGTCTCAACTTCAAATTTATTATATTTTAGCCATAAAAAAATCTAACAGTTTTAAGATTATATATTTGTTAAAATTATATCTTTTTTCTTATAGCTAAAGTATAATAAATTTGAAGATGATGCTTTACATATAGGTGTAATAGTATGTGTATATTTCTTTTAGAATTTTTGGTGAACTTTGTAAGTTGATGCGCATGTAGCTAAGGTTTGCTCCAAACTAACTAATTATCATGCTATGTATCGAGTTATCCACTAGTGAAATGAATAGATAAATTAAATAAAGTGTCTACAAGACTACTGGATATAGTAATCAGATTTGTGAAATACTTGTATTAATTACTAGAGAGTAATTGTTAGTCTGATTAGGGTTCTTATTCACACGATAATTACATATAGAGATAGTGTCCTGAGAGAAATTAGAAGGCTGGAATATGAACTGAGAAGAAACTTATAAGAGAGAAAAAAAACAGATTTTACAAAAAAAATTGATGAACTTAATAAATGGTGTGAGACGCATGGCACGGGCTTAGCTGAGAGAGAGAGGGGGTGAGTAATCTAGAAGAACGATTAGAAAAATGAGAGAAGAAAAATATAAAGTGGTATAAAAAAGTAAAGAAAAAGATTTGTTAGAAAAATATATAGTCAGGCTTAATGTAGAATTGAAAATTGGTGAAATTAATACCAGAGAATTTCATGATAAAACACGTCTGGAATTTTTGCACGGCAGTTTTCACTACACAAGATCTGCTCAGCTGTGACAACTCCAAATCATCACCTGTGATGGGTTTAAACCCCATCACAGATGATTAGTTAGTGATAACTCCATATTAACTATAATAGGTTAAGGCCTGTTAGAGCTAAGATTATCTGTGACGTATTACAAGAAAAACCCGTCAAAGGTGAAGTAACACCATAAACACTTATGACCTATTAGAGATAACATAACTCTTAAGGTTTTTTTAATGACCCATCACAAATAAGATACCACGGATATATGATTGTGCTTATAACCTATCAGAGTTAATCTATCTTTGACAAGCCTATTTTATAATCCGTTAGAGAGGAATTGGTCGGAATTGGTCACTTGTGATTATGTAGATTAGTATCCATCACAAGTAGTTAAATGTGACCGGTCTTGTTTGAAAACCTATCATATTGCTTAAAACCCCACGGTAGTGTGGTTATTCTAAAAAAAATTGTTTTTTGGCTAGCCTCAGGAATTGCTAGTATGTACTTTGAAAAATAGATAGCACATATATTCTTAGACGCTTCCAATTTCTAGCAGCAATATTATCATAATTAAGCATCCAAAATTCCATCAAAGTGATATATTAACATTGACATATCAATAAGCTAACACATACACATGTGTGTATATATATTTCTCATATATTCACAATCAGATATTTATTGATATACACATACATTAATTTCTGATAATCACATATAGCTACAATTTTCATTTGAATGCATAAACTTATCTATAGCCATGTACATGCCACCCATACATTTTCGAAGAAGAACCACGATGAACTATGAAGTTAAAAACTAGAAAAAAATTGAATAATATATTATAGATTTTCGTAAGTCAAATAGCATCTTTTTTTTAATATAACTTATGTAATTTTTCTAATAATTTAGTAACATACTCTAAATTATCATTAAATGATAGAATACCAGATCCTAGGACCAAACAACCTTAGGACCCATAGAATCTAGTAATTTATGATTGTTTAACTCCTAACTTCTAGACACAAAGATTATTTGATAGATTAGAGCATGTTATTTGTGATCATTAGAGTATGTTACATATGATATATATCAGGAATTTATAGTGCTCTCAAATGTCAAGCTGATGGAGTTTAAAACTCCTACCTCCTCGGCACGAGAATTATTTGATAGATTAATTAGACAATATATTACAAATCAAAGGCTTTGATACTAATTACATATCACTCTCAATTTCACTATTAATTACTCGTAGCAATTGTGTGAGAGCAGAGCAAGTAGGAGCCCGAGTACAAGGGCCAAAAGTGCCCTATGGCAATGGCCACCTGCCTTAGGCCCCTAGCTTGCTCTGCTTGAGCAAATCACTGGATAAGTTGATATCGTGATAAGTGGTATAATCGAAGCTAAGATTTATGATATATTTTTAACTAAACAAAAAATAACTCATCCGATGGTCTGGAGATGAAGGCAGCTAGTGGCCGAGGTGGCAGGTGGTCGGTTTTACTAACATAGTATAAGTTGTCAAGAAATGACACAATATGAGGTGTTTGGTGATCCAAGGTGTCTTAGTTGAGTAGTATATGCACTAATCCATCCAAACCACTTTGGATCCCGAGCACCCCATATTATGTGATCATTTAATAACCACGGACATACATACACAAATATATACATACACAAATACATAAATACCAATATAAAATATATTGTACAATTGTTAAATAGATAACATTGGTCATTGTATAAGATGTATTCACTTTCATTCTACTTAGGCTGGAATATTCCTTTTGGGTAAATGATTTTTTCAAGGATAAAAGTGGCTATTTGTCCAATAATATGCGCTTGGTTTCGTGGATGTTCTTAGATATTTTCACTTCTTATAATTCAACTTATGCTCTAAAATCATTGACTACATTAGTTTAATTTAGTTTTTAATGAAATCACCTAAGATTAATATGTCAATTAAGTACAAATGCAGTAATGAAATAAATACAAAATCACCTAAAATTGCATCAGTTGATTAGTTAAACAATCATCAAAATAACAAACATAATTAATTAACATAACATAACCTATAATCATAGACGTTTAAATACTTATCGTAAGTTGAGTGTATTGTTGTTAATGTAGTAATATTTATATTAGTTTAGTTTTCTACTGAAGTCAGCTATTATCAATATTTTAATAAAGTATAAATGCACCTAAAATCGTATTAGTTAATAAACTTAAAAAATGACATTAGTTAATTACCTAATAAATATAAGATCATCTAAAATCACATTAGTTAATTAACTAAAAAATCACAAAAAATAAAAGGTAATTAATTAATAGAAAAAACTAAAATCACATGCGATATAAATTCACTAAAAATCACATTAGTTAATGAACTAAAAAAATCACAGAGATAGCATGCAAAAGGTTGCAATCTACTTAAATTGGCAGAAAAAAAAAATGAAGCTAAATCACAAAGAATGTTATGTGCTAACATTAAACCGTGGTGGTACTTAGGGACGGTGGGGATGGTGGCACAGTGGCGGACTTAGGGAGCTCGAGGACGATGAGAGGGTACGGCGGCAATGACAGAGCAATAGTAGGCTTAGGGAGCTCAGAGATGACGAGAGGGCTCAGGGTCGGTGGCGATGGAAGCATAGTGGCAAACTCCAAGGGCTCCCGGATGATGGGAGTGCTTAGGGTCGGTGGCGATGGCGGTGTAGGCTTGGGGATCGAGCTCTAAGACGAGGATGTCAGTGGCTTAAATCTGTATGTGAGTGACTTTGTTTGAATCTAAATACTTAAAAAAAGTATTTGGATTACCTGTAACGGGTTGTGTAATAAAATCCATCACAGGTAACTTATATGTGATGGTCCGTATAATAAAATTGATTATAGATACCTTACCTATGATGGGTCGTGCACTAAAATACGTCACAAGTAACTTACCTATGACGGTTTTACATAACAAACTATCATAGGTTACTAATTTCTATGATGGGCCCTTTACTAAAACCGTCACAGGTAACTTTGAGCTGAAGTCCACCAAATTCATTTCTTATTCGTAGGTATAAATGTTAATAACTTTGACCATACATTGACCACAATGTATTTATAAATTTGATAGTCTCATTGGAAGTTAAATTCATTTTAAAACATATAAAAAGCTATATATTTCACATAACATTAAATTATCTCTAAATTACCTAAACTTGTACATTACATACGTACATTATTACTTAATAATTCCTTCGACATAATCCACATGTGCATACACGTTCCCGTCTTAACATTGAACTTCTTTAGGAGGAGTTTCTTGGCCAACAACATGGACGTACTTGTTGTAATCGTCCCTATCAATAATGTTGTCAACCCCGATAATTTTTTGTTTTCCTTCACAAACAATATGAAGTCTCTTATTTGTAGGATTGGCCATGTAAAACACTTGAACAACTTATTTTACAAGAATAACTGGTTCATCCATGTATCTATTGGAATATAGATTTAGAAGCATGAAACCGTCTTTGTCAACCTTGACATACTTTACATCAACCCATGTACATCGAAATGCCACTTTGAATTTCACATAACTTAACTCTCATATTTCCTCTATGTGGCCATAGTACTAATCATGACAGTCGAGTTGGTCATTAACCACCTCTATATGTATTCCACTATTAGCTTTTTTTTTCTTGGTTGGTTGTGTAGAAAGTATATTCATTGATACTATATCTTTGCCACGTTTCAACATCCCATCCAGCCCTATGTAGACCATTTTGCGTAAATTCATCCACTTGCTGCGTGTTTTCTCCATACAGTCTAAACAAACTTTCTTTCGTTTTACAATCTGGCCTTAAAGGTTACCAAGTGCAAGGTAGTCGTTAATGGTGCAGAATAGCAGCGCGTGAAGAATGAAGTTCATCCGTCCATAAGCATCCCATGTCTCAAATTCCATACACCATAGCATTTTCACGTCATCGACTAGAGGTTCTAAGAACGTATCAATATCATTGTCAGGTTATCTCAGCCTTTGCACTAGCATGAAAAGCATAATGTAATTTCTCTTAAAGCACAACTAAGGCAATAGGTTGAAGTTCACGTGAAACACTAGTCAAGTGTTGTGACGATTGCTGAGGTCATCAAAGGGATTTATGACATCCGTACTCAGACCCAACCTAATATTTCTTAGATTTTTTGTAAATTCAGGGTACTTCCTATCGATATTCCTCCACTACGCTGAATCAGCCAAATGTCTTAGCATACCATCCTCCTTTTTATCTCTTGCATGACAATGAATTAACTTAGCTTCCTTGAGATTGGCAAATGTTCGCTTCATACGGTCGACAATAGAGAGATACCACATAACCATTGTTGTATCACCCCTCTTTGACTTCTTACCATCCATACTACTATTCTTTCGCTTGTACCAAGAAGCTTCACAAGCAGGACACATATCTAAGTTGTTGTATTCTTGGTAGTATAAGATGCAGTCGTTCGAACATATGTGAATTCTTCTAACCTCCAACCCTAAGAGACATAACACTTGCTTTGCTTCATATGTTGTCTTTAGCATTTTGTTTCCATCGGGCAGCAAGTACTTCAAAAAATCAAGCAGATCCGTGAAGTTTTTTTCTAACCAACCGTTACATGCTTTAAGTTTCATTAAATTAAGGATAATATATAGCTTCGTGTGATTCAACTTACATCTAGGATATATTGGTGTCTCTGAATCCATTACCAAAACTAAGAACTTATCATAATCCTTCTCGTTATATTTTAGCTCCTCAACATCACGAAGCATATAAGAAAGATTATTATCGATATCAATGATATCACTATCAAATGGAGAAGAGACATATATATCATCTTGATCTTGTTGATCATCCTAGTGTTCATCATCTACTTTTCTAATAGAAATATTCGGCACTTCTTGCTCTCCGTGTTTACTCTAACAACTATAACCCTTTATAAAACCTCTATATATAAGATGAGATTATAATTGTGCTCTATCTACGAATAACTTATTTCTATGGTCTATGCATGGATAGACCACATATTCCTTGCTCCTCATTCTCTTATCATCCTTCAGAGCATTTAGGAATTCAACTACTACATTTCTAAACTCCTGGATCAAGCAGTTGATACTGTACATCCCACTACGATCCATCTACATAAAAATAATAATAATAGTTTAGATGAATAAACTATAGTACCACTAAGTCCAAATTTAACTTATTTTTTATTTAACTTCTCAATATCACAACAAAGATTCGCCCACTTTACTCTCTCACCTAAAATGTAAAAAGTGTACATGGTGGGTGACCAACAAATGCATCTGTGAAGATATATATAGAAGATAACCAACCTTTAACAGTTGCTAACACACCATCAAATGTGTGGTCAAGACAAATCTAATGGACTGTACTAAGAAACTGTTATAGTTATCTATGATAGGTTTAGACTAGATAACCATCATAGGTAAGGATTTACCTATAACCGTTTGTCTACTAAACCTGTCAGAGATAAACTATTCTCATCTCTATCGGTTTTATATGATAAACAGTCACAAATATAGCCTACACTGTGACGGGTACAGCCGATTTGTTTCATCTCCAATGGGCCTCGATACGGTTCGTCAGAGGTGAGGCTATTCGTGACGAGACACTAAAACCCCATCACAAATGGGTGGTTCGGAATGAATGATTTTGTGCTAGAGTTTATGCCCTCTTAAGATTCAATATTTGGAAAAAAAAAGTTTAGTTATAAATGTGGTAAGCATATGTTTTTCTTGTACTAAGAAATATCTTAGATACACTATCTCATAACCATCAACATGCGCCAAGATCGATGCAAACATAAAAAATAATAATAAATCCAACCAACACGTTTTCTCACCGTTATACAAATCTTCATGCAACTTCAAAAGGAAAGAAGATTAATTATGACAGATTGTGTATGAGAGAGAGAGGGAGGGAGAGATCGTCATGGACTCGTGGTCCAATAAAATTGTCTTTCCCCATTTGAAAGGTAGCCCATTCGGTGGCTAAAAAGGTTATTGTTGGCCCATGAAAATTCTACTCCAACAGTTTCAGTTTGTTGGCCCATACATCTATTTTTTATGATTTTATCACACACACTCATGCTAAAACAAACAGCTTAGGCTGCTGATGTAGCTGCTTGCTGCACGGAAAATGTTACGGATAATTAATGCATGATTAATAAATTATTAACTATTATAAACTTAAAAAATAAATTTATTTGGTTTTTTAAAAGAAACTTTGATATATATATATATATTTATTTAAAAAGCACAATTTAGCCATTTAGAAAGTGCTCACGATAAATAAGAGACACGAGAACAACTCAATCTTAGTCATTGACAAAAAATCTTCTAATTTGTCATGTGAATATTCTGCTAGTGTACTACTGTTTAGTTTAGTCGTCTATAAGCCTCTGATTCACATTCTTTTTGAAAATCATAGAAAATCCACACAAATATCAACTTAACTCTTTTATCATCATGACAAACAATTCGCACAAACTACAGATTCTGATGCTCCAGTGATAAAGCAGGCAGATAGATATAAACCATCTGCATAGCATTTTTTCAATCCCAGAATATGATACACAGTCACTACAACCAACACAACTAATATGTAGCAGAGCATCTGAAATATTCAGCCAAAACCAGTTTCACTTGGGCAAAAAAAAATTTATATACAGCAAAATTTGCAAGGATTGATTCTATTCCAATGTACATAAAAATACACATACACACGCTGAAGAATTGCTCGTTTGCAGTTTTTTCCAGAGAATATGTACACACTGCATTGGCAAGTAGTAGTAGCAGGAGCCGAAGTACAATTCAAAAGCAAGTGGGACAAATTAACAATGGCATATCAATTCATCTCTACATGTTATCATAGGTTAGCACATTATCAAGAAGGCAATAGGTTTTCTCTATGACGCGTGACTCATGTTGATCAGCATTATGCCTTGCTTTGCAAAGGTACAATAGCTTTGAAACCTCAGGAAGGACATACCCCATCCAGTTCTGCTTCAAAATCCCACTGCTAATCTCTCTTTTTTGTTGTTTTCTTTTTATACATATTTTTTGGGTTTCCATGTCTTCCTTCATTGATATATTTCTGCGTCTTCAAAAACGTAGTAGAACAAAACAGGACAATGCTAATATACTATATACAGCGTAGCAAGGAGAGATCTGAGATATCAGTTCTGACGAGAAGAAAGCCACAGTTATACAAAATTCCTCCCATCTGAAAAACAGAAAAGAGTATGGAGTATTAGAATACACACTGAAACTGTGATGATGAAAAGATACACTCAACACCATGCAAAACAAGACTTTCAAACAATCAAATGCTCAGATGCATGGGTTCCTCTTCTCTTGCACTTCAAACATGGGACGATGTTCAGGTATTTACTATTTAGGAATTAGGACAAGGTAGTTCACCCCACACCGGGGTAAATTGCCATTGAAACAACTAATGACGAAACCTCCATCAGGAAGCACTATGGCAGAAGTCACAGCCAAGTAAATTTATTCCAAAACAAGTAATAGACCACAAGTGGAGTAACTAAAGAGCTAACACAGAAACTTGTAGTGAGAAACAAAGATATTTGCACAACCATGTCTTCAAAAAGGAAAAATGATGAATTCAAGTTCTCAATAATGTAAACAAAACATTTTGCCATAGAATATCCTACTAGACTACTACTGTGAAGTCAGTATAATTGTAAATCCTTAGTATAAAGTAAACCAACTAACCCACCAATCATAAAAACAACCAAACGTATAGAGCACTTGCCTGCAACAGCAGAGGGCAAATAAACCAGATATTTCCAAGTTGATTATCATAATTCTTATACCAAAAAGGGAAAAGAAGTCCATTGTGGCATGCGTTTGGTACACTAATTTCTCATCATACCGTAGCTCATATTGTACCATCTTATAACAAGCTAAATTTATTGCCAGAACAGCACCGGATGGTTGAATGGGTCAGATTTGTGAATTATGTCAGCTTCTGAAACTGACATAATTTTCTGAAACCGACGTATCAACGGGACTTCATTACTACTAGGGCATTTTCAAGCATCATTTACCACACATGATTCCTCCCTAATTCTAGATTGAATAAACCAAGCCACAGTATCAATTATTAACTGCACAACTAAATAAACTGTTTCATAAATGAATTGAACAAGACATGGCCCTTCTCAATTATACGCAGCACAAGAACAGAGTAGATCATGCTCACCGGAGAGACCACCGTTGGCGAGGGAGCCGGCGCCGCCGAGGAAGTGGCCCTCGGGCCTCCTAGCTGGCTCGGGCTGTCCGTGGCGGTAGCACCGGACGAGGACGGCGAAGCAGCTGTCGGGGTCGCCGTCGGTCTGCAGCTCCGGCGACAGCTTCTCCTGCCAACCGATGGCCCAGTCGGAGTCGTCCGACTCCGACCCGGAGAGGCACCTGCCGCCGTCGGACGGCACGATGACCATGTCGAACTCCCTGTCCACCCTGGGCTCCTCGCGGCTGCTTCGGCGGCGGCTGCTCCCGCCGCCGGCTGGCGCGAACGTGACGGTGTCCGGCTCCCGGAACCCAGAGGGAAAGTCCGGGAAGTAGGCGCTCGTCAGGCCGGAGGTGGGGAGCTCGTGCGTCGTCGCCACCCGCGCCGTGCTCCCCGGCCACAGCCATTGGGTGAATCGGTTCAGCGCCATGTCCATGGCGATAGCGTCCAACAAGAATCCCCTTCTCCTTTTCTTGGATCAAAAAATCTTTGGATTCTTTCGGATCAGATCAAAAACCGCGGCAAAATCAAGCAAAATTCGGTGTTTCTTGGATCTGCCAAGTGAAAGGAAAAAAAAAACACCAGAGGCAAACAAAACGACCTCAGATAAAAGCCTCAAAATCTTCTCACGAATTAGATCGAAACGAAGAACTTTTTTCCTTCTTTGGCACAATCACTAGAGGAGCAAATAAATTGCTTAAGGAAATAAGGCATGAATACATACTTTGGCACTGTTGTTGGAAAAACTTAAGCTTGTCTTGAAGGGAAGAGATAATCTTCTCTGATATTTCGTCAGGACATATGGTTATCGAAGAAGATTCTAATATTATTACTATATCTTGGGGCTAAGCACTTTGTTGGTCCGCCGCTTCGTTCTCATCCTCTTCACAATGATATAGTATCGACAAAGGGGAATCAGAATATGTTTTGACAACACTACAAAATAGAAGTATTTACCAATGAAGTGTTGTCCAATATATTACTACTCCATATAGAGAGTGGGCACGGTCTCCATTGCCATCTCCATCTCGTCCATCACTACCTCTCACCACTCATCGTTCTCACTCTCATGTAACACCTTCTCCAAATCTACTTATGGGTATTGGAGCTTGACGCATGTGAGGATGTGGAAAGCCCTAGTGATGAGGCCTTGATAGGCGTTGGAGACTTACACTTTCCAACTCACCTACCATCTCCCCAAGAGACACCAGCATGGAGTATTCGTAGGGATACTAAGAAACTTGCACTTTGTGGCCAAGTCCCATGGCCACTTCATTCAAGGCGATGAAATTCTTCCAGAGGCCATCACGAACTGTGTCCTTCTTGCTCTTCTCCTCTGCCAATGCCTTCTCGTCTTGTTGATGGATTTTCTCATTATCTTTTATGAGGAGGCACGGGCTCTCGTTGTCGGTCTTTACCATCTCTAGTTCCTCTTCGAGCCTACCTATCTTCTCTTGAGTGGTAGTGAGCTTGGCGAGGAGCCTATTGGCCTCAACAATGGCTGCCTTCATCGTGGAGATTATCTCTTGGCAGGAGTGGACCAAGCAGTCGAAGACGTTCCTTGGAGGAGTCATGGCATCAACCATCAGTGGTGGAGTAGGGAGTGGAGGAGAGGTGATGGCAAGGATTGGAGGGTAGGAGCTAACTTCATCATTTTTGTCTGTGCTATGCTTAGAGGTGGACGGAGTGAGTTTGCATACAAAAGATGATGAAGAAGAGGTTACTATGCAAACTACCCAAACTGACAACTCAAACAAAGGAAAGTATCAGCTATCTCTTCTTAGAAGTAGGGTCGATAAGCCTCAGCCTACCACCTCAAGGAGTGTTGGTGAGGGACGAGGTTTACATAGAAAATATTTCGATCAATCAATTTTTCCTAATTTACTCTCTAGGGAGCATAGGGGCATAATTTATAACTTACCAATTAATGAGGGCCCTTTGTCAGGACACCTCTAGTAGATCCTCGTCTGAAGTTGCTCCATCTCCTCTTAGCCCCAACGGTCCTACTAGACCTTGACTAGGAGGAAGTGTTCTCTATCCTCATGACGATGGATCCTCTGGTTTCCATCTTCACCATTTCCTTTATTATGGTAGCGTCCTAGTGATCAATGAGCGACCCCGATAACGTCAGTTAAAGGCAACTCCTATAGGCACTTGCATTACACTCCCATTGCATCGACTAAGGTGAAAATGGTGAAGAGGTCAAGTACTTCATTCAAGATCTTGTCCTAGTCAGTGTGGGACAAGTTGTATAGAGGCATAGGGATGTTGTCAGCCAACCAAGGTTCATCAGTCACCATAGCCCTAGTGTGCTTCTGTACCGCCTCGTCGGTGAGCTCTACAAGAAAGATGTCATCAATTGATAGTGAAAGTCTAATGAGAAATCTGTATAGACACTTAATAAAGATAGATGATTATACCCCCATTTAGATATTTGAGTAGGGTCTTTTTCTCCTGTGTACTCGTATATGGGGTAATCGTGCGCTTGTAAGGGTTGGATTCAATGTCACACCCTAAACTCACCCTAATATAATAAATCACTTTCCAATAAATTTTAAAAGCCAAAATAGCCAACAATAGTAAAAACCACCAAGAAATGAGTTCAAATTGGCTTAGGGTATTTTTAGAAAATTCCCCATGCCCTAAATTGGCTAAATTATTTTTATTGGAATTTACACAGCATCCTTTGTGAAAAAAAAACCTTTTTCAATATTTTTATAAAAGAAAAAAATTAAAAAAACCCTCCTTTCCCTTTGGGCTATTATTGGCCCAAGGCATGTTCTCCTTCCTTTCTCTCCTCCTCTTTCAGCCCCTCTTTTCGCCTAGTCCATGCCTCGTTCCCACATACCATAGGCCTACTAAACCCTACCTCCTGTTTGGGTTGGCCTAGTCAATCCGACACAGCTGCAAGGCTGAGCGACCTAGCTCAACTAGCCTTTGTCGTTCACACCATGTAGCACAGGTGACCCGTGAGGCCAGCCGGAGCCCCACAATCGTTGATAGGTGCATCCCACTTATCATCCCAACCTTCGGCACCTCCTTCTCTAGCAAAAACCCTAGCCTGCCACTGTTTGTCAACTACATGTTTTCCGGTCGCTTCGCTTAGAAGCAAGAGAAGGGATTTACTCTTCTCCTATATCTCTTCCTCTCCCTCTTGATGACCCTCCTTAAATTGGTGTTAATGGGTGCCTTAACTCCAGCCATCAACTCGATCTCATCCTCTGATGCCCCTTCTCCCCCTCAATGACCTATAAAAGGGAGGCCAAGACCTCTTCCTCTCCTCAACACTTCTGCTCGAATGGCCTTGCCCCACAGCCATCACATCACTACTCCCTTTCACATCATCACCGTCACCGTGCTTCGATGGCCGCTTGCCAACATTCAAAACAACCACTTGACTGGGTGACTACACCTCTAGGACTACAGCAACCTCTGACACCTCGTCCAACCCTCCACAGGGCGTGCTAGCCACCAGAACTACCCAAACCTCGTTGCCATCCATCCTAACCTCGCCATGTGCCACCGCAAGCATGAGGTAAATCTCACCACTCCCACATCCTCTCTTTATCTCCCTCCCACGCCGCTGCCACCTCGTTGTGGCCGCCACTAGTGGTCAATCAGCCAAGCGCACCACCACCCTTCAGTAGCCCATGCTGCCACCATGGTGGGCCCATGAGTCGGTCTCCCCCCAAGACCAACATGTGGGACCCAGCTGCCTGCTCGGTGAGCCTAGTCCACCGTGGTCCATGGGGATAGCATGTGGGGCCCACTAGTGGTGGACTTGCCTATGCACGCCTCTCCCTATTGCAATAAACCTTGTTTTCTTAAGAAAAATATATCATGAAATTAGAAATATTTATTTGAACAGCATTTTAATATTCAAACGGTCGTATCTAGGCTGTTTGAACTCTGAATTGACCCGTTTAAATTTATAAATTCCGCTAACAAATACCAAAAACCCATTTATGTGTTTTATTGGCTTTGTTCATGTGGTTTCTTTAACCTTTCTCATTTATTTGTGCGTATGCCATGTAGACGCCAAGATCGCAAAGGAGCATTTGTGCAACACTATCAACCCTAGTGGGCAATTTGATGCAAGTCACAACACCCCTTGAAGTATGTTGAATACTAAATTGTGAAAACTATATTACCTTTCAAATAGTATTGCATTGTTTTATTAAAAATTCCTTGATGAATTTTTTGCCTTGACCTTGTGAAACTTAGGAAAAATTCTTGACTAGATTAGTACCCTATTTGATGGAACAACTAGTCACTTAGTCCTATGCTTTGTCTTGCCTAAGTATCAACTAGACTTTTGGATATTTTTAGACTATGGTGACAACTAAAATCTAGCTTGCCATTGATGAGTTGGTCAATGAGGAATGATGGGAAATGCTTTGCGAAAATCTAAGCCTTGTTTTAGGACTAGACTAGAGGTGTTGGTTAGCTATTCAGCTGATACACCCCCTCATAAATAAGTATGGGTCTTCGAGCCTCGGTTTCAAAACAATTTCCATACAGCTAACAGTGCAGTGGGTAAGGCCTGACTCAATGTGCGGGTTTACCTAGCAAAGTACAAATGGTGAGCAGCAAGGAAGACCGAGTATATTTGCAGTTGTCCTGATAATAATTTGTTTTACCTAATACTTTCTGTGTGATGCTGATGTTGTTATATTTATTTAACAAAGTAATATCCTTCTTCCATAAAATTTGTGCCACTTTTAAGAAATAATATATGAAAATTCACATTATAAGGGAGAATGGTTGAGGGGGTTTTAACGAAGGGAGTAGCTAGTTAGCAAGGTATGTATTCTATAAACACAAGCTTTCAGTACACACTCTATGCACACCAACTAATAAATGTCAATAAAAATTCTAAAAAAAATTGTGCATGTGCTTCCAATGGTACACACGTATATGTAAAGTCTCATCTTCAGATTCATTATATTTTAACGGCAATAACAAAATTTTAACATATTATGAAGGCGCGCTGGCCAGTCCAGTGCAACCTGGCTGCTATCTATAGATCCTACACAAATTACAAATCATTTTTACAATACTATCATATAAAATATAGAACTAATTAATTGCCCATTGTGCTGAAAAAAATAATAGCCCATTCCTAAATCAATCCTCCAAAGAAAATGCTTTACATAATAAAATAAATAAATATTTTTTTAGTCTGAAATGTTCTTCTAATTTGTTCTCTACTGTTCAAAGATGTTTTTTTTTCATACGAGTGTATTGTCTGCATTGGTATGCAGAATTGCCATTTGCAAATGGCTTAAGTTAGGAAAATTAGGAACAAAGTAGGCCTTATTTAGAGAGTGAAAAATGGGCCTAACGTGGCCTTGTTAGTAAACTTAGTATGGGCCTAAATCCCAGCACATCGAAGTGGGTGGGCCATGATTTGGTTCAAAATTCTAATCCACCCAAAGAATGGGCCTGAACAAGGCCCACCCATCAAAACAAGGAGCTTACCATGGAGTAGCTTGGCGAGGCTGCCATTGCTCTGGAACTCGTACACCACCAGCTTCTCCTGCATTGCGCAGTAGAACGCCAGCTGCGGCAGCACGGCCGGGTGCCTCGCCTTGCCGACGCGCTCCATACGCCACCGGAACTCCTCCTCCGCCACAACCGCGTCCTTCACCCGCTTCACCGCCAGCGCCGCGCCGCCGGTCTCCACCACCTTGTACGCGCTCCCGAACCTCCCGCGCCCCAGCAGCTCCGCCGGCGACTTGAGCAGGTCCTCGAACCGCAGCTTCTTCGCCGCTTCCCCGCCGCAGTACTCGTTGTCACCGACGCCGTACCCGATCGCTGCAGCACCACCAACGACGTCGACGATGGTATACTACTGTTCGTACCACTAGTAGTCCTAATATTCATCTTTGAAATGTTCTATAAGGCAAGAAAAAGTTTAATTTCTGCTGCTGATAACTTCGCTTTAAATATTTTTCTATTAAGGATCGGGTCACTGGAAAAATTCTGCTTAAAAGGAAGTTCCCATACCGTCCTACACTCTGAAGGTCTCTTTGCCCCGGTGGCATAGTGGATTAGATCATCCTTCTTCCTACATCGTCTAATCAGTAAAATTAGATGAGTCTGTTGTGTGTACCTTTCCCAATGTCATCTAGTGTTTCTACTTTTCCCCTTGAATTTGTTTTTTTTCTAATGTGTGGACCCAGCTCAAGAATCTATAGGAGAAAGAAATTGATGATTTCAGTAAATTTATCTGTGTATCTCTTGCAACATAAATCTAAAGTTTTTTAAAAAAATTCAAGAGTTTCAAACCAACCATGGTTGAAAGTTTGTTGATATGAAAATTCTTGTTGTTCAGGATGATAGGGGAGGAGAATATCACAAACTCAATTCTTTCTTCTAAAAAAATAGTATTTGCATCATATGTCTTGTAGTCACACCCATCAACGGAATGGGTCTATTGAGCGAAAGCAAAGTTATCCAAAACACTACTCCTTTAGAGAGATTTTATCACAAAATACTTGACTACTCCCCCCTTTTAGAGTTTTTGGTTATGCCTATTGGCCTAACTCAAGAGCAAACCTAGGCTCATGGCACCTTGGGTTGTGGCCTAGGGTGTGGGCCAAACAATAATAGACCACCACCTAGGTATACCTTTTTGGCCCAGCAAAAATTGGCCCAACAAGATTAACCCTAAATCCCTAATTCCAGGCCTTAAGCGTCGTTGAGTTCCCATCCTCCCATCACAAGTTCACCACACAACCGATGTTGCCATCGTTCTATCGCTACACGCTTGCGGCCAGTGCTTGTGCAGCTATCTTTGGGCTCCAGCCACCCTACCTGGCTAGCGGGCTATGACCTCCTGCCCTCCTTCTTGTGCCTCCATGGCTCTACCCCACGCAGCTACACCCCTTTTCCCTTGCAGCCAGACTGACACCGCCACCATTCTACAACTACATGCCTACGGCTAGTGCCTATGGAGCCATCTCCGAGCTCCGGTGACCTAGCCTAGCCAATGGGTGACGGTCTCCTGCCCTTCTCCTAGCACCTTCATGGCTCTGCCCTACGCTGCTACGCCCCTTCCCCCTAGTAGTTAGACCAACGCTGCCATTGTTCTACAGTTGCATGCCTGCATAGCCGTCTCTAGGTTTCGCCCACCCTGCTTGCCTATTGGGCGGTGGTTTCCTGCTCTCCTCCTCGCAACTCCACCCTGCACAACTGTGTGCCTGTGCCTCTTCCCCCTAGTAGCCTTGCTAGCTATCCCCTACCTGGCTACCTACCGCAGTAGCGCAGCTAGCAGTGGGTGGCTTGGTGACCCGGCCTCCTCCTCAGCAAATCCTCTCTTGCTATCGTCGCCTTCCCTTTGTTGCTACCTCTAGGTGCATTGTGTGTCGATGGGTGGTGGACTGAACACATTATGAGATGAGCTATTCAATCCATGTTTCTTCTATATTCTCAAATGACTAAGTAAGAAGTACATACAATCTGTTTATGCCCCAAGGCCCTCAACAATACCCCAATCAAATTCAAGCCAAAATCCTCCTGAAATAGTGTGAACAGGAGCTAGCAATACTCAGCAAGTCCCTGGTATTGAGGTAGTCATAGGAGAAATTTGCTTACTATTAATTCTGTTTTTGAATCCATGTATTTAATATGAAATTTTTTTATTCTATTTTCTTTATAGGGTCAAGATCTACCGCTACAATTGAAGAGCTTCCTAAGGATACTATAGGCTTGAATGAAGCTAACCTCCAACAAGGTATCTGCACTTCAAAATTGATCTGCAATTAAATTTATACCGTACTTTTTTATCATATATTAGTGTAGGTATTATCTATGGTATGGTATGGGATAACAATTAGACTTAGCCTGGGGCTTAGAGAAATCCTAGGTCTGCCATTTGCCTAACTTGAGACCTTATAACACCCACATGCTCCAATTTTAGTCCAAACGATGTCTTCTTGTTGGTTTTAGTATGCACAAAGGTTTCAAAATGACTAGATATCTCCTTTGGTCGGGTGTTAGATGTTTTTGATGAAAATATTTTCTTTTCTCTGATATCCTTGCTAATGCTGAATGCTAGAACTCATTTCAGATCAGAAATTCTGCTACTACTGCCATCTCTATGTGACCTAGTGGAGACGAACATATAGTAGATCATGAGGCTAATCTATTTACCAATTTTTCTTCTGATGCTCCTAACATATTGCATGAAGATGGTACAGCAGCAACATTTACCTCAGAAGATCCTATCAGCACTGATTCTGGTGAAAATTCGCTACCGCAAGCAGTGCAGCACTTAGAACGGGAGAATCCTTCATTGGACCTATCACCAGGTGCCATGTCTCATCCACCAGTTTTTACATTTTAGCACTTTTCAAAACTTATTTTATAAATAAAATTTCAGAAAATCTTATGGTAGAAATGGACTATTTTTCTCAGCACAGGGTCATTGACGCTGGGATCTAATGTATTAGTGCTAATGAAGCTGATGTCAATACTCACCCATAACAAGAGGTTGACATCAAAGATAGTGCATCAATAATTTATTTATAAATAACTTAACAAAGTCGTATCTAAAATTTATTTATAAAATAAGTTATTTAATTTTTAATCTTTCTAAGATATCTATTTTATATTTATAAATAGTTACTCGATGCCAGTATCGTTAGCGCTAATGTCCTTCACGTGAACCATGGGGATAAGGGTATCATCGCTAGCTTTATTGGTGTCGAGGCATTGGTCCTCAGCACCAATTATCTTGGCGTTAAAGTTTTTAAGAGATATATTTATAAAATAAGTTTTTAAAAATATTAAAATGTAAAAAAATCCAGTACTCTGGTATGTGTCAGAGAGACACGGGATCCACGCGCACGTCCTCTTGTTAGGAGCCAGGGAGTAGCGCAAACAAAGCTGCGGCAATAGGAATTAGTGCAAACTGATTAGGCAGCATCGAAAGCATCAGAGTCTCGGGTCCAATGATAAATGATGTGATGGAGGATGCAGTGGTGTCAACGGCTCTGTCTCGACCTCACACTAGCGATATTCACAAGGAAGGTATATACTAATGCTACCATTAAATAAAAATATGGTTATTTTATTTTCACCAGTGAACTGAGTAGTGATATTGAGACATTGAAAGATAACTGGAAATTAACTATGGATTCAGAATATTATACTTTAAAAAAATAAAACTTGGTATCTAGTTTCTCAAAAAAGATAAAAATGTTATTAGATGTAAGTGGTATACAAAATTATGAGAAAGGCTAATGGAGCCCTAGATAGATATAAAGATTACTTAGTAGCCAAATAATTATAAAAACATTTTTAGAGCTGCTACCAATAGAGTTATCTTGTCATTAGCAATATTTAGACGATGGAGTCTTAGGCAGTTAGATCTACAAAATTCTTTCCTTCATGATAATTGGAAGAGGAATTATATATGCAGCAACCGCTAGGTTTTGAGGACTCCATTAAACCACACTTTATTTCTAAGCTTACAAAACTCTGTATGGGCTAAAATAATCTCTAAGGGCTTGGTTTGCTAGAATGAGTAAGAAACTTATTAATCTTGGTTTTAGTTCATCAAGATACTTCATTATTCTTTTTGAATAGGGGAGTTGTAACTATTTTTGTCTTAGTTTATGTTGATGATATAATTATAGCTAGCTCTTTAGAAAAGGCAACCATAGTTTTGTTGTAGGATCTGAAGGAAGATTTTGCATTCGAAGATCTTGGTGATTAACAAGGTAAGTAATGGTATTGTTTCGATACAAAATAAACTAATCTTTTAAAGAAAGTAGGAATGACAAACTATAAGGCCCTTAGTACACCTCTATTGGTGAGTGAGAAAATGTCTCTACATGAAGGGTCTCCTTTATGTCTAAATAATGCAACTCGAGTATAGTTGGTGACTTGTAATATTTAACTCTGACTAGACCAGATATAGCATTTTCAATCAATAAAGTTTGCTAGTTTTTTCATACTCCTACTATGATTCATTGGGCAGTAGTGAAAGGGATACTTAGTACCTAAAGAAGTGTCCTAGTCTTGGTTTGAGAATACATAAGTCAGGGTCTACTCTTATTAGTGGATTTTCTTATACAAACTAGGCAGGTAGTCTAGATGATAGATGATAGAAGATCAACCGAAGGATTTACAACTTAGGATATAATTTGGTTTATTGGAGTACTCGTAAACAAGTTACCATCAGTACCGAATTAGAGTTTAAAGCTATTGCTAATATAACTGCAAATATAATAAGACACTCTTTGTAGAATTAGGAGTTATAAGCCCTAGAGCAGCAAAGATTTGGTGTGATAATTTAAGGGCTAACTATCTATTAGGTAATCTAGTTTTCTATGTTAAAACCAAACATATTGAGGTGGACTACCATTTCGTTAGAAAAACAGGTATGTTGTAGACTTTTAGAAATTGATTTTTGTTGCCTTAGTTGATCTAGATGGATTCACCAAAGCATTGTCAATAGGATTTTTGAAAAATTTCATAAAAAATCTTAACATTGTCAGTAGGATTGCGAGTGTCAGATAAACTCTGATGATGTATTGGTACGTAATTCCATATCCTATCACATCAACATCATTTATCATGATTAGGTTGGTGTGTTGTACCGATGAACTAGGATAGAGTAAGATATGTTCATATGTGATAATATATATGATCTAGTTATATAGTTGTTAGCTAGGTTGTTGGATGATCTTATGAGAAGATATCTCTCCATGTAATTTAATTGGACTTATTCATGGCCTATCTGTAAAGCCATGGTATGGGACTGTTCCTGCTATATAAAACACGAAGACGAGCACAGCACGAGTGCTATCGCTTCCTGCAAAATCCACAGTGTCCGTAGTCGTCGCCTCCTGCTGTCGAACGCTCTTGCGGCCGACGCCGCTTGGTCTCCGCCGCAGCTTGTGGCTCCTCCTGAAGCAGAGCATGTAAAAGACGAAGGCCGCTATGTCGGCACCGAGGAAGACGTAGCCGAGGCACATAACGATCGTATGCACTCTCCTTCTCTTCCCATCGTTCACATCGGAGCTCAGCGGGCACGGCTGGAAGTTGGCTGGCCGAACAGGCTGTCGGAGTTGCCCGAGAAGCTGTCGTTGCCGAAGTCGCCGACGTCCTTGGGGATCGGCCCTGTGAGGTTGTTGTTCGCGACACTGAAGTTCTCGAACCTGGAGAGCTCGAAGTCCGGGATGGTGCCGTTGAAATGGTTGTTGCCGCAGAACCTTGCGAGGAGGTCGAGATGGCGGCGGGGAGGTCGCCGTGCAGCGCGTTGCCTTCCAGTCTCAGCACGCGTAGCGCGTGCGCGGTGGCGCAGAGCATGGTCGCGTTGATGGTGCCCTCCAGGCCCTTGCGCTCGATCGCGATGGCCCAGACCCGGCCATCGCCGTTGCAGCTGACGCAGGGCCATACCGTCTGGCTGCGGTTGCACGGTTCTACCGACGCGTCCCACCCGAGGTCCCGCACCTTTTGCGCGTCGCCGCCGGCGAGCTCGGTCAGGACTCCGACGAGGGACTCGCTCACATTAGGCGCCTCCCCGCTCTGAGCCGCCTTGCAGCAGCAACACGATAGCAATGCTACTATCGCGAGCACCCGACCGGCAGAGACGGCGGCCTTCTTCTTCCCTCATGACGTGCCAAGTTTTTTATTTATATATTTTTTATTAAAATATTTATAAAAATATATTTGAATTTAAAAAATTTATAAAAGTTTTCCAGCAGTGTCGAATTAGTTAATACGAGACTTTTAAATCAACTCTCAAATTAACATAATAATCGTGTATATTGTTATAAGCCAGGTAACCGAAGTTTTTTTTTTAAGAATTAATGTCGGTAGATTCCTAGAGAATGTATTAGAACGAGGTTTGTCATCTAGTATTCTTATATCAGTTTATAAGAAAATAGCCATATAAGATAAAAATAGTTCTAAAATAGCTGAAACAGTGAATTAAAATGAGTCAGAGCAATTGAAAAATTAAAACGTTATAGCAAGTGTAATAAGGAATAGCGTACTTACAAGAATTATCCCAAAAATGTAAAACTTCCAAGTTAAGAGAAAGCTCCTTCATCAAAAACAGGGTCCGATGAATGTCCAACAAGGAAAAGCATCACATTAAAACCAACCCGATCTAAACGTTCTCATGCACCTAGTGGTTAAATCGTTTAGTGCAAGTCTATATATTATTTTAAAAATAAATAAATAAGTTATAATGTAGAGAATCATAAACATTTGTATGAAATATATATATCATAATATTGTTTACTTTCGGTCTTATAGAAATGATAGCTATTGTTTATTTTATTTGATAATAATTTATTGGTAGTTGTGATAACTTTATTGTCAGTTATATGAACTACAAATTATGTTTTTATTTATAATAATCATGCTAACCTTTTTCAAAGTAGAAATGACCTACAGTTATTAGCCCATGGACTCAATCGGTTACACCACTTATACCTCTCAGCGCATGAGAACACCATGCTAACCACCCTTTGTCCACGTATTTCACAACACCTACGAACCCTCGTTTTTATGTCATGTAAGATATATCATTATTATTTGCTGTAACTTTAAATATGAATCATATCCGATAATACATATGTTACCTTTTTTAGGTTAAGTAAGGCTAGCCTCATTCCGTTGTATAGGCTAGTCAAGGCCACGGCACACGAGAAGTATCCAGTGAAGTGGTGGTTCATAGATCGGTTTTTTCTTGTAACACTTCTGGACTGCTGAAAGACAAAAACACACACTTTCCACTTGTCGTGCAGAGAGATGGCCCCTATGCTTCAAGATGTCTCATATCTTTTGGGTCTTCCCCTCACGAGGGATGTAGTAGATCTTGTTGATGAACTTTAGGGATGGCGCAAGGACATCTATGAGCGTTTCGCTCACGTTCAGTACTTAACTAGTCTTGTAACTCCGAGCGCACTCCCTTACTACAGGATGGGTGACCCTATCCAGGCGTGGCTATTTAATTTCACTGTAAGTAAAGTAGTTCATATGTTGTTATATGTGATCCTAAGTATGCATGAGGTAATCGTTACTAGGTGGTGAGGTTGATAAGTGTCTATATTTTTAGTAAAAGGTATTTTATTTGTTCAAACATTCTTGATGATGATTTTGTTATAAGTTTACTATATATCTCTTTAATTTGCTTTAATTTATTATCATCGTGACTATAACAGCTATATATGCACTTTTCTTCCACAGTAACCATCAAGAATGTGTAAATTCAAACAATAGATAGATATGAAAGAATCACCATACAACTCTATAAGGATCGTACAACCCAAAACAATTGAACAATACATATAGATTAAAGTGCGATACAAGCAAAGAGAACTCCTCCTGTAACGAGTGACAATAAATGAAAGATAGATAATGATATCTATAAATTTCAAATAGGCATATGTACCGTGTTACCTATTATATTATTTATATTGCGTCTATGTTATGTTTGTAGCATATAAACCTTTCAGTAATAGTGTAATATTTTTGCTACTATTATATAAATAATATTCGTATCAAAATATATTAATCGTCTAGCCCTCTATTTAATGGTATAATAATTTTCTAGTATTAATGTTAGGTTTCTTACATAATTTAGGCATCTCAATTATCTTGGTTACATACTCCTAAATTTTCTTTATTATTATATCTATTAAAAAGGCTTTATTGAAAATCTTTTCTTTCTTTTCGACATTTGTGCGATGGGAACAAAAACGCTCTAACAGAGGGCGTCTGTTGACGCGGAGATCGGTCCAAGCAAGGGGAGTGCCGTGAGATGCGTTTACCGATGGAGATCTGATACGATGTGCCTGCACACACGAATGCCTAGGAGATCTGATTAACTCCAGTGCAAGTCATAAACTCAAGGTTCACGGTGGTGCCAGTCAATTTGACCATTCAATTGATAAGGAGATAAAAAAAATTAGATCAACGATAGGAGTTATAGTACTTATACATCGGCTAGAAAGCCGATGATAGCAAGGAATAAAATAAATACACATTGGCTATACATCCAATAACGCTCTGAATAAAATAGACGATAAATAGTAAAGAGCAAAATCCAGCCTTTCGAAGAGACAAGATCTAGTGACCACCGATGACCATATCATTAGAGCCATCCTGGATATATCAAACCTAACCGAGACAATATAAGGCCAAAACTAACGGCACTGAAATGGCGGAAGCTAGATCGGTCGTGCTGGCGGAAGGAATGGATAAACTTATCGGTTAGCTATGATATAAATAGATAAACTTATCGGCTAGCTGAGCCAATGGAAGGAACAAAACCTGCTAGATCATGACACTAGCCCTATTAAATACAATCTTTATATATCGAACCTAACCAAGACAATATAAGCAGGATCTAATAAAACTAGATCGATCGCTAGTAAATCAATCGTGAGCAATCCCTGCATATCGACTAAAAAGTTGATACATTAGACGTGAAGCTCAGTGTAAAGGTAACTTATCGGCTGGCCACTCCGACAAAACGTCGCGTAAAAACCCATCGACTTAAGACTCAATCTATTATCAGTAGTCTAGAAGATCGAACCTAACCAATGCAGTATAAGATTGATGACGGTAAAAGGAGCTCAATAACTAGATAGATCTCATGCGAACATGATGTGATATATTCGATCAGACTAAGAGGTCAGATCCAAAAGATATAGTCTTAGACAAAGTGGATATACCGAGATAATGGTGGGACTTACCCTTCGCTAGAGATCAAAGCTAACCAATACAGCCCCACGTCAAGAGCCAAAACCCATCGAAAAAAATCTAGATAAACTAAGGTGACGATATGTCGAAATTGTATCGATCAATAAAGATGATTTACAAAGCCCCGAGGTGTTTGTATTTATATCTTAAAATTATATGAGTCCAAGATGTTTACAAATAACCTTCGGATATTACTTCCTACGTAGAAAAGGAAACTATCTCTAAGAATATAACAAAATTAACTACTCCTACCTAAATTACAAGAGATATCTTATCGATACAAAACTATTATGTCGTAGTTTCCATATTTACTTCTTATCTAGATAATCTTTCATCTTTAACTCAACCGAATACATCTTTATTTGTCCAATCGGCTCTTTCACTATATCAATCGACATCTTTTCATAAACTGATCGCTTATCTGATTCTTAACCAAATCTGTTTACAGACCTATCAAATTTTGATGTTAACAAGGAGGTGCCTACAAAATTGCCAGGCCACCTCCACCGGTGGGGCTAACAATTTTGCAGGCGAACCCCTAAGAGAAAAAATGCCCAACTAAATAACCATTTACAAAAACGACAGCCCTCCTCCTCCCTCCCTTACCCATTTTACAGGTGGTCCCCTATGTGAGAAAAAGTACCATTGGCTAAAGCGACAAGCAAGCACCTGCAAATTTCTTAGGCCCCCACTGTACTACCATTAACGTGTGTTAACGGACGTTTGCCACGTTATATTATTTTTACTCTCTGGTGAGGCATTTTAAAAAAAACTCTCTATAGATGTTGAATGTCTGTAAATTTTCTAAAACAAAAATATATTTTGTAAATATTTTAATAAAAATATATAAATAAAGAGAGATGTTGAATGTCTGTAAATTTTCTAAAACAAAAATATATTTTGTAAATATTTTAATAAAAAAATATATAAATAAAAAAAACTCTAACGTGCCCCTCACTCTCGATAGAGTTCAAAATGGGTCACAATTTATTTGGGCCGACCCATGGACTGAATAGAGACCTTGCTTCTCGGCTGTAGAGCAACCCACCGGCCGACATCTTTGGATCTGACAATGCTAATGCGCGCATGTGCGCTCCGGCCGCATGCTTTGAGCCCACAAAGGCCCATCCGGCCACGTCCATTACCTCCGATCCCTATCCCTTCAGATCCAACGTGTACGAGTGCCTGATAGAGGAAGAATGCTGTTCTCCTTCAGTGCAGAGCTGGGGTTGCCCCAATGAAGTTTTTTTTAGCAACTTTTTGCTTTTTCAAGTGATTTTGAATATATTTAAATTTTGAATATAATTTTTGAGCGGACCATGCTACTATTTTCGCAATGGTTTAAAACTTTCGATTGAGATTTGAAAAACTATATTCAAAATTCAAATTTTTCAAAATAACTTAAAGCTTTCTACTAAAAATTTTAAAAACTCTACTTAAAATTTGAAACTTCCAACTCAAATTTTTAAAAAAATTATACTAAAAATTTTAAAAACTACATCCAAATTTTGAAACTTTCAACTTAAATTTTAAAAACTTTCAACTCAAAACTTTAAAACTTTCTATTGAAAATTTTAGAAAACTCCATCAAAATTTTGAAATAACTCAAGATTTAAAACTTTCAACTCAAAATTTAAAAAATATCCAAAATTTGAAACTTTCAAATCAAAATAATTAAAAATATGTACCCAAATTTTGAAACTTTTAGTTTAATTTTTTAAAACTTTCAACTCCAATTTTAAAAATTTAAAATCGTATTTTAAAACTTTTAAATCAACTATTTATTTATTATTTATTAGAGTAATTAAGAGCGCTAAATACTGTGTTTAGCGCTAATTACGTGGTAAGTCGGTTTCGCACATGTAGGTGATCGAGGGGCACACGCTGCGTGAGTTGCGCTCCTTGCGCATATGCACGAACTAGCCACTCCTTCAGGATCTCGCCCGTTTGGTTAAAACGAAAAGAAGCTATTCTTCCGGTTCCAGACACAACTTGGTAATAACTGTACCCCAAATTCCATCACCCACCACCACCACCGTCGTCGTCGTCGTCGTCGAACTAATGAAACATGCAAAAATCTACTATTATTCCAGGATTCCGGCCTGGTTTTGTCCTAGCTAGCTTGCATTTGTATACAATGAAGGTAGTCACGCACGTATAAGATTAAGCACCTCGCGTGCATAAATTGATGCAGATACACCAGGCCGCGTTACATCTATAACCCCTCTGTTTCATATATATTATAATAAGACGTTTTTTATCTTCTTAAAGGTAAATATATTTTAAGTTTATAAAAAATATAGAAACATTTTCAATACAAATATAGTATCAAAATATATTTAATATTAGATTTAATAAAACTAATTAAATATTATAACTATTACTATATTTTATATAACTATAGTCGATGGTGGTTATAGAGAAGACAGTGGAGACCAATGTTGAGCAGAAGACGATGGAGCCTGATGTTAGGGAGAAGACGGCGGGGGACCTTCAGTAGGAATCCATGCTGCTATCCACCCAAGAAGCACGATGTAACGCTTGCGCCATAAGATGAAACAGTGGGAGACCTCCTCTAGTGTCCTCTCCCGTCACCTCTTAGGGAAAGTCGAGTTCAAGATCCTCAATGCACTTATATACTTCACCTCAACCTTTAAATAGCCAGTTAGAATTAGCATACAGTGGATTGTCTGTCATTGCTCCACTTGCATGGTTATGCCGTACATCACCTTTATGAGAAACAAAGTTAATTAGTACATATTCACAACATATAACAAACTACAAAATAACATATGTAAACTACAAACATACCTTGGTGGATAGGTTCTTAAAGAGAATATGTAGCTCATATGATATTCACTGTGTGATTTTATCCACATGGTAGCGTGGTTCGTCAATTAGTGGTGGCATTGTAGTTTCATTAGTCTGATTGGCTACTTACCCTATAGAAACGCAGCTACTTTGATGGCCTGAGGGGCTAATCAGGATGTTCAGATTAGTTATTATTTATAGCAGGGTCTCGCTACATGTTACCACGACCTGTCTTTATCTATTCAGTCATTTTTTATTAGTCTCTAAGATCTGCTACACCAATATCTTAACCCTAACATCCTGCTTTCTCTTGGGACTCGACGTTCTCACAAAACCCATACTTCTATATGACCATATCTTTTCATGCATTCATCCTAGTAACTCAGGATTCTACATAACCATGGAACATTTTCAATACAATTAATGAAACTTATTAAATGTTATAAATGTTGCTACCTTTTATATAAATATAGTCAAACTTAAAAAAGTTTGATTTTAAAAAAATCAAAATGACTTGAGATACCAAACAGAGAAAGTAGCTACGTGCATACGTCGTTACAGTGCAAGGAGTCCGCCTGTAAAAACTTTTTTCTCTTACTTTTTTTAAAAACGACTAAACTTTAAAATTTATAGGAAATTCATTTTAATGCCAATTGAGATGAACCAAAGTTCTGTATGATGCTTACAATATTCTCTTTAATATGGGTAGGTTCCTATTTACTTAAAATATGTTTTTTAATATGATTGTTCGCGATATGTTATGTAACTTAACATGCTAAAAATATTTCATGATAGTATTAATTAGGTTATATTACAGGAAATACTATAAGAATCTTATAGAACATTTACCTCACTCAATCAGGTTTAATATGAATTTTCAAGAAAAAATTTTCTAGAATTTTTGTAGTTTGGACTTTCTAACAAACCCCTTTATAAATATATACCAAAACTTGTAATAAATATTTAGACACCTAAACAATCTCATATGTAAAAACTTTCAACTTGAGCTCTACAAATTTAATTTAATATAGAACATGTCTTCATCAGATGTCGTTTAGAAAACTAAAAAAACAATTTCATAGATCTGAGATTAAAAAATGAATATTTAAACCCCTAAACAATCTTAAATGAACAAACTTTCAACTATAAACAATCTCATTGAGGACTATAATTTTCACATAGAATTTATCATTATCTGATTTCATTTAAAAAAGTCACCATTTCTTTTCTTTTCATAATTTAGTACTATATTATTTTTAAGGGTGGTTTTCTTACATAGAACCATCCACAAAAATTAAATATTTGAACACATAAATAATCTCAAATAAAATGACTTTTAACAGTAAAGTTATAGATCTTGTTAAGAGATATAATTTTTAAATAAAGTTTGTCAGCAAGAGTTAAATTTTTTTGGTATTTTAGTTGCACTCTAATTATTAAAGGCGGTTTTCTTATATTAAACCATCCGTGAGAATCAATTTTTACAGCCTGATTTTATAGGAACACACCTGTAAAAATATACATGTTTTTCACACATGGATTTATTAGAGAACCAACCGTAAAAAGTATTTTGTAAACGGTCTATGGCTGAGACGGCCTCGGTCATCTTCATATGTGATTTTCTTGTAGGGCCGTCTGTGAAGAAAAAAGGTGGCATCTGAAAAAATGTTTTCTTTAAGTAGTGAGCCATGCACCGATGCACACAAACAAACTCATACAGCTGCGATCCACTCGCCACGCCCGCGAATACGTCCGCAACGCGCTGCAGGACGAGATCGACGTGAGTCCTATATCATTGGACGTGTAACGACCTGCATGCATGCAGGGATAATGGATGGATGCACCAACGATCGATGAAATGATGGATATATGTGTGTGTCATGATGCGTGTCTCGTCGTATATATGATCGCATCAGATCATTCTCAACGCATGCACGCATCACTACAGCATAGATTGAAACTTACGCTTATCGTGCATGCATAATTACCTGTCTATCTATCATACTAATAACTATATATATATATATATATAGAATATACTCAGTTTAAAATTAGGGTTGGCAACTAGACGGGTCGGACTGAGTTGGAATGGAACAGCCCATCCCAACCCCTAAATTTTTCCCGTTCACATCCTTGACATGTTCCTTGGGGAAAAAATGGTCCCATCACTGTCCCGGGTCCATGAACTTAGGCAGCCTATAGATTAGAGAGAGCGGATATAATAATAGCCGTAGAAGGGAGTAGAGGATATTGTTGGAGAGCCTAGATAGGAGGGCGTGTAGTCAAAACCTTATCAAAGAGAGATGTAATCATTGATCTACGATGAGCCTACGAGCTGAGATTGTAGGACTAACAAAGCTTACAAAAGAGGAAGGAGGTGACTAACCTATCGCTTCTCAGTCTAGCCAAGGACGAAGGAGATCCATGCCTGCTTCAAGTGGTCACACTCCATTGGGACGTCAGGGTGGAGATTGACACCTCTTTTACACGTGGTGAAGTAGGGATGGGAACACGAGAGTAAGAGAGTGGGACATGTAGAGATTAGGTTATACCGAATGAGTGTACATATACACTTCAACCTAAGTTTATACTATTATGTCTATTGGGCCTATTGGATCTTAAGACTTTTACGATGAACAATACATTCTTTTAGGGTTGAGCCTATTGGATCTTAAGACTTATGATAAACAATGCAGCCAGCCTTTTAGGACGGGTTTAAGATTCTCACGGTTTTAAACCCATCTTTAATCCCAATATGAGGCTCCGTCCCAACTATTCCTATGGGACGAAAATATCACTTATAGAATTGTTATCTGTACCTTGGTTCTCAATGTATTTTTTTATATGAAAGTTTCTTAGAGGAAACATTTTATATGAAAGTTCTTTTAAAAAAAAGTGTGCGTCAAAAAAAAAACAGTTGCACTAAATAGCAACTTTGCATCCCCCGTCCCCACCCCCACTGGACAAACGGCCACCCCTACGAGTAAACAGCACCAGTGCTAATGCTATACATGCCAAACGAAACGGCGGTCCATATACATGCCAGTACACGGGCAGGCGAGTCGATCGCTCTGGCTAGCTTCCCGACAACGTGTGATGAGGACGTGGGTTTGCGTATACAAAACCTAGGCTTGCCCGCGGCCACAACATTCTCTAGAGATGAAACAAGATACTCCTTTTAATTAGTCATAAATGCTTAATATTTAGAATAACATTTAATTTGTTAAATTCTAGCCACCGACAACTTTTCAAATACTAAATAGAAAAGAGCGTAAATTTGTGTACTATCATGATATCAAAAACTTATTAATTTTTAATATATTCTAATATATAATTAACGATCAAGTTTAAATTTTGAGCTTTTACATATATATAGCCATTCCCTCCTCTTAGAGGATCGGATTAGTGGAATAACCAAGGATCCAATAAACCAATCCTCGCACTAGGTTATTCAATTAAACAATTAACTACATAGTTTTTTATTTGAATAAATCACTTGATTAACGGCTGCATGCAAGCCAACTTCTAGCATGGAGTTTCTGCCTCGTATGGTTATCTGGTCCTATATACTGCTCATCTCAGCAGAAGGTATACATCAACCGACAAAATTTGAAAATTTTGCGTAACATCAACTAAAAAATCTTAGAACATCATCTAAAAACCTGGCAGAATTTTCTCGTGTATGCAGATTTATGGCAGTACATACACATATTGCCGATCAGTCCTGTTATGTATGGTCTCTGTTCCTAGTAGATAGTATAAATTTCTGTCCGCATAAATACATGGTACTGTAGTATATTTTCTGTTTCAATTTAGATGTATATCTTCTGCTCCCTAGCCGAGTTCCATCTTCTGCTTGTTAAAGTACAATAGTTACTGCTCGTGCTCGTTCCTAGCAGAATATATTCTGCTCGTTCCTCTATAGGACTAGCATATATAGAGAGCCATCGTGGAACAGAAACTCCTTTGCACTGGTTTGAAACTTGAATGCATGCAGAAAACACGCCATCAGATCAGAATACAGTTGGTTTTCTCCACTAGATAGGGTTGGGTTGCATCACCTTCTGCTCGTTCCCTATAGAATAGATCACTTTCTGCTCGTTCCCTGTAGATCACTAGATAAGAGTACATCACTTTCTGCTCGTTCCAAATAGAAATTTGCAGAATATCAAGGGCAGAACATCTTCTGCTTCCCGGAACAGAACATCAGTTAGGAAGGGAGCAGAACATCTTCTCCAGTTTTTTACGTCATTAATATTCTGCCTATTGATTACGGAGTATAATTTCTGTTCACGTATTGATGCATGGGCAGAAACAATGGCAGTATATGTTCTGCTCTCAATCACTGGCAAGAACAAAAGTAGCTCGGGGGCAGAACATCTTCTGCTCGTTCCCTATACGAGTGCCGTATATATATAGCCACCTCAAGACAGAAACTATATATTGTGCTCGATTTTGAATACATGAAAAAAAAGCCTTAGATCAAATCGGCAGAACATCGATCTTCTGCTCCTGATCATATGTTTAGTTTGCGCCAGAGAAGTGCATGTGCAGAAGATTTTTTTTGTGAGGAGCGGAAGATTTTAAACTCCCGTTGCTGCATGTACTGCTCTATTCAAACAGAATATCTTCTTCCATCCATAGGAGTACTGCATATATCCATTCAAAAGTTTGAACGCATGCAGAAAACGCCCCAGAAAATCAGCATTCATGCAGTTGGATCCTATTTTTAAAATAAAATTTTAATAAATTGTTTTACAACCCGAGAGGGTTAATGGATCACTTTTGTCAGGGTTTGAAATTTGAATTCATGCAGAAAACGTATCATCAAATCAGCATGCAGTTGGTCCATTTTTTTAACTAAAATTTTAGTCAGTTGTTTTATCCACCAGATGGGGTGGGAACCTTCTGCTCGTTTCCGGTAGAACATGCAGCTAGCAGAACTGTTCAAGTAGAATATGTTAGCTAGCAGAACTGAATTTTGTATGTATTTCCCATATATAGCAACATTAACAAGTTAAAAATGCAAAAAAAAGATCCTGCTCTTAGTAGTTTTACCCATTGCTAGTTTTGCGGCCAGCCGTTGAATGCATGGATATGCACGGCATGTGGACCAGAAAAGGAGCAGAATATTAAAGGAAGAGAGCAGAACATCAGTTAGGAAGGCAGCAGAAAATCAATTTGAAATGGAACGTCATCTTCTGCTCCTCTGGGAGACCCGCTAATTAATCAATAACGAATGGATTTAGCTACTCATTATTTTGAAATTTGTATGACGAAATTATCTCTGTTTTTAGGAACAGAAGTAGAACATCTTCTGCTTCTCCAAAACGAACTCCGTCCCTTATATGAATCGCTGGCAAGAAAAAAGGCAGAACATCTTCTGCTATAACAAAATTAGCTCCGTCCACTCATACGAAAGCATTGGCAAGAAATTAGCGGAATATCTTCTGCTCGTTCCCTATAGGAGTACCGTATATATGGAGTCGCCGTGGACAGAAACTTTTCTTCTCTGATTTGAAACTTTGAATGCATGTAGAAAACGTACGTACCATGAGATCAGCATGCTTTTAGTCCATTTTTTTAACTAAAAATTTAGCCAACTATTTTATCCACCGGATGTGATTTATGCATCATACTATCATAGTACAATGTAATAAAATACAAATATATCTACCAATAATAAAAGTTTAACTACTAAAAATAGCATTTACTACTGGATCTAATGTTTTTCTCGGTTGTAATGGCTAGACATCTCGATCAAACCGTTACTAAATATCCATATATTAATATCTTTTTGTAACACCAATGTTACCGAATATATTATTATCGGCTGTAAATATCAAACGATACACATATACATTAATATCGGTTGGTGTTTTTTAAGAAGAAAGTATAAGAAAGATGCTGTATAATTTTTTTTGTAAAAGTTATATTAGGTGATTTTACTCACTCAATGGGCTCTAAAAGATTAACAAATTTATCATATATTTTTAGTTATATATGTATCCCATCCTCTTAAAAATATGTATAAATGGATAAAAAAATAATTTTTTTGAGATAATCTAGCAAATAAAAATTATTAAAAATACATAAAAAAAGAATAGAAAATTATAAAAGAAGTTTTTTATTTTTAAAATTAATTATCATTTTTTCTTTTTTTCTTAAATTTATTTATCCTATAATTTTTTAGTTTTTTAAATTATTTTTCACATTTTTCATATTTTTTAAAATTTGTACATCGTCTGTACCCATTATATAACCAGTTGTTATACTGAAGAAAGAATGTTTAGTTGTGATTGTTAATACCAACTGAATTAAAAATATTTTAGACGAATAGAAAATCTTTGTAGTACCATTTGTATACTGGCATTAGAGATGGAATGGTATACATATAGCATTACCACGTCTTCTCCGTATCTCTTCACGCCGTCTTTTTTTACACCGAGGCACCAACTTCATCGCGCGCCCGCCTTCCCAACAACTATGCCAGCCTCCACGCTATACACTCACTTTTCCACTAACCGATATCCCCGTTTCCATCATTGATGTCGTCACACACCCACCCACCGACAACATCGTTACCGACATCACCACCATTTAAAAAAAACTCTTCCCAATAGGTTATATAAGGATTATTAAAAATGAACATTATGGACAAGTTAATCATATGCATATATATATACACATAAATATATGTGTATAATATATATATATACATATAATAGTAATAAAAAACAGTAAATAAGTAATATGGCAAAATAAACCATAAACAGAAAAAACAACTTACCGATGTTTTATTATCGGTCAATTGAACCGAGATTAAAAATACCCACTTTTACTCCTGAATTATGTATACGGATTACACAACCGGGAACTGTGAACTGGTAATCAAGATCATTTCTCTAGTATGTCACCTTCTACTCGTTCCCTGTAAAACAGAAACTGTTCTGCTTGTACCAGACTCTGCCTATTTGAATCCTTGCAACAAACACAGCAGAAGACGGCACAATATCATCTTTTAATAAAAAGAAACTCTTCTGCTCGACAATAATTAATACCATCTACATATTAGAAAGCAGAAACTTAACTGCACGTCATCCCATCCACTAATATGCGCATGCATAATATCTTCTACTCGTCACCGACCGGCAGAAGATTATATCTCAACAAGCCGAAGATATATATCTCAACTAAAAATGGCAGAACATCAACTGAAAAAATTAGCAGAATATCATCCGAGAAATCTGAGAATATCATATATTGTTAGGTACATTTTTCTGTCCATGTAGATCAGTAGATGTAGGGTAGTCACTTTTACCTGTATGAACCACGGGTAGAAACAATGTAAGTATATATGTTCTGCTCTTCAAAGCAATGGCAAGAAACAAAAGAAGCTCGGGAGCATAACATCTTCTGCTCTTTACCGATAGAGTGCCATAAATATATAGCCATCGCAGGACAGAAACTATTCTGGTCGGTTTTGAATGCATGAAAACAAAAACGTAGATCAAATCGGCATAATAACTTCTGCAATATCAAGAGGTCGCTTAGTTTGCGCGTCAGAGACATGCATGTGCAGAAGATTTTTTCTGTGAGGGGCAGACGTAGATTCTTTTGTGTGCAGCCGATAATCAAGCAAATAAACTATTTAGTTAATTGTTTAATTAAATAACCCGCAATGCGGACTGGTTATGATCCCCTTCAATAACTTGATCTACTATGTGTATGTATGTATATGTATATGTACGTACAATGTACATACGTACTAGCCAAGTACATACTGGCCGGCTAACTACAATACATGCATATATACATCCGTCCTCCACTTTATTTAAAGCTAGTTTGTCTTGATTATATAATTAAGCTTGACAATTTGTCCACACGTACTGTGATCGAGCTGGAGGTATATATATGGGCCATGCAAGCGCACATGCACACAAACCATGCACACGTTGAGAAAGAAAACAAATTGTCGTGCTACTATAAATTATTTGAGTGAGATTTTTCTCTCCTGTTAATGATCCATTCTTCTTTATTAATTAGATTTAAATCGCAACAAACAACGACTTTAAGGCCTTAAATATATTGGCACATGGCGGCCAACATCAGCGACAATTCCTTGTCCCCTTTCTCGCTCGCCAAGACTGCACTGTTGCTGAGCTCACGTAAAATTAACTATCCATTCGTTGATCTCCCTTAAATATATTATAAATCCAAAATACCACAAAAATAACTTTTCTCTCTAAAACTAACATACCGATCTAGAAGATATGGAACTTTTCTTTACAAATAGCACACACACATCTACACATTTATATTTTGCACCATACAAGATTTCAACCCAAACCACGGGTTTGATGTAGAATCTACCATTATATATCCATTTTCCCGGCCGGCTCACTCTGCTCCATAAGATACGCGCACAAACTCGATAGCAATTTTATTCTCCACGAGTGTCGCAACCTAATTGCATGTCAGGTCATCTAGTGCAATATTTAATCCTACTACTTGATCACATGGAAACTACTCCATCCTAAAGATCCTTATTTCTATCTATACACCTGGGTAAACATATAAGATATTTTAATTTAGAGACGGAGGTAGTAATTAAGATTAAAGAGGTTAATTGAAAAGTGACTCTTGGATTTAAAATTGTTAGAATACTAGTAGCATATCTTTTAGCATATGCTAACCTATCTCTTAGCATATACTTGAACAATCTACTTCCTATTTTATCAAATATTGTTTCTATAATCCGGTATAATACAGAAGAAAGAAGGTTGTCTATATATTTATATTCTAATTTCTGATTAATCAATCAATAAATTATCGTTTCAGACCTCAACTTCTTAAACCTTAGTCCTTCCCGACAACGCTGGCGGCTGGCAGCTCGCGCCTTATCTCCCCAAGCACGTAGAGCGTCATACCTTCCTCCAGCTCTTCTCAGCGCCGGTGGTTGGGTTCCACGCGCCGGTCGTAGCTGTACGCACCATAGTGGCCTCATGGTGACCTGCTTCCTCAACCCATCCACTCCGCCATCATCGCAGTCGGGTGCCCTAGCTATGGATGGCTCTCTCGGACACTACTGTGACCACCCGGCATGAACTGGAGCGTCACGTCGCCGCTTTCACCCTAGAAAAACGCCAAGAGGCAACTCGCCAAGAGGCTGCACGGCTCAAGACAAGTGTTGTACCGCCAATGCTAATGCCATGGTGAATGCTGGCAAGGTCATCCCAGCTACTGCCACTCTGCACGCTCAAGCGACGGCCATCCTCAACATCCAGGCTCTTGTGACAATCACCCTTGATCTCATGTTGCCCCACTTCAATTGCTAGCATGGTCTCTTCCTCAACATACTTGAGCGATATGCGCTCGCTGACCATGTGCTCTTCGATGATGACTGCTCCGTCAACATCTTGTGGAAGCGCATGGATTGCACTGTCCTCTCATAGCTCTACGGCACTATCATCCATGAGCTCCTCAAGGTGGTGATGAACTGTGAAGACAACCCGCCTATAGCTTGCATCGTCTGGCTGGAGCTAGAATAGCAGTTCATTGGGAACAAGGAGACTCGTGAGCTCCTCCTCAACACCGAATTTCGCACGTTTGTCCAAGACAATCTTTTGATTGATGACTACTGTCAACGTCTTAAGTCCATGGCTGACCAACTCACCAATCTTAGTGAACCAATTCGTGACTGTACACTCATCCTCAACGTTCTTCGTGGCCTCAACGACCGCTTTGCCTATAGGGCGGTGCTGATCCAACGGCAACGGCTATTCCCGACCTTCATTGAGGTGTGCTCCGACCATCAACTCACAGAGATCACCATATAGGCGAAGCTTGGCGCCCCAGCGTAGGCCCTCACTGCCTCGGCCTCCTGCCCTCCTACGCCATCACTGTACAACCCTGCCACCGACAACAACAAGAAGAAGAACAGCAGGCGCGGCAACAAGTGAAATGGTCACGGCAGCTTCTCCACGTCGGTCACGTCCTAGGCACCTACACCAATTGTGTTGTAGGTCTCTTCGTCCGCACAGCCAGGTCCTACTCCACCCAACTGATAGCCAGCCTATGAAACATTCCAGACTTTCTGGGTTAGCTCACCCGACGGATGCCAACTCTCCTCTAATAGGCCACCTGGCGCCTACCAACCACCTTGCTCAAAGGCCTTCTATTCTGGGTAGCAGCCGTTGCCTAGGCCGCCTCATCTAGTGTTGTCTGGATTGTCTGCAAGAGTTTGCCTAGGGCTACCTTCGATGCTCACCCTACTATTGTTGCCTCCTTCTAGAGTTATGATCCTGGTTGTGCTTACCATTCCAATGGTTTTTCCTCGGACCAACACGATGACTCTGCACACCACCGACAACAGAATGTTACATGGATACTGGTATTGAAAATCATATGAAATCAAACTCATATATATAGAAAAGGCTGAAACTGCATATGGAAGGAGGAACATGAAGGGTGGCCGCAGCATAATTTTCCATGTTGATCGTCTGCGTGTTGGAACAGACGACGTGCGTTTCAATTGGCATCGCATTCGCCGCGCTTGATGAGGCTTTAGCGATTCGCTGTGAACATAGGGCTATGTGGTCCATTTGTTGCTTTCTCACTGCCGTATTGCACTATCTTAGCTAGCAGCTAGTAGCAGTACTAGAGTTTAACTTGTACTCCCTCCACGGCTGTACCGAAAATATAAGGATTTATCGAGTTTTATACAAATATAATTAAGGAAATAGATGAAATTAAATGGGTGTCGGTGTGATCGGTTAATAGAAGGAAATATGTATGGAATTTTTTTTGACAGAGGGAGTATGGTAATAACATGAGTTCTGCTCGAATGTTGGATAAAATGAATAAACAAGATTATTTATTCTATCTGCACATACTCACGCAGATACGTCCTACGTAGTGTGTGTTTCTCTTTTATAATCGTCGTATTGTTTTAATTTTGTTCACTAATAATAGATTATGATGAATAAAAGTTTAATAATTATGCTTTAGTGTATAATACACTTCGATAAGATGATATATATTTAAATATTTAGATTTATTTAAAGAAAAGATGGATAATCAAAGTTTAAATTTAAATAGTGTTAAAACGTATTAGCCACGAAAAGTGTTTTCATTGCATTAAATTTTTAATTAAGTGTACTGGATTAACAAAGTTGTTAGAATAGCAATCAAAGGTGTTTTGTAGAAACATATAGTTGATGCCAAGAGCGCAAGAGGAGAATCGAAAAGAAATAAGATCACAGAGACAAAAACAAAAGGCGAGTGGAAGAAATCGACGGTTGATGATCGCCATGAATGCGTGTCAGAGCTTCCTGGAGCTGCCATGTCAGGCACGTGGGCACACGACACGACGCCCCCGTCCACGCAAGCGCGGGCCCCACCGATAAGCGACGACGCACAGCTCACCCGCACTTTTCACATCTAGCCCCCTCAAGAAAAACACAATTTCCTTAGCAAAACCGCCTCACGCCCGCCCTCCACCTCCCGCTATTTATCTCCCACACCACTCAGCTCGCTAGCTCACCCCTCGTCGTCCTCCTCCCGATCGCTAGCTTAGCTTAGCCTCGTTTGCCACGAGACAGAGATAGAGAGAGAGAGAGAGAGAGAGAGCTCCGAGTCGGTTATGAAGGCGGTGACGGCGACGAGGAGGAGGAAGACGATGAGGCGGCTGCGGGCGGCGGCGGTGGCGCTGAGGGTGCGGGAGCTGCGGCGGCTGGTGCCGGGTGGGGAGGAGGTGCCGGCCAACCGGCTGCTACTCCACGCCGCCGGATACGTCGTGGAGCTCCTTGCCAGGGTGGAGCTCCTCAGGGCGCTCGCCGCCTTGCTCTGCGCCGCGCATGCCACCGACGGTGCGTGCACGTGACCGGCAGCGGCGGGCGGCCGGCGTCGACGATGAACCATCATCCATCGACTATTCTGATCCACGTACGTGCGTGTACGTGTGCCCGTCATACCTGGAGAGATATGGCGTACAACAGTTTAAAATATTCAGAGAAATATATAAAGCTTGTCAGAACTCTAATGTTATGCATAGACTCAGAAATTCTAGGGTGTTTTTGTCTCAAATACTCCTTATTTTTTTGTTTTATTTTGTGTCCGATTCATATGTTTATTTACATGTTATGATCTTTTTTAAATTGATCTGGACCGTAATTTTTTTTAAAATGAGATAATTTGACACAGACTCCACACTCACGCGTGTGTGTACAGAAATATTTTTTTTCTGTGGGGAAACAGATAGGAAAAATGAATTTTTGGGTCATTATTATGTCAGTGCACTGATAAGAAAAATAATTTTTGATAATAAAATATATTTCTCTGACAGTTTCGCACCAACAAGCTTAATCTCAAGTATACTGATAGTGCCTACCACATGTGCACACATGTCAAACTCCTCAAATTGATGGACACTAGCGTCAAATCTTGGATTCAAACAGAGTGCATAACTGCACCAGCACCACCTAGCCATATGGCCATAGGCCAGCTAGCTTTTGATCAAGAGTAGTGTAATTTCTACCAGTGTTTTGGCTTATATATAGATGCATGGGAAGCAGCTGAGATCAATGATTGATGTATAAATAGGACGTGTTTCTCTTTTATCATAATGTATATATTTGAGGATTTGGTCTCTGAGTGATAAAAATATCTATAGTTAAATCTATATTGAATTTAAATCTTTGCATATGAATTGTAAGATACTCCATTTCCCTTTTTTTTAACATACTCCACTTCCCAAAATTTAAATGCATGTCTTTGCACTATCCAGACAGATGTCTCACATACATATAGATAGACGCTATTTCCAAAAAGTTTCACAATTTTGTCCTCTACTACCAACACAACTGTGTGTATTTAAATTTCATATATAGGTCTATGATCATAGCGCATGCATGCTGATTAATCAATCTTGCTGGCCCTCCTTTCGGCCTGCCTGTGACTTTCTGCTTCTAAAGTCTATGGTTGCAATGTGTACATGCTGGGTATGAGCTGGAAGTTGGCTAGCGAGCTTAGCTAAGCTGTGCCCACACAATGGGACTAATTAATTAATTTGCTCACGTGGTCTTAACTAAAATTTTAGGTATAATTGATTATATATTAAAATATTAAAATTTTCATAGTGCTTAATGATTATTTATGGATTAATTGTATTGTTAATTAACCGCAAGCATGGGAATAGTGATAAATGAACAGTTATTAATATGTTTGGTGGTGTAGCCGCTTACCCCTAAAAGTTAACCCATGTAACTTGACAATATATCCTGCGCACACAACCTTCCAGTATATATTTATATACACCAATTAACAAATGTCATCAAAAAATCTAAAAAAATTGCACATATACTTTTAATAGTGTTGCATATATATGTGAAGTCTCAACTTCAAATTTATTATATTTTAGCCATAAAAAAATCTAACAGTTTTAAGATTATATATTTGTTAAAATTATATCTTTTTTCTTATAGCTAAAGTATAATAAATTTGAAGATGATGCTTTACATATAGGTGTAATAGTATGTGTATATTTCTTTTAGAATTTTTGGTGAACTTTGTAAGTTGATGCGCATGTAGCTAAGGTTTGCTCCAAACTAACTAATTATCATGCTATGTATCGAGTTATCCACTAGTGAAATGAATAGATAAATTAAATAAAGTGTCTACAAGACTACTGGATATAGTAATCAGATTTGTGAAATACTTGTATTAATTACTAGAGAGTAATTGTTAGTCTGATTAGGGTTCTTATTCACACGATAATTACATATAGAGATAGTGTCCTGAGAGAAATTAGAAGGCTGGAATATGAACTGAGAAGAAACTTATAAGAGAGAAAAAAAACAGATTTTACAAAAAAAATTGATGAACTTAATAAATGGTGTGAGACGCATGGCACGGGCTTAGCTGAGAGAGAGAGGGGGTGAGTAATCTAGAAGAACGATTAGAAAAATGAGAGAAGAAAAATATAAAGTGGTATAAAAAAGTAAAGAAAAAGATTTGTTAGAAAAATATATAGTCAGGCTTAATGTAGAATTGAAAATTGGTGAAATTAATACCAGAGAATTTCATGATAAAACACGTCTGGAATTTTTGCACGGCAGTTTTCACTACACAAGATCTGCTCAGCTGTGACAACTCCAAATCATCACCTGTGATGGGTTTAAACCCCATCACAGATGATTAGTTAGTGATAACTCCATATTAACTATAATAGGTTAAGGCCTGTTAGAGCTAAGATTATCTGTGACGTATTACAAGAAAAACCCGTCAAAGGTGAAGTAACACCATAAACACTTATGACCTATTAGAGATAACATAACTCTTAAGGTTTTTTTAATGACCCATCACAAATAAGATACCACGGATATATGATTGTGCTTATAACCTATCAGAGTTAATCTATCTTTGACAAGCCTATTTTATAATCCGTTAGAGAGGAATTGGTCGGAATTGGTCACTTGTGATTATGTAGATTAGTATCCATCACAAGTAGTTAAATGTGACCGGTCTTGTTTGAAAACCTATCATATTGCTTAAAACCCCACGGTAGTGTGGTTATTCTAAAAAAAATTGTTTTTTGGCTAGCCTCAGGAATTGCTAGTATGTACTTTGAAAAATAGATAGCACATATATTCTTAGACGCTTCCAATTTCTAGCAGCAATATTATCATAATTAAGCATCCAAAATTCCATCAAAGTGATATATTAACATTGACATATCAATAAGCTAACACATACACATGTGTGTATATATATTTCTCATATATTCACAATCAGATATTTATTGATATACACATACATTAATTTCTGATAATCACATATAGCTACAATTTTCATTTGAATGCATAAACTTATCTATAGCCATGTACATGCCACCCATACATTTTCGAAGAAGAACCACGATGAACTATGAAGTTAAAAACTAGAAAAAAATTGAATAATATATTATAGATTTTCGTAAGTCAAATAGCATCTTTTTTTTAATATAACTTATGTAATTTTTCTAATAATTTAGTAACATACTCTAAATTATCATTAAATGATAGAATACCAGATCCTAGGACCAAACAACCTTAGGACCCATAGAATCTAGTAATTTATGATTGTTTAACTCCTAACTTCTAGACACAAAGATTATTTGATAGATTAGAGCATGTTATTTGTGATCATTAGAGTATGTTACATATGATATATATCAGGAATTTATAGTGCTCTCAAATGTCAAGCTGATGGAGTTTAAAACTCCTACCTCCTCGGCACGAGAATTATTTGATAGATTAATTAGACAATATATTACAAATCAAAGGCTTTGATACTAATTACATATCACTCTCAATTTCACTATTAATTACTCGTAGCAATTGTGTGAGAGCAGAGCAAGTAGGAGCCCGAGTACAAGGGCCAAAAGTGCCCTATGGCAATGGCCACCTGCCTTAGGCCCCTAGCTTGCTCTGCTTGAGCAAATCACTGGATAAGTTGATATCGTGATAAGTGGTATAATCGAAGCTAAGATTTATGATATATTTTTAACTAAACAAAAAATAACTCATCCGATGGTCTGGAGATGGAGGCAGCTAGTGGCCGAGGTGGCAGGTGGTCGGTTTTACTAACATAGTATAAGTTGTCAAGAAATGACACAATATGAGGTGTTTGGTGATCCAAGGTGTCTTAGTTGAGTAGTATATGCACTAATCCATCCAAACCACTTTGGATCCCGAGCACCCCATATTATGTGATCATTTAATAACCACGGACATACATACACAAATATATACATACACAAATACATAAATACCAATATAAAATATATTGTACAATTGTTAAATAGATAACATTGGTCATTGTATAAGATGTATTCACTTTCATTCTACTTAGGCTGGAATATTCCTTTTGGGTAAATGATTTTTTCAAGGATAAAAGTGGCTATTTGTCCAATAATATGCGCTTGGTTTCGTGGATGTTCTTAGATATTTTCACTTCTTATAATTCAACTTATGCTCTAAAATCATTGACTACATTAGTTTAATTTAGTTTTTAATGAAATCACCTAAGATTAATATGTCAATTAAGTACAAATGCAGTAATGAAATAAATACAAAATCACCTAAAATTGCATCAGTTGATTAGTTAAACAATCATCAAAATAACAAACATAATTAATTAACATAACATAACCTATAATCATAGACGTTTAAATACTTATCGTAAGTTGAGTGTATTGTTGTTAATGTAGTAATATTTATATTAGTTTAGTTTTCTACTGAAGTCAGCTATTATCAATATTTTAATAAAGTATAAATGCACCTAAAATCGTATTAGTTAATAAACTTAAAAAATGACATTAGTTAATTACCTAATAAATATAAGATCATCTAAAATCACATTAGTTAATTAACTAAAAAATCACAAAAAATAAAAGGTAATTAATTAATAGAAAAAACTAAAATCACATGCGATATAAATTCACTAAAAATCACATTAGTTAATGAACTAAAAAAATCACAGAGATAGCATGCAAAAGGTTGCAATCTACTTAAATTGGCAGAAAAAAAAAATGAAGCTAAATCACAAAGAATGTTATGTGCTAACATTAAACCGTGGTGGTACTTAGGGACGGTGGGGATGGTGGCACAGTGGCGGACTTAGGGAGCTCGAGGACGATGAGAGGGTACGGCGGCAATGACAGAGCAATAGTAGGCTTAGGGAGCTCAGAGATGACGAGAGGGCTCAGGGTCGGTGGCGATGGAAGCACAGTGGCAAACTCCAAGGGCTCCCGGATGATGGGAGTGCTTAGGGTCGGTGGCGATGGCGGTGTAGGCTTGGGGATCGAGCTCTAAGACGAGGATGTCAGTGGCTTAAATCTGTATGTGAGTGACTTTGTTTGAATCTAAATACTTAAAAAAAGTATTTGGATTACCTGTAACGGGTTGTGTAATAAAATCCATCACAGGTAACTTATATGTGATGGTCCGTATAATAAAATTGATTATAGATACCTTACCTATGATGGGTCGTGCACTAAAATACGTCACAAGTAACTTACCTATGACGGTTTTACATAACAAACTATCATAGGTTACTAATTTCTATGATGGGCCCTTTACTAAAACCGTCACAGGTAACTTTGAGCTGAAGTCCACCAAATTCATTTCTTATTCGTAGGTATAAATGTTAATAACTTTGACCATACATTGACCACAATGTATTTATAAATTTGATAGTCTCATTGGAAGTTAAATTCATTTTAAAACATATAAAAAGCTATATATTTCACATAACATTAAATTATCTCTAAATTACCTAAACTTGTACATTACATACGTACATTATTACTTAATAATTCCTTCGACATAATCCACATGTGCATACACGTTCCCGTCTTAACATTGAACTTCTTTAGGAGGAGTTTCTTGGCCAACAACATGGACGTACTTGTTGTAATCGTCCCTATCAATAATGTTGTCAACCCCGATAATTTTTTGTTTTCCTTCACAAACAATATGAAGTCTCTTATTTGTAGGATTGGCCATGTAAAACACTTGAACAACTTATTTTACAAGAATAACTGGTTCATCCATGTATCTATTGGAATATAGATTTAGAAGCATGAAACCGTCTTTGTCAACCTTGACATACTTTACATCAACCCATGTACATCGAAATGCCACTTTGAATTTCACATAACTTAACTCTCATATTTCCTCTATGTGGCCATAGTACTAATCATGACAGTCGAGTTGGTCATTAACCACCTCTATATGTATTCCACTATTAGCTTTTTTTTTCTTGGTTGGTTGTGTAGAAAGTATATTCATTGATACTATATCTTTGCCACGTTTCAACATCCCATCCAGCCCTATGTAGACCATTTTGCGTAAATTCATCCACTTGCTGCGTGTTTTCTCCATACAGTCTAAACAAACTTTCTTTCGTTTTACAATCTGGCCTTAAAGGTTACCAAGTGCAAGGTAGTCGTTAATGGTGCAGAATAGCAGCGCGTGAAGAATGAAGTTCATCCGTCCATAAGCATCCCATGTCTCAAATTCCATACACCATAGCATTTTCACGTCATCGACTAGAGGTTCTAAGAACGTATCAATATCATTGTCAGGTTATCTCAGCCTTTGCACTAGCATGAAAAGCATAATGTAATTTCTCTTAAAGCACAACTAAGGCAATAGGTTGAAGTTCACGTGAAACACTAGTCAAGTGTTGTGACGATTGCTGAGGTCATCAAAGGGATTTATGACATCCGTACTCAGACCCAACCTAATATTTCTTAGATTTTTTGTAAATTCAGGGTACTTCCTATCGATATTCCTCCACTACGCTGAATCAGCCAAATGTCTTAGCATACCATCCTCCTTTTTATCTCTTGCATGACAATGAATTAACTTAGCTTCCTTGAGATTGGCAAATGTTCGCTTCATACGGTCGACAATAGAGAGATACCACATAACCATTGTTGTATCACCCCTCTTTGACTTCTTACCATCCATACTACTATTCTTTCGCTTGTACCAAGAAGCTTCACAAGCAGGACACATATCTAAGTTGTTGTATTCTTGGTAGTATAAGATGCAGTCGTTCGAACATATGTGAATTCTTCTAACCTCCAACCCTAAGAGACATAACACTTGCTTTGCTTCATATGTTGTCTTTAGCATTTTGTTTCCATCGGGCAGCAAGTACTTCAAAAAATCAAGCAGATCCGTGAAGTTTTTTTCTAACCAACCGTTACATGCTTTAAGTTTCATTAAATTAAGGATAATATATAGCTTCGTGTGATTCAACTTACATCTAGGATATATTGGTGTCTCTGAATCCATTACCAAAACTAAGAACTTATCATAATCCTTCTCGTTATATTTTAGCTCCTCAACATCACGAAGCATATAAGAAAGATTATTATCGATATCAATGATATCACTATCAAATGGAGAAGAGACATATATATCATCTTGATCTTGTTGATCATCCTAGTGTTCATCATCTACTTTTCTAATAGAAATATTCGGCACTTCTTGCTCTCCGTGTTTACTCTAACAACTATAACCCTTTATAAAACCTCTATATATAAGATGAGATTATAATTGTGCTCTATCTACGAATAACTTATTTCTATGGTCTATGCATGGATAGACCACATATTCCTTGCTCCTCATTCTCTTATCATCCTTCAGAGCATTTAGGAATTCAACTACTACATTTCTAAACTCCTGGATCAAGCAGTTGATACTGTACATCCCACTACGATCCATCTACATAAAAATAATAATAATAGTTTAGATGAATAAACTATAGTACCACTAAGTCCAAATTTAACTTATTTTTTATTTAACTTCTCAATATCACAACAAAGATTCGCCCACTTTACTCTCTCACCTAAAATGTAAAAAGTGTACATGGTGGGTGACCAACAAATGCATCTGTGAAGATATATATAGAAGATAACCAACCTTTAACAGTTGCTAACACACCATCAAATGTGTGGTCAAGACAAATCTAATGGACTGTACTAAGAAACTGTTATAGTTATCTATGATAGGTTTAGACTAGATAACCATCATAGGTAAGGATTTACCTATAACCGTTTGTCTACTAAACCTGTCAGAGATAAACTATTCTCATCTCTATCGGTTTTATATGATAAACAGTCACAAATATAGCCTACACTGTGACGGGTACAGCCGATTTGTTTCATCTCCAATGGGCCTCGATACGGTTCGTCAGAGGTGAGGCTATTCGTGACGAGACACTAAAACCCCATCACAAATGGGTGGTTCGGAATGAATGATTTTGTGCTAGAGTTTATGCCCTCTTAAGATTCAATATTTGGAAAAAAAAAGTTTAGTTATAAATGTGGTAAGCATATGTTTTTCTTGTACTAAGAAATATCTTAGATACACTATCTCATAACCATCAACATGCGCCAAGATCGATGCAAACATAAAAAATAATAATAAATCCAACCAACACGTTTTCTCACCGTTATACAAATCTTCATGCAACTTCAAAAGGAAAGAAGATTAATTATGACAGATTGTGTATGAGAGAGAGAGGGAGGGAGAGATCGTCATGGACTCGTGGTCCAATAAAATTGTCTTTCCCCATTTGAAAGGTAGCCCATTCGGTGGCTAAAAAGGTTATTGTTGGCCCATGAAAATTCTACTCCAACAGTTTCAGTTTGTTGGCCCATACATCTATTTTTTATGATTTTATCACACACACTCATGCTAAAACAAACAGCTTAGGCTGCTGATGTAGCTGCTTGCTGCACGGAAAATGTTACGGATAATTAATGCATGATTAATAAATTATTAACTATTATAAACTTAAAAAATAAATTTATTTGGTTTTTTAAAAGAAACTTTGATATATATATATATATTTATTTAAAAAGCACAATTTAGCCATTTAGAAAGTGCTCACGATAAATAAGAGACACGAGAACAACTCAATCTTAGTCATTGACAAAAAATCTTCTAATTTGTCATGTGAATATTCTGCTAGTGTACTACTGTTTAGTTTAGTCGTCTATAAGCCTCTGATTCACATTCTTTTTGAAAATCATAGAAAATCCACACAAATATCAACTTAACTCTTTTATCATCATGACAAACAATTCGCACAAACTACAGATTCTGATGCTCCAGTGATAAAGCAGGCAGATAGATATAAACCATCTGCATAGCATTTTTTCAATCCCAGAATATGATACACAGTCACTACAACCAACACAACTAATATGTAGCAGAGCATCTGAAATATTCAGCCAAAACCAGTTTCACTTGGGCAAAAAAAAATTTATATACAGCAAAATTTGCAAGGATTGATTCTATTCCAATGTACATAAAAATACACATACACACGCTGAAGAATTGCTCGTTTGCAGTTTTTTCCAGAGAATATGTACACACTGCATTGGCAAGTAGTAGTAGCAGGAGCCGAAGTACAATTCAAAAGCAAGTGGGACAAATTAACAATGGCATATCAATTCATCTCTACATGTTATCATAGGTTAGCACATTATCAAGAAGGCAATAGGTTTTCTCTATGACGCGTGACTCATGTTGATCAGCATTATGCCTTGCTTTGCAAAGGTACAATAGCTTTGAAACCTCAGGAAGGACATACCCCATCCAGTTCTGCTTCAAAATCCCACTGCTAATCTCTCTTTTTTGTTGTTTTCTTTTTATACATATTTTTTGGGTTTCCATGTCTTCCTTCATTGATATATTTCTGCGTCTTCAAAAACGTAGTAGAACAAAACAGGACAATGCTAATATACTATATACAGCGTAGCAAGGAGAGATCTGAGATATCAGTTCTGACGAGAAGAAAGCCACAGTTATACAAAATTCCTCCCATCTGAAAAACAGAAAAGAGTATGGAGTATTAGAATACACACTGAAACTGTGATGATGAAAAGATACACTCAACACCATGCAAAACAAGACTTTCAAACAATCAAATGCTCAGATGCATGGGTTCCTCTTCTCTTGCACTTCAAACATGGGACGATGTTCAGGTATTTACTATTTAGGAATTAGGACAAGGTAGTTCACCCCACACCGGGGTAAATTGCCATTGAAACAACTAATGACGAAACCTCCATCAGGAAGCACTATGGCAGAAGTCACAGCCAAGTAAATTTATTCCAAAACAAGTAATAGACCACAAGTGGAGTAACTAAAGAGCTAACACAGAAACTTGTAGTGAGAAACAAAGATATTTGCACAACCATGTCTTCAAAAAGGAAAAATGATGAATTCAAGTTCTCAATAATGTAAACAAAACATTTTGCCATAGAATATCCTACTAGACTACTACTGTGAAGTCAGTATAATTGTAAATCCTTAGTATAAAGTAAACCAACTAACCCACCAATCATAAAAACAACCAAACGTATAGAGCACTTGCCTGCAACAGCAGAGGGCAAATAAACCAGATATTTCCAAGTTGATTATCATAATTCTTATACCAAAAAGGGAAAAGAAGTCCATTGTGGCATGCGTTTGGTACACTAATTTCTCATCATACCGTAGCTCATATTGTACCATCTTATAACAAGCTAAATTTATTGCCAGAACAGCACCGGATGGTTGAATGGGTCAGATTTGTGAATTATGTCAGCTTCTGAAACTGACATAATTTTCTGAAACCGACGTATCAACGGGACTTCATTACTACTAGGGCATTTTCAAGCATCATTTACCACACATGATTCCTCCCTAATTCTAGATTGAATAAACCAAGCCACAGTATCAATTATTAACTGCACAACTAAATAAACTGTTTCATAAATGAATTGAACAAGACATGGCCCTTCTCAATTATACGCAGCACAAGAACAGAGTAGATCATGCTCACCGGAGAGACCACCGTTGGCGAGGGAGCCGGCGCCGCCGAGGAAGTGGCCCTCGGGCCTCCTAGCTGGCTCGGGCTGTCCGTGGCGGTAGCACCGGACGAGGACGGCGAAGCAGCTGTCGGGGTCGCCGTCGGTCTGCAGCTCCGGCGACAGCTTCTCCTGCCAACCGATGGCCCAGTCGGAGTCGTCCGACTCCGACCCGGAGAGGCACCTGCCGCCGTCGGACGGCACGATGACCATGTCGAACTCCCTGTCCACCCTGGGCTCCTCGCGGCTGCTTCGGCGGCGGCTGCTCCCGCCGCCGGCTGGCGCGAACGTGACGGTGTCCGGCTCCCGGAACCCAGAGGGAAAGTCCGGGAAGTAGGCGCTCGTCAGGCCGGAGGTGGGGAGCTCGTGCGTCGTCGCCACCCGCGCCGTGCTCCCCGGCCACAGCCATTGGGTGAATCGGTTCAGCGCCATGTCCATGGCGATAGCGTCCAACAAGAATCCCCTTCTCCTTTTCTTGGATCAAAAAATCTTTGGATTCTTTCGGATCAGATCAAAAACCGCGGCAAAATCAAGCAAAATTCGGTGTTTCTTGGATCTGCCAAGTGAAAGGAAAAAAAAAACACCAGAGGCAAACAAAACGACCTCAGATAAAAGCCTCAAAATCTTCTCACGAATTAGATCGAAACGAAGAACTTTTTTCCTTCTTTGGCACAATCACTAGAGGAGCAAATAAAGGCGCCACCTTTTTAAAGGCAGCACTACGGCCACAAAATTCGGCTACAATTAGGAAAGTTTTCCCCTCCCAGTTCACTAACTGTCCATAACCCCCACAAAAACACTTCCTTTCCTGCCAATTTGTCCCAAAATTTCAAAAATCGATGCCAAACCAACCAATCGACCAGCCGAACCGCCAGATGCCAAGCAGGAAATCCAAAAACTCCACCCGAGAAAATCACCTAAGCTCGGTTTGACCAGCAAAATTCACCCTAAAATCCCAACCCCAACCACAACTTCATATAACACACAAGATATCAAGAGAACATTTCAGTGGCCGAAGAAGCCGTTCTTGGCAACAATCCCCAACTCCAACACAAAATCTCAAATTTCTTGAACAAATTCTTGCCTGATCAAAATCGAGGCCAGCAAAAAAAAATCCCCCAAAATCGAATCCCACTCCTTCCCCGGATCGATCGCTCACTCCCTCATACTCGGATCGCCCAACTCCTCCAAAATCGAACTCAGGCGAGAGTCCAAGGCAAGGAGGCAACCCAACCACTCCTCATATATATCTCAGGACGGCCCAGATCGCGCTGCGCGACGCGAGGAGCAGATCTGGCCGTCCGTTTGCGTGGGCCCCGCGGTGGCAGACGACTTGGCCGACGCGAGGCTGCGCTTTCGTGAGGCCCCAGGACACTCGTCGCTGGCTGAGCGACTAATTTATTACTGTTTTTTTTGTTTTTATATGGTTGATTAACATGTTTTTTTTAAAAAAATGGATTTTTGGTGTGGTTTCGTTTCGCGTCTACGTGAGCCCCATCCGGCCAGTGAATCTGGATGGGTTTCACGTCGCCATCCGGGAAAGTTCCGGTGAATGTATGTGCGTACTAGGAATAGTTACTAGTACTGCAAGTTACAATGCGCGTGGTGAATATTAATTGGTTGAATTTGATTTGATTTCATCGTGGATCACGTTTTGCGAACACGTAGTTTGTTAATGGATGGTAATACGGAGGCGGTAAACTCGGTTAGTGCTTCTTAATTTGCCTATCAAAAAGGAGTTGGTAAGAACTGGTCAGATAAACTAGATTGCGTGGAGAAGTGAGCATGTTTCTTTTTTGGATATGTTGATACGTGCATGCACACATAGGAAAGTATATATATATATATTAGGATTGAATGATTGATGTTGCTTTCTCTATAAAATTAAATTATAAAAATTCTTCAAGTGGATTAATATCGTCTGGTTAATTGTAGTCGGCACAAGGTTTTGTGTTGAATTTTACAAATTTCGATCCTTGTGACTGAAGAGTCCCTGAGATATATATGTAGACGGAATGAAAGGTGTTAATTAAATTGGGATATATAAAATTGCTTTATGTGGCATCTAAACAAGCTATGCATTATTAATTGTTTAATGACAATTGTAAGAAGTGTGTTGACTACAAACACAAGGTGTTCAACCGTACTTGAAATTTTAGCAACAGAGGGGATAAAAAAACATCAGCATCAGTCTGAGGGCCGATGTCTACTTGGCGGATACATGTGTCACGCTCCGCATTATCCAATTGAATCGTGTAACGTAATCAAGAGGCATCCCTATCATATATGAACCACCTCGCATGCCCAATCACTGGAGTTATGCAGAATTAAGCCTCCACGTCACACATGTCATCCAATTCCAATTGTCACACCCTCGCCTCCATACACGAGGAATTATTTAATTGACCAAACGAAAATAATCTAGCGTATTCTCTCCATTGAAAAATATAATAGAGATAAATTAAACATATTATACTTTAACTATTAATAAAAAAAATTCATCACGTAAAAATGATCTTACCGAATTTATCATTAAACAAGTTATCATAATATATAATTATTTTTATTTAAAACAACTTATCTTTATAAGTATTATTAGTCAAATTAGCATATTAGATACCATGTTAAAATCTATAAATGTTATATTTTGAGGAAGATGAATTACTATAGATATTTGACACACCTTATCCACCACAAGCTAAAAATGAGGGAATTTAAATTTAAAGAAGGTTGAAAAAAAGGTATTTGGCCCCTATGCGTCAAGATTAATAATACATACTCTGACTGTAACATGGTATGGCAAACATGAAAATGGAGTTGGATATTTCTCAAGCCCCCCTGCATGTGTCAACTGTCAAGAGCTTGTAATTAGTCCATTAATTTTTCGTTGAAAAAAATGCTTTCCGCGTGGTGAATTTGATGGTCCGTCTTCTTGTTATCTCTCTCTCTCTAAATTTTTTTGATCTCTACATGCATATTTGTTGCGATATTATTCGTTCTGGTATGGATATGACCAAGAGACCAATTCAGCTGGAGGATGAAAAAAAAGGTAACGAAGCCTGCATGATGTTAATTTAATTAATAGAGCTAACTATTAACTCAATACATATAATAGTTTAGCTGTAAAGTTATCTTTATTTTTATTATCCTCTCTTTTTCTTTCACTTATCTATTTATTACAATTTTTTAAAGTAGGTGTAGCTAGCCAAAGCGCATTCTCTCTCCTCTATACTTGCAAGAAAATCTTCTATGATAGTTATGGGTACTCAAGTCATCAATCACAAAGCTAAAAATGTTGCGTGGCATGTATGCACTTCTATGGTGGCAGCTGGTACTATGGAAAGTAAAAATTGTCGGTCCGCCGCTTTCCATCTGCAGGATTAGACAAAAATTTGGATGTCACGTAAAACGAGATAACCATTAACATATTAATTATTATAGATTAATATATATATATATAATTTTTAATAAACTTCTATATATAAGCTTTTTTATAAAAGCGTATTATTTACTTCAAAAAAACATGCTAACAGGAAAAAAATTAAGTTGCTCACCCCTACTGCACAAACGAATGGGCATCCAATTCTATTTAAGCAAAATGTTACACAGCGCTAAGTGTCTTGTGCCATGGCTCCTATATCAAAATGTTACTATCTTTATTCTAAAATAATTTTATTTTTCATCTATCTCACATATATCAATACACTTTATTGAATTCTAATGTACCTTCTATTTTATTTAGTTCCAATATATTTATCATCTATTTTCATAAATTCTAATACAATAATGGTTTAAAAATATACTGAAAAAAAGACAGGATTATATATAGGAGACATGAAGATAGAAAGTGTCCTGGTAGGTTGTTACCCCAAAAACCTCACCAAATAATCGAACAATAGCCTGGATATAACTTTAAATTGGTTTTGTTGGTTTTATGTAATATCGCTTGGTTAATGTGGTAACGTTTTCAGTTTTTATTAGTATCCTCTCGGTTTTTGCGTAACTTTGTGGGCACGTAGTAACCGTATTAGAGAGATGAGAGATGCAATAGAAGATAATGAGAAGGGCTAGAGGAATTGTAGCACAAAAATTTATTGAGAGTTTAGTCTCTGGAACATAAGAGTAACAAGAGAATATCCAGATTAATAAACATGCATATATGTATGCTCGGTTCTCCCACACACGTAGCCAAATTTCATTTAGGAAATGGTTATCTATATTATAACGGGGCTATATTTTCTTTTCTACAGCCGTCAGTCAGATCGTCTCAAATAAACGGACAAGATCTAAAATAGGGTTTAGATCATCAGATCCCACGATTCTCTCAATTGATGCTTCTTAACCGTTTGATCATCAGATCCAATGGCCCAAACTGATTCCGCGATGCTTCAGATTAATTCCACGATCATTCAGTTGATTTCCTCGCGGGTGCCGTGATCTCCTTCCTTCTCAGCCGCATCGCATGACAGTCGCCTCCCCGCACAGCCCGCGATCACGATGGAAAACGTGGCTCATTCTTCCTCCGATCGTAACCACGATCCACTCTGCCGAGCCCCGACATCGCCGTTGCATCCGCTTCGCCACGAGCAACAGGCATCGCAACCCTGTTGCCGCGCTCGCTCTTACGGCGCCGCCCTTTGTCGCCTCCTCCGTTGCTGCCATGTCGCGGCGCTTGGTCTTCCGGCGACGTCGTAGCCTGCTGCTGCGATCGCCGCTCCACGAAATCAAGCAGAGGAGTAGGAGCAAGAGGAAGAGGAAGAGGAAGAGATGGATCCTGTGAAGACTACGCGGGCTTCGGCAACGTTTTGTACGTCGCCGGCCGTGACTACTGAAAGATGATTCCCTCTTCTCCCGACGCTCCTCCCTCCAGTTCAGTTCTTCACGAGTGAGCAATTCCTCAAGTGATCAAATACTTAATGTATCAAGGAGAAGCAAACCCATTGTTGCATATGCAAGTAGGAACTTGTGTATACACTATTTGTTTTGCTGCTCTCTTTTGAAAACGAACTTCCCTCTTCCGTCTTTTGCTGCTCTCAAAGTACTAATCTACATCTAAACCTTTTTCTAAGGCACTAATATTTATTGTACTGGGCCCTGCCAGTAGTCCACCTTCAGTTGGCCTCAACGTCACTCCGATTGTGCTAGCTTATAGGTTATCACCACTCCTACTTTGATATTTTACACATTCTGATTCGTAATAAGCTATTCTGTTTATATATGTGTCATGTGTGTATCACTTTTTGGTTGGTAATCTGAAGGAGCCAATCAACTATGCCCATTGACTAATTAGGAGCTAGCAGCATCTAAAGATTATGGGCTATTTCATGTACTTCATCCCTTTATGATAATAGACAAGAAGGTAATATTTTTATCTGTTGTATATCTTATTTGTCCTCTGCTTAATATTTTCATAATGTTTTATGATAAAATGGCAGCATGTTATTATATTTTTTAAAATAAAATTCTTGAAGTCCAGTCACAAAGTTCATCCGGCTTCATCTACATTGTTAGATTTATTAGAGGAGATTGATGTGTATGTATATCTTATAGAAATCTATTTTTTTAATCTTGTATTTATAAAGGAATAATACATGTTTTTTAAATATTTTTTAATCAGAACAATATAATCCTTTTGTTTTTTTCATTTGCATTATAAAATATTGCCACATAGAGCGTGCTTGATCCTAATTTGAGTATGAGGGTGAAGGTGGGTGAGAAGTTAAGTAGTGTGGAATACACCACAATTGGGATAACTGTAATTTCACACGGACATCTGAAATTTGAATTTGTTTTAGGACACTCATGCGATAGTCATATAAGCAGCTCTTATGTTTTAACAAATTCTATTAGGGTCTTTTCAATATTGTTCTACACTTTCACGTATATTTGTATACTAATACTCCAATGCTCTTTTGGCATTTGTGATCACATTTGATAAAACTAGCTTATGATGGTGGAATTTATGTAGCAATCTAACAAAATTTTACTACCATGTGTGATCAATATGTGTGTTATTCCCCCTTGTTTTTGGTCAAAATGGTTTTAAGTTATATTTGTCAACATGTGCGTTGCACATTCACAGTTACTAGCACAATTGAAAATAATTAAAATGGAAGATCATCCATGGAAAAAAATATCAAAGATTCCAAGTTCCCGACCATCCACACATGGCATCAACGATCGACATAGTTTTGGAGTCGTTTTCTCATAAAAGAAAATCATTCCATTAGTATTCCTTCCTAATATCTTGTGTGCATGGGTATATTGGTTATGGGAATCTTGGACACTCACTTGCTCCTTTTTTTTTCTCCTTAGGAACTCAAAGGCACCATGCTAGTATGTTTTTACAAGGTATTTGTCTTACCAAATATGTAAACCCTTCCCCACCCCTCCTAAAAAACCATAATCGGATGGACGGTTCTGTTTAAAACAAAATTTCGACCAGTAATTTTTTGTAATTATAGTATTACGATAGTAATACTATTTGAGATGTAATTATATATGATTTTGATGTATGTCATCTAATTACTTAAATTTCGTAACAAATTTAGAAATGCTTGTGCCGAAACTAGTACTAGTGATTAATTAGAATAGGGATTTAAACAAAACAAGTAACCAAATCACAGCAATTAATCAAACAGAGACACCCCTATCCTATCAACTTTGGGCCATTCCACGCTAGATGAGCACCACTGACCGCCGCATATTCTCCCTCGACACAACACATGGTCCTGGCCTACCCCCATATTGATTCCATCAAACTGCTCTTTTCAAAGATTTTCTTTCACAGGAAAAATTAAAGCACTCAGATTCCCAGCACAGACATGCACCAGCCACTAGCTTAGCTTAATTATTCTTTCATATTTTTTTGTAGGGCTTGGCTCTTCATGCTTGTCAACAGCAGCAGCCATGAGAGTGAGATAGTGAGAGAGAGAGAGGAGAATTCTGTCCAAGTAACAAGTTGCTGTGCCTTTCTTTGTCTTGTGTCTGATTGATGCATGCCCCCAAGCTTGATTAGTTTTGTCCATGAATGATTAAACTGTCATCAGCCATACAAAAAAAAAGAAAAATATGATTGTTGTTATTGTTATTATTATTGCTATTTGTGCGATGACCACTCAGCGATTCCTATCCGCTAACAGGGAGCAGTTCTTTACGTTTCTTGCAGGGTAAACTGGCTGGCTCATAATTGGAGATTGATCAGATGAGGATCAGTCACTACCTTAGCTTGCCACTTCATTTACTTGTAGTAATTACCTTCTAATTACTACCAGATTGGTGAGAGTTAATGATGGGATTGATGTGCTTTTTTCAGTGTGCCTATCTCTGAATATGAATTTGGAGTGCTCTGAATATATATGGATCTGGAGTGCTCTGAATGTCTATCTGAAGGCTGATGACATAGACAGGCAGACAGTCTCTGTAGTTTTACTACGATATGATCTTGTTACTCCCTTCGTCCCTAAAAGATTATTGTTCATAGTTTAAAAAATTATCCCACAAAGAGTGTCTAGTGTCTTTTTTAGTTTATTGTCTTCTTGCTTTAACCATTGAACTAATAGTACTTCTGCCTCCTCATTTTCTCCATCTCTCCATTTTTCTCTAAATTAATAAAGGGCACAATAGTGTTTTAACCTCCTATTTAATTTATCTTTGACTATCTAGTCTTTTATGACGGAGGGAATGCTATTCAACCTGTTAGTATTCGTAATAGTTAATTGATGCTGTCACCGGTGTTAGGAGCTGATATTTTGCATCCCAGAGTCACACACAAGGAGCAGAGAAGCCCACGGTTTTGGTAGCTGACAGAATCGTCTATTGTCACAGATCACCCGATCCTCTTGTATACGCTCGAGAGGATTCATAGTCACTGTACACATTCTACATGTATCAGAGAAGTCTAAATATTCCGGCACGCTAGCTTCTCCCTCCGGCGAGTCGACCCTTTCCTCCTCGTCGTCGACGTCTTCTTCCCGTTACCGACTTTCTTCCCGGTACTCTCCTTGCTCTCTTGTCTCCTTTTCTTCTTCTCCCCGTCTCTCCCGCAGTCACCTTCTTTTCTCCGTCCCACCTCCGCGCGACCAGACGACGGTCTCGATCCGCCTCCTCGTCCCGCCTTGTACCCGTCTCTGCTCTTCCTCTTGTTTCGTGCATCTCTCCTTCTCTGACGCTGGCGCACCTCCGCGCTCGTCATCTCCATCGGCTGGAAACCTCCCTCGGTTCTCGCCCTTTCCGACACGCTCAACGGCTCTCGGACGCGAACCTTCTCCCCTCACATCCGAGCCAGTCCAACGTGTCCACGTGTCCACGGACACGAATCCATGCCTCCCGGACGCGAACATATTCTCTTCGCGTCCGGCCACTCCCTGCCTTTTTCGCGTCCGCCCCACTCCTTGGTCTTCACCAGTCCACGGACGTGAATCTTCTCTTCACGAACGTGAATCCTCGCACGTCCGTGACCCAACCACTCTCTGACCCACCCACTCTGTCCTCACCTACTCCGCTGCCTACTCCCCATCGCCTGTATTCTCCTCGGCTATTCCACCTCTCACAAGAGATACCGATGCCTCGACCTTTCTACCCGACGGGTCCTCGTATCTCATCACGTCATTTTTGACGAGACATGTTTTTCCTTCGGTCTCCTTCATCCGAGATCCTCCTCTAGTGATCTCGACTTCCTCCTCACCAACACCATGCCGACCAGATCTCCTCCACTGCCCTATCCATCGGCCTCCTCATCAGCCGTTGCTGAGGATTAACCATCACATATCCCACCACTACTCAGTCTGATGTCACCACCATCGGACCCCTATCGGACCCACCTCCATCACCCGATACCGATCATATTTATCCTTCAGCCGATACCATTCCCTCTCCATCGGACACCCTACTTCCATCGGCTCCTTACTCTCCATCGGCTCTCCCCACCCTATCGGCTAATCCATCTTTATCGGACCTATCGGCATGCTAGGCCCACCCGACCTCATCGGCTCAGGCCGATCTAATTCCTCCTTTTCCTCTTGTCTACAATCGCCGACTCGGAGCCGATGACGGCCCCACCCAATCAGTTCTTCCCATTACTCCCGCACCCCCATCGGCTCCAGTTCCCTCCACCTCTCACATGGTCACCTGCTCCCAGACCGGGTCTCTCCGCCCCACTCTGCGCTACGATCTCTCCGTCGTCCACAGCTTTATCTCGTACATCCCGACGACTTCTCGCTCAGCCCTGGCCGACCCTCAGTGGCGCGCAGCCATGGTCGACGAGTACAAGGCCCTAATGGATAACGAGACCTGACGCCTCGTTCCTTGACCTCCCGGCGCCAATATTGTGACCGGTAAGTGGATTTTCAAACACAAATTTCACGCCGATGGCTCTCTTGCCCGTCACAAGGCTCGCTGGGTAGTCCGGGGTTTCTCCCAATGACCCGGTGTCGACTACGACGAGACCTTCAGTCTTGTTGTCAAACCCGCCACCATCCGAGTCGTTCTCACCTTGGCTGCCTCTCGCTCCTGGCCGATCTATCAACTAGACATGAAGAACGCCTTTCTTCACGGCCACCTGACGGAAACAGTCTATTGCCAGCAGTCCCCAGGCTTCGTCGACCCTTCTCGTCCCGACGATGTCTGTCTCCTTCAACGCTCTCTCTACGCCTCAAACAAGCCCCTCGTGCCTGGTACCAGCGCTTTGCTGCCTATTTTCGGCACATCGGCTTCGTGGCCTCTGCGTCCGATAGTTCACTGTTCACTTTTCATATTGGCTCCGCCACTGCTTATCTACTTCTCTATGTCGATGACATTATCCTTACAGCGTCTTCGACATCTCTCCTCGACCAGATCATGGCCCGACTCCACTCTGAGTTCGCCATGACCGATTTTGGTCCTCTCCACAATTTCCTTGGCATCTCCGTAACCCGTTTCATCCACGAGCTCTTTCTTTCCCAACGCCGGTACAGCATCGACCTCCTCCAGCGTGTGGGCATGGCCGACTGTCACCCCACAGCCACCCCAATCGACACTCGAGCCAAACTCTCCGCCGCCGATGGCGCCCTCGTTGTCGATCCCTCTCACTATCGGAGTCTTACCGGGGCTCTCCAATACCTCATACTCACCCGACCCGACCTCACGTACGCTATCCAGCGAGTGTGCCTCTTCATGCACGCTCCACGCGAACCTCACCTCGCGCTGCTCAAGCGCATCCTACGCTACGTGAAGGGCACCCTCTCCAGCAGGCTGCATCTCAGCTCCAGCCCCATCGACTCCCTCACTGCGTACTTTGACGCGGACTGGGCAGGCTGCCCCGACTCTCGACGCTCTACGTCCGGCTACTGCGTTTACCTCGGTAACACTCTCGTATCCTGGTCCTTAAAACGCCAGACTACAGTGTCCCGCTTTAGCGCTGAAGCCGAGTACTGCGCCGCCACCCACGCCGTCGCCGAGTGCTGCTGGCTTCGCCAACTTCTCCAGAAGCTCCGTGCACCCCTCTGCACCGCGACCGTCGTCTACTGCGATAATGTCACTGCCGTCTACATGACCGCCAACCCGGTCCATCACCGACGCACCAAGCACATCGAGATCAATATCCATTTTGTCCGTGACAAGGTTACATTAGAACAGGTTTGGGTGCTCCATGTACCATCGACATATCAGTTTACCGATATAATGACCAAAGGCCTGTCCACGCCTTTGTTCATCAGTTTTTGGTCCAATCTCTACGTCCGTTTCCCTCCCGCTGTGACTGCGGGGTGTTAGACATATCACTGGCCTAGGCTATATATATATAGATCCGACCCCCTTTATACGCTCGGGAGATTCGTAGTAACTGTACATATTCTACATTCAGGAATAATCAGGATGGTCATGATGGAAAGCAAAAGTTATCAGCTTGGTGCAGATGGAATATTACATATCTCATGGAAGGATCAACTGAATGATTATTGCCAATTGGGCATTAATTAATTAGTATTTAACTACAATGTAGTACACCCAGACAATGTCTGATTGAAAGAAAATGATGCTGTAAGCAGCAATGGCATCCATGATTGCCTACTTCACTAATCCATGCTTTGCAGTGGTTTTGCGATGGATAATTAGTAGTTGATAAATGTAGAGCTGTACTACTTATTACTATAACATATACGGAGTAAGAGGCTACACTGTTATGGTCTTACTTAAGGAGATGATTCTCGAAGCGCTGCGGTTACGTAGTCTGAAAAACAGAGACCATTGGGCTCTAGAGGAGGCAATTAATTAATTACACTGGCGTCCATAACTATCAATTCGCAGGACAAAATATTTTCCAACCAAAGATGTTGTTTTCTCCCCAAGCATCAGAATTAAGGACTCAAGGTCAAGAAAAAAAATTGAACAAGTCGATGGAGAGGCAAGGATAATTCTATTCCATTACTAAAAGAAATGATTCTTGAAGTGCCGGAGAGGTGAGTGATTATACCAAACTCCATGATTATCAATTCGGTAGCGTGTTAGTAAAAATGATAGCAAAACAAATATGTATCCGATACTATTTGAATTGCCAAAAATTTAGTATGGTAAAAATTGAACTCAATCCAAACAAGCCCATATTTCGTCTCATCTCTCACAACAAAAAAATGTTTTTTTTCCAAGCATCACAATTAAGGACTTTAGGTCAAGAAATATAATCGGGCCAATAATGCAACCGCACGTAGGGGTCTCCAGCAATTAATTAATAAGCTTTTCTTTGTGTGCCGCTGATCATCTCTCGCTTGTAGCGGTCGTAGTTGTCGCCGTCGCTGGGCGAGAGCGACGCGCGAGCGAATTGGATGGATAGCGATCGATCTCTGAATATACTGATGGAGGAGATTGTTGTTTTACCGTCGTAATTGCGCTGGGTTTAGTCGGTGAGTGGATTAGTACGAGAGGTGTACTAGTAGCTGATTTTTGTGTGTGTGGGTGCCTTAGCTTGCATGTCTTGTCCGGTCGGAAGAAGAAGCAGCGGCACGGAAGCTGGGGACACTTGGCTGGCTAGCTTCATCGGCCACTGCAGGGATGGGCGCCATACGGCAGTGCTCGAGAAGGTTCAATTACCGTACAAATCTTCTTGAGTAAGTTGTATCATCAATGCTACATGATCTTGATGGTGGGTGTAATTTAGTGTATAAACTTATCTAATGTGTGCAAAGTAAGATAAAAAGACAAATTATAACTAATCATGTTCTAGGCTCCGTTAGAAGCTAATTAGAATGTCACCTGCACATGCGAGGGGGCATTTGAGGCATGCTATATGTGCAAATGCCCTCTATTTGCTGCTTATTTGGTCCTTGGCTGTTTTATAATTGAATCTATTGCGTCCTTCCTCTAAATTTCATACAGCTTCCTCTGTATAAAAATAATAAAAAGGGTGACTTATTAATTGTATGTTTAGCTGAGTAGAGCACATCTATATATCCTAATGAATGTTTAACTCAGTGAGATTAACCACAACATATTCTTTTGGCATTGGCTTGCACACGGTCAGATAAGTTTTTATGCATCGAAACAAATGTTTTACAATTTGTGTATTTAATTGTACCCATCTTCTAAGTTTGTGTATCAAATCTTATTCCGCTTTTAAAATCTACTTTCATGAAAATTTCGTGGAAAACCCAGCTAGTTGGCAAAAAATCGTGTAACAAAATAAATTATTATGATGAACAAAAAAAAACAAATTCTTATGTTACAGAACGGGACATTGCTCTTCGCATGAGGGCTAGCAAATCCGTGTAAAGAGGCCGCCTGATGGGCCCACCACACACACAGCGAAGGAGCTCAACAGACCGCCCAACAAAACTAGGCCATCCTCGCTGGGCCCACACAGCAGCGGAGAGCCCAACACGCATCCACTGGCCGCTGAGGCATTGACCAGTCAACCCACTCACCCACTTCCAGGTGGGCCCGACGTCCCGCGCGGCCGCGACTCCTCGTTTCCCGCGCACTCCTTCCTCAATTTCGCGCTGCCTTCTCCCATTCCTCCAAATCCCTAGCGATGGAGCCGCCGCCGCCGCCGCCGGAGTGCCGTCTCACCGTCGCCGACATCCTCCGCATACGCCGCCCCACCACCGGCGCCGCCTCCCTCGTCTCCTTCTCCCCCTCCACCTCGACCGCCCCGCCGCCCCGCAAGAAGCCCAAGCTCCCCGCCGCCGCCCCGAATCCCGCTCGGACTCCCCGTAGCACGGCCCCCTTTGCGCCCATCTCCCACCGCGTTCTCCTCGCCGGCACGCTCTCGCTTCCCGCAGCCAGCTCCCCCGTCGCGTGCCGCAGCCATTGCCTCTCGCTCTCCGATTCCCCCTCTACCGCCTCCACCGCCTCCGTCTGCTGCTACCTCCTCGACTTCGAACCCGCCGCTGTCGGCCGCGAGATCCACGTCCTCGCCTGGAACTACCTCCCGTCCGTCCACCACAACGGCGCCAGCGTGCTCGAGGTGGTCCGCTGGCGCCTGGCAGAGGAGGGCACGCCCGCACCGGGTTCGGCACCTGGCTCTGGCTTCCTGAAGACGATTCCGCTCGATTGCGTCGATGCGGAGCTTGATTCGGGCACCCACGGTCACGTATTTGGGGTGGTGAGGTCGGTGAGCGTGGTGTTCAGTGTGCCGCGTGCTGGGCAGAAGAGTAATGCAGATGGAGGTGACAACTCGGTCGGGTTTATGGCGGAGATGACTTGCTGCGCGTGCCGGAAGTGCAGGGTAACACCTCCAGAAGCTGATGAGCAGCACAAGTTTGAGGTGGAGAAGTTTGTCTACTTTGTGGATTCTTCAAGCAGATGGCGACCAGTGCTGGCACAGATGGTTGGGACACCTGTGTCTGTCTCGGGGTTGAAGAAAAGGATGGTTTCCATTGGTACTAAGGGCTCGTACACCATGTTGGTGTCAACGAGGAAAACAATGCTCAGATTGTGCCCATCCTATCCACTTGTTCTGAAATTGGATGGGTCACCAGGCAATTGCGGTGGCGTGTACACTGGGGTCGTCACTGGAATTTACATGCAACGCATGTTGGTTGAACTGGATGAGACCGTATGGCTGCTGATCGATGATCAGCATCTTGCTCCATCACATTCTCTCCGAGTTGGTGCTGTTGTATGTATAGATTTGCATTTTGATTCCCAAATTGTTCTTTTATTTAATATCATGTCTTTACGTTAGTATAACTGTTCCATTTTTCTGTTCTGTAGATTTCTGTCAAGAATGGTCAAGCAATTTGTCTAAAATTTGCTTGGACAAGGATTCTTCTACTTGGAACATGCATTAAAACTAGCATCACTATAAATTATTTCTCCCTGGTGGACTCCAAGTATGAAGGAACTATTTTTAGCATGCCAGTATGTTAAATTGCAGATATCACTGAATTGTTTCTACTGTTGATGCAGATCTTATATAAAGGCAGAGAACAAGGGTCTGTTAGGAAAGTTTGTTGACTCTTTTGAGCTGCCCGCTAGATTTTGGTATGAATTTTTTAATAATTTTACTTGTACTTTATATAGATACCATGAATAACATGACAAACATTTTTTCTTCTCACGGTATGCTTATTTGTTCTTTCAATTTCCAGGATGTTAGTTCTGATATCATGCTTTAAACAGAAATTCACCAAGTTATTTTCTGAGAAAGAGATTTTGGGCTCGAAAAATGTAAGTTGCTAATTTGTATTACATTGTCAGAACACTTAACATACTTGAGTAATTAATATGCTACCCATTTCACTGTCTGCTGATTTACTTGACTGGGACTCTTAAACTGCAAGGTATCAACAGACGCATGGAATGGTCCACACTTATGCTTCTAAAGTTCTCTCTTCAATGGGTTCCAAACCTCAGGCAAGTTTGTGAGTAGTATATGTGTTTTCTTGAATGTATGAATATGATTTCCTAGTACATTTTGTATCGTTTCCTTACATACTTGATAGATTGAACTTAGTGATGTTCAGATCTGAAAATAATTAACAGGTTGTTTGTTAACAGCATAAGAAAAAAGCTTAGCTTCCATACTGCCTATCAAAACTAGCACAATATATGCTTGTTCTACTTGCTTGTCAGTTTCATCATACTTTTTTTACCCTAAATTGTGGCCATTTTTCAGCAAACACATTAGAGGGATTATATAGTATATTTGTTGGTGATTAATTTTACACAAGACAGAAATAATCATAAATATTTCTTTGATAGATAAATTTTAGGTTGAGTCATTTGACTCATTTCTACCATAGGATGTGGATGAAATTTTTTTTTCTGGTATTAGAACTGCATGTAGTCACTCATTATGTCTTCATATTGTTAGTGCCTTTTCTACTAATTTGGTACTTTACATGGTGTTTAATCAATGGTACTTATTATATTAATCCTCTGTAATGTTCATAAATTTTTTCCTTAACTTTACTTGATTTTGGGAATATTCTAAGACATGACAATAATGTAAGGAGAGAAAGGAGAAAGCCAAAATTAATATGTGGAGGCAATAAAAAATAGACTTGAAATGTTGGAATATTTCTAAAGTTTTGTGAATAGGAATGTATAGAAAACAGTTATTTTCATGTCTAAATTGTGATTTATGGTTTCTGTTAGTTTTCATTTCTAGCGTAGTCTCTTTACTTGTGACTGAATGGCTTTAATGTTAATATTAATGTTGAACTTTACTTGACTTTTGTTGCACAGCATGATTTCTTTATGAAATTCTCCAATCATAACTGCTGCAGTCCACACGCTGAATTAAACTTGGAAACTTTTAAATTGGTAATGTCCTTTTCTAGTATGCTTGTAACTAAATTTGTCTCTTTTTTTTTGGTTCTGCTTATCCTTAACAATTGACTTTGATTAGGTCATTCCCTTTGCTAATTTTATCTGCAAGTGTGAATCATTCTGGATATTAACAATGCTCAAAATTTGGAATGGCACTGAAGAAATGGACAAGAACCAGGGGGGCCACCAATTTCTGTGTGATGGGATATCCTATCCTGGTACTGCAAAAAAGTTAATTTCAAGCAGTGATCTGGGTTCTGTTTTAGTGGGAAGAATCAAGGTAACATTAAAATTTTGTGACTTGTTTAAAAATTTGTGATATTTGTTTCTCTCTCTCCCTATTCAATCCCTGTATTATACGAGAAGTACAATGCTTGGGGTGTTAACTTGTAAGATTCTTCAGACTTTCACCTGGAGATGAAAACGATAACCACTAATTGGTTTATTGGATTAGGGTAGGCAAGTGTGTATTGCATTGTTTTCAAAACCTGGATGCTACTTATCGGTGGAAGTGAATTTTGTTTTTTATGCTTGATTTATAGTTGTGTTTTACTACACCTGTTCCAAAATATAGCAACTTTTGTCTAGATACATAGCTAGAAGTTGATATATTTTAGGAGGGAGTAGCATTTTAGAAGCTTGATATATACATGTCATCTATTACAATTTGCTCGTGATTTGACTTTGCAGGCTAATTATTCTAATTGAGACTTTATTGCATACAGAGATCTTCACTGTCAGGAACACTGCAGTTGGTTGATGCAACAGGATGTATAGATGTCGTTATACCCGATCTTCCACCAAATGTTTGTATGGATAGCATCTATGAGGTTATGCTCACAGTTTAGTGCATAATATTTACTACATGTGATTCATCTTATAGATATTGTGTTGGCAGTACAGTGACCTTCATGATTTACTTGATTGATATAATTAAGACCTTATCATTCATTTGTCATGAATTGTGGCATATGGAACTTTATGTTTTAAAGCAGGAACAATTTTTTTTCTAGTGATATTACCAAAACTGATCCTGCGAGTACTAATGCAATGTATTGGCAGTGTTCATATGCTTTATTAGTTTTTCGAAGTAGTTCCTGTAAGACAACCCGAGGCATCTATCAGCTATCACTTTGATTGGAATGCTCAAATTTCAATATTATACAATTATAGAAATCAAAAGTTTTATGTAGGATATTAGGAAGACAGTAATTCATACTAAGTTTCTCAGTATGAACATTCCTATGGTATGTTTGGTGTTTTCTTCATTGATTGTTTGCACCAGTAAGATGTACCTGATGTTGGTGGGCATTTCATCTCTTTCTATGGTACTACTCTGGGGCCATATTATTTCTTCCTCGTTTATTTGCAGTCTCTTATCACTCAAATGAAAATGCATACTCATGTATTAAAAGTGTCCAGCCTATTCATCATCCTCAACAAGTTTTTTTTTTGTTTATAGAATTTTATTATGTCAGTTGACCCCATTGTTTTTCAGCAATATATATCCAACTCTGTTTTCTGATTATTCCTTTTTTTATTCAGATAAATGATTACAAAGTAGTTCTTGAAGGTCCTATTGCGTACCTTGATCCTTATGATGTTATTGATCCATTGTCCTGCAAGGCTATTTTTGAACATCTATCTTTCCAAAAAAGACTAAATCACCTCAAGATCTATGTTATAATCAACTGGAGTGAATTGAATCAAATTGGTCCTTCCTCAATTCCTTTGCAAATCAGTACTTGTGCCAAACTGTTTCACCTGCTCAAATTAACACATATATTTCCAGCAAATAATACTGTGAGTACCTTTACTCTTAGACTATCTGTCTTGAGGTTTTTGGGATTACCATGTCAATTAGTGTTTGACTATGTTCTCATTTAGTCATTTTGCTATTGCAGTTTCAGCATCAAAACATGTCAGGGCCCAGCATGTTTGCTGAGGCTGTGATACTGCCATATGATTTGAAGTTTACTGAGCGAGATGAGTGCTCTGAGCATGCTGAGAGCTTTAGAATCTCATGCACTCCTTCACTTGGTAACTCCAAAGTGCACATGGCAAAACCATGTAATATTCTATGCACCCTAAGCTTTGGAACCACCAATCTTTGTGGTTCTCTAGTGTCTATCTACTCCTGTGGATCAGTCAGTACTATTGTAAATGATACTGTTTGTGGCGAAAGAGATCACACTTTTAGGATTTTATTGGAATTTAAGGATGGAAGGTCTAAGTATCAGGTATGTTTTTTAGGATCACTTGTTGAAGCTTATTTTCTTATTCTGTATCGCTTTGTATTTGCATGTTTAGCCTTGATATTAAGATAGCATTACTAACCTATCTGATCAAATAACAGTCACTCCGGATCCGTGGCTACTATCTTCTTGAATGTCCCACTGAAAGTCTGAATTATTCCATGAAAGGCTGTGGATGTTTACAAGTTGGTAAAGTTTCACTAGGTTCTCAGAGTAGATTTTGGAGTCTTGCCATTACCTTTAATGGTAATATAAATATAAAGCAGGCCATTGGGGATCAATCTATTGGAGTTTCTTCAGTGAAGATGGATGAGCCATTTTCCAGAAAAGTTGTCTATAACGAGATAAAACTAGTGCACACTTGGAATGACTTCCATCAATATTGTGACTTCCATTTGAAATTTTACTGTGTGGAAAAGATGGACGAATACAACTATTTTTACCATGTATTCAATGAATTGTGCTCTTACTCAAATGAAGTTCTAAGTGTCTCATCCTTCATTAAGACTAGGGTGCCAAAATGGCCTTCTGGATCTTCTAACTTGCAAAGTGATAAACTGGTTCAAGGGGATTTGATATCATTACAAGGAAAAGTAGAACATATCCATCCATATGGCTGTAAGAAGGAAAAATTCATGGTTGGTAATGGGAAGTCCAGTATATGTATCCATGTTACTGATGATAACCATAGGGTAAATGTCAATCTTATTATTTTCAATTTAACAGATATTTGTTTGTTTGGCATTCCATTTCATGACATTATTTGCAGATGCGGCTCTGTGGATACCTAAGTAAACATGGTTATCCTGTTGGATTAGGACCAGGGTCATCTGTGACGTTCCACCGTGTCCTTCTGACACAGTATGTCATATTCCTTTTAGCTCTTACTAAACTGTTGTGTAAACCTGCATGCATTGTACTAGATGGTGGGTGGAATGTGTGCTGAATACTGTGGGTTCACTCTGGCACCAGACTAAAACAAGTATTGCCCATTTAGATTAGACAGCATACCCTGAGAATAGTCAAAATTAAACGGTAATTCTACTTTGCTTTATTTGTAGAATATCGATTTGACACAGCTACACTTTCCATCTTTAATCCTTACCTAGGATGAGATAGAAATTCCTTACTTTTTCTGGACAGAAGAGAGCAAACAATGGATTGAGCTAATAGCACAAAAGCCATTGCACATTACCGCATTTGTTTTCTTGCTTGATTGTAATACTATTTATGAAATAAACAATCTCTGTTGAATGGGCAGTTCTGTGTGCATACATGCAACTATGTTTTAGTCCAACTTGCTTTTGATATTAAAAATTATTTATTCTCAGATACTAAAATAAACTGAAATATTATTTATTCCAAACTTCTGGTGGACTAAATGTATTTAATCCTCATTAGAAAATGTATTTGCTGAATAATGCTAAAGTAAAGCTCAAATCACTGCAAATGCCTGCAACATATTTTGTGCTCTGCAAATTTGCTGATATGTTTTCTGATCTCTATAAATTTTTATGTTTCCTGGCAGCAAGCATGATCTATTCTTCACCCCGCTAACATATATTGAAGTGAGCTCCATCAGTCTTGCTGGCCTGAATGAAGAATGTGTTGTTACACCACCCATATCTGATTGCTTTAAGAATGGTTCACTTGGCAGAGTTTCGCCGTGTTTGCTCTTCTTATGTCAGAAGCATTTAGCAGAAAATAGAGCCATTCAATTCCGATGCCGGGTAGGCTGTTTTGTGCTTGTATTTAATTCATGGATAGGTTTCAGTTTACTACTTTTTAATACTTGTTTGTTGTATTTACACCTAAATCTTATAGTTAAGGTCTGGCTGTGAATTGTGATCCCGAGCTTGACCATTTGACATTTCTATCATTGTTAATATAGGTTGTAACAATCCATGTGTTGGTTTTGGACAATATTTTAAATGATCTCCAGCCCTCAGAATCAAGACGTGAAACAATAAATGTAAAAGTCCGACTAGCCGGATTTATTGTTGGTAAGAGATCAGTCTGACAACAATTTCTTTTGACTGCATCCACCATATACAATCCTAGATGAAATAACTTCCATTTCTTTGAAAGGATGTTTTTCCTTTTCTGGTTTACATGGATCACTGGGTATTTAATTTATTATTCAACTTAATGCTTTTAACAGATGATGGATCCTCTTTGTGCTGTTGCTGGGCTGATGATGCAAGGGCTGAGTTGTTGCTTGGGCTGCAAGAGGTTGCGGTTCTGGATGCTTCTGTGACTTTGAAGTTTTCAAAAGATGGAGTAAACATCCAACAGACCGTTGGTTCTTTTCTAGAAAATTTGTTGAAGAATCACAAAAGAATCATTGCAAGAAATTGTGGGATTCCTCCCGACATCTCTTGTCGTGACTTGGAGTTGTCTTCTGTTCTTAATAAAGTCTTAAGTTGCTTGGAAGAGAAACTTTTGAAATTTATCATACTGAATGCTTGTTGGAAGGGAACTTTGGTGAGTTCATTTTATGCATTAGTTGATTTCTATGTATCATTTGGTTGCTACAAATTATGTGATCCTAAATATGCCTAATATCATATGAGCAGTATTTCATAACATTGTTTTACTAGTCTGTGAATAGTAGTGTACCTATATAGCCCCCCAAAAAGTGAAGTGTTGGTTGTGTAATCCGTAGCACCACCAACAGACTGCCAAAATTCAATCCCCTAAATCTTTTTTATGGGAATCTCTAATGGAATTTAAGGGATAAAAATATCCTCCCCTCCAAGAGATAGCCTAATTTAACTTTCCAAAACAAAAAAAAAGTGGGCCACATAAGAAACTTCCAAACAAAATCAGTCCTCTTTTTGTATTCTCGTGTGTGACTCCTCATGGTGCGTGAGAACTCGGCGATTGGGAGCGAGGGCCGCTCCTAACTTGTGGAGAGCAAGATTTAAGGAGAAGGGAACGGGGATTTTTGGAATGAATTTAGGGCTACTGTTGGAGGCTGATTTTTGCTTAAAAACATGAAATTATGGGATTTGGGGTATAGTATAGGACAGCTGTTGGCTATGCTCTGATCTTGAATCTTCAATTGATCAGTTCATTTCAATCATATCTGATGCTTTCTTGTGTGTAGAATAGTTTTCTCATAATGATTGCTATTTGATGAGTTTTGCACCTCTGCAGAATGTTATTGCATCAGTTTTGAATGCAAACACGCTAAATGGATTTAAATTAGAGCTTCCTGATTTACATCCAGTACGGAACATGCCGAATTTTTGGGTTAATCAAGCCTTTCACATGGATCCTTTGGAAGAGGCCCGAAGAATGTTTGGCAATTTGGAAAACAGCTAATATTATTTGGACCAGTGATTGCATCAAGTTCCTCGTGTGGGAGCAGTACACTGGGTCAGGCGTACTCTTCACCTTGGGGTTGGCCACTCTGGTCAGCTTATCGAAGATCTGCTGGTACCGAACAATTTCCAGATGCACAGATGAGGGAGTGAGCGGTACGTATGCAGCGTTGGGTATTAATTAATGGTAATTTATCCCAATCATTTCCGTGTTGCAGTGATGTTAACACTCTGCGAATGGATGTGTGATGCTAACTGATTATGTTGCTCAGTCATTTGCAGTGTGGTTGAACTGAAGACACGATGGCATACGCGCGCGAGCCCATGTTTGACTGGTTTTTGTTGGCAGTATATAGTTTTGAAATTAACGAATCATTATGCCTTAGAGGAATGGCTCTTTTGTATAATGATCAACTTATTTATGCACTCAGCAGCCACGGTTTGCATCTATGATTTAAAGTTGTAATCATGTTTTACACTACCCTCGTAGTCCTGATGAAATGAAATTGGGTATCAGGGGCATGGTCTATACAACATCCAAAACAAACTTTATTTTGAGGAGGGAGTACATTTGCACATGTGATTTTGTAATAGGGTCTGTGAGCTGATATTCAATTTAAAATCATATGAATTTTATCATATGCGCGTTCTGACAAGGCATAGCACATTTGGCTAGTCATGTGCTATGTTTCATCCTGAAAAATGTCTGAACTAGTACTAGAAACGAAACAACAAGCGAGTAGGTGACCACATAACTGGGTCAAGTCGACAAAGAAAAGATCTTTATTCAAGCCAAATTGACTGAGCCAAAATCTGATCCTGTTTTTGTTAGCTACCACATGCCAGGCGAGGACGACATGGTTAAGCCCCCAAATGGCTGGAGGAACAATGGACAGCATGATCCCTGTACTGGTTTCAAGGGCTTGACCGTTTCTTGAACAGCTTGATTTGATCGCCGTAGTAGTAGGCACTGCCGATCATCAGAGCAACCGTCGCGCCTTGAGCGACCACGCGGGCCCTCATCAGTTTCTGACCCAGTTGAGAGTTGCCATATCGGAAGCTGATCAGGCCAGCCGTCAGAACACCAGCAGTGACCAATGCACCTGAAATTACACGTCAAATTAGGCAACAGAGAAATGTTTGTGTGGAAAGGGGTAAAATTTCCCAGATATATCAACATCAAGATCAGTGGTGGAGCCAGGAATTTCGTGAAGCCTGGACAAGCCTAACTAAAACCGCTACCCACAGTTAAAAAATCAAAACCATTTTATTATAAAAACGGACAATTAGTATGCTTGGTCTTGAGTGGGTCACGCCAAATTTGCAAGACGCTTATCCCAGGAGGCTGCCGCTAGTTCCAGCATTGATGCTTCGACGCTGCTTATTAATTCACATAACTAATTTTTTGGGCATCAAGTGCATGCACAGACTCCACCGAACTTGCATGCATGCAACGGCAAGACTCAAGCACCCATCTTGCTCCTTGCGTTGAAATAGACTTCACCTGTTAGATGAGGTGCTTAACCAACTAACTTGCCCGGGAAGATAGCAAATCAGTGCAGAGAAATCCATGTCAAGTTTTGATTTGCTACACCTACTTCACAGATAAAGTTCAGCAGTTGACAGGTAAAGGGTAAGCGTGAACCAATGTTCTGGTTCTAACTCAATCGAAAACATATACATACCAAAATGATTGCACCATCCACAAAAAATGCAGTGCAGCATGAGTTGAACTTTACAGATTGATTAAATGACAACTGAGCAACACAAGACATGACTGAATTGGAAGTATCCTGGAAATTCATAGCACTGGCTACAGATCACATGCACCAGCACTAATAGGCCTAGATGATTATTCATAACTTGAAGCTGCAGTAGACATGTAATGACATGAATTAAAAAAAAAGAAAAATTTCTAAGTTGTTTAAGAACATATCCTCTTAAGTTCTAGAATATGTACATCTTGAATAAGCTTCACACATACGTGAGAAAAGGAAATTTTATTGTCCACTAAAGATATATTGGAAAATAAGAGTAAGTTACTTGAGAAGCCAACTTTATGAGTTTAAGTTACTTCACATTAGAAACTACAACTCCATGCATAGCTATAATATCAATAATATATGAAACTCTACGAATCAAGCTCGTTAACTGCTACTACTGAGCATATTTCTTCTGTACAACAAAGTGAGCAGGCTCAACTTAGCTGAATTATGACAATGAGCCAATTTGAGCCTACAGTAATCCTCTAGGCTCAGCTTGTTTCCTCAGACTCCCACCAAAGAAAGGCAATGTCTTCATAGCAGAAAAGGATAGATTGCCCATAGCAGGGAAATGTGCCTTTAAGCTAGTTAACTCATTCATATCCAACGAATCAGAAGTTTATGAACACAATGCACATCTAGATTCATAGAAGACCCCTTAGTTCTCTTCTACATCGACACACAACTTTAACACTCTATATACAAATCCAATTACCCATAAATACTTTGAGTGTGTACAGTTTCAGATAGTAGGAATCTGAAATATCAACTAATTAACAGAATATTGCCCACTGAGTTTCCATAAAAAATAGCCAAATTCTCGCCACTATTGATTTGCTCAGCAAAACTCAGCTGCTGCGGCTGTGGCAGTTCAAAATGGCTGCAGGCGGCAGCAGCTCACAGCTGCTGCCACCGTGGCTGCAGCCAGACAGCCGATTTTGGCTTATATAGTTCAGCCAACTACCCAAGTCAATTCATGCCAACAAAATCTAACAGAGGGGTGCGAAGAAAAATGGTTCTGTTAGCTAGCTTTCGAATCAAAACATTCAAGGATAATCTGCATGCGAGAAGGTGGCAAAATGGACATATCCTAATCACCTCAACTTGAAGGGGCATTCTCACTTTCTTCACCAATTCATAATATGCGCACTGTGCAGACACCTACTAGTCTTAATGTTCTTCCTAACATATCAGTGAATGAAAAAAAGAACCACTAAGCCATGACACTCCGTTTCTTTTCCTGTTTCTGAATATACTAAGCCATGATTTCCTGAAGTACATAAGCATACTAAGTCAGCAATCATTCAATTTTCCATACGCAGACACCATTAACACTTTGCAGATTCTACGTCAAGAAAGCTTATTCTTAATCCTGTAAAACGACTAACCTATATTTCCCACTCCCATCTGCACATCCGTGCAGAAGGCCCCAAGAGCTGCCATCCAACGAATCCCCAACTCATTCAACCTAATGAATCCCCAGCTCACTCAACCTGACCATTCCAAAACCATCAAGAACCCGACCAAACACCGCACATGGCAACCGATCCAACCACAGTTCCCCCAAAGAATCCAAGAAACTCAATTAGGGCCACAGCGCGTGCTCAGGCAGAGATCGAGAGAGGGCAGCGTACCGATGGGGACGAAGGGGTTCTTGACGGGCTTCTTCCCCTCGAGCGCGAAATCGTCCATATGCATCGGCGGCGGCGGCGGCATGCTGCTCCTCCCTCCCGCGGCGGCGCCGCTGCTCTTCTCCATTCGCTTTGAGAAAAAAAATCGTTTTTTTTCTTCTTTTTGGGATGAGCGGCACGGCTGACGACCTGGCGTGCGGTGCGGCGTGGAGGAAGTGAGAAATTTCATCACACCAATCTTATTATTTGTTGTTGCTTAAGGCTTCAATATTTTACCATTCATACTATTTTTTTTGTTATGTCGCATTTTTTCCATCACGTACGCATGTTTACATCCATCTACTCTGTCATCATCAGGCACCCCATCATCTGAGCCAGGGCTCCTCCGCCCCCAACCGCCGCTGTCACCAAGCACCGTCTCTACTAGAGCTGTGCAGGGCACAGTTGCCGTTGTCATCATTGAACACTGCTAGTTGGAGCCATGCTGAGCTCCTCCGCCTTGACGTGGCTACATCAGCCACCAACTACCATGCTCCACGACCGGTGGAATGGTGGCACTAGGTCGAGACAAGGAGCTTGACATGGCTCGATAGTGGTGATGCTCGAGAGCGGCAATGGTTGAGGTAAAGGAGCTTGGTGTGGCTCTAGCGGCGGCGATGAAGCCAGTCAAGGTAGAGGAGCTCGGCGCGGCTCCAATGACGACGATGCCTAGTGACAATAGAGCGGACGGACATAGACTCATGTACGTTCGACCTAACAAAAGTGGTATGGAATGAAGAAATTCATAGTCTAGGTGGTAAAATCTAAAAGTCTTGTGAACCAAATGGCAAATTTTAAAATACTTATGAATTGGATGGTAAATAGTAAAATTTCTCAGAGGAGAGGGGAGAAGGAGCCTTAGAGGTCTAAAGAAGAGAGTATGAGCCGTTGGATTGAGATTTTAGGGTGGTGGTTTTTTTTAAGTTGACGGAGAAGCTGTGTGCTGTTGGATGTGGTGTTAAACTTGCCAACCGAACACAATCTTCTTGATATTTATGTCGCTTCAGGTCTAGAATATTCTAGAATGTGATTTGTTTATGAATACTAGCCAAATAGGGTCGGTGATTTGTAAGACCACCATCTCTATTTATTTTATATCATTTATTGATATAAATGTATAATAATAAGTAAATACTTTTAAATATGAATCTAACAAATTTACTTTCATGTCGTAAAAATTATCTAATAGAATAATTATTGGTAAGTTGTAATGAAACAAAATACACCATATATTTTAAAATAAAGAGAGTATTTTGATGCATTGTATAGGGAAGAGCCATGGTTCTATTTTTTAAAAAGCCATCATGCAAGAAAAAAGGAATGCATCTTTGGTTAGTGCTAACGCATAGTTGTATAGTCGCATCCAAAGAAAAAGGTAACAACTGATCTAAAATAACTTGATTATTGGGGAAGCAATAATGTTGTACACCTAAGAAGATTACTATCCTATCCTATCCTATCCTATTTGATACAGCTCTAAATCTTATATCCATGTTAGATTTAGAATTTATAAGTTAAATTATAGTGGTTTAAAACTTTATATTTCTAATAAAATAGGAACAAAATGACTCTTATTAGTATAACCACATATCGAGATCTATGAGTTTTTAGAGCTAGTAATAAAAATCTTAGATTTTAGGGCTGTGTCAAACAAAAAAGACTCCATCCACAAAGGCTAGGATGTAAATCCTAATACCCACGAATATGTGTGAGTATGTTTATGATAAAAATTTAGTGAGCTTTTAATAAGAGTTTTTTTAAATGATCAAGGGGAAAGCTTCCTACGTGAATACTTTCATTGAATAATAGGGAGTTTAGTTACAAAGCATAGTGCAAAGAGTTACATTGAGGAGAGAGGATTTAAGAATCATCTCTTTCAACAAGAGACCATCGGTTGTTCTTTCAAGTTTGTATGCTCCACCTCATGCAGCATATGTGCTACTACCGTGCTATCCTGCTACATGCAACTGGTTCAACTCATAGTACATGTACAGTCTAATCTCATGTTTCAGTCTCGCTCCGTCTTTCCTTTAGCAATGCCTCGGCGATATAAAGGGTGATGAAAGTTAATCCGAGGTTGATTCTGATGAAAGAGTTGTTGGAGAATATGACTAGTGCTAAAAGTCAAAAGGGATTTGGAAGCCCATAGATCATATCCCATTTGGAGGAGGAAAGAAAGAGGCTTTTAAATTCTGATCTAGGGTTTCTAGTATGGCAAAAACCCTACACTTGTCTTGGATGGAGATTGTCACCGAAACCGGCAATGGGTGAGGCAATCACAGCTATTGATGAGTGACAAATGAAATTGCCAGTGACGACGTTAGGGAGTTGTGTGCCTCCTGTCTCGTTGATCCCGATGGCCTCTTATGGAATTGGTGATTAGCATAAAGATGTGCATGAAGGAGGTACGTGGAACGATGAGGAAGATATTGATGATCAAGGTAGATCTCTTGATGAGGATGCAATTGAGATCGACTTTGATGCAATTATGGCCTAGGGCAATACCTGCTGGGTAGTGCTAGGGCAGTTCTTAATGGTATTAGCTACAACCTTAAAGGTCTTTTTGAAGCAATGCAGAAGGCGTGGAATCTATGCCATGGAATAGGGTACAAACGTCTATAAGACAATCAATTTATTGTGGAATTTCAATCTGAAGGAGACTACAACTTTGTTCTTGGTGGTGGTCCTTGGATCTACCGAGGAGATGCCTTCCTAGTGTTAGCATATGATGGTCATTCACGTCCTTTGAAGGTGAAACTAAAGACTCTCCTTGTGTGTGTGCAAATCTATGATCTTCTTTTGTCCATGATGATAGAGCAAATGGGTGTTTCTTTCGAAAGTAGATTGGGTAAATTGAGAAAGGTGACAACAGATGAGTATAGAAAGGCTTGGGATGATTTTCTTTGCATTAGGGTTGAGCATACAGTCAACAAAGCTCTAACAAGATGGTTAAAAATTAAGGGGAAGGGAGAATCATCGGTTCAATGCTTTATGGTTAAATATGAGCATGTATCGCACTTCTGCTTCTATTGTGGTACGATTGGTCATTCAGAGAGGGATTATAGCTTACCAAAGGAACAGAGAGTTGTCAAATTTGGGCTAGACTTGCGTGCCTCCCCTTTCAAGAAATTTGAGCATCGCAGTTGGCAAATCTCAACACCAAACTCTGAAGCTTAACGAAACCTGTTTAGAGAATAGAACCTAAGCTCTAGTTCCCCAAAAGATAATGAGAGACCAGCTAATGGAAATTCTCAATATCCATGACCTTTGAATGGTGGGGATGGCCAGCTTGCATTAGCAATTCAGGTGCTTCGTACAAAGTTCTAGGATGTGGTACAACAGTTTTTTGCTAAAGGAGAGGATTACATTCCTTTAAGTGTGTTGAAGGGTACACAATACTTCGACCCAAAAGGCTCTCAAGGTTCAGAGAATTAAAAGCTAACGGCAAATGGGGAGAAACAGATTAAAAAGAAATGATGCTAGGCATTTTGCAGGGGAATTTAGTAGGATTCGAGCAAAGGCGGGAGACTATAAGGCACGCGGTAAAATGCAATTGTGGGCTGTACAAGTGAATAATGATGCTCAGTCTATGGCAGTTATGGAACATGATGCAGCTCACTGGGTAGAGATGTTGGACCAAAACAATATGGAGGTTGATGGAGGTGGGTTGGATATTGGAGGTGTCAAGTAACTCTATTACCCCATATAGGAAGTTGAGAGGGGTACTAGGGAAGTGTGTGGATAATGGTTCTTTTGCTTCTAATGTGATCAACCTTATTGACAATGCAAGTAGTGATTATAAGAGGAGCAAGATGCTCCCTTCTGATATGACTATTGCAGGTAACCTGACAGGTCTTAAGTTGAGGCCCGCTAGGAGCAATGAATTGCCTAGATTGGAACTACCGAGGGCTAGGGCACCCTCAGATAGTTCAGGAATTGGTTTGCCTAGTGCAAACCTATAGTGCTAAAGTGGTTTTTCTATCTAAAACAAGACAAAGGGAGGAGGTGGTGAGTGGTTTAAGATGGAGGATTGGTCTTCAAAACTGTTTTGTGGTGAATGGAGTTGAAAAGGGGGGAGGGTTGGCCCTATTTTGGGATGAATCAATATAGGTTTACTTGGTGTCCTACAACAAACAACACATTGATGCCTCTTGATAGAGATTTCAAATGGGTGAGTGTGGTGATGCACCTTTGTCTATGAGGAACCACAAGTATAAGATATGCACTTGATGTGGGGATTATTAAGATGGATTAAGTCACAATCATCTACACCTTGGTTCATGATTGGGGATTTCAATGAAGCAATGTGGGCTTTCGAGCATTTCTTAGCCGCTAAGCGGAGTGAGCATCAAATGAAGGCTTTTAGGGAGGTACTGTCTAAATGTGACCTACATGATCTTGGATTTGGAGGGGTGCCGTGGACTAATGACACCAAATAAGGTGGGACACGTAATGTCAAAATTAGATTAGACATGTCCATGGCAACTCCTAGTCGGTCTTCTATGATTCTTGATGCTTGAGTTTCTCACATAACATTGTCTAGGTCAAATCACTGCCCACTTTTATTATAGTTTGAGAGATCTCTTACAATACCTCAAAAAAGAGGTTCTAGATATGAAATTATGTGGGAAAGGGAGCAGTCATTACCGTAGGAAATCAAGTCAGCCGAGGAACACTGTTCACCTATCGAAACCCTGGAAGACGTAGCAAAGAACTTGGCATCAGTTATGAAGGAATTGAATAGGCGGAGTAAAGTGAAATTTGTCTAAGTGACAAGTGAACTTACACACTTAAAGGGAGAAACTAGAAGGTTATCTAAACCAAGGTTTGGCAGGAACAATACTAAGGTACTTTTGTTAATTGAACAAATGGGCGAGCTCCTCTACCAGGAAGAAATGATGTGATTGCAACAACCTCAGATTTCTTGGCTGCAAGAGGGGATAGGAATGAAAAGTTTTTCCGTAGGAAAGCGGCGTGGAGAGCAAAAAAGAATAAAATAAAGAAGTTGCAAAGAATGGATGGCTCTTGATCGTTTGATGTACAAGAGATGGAGGGAATGACTTCAGATTTCTTTAAAGAATTATGCACTAAGGATGACTATGTCGACCCTAGCATGATTGTGGAAATTAGTCTGAGATATATCTCAAATTATGCAATGAAGCTCTATGTAAATCTTTTTGTGATGAGGAAATTAGCGATGCTCTTTTCCAAATTAGCCCACTTAAAGCCCCCAACCCTAATGGCTTCCTAGCTAGGTTCTTTCAACATAATTGGAGTACGGTCAAGGAACAGGTGGTGAAGGCAGTGAAGCAACTTTTTACGGATGGTAAAATGCTAGAGGGAGTGAACAAGACATCGAAAGTGCTAATCCTAAAAAAGAATAATCCCAAGGAGCTTAAAGATTTTTTACCAATTGGACTCTATAATGTAATATACAAAATTGTTTCTAAGTGCTTGGTGAATAAGCAACGCTCTCTTCTATAGGACATTGTTTTGCCTACACAAAGTGCTTTTGTCTCAAACCGAATGATCACTAATAATGCCTTAATAGCATTTGAGTGCTTTGCTATCAACATATGCAAATTGGAGAACCAAATTTTTTGCGCATATAAGTTGGATCTTGATAAAGCTTATGACATAGTGGATTGGATCTACCTATGTAGTATTTTGATAAAAATGGGCTTCTATGTGACAAGGGTAGAGTAGATAATGCAGTGTGTTACCACTGTTCAGTATGAAGTTAGCTTTAATGGTGTTTTATTGGATTCTTTCGAGCCATCGAGAAGCCTATGACAAGATGATTCTCTTAGTCCATACCTGTTCCTGTTTGTTGTTAATGGTTTATCAAAACTTTTGAATAGGGCTCTGAGCTTGAAAAGAAGTAGTGAGCTGAAAATTTGCACACAGGCTGATAGTCTTGTGTTTTTCTAGATAAACAAGGATCAAGCCTTAGCAATGAAGGAAGTCAAAAGTGTACATGCCAACTTCTTAGCCCTAGTAAGTGTTCGATTATGTTCAGTAAATTTAATATAAAGGAAGCTCGGGAGGAGATCAAGTAAATATTGTAGATTAAGTGGAGTTCTTTTGAGGAGAAAGACTTGGGACTTCCCACTCCATAGGGCCATATGAAATCAGAGCATTTTCAGCCAATAAAAGAAAGATTTGTGAAAAGATTGTCTAATTGGTCTAAAAAAACATCTTTCGTAGGGTGCAAAAAAAACCTAATTAAATCAGTCGCACAAGCCATCCTTACTTATGTTATGGGTGTCTTTAAGATGTCTGATGGCTTTTGTGATGACTATTTGAAAATAATAAGGAAGTTTGAGTGGAACAAAGATGATAACTAGAGAAGGGTACATTAGATTTCATGGAAGCAAATAATTTTACCAAAGTATTATGGCGGCCTTGGACTATAGGATATGCGGCTATTTAACCAAGTCCTACTAGCTAGACAAGCTTGGTGTCTCATTGATATGCTAGACAGCCTGTGTGCAAGAATCCTCAAGAACGAAATACTTTCCATGTGGCGAGTTAACAGATACTGCTTTCACTGCGGACTCATCTGCTACTTGGATAGGCATTGAGCATAGGCTAGAGTTACTAAATAAAGGAATAATATGGAGAATTAGTAATGGCGAGAAAAATCAGTATTTGCAGAGACCAGTGGATTCCTACGAACTTTGGCCTCTATGTTACAAGGAAGTGTGTAAGAACTCTAGTTAAATAGGTTAATCAATTATTGGCTATTGGTTCAAAGGAATGGGATGAACTATTGGTTAGAAAGCTTTTCTTTGCATGTTGCTGATGAAATTATAAAAATCATATTTCTATTTCATAACTTAGAGGGCTTTCCTGCATGGCACTATGAGAAATCAGACATGTTTACCATGCAAAGTGCATATAAGCTAGCTCTTCAGTTGAGAGAGACGTGGATATGGGATCAAGTAGCTCTACAAAATATGGGGAAAGGAAGATATGGGCAAACATTTGGTAAGCACATGTTCTACTCAAAATGAAGATTTTCGTGTGGAAACTTGCTTTGGACAAGTTGCCTACACAAGAAGATAAGCATCATAGACACTTTGTCCCCTCGGACACTTTCACCATCTATGGTCCTAGAAGCAGAGAGTAGCTACCATGTAGTTCTTCGATGTTCGAAGGCACAAGCACTAAGAATGGAGATGAGAGCTTACTAGCACTAAGATAGCACTAAGAAAGCATAGCTCCTGCTAACTTTTTTTAGGTCATGGCACATTAGAAATGATAATGTTCATGCACAAGGTAAAGAGGAGATCACATGGTCTACTTTTTTTCTTCGTTCTTACTGGGACACTATTCTCAATATGACAAAATGAGACGAAAAATTAAGAATAAGGGAGTTATAAGAGAGCATTGGCTAAATGTGTAGAGTAAGGATAAGATAGCTAATACCTCTTGAGAGAAACCTGAAGCTGGTTGGGCAAAGATCAATATGGATGGGGCCTTTATATCTGAGATTGGGCAAGCCAGCATTGAAGTTATCATTTGGGATAGTATAGGTCTACCATTGCTGTTATTCTAGATTGTTAATCGAGCAAGCTCAACGGAAGATGTTGAATTGTTAGTCTGTAAAGAAGGTTTGAATCTAGTGGATTTGTATGTCTGGTTTACTAGAGTCTAATTGTGTTGCCGCCATTAATATGTTTCAAGCAAAGACAGCAGATAAATCAAGGTGGCATGCATCGATTTTAGAAGCTCATGGAATGATGTGTCTTCTCCAAGAATTGAAGCTCCATGGAATGGAATTGAAAGAGGGTGTAATATGGTGGTTTATGAATTAGCTCGATTAGCTAAGAGATTAAACAACCGTGCAGTTTGGCGGTTTGATGTCCCTCTGCATTAGAAATCTTGTAACTGATGATTGTAATCTCTCTAGTAAGTTATAAATTCACCCTTTTCTCAAAAAAAAAACTCGTAGTATGAATGTATGTGGGAGCTCATCAGCTCAGCAGCGCATGGCTGGCTCAGCCTGTACAGCGCAAGCAGTGTATGCGCATGAGGCTGCGTGAAGGTTGGTAACCTTCTGGGACACTTAAAAAACGATTAACATATGATTAATTAATTATTAGTTAAAAACTTAAAAATAAATTGATATAATTTTTAAAAGAAACTTTTATATATTTTTTTAAAAAAACGTAGTATTTAACTGTTTAAAAAATATAGAAAGATTTATAACATGCGCGGCCGAACGGCTGGAGTCCTCGCATTGGAGCCTACGCATCTTACTCGATACATCCAGAATTCACTGTTACTATCGTACTAATTTTGTTGTTCCCGGCCGCACGGCGACAGCACACGCACGCTAAAAGGAGCAATAAGAACCACGCCTATTATGCCACGTGGACCAATCGAATACTGGCACAATGGCCAGATTGATATTAGTAGATTCGTGAGAAATCTTTATACCACCACAAAGTCCCACTCTTTTTTTTCCTCGACTTTGGGCAGAAAATTCCGGGAAAAAACCACAAAAAATAATCTGTACAAACACCAAGATCATCTTCTTCTTCTCCTTCGCCGTCGTCTTCGTCAGAGTAAAACCACCGCTATGACTGATCGATCCAGCCAAACACAGATCGCAAAGCGCGATCGCAGAGTCGATTAGATCTTCATGTTGGCGTACATGATGAACTGGAGCTCCTTGACGCAGTCGCTCATGGAGGGCCGGCCGGCACTCTCGAAGCAGACGCAGTGCGCGGCGAGGCCGGCGAACATGGACACCGACTCCACCGTGTAGGACCCCTTCGCCATCTCCCTGTCCACCACCTTGCGCAGCCGCTTCCTGTCGCCGGCCACCTGCTGTATCCTCACGATGAGGTTCTGCTCCTGCGGGCCCTGGCTGAGGTCGATGGCGCGGCGGCCGGTGAGCAGCTCGAGGAGCACGACGCCGAACGCGTACACGTCGCTCTGCAGCGTCAGCTTCCCCGTCTGCAACAAGAAAGGCACAGCAAGCAAGCAGCCATGAATGAACACATCAAGATCCTGTTCAACATCTCAAGAATCATCTGATGTCATGTCCATGGCGATCTTTGCTTACCAGCGCGTACTCCGGATCGAAGTAGCCGAAGGTGCCGAGCACCCTTGTGGTGGTGTACAGGTCGAGATCCTGCGGCATCAGCTTCGCCAGCCCGAAGTCTGAAATCTGTCACTCACCAACACATCACAAATCTTGATCAACGAATGCAAATCTTCAGTGAATTACAAAGAGATGAGTGAAATTTTGTTGCAAAAACTAACCTTTGCCTCGAAGTGGTCGGTGAGGAGGATGTTGCTGGACTTGAAGTCGCGGTGGACAACGGGGACTCCGACGGCGGTGGTGGAGTGGAGGTAGGCGAGCCCCCTCGCCGTGCCCAGCGCGATCCGCAGCCGCACTGGCCAGTCCATCCTCATCTCTCCAATACCTGCGACAAAAATGCCGATAAGCTTCTACACAACTTTTATTGTTGTCTCTATCGCTTGGAATGTGAGATTTTCTCTCGATTTCTACGTAATTAAACAGTTTCCTACGAAATACTTGTAAAAATCTTATCTTTTTTTATAATCGATGTGTACCTCTACGGTGGTTTATAAACTAAAAACGTTGATTTATAAGTTTTTACTATCAGTAAAAAAATTATTCTACTGATATATCAGTAGTTAAAATGCTAGTATAAGCAGATATTCTCCATTATATTAGAAAAAATGAACGGTTTAAATTAATTCTACTGGCAGTAGATACCAACAAAAGACATCGCCTGATTGGTGATGGAATAAACATTTTTGGCAGATGGAATTACCATTGAGGATGTCTTGCAGGTTGCCTTTGGGCATAAACTCGTAGACGACGAACCGGTGCTTGCCGTCGGCGCAGTAGCCGATCAGAGTGACCAGATTGGGGTGATCTAGCCTGCTCAGGATGTCGATTTCGACTCGGAATTCACGCTCGCCGTCGGCTTGTTTCGAGGTAGGTAGGTCCATCTTCTTGATGGCAACAATCTTCTAAATTATCACAACAACATTTTAGGTTGGGAATAAATCTCCGAAACAATGTAACTGAAGTTCTGAAACTGCTGATATAAGGTTAATTAGTTACCACAAATTTATTATAGCTTGAATAATGAAGATCATATATGACAGAATGTGAATACTATACTAATGCAGCAAAGTTCAGAACTTATGTTTCAAGATTGTTCCTGGGGATTGATTGGTGGTTCAATCATATTTGACTGGTGGTTGGCACTAGCTTTTCTTGAGTTTGATGTCAAGACCAAATGTCACACTGTATTGATCCTGGCTGTCTGCAGGACTAATCAAATTCCATCTCAGTTATGTGTCACCTACCGAATTCAATATTGGGGCCAAATACATGCAACTGAAACAGGAAATTCTCTTCCAATTCGAACCATTGATGAGGCCGGTGGTGCTAATAATTGTCTGAAAATTACGCACACAAATACTACATGACAAAACTTGTAATGTCTCATATGCTCAATCGAAGATGTACTTATCAATAATTTGGAAATTCTGAACCTGAAACTCTGAACTGAATTGTTGAAAATGAATGAACTACCTGTCCATCTTTCAGAACTCCTCTGTAAACTCGGCCAAAGCCGCCCTTGCCGATGAGATTCCTCTCACTGAACATGTTGGTCGCCTCCTCCATCTCCTTGAGGGTGAACACCATGGAGCAGCTGCTCTGCTTCTTCGCCGGCGGCGGTACCGCCGGAGCCTGCTCCTTCATCTGCCACAGCTCGGCCGGTTTGTACACCCCTGCAAAAACAGAGTTTCAGAGCAACAGAGCTACAGGTTGTCACCTACAATTCTTTCAGCTTGCACTCACATGGGTTCAGCTGGTCGAGCGATTTGCTTCTCCTCCTCTTGTTCCATGACGAGACGATGTTGAACATCCTGGCTGTTTTTGATCACTCTCTGAAGCTATCTATCTTCCACTACTACACCTCCGTCGCCGCCGCAGCTGCCGTTGTCTGAAGACCTTTGTGCTGAGAGAATCTAATTCCGATATACCTTGCCGGGATCAAGAACTGGGAGATATTCCTTGCTCCTGCCCAAGGCACACTGCACCCCTCCTCCTGCACTTTTACATGAAAAGGCACATGTGCTGCAACAAGAATTGCTGCCGCTGCAAGCAACATATCAGAAATTCAGAACATGGCAAATCCCAATGAATCAACTACAGCACACAAGATGAGAAAGAACACTGGCAAGGCTGACCTGATGAACTGATCAAGAAGAGCTGGAGTATGAACAAGGACAGGAGACTGAGAGGACAAGGTCGACAATGGAGTCTAGTACAGGGCTCTGAATGAGGCAGAAGATCAAAGCTAGATAGAGACCCAGACGACACGGTCTCTTGGCAGCCAAGTACAAGCGAAACGCGTCACCTAAAGCGTTTGGCAAAGAAGTAAAGGAATGGGCAGCAGCTAGCTACTTATGGATCAAGAAACTGCCACAAACGGATGCCACAGACGAAGACGATGATCCGCAATTGCGCATTCGATCGTCGGCGCAATTGATCTTTGGGAGGGATTGGGGTTGGAAATGAGCAAGAGCTGGGCCAATTGAGCTTTGCCTTGTTTTGAAGAAGAGCGTGTGGTTGATGGTGCAATGAAGGGGAAAAAAAAGAAACATTTGAACTGAAAATTTGGGTGGTGAGTGTGTGACAGTGACATTTGGGAGAGGTGAGGAGGAAGAAGAGAAGAGAAATGGACGTGGTGATGGCGACTAAGGACTGAGGGGTGGTGGTGGTGGTTGTAACGTAGCCGTTATCAAGAAACTTTCAAGCTGCAGAGTGATTCGTGCTGATCTTTCTTTCTGCCCCTCTCAACTACTAAATTAATTAAAATCTTCACATGAATATGGAATATATAGCAATTGAGTCAGATTTCTTCCTGGTTTCAAATTTTTGAATTCCATCCATTACTTTGCATCACAAGTATCGATTCCACATCAGCCAATCAAAGAATAGGTCAATTGTTGATATGGCAATCTATTCTACAATATTATGATAAATTTTATAGTACCTATACTGTAGTGAAATGTTTTTAAAACTTACTGATAGTGAAATTAACCTAAACATTTCATTCTTATCCAATGAACTATATCAATTTATACTATTATCTCGACTACGTGTGTGGTATAATATTTTTTTCTGTTGCTTGTGAAAATTATAAATTAAAGATTGAGATCACTTCTATTGGTGATAATACGGACTAGTAGAGGCTGTCATAAAAGTGGGGTGAATAACAATGCAACGAGATTAACAGTGGACGTAACGTGAATTGGGTTTCTTGGCAAGGTGAAAGTTGTTGGTTAACGCAATCTGGGATGATCTTGACGCCCGATGAATTGAAACGACGGTTGGGGAAACGCAAGCGTGTGCTTGATTCTTAAGCATTTTATCGCTGCTCAATTTGTTGATGACAACGTGTTGTTGCAGTTGTGGGGTGTAGCAAGTTATAGGTGAGGTTGGTAGCTGCAGAGGTTGCAGGAACAAATAAACGACCAAACTTGCCACTAAGTTAAGATTTAACTAGGGATTTCACAATTAATCGCAGTCAAGTATATCAGAATTGATCAATGTTGGGTTCATCTGTGACCAAATTACCCCAATGGTACTAGGACAGGAAACCAGATTAGTTTGTTTGGGTGTAGGCTAGGTGATGGTAGTTAATCTGGTTTGATAGATTATCATAAGTTCAATCTAATGGCTGACGGATCTATAACATGACGTATGTATAACGTGGAAATCTTGGATCTAGTGGTATTAGTTGGCGGCTGGAGGGCAAACAAGATAATTTTGTTTAATCAAATTCAAGGCTCCTATTGAACGCAGGATTAAGAAAACGGTACCACTACAAGAGTAAAATCGATGAATGCAACACATAAAAAATATTTAAAAAGTCTAAATACCAACCCCTAACACTTTAAAATTCGCCTCAAATGTAAAGTCATTTTCTTAAGACATTTTAACCTCTGCAGAGGAAATTTTCTGAATATTAATATATGCTAAGTAACTAGATATAACTAATGCAAAGCACATATTTACAAGTATATGAGGTTAAGATAGTGCATTGAAGATAAAAATGATCTACTAAAGAGGTCTGGGTTTAAGGATTGGCACGGGATAATATTTTCTCCTTTTTCACATTAATTTGCTATAGTTAAGTATAATTTAATACCTCTAGAAAGTGACTCTGCCTTATAGACATTAAAAATGCCTCTACAAAAATAGCATAAAAACATTTTATAAAATGACATCTTCATTTCTAGAAACAATTGACTTAAAGACACTTATAATACATTCTTCAAAATATCTCTACAGCATTATAAAGGCATTTTAAAAATGTCTCTATAGTATTTTTAAAATATCTCTATAAGTATTGCTGTTGTAGTCTCTCTTTCTCAATTACATATAACATACATGCGTACACTCTAATATATGTATGCACTCTACAAGCTTGAAGATAAGCATGTCAACGTCTAATCCACGATTTCACTAAACTTATACGCATACAGTAAATGCACCCATATGATTTACAACCCTATCAGTCAGCCAAGAGATAATTATAAAACATAACAGCTTATTATTATTAGTGAAAAAATAATTTATAGATAAAACATATGACTTAAAAACAAATTTAAAAAAGAAAATACGTTAAAATGCTCTAAAATTAACTCCAAAATTTAGTTTTACAATTTAAATTTTAGCGGTGGTTAATAGTCAAACTATGTGACTTTGGTAAGATAAGTCATAATCTCCTAATTACATTGCCTATTTCCCAATAATCGAAGCTATTTTAGACCAACTTTTACCTTTTCTTCACCCTTACAACTGTCAATTTTTTAATCATAGACAGAATTTGCACATAATCGGTTCTACAGTGGTTCTACAGTAAGTAAACATTTAGAGCTACTTTGGAATGAAGGGATTTTACTGGATTTTCACAGGAAATAACTCAGTTACTCCAAAATTTTTGTGAAATTCCTCTAATCCAAATAGGATTTTATGGCTATTCGGTTCATAGGATTTCTAAATTATAAGAATAGGAAAAGTAAAGCATTAGAATATCACATGCACTCCAATTCATAGGAATTTTTTCAAGAGCTCTCATCTCGTGCTAAAAATCTTATGGAATAAAGTAATAAGAGCATCACCAACAGCATCCCAAAAATCTATCTCCAAAATTTTGGTTTTGGGAATCCTAAATAGAATTTAAGGTGTTAAAATTTCTATTCTAAAATTTCTGAAAAACTAAAAAGTAGGTCCCTAGAAAACTTAACAGAAATCGTTTCCACCCCTGCCCTCCCGCGAGATCACGGTCGTCTCACCGCGCAGCCTCGTCTCTCCGTCGCCCATCTCCTCGTCGCCACCGCCCATCCTGCGGCCGTCCAGAAGATCGATTCTGCCCGTGCTCTCCCACGCCACCGCCAACGGTTTGGACGGGGGGATCGGCGGAGTAGTCCAGTCGCGAGAAGATGGCCTCGGCGCGGCAGCGAGGCACGGAGAAGCCATCACCATCACCACACCGCCGGCCATAACCATCGATCCACATTCGATCGGGTCCTGTCTAGCTTAACTCCTTTCAACGAGTCGATAGAGATCGCCCCATCCTGCCGCTGCTAGCCAAGCTATATATGCACCCACGCGTGCAGCAGCAGGCTCAACGATGGAATTGAAGCCATCGTCTGGGAATGGAACGACGGTCTAGTTAATCAGGGGGTCGAGAGAAGTTGCTCTCCACCTGGCGCTCTCCCCGCCCTCACCCTCCGTCGCTCCTCTCCTCGTCGGCCCTCTCCACCTAGCGGTCTCCCACGCCGAAGCACCCCCACCTCCCCCATTCCCTCTCATCTCTCTCCCATAGCATCCCTCCTATCCCTGCCACCTTAACCTTTGCCGCCGTCTTTGGTACTCCTCCGAGAAAACACGGAGCGATAGAGATGAGTCGTCCAAGCAACCTTATTCAAATGCTATTGGATGATGAATCTTCATCAGATGACGACGACGAATTTATCTGTTGGATGGTAGAAAGTGTATGATGACGACATCGATGATCAAGAACCAAAGCGTGGTGGGTCTGTTTTTCTACACCAAGTACTTGATCAGAACATATTGGTGGCCATTATAGACTACACGATGACTACTTTTTGGAACAACCTGCCTTCTTCTCTATTCATTTTAGACACAGGTTTGTAATAGCTAAATCTGTTTTTTTCAATCTTTATTTGAAATAGTGATACATATATGATTTATTATTGTTAATGCATTTGCAGGTTTAGAATGAGGCGGCATGTTCTTTTACACATGATGCATGCTGTGGAAGCACATGATAATTATTTTGTGCAAGAAAAAACGCAGCAGGTAAACTCGGACTATCATGTTTACAAAAGATTACTGCAATATTCAAAATGTTGACTTATAGAATAGCAACAGATGTGATAAATGAGTATGTTCGTATTAGAGGAAACACTACTATAGAGTCTAAAAAGGTTTGTCATAGCTGTGGACAAAGTTTTCGGAGAGGAGTACTTGAGGACACGAAACGAGAATGATATAGCTAGATTATTTGTAGTTGGGGAAGCAAGAGGATTTCTAGGAATGTTAAGATCTCTAGATTGTATGTACTAGAGGTGGAAGAATTGCCCAACTACATGGCAAGATCAGTGAAAACGTCTGAACCTACTTTAATTCTAGAATCTGTTGCCTCGCATGACCAAAGGATTTGGCATTTTTTTTGGTTTATCTGGGTCTCACAATGATAAAAATGTTCTTCAACGGTCGTCACTGTTTGCAAAGCTAATTGAAGGCCACGGTTCTAAAGTTAATTATACTATTAACGGGCACAACTATACTATAGGATATTACCTTGCAAACGATATTTATCCTTCATGGGTAAAACTTGTGAAGAGTATTCAGAAGCCACAAGGAAATAAGAGAAAAATATTTTACCAAAGTACAAGAAGCCGTTAGGAAGAATGTTGAACAAGCATTTGGGGTTCTACAAGCTTGCTTTGCTATTATCCGTGGACTAGCTTGTTTTTGGAATGCAAACACTCTGGGACAAATAATGAGGGCTTGTATAATTATGAATACCATGATTGTTGAGGATGAGCAAGATGGTGATTTTGATTTTAATTATGATGAGATAGGAGAACATGTGACAGGTTCTCATGAACATATTGCTTACTTTGATGACTTCATTAATAACTACAGAAAAATTAAGGACAAGGCAATTCACAACCAACATCAGGAAGACCTCGTGGAACATTTGTGACAACGTTATGGAGATCAGTATTAAACTATCAGTTTATGTCAGAGATGCTTATTAGTTTAAAAATTATGAACTGAAGTTATGTTTGTTTCAGACATTATTATTAGTTTAAATACTGTGAATTTCTTAGTATTTGGATTGTAATAATCAGTGATTATGCACTTGATTGAGCATCAGATCACTAATTAAAAAAAGCAGGAACAGAAAAAAGTTCACTTTCTTTTACCCTTTGCATGTATGCTAGAATATATATCCTCTGAAGTTCAGAGTCTGAACATTTATGCTGTAATTTTCTTTTGGACTGTCAAAATTCAGAAGAAAGTCAGGTGAGTCATCTGGTAAGAACTGAACATTGGCTCTATTTGCAAAGAGAGAAAAAACAGAAACAGCATAAATCACTTCATACAGATTTTTATTGAAGTCAACTATTTGAAGATGTTGTTTGGTTGTGCCAACTGGAACTCTGTTTACAGTCAAATAAATCACTTCATACAGATTTCAGCCCCAGCAACAGCATAACAGCAGAGCTGCATCAGCCAAGAGTTTCAGCAGTTTTCAGCAATCAACATCTTAAGCAATCAGCAGCTTTCAGCAAACAGCAGATTACAGCTACAGCAGCAAATAGCATCAGCAGGAATCTGCAGCATATTTCAGCAGATTACAGCTGCAACAGCATATACAGCAGCAGCATATACACCAGGCAGCATTTCAGCACAGCATGAGCAAGCATTCAGCAGCAGCAGCAGCAGCAAGCACCATTTCAGCAGCAGCAGCAGCAAGCACCATTTCAACAGCAGAAAGCACAAATTCAGTAGTTCATTACCAACAGAACTATGGAATCTTGATAGTAATAACTGACATCAAAGTTGCTCGAATAAAAAAACTATGGATTCAACTATGGAATTTGATTCTAAATTGCTGGAAAATTCGATGAACTTATTATTCACCCACACGTCAATTGAGAATACGATTGATCATATTCTTATAGTAATCTTACTCCTTGATTGTCATGTCACTAGTATCTATCCTCAAAATTCTTTCTTCTTCAATCATCCTCTTGAACTCGAACTTATCTTAATCTAATTTAATCCTCTCTTGTTAAAGTGCGAATGCATGTTGGTAACGTTCCACTTTCTTCAGCTACTTCTCCGCATCAACTTCTTTCTTCTTAGCCCATAGATGGTCTAAGGAATCAATCTTTGATCAATCCGAGCGTTCACGCATTAATTATTCCGCCTTCTTCCTCCCTAACGGTCTTCCTGTACCCTGTGTATTCTCTGGATCAGCAGACTCACTCTCATCAGCATTACACACAGGTGTAGATATCGCAGGACTTGAATGGGTGGTGCTCTTCAGCTTCTTGTTTGAAGTTTTTTGAGCTGCCATCTGAATGCACTTATCAATCCACTTTGGTTGATTCTTTAAAAGATTGTAGCAATGCATGAATTGAAACTTCTTCTCTTCGGTCTTGTACAACATGCTTGCTTGCACAATCTGCAAATAAATGAACATAAGTCAGAAATAGAAGTAACAAGAATGGATAATAAGCTGTATAAACCAAGTATTACCCTATCCTCAGGGTTGACACCACTCTGATTTCTATTCTCAATCCGACTTAAGCAACCAGCAAACTTGTTGACCATGCTCTTGTATAGTGGACCAACGATGTATGAGTGAACCTTGCGAGCGATCTAAATCAAACGTCTTGTTCTCATGGAAATAGTCATAAATATGGTTCCAATATGTACTACGAGATTGATCGGTCCCTTGAACTGCAGCCAAAGTTACATTTATCCATGCCGACACCCATAGGTTGTCCTCATCCAAACTGAAATTTTTTGATCTTTTTTGGTTCGGCCTCACAGCAGCATCTTCATCCACAAAAATTATTGGTATCCTCGCTAATCAAGTTTGTGTAATATCCCCCTCCATCCATACTTCCTGTCCATGGATCACAATTCATCACTTTAGCATATACATCAGAGAAAACAAACCAGTATATACTTCTGTACAACAAAATTCAGTACATACCCATCTATGTCAACAAAAATTCCAGCATTTACTTCAGTACAAAATATTCAGTGCATACCAAAATTGCAGCATACACTTCTATATAGTGTCAAATTCAGTGTATACTAAGGACACAAATAAATGGTCATTTCTGAAAATATTCTCTTACTTCATTCTTCTAAACTCGACAAGCAGCAGGATATGTGCCACTACTATTATTTCTGAAAATGCAAGCTCTAACTATTGTCCAAACTCAAGCATACACATATCATCTCAGCACTGCCTTGTTACATGATAATTTCTGAATTGACTCACGATAATAGATAGAAGTGGCTTGGAAATTTTATGAAATGGACAAATTTCAATATATATAATTGAACAAGTTTAGACTTTTAACAATTCATAGTTAACTGTTGGCATTATATCTCTACCATACTCATCCTATCACTGTGGATTTATACTAATTGGTTTACACTGAGATATGATCACAGGTTGCTACCAAATTTCATGATTTTTTAGGCATGAAGTTCAGAAGTACCACTGAACTACAAGCAACACAAGAAAATGCATACAAGTGACTTCAGATGTAGCACTGAACGAATCGGCCACGGGCTTACCGAAATTGCTTCGATGGAGGAACTCTTCATCACCAACAGACCAAACCATGGACAAATCGGCGCCGGGAGCTTCGTGGTCGATGGGATCCAGCGCCTGGCCGTCTCTGATTGGCGCCTGCTGCTCCTCTCCGGCTTCTGTCGCCTTAACACCGGAGGTTCGCAGTTGGCCGGGACGGGGAGGAGCCAACCCAACTCGGGGGAACAGGCGGCGGGGCACCGGGCCGATTCACACCGCATCGGGGCGGCGCCCCGAATCGAGGCGGCGGCAGTGCTTGGGGGAGCGGCGACGGCTGTCCTCCGCCAGGCTTCGGTGGAAGTGCGGCCGCCGCCATACCATGCGCCGCCACCGGGAAGAAAACCGACGCCGGTGAAGCATGGAGGAGCGACGGATTCATTCCAGCCATCTGCGGGGAAGACGACGCCGGCGGCGGAACAGATCGAACCGGTGGCGGGCGAGGGCGCGATGAGGAGCTGGGCGGGAACATTTCGCCTCCCGCGCGCGAAGACCTGCGTGATGCTGCGATTGGGAGCCAAACTGCGTCCCTACCAGTGGAGAACGGCAATCCCGGGGTAGGGAATAGAAAATATTGGAAATGAGATTAGGGAAAGTGTTGGATTGGATTTTTCAACAAAATTCTCTAAAATCTGGGATTGGGAACGGTATCCAAATACTTGGTGATGCTATAAGAATATAATCCTTAGAAATTGTGTAACATATATTCCTATAAAACAAATGATCCGTATAGAAAAAATATAAGATTTTAATTCTTAACATAATCCTTTGAAAATCTTTTAAACTGAATGAATCCTTAGCCCCAAACGGTCCTAGCCTGGCCCATATACCAGGCCCAAAAGGCCCAATTCAACCAGAACCGCGTTCGGTTTCTCGTCGGCTACATATGTAGCAGCAACGGCTCGCCGGCGCAGAGCAAGAACAGCGACCTCGCCATAGCATTGTAGCAACGCAAAGGTCTCGAAGAGTCGCCGAGGCATCCGATCGAGAGAGCGAGAGAGAGTGGGGAGTGCGTTCTTGCCTTCTTGGCATGGAGAGGTTCACCGCCCTGGTCTCCGGCCGTCGCGCCGCATGCGCGCCCGCGACTATCGAGGAGGAGGAGGAGGGGGAGCGGGACGAGGCGTACCTGCGAATCCGGCTCGAGGAGATCGTCATCGTCAAGAACGACGCTTACGACGACGCCCTTGCCGCCGCCTCCGCCTCCGCAGCGCGTGTCGCCAACGGCGGCGGCGGCGTCGTCGTCCCCGCGTCGATGGAGAAGAAGTGCGCGTGCGGCAACGCCACTGGCACCGCCCCAGCGTCCAGCCGGGGTACACGATGGCCGCGGCCACTCCCGCGGCAGCGCTGGGCACGTGGACGACCGTGACGAGGATCGTCGGCCTCGACTAGAGCGCGCCCCGCCTTCGTCGTCTTCTCCTCCAATGGAGAGAGAGATCAACTAACCAACTCATCGTAGGTGTTCTTGATTTTCTTGTGGCTTTAGGGTTTTGCTCGATCCTTACCATGTTCTTGGAGCTTGGAAGAGCTAGAGAGGGGTTCGATTCCTCGACCATTTTTGGGTTCTTGTCTAATTCATCAAATCGTTCTGTTCTTCAAAACATGAAAAAAATTCTCAGCAACTGCGTTGATCAATTATTGATTTCTCGAGTTCTTGTTGTTGATTGTTAAACATTTGAAGAGGAAGATTACTCATGGTTGATCGGTCAATGATTACTCTTCAACACATTGCCGATTCAACTTACCTCGAAAGCAAAATTGACTCCTCTCTGAACTGTTCTCGACAAGAGCAGGAATTAAACACGATTACGCAGCGGGGCAATGCTAGCTAGTCAAAGCGTTTGGACCACCGCACCGCACCTGATCTCCTTCCTAATAAGGAAAAGATTGGGCAATCACGTTCCGGTATAGGCATAATCTCTCTCGTTTTCTTGACCAAGAAAACGTAGGGAGCATCTTCAACAGATGATTTTTTATTAAAATAATACTATTTTAATAAAAAAAATAAAAATAGAGGTCAATTGAATGCAAAACATCATGTCACGTATCAAACAACCGTGATACAATTAATATCATATCGGATGAACTGTCGAATACCCATAGCTCGACATGTGCCTATTCGATAGGGTTTTTCAGCGGGCGCTTGTTCGACAGGCCTAGCGAGGGTCACAGGAAAATTTGGGGGAAAATACGATTTGCACCGCGCACACCAACTGCTGCTACTGTTTGATTTCTCTTTGCACGTGCGCATGCAGGATCTTTAATTTGCTCCTCTGTGCAAATCCTAGCAACATGTTCACTTGAATGCAATTCCTGACACCACACACGCATGCCTGCTGGTCGCCACCGGTCAACACTAGGGTAGTAGGGTGGACAGGACCTGTTGAATAATCGTTCGACAAGCCAAGCTACGTGCACTTGCATCATGCACTTTTATTTTTTTTCTACTATGTCAACAATTGTATCGAACAATCACATTTCGACAGTCTATTTAACATGACGTATTCACATTTAATTGTATCGCTGCCTTGGCGAACTTTGGCTATTTCATCCAACTGACCTCTATTTTCACAATTTTCTATTAAAATAATATTATTTTAATAAATGAATTCTCAGCGGACCACCAAAATAACCCCTAAATAAAAAAAGGATTTTGGATGCTCTATCCATCAAAATTACCCTAGACCATTTTTTTTAAAAAAAAGCCCATCCCATAAATAAAGGTTAAACCCCTTTTTTTTTATTAGCGAGACTATCCACACTGTGATGCTAACCTTCGGTTGTTGCCCATGCGCCCCACATAGGCCACCATGGCTAAAGGAGTGTGCATAAGACGAGTCACGGCCTGCTACACCTTCTCTATACAACCATCATCAACGCTGTTGATGACATATCCATATATGGCGCACACCGTACCCAATGTTTGCAAGTACAATTTTATTTTTTTCCCTTCTAGTTTTGTTGATGGATTGTACTTGATTTGACTATTTATGATGTGAAAATGAAGTTAGAATAAAGAAATGAAGAAAAATGAAATATAGCACTGAGAGTTTATTAGTAGTTTGTTAAATAGCATCTCCTTAAGTTAAAAAGGTTTTTAGTCCTAAAAATAACTTGTAGGAAGAACATTATTATTGTTAATCCGCTAGAAATGCTCAAAAAAGACCGGAGAGTGTGGATAGTAAGCCAGTAGTTAAACGATTGAAAGACTCGAGATTGTTGAATAGATAACACATGACCCTACATGTTAAAAATCTTAATTTCTTGCCTAGGCTTGTCTAAGATACACCTAGTAATTTTTTGATCACTCTTACTCCGACAAACCACTAGGACGAATCTAGAAAAAAGTTTTATTGGCTTACAATGTGAGACTACACTAATCTCACTAGATACATAGCTTAATATTCATTGCATAACTAATATAACCATAGATTTTGCTAGAGGTTGTTAGGTTAGCTAACTCGACGATATTCAACCCCTATAAGCCATATATCATGTAGTTTGACGATATTAGTCATTAACTTAACATCTGTTGAATATGCTATTTTCATATGATAAATAATGCTATTTTAGAAAACAATAACTAATTGGGCTAATGACAAAAGATAACTTATTATGACATTATCTCATAAGGTGACTCCATTCTTTCCATTAGTTTTGAACTAAAAACATTTTGATGACTCCACTCTCCACACTCCACAGACCACAGTCATCCAGCACATCGCACACAACCTACTATCGTGCGGGCCCTACACGTCAGTGTCTCTGTGGCCCCACCAGCTGACCAACCTCTGTAGCTAGTCCAAGCGTGCACCTCACGCCCACACCCAACGCGAGATCCCCTCTCCGATTTCTCATTTCCGACGAAAAAAAAAAAACAAGCGACTCGCCTCCCTGTCGAAATCGCCGACCAAGTAAGCCTCGCCGCCGCCCGCCGCCTGCCCCCCCATGGCGCAAGGCACCGCGCCCTCCGCCAGCGGCGGCGCCGCCGTCCCCACCCCCGCCGCCGCCGCGGTCTCCACCACCCCGACCCCCCCGGGCACCCCCAGCGCTACCACGGCGGACGCCCCGGCCGGGTACCACGCCGTGGAGCTCTACTTCGACCCGGCGCTGGAGAACCAGGTGCTCAAGGCGTGGAACGCGCTGGCGCGGCGGCAGCTGAGCAGCCGCCTCATCGACGCCGCCTCCCGCCCGCACCTCCCGCTGCTCCACCTCCCCGCCGCGTCGCTGCCCGACCCGCTCCGCCTCGCCCCCTCCCTCCGCGCGCTCGCCTCCCGCCTCGACCCGCTCCCTCTCGCGCTCTCCTCGCTCGCCTCCCCGCCGTCCTCCCTCGACGCCGGGGTCCTCTTCCTCGCGCCCACCCCCTCTGCCGCCCTGCTCGGCATCCACGCGCAGCTCTGCGAGCTCCTCCGCAAGGACGCGGGGGTCGAGGTGCCCGACGGGTTCCGCCCCGACCACTGGGTCCCCCGGTGCGCCGTCGCTGTCGACGTCCCCCGCGGCCGCATGGCCGAGGCCTTCTGCGTTCTCCGCGAGCTCAAGCTGCTGCCCGTCTCCGGGTACGGGATGGATATCGCGTTGGTCGAGGTCGGCCCGGTGGTGAGGGAGCTTGTGTCCTACCCTCTCGGTGGCAGCGGCGGTGCTGGAGCCGATTGAGAGGTAACCATCTATTCCTCCTTATCTCTAACTCGGTTTTGAGGTGAAAAAACTGGATCTGAATGCTGAGATTTGGATGATTAGTTGGATGATCTACCTTGCTTCCTGTTCTGTTTTCTAAACCTCTCAGTCTTGCTGGTGAATCTGGATCAGTAGGGGATTAACAGTAAGATACTATTAACTCTGAGGTTGACATGATTGAAGAATGTTGAACTAGAAAGGAGTAATAATCAGAGGTCAGACCTTTTGCAGATGGAGTCACCTCAACTGCTAGCTAGATTATAGATTTTATCTTTGTGGAGATAACTAAGTTAGCCACTTGCGAAAAATATGACTTTCTCGAAGATGTTGATGTGCATATACAATTTTTAAATTGAATTAAGTTGGATAATCTTCACTGATCTTGTAATTTGCAAAAGGTTGGGTAACAATGGTAATTTAAGCACCGAATTGCATCATTGTGCAGTGCTAAATTGGAAGTGTTTCTCATTCGGCCTATTGGCTCTAGCGAATACCATGCTCCTTGCATAACTGCATATGCTCTGTGATATTAAGGATGCACTCTTATACTGCTAGGGTGCTAGTTGCTTATAAGAAAAGGTAAAAGTAGCCATATTCCTGTGGCCTAAATTTTATTTCTATATCTCAGAATCACCATGGAATGAGCATGCCAATGGTGTGGGTATCACTCTAGAGTAGGACATAATGTGGCTGCACACTTGCAGTGTCCTAAATTATTCGATCCAAGCAACCTGTTAGGAAATTGGTGACATTAATTTGTACACTGAGGTAGGCTGTAAGGTATTATGGTTGGTCAAAGTTGGTTGATCAAACTCGACATGCATTTATCTTATTCAAAAATGTGAACTGCTCGACACCATTGAGGTGTCACTAGAATCTATATTATCATGGTAATTTCTACATATCCAAATCAACAGAAATGATTGCAAACAAAATGTAGATAAAAAGATGCAGGTTAATATTTCTTTGGAACTGTTTTGTTTCTCAATATTTGTGTGCTCTCAAACTGGGTCGTACTATTATTCATAGTATGTTGACCTAGTTGACCTCTTCTTGGCAAGGAATTGAGGTGTTGATTGAGACTATGAACCGAAATGCCTAGTCACTAAGTAATCAGTTGATTCCCATAAAAATGAGTCAAACTAAATACGTGTAACACCAAATGATCACGTGATCCTTCAAAACATGTTGCTGTAATCTGTATATACATAATTGTAGCCTTCCACCGCTAAAAAAGGCAAATAGTGTCATGGCTATTAGACTTGTATCATGTGGATTTCAGACATTAGCAAGGCATGTAACCAGAACCACTGGTATTCTGAAAGTACGTATTATCATGCTTCTATTTTGTTTGTACCCTAAATAATAAAATTGTGTTCGAGATGCCCTTTTTATTCAATTGCTGGTAAATTCAAGACCAATTAAAAATTGAATTGCTTTACTTTTCTTGTACTCCCTCTGTTTTTTAATATATGATGCCAGTGATTTTTGGACATACGTTTAGCCATTTGTCTTATTTAAAAATGTTATGCAAAAACATAAGTCATATTTAAAGTATCTTTAATGATAAATCAAGTCACAACAAAATAAATGATAATTATATAATTTTTTTAATAACGAATGGTTTAATGTATGTCTAAAAATTAACAGCGTCATTTATTAAAAAACGGAGGGAGTACAGTATCTTCTGATTGCTAGGATATTGCAACAAGTGGTATGTTTTGATTTTTTTTTCAAAATTGCCTTGCAGTATTTTATGTAGTGTTGGTTTCATGACACCACAAAAGTCTGTGATTTAAGAAATGACTCTGGAATTCGATTGTAGCTTTTGACCATGTCAAGCTCGGATGGACTAGGGAATTATGATATTACTGGCTAGTGGCCTAGCACCATTAGTTTCATGATAATTACTTTGGCATAAGGACAGTACTTGGAGCTAGTGTGGAGGAAAGGGGTGCCAGGTGCACAACTGACTTGCAAAGTAGCAAGTGCTAACAGGACTGTTTAGGCCATTTCTGTTGTAATAGTTTTGAGTAGTAATGAGATTACTAAGCTAATTTCCCCTATTCTTATCAATACATTTCACTAACGAAAATGTTGTAGAATTTTTTACCTTAATACCCTGTTTTCAGTTGTTTTAGCCTGTTATTCTGTATGGTTTGAAACCATTTTGGGGGTGAAAACTGGAACATGCCATATATGCTTGCATATATACTTCAGCTAGTATTGCAGCCGTCGATTTTGTTGCCAACAGTATTTGGACTTCGGAAATGTTGCAAGGAAGAGCTGCACATTTATTGCAAAGTGAAATAAAAGTGCACAACAGTGTTTCAATTTGTGCAACATCTATGTCAAAAAAAAAAGAAGTGCAACATTTCGTAATACTGCTTGTAAGAAATCCAAACAACTCTTGGGACAAAATTTGCACATTTTCAACACTTTGTCCAGTTTCACTGGATATATCCCTAGAATACAAAGAACATCTTATTCAAGATGTTCGTTAGTGCAAAAGAAACAAAAAAGCTAGATATCACCGATATATTGGTCAGACAGTGCCACTTGGAAAGCATATTCCATTGAGCAATTGCTGTGTTCTTGTGGGTGAATCTAACGAACGGTTATTTGCAGGTGTTGTTAATCTGTACAATTTGAAGAGCATCCTGGCTGGACAATCATATTTGACAAGGACATGATAATTATTTTCGTTGTCCATTTTGCCTGGTTGGGGGAACTAAACTGCAAAGAAGGCTAGATCATACTGTATCCTAACACATACAGTATTTTTCTAATTATTTATTTAATCTTTTGGTTGTTAATGTTCCCCACAATTGTAGAGACCTGACACATCATTACCAATTCAGGTTTGTTGTAATGCATTATCGATTGTTGTGTGCCTTGAAAAATACTACTAGTCGTGCAATCCTCATTCTGGAGTCTCCAGATTTGTTTGCATTGTCGACGTGACTCAGATGAGCAAGAAAGCCTTCGTATCATGGTATGCCTGTTCGGCCGTACGCTCGATGCAATGCTGATACTGGAGCGAACGCAATTTTGTACACATGTTATAGTGAAATGGCGCAGCATTTTCTGGTGATTTGCTGCCATGTTCTTATCTCCCGTGCTTCTATTGCTTCTCTTCTTGATTACTCAGCAGGAACCTATTTGGGCGTAGTTGTTTGAACCGAGGTAATTTTGAGTTTTAGAATTAATTAAGGATTTTTTAATCCTTTTTGTCACTTAGTTTCAGCTTTTACTAGATCAGAGTATGGGTATACAAATTTTGTTCTAAAATTATTTTTGGTACACCTGTCACATATCTTTAATTTGTACTCCTATTTGTAGGACGAATTATAAGCCATATTGAAAAAAAAATCATTTTGAAGCAGGACGTGGGTGCAACTCGGGGACGCTGCGATGCCGTGATGACTGTTGCTGCTGCTGCAGCTCACTCCCCACGAAACGGTAGTAAGAGCATTAATTGCTTGGTTAATCCGTTAATTAATTCACTGGTCGGCTGCTGATCATATCATGGGGACAAAAGGTCAGCGTTTAGCTCAGGGAGATCCACATTTGATGGCTGGTTCCGGGGAAAATCTGATGCTCTGAGTTAAAAATTCGGGAGCTGGCCTTTTTACAGCCGTAACAACAAAAAAAAACTCTAATTAAAGTTACATCAATAAAGATGAAACAGGTGGAAAATTGAAAAATCCTCTAAAAGTTCACTATTTTTTCAATATTTTTGGACGACATTTATAGTTTCGAGGAGGCATCCCTCCAGCGTTTGACGAACTGGAGAAGGATCTCGTTCCACGTGTCGATGGGGCCCGGGAGGCACCAGTGCACGCAGTCGTTGGGCACCCTCGCCCTCTCGCCGCCGGCGAACGGGAACGCGTTCGTGTACGGGCCCGGGTGCGCGTCGGCGCGCAGCGCCGCCATCGCCGTCACCTCCAGCGCCTCCACGTCCACGCGCACCCTCGCGTCCGCCGCCGCCGCGGCAACCTCCTCAGCCTCGGCGCGCCACATCTCCCGGTCCATGTAGCCCACCTCCTTCTCCCCCGGCACGTACGGCTCCGACCGCGCGCACGCGTCGCGGCTGCCCCAGTCGCCCTCGAAATGCGCCGGCGAGAACGTGGTCACCACGGCGAGCTTCTGGGGGAACGGTGGTGGCGAGGAGCTGGTGGCGCGGGTGATGACCTCGCGGAGGGCGTTCTTGACGGCGAGGCGGAACACGCCGAAGAAGCCGGTCTCCGTCCGGTTCGGCTCCGGGCAGTGATGGCAGCCGATCACCTCGCCGCGCTCGTAGTACATCGCCGGGTGGAGGAACCAGTGGCCGACGGAGAGGACCACGACGTCGATGCCGTCGAGCTCCCCCGCCCACCGCTCGTCGGGCTGGTCGAGGTAGAGGAGGTTGTGGTCGAGCCCCCCCGGCGCCGACAACTTCTCCGTGCCGTTCACCAGGAACGGCGACCAGAACACCGACACCGTCGCGTCGTGCGACTGGAACACCCACCGCCGGAACTTCCGCTCGTCATCGTCCCCTCCCCCTCCGTTCCCCCCGCGCACCAGGTCGACGGGAACTTCGAGGTGAGGAGGCAAACCAGCGACTCGCACAGGTTCCGCGCCAGCGAGTCGCCGACGAACGCCACGTGCCGTCCGCGCACCAGCTCCAGGAACTCCCCCGGCGCGAACGGCGGAAGCGTGCACCCGCCGCGCGGCCGCCACCGCCAGTGAAGGTACCCCGTGTCCGGCCGCCCGTGTGCCATGCAGTTCTGCCCCGCCTTGATCGTCGCGCCGCAGCTCGTCTCGTTGTACCGCGGCCCCGCCGTGCTCCGCACCCACTCCCCCTCCGAGTAATCGCACCGCGTCGCCGCCGACGCCTTCACCCACTTACTGTGGGACGGCGGCGGCGGCGGCGGGGAGGAGGAACGGGAGGGGGAGAGGAGAAGAGGAGGTAGTGGAGGGCGGCGAGGGGGAGGAGAGCGTAGAGGGCGTAGGTGAAGATCCGCTTGGTGAGGAGGGGGAGCGGGTGCGAGGTGAGATGGTGGCGAGGCGTGGAGGCGCCCATGGCGAACAAGCAGTGAGCTCGGCTATCTATAGGCTGCCGCTTGATGTGAGAAGCTAGTGATGGGAGAGGAGAGAGGTTCTCTGCTTTTCTTCCCGGTGAGCAAGGAAACTAGGGGTTTTAAAGTGGGTTGAAGAGGGGGATGCAAACATTGGTTCGATATATTATTGCCTAGCACTACAAATTATGCATTAGCTAAAGTTTGACAAGCATTATAAATTTTGTTGACTACTATAGCTTAAATTGGTATTATATTGATTTTGTTGTTTTATAATAATACTGTGAAAGATTATTCTAGAAGTCTATATATACACGTGTCCTACGTCAATATTATATTTATTGAAATGATTATATGTATATAATAATAGAATAATTTAGAATATTATGTCTATAAAGTCATTTACAATTTATCCATGTCGCCAACTAGAATGTTGCCAAAATATTTAAGCTTCTAATGAGCCACCTAATATAAAACGACCGCACGGAAGTGATTCAAACTGCCCACCCGTCAGCCCTGTTTGGTTTAAGGGGAAAAGAACTAAGGGAAAATTTTTAATAGAAAAGTCACTGTTTACCGGTTTGGAACAAAGGAACAGAGGAAGGCAACATACCGGAAAAGTTTCTTATACATGTAATTTTGCACCAAAAATATAGGAAAATAAACATCCACTTCAAACTAATGTTTTAACTTCCTAGAAAGCGAGTAGTGAGAGAGAAAATTCTTGCTCATAACAAAAGTGTATATATCTTTGTTTTTCTATTCCTATATTTTACATCTTTGTTTATGTATTTTATATTTATCTGTTTTTTATATGTGTTATTTTCAGTGTTTTAAACTGGCTTAAGAAGTGCATATTGTGTATCTCATCTGTTATATATGTATTACATTTCAGGCTAAAATTACACGCAACCTTTGTTTGATATAATTGTTGGTTTTACTTATACACATGAGGGATGCACATATTTGTTTTAACATATATGTTGTGTGCATATAAAATTAGTACGTTATAGAATGCTATCTTTTTCGCCCTAAAATAAATTAACTTTTTTTCGTTATTGATAAATTTGAACTTATAACTTAGCCATCAAAATATTATCCTAGTTGGTCCACATAGCTATTTGACGTAACGGGCTCTATTAAAACACATGAATTTTATTGGATTTTCAAATGAACTAATTTAGTTTTGGTAAAGATCCATGAAAGTTCATCAAATTCAAAAGAATCATAAAACCCATATTTCACTTCAAAGTATGAAAATTTCATTTGCCTCTTGAAGTGCTTCGTTAGCTATTTCTTCAACATGGATAATGATGAGAATGGTGAGTGGTCAGAGCCGTCTTGGATTCACCGATGTGCTCTTTGCTAAGGAATGCCAAAAGCCATGTGAAAAAGCTGTTGCCAATAATATCAATATCTGGGCTCGACGTCATTGTTGGCTTTTGCTAGCAGTAACATGATGATGAATTTTAGTTAAATATCTTTGTTTTAACTAGTTTTTTTTTAAAAAAAGGCAAGAGATTTGCGTTTCGTTTTATTAAGTAGAAGAACTGTGTATATAGATAAAAAAACCTCACACATCCAAACACATAGCTTAAAGTGAAAAGCCACCAAGAAAAACCCTATAAAAAGCTCATGAAGCAACTTAGCTTCGGCTGCAAACCAAAGACAGCTCTCATCTGCCACCACTTACAAAACCGCAACAATATTAGGCCTAACGCCATTGAAAACATGTGTTTCTAAATCTTTTAAGCCACTAGGATAATCAGTGAGTTTAGCCCTTCATCGTATCCTTAGAACCCCTGGATCACTTTGAACCAGCCTGACAAATGGATTGTCAAAGGGTGTGGTGCTACTGCCACCGATCCTATCCTTCCAAAAATTAGAGCCCAAATTTATCACAAGAAGACACAAGTCACCAATAAATGTTGATTACTGGTCCACGAGCCACCTCATAAGCAATTCGGATCTATGCACTGGCCATCATAGTAACATCACATTGTTTGAAGAAAACGACTTACGTTCTTCAAGACAATATAGTTCTTGTAGACAATGTAAAATATTGTAATTGTCTTTAAAAAATATAAAAAGAAAAACTTATAGTATTAGAACTGTAGAAAAAAAGTTATAAGTTAGAATTGCACGTATTCTGTATATACAGTCACAATAGCAATTGCACTTTAAATCTTAATTGAGTTAATTGAATTGGTGCTATTGCAAACTTCACGATTTGGAGTATCATTACTATTCACCTATTTATAATCATACCATTATAATACGCCTAAAATCAGATCATGCTATGCTATGTTGTATGCCTGAGAAATGTTTTAAATCGTTTTTTTTTCATATGAACCAAAAATATCCTTGTCTCCTACAATTCGAGTATTGTCTTTCAAATGGTTAAATATTGGTAAAAAAAATGCACAAAGGAGAAAAAGGAAAAAAAAAACAAAGGGCGGTGGAGCCGTGTAGAGGAGTCGCTATCCTTTGATTCGAAGACCCCCAGTGGACGACAGCGGGCGGAGGATGCCGTGGGCAGCGGCCCGGGCAGGAGCTGGAGGACAGGGTCCCAGGACAAAGGTCTCGAGCAGGAGACGGCGGCAAGACGGCTGGCCTCCCCCATAGCAAGACCTGGAGGCTGTGCCGACGCTGTTCCACCTACGCGGCGGTGTCCACGGGGAGCAGCGGCGCTGACCACTTGAGGCAGGGGTGGCAGCGGCTCCGGGGGCCGTGGAGCACGCGGTGGTGAGGGACGGCGCCGCCACTTCCCTACTCCTGCACAGCGGCGGATCCCTTGTCGACGACGGGGCCGGCCTCTAGATCCGCGCGGTGGAAGGGCAGCCTCGTCGGCCCGTCGCTGGCACCGCCGGCCTCCAGATCTGGAGGCGGAGAAGCATGCTGGCGTTGCTTCTCACCGCCTCGCTGCAACGCTCCCCGCCACAGCCTTCCTTGCCGCGTCGCCCGGGTCTCCGTCTCCAAGCCGCCATCGTCGCCTCGCCGCCGCCACACACCGCCCCGGCGCCCACCGATTTGGGCGTTAATGCCAGGTTATTTTGATTTATACGGAAATACGGTAACAAAAAATGATTCAAAACGTGTCTCGGACGTATAACGAATCCGATTTTAGATTGTAATAGTATTTTGTTGTAAATAATAATGGTGCATCGTGTAATTTACAGTCGCACCGATCCAATTAAGCCATCTTAATTGGACGTGGCTACACCATGCGCGGTAGCGCGTTAGCTAACCAACGAGGCCCTCTATTTCCAAAAAAGGAACCGCGTCCCCCCTGCTCGACGCGCCATCAAATCAGGAGCCCCCCTTCATCCACTAACTCACGGACAACGCCGCCATTAGAAATCGCCAGGAGAAACTCACGGACAGAAGAAGGTGAAGGGGAAAATCAAGAACAAATGGAGAAGAACTAGGCCCCATAACCAAATCCAATGGAGAAAACATGAGAAAACAAACCTGGTCAGATCCAAATCACAAACTTCGCTAGTAAGTTTACACCCCCACAAATTTATAAATCTGTGCCAAATTCATCAAAAAAAAGAGAGCACAAACAAGCATCAAATTGAAATTCATCCACTAAGCTGCATAATCTTTTTTTCCCTAGACCCCAAAATCCAAAGTTACATATAAAGTTACTTCCTAGTAACACGTAAATTACTTTTAAAATTTGTTGAACTTATGCTCATTTTGCATCTCTTACATGGTATTTTGTTTAGTGATTTTAGGTCCCATAGCTGCCGATGGTGACGATGGCCGGAAAGCACGGACCCTTTTGGAACGTTTCCATCAGCAGCAACAGACGAAATGAGACACATTCTTCAGTTAGTCAAAAAGTTCAGACTTTCCTAGATTCTTTCTTTCGTCAGGAAATGAGATGAATCATCATTTGCACAAGAGCGGAGTACAGCCAGGAATCAGTTCTGAATCCATCCATCCATGCACACGTGCATGATCGATGCAGAATTGGATCAAACAGGGACACAGATTGCACAAGCATGGAGAAGATAGAAGATGTTACTAACATTACTGCATATACATATTCCTTCCTCTGGCTAGTGAGGGAGACGGGGGCCAAGAGAACAGCATGAGGAGAGGAGGCACTGTTAATAATAGCAGTGTCCCATGACATATGCCAAAACAACAAATTAACAGACCTGCGCTAGAGGCCGCCTTTGGCTAGCTTTCGGTTAGTAGATCTTACTTCCCTAGCTGAGAAACAAACTTCCAGGATCATATTCGGCTTTTTGTAATGTAAGTTACTTTTGAAACATATAAAAATTACTTCTAGGCAAGTTACTTCTAAAATTTGTAGAGCTTGCGCTCATTTTGCATCTCTTACGTTATTATTTGTTTATACTAGTAAACACATCGAAACATGTATAGTGACATACAGGAACTTAAGGTTCTATACCAAGTCCTTTCAGTTCAAAAGAAAGTTATACACAATCTATCACAAAAGCTAAGTACTTAAAATACTTATATATAAAGTTAAGTTACTTCCCAATAACATGTAAGTTAGTTTTAATTTGTTGAAATTACACTCATTTTGCATCTCTTACATGATTACTTGTTTATACTAGCAATCATATATCTAAATTAGGTATAATAACATAGAGAAACTTAAGGTTATATACCTAAATCCTTTCAGTTTGAAAGTCATGTATAATCCATTACAAAGCTTAGTACTTCAAAGAATTATACAGAAAGTTATTATTAAATCATATAAAGGTGAGTATCACATAAGTTGCTTTTAAAAATTATTAAATTTACACTTAGTTTGCATCCTTTTAATGATTACGTGTTTATACTAGCAAACAGATACCGGAACTTTAAGTGTATACTATGGTCTGCATGAACCAATAACATCCTCTAAACAAAACAAAACGGAAAATCAGCGATACTCATCTGGGGTTTCCCATACTGTCTGCGGGGTGGTTACTGCCACCCCACCGTATGGCGGTTACCACGGTAACTATACGATAACCGTCTAAAACTTTGGACCATATGAATTTTCTATTCAAAAATTTGAATTCAAAATTTTCAAATCTCACAATAAGATCATGGTTACTGTGGTTAGGTCATGGGAACCGCACGATAATACGTGGTAACCGTAATCTTTGACTTAAAAAAACTAATAGGAAAGAAGAAAACCACAACCTCACATTTAACAATAATAAAAATACCATAATTTAATTTCTACAATGTTCACAATATAATGCCCATGAGCATCAGCACTTGATTTTGAAGCAACGCCGTCTTTTAGTCATGCTAAAACATAGAGTTAGCCTATAGCATTTTTTATAAAATTTTATCATCAAATATCATTACAAATCATATATTACTTCTAGGATTTTTAAGGATTTTTTCTATTTTATAAATTTAAATTTGAACAAATTTTACTAAACCCGTTAGTAACCCTTATCATACCTCATGGTAAGCACGGTTATCAGTGGTTTGAAAAAACCTATGCCCATCTCATTCAATCATGCTAATGTCTGGTTTGAGACTAATGAGCCAAAGAAAAATGAGATCGTATCCTCTGCCATTACATCTACAAAAGCAGAGTTGCAATGATCTCTATGATTATTTTTAGCCGTTGGATCGAAGGCCAACACACGAGATCAATCGATACAGTGATCTACACTGAATCTACATATAAACAGTGTAGCTATGGTATGTCACTGTAGTACACATCACGTTTTACTTTATGCCTCTGCCATTACAGGGTGAATGGTAGAGGATGCGAACCCACGACAAACAGATCAAACTAGGGCTGCATGCGTGCATAGTTCCTGAAGTAGTAATCTCCTATCCTGAATCGACCGGTGAGCACGGATGTAGAGTGATCGAGGCTTGGAGATCAAAACGATAGTGAAAGAATAAATTATCTGCATAGTTCTTGAAGTAGTAATTAGGAAGAGGGAAGGAAATTAACAGATGGTAAATGATTTGGAAATCTGAATTACTGATCCCATTTCCATCCATGACAAATGTATGCATCGATCGGGCATCGCTTCGACTACCGACATGAACCGATCGTACCCTTTTGCTACCTGCCTGCCTTCTTTTATTGCAATTTTGCATTCTCTCCTCCGATGGAGTGGGGACTAGAGCAATCAGTACCATCATCAATGTCCTACTCGAACTCAAACAACTTCTATTCCTCCTCTTTATCTTTGTCATCCTCATTGCAAGACATCATTAAAGAACTATAAGAGTTCAGACTAACAGGCTATCACCACCGTAGAGAAGGACGAGGGCTCACCAAATCGCTAGAGCCCTTTCACCGCCTGGGGCTAGAGGTGGAGGCATCGGGTGGGGTGATAGCCACTACCTTGCTATTCCCCTTTATCGTCATGAGGAAAGGACTAGGGAAGCGAGCGAGTGGAAAGGAGTAGAGAATGGAGATAAAGGAGAGAGGGGAGAAAGCCCCGCCAACCCAATCACATCATCAATTGGATGGCCGCGCCATGGATCGGTTGAGATGTATAGCTTTGATAAGCCCAATGAGTACACACACTCAATCGCTTTGTGATCTTAATACTTTATACGAGTGGATTTGTCATGCATCTACATAAGAAACACCACACACCATAACATCATCTAAATCGTACTAGATATCGAATATTATAAAATAGAATATTTTATGTAGTAGTACTACTTTTAGAAGGCAACAACTGCTACTTTTTCACTTTGCAAAATTCAAAAATCAAAATTCAAAACGCTGTAGCGCAGGAGCCCACGATCTCTCTGGGCCCACTAGTCACCGACCCAGTTGTTTTACCCGTCCCAGCTCGATTCATTTCTCACGCACACCCCTCCCTTCGTTTCGACCCACCGGAGCCACCGACATCCTCACCCGGATCGCCGGCGGCGAGCCCCTCCTCCTCCGGCGCCTCCGACTCCGCTTCGGCGACCCGAACCTTTCGGTAAGCCCTCGCGTCCTCCCTCTCCTGTACAACCGATTTCCTTCTCTCTCCCTCTCGCTCGCGTTACCCGCGGATCTGCTTTTCCCGCAGTCTCTCTCTCTCTCTCGCGCGCGCGCTCGTCGAACCGCCGCCGCCTCCTCCTCTCGCGATGCGATCCGCGGCGAGGCCGCTCGCCGCGTACCTCCGCGCCCGCTCCTCCTCCTCGGCCGTTTCTTCTGCGCGTCGCCTTAGCCAGTCGGCGGCTAAGATCCGGGCCCAGCGGACGCGGGCGCCGACCCGCGGCTCGTCGCCTTGCTCTGCCGGGTGCTCAGCGACTTCCGCGGTCCGCGCCACGACCTGCCCGCGGCGCTGCGGGGCTTCGCGCCGCGGCTCACGCCGGACGCCGCCGCCGCGGTGCTGCGCCGGTGCCGGCACCGCCCGCTGCCCTCGCTCCGGTTCTTCCTCTTCGCCGAGGAGCTGCCAGGGTTCTCCCATCGCCCGGACTCGCTCCTCGTCCTAGCCAACTCGCTCGCCGGCGCGCGGCTTTTCCCGCTGCTGCGCTCGCTGCTGTCCGACCTCCCGCCGTCCGCGCTCTCGCGGGGCCTGTTCCCGCTTCTATTCCGCGCGTACTCCCGTGCACGCCTCCCGGAAGATGCCATCCGGGCCTTCTCCTCCATGGCAGGGTTTGGGTTCCCCCCGACGATTGCCGATTTCCACTCGTTGCTCTTTGCTTTGTCGCATAATGGCCTGATACAACATGCCGAGACCTTTTTTAGGGAGTCGGTTGCCCAATTTGATGTTTCAGCGAAGACCTACACAATTTTAATCTCTGGCTGGGCTGTTGCTAAGAAGCTGGAAAATGCGCGGGGTCTATTTGATGAAATGGTTGAGAGAGTTGTGGTGCCTGATGTGCATGTATACAATGCTTTGATTGATGCTTTATGTCAGGGAGGGAATATTACATGAGTGCAGGAGCAGCTGAACAATATGCAAAAGAGTCATGGGCTTGTTCCAATTGCAGCCACTTATGGTCCTTTCCTTCATTCTGCATGTGCATCAAAGGGTGTTCGAGCTGCTCTTCGCGTGCTAGATAGGATGCACACCTGTGCTCTCACACCAAATGTATTCACATACAATGCTGTTATTTGGTTATTGTGTGATTTGGGAGAGGTTGATGAGGCTTACAATATCCTGGATGAGATCACCACCCAAGGGGAAAAGCCTGATGTTTGGAGCTATAACACACTGCTTAATGCACACTGTAAACTGAAAGAGGTGAACAAGGCGCTGTGGCTCATTTCAAGAATGGATAAGGAATTATGTCTGCCAGACTGGCACTCTTATAACATGCTACTGAAAATGTTGATTGGTGTAGGAAGGTTTGATACAGCTATTGGGGTTTGGGATGGGATGGAAAAGCGTGGTTTCCACCCAGGGGCAGCAGCTTATGCCGTGATGATCCATGGGCTAGCTTCCAAGAAGGGAAGAGCAGAGGATGCCTGCAGTTACTTTGTGAGAATGGTGGATGAGGGTATCCCACCTTACCAGGCCACTTGTGAGGTGTTGAGGGATAGATTGCTGAGGCTTGGCCTCCGAGACCAACTTGGAGTGCTCACTGATAGGATGCGGCGGAGCACTTCATGTACAATACAAGAAATGTCTACTATCATGCGCTGTAGTAAGAAGGCAGAGGAAACAAAAGTCTAACCAATGGCCATGAATTCTCTGGGCGTGATCTTGATGAGACCGGATGGAGAGGGAAATGGAAACTAGGAGATTGACAATAACATTAGAGAGTTGTCTTCCAAGTCATTGACCATATTTTATTTTATTCTTGTGTTAACGTCAGAATTTGGGTAGCCTGCAAAAAGGATCGACCGATGAAGGTAATACTGATCGGCTCGTTGAAGGAAACCGATTGATACAGTGGGAGAGCCGATCGGACGGGTTGAGAATGGATTCGATTTGGTTGAAGATATAAGGTTATTTAGATGGGACCGAGTCTGAGGAGCAGTCGTGAGAACCACGACAAAATGCTTTTTTTATATAGAACATGTTATGTAAGCTAGGCAACTTTAGTTAACTTTACAACTTGTTATAGATTAGTTTTCTTATATGTTTAGGAAATATCGTCCGATGGTTGTTGTAACCGTGTTGGACTCTTGTAATCTCAGGGTATAAATATAGACTTCTTGGAAGCTTGTAAATAATCAACAAATCAATACAATACAACTTCGGTGTATCGCCACCTTAGCTCATCTAGTTTTTTTCCGGTGGGTTCTGCCTCTCGACGTAGGATTGCATCGGTTAAGTTTGATCTTTGGTGAAGGGGTAAGTTTCGCCATTATCATGGTCTATTTTGTTCTGTTTAAGTCTACATCAGTTAGTTCCTACCTCTTAGTTTGATCAGGCGTACCATATCACGTCCACGTGAGGCTTGTCGCTACATCGGTTTCCCTTCGCTGTCCTCGGTATTGTGCTGCATCGGTTAGATTTGACCTACGAGATCGGTGACGGTAGATCAAGCCGTTGGCCCAATGGGTATTCGTGCGGCATTTTGTCAGAGTGAGTAGCCGATGAGTTATCTTTACCATTTGCCTCATATCAGATTTACATATTGCTCAACAATTAATCCACTGGCAATCGATTTGGTCATGTTGGATTTGGCTTGATACTGTCTTAGTTATGTCCGATCTTATAGGTTCGTGTCTGATAGGACTGGCGTCAAGATCTAAAGGGTTTTGTTTCCTATCGGCTTAAATAGCTAATGAGGTTAGATATAGACTTGCGTCGAACATTTGGCCGGTAAGCAGCTGATGACCTCGCCCTTTCCTTCCTTATCGTTATATTAGATTTAGCCTCCATCGTCTTTGTGCTGTTAGTTCTGGTCTAATACTGTCTCGGTTCGGTCCGATCTATCGAGACTTGTTCTAACGGTGCTGTTACGGTGGTCGTTGGTCCTTGTGACTTCGTGGAGGATTGGCTCCGCTCCGCGCTTTCGTCGCCTTCATCCTATGAAGCGTCATTGGGCCGATAACCTTTATTTTATTTCACATGTCTATCGCCTACGTTTTTATTGGTTTTTCAACTGATACTCGAGCGCTTTCTTTTCTATCGGTATCCAGCTGAAAGGGTGAGCCGTATCGGCCTATCGGTCGATTGGCTCGCGGATCTTATTCTTTATCTCCTTATTAATTGCAGGGTTAAATTGATTGGCATGCCATTAAATCTTAAAGATTAAGGATTTGCACTAGAGCTAAGCAAATCCTCTAGGTCTTCACGTAATTAGGGCGCTGTCTCCCCTGGTTGGACCTCTGCTGGCCTGTTCACGGCCTTGTCCGTTTCTATCGGATTCCACGAGATTCGGTGACCAACATCTTGTTTGTCACCCTAGTCTACAAATGTAAATAGTGCACCACTGCACCTCATAAGGAAGCTCTATGAGTGTCATAGACTTCATGGCCCAATTAATAAATGGATGCCTAACCCCTAGCATGGAAATTGGTGATTGAGAGTTTTTTAAACTATATTTATGTCTCTCTTCTCACCTTTTTGCCTTTTTTATGTGTCAATCCGTGAGGATCCGATGATGCTTCACCTTGTACCTTTCCTTTGTATGTGCTAGGATGTTTCAGTTATACATACTTTTAGAGAGTTGGCATTTACTTGTATGAAATGTTATTGCTGTTCTATAACATAATATTACTTGTATGCTACATTTTACACCTTAGATGTTAATGCATCACTGGTTTATTTTTCACTTGTATGTTGTTATTTTGGCACGTCAACATTTTTAAACCATTCAATGAATCTGTTGTTGCAGACCAATATGGACTCAGAGCCCTCATCACAGAACCCGACAGACATGACAGCATTTGTAAGTTAATTTTACCTGCATCATTCGCAATAGGAAAGCTTCATTCACATCAATGATCTTTTCTCCATTTTCAAATAAGATAACCAGCCAGACACACGAGAGTAACGACCTAAAATATTGTAGGAAGATTGGGCATGCTTTATGCATTACATTTGCTTCTTTTCTTATCCTGTCACTGTCTGTAGTGAATTACTCCACTGTTTTTAATATTCATCTTGCTGCTTTTGATATCATCTAGTTGCAGATTGAATTAATGTGATGGAAAAACTTAACATCAACTTAGTAGACAAAATTTAATAGTAACCATCTAGCGGTTTTCTACTGCTGATAAGTCATGTTTTGCTTTGGAGGAAGCATGCTTATATCCCTTTAATCAGTAAAAAGTATTTTTTTTACTGATTGTAATCTCTCTCTTTCAGGTACAAAACCTCCTGACCCAGATGGTGAGTTCCTTTGTATATGTTTCCATTAACATCTGTACTGAAAAATTTACAGCCATTTTTCACTCACGAAAATAATGATGAATTTCAGCAATCAAGGTTTGAGTCTATGTCCCAGAACATCGTGTCAAAGAATATCCTTATCTGCTTGAATGAGATGTTAATTATATTCTTCTCCTGGAATCTTCCGAAATGAAATCTGAAAGTGGATCACTAACATCGTCACGTTGAAAAATAACCTTATACCAATGCATAGGGTTATTGTTGCATTCTAATATCTTCTGTTATGCTGTTAAGAATTATGATTTTATGATGCCAGTATGCATTTCAGATTCTGATGATGTCAAAGTTTATTTATTGTTCTATCATGCTATTTGTTTCTGTTTGGATTTGTAGATGGGAACTTGTACTATTCTTTGACTATTTGATGTAAAACATAAACATGCCAACAGCCAAGTATCTGTACAAACAGCATATACCATTGATCTAGGCTTGTTTCATGGTCGAACAGTTACAGTATTTGATAGCTAAGTAGCTAACTAGTACTGGGGTTTTTGTTCTTCTTTCTCCTCTATTCTCTTTTGCATTCTAGTTTTATGTCCATTAAATGTGAACAATCTTGGAACTCCTTAATATTCTATTCAATTATGTGGTTACATTTCTTTGGCTAATCCGATCCACACTTCTGAGGGTAAAAGATTTATTGTAATGAGATGTAAATTTTAGAACAAGCAGCATTTTGACAGTTTCCACGCGATCTTCGTTGCAAGAGTAATTTTTATCTAACAGTTTTACAAAGCTTTCCATGATATCATGTCTGAGCCAGATATTGATAATTGCCGGTAGTATTCTTTTTGTTATGCTTTATGTAACTGCTTCTATCATGACCTAAGTTGTTCAGAAACCGCTCTACTTGTTCAAAACTAACCCCATGATGCAACCTTCTATCTTGTAAAAGGACAATGCATCTTTGTTTTGAAGCTATCAATTATCAAATATGAACATAAAGCTCATTGCTGCATTCATACCTTTGGATTGCCATCTCTGTTTTCTTTAACTGCACTGCACTAGATGAAATGGGAACCAAGATCGATGAGCTGGAGCAGAGCGTCAACGACCTGAAAGCTGAGATGGGTACTGAGGTGCCTACCAAGAAGGCTGACGAGGCGAAGCCTGCCGACTCCACATAATTTGGTTGCAGACCAGAGATTGGCCCGTAATGTTGGTATTTGTGATGGATTTTTCAGCGTTCATGTGTTAAGTATCTGCTATTGTATTCGTGGACCATTGCTCTTGAGTGTCTCAAGGGTTACTGTCTAGAAATCTGAAGTTGCCACAGACGTCGCTTGCTGATAAAACAGTCTGTTCTCCTGTTTAGCGCTTCAGTTTAATATTCACTTTTGCCTTTTTTTTCGCGAATCGGATACCTGTGAATGTGATTTCAGTTCAGAAAAACAGGCGTATGGTATATGATATTCTGAATTTTGCCCTCTACTGTTTCTGCTTCCATCTCAGTGACATGCGGCATCGACCACATACGGACATACCGTTTTGATATTTGAACTAATCCTTTTGGTTTTTGTGGGTGATTTGAACTGATTCATGTGAACACCTTGCAAATTTCTCGTTTTTCCAAAACCAAAATCGAAGGAGACCCAATTTTCACAGTTCGCCCTCTCGGTCTGCCACCGGCTACTATCACCAACTCAGAAAAGTTCGTTCCCATTTTCTATGGAGGAACCTCTCACTGACAAGTGGGGTCCCCATTCGCCGCCCCCACCAACCCGCCTCCTTCAAAATCTTCCTGCCACCTCGCGGCCTCCGCCCAACGACCTCCTCCTCCCCAACCTCCGCCTCCGCCACCGCCGCCGCCGCCGCCGCCGCCGCATCGGCCGCGACGTATAAACCGACACCCCCGAACTCCTCCCCCTCCCGCCAACACCGATGGCCCACCGCCTCCTCCTCCCCTCCACCCCCCTCCTGCACCCCGGCACCGCCGGCACCGCCACCCCTCGGCGGCGTCCCGTCGTAGCCGTCCGCGCTGCGCTCTCCGCGTCGGCGGCGCAGGAGAAGAGGGCGGCGGCCAGGGCGGAGGCGGTGCGGTCGATCCGCGCGCGGCAGATCGTGGACAGCCGAGGGAACCCCACCGTGGAGGTCGACCTTGTCGCCGGCGACGGGCAGCTGCACCGCTCCGCGGTGCCCAGCGGCGCCTCCACGGGGATCTACGAGGCGCTCGAGATCCGGGACGGGGACAAGGCGGTGTACGGCGGGAAGGGCGTGCTCAACGCCGTCCGCAACATCAACGAGGTCATCGCGCCCAAGCTCGTCGGCGTCGACGTCAGGTGAGCCGGAGTTACGAAGCCCAAGCGGGTTCCACGCAATGTCGGATCTGAGCGCCGGTCACTGTAGTAGTGGTTAGGTGGGGAACATGCTAGTCGTGATTGAACTGCTTCTGGTGGTCATGGGTGTTTAGTTTGGTGACCAGTTTGACCTGATGTTTGATAGTGAAGCTTAAATCTTCTCACAATCGTGCCTCATGATAGAGACAGGAGTAAAACATGGTTATACTGACCCAGAGGAATCAAAGTAACATTTTATTGAGTTTACTTGGGACTTTTGGGAGCTGTTAGTTCTTACTATTTAGAATCAACTAGCATAGATTTCGTATTAGTTAGTTACTTTTAGGCTTCATAAGAATTCTCTTGAATCTTTGAGAGAACATAAAAGGAGAATGGAGAATCCTACACTTGTGTCAATTCTTTGATCAATGGATGCAGTAACTCTTGCAATATCAGGTTTATGGGGTTTTTGTCTTCATTGCTTTGTGCTGAGGAAGTTTAAAAAATTAAAAGAGTTATTATTAGTACGCAGCTGAACCTATCTAGTGAGCACTTAAAAGATAATTGTGAAAGTAATTATCATTTTTTTGCATGTATTTGTTTTTCAAATAATACTAATATGTTGATTGATCATTCTAGATGTCATGCTTATTTTGTTTACTGGTGATAATCCTAGAAAATCGCTGTTATTTTGCTTAGAATAGTAAATTTATTGAAATATGTTGATTTGTAATGATTCAATTGTGAATATATGATTATTGATGGTTGTAATGCTTTTATCTAAATGTGAAGTTGGTTTTTTAAGATCCACTTTTTAGAACTATGCTTGTGCTTCAAGTGCTACAATTTATGGTCCCTGCCTCTCACTGTGGTATGCTGGTATCATCACGTTGACATACTTGGACTTCTAGTAGTATTATTCTTGTTCCTTTGAAACAGTGGATTTGATTTGTTAACTTAAATTGCAGAAGAATGACAGAAAGTGTCCTAGACTAAAATGGCATGGGGGACAATAAAAAATGCTAGCATTCAATACAAATATTGAACTTATACATACAGTTGTAAAATGATTTTGCATATTTGAAGCCCTAACCACCATCTTTCTTGGGCTTGACACCCTAAATTCCCTGAACTGAGGATGAAATTGATGTACTAAACTAAATGGGCTACTGGGCATAGGGAGGGAAACAAATCACTATCAACTGACCCATTGCCATCTATAGGATTGCCAAGGACCAACCGTAGAAGTAAAATTTTCTTTAACTTTGTCATTAGAAGTAAAAGTTTCTTTACCTTTGTCATTTTGCATCAGAATAGATTTTTGGATGTTGGGAGGTACCATCAAATTGTGCTTAAGTTTCCCTCTGTGTCTCGTATTTAATTTGTTAATGCAATTTTCATCAACCATTTTGTCAGGAACCAGAGCGATGTTGATGCAATTATGCTTGACATTGATGGAACTCTGAATAAATCAAAATTGGGTGCCAATGCTATTCTTGGAGTCTCCTTAAGCGTATGCAGGGCGGGTGCTGGTGCAAAGGAAGTACCTTTATGTAAACATATTCAGGAGTTGGCTGGAACTAAGGAGCTTGTCATGCCTGTTCCAGCTTTCAATGTGATAAATGGAGGTAGCCATGCCGGCAACAATCTGGCAATGCAGGAGTTCATGCTTTTACCTGTGGGAGCAGCTTCATTTGCCGAGGCTCTTCGAATGGGCAGTGAAGGTAACTAATGTGTATTTTAATTGATAGGGTGGTAATACTTTAGGAATTTTTTAAGTGTTCAATGTATGTCCTTATGCACAATTTACCTTCTAATTTGATAGTGCATTTGATGTTGTTTGACACTTGGTCAATGCCATGATTTTTCAGTAAATGACATATTAGGCACAGTCACATCCACACATTTTATTTGTTTTTAGTTTGCTCTCATCTTTTAATCCTCTCTAAAAATATTCATCTTTTGCAATTCCACCTTACAGTTTATCATGCCCTAAAGGGCATCATTAAGGCGAAATATGGTCAAGATGCATGCAATGTTGGAGATGAAGGTGGCTTTGCTCCTAATGTTCAAGACAACAGAGAAGGCCTTGTCTTGCTTATGGATGCCATTGAGAAGGCAGGCTACACTGGAAAGGTCTGAAGTCATCTTGTTTCATGTCCCATCTATTTGATATTGATCACCCTTTTTCACTTCTAACACTGTAAAAAAAACCATCCTAGTGCAGATTAAAATTGGAATGGATGTTGCAGCATCAGAATTTCTTACAAAGGATGGAAGCTATGACCTAAACTTTAAGAATCAGCCTAACGATGGAGCTCATGTTCTTTCAGCCCAGCGTCTCTGTGATCTGTACAAAGAATTTGTCAAGGATTTCCCCATTGTATCAATTGAGGATCCTTTTGATCAAGATGACTGGAGCTCATGGGCATCATTACAGTCTTCAGTTAATATCCAAATTGTGGGGGATGATTTACTTGTCACGAACCCAAAACGTATTGCAGAGGCTATCGGCAATAAGGCTTGCAATGCTCTTTTGCTGAAGGTGAGTATTACTATGTATATTCATCATGCTATTTTACTCATAATATGCAAACATATATTTGTTCTACATTGTATTTGGTGAATGTAATTTAATGCATAATATAGCAGCACTAAAGTGATGTTGGCATGTTGCCAAATAGCTAGTCTCTGTTGCAAGAGACAACAATGGGATTTGATGGTATAAAACACTTTATACCATCAAATTCCTTTTGTCGTGATACTGAATGGTTCTGAATACATGGACCGTGAAATGACAAAAAAAATTCAAATTTTTTGTTTATTTTAGGTTAATCAGATTGGTACTGTCACCGAATCTATTCAAGCTGCTCTTGATTCAAAAGTTGCTGGTTGGGGCATGATGGTCAGCCATAGGAGTGGTGAAACAGAAGATAATTTCATCGCAGATCTGGCTGTTGGTTTAGCAAGTGGTCAGGTATGGACTATCACTATCAGAAATCTGAATTGTGGTACGGGAATTTTATGAGCTCATCAGATGATCCTAACATCCTAATTTATGTGTTGCAGATCAAAACAGGAGCTCCATGCCGTAGCGAGAGACTGGCAAAGTACAATCAGGTAAAGATTCATGTCCTGTTCCACATCCATTTTTTTACCGACCTATATAGAAATTATACTTGCAAAAGTCATTTCCTGATTCTACCTCAAGTTGTTCCTTGACTCTTTTCCGCATTACCCATACTATGTTTTCTTTCTGTACAGCTGCTGCGGATCGAAGAAGAGCTAGGCAATGTGCGCTATGCTGGGGAGGCATTCAGGTCTCCCTAAGAAATCATATATACTATAACATTCGTAAAGCGTCGATTGTGTACTGTTGAGTAGAAATAAGGTCTTGTACTATTGAGGCATCTTTTTTCTTTTTCCAACTTAATCTGTTAGATGCATGGTTGTATATGCATCTGTAGCTTGTGCTACAGGAGAAGCCATCCAAGAGACTGCTATTGCTAGGAAACGAGTTGTCTCTCAACGTGATTAGTAACATTTTTGCTTGGGATCATACCGTTCTCCTGTCATGTATTATTTACCAAACTAATCGGCTGTTTGAAACACGGGAATTACTTCCCCATTTACAGGAAGTTCATTCCAAATTCTTTATTTTTATTTGGATGTTATTTTTTTAGGATAATGGAAGCTTTATTTGGATATTATGATGATTTATGGACAATTGGAAAGCATCGTGTCGAAGTCTGATGCGCTTTGATCACATGTAAATATATATACTCCCATTTTTCCTACTAGGCGTGTTCGCGCACGTGTGGGCAGGGTAGAATCAATGGATGTCCGATCCGATAGCGTGTGAACATGTCAATGCTTGGGAGATATGCTTAGTTTCAGTGTAGGTCGGTTGGTTTGTTGGTTGGTTCTTTTATCGGGTTGATGGAGTTATAGGCGTGTCAGTCAATTTAACTCTACAATTGATAAATAGATAAGCTAATGAGTAAGTCGGACGATGAGTCCATATAAAATCTTACTATCGGTTAGTAATCGATAAGGTTGAGATAGTCATTGGCTACGTTAGAGACACTTATGTTATCGGCTGGTTATCGATAAGGGCCGAAGCACTTGTCCATTAGTTGAAAAGCCAATAAAGACATAGACAAATGGTGACGAAGGGAATAAAAGACATATTGGCTATAAAGTTGATGACAATCTAAAATAAAGTAGTCAATAGGTATTATATGGACTTTTATTATTGACTGGTTACCGATAAAGACTATAAAATTCGTTTATCGGCTGAAAAGCCAATAAAGACATAAATAAATAACAAGAAATAAGATAAAAGGCCTATCGGCTGTAGAGCCAATGTCCCTCTGAATAGTATGGTCAGTAGGCATATATGTGGAATCCTCCTATCAGCTAGCTGTCGATAAAAAGTGTAACACTCGATCATTAGCTGGAAAGTCGATGAACGCATAAAAAAATAATTGATGAATAAGACAAAGGATCTATCAGCTGTAAAGCTGATGACACTCTGAAATAGAGTGGTTAATGAGTAGTATGCGAGATCCTCCTATCGATTGGTTACCGATAGAGATTATAGCACTCGTTCATCGGTTGGAAAGCCGATGAAGACATATGCGAATGGTAAGAAATAAGATAAAGAATCCGTTGGGTGCAAAGCCGATGTTGTTTCGAATAGAGTATGCGATGAATAGTAAGGAGAGAGACACGATCCTCTGAAGATACGAGAGTCTAGATTGGACACGCTGCGGACGGAAGTAACGGACAAACCCATCGGCTAGCTGAGTTGACGAGAGAAAATCTCTAAAGATATATATATATATATATATATATATAACAGCTGAGAAGCTGATACACTAGGCGTGAGGCTCAATATATGGATAATTATCAGCTGACCACTTCGATGAAATATTTATGTAAATAACTATCGATCTATGACTAGATCTACTATCAGTGGTCTAGTAGGTCGGACCTAACTGATGCATCATAAGACCAATAATAATAGAGGGAGCTCGATAAGGTGAAGGGTGACGATATATTGAGATTGCATTTGATCTGTGGATAGATTAAAAGGTTCTAGGGGGTCTATATTTATACCCTAGAGTTACAAGAGTCTGACATAGTTATAAACAACCTCCGGATATTATTTCCTAAACATAAAATGAAATTATCTCTAAGAAGTTAACAACACTAATTAGACTTGACTGTCTTACAAGATATATTCTATAAAGATAAAATATTCTATCATAGTTTCTATGACTTCTCCTCAGATTCAGTCATATCTAGATAATCTTTCATCTTTAACTGAATTGAATCCATTCTCAAACCGTTCGATTGGCTCTTTTCCTATATCAATTGGTCTCTTTTCATAAGCCAACCGGTTCTCCAATCCTGTCTATGGGGCTTACCAAATTTTGGTGTAAGCATACATGTTCTCTAATTTTAAAGTATAAGGACTCATACTTCGAAATTATCTTCCTCAGACTTCCATGACTCTGAAATTTCTTTCCTTTCTTGTAATTAGATTTCATGAGTCGATACTATCTGCATCAGATATGTTAAGCTATCAAACTCTTAAGAGAAAAACTTTCCTCTAATGCAACTCAATAATCCTTATAAGGCTAGTTCTGCTAACTATTTATCGCTAAATTCCAAGTTGTAACATTGGTTTCGTATATTATGAAATCTTTGAATATTTTCTAAAATTGATTCCTTTGCCTTCTGTTTCACCGATATCAAATCCGTGTGCCACATCTCGAGGACCTCGTATTTGTGAAATTGCTTCTCCAGATCGTTTCATCCTCGAACTGAATTCGGTAGTATTTGTGAAATGAATTCTTGCTATCGGCTAGTTTTCGATAGGGTTGAGATAGTCATCGGTTACATCTGATGCACTATTGCTATCGGCTGGTTGTTGATAGGGGCTAAAGCACTCGTTCATTGGCTAGAAAGCCGATGAAGGCATAGGCAGATGACGACGAAGAGAATAAAAGACACATCGGCTGTAGAGCCGATGGCGCTCTCTTACTATCAGCTAGTTACCAATAAAGACTGTAGCACTCATTCATCGATTAAAAAGCCAATCAAGGCATGAACAGATAATGATGAATAAGATAAATAGTCCATTAACTCCGATACACTCTTGCTATCAGCTGGTTGTCGATAGGGGATAAAGTACTTGTTTATTGACTGGAAAACCGATGAAGGTGTAGATAGATGGCGACGAAGGAAATAAAAGACACATCGACTGTAGAGCCGATGGCGATTTCTTGCTATTGGCTAGTTACTAATAAAGAGACTGTAGCACTCGTTCATCGGTTGAAAAGCCAATCAAGGCATGAACAGATAACGATGAATAAGATAAAGGGTCCATCGGCAGCAGAGCCGATGGCGCTCTAAATAGGATGGTTAGTAGGCATGTATGTGGAATCTTCCTATCAGCTGGTTGTTGATAAAAGGTGTAACACTCGTTCATTGGTTAGAAAGCCAATAAAAACATAAAAAGATAATCAAGAAATAAGATAGAGGACCAATCACATGCAAAGCTAATGATGCTCTAGAATATAATGGTCAATGAGCAATATACGAGATCCTCCTATCGATTGGTTGCCAATGGAGGCTATATCACTCGTTAATCGGGTAAAAAACCGATGAAGGCATGCGGATGGCAAGAATAAGATAAAGGATCTATCGGCTGCAAAGTAGATGGCGCTCCGGATAGAGTATGCGATGAATAGTAAGAAGTGAGATACAATCCTCCGAAGATATGAGAGGCTAAATCGGATACACGGATGGAAGAAACAGACGAAACCATCGGCTAGCTGAACTGATGAGAAAAAATCTCTGAAGAAGATATATGTATATCGATTGAGAAGCCGACATACTAGGCGTGAGGCTCAGAGGAGATCTCTGAAGATATATGTATATCGGCTGAGAAGCTGATACACTAGGCGTGAGGCTCAATGTGTGGATAACTCATCGACTGGCCAATTCAATGAAATGTTTACATAAATACCTATCGACCTACGGCTCGATCTATTATCAGTGGTCTAGTAGGTCAGATCTAACCGATATAGGATAAGATTGACAGCAGTAGAGGAAGCTCAATAAACCGTTAGAACTACACGAACGTAATGTGATGCATCCGACTGGACTAAGAGATCGGATCTACCAATGTATCCTTAGACAGAACGGATATAGTTAGATAGTGACGGGACTTATCCTTTTATCGAATATTGGACTTAAGTGATGTAGCCCCACGTCAAGAGATAGAGTGACAATATGTCAAGGTTATATTTAATCTATGATAGATGGATTATAAGATTATATTAAAGAGTCTGACCCGGTTTTTTTGGACTCTTTTTATAAAACTATTGGCTCTCCGGTTAGAACCAATACCGAAATATCAGATAGTCCACCGAACACATCGGATATTCTAATATACCTTTTTACCATTCGTCCATTCACCTCTTGTGTACTTGTACACATGACACCGGGCGAAGAGAGGGAGCAGGAGAGACGATCTAAGGCGACGCTGGCACCTCAGCCCCCGCATCCAAACCGGGCGGTAAGGAGGTCGAGAAAAGGGAGATCAGCGCAACGATGTGATGTGCTCCTGCGAGAGCGGCTTGGCGAAGAGATCATTGTACTCCTTCCGGGATAGGACCGGACGCCGGGGCGACCCCCAACTTCCTCATGAGGTTGCGGCGCGCCTGGGTGACCGTGTTTTTCCCGGGTTGGCCGCCTGTTTCGCCGCAAGCCGTTTGCTCCGCTTTGGCACGACTGGTGGCAGGGGCGGCCTAACCGATGACAAGGGAAGCAGAGCTTGGGGTAGAGACTTGGCGCAATCCGCCAAAAAAAAAAAAAACGCACGACGAGGTCCTGGATCGTGCGCCGAGGCGGCAACCGGCGGCTGGCTGGTGGGTTGAGGTCAGGGGCCCGCGGCGGCGACTCGAGGTCATCAGCGTTTCATTGAAGCCAGAGTGGGCATTCTATCAGTTTTCTCACCTATGTCCCACCCTAATCGCGAATCCCCACCGGATCGTCGGCGGCGAGCTCCTCCTCCGGTGCCTCCGAGTCCGTTTCGGTGGCCCCAGCTTCGATCCACGGTAATATGGTCAACATGCATGCAATGTTGGGGATGAAGATGACTTTGCTCCTAATGTTCAAGACAACAGAGAATGCCTTGTCTTGCTTATGGATGCAATTGGGACCGCAGGCTGTACTGGAAAGGTGTGAATCCTTTTTGTTTCATTTCTGACCTATTTGATGCCGGTCATCCTTTTTTCTTTAATTTCTAATACTGTTAAAAAGACTCCATCCTTGTGCCGATTAAAATTGGAATGGATGTTGCAGTATCAGAGTTTTTTTACAAAGGATGGAAGCTACCTCCTAAACTTTAAGAATCAGTACAATGATGAAGCTCAGGCTCTTTCAGCCCCAGAGTCTATTATGATCTGTGCAAGTAATTTGTTAAGGATTTCCCCATTGTATCAACTGAGAATCCTTCCAATCAAGATAGCTGGAGCTCATAGGTGCAATTTCAGCTCTCAGTTAATATCCAACTTGTTGGGGTAAGATTTACTTATCACAAACCCAAAACATATAAGAAGGGTTCCAATGCTCTTTTGCTGAAGGTGGGTTTACTTTGTGTATCAATATGCTATTTTATGCTCATGTTCTGCAGACATATAATCGTTTTTACGTTGTATTTGATGAATATAATATATAGAATACTGATGCATTAAAGTGATGTTAGCATGTTTCCAAGTAGCTAATTAGCAGTCTCTTTGTTGCAGTAGACTGTACACCATCAGATTCATTTTGCCCTTCTGATACCTGATACTAAACAGTTCTAAGCCCAATATAAACATGGACTACAAAATGATAGAGTTATTCAAACTTGTGTTGTGTTTCAGGTTAATTAGATTGGTAATGTCACTGAATGTTTTCACGCTCTCAAAAAGCTGCTGGTTGGGGTGTGATGGTCATCCACAGGACAGGAGTTGTGAAACAGAAGACAACATAATCTGTTTGCCTATTAGCAGTTCAGTTCAGTTCGGTATTCAATTGTCCTTTTTATGCGAATCCAATACCTTCGCTCTGTGTTCAGAAAAATAGGGGTATGTTATGAACTTTTGCATGCTACTGCTTCTTCTTCCATCTCCGTACCATGTGGCATCGATCAGATTATCCTACGTCCTAACTCATTTATGTATTGCAGTTCAAAACTGGAGCGCCATTTCGCAGTGATGGACTGGCAAAATGCAATCAGGTAAAGGTACTTATTCTTCTCCGTTGCTATTTCTACCAACCTACATAGAAATTATGGTTCCACGTGTCATTTCCTGCTTTTACCTCATGTTTGTCCCGGACTGTTTTCCCCATATTACCCATACTATTGTTTTGTTTCGCTACATCTTCTACGGATTGAAGAGGAGCTAGGCAATGTGTGATATGCTGGGGACTTGGGGAGGCATATTCAGGTCTCCTAAGAAATATACATACTAGACATTCTGAAGGCATCAATTATGTAATGTTGAGTAGAAATAAGGTCTTTTACTTCAGATGCATGGTTGTATATGAATCTGTTGCTCGTGCTATTGGAAAAAAAAGAAGCAGCAAAGAGGCTGCACTTCTAGAATAGTATCTGTATCTTCATTCCTAAACCTGATTAGTAACGTTTATGCTTGAGAGAAGTTGAAATCATGCCGTGCTCTTGTCATGCATTGTTTACCGAGCTAACCGTCCGGTTTGTAACGGCAGCTTGTAACATGGTATTTTTCTCTCCAGTTCCACTCTATATGTAATAATCTGGTTGCTGCAATATTTTTTATTACCTTTACTTGGCTGTTATGTAAAGGCACATTTGGGAAGTACTCCGTATCACTTTGATCTGATAATTCGATAATGCAGATCGATCTGACTGTAATTATAAAGCATTATTGTCATTAGAAAATGCAGTCTGTTATGAAAAAGCTAACTGTCAAGCAATATCACGCATTTTTCTTGAAAAGCAACATCGATGTTAGTTCAGAACGTATAACATTTACAAATATAACATCGAGGTTAGTTTACGAGTCCTATTCTCCAACAAGAGGCTCTAGCAAAATTCGGTTGAGTTAGTTAATTAATTACCAGCTAATTACGTGGCTTTAAGTGCCGTTACCCTGGGAGTGATTTTTTTTCACGAGAGAATCAGAAACGGGGTTAATGCCTTGATGGGCCTCTAAGCATCTATGTTAGCATTAGCAGCCCATTGCACATGACCTTAAAGCAGAAAAGCCCATTTTAGGTCTCTCACTATAACCTGAATTTTTAATCCCTTTTTTTACTGACACCCACATGATGTGTTGATTGGTCTTCGTCCATGTGACACGTATAATCAGCAAAACTAATTAAAAAATAGTGGAACCCATATAGACCTCACATGTCAGGGCTATATCTTTAGCCTCCTCTCTCCCCATGTCTATGCTCCTCTCCCCTCTCTCTTCAGGAATTTCTAGGGCGGCGGCATGTGGCCGATAGGAGAGTTGCAAGGCAGCAGTGACCGAGTCTCCCTCCCCTCCTCTCTCTCAAGCGGTGTAGCCAATGTCCGTTTCCTTGTTGCAGAGCGGGCGGTAGGACGGACATGGAGGACACGATGGACGAGGTGAAGGTGGGCACTGAGGCGGAAGAAGGGCAGGGACATGGTCCCATGCTACACCACCGGTGCCAACAACCTCTTGGGTCCCTTCCTTGATGAGCTCCTATAGCACCCTAAATTTTTCTTTGTTTAAAAATCTCTTCTAAAAAAATATTTAAATCTTTTTGAATTTGTGCTTGTTGTGCTAAAATTTAGATCTCAACCCATCCCTTTGAATCCCTCCCAAAAAGTCTTCAAGTAGTCCCAAATCTAAGTTTGAAATTCAAACTCATTTCAAATCCACTAAAATCTCTTTAAAAGTCCAAACCTAAAAATCTCTTGAAAAATCAAAAGACTTTCTATTCATTTGGGCCGCTCTCCCCTACCATTCTTCTTTCAGCTCGACTTCCTATATTCTTCTCCTCACTTCTTCCCAGGGTAGCCTAGCCATGCCCTCACCTGCCACAAGCTCACACGGCCATCCTCTTCCTCTCCTTTTCCCTCCTTAACAAAGTAGGCCACCAGCCTAATGACTTTTCCCTCACCTTCACCTCCTCGTGGCCCATGGCTCACAAGCCGGCCCCCTCTCACAAGCCTACATGTAAGCCCTAGGGCTAATCCGTGGTCGTTTAATTCTTTACTCCCGCGTGCTCATCCCCCTCCTAGCACCACATTCGCGCACGTGTGCCATGACCCCACCGCGCCACGCCATGCCACGTCACGCCACACCGTGCAAACGTAGACTCACCGCCGTGAATCCTATCATCGATAGCCTGAATCCACACCGCGCCATGTTGTGCCAAACATGGATTGCCGCCATAAATCTCACCGCTTTTCCCTTTTCTCCCGTGGAATCCAATAGCAACATTGTGTCCCCTTACCAATCCCACGCCCTGCAGTCACCGGCCTAACTCCTCGTTATCCCATCCCATCCTCGGTCGCTCGTCCTCAAGTCGCAGTCACAGGCCCCATGTTCCTACAACCACTTGGCTCGACCATCAACCCACTCCCACTCGCCGCCAAGCTCACTGCCTCCTCGTGCCCCTATCCACCAAGCCAAGCCACTGCCTTGGTCCTTCCTGGTGGTGCCACTCCTCCCCAGCACCAGCAGGAGTCGTCGGCCTCCACCGTCCTCACCTAGCTGTCCCCAAGCTATCCTCCCCTCATGGCCGCTGCGCCTTGGGATACTCGAAGTAAGGAACAAAGGAGGAGGAAGAAGAAAAACAACCCCCCTTGTGTCACTAATAGCTCGAGCCTACTTAGACCAACCAGGTGAAGCCATGTGGCATCCCCACCTCTCCTGCCTTTGGTTTGTGGGCCGCAACCCATGACATGGCCCACGTTGGCTTGCTACTTCTTGGATTGTCCTTGGGCCGTGTTAGCCTAGCTGGCCCAACTAACCGAAGTCCACTAGCTCTCATCTTTTTCTTCCTCAATGAACCGAGTCCACCGTGTGCCATAGGCTCAAGATTTCTCCCCATAGCCCTACTTGTCATCTTAGAGAAAATATTCTCTAGTATATTCCTTTTTATTTTTTATAAATCTTTTTTTTATCCAAAAATCGATTTTAACTTTAAAAATTCATATCTCCTAAACCATATATCTGATTGACTCCGTTTTACTTTTGGAAATTTTATAAAATTGAGATCTAGCTAATGCCACTATTATTTATTTAGTGTTTTATTGTCTTTTTAGGGTTTTATTTAGATTTCTCATATTTCGTGAGTAATTCATCACCGAAAAATTGTCGGACGTTGATTCTAAAGAGTTTTTTGTCGACCAAGAGCAAGTCAAGTTATTTTTAATCATATTGTTGCTAATATATAAAATATAATTATTTGCAAATTTTCATGGTTAGTATACACAATTAAATTGATCAGTCTTGATTTTTGTGTAATTGACGAACCAATCTAGTAGTTGCATTATTTTTCATAGGTTGTTAAATTATATCTTTATAACTCCACCATAACAGCGCTTTAAAATCCTCACTCTTTGAGCTAAAATACCATTGCCCCATATTACAATGTTGCTTGTCGGTATTAAAAAATTGGATTATGAAACCTTTGCGAAAACCTGACTAGTGGAGTCGGTGGGTCTGAGAAGAGAAAAGGTTTGCAAAAACTCATGACGTAGAACTTCGCCTATGTGGCTTGATTTTGTAATTAGACTGATTCTTTAGGAAATTTTGTCAGAGCATTATACAATATGACCACACGAGTATTTATAGGATGCTCTTGATTAAGTAATTAGCTATCACATATAAATCGTATATGTCAATAGTTATAAAATATTGAGATGAGAAGGTGATATTGTGGATCATTATTACCTAAGATGGGTGTTACCCTAACTTTGCGTGAGGTGAATAGTTAGGAGTAGGAGACATTCTCGGTGTGTCCTAGGTAGATGAAGACATGAAACTTGTCTAATAGTTGGTTGTGAGAGATTCGACTCAACTATGTAACATGGGATCTTCATAGGTTAGTTTTGAAAATGCCCTGTCACAAATTTTTGGTGTCAATGGATATCCAGTGTCAGTTTTGTATTGTATGGGTAAAGCGTACAAACTCTGCAAACCTTAAATTATTCAAATAGTTGTGTCCATAGTTAAGGACAAATGTATGATGATTCTCTTAACGTAGATTTATTTAGCAGTGTTTTATAAAAAATGTTAATGGAATGGCAACCGTTACTAGGTTGGTCTTGGTGACTAATGGATGACTTTAGTGATCGGGAACGTGTTTGTGTGACCCTAGATGTCACGATGGTGTTATAGAGTAGTCTTCATGAGAGAAAGCAAAAGCTAAAGCTTTGGTTATTTCAAGAAGGAGCTGATGAAAAGAAATATATTTGTTTAGTTTCAGATGGAGTGAGATAAAGGTTGTATATATGGCTTAAGAAATAATGTTTGTTAAAAAGGTGAAAAATAAAAAGAAATTATTAATGAAACTTAAACTTTATTCTGATTGTTGTAAAGCAACTTGCATTGGATTGAGATGGTAAGTCTTTTTCCTAAATAAATGGTGAAACTTACACTTAGAGATTTTAAAACATTTTCAAATAAAAAATTTATAAAATAAACCTAACCTTACTTTGCAACTTACATATTCATATTTCCCATGACTTGCGAGTACAAAAGTATTCATTCTCTCTATTCCATTGTTTTTCTTTCTCCTTCCTAAAGTTCAGGTAGAAAATATTGAAGAGTTTAGTTTCGTCTCTAAACCCAAGCCACTACCTGTATATTGATATATTAGTCGTGCTAAGTTCTTATGTTACAGTTTTTTAGGTAGTTGGTTCTAAGAGTTTACTCGACGTGATAATAATATATAATACATTCATTTATTTTTTGTAATGATTATTGTTTTCTTACTATGGGAGCTAGCTTAAAATCCAATGACTAGCACCGATACGCATGGTTTAGCTAGAGATGGTTTTTCGTCCTCGACGACACACCCTATTTGATATTGATTTTTTGGTGGTATTAGATTAGGGTGTGATAGCTCCTTTCCTTGGCCGTGCTCATAGGTCTGGATCTCTAGAGTCTGTGGTGGTCGATGGTAGGAGGAGTTGGCTAGCATGCTCATCGCCCTATTCGAGAGGAGGGGCAGATAGAGGTGAAGAGAGGGATTAAGGATGTTTTTTTAATTTTTTTTATATGACTGACATGTGGATCCCGTTATATATATATATATATTCTGCTAGTAAATTACATGTAAACACCATATAATCGACATATCTAATAAAAAAAACTAGGTTAACGTGCCACTTAGATTTCATGTAAGATGAAACTACCATCCAAACCATCAAAAGACTTTAATGTTCTATACCCTGTTAAGGGATGAAGTTGAGACCAAAATGGACTTTTCCCAATTCGAAAACGTCCCATGCCCATATGAGCCCATCGATGTGGAGACACATTTAAAAATTAGTAATTTGTTTCGCAAGCTTTCCACTCTTACTTGATATTTAAATCATGTATCTTTAGGCTTACTTATATTCAAGTCATGTATGCCTATATATATAAGTCTTGAGGCTCAATATAATAATCTATTATTTGTAGTATATCTCCTCTATGCAATTAAAAAACAACAACCAATTCTCCTAGTACTTTTAGATATGGCCCACCTTTTAGTTTTTAGGAATTCAATTTAAGGAATCTCTTGGAGAGAGGATTATTTTCACATCTGATATTATGTTTAGGAATCCCAAAAAAATCCTTGGGCATGCTCTTAGTAAATTGTGTAGAGGATTAAAACAAACATGGTATCAAGGCTCGACTCGTATGCTACCTTGGTGGGCCGTGGGCCTAGAAAATGTTAACCCAGTGTATGTATGAGGTTAGAACTTAGAAGGGGAAGAAGAACCTCTCAAAAAACAAGAAGAAAGAAAGAAGAAAAAGGGCGGAAGAAGAAGAAAGGAACAGACCAGCGGCGAAGATGAACATCTCCAAGAAGCAGCTGCCTGCGCAGCGAGGTGCGTCCCTGATTTTTGCCCTAATTGTCGCCCCATTTCTATTCTTCCATGCTAGGTTGCGCCGTTGTTGACAAAATCACAACGGGTGCACACGGTGACATTCATTGTACACCCCTTCTCTCCTCGGTTGATAGTTATCAGATTCGCCTTCCTAAAGTTGGAAAAGTTCTTCGGTCCCCCTGTTGATGGGAGAAAGATCATCCGTCAGCGGCGGGGACCGGATTGCCGCCGTGTTTGACCGATCCAGCCTCGTACAACATCTATTTATTGTGTCAGTTTAGTGTGGAGGATTTGAGGACTCGCCATTCCATTCGTAGTTGAAATCTAGGTTTTGTACCACATATGTTACAACTTTTCAGTTTTGTGTAGGGGATTTGAGGATTTTGTCGCTCGAAATCTAGGATTTACCACTTATGTTTCTATGACATATAGGACCAGGACCTTTGGAACGCGGTGCGGACACAAAAAAAAATCCTCTGAAATTCCTCTCGTGGCTCTCGTGTAATTTTAAACTGAATATTATTGCCTGGCAGAGACTGCAGTACCTAGATGAAATTGCATATATTTCATCTCAATTTCGCCAAATAATACGGCTAAAATTTCTCATGTCTGTTCCATACCACAAGGCAGCCACAGATTTTATACGAATACCACCACTATGGAGGGCTGCTGTTACGTTTCCCCCCCTTTTTTATTTCTCAAATCATGTCCTTGCAAGACTATGGAAAAACCCTTGGGCACAGGATTTGGTCTCTTCTTACATACCCTTGGCCAACAGTCCAGCGACTTGGAGCTGGAGGTGATGTGGAGGGAGGTGTTAAAAGGCAGCAGAAAGGCATTCATTTTTTTTTATATATAAAAATGTTACCCTCACACTTAGAGGTAGTGGTATTTGTAGGATATTTGTCTGTGTTGTGGTATAGAGTGGAGATGGAAAATCTTAGTGTTATTACTTGGTACCTAGTAAAATTTAGTGGCATAGATACAATTTTCTTGCATAATGACCCCCATTACTATTAACAAGCACAGCTAAATATGTAGTTTTCTTCTGAGAACTAGGGAAGGAATGACACCAATGTTTATATATAATCTGGCTGTTTCCTTTACATTACGAGAACCAGGGGAAGTATAGTGATAATATCATGGTTTAATGTGTAATGAAAATAGTGACAAGCTGGATTACCCAAAAAAACTATGATACATATATAATGGGTTGGCTGTTGTTTTTTTCTTCTTTCTATTGTGTGTTTTAGCTTGAAGGCCCGTTTAATTGGTATGTTCTTCAGCTACATATCTTACTGATTGGGTGCATGGGCTCTGCAGTCTCTCCAAGCAACATACTTCAGTTTGGTTGAACCAATTCTGGTTGGCTAGCTCCTAACCATTAATATGTGCCCTTTGCATCTTTCAGATGAAACAGATGACCTGAGAAACAGTCAAACAAAGCAGGAAGAGGACATAGGAAATCAAGATCCATGGGAAAGTATGTACTGACTTACTAACTACCACTGTCTTATACTCTTATTTGATGAAATATAATATATGACTGCGTCTACAGCTCTGTGCAATATTCTTTTTTTGTGCGTAATAATGTATATGCTTGCATATCTTGCAACCATGAAAGTTAAATTGCTAACCAACTGCGTTTATTTTCCCTTCTTCTTTTTTTTGTCTGTGCTGGTTCATGGATGAAACTTGAAACAGGTTCCACTACAATCTTTTGGAGGGATCCAGATGCTGAGTTCTGCTGCATTTGTGGAGACGACGAGGACTTGCATTCGGAGCTGAAATGCCCTTACAACTACCTGTCCCCGGCCTCATACGTCCCCTGCAGAGCACGGCTGACCATCTGGAACGACGAGGTATTCAAACCCGAAGAAATGTTTGGTGGGTTCAAAGGGCCAAACAGGCAGGACAGGATCGCCACCAGGCGCCGTGAGTCCCTGCAGCGCTTCGTCCGCGTCACCAACCTGCCGGCGTCGTGCTGTCGCGGCGGCTGCGCGGGGCGGCTCACTGGGCTGCTCGCCCAGTTCGGGCCGCTGCGGATGTACCATGTCGCGATGCGTGACGGCGGCGGCGACGACGGCCGCGGGGGATTTGGTTGCGTGGTGTTCGAGCGCCGCGAGGATGCAGAGAAGGCTATCGATGAGCTGAACTGCTATGATGTTGATGGCCATAGTCTGCGAGTCGACTGGGTTTATCCTAGTCTGTGTTAATTGTTATTTTGTGACAGTTCTCCAAATAGCAATTATTTTATAGTTAATACTGATCATGACATACTTATATGTTTCAATTGGTTAAATATCTGAGTTCATGTTTTGTTCTTGGCCCCTGAAGCCTGTGATTTGTACGCCCAGAGATGCTCAGTCCAGTGATTAGTGATGGGAAAAAATAAACCCCCGAACTGACTGAACCGAAGTAGCGGTTTTTCTTTGTGTAAATGGTTTTTACTTCTCACAGTTCGGTCTTCAATTTAAACTTCGTTGGTTCACAGCAAAAACTAGCAGTGGTATTGGTACGACATTATTTTAGTTTTTGTTTTAAATAAAACGCTATGGATAAGGAGATTAGAATTAGGAGCCTTTAGATGAGCAACAAGCAACACTTGGCCTTGAGAGTGTCTAAATAACCTTGTTATTCGTGCCATGAGTGAAACCAACACAAATTTTACATGTGTGAAGTACGATGTGGAAGAGATGTGCACTTCACTTGCACAGGAAAAAAACTGGTTAATCTATTAGCCACTGAAATGTAAAGCCTGCAAACATCTGAAACGAAGAATTGGTCTGGCGTTACATGACTCGATTCTTTTTGTTGCATACAAAAGATGTACATACGCACACCACATGTATATATATACTGACAGTTCCATTCCAGCATGAGTAGAGCTTGCTTTCGGGCCGTGCTTCCTTTGCAAGATAATAACAGTTAATAGGGAAAATATCCTTGTTGTGTTGTTTATAGCTGTGTGTATATGATAATACGCTTTGATTGAGTGATGTCTACGATTACGTAAACATGACTACGCTTCTCACTACTAGGGATCGGAATTCGCAAGGTTCCCGTGTGCCAGGAACACTCGGGAACAGCCTAAAAAGCACACGGTAACGATGTTCGAGCTCCCGATAACCGACACACGACGGCTTCGTCAGTTTGCCGTGTGCACTGTCCGAGTGTTCACGTGAAGAAACGCACGGGATGTTTGGAACCAATACAAAGTGCCGAAAAATTACTCGAACCCTCAGTAAAGTGTCTAGCATTAATCGGTAATATTATGTGTCTGTTAGTGCTCCAACTCTATTCATTTTATGTGGGGCTAGAGTCCAACCAAACAATCTGGATCCAATTAAAACTAAGCGTAGTGAGATGGAGCACTCAAAAAAATTGCACTACAGTGATGCTGGCGCATCATCCATCTGCTAATATAATCTGCCGTCAACATCCACGAGTGCTCCACTGCGCCACACAGGTCAGTTTAACCCGGACCTGGCCAGGCCACCAGTCCACTGCCACGTACCCAAAATGACCAAACTCTTACATACGTACTGATCCGACCAGTACTACTACTACTACCCAACGACACATATGCAACAAATGCATTCTACATTGTCAGTCAACATACGTCTGCACCCAAACAAGTGAACAACCACTCCATTCTCCTCCCAGCCTCCGACACAATCAATATTTCAATCAAAGTCAAATACAGCTTAAAGTTACACAATAGTGTCACTTAGGTTACTGATCTTATAAAATATATATTTATATCTATATTTTTAATTTAATATATCACAATAGGTTTAAACCTCCTCTAACATATATGACGACTGATGTGACACTCGCATACATTTTACATTTAACCTCCTCCGCAGCATATGACTGCAAAAAAGTGCATTTACCACGTTCCCGATACAATGCAGGCCCAAATCCTACTCAAGTACATTGTGCTGATGAAAGGGCGACAAGTGTGACGATGCATACGACGGCGTCAATTACCAGAACGACTCGATGAGCAAGGCAAGCTCATGAATGTTGTGAGGAGGTTGGCGTAGAGACGTTTGATGAGTTATCACATGCCATTGAGCCTAAAGCTGATGTCAACTGTGGCAGTAGGGCAATAGACTAGAGCCACTTCTAGAACGCCTTAAACGGATGGACAACCTAGTGAGCAACACCAACAATCATGGTGAGGAAGTTGGTGAGTAAGCTCTGCTAAGTCTGCCACAATCCTTCGAAACTGAACTAATGCCACCAGCAATTGTCTACAGCCACTGTCAAACATCTTGGATGGGTAGGTGTAATTTTTTTTTGCCATGGTGTACTGTAAAGGGGGATGAATGCAAAATTTATGCCTACGTGGAGCGCTATGTCGGCAGTTGTACACTATCAAAGAAGATTTGGAACCTAAATATATATTTTACAATATTATAAATCTAAGTGACACCAATATACAACTTTAAAGATCAGCAATGTATTTCACACTTTCAATCACATGCATGGCTCACACTTCTCCCTCCGATCATATTAGCATTAGTATTCATAATAAAATATAGTGAGATTTTTAAATTTCTTTATTATCAATAAATTCTTAAATCGTTAGTTCAAGAAAATGGCATGCGTAAATTCACCTTAAAAATACAGTTGTAATATCATAGATTATATAAACTTAATCTAATATAGAAGGGACGAACCAAGTTTTAAAATTTTAAAAAATCTTATGCTAAACAGGAATTATATATATATATATAGATATATATTATAAATCAAACACGCGCACAACACACTCCCGTCCATACATATGTACTTAGGTACACATACCAATCAAGTCAATAGACCACACATGTAAATGTAACGAAATTTAATTTCTACACCCTGCGAGGCAGGCCGGCACCATGTACGTCGACCGACTGAACATGGTCACCGACCTAACGCGGCACCGGCATAGGGCGTGTCGACGGATCCGACCCAGAGCGTGCCGTTCCGCTCCACCACCTCGCTCACCGTCACGAAGCTGAATCCGGCGAGCGCCTTCGTCACCGCCACGCCACCCTTTGTTCCCGCTGCCACCCGCACCGCCACAGTCGGCGCTATGTCATCGCTGTCTGCCTCGCGGCTCAGTGCCACCCAGTACCCGCCGCGTCCGTCGTGGCGCACGTTGTCCGGGTACCCGGGCACCTCGGCGAAGGTCTCCGACTTGCCGGCCCGGGGCCCGCGCACCCAGTAGCGGCGGAGCTCGGAGAGCCCCGTATGCGCCACCACCACGTACGTGCCGTCATCGCTGACGGCGACGCCGTTCGGGTAGGGGAGATCGGACTGGAGCACGGTGACGCGGCGCCGCCGCGCGTCGTACCGGAGCAGCCGGCCCGTCTCGTCGCCCATGGCCACCACCAGCAGGTACTGGCTGCAGACGATCAGTCAAATTAATTAATTGTTATTCTTTGATATGTGGCGCCATTGATTAGTTAGTACTGCTAATACACAGTGAAAATGAATAATCAGTGGCGCCAGATGATTAATTACCCTGATACGTACGACATGCAGCCAAATTCTTAGCTTTTCTTATAGCTAGCCTGTGTTCTTGCCAGTTGATCCATGCATCATGTTGTGTGTGTGTAAGACAATGTGTTCAGTTGCAGGTGTAATAATTTCCCTGTAGCTTTCTGTACACAGTCACACAGACCTTGACTATGTGCACTGGCAGTGAATACACTAGTCTTGTTGAATTTGAAAAGTCTAGAACATCATTCCTTTTAGGAAAAAAAAAACCCTTATATGCCCTTAAGTGTTCATCCAATCACTTGTATGTCCTTTAAACTTTTGTCCAATCCATTACATACCTTTGAGATTCTATATTGATCCTTGCATGTTTATTTTGTTGGTTGACATTCAGTTTACCACTTGAGGACCATTCACCATTAAACTTTCTTATAATAATCATATTACCCTAGTTCATAAACCAAGAGTGATATGCCCCCAAACTAAAGAATAATTTTCAGTTATGAGATAATTATTAGAATGTGCTGAAATGCCCACATCACTAAAATTTTGAATTTTGTGTTGAATTTGAAAAGCAAAAAAAATCAAATTTTATAAAAATTAAGAAAATATGGTTCTAGAAAATCTACAGTTTCCGCTTTTATTGAAATTTACATTTAAAATTTGCTAGTATTTGAAATTTTAGTGATTTTGGTAAATTATCACTTATTTTTATGTCATACCCAAAAATTCCTATAGGGGACATTATTCACTCTTGTTATATGTTAAAGGCAATACGATCATTTCAAAAGAACAAACAATCAACTAATGGAATGGCATATGAGGATAAAGAAACTCATGGGCATATAATGGATCTTCAAATATTAGGGGTATGGTGAAATGTTAGAGGTATACAACAGGAATTTTCTTCCTTTTTACCAGAGAGAATATCATTTTTAAGTTCCCATTAACTTTGTGCTAATTTAGGTACACTGGTTTAGAAGCTCAAAAGTTTAAATAGAAAAGAGATGCATACTCAAGTGAAAATCAAAATATAATATGCCTCCTATTAGTACAAAAAAAATAACCATACATATCGTTGGTTATTTTTATCTTTTGGAAATTTTACACTTCAATTCTGGTTGCTAGTTGTATCAATCAAGCTCATAAATGCATACATAGACTGGAGATCTGTCTGATTATGTGTGTGATGTGATGGCATACGGTTGAGGAATGTTGGGAAAGGTCATGCCATACCCAACTGGTGATCATACGTTAGTAGAGATCATTATCTGTGATTTCCAGCGATTAATTGCAGACAAAAAAGAGACCTCATCAAACATTGTTCTAAGGACATTAATTACTGCCTACTTAATCAATTCGCAGGATGAAACTGCATCGTGGCTAGCCTGACATAGTTGTAGGACAAAAGGTGTTTAATTAATGGTATCGAGTTGCGTACGATGAAAAATATTGACTCATATTCAACAAATAACCAAAATAAATAAATAGACCTAATTGACTTGCATGCCAAGATGACAATAATTAATGTGTTTGCTAAAATATGTTTTCACTACAAATTTAGCTGTGGTTTGAGGTTATTGTGCCTGTTTTGCTGAGCTGGTATTAAAAAATTGGAAAAAGTCCATATACCCCTAAACTCTGGATGGGAGTTCATCTAACACCATAAACTTTAAAATCGGATACCGAACACCTTAAACTTTAGAATACTATTTATATTACACTCTAATATGGTTTTAAATAGAGGTTTTATATATTTAGACACTTAAACAAGCGGTTTTAAATAATAATAATAATATATTTACATATCGTCAATTCTTGCTCCTCAATTTATACTCTACATTGATGTCAAACTATTATATTGCTATTCGTTTGAAAGTGAGAGAGAGTAAAAAGAAATATTTAAATAAAAATTTTAACATATATGTCTAATGTGTATGTCATGTAATAAAACTTATCCAAGGTATATATAAATTAAATAAAAACCACTTTGCAAAACATATGAATTGCATTTTAAAATTCAAGATGTTAGATGTCTAGTTTTAAACTTTTAAGTGTTGGATGGACTTTTAATCAAACTAGGGTGTTTGGACTTTACCCTTCTAAATTTGTAGTGGGAATTACAACTTATTTCATTATATATAGCTTGTTTTATTGATTAATTTAAATTAAATTAAGTTTATACAATACAAAATATGTTATCTAACTCTTATGCCTCTGGGTTGTTTCAAATATTTGGAAATGCAATAATATTTTCATTTGCAACACAATTAAAATAAAATTAGTTTACCAAATAGCAAAAATCTAAAAGTTGTTAGACCAAACAAGATTACTGTAATTCACCTAATACACAACGGAGCAATATTGCCTATTTGGTTGCTGACTAACATCACCATACCTTACTTTGTAAAAAGGTGTGGCATGTTACTCAAAGTGTGACAAACAATGTTTTGGCTTAGGTGTGGCAAGATTGGGCATGAAACGAAATGTATGACGTGTGGACCCAATGACTAATAAAGGGCAAGTTTGATTGGCTGCTATAATTTGCCACGTCGTTTGAGTTATACAATTAAGCCAAGCTTTACTAGTATATTGGCTTGCGTGTCATACCTATATTCGCTAGCCAAAGTTTACCTTCAAAGTTTACCTTAAAAAGCATATGACATACCTATATATTTTGCAAATTGGCAAATTGAGTTGTGACTAAGGTTAGGTTTGACGGAGAAGAGAGAGAGAAAAAGTCTCTTTTCACGTGCACGTCTTTGAGCTGATAAATAGTATGTTTTTTAATAAAAAAATATAAAAAAGTTATTTTCAAAAATATATTATTTTTTTAAAAATTTAAAATAATTAATAATTAATTATTCATATAAACTCATTCTCTATCTTCTTCTTTCTCACCCTTACAATCTAAAAGTATGGCAGGCCACTGTTATAACGAACCAATGCTAATGTAGCAATTTGTGGCAAGTATAAGATAACCGTAGCGACCTTCGGCTGCCAACCTGCAGGGAGGCTACGATTTACTACTAATCCCCATCTATTGAGCGTACGTGTGTTAAAGTGCACGCTCATGGATACGTACGGGCACCTTCTTGATGTAATCGTAAAACAATTTTTTTTTCTGAGGAAAATCAGATTTTTCGGAGACAGAAAAGCAGAGGGCAGGCAAGCTAGCATGGCACACGATTAACTGCATGCACTGTGCAGTATGAATATGATTGATTGATTTTTTACGTTTTTTTGCATACCTCCTCCGGTACGTGCTGCTGCTATCGGTGAAGTAGACGTCGCCGGTCCTCTGGTCGACGTCGAGCCCGTTGAGGAAGTTGAACGGCACGCCGGCGGCCTCCGTCGCCACCACCTCGGCCAGACCCCCGCGCGCCGGCACCCTCATCAGGCCCAGGTACGCGTCGGCGAGGTACAGGTCGCCGGACCCGTGGTGGAACTGCAGCCCCAGCGGCCGCCCGCACACGCTCTCCGGCACCACCAGCTTCTTCTCCGGCGAGCAAACCCCGACGCTCCTGGTGAATAAATCGCAGGTCACTTAGTGCATGCAAGTGCGGTGCAGCTATCTATAGCTAGATAGATAGCTTACTTGTGCCTGGAGTTGTAGGCGAACTCCGTCCAGCCGAGGCGACCGCCGCGCCAACGGAGGATGCGGCCGTCGGAGCCGCCGGTGTAGGGCCCGTCGCCGTGGCCGTCGAAGGCGAGGCTCTCCGGGCCCGTCACGGGCGCCGGCAGCGTCATGATGGCGAGGCTGTGGTCTATGGACTTGGTCTCGTACGTTGGCTTGTCGCCGGAGCCGGCACCGGCAGACGTCGTCGCGGCCTCCGTCGTCGTGTTGATCACCGCCACAAGAACAAGAAGCTTCACAAGAGCGGAGGCCGTCGCCGCGGCCGCCGGGCAAGAGAGCGTCATCGGCGGCTTTTCCTCGTGTCGTGGCTATTCAGCGACGTCGCCTCTGTATGTGCACTGAGGCAACAAGGCGCGTGTGTATAGCGTTAATCTCATAGTTTGGACGACAAAGGTTGTGGCGTATTTATAGAGTTTTGTAAGCATATAATACAGGATTGAAAAGATATAAATATGATTTAATTTCTTTATATGTCCGTTTTTCATGATGGTTTGAGTTTTGGGTTTTTTAGCGGTATTTTTAGAGGATGAAGGTGTTTTTAACGGAAGAATGTTGATTTTGTAGTTTGTCTAACTATTTGTCTTTTTTAAATATTTGTGTAAATAAATAAATATATAAGTCATGTTTAAAAGTAGCGGATCTAATGATGACATTATACTTTATTTAACTAAATAATTGAGTAAATATTGTTGGTTAAAGTTTGAGAAAAAATTAACTGCGTCGTATATTGGAAACGGATATATTAATTCTGTTTGATTAGCCCAAAAAAGGGAAAAAATGCAGGACTGTATATGCAGCTGTATAATTGAATACACTTCTTTTTCTTCCACCAAGACGAAATGAAAGCTGATGGAGCTAGCTAGCTACCGGCCGTCCGGTACATGCATATTCTGTTCACAGTGTTACAGAGTAAACTTCTGGCTGGCTATGTATGCATTATAGGATCCCTATGGGGAGGACACAGAAAGATCTACTCAGTATTATAGCTGATATGGACGGATAATTAAGGTGGCATTATATTCTGGCAATACGAAGCTGAGGCCCCAGTTCGAACACGAAAACAGAGTTCAAGTCTAACAATATTATATCGTATTCCGAGACAGGGCCTAGAAGATACAAGGGAAAACAAAAAAAATGCACAAAGAATAACAAATAACTTAGTTAGCTGGAATATGCTAATAATGAGGATTTTATATTACTTCATGGATATTTTTAATCTACACGTTTTTAATGATTTTTCGCATTCTTTATTTTTTTTGTTAGTCTTACTTTAATAGTACTTAATTTACAAATACCACAATGCAAAGTTGCATATCCAGGAATTTGTCCAGTGGCATATATTATATAACCGACCTCATTTTCTGTTCTTTCAATTATAGCCAGCTTGCCAAGGTGAAGTACGTTGTCAATAAAGCCACGCATATCATGTAATTCAATGATCTAAAGCTACTCTCTGGAAGATTGTTGGTGATTTTGACCAAATGTTAAACTGACTGCTAATTATAATAATTTACTTTTCCCTTTCCCACACTAGATTTTGAGTTTTTGCTGACCAATGTTTTTATGCCAAGAAAAAGGAAATACTAGCAGCCAGCACCGCGGGAACTCCGGTACGGTGTGGGTCAAAAACACATAGAATTAAGTCAAAATCACTTAGAAACAGCATTTGCATCTTACCAGCTTCTACAAGTATCTTTAGGTGGTACACTTATAATATTCTTTTCTTTGTGATGCACTTAATATTTTAGTAAAAATGATCTCAACAATTGATTTACAAGTTCTACTATTATTAGAAAATTTATTCTATTATTATTTAAAAAGATAAACGATTTAAATTAATTTCACTATCATTGTAAAGCATCTTAAAATAACTCGGCGACTTCTTTTGTATTCTGAGCATGGACACTGAATAAAGGCTTCTTTCCAACCACGTGAGGTTCATATGTCCGAGTAAATTTCGAACACTTTCCAATCTCTGGAAATAGGGACAATTGTATGTTTGAACCTGTTTTAAGCTAACTACTAATTTAACCTCGTTTTCTCAATTTTACTTATTTAACCTAGTTTTTCAAATATGAATATTAACTATGACTCTTTTCTATAGAGCCAACATAATGGCGTTAATTTAAGGCTAAAACACCATTTATGCCCTTGCTCATTTGACTATATTCTCTTATAGTTTTTTTTCTATTTGGCCTAGTGTTGTGCACTAAGTATATGTGATGGAACTTTTGATAAATTTGGCTTGAAATTGATAGATTTTGTGCAAACTTGAGTTAGATTTGACAGACTTTTTGACTGAAATTTAATAAAACTTTAGCTATATATTATTCATCCAAAATTCCATATATTGAAGAAAAACGCATATGTTAATATCCCGAGCAAATCACAAATTACAAATTCATGTCCATCCAAAAAAATACATGTCAAACATAAGCACCGATAAATGTCCAACAATAGTGAACATATATGTCTAACATTAGCATGTCCATGGTCCATGTACACTCTCTATGGCTTGTATACTCCCGATCAACTAAGTTGACCATAAGCACCATGCACCTATGCCTATCCCTTTACAATCAACACAATAAGAGAGATTATTCAATCAGTAGAATAAGAGAAAACAGCTTTCAGATTAAGAAGAGAACTTAAGGTATTAAGATAAGGTATGTGTAGAGCGAGAGGGATGCTCACTAGCAAAAGAGTGAGCAAGGATATGAATAAGCAGCTTAGGGACTCTAGCCACATGAGTGCCTTGTGCAGAACCCCTCCCTCCGCACGCCTCTAGCCGAGCCAAGTGAGTGTAGCACTGGCCCCTCCACACCACATGTCTCCTTCCATGCACGTGCAGATGCGCCTTGTACTGTGTCCACGTAGTGAGCTTCGTCATGTGCGTCTCTCCGTCTATGCCCTAACAACCCACCACCATAACATGCCTTCTTCCATCATATGAAAAACTCTACCTTCAACCTATGGCTAGGAGGATAAGCCTAGCTGCCCAAATGAGTTTATTTCTCTAGATTTATTTTAATCTTTTTTCTCCTCTAAATATGTTTTCTAGCTGCATTGCTAGTGCTGTGGTTACAATAGGCCAAAGCTTCGGCTTTCAGAATGGTGTCAAACTCACCATTATCCCCTGGAAATACGCACGTGCACGTGTTAATAAAATGCGTTATTGCCATGCACCGATGTACAAACTTATGGGCCGGCACGACGACAGGTCAAAGCGACGAAGCGCATAAAAAATCATAAGCAAATTGCAACATTAGGTTACACGTCAATCTATTTTGTGTGCCGCATTAGACCTACGTACTTTACAGCCCAATTTTGCTGTGGCCAATTAATTAGCCACCAGCTACTATAATGTATCGATGTCCTGTAGTGTTTTCTTGATCATTTCACATCATAATTAAGAAAATTCGTCGCTACTGATGATAGGAAATTGATATGCATATCATTCTTAATTTGCTTGTGGCAGCATAACTAATTAAATTTCTCCCTTAATTTGTTTCACAATGTTTTCCCAGATACATATGCCTTGTCGATTCTGACGAGGCATAAATCTAATAACAAAACATCCAAATAAATTATGCGTTGGCATTTAATTTGCAGAGTCTAACTTTGACCACCAGGGAAGTTCTACTCTAAGGCTGCTTTAGGTGCAGCCTGTTCATTCTAAACCCTCACGCATAAAAGCTATAGATTAGCACATAATTAAGTATTAGCAAAAAATAAAAAATAGATTGATATGTTTTTTAAGTGACTTTACTAAAGATTTTTTAAAAAAATATACCATTTAATATTTTGAAAAATATGTGCGTGAAAAACAAGAAATAAGTGATTGGAAGCCTGTCCCGCCAAACATGCCTAATTTACCGTCAAAACCTAGCTAGCTATAGTAAAGTTACGATACGGTGAAAGCATCTTCTCAGTCAAATTAATTTAACCTTCCCGCATTGACATCATCATATTCACAAATCTAATACAAGTGCTCATCGAAATATCGATTGGCACAAGTTTGATCAGAAGTTTGACAACATGCAGCTCTAAAGCGACACTAAATCCAACTGTGAAACTAGTGAAGTAACCAATATCGATCAGCGCCATGTATATGAATTTTGCTGCCTCGGCTAGTTCCTCGTATTTGCAATGTTACACCTTAGCTAAGAATGTGATAAAAGAAATAGGTTTATAACATATGGACTAGATCCTGAAGCGGCACATCATGTTATAGTCCTGGAAAGGAAATAAACAACTACTCCTTCATCCCAAAATAACTCTATCTTGTTTAAAATAAGATAGAGAAAAAAATAAAAACATTTATAATTAATAGAAAAGTAGTATTGGTAAGTGAATAAAGGATATTAAAGGAATAAAAATTATAGTTTTATGGGTTGAGGATAGATAACAGAATAAAAGTAAATAAAAGTTATAAACTAAAATAAAGTTATTTTAGAACATATTAAAAAATATTGATAATGTCGAAGTTTAGCAAAAACATGCTGTTGCATCAAACGTCTCTGACAAATAGTTAGTAGGCAGCAGCCTGACTAGCTGGTACATGTCCACCTATCTGGAGACTGGATCAGAGTAATAAAATAAGGTTTCGATCTGAAATGCAAGCTCACAGACCGGTTCGTCTACAAAGCGTAGGCTTCGTTAATACGAACTGATAGATGATAGTTTGAAAACCCTGCCCTTAAAGAAATGCAAGCTCTTCAATTGTCTAGTCGTGCACAATAGCCTCTGAACGTCTGACGGACTAGCTATCAAAACAATACCTAGCCGCTCTATCAACACACCCTAGAAACTTCATTCCATCTTGTAATAGAATACATACATATCAGAAGAATGTAAGAACATACTATCGCCCTAACCTCGCACAAGCAACTTAAGGCAGGAATATGAAACACAATTACAACTGTTCATAAGTGGTGGGTGGCGCTGACCACCGACCAAGGTCTACTATAAAAAGAGGTCTGCTCTCTTATACTACTGACGGAATAGAAAATATAGAAGAAGAGAAACCAAATATTGTTTCTCTCTGCGATAGCTTTGCTTGTGAAAATTGAGGAGTTCAAAACATGTGCCTTAGCAAGAGCAAAACGGTTCTTTAGAGCTTATACTTTAGCTTTTTTATTTTCTTTTACGGTTGTTTGTAATTGTACGATTTGTTTTTTCTCCCACTATATTCAATAAAATTGATACAGTTTAGTGCTGGCCTTACAAAAAAAAGTTTCTATCTGAAATGATTGTCAATTGTCAACAAAAATGGGCGAGACCGCAGGTCATTACTTGGCGTGAAACGGTTCCCGACAATTATCAGTCGATCACACCAATAATGAATACTGCTCAACCATCTGCAGATGTTTTCATGCATCTATTAGGCGAATTGCTCAACTAATTCCATCAGTTAATTAATGCTCCGTCTGCCCTTGAATGAGTAGCAACCAGGGAACACCCTGCTAATTAACGCTGGAATATTAAAGAGACACTTGCCGTAAAGTATATTCACGTGTTCGAGACTTAAAAGTGAGTGGGCTTTGCAAACTGTTATAAACGGGGCGTCTAACTTCTTAGAGTAGTGAGAAAGAGCTCGCAGAGTCGATACTGTACTCCCCCTATTTCAGATCATATTTGTTATTTTAGCAAATTTCAGACCGAATAAGAAGCTACAACAAATTACATCATTATCCTTATTTAGTGGATTCTAATTGGTTTCCAAAATCAACCAGTAACTCTAATGCGTAGTTGTATTGACGAAGAACAGAGAAAATGTTGCCACTAAAAATACAATGACAAGTTTTTATTTTAATATTTGAAACGGATAGAGTAGATGTTTAATAATAATAAGATGGACCTCCTAGCATTGTAGTTTAAACATGAATTTCTCTTATCACGCTAACATCGGTACTTTCAAATAGAACTATGACATTACCACCACTCATATTACATAAAGGAATAAGTTTGAAAGTGCCATGAATGATTGATGAAATTGAGTTTACGATAATTGTTTGAGGGTATGAATGAATGAATTATATATTAAAAGTTGAATGGTTTTTTAAGGAGTTTGAGAAGTGTGCCCGTGATAATCTGGTGACTATAATCAGAAAAAAGAATGGAACCTAAACATGAATATCAGTTTACTAATCGAATGCTTGATATTTTTACGTACATGCATACTTTATTTCTCAACGAAAGACGGTAGATTATAGAGCAGCTACCACCTACAAATGGTTTGATGCATCTTTAATTTCACTATCATCTTCAATTCTTCATCCAAACCACCATTCTCGGCATTCATCAATGCAAGCTGCCCCCTACCTGGCAAATCCTGAGTCGCCGTGCTTTGACTGTCCACGGTCCCTTCCATAGTTCCATGTCTGCCGGTCTCAGCTGAACTCCTGTTCTCTAATTTCTCAAAGGGTGGTCTCCTCGAAGTTTCGTATTTTGGGAAAAAAAAATCTCCGTTTTCATTTCTTTGTCAATTTGACTGAGTTTTAGTATGGAGGTACTTGTCACTGCTCTCTATCTATGGTGGTAATTCCTATTTTATCTTGTGAGCCAAGGTGATATTTAGTTAGCAGTTAGCATATGTATTTAGAAACTTTTAGATTCTATGTTGCACCTAACTTGTTTTACCTAGAAAAGTTGATTGTATTGGCATGTGCACATGGTCAAAAATATCAAATAAATGAAAATGGAGGGAGTAATTTATATTGGTTATCAACTTTTACATTAATATTTAACACATTAGGACAATCCATCAATTTTAATGAATACGCTGCAAAATTTTGGAATCATACGCTCATGTTACAAAGTATATCAAGTCACATATGATCAGTCATACGTGAATCCTTGAAATTTTGGATTTACCAGTGAATCTTGGACAGTAGAAAACTGGCCAAGAAGTTCCAAATTTGTCCCAATTTAGTCCAAATTTATTCAAATTATAAAATCTGTTTGAATTGCAAAGTTTGTTTTGGAAATTTTGTTCAATATTTCAGAAATTTCGGTCCCTCAATTTTTTTTAACAATCCGAAATGTAAAACCCTGTGGAAAATAAGGTCAGGATGCCAGTGATCATCCGGAATAGAAAGTAAGCAAATTCATTAGTTTTATTCTTCCAGCTGATGATAACATGATGAAAGATACATCATACAGTCATGAATCGAATTTGGAGGGCTATGCAGGTGTATTTCAGCGCCCAAATCCAATTTGGTGGATGTAAGCTAGGAAGAAGTTTGTTTTTTTGCTCAAATTATGATAAAATTCTATAAATAAATTGGAAGCTAGAAGCTAAAAAATCTAACTTTTTTAATTCTCACCCGCTAACTACTCGCTGACTGTTTAATCTCGGTCTCTCAAACAGAGCCTTAGTCTCCCACGCGGTTTAGTAGCCTGAGGTTTGTTTGTGTAAGATGAAAAGAACCAGGGACTTTCCTGAAAAAGGATTCATTGCAAATACTTAACCTAAACAGGGACCGGATCGGGAAAAAAAAGTAATCAAACGGCCCTGGAGGCCTGGACCCCTGGTAAATATGGATGGGCCTCCGTTTGCACACTGTATTGGGCCATGAACCCATAAGCTCAGCCCACAATCCCCACACATATCCTTGGCTGGTTCCCCATCTTCTCTCGCTCTCCTTCGTCAACCCCTCGCCGCCTCCCGACCTCGACGACAACCGACGACGAGGTAGCCCTCTCTCTCTCTCGCACGCCTACTCTCCAACCTCCTTGGAAAGATTTGCTTCCATCCATGTGGATCATCCAGGAAAAATTTCTGAGAAATCGTGGTGCGAGAGCAGAGGGGGAGGGTTCTTTGGTTGGTTAGGGATTGAGGGTTGTTGGGGGTATGATTTGGGATTCGGGTTGATTTGGGAAAGTTAGGCTCCTTTTAGGTGAGGATGGAAGGATGGGTGGATGGATGCGTGCTTGGTTTCTGTGGTTTTTTTTAGTGATGAGGATTCGGTTTGGTGGCGTGCTGTGTGGCGCAGGTGCGGTTGAGTTGCTGGAGGATTGGCCATGTCGACGGCGGTGAAGGCGTTCCTGAACAGCCCCGTCGGCCCCAAGACCACCCATTTCTGGGGACCCGTTGCTAACTGGGGCTTCGTCCTCGCGGTACGCCTTCCATCGTCTCTTCTCTTGATTTGCCTCTATGTTATATCAATACTGTATCATGAATGTGCGGTGGTTGTTTATGCAGCGATGTCTTTGTAAAACGTTTTGGGTTATGTTAAATTACTCCCAGATGATTTGCCCGAAAGTACTCACTACTCAGTGTAAATTTGTAATCAAATATTGAAGTTCACTGGTTTTTCATGTTTGGCCGATTAGATGGCATCGTCTTCCTTACAAAGTTACAATAGCATATAGCTGCTGATTTTTGCCTCACGTCATGCACCGTCAGGCCATTTTGCTACGATTGGTAAAACTGTAGTGGATTTGACAAGAAGGCACTTTGTGGTAGTCTCATATGAGTGCTCAATTCACTAAACAAATATGTGATTTTACATGTGCCAATTATATGTTCAGTTACTGAAACAGGTCATAGTATGTTAGGTCACTGCAACACTTGTATTTTGAGGTAATGAGACCATGTCTGTTTTCTTGCCATAGCAGCATTTTGTTGGAACACTGAATTCTTGAGAAATGGTTCTGGTTTGGACCATGCTTATTTTGCTTGCAATAGAGCATTGGCGTGGGTACATTTCTATTGCATCTGGAAACTTGTTTTTAACCGTTAAAACATCTGGTTTGTTTCTTTCTAGTGGAGAGTTCATTTGATTGCATCTTATGTATTGAAGTGTACTATAGTGTAAATAATCTGATCTGTATGAAAGATCACCTTCTTGATGTATCTGCTAATGGGCTACTATAGGTTCTAGTTTTAACTATTGATCAATGTGGGTTGATGGATATGGATATAGTTTGTCAAGTTTTAGAATAGTTGTCAAGGATCAGTCTATCCAGTAAATATGGTGTTAACAGTAAAGTGAAATTATGCTCACTCACATGGTCTGGCACTCTGGCATGTATTTATTAAGTACACCCAAGTTGGAACTTGGCTTCACCAGTGAGCTGAATGATGTTGAGTGTTGATAATTTTTGTTACTCGATAAAAGAAATTAACACTCACCGTGATAACTTGATAGTAATAGCTATCTTTTTAGGCATGGCTAATAAGTGTGCAATCATAATGCACGATGGGCAAACAAGATTTGGTTGGCAATGACTTGCATGCTATAATGTTATGCATCACCGTCACCCATCCATACCTTCTATTGGTACCGCATTACTGGCATATACACAAATAAGTGTGCATTAATTTTGTCTTTCCATTCTTTTGTTGTATGCACAATGTTATCCAATGATCCCTCTGATAACTTATATTGCTATGCTTGCAGGGCTTGGTTGACATGAACAAACCTCCTGAAATGATATCTGGCAACATGACAGCAGGTTGGTACAGTACTTGATATTTGCTTCTTGATATATATCTATACCTATTGAGTTATTCAGCATTAATCTATACCCATGCCTATCTTATTCTATCTCCATTCGATGCAGCCATGTGTGTGTATTCAGGACTCTTTATGAGATTTGCCTGGATGGTACAACCACGGAACTACTTGCTTTTAGCTTGCCACGCCTCCAATGAATCAGTTCAACTCTATCAGATGTCTCGGTGGGCTAGGGCCCAAGGGTAAGATTTCTGCAGCAAATTCAATTTGTAGTTGATAAAACATGTACTTGTATGTCTGTTAGGGCATTTGTCAAAGTTCCTTTTGTGCAATGAAAAAGGCAATACTTAAGTTAATGAAAACATTAAATTGTCTTACAGGTATTTGGAGAAAAATGAGTCAGAGGCTCAGCAGTAAAAAAGATGCAAAACCCAGCATTTAGCTTCTGAATAAGAAAACTTGTCTCATGTGCAGCAATACCGAGTCTGTAACACAACATAATCTCATACAATCTCTTCCTTGTGTGCCGTAGCACTACAAGTGCTTGTCCGTAATGCTATTTGATGCCAAACCTGTTCCAGAAAAATCAGAATCGCACATAATTTCTGGTTGTTTTCCAAAAACTTTTACGATTTCCTGGTTGTAAACTCATCACATTGTGTTGAAATTGATTGGTTCTAAATTCAGTGCCTGCTGTTTGACAACCAATCTCCATCACAGCCCAGATGCATCATCATGCATGTGTGTGTCCCTTGCACCTGTCCAAAGACTGCATTCTGGAGTAGAACAAAAGAACTAAAAGGACCAAATGCTCAAACTGGTATCTGATGTCTTTGCAAGCGACTGATTGTCAAGCCTGTGGATGACACCTAGTCATACAATCATACCTTCCTTGGGAGAAGAAAAAAGGTACTCACCTAGTGACTGGCACACTTCCAAATTGCCCTAATTTGATTGGTCGAAATGGATCCAGCTGAAGAGAGAAGAGGATGATAGTTTTTTTTTCTATCTCATGTATGCAATATTGCAATGCAAGGCTGTAGTTCTTGATTGGGCGCCCTGTCATTTTCGGTTTGTGCTAGCACTCATGTGCCCTTGCCATCTTTGCTTTCATCATGGATACGATTTTTCACGAAAGCAATGCATGGAAAGGACAGCGTGGCCGGCTTTATCCCTTGCCCTGTACAATAGACTAGCTAATATTTGGAACGTTGGAATTTTTCGTAATGTCTTAAAAATAAATTAATTGTGCTGACATTCTTACGTTCCAAACAGACCTTTACATGATAATATAGGCCTGATCTTCTGACAGCTAAAGCTGCAGCTGCAATTTCTTTTAAAATATTCAGATTCACATCTATCCCCTTCGATTCTTGATATGAATCTAGATATAGGTTATCTTAATTTTTAGCTAGAAATTGATTCATTTTTAGGGTAAAGGGGATAGATTCTAACTAAAAGCTGAAAACCTAGTCTTTTCAGATCGTCATTAGCTGCTTCTTATAATTTTTTAAGCTCGCCTGGACTGGGGAAAAACCTGAGCTACATGCACTCTAGAATCTGTATTAATGTCCGTGTGAAATTAATTAATTTTGGTGAAACTCTTGCGTTCCAAACAGACCTTTACACGGCGATATGAACCTGAGCAATGCGCTCATGTATCAAGAGAATGTAAGTGAAAGTCGCTTATCGTGTTGCGTCGGTGTTGGCGTTTGATAAGTGGCTAGGAAACTTGCCTTCTGTTTATGCGCACCGTCCCACATGGACGAGGATGTCACTCATCACAGGCAATCTTGAGTTGACAGTTGAAAGTTTGACACCCATCCATGACCCATGCATGACCTCCTCCCTTGTGGTTGTTAAAAGTCTTGGATATTTTCCCCCAAAAAAAGAATAAGTTCTGAAATAATGCTTGAGTACATCTAAGATATGTATTTTTTTAAAGTATAATACATATCTTATTTTGAGGGAAAAAAGAATAAGTTCTGGGTGTTGTATCATGTTTTGACTGGGTGGCTGTTCAGCATTTTTTTTCTAAAAGGCGTCCATAAGTTTTAGCAGTATGGATTTTATTCTGTTTATTTGCGAGAAAAGTCTTATGCAAGCATTGTTCGATCATTTAGTTATAATTTGGAGAACCGTTTCCTCCCCATAAAGCTCAGAATTTAAGTTTTGTGAAAAAATGACTATTTTTATCTTGGTTTTAATCTGGTACTAACCAAACAACGACACAAAAGATAATAAGAGTTTGAACTCTCGAATATGGAGTTTATTACTTTCAACTAATTTAGAAATTCCAACTCACTGACATTTGAAGCTTCTTTAAAAGAGTCATGGTGAATTGTCGCCATTGCTATTTGCAACACATTTAACTTGCACCACGCAAAATGGCATGAAGGATTATGGTTTCTTAAGTGGGCAACAATACAAGCTCATTAAACCGATCATTCTCTGCATTTGTTTTTTTTTTTGCTAGATGGCGAATAAACGCTGACTAAAATTTTGTTACAAAGAAGTAAACTACAATCCCTAATTAACTACCGTGACCATTACTGATAGGACTGCTCTGCCACCAAACCAATACAACGAGATCAATTGTTGCAACTCGAAATTCTAACCATTAAGAAAAATGATCATATAATTAAAATACTAATTAAAATAGGCAATGAAATGTGTTGTCGATATTGTCTCTTGCAACACACTTATCTAATGGACAGTGGTCCTGTCATGATTTGGTGTGAATTCTCACCTTTTTTCGATCATTGTCATGAGGACGTGCCTTACTTGTGTGTACATGTGAGAATGCGAAGTGCAGAGAGGAAGAGGGCGAGACCTCGGGCACAAGTATGGTGGCATAGGGCATCCTTGCGTTGATTATTGGGCCCACGCATACAGTGTGCAGGTTGTGCTAGGCTACTAGAGTGGGTTGTGATAGAGCGGTCACCACTACGATGCACCATGCAAATGCGCAGGAATTTCTAGGTACCTAGACAAATCATTCGCTTACATCTAATCACCTTCATAAATTTAACTCCTATAATAAAAATCTAAAGGACTCCAAATCATGATACATCCTAACAATTCATAGCCCTCTTTTTAAAACTCAAAAACTTTTAATTAATTAAAAAAATAGAGTCCAGAGGAATATATATGGCTAAATAGATAGGTAAAAAGCATTATGAGAAAGACTAAAAAAACCATATATCAGTAGGGGAGGAGATAAATAGAGTACCGCCGTGTTTTACTATATCTTCTCTATTTAAAACACTAGTTAAACCTCACTATTCCAGTCCTCGGATCACTTTTTTTTTAGGTTAAAAAAACATAACTAGCCCAAAACACATAGCTATCGACCCCCGATCGCGACTCTTCCCACGGAAGCCGACAGGGCGGACCATTGCTCCGACCCCATCCCGTCCGCCCGCACGCATATCGACGGCCCTCGATTGAAACGCGGCGGCGGCGGCGGTGCTGGTGAGGGGGGCGTGCATGATTGATTGCCTGAGTTCGGTTTGGCCGGCCGGTCGGTAGGTTGGTAGGTTGGTTCGTTGGCTGGCTCTGGCTCTTTCCTTTCTTTGTTGCCGGCAGCTAGACACCACCTACCGCATGAGGTGTTGATGTTCTGGTCTGGCGTTTGGTTCTTGGTGGGCGCGAGAGGGGGAGGGGAGGGGAGGTCACCGGAGGAAGGATCTTGGAGGCGGCAATGCGGGCTTGGGTCATCTTGTGGTGAGTTTGTTGTTGTGTGGGGGTTCGGATTTGTTAGGTCTCTTGCTTCGTTTGTGCTAAATTTCTACGGTTCTGCTTGTTGGATTCAGGAGCTAGGCTGATCGATCTCTGCGCGGCCGCTGTGTGGATGATAGGTATGGTGGGAGAACTGCGTTAGGGTTCTTGCGGATCTGTAGGTGCTTGTTGTGCTGAGATGTTGTGTGGTTTGTTTCGTGGATGCGAGAGCAGGGAAGCTCGACGATGGGAGGGAAGAAGGCGAGGACTGTGGACAGGAATGACCGGCTGCTCTGCAGCGACGTGCTCACGGAGGTCTTCCACAGGCTGCCGGCGCGCACCCTTGCGGCGTGCAGGCTGGTGTGCAAGTCCTGGATGTTGGAGCTCACCGATCCGCACTTCGTCCACGAGCACCTCAAGAGAAGCCAGCAGAAGCTACTGCTCCTTGCGAATGACAAGGCGAACGATAGGTCTCTCGCCATGGTGCTCGCGGACGACTCAGGGTCCACATACCAGCTGACTAGGCCCATGGCTTCGAGGAGCCTCTTTGTGCACAATTCTTGCAATGGCCTGCTCTGCCTAGGTGACAGTACAGGAGCTGTGCAGTTGCTCAACCCGACGACCGGTGAATCTGCTACTCCACCAATGCCGATGTGTACTGCAGGAAGCAGCCAGTTCTCTTCGTGTAATTGGCACTGCTTGGGGTTTTGTCCGAATACAAAGGAACACAAAGTTGTACATTTCTATCTGGGAGCTCATATTGATTATTTCAAGGTGTGCTGCGAGATATTCACTATTGGAGATAAATCCTGGAGACAAATTGGGACCTTCCATGGAGCACCAACAGATAGAGGGGTGCATGTGAATGGAGCAGTATACTATTTGACAAAGTTTTGTTACATTGCTTCGTCCCGTATCAATTGTTTGAATCTTGAGAGTGAAAATTTTGATGTCATGACGCTTCCTCCACGCAAGTCATATGGAGGGCATTGCTCTTTGGCAGAGCTTGAGGGAAAGCTATGCTTGTTAGTTGTGGAGGGTGGACATGAAAATCCACCTCGTACAATGGACATATTGATGCTTGATAGTGGCGATAAGACGATATGGACGCACATATATCACATCTCCTTGCCCTGGTTGATGCCGTCATGTTATTTTACTCCAAAACACACTCTGTTCCATGAGGGGAAAATCTGGGTTCAGTTGTTGGCTCGGAACCTCTACTGCTATGATCCAAGTTCAAGCTCAGACGAACTGAAGATGGCATGTCCAGAATCTGAGTTTCCTTTTAGCACACATACTTTCATTGAAAGCATAGTTCCTCTGCGCAAAGACTACTTCATCAAGCAGATACAGTGATGATGGTTTTCATCACTTGTTTTCCAGATTTTTTGCAGTTCACAGAATTATAAAATTGTGCCCCCATTTTCCTTTTCTGTTGATAAATTTTAGCTGGTCAATGACTTAGAGTGGCTTATTTAACCATGAATTGTAATTAGTTACAATGCAGTATTGAAACCTTACAGCACATGCTTGTCTGCTAATTGAGGTGTTTGTTTGTAACTTCCTATCATGATGCTAAATTGCTATGACCAGTTGAGAAAGAGCGCTTGCTCAGTTTTTATTTTACTTTGTATTAATGTTCGCATTTTAGGTGATTTTTTTTGCATAACAGTGAAGCAAGTATTTCTAATAAAATTTGGCTCTAAGTAGGTCCATACCATTTAGATATGTGCCTGCTACATGCTACCACATTAAAGTTTTCAGACATTAATATAGATAGGCCAATTTAGCTGTATGCATTGGACTGCTGTAATAATAGGTGCAGAGTTCTTCCTGTTCAAGGAAGAAGATTAAATGGCAACCATTTGTACCTAGATGAAATTTGATTATGATATGAGTGGTGGTGCTTTTGTTTTGGCAGAATTGCTGGCTTTATGCATCATATTACGAAGAACTCACTCTCAGAAATTTTTTAAGAACACTTTCTGATTGTATTATTAGCTATCCATCTTGTTTTTTCGATCTTTTACTTCCTAGCCAACTTCCATGTTTGCCTTTTCAGAGACTCACCTACCCTAAATATTGCCAGATTTTATTTCAAATAACTATTAAGGACTACTCAGTGTCATGTGTTCTATTATTATACCCTTGTTGAAGAAAAATAATATTTGTGTCTTCTAGAGTATAGATCATATGAATAGAGGATAGTTGTGCCAAATAATCCTTCAAAGGGAACACAGCAAGGTATGCTCTAGACAGCCTTCTTTTAGAATATTTTCTTGTACCAATTCTCAGACTCAGTCATAATCTTTATTTGCTGTTTCATATTGCCACACTTATTTTGGTTGTTATGGCAATGCTTTGCAACAGATTGGTTCACGGTAAGATGAAATCTGAAACAATAGTTTCCATTGCAGTTGCAGTGATGTTATTGTGATCTTAGGAAGGCTGCTCGTACACTCTTGTGAAGTTTCAATCAGTTTGCAAGGCTTGGCTCTTCATGATATCAACCTCAAGTTCGCCCTCAAGATTTGATCAAGCCTTTTCTGTTCTCCACAGATCAGCAGCAGTTGTCATGCTGTAAGGTGAGCCTGCTATGCCCGAGGTCTAGATGTCTCATCACAGTCTTTTGTACAAATGTACTTCCTCCATCCTAAATAAGATCATTTTTGGTCTTGTGGTTGAAAACAAGGTGAAGGAAAAAAAAAGTAAAAAATGACCCTCATTAGGAATGTAATATTGGTGGATATGTAGGTAAAAGATAGGTAATGATTATTAAAGTAATAAAACTTATCGATTTGCAGACCGATGATAGGTAAGAGGATAGAAGTAAACTTATTTTGGGACAAATGAAATAGGTTAAAGATAAACTTATCTTGGACAGAAGTAGTACATACTTCCTGCAACGGTGTTCCAGCTTAAACCTGACAACTGCTAATCAGTCCTGATGTGGATGTCAACTAATTCATCTTTCAATGACGTCCTTACCATGCATCCACTTGGCACTCCGTAGGATTTTGTCCTTGAAGAAGGGAACTCAATTGGTGCAATTCAGATGAATTGCACAATTCATAGTATCATAGTTGGCTTCAACATTCACCCACTGCTTCTCTCTTGAGAGTGAAGATCTGGATGTGGTTTTGCTTCACCCATATCGCAGTTTCTGTATCTGTCATTGTTCTCTGATGGAGCCTGGGTGTCAGGTTGGCTCTGTGGTCTTCATGTGCCCACACTTGTCCAGCAAAAAGAGCTGAACATGCTGGTGCTCAATGACCACTCATCAGTACAGGATTTGTGTTGATCCAATCCACCGATAAAATTGTGTTGACTTGGAGGAGCATGAACACCCCTTCAGGCTTCAGTATCCATCCTTTTTTGTTGGAAGGCTAGTTCCCTTCCGTGAAATGTTTCATTTCAGCTGTTCTTTGTGTTTCAATGAGATCCGGATTTTTTTCCCAAATGTACCTGCATCTTCTGTTACGATCACCAAAAATTGTTTGATGTGATTAAGCTGTAATGAATCCTAAAATATTGGTGTTTTTGTGATCCTTCTTTCTTGAGAACATCTTCTGGAAAAAAACTTATGGGGGATGTCAGTCACCATCTTGCCAGACGACTTGTCTATTTCGGTTCCTGAAGTCCCATGATTCTTTTAATTTCAGGGAGAACTTCCATTTTCATCAGAACATCAAACCAAAATATGAATGCGTGGGGTTCATGAAGCTCCGTTCTAGATGATGCTTGTGGTTGCCCATGCTCAACTCTGAAGAAACGCTAGCGACATCGCCAAGCTCTTCATCTGTCACTGTCTGTGATGGCAATGCCAGGAATGTTCTTCATAGATGCTGCTCCATCTCAGAAGGTCTTTTGCAAACGTTGTGGATGCAATCTCAAGATTCGAGCCGGTCACTGTGTTTTCTAACGCTGGCCAGGTCTGCATGTTCATGTCTGAATTCTGAAACTGCATCTGCTGGTAGTCGTGCTGCTTTCGATTTCTGTGTTCTGACTTGCGGATATGTTTTTTTACAGCTGAATGGCTGAATGGTTTGGTGATAACATTAGAGGGAATGAATTACTATTATAAAGTTTTAAAACATGTTTTAAATAGTTTTCTAAGAAATTCATATATAAAAGTTTTTTTTTGCAAAAATCGCACTTTTAGAATCTTGGAAAGCGTGCTGCTGAATGGAATAGTTCTATTCCTTAGAAAAAACACGCATACTCTTTTTATTCTACTCATTATATATCATTTTGGCTTTATCCCAAATCAAATTTTAATAAGTTGAACCAAGTTTATAAAAATGTATAGCAACATTTCTAACACAAAACAAATAAAACTATAAAAATAAAAATATATTCAATGTCATTGGATTTAATAAAACTAATGGTTGTTGTAGATGTTGCTTATTTTTAAGTAATTGTAGGTTGTTCTAGGTTTAGTTAGCAAAGTTTTATTATGGACCACTCTTATTCAATGTTTTTACATCATATATTATTACCAATCCATTGCATTTTAGGCCACCTTTTTTCTTCTCTCTCTAACTCTGTCTTCTCGACCTTTAGCTCTCCACCACCGTCACTATCATTGCAGGTTTGCTCCTTCCCCTGAGCTTGAGCTAAAAATATGTCTCTGCTCTCACCACCACTGATCTTGAGTCCCTCTGCTCCTCCAAAGCTTCAGCTCAAGCTCAAGCTCTTTTGTGAAGAAAGATAACGATGGGAAGTTGTTAGACCACTGGACTGTATATATATAGACCCGACTCCCTGTATAGCGTTGAGGTCTTAGTCTCACTATACACATTCTTATATAGTATAAGAGCAGGTCTAGACATCTCCGGCGCGCTAGCATCCTTCCGCCGGCGAGCCAACCTTTTCTCCTCGTCGTCGACGTTTTCTCCCCGTCGCCGACATTCTTCCCGGTACTCCCTCCTCTCTCTCTTGTCTCGGCTTCTTCTTCTTCCCGTTTTCTCCGCCGACATTTTTTTCCTTTCTCCTTTTCCACCACCCTCTCTCATCCCTTGCTCCTCCACGCGACAAAGCGATGGTCTCCATCCGTCTCCTCGTCTCGACTCACACCTGTCTTCACTCTTCTTCTTGCTCCGTGTATCTTTTCTCCTCTGATGCCGGCGCACCTCTGCACTCGTCGTCTTCATCGGCTGAACTCATCTGCCTCTATCGGCTGCACCTGTCCTCCCTTCATCGGCTAGAACCTTCTCTCGGTTCCCGCTTTTTCGACACGCTCAACTGCTCCTGCGAGCCACTTCGACGTGTCCACATGTCCACAAACACGAATCTCTGTCTCTCGGACGCGAACTTTCTTTCTTCGCGTCTGGCCCCTCTCCGAGTTTTTCACGTCCGCTCCTCTCCTTTGCTTCCATGAGTCCAAGGACATGAAACTTCTCTTCACGGATATGAATGTTTGCACGTCTGTGACCCACCCACTCTCTGACCTATCTACTCTGCCAACCACCTTTTCCTCAACTACTCCACTGCCTACTCTTCATCGGCCAACCACTCCCCATCGGCTAGTTGGCCCACTCTTCCCTCTCATTGGCTCACTCCCCATCGGCCTATCACTTTCCTGATCGGCCGATCTCCCTTCTCATCAGCTTCTTCCCATCGGTCTCTTACTCCCATCGGCTTCTTGCCCCTGTTCCCCTCTTGTCATGGCCATCGAGTCAGCCCTCAGCTTCGGTACTCTCCTAGTCGCCGAATCTACTCCGGCTCTCGGTGCCCCAGACCACACCTCGGGCACCACCTCGCTGCTCTTCTCACCCCCTACACTGTTGTGAACGTTAAATCTCACGTTCTCATCTCTCTTGACCTCAACGCCAACTACTCCAAGTGGGTTTTCTTCTTTAAATCCCTCTGTGAAAAGTTCGGCCTACGGTCACACATCGATGGCTCCGCTCTGCCTCGACCTGATGACCCCTAGTGGAACATCGTCGAGTGCTACGTGCGCAGCTGGCTGCTCGGCTCGGTCGACGAGTCTGTCCTCAACCTCGCCATGGAAGATACCAACCCCACCGCTCGGGATCTCTGGGTGGCTATCGAGCGGATCTTCCTCGCTAACAAGCAGCCTCGCGCTATCTTCTTACTCAACGAGTTTTACTCCATGGTACAAGAAGATTCTTCTGTCTCCTCGTACTGCCAGCGCCTTAAAGTAAAGGCCACCTAACTAACTTCACAACCTACGTTTCTAACCAGTTCAACCTCCCCATCAAAGCTCTACAAACCGATAACGGTATGGAATTTGTCAACCGTACTGTTCAAACCTTCCTCACCTCGAAGGACATCCATCTATGCCTCTCCTTCCCCTACATCTCTCCCCAGAACGGCAAGGTCGAACGCCTCCTTCGCATCCTTAACAACATAAGTCGCACAATGCTGTTTCATGCCCACCTACATGTAACTTGCTAGGCAGAAGCACTAACCACTGTGACTTACCTTCTCAATTAGCGTCCGTGCTCCTCCGTTCGCCACAACGTTCCATACACCCTTCTTTACCGCATAGCGCCCGACTACTCCCACCTCCACGTTTTCGGGCTGCTATCCAAACCTTATCACCGCTGTTCCTCACAAACTTGCTCTCCGCTCCACCGCCTGTATTCTCCTTGGCTATCCCTCATCTCACAAGGGATACCGATGTCTTGATCTTTCCACCCACCGAGTCATCGTTTCTCGTCATGTCATTTTTGACGAGACCAGCATCCCCTTCAGTCTGCTTAATCCGAGATCCTCATATATCGATCTTGACTTCCTCCTCACCAACACCGTGCTGTCCCGGTCTCCTCCACCGTTTTCCCCATCGGCCCCCTCATCGGCCGCTGCTGAGGACTTATTGTTCAGCTATCCTACTACTCTTCGATCCGATGTCACTCCCATCGGACCCCCATCGGCTCTACCACTCTCATTGGCTTCGGTCGATCCTATCCCCTTTTCATCAGACACCTCACCCCTATCGGCTCCTCAGCCCTTATCGGCTCATCACCACCCATCGGTCCATCCGCCTTCATCGGCTCCCCCCTTCTTATCGGCTGCTCCATCTCCATCGGACCGACCAAACCGATCGATCCATCCAACTCCATTGGTTCAGGCCGATCTAGTTTCACCCTTTTCTCTCACATACAGCCGCTGATCCCGAGCCGATGACGCCCCTCCCCAACCAGTTCTCTCCACACCTACCACACTCCCATCGGCTCCTGTCCTCTCTACCTCTCACATGGTTACTCGCCCACAAACCAGGTTTCTCCGCCCCACCAAGCGCTACAGGCTCTCCGCCGTCCACTGCTCTATCTCGTCCATCCCGACGACTTCTCATTCTGTCCTGACCGATCCTCAGTGGCGCGCAGCCATGGCCGACGAGTATAAGACGCTCATAGACAACGAGACCTAGCGCCTCGTCCCTCATTCTCCCGGTGCCAACATTGTGACCGGTAAGTGAATCTTTAAGCACAAGTTCCACGCCGATGGCTCTCTTGCCCATCATAAGGCACGCTGGATAGTTTGGGGTTTCTCCCAACGCCCCAACATCGATTACGACGAGACTTTCAGTCTCATCATCAAACCCGCTACCATTCGGATCATTCTCACCTTTGCTGCCTCACACTCTTGGCCGATCCACCAGCTTGACGTGAAGAACGTCTTTCTTTACGATCATATGACGGAAACGGTTTACTATCAACAGCCTCCAGGCTTCGTCGACACCTCTCGTCCCGACGATGTCTATCTCCTTCAGCGCTTTCTCTACGGCCTCAAATAAGCCCCTCGGGCTTGGTACCAGTGTTTTGCTGCCTACCTTTGGCACATCGGCTTTGTGGCCTCTATGTCCGATAGCTCCCTCATTACTCTTCACATCGGTAACGCCACCGCCTATCTCCTCCTATACGTCAACGATATTGTTCTTACAGCGTCCTCGACGTCCCTCCTACACCAAATCATGGCTCGACTCCACTCCGAGTTCGCCATGATCGATCTCGGTCCCCTCCATCACTTCCTTAGCATCTCCGTCACCCGTTCTTTTCACGGGCTCTTCCTTTCCCAGCTCTAGTATGCCATCGATCTTCTCCAGCGTGCGAGCATGGCCGAATGTCACCCCACAGTCACTCCGGTCGACACTCGAACCAAACTCTCCGCTACTGATAGCTCACTCATCGCCGATCCCTCTCAGTATTGGAGTCTTGCCAGTGCTTTCCAATACCTTACCCTCACACGGCCCAACCTCACCTACGCCGTTCAGCAAGTGTGCCTTTTTATGCATACTTCGCACGAACCTCATCTCGCGCTGCTCAAGCGCATCCTTCGCTATGTGAAGGGTACACTCTCCAGCGGGCTGCACCTCAGCTCCTGCCCCATCGACTCCCTCACCGCGTACTCCAACGCGGACTGGGCAGGCTGCCCCGACTCTTGACACTCCATGTTCAGCTACTGCGTCTTCCTCGGCAATACTCTAGTCTCTTGATCCTCAAAACGCCAGACTACATTGTCACGGTCCAGCGCCGAAGTCGAGTACCGCGCCGTCTCCGAGTGTTGCTGGCTTCACCAGCTTCTCCAAGAGCTCCGTGCACCTCTCTCCTCTGCGACCATCGTCTACTGCGACAACGTCAATGCTGTCTACATGACCTTCAATCCGGTTCATCATCGACGCACGAAGCACATAGAGATCGACATTCATTTTGTCCGTGACAAGGTCGTATTAGGATAAATTTGGATGCTCCATGTACTATCGGCCCATCAGTTTACTGATATTATGACCAAAAGCCTTTTCATGCCTTTGTTCACCGGTTTTCGATCCAGTATATGCGTCCGTCCTCCTCCCGTTACGACTGTGGGGGTGTTAGACTACTGAATCATTAGACTTTATATATATATAGACCTGACTCCTCGTATAACATTGGGGTTTTAGTTTTACTGTATACATTGAGCTCAAGGTTTGCAATGGGGACGTCCACAAGATCACAGCCTCCTTGCTGCTCCTGCATTCTTCCAGATCCGAGTGGTTGGTGTTGGGAACTTCCACCGCCACTGTCATGCTCTTGCTTCTTCACGAGTTCGTCGGCGCCACCCTGCTCTTTTTCTTTTCATGTCTCCTTCAGGATTGACGGTGTCTGAATCTCGAGTCATCTGCACCGTTCCAAGGCCCAAGCTTATCTCATGATGCCTATCCAAATGACAAGCTCGACTATGTCCTTGAGGTGCACTCGATCTCTCCCTATGCCCATCCCAAGCTCAACCTCCTCCCTCTCTCTCATGGTTTCATAGATCTTTAGCTTGATCCATCGGCAGTTTATAGCTATCTCTACCAAGCTTGTTCTCTTTTTATTTCTTGCTCCTACTCATATGGGTCACTGATTTAAAATACAATAGATTGGTAGCAATATATGGCCTTAAGTAAAAACACTGAAAGGAGGTTCATAATGAAACCTTGAGAACTAAACCTAACCCACGATTTACTCTATTTTTTAAAAAAGTGTGGTTAAATATAAAAAAGTTTGACTTAAAATAAACTTAAAATAACTTATAACTGTATTTACTCATTCTTACATGATGCTTCGTTAGTATGATTTGACTCATAAGCTACGACTGTGTGCAGAAATATAAAAGGATGCTACTATGTCAATTAGCATGAACCATCCAATGCTTGATTTTTTTATGTCTCTGCATCAGTCTGTTGATTGGAGTTGTTCACTAGATCCAATGCACCAGAGTCCTCCCTCCAAAGAGATGATGGGAACTGCTTAAGACCTAGGATTTGCAGGTAAAGATTTGACCTCAGGCTCTGACATGCCAACCGTTGACGAATTGAGATGCTTTTTGAAGCAAAGCACCATCTTGCACGTTCCAAAAAGGACAGGAATAAATTGCAGCATATATGTAGAAGTAGGTTCACAGCCACGATATCAACGGATTTCACGGAAACTGTTAATAAATTAAAAAAACCGATAAAATTAGAATAAATCTTATTAAAAAAATTAAAATTTAATTATTTTTTTAACATGAAAAAACCCCGAGCATTTTGTGTTTTTAATCCGGTAATTCGAATCGGTTTCCATTTGTAGTCCACGTATAGAAGTCACTAAATGTGAACCAAAATTGCAACATACATTTAGAACCCCTTTAACAAATTCTAATCAAAATATAAAAAATAATAAATTACATCAATCTAAATCAACAATAAATAATAATAATAAGTAAATAAATTGAGGAGCAAGAAACGAGCACGTGAAGAAGACGCAAAGTCATTCATTCCACTGGTTGGTGGACCTGTGACAGCATCCAACCGACGGAACTGACTGAGGCTCGCCGGAAACGCCCCAGTTCGCCGGCGGCGAGGGGGGAGGTGAGAGGACGCGCCGAGGAGGATATGGGCTGCTCCATCTCGGGGCTCAACGCCCTGTACGACGCGGCGACGGGCGGCGGCGACGTGTGGATCAACGAGCGCCGCTTCCGCGTCCTGCGCCAGATTGGCGAGGGCGGCTTCGCCTTCGTCTACCTCGTCAGGGAGCACCAGGCCTCCGCCGACGCCGCGCACGGACGGCACCCCTCCCTCGCCTCAGGTTGCCGCTCGATCCCACCACCCCCTTCGCCTCTTCGCGACTTCTTGATTTCGCCTTCGTGTGTGTTTGTTCTTGGTTTGCTGGAGGGATCTCGCATAAGATTTGCGCTTGTTGCACAAGACTTTGCGAAGGTTTTCCATTTCACGGTCTAGCAAATTCATCTAGGGGGTTTCCTGTTCGAAACCATGCAATTCTTGTTCCTCGTCTACTACGAGTAATCAAGTAGAGTGTTGTGGTGAACTGAGTCGAAGCTTTGTAGTTCCACGAATTAAAATTTCTTTCATTGGTATAGATGGGATGAAGCTGGGAATTTTAGAATATTATTACTATTGTGAAGTATTAAAATGTCCTGAGAGATTTCTGATGTGTGTATGCTAACGTTGGTACAGTAGATGGGACATATGCTATGAAGAAGGTGCTGATACAGAGCAAGGAACAGCTAGATCTGGTGAAGGAGGAGATTCGTGTGTCGTCATTGTTCAACCATCCCAACCTGCTGCCGCTTCTTGATCATGCCGTAATAGCAGTTAAGGTGACATACTGTGTGCCTTTCTTTCGTGAGAGGATGACAATTCTCAGGAAATGTGAAATATTTAAGAAAATCGCGGTGATTTTGGTGAGTTGGTTGGGCGCTTATGCTTGATAAATATTGTAGGATTGTTCTAGATATATCTGAAGCATGCTTGTTTGATGGTAGCACATCCTAGAGATACAGCAACAAAATGGATTCTGTAATGCGGATATGGCCTGCCATAAGCCCATAATGTTAATTAGCAAGAAGTATGGTCACATATGGTTAGGAAAATTGTTACTCACCGTATATTATGAAAGTCTATTTCATTCAAAGAGGGCTTTTATGGATTTGATATATTTAGAGTCAACAGGGAGACTGGAACCATGAAGCCTACTTGCTCTTCCCTGTCTATATCGATGGTACTCTGTTTGACAATGCCAAAGTCATGCAATCCAGGAAGGAATTCTATTCAACAATCTATGTTTTGCGAATATTCCTACAGGTAAGCATTTTTACTAGACAATAGTATCAATGCACTATTGATGTTGCTGAGAAATTTGAAGTCACGGAGAACTGTTACTTGCATGTGACTGGCCCCAGTTGGTTCAGAACTTGAGACGCTCAAAACGAAATTATTTATCTTAGTGTTGCATTACCTTTTTGCAGAACAAAATATGAGCACAAAAGTCCAACTGAACCATTCTGATTTGACTTTTCTTGTGTAGTACTGATTATTTTCTTCTTGTACATGCTCTTATATATGTTTCATTCCTTCTAAACTTTCATGTCACAATAAAATTCACAGCACATTAGTTTTCTTCCTGGGCTCGTCTATAGAGATATGATCATCATACCAGTTTTTTTATGCTGTTTAATATCAATGACATTGCTAACGCACATTAAATGATGAGATACTGAAGAAAACTGTTCTGGGTTATCATCTCCTTACCATTGCTTGAATAATAGTTAGTATTTCATTACCATCTTGCACCTCCCCTTTGTATACTAATAAAGGATCATCACAGCTCTGTGAAGGACTGAAGCACATGCACAGTTTTGATCCACCATATGCCCATAATGACGTCAAGCCTGGCAATGTTCTTATAACTCACAGAAAGGGACAAGCACCTCTTGCAACTTTAATGGATTTTGGAAGTGCAAGGCCTGCAAGAAAAGAAATCCGTTCTCGTTCTGAAGCATTACAATTGCAGGTTTGTTTCATCTCCCTGGCATTTTAAGAGATGGCTCTTCTTGTTGGTTTTCAATTTTCACAATCTTTGGGATATTTGGCCATTATCCTAGAAAGATATTCCTGTTCACCTTTTCAGATGTTTTAGGACTTGGGAGCATTTTCTTTCTGGTGAAATTTTTATTTCAACACAGCTGTGAGTGATTCTGCTCAAACTATGAAATTATAACTGGTATTTTTATCTCCCCATAAACTGGTGGATATACCAGGCCAAATAATCATGTAAAAACTTAATATTTACTTTAACATGCAATTGCTACTCAGTAGAAGTTGAATATAAGTACTTGGAGAACCATTGGTTGTTTGCTGTCTACACATTACGGTGCATATATTGCTTTCTATAGGAATGGGCCGCTGAACATTGTTCTGCTCCTTACCGTGCACCTGAACTGTGGGACTGCCCAAGTCATGCCGATATTGATGAGAGGACAGACATCTGGTCTCTAGGATGCACCCTTTATACTATCATGTAAGTTTGCTTTGTCTTTTGCATGAGTGAAATATAATAATATTTATTCTGTTCATCTCTTGTTAATGTGTTAGTTTCAATCTAAATGTTTGTCGGTCTGCTATTGCTCCAGTTGCTTGGGCACATAATTATTTGAATGATTTTAGAAATTCCTTCAGCCCAGTTAAATATGCATGTCATGTTATTAGAAGCATTGGCAACTTGCCCAATTCAATGTCATAAATGATCCTTCCATCAAATTTTTAAAGAAAATATTAGATACATGGTGAAAGTAATTACCAATTGTCATCCTGCAATAGGTATTGTGCTGTTTCAAGATTAAACTCAACTTTGTAGAAGTTAAAAGTTAAGTAGAACTATTTTATTTCATAAAGCTCCTTCTTATCCAGTCAATAATCTTAAACAGCGCACATATCAATCAGTGTTATAGCCTGCAATTACTTAATCTCTGTTGTTTACATTTTGTTTCTTCTTAGGTACGGTGTTTCACCATTTGAGTATGCGCTCGGTGAATCTGGAGGAAGCTTGCAGTTAGCCATTGTCAACTGCACGTTGAAGTGGCCGGCAGGACCCAGCCCTCCATACCCTGATGCACTTCATCAGTTTATTACCTGGATGCTTCAGCCGCAACCTGCAATGCGCCCTCACATCGATGACATAATTCTACATGTTGAAAAGCTTATGGAAAAATATTCATCTTAAGCCTGCTGAACATTCTATTATGATGTTATTTACACAGTTACACAGATGAATATATTGTGAATTGTGAACATTGTTCACGCCTGAGGTCTTTCCTTACTGAGAATTGAGATTTAGTAGGCACAGTTTTATTCTTTGTGAATCTTTAAGACTGTAATTGGGGTGTCTCCTAACTTTTGTTAATTCTGATACTCAGTGTTCCTGTACAATATATTCAACGAATACCACAGGTTCTTACGATTTGCATCCTCCGTTCATACCTTCGCTTTTATTCTTCTTTCCCGGGTTCTTGTTTTAGCTGTTTTACAGAACTAGGTACAAAAGTAAATGTTTGATTGTGTGGACAGGATAGATGGCAAAGTAGAACTCTACATAAGTACAAGACACCTGAATTCGTGGGAAAAGGGGGAAAAAATCATATGTAAAGAATATCAGATTTTTTTGTCCAGAATTTCCATTAGAATGGAAGGTACACCAAGTTACAATTGAGTTCCACAGAACATTACATGATTGCATCGTAAATTAATTAATCGTCTGCACAATTACAAGAATGAACCAATGAATTAACGAGCTTATCCTGCATACTTCTCTTATAAATGAGGAAACAAGGGGAAAAACATTGATCAACTTTTGTTCATACAAGTATATGGCAGCGCAAGCAGCCTCATAGCAACTTGCCAATCATGGTTGTCATGTTTGATACTGAAAAATGATCTGGTCTGGGAATCAAGTATTTAATATATGTATCTTCCTGTATGGATCACATATATAGTTCTTCAATTAAGCATTCAGCCCACAGATTAGTCTTCATGATCTTCTTCACCTTCAGAATCTGTTTGATAGTGAGCAGTTTTATAAGAGACCAACAAATCCATAGTTCCTAGAAAGCAAACTTATTTAAATCACTAACATGAAAGAATCACTTACCAGATCGAACATCATCGCCGACACGGCCTTTAGATTGAATTTGTTTGACTAGCATCCGGTAAATTAGTACCCACCAATATATGTGAAGAACTAGAAGTGAGAACAGAAGGCTGTTGAAAACATAGTAGTATATGGGGCCGTAAAATTTATGCTCCTCCTTGTCCAGGGTCAGCAGTACTTCATAGCTGAAAAAGGAACCAGATCATTGATTAAAAAAATTGTTAGTCTTTCTAGTGGAGAGGTGCTTCTTTCAACTACAGTGCTAAATGGCAAGAGATGAGTAGGTAACACCAGATGCCAGAGCAACATATAAGCAGTATTTGTTTACCTTGTGCTCCTTAGGATCCAGAACGGGAAAATTATTAGACGCAGAAGAATCCATGAAGCCACAAAAAGAAGAAATGCTACAACAGCTAGCCCCTCGCAGCTACTGTACTTGGACATCTTCCCAATCTCTAAAAATATATCACTAGCATCATGAAGGGCTAAAACGACTGAACCAACACGAGCAAATCTGTTCAAAAAGTACAATAATATTTAAATATGGTTGTGCAGCTGGAATGGCATACATAGAAGCAATTACCTTATCTGGGAAATTGTTCAGAACATACCTGAAAATATAGGATAGAACGATCAAAACAACAGTCGACAAATGGTGAGACATTGAGACTCCAAAGTCCAACCGCCTTGTTTCCCAGAACAGAAGAGCGAAGATGGAATATGTGTAAAATCCAGCAGCAAACATGTAGACGGCCTTAAGCTTGAGTCTGCAATAAGATTAATAAAAAAGAAGAAAAACTCAGTGTCACAGAAACCCTTTCACAGGGAAAGGTGATTTTTTTCCCACTTACCTTGTCTTTTGATCAGGCCAGATATGTTCATCAGGCCCAACCCAGAAATTTCTGGTGTTCTTGAACCATGGCTCATTGTATGTTACAGACAATGAAAGCAGTTCTGCAGAAAGAAAATAAACGAATTTCCATACCGACTCCTTCAACTTTTTTATTTCCTTTCTGCTTTCATCTGTTTTAGCAAGCTTATCATATTCCTTTCCAAGTACAAGCCTTCTTGCTAATAACTGCAAATTGAATGAGATGAGAAGCTATAATATATGCATGCAAGGGAGTACAGATATTGCACAAATATGACACAACCATTGCATCAACAATTGTATCCTGTTAGTTTCAAAACATATTTATCATAGAGCTTCATATAAAATGTATTTACACACTTACATTTCACATCACGAAGATGGTTAAAAGTGTTACCATAAACGTGCCACTTTGTACTCCAAGTAAAAGAAAACAACTCAATCAGGGCCACTTTATGCCTTTCTATTATTGGGACGAATCAACCACAGAACCAACATGCTAATTGTTACTAAAAGAAGCCAACTTTACATGAAAAAAAATTATGAACACATCTTTATCAATCCAATTTGGCAGTCTGAATTGAAAGATACTACATTCATTTTCACCATGCTCATAATTTTGACAGCATGAAATTTGCATGCCAAAACTCGCATAATTGGGGCCCCTTTGAAACAGAGGAAAAATAAAGGAATTAAAATCCTATAGGAAAAAATCACTGTTCATATCTTTGGTTCATAGGAATGAGCAAAGGAAAAACGTAGGAAACTTTTCTATCTCTATAATTCTAGAGGAAAAACATAGGAAATTTAACATCCACTCAAAGCTCATGTTTTTGCTAGCTCACGTAGAATCAAAGCAAATCTAGTAGCTCATGGCCACTTGTCTATTCAATTAGTGTAGGCTAGACCGTGTATAAGTAGATAAGTAACCCAATTTACTCTAATAATCCAAATATATTCCTGTGTTTTTTCTACGGTCTAATCAAACACTCATTCCTACAAAATTCATGTATTTTCTAATCCTCTGTTTTGCATAGGAATTCCTATTTGTTTTTTCTATCCTGCATTTCAAAGGGAGCATAAAAGGAAAGAGACCCCAAAAGCGGATTATTTTATCTAACAGTCTTTTAATCAAACTGATCCATTAACAACTCCCAAGTCTACCTGCAGTTCAACACTGCAATCCCGACACACATATCGAAATGGCTCAGAATGAGCAGGCATTTCGGATCTAACGAAACAATTGCGCCGCAGAGAAGCAGCCAAAACAGATTACATTGAAGACGAAGCGGTCGAGGAGGAAGCGGACGGCGGGGAAGAAGGCGACGAGGAACGGGAGAACGGCGAAGTCGCCAAACCCCGGGTAGGCCTCCGCCTCCCAGTCCACCGGCGCCGACGACAACCCCAGGAGATGCTCCACGAGCGCCGCCATTGCAGGAGGACGAGATCCAAGAACTCACCGACAACTCCACTCCTCGGATCCAAACACCAACTCCTCCAAGAACGCGAAATGGCCGCGAGATTCGGAGGATGAGGGTCAACTCACTCAACTAGAGCAGCAAGAACAGGGAGAGATTTGGGATCGGAGGAAGAAAGAGAGTAAAAAAGACTTGTTTTTTTTTTCTTGGCGGCGGTGGATGTGATGGCCGGCTAGGAATGGGAGGGATGAACTGGCGCCATTTTCTGTGGGGAGAGATAATAAACGAACAAACGGGAGAATCTGCAGCTGGACTAGAGAGAAGACAGAGTAGCCTGATCTGAACTTTCTGATACGGGCGGCGATTATTGTTCTCGAGCAAATTGGTGTATGTACGAAATGCTTTTAAAATTATATGAAAATTTTGTGCAAATTGATGTAAGTACGTGCGAAGTACCTTTAAAATTTTCGAGGAAATTATGTAGCCCACTTTACAACTGCTAGAGTGCATCAGTGTTAATTGCCAACAATCACTTAAAAACACTTCGAATAGCCGACTCCTTCGCTGCTTGGAGCTACTAGCTTAGCTTAGCCACTCTCAATTTCTCTACTTCTGTAACTCGTCCTTATTTCCACCATTGTACGTTAGAGTTGAAATAAAATAAATTCAGACATATCATATTTTTTAAACAATTCTATAGATCTTCACTGATCTTTACATTATTATCTTAACTTAACGTCTCAAATCATTCCAATAGATATTAAATAAGTTTTTTCACGTATTTAGACTTGATTTATTCTTATATAAACACATAAATCGTAGCATACGTATTTTCAATTTATTTAATATAATAACTTTTTATAGACCAATATTATACTCATCTAGCAGATCTAATCGCTATTATATAAAATTTATCTTTTAGTTTTTACGGTATATATAAAAAAACCAAATAAAAAAATAAACTTATGTTGCAATGCACAATCATCGCACTAGCCCATGGAGTAACTAGTTTATTTAATGACGTTTAGCCTATTCAATTTATGAACTATTCGGGCTTACTGCTATGGTTCAACACTAAAGATGTTTTCTAGATTTTTTTTTACTGAAAAACAGAAGAGGAGATCTCTGCAATTATAATTTTCTTAAATTGAAAAACAGTTACAATGAAAATAAAATATTAAACTGAAAAGAAATAGAAAAAATAAAGATAACAAATAAGATTTCTCTCTATTACATTCATTCAAACGAAGGAGGAATAAAGGACTTCCTTACAATAACCTTTTAGCCTTATTATTGTCATATATAAAATTAGCTATGATTTTAAAATAATTTTAATATAGTATTTATTATCGTTAAGATATATATAAGTTTTACCTATAAATTATTTTTTAATTATTAATATATCATTTTGGACAACCGATGAAGCCTTTTTCAATTGCCGAACTCTAGTCTCTTGTTGTCAAAAGAAATTCCCTTTTTTCTTTGTTTCCAAACATCCTACGCTGATAATAAGAACTTTTAAGCATGCAAAAGATGCTTGATTGCATAGCACAATGGCTAGATCACTCTACAATGCTTCCTACTCAATATGTCTTCAGTGTTTAATCCATCCCAGAGCAGAAGCCTGTCAAACACCTTTACCACAAGACAACAATATAATAGCAATCTAAGCATATATGTTTATGTATTATTACAGGTCGACTCTCCTAGAACATTTCATTTTTTTATTTCAACCTCAACTAATGACATATTTTAAAGGAATATTGTTAGATTTTCTACTCTTAAGTCGAAGATTAAAACGTGTGTTTAATAGTTTGTTTATGTAGATAACAATCATGTAAACACTATATACATCTTTTCAAATATATCACAATGACTATTCGAAAGTCATCCATAAACTTTAAAAGGTCTCATTTCATGCTTCCTGCATTGTGGCCGTAGCGCTACATTAGTGGTCCGATCGATGATCAAGGTGATCACACTCTTATAGTGAGCTCGGTCGAAGAAAAGAGAAGCTAGTCGATCGCTTGGTTGCTTGGGGACGGAGGCAAACCAGTTGGATTTAAAGTTTTTAATATAACCGCCGAGAATCGACCGAGAGATTTTGGACGCTTAAACATGATACAGGGACAACTAAAAATAATATAATTATTACAACATCATGTGTACACAAATAACAAATTAAAGACATGACAACATCTTCATCAGTCATGCATCATCAGTTAATAGAACGAATCAAACAAAGTAATCAATGTTAATTTAGACTAGCTATCTAGCTATCTCTCTTCAAGAAACAAATCTAACTAGGAAGAAAAAGAATTAGACTTCCTAGCTAGCATCTGCGCATTGCATATATAATACTATATGGTTATTGCTGGTTAATTAACTAATAACAACGCTGGCTTTTGCCTTCCTGGCCACCGCTTTGGCCCACAGCCTGAGCATCACCTTCACGCCGTCCTCCCGGCTCCGCGGCCGCCCGCCGCGCCGGAGACGGGCCTCCTCCTCCCGCCGCGACGCCGCCACCATGTCCGCCGGCACCGCATCCTCCAGGAACGCGTCGACGGCGAGGAGGTGCTCCGCCTCGTCCTCCTCGTCGACCCTCTGCTGCCAGTGCTTGTACTCGTACCCGGCCATGGCCAACGCCTCCACCGATGGGCTGCCCGCGCTCGTCCTCGCCGCCGCCGGAACGTACGTCGGCTTCCTCGACTCCGATCCGACGTCACGCGCAGCCGCCGTGACGCTGCCCAATTTCTGCATAAGCTGGTAGAGGTAGCTAGAGCTTGATGATATTTTATTTGAGGGATAATTGGTAATTAGTTTGGAAATTAGTATGCAGAGCTCAGCTGGTATTTATAGGGAAGCGGATCATAGACTAATTAATTAATCATGTGGTGGTCAAAGTCGAACCCATATTATTACTGGACATGTCAATGGCTTGAATTGTATAACAAAAAAACATGTGCTATAGCTGTTTCGTGAGATTAATTCCGACTCGACTCAGGGGAGTGTCACGGATTGGCTTGGAATACCAACTTTCTTGTCTTAATCCGGCTCATACTCCCTTAATTAGTAAAAGTTGTAGCTTAACCTGCAAGTAATTAAGCTAATCGGGGTAGCACGCACGGTTGTTTCCGTATTTGGACGTGGTTCACGTGAGCTAGCTCCCCTAGCTAGCCCTGACCAGGTGATCACCATACGCCGTCATGTAGACGACTACGACTACGACCGTACGTATGTATGCACGTGTAGTCTACAGTGTCCCAGTGCTGCTAGCCTGCTACATACACCGTCGTCTACTTGGGTGATAACGCCATGCGTACGCATACGTGTACTCCATCCTGTATTTTTTTATTTTCTCGTTAGAAAATAATCGTCAGCTTTGACTTCGATTTTCAATAATTAACAACGATATTTTCTTAAAATAACCTAATTTAGTGCCAAAGTTGTATCATTAGATTTATAATAGAAAGTGCTTCACTAATAAATATCAAACATTTCAACCTATTCAACTGGATTTTGGTGGGCAAAATTAAAAAAAAGGGTCAAAGTGAGAGAGATCGAGCTAGCTATATATAATAATAGCAAGCTAACACACATGCACGCGTGTGCTGAAGACCACTTAACGCACGTGTGGGTCGGAGATCGATCGATCAAGCTGCCGCCGGCAGCAAGCTAGGGGGAAGAACACACATGCACACGTGTGCTGAAGAACACTTAACGCACGTGTGGGTCGGAGATCGATCGATCAAGCTGCCGCCGGCCGGCCGGCGGCGAGTCGGCGATCGACGGAAGCATGGTGGAGAGGGAGACCCGACAGGTGTTGCGCGCATGCATGGGCCGATGGGTTGCCTGGAGGCTGTGGTCAATGCTGTGAAAATTAAGAAAAAAAAAGAGGAAGGGATGAGATGTTGGCCGGTCAACTGGCCTGGCTGCACGTACGTGCGAATGCAAGCTGGGATTGACTCTTGACTTTCGAGGCTTCAAAACGGTCGTCGGACTAGAGGATTATTTACAGATCATGAGTGTGGTCTTCCGACGAAAAGATCAGATCACTGGACTCTGGACAGAACCTCTTCGTTAAATAATAAAAGCTATTACGACCATTACATGAAAAGACATATATCAACACAACAACAGACTAAGGCGGAATTTAAACGATGATAGATTAAATAATGGTAATAGCATATTATTAATTAAGTATTAATTACTATAAACTTAAAAAAAGTTTTATTTATTTTAAAAAAACTTATATATATATAAATTTAACAATTCAAAAAACGTGCTAACGGAAGATGAAAGAGTTATCGTTTCTAATAGACCAAGTGAACAAGGAATAAGGCATCATTTGATTTGGTTTATAATTAAGATGAGTTATAGTCTTATTAGCACACTTTTTAAATTATTAAATGATTGTTTTTACAATTTTCTTTATAAAAGTTTCTTTCAAATAATTAAATAAATCTATTTTTAAAAATTTATAATAGTTACTTCTTAGTTAATCATATAATGATATGTCTCCGATTAGCTCAGCCCATAAGCTCTCCTGAGCACTACCTAACAAGCCCACATCTAGGATCAGCATAAGAGAGATGCAAGTAAATGAACTCAACTATAACACTCACCATTTTCGTCACATGCAACGCATTACATAAATAAGCATCGATCACTATCTTTGTTTTCTCATAAGTCGATTAACTGTTGTCATCTGGACTTTAAAGATGGTGCCGCCGATTGGGCTATCAACAACCCGGGAGACCAACCTTGTAGGTTTTCGTCGATGATCTTGTGAACATAGTATAGCCACTGACCAAGAGATAGAGAGAAATGAAAGGCTCCTAGCTCCTTGAACACCGAAGAGGATCCAACATTTTACCACGATGGTGAGAATTTGACACTCCTATCATCTCACCCTAGCTTGCGTCGGTGATTACCACACTTAAATTTATAGTTGTCTTTCATACTTGAGTCCATGGTCACTTTAGTGTATACCAAAAACAAAGAAGCCATGGTTTCGACAGGACATTTCATCTCTATCTCCAATGTCTGTCTTAGGCTAATTGAATTTTAATAGCAATCGATGCCCTTAAGGCATGGTGGTGAGACTAAGGTGAGCTACGGAGATAGAATAGAGTACAAGCCGACCATAGGTGGTGAGCACATCATCACCTCACTAAAATCAACAAGGGCTAGGAGGAATGACAAACGCAATAAGTAGCATTATAAGATTGAATTGTTTGGGACAGGAATACGAGGTGACCGATGGGTGGTACGGAGGCATCTTGTTTGTGCGACTGCAACCCAAAGCAACCATTTTCAGTCCAAACAAGATGAATATAGTCCTCCGCGATCATAAAACGTGTTCCCGTAAAATAGTAAATGCATCTTGCATTATGATATCATTCCAGTGATAAAATGTGTTCAGGGTAATAGTAAATGCATCTTATGACTATAAATATATCCCTAAAAATAGTAAATTAGTTTCGCCGTGACCTTAAACGGCGGGCGCCCTGAGCGCTAGTGGATAGTAGTACGTATATCTAAATGACCATAATCTGAACTATCTTGTCAGTGAACATGTAACTATATATTAGTCGAAGGAAGTTTCTGGTTAAAGGATACTGTCTTGCTCCCATTCTACATTTCTACCGCCGTCATAGCCGCACGTACGGGCCACGAGAAACCGGCTACGAGCTACCAGCTACATCGAATCCACGATGGCAAAACTTGCAAGCTGGCAAGTTGCTGTGTTCAGTAATGATCACGTACACAACACAGACTGAAACAACAGGCACCTCTCAATGACAGGGAAGAAGGCAAGATCCGTAAGCGGCTGAGAGCTCTCGATCTGACTCTTCTTGGTCTGCCTCCGACGACCGGATCTCTGCTCGATCCCGGTGTTACGGGCTCGCTGATTCGTAGTAGACCAAAGCAAAGCAGCTCAGACCTACTGGGAGAAACCGCGACGAGGGCCGGTTTCCAGCACGCAAAGTCGTGTGGTTCGTCAGTGACAGTGAGGGCTTCAATTTGATCTTTCATTTTTCTTCTAGATTTGGGCCACCTTTTGACCAGTTTTTTAACCCTTGACCAATCCATCATCAGTTGATTAGTCCTAGAATTCAATCAAAAGCAAGAACTAGGAGAGCTTGGCTTTAACATGGAACAAACAGATACCTCATTCTGATCTCATAGTACCGTCTTGTTACGCCAATGGAGACTTTGTCGCAGTGAAGCTGAACACGGCAGGGAAAATTACATGTCACACGATTGTACGTATCTATGGAACATGGGGCAATACAAAATAAACAAGTGGACGTAAGGGTAACACTAAGTGGATCATTCTGCTCTATATCTAAAATCCTATGGTAGTAAGACAGCCCTTTCATTCTCCCCGTACTAGTACAAACAAAAGTGAGATTTGAATGCCCCTCTACCGAAAAAACTGAAGCTGCATCCCACTGTAAACAACCAAACTTGAGAGATCTAACTGTTAAGTACTTGGGCTACTCCTTGATGCCATCTCCTGGTGTTTCGTTGACCATGCTGGCTTGTTCAGAGTGTATCTCTTCGTATTCGCCACTTTGTTCCCTGAAATACATGGTAAATATAAGCAGTGGCACTTGCATAAAGTTTGTACTGTTGATATTTGTAGAGAACTATAATAATGATCTGGTAATAAGGAATACATACTGCTACAACTGAAATTGTATAATAATATGCAGCTTTGCCGTATACCAAGTGCATGACGAAAATGCATTTTGGCTCTGCACACACGGACACACGCTAACTGGCAAGCTATTTTGCCCTTCTATGAATTCAACACCGTGAAAACTCTTGCCATCAAAGTTTGTTTGAGCGAATATTATTTGTATGGCCATGTGGCACACACCCATGCCTCAAGATTGAAGTGGAAATATTTAAAAACTGAGTTGCTCAAGGATACTGGGAATTTAGGATGTTGGTGAATATAAGTCACATAAGCAAATGAAGTGTAGTGTAGATGCTTCAATGGTCAGTGTCTAAAATCAATAATATGGTATTGCATGGACCATTATGTGAACACATGCAGAACTCAGATCTGGCAAAAATGGAAAACAATATATTATGTCATTCTCTAAATCACATGGATATCAAGTTCTCCAGATATTCACAAGGATTTAAAAGTTGAAATCCTAGTGAAAGAATAATGCTAAAAAGAAATTGGTAGTTTGTGCCATCACCCTATCTCTTTTTCCTTTTTTTAATAAAGTTCTTAGTTGTGTGTAGAAGCCAAACATGTAAATCGTTTCCTTTATCTTAATTATATGCATCATAGATACTGCTCATTTGAAGGTGATTTAGGGTGTTAAAGAACATGTGCTAAATAGGTGCTAGAAAAAAGTAATAAAGCTGCTAAAGAGGTCCTTAGTAAAAAGTAATATAGCTACTTTTCCTTGTAACAATAGGATAGATAAGGTGATTATTTAGTAGCATGGATAGCTATTGGTTAATTGGTGTTTATGTATGTATGTACATTGATTTATATAGAGAAAACAAAGCTCTAATGTCCTAGCTACTAGTGCTATTATCATCTTTCCTGCATGCTCTAAATGATCAAATTTGATGGTGGAAAATCATATATATGAATATTTTTTTCTTTGCAGGACCTGTTTAGTTGGATTGTTTTTAGAATGTTTTTTTTAAAATAAATAGCTCCACTAATAGAACTATTAAAATAACACATTTTTAATTAAGAAAGAGTACATATAAACTACTACAACATGAACATGAAGTTTACTTAAAAACAAAAACTATGGACTAATTAATAGTCCAATAGAAGGTGTCACACTCTTCACTTTTTTGTGAAAAAGAATGTCGACAACTTCACGAGTAGCCAATGATTTATGGAATAGATTGTCCATCAAATAAAAATAATGTTGTTGAATCACTGATAACTAACAACAGGTAATAAAATAACTAACACAAGGACAAATCTAATAGAGACATAAAACCACACCACCATTTCACATTAACTATATTTTGTTCTAATTTTAAAACACACACATTTATTCTAACTCACAAACATCTCTAGAAAACTAAATACAACTAGATGGAATAGAAAAGACTTCAACAAGTAGTTGTTCAAATAAATATGGCTTACTAATCCTATCCAAATGATTATCAAATGATAATTAAATCAATATAATATTTATCAATTTATTTGTGTATAGAGAAATTTTGAGTTTCTTAATTACCTTCTATAAGTTTTTATTGTATGTAACCAAGTTTGTCAAATATCTTTAAGCAATGAGGATGGCGCTGATTAACATCTTGAAGGGAAATGATGGCATTGGCCAAAATATCTCTAACAAGAACCTGAAAAAATAAAAACAATTTTTGTTCACATTTGCAACATATACTACGCAAACATCACATTTTCAATATATGCTATAAAAACAATAAATGCAAGTACCGTGCATATAACAAGGGCAGTTGAGATTACATAGTTAGCAACCTCATCTATCACCAAATCTTTGTAGTGATTAAGATCTAAAATCAATTCACACACAATCAAATATTGCTCCACATTGCCAAATTTTTTCAGACAATTCTCTACAACATGACTACTATATTTCTACCTTGTGAGAATCACATAATGTGTTTCAAAGCATGATGCTATTATCTTCATGCGGAATGGGTCTCCTAATTCCAAAACATCATGACAATATAGTTTCTAGAAAAGGGAGATAAAAGTGAGTATTATTGGTGCATAAGAAAAAAACTGTATTAAAATGTATATAGCAAGATTTCTCAGGTTATTAAAAAAATTAAAACCATAGAAAAGTACTCAAGATAACATAATCAACATGCAGAGCAACGATGTCCATTGCAGATTTTTTTTTGTTTCTAGCAAATGTAATTTGAGTTTTGCACTGTCAAAAACAGTAATATAAAATTGATATCCTTACCCACACGATCTAAACTAAATTAATCTATTGTAAAGGAGAGTTGGTATCAATTAATTCCATTTGCACTTAGCATAATAAATATGATAATGCTTAGTTGCCAGACATATGCAACTTATTTAAATATGAAAATAATGAAGCAAATATGTATTCCTAATCTAGTCTAAAGAGATGGAAGTATTAGCCCAACCATTTCCTAGTTGGTAAACTTTAGGATAACCAAATATTTTCGTATGATATTTGGTGATGTCATACTATCATATGAGATTTGATGCTGTTTGCTAAAAAAAATAAATGGATCTTAGTTTCCAAATACTTACCCACTATGATGTTTAGCAATATAGACACTGTTAATACAAACTTGAGTAAAAATCTTGTATTTTTCTTCAAATGTCACATGCTCCAAACAATTTTGCAGAAATAGCAATCCATTTAGATGACAAGCTATGTCAATGCAATTCTCAGCAACATAATATACTAGAACCTGCCAATAAAAGAAGTTGTAAAGGATAAACCATTAAAATAACAAGAATCATGAACACAATAAAAGCAAATTGACAATAAATATAATAGGAATGTGATCACATGTAAATATCTAGAACTTTGTGAAGTAAAACTATTTATGTTTTTAGTTAACTTATTGTTGATTGTTGCAATTTACTGCTATGACACAGGTAAGTGAGAACACATTAATCTCATCGTCAAAGGAAGAACATCATTGAATACATTAGATGCACAGGGTGTAAGTTAAGTTTAATACAGCATTAGATAACGATGGACACTTAGTTAATAAAAAGTTGAAATTGATATTTGAAAAATGATAAATATTCATATGTAGAAAGGATTAGTTTATATAAGTAGTAGACATAATTCAACTAATTTAAAAAAAAATCAAGTCATTTTAGCATGTTGTGATATTCCAATTTATTATAAGGCAAATGCAATATTTTGTTAGTCAACACGAAAAGCACTATTCTGATTATATTATACATTGTTGGTAAACATTTAACAATTACAATAAAAAATCTCAATTATCTTTTCTTAGAAATATGGTATACAATCTTCACTATCTGCACACACCTGCAGCAATGAGTACAGATTAAAACATTCTACAATGTAGCTAGTAGCAGAATATTCTTGATGGGAGGAAGGGAAGCTTAAGTAGCTTAGCATTGTCGGCAGGAAAACACTGTATGCATGCCTGTACCACCCTGAGTCTGTCTGAATCCGTCACGGGGCTCTGCACGTTCGACGGCCGTCCCACCCACGGCACGATGGCATTCATCACAAGCTGACACGATTTCCAGCTTCTGCAAGCCCTAATCATCACCCCACACCATCTGACCTTCATGCAAAAACACATCGAGCAAAAATTCCATTAGATAATTCTCTACTACAATTACAAGAAGAGAGACAATAACTGTCATCAACGGTGTAATATGCACATGCCTCTCGACGCAGATCCTGTAGAACCTGTCTCTGTGTTGCGTGATCTTTGCGACGTTGGCTTCGTGAAGCTCGCTGCATCAGTTGTGGAGGACGCAGCTGAGCATGCGCTGCCCGTGGATGCTGTCCATGATGTCGACGGCGTGGTCTACGATGGCTTCGGCAACAAGGTGGGCTTCGTTTAAGGGGGCATGGAACAAGGTGTGCAGCACCATTTGCTTATTGTTGGCGAGTGTTAGATAGATTACTGACCTAAGTTGTATATATATAGATTTGATCCTCTCTTGTATACTTTCGAGATCTTAATCACTGTACACGTTCTATATATAGCGACCACCATATCCTAGCCTCACTTTGGATCGCCACCAATGGTAGCCACATGTAACTTTGCTTTAGGAATTTTCACATAAACCCCCGTATTTGTGTCCGCCAGTCTCGCAGAGATCGCCATGGTTTCTCTTTCCCGTGACCCACGACGCCGGCGGCACACCAATCGAGCGATGTCAGTCGGCTTACGTAACTTCTTGTGTCAATCGACCCCCTCCTCCAGTTGCAAATCCCTAGGCTAGTGGCGGCGGTGTCATCATCAGAGGTGGAGAAGAAGAGAGACAGATGTGTAGGGCCTAAGACGTCATCATGGATGGGACATGGCCTAGCCCAGACCAGCCCAGACAAGCCCACATGAGTACGGCCCATGATAAGGTCACCGGACTCCCTTCCACAGTTCCCAAACCCTAAATCCAAATCTAGCTTTTCCAGGAGCTCCGTACACCCTTCTCCACCGCGACCATCGTCTACTGTGACAATGTCAGTGTCGTCTACATGACCGCCAACTCGGTCCATCACCACCGCACCAAGCATATCGAGATCGATATCCACTTTATTCGTGACAAAGTCGCATTAGGACAGGTTTGGGTGCTCCATGTACCATCGGCACATCAGTTTGCCGATATAATGACCAAAGGTCTGTCCACGCCTTTGTTTGTCAGTTTTCGGTTCAGTCTCTGTGTCCGTTCTTTTTTCACTGCGACTGCGATGGTGTTAGACTGGTCTGGGTTGTATATATATAGATCCGATATTTCCTTATATATTCTTGGTGTCTGTACATATTCTACAGCGAGGTAGACGACGAGCTGGTGCTGATGCTGGTGGTCCTGACAGGGTGGCTGTCGCGCCTGCGACATGCCTGGGCCGCCAGCGCCGGCAAAAGGCCGGGCGGTGGTGCGTCGGGAGATGGAGGACGAGCCTGGAACCTGCAACTCGTGGGAGCCAAGAACGTGGCCGCCGCGGCCATGGAGGCCACGGTGATCACGAAGCATGCCGCCGTGGCGGGGGCGGGGCGTCCACGGCGGCGACGGTGGCAGCGCCGCTGGTCCGACGGCCGCATTGTTGTCCGCCCTAATCCCTCCAGGCATCGTTGCCACCCCACCGAACGCGGGGACGACGCGGCGGTTCGCAGCCGCCTCCGACGTCGTGGCCACGTCCTCCCGGGGCCAACACCGCGCCGCCTCCTCCCGCCCCTCGCCGATGTCGAGCTGCTGCAACATCTCCTACTCCTCTTCCAGCTCATCATACATCACCTCCTCCTCCCTCTCTTCCTCCTCCACCACCACCACGACCTCCTTCCCCTTCCCTGTCGCCGGCGCCGCCATCATCCGCTCCTCCTCACCACCGAGGCCAGAAAGCTCGAGACTTTTTGGGCGAGACGGGACTGAAAGCTTGTGCAACGCGGGGATTTGAGGATCGTGATATCCGGTTGCGGATTCTTTCCTTCTAAATCATCATCCCTACTTCCTCGATGTGATTTAAATGTGGAGATTAAGGGAAGAGAATTGACGAGGCAGGCGGGTAGTAAGTGAAAGAGAGGGGAGAGAGCCGTGGGCTTTGTTTTGATTCGCCGCTAATTTCGCGGTCTTCGGTTTCTCGTCGCGCGACCGCGAGCGAACCGCGACATATCGTACTGATACTACTGTTTTTTTTAAAATTACCTTCTTCCTTGTTTTCGTTGTTATCGCTTTTCCCTTCTGCACGTCTGGTAGAACGTCGATCGTTGATACACTTATTGGGCCTCGGATTCTTGTACTCCAAACCAGATCAAGATCCAACCATCACAACAGAATATCTTCACTCTCTCCATAATCCTAACCACCCAAACGGGACGGGCGACCGTTAATTCAAATCTCCACCACCTTCGAAAACAGCCACCACGAGACAGATGCATAGAGGGAAAATGTTTTTTTTTCTATACCAAAAAAGGTTCAATTATACCCAGGTAGGTACCCCAAGAGAGCCGCCATTCAGCACAGCATCCATGAACAGCTGAAGCAACAAGGTAAAACATCTCAGGTGCAGACCTATAAGACTTTTCTTCACAGTAAAGGAGGTAAAGGAAGAAAACCACAAACTTCTCCTCACCCAGGGAAAAAAACAAAGGCATAGTAGAGAGCAGCAACAGCACCCAACAGGCACCACCAGGTGCCTCAGTTGGAGCTGGCACCAAAAACCCTGATCCTCTCCTCGACTTTGGCATTGCAGCAGGGGCAGTGGGCCACGCCCTTCTCCTCATGCCGCTTGTTGCAGCCAACGCAAAGCACCTGATGGGCGCACTGGAGCAATATCACGCACGCCTCCTCCCTCTTGCAGATCACACAGTCTCTGCGACGGCTTGTCTTCTGGGTAGGCGCTTGCGACTTGTTCGACACAGGTGATGGCCTTTGGTTGGGCTGCTTTGGCGCCCAAGCTGTGTTTCGATCAGTCACACCAGGAGGGTGGGTTGAGGGAACAGTTAGCTGATTAACCCCCATTGACTTCTGCAGACGGGCTAATTCATCTTCAAGCCTCTTAATATCATCTTTGAAGCACCGAGACTCCACTTCTGCCTTCCGGCGTATTTCTTCAAGTCGGCGTTCAGCATTTGCTTTGGCAGATTCTCGCTTCACACGCTCCTGTTCTGCAAGTGCCAGGTTTTCTTCTTTGGCTTTTGCATCTTCTCTTATTTTCATCTGCAAATCAAACACATATTATATGTATTTGTTAGGCAACAATCATAGCTCGCATCAGCGATTAGCTAAAATGCTGAAATGTATAATGCATCTTAGAGTTGTTCTCAGGTATCACAACCAGTAAAAAATTGATCTAGCATAATATTAAAACAAGACAACCATATCAAATCAGAGGACAAATCAAGTTTAACTCAGTAATGATCACGTCAACTGCTAATATAACTTCTTACCCTCATAGTACAATTGTACATATTGCAGCAGTATAGATTAACATTCAAGCACTAAAATTTGTAGTTTCAAATACCAGGCCATTCAATGGACAAAGAGTGTTTGCGCTCACTGGCCAGCTGGTCTGACCAGCAATCCAAGCAGTTGGAGGGATGGTCAATACAGCCAAACTTGTGTTCCCAATCCCACGTTTGACTCTCCCCAGGATATGGTTTTGTGGAAATATCTTCATTGCACACAGCTTGATAATCTAGGATAACTGAATTCTATTTGCCCATGAAAACAAATGATAAGCACAGCACAGCTGGTAAGCGCTTTGGATAGTGAAGCTTAGGCTGAGGGTTCGATCTATAGCACCTGATGCTCAATAAAAGGGTTTTTTGTGGGTCTTGCTCTATCTTCTTCTAGTTTCTCCTTACAGACTGGACCAACCAGTGGTTGAGGCTTTCCGTCTAACCAACACTAGTCCAGGCTTCTAAGCTTTGATATAAAATTGTAGCATAAAAGCAGAAACAACCAAAACACAAGGCACAAAACTAAGAGATTTATGTGCATAACAAAGGCACTTGTTGGGGAAAAAGGGGAAATTTTGGGTTTATAACACCCAAGTAATCACCACTTTAACTTTATACCGTCAAGGATTCCTCATGCACTTTAAAAATGATACCTCATTGCCATTTCTGTCGACTTCCGCTAGTGTCTCCTATTTTCAACATTTTCTATGAACAGATGGGCATGAAACAAATAGTGCTGCAGATATAAGCAACCAACTGTTGCATCGCATACTGGCTCAAACATCACATGACTGTTTGGAGGCGTTCTCTACTTACGCAACGATATGGATGCATACATCAAGGAGGATGGCAGCTCATCCCCAGCTACCGCCATATCCATCTCTCACCACTGGCATACAAGTCAATGACAATGGTGATGGAGCAGAGCCCTAGGGTAAGGGCAGTGGAATGATGGATGGCAGCATCAAAGTGGACAAGGAGATGGCGATGAGCAGTAGCGGCAACCAACATGTGAGGTCGTCAGCGTACACAGAATGAGCATGCAACAGGGGCAACACTGCTCTCGATATGGAGATCTCTTTTTCATTCAAGTTGGTATATTCTTGTTTAATTGCTTGCCTCATTTATGCAAATTTGCATCTACTTGCACATTCATTTCTTTAAAGAAATAATTGCAAGTCCAGGCAATCTCTGGTTATTGATTTGCAATTTTGATTTTGAAAACACTACCCGTTTGCATTCAAGGCTCCTGACTTTAAGGTAGAGAGTGAGAGAAAGGTAGTGGAGAACAGAGGGAAGCTGTGCGGAAGGACCTTCAATCTAAACCAAGGACAGAGCAAGGGCATAACAAGACAATCCAACAAAATATTTGCACACAAGTAAAAAATACAGTAACAGCTGTGGTTTTTATGGAATTGAAATGAACTGAGATCTTTGGATGGAACATACCTAAATTGGATCTTTGGGTGATATACAAGTACACAACCAGTTTTGCAAATAAATAACTGATGTGTTGTTTCATGGAAATAAGAAAATGAGGGCATTATCGTGTTTTTAGACATCCAGCATACAATGTTTGCCATGCCCAATAGGTATCTCACAGACATGCCAACTCAATATACTGAAATAAATTAATAATATAATTCGCAAAACCTATGATAGAATAGATCAAATTACCATCAATTGAGGAGAACAAGGAAATAGACATAGAGGTAAGATAAACCCTATTTTACTGGAATGCAGTGCCTTGCTGAAGAGAAATGGTCGCTGTATCAAAATGTCTACACATAACAGCTTCTTTAAAAGAATTTGAGGACACATTTTCCAAAAATACTCATTGATTACAGCACTACAACTGACAATATGGATTTTTTTCAACTCTGCCAAGACACTAGCAACTAAATAGCATTAACTAGATTCTTAATGCAGTTTCTTTTCATTTTAATGGTAGAACTATTAATAACAACATATATTGCAATAGCTTTAGTTAGAATTTAGTCCATTCAAATAGCAGCGCCAGTAAAGCATGCAAATAGAAAGAAGTAAACTTTAATGGTTGGCTAAAGTCAAAACCCAAAAAGTTCATGGGAACCAAACTTATGTAGGATTGATACTGACTGAACGGGAGTTTCAGATCAAACAGAAACAATATTTCAAAATTTGACAAAGCATGGGCAAAACTCAAGCAAAGAGAAGAAAACACAACACAAAGTACACTACTCTTGCATGTGGAATAGTTATGATGAAAAGTTACAAAATGAGTATTATTTTCAGCTGACGGATGATTCTAAACCAATTTGCCAATTGAAATAAACAAATTCAGTATAGTGTTCAAGCATGGCAGTCCGACATGATTCATAAGGCTACCTGGGACATGATAAAATCAGGTCAAAGCACAAGATCACAACACATGGTGTACCAGAAGGGAACAAATCAAGAAAACAGTGCTACAGTATATAGGCTTCTTACATTGCTCTCCAAGCATCAAGACTTCCATTGTCACCAACACTATTTTCAGGATGACTAGTCCTATCAAACAATCTACATCAGTTTGACTTAGAAGGCAAGTCATTGTGAAATATATGATCACTCTGACCCTCACAGGTTCACAGCAAAGTACAAGGTCACACTTACTGAGTAATAGCTCAGTTCAGAGTTAGGAACAATTGTTGATGAAGCATACTCCACTTCATCAGGAAAAAAAAGGAGTAAATCACAGTGATAAATGAACACCAAGACCAGATTCGTCCCTTGCTATTAGCTGTTACCACACATCTAACACAACCTGTAATCATGCAGAGAAATGCCGGTATGCATATCACTGAGGGAAGAGACCCAGAAACTACCAGTTGGCATCAACAGTCCAGTAGTTAGTTGCTAACTATTTAATATTAAGTCTAGTCGTATTAGGGCTAAATATGACCAAAATAAGGTATAAGCCATAATGCCATATTCTATTGCATTGATGCCATACTCAGACCATGGGAAGGCACTAAATACTTTCATGAGTCATTATGGTTTTACCAATTCTACCATGAAATGCCTACAACAAAGCACTATAAGTTATTCAGAACTGTAACGATTTTGTTGGCATTGTATTATTACCAATAACCACCATCTCTAACAGTTAATTCTCTACTGCAAGTCTACAACCATATATGATTGAAACAGTGAAATCTCTCCTAGTTGGAAGCCTGTGACATACAAGTACTTGCCAGAAAATATGAATGAAGGATATAAAGACTTAAGGAGTTAAGTTGCTAAAGCAAAAGACATAATAAATTATGCAAGATCATCCTCACCTCCATATTTCTTATTGCCTTGTTGATCTCAGCAAGCTCCCTGTCCACCTGCATAATCTTTGTCTTGCATTCAGCGATGTTCTCCTGCAGCTTTGCCTTCTGGCGGTCCCACATCTCAAGCCTTTTGCTGTCCTTCTTCTCTTTCTTTACCAGCTTTTGGCATTGCCGTTCAGACTCTGATGCACTCAGCTTTGCAGCTTCCATCTCTGCACGTATCTCTGCATTCTCCATTTCTAGTTTCTGCACTGTCGCATTACTCCGGTCAAGCTGCCCACTCTTCTTCTTCAGCTCATTCTCCAGTTGCATGAGCCGCTTCATTGTCTCATCTTCCATTTCCTGCTTATCCTTCTTGCGCCGCTGGTTCTCATCATGCTGCATACGTAGCACACGCAACTCAGTGAGATCAGTGCCAAGCTTGCGAGCAGCCTGTATCGCCTTCTGCTGCGCCCACTCTTTGCGCTCCTTGAGTTGCGCCTCCATCTCCCGTGTCTGCTTGATGAGATCACGCACCATTTCATTCTTTAGGTCAGGCCTCACATCAGGCGCATCTTTCTTGTCAATGTCCAGCAACTTGAGCTCCTTTACAATAGAGTCAATAATCTCCTCTGTGGAGAGTTTCATTGTAACTGGCTGGTTAGTCTGCGCATCTGATTCGGTACCATTGGACCTTGACCAGGTGGTCTTGATGCAGGAGATCACACCAGAAGCACTGCCAGGGCCCTGGCACATTGCAAGTCGCATGAAGTTATCAGGATCAAATAGGGTGGTGTCAGGGGTAGCGGAGGCTGTGGTGGTATGGTAGTGACAGTAACCACGCTGTCCAGGGGCCGCGGCGGGCGGGGCAAGCTCGTCACTCTCAGCAGAGGCGATTGCAGGGCTAGGCTTCTCGTTGAGGTTGGCGCCCATGGAAATGGCCTGATCGAGCCGGAGATCACAAGAGAGGAGGCACCACATGGCCTCGGCGCGGGAGAGAGTGGGGCGGCTGCTCTGGAGGAGGCAGACGAGTCCTGCGAGGGAGTACTCCTCTAGGCGGCGAAGGTCGGCGAAGCCGCCGGCCCCTCCGGCGTGATCGGGGTCGGAGAGGAAGACGCGGGCGTTCGCGACGATGTTGGCGACGGGGTCCCCCAGCTTCCCGTAGCAGTGCCCAGCCCGGAGCACGGCGTGGAGCGCCGCCTCCTCGCAGTACCCGAGGTCGGCGAGGCGGGCCAACGCCGCCGCGTAGGCCTCCTCCAGCCTCCTGAGCAGTCGATCCTCCAGCTCGTCCGGCGTGGCGCGCCCCCACGGCGCCGCATCCTCCCCCGCCGCAACCCCGGACGGATCGGGATCGGGGGCGGGCGGGGCGGCCGCGGCGGAGGCGGAGACAGGGCCCGCACGCACGGCGCGGTTCTTCCGGCCCGCGCGGGACGCGCGGTCGCGGGGCTGTCCCGCCATGGGATTAGGCACCAGGGCGGCCGCGGAAGGGAGGAGGCGATGGCCGGTGGAGATCGGAGGCGCCGCGGCGAGGAGAGGAGGGGCGGCGGAGAGGGGCTCCACCTCGAATGGGGGCGTGGACTAGTAACGGAAGGGAAGGGGGAGGAGAGGAAGAATAGATTAGCCGTGGGCCTTAATAGGCCGTGTGTGTGGGCTGGTGACCGTTTGGGCCTCGGTGGATGAGATCATATAGGCTGGATGTGGGACCCATCTGTCGGACTGCCAGAAACACTTACGGCATTACTGGCTCGGCCAGCCCGAGTAACAACTAGGCTGTGACTGCTTGGATCAGCCTGATTCCAAGCCCGACCGTTCGCTTAGTCGCTGGGCCGTTTTCTTTTGTTCGGCCCAACTATTATTTCCCCCATCTTTGGTCTTGGACCATGCCTCGTTCTGCCTGGCCCTGCCTTCCTTGCTCTTTTGGCAGTATGAGCCTTATATTTATAGGAAAATGGGATAAAAATGGTTAAACTAAACAAAAAAAATTTATAATTCTAATCTTGAAAATTAGACAGGAGAGAATGCAACATTCCTATCACGTGGGAAAAGGTGCAATAGGATTGTGCTGGAAGAGTAATCGAAGATAGATATCCTAATACCACCGACTGTCTCCCATGTCCATAGGTTGTTCTACCAAACATGGAAATTAACTTTGGATTATCCAAGTATTACCGGTAGTCCAAACAATATTCCTGCGACTAAATGCTCCCTCAAATAACTATGTGGAATATGCCGCTAGCCAAGCCTCTGCACTTGCAGCTAAGAGCATCTGCAATGTGTGAATTAGCAGGGATACTAAGATAAGCTTTTCACTGTAACAAAGGCTCTATACACTTGGCAGTAGTGATCTCAAGCCCCAGCCATAGCAAAACGCCCCTTCCCTTGAGAACGGGCACCCCGGCTACATGCACTAGTCTTATAACTTTTGAGTCGTGGCCACCGTTTCTTCATATATACAACATAAGAAGGAACACAACATTCTAATTTTACAAACTCTAGCTACCAACTTTGCCCATGAATCACTCTTCTCAGCCTGCTTTGGACTCTTCAAACTCTCCACCAAGAAGATAGAAATAAGCAGTACTTTCAGCGACCACCATCGCAATTTCCCAACCATTTTTCTCATTCTCAATATGTTCCACACTTCTAGACTCCACTTTCACAACATTTTCTTCCATATGGTTTTCCCCCAGCTTCAGCACAACAAAATTATCATCCTTCTGGAGCTTTTCATCATCCTTTTCCATATGAAGCCAATCTAAGCCATTCTCTAATTGGAATGTTTGGAGGAAGTCAAGCTGGTTGATCATACTCATCAATTGAATCGGTGGCCATGACTCAGGTTCAACATCTCCAGTATATACAGTAACCAATGTTTGGAGGAGGTCAGGATGGTCGATCATAGTCACTGATTGAGTCAGTGGCGAGGGGTTCAGGTACAGGTTCAGCTTCTCTAGCCTCTCCAGCCACTGTAAAACCAATATATGCAGAGCAAGTTAGCAATGAAGAATGGAGTGAGAAAGAAGATGATGAACAATCAAAGGTCGTAGGAATCGGAGTGAGGCTGAGAACATACCATTAGTCAGTGCTTGGTTGAATCACTCCAATTACCCTATAGATGAAAATTCATAGAAGGGTGAATATTGGAAAAAAGTTGCTGGTGAATTCAACAGTGCTAGTTCAAGAGATGGAAAAAGAACAGCAAAGCAATGCAAGACTCATTGGGAAAGGATTAACAAGGTTGTCTTGTTCAATGGGTGCTGGCTAAGAATGAAGAACATATATGTGAGTGGTCAGTCTGACAACCAACTTATGGAAAAAGCCCATGCAAGTTACAAAGAAGCAACTCGAAAAGAAGGCACAGAAGGGCAAGTCTTCACACTGGAGTATTGCTGGAAACTTTTCGAAGACCGACCATAATGGAGAAGAGCTTACATTCAGAGTGACATGAACAAGAACAAGAGATTGAAGCACAACGAATCAGGCACTTACACATCATCTTCCAATCAAAATAGTGAGAATACAAGTCCAGTTCATCTTTGTTGTCCAGAAGGGTAGAAGGCTGAGAAGGCTAAAATGAAAGGGAAAGGGAAAGTTGCTGCTCAGACATCCTCAGAAGACCTGAAATTGAAATGTGAGAGGATGAAACTTTACCATGAAGCATCAGGAAAAAGAGCAGCCCCAATGGAAAATATGGCAGAAGCAGCAATGGTGAATCAAATACTTCAAGCTGATCCGTACAGATACCTCAAACTATAGTAAAACTCAGTTAGAGGAGCATAACAATTTGAAGGATTATCTGGGTAGGTAGATATTTTCTCAAAAGTAGTAGTACTTGTGTTGTTTGGCAATAATGTAACATCCATTGTTGTATCCAAAATTATCTCATTGTTAGCTAGCACTTATCAATGTACTGAGTGTTGTACGAATTGCTTAATGTATCAGAATTACTGTGTAATCATCATCTTCCATCTGAAATTATAATGTAGGAATCATCTTTACCATATATTTGTCTTCTTGAAGTGGCAGCTAAAATGAGACATCAATACCGATTAGAACGATTACAAAACTATAGCAATCGTTTTGACTAAATGGTAGATAAGACAAAAAAAACTGTTATGAAACTAGCCGTTGTAAAACTAGCTGTTTGAAACTAGCCGTTGTAAAACTAGCCATTCTGAAATTAGCTATTGTGAGGCTCCAACTACATATACTGAAGGACCATTCCATACATCTCACAACTTCTTGTTTCATTGTAGCCAATAGATCCACTTTTTAAATGGCTACACCCTCCAACTACCAACCCCAACACTCTAATAATGAATACAGTAGTGATATCGATCTTCATGAGGTCATGTGGGATTTTATCAATGATCCCTTTGCTGCTGAGATCGATGAAGAGATTGAAGAAGAAATCAGAGCTGATATTGAAGAAGAATTAGCTGCTAACTCCAACCAGAGTGAAGGAAAATCTCGAAGGTACATAGATAGGAAGAGGGAAGCTGCAAATGAGAGATTGATAGCTGATTACTTCTGTGACAATCCAGTGTATACAGATGCTCAATTTTGTCAGAGATTCCAGATGAGAAGGCATTTATTTGAGCGCATTGTGCAAACCCTTGGTGAGTAGTCACTATTTTTTCAGTCAAAGAAGTGATGCTTTTAGTAAATTTGGCTTTTCACCTTTGCAAAAATGCACATTTGCTATTAGAGTATTGGATTACGGTTGTGCCGCTGACCTTTTTGATGAATCTTTGAGGATGGCTGACAGCACAACAAATCAGTGCATAACTATGTTTGCTAAAGGTCTTAGAGCAACTTTTGGAGAATAGTACCTTAGAAGACCCACTGCAGAAGATACTCGAAGGCTGTTGTATATAGGTGAAGCCAGTGGCTTCCATGGCATGCTAGGAAGTGTTGACTGCATGCATTGGCAATGGGAAAAATGCCCAGTCCGGTTGTCGGTGAAGTGGGGACCAAAGGTCCCACTCTAAAGGTCTAAAGGCGTCCGTGAATCCCTCGGGGTCTCGCCCCCGGGGCCCTCTGTACGGAGTCCCAGGCTCATGCCCTTCTTGGGATCCGAGTTAAATAGCCTAGACTAAAGTGCCGAGCTGATTAACTTGGGCCAAGCTAATCAGCTCGAGCTACCTAGCCCAGGCTGGTTTACCTAGGCCGTTCACTTTGACCTGGCCAGCCAGAATGTCCACCCCTAGGCTGGTCTCCATGGGGGACAACCCGGCATAAGCTAGTTGAGCTCGCACGCTCCTCTTGCGGTCCTGGTGATAGGAGTTGAGCGCGTCAAACTATTCCAATTACCACATTCAATGAGGTAGGCTTATATACCTTTACTAGCATGGCACATACACGCCCAAAATGGTTAGGGCGACAAGACGGATATCTACCCTGACAGGCAGGCGGTGTACAACAAGATGGATACTATCCTCCAAGCTTGTTGTAGCAAGGGGATGAGGGGTCTTATTCAACAACACCACATCCTCTGCCCTCCACGTATCCGATTGACTCGTTGCACGCTCAATTCTCAAATCAGCCACATAGTAGAGTGGAGCCTATCAAGCATACTTCCGATAGGATTAGACCGATCATACCTAAACTTTGTGTATAGGACCTACAAACCTCGAGTCATAAGCATTTTTCTGCCTATTGTAGGTCCCCTCAATTACATATAAGGGGAGGACTGTGGACAGAGAGGAGGAGGAGAAAACCTCTTTAAAACGCTTAGTCATTATAATCCACATCCAAAAAAAGCAAGAATACATAAGTAGAGTGTTACGCCACTGAGTAGCCTAAACCTATCTAAACGGATCCATGTTCATCTTCCTTCTAGCGATTGGAGCTATATTGGCTCCATGATCTATCCATGCAATTGATCCATACCCTGATCCGAACTCAAAAAGGGGCCTACGTAAGTCCCCGCTCTCGGTGCCTATCCACCGACACCAGTGGAAAGGGCAATGTACTTGCAGTGACTATGGAGTTCCAACAATCATGCTTGAAGCTGTTGCCTCACATGATCTCTAGATATGGCATGCATCTTTTGGAGCAACCGGTTCAGATACTGATATTAATGTACTGAATCAATCGCCAATATTCACATATATATTGCAAGAAAGAGCTCTGGCAATGCAGTTTATGATGAATGGCAATGAATACAACATGGGGTACTACCTAGTAGATGGCATCTACCCGGAATGGACAACATTTGTAAAAACAATCACAGCACCTCAAAGCAACAAAGCCAAATTACAAAGCAACAGGGGTTTGGAGTTTTGCAAGCTTGTTTTGCCATTTTGCATGGCCCAGCATGCTATTGGGATTAAGATACACTTGCTAATATCATGTATGTATGTATTATAATGCACAAAATGATAGCAGAGGATGAGAGAGGCAACTATGAGGTACAATATGATCGTGACTACATGCGGGGATAAAACCGTTACTACAACGAGCAAGGAGATTCTATTATATGGCAGCGAGCTAACCATGGCCCAATCCATGAATTTGCTAGCGTACTGCAACAGGAAAGAGATATTCATGATCGAGCGACACATCGCCATCTCAAGGCTGACTTGATAGAGCATATATGTCAAAAGTTTGGGGGTAATCAAGCTAATTAATTAGTCCTTTTTAATGTACTGCCTAATTTAGTCTTTCGTATTATTCTTATACGCATGTACTACTTAGCCTATTTTCTGTCTAGTTCTATTATTTGTTAAGAGCTCCATGTGATGCCTAATTAGCTCTCCGTGTGCTTGTATTAATTCTTCTTTTGCACTTGTATTAATTCATAAACCAATCGAGAAGTGCAGCTTTTCATCAACAAATATTAAAATAAGCAATACAATACCAGTGCTTTGCATCTTGCCACGCATCCTCAAGCTCCTCTTCAAGAATCTCCACGAACACGCACCGACCAGCCGGACACAGTGCTCCGCTGATCCCCTGACCCGCGCAGCCGCGCCACCCTCGCAGGCTCGCCGTTCCACACCTTCCCCTTCCCATCAGCCATCGGCCATTGCTGATGGCCGTTCGCAAGCTCCGCCGCCAACAACGTCAGTCTGCCGCGATATTAATCTATTTTTACTACTAGCACTGGATCTGAGGCTCACGATATAGCCACTCAGTTGATCCATGAGTGCTAGATCCACAGCCTGCTGCTTTTGATGGAATTTGTGAAGGGGAAGGAGGCAGAGAAGGGGATCGGGGAGAGGACGGAGAAGACGAGAAAGAGGGGAATTTTCTCGACCGCGCCAGAGTAACGAGAGGACCGACACGGAGTGAGAAAAAATAAAAAAATATATATGGTTGTGATCCTAGAGTAATATATATATATATATATATATAACACAAATCTCTTCATCTTCTCCCACTATGATGTATTACATATTATAAATATTCTGTTTAACCCGATTCACGCACCTCACGTAAAGGTTCACCTCTTTCTCCTTGTGCCACCTCCCCACACTCTTCAACCTAGCATCCCAAATATGACATATGTATCTTGCTTATCAACCTTATCTAACCTAGACACTATCATTTTTTCTACTAGTATTTGTGATCAATACAGTTTCATTGGTACATAGAATTAGATTATTTGGTTCTCATTGGGGCACATACAATCACATTATTTGTGGCTTGTTACACAACTTACTCTTCATGCTAAGACATTGTTTTTTTAAAGGGCTGAAACTTGTTTGTATTAAAAAGAAAAGAGTTTACCATTTTATGACTAAAACCAGGCTTAAAAATATCATAACTATACAATTAATTAAAAGAAACCAGCGAAAACTCACAGGAAGAGCCAAAACAAAAAATTTACAATGAAACAACTACTACGACTTAACACAAAAGTCATCGTTGCCAGTTAATCACAAGACAAACAGTTTTAACTTTCTAAAGTGTTCATCAGATTCAACCACTACTCAACTGTGAGGTAGGTTTTTCTTAGTGAAGCCTCTAAGGAGGAAATAACATCACAGATGCTAACAACACTCATCCAAAACACTAAACTAGATTTTCACCCAAAGAAAAAAAAGGAAAAACCATCAGCATAATGCCACAAGGAAAAAAACAACACATATAGGCATCAACATCGTTAGCACAGTCAAAAGACTAGGCAATACTTTCACCATAGACTTCCTCTAATTTCCAATCACAATCGCTTCTGCATTGTCATAGCAAGAAGATTGTGGGTTATTGTTGTCCAACTTACCATACTCATGACTCTACCACAACACAAATTGTTGGCACACCACACCACACCTTCATTAAGATGATCACAAGCTTATGTGTTATTGTTACCCAGCTCGCCACTCCTAGCACAGTAGCTCCGACTCCGACAAAAAAAAACGCAACCACACCGTAAGACCACCAACTGTACCTCCACCTTTTCCTAACTGCCAAAACCATCGCCTTTTCCTTAGCTTGAAGCTCCTTGCAACTAAGTCTAGAAGCAGACTGCCTAGGAGCTCCCAAAAGAAGAGAGCTTAGATTGGCCTTGAGAAGACCTGCTTGTCGTCCATCAACCAACAGCCTGTATTGGAGACCTCCATGTCTCCACCACCTAAGCCACCACGTAGTCATAGAACCACGAGCAGTCCACTACGACACAACTGTGCCACCTCCTATTGGCAGCAACTCCGAGTGCTCCTAATGAGCACCACCACCGCCTCCATGTGGCCAGCAACCTTGCCCGATTGGCCTCAACCAATGTCTATCTCTGTGCTACCATAACCAAATCGTCACCACCTACATCTTGCCAGCCAACTCACTAGTAACATACTGACATAACATGTTCGACTACTTAAAATCCTCTATGCAATATGACAACCTCTTTACATACTTATATGTGGACTTTATATGTGTCCTTCATAATGTATGGCATTTGACTCAACAAGCCTTAGGCAACCCCATTATATACCATGCTACCATATTAACAATTTGGTATTGAAAACTACACCCGACCAACATTCCCAACATCGAACAAATTAGATATAAGCTTTATCAATTCGTTCTGGAATAGTCCAATGATTTAAGGTAGGTATGAAACATTTCTCATGTTCCAAAAAAGCACCAAATTGCTGATCTGTATATATGCAAACCCTTGACTGCTTGTTAGTGTCGGTGTATGATCCAAACAGTGCTCAGCAATGGTCACTGTCACGCTCTGAATTCTGAAGGGGGCCTCGCTCCAAACGCATCTATTGCACCAATCTTCCACCTTTTTTCATCTCTGACTCTCTTGTTTCTGGAGATGCAGAGGGAAGAAAGCTAGACATGGCAAATTGCAAACGATGCAGAAATGAGAGATCTGTATTACTATCATGTAAGCAGCATGGTGATTTTCAGTAACAACTAATCTATTACACCATAAGACAAGCAAGTGAAACGACCAGTTTAATGCAGAAATGCTTTTGCGTGGAGATTACAAGTATTGACTTTGGAGAGTACATTTCATTACCAAATTACAGGCAAATTTATCTCTGCTAATCTCACTCCTAGGAATGAACTTTGCTGTTTACACTTTACACCAATTGCACTCTTATTTTTGCCCCAATGAGTAATTAAAAAATGTAAAAAAGTGGGAAATTTACACTTTGAATGTTTTTTTTTTCAACAACTGAATTTGCACGCTTCGAGTAATCGTACCCGCTGTCAGCTCAGCTCTTCTTCCACGTCTCGGCGGCGCCGGCGAGGTAGGCCTTGTTCCTCCTCTCGGCACGCGCGCACGCGCACACCACCACGAAGCACGCCGCGTACACCGCGTGTACGCGCCAGGTGGTGCGCGGCGCCTCGCCGGCGACGGCGCGGTGGAACACCGCAGCGTAGTAGTGCAGCCCGACGGTGAGCCCCACCAGCATCTGCGCCAGCGACAGCGCCCTGGACGGCAACGCGTCCTCCCCGGCGCCGGCGCCGGCGCCGCCCTCGGGGGAGGAGAACGCGGCCCCCAGGTCCACCATCTGCAACACGAGGTAGGCCACGTACCCGAGCGACTGCGCCGCCTGCGTCCAAGCGTACGCGGCCGGCGACGCCGCGTGGAAGAACCGGAGCGGCTCGAGCCCCGTGAACGCCGCGGCCACGGCGAGCGTCGCGAAGTAGATGGCCAGGTACGCCTGTGCCAGCAGTAGCGCGCGGCGGAGGAGCGGCAGGTACGCGCCCACGCGCCGCACCAGCGCCGCGAGCAGGCACAGCGGCAGGAGCAGGACCGCCGCCGACGCGACGGTCGCCGCCACCGGCGCCCACCGCCCGCCAAGTAGCGGCCGCACCCCGTCGGCTATGCCGGCGTTCGTCGCCGAGAGGTACGCCCTGGACGTCGACGACAGCCGCGCCAGGTCCGGCACGAGCGTCTCCTGCAGCCGCGCCGGCAGCTCCCGGAACTCCGAGATCAGGTCCTCCGCCCCGTCCTCTTCCGCCAACGCCGCCGACACCGCCTCCGCTGATTTCCTCGTCTTCATCGCGGCCGCCGCCTGCGCCTTCTTACTGGATTCTTCAGTCTTCATTACATCGACAGCATTGGACTCGGATGATTTCTTCGTCTTGGCCATGTGCTCCGGCGACTTCTTGGTGTTAATCTTGGCGAGCTTCGTGAGCCTCGCCGCCTTGTCTTCCTTCAGAAGCTTGGTATTGGCGGCAACCGGAGTATTGGTCGTGGCAGTTCTGGCGGTGGTGACATCACCGGAGCTGAACTTCTTGCCCTGTTTAAGCACTCCAGTCTGATCTTTGGCCGCCGCCACCATTTTCTTCTTCAGTGCCCTCTCCGCAGTCGCCGCCAAACCACCCTTCCTGCCGGACAAATTCGCCTTGCGCGACCCAATCGCCTGCGAAGCAGCCGCACAGACGGCAGAGTTGAAGCAGAGCACAAGAAGCACGAGCATTACCGCCACCCTCCGCCCGCGGCACGTCCGTGCACCTGACGCCATGGCCGGCCGCCGGCAGTGGCAGACGATCGAAGAACAGCTAGCTGAAGAGCGAGAGTGGAATGGAGTGGAGTGAAGCGCACCACACCATGCCACCACCCACCACAGGTTGCTGTGATGTGAACAGGAGGAAGAAGGGAAGAGAAAAGAGAATGGTTCGTTCAAAAAAAAAACAGAGAGAGACGAGAATAGAATGCCAGCGAGCGCGCGCGCGCACAGTAGGGCGTCACATGGTGGCGGCCGGGTGGTGACAAGTGACTACCGACAAGCTGCGCCAGGAATAAAGCTACTGTTGTTGCACGCAGGGTGAGATCCATCATCCATGGATCGATCATCGAACTACCGGAGCTCGGCTTCGGCGTAACCACTGTTGAAGCCACGCTCCTCTCTCTTTTTTTTTGAACGAACCATTCTCTTTTCTCCTCCCTTCTTCCTCCTGTTCACATCACAGGAACCTGTGGTGGGTGGTGGCATGGTGTGGTGCGCTTCAATCCACTCCATTCCACTCTCGCTCTTGAGCTAGCTGTTCTTCGATCGTCTGCCACTGCCGGCGGCCGGCCATTGCGTCAGGAGCACGGACGTGCCGCGGGTGGAGGGTGGCGGTAATGCTCGTGCTTCTTGTGCTCTGCTTCATGTGTCAGTCAGTATGTCACTGTTGTCCAGCTTAAACCTACTGGCCCAGTTCTTTTTGTCATAGGGATGAATGGGCGATAGACTATGTGATTTTGTAACTGTGTAAGAATACATACGAATGAACTAACTGTATAATAAATTTAAAGTTATTTAAAAACTATTTTAAGAAACTTATATATGATTTTTTTTTATAAAAATCATAGTGATCACAATAACTTATAATATGTGAAAGGAAACAAATGGGACCTTGTCTCTCCGTGACAATTATCCAGAAGGCATTTTGAAGACGATGTGGATTAAAATATTTCTTATGAAAATTCTAAACTTGAAATGTGACATAATACTTATTATCTCCGTCTAAAAATATAATAACTTAGTATTTCATTTATGTGTGAGTGTGACAGCGCCATTTACAAAAAAGCAAACTTTTGTACTCCTAGATACTGGATCCAGGTCGTTTGTATCTCTGACCATGATCATGCCATATAAGCTAGATTTGTCCCAGTTCCATTCAGCCATTTATGTGGAAATTATTACCCTGTTACGATTAGAATAACTAATGATGTACTGCTAATTGTGATCTTGTCAGTTGTCACATCAGAGAACATTAAACAACGAGGAACAAGCAAGCAATTGGAGATTATTCTCGTTCTGATGAGCTGCATGCGTTTATTCATAATCTTGTGAATTTGGTTGCGTTCCTTCAGTCACGTGCACAATAGAATAACAACTCCTTTTATCGTTCATGACAACATATCTGCATGTATAATGTAGTACTACTAGTATATTAAATGTGCAAAAGACATCTTATCTACCTATTAGAGTAACAAGCCTCGCCTCATTGTGCCGACAGATGCACATATTATTGGTGCGATCTAGGACAATCAATTCTGGCGTAATCTACATGTCGCTAACTTTGCTATATGCAGCTTTTCCTTTTAAAGTTCGTTGGGGCCTGAGGTCTTCTTGATGGGCTCAGTGTTAGAGTTGGGCCGGCATTGGGCTTCACGCTTAAGAAAATGGGATGTTGGCCTACATGCTTGAATATTCAAGATTGGCGCTCTCTATTATTGGTCTTTTTATGAAAAGTTTTATATTACCTCACTCAACTATATTTTGAATCCGATTTTTTCCCTCCATCAACCATAAAACCAGACATGACCCTCCCTCAACTTTTAAAACAAGTTGAATAACCTTCTTGGCTGGTTTGTATAGTGGTTTTGTACGATGTCACTGTCCAATCAGCAAAATCATCAATTAAAATTAAGAAAATCATGTTAGGCGTATGTTTTAGCCTCTCTATTTATCTTCTTCCTCCCTTTCCTATCGCTCCACCTCTCCCTTATCTCTCCTATGAGGAACTTGGCCAAGCTTGCGACATATGAGCTGTCTGCCTACTTAGCAATGATGTCACTCAAGGAGTTGCCGTGCTCGGCCTTCTCCCCCTCCCTCCATGATGCCCATGACACCACACCGTTGTCTGTCACCTAGATCCTCCTCAGCCATGTGGCATGCCACCGTTATAGCATGATGTCGTCAAGCACCCCCTCGTCAAACCCACCGCTCTACCTGCACCCATAGCTATCACTCAAACACCCTCCAAGTCCTAAAAAAATATGCATCCTTACCGGTGAACCTTCCTCCAACGACAGTGGTTGCTGCCCCTTGCCCTCTCACCACTCCTTGTCTAGATCCGGCTAGCTCAACCTCTCCCGAGTGTCCACTGGCAAGCTCGGGTGCTCTTAGAAGAGGTGCGGTGCATAGGAGGACATGGATGCTATGGTGGAGATGGATGCACCGATGCCGGTGGCGGCTCCATGCTCCGTGGTAGAAATGAAGGCTGCGTCGGCAATGACTCCGAACTTCTAGCTCCACGGTGGTTGCAGTGGAGGGATTTGAGGAAGGCAATAGAGGTCATAGCCAGCTTGAGGCCCATGTGGTAGATTTGCTCTAGACACATGGCCAGCGGTGGCGAAGGAAGCAAATCGATAAGAATAGTTGCACCATGTCCTCCTCTGCCCATCCTCCCTCTCACCAGCCTGTGCCACACCGCTGCATCCATGTCCTCATCCAACTCCTTTGCATCGCCATCACCGTGGCCTGTACCTACACCATCTTAACCCCAGCCACCATTTCGGGTCCCTCATAGAGTATATCGCTGCCACCTTCACTTCCAGCACACATCGCCCAACCCTACGCACCATCATTCACACAAAACACCATTCCCATCATATTTCTTTTACTATAATGCCATATGTACTACATATGCCCCACATCGGATGAAACCATGGTATAACAACACTTATAAAGAGAAAATGATCCAATTTTAAAAATTAAGTGATGTGTCATACCTACTTTTGTAGATGAGGTTGGAAACTCAAGAACTTTAGCCATAATACTAGGAGGAGTACATTTTCCTTATTTTTACAGCTTATGATTGATATGTGTGCTAATTGACTTGTTGATTTTGGAAATTCTCAATAATACTTATAGGGGTGTGCAAGACCTAGAAACTAATGGAAACACATGGGATTTTATATGGGTTTAGACCCTCGTGAGGAGGTAATACCCTACATCATGTGTTGTAGATTAGATTGCAAGTAGCTAGGGTTTACAACATGGTAATGGATGCGCGTGTGAGTAGATGACATCCCAAGCTAACCCCTACATGGATTGCCTAGCCCCTTTATATAGTCATGGGGCGCTAGGGTTTGGGGGATCTAGCTTAACAAGCTTAGTTGGGTCACCTTTCATCTATCTACCTAAGATAATAGGGAAAGAGATTTATATCTTGTTTTAATATCCCCTATCTTGAGTTACAAGTTGGTTAAACACATGGCTAAATAGGCCTACCACTCGACCTACGTTCTTCGACCCAATCGGCATGGCCTATCTTTAGGGTACCCAAGTACCATGTACTCCACATGCCTAATTCTATTGGTGTCCACACAGGCGCCCCACCAACACGACATGTGCCCAGCGATGGCACAACTTGTTAGGCACAACAATTTGTAGCGGGCCATGTTGGCCCACGTGTTGAGGCCTCGACCTAGGTATGGCCCAAGAAGTCTACGGGCCACCTGATAGGGGCACATGGGCCAATGGCGACCCATCGGCACATTTAGACCACAAAATTTCAAATACAAGGCAAAAAAAAGAAAAATGGAAAAATAGGGGAAATTGCAAAAAAAAAAAAGGGGGAAAATTAGAAAAAAATTGAGGAAAAATAAGAGAAAATTGAAAAAAAAATATAGGAAAAATTGAAAAAAATGGAAGAAAAAAATTAGGGGAAATATGTGGACCGATTTATCGACGTGTAATACCCAACTATGATATTTATAGACGTATGGTTCGGCTGGTGCCAAGCTATTTACAAGATAGTAGTAAAGAGAGAGACACGCTGATTTTTATATATGTTTAGGCCCCCTGAGGATGGGTAATAGTTTTACTCCTATTTATATGTATTTAATAAGAACCACACAGAGTACAAGGCTAGAGCAATATACTCTTCTAGCATATTTAACTAATATGCAGCAACCCTAAGCGATGAGATGTAGTCAACGGCTAGCAGTGAGGCAACTTCTTTGATCTTGGTGAAAGAACCTTGAGTCGCACAGAGGGGGATAAATGTGCACACTTTTAATTCTAAAATAAACTAGCAGCAGAAATTAGATTTCCCTTTGGAGTTTTTGGTCCTAATGTCCGGATTATCCATACTAGACTTTCTATCAAATAGAAAGACTAGTCCAGAGTCTCTAGTTATATAGTCCTAAGATTCTGGACCTCCTTTAAAATATCCAAGGGACACTCAAAGGAGGCTAACCCTGAGGGTAGGGGAGGAGGTAAGGAAACAAAATCACAAAGAATATAATAGGTAATGGAATGCTAGGAGACAAGCAATATTTCACCGAAGTTCGGATCAATCGATCCTACATCTCCGTTGAGGAGCTCTAAAGAGCTGAATCTCTTTCGATCCCTCGCCTCATCAAGTTTAACCCTAAAAATTAGTTTGACCTTAAAGCTCTCATCAAAGTGTAGCACTTAGTCCAAGACAACCACTAAGATCTCCGCTTAGACACCGTGCTTCCACTTTCTATAGAGCTTGCTCTACCATACCAACCTCTAAATAAGAACTCAGAAATTTGCTAATATACCTATTTCCTTGCAAAGGTGAGAAAGACCTTCACAAACATCCCGATCGATTCATACGTTAATTCCTCACAGGCAATGTCTAGTCATCTAGGAGGCGGTCCTCCAAGAGTAAAAAGCTTGAGTCTTCATTGGTGTTTAGGCCTCTCTGCCAAACGTTCCATAGAAATAGAGGAGGTTCAGAGTGTCTAGTCTAAACTTTTAGAGACTTCGGACATGCCTCTCTGCTAGACAGAGAGCTCAGTCTAGAGACTCCGGCATAAATGTCCAGAGACTCCGAGTTGATTTCTCTTTTTGACAAAGAAACTTATCCATAAGTTTTCACAAAGTTTAGACACAAACATCCAAAACACTAGGAAAAAAACAAAACCACAAGGTGTATGTGGTGTGAATGTTTGCTTATCTAGACTTCTAAGTTTTATTAAGCAATTGCTTTTTGAACTGGTTAAACTTGAGTTCCTCTTAATAGTTCAACTTATCCTAAGAACTCAAGAAATAATTAAATTATATTTTTATCGCTTTAGGTTCTTTTTTTCTTTTTCTAACCTTCTTGGGGAATTCTTTTAATCAAAACAATCTCTCACTAGACAAATTACGGTGAGATTCTCAATCATAACATATTAGCTCCCTAATTTCTTATCATCTATTACTCAAAATTTACTAGGAGGCCTAGATGCACTTTCACTTGGCTCAAAGTGGTTTGTGTTTGTCTTCTAATTTGATGTCCTCTCCTCCTAGGAGGCCATTGTATTTCTACCGATAGATATCCCCTTCTCCAAGTAAAACTCAGAGAGCTCTTTATGTAATACAATCAGGTAGGTTGATAGGTACCTAGATCGAATTTCATAGTCTTTCCTTAACCGAGTACGCTTTCTATCCTTAGCCATATGGGTTTCCATCTATAAGGATACATGTCTGTATGTGTTTAAGTATATGGTATTTCTGAAGATGTCTTAGTCTAGGTATACGAGGTATGCTATATTTAGGACACTGATAATAGCCCCCAACCTCTATGCAAATTCTCTTCTAATAATTTTATCTTGTACACCTCAAAAGCTATGTTATCGTAAATATGAGCGTAATCGAAAAATATGCCAAATATGTTAAGTTCCTAGAACATTGTTCTACCATATGGGCATGAATACACTATTGTTAGAATTTGAATTTGGATAGAGATAAAAAATATAGACGTGCTCTATTATCTCACTCTCCAAAAATATCACCACTTTCTGCAGAAGTCTCGTCACTGCGCGTCTTAAAAATTCTGTCAAGAAGATTCATTTCAGGCCCGTTTGCCATTCCAAACAAAACCCTAGAGCCTTTGTCTTCCTTGCGCTCAACCTTTCTTCAAGTCATAATTTCCTCCTACTCCTCGCACTACCACCCCAATGGATATTCCCTAATAAGACAAGGGAGAGGAGGCGATGAAGAAGCTAGCAATCGAGGGCTCGATTCTAGGCCAAGGCAACATGGACTAGATTGAAAGAGGTACACGTCTTGAACATGCAGCTAGCATTATGGTGACTTGCAACTTTCTACCAATGCGACTTTATTTCTCTTCTTTCTAAATTCTTTTCCAACGTTCTTGATTTCTATGGAATCTATCTTCTTCACTTGAATCCGAACTCCATTCTTTTCTTGCGATTCTTTTTCATCTTTGTGAAGCCTTCCTTGGTGTCACTCCCTTCTTGGATTTGTGGTAGAACTTCTGTGAGCTCCGAGCCATGCAGAAGTCGAGGATCATAGGTCACTCTAGTTTTTGACTTCGCAATGGTCTCAAGGACTCCTATATTCCAATTACCCCCACTCATCCAAAAAAGATTGGCGGTCAAGTTGGCTCTATCTTGAGCACATGACCCTATCCAACAACATATCTATCCCCACCAAGTCCCAGTAAGAGATGATGAGTGGAACGAACTCATTGCCCCTTCTCCTTCTCTATAAGTCTTTACCGATAAGATTCTAGCACTCAGAGTTTAGGGTCTGATAGTATACGAGGTCATTGAGGACTTTGTGTGTTATCAAATCTAGCCTTTACAACTTCATCCTTACTCTATGTATCTATACTTAGGGGACGAGGATAAATTCTAGATGTTACGCTGGGGTATATAGTATATGTATACTTTAATTTCCTGCACTTATCTAACAATGGAATAAGAGCTTAATATCTAGACATTATTTATGCAGACCTCGATGATGCGATGATCTAGAAATGCGTCAGGGAGGTGGTGACGAATCTACCAAGTATGATAGAGAACGTCCCCACGCCCCTTTGCCATCTCCCAACCAACGATCGGGATGTTGTTGTCAATGTAAGATCCAACTATCTTAGCCTAGAATCCATTCATTTTTTACCATTGTCAATAGTATAGAAATTAGGTACTAATATCTTTAGGACCTTCCGCCGGTTGACACCATCGGACCTATGATCAACCACCAGCTTGCTGCCTCAGACAAAGAGGCAGCAGAGGAAGCAACGACTTAGGTAGCCGAGCAGGCGAAGACCGCCCTGAGTACTGTTGTGGAAAGAAGCGGTACTCGGAAGAGGAAAATGTTAGCACCATACATTGGCATAGCCAAAACCACCTGCCAGACAATGGTAAGTCTTCACTACTCTCCTAAACTTATCTTACTAGGGATTTCACTTTAGCAGAATAGTAGCTAACTTTTATTTTATTTGTTAATATTGTCATACCACTGCCCTAGCCTAGGGCCGCCTCAAGCTCTTACACCCTAGAGGCAAAACCTTCCCCAGATAAGCAAAAGTTTGACTTCAACTATTTCAAACATTTGTCATTTTTTGGGTCCTCTATTATTGATCTATGATGTCTTCCTGTAGTTTCACTCCTTCGATCTCGAACCAACAGTCCGAGAAAAAAGAGGGAATGGATTCTGAAATCCCCCACTCTCTTGCCATGAGATCAACGACCCCTCCTCCTCAACCCCCCTATCCAACAACCACTTCTAATGCTAGTTTCTAGATGATTGGGACTAGCGGCCTTTATCTCTAGGGGCACTTATCGTCTTTGTGTCAAGAGATGGCCATGCAAGCTATTGCCACTGACAACAAGATGGTGAAGCTCTTGGGAGAGCCTATTGACATGCAAAAATGCATCTACAAGCTCGAAGGAGACTTGAAGATGACAACAACCGACAACGCCTCCCTATGCTACCTCATGAAGGACAACTATATCATACGCAAGGAGGGTGAGAAGGAAATGGAGGTGGAGAAGGAGAAGAGGGAGAACATCCAAGAAGGCCTCAGGACACATTATATGTCTTTGATCATGGTGAAAGAGAAGTTGGGGCATCGAGTTCCCCCACTACCATTTGATGACGAATTCATAGTTATGACCTCACTGGAAGACATTATCGAGAGGCCCCAGACGACCATGTACACCGTCGCTGGGCACTCTCTCACTTGCTTCTCACTTCATCACCCCGAGGTGAACGTGAGTGAGGCAATCGAGAAGGGCATGCTCGAGAACTGGCGGGAAGAATTGATCGAACAGGTGGATGCGGTGAGCCAAAGTGTGGTGGAACTGCTGATTTTAATATCCTTTTGCCTTTTTTTCCTTTTCATCTTTTCTAGTATTAAAACAATAGTAGGTTATACTCGGTCAAATTTCAATGTATGAGTAAAATATTTTCCCTTACATATCACTATTGTCCGTAGTATGGAAAAAGAGAATGTGGTAACCGACCAACAACGTGGTCTAGTTATCACACATGTAGAAGAATCCGAGAACACTCTTGCTGACCAGTCTGCAGATGTCAATGACTCTACTCATATCAAAGTGTTAGAGGTGTACATCAAGTTTTTAAAGAGGGAGCTCATTGGTACAATTCTATCAGCTTTATCTGTTTTCCTTATCTATCCCCGTATTAGGTGACTAACTTGAAAATTACTTGTGCATGTTAGACTCTAGGTACTCGAAAGAGGCTCGCAACAATGAGAAGGAATGGCTTGAGACAAAGCTAGAGCTAGAGAAGTCTAAGGCTAAACACCGGCTATTCACCAAAGACTAAGAGATGGTTTTCTATAAGAATAGAGACATCTAGGTCTTGGCCTATCTAGAGAATATGTGTAGGCTTCTCTAGGCCATCTACCAAGGACTCCATGTCGAGCGCTCGGATCCTATCAAAAGCCATTAGGGACACCTGGATTGGATCAAGGAGACAAGCATCATTCTTGTTAGGCTTTCTTAACAAATCAATAATCGACTTATGAGCGAATCTTGCCATTCCAATCGATTTGGAGCCCATGTCATTGCATGTATCCAAGACTAGCATCCGAATTGGAACTTAGGATTTCTGAACTTAGGTTTCACACATTCTCGATTATCTCTCACCGAGATTGATGTGTTTCACTTAGTCTTTTGTAGGCCTTGAGGACAATGTATATAGGACAATAGAGTGGTAGTGGCCAACATGGTAATCCTTTCTTGCATAGAGCAAACTCAATGAAAGAAAAGACATAAATATTTGTAATATTTGTAATATAAATATTGTATTTAATCCCTAAGTATACTTTTGAATCGACAAAGTAAGTGTAGGGATTGTGTTATCTTTATTGTCAATTTCTATTTGTGTTGACTAAGTATTCAAGCATCACTAAGTACTCCCCTAGCCCTATGGATGTTTTATTAGAAATCATATTTTTCAAAAAGGCAACCACACTTTACTCTACTATAGTCTGAAACTAAAATGCCCTTAACCCCTAGCCATAAGTTCAAACTTTGTAAGACTTACAACCTATACATATGCTATCATGAGGAAATTAAATCCTTATACCCTCGACTGACCTAAAATATAAGGTGTCTCCTACCTATAATCAGCCAAGGAGCATATACAGAACGTAGGAGTTGTGTAGCTCGACTGAAATTAGAGTAACTATAAGAGACACAATATCAGAAAACATCACACAACTATATTCTATATGGGACAAAAAGATACACTTATATAAATCTTATACATGAAACTGACTAAATGCAGAATTTACATAGCTAGTCGATGTTCCATGAGCTAGATAACTCATGGCCTTCGTCATCTATAATTTTATATGCTCCTAGTCGAAGTACTAATACCACCTTATAGGACCCTTCCACTTGAGCAACAATTTATTTTTGCCAACTTGGCTCTATACATCGTAAGGATGAGGTCTCCTACATCACAAGCGCGAGCTCAAATGTGTTTTTCATGATATCAATGAAGGGCTTGCTGATATCATGCTACTCTAACTGCAACATATTCTCGGTGCTTCTCAAGTAAATTGACATATTTTATATGCCGTTCATCTTGTTTCTCATTAAAGTAGTTTTTGACTTATGTGAAAACCTGGCATAGGTCGATTGGGAGTATAGCCATGGATCCGTATACAAGGAAAAATAGAGTCTCATTTGTAGATGTTGTCGGCATCATCCACGCAACTCATAGTAGTGATTGTAGCTCTTCTATGCTCTTCTACCCAACACCAGTCATAGGCCATGAGCCGGTCGTATACCCAGATTTTGATATCATGCAATACTATTCCATTTTCATGCTTGACTTGGTTGTTGCTCTGAGGATGTGAAATTGAGGTAAAGCAAATCTTGACTCCCAAGTTTATACAGTAATCTTTGAAATCACCGATTCTAAACTAAGAGTCGTTGTTCGTTAGTATACGATAAGAAAGTCCAAATATGTAGAAGATACTCTTCATGAATTTGATTGCATTATCGACCTCCGTTTCTTGTATAAGCATCACTTCTATCCACATGTTAAATTTGTCAATAGCCATGAATAGAAACTTTTGACTATTGTACTACGCCAGAGGGAACAGTCCTAAGATGTCCAACCCCCAACACGAGAAGGGCCATGAGAGAAATATCATATATACGGCTTGTGCTGGAATTTTGCTAAGCTTATAGTAAAATTAACAAGCTTCACAACATTTGACTAGGTCACAAGCATCTTGCAAAGCGGTTGGCCAAAAAAATCTTGTCAGAAGGCTTTCCCGACTATAGTCCGTCCCGCAACATGAATTTCGCATATCCCTTCATAGATCTTGTGGAGAAGGGTTATGTCTTCTTCCCGAGAGACACACTTGAGCAATACTCTGCTAGGCGCTCGCTTGTATGGCTTGTCTCCAATGATAGAGTAGAGTTTTGATTAGCAAGCCAACTTTTCTATTGCGATGTCATTTTTAGGAACGGTATTCGATAATAGGTATAACCGAAGAAGAGTTGTCCAGTCGTTGTCTGTTTTGATGTTGGCTATTATTTTATCAACTTTGTCAATCTCCGTAGATGGTGTAGCCCCCATGACATTGTTGATACTCAGCTCTGTGTCCATGTCATCGGTGTCGTTGATGGAAGGTTTTATTAGGACTTCAAAGAAGGTACCAGGTTTGACCGGCTCACGTCTTAAATCCTGTCTAGTGAGTTCATCAGCAACGAAGTTGTCGTTGTAATAGATATGATGACCTCGATGCCGTCAAAATGCCACTCCATCTTTCTCCTCTACTAAGTACTTTGCTAACTCCTTGTTTAAACACCGAGCTTGTCTCCAGTTGGTGATGTCGGTATGACACCAACCCCTGCACTTCACATGTTTATTCCTCCATCAAATGTCATCATTTAGGTTTTGCCAAGCGTGTCATCGATCTTAGTTTTTGCCTTAGTGGTCCAGTCAACAATGAAGTCGGCTAGAACTTGGGACTTTATTGCTATTCGAGGGATAAAATTGACATCAAATTGGCCAATCTCTATAACCCACTTGGCGATGTGTCTTGTGACTTCCTTACTTCAAACCATTTCTTCGAGTGGGAAGGAAGAGATGACTGTCACCTTATAAGTTTGAAAATAGTGACATAGCTTCCTTGACATCATGAAGATGGCATAGAGCAACTTCTAAATCTACGGGTATCTTATTTTGGCATCATGGAGTACTTTACTGGCATAGTAGATTGGTTGTTGTATGCCATCACGTTCGACTACTAGGACTGTTCTCACCGAATAAGGGGTAGTACAAGAACAGTTCCTCCCAAGGTCAAAGAGCGACAAGGATAGGACAACTTGAGACGTACTTTTTGAGCTTGAGGAATGCCTTCTTGATTTTTTGGATCCACTCAAACTTGTGCTTCTTCAAAATGTTGAAGAAAGGCATCTTTTCACTCCCATCCGTGCCTCAAATCTGCTCAAAGAGGTCAAGCACCTTGTCATCTTTTGCACCTCCTTGAGTCTTGTTAGTGACTTCATGTACTCAGTCGCCTTGAATTTTTTGGGATTTGCCTCAATTCTCCTACCGAAGACAAGGAAGCCGAGTAGTTTCCCTAGTGGTACTCCGAACGTGCACTTCTCTAGGTTCAGCTTTAGCCTATGCCTATGAAAATTGCCAAACATTTCCTTGAGGTCTTCAATCGAGCAATTTTGGCTTTTTGTCTTGACAATGACATCGTCTACATTTACTTCAATGTTTCATTCAATCTAGGATTGAAAAGCACTTTTAACTTCCCGTTGATAAGTAGCTCCAGTGTTTTTCAACTCAAAAGGTATTTTAATGTGGCAGAATACATCGTACAAGGTTACAAAAGATGTTTTCTCCTCGTCATGCCTAGCCACATCCAGCTGTCGAATTGATTAATTGGTCTATCCTATGAAGAGGAAAGTGATCTTTTCAACACGCCTTATTAAGGTCGGTGAAGTCTACACACATTCATCATTTGTCGTTTGCCTTTCACACTACGACTAGATTTGTTAGCCACTTAGGGTGCAGCACTTCTCTAATAAAGCATGCATTGTAGAGCTTGTCGATCTCCTCCTAGATAGCTTCCTTTTGATCTGGTGTGAATCTGCATAGTTTATGTTTAATCGATTTTTGCATCCGGTCATACTATTAGTTTATGTTTAATCACTTTCCTTGGGACCCGAGCATGTTGGATGATTGCCATACAAACATGTCCATATTTACCTGGAGGAAAGCAATAAGCTTGAGTTCCTATTTCTCCTCGAGTTCAGCCTCTATCGTTTTGTTCTCGAAGAGTTGTACCACTTTGATAGCGTAATCAGGCTTCACTATGATTTTGGGTTTACTATTTTTTTAAGAAGGTTCTTCTGTAGCAAGCGAGTGTGGAGTTTGATCGACCATATCAAGACTCTTTTTATCACACTACATAGCAACCTTTGCGATCCTAGGAATAGTGATAACCCTTTTAGGCCCTAGAATCTAGACAAGCTAGTGCACATAATGGGACACCGCCATAAATTTCACCAATGCTATCCGCCTGACGATCGTGTTGTATGCCATGTCAAAGTTAGCGACATCAAACATAATATTCTTGGTACGGAAGTTGTTAGGGATGCCAAACATTACTGGTAGCATGATTTTTCCCAGTGGCTTGGAAGATGACTCTGGTGTAATCCCGTGGAAGGACAGATCTGATGGCTTGAGCTTGCTTCAACAGATCCTCATGGCTTCTAGCACGCTGACAAAAAGGAAATTGATAGAGTTGCCCCCATCAATCATGATGCAAGTAACTCTATTATTTTTTATAGTGGGTTCAACCACTATAAGATATTGGCCAAGGGTAGTATGGACTACAGAATGGTCGTAAGCCAAAAATGTTATCAGTTGGTCTGACCACTGGAGCCTCATTGTCTATTCCTGGGATATAGAGAATACATCGCGTTCAACCTTCTTATACTCCCTTTTGGAAGAATATGAGGTCGAATCGCCGAAGATATGAGACACCGTGAGGTTAGGAAGGGGATAGTCATCATTTTTGTCGGATGACATGACGACAGAATTTTCCTTCTTGACAAAACAAACTCTTTGGTTAGGCTACGTAGCGAGCTGTCGGGCCATCTTCTTTTGAAAGACTTGATAATCGGCCAAAGAGTGAGAGCTTATTTTGTGGATTGGACACCACTTTTGATTTGGTCATTCGCCCTAGGACTCATAGCACCATTGTTGTTAAGGTACTCGTTCTGTAACAAGTACTTCTTCCTTATCCTTGTGCTTATTGTTCCGCTTTTTCTTCTTGGACTAGTCCAAATCTTTAACAGTGCATGTATCTTTTTTTTTCTTTGCTGAGGTCTTGTCATCCACCACCTTTCCATTTCCTTTGCTCCACCAAAGAGCTTCATCAGTGAGAGCACCTTGTTCAGTGATCTTAAATAATTCCATTGTCGTAGTTACTTTTCTTGTCTCCAACTGATCTCGGATGGTAGACTTGAACGCCCTAATGAAAAACGCATCAGTGATCGGTGGGATTGTGTTATGATACTCATTGAAGCATCGTATAAAGTCCCACAAAGTCTCACCATCTTTCTGTCTCACAATGTGTAAATCATCCTTGACAACATGCCTCTTTATGTGCCTCGGAAGTTCGCCACAAATTTCTTGTAGAGATCGTCCCAAAACTCAATTGAGGATTTAGGCAGGTGGATGAATGCTTGCGCCGAAACTCACAGGGACCGATCGGACCAGGCAGAGCTGACGGAGGTTCGATCCAATATGAACGCATAAACATGTCGAGACTTGGGAGATCTACTTTGCTGTAGTGCAAGTCCTTCGGCTTCGAGGTTCGTTGTAGCGCACTCCCGATTGTCCCATTGGGTGTGCTAAAAAAATTATTCACGTCGAATCTCGTGAACATGCCGAGGCATGGAAGATCTACTTCGCTCCAATACAGGTCCTTCAACATCGAGATTCGTTGGAGCGCACTCTTGATTGTCCCACTGAGTGTGCCAAAAAATATGTTTGCACCAAAAATCGTGAACATGCTGAGGCCTAGGAGATTTGTTTTGCTCCAGTGCAGGTCCTTCACCTTTGTTTGATGGCGTGTGCTCCCGATTGTCTTTCGGCTTTGTTGATTGGTTCGAGAGCGCACCAAGGTCTTTCTTCTTCATTGTCCCTTCGTTGGGATGGTGAAGATACAAGCGTGCTAGTCAATTTGACCCTACAACAGATAAGGAGATAAACGGATGGGTCGATCGGACGATGGGTCGATACGAACACTTACTATCAGCTGGCTGTTGATAGGGTTGAGATAGTCATCGGCTACATTCGATGCACTCCTGCTATCGACTGGTTGCTGATAGGGACTAGAACACTCTTCCATCAACTAGGAAACCGATGAAAGAGTAGGCAAATGGTGACGAAGGGAATGAAAGATACATCAGCTGTAGAGCCGATGGCACTCCGAATTTAATGAAGGCGTAACACTGGTCTATCGATTGCAAAGTCGATAAAGTCATAAAAGGATATTCAAAAAATATAATAACAATTTTGTCGGCTACAAATTTGATGGTACTCTGGAATAGGATATTCAAAGAATAGCACAAGAGATCCTCCAATCGGCTGGTTGCCGATAGAGGCTATAACGCTCGTTCATCGACTGGAGAGCCAATGAAGGCATATGTAAATTGGCAAGGAATAATATAAAAGATAATGTGCGATGAATAAGAAGGAGCGAGATCCAATCCTCTGATAGTACGAGACCTAGTGACCACCGTGACGGTATCGTTAGAGTCCGCCTCGATAGATTGGACTGAACTGAGATAGTATGAGACTGAGGCTAATGACAACGATACGATGGACACAAGATCGGACGCATGAACAGAAGGAAAGGGCGAACCCATCGGCTAGCTAAGCCGACGAGAGAAAATCTCTGAAGATATGTGTATTGATTGAGAGGCCGATACATTGGGTGTGAGATTCAAGAGAAGTCACTGAAAACGTATATGTATCAGCTGAGGAGTCGATACACTGGGCGTGATGCTTGATGTGTGGATAACTCAATGGCTAGCTATTCCGATGAAACACCGAGTAAAGACCTATTGGCTTATGGTTCAATCCACTATTAGTAGTATAGGAGGTCGAACCTAACCGATACAGTACAAGACTAATGATGGTAAAAGAAGCTTGATAAACCGATAGATCCCACACGGACATGATGTGGTATATTGGATCAGACTAAGAGTTTGAACCTAGCCGATGTAGCCTTAGATAGAGCAAATACACCAAGATAATAGTGGAACTTACCCCTTCGTCGGAGTTCGGACCTAACCGATGCAACCCTGCATCGAAAGCCAGAACTCACCAGTAAAAAATATAGATAAACTAGGGTAGTGATACGCCAAGATGTATTTGATGTAGAGATGAATTATAAGCTTTTAAGGGGTCTATATTCATACCCTATAATTACAAGAGTTCGACACAGTTACAACAACTATCGGACGTTATTTTCTAAAAGCATAAAAGGAAAATATCTTTGTCTATCTTTACAAGATATTTCCTATATAGATAAAGTACCCTATCAAGGCTTCCATGGCTCTTTCTTAGATTCAGTCCCATCTGAATAATCTTCTATTTTTAACTGAATCGAATCCTTCCTCGATCTGTCTGATAGACTATTTCCCTGTATCAATTGAACTCTTCCCACTAGGCCGATCGGCTCTCCAATCTATCAATGGGGCTTACCAAATTTTGTTGCAAACAATGAGTCATGACCTTGCAAAGCCTTTGAGCGTGGTGGGTAGATAGTTCACCATTGCATTCTCATCTACCCCAACCGCATTCAAGACCATAGAGTAGACCTAGAGAAATTCCTCGAAATCCATGATTTCATCGTACTTCTCTATTGGGACAAGACATAACTTGGATGGCCACCTCACTTCTCTGAGAGAATGGGTGAACATTGCACAACCTCCACCTAGTTGAAAAGATGAACGATGATTGTCGTGTCGAGGATGTCTCCGAGGATCAGATTCTGACAAAGATGATGATGATGAGGATGATGATGATGCATTGGGAGAGTTGCCTGGTTCTTGAGAAGGCCAACCACGATCAGTATGATCTTCTCGTCGAGGTGGTGTTTGAGAATCTCGTCAACTATGCTCACCACTTTGTTGATCATCCTCCCTTCGATGGTGGGTTGGAGAATGATCGTGATCTTTACGTTGATCTCAGTGATTATTGTGGCCATCTCTTCATTCATGATCCCTTCTACGTCTTTCCATGTCTTCGTGCAAGTGACGATACTAGGGAGGGCAGTCTAGTAGAGAACGTGTTATCACCATGTGTTGCATCCATTTGTAGTCATCCTCCATCCCGAGATCTTGGGTCAGCTTTCAAGATCTTGGTGATCTTTTCTCAATCGCCCCAACATCATGATCATATATTGAATTTGAGAAAGATACCTCAAATCTATATTCTCCAAGGCCATGAAATATGGAGGGTTAATTAGGGGTTGATTAGGCCCTGCTAGACGATCGGTGTTATAGTCGGTAGCCAACTAATCCTTCTTTGTATCACCAGATTGAACCTGATGGGAGTGAAAAGGTCAAGTTGTCGGGGTAGGCCTATCATTGAAAGTGGCTAGTCAGGCTACCTCCATCTGAAACACCCTATAGCTTGCAAATGAGTGAAAACTCGTTTTATGGATGAGGCACCATGGATGCTTTCTTGAAGCCCTCTTGTTTGGATGAATATGAGTTCTCCTCACAATCCACTTCAAGATGTAGATTGGTAGATTCAATGGTGTCATTGTCACCAGGATGGTGGTGTTCTAATCTAAGGGTAGGTAACTGCTAGCTGGGTTGAATTTCCTTGGCCCAAGCTATCACCATAACCTTCACTGAAAGTGTCGCTTCTCAAAGTCATCTTTGATAAAAAAAAAACCTTTGGAACACAAGGCCCCCAACCTGGTGTGTCAGCTATCGATGGGTGATATCCGACTATGGTATTTATAGGTATAGGGTTCAGCCAATGCCAATGTATTTGTGAGATAGTAGCAAAAAAGAAATACACAATGATTTTTATACAGGTTCGGACCTCTTAAGGATAGGTAATAGCCATATGTATTCGACGAGAACCACACAGAGTCTAAGATTGGAGCAATTTACCCTTTCAGCCTCTCTAACTAATATGCAGCAATCCTAAGCGACGAGATGTAGTCGGCGGCTAGCAGCGAGGTGACTCCTTGGATCTTGGCTAAATGTGGTTTGTGTTTGTCCTCTAATTCAATATCATTTTCTCCTAGGAGACCATTGTATTTATTCCAATTGATATCTCTTTCTCCATAGAACTTTTTATATAATACGATTAGGTAGCTTGATTCATACCTGGATCGGACATTACAATCTTATCTTAATTGTGTACGGTTTTTTTTCTTAGCCATATGTGTTTATATTTGTAGGGACACATGTTCGTATATATTTAAGTATATGGTATTTTCAAAGATACCTTAGATATATCATATCTAAAATACTAACACAATTGAACCGTGCTCATGCTTGAGCCATTCTATGTCCTGCTGGCCTATGGGCCAAGGCGCCGGCCCAAGCACCATACAGCTAGATGGACTATGTCGGCATGGCCCATGACCCAAACGAGGCACCTCATGCCTGGATCATAAATAGTGCGCGTGTGCTTGGACCGACACGGAATGGTCTGGCTATTTAGTCATCTATACCTAATTCTATCTTATTTTTTATTAGTACTAATTAACTAAGACGAGGATGTATGTGTATGTTTGTAGGAATGAGTGTGCTTATGCTTATAAGCACATGTATTTATAATGTGTTAAAAAAATTAACCAAGACCATGTAATCACGTGTTAAGAAAGCAATCTGTTTGAAATTTACTTTTGCAGGAGTTCTATCCCGTTCATTTACAGACGAAAAGTTTCAAAGTACAAATGTCGATTACAACTTGATTAAAGTATCTTGAATTTCCGAGGTTTGGTAGTGAACTAGTGTTATACTGAATTTTTGTTACGAATCTAAGCTGCATGAACATAAGAAATCACCCCAAATTTCCATCATTGTGGAAGCAAATTTCTCTCGTCCACCCCTCCATCATCGGTGTCAGACTCCTCGCGGCCGTCGGGACGAGCTCCGCCGGCTCTCCACGCCGCCGATTCCGCCCGCGCCGCCGTCTCCCAGTCCCTGGGATAGGTGCAGTACAGGAACGAGTAGACGAGGCAGCACAGCACCATGGGGACGGCGATGGCGGTGTACAGTGCCCTGGCGAGGGAGGCCGCGTTGCGCCTCTCCGTCTCGACGGCGGCGCCCCCTGCAGCCGGGAGCGCCAGCTCGTAGCCTTACAGGCGCTCGGCGAGGACGCCGACCACCGTCGCGCGAACGACGCGAGCACAGCCTAGCACGTCCGGTCCAGCGCGTACACGCTCGTCCTCGACCGCGGCGGCACGATCTCCGCCAGTATCGGGCCGTTCGTCGACGAGGGATTCCAGGAGACCATGAGCCCCAGGGCGAACAGCGCGGCGCCGTGCTTGGCAGCGATGAGTGGATCGCTGGGTTGCGCAACGAGGAGGACGGCGGCGAGGGGCACCGCCGAGCCGGAGCTGATCTGGGCGAGGACGATGCGGCCGGCGTTCTTGAACCGCCGCGCTAGGGCGTCCCCCATCTTGCCGCCGAGGAGAGCGCCCAGAGAGGTGGCGACCTTGAACAGCGCCATGAGCGCAACCGTCTCGCCGTGGGAGAACCCGACGAGCTCCAGCCACAGCGCCGTGAAGGAGAGTGCGGACCAGGAGAACGAACCCGTGAGCCCCTGCGCGACCATGACCTGGAACGACGGGACTGGCAGCACAGCCCTCGCCTCCCTCGCGAACTCCTGCAGCTCTTGCCACACCTATTTGGCGGTCGTCGTCGACGCTGCCTCGTCGTTGCCAGCGGCGAATGAACGGATGGACACACCGACCGCGGCGCCGGCGGCAGCGAACAGGAGGAACGCGAGCCGCCAGCCCGGTATTCCCAAGAACGAGGTGGGCGCCATGAGGAGGCCAAGGGAAGTGCCGCCCACTGTGCCGACCTTTCCCGTCACTATGAGCCACCCGAAGGCCACGCCCCTGCTCGTGCCGTCGACGGAGTCGGCGACGAAAGCGTATATCGCCGGGATCTGCAGTGCCAGTCCGACGCCGTTCAATGCCGCCGTCACCGCCATCTTCATCGCATCATGCAAGGCATGTCAAGTGTCAATCATGGAACAGGGCAAGGTGAGCTTCGATTGAAACGTGCAAAGATCGATCACCGGCCTGCGGGAAGGTGGTGGAGACGGCGATGAGCAAGGTGGCGGCGGCCCAGAGGAAGGCGCCGAGGGCGAAGACGGTGAGGCGGTCGTGGCGCGCGGCCAGGTACGCGGCGAGCGGGTAGCAGGCGGCCTGCACAACGGAGCGGGAGAGCGCGATGGAGCCGAGCGCCGAGGGCGAGGCCTGCAGCGCGGCGCCGATCTCCCTGTACACCGCCGGGAGCAGCGCCGCGTCGGCGCGCTCCATGGCCAGCGCCGCGTACGCCAGGAGCAGCGTTGCCGCCCACGCGCGGCGGCGGCGGGGCCGCTTCTGCTGCTCCGGCATCCGCGACAGCGCACGTGCTTGCTCTGGATTTTCCTGACCCGGATGGATCAATTCTTGTGCAGCACGTGCATGGGGTTTGTCTTGAAGATAACAAGTGATTTAACGAATTAATCTTTGAAAAGCAGTAAAGGTCACCTGTTTAGTTAACAACTAATCTAGCTGCAACTGACAAGTCAGAAGGCAACCGTTTTTTTTTTCAAACAGGATTGAATACAGTAAATAAGAGAAGTGATTAGAACACTGCTGCGACATGTAAAATATACGCCAGTTCGAATCTGGGGTGTTAAGGTGGGCAGCTATCTCGTTTTTTATAGTATGTTTTTTAAAATTAGTATGTTTTTATAAAAAAAATTCTATATAAACATTTTTAAAAAATTAAATAAATTTATTTTTCAAGTTTTTATAATTAATCATAAGTTTAGTTTATTTTACGTAAGACTAAAAATTAAGTTTTATTCTCTATTTGAATGTCAATACACAATAAAATAGCCCTATATCTTAAAACACAATAGCTAATGCAACTAGATAAACACAACTGCAACAATCAACTCTGGCATATACAGTAGTTTTATATATTTACTGTATCACATTATAATACGTAAAATCTTGTAAATTTCTAACATTTCCGTTAACTCTACAATTTGTGCATTAGCAACCTCGAGCAACTGGGGTAGGTTTAGAGTTTGGGTTGGTGCTGGGAAGAGTTTTCTCAGTTTAGAGGTAGGTGGGATGTTTAGAAAAGTTGGGAGCCGGAGATGGAAACCATCGGAGATCAAACAGATTGATGATGTGAGTGCCCAAAAATATGAGGAAGGTCAAGAAATGAAGAAAATTAGTTGTAACATGGAGGATCCAGGATGACAGTGGTTGGGGGAGGCAGCTGGTCCAAAACATTTGAAGAAAGAAAGGCACATCAAAAAGAAAAATGGATAATGCTTCTGTGTGGATGTCCAACGTGAGGCGCACAATCGGACAATCTCGCTCAAAGTAATGAGAGAAACTCTATGAGTTGCTTTTACCCACATAATGTTCTAGTGCATATTCCCTCTATGATTTTCTATTTTTCTCTCTCTTTAATCTCTCTCCCCTTCCTCTCTCTACAAGCTTTCTCCCTCCCCTCTCTCTACAAGATCTCTCTTCCATTCTCTACATGATCTCTCTCCTTACTAGCTCTCTCTCTTTTATTTAGTGCATATGTTTGCATCTCTCTATTGGACCTAGTGGTGAGAATGTTGATGAAGCTCAAATTGTAAACCGGAGACTGACATGGTGATAGTAAGAGAGGAAGAAGCCTCATCTACATCGGCGTACACCAACATTTGTTATTATCAATGCCTCGCATCATCTTAACCTTCAGCACTCCATGTTGCACTCTTTAAATAATTGATGTAGATCTTTCGTAACTTCACATGTCATTGCACAGTCCATCGACGCGAAACTTTCACTCGTCCTTCACTATTGTATTGTTTTGTTGGTGCCAAATCCTCCGCTTGCCCTTCACCATCGCATGGTTTATCATAACCGAGCATTACTTGCTCTTTACCGTTTTGCCATACAAAGTCACTTTACTCTCCACATCTTCAATATCTTCTCTTCACCAACATATCCATCAATATCCTTATTTTATAACAGAACTCAACCTAGTCATTCCAACTCATAAAAATAGTTAGTCCCAACATTTGGTTTCATTAATCACTAAAACTTCCTATAACATAAGATTAGGAGACTTAATCTTTAAACACATGCTAGTGAAATCACCACTATCAATCTTGCTTCTTGCCCTTCCTGTCGCTTGGATCATCTTCACTCTCAAAGCCTGTATCACTCAGATCACACTCCTCTATAGTAGCTAGTATCTTTTTGGCTATTATGTGAAGATTAGTACCCTTGGAGGTACCATGTCTTGAGCTATATTGTGTTGATTCCTTCTCTTTATTCTTTTTTAGCTTGGGGCAATTTGCCTTGATATTCTTAGGGTGTCCATATTCAAAGCAATAAATGATATTAAAGCCATGCCTCCACACCTTCTCATCCTTATATTGTTGAGTGCCTTGTATGCACATGATGAGATGAGCACAAGGTCTTCTTTAGGAGCATCTCAAATTGTTTATCTCAAAAGGAAGCCAATGCAAACAAGGAAACAAAAGATGGTAATCCAGACAAAGTGCATGTGAAGAGAATTTATCATCTATAGGTGACAAAGAATCCATCTCATATGTTTTCCACCAAGAAAAAAGATCATCCATGGTCAAAATATCCAAATCAACAATTTGATTAATTGCTATAACAACAATGCGCCATTCAAGACTAAGAGATCTCAATATTTTACTGTCATTATTCTCAACAAAATTATTAACTCCCACACCACGCAAATTGCTCAAGATTTTATCAAATATAGAGAAAAGATCATCAATTGATTCACCCGATCTAATTGGAAAACTACAAAAATCCTTTTGAAAAATATTTTTGCACACTTTCTTAATTTTGGTTGAACATTTGTGATAGTCACAGAGTGTTTTTCAATCCAAATAGAATAAGTAGAACGCAAGTAAGAAACTTAATCAAATTCTTTTTCTGAAATACCTTGAAAAATCAAGTTTCTAGGTTTAGCATTTAAATCAACATATGCTTTGTCATCATTAGTAACCATATCAGGTACAACATACTCATGAGAAACTTTATGCCAAACATCATTACCTTAAGCTTCAATGTAAGATTGTATATGACTTTTCCAAAAAGAAAATTTTGAATCATTAGGTATAAGAGGGCAATTAACATTCTTATATGATGCCATAACTTAACCTCACTTCGATACCACTAAGGATGGTAAAGGTTTTTTTTCCACCCTAAAAACTAGCCAATGAGGTGTTGGGTTCCTTCACTCTTACCCTTTCATAACCAATATGAAACTATTCAATACATCTCTAATCAACTCTAGACATTTTACATAAGATCTATGAGACTATAAAAGTATGATATCTATGATCAGCTGATTCGATCAATTTGTCTGAGATCTCATTATGGATACAATGGATCTAAAAAATTTCTAGAGCCCTGGGAAAAACGTTTGGGAATGGCCATGGGTGTACTGCTTGAACAGAGAAAGCGGACGTACAGAAGAAGGAAATGGAGATGATGGTAAAAAGTGGATGGAGAAATAACAAGACTAAGGTCTCAATTGGATGAGTGAAGATTTTAGTTCAATTTTTCTGTTTATATTTACTAGGAAGTGTACTGTGGTCCTTCAACAAGAATGGTACTACGGCAACAACAGCAATATGACTGATGCGTGTTGGCCTTAAATTTTGGGCAAATTTTGTTATAGGACAGTACAATTTTGTGGTTTTAGCTACTGGATATAGCAAAAAATTGATCTTTGAGAGAATACACTGTTAAAATATGGTAATTTACTGCTAGACACCATACCTATTAAAATATTCTTTTTTAGTTAAATAGAAATTTTAGCTCCAGTAATAAATTACTATATTCTGATAGTGTATTTCCCAAAGAACTTTTACCATATTAGCTAAAATCATAGTCACAGTACAGCAAATTTTGCCTAAATTTTGTGTCTGCATTGCTCTCAGACGCTGATGTGTAATTAACTGTGCTCAAGGCGTCCTTATAATTACGCACTTAGCTTCTAAAAGTCAAGGAATATTCCATCATAAGGGGGGTCATGGATATAGACGTGGGTAGTATAGTCTAGAGCGCCTAGACGAGATTGCACCGGAGACCAACACCACCTCTGTAGTTGGCACTACTGTTTTTTTAAAAAAAAAACTCATGACTTTTATTAATATCACTGTTAGAAACAAAGGACATGAGTGATTACAGCCTCATTAAGAGCGAGGTTTTCCAAGGCACTTAGATAAGGTCATCTAGGATGATAACAGAAATGAGTATTATTATGACAGTAAGCATATTTTCTTGTCCCTTGTACCAATCTTCTTGCTTCTCCTGCTAGCTTATCAGCTATTTCATTCGCCCTTCTCGGAATCCATTTAATCTGAAGATTTTGTCCCTACAAATATTGTTGAAATTTTGATAGAAGGGGTCTTAAGCTCCAATGCCCTGGATTTTCTTCAAAGTTGTTTTGTTTAAAGATTGTTGCTATGGTGGAATTATCGGTGAGATAAATCACATTCGCCAAATTGATTTGTATGCAAATCCTGTAGGCCACCCAAAGTACTGCAAGTTCTGTCTGCAAGGGAGAAGATAAGGTAGCACTGAAAGCTTTTATCCAGAGCGCCGCATGTGTAGCAGGATCACGGATGAAAATTCCAATTCCTGTATTCGCTTCCAACCAAGAACCATCAACATAACATCCTGCAGGTACAGGAGAAAGAGTTGTGACATTAAAAAGAGAGTGTTGTTGGTTGTTGTTGTATTCAGTTTTCTCTAAGCTTGTTTGTTGTGCATAAGTTGAGATCATAGCCGGCGCCCCATGGCACACCTGCAAGGGTCCGCAGTTTTTTTGTTTTGAAATATTTGATTTATTGTCGAAACCAGCTCAATCAAAATTTAATAATACTAAATTGTGGTATATTTTGGTATTACTAAATTTTAGTAATGTTAGGATAAATAATCTCAAATTATTTCCATACCAAATTTTGGTTAGGGGTGAGAAAAATAAACTAGAGACTGTAACCCTAATCGTGCTGAGCCAAACCACACCAAACAGGCGGTTTGTTCAGTCTTTGGTTTTGTGATCGGTTTTTATTTTGTAGTTGTTCGGTCTTTGGATAGTAGCTCGGCTTTTTTTCTTAGGTGAACCAATATCCCTAAGACCCGAGTTCAAAATCGCTAATGAGCTATCGGTTTTTTTTCTCCTTTTTTTACCGCTTTTCCTTTATAGCACCATATAGTTTTCCTTTTAACTAAAGTTGATACACCTGAAGTTTACACACCTAAGGTTTACGTACCTAAAGCAAGTCGAAAGTTTATATACCCAATTCAAATTTGGATTCAGATTAGAATATTTTTTGCACGGAATGTTTCTATATATAAAGTTTATATGTATAAAGTTTGCAATGTATATATTTCTATGTATAAAGTCTATACACACGAATATTTCTTGAGTGCAGTAGGTTTTTTCCCTATTTTTTCAAACTTAATTTTTTTTAATTGGTTTGAAACAGTGGAAGGAGAGCTAGGAGGGGGAGGTGCGTGCATGTCAAGGCGGCCCCGATCGTGCTGCGTGACCACTCGCCGAGTTGCCTATCGGACCTAGGTTTGATCCCAAACCCTATCTATGTACCGTGCTAGTACTACGATCAATTGCTAGCACACACATTCAACATTGACATCATAATGCATACATCATAGGTTCAACTCACAGCAGTCCAAACATAAGTCATAAAAGAGTCTAGACTTAGCGATTACATAGAGGGCCAATCGGCCAAATAGATCAACAAAATAACACAGAGTTCAACATCAGAAACATAGACAAAGAAGCTCAAAAGCCAGCCAATGTGTCTCTGCTCTCCCACAGGCAACCGATCGATAGGTGCTAGTAAGCACCATCGTCATTATCATCTTCAAAACCCACTACATAGAAGTACTCGATTGATGGGTCATCTCGGTCATCTTTAAAAAAAAGTCACAAAAGCATGTGTAAGTACAATACGTACTCTATAAGACTTTTAGTGATTGCAATAGTAACTCATAGTATGCAAGGATATAAAAAAATGGTTCAGGTTATGCAGTTTGCATAAATCATAATATATATGGCGAAAATATTGTCATTTTGCAACGAAAATTAAATAAATAAAGCTGGCACAATATAGCAAGTATGTAAGCATTATTTCCAAGTGTTTCCAACCATCTAGATTCCATGCCCATGGCACTCAATAGTGGTAAAACCCGTTGTCACAATTAGTCCAGCGAACTCCCACTTCCCGCCATGTTTTTCCCCAAAACATTTCAAAATTTTAAATCTACTAAGATGGATGGAGAATTTCCAAGTCATCTATAATCGAGGGACATGGTTGTTCAAATAATTTTAACTCTTAAGATTGTGTACAACTAGACCTGCACGACAAGGGCAATATTAGTTATCACACAAGAGGCTCACATTATCAATGACAAAGTCTTTTCACCGTTGACCTAGCAATATCCTGTGCTTATGACCTATCCCCTAAGGAGTTAGTAGGCCTTCCAAAACCCTAATACTCACATAATGTGCTAGTCACCCCTTGAACAATAATCAAGGTACTTTCAAGCCAAGGACAATAACCATAATCTGCACTAACCCAATGTCAACAATAATAACCTACAACTACCACCGACGGGTCTATTGCTATTTATAAATAATCTAATGAGCTAAGTACTCCCCATAAGAGCCACATGTGGTTTGTCTTGTGTTTCTTGGTTCTATCTATACTATAGAATCAGTCCTTAGAGATTCGAACAAGAAAACCACCTAATCGGTACCACAAACAAGGCACCGAACACTACATTCACTCACCCAAGTCAAAAATATTTTTAAGTTTTGTTTTCCACCAAGAGCATAAAGGAATTACCCACGGTTCATTTCCATAATTTTGCAAGTGTTTCATTTCCCCAAAAATCCCAATATCAACTAACAAGTAGCATTGTTTAATTAGCAAAGTAAGCATGTTAGTTGGCATCCTCCCAACCACATAAACCCAATTTTCAGTGGCAACATAGGTGACAAGAAAATCATGATACTCAAGTAACAAAGACAAGGCATATGTAACAAGAGGTTAACTACCCAAGTAACGCTCACATTTTTTAGTAAAACATCACATGCATAGTTTTATAATCAATATAGTTTGTAAATTTGAAATATATGAGCAATTGATCAAGAGGGTGCTTGTCATGCTCCTGGACCTTCTGGTAGCCTCTGGTTTCTCCTCGATTGGGTCAACAAGGTCACTCTCTATGGAGGAACCAAACGAATGCTATGAATACAACGAAAAAATTGAAAGTACAAGAAATCCAAATATTTTTGCAGAACATGAAAGTGCATGATTTTAGATGAATTTAGCAAAAATAATCACTTGAATCCAAGTTCGTATGACGGAGATAAAGCTAAACGAAGTTTGCTCTGTCCTAAAATCGAAAATAAATGGAAAACAGTGTTTTCGCGCGACCGAACTGCTAAAACGGCTGAGAACGTCCTGTTAGTTTTCATCTAGTTGGAACGTTTTTGGTTCTAGTCATGATTCTAAGGCACGAGACTCTCATGAAAGCTACAAGGGACCTGATAACAGCGTCAGGAAGTAAAATCACTTCGGCTCACAAAAACGTTCTTCACGTTCCCATGCGAATCACTAAAACGGTTTATCCTAGAAGATGTTTTTCACACATGTTCTCACCCAGAGAGTTTTTGATGAGCTGAGGGTTTCTAAGGCCTAGGGGTCAATGTACAAGTGGGAGGGACCTATGGTCAGGCTTTGGTAGCGGTGAGCACCTTGGCTCAAAAACGATGTTTTTGGCCCTTAGCGGAAAATGACATTCGTGCACATGCGTGCGGCAAAACGACTTAAGCGATCCTGCCATCCAAACGAACATTAATTACTGAATGTTAACTACAGAACGAAACGGCTTCTACGTTTTAGCTCAAAACAACATTTTCATACGCGTGAACTATGCGACTTGGCTATGGACATTAACGACGACCAAGAAAATCGTTAACTCATTGGTAGTGGGCCTACTCATGGTTTAGCACATTCTGGGGTTAGTGGGGCCAACATGGTAGGCACGGGGCCCACTGGATGCCTAGGGCACAGAGAACATACATGCACACAAGGTGATCGATGGAATGTCAAGCTAGAACAAGGCACTCTATCTCTGACTATTCGCTCTCTCTAGCCAAGGCAGGGATACAAGGTCATATTAGGGAGACACAGGCTTTGTTTTGCGGCTGGGAACGCACCAGGACACGTGCGCGGCGCGCGACGGCCGAGAGATGGCCACGGCCGGCGTTCATCGACCTTCGGGCAACCGGTGCGGCGTGGCCTAGGCTAGCGTGAGGGCAGGTCCATCAGGCCACTAAGAACTTGTTGTTAGACCGTTAGATTTGTATATATAGGCCTGACCTCATATAGAGTAAATGGGGTCTCAGTCTCATTATTTTTACACTTCACTTCTATATGACATCAGAGCGAGGTTCAAATATTCCTCGCGTGCTAGCAACCTTCTCGCCAGCGAGCTAACGCCTCCTCTCCATCGTAGGCATCTTCTTCTCTTTCGAGACCCCCCACTCCACACATGTTTCTCTCCTACCTCTTCCTCTAGTGGTTTTTCTTTTACTTCTTTTTCGTCTCGGTTTTCCATCCCTATCGTCTCCTACGTAGGCGGTTTACTCCTCACCGCAAGCTCACCCTCGCGGTTTTCCTCTACCACGGACTTACCCTTGCTCGCCACTTCCATCACGTGATGAGGAGGCGATATTCATCCGTCTCATGGTCTCGTCCACTTTCACCTACCCTTGTGTTCTCACCTCATCCTCTCTCCGAAGTTGCGTCAGCGCTCCTCCGCGCTTACGCTCTCTATCGGCTGAAACACTTTTCTAGCTCCTCCCATTCCGACATGCTCACTTGTTCGCGGATGCGAAACCTACCTCCCAGATGGGAACCTTCTCCCCTCGCATCCGCGGCCTGTCTCGTTTCCACGGACGCGAACCCCTGTCTCCCGGATGCGAATCTTTCTTTTTCGCATCTACGGCTTTTCTCGTTTTTGAGTCCACGCCAATCCTACACGCCCACGTGTCCATGGACGCGAAACTCTGCTTCTCGAACCTAAACTTTTTCTTCTCGTGCCCATGACTCCCCTCGTTGCCTTTATCGACTCCACACACGTATCCATCGGCTTTGCCCTCCCCCCATCGGCCTCATGCCCACCTACACTCATCGGCCTCGTGCCCGCCTCCATCGGCTTGCCCATTAATCTGATGCGTATGCGTGTCCACTGATACAACATCCTATCTCCCGGACGCACATCTTTCCTCTCGTGCCCATGTCCCTCTCATCGGCTTCTCACCCCTCTCTCATCGGCTTCTCCCTCTCTCCCATTCCCATCGGCTTCTACTCAGTCCAATCGGCTATTCTCTCATTGTCCTCTCACGCACTCTAGCCCACCCGCACGTGATTCCCTCACGTCGCGTCCACCCTCACCATGACTACCGAGTCAACTCTTGGTTTCAGCACTCTCTCTATTGCTAGGTATGATTCTCTTCCGACCATCGACGCTCTCGACACTGCCTTGACTACTCCGATGTTATCCCCACCCTACGCTACAGTCAATGTGAAATCCCACGTCCCGATTTTACTCGACCTAAATGCCAACTATTCCAAGTGGGTCTTCTTCTTCAAATCCTTATGTGGCAAGTTTGGCCTTCACTCTCACATCGATGGCTCCGCTCCCCCTCGCCCCGATAATCTCCAGTGGGACATCGCCGAGTGCTACATCCGTAGCTAGCTGCTCAGCTCGGTTGATGACTCCGTTCTCGACCTTGCCATGAAAGACACCGATCCTACCGCCCGCGACCTATCGGTGGCTATTGAGTGGCTTTTCCAAGCCAACAAGCAACCTCGCGTCATCTTTCTGCTAAACGAGTTTCATTCCATGATACAAGAGGACTCCTCTGTCTCCTCGTACTGCCAATGCCTCAAGGTCAAGACCATCGCCCTCCGTGATGTCGGCCATCCTGTGGCCGACTCCTAACTCATTCTCGCTCTCTTGCGCGGACTCAACCCTTGCTTCTCAAACACCACCGATGACATCATCAACTCCACCCCTCTTTCCACATTCTCCCAGGCTCATGACATGTTGGTTCTCAAGGAACTTCGCCTGGCGAATGATGAGAAGACTATCGACCACACCACTTTCATCGTCGCAGCCAGTTCTGGCTGCAACAACCCAAGCAGCTGCCGCCCCACATGTGCTACTGCCTCCTCCTGCATCCCCGGTAGTTCCTCCGGCGGCCATGGTTTCAACCATGGCGACAGGGCCCAAGCCAACGGTAGCGGCAAAGGCAAAGGGAAGAGCAAGGGCAAAAGCTAAAGTGGCCCCATACAGCAGTGCCCCGCTGCTGCCACTACCTCACCAGCTGGCCCCATGGGTCCGTGGCTCTACTACAACCCCTGGGTGCCTCAACCCCAACCACGCAGCCACATCGGCTGGTAGCCCGGGGTCCTCGGTGCTCACCCTCAGGACTCCTCCTGCACCCTCGCAAGCCTCCCAGCCAGCTCCTCTATAGAACCAGACTGTCCTCATCGCCATCCTCAACTAGATGATGCTCCAGCCTCAGCACCCCTGGGTGCTGGACTCTGGTGTGTTATCACACATGGCTTCATCGGACGGTATACTTCTTTCCTGCCATCCTTCTCCTCCCCTTTCGTCACTATCGGCAATAGGCAATCTCTCCTAATCACATGCCACGGTGACTCCATCCTGCCTACACTCACATCAAACTTCCCACTACACAATGTCTTAATTGTTCCCTCTCTCGTCCACAATTGCTCTATTGAATTTGACGTATTTGGTTTCTTTGTGAAGGATATCTCGACCTAGTGTAAGATGCTTCGATGCAATAGTGATGGCGACCTATACACCATTCCTGCTATGCCATCCACTCCTCACGCCAATATCGTCATCTCGACCAACCTTTGGCATCTCCGCCTCGGCCACCTCAGTCCTGATGCCATCTCTACTCCTCATCGTAGCGCCTCCATCCACTGCACCAGCACCAGCCCCACTGTATGTTATTCCTGTCAACTTGGCAAATATGTGTGGCTGCCATTCTCCCCCTCTACCTCTTGTACCTCTCGACCTTTTGAAATTATTCATTGTGATGTGTGGACTTCTCCAGTTAAAAGTATTTCGGGTTACCAATATTACCTTGCTTTACTTGATGATTACACACATTACTGCTGGACCTTCCCTCTCTCTCGTAGGTCCGAGTTCACTACCCACTTAATCAACTTCTCTAACTACATTTTGACTCAATTTAACCTCACTATCAAAGCCATACAGGCTGACAATGGCACGAAGTTTATCAACCGTACCATCCAAGCCTTCCTTACCTCCCGTGACATCCACATTCGCCTCTCCTGTCCATACACCTCCCCCAAAACGACAAGGCCGAATGCCTCCTCCGTACCCTCAACAATATCAGTTGAACCATGCTTCTCCACGCCCACCTCCCCGCAAACTACTAGGCTAAAGCATTCATCACCACAACCTATCTGCTAAATCGGTGCCCTTACTCCTCCATTCACCACAACATTCCCTACACTCTTCTGTATCACAAAACTCCTGACTACTCCCACTTACGTGTTTTCAGGTGTCTTTGCTACCCCAATTTAACAGCCACAACCCCTCACAAACTCGGCTCATGCTCCACCGCCTCCATCTTTCTTAGCTATCCCTCCTCCCATAAGGGATATAGCTACCTTGATCTCTCTACTCACCGCATCATCATTTTCCGACATGTTGTCTTTGACGAGTCCTGCTTCCCTTTTGGGTTAATCAACCATACACCTTCATCTAGTGATCTCGACTTCCTCCTCACCAACACTATACCCTACCGCCCCTTACCATCCACCACACCTTCACAGCCCACTCCGGTGGTTCTCGAGGATCCACTGAACGACTCCACCATCCTTCTACGTACCCCTACCGTGCCGATCGTACCTCTAGCAGCTTCCCTACCTTCCACCATCATAGCGCCAGTCATCACCCTAGCTGACCCAGTCCAGCCCTTCCTCCTGACCTATAGCCATCGGCCTCGCCCCGCTATCACCTCTGCCCCTGTCCACTCCGCCACACGGCCCATGTTGCCATCAAATCACACGGCCGCCCCGTCCCAACCACCTCTAACATGATCACCCGTTCTCAGACTGGATCCCTTCGTCCCACCCTACGCTACGGGTTCTCCGCAATACACTGTGTCCTCTCGCCCATTCTAGCGAATCCCTGTTCTACTCTGCCTAACCCTCAGTGGAGCGCGGCCATGGCTGACAAATACAAGGCACTCATGGACAATGAGACCTGGCGCCTCATACCTTGTCCTCCTAGCGCTAACATTGTCACTGGCAAGTGGATCTTCAAATACAAATTTCACTCCGATGGATCCCTTGCTCGTCACAAAGCGCATTGGATAGTTTGAGGCTTCTCCCAACACTCCGGCATAGACTACGACGAGACTTTCAGTCCCGTCATCAAGCCCGTCACTATCCAAGTCGTTCTTACCCTCGCGCTCCTAGCCGATCCACAAGCTTGACGTGAAGAACGTCTTTCTTCACGGTCATCTAGCGGAGACCGTCTATTGCCAGCAGCCTCTAGGCTTCGTCGACCCAGCTCCTCCCGATGCCGTTTGTCTCCTCCAGCGCTTTCTCTATGGCCTCAAACAGGCCCCTCAGGTCTGGTACTAGCGTTTTGCCGCCTATCTTCGGCAACTCGGCTTTGTGGCCTCTACTTCCGATACATCTCTTTTCATCCTTCACACCAGGGATGCCACCGCTTATCTACTTCTATATATCGACGACATTATTCTTACGGCATCCTCGCCCATCACCCTATAGCACATCATGGCACGACTCCACTCAGAGTTTGCCATGACCGATCTTGGTCCCCTGCATCATTTTCTTGGTATTTTCGTCACGCGCTCTCCTCACAGATTATTCCTATTCCAGCGCCATTATGCCATAGATCTTCTCCAATGTGCGGGTATGGCTGAATGTCATTCTACTGCAACTCCCGTCGACACTCATGCTAAGCTCTTCGTCACCGATGGCCCTCTCGTCACTGACCCCTCCCAATACCGGAGCCTTGCTGGCGCTCTACAGTACTTGACTCTCACACGGTCTGACCTCACTTATACGGTTTAGCAAGTGTGTCTCTTCATGCATGCTCCCCGCGAACCTCATATTGCGTTGCTCAAGCGTATCCTTCGCTACGTGAAGGGTACATTGACCACTGACCTTCATCTCAGCTCTAGTCCCATCGACTCTCTCACCGCGTATTTTGATGCGGACTGGGTAGGTTGTTCTGACTCCCGATGACGCTCTATATTCGGTTACTGTGTTTTTCTCGATGACACCTTGGTCTCTTGGTCCTCCAAGCGCCAAACCACGGTGTCCCGGTCGAGCGGATATTGTAGCAACGGCTAAACTCGATGGCGGGGACAAGGGATGTAGTAGCAATGGCTCTGGTAAACGACGGCTGCAATTAAGCTCGAGGATATGTTCAGAAGGGATGGATTATGACGTATCTAGGACAACGTGAACTCGCCGGAGAGAAAAAGCCCAATCGCATGTCCGTGGAGGTGTTCCACCTGCGCCGGAGAAGACGACGGATCGCGATGGCTCTTGTTGCAAAATGATAAGAGAAACGGAGTCAGAGAGGGTAGGGACACACTGTGACACGGTTGGGGCAAGACGAAACTCACCGGCGCGTCGGGCAGCAGAGGCGGGCTCACCGGCGCCGCGGACGGCGCCTCGCGTTCCCGGCGAACCAAGGGGTGAATCCCCGGTTCCTTGGGTGTGCAAGAACGAGGGCGAGCTGGGGAGGCAGGAGGACGAGGTCTTGGTTAAGAAAAGAGGCAGTGGAACAGAGGAGGGAGAGAGGGGCGGCGTTGTGCGCTGCCTCTCCTCGGCCACGCGGTGGCGTGCTCGTGGGCGCGCGTGCACAAAGACATGAGATGCCATGCAATGCACATAAAAACAGTTTTATGCACTCAAGAACGGAAAATGGGCTGTTACATTGCCCAACCTCAAGGGCGGCCTGGGCTAGAACCGCGTGAGATGGGCGGGAGGGGCGACGCCCTGGGCCGAGCGGTGTTGCGCATGATGCGGGTGGGCGGCGGATCAACGAGGCCCACGGGCCCATGCGCGTCGATCTCGAGCGCGCGGCCTCACGCCGTCACGTGAGATCTGCGCGCGTCTCTGGCAACGCAATCCCCTGCTCTGTCGGTTCGTTCGCTAAAAACCAGGAGCCGAACCGAAGTACATCGGTTTTATTGGGGCGGTTTTTATTCAACCACTTCATCGGTTGGCATTTTACAAAAACCGAATTTAAAAGGGAGTATCTATACGACATTTTTTATAAAAAAATTATAAATATAATTTATACGTAAGAGATTTAACATCCTAAGCAAGCGGCTACCGCATAGCTGCAGCAAAATAAAGATTGCATGATCGAATGCGTATGCGTGCTTTGCTTTTTCCACGACGAATCTTAGAGCAAAATATAACAGTCCAAAAACTAAAATTCCTCCTCCGATCCACAGTAATATATTAATTCTGATTCAAAAAATCTTATAAACCAAACCAATCAACATTGTTGACATGGATTTTGTTTATTAACTTAAAAAAATTAATAATGTCAGAATTTGGTAACTTCAAAAGTGAAACAAATCAAACATGCCCTACATACATATCCCCTCTAGAAAACTGTAGATATTAATATATCTATTCTGATTATTAAAAAACTTATGAACCAAACCAATGAAACTGCATCCACAAAACGTGATGTTTAACATGGTTTTATTTATTAACTTGACAAATTTAATAATATCGAAATTTGGTAATGTCGAAAGTAAAACAAATCGGGCATGCCCTACATACATATATTAACTTGACAAAATTTAGTAATATCGAAATTTAGTAATATTGCAAGTAAAACAAATCAAACATACCTACATACAGATATGGCCGGTGGGCCTGCCCGGCCAGACTTGCTTTACCAGCTGAGGTGCACTTGCACTCGGATTAGGACTCGCTCAGGTGCCTGTTAATTGTAAGCCCAATCCACTTGACTCAATTTTTTTCTCAACACGATGTTGTCTCGTTTTCTACGTATCACCTAAAAACTTATTAAAAAATTTAATAAAATAAGATGAATATATAATATATTATTTCACAAATATACAAATTCAAATTAAAACAATTAACTATAAATTACACGTTCTATTCAGAGTCATTAATTTTTATCTACCTATAATATATATATATATATATATCCACTCCGAGCTCTACCCGATCACCGGTGCTGCGTCTGCAGGACGCTCTGCCCCACTGTCGTCGTCACCAAGGCGGTGGCCACCGCCGCCGAGGCGCCGACACCGTGCTCGCCCTCCCAGAAATGCCGGTGGCCTCCCGAGACGGGCAGGTCGGGGAGTACTGGTACTGCGGCGCCATCTCGGCCTTATTCGACGACGAGCAGCAGTACGAGGCGGCCTCTCTTCGCCATGGGTACTACGGATTGGGGTTCATGTGTTGGGCATCGTGTTTGGATCCGCCGTTCTCTCGATCGGGGCAACAATCGTCCTCTGGTTCAAGAACCAGAATCCGGCGCCGCGAGATAATGAACGTGCGCCTTCAATTCTGTTTATGCATTGCTCTCTGCTACGGAACTGTAATATCTTCGTGTAATAGCAAAATGCGCATTGCAACAGGTGAAGTCCAGAGCAGAATGTACGTCGGGTGAAGTCAGCTTTAATTGTGCGCACAAAAGTGCCCGTGCATTGAAATGGATTTTTAAAAATAAATGATACTTTTGGAGTTGATGGACATGACGGCAGGGGACATTTATTTCATCTAGAAAATAAACTTTGTTTCCTTCTCCGAGACTCAAAATATAGCAAATTGATGTGTTTATTTTCGTTGTCTGACACTTTTGTTTCGTCTGAGTATATTATGGTTGAGAAAATTTCTTAGGTGCTCACGAATTTTGAACTAATCATTTCTGTGCCTCTAAATTTAGTTTTTTTATCCTCTATATGCCCATTCGGCGGGTTGATTGTCAGATTTTTTTCAAAATGTCTATATTACCCTTCCCTTGTGTCTTATGTGCTAAGTTGAAAGAAACATAGCCCTCAACGTAAAAATTGACTCATTTATAAAAAAACAAATGACACGTCATAATTTTGAAAACTAAATTTAATTTTTTTTAATAAGTTTCAAATCAGATTTGATGAAATTTGTTCGAAATTTTCGCTGAAATTTAAACCAAAATAAAAAAATAATTTTGGTTTTTCAATCTCCCAGTAAAACTTTTGTGTGGATTTCATCATTTTTTAAAAAATGTTTGAAAATTTAAATTGTGTTTTTAAAATCCGGTGTCCAATAATTCTATCCCTTTTTATTTTATTATAGATTAAGCTTTTTTCACATTGAGATTTATGTTTTCAATGTAGGTAGTCTAAAGTACACGCAAAGGGCGGTATAGTTATTTTTGGAAAAATCTAACGGTCGACCGATAGCCAACTAACGGCATGTGTATAGAGAGGATTAAAATAAAAACTCAGGATGAGGCAAAATTTAGAGACATAAGAGATTAAATGAAAACTCATTCGAATTTTCTCATTATGGTTTGGCAGCATCTACAACATGGCTGTGCCAATCACATAGGTTATAAGTTGGTGTTTAGTCTTCGACTATCTCCCCTGACCCACTCTAAACCATTTTGCATAACAATTACAATAGTGAGGTCTCATTTGGACGAGTCAAAGATTTTAGTAAAAATTTCGGTTTATACACGGGGATGGCCCCGGATTGAGACTCGTCAAAATAAACCCTAAATTGGTGTTTGCAACGCGAAATTGGTCCATAGCGATATAATGTCCTTGTCTCCCTAAACTTCTACTTTCCTCAAAAATAAATCTTCTACTTTCCCTTAGAATTTAGGCCTTATTTTGCCCTTGCTTCTGAAAAAAAAAGTAATGGCAACCCTTTGTGTTGATGAAATTTATAAAATTATCTGAGGACGTACTGAGTGTCTTGCAAACCTGGTAGCATAATATAATAATAACATACTCGGTGGAAAAGAAGGGTTAAGGGTATACCACTGTAATGGAAGCAACATTTAGTCTCCTAGTTCAACTCCTCTACCACAGAGGTAGGCCCAGTATTTTAAGGTTATGTATTCAAACAGCCAAAAACCTAATATTTATCATATATAATATCACACAGTACTAATGGTATGAACACCATGAATTGAGCTGGGCACGCCCCTGCTCTACCAGCTTCATCATGCTTGAAAAACTTAAATTTTCACAATAAAAAGAACAGCTAATTTCTTGCCCTGCATAGTCCTCTCCAACAAATGAATTACTATTCTGTTTGTCTTTATACTTGGAACAAATACTGAACGAAAAAAATGAAGTACACTTCACTCAAAAGCTGGCTACGACGGTGCAAATTAACTAGGACCTGGAATTACTGAACCCGTGTAATCCGTTCTCTGTACAAAAACCGTGGAAATTTTTGGCAGATTGTATCATGAAGTTCGTGAGTTTCTCTGACCTGATCACTCACTCCTTGGTCACCTGAGACTGCCACTCTGTTGAACATGGTAACGCATCAACGCTTTCTCATCATCCTCCTCATCACCAGACTCTTCCTCGCCATACTCGACATCGATCACGGTGGCGTCCTTCCTTCCTCCATAGCCCACCGCTCCAAGACACCGCTCCAGCTCGATCTTCTGAAGCTCCGACGCGATCAGGGTGTCCATCCTTGCCCTCTCCCTGTCTCGCGGGTACGTGCCGTACAACAGGGAGTAGATGAAGCAGCAGAGTAGCATGGGAATGGCGATTGCTGTGTACAGAGCCTTGGCTAGGGCAGCGGCGTTCGCCCTGTCCCTCTCAACATTGCTCGCTCCAGCTCCGTAGGAGACCGGTTTGTAGCCGTAGGCGTGCTCTGCCAAGAATCCAACGATCGGTGGGGCGAATGAAGCTAGGACCGACTCGAAAGAGCGGTCCAATGCGTATATGCTTGTCCTTGATCTCTCAGGAACAATCTCCGCAAATATGGGGCTGCACATGGAAAGTTTTTGCTATGGTCAAGGTGAAAAAAAAAAACAATAGATGGTCAGCGATCTCTGTGATGTGTGCTAGATTCATTACTGTAAATTAAACTGGAAGAAGTAGTAATGTTGAAATCATGAAAGGGATGGAATATACTTTTAGTCATAAGGAACAGGTACTTAATTTTTTTTGCACACCTTTAGCTTTGGTAAGTACTAAAATGGTTTTATTCTTCGTTCTGAGAATCTAATAGAAACAAACCAGGAACATATACTTACTTGTTAGTAGCTGGACCATTCCAGGAAATGCTTAGCCCCATAATAAACATGACAAATCCATGCAGGAAACCAGAAGAGGAGTCATCAGGCAGCCCTAGGAGCAGTATAGCTGCAAGCGGAATCGCCGAAGCTGAGCTTATCTGAGACAGAACAATCCGACCAGAATTCGGGTAGCGAACAGCCAGATAATCCCCCATCTTCCCACCTAAAAGCCCTCCAAGTGAACTTGCCAATGCAAAACCTGTTGTAAGAAGTCCAGTCATGTTATGTGTGAAACCCATCAGCTCCAACCACATTGGCGCAAACGATAGCGCGGACCATGGAAATGACCCTGTGATGCCCTGAGCCACAATGATCTGAAACGACGGTATCTTCACAACAGCCCTGGCTTCTATGACCAGATCCTTCGTCTCCTCCCATGGCGACTTGCGCAATAGGTGATCACCGTCTTGAATGCTGCAAAAATGAGGGTCCACCGCGAAGAGGCGCACCAACGCGCCAACGATCACACTGATGAGAGCAACGATGTGAAATGCGACGCGCCAACCCGCGACACCCATGATCGTTGTTGATGCTAGCATGAGGGAGAACAATCCCCCAAGCACTGAACCAATGTTCCCTGTGAGCTGAAGCCATCCGAAAGCAGAGCCACGGGTGTTGTCATCGCTGCAGTCTGCCACTAGAGATTGGATGGCTGGGGTGACAAGCGCTAGCCCGACACCATTCAATCCCCTTGCTAGTGCTACCTGCTCAAAGATATACTTCTCATTTAAACTTGTTTTCAACTATTATTTGGATAAGAAAATATATTTATTGAGGAATCATACAAAAAAAATTAAAAATACCATTCAAAGAAATTTGAGTTCATAAAAACTGTTGTAACTGAACACACAAGTCAACATTAATCCATGGGTTTATATTCAAACGAACAATGTACTTCGAATAATTTTTTTTACTTCATTGGTATATCGAAACATCATTATTTTAAGGTACAGATTGAATTAAACCACTTGGTTGCTGATATATGACACATCAACACGACAGCACCTAATTTCTTGTCTGCACAGCCCTATGCAGTATGGAAGCCTACAATAACCAACTGTAGTTCTCCCGGAATTCGGATGAAGAAAACTTAAACCAAAGGTTCATATATCAAACTAGAGTTATCCAAAATAAAATTTGCAATTCTGAATGGGAAGAAATTAATATCAAAACATAACTGCGATGGATAGGACACATACTCGTTTTAAAAAAGGGATTTCACAGATAAGCTAGCATACCTTTTGCTTACTATTTGGCTATGCTACATTAATGGCCAAAGTTATACCTGAGCATTGATTACTATTCGAATAGTCCTTTTGAGATACGAATATGCGACGACAAAAGTGGGAATAAAAACTTCTTCGCCGGCCCAGCGAAGAACACCGACCAAATTGTACTAAGATTTATAGGCCAAAAGGTTAAAAAAAAAACTTCATTTACGTCGATAAGAAATTGGCTGAGACATTTCAAAGTTTCAAATTGTACGTCAAAAGCACTGCCCAGGAAGTTAAAACTGAGCATTCAACGCTCATCCGCTTTCAGCAATAAAGTACAACGAAAACGACGGCACAGAATTTTGTGGGTATGAACTGAACTGACCGCCAAAGCATATACCCACGATGATCCATTGCTTGATCCCCAAAGTATGATCAAAATTCGAGCATATATCCCACCGAATTACATTAAAACACTAAAGGATCACAAAAAGTTCGAGAGGATAACAGGATATGCGCTTTCAAATCGAAAACAAGACTAGTAACGTACGCACAACGGCACAGGCAAAATCTTGAAGAAAGAGAGATGTATTTTTTTTCCGACCTGAGCGAAGGTGTCGGAGACGGCAACGAGGAAGGTGGCGGCGGCCCAGAGGAAGGCCCCCGCGGCGACGACGTGCGCGCGGTTGTACCGCACGGCGGCGTAGGCGGCGAGCGGGTAGCACGCCGCCTGCACGAAGGAGCGGCACAGCGTGAGTGCCCCGAGCCCCATGGGCGTGGCGTGCAGCGCCGCGCCCACCTCCCTGTACACCGCCGGCAGCAGCGCCTCGTCCGCCCGCTCCATGATCGCCGCCAGGTTCACCAGCGCCAGCGTCCTCCTCCCCGCCGCCGCCGCAGCCCCCGCCATATCCCCCAAGGCCAATCCCTATCACTGGTGATCCCCTCTTCCCCGGCGCGGCGGTGCGGGCTCCTCTCCGTGAGATTTTTTTTTTTCCGCGGAAATGGTCTCCGTCTCTCCGAACTCCGAAGAGGACAGTGAAGTGCCCGCGCGAGATGCAGGCAGAGAAGGAAGCATCGCCGACGTGATCTCGGCCGTTCGTTTCTGATTCAGCGACCAGATTCTGACACGTTGACCTGAGCAGTACAGCTTTGACCCCTCCTTGGATGAGAGCTGAGTCAGCGCGCCGGGCATTTCCTCTTACGCCTCCACGTGGCCCGGAGACATGGGACGGCATAACGCCAGAGAACATCCGACGCTAGTGGGCCCCACTCTCTGTCGACCATCTCTCGGCGCCACGTCAGGCTAGTGGGCTAAGCCCAGAAATACGCGAACTCTACGGCCTAGTAATCAATATGGGCCTTCTCCTTTTTCTTCTTCGATCTTCCTTGGCAGCCCAGGGACATGACACTGCAAGGTTCCTTCTTCTTCGATTTTCCTCGTGCGGCCCAGCGACATGTGCTCGTAGCAGCGTGCGCTTTTGGACCAAGAAGTGGGTCCAGCCCAATATGGGGCCCACGGAGAATCTTTTTTGGATCGTGGACTGACTCCAACCTTTATTTTTTCTTTTCATTTTTTCGCCGAGAAGTTGTTGCTCGCATAGGCAAAGTAACCTAGGTGTAGGGCGCTTGCTAAGACTGAAGTGTTTTACGTAAAGCAGAGGGGAGATGCAATGATTGTGCGCTGTGGTGATTGGACATTTTGGACGTTCATTGCAGCATTAGATCCAGCCTTTTGAATATTGGCAGTGAACCAGTGATTAGTGGCGGAGCCAACTGGCGGGCAAGTCGGTCGGTCAGTCACTGTTCTCGGCATTGGCGCGCCTATCAGCATGAACACCACTTAAAATCCGTCGTGAAAATTCTGCCGATAACTACTGCTAGTAGTCCGTACACTAATAGAAGCATTTCTAACCTTTAAATTATTTTCAGAAATATAAATATTTTTTTAGTACTATCTTTTCAATCCATCCAGTTCAACGGTAGTTTTCTAGGTGGGCACGGTCTTCTCTAATTAACAGTGACATAGTTTCGTTTCGTTTATGATTATACTTATAAAATAAATTTTAAATTTTAAAGTTTGAATTTAGAGTTAATTTTATGGTTATTTTCATCATAGTTTATTTTAGAACGTTTGTTTTTAAATCACAAACCATAAGTTTTACTTATGAATTAATTTTCGTTACTAATAAGAATTACGAATAAACATAAGCAAAATAATATGACTATAAGTTAAACTTCTAGAGACATCTATTAATAGAAAAAGGAGCCAGCATATTCGCTTTCATGCCCTCAAAGCTTAGAAATTCTCATATGATTAAGAGAAAAAGAAATAAGAGAATCCAAATTGAAATGCAATTTATAATATGTGAAATTCAGATTAAAAATAAAGGGAAAACAAAGAGTAAAGAAGAAAAATGAAGAGTTACAAATACAATTTAAATATCTGAAATATAGATTAAAAATAAAGAAAAAAAGAATAGTCCAAGTAGAAATACAATTTTAAAAAATCTAAAATTCAGATTTAAAAATAAAGGAAAAAAGAAGGCATTAAAATACACAATATGTATTAATTAAAATTAGTAATAAAAATAAAAAAGTTGGAATGATTAAAATACAATATGTAATTTTATTTTAAAATAAAAAATCTAAAATAAAATAAAGTTTTCACTAAAGCTAGAAATAAAAAATGTAATTACTATCTATTTTATGCTATAAGCTTTAAATTAAAATTAATATATTTTAAATGAAAAAAATTAAACATTTATGAATCATGCTATCCATTAAGAAAAAAACTAATAATAAAGATGAATATTTGTAATAAAAATATTATAAATCTAATAGGCCACATATTGATAATGAGTGTCATTTGAACAAGTTTATATAGACAACCATGGATATGCAATACCCATCTTTCTTAAGTCGAAGTTACCAAAGATAGTGAGAAAATACCAATATTACATTGAACAAATTATTCTATAATTTTTTATATCTTTAATCTATTATATCATTAAGCAATTACTAAAAGGGGCATCATGTTTGAAATTATCTTAATTGGAATGTGAAATGCAAAAACTCTGATCAAATCACTAGAGTTTAAAATTATACGGCTATTTTCGATATTTCTTTACAATAAAGTGTGAAATTACATCTATAATATTTGACACTGAAGTATATTATAAGAAAAAATTTTATAATAATAGTAGTGTAATTTACGTTTATGGGTAGAGGGAGCAGTAAGAGTAGTGGACTATCGCAACAACAACCCCCAAAAAAATCCCTTCGGCACTGATGCAGAACGTACGTCTTATCTGTTCAATGTGCTATATTTGACACGATCTAAACATAACATAAGTTCCATGTTTGACTTGAAGTAATCATAGAACCTAAATATATGCCTAAGCCTGTGTTTGTTAGTACTTTTTTTCTAGCTTTTTTCCTGGCTTTTACACGTATGCTTGTCAAACTTTTTTTAAAAGTTTCATCTCATATTTTTAAAATATATTTTTAACCTTTTAGTAATTAATTTTATTATTTGTACCATAGCTATAAAAAATTAGATAATCTTATATATTTTATCTTTCACAAAAATGGTCAAAGACGGCTCGTAAATACGAGATGCCAAGATGCCTTCCATGGAAAGCGGGAAAGCGTTTTTCCGGCTAGATGATGTTTCGAATTATCCTTTGCGGCTGGCTGCCTCGCCGGAAAATTTGGCATTCTGAAGCAGGAGATGCGTGCGTGCGTGCGTGTTATGTAGAAAAAAAGCTAAAAAGGCACAGGAACATCAGAACATGCCATGGCTAAAACTAAAGAGCCAAATAATATACTACTGTTTGTTTTGGTTGAATTATTTTGCAGGTTCAACTGTCGATCACTGAACAGTGAAACATCACATTTTTTATTTGTTGCCATGATTTCAAAAAATGATTTTCCGCAGCAAATTCTGCTCCCCAGTGGTTTTAGTTGGTTACCGTGATTATCACTAGCTAAGCAACAAGTTATCATTTGCGGTGAAAAAAAATATTGGGTTATATCAATTAACGGCTTGACGGAAAACCGATGAAATTCAGATAAATTTTGCCAAAGTAACCAATTTTCAGTTTGGTTTTAAAAAATATGTCCAAGTTTACCGAGTGTTTTCTTAATGCGAGTCAGCCCGATCAGCGCAATAACCGACTAGCTACGTTACAGTCTATTTTTAAAACCCTTTGGTAGTGCCTAAGTAACGCAGGAACCACTCGTGGATTGTTCATATCGTCTTCATCAAGAAGCTGCCTGTACCTGCAATGGACGGTAAGTCGCTGGCAGGGGTCCATGGAGATCGTCACGACAGGATCTTCGCCGTGCGCCCGAGCCCCGTGCACAGTCCAACGTCGCGCTGCCCCTCCTCGTGTTTGCACAGGCTAGTTTCACCTTTTCACCGAGGCCCACTCTATGTCGGCCTAAACAAAGCCATCCTCTATTTTACTTACTTTTACCACTCTATCTATTTCATATTATAAAACATTTTAACTTTTTAAGTTAATCTTTTAAAAAAATTTAAATAAATTTATAAAAAAATACAATAATATTTTCAATGCAAAACAAACATACTATTAAAAATATATTAAATATATTTAGGGTTAAATTGTTTTTATCAGTTAAGTTTTAAAAAAAAATCAAAACGTGGAGGGAGTAGCTTGTTCCGAGTGGCGTCCATCTGTTCGGCTGGGCCGTGGGGATGGGGTGGAGGAGAACGTGACGGCAGCTGGCCAATGTTTGCTCTGCTCGTCAAGATTGATAGCATTGTGGATGTACTACTAGTAGATAGAGTAGCTCTCTGTTTTCCCTTTGTAACCTTGCGGATGTGCCGTCGACAGAAGCAAACCCAAAAAAGAACCACGAAACAGGCAGTGTTCATAGGGAAAGAAAGCGCTACAGTCCAACACGGAAGAACTACAGTTTCTTGAGGGGTGGTCACAGCCGGACGTGGCGCTTTCCGCCGTGGTTGCCGCGGCTGTCCGGCCGGCAGATCGACCCCACACGAATCCCTGACTGTTGTGTTACCTCTGCAATCGCTTGTTTCATTGGTTCGGCCGTCCCCTTGCATCGTCGCGCTCACATTACCCTAACGCCAGGCCGATTGACGCATGGACGCGTCTGTTACGCTCAAGAGCAAGATGCAGAGAAAATCATTTTAAAGAGGTAAAAAAAAGCCTCAAGTTATTATTTTTTATTATATGAAAACGCACATGCACGCTAAATTTATGTCAAATCCAATCTTATTGAAAAGACATTCTATTTTTTAATCTTCGTGAGCCTCAACATTTAACCTCCTGGTAATTGAAGCTCCACCAACGCACCACCATGTTAATTACTATGAGATCGGTGCTCAGGAATAAAAAAAACTTTCATCAGAAATTTTTTGAAATTGAATGGCAATACCTTTCAAACACGTGGTCATTTTTTTTCATCGGAAACTTTTTGAAATTGAATGGCAATACCTAAGACTATGTCGGTTTCAAACACATGGTGATTTGACGGCTAGTTTGGTTTATTACATCAAAAATTTAATAAAGTTTGTTTCCATGACAAAATCTAGTAGAATGAGATTATACCGTCATTAGTCTAGAAAATTTTGGCTTTACCAAAATTTAGTATGTTATCAAACCAAACCCAGAATTAGCCCTATGTTTACAATGGTTTGAGTATATGGCTGTAGCCTGCAGGACCCACCCTTACCCTTACAAGTAGAACAAGAATTCCATACCCTTTCAAACAGAAAAACGTTTATGTTACCCCGGTTGATCTTGCCTTGTTCCTGGAGAGCCTTTTAGAAAGTATAGATGCAAAGCTGCATTGCCTTTTCCTCTCTCTTTTTTCTTTTTCTTTCCCCTCTTATGATGTCAACTCGTGTGTGTTCCACCTCTCTAGCTAGCTAGTTCCTTTCACGGACAAAATGTCTTTCACGAGCACATCGCACGCCGTTTTTTTCTTTTCTTTTCACTATCCCATGATAGTTTTGCTGGGAAAAAGAAGCACACCCTAACAATGGCCACAATATTGGCACTTGTAATTGGGCATCATCCAAAGCGGGGAAATGTGCCTGCTTGCTGGCCTCTCCGTGAGCAAAGGGAATTGGCGACACGTCCATTCCTTGTCCGGGGTGCAACTTTCTGGTCTCTCAAGGATGGATTGATCTGTGGTTCAACTCGTAGTGGTCACTGCACAACGCACATTTCGCTACTATTCGCTTTCCATAGCTATTACTACTTCTTTCTCAAATTATTTATCATTCTAACAGTTTTATCTTAAATAAAATATTTATATCTTTATTATTAATTTTTAAAAATATAATTTAATATCATAAGGTTTGGTCAAAGGTATAAATATTTAACTTAGAATGGTAATTTAAAACGAAGGCAGTATATTGCTCGGTTAGTTTTTAATAATGGAAAAGCTTTTGCATTGTTGCTCGGTTCTTCAGAGGCGTGCGTGGCTACCTTAAGCTTCAGATACAGATATATTAAACGAGTGATTTTCTTTTCAGGTGAGAATGATACTTGGCTTTTTCTTAATTTGTACATTCCAGAAAAAAGTTTCTCCTAAGTATTATCGTTATTTTTATGTATTTCACGTATCATTTTGTGAATTCTTATCTAAATGTGAACCAATAATCGTCACGTAATTAGCTCCTGATCCATTAAAACCACATATTTCCGTGTAAAAGATGTTCATATCAAGATTTATTGATTTTATTTCCCACCACCATGGCACATTTTAAGTTGCAAAATAAAGTTATGTTATTATGAACGAAAAATAGTTCAGCCGCTTTTTCTTTCGATCAAATCCAGCAAAGACTGCTTCACCGATCCATGCACATGTGGCCGTACGGTTTGTCTCCCAACGTCCTACCAGGACTACTGCTCAAGAATATGTTTGTTTCCCGCATTGCTGACCAACAATCCCCGCAATTATACAGTGAAAAAGACTCAAAAGTTGAAAGATGATCAAGATGGGTTCATGTTACTAAATGTGTATACAGTGACGAACCCACGACAAAAATTACTGGAGTACTATACATACTAATTATCTAATTATTAACCAATATATTAATTAATGTGACATAAATTAGTTAGAATTTAATAATCTATATGGGGTCCTGATCTTGGAAATATGTACTTAGGTTCGTAATATTTGTTCATATTCTCTTTATTAAAAAATGCTTAGTGGAAAGGTAGTATTTCTTAGCCCATGCCAGCTCCACATCATAGCTGAGCCGCTATTACAGTTGAGCCTATGGTCTCAAGAAGCTAGCGTGACTTGGAGAGGTCACAATTGACTTAGCGCACCTTGGCTTGGGAGTTGCTAAGCCACATTTTGAGGTGCACATTACACAAGTTCGAAGCCTTGTGACGCGCTTAGGGAAAAAGAGAAGTCTAAATGAGAAGGACTTGATCATGGTTGCTAATGATCCTTGCCACTGGAACAAATAGCGGCGAGGAGGCCTAGATCGAGAGAAGGATGACCTCCGTGTGGCTGAATCTACCTTCTTCTCAACTAGGTCCTTGATGGCAACAGTAGTGAAAGGGGAGAGGTCTGCCTCATCACCCTCTACCATACAGCTCTCCACCAATATTCTCGTCACCCTTCTCTAATCTTGTCACCGTTTCATATGTGGAGTTCATCTCCCTCCTCTACATAGAACTTATTACTGATCAACTTGCCCATGGCAGCCTGATCCACCTAATGTCGACATAGAGGGAGAGGAGGTCGATGATGAAAGAGGAGGGTGGCACAACAATAGACGAGAAGGAAGGGGAGAAGCAAATATGGGCAGAGGCGTTGCTGCACTCAGTAGGGCAAAAAGAGGATTCAATAGGGGAGAGGGAGTAGGAGTAGGAATAGAGGAAGAGAGGTTGACGATAAATCCGCTAGGAGGCTAGGGGTATATATGTATTTCTTTTGTTGTTATATGGTACAAAATATAAAATCTTCAATTGATTCAACAATAAAGAAATATTAAATGGGCTGATATACAAATAAATAAGACTGAAAGGCAAAATATACTTAGAAGTGACCTACACCGTGGATGGTGTAGTCTTTGTAGGCCACATGACATATTGAGACCACTCCATTACTCGTGCCCTTAGGCATCTTTAACATGTGTGTCAGTCTTAGACAATAAATTAGCTCTTTATTTCTTTATCTTATATCTTATATATTTTGGGATAACATCCCTTTTGTGGTGGTAGGCAGCTCGAGGCTTTTGTGACCAAGTCATATAGAGAGAAGGCAAGATATTTGCGGACATATTATTGTTCATAATGGATCTTTGGATGATTCATTAGAAATTTTGTAAAATTTTATGGACTTTTAAAGAGATACACATTACCATATTTTTTTAGTTCAAGGTTTGATATCCTTAGTGTCTTGGGTACCACGAGTACTCAAGTTTGTGCTATAAATATGTTAACGCCCAGTATCTTCTCGAGTACCGTAAATCAATCATCAATTAAAGAGACGCCTTTACAGTTCTCACCTTAAAACCTTCATCAACCTTATAATTAAATACCAAGGTCCAAGGATATGCCTTTATATGCGAGTATGAGATTGTTTTGTTCCAATTACCCTGTTCTAAAAGTAAAATCATCTTTGTCTCTTCTTATTTGTCCAAAAATAAATTTATCTTTAAGCAATCACTACATTAGAGTTTATAAAAGTAAAGAATAAATTTATTAGAACTAGATAAACTAGAAAACACTTATATTGAGATTTAATAAGGTGGAGAATTTATAGTTTTTTTTGCTTTTATATTGTTATATGTGGGATGAGTAAAAAGTAAAGGTGGTATCAAGTACTAAGTAATTGTTTTTTGGAGCAATAAAAATAGGGGGCAAATTTGCAAATGCCTTCTATTTTTTTCACACCATGCCATCGCAGCTACGCTTAAGGAAAATGATGGTGCCGGTTACTAGGCCCAACTTGACACGAATGATTGAATCTTCCTGTCAACCATGCGTCACAGCAATATTTGTGTGGTTATACAGTAAGCAAATGTTTAGACCATCAGCCATCGGTATGGTCATACACTCATGCTGTGTTACCTCATTTTTTTCGCGCAGATCCCTATAGCTACGTGTCAGCGAATGATCGTGACCACGTGTCCTCTGATATTGCATCATCAAACAGAATATTTTTTTTTACGAAACAACAAACAGAATATTACTTGCACTAAACAGAGGCAAAAATCTATGTCATGTCCAGTATTTTTTTCTCCGTGGGCCACAGCCTATACTGGATAACTGGAGCAGCTGCCAAAATGTTCCCCAGGGTCAGTGGAACTTTTATCATGTTCCAGTCAAGCACGTCATAGATTGCCCAATCTTCTCACCGTCCCATTCACTGGCCACAAAAAATGACAGAATTCTCCACCAAAAATTACAGTATTTTCGAATGAAATTCCTCCAATGGTCATATGTGTGTCTACATTGAGATTGCTTACGCGTTTGGCTGAAGCTTACATACACGCGATTCACCAGATACAATAATAGTTCCCATTTGCTTTCTAGTTCAGCAGGTCTAAATAGAACCTCGAACAACCCCAAATAGCGTGACAGAGATGTCGAACCTATAAGCTTGACGTGGACCACTCGTGTGAGTAGATAGGATCCATGTGTCAGCGGCATATGAACAACTTCTAAGGCGGTAGATCTTTCCTAATACTACTTTTCCTGCTAAAAACAACCCACCCTCTCCATGAACCATGAGTTACCTATTGCCAGCTCAGCTGATAGTTACCACGCGAAAAAGGACGTGCGCTGTCAAAAACGTGCCACGGAGGCGTTGGCCATTTCGGCCGGTGAGCAGCCCACCTGCCTCGCCTACGGATCGATGTATCAACGGCAGCGTCAACGCGTGGTCCAAGTCCTTCCTCTACGCGTCCATCTTTACGAAGTTACGAACCAATTAATTGCTACTATAGCCGTACGATTGTACAGCACGTTAATTAATTTGTAGTGTCTCTACTTTCTCTAGTTAAATCTGCGCCGCTGATTGCTCCATCGAAGACCGATTAGCACTTCGAATGGTGCCCGGGGATTGGAATCTGTATTGTTGTCTGCGTTGGAACGTTCGGATTTTCAACTGTTTTTCCAAAAAAAAAATGTTCTTCAATTGGTCAGCGAGATTAAAGCAGCGTGTTGTGCCGAGTGGGGATTGGCTGGGAGGTAAATGTGTTGACAGGATAGAACACGTGTGGCTCTCTGTGCCCACCAAGACAGGGCAAATCGAAGTTTTGACATACAGTTAAATCTCAACAAATTGAACCTACAAATACATGCAAAATTGTTACTCCATCTGTCCAAATTGTAAAGCGTGCATGTAAAATTCGATATTATACTTATCATTAATTTATTTTATAATATATCACCAAATACTATAATATTAACATAGTATTAAACTATTTTTAAATATGAATATTATGATACACCACACATGATGCTAAATATATATAATATTAGCTTAATTGTTAGTCAAAATTATAAATATTTGACTTTTCTTAAATTGTAAGTGCTTATATTTTAGGAAAGGGAGTAGTATAAATTGATACTGTGAATAGTAGTAACAAATTTTGATGAAAAATATATTCAAATATGGGACTTTCTTTTAATCAATCAACTAATTTTCCTTAAGTATCATTCACTTTTCTAAAATATAAGCACTTACAATTTAAGAAAAGTCAAATATTTATAATTTTGACTAACAATTAAGCTAAGTATCATTCACTTTTTAAACGGTCAAACATCTTATTCTCTTTACTCCATTCACCGATCCGACCTAACTGCCACTAGCACTCTCTCAATCCATTATGTTGTTTTTGTGTGTCTCTATCGGTTTCTTGACCACCACCTCCTGTTTTTCTAAAAAGGAAGCGGCTTATCCTCCTCTATCTTCACCGGGTCCGTGTCACCATTAGGTTTCTTCCTCATGTACACTTGCAATGCTCTCCACACCCGCTTCAACGATCCACTACTTATATATACAGATCCGCTACATCTACCATGTCTCCTAATCACTTTGGTGATACTTGACTACCTCATCCTCCTTCCCCTATAGCGGAGGCGACGCCACTTTTATCTCACCATCCACCGCTTCAAAATTACTGCCTCGGCCATCTGTCTAATGCTAAAAACCCTTTTTTCTCCTCACCTGCCCTTGCCCCCAAACTCTAATCAGGGTGTTGTCGGAGAAGAAACGGCGACCAAGAAGGACAAGGGGAACACGAGTTTTGCACAAAGATGGACAGTGAGCATATTCAACCGAAATTTTTAGGATTTTCGGTCGCCTGATTAGCATAGCAAAGGTGCAGATAACTCTAGATTTGACATGGTGCTATTAACAGGGTGACGCTGGGAGGACATGATGGGTCACGGTCTCCGAGGCATGACCGGGGAGGTGACCTGCGGGCCCGGGCCGTGGCTGACGAAGATGACAGACAGGCAGGCCGTTTCCCGAACAAGAGATACTCCTATAGATGGGTGGCGCGTCAATCGTACGGACGTGATTACGATCGGCGAGTTGGTGGACGCCGGATTTAGACCGGCCGGCCCGTGCGAGCGAAACGGACAAGATCGACGACGGCGACCACCGCCGTTGTGTCAGCTACCCAGGCACTCTGCGCGCTGCGAGGCGGCCGGGTCATCATGCCGACCTTGACTCGTGCGCCTTGGGTAGTAGTAGTATACTGCAGTTGCACTCGGGTTCAGGTCGATTTGAAACGTGTACGCGCTGCAACACCGGCCCGACCCGGCGTCGCACGCGTTTGCATGCGCGCGCGGCCGCCCACTAAGCCGGCAGCGACGTCGACCGGTCGACGCAGCGCAGCAGCGGCGCCGGCCCTAGCTTTGTCCCCGCATGCAGACACGGCGATTCGCAGGACGGCTTCAATCGAATTGAATGCACTAGTGCGTCCTTGCATTGCGGCCTCGTGGATCACCGGCGCCGTGTATGGACGAGCACCCGTGCACTGGACCGGTATGAAGCTATGAATCCTTCTTGTTACCTCAGATCTCACTATCTCCATTGGAACTTCGCATTATTTGAGATCGTATAAGTAGGGCATTATGTGAGATCGTATAAGTAGGGAGTAGTGTTAGTCTGTGTATCCATCGTTCATCCACCCTGTAACTATACGACCAGTTCGGCTGTCCTCCGTCGCCACAGTCTGTGTTTCACGCAGCCCTATACTATAGCGGTTTTTGTGCTCTTTCTAACACCTATGACGGTACATACGGTGTCTCATCGTCCCCGTACGGCACCTACGACTACGAGGGAGCTACACCATCGAGCTTCCAAGTGCCCTTACCGCCGTACCAAGCGGCGGGCTTTCCGGCGCCCTCACCAACGTATCAGGCGGCACCTTGGCTGTCTAGTCATAGAGGTTGGCACCAAGACTCCCTGACCTACTCCTTCAACACCATGACGCTCAACCAACCGGTCTTTAACTGATATGCTGATACAGGTGCCGGTTCCTACATGACCTCGGACGCTGGTATACTCTCCACCATTTCCCCACTCTCTTCATCTACTCCCATTTCCCCACTCTCTTCATCTACTCCTTTATCTATCGTTGTAGGCAATGGTGATTTACTTCATGTCACCGTTATTGGATCCCATCATTTTTCTTTACCGCATCGTGATCTTAATAATGTTCTGGTCTCACCTAATATTATTAAGAATTTAATTTTCATTCATCGGTTTACTACCGATAATAATTGTTCCATTAAGTTTGATCTATTTGGTCTTTCTATGTTGATGACATTGTCTTTACTGCCTTCTCTACTAGATTACTTAAGAATATTATTGAGCCTCTCTGGCGTGAGTTTGCTATGACGGATATGGGTCAGCTGCATCATTTTCTGGGTATTTCTGTGACTCGCTCCGCAGATGGTCTGTTCCTTTCTCAATGGTAGTACAGTCAGGATATTTTGGAGCGTGTCGGGATGAGTGCGTGCAAGCCATGCAGCACGTCTGTTGATCTCCACTCCAAATTATCTACTGACGGACCGTCTGTCGTTGACGCTACATAGTATCGCAGTCTCGCTGGCGCTCTGCAGTATCTGACTTTCACCCGACCAGACATTAACTTTACAGTTTAGCAGATCTGCCTCTATATACATGATCCTCGAGAGTCGCACCTCGCTGCTCTTAAGTGGATCCTGCGTTACCTACAAGGTACCCTGTCTTTTGGGTTGGTCATGCACCGATATTCACCTATAGATCTTGTTGTTTACACAGATGCTGACTGAGCTAGCTGTCCTGACACTCGCCGGTCGACCTCTAGCTATGTAGTATTTCTCAGGGATAACTTGGTGTCCTGGTCTTCTAAGCGTCAGCATACGATCTCTCTAGATCGAGTGCTGAAGCTAAATATCGTGCTGTGACAAATGGTGTTGCTGAAACTACCTGACTGCGACAGCTGCTCCTTGAGCTTCGTCACCCCTCTCGACGTGACATCTTGATCTATTGTGACAATATCAGTGTTTTATATCTCTCCAGCAACCTGGTGCAGCATCAGCGGACGAAGCATGTTAAGATTGATCTTTATTTCGTTCGAGAGAAGGTCATCCTTGGTCATGTTAAGGTCCTATATGTTCCTACGACATCACAGTACACCGACGTCTTTACCAAGAGTCTTTCTATCTCACTATTTCAGAAGTTTCAATCTAGACTAAATGTTAGTGATTCTTCCGATTAGACTACGGGAGAGTGTTAATCTACTGTAATTATAGTAGGTGTAGCTATATGATTACGTATGAAAGTCGTCTAGACTGTCTATATATATACAGATATATTGATAAAAAAATACAATTAACAATTCCCCCACACTTTCAAGTAAGAGTACTACTGTAAAAGCGTACTACTCCTAATCTCTCTGCTGGGGGAGGAAGGACAGGGGGCTACGTGAGGAATTAACCCTGCGCCACGCCATATCGCCAGTGCCCGGCCATGATTCACCGGCACACAAGAGGAGAGAGAGGTAAACCCGCCCGAACAGTACACTGATTACTGAGCCCTTCCTATTCGCTCGCTGCCAATCTGGCATGCCGATGACAACAAGGGCATGCATTTACTTGGCACGGAAACCAGGGCGGCCGGCCGGCCGGCCGGCGACCACCACTGATCGGCAATGGCAAGGGCTATGGCGCTAGGTGCGTGGTGCCTCCTCCTGTGCAGCTGTGCGAGGCGACCAGACTTTTGGGCTCTGAAAAGCCCCTAAACTTTTGTGTTTGGCTCGAAATTATATGCATGCGACCGTGATCAGACGCAGGCTCAGGCTCAGGCTCAGGCAGAGGCCCCCCTGTGCCCATAGATCATCGCCATCATCATCCCTACCCATTGACACAGCCCCAGCAGCTGCAACTGGCAACACACACTGAACAGAGAGAGCACTGGTACCAGTATTGCGTTGCCCGAGATTATAATAAACATGATGCTAAGTAACTAGCTGATAAAAAATTTAAAAAAAGTTATGTTTTTGTGCTTCTGATTTTTAATTTATTTTCTAAATTATATAATAGTAACGATATGTCTTTAAAATCTAGGTGAGCATCTTTAAAAGAGCTGTATCTATATTCTGAGAAAAGCTGCCGGAGGTCCCCAAACAGGCCCTAGTCTCCCTCTCACTCTCCATCTCACAATGTGTTTGAAGCAAGGAGAACGGCATCATTGCAGGCAGCAGAACAGAGTTATTCCCTGCCGTGGCGCTAACCATGATTCCAGCCAAGAGACCTCACATGCGGCTACTACTAGTATTACTACCAGTTACCAGTACTACCACTACTGTGATGTAGCAGGATAAGATGGATGATAGATACAGATACTCTTAGATCTCCATGACCAAATCAAAATCATCATCGACGACCCTGTCACTCTACAGGATCAGAGGGTTAATTACTTTAATACTAGTATAATCTACCTGCGATTTACACCTGGCTATTGTTAGGCATTGTACGTGTTCACCCCGTTGCCTATGTTTTTAGATCGACACTAATCGATCACTGTCATGCTTGATCGCCACTTGGATCAATTATTACTCTTCTCAAAAGTTGCAACCCTAACGATATAGGAGCAGTAAAAGATATGTCCTCCTTTTTCTTAACTTTGTCATGGCATTTATGTATGTAACTGTAAGATCTTCACCTGCCTGGTGTGTGTGATATGTTTATGATGATCACATCACAAAGCCACGGAGTGTGATCAATTACAAGCATGTGGAGTGTGATCAATTATAGCCGATTGATTGGTATACATGCTTGTCCTAGAATTAGATCTTGGAGATGAGATCATTAGCTCAAGTACTACTACAATCACACACAAGGACCACAACAAATCAAGCTATCTAGTGTGCATGGACCCCAGCCGGTAGTGACACTACACATGAGAATCCAAAATTAAAAACCGAAGTTCCCTATCCTTTAAACAAAAATCCAAAATGCCCTCCATCAAGTGCAAATATCAACCCCAAACAAATTCCGAAATGCCCTCAATCAAGTGCAAATATCAAATCGAGCCCCCACTTGAGCAAAATTTAATACAAAACCCAGGGACAGATACATGAAAAACAAGTACTGGTTGTCCATCTACGGGTGCAATCGAATGCAGGCAAGAGGGGACAAATGCAACAACTTGTCACACTCCAACCTCTCCCGATTTTTTTTTCTCCCACTCTCACTTTGTCTCTTTCCCTCTACATTAACCTTGACGAGCTAATTAGGTAGAAACTTAAGAAATTATAATGATCAGCTGTTTTTTGATACAGCTCCAAATTTTACGACACACTGGATATGAAATTTATATGTCAAATAGTTTAAAATTGTATAATTTTATCTAAAATAGAACAAAAATAATTCATCCAATAGCTATCGCAGATGAAATCTATAACACCCTAAAAAATGCGAAGCCTAAAATTCAAAACCTAGAAATTTCAAACCATCAAAAAAATTTCAAAAATATGCTAGTTCTTATGCTTCCTTTTATTTTACATGGGACCAACGCCACAATTTAATAACAATAAAAAAATCCAAATTACAGTCTCCCAAATCAAAATAGCTATATATAAAATATTAAGGAAACTATGTTCCAAAGTCCATCTATATTTACTTTTAAAAAATCATCCTTCCTTGTTTAAAACTAGTTCTAACACTAGAAGCATTTCCTTCAGGGAAATTTTAATTCAAACAATAATTTGAATTTTTACAGCTCCAAATAAAAGAAACCTAAAACTTAAACACTGGTTTGGAACCTATTTCAAAACACCAAAACTGCAAGATTAGCAATCCTACTATTCCTTATTCTGTAAAAATCCAAGTCAGTATTGTTCATCATCCACCATCGTTCGACTTGGCCTAGCCCAGCCGAGCAGTAGGACCGTACTGCACGTGCCTACTGGCTCCGCCACCTGTCACCCATGTCTTGCACCAACCGCTGGAAAACCACGCCAACCGGGGCCCATACCATGCTAGCCAAAGCTATGCATCACTGCACGCCACCTCCTGCCACCCCTTCCACTTCTCACCGGCCCTATCGTCCATCTCTTGTCACTTTACCAGTGCTACCATCATTGCATGCTATCTTGGCCCTCCCGCATGCCATCGGCCGCCTAGTTTTCATGCTGACCTCGTAGTTACAAGCTGCCACGCCCATGCCTAATACATCTTACTCTACCATGCCCACAACCTCATTGACCCCACACCTGCCGTCCTTTGCCACTGCCGGCTCCCCAGATGCCTCCACAACCATTGCATGCCACCACCCATACACGCCATCCCATCGTCGTTGTGCGCAACATCGCCCCACGCCACCCCCTTTGCAGCACTGACACCCTTCCTCCACATTCACCGAAAGAGTCACTGCCCTATCGCCTTTCATCGTCACCCAACTACCGCACGCCACTGTGTTGTGCGCGCGCCACCATCGGCCCCACAGCAACCTAGTTCGAGTCACACCCCACCCCCATTCCGACCACCTATAAAAGGGGGACGCTGCCCAAACTCCATCGCCACCCCCACCTTTACTTCAACCAAGCAAGTCGAGCCCTCCTCGCCACGGTCGCACCTACCATGCTGCTGCCATCCATTGCATAGCTCCAACCTAGAGTAGAGGACGCCACCGCCCTATGGACAACAATGACCCTCCTGCCCACTCTACTTCCACGACCACCCGCGCACCCTCGGCCTCCCTGCTTCCCCACCACACCGCTACCGCCTTTAGCTGAACCTAGGGTAAGCCCTCTCCTAGCCTTTCGCCGTAGGCCGTTGCACCAAGCCACCACTAGGCACGCATGCTTGCACAGTCTTGTAGAAAGGGAGAGAGAGAAAACTAGCGAGAAAGAGAGAGGAGGGGATTAATTCTCCCATGACTGATAAATGGGCCTGACCACTAATGGGTCAAATGGCCTAGTCAACTAGTGACATGGCTCCACGTATTTATTAAAATCTTTTTTTAAAAGTAATTAGAAATGTTTGGAAAATACCTTATAACCAACCTGTCTATATAGATGAAGGAAATACTCTAGATAAATTCAAAATATATTTTTGAACAGTACCATTTCATGTTTGTTTGATTTAGCTCAAATTTGAATATTACAAAACCTATAACACTCATTTTATGTTGGAAACCAGTGAAACTTTCACTAAAATTTATCTAAATTCAAGATTTACCCAATGACACCAATTTTGTTGTTTGTGTATTTTTGCTGAATTTATGTATTATTTATTTTGCGATTAGAACTCGTATTTAGATGACATTTAGGACATGTTATATTTGTGAGGAAGATAAACCCGATTATGATGTCAAAGATACTCTAGCTGAGCAAGACAAGTCATCACAACCCTTTCTTTGATCATGTAATATCTATACTGTAAAATATTTTATTTGAAAATAACTATATGCTATGTTTAAATTGTGTACCTAAATTAATCTTATTCATACCTAGATAATTTATTATATACCTTGATAGCCATATTCGTACTCGAGTCTATAGTCATACTATTAACACATGCTTTGCAATACTTATTAGATGATAGATGATGGTTATATAAGATATTTATTCTGGGAGATAGTCACTAGGGTAGCGATGATTATCAAGAAGCAAATGAGGACATGTATTGCCATTTTGCTAGACACAAAAAGTATCTGTGAAAACCCAAAATTTTAATTACAACAAAATTGTTTTAGACTGGGATAGCTAGTTGATTTAGGTGGATTCCAACAAAGTCTAGTGCCGATTCTAGGCAATTAAGGATCAAGTCAAGAAAATAGGTAGGAAACGAACGAATACGAACACATATTCTCGTATTGATATAGACCTAATGACTAGGGCTACCATAAGGAGGCAGTACCTTTGTCATGTGTGGTTCTAAATTGTGATGATGAAGGTTATGTGTGACATGACAAATTGATCCATGCGCGGCATAGCTTATATAACTAAAACTTAGATAATTGCTGCCAAAAACTTCTTCCCTCGATATCCTAAAAATACTAGAACTACCCTCACTCCTGATTTGCAAAGCAAGGTAGATGATAGAGATACATAGTTCATGAGGTGGATACCGCTATTGGAAGGGACTGGAAAAATTAGGCCGTGGCAAATCTCATGTATTCAGATTAGGCTCATAGAGTACGGGTAAAACGTGCATCAACTGCACTGTGAGTAAATTATTTTATTCGAATAGCTGTGCTCACAGTTAAAGGAGTATTGAAACTTATACTATTCTTAACTAGACTCATAATTTTTAAACTTCTCAGAACATAGTTAGGATATGCTAGATGACTAGATAAAGGTGGAACTACCTAGGGTAATGATAGATGCCAATGAAAATTATTTGGATAATTAAGCTAGGGTAAACCAATTTAAGAGTGGCTTGGAAGGTGGACATAACCCAGAGAATGGTTAAACGATAAAAACTTTATGTTTTTAAAATGTTTACAAAAATTATGTGCATTAATCATTTTAAAGTAGTACTCTATGTACTCACCATTATTATTTTTCTCTTTTTTTAAAGCTACATTGTTTTTTTTCTTTCTTTTTTTAAGACTGACGCATGAGATGATCAGTTTGAGCATCATCTTCTTCATGTTAAGGAGATGGAAGAGATACACTAGGAGACTTAGGCTTCCACAGTCAATACCTATAGAATAGTTCCCGTGGAATAGTTATGACGACCGCAACATCACTTCTACTATTTTATTTATTATTTTGATGTTTTAGTATTATATCTGATTATGCTTGTATGTAAACTTTATAATTTATTATATAACTTAAAAAAACAATATTCAGCTATAAATATGTATATATCATCTAATAATCTAATATAAAGAGTGACGAATGGTAAAATACATATGATTTTTGACTAAATACCAGGGGTCCACAAGATCCAGGGATTTGTAGAGACCAGCCTCAAAAATCATCTTGGATCCCAAGCTGTCACAAATAGGACCGTCTCATCGGTAACGAAGAAGATCATGGCAGATTAGAAGGCGGCCATGGCGGTGGATGTGGAGCATCGCATGCCGTGATCTTTCTTTAATGGCTACTGGCCTAACGACGGTCAGCTCGGGGATGGTACGGTTGTTGGAGTCCTCCATCTATCAACCCGTATCCATCAAATGAGACAATCTTGTTGCCGTTATTATTCCTTCCTTCTCTCTCGCCTTCATCATAGGGGGAGTGGTTAGCATTAGCCAGCCTAGAAATCCAAAGCTACTCCTATATGAGTACTTAATTAACTACTACTACTACTAATGGTGTAATGCTAACTGCCAGTGAGAGCTAAAAAGAGGGCCTGGATCTCTTCTCTCTCTCTCTCTCTCTCCCTATCTATCTAGGACATGAGCTTTCTTTCTCCTCGTCTGTCTTTTTTGGAGGCTTTTATGGTGGTTTTCATACGAGGAAAAGGATGGATCCTTTGGAATGCAGTTCTTGGTGAGTTGCCGTTGGGGCCGGTGCAGCAACAACAAAAAAAATTCAGCATTTCAGCTAGCTAGCTTCAGAAGGAAAGAAATCATCACTCGCCGGCCGGAGATCTCGCCGCCGTTAGCTACGTACCTCCGGCGATCAGCCAGCCCATGGGTTAGGTTGGGGTTAGTTTGTAGTTGCACTACGACGACGTTTAGATCGTGTGTGATTGCGAGAATCTGAGTGTATCCAAGAGAGAATCGGAAGAGCGATGAGGTTTTTAATGCAGTAGAGAACAAAAGGACGACGGGAATGGCGGCGACGGCATGTGAGGATGAATTCAGTAGTAACATAAAGTGAGTATACAGCTAAAAGGCTAGTAATAAAATCGATCAGACCTTTGTTGTTTGTGATGCATGGCGACCATGGCGTCGTGTTCGTTCTTATGCTTGGTGCTTGCCACTAGTTGACAAGAAGCAGAAGAGAACAGTGTGATGCTTTCTGCCTACTCGGATGTACAGATCCATGGGTCGAGGCCCTCGCCTCGGGCGGGCCGGGCGGTGGAGCCGTCTGGCGGCTTGTCGGCGCTGGCTGCGGCTTGTGATGACGATGATGCGCTGGCGTGGGGGGTGTAGTTGAGCGTGCAGCTGCCGTAGCCGCCGCCGCCGCTGCCGGACGCGACGACGCCGGACAGCTCGTCGCCGCCGTGGTGGTGGGCGTCGTTTCTTGGAGAGAGGTGGTGTAAGGTCTCGGAGGACATCAGGCCGCCGCCGTCCGTGAGGCTGATGCTTCCGCCGCCTAGGAACTCAGAGAACGACGGCGACGGCGAGGCGTCGTGAAGCCGCGCGCCGCCTTGCGCGAAGGCGCCGAACATGGGCTGAGACCCGGCGGCGAGGACGTTGGGGAAGGAGAGGTAGCTGCTGCTGGTTGCGTCGTGCTGCATCCGGAGGAGCGCGGTGGGCGTCAGCTGGAAAGTGTCGCCGGCTCCGGCCGCGGTCGGGTTGACGGATGTTGCGGTGGTGGCGGCGGCCGTGCCTGTCGTGGTGGCATTGGCATTGGCGACGGCGATGTTGGACGAGGACGGCGTTGACGTGGACGACGGCGACGACAACGACGTGAAGGGCGGGAAAGGGGAAGCCGCCGTCGGGAGCTTCTGCGCCAAGGGGCGGAGGAGGTACGGCGGCAGCGAGGAGGCCGGATCGGCGGTGGCGGAGCGGAGGGCGGAGGCGGGCAAGGGGAAGAGGTGGTCGAAGCGGGTGCGGAGCGAGGCGGCGGGGGCACCGACTCCCGCGACGAATGGCGGCGAGGGGATGCCGGTGAACTCCTGCACCATGGCGCGGAAGTTGGAGGTGTCGGTGGTCAGCACCGTCGTGGGCGCCCGCCGCGACGCCCGCGTCCGCTTCCTCGACCCCCGCGGCGGCCCGGCCACGGCCGCCGCCGCCCCCTCCGCCGCCCCGGTTGACGGATCACCCTGCTGGTGCGCCCCCGCCGCGCCCGCGCCGACACCCACGCCCGCATCGGCGACACGCGGCGACGAGGAGGACGGCAACCCCGCTGCGAACTGCGCCGCCGACCAGGGAGGCACCCCCTGCTGCTGCTGATGCAGCGACGTCCCCACCGAGCCGAGCTCCTGGATCCCGTACATCGATCCGTGGAGCGAGAACGCCGCCGCCCCCCACGACGACGGGCGGAGCAGCGCTGACAGCGGCGAGGAGTCCACCCCACCACCACCGCCCCGAGAATCAAACTCCTCGTCGCCGCCGCTCGACGACTGGAGACTCCCTCCACTATTACCAGAATCCATCACCCCACCGCCTCTTCTCCCCCCACCGGTGCAACTGCAACTCCCGAAGCCAACCACCCCCACCGAACCACACACTCACCGACCTCCCCAACCCGAAAATATCATCTGATCCTTCATCGCGGGGAGGAATCAAGGAGGAGAAGGAGAGGAAGCCTTGGTAGTACTCGCGAGGTGGTATAAAAAGGTTGAGGAGAAGACAAGGGGCGGCCGCTGCTGCTGGCCGCTGCTTCGTTCTCGCGGGTACTAAAGGGCAGGGAGCTGAGGGAGAAGCGGACGGAGGGAGGCGAGTGCGACTTGGCTGGCGTGTGCCCGTGTTTACATGTGGATGCTGTGGCTGGCTGGTTTGCTGAACCACATCGCTCGCTCGCCCCGCGCGCGTCCGTAATTAGTCGCGGGGCGAAAAGAAAAAGCTGCGCGCGGGCGGGGCGCCGCCACTGACGAGGGGGCCCCGCGGCAGCGATCTGGAAGAGCTAGGGGTCGCAACCACTGAGGATGTTAAACGGTTTGGTCCCACCCGGCGTCTACACAGAACTCTCTCTAGTTTTATATAGGTTTTCAACCGGAGATATTTTCTTAGGTGTAATTGTGTTTTCACTTTATCTTTTTCTATGTCCCTAATTTTTGCTTTATTTCTTATACATTATTACTCTATAAGTCTTCATTTTGATTCTCTAATTTATAACCCAGTGTGACGAGTAATGATCTGGGTAGTATGATCATTTGGAGAAACTTTAAAATGGTTAACTTAGGGAATAAAAATGCTCAGTGACATGTAAAAGGGAAAAAGAAACAAAAGTCGGTGGATACGGAAGGACTAGCTTGATTGAAATTCAGTCGCACGTGGGGATTTATTTCTTTCAAGACTATTGGAAATTCTAAAAATAAAAAAGTAAAAGATAAAACAATCAATGTCAAATACAGTACCGTGTAGACATGGGAGATATGACAAGCTGAACAGTTGTTTTTCTTCAGCTTTTTTATCTAAAAATGCACACCACTATTTATACATTGCAAAACAAAACTAAGCTGGAATGGTAGGAAAAAAATTAATAGACTACACCAGCATTAAAATTACAAATCCGTACTAAAAATATCCACCTACTTGGTGAAGAATCCCTAACAACTACCTCCAACAATTCGCAGTGCTTGTGCTAAAGCAAGCATCAAGATGATACCAATTATTGGTCCACATGTCTGAAGATGGCCTACCTGGGAGAATTAATTTTTTCAAGTTTTTTTTTGGCATAGACATATTGACCAAGATGGTACAACAACTCTAACCATATTTGGCCTCTTAATTCAACTAAAAACCAATTTCAAATATATTGGATATGCTACTAGGAGTTGTTAAATTAGGATCGCCTGTACACCTTGCCAAACAAAACTAGCAAACTGACCATTAGAAGTATGTGTTGTATGCTTCCATTGATGTTAAAAAAGCACTGCTACACGTATTAAAAAATTCTTACTACTAAACTGTACAAACAATGATCTCAACCATTTAATTAAACTATGTACTCACAGCATGACACATCATTGTTAGTAAGAGTTTAGTATGAAAAATTTAGTACGCTTAGCTTTTTCCATGTTAAAAGATTACACGTTTTGATACCTCTCTGATTTCATTTGTAAAAGATTGTTGGGTCAACACGACTCTCTTTCGCATGTAAGAAAAAAATAATGGTATGTGGAATTATTTGTTCCATTCTAATTATATGTATACTTTGTTTTTTATTATACAGAAAACATACTCACACACATTCATAAACACGCTTTGTAACACAAGATTTAAATACATGAAAGCTAGCGTCAATCTCTGAACTCACTAAATTTCTATTAAAATTGCTCTGCACGTGTGTAGTATTAGTGGACTTGGAGATTTAAATTCTAGTGAATGGAAACATGGAGCCACAGCATACCACTAATACTTTCTCTAATTATACATTAATACATACTATATAGTAATTCATTCCCGCCTAACAACTTATATTCCACATAATGGCTCATTCTAAAGAGGACATCAAGGATAGTAGCAATAATGAGTAAGATTATGTATGTATACTCCTATATGTTCATTATTGGAGTGATCATATATACGGGAGATATCAAATTTTATATAAAAAATTGTGACACCTCTTCAATAAATGTAAAATTTAATTGTTAGCGGCCGGAGGATGAGAACCGTGTAGATCACCGGGTGGATCTAGCAAGGGGGCAGCGGAGACTGCAATTATAAGGGATACCAATACGTGCGTACATCAATTAAGCTTTGTGCTTTGTAGAAGCATGGAGCTATATATTAGCGACATGGCAGTTGGCAGATGCGGCATACGTACTTGGCAAGAGCTACGTGCGTACGTGTAGCGAGAAGATATGATGATGGCATAAATTGTCATTCGAGATCGATAGAAATGACGGTCATGCATTCTTGGACCATGCAGGCAGCGCAGGAGTAGGTATGTACTATTTTTTATTAAAATAAATATTATTTTACTTTGGTTTTTAGCATAATTTTTAAAACTGTTAAAAAATACTGCTTTAAAATATCAAATAAATCAATTTTATAAATTTATAATAATTAAAACTTAATTAATTACATATTAATAAACTTTTTTTATTTTACATACTACACTTACTATTTACCCTTGTCACAGAACCAGTAGAGACAGCCAAAGATTTTGGTGGTGCAAAGCTTAGAGGAATCATGATATGGTTAAAAAAATGCATCTTCATCGACGGTTTGGAATTTTTTGGCTCTTCCTAGTCACACGGTATATATATATGCTCTGTCCTGTGATAAAAGAATTAATGGTGTAGTTTAGCTTTCAAGTTAACACGATGCAATTTAATTAAACTATTAAAAAGATATCCTTATATGTCAGAAAAAAGTTACAGAAATGTAATATTGTCAAAACATTTTTTCCACCTTACTCTTATTAGTTAGTACTCCATTGTCATTCATCAACATTAACATTATATATATCAGAAAATATAAGTCATTATACTGTAAATTTCAAAATTTTCACAACAAATTTTAATATTTTCTAATAAACAATATATAAGATAACTAGGATAAAAGCAACCGATTACCTATTTGAAAGAGGAGGAAATTGATGGGACAAAAACATACTTATCCATATAAGAAAACCATATAAGAGAAGGGTAGAAATTAGTACATAGGAAAAAAAACGTCTAAAATCAAATAAAAATGACAGTATATTTTTTTAGCAAAACTGTTCCCGAATCCCACTAACCTTGGCCGTGGATGAGGGAAATGTGTGCTCCCACATTAAGTTTAGGACTCAATCGAGTATATTAGCCCGCTTGATCCACAAGAACTACTAGTATTGTCGGTTTCACCCCATTGTACATTTTTGTTTTTCCTAAAAACAGCTCTACATACATGAACCTTCTAGCCAAGGCCGAACACGAGCTGCGTGAAGGATTGCAGGCACATGATGCTCGGTCTCGCGCTGACCACGACGCACGCTGGCTCGTCGGCTAAGCGTCAGGGGCGAAGCCATGAGATGAGTGGACTAACTTGACTAGTTATTATGATAATAAAAAAACAGCATAAAAATATATACACAACTTTTAGCATAATATATTATATTAACTAAAAAACACATGTAAAAGATGATAGGTAGCTATAATTTACATATTTGTTCATTTTAATTTAGCCTATTAAATAAATAAATTATAAGCGGTCATAATATCATTCAAGTAAACAACACAAATAATCAGATAAAAATAGATCTTAGCAAAATGAGAAAAAAAACTATTTATTGTATTAAGTACTAACTTTCTTCAAAATATAAGAAAATCTGGTTTAAGTGTATAGATAAATTTCCTTATTTTTCGGAGCGAAGGTAATGATATTTTAGAAATTTTAAATTGAAGTGGAGTGATAAATTATGTCGATTCAATTCATACTTACAATGTGAACTACACAGTAGCTACACATAGTAATGTAAATAATGTACATGATTATTATTATTAGATACTTAGGTATTATTAAAACAGTAGCATTGGCTGTTTGTGTTAGGCTAATTAGGGAGGCTCTACTGGGCTGATTGGGGGAGGCCAGCCCCCCCTGGCTGCGCCCCGGCTACGCATGCTCATCATACGCGAATTATACAAACAAACGCACACACGTCTTCGATCAGCAACGCACGCCGTCGAACAACAACGCACGCACGCACGCACGCATCCGTGCTAGTACGCTGCTGGAATCGATCGCTGGGCGGGCCGACGCAAAAACGTGGGCACGTGAGACGTCGCTCGCCGCACGCAAGTACGGCCCCGTCCCCTCTCGACGTGCCGATCGATCGTCGCGATCCAAATCCCCAGCGTCTACGGACGAAAAGGCCAGAGTCGCCAGCTGTAGGAGATCCAGCGCCCTTACCCGGTCGATGTCTTATCAGGCGATCTATCTACCAATTAGAAATTCTGACGACAATCCACGTTACCAAGAAACTACTCCCTCCGAACGGTTTAAAAACATAGATATTTTGTAGTTCGTTTTGGATGGAGGGCCGACCATCCATCCAGCTCGTTGATTGGATCATAGTGGTTTAGATTAAGCGAAAACACCACATTAGTTAATGCTTGCTACCATTAATTAAGTTTTAGAAACAATTCAATAAGATGCTAGATTAAGAGTCGAGGATGGGGTACGTTCAACTTTATATTTATTAATTTCTAATTTAGTTTTTTTTGCCCGGACCGATGGAAGTACGCCGGTCGAATTTTATTAAGAGATATAGCAGGGCAACATTACATAAATTTACACCAAGAAGGTTGTTGGACAACAACCGTGCTAGGCTACACAAAGGGGCGTGAACGCCGCACTAGAACGCAATACAGACTATAAGTAGAGACCTGAAAGCTTCCAGCTCGACAGCTCCTCGTTGAAAGTTTCCCGCAGGTTTCGGTCGTCTCTTGTTTCCCTTGGAACATCCTTGCATCTTTTCCTTCCAGATTATCCAGCATGACAGGATCACTGTTGCTTGAACGTCGCTTTGAATTCTAAATCTAGTTATCATTAGTTTAAAAAAACTCTCACATTTATTAATCCTAATTTGTCTATTTTTAGTTCTCAAAACTAAAATTGATAATCGCATCTTAGTACATCTTTGCATTTTTTTAGTTTCAAATTTACAAATATTTTGTTTATGAAGAAAAAAAAAAGAGTCGTGGCATACATAGCTGTGTATTTATTCATTGTAAATTTCGGAGTTGTTAAATTGCAAAACAGAGAGCGGTAAAAATTAACAAAATAGAAATGCAAAACAGAGAGCTATGTTTAACTATAAAAAAGTCTTGACACGAATGTTGACTAAGTTCGAATCGGCACAATTAAATAAAAGAAATTGTGGTCAATTTCCGTTTTATTACCCACCATAGTTTGGGATGAAAAATAAACTGCCATGCCAAACACACATTGAACCCGTGCTTGTCAAATATGATAAGACAGATTTGTACTCCCTCCGGGGTTTTGATAGATGAAGCCGCTGTTTTTACACATATGTTTAATTATTTATCATATTAAATTTTTATGTAAATATAAAAAATAAAAATATAAGCTTTGTTTAAAGTATATACGATGATAAATCTAAGTTATAACAAAATGAATAATATTTATATAATTTTCTTTGAATAAGGCCTTGTTTAGATTTTTTTAGGGTTTTTGTTAACACGCTTTCAAACTGTTGTGTTTTGTGTGAACTTTTTAAAATATGAAATAAATCAATGTTTAAGTTTATAATAATTAAAACTTAATTAATTATATGTTAATGGTTTTTTCGTTTTGCATGCGCTGACTTCATTATTATCTTAATTAAAAACAAACACCACTTAAGATGAATGATCAAAACCTATTTTAAAAAGATAATAACATCATCTATTTAAAAATCAAAAATATTAAAAGTAGTATTATCCTAAATGCCTAATCCTCAAATGCTCACAACCTCACACGATACATACCGCCCGTCTACTCTTCTTTCTTTAATTAATAGGATACTACTCCACTTACCTATGTTTTCATCACGACCAAGTCAATACCATGTCGCTGCTCTACGTTGCTGGCAAAGTTACTGAACGTATTCATATTACTTTTTTTTAATAAGAAAACAGTTTTTTAAAAAACAACTTTTCACTATTTTCTCTTATAATATATATATACCAATAAATATATAATTTAATGTTTCTAAAGTAAATATTTTAACTTTTTATATACACAGTTAAAAAAATTTAAAAATAATAAAATAATAAAGTAGTAGATTAGTCGCTCCGAAACAATTAGCCCCGGACATGTCGTTGTTAAGTACTAGCTAAGCTAGCTTAACTACAATTAACATCGTCATAAACCATTCCGAGAGGGAGATTAGCCAGACGTCGCTGTTAATTTAAACCCACGTTACCGTCTGTCCGCGGGACTTGTCAAACTGAAATTACGGTCGTCGATCAGCAACAAAGAAAGTACGGCCAGAGTCACGCGAGCCAAGTCTGCTGCAAACTAACCGGTTGCGGACGCGAGAATTCCTTCTAGAAAGTCTTGACCTTGTGGGTTAAAATGGTGCAGATGCGAGGTCGGCGGTCAGGGGATGCGACATTGCGATGCGGTGCCCGATTTCCTCCGCCCTTCAGGGGTAGCCGGTTAGCCGTCAGTCGTCGTCAGCCGTGCGTGCCATCTGTTCCTGTCTAGAAGGTTTTGGGTTGATTTTAATCTGGCTCTTGTTTTTCACCCGTCGGAGGAGGATCATGGGAATAATCTTATCCCCGTGTGGAGGTTAAATCATCGTAGAACGAATGAATTATTGCAAAGACAGAGGTGTACACATTAAATGGCTGGTTGTAGTTATCTTGGAATGTATGGATCCTGAGTTAGTATAACTGAATTTACTGAGAAAACCGAGTTTCACTTTGAACTGAAACAATTTTTATTTTTAAGGTTGGGAGTAGAAGTAGGACACTTCTATGTTATATGCCTATAAATTTACAATATACTTGACGTATAAGTAAGATATTAATAATTTAGTATAAAATATGTTATTATATGTCTTTATATCTTCACCACTAGTTATTATATTGCCTTACTCATTATTGGGACTCTGCACCACCAACAACTCATTCACACACTCTAAGCTAATAAGATGGTGATTTATGAGACGGTTAACCCCAACCTTAAGCCCTTATTAGGCCAACCACACACCTACCATCTCTGCGTATTCAAGGACATAAGATTAACCTTAGCGCCAATTCAGTGGTGATATATTTGAACATAATCCAAACTAAATGAATTGATATTTTAAGTCCAATAATTTCCCTCGTTAGATGTTTTTCACCGTATCACTCTAGTTAGAAGGTGAAAACATTTAGTTAAGGTGAAAAAAAAGTTTTAGAAAAATAAGCCTACAATAGACCAAACTAACGGCGGCAAGACTCCACTATACAAGCCCCGCCACATGAATGTGGCTACACAACTTTTAGATTCATATGGTTACATAAAAACAATGCAATGAATTAATGTATAATTAATTAAACATAAGTTAAGAAAATATTGAAAATAAATTAATATAATTTTTTAAAAAAATTCTATTAAAAAATATTTAAAAATAGATTTTCACATGCGTAAAAATACACACGGATAGGTTAGGAGAGAAGGAAATGAACAAGCCAAGTTAGGCCAGCTCTCATCTCAGATGTGTAGCCTTACCTCCACCCGTCTCTCCCACCGCGCCACATGTGTACGCGACGCCGGCACGTGCCACCGCGCAAGAGGGCCTTTTAGCTCTCTCATTACGCGAGCAACTGGCACGTGGAGTGGCAGGACGCGGCCAGCGATCGATCGATCTACCGGCGAAGATGCTGCGGAGGACGCTGCCGAGGCTGGCCTCGGCGAAGGACGGCGGCGGCTTCGTCGACGGCCACTTCCCATCCCTCCGCGGCCACCCGGCCGCGCGGGAGGCCGCCGAGAAGCAGGCGGCGCTGGCGGCGAAGGAGGAGAGGGACCGCCGCGGCGGCGACGACGGTGAAGGAGTTCCAGGTATACCGGTGGAGCCCGGACGCCCCCGAGCGACGGCCGTACCTGCAGTCCTACCATGTCGAGCTCGCCACGTGCGGTCCCATGGTGCTGGACGTCCTGCAGAAGATCAAGGGGGAGCACGACGCGACGCTGGCGTTCCGGCGGTTGTGCCGGGAGTGCATCTGCGGGTCGTGCTCCATGTGCATCGACGGGGTGAACACGGTGGCGTGCCTCAAGCCCGTGGACACGGACACGTCGGCGGCCACGACGGTGACGCCGCTCCCGCACATGTACGTCGTCAAGGACCTCGTCATCGACCTCACCAACTTCTGCCAGCAGTACAAGTCGGTGGAGCCGTGGCTGAAGACGAAGAAGAAGAGCTCGCCGGAGGAGGGGCGGATGCGCCGGGAGCACGCGCAGTACGAGTGCATCCTGTGCGCGTGCTGCAGCACGGCGTGCCCGTCGTACTGGTGGAACTCGGAGGCGTTCCTGGGGCCGGCGGCGCTGCTGCACGCGTACCTGTGGGTGTCGGACAGCCAAGACGAGTACGGGGCGGAGCGGGTGCAGGCGCTGGCGGAGGGGTGGGACAAGCTCTACCGCTGCCGGATGATCAAGAGCTGCACGGCGACCTGCCCCAAGAGCCTCGACCCCGCCGCCGCCATCTCCGTCATGAAGACCCTGCATCAGCAGCTCCGCAAGCCATGGATCGCTCGTCCTGTAATGACGACGTCAGAATGTTGCAGCTGTAGCGTGCGTTCATGTTAATTAATCTCTTCAACAATAATAAGATTTGCGACATGAACAGTAATCCGTCGAATTTAGTCACTGATTTACTACTGTTACAACCTACGTCAGCTCTCCGACACGTTAATCCGAAATTCCGAGGTTTCAAGCCGACTCGAGTTGATAAACCGACTCGAGTTAAATTTATAAGAATCGAACTGAATTCCAATCTCTCTCCCAGTCTCTCTTCTATGCATGGCTTTAATAGTAGACCTAAAATAATTTTTAAGTCTTTATAATAAAATATTAAAAAACATATATTTTAATCATTAAAATTTAATATTTCATACATGATGCAAAATATTTCAATATATATTTCACTGTGTTTCACAGTATTTTTAAATGTTTCAATGTCTAAATTTTTTTCACCAATGTTTTAAACCCAATTTTTCAAAGAATTTCGGGCGCCCGATTTGTGTTTTTTAACGATTCCTGAACAGTTTCCCTAAAATTTCTCTAGGAGCGGCGGCTTCACGAAATTTTGGTATTTGGGCTGAAAAAAATTCAGAGCAGCCCACAAGGCACATTACTTTCTTGGGCTGCAAGAAGATCAGACTTTCTTTCTTGGACAAGAAGTCGCACTGGCGCACACCCGAGTAGCCGACCGAGCCAACCAGCGACCCGACACGCCCACAAAACCGCCCAAAGATTTCCTTCCATTTCTCGCATTTCATCCCCTCCAAGCAGGCTCCTCTTCCCCTTCACTTAACCTCTCCCCTGTTCTCAACTCCACCGTCTTCCGCCTCGCTGGAGAGCCCCGGCCATGCTGACCCCGCGCGTCCTCAAGCTCTCGCTGCCCCGCCGCCTCGGCGCAGCCGCCGCCGCCCGCACCACCGAGCGACCTCCGCCGTGCCATCCCAGGTGCGAGATCCCGCCGTCGTCTCGCTCCTTTTCGAGCGCGGCGTCTTCGAGCGCGCCAGCTGTTCGTGCTAATGCCGCAGCGGGCGCTCCCCGCGACGGCATCTCTGGTTTCTCGCTGGATTTGGTGGGTTTTATTTTGGGTATTCTGCGTGGGGGCCTGAGGGGAGGAGGCCTGAGTCGTCTCGTGTGTGTTGGTGCAGCGGGTAGGATTCGGGCGGGGCCGCTGTTTGTGTTGCAATTTGGGAGTGATTAGGGCGTTTGGTCGCGAAATGGATGTGAGGTTGTAGTTAATCTCGGTATACTGCTACAGCAGACAAGTAACGAGTTGTCTCCGCATGTATTCACTGCATGCTGGTCGCACACATCATTGCCGTGTTACTGGGTCCATCATCCAGATGCGGCGATTTCTATGTAGTTAGATAATTGCTTTGAATGGCATTTGGCTACTTGGTTGGTTTTGATCGTGTTCTAGTGTTGAATATGCTGGCAATTGGGCCATCCACGATTTGCTGTGCATGCTATTTCACATGTCCTCTTGCATTTAGTTACATATTTACTTTGAGCAGAGCTGTGGGCTAGAATTATCGTCTATTTCATTATATGACCGTGAAGCTATGCCATGAATCAGAATGGACCTTCCTACCTCACCAATGGATTGATTTCACAATTGTTTCTGTGCCCCTTACAGCTTACTAGTTATTATTGTTGACCCATATATAATTGATTTAATGCTTGAGTCGATTGAATCATAACATCAAGCAATTCTGGAGTTAATCCTACTGCCATGTGTCTTGTCCTGCATGTGCCTTTGCTGTTTGTTTAATTGAGTTGGTTCAATAATTCTGGGTATTTGCTTATGCAGAGTGTTCCCTGCGAGGAGTAATCATTCTCGAGGTTATTCCAGTGAAGGAAGCTCCAAGTATAATAGGCCAATGAGACAATTTGCTGAAGAGAACAAGGCGAATCCTCAGCCACTGATATATTACATCGTTGTATGTTATTTATCTGTGTTCCCTCATCTTTTTGTTTCCATATTTCTATTTTTCATGATAGTTTCCACAGATTGTTAATGTCAAATTGTTATCAAGGGGTTACTGGCAAGTTTTCAGCTCCTTTTTTTTATGTGCAATGTCATTTGACGTACAGAACTTTTACCAGCATTCTCGTTTGCAATTTTCTTCTCTAAATGTGTATGTTGATTTTGCAGCCATCTACTCTGCTAGTCTTTGCAGGACTAGTCAGTTTTGTTCACTATAATGATGAGAAGCGTGCAGTTACCCAAGGTACTTACAGAATTTCCCAGTTGTGCATCTTCATTTGTTTTTGTTGTCAAACATTTTGATGTACTCATTTTCTTTTGAGCTCAACTCTGTTGGAAAGTTGTTGAATTAGCTGATCTTATGATGATAACAGTTCTTTAGGCATTGATGCTTGCAATCCCTTGTGGTCCATCTAGATATCAGAATTAATTGCTTAATCTTGAAACCTTATGACATAAAGGTAAACTAAATTTCTATATGCTCCAACACCTTTTTTTTTGTGAATTAGTGTATTCTCATTGTTTTGTATAATTGGTTGCTTTATATTAACTGCTTGAAATTACTCATGCTGCTATAATGGCAGCCGCCCGATTCGGTTTACTATCATTGAGGGGAAAGAAGAATACAAAATAAATGAAACTGATGAAAGTATGCTTATTTAATTACCTACCCTTTGTATATAGTTGCGTATCTTGTAAAACAAGCAATTCTCATCAAGTCTTCCATAGTGTCTAAACTGTGTTCTTTGTTGCTATTTGCATTTTGTGTTGTGGTGTTTCCATCTAAAGAAGCTCAACAAACCAGTGTTCCCAAAAGGTGTACTACCAATAGACCTTCAATTGGAGGTCCATTTAAGCTATATGACACAGAAAACAATGAGGTGACTGAATCGAAGCTTCAAGGAAATTGGACACTGATGTACTTTGGTTATACATCATGCCCAGATGTGGGGCCAGCAGAAGTTCAGAAGATGGCTGATGTTGTCAAGTTGTTAGGTGCGTTGCTATGTACCACATCCTGCTTTGTTGGAAGTACATTATTGCAGACGTTTCATTGTTGGCTCTTTAATACCATGTTATGTAATCTTTCACATATATAGTGGTTAGCAGCCTTCTATGCATAATGCATATTCTTCTGTCTGCCAGTGCATGCGTGCATTTTTTTTGTTTGCATTATTTGGAATAAGATTTGTTTTTCCACTACAGTAGATACTATATAGTAGTTACACAATGAAGTATGGTTCTTTGCCTAAAAAAGTGAGTGGTAAGTCCTATTTTATAATTATGTTACCAGCACTATGTTAACAAGTCCTGCCTCATGTCAACATTCAACTTCCTTGGCTACGAGTCACCGAAGTCATCCTTTTGTGCGACCATGAGTGGACTTGTGATTATTTTTGCTGTATTGTGGTTGCTTCTCACAGAGAAGAGGGATTAAATTCTTTTATATCTACTAATAGCTGAAGATTTTGGTATGATTTATGAAGGTTTGTGGTTGAATATTGTATTAATTTAGGCACAATTTCTTTACAAAACACATTAATTTTGACATAATGTCTATTGACTATAAACTAGATTTTAGTGGCATGATAAAAATTGGTTTGATTTGATTAGTTTACAAACGATTCTGAGTTACATTATTGCATGATAAATGAATAACTTGTTAGTTGCATGGTGAAATGGTTTTGTAGTTTATATAAAAGAAGACCTTTATCTTACTTTTGTTTCAGAAAATAGTTAGTGTGTTATAGTTAAATTGAAATCTTAACTGTAAATATATTTATTTAATCACTCAGCTTGGATGTAGCCTAGATTTAAGTCTTCTCTCCTAAATTTGGTGCCCTGGCCTGGTTGGACCACTCAGCCCAAATGTCTTGGCCCACTAGGTCCACTCAGTGAACTGACGTAAGGCAAGTCACCTTTTCATGCAGTAGGCAGGCTCTTGAGCCTTCCATCAGAAGGCTGCTGAAGCTTTCACACATCCACACCATTTGACTTATTTTTGGCCATTTCACTAGTGGCTTTGTCCAATCTGTTGGTTTATATTTCCTTTTGTCTGCATCAAATGGCTGGAGCTTTTCTGCTTACGTGGCTTCCTGAGAGTCATGAAAGCATTGAGCTTTCACTAATGTAGATTCTATTAGCTGTGCTTAAATTGGTAGTTCTCCCTATGAAGTATTAATTTTTCTGTATGCTATAATTGGCTTTTAATAATTAGATTTATCTGAACTCTGTTGTTTGTATTACATCTGTGATCTTCCTTTTCTTATGGTTCTTAATTTGTCATTTCATAGAGTCGAAATATGGCACCAAGATTACACCACTCTTTATCACAATTGATCCTCAACGTGATTCACCTGCTCAGCTTAAGGCATACCTTAGTGGTAAGTTGCTCTATTTTCTATGCTATTGGAACCTTCGAATTCACTGTATTTGGGAATGATGAGTTTGTTTCTTTGAACTGCAGAGTTTGACCAAAGAATAATAGGACTAACAGGCTCCATCAATGCAGTAAGACAGATTGCACAGGAATACCGTGTTTCCTTTAAAAAGGTTAATGACATTGGTCGGGATTATCTTGTAGAAAGCTCTCATAACATTAAGTATGCATGGAAATAATCTGTATATAGCTTGCCTTGTTGTAATGTGATGTAAGTATGCATGGAAACAATCTGTATATAGCTTGCCTTGTTGTAATGTGTCAGGCACTTGACTGTATAAAGTTACAGGTACTTGCTAGATCCATGCTTGGAGACAGCACGATGCTTTGGAGCTGAGTATCAGGCATCTGACCTTGCTGAGGCGATAACTATGGAAATCCAGAAAGCTTCTAAATCATCAACAAACTAGTGTAGCTGCCCATTGTCTTGTGGGTATACTTCTTGACTCTTGATACTTCTTTGTTTCTGTACCTGCACCTTTGCCTTTTTTAAGTAAATAATTAGTGTTCTTAGGTCACTTCTATATGATGGTGAAATCGTGTTTCTTGATCTGATGGTGAATTGGTAATACTTGATAACATGCTTCTTGTTGTGTTTGGTCGCAGATAACTTGTCTGATGCCTACTATATAGAGCCTGAAACAACAGATAGAAAGTTCAATCTCAGTACCTTTTAGCTGTGTTAACATTATTCTATATGCAAGTAAATGTTCTGCTTGTACTTTCTTGGTACTTGATCCGAACAATCTCTCAAAAGATCTATCACAGATTTACTTTGGATTACACACAGGAGAGACTTGCACGTACTAGTTTAATGATAAAACTTAAAATGATATTGTGATGTAGATACCTCATGCGAAGCCTGTTTGTTACTACAGAACATTTTCATATCAAAGTTTGAGCCATTATTTCAGTTATGTTGCTAACATGGTTTCGTTTACCCAGGACCTAATTCGGCACAATCCAATGTTTGCTGCGAAGCACTCTCTCCCTCTCTCCTGTATAGCCTTTCTCACAAAAGGTTGACATGGTGAACCTCGCGTTTATCTCCGCCACCAACTGATTCCAAGCTTCTTTGCCCCACTCCTTGCTGTGTAAGAATTGAGCAAAACTGTACAGCGCCTCTTCGGATGAAAATTTTCCGGCTACAATTCACTTTCAATTTTACGATCACAGAATGCTGTGGCAATGTCCATTTGATGTTATCGAAACTACCATGTAGAACAGGTCCTGTAGGCTCTAGCACTGGATAGTGGATACCAGCATAGATTCAGAAACCGGTTTCCTCCTTTCGGATGAACAGGTAAAATGGGAAAAACTTTACAGCAATGCCACATGTTCTGTCACGTGTAGATCTCCAGTGACCGACTGTTAACACATGATTTTGGTTTGTGAACAAACTGTTAGCTTTTCAAGGGTGCAGCTTCCTGCGAGTAGTGGTGCAATGGAACTTGTCTTTCCTCTGTCTTTCCCTTTGCCCTTTTGCAGTGGCAGGCACTCGAAGAGAATGATCTTATATTATTATGCAGTCTGTCGTGCCCCAGCTGGACAGAAGCCACCTGCTGCCATTATGCTTGCCGAGCTGTTACTTGGCACTCTCATTTCTCTATATGCCCTATGCTAGGTGTCGACAATATTGCAATAACCTTTGTTTTTCACTTAAACTACTCAACTGAGCAGAATTAGCCTGTAGCGTAGAGCTATCAGTACCAAAAAGTATATTAGCACTGGTGCTTTTTAGTCCTCCGTGCTCGTGCGTTTGGTGCCAACGGAGTTGTTTAGAATCCGATCTCGTGCTAATGTTCTACTTTTGTTCATTATCTGGTGATCTTGCGAGTGCCAGATGCTGATGCAAATTTGTCTTGGAAGCCGTGCGGAATTTTTCGTGTTAATGAGGCTGTTGGAGTAGTGATTCTGATGCAGGGTAGTTACAGTGAGTAGTATAAGTGATATAAGCGACTTCTAAAAATAATGACATTAGATTTGTAATTAGGTGGAGAAGAGAGGAGAAAAATAGGTTATGGATTTATATCCTGTACCATAGGTTGGTTAAGATTGATCAGATATTTATATTATATATATTTATATGTATTAGATTGACTGTAATTAGCTACACTGTTAAACTTTCTTACGGCTGGCTGACTGGCTCTGCCTGCCTCCGCAGTCTGCACTGCACTCTGCATTACAGCGTGCGACGTTCTTATCTGAAGATTCTGTTGTGGCTCTGCCCTCTGCACTGCAGCATGCGACGATCTTCTCTGCAGATTCTGCTGTGACACAGTCGAATTAGTGCATGTGTTGGGCAAGCAACGGCCAACTTTGCAATAACTTGGGGGCGCAATGCATTGCATATTCATAGGTGGTTTGGTTGTAGTTCCAACGGGTGAAGCCAAAGAAACCAACCGTTTTGTGGGTGTGCCACGCCCATGAACTGTCTCAATCAACAACGAAGCTGTGGTTCATGGTTAATCAATGCTCAACTAAAGTTTATCTTGGTAGATTATGTAACTGATGGATATAAATTATAGATGATTGGTAGATTATGTAACTGCTAGATGTAAATTATAGATGAATGATTGAATGTCTCATGTTCCTTCTAATCTCATCCTAGTAAAAAACAGTTTTGCTCCCGAACAGTTGTCTCCCTATGGTCAACCCGAGGCAATGGCAATGTTGAAAAAAACATTTTGAGGGAAAAAAGGTCACAATTAGTGGATCTGCATATTTGACGAAGGGCGGCACAATATTGACCTGGATCGTGGTCATGATTCATCGTAGTCGACAACGCTTTACAGGTGACGACGTTGGACACTGAGCTTTGCGCGAATCTTGACAATTTTGAATGAGATCACATCAGTTTTTTTAATGGGATTCTGGTTTTAGATCCCAATTGTGTGCACCATTGAATCGTGGAGGATTGTTCCTTGATAAATTCACCTCATTTCTATAGCTTAGATTTATAACACCATTTACCAAGTTAAGAGAAACGTAACAACAACTGGGGTCACAAGATTATACCGGCAACTGAAGGGTAAAGACAAACTGTGCAATGAATCCCCTGCCGACGACTCCTCGCCGCTCGCCGGTCACCTCTTCCAGCTCCGGCTCCGCGCGAGGGGGTCCACGCCGCCGACGATCCACGTCTCCTTGGCGATGTCTATGGACAGCTTCAGGAAATCCGGTGCCGTCCGCATGAACACCAGCTCATCTCTCCCCTCCTCTCCGGCATCGTCCCCTGCGGCGGCCGCGCTTCCCTTGTCATCCACCGCCTCGCCGGCCGGTGGTGGCTCCTCTGTTCGTCTCCTTGTTAGTCCTTTCGACGGCGCCGAACGGCACCGCATGAGCAACAGCGCGTTCGCCGGCGGGGCTGACGGCGGCGCATTGGAGCACTCGTCGTCGTTGCGGTCGTCTTCTTGCTCGGGCTCGTCGTCGTCGCCGGAGTCCTGCTCCGGTGTCTCTTCGCTCCCTTCCAGCACCATGAGCCACTTGGAGAACACGCTCGCGGCAGAGCTGCTGCCGCATCCGGCCGACTCGGCTTCATGATCCTCCGCGCCGTCGTCGTCGTCTTCGTCGTCGGTGGAGGATTCCACCGCGCCGTGGAGTGAACCGAAGCAGCGCACCTTGAGCCGGAGGCTCCGGAAAGCGCCTCCGAGGAACGGCAGCGCGTCTCTCCTGATCCCGACCGCTTCCAACCAGCTCACCTTCTTCCTCTGCTCTTGCCGACGCTCAATCTCCTCCACCACGGTGATCCAGCTCCTCCCTCCTCCTCCTCCGCCGCCGCCCTTACCTGGCTTCCCAGCCACCTTTATCTGCTTCTTGGGCCGCGCGACCTTGATCTGCCCAACGCACGTTACCTTGGGCGACTGCGGCTCGTCGTCGACCTCGACGGCGGCCTTCTTCGCCTTGGAGCCCCGGAACAACGGGCTGCTCCCGCGCCCACGCCCTCGTCCTCCAGACCTCGCCGCCGGGAGCTGCCGCCGCCGCGCGGCCACCGCCTTGTCCACGGTGGTCCTCGACGGGCTGCAGATCGGTTTGGGCATCAGCGCCAGGTGCTGCCGCGCCGGGAAGCAGACAAGCAAGTCAGTCGGCGCCGTCGTGGTCGCCACCACACCCTTCCCTCCACCGCCGGAGGCCGCTTTCTTCCACATCGCACCGGACCGCCGGCTCGTCGTCAGGTTTGCTTTACGGGAAAGAGGAGAGGAGTGCAGGAGTAGGAGGCGGCTCCGCTTTAAAAGAAAAGAAAGCGCGCGAGGCAGGCGAGCAGCCTTTTTTTTCGCTCGCTTTTGTTGCCACCTGCTGCCGGAGTAGAGTAGGAGTGACACTCTGTCAGTGTCCGCTGCTACTCGCCGGCTATCTTTTGCAAATTCGCACTGATATCTCGTTTTCGTTTTGCTCCTTTCCTTTTCTCCTTTTTTTCTTGCCTCCTGCCTGCCTTGATCTGTCCATTTTTCGTAGTACCTTAGTTTGGGAATCGGGACTGGATCGATGGTTGGCAGACGAGAGACAGGTGAAGCAGAGAATATACTGAGGCCTGCAGCTTTGTCTCTCATGGAGAGTTTCTTTCATGCGATTAGCTCATCATCTTGTCAGGCAGGAATTTCTTGTAGATCAACAATTATTAATGTTAAGTTTCTATGTACTCCGCATATGGCAGTAATTGGAGACCTCACGGATGGAAAATGCAATGTTAATTAGGTAAGAACATGTGAATTGAGGCCTAGGGATCTGCATCTCGAGAAGTTCGTAAGAGCCTTGCGTGTTTGGTGGATGTGACACGAGTGAAGGTCACCAGATAAAACATGGGTTAGAATGGAAAGCCGGTGCGATGAAATCCACAAATTACCCTTTGCGGCAAATAAAGATATGCGACGGGACTACTATTCGGTTCTAGGATTCAACATGGCTTAAGGGCAATGGCACAAAATGTGGCACCAATGGTACACGCAATATCAAAAAAGAAGAGCCACACCCTCAGACAAAGCGATTAACAGTAACACATGGTTGCAAGTTTTAGACTTGCCTATCACTTATGGAATGACCACTAACCTCCTTGACCAGCTAGTAACACTCTGGAACCCAGTTTAGCAGGTGGAACTTTGCCGAGTAAAGCCGATTAAAATCACGTGTAAACTCACGAGTCATGTCGAGTACTCGACAGTGTCAGCCTATAAAACACAATTCTTCGAATCCGTCAAGATAAACTATGACATCCTAGTCTGGAAGCGTTAGGCCCTATGGAAATACAAATCATTTGCCTAATTGATCATGCAGAACAGAAATTAGACATCTGACAAGTTGGCAGCCCGTAGATGGCCAAATAATGTGTGTTGCCCTCTATGCTGACATACACCCGAGACCTCCTTCCACCTACTAACGGAATGCTGATACACAAGAAGAATTTGGCACACACTAGCGACTTGGATAGTGTGCAACCCACTAAAGCCAACATCTTAGGAAACGACAACTACAGTCCATGATTGGTGGGAGGCGCTAGCAACATCCTAAGGAGTGCCCAAGCAAGGGATAAGATCCCTACTTCTCCTAATAGCTTGGGAGATATACAAGGAGAGAACCAAGTCTTTCAGTAAAAGGAGCTTCCGACGAAAATGCTGCTAACAAAAATAAAGGAGGGAGCAAGAACTTGGGCAATGGCTGGCGCAAAGCACCTACTTTCTACCTTAACCCTTTGGCAAATGCCGTTGTATAAACTGTTGTTCTTCCTTTTTTAGCTGTAAATGCCTTTTTTACTACTATATTCAATGAAATTGGTACCCTGGTGCCGGTTTGTTAAAAACAAAGTAACAACTAGTATCTGCACAATACTAGAAGTTTATATGATGTACTCTCCTCGTCCTAAAAAAATCATAACCATAAACTAAGTCTTTTTGGACACAGGGTGTATGTTGCTCGGCATTTGTGTATTTGTGGGTCAATTTCGTTACACAATGTTCCCTCCTCATTGAGAAGATCTTCTCCTTAGGAAAAGATGGGATGCGTGCATGTGACACTAGTATTTAATGGATTTTGATGGGACAAAATGGATTCGAAATGACGTATGCTTGGTTTTACAAAGTAAGAGGTTTGATGTCTTTATGTAGGGCTTCTCATTGTGTTTACTTTTCTATTGGCATTATTAGTGCTCTGAAATTTGAATGGACCATGTTACAAAGCTATAGCCTACTCTGCTTCTTCAACTCAAATGCTAGCTACCCATCAACCCCAAAAGCGGGAATGGAAATTTCAGCTAAAGGAATCAAAACTTTCTAGTCAACAAATTGGACTTGGATGCAGAAAGAGAAAAAAAACACCTTTAAACTCAAACTCAAATTTCAAAACAAAAATTGATTTTTGGTTTAAAATGTTAATAAATGAATGAATTCAATTTGTGGTTTGCATAAACAACGCAAAAATGTGGTTTGTGTTTGTGGGCAGCAGAAAGTCAATTCATATTCTTACTCTACTATAGGAAATATATGAGCTGAGTTTGAAACTCTTGGAACTCAGTTGAAAAATGAGCCTGTTTGAGCTAAGACTATCTCACAAAATACAACTCGCATTCTGATATATCATCTCTATTAGTTCAAAACATTGAAAATAAGATAAGTTCTTTCGGTAGTTTATGTATTTGTTCTCAGTTAGTTGGATTCTAACGTATTGAGCAACAAGTTGAACTAATTTACTAGTAGTTTGGCCGTGGTCGGTGCCTTGTTATCTAAGACTTTCTTTTGCCGACCATCTAAAAATGTTTGTACTTGTACCACTACAAACTACAGTTTGGTTAGTTCGTGCGTTACCTAATTCAGTGATTAGATGAAATACTTTTAACATTACTCGGTTGTGTATGTACTCTATGTTTTTACGTAGCTAAGTTGTTCATCCCCTAAACCATATGGCAGGTCCTTTTCTAGGAGTAATTTTTAATTCCATGGCTTGCACTACCCAATTAAACACCTAATCCCATTATATGAAGATAAAAAGAACATACCTAATTATGTTTCACTTCGTCGTATTAGGCATTCGTTTTATAAAAAAAATGCTGGATTTTTACATGAATCAGTTCGATTCCAGTAGAAATCAGGAAAAAATTCCTGTATTCAAAAGGGGCCTTAATATATACCTAAACCTTAGGTCGGTTGATTGTTCCCCTTTCTACCCATGTTCCTTCGATCAGCTGATGCCTAAGTATCTTGCTTTACTCGATGCATCATCGATCTCTGTAATGATACAACATCACACCCATCTGTGCACACTGAATCATTTTCCTCTTCTCCGTTTTTAAAGTGGAATGAGAAGAACTTGATGAATAGGAAACTTGCTATTCCTTGTTTTTTTATTTTATATAAGTTATCATATGCCTTTAAGTGTCTATATGGTGGATTGCAGCAAAGCATTGTTAGATGAGGACTACAGAAAGGAGCTACACCCAGTTTTTGGGTTACCTTTTTATGCTCAATTGATCTGTTCAACTTTACCAATCAACCTTTAATTACCGATACATAGGAAGGTAGGCAGTAATTTTCTTATCTGAAAATGCTACTATTTATTATGGTTATTAATTTATTGATGAATTTAATTTTTGGTGAGTTTAATTCAAAATTTTCAGGTATTTGTTCGTAACAACTCAGTTGTTGAATATCAAGGTGGCTGCATACACTAAATTAAACTATCACACCTTTTCTCACAATAGCAAGCATCAACGAAATCATCATAGATTAGCGCTTAAAATTTGCAGCATTGTCTGGCAGCGATCACCATTATGGATCTTAGTGGTATTGTTTATGTTGATTGGTAGGCAAACTGATAAACTATAGCAAACGTGCAACGGCAGTGAGGTTTGCTGATGCAACTGATGGGCCGTCAGTGGTTAGTCAGTTAGGCAAAACCTTTTTGTTGCTACTGCACAATTGTTAACACTATGTAGTACTGTGGTTGCATAATGGAAACATAAAGTATGTGCACTAATGTAGGCACTAGTTGGTGGTTTCATGGAGAATTATAGGAATCAATTAACTCACCACCTTTGTACCATGATAATACTACTGTAATTAAGTTCAACCCAACTACTGCATTATAGGAGTACTCGACAGAGACCGAGAATTCAGTAACCTCATTGTTAAACCTTGAGTGGTTGACCCAAACCGATGTTGTGATTATTTTGTTTAAAAGAACCACAGGGACAAAGCCCCGGTTCCTGATTCACTGAGCAGAAACCAACTTTGCTGCCAAGGGCAGAGCATTACAACTCCAATTCGAATGGAAAATTTCATGTCATTATTCATTGCTCAAGAAGATAATTTCAAGTATGTGACTGTACTATATCAAATGAATAATTTCAAGTATGTGACTGTACTATATGAAATGAATAATTTCAAGTAGGTGACTGTACTATATCAAATAAATCACACCGGGACTCGGTTCGAACCCCTGAATCCATAGAGCCTATTTAGGGCTGATTGTTTTGTAGTGACCTGTTGCTCATCGACTATGTCTTTCGGCTTGATCTTAACTTACCCTCCGTGGACGAACCTTGCGGGGAAATGGCATCTTCAGTTATCGGAAATTGCACCATGGGTATTAGTCAATTTATATTATATTTAATAAGCATTTTTTCTTTAGTTATTTATGTGCATTTAACAATGGAACAATGATTGGGTTCCATTTAAAAGACCATCCCATTTTTCTGTCCCTTTGTCTCCACGGATCCTGTTATTTATCATGCTATAATAATGGTTAAGTACAATTGTCTCTTTCAAAATAATGTTTAAGTACATTTTTTGTGACACCCTAGGTTGAAGTTTTGTTGTGACAGTTGATAATGATTGTGTGCACTATTATACTTTATTAGGAAGCTACACGCTGCCAGCTTCTTGGAGATAGAAGATATTACGAAGTGATTAACACAAATAACTTAATTGGTTGGTTCAAGACTTCAGGAAGACAAGAACTCAAGCCTCTCTAAGCTACAACGCATGCTAATCACGATACATGATGCATTGTTTTCCTGAGAAAAGATACTGCTTGCTGTGATTATTTGGGCTCCTGGTGTACCAGATTGTGTCCAAGCTGTTGAGCACCAAATTGTTGCAACAATCATTGAATGGAATTGAAGACATGGAATACTAACAGGGGTGGTTCAAATACTCCGATAAGGGTGTAAGTAGAACAGTCAATTTTTAATTCGAAATATAGAAGTTATGCGAAAAAAGAATTTCACATTGTTGACTGTGGTACCAATTGTATACCACAACAGCATATTGTTCATGTAACTCAGAACGACACATCCAAATAAAGAAGCTGAGTGCAATTTCATCTCTACTGATCTGAACAGTAACAAAGATTTGAGAGAGTGTTAGACCACTGAACCACTGTACAGATCCGACTTCCTTTATAGCATTGAGTTATTAGTCTCACTATACATATTCTTATATGGTATCAGAGCAGGTCTAGACATCCCGGCATGCTAGCATACTCCCACCGGCGAGCCGACCTTTTCTCCCCGTCATCGACGTTTTCTCCCCGTTGCCGACTTTCTTCCCGGTATTTCCTCCTCGCTCTCTCGTCTCGGCTCTTTCTTCTTCCTGTCTTCTCCGCAAACGTTTTTTCTTTCTCCTTTTTCACTATCCTCTCCCATCCCTTGCTCGTCCACGTGACAAAGCGACGGTCTCCATCTGTCTCCTCGTCTCGACTTACACCCATCTTCGCCCTTCTTCTTGCTTCGTGCATCTTTTCTCCTCCGACGCCGATGCACTTTTGCGCTCGTCGTCTCCATCGGTTGGACTCGTCCGTCATTCATCGGTTGGATCCATCCGCCCTCTATCGGCTGAAGCTCTCTCTCAGTTCCCGTTTATCCGATAGGCTCAACTGCTCCCGGACGCGAACCTTCTCCACTCCCGTCCGAGCCACTCCGACGTGTCCATGTGTCCACGGACACGAATCTCTGCCTCCTGGACGTTAACCTCCTCTCTTCGCGTCTAACCCCTCTTCGAGTTTTCACATCCTCTCCACTCCTTTGCCTCTATGAGTCAAGGATGTGAAACTTCTCTTTACGGACATGAATCTTCGCATGCCCGTACCCACCCACTCCCTGACCTACCTACTCTGCCACTCATCTTTCCCTCAACTACTCCACTGCGTACCCTTCATCGGCCAACCACTCCCCATCAGCTGGTTGGCCCATCCTTCCCTCTTATCGGCTCACTCCCCATCGACCAGTCACAAGGGATACCGATGTCTCAATCTTTCCACCCACCGGGTCATCGTCTTTCGTCATGTCGTTTTTGACGAGACCTGCTTCCTCTTCGGTTTGCTTAATCCGAGATCCTAATCTAGCAATCTCGACTTCCTCCTTACCAACATCGTGCCCTCCTGGTCTCCTCCACCATTCTCCCCACCGACCCCCTCATCAGCCGCTCCTAAGGACTTACTGCTCAGCTATCCTACTACTCTTCGGTCCAATGTCACTCCCATCGGATCCCCATCGGCCCCACCACTCTCATCGGCTTCGGCCAATCCTGTCCCCTTTCCATCGGACACCTCACCCTCATTGACTCCTCAGCCCTCATCGGCTCATAACCACTCATCGGCCCATCCGCCTCCATCGGCTCCTCAGCCTCCATCGGCTCCTCCCTCCCTATCGGCTTCTCCATCTCCATCGGACCGACCAAACCGATCGGCCCATCCAACCCCATTGGCTCAGGCTGATCTAGTTCAGCCCTTTCCTCTCAGATACAGCTACCGATCTCGAGCCAATGATGCCCCTCCCCAACCAGTCCTCCCCACATCTATCACACTCCCATCGACTCCCGTCCTCTCCACCTCTCACATGGTTACCCGCTCACAAATCGGGCCTCTCCGCCCCACTAAGCGCTACGGGCTCTTCGTCGTCCACTGCTCTATCATGCCTATCCCGGTGACTTCTCGTTCCGCCCTGGCCGATCCTCAGTGGCGCGTGGGCATAGCCGACGAGTACAAGACCCTCATGGACAACGAGACCTGGTGTCTCGTCCCTCGTCCTCCTGACGCCAACGTTGTGACCGGTAAGTGGATCTTTAAGCATAAGTTCCACGCCGATGACTCTCTTGCCCGTTACAAGGCATGTTGGGTAGTTCGAGGTTTCTCCCAATTCCTCGATGTCAATTACGATGAGACTTTCAGTCCCGTCGTCAAACCTGCCACCATCCGGGTCGTTCTCACTTTGGCTGCCTCGCACTCTTGGCCGATCCACTAGCTTGACGTGAAGAACGCCTTTCTTCATGGTCATCTGACGGAAACGGTCTACTGCCAAAAGCCTCTAGGGTTCGTCGATTCCTCTCGTCCCGAAGATGTCTGCCTCCTTCAGCGCTCTCTCTATGGCCTCAAACAATCTCCTCAGCCTGGTACCAATGTTTTACTGCCTACCTTTAGCACATCGACTTTGTAGCCTTCGTGTCCGATAGCTCCCTTTTTACTCTTCACATTGGCAACGCCACTGCTTATCTCTTCCTATATGTCGACGACATTGTTCTTACAGCGTTCTCGACGTCCCTCCTACACCAGATCATGGCTCGACTCCACTCCGAGTTCGTCATGACCGATCTCGGTCTCCTCTATTACTTCCTTGGTATCTCCGTCACCCGTTCTTCTTACTAGCTCTTCCTTTCCCAACACTAGTACGCCATCGATCTTTTCCAGTGTGCGGGCATGGCCGAATGTCATCCCACGGCCACTTCAGTCGACACTCGAGCCAAACTCTCCGCTGCCGATGTCTCACTCGTCGCCGATCCCTCTCAGTATCGGAGTCTTGCTAGTGCTCTCCAATACCTCACCCTCACATGACCCGACCTCATCTCCAGCCCCATCGACTCCCTCACCGCGTACTCCGACGCAGACTGGGCATGCTGTCTTGACTCTCGACGCTCTATGTTCGGCTACTACGTCTTCCTCGGCGACACTCTAGTCTTCTGGTCCTCAAAACACTAGACTACAGTGTCTCGGTCTATCGCCGAAGCCGAGTACCGTGCCGTCGCTCACGCCGTCGCCGAGTGTTGCTGGCTTCGCCAGCTTCTCCAGGAACTCCGTGCACCTCTCTCCTCTGCGACCGTCGTCTATTGTGACAACGTCAGTGCTGTCTACATGACCGCCAACTTGATTCATCATTGACACACGAAGCACATAGAGATCGACATTCATTTTGTCCGTAACAAGGTCGCAATAGGATAGGTTCGGGTGCTCCATGTATCATCGTCGCACCAGTTCACCGATATTATGACCAAAGACCTCCCCACGCCTTTGTTCACCAGTTTTCGATCTAGTCTCTACGTTCGTTCTCCTCCTGCTGCGATTGCGGGAGGTATTAGACCACTGAATCACTAAAAAATATATATATATACCCGACTCACTGTATAACGTTAGGATTTTAGGCTTATTGTACACATTCTGGATGGCAGGCAGCTTTTAAGTAGCAGTATCAGGCCAGTCAGGGCAGCAGGGCACCAGATATCTTTGAGGTTCCAAGTTCCTGTCAACTGCACTGATTTCAGAAGTTACAATTCTGAAGCTAACAGTAAGGGGAAAACAAGAGCAACATAGTAATTTCCCAGTCCCAGGCTCTCAGCAATACCAATTCGTGGATGTGAATTGAGGGCTGTCTAGCCTTCGGGTGACTATATCTGTTTCTGCAGGCCCGTTAACTCTATGTGGGCTTACCTGGGTTTTACGGGCTTTGTTCCCTGTATCGTTCTGTGGGCTTTATGGGCTTTGTTCCCCTGGATCTTTTCCTTTGTAGCGCTTTTGTGCTATAATTGATTGGGCTTCAAAACAATGTTCATCTTTCAAGGAAGAAGAACCCCATGCACAGCTGTCACGGGAGAAAAACAAATTACCTCCACTGCTGCTATCTCTGCCTGGAATAGCACCCCATCGCAAAAAAAAAAAAAAAAAAAACAAAAAACAAAAAACAAAAAACAAAAAACAAAAACAAAAACAAAAACAAAACAAACCAAAAAGGGACGAGATGTACTTTGTTCTATCAAAACAGTATTTTTTGATGTAAAATACTTGTTTGCACTCTTTAAATTTTTTTCTCAAGAGGAATAATTCTAAAGATTTGTTAATCAAGACAAAAGGCCTTACTCGATACTTATTTAGTTTTTAAGTTTCTTGAAACGCTATTTCTGCTATTTCTTTTTTCCTGTTTTGCTACTGAGAATGTTCTTGAGAGTCGGCTTCTAGACTTGCAATCATGATATATTAGAGTAAATCCATAACAAAATTTTCAGCATTCTTACTGGATTCCTCAGACTGAATTTTTTGAGAATCAACAAGCAGTTGGACAATGTCATCTTTTATCTTCTCTGATATTGAGCTCCCAACAACATTCTCCAAAGAATTTCTGAAGTTTATAACTTTTGATGGCACATCACTGGTTGCGCCTAGAATTACTGAGGGCCAGCTAGCATAGCAAGTAGAGGTCAAATCTTTTATCTACACATACACACAGAAAACGAAAAAAATGAGTTTAGTGAATATCACACATGGCCCGAAAATTTGCACTAATAAATATCTAAAATTGCATTATCATTTGTACATAAAAAAGTTCAAACTTTATGTGCAATTTTGTCTCTGTAGTGATCCTAATTGGTTCATTTATTTATCCCTCTAATCTTATAGAAGAGAAGTCAAAAGAAAGTCTAATCGTACAAGTATTCTAACCAAAAATACTTCTATACAAAGGGTTTGTATGAAAAAGTCTCAGATGGACACGTAGCGTAACAGTTCCAAAATTTCTATACAGGTATATTGTGCAACTGAAAAAGGGATTGAGATCAGATGCAGTTATAACTAGGACTGCACGTTAAGGACTGCAGCTGATCCCATCCATCCATTTTCTGCACGAAACGTTCAGATCTTCTGCTACAGTACTTGTCTAGGGTAAAACCAGCCTTTTTTTAGCCAAAAATGTTTCGGATGATCCTGCCCTTTGAAATCAGATCAAACAAACGTAGTGTGACTGCTTAAGCTGAAGTCACACTACTGCGCAGGGGAACTGAATCCCTGAAAAAGGAAATGGGCATGTACAGTAAAATTCCATCTAGTGGTCCATTTAGATCGGAACAAAACACTAACAAGGGATAAAAATCAGCAGCATCCTAAAAAAGAAATATGAGGTTAAAAATCAGCACCAGAACAAAACGCATGCTTGCTATTACCTTATTCTTTTACGTGAATCAAATCAGAATTAGAATTTTTTTTAAGGAACTAACCACATTTTTTAAACTCTTGCAAAACAATCTATTAACTCTGGAGTCGCCGCATGATGATGCATCCTTAATTATAAAAAAGAATTGAGAAAACACACGTGAGTAAATCGCTACGTATCATATAATAGGGGGAAAGCTAGGTAACGTGATCCCGTTCCGGACTGAGTGCACGGTATCGACGTCCGCACGTGGTCTCTTCCGCGTGCGCACTATTCCGTGTCAAGAATCCTGGCTGGGCTAGCTCCCCCATAGATCGGCAATGACGTGTAGCCCACGTGTGGGCCGCTCTGCACGCTCCAATCAAGAGATGGTGTAACACATTGAATCGCCCATGTGGGCAAAGCTTGGGCCATGTCCACAAATATAGGCCACATATGAGAACGTGAGCTTGGATTGTGTCTGTGGGTTAAACCATGCATGGTCGTATGTTCAAGTTGGACTAGACCATGTAGGGAAAAATAATCTCAATATAATTTTGTTAATATCCCTACCTCTAGAGAATTGCTATGATATCTCCATGGAAAACTACCTCTAGAGAATTTCTATGATATCTCCATGGAAAAAAAAATCTTGGCAAAAGTAACCTCCATAGTACTATTAAAAATAATTTTTCAATAATTATGATAGATACAAGTATTATTGTCGGTAAAAAACTTTATTAATATACTGGCATCTCATAGGTATATCATTACCAATAATTAACTTATATTATTAATGAATGATATATCATAACAATACCTAGCAATTATCATCAATAGTACATGCGAATATCAGCCACTGATATGTATTATCACCGGTACATAAATATCATCAACATAATGGTATATGATAGGCATCACACTGTTATATATAGATATCACCACTCACTTATATAAGATATCGTCCATATTATCTACAAATATTCAATATTATCGGATTATCACTAAGTGCCTCACCTGTACATATCAGTATAATTGCTCAGCAGGTATCATAGTTACATGGCAACCACCGATGATACTCGTGCAGTATCATCATTCCTTCAAGCTTACATTAAACAAAAGCAATTGAGAGAATTTATTTGACAAAATAGATAAAATCGTAAGACAAAAAAAAAGATAGATCCACACGTACAACCCATCCGGTACTAGGCTAATCTATGTAATTGTTACGTAGCCCAGCTGGTATACGTGATCCAGACAACTACACATCCTCTAGAGAGGGCATCCATAGCTGTTGATCTAGCATGGCCCACATAACCCGGGCTTCACGTGGGGCACCCTACATGTGTGTAGGAAAAAAAGACTCACGGCATCCTCGCAGTTGCATTGCGTGGCATTGTGCGCGGGGGGCGCTAATTCCATCAACGACAGGATCCCGTCCTATAGTTGCCCCCTATAATAAAGGATATGGGAAAAAGGGAACAAAAATTTTGATCATTGTTCTGGAATTTTGAGTACCTCACGACAGCCATGGTTGGATGGTTCTGATTCTTCCACATAATCATTTGACGACTGCCCCCCCCCACCCTGCAAGGTGTGCTGGCTTTCATCTACAGAACAAGAATGGTCCTCATCTGTCAAAAGAGTTCATAGCATCAGAATAAAAAGCAAAAAAAAAAGGATTCCCAAGATGTTAAAGCAGACAATTATTGAAAAAGGAAACTAGTTTTCCTGACTGTCCAGTGTCCACCTAAACATACAGGTAGAACGAAATCCCACCTGTATGTTTAGATGTACAATAACATCAATTTGACAATTCATGCCTTACAAATTCCAAGCAGAAGACAACGAACACGAAAATGAAACAACCTGACATGTAGAGGCTAATCAAATCCTAACCTGTAAATATGTTCCAAAACGCAAACCTTAAAAATCTGAATCTGTTACAGAGAAACAGACGACAAATATTGGACATAATCCAGAACACACGTCCAAAGCAGTCACTATCCCGAATCTTATTTCATGGAAAACAAAAGGAATTTCTCTTAAAGCTTCATGAGAGCTCACAGATCTAGGGGACTAAGAGTGAAACATTTTCCGGCCATGACATATCAATAAACAACCATGATAGAGCTTATAAGAGTGAATCTAGTACAACTCATCCCCACAAAAATTCCTTGATTTTATTACCCATGTTTTCAGCTAAGCTTGTTGCAACAAAAACATATTACTGAACACAAGCCGGAGCAGCGGAGCTGCCATTAACTGGTAGCTAGCTGCCTCCTCTACTGATCACCCAATCCCCAAGAACAACAAGAAGCATATATCCAGATATCTAGCTAGCTAGCTCTGACCCTCTCACGAATGTGTGTAAAATGAAAAAAAAAAAAGAAGAATCGATTGAGCAGAGGCAGAAGCAGCGAGAAAGAAGAAAAGAAGCAATCTTGTTAGCTAGATGCAGGTGGCTAGCACCACCTGACAGATGCTCCAAAAAAATAATTTAGGGTGACTCTGGACTCCCTGCTGGTTCAGCAACCTGTCCTGTCCTCAATTCTCAAGACCTCAACCAAGCAACCAAGCAAAAGATGCAGGTATACAGAGAGAGTGGAGCGTTAACTAACTAAGGAGAAGTGCTTTTTGGTTGAGATTGACTGAGCAGCCGGCGAGCGAGGTGAGGAAAAAAAAAACATCTCACTGGAGAAATTTGTGAAAGCTTCTCTGAGTAACCATGTCAAAGCAGAAAGGGTCGTGTTTATTTTACAGCTACCACATCAGAAATCATATATTAAAATCCCAGAACATCAGATGCCTGACACACAACCTGCTCGAAAAAAAATCGGGGGCACTAACAACCAGAAACCAAAAAGCAATTGAATTGGGTAGTGTTATTTCGATTGAAAAGAATCTACACTTCCTGAAAAATACACATTCCCATGATGTTCATTGGATTGTGTTGTACACACAGATAGCTTCTGTGCAGATTGCCTTCTTTAAGAGAGGCTAATCATTTACCACTTGGAAACACCCAAAAAATAACTAGATGAAAAATAAAGCATCCAAAAAAATCAGAGAATTAACAGATATCGCACGTGCACAAAGTTACACTAAATAATTTTCCAGAATTGCTATATCATTTGCGCTGCAAAAATATCAAAATTAATGTGCAATTTTCTGGTAGGCAAGCAAGCAAGCAATGCAAAATAGACTATTGTGGGGGCTCGTAGCCTCCTAGTCCAGTACAATTGCAAATACTAACTCCAATGGCATCATCTCCTAAAAAAAATTACGGACTACACAGACACAAAAGCACACCCCAAAACGTGGGCCCGATGTTCAGAGGTAATCCATGCCTCAACAAAAAAATGTTGATCTAACACAATCGATCACAAAACTCAGAAATCAAGGCAGTCTAACCCCTACAAACACATCAAAGGAATAGAAATACTACGGACTACAGCATATTGCATCGCGTGGGTTTTCTCTATATGTAGTTGAGTTGACTGCATTAAAGATAGAGCATAAGACAACGTAGGAAGTTAAAAATTGGTACCGGCAGTGACGATGGTTTTTTCAAGATTTAGCAAATTCTGGACTAGCAACTCATTATCCTCCATAGGAGTAATATCAGCTGTAGTACAGGAAAAAAGAGAGAGAGAGTAGTGTCAGTTACTCCAGCAAAACAATGTATAGAAACAAAATACATTGTTGTAGGTAGTGTTATTCCGATTAAAAAGAAAATAAATTTCCTGAAAAATACACATTCACTTGATGTTCATTGGATAGTGCTGTACACACAGATAGCTTATGTGCAGATTGCCTTCTTTTAAGAGAATCTAAAACCAAAGAATTAACCGATATCATAAGTGCACATACCTAGCTCTGGGCCTAGACAGGTTGTATGACTGACTAGAGTGGAGTTACTGCCTATCACCTAAGTGCGTGCGACTAAGACGATTCAACTTCAATTAAGTCCATCAAACTATAGATCCCGATTGACCCCTCAACTCTTCATCTCCTCTCAAACTCTCCTCACCGGTCACCACGGTAGACTAGGGCATAGGTGGGGTGACGTCGGCTCAACAACATCACGAGTACGGCTGGCCACATACCAACAGCGGCACCTGACTCAGGGATAGAAAAGTGACGATAAATTGATTACTGCAATCTAAATCCTGAAACAATTATGATGCTTTGAAGGTACATTACATATAGGCCATCTTTTTTTCCCCATCTATTTAGCCCAAAATTAGATTGTTCCGATGATGAATTGATGATAATCCATTAATTAATTAGTATGTTAGATTTGTTTCTTGTTGTTCTTGTTTATAGACCATATCTTATAAGTAAAAAAATATTTAGTCTATCGGGCTCGTGACAACGAGTTTATCCTAAGGCCTTAGAACTGTAGAACTGACCTTGCATGTGCATAAGGTTACACTAAATAATTGTCTAGAATTGCACTTTGAGCTGCAAAAATATCAAAATTAATGTGCAATTTTTCAATTTTTCTAACTTGCAAAAAGTTTGCAATCAATGCTTTTTCAGGAGTTGACTACGAAATGGCAGTCACTACGAATCTCTGAATAATTAGTGAAGAGAACAACCTAACTATGTCAATGGCAGCACCATACCTAAATCACTCAATATACTTTTAACTTAACTAAAGTAGTCTCCTGAGAATAATTAAGTTCCTTCGTTTCTTTCTAAAAACAATTGCTGTAATTATAACGGATCATTTGGAGCATAAAAACGGCAAGAACATATATAAGGCATGGGAATGCAATGGCAGAATACAACAATGTCCTCTGTCTTGTATGGAACACACGAAAGGAACCATGGTACAAATTCTGTGCTAGTGGTAGTTTGTAGAAATACAGCCAACAATTTTCAGACCTCCACATCACAAACCTAACAGCTTGCAAAAAATTGCAATCAGCAAGCCATGGCATCACCCCATGTCCATGTGCAAAAGGTGTTTGTCATGTGCATATACTCAAATGACAAATCCTAAGGAGCAGTTTAAATGACTGGTTTATCAGTAACAGCATCCAAAATACCACAGATCCAACACAACTTAACTATGACCTAAAACAAAAATTTCTATAATCAGTTGCTGTACATGGACGTGAACTGATTTGTGGCTTAGATCTAGCAGCATTGATTTGGAACATATGCACCAAAATAATCAAATCAAGTGCACATCGGATGCCAAAGTGCAAAAGCCTTGCTCAAACAATACAAACGCTACGGATACTCCATTTGGGGTCAATACACGAGCAAATACAAAAAAAAAAAAGTGTTTGAATCGAGTACCAAGCACACCGAATCAACAACGTGCAGATCAGAAATCAACCAATCAACAAAACATATCCAACGTAGCCACATGTGGGCGACAGCAGGCGTTCGGTGGAACAGAAACCATCAACAGCACCGAGCCCGCTGTCTCCAGAATACCCGGCGACCGGCGAGCAGGCGGCGGTGAACAAATCGTGCTCCCTCAAAACACACCTCAAATCTCCGCCCCTCGCCATCGCACCCTGAATTCATGGAGCGGGAGCTCCGAGCTCATCGCCTCACCCCCTTCTCCGCCATAACAAGCTCTGCCTCCTTATCCTATCTTCTCGAAATCGTGACAAGGACGAGGGAGACAGGCTCCGTCTCTCTTTCGGCTCTCTCTCCTCCTGCTCTCTCTTTCGGCGCGAACCCGAGATTTCAACAACGTTGGCCCGGCGGAAAACAACACACAGCGTTACATGGGCCACTGTGCTAGCGGGTCCTAGGCCATAGCGCACGAATCTTGAAGACAAAAGGACGGCTGAAAAAATTGACTGAAATTTCAGCTGTTTTCAGCACCTAAAAACTAGCAAATCCGATTTCGTGTTAATGATATGCTCACTTTCTAAACAAAACAATACTAGTAACAAAACAATACTAGTATTGGGGACAAGGATGAACGTTCATGGTTGGAAGCACAATTCTGCGAGTCGCCTACTTAACTAGCTCAGACCAGGAATGAAAACGGTACACGGAAATTTCCAACCGTGTCTATACCATTTCTATAAAAATAATAAAAAAATAATATCATTTTCTATCGTTTCCGTCTCTAATTTTTTTTCTGTTTGTGTCATACTGAAATCATTACTAAATATTAAATTTATAAATATAGAAAATTTTCAACCATATCAAAATTATTTTCATTAAAATAATAAAAATAATATCATTTTTGACCTTTTCTCCACATTGTGCCACAATCACGCAAGTCCATGCTCTAGTGGGCATCTTCGTCCTCATGAAGCGAAAGGCCTCACCACGTCTATGTAATATGGATTGGGCTAAGAGCATAGCGTAAAAAAGAGAGATTTTTTATTTATATATATTTTTATTAAAATAATTTCAAAATTATGTTTTTTAAATTTTTTTATAGAACTATGCTTCTAATGTTCTTGGGAGGGTTTTGCTTTAAAAAAACATCACCTAGAGAATGTGAACTGACAAAGGTTCGTTGGTCCCTATTAAAGATTACCGGTAGAGAGTTAGAAAAATTTGTAGACCGTCCTAGCTAACAACATAATTTTTATCTGTCACACTTGCAAAATGCAGTAACATGGCATGAGAGGGAGAATAGGGGTCTATATTTTTTTACAGTTAGCCCCTTGACGCCTTCTGGGCTTTTTTCACCCTTAGGGGGCTACGTGTAAAATTGGCTGGCTTGCCTTTAAGAGGGAAAAGGGCTTGGTAATTTTATAGGTGGCCTCTTTGCCGCCTTGTGTTATGGCATTTTTTAGGTGGCCGGCTATAAGACCCCTTGTAGCCGCCAAAAAATTAATTTAATAAAAAACAAAAAAATAGAAGTGATGGTTGAGAGGAGACGAAGGAAAGTGATTAAGTATTGTTGGCTTGTGGATTCGTACGAATGTCATGTGCGAGTATAGGAGAGGAGGACAAAGAGTGGTAGAGGCAAGGCCCTAGGCTACTAATACGAGCCTAATACGTTGTACCGGTTGTATTTACTATTTATACTATTTTTATATTTATTGTTTCGGCTCTACGTACATCATTTACTATGCGTTAATATTATATCGTTTTCACTCTTTTTTATACGTGTATGACTACCGATAGCATATGACAACAAACTTTCAGCGCCTTCACTCATTACTATGCGTGAATGACTGTCGAGTTAAAATCAACGCTGAGTAATGCTAACCAACTTTTGGTATGTGATCATCATGTCAAATTCAACACAATCCGATAGCCAACTTTTAGCACGTTAATGTCACATCACGTTTGAATGATTTTTTAGGTAGGGCACCTTCGCACATAAATGTCATATCGTTTTTAACGCTTTTAGTTCTATCTTCCATACTTAATACAGCTTATACTATATAAGACTTCTATATACATGATGAACCTCAAGTTTTTTGTCCGTTGATACCCTTATAAATCCCACATCATCCGTTTGCTCTCTCTTATGGCATCAAAGAATTATGGTTGCTAAACATGCTTTCACTTAGGATCCGGATTGGAGAAGTGATCGTCTGTTCTACATATATGGTAATCGATGCTAGATTATAACATCTCAGAACCCCAATACTCATGGGAGGAGATTCTTCTGATGCCCAGACTATTCTCATGAGGTATGTATTATATGCCTATGTTTTTTTAATTCTTCCTCATCATAACATTTGTTTTGAACTAATATTTTTTTACCAGATCTATGGAAAAATGTGTAGCTTTATTTAGTGGGTCAATAAAAAAATCCAATATTTAACCCTAATCGTTGGTTATCCGAAGGAGGCCATCGGTTTTCCCATTGGAATCAAATGAATATTATATGGGAAGGAAGTAGGAGTACGAAACGTCGACGTGCTGAATAGTTAGGTTGTAACATCTTGTATTATCTCTATAGTGGAAGTCATAAGTTCGCTTACAGTAATCGTTATTAGGTGGTGAAATTAATAAGTGATGATACTTTTGATAGAAGGTAGTTTATTTATCTAAACATTCTTTACGATAATTTTATTATAAGATCGCTATACATCTCTATAATTTACTTTAATTTTGTTATTACCTTAACTATAATAACTATGTATATATCTTTTCCCATAGAAACCACTAAGGAAGTACGAACTAATAATAGATAGATATAAAGAAATTATCGTACAACTCAGTAGAAATCATACAGACTAAAACAATTGAATAATACATATAGGCTAAAGTAAAGTATGAGCGAAGAGTCGGTTCCTCTAATAACGGGTGACTACGAGTAAACGATAGATGATTATCTCCATAACTTTCAACTAGGCGTCCATTTCATGTTACCTATTACATTATTTATATTGCGTCTATGTTTTATTTGTAACGTGTAAACATTTCAGTATTTGTGTAATATTTTTTCATTATGTTAAATCAAAAGTGATGGAAAATTATTTTAGATTAAAATTGGTAAAATTAGATTATATTGAACTTGCCATTGCAAAATTAGTTTATATTAAAATTGGTATTGTTTAATTGGTTTATATTAAAATTATTTATGAAAAATATGATAAGCGTGTGTATGCACTGACATATGTCAGGTTATGAAAATCTATACTTAGAGAATGTTTTTTTATATGTATGCAAGTATTAAATGCTGAAAGATGAAAAATTACTCAAAAAATTTGGAGGAATCTTGGACAACAATAGAGAAATTAATTTTTTGAGCTTACTACAGTGATGGGCTAAAAATACGAGTAGTTCGGATGCACATTACGGGTGTGGCCCAGTTGGAAGTGGGCTGGCGATGGCACGTAAGTGGGATGACGTTAGGCCGAAAGCAAGTAGGGTGATGGGTGGGATGACTTGACAGACAGGCCAAGAGTTATCAGACCGATGGAAAGGGTTGATGGCGGGGAATCGACCTAGCAGTAATGTGGGCGAGAGTGAGCGACGGACAGGTAATCTTAGTGTGTCAGTGAACGCAGCCCCATGATGGCGCAGTGGGTGATAGATAGGGCCAGATGAGGAGACATGGTGTGCATGGGCAAAGGTGATCCTAGGGACATGTGTCATCATGTTATTGGTGCGAAGGCGTGGAAATAGTATTCGAGTGAGATTCTCCGCGACAACGTGTCGGACTTTATGGTCTACCATGTGTTGGTGATGTGGCATAATCTAGAGTGTTAATTTTGAATTCGACGGCTAAGAATAAATAGAGTAGTGGTTATAAAATCTCAAAGGTATTTAGATCTTTTACTTTGGGATTTTTTTTCTATAAATAAAGAGTAAGTTGTTAGTAACTTTAACATAGAGAATTGTGAGAGTTTTTGGATGAATTTTGTAAGCACAATTTTGGTAATATAGTTAAAGTTTATGGAATATTAGTGTGGTAATTAATCTCTTTTTTTCATGCTAACGATTAATTTTAGATTAATTTGTTTCCTCTGTGATTTGGATTAGTTGCTTTAATTTAAAATTTAGCTAGGGTGTTTTTTAAGTGTTTTGAAAAAGTTTGATCATTTAATTATTTTTAGATCTTGCATTATTAATTAATTAGGATTTATTTAATTTTGGTTAATCTTTTGTTCAGTAATTTTATTTTGTTAGTATCTCGATATCTAGAAGTCTGATTGAGGTAATTCTAGTTGAAATGTTTGTAAATTTTGTTTTGTTTATTCTATGAAATTTTTATGTCGTTAGGAGTTACAGATCTATGATTATAATATATTTAGTGATGAAAATAATATTTTATTTAGATTTTAAAAACATGATTTTTTAGGTTTTGTAATTAGGGGAAAGTGTTAAATTTTATTTTTTACTTTTGTAATGATTCACCCCTTCTTTGATTCTCTATGACTCGATACTACACACTATTATCTAAATAATATCCATATATAAATCTATTAATCATATGACTTTCTAATTAATTAATAGTGTAATGATTTTTTTAGTATTAACGCTGATTTCTCGTGTAATTCAGCATATATGTATTTCTAAATTTTCTTTATAATTAAATCTCTAAAAAATAAATTCATTTAAAATATCTTTTTTCGTTTGGATGTATGTAGATAGGAAAAAAATATCTAAACAGAGGGCGGCAATGGAGCTGTCTGCAAAAGTGATAGGCCCCTTCCTCCCTCACGTGCCTTGGTCGGAAAAAAAAACACTCTCGGTTAGAGTAGTAGGAAGGTTATTTGTAAATTTTCTAACCCAATCGTAACGGATATTTATCACATTGAATTTTATTTAAAAAAAACCATCATCCCAAGAACGTTGGAGTATAAATCTATAAAATTTTCAAACATAACAATATTTTTTAAAATATTTTAATAAAAAATATAAATAAAAATTGTAAAGAGAGACGCCAGGACTTAGGAATTTGTCTGGTCTGGGTATGGGTCTCTGCATCGTGCGCCATGGAAGAATTCAGGGGACGGGGTCAAGGATCCACCGCCGTGAGTGCTCCTTGCTCAATTAAAGTGATAGCTTTTTCAACTCTGTTAGGTACGGAACTTCTGCTGGACTCTATAAAAAAAAACTTTGAAATAGATCGTAGTCTTTGAATGTGTGTGATACATGGCCGGCCGAAACTTGACCGAGAGACCTGGTAAGAAGTTTCAGCTCGAAACGTGTCGAAACCAAGTGTAAAGAACTAGTACTTGAAGCTTGACACTGTTGTGTAGTGGAGAGTGCTAATAAAGAAGTGCTCACAGCCGCGTTCTGGATACTATTTCACACTTCCACTGGTCCAAACCACTGAATCGGCCGCCCGTGCGGCTGTGGCCTTGCCAACTCACGTACACGCACTAGCAGTAGCAGATGGTATCCTTACTTATTGTTTGAGTTGATTATAATTATTTGAAAAAAAATATATATCAACTTAAAAATAAAGAAAAAGCTATGTTAAAAATATTCTAAAATTAACTTTAATTTTAAAATTTAAACTTTAACAACGGCTAATTCTGTATAACGCAAACGATAAGAGAGAAATGTTATTTGGTACCCCATGTATGTTTATTTATAATAAAATTTTCATATAAAGTTCTTTAATAAAAGTTTTCATGTAAAAGTTTTTTCGATAAAAAAAAATTTGGATAGAAAGTTTTTAGAAAAAAAAAGTATACATTGGAAACGTAGTGGGCAAATGGCCGTCCCCGATAACCACAGTCGCATCGCACCGAACGCGCGCGCGGCAGACCGCAGCAGGCACCACCACTCCGCGTGCATGCAGGCAGGTGCAGCCACTCATGAGCCACGCGTCCATAAGGCGCACCGCGTCGGGCCCTACCCTGCAGCGTGCGAAGCAAACCCGGCTTGACCCGCCGCGATACAGCTTGCCGGTGGGAGCAGGGGCGTTCCACCGTATCGAGCCGCGCGAGAGGGCAGCGCCACGTACGGGTGTCACGCGGCACGCGTCACAGCGCGGAGGCCCCGAGCCTCCGACGCGGTCCGCGTACCCCGCGGGAGGAGGGCGCGCGGCCCCTCGCAATGGCCAGGCCCTTGCGATGCGCCGGTGGGCGCGCCACTCGCGGTCCGTGTGACATCACCGCGTAGTGGGCGCTGCTGCTACTCGTGCAGGGGATGGGCCACAAGGTGGCGGCATACAGCTGCTTCTCCTGCCTGCCTGCCTGCCTGCCAATATTTTGGTCGAATTGGCATTGGGACCCCACCAGTCAGCGAGACGCATGGGCTGGGGTTTATTGGGATTCCGAGAGGCATGGGGGAATATACGGTGTTGGAAAGAGCTAAAGCTACACTACGCGCGCATCGAGATTCGAAGAACTGATTGTGCTAGCTATACACGCACGTACTGGCCTGGATGCAGATACGTCGTGCGTAAGAGAAGACTTCTCTTCGTATGGGGTATAATGCTCGCCGATCAACGATCAGCGATCTGCTCTGACTGCTTCAGCATGGGATGAAATTTAAGTGATCGTGATAGAAGCTTGCAGCATTACGTTGACAATTGGTTAATTAGTCTACTAGAAAATACGTACTGACTTCTTCCCCACATAAAATATCATTACAGATTGAGCTTGAATTAACACAAATGTCATCATATAGATGGGCGTATTTTTCATGAAAACTCTTCTATATATTTATATTTTTAATACTTTTCATAAAAGGTAGTATATTGCTTTTTTGTTTGCCTATAAAATGCCACGTTGTATTCAAATAATCTAACGAGCGGATTTATGTTGCATGTTGCTATATTAATTTCAAAAAGTTGAATTAGAGTCTTAATTCTAGTTTGATAAATATATACAACACATACCGTAAAATAAAATTGAGTTTGATATATACAACTTTTAACCTCTATGTTCATAGGCGTAATAACTGCAGTTCACGTAAATGAATCTACATAGTTATAATATAATTATATGGACAACCTAACAACAACGGTGTATATCTTTTAGCGTATTGCTATATTTCAGGTGCCTAAAATTTGTAAATTTTTTCGTAAACTAAAATTGTACATTTCTAAGTCTAAAAATGTGGTAGTATGCAATGTACAATTTTACTTCTTTTTAATTAAAATTTTATTTTTATATATGGCTTTATTTATGTTTATCACAGTTTGAATATTTTTATCATCTAATTTTGTAAATTTTATGAGTTTTAAATTTATTTCATGTAAATTTGTATTTTTTGTATGTTAAAGTATGTTGTTCAAACTTTTATATAAAAAAGGGAGATTCAATGAAAATCATTGAATTGTCATCAAAGAGATGAGAAAAGTGACTAATTTTTTTTAAATGTTTCTCAGTCACCTGAAATCGAAAAACCCCATATATTTTATTTTTCTCCGATTAAAAATCGGAATGTTTAGGTCTTCATAGCGAACGTTTGTGGGTCTTTCTGAGCTATCTTATAATGCCGCCACGTCGGTTGGAGTACATGGAATGGAAGTGAGTCTAACTACAAGTAGGATATGATAACTGTTCTTAAGTTTAATTGAAAGATCAGTTGATTAATCACACTCAGTTAATAGAATAGATAAAGACTACACTACACGTGCAGCTCGCTCATGAAAATAAGTAATTAAGATTATCGGCTCCATCAGAAGGAAGTTAATTGATTAGTTGTCGCAGGTAGTAGTTTATTACCAGCCTGGTCACTGATCAGGCGCGCATGCACGCAGGCCGGGTATTCGACCCCGGCAGCGCGCGAAATCGATCGAACGCGCGCGAGGCGGGAAGCGGCGGCGGCATGCAAGGGGTCCAGCGCCGCAGACGCGTGGCCGTCGTCCCGCCACGTCGCGGCGCCGTGGGGGCCGCGTGTAGCGTGACGCGGGCCCCGCTGGGAGGGCGCTGGCCGCCGCGCGTGCACTGCATGCATGCCCCTCCCACGTACTCTCACCCTTCTCCCGCCGGACTCGGTCTCTCTCACTAGCTCTCTCGGTCTCTCCGACCATGGCTACTTATTTAAGAGCGGCGGCCACAATGGCTTCTCCCTCGTACGCACAATCGCGCATGCATACACATGATCCCTCTCTAGCTATTTCCCTTCTCTTTTCTCCGGCTCTCTCCCGTGCTCTTCAGAGGAGATAGGCTTTGGTTGCCTCGCATAACACAACTGGTCGTCGTGGTAAGCACTGACACACTAGTTAACTGGTAGCATTGAGTGAGTGGTGCATACATGGTCATTAGCGTAACACGTGCCGTTCATAACCATGCAAATGTTGGCCTGCCTCTCGTAGATGCATGGAAAATATCCGAGAAAATATCTAGCCGACGATCTATCACTGTCTAATAAAAAGGACGCGTATGTACCGTACGGACATGCTATTTGCGTGCCTGCAGCTGTTTCTTCTTCTTCTGCATGCATGCTGCTTCCCGCATAATACACGGTGATATCTAGTAGCTTAAGGATTGCTGGTTAATTTGTGTGATCACTGACTCGTTTAGTTCGAGCAGCATTGCTGATCGGATGGCGTCTCGGGAGGGAGGAGGAGGAGGAGGGCGGCCGCCGCTGCAAGTCGGGCGGACGCGGGAGTACCGGATGGGGAGGGAGAACAGGATGGGGAAGGAGATGAAGCTGCTCGCCGCCGAGGGCTCGCCGGTGAGCCTCTTCGTGCTGTGCGGCGGCCGCTTAGAGGCCGCGCGGCTGTTCCGCTCCGGCGGACTGTCGGTGCACATGGCCCGCGTCGAGGGCCACCCGGTCTCCATGGCCTCCTGCGCCGTCGGTGACCACCACTGGATGCTCGCCAGGGACGCGCTTGTGGCGCGCCTCGACGCCCGCGTCTTCGTCTTCGAGATGCCCGGCTTCTTCTACGCCGTCGTCGTCCCTCCCGACGGCGGCGCCGGCGCCGAGAGGAAGTGCGCCATCCTGGCCGAGATCTTCTCCCGGTTCTGCTCCTACCACGATCTCTCCACGACACAGCAAGGTAATTAACATGCAAAACGTATGTGTGCATGACCACACGATCCAACTAATCGTGGTAGTTAATTACGCCAAGTTCTCTTCATGCATGCCTGCGTACTAGGTTGCTTACTGTACCAACAACACTAGATTAAACATTAGTAAGTAATTGGGAAGCGGCAACAGTTTAAACACTGTTGCAGGGAGACGTCGAGTCCTGATTAATTTCTTCGTTTTGTTCTCGATGTTTCGTTCAGGTGAAGACGAAGCCGGCGACTTGAACCAACACTCTAACCCGTGGGTGCGTGCCCACGCCAGGATACAGCGCCTGAAGAGGCCCACCTCGCTGCCCGCCGGCCAGGCCACTGCCGACGCGCCGTCCGAGCTCGGCGGTGCCGTTGTCGGACTCGCCAGCCAGTTGGAGCGCGCCGTCCGCACGTCAGCGGTTGTCAAGCTGCTTAGCCGCTTCCTCCTCTACGGCGCGCTCCAGCCCTCGCGCCATCTGACGCTCACCCTCGCCGCCACTGGCGCCGCCGGCGCTAATAATGCCGGGACCAGCGCCAGCGCCGGTGGCTGCGCTGCGGCTCTGCCTAGCAAGTCGGTCGTGTCCGACCTTCTGGAAGCCATCGAGACGAGCCGGACGTCGCCGTGCCGGGAGGCGAGAAGGGCGGGCGGCGGCGGGCCTGGGTGGTGGTGCCTCAACGTGGAGGGCGTAATGCTGCTGCTCAGGGTCATCCAGGCGGTCAGGGGACGGAAGCTGCCGGCGCCGGACATGGGCACAAAGAGGCCGCGCGACGCCGGCCGCGACGGCCTGCGAGAAAGCATCATGGGCGGTGGCGGCGGCGCGGCGAGGCGGTGGTGCGGCGGGAGGCCGAAGAAGCTGGGCAACATGGTGGGTGCGTGTGGAAGCTCATGAGATACGCACCGATGGGCTTGTTAATGTTCCCAAAAGGGAACCGAGAGAGAGATTATTAATAGGTACTTAAGCGGATGTTTAGGTTAATGGTAGAGGGTTAACAAGTTGATCTGTACTATTAGATGCATGATCAGGTACTAAATATTGGTCATGTTCTTATTCTGCTTCTAATAATATTCATGAATCAGTGTTTAATTACTAGTTTTACATTTGTGAGTTGTGACCCAACGATGCAGCTCTGGCTTTACAAGTGTGACAAAATAAAACGATGAGGGCATGCAGCATTTCTCTGTTTCTATCGAGCACCAACGACCGGTCTACTCACAAGATTAAGCGGCCGAAAAGTGGATTAAATTAACTGATGGTAGAGGCCGGCTAATTAATTCACTCCTACTACTCACAAGATTAAGCGGCTGAAAATGGATTAAACAAGAGGACATTCCGCGCGTTGCTACGGAAGTTGTATGAAGCTAAATCAACAATTTAAATATAATGGGCAAGAATAAATAGATAGATATTTGGGTATAATAGGCAAGAATAAAAAGTTGTATGAAGGTAAATCAACAATTTAGATATGATAGGCAAGAATAAACAGATAGTATAATAGGCAATAATAAACGGGAACCATATATGAAAATTATGAAAAGTTTTATGAAGCTAAATCAACAATTTAAATATAATGGGCAAGAATAAACAGATAGACATTTGGGTATAATAGGCAAGAATAAAAAGTTGTATGAAGCTAAATCAAGAATTTAAATATAATAGGCAAGAATAAACAGATGGGCATTTGAGTATAATAGGCAAGAATAAACAGGAACCATACGGGTCTATTGATTGAGTTTCTTGATGACACGGTGTAACATCCTGAAAATTGTTGCAAGAAGAATGTATAAAATTTCAAACTTTCTAAAACTTTTTATATCATGCTGCTATCTTTGTTTGAGTTGTTCGTCAATCCACTTTAATGTAAACCAAAAATATAAATATTAAATCTCAGAGTATATCGAGGTCACTCACAAACTAATTTACAAAACTAAGATAAAAGTAAAGAAAATACAAGAGAGGAGAAATTAAAAACCAATTTAATTTCTAGTTCATAAAAATACAAACCTTTGACAGAGAATATAAAAGGCATGTAATCTAAAGAAACCATATAAACCAAGTGGCCAGCCCTAATTCGGAGCCTACCAATAGCGAACTGGCTTAAAAGGGCTATAAATTGTGGCTAATTTGGCAAGTATTTACTGTTTGGAACCTATTCTTTAGAGCCTTCAAAGGATTGTTAATTGCTCGGTGCTTAGTCCTTTGAAAAACTTTAGTGGCCACCGAATCATTTGTTGATGTGTCTTAGCACATCCTAATAAGGTGCTAGTAATTTCACTACTTAGAGGTAAAAGATTAAAAGAGTTAAATCGATTGAACTGATTAAAAAAAGGGTAAATGAGGTTTTCGCCTAGCCTCGGTAAGTATTATATATACTTCCACCGCTTGGGGGATAAAAGATTTTAATCGGACAAACTAACCAGAAGAAAAGGAACGGTTGATATCGAGGCTTTTTCCGGTCGTTTAGAGGCATAAGGACGAGAGAAAGCCAGCGTGCAAAGGTAATTAAATGTAAATTTTTAATTCTACTTCTGTTGGATATGAGAGATAACTTCTTTTTTGTCCATGTCCTAAGAGAGTGTGATAACTTCTTTTTTGTCCATGTCCTAAGAGAGTGTGTATTCTGATTTGGCAATTAACCTTAGTCCACGTTCGTCGTAGGCAGGCACTAATGGGAATATGCCACTAAATTTCCAAAGTTGAATGCCTCCAACATTCAATAAAAGTGCAAATCTTCCTAAATGCCCTTATGTCTTTCTCTGCTTTCTAGTCTGCACATACCCTGTCACTATCCCTTACTAGCTAAGATCATTGGGCGTTCCTAAGGGTTGACAAGGATAAACTCACCCCACGGAGGTTCAGGGATGGACCTGATAGCCTAGCAGGTCGAGAAGAGGAACTACCTTTGGGGACTCATTAAATGTTTATATATTACATGGCTGTTTAATTAATTATCTAAAAAAATTAGGTGTTTAATTATTTTGGTAAGTTTACACTAAAGTTTGTATCTATATATGTGATTATTAATTCATTCTTATCCCAATTGCTCCTTTATTGGTCACCACTTCACGTTTTTTTTTCTATTTTTTAAGTTTTATAGCTGATGCCTGGCCTTTAAAAATAAAATTACTATTTTTTTGAGAGGGTGCCGCTGCCAGTCGCTACCACCGAGATATGAGCTCGTTCGCAAATTGGAGTACTATTGATTTAATGTGAAGCAAAGTGAGACAGCATCAGAGACAATATTGAGTCATCTTCCTCGTCTTCTTTACCCATGCTCATCCACCGTACATAGAAAAAAAAACTATGATAATAACAATCCTACTCCGAGTAGGTTTGGCTACAAGATCATTCACGTATACGTATCGATATTCTCGAGGATTGATTGGCTCTATGTATCCATGGTGTAGAAGGTAGATGTGCCTCCTTATTGAATTACTATATCATGTAAAAATGCTATCTATAGTTGTTGATCAACGACGCCCGTAGGCATGGACTTAGTGAGAACTGCTGCTATCCACCACTGTTGATGGATGGGTGGAGTAACACGTGTAGAGTTAGCTTACCTTTCCTGTGCTAGCACTTGGATCGGAACGAGAAAAAAAGGAGAATATATAACCCAAGGAATAAGCGGTTAGGATGGTCTTAATAACAGGCAAATTAGTTTTTTTAAAAAAACAAAATAGTACCAGGAATTTGCCTGACAGTTAATTTTATATTAAAAAAGGAACAAAGTTACAGAGAACCAAAACCTGTAGAGAATTAAATAGTTTGTAACCAATTAGTTTTGACTGCCCTTGACTGATCCTTAGTGGAAAAACCAAAATATGGTGCAAATTTGGAATGACAAAAACAAAATACAAATTCATTCCATGCAACACTAAAATGGCTTAAAATGCATAACAATATGAACAATTTTTTTCGCTACACAAGGGCACTAGTCTGCACTCGTACAGAAAACTGCTTGGTAAAATGAAGTCGTCGTCCTCCATTATCGTCGTATTTCTCTGTGTAAAAAAAATGCCATGTCTAAAATCCAACACATCTAAAACCAGTGTTTTTCACGATCCAATAGAAAATCCATGTAGAAAAAAATTAAATGCTATAGAACCATTCGTTCGTATTCCTCTATATCACATTCCAATGGACGGACATGGCACTAGTTTTATTAAAATGTCAAAGAAAAAACTTGCCTAAAAATTGGACTCTTTCTCAAAAGAATATAATACAAATACTGTAGGCATTACTCACTTTGTAAGGCTATAAGTAGCATGTTTGGGGGAGCAGATTCCAAGAAATATCCGGTTAAAATTTTGATAGTGAGAATTTAAAGAACGCTTCTAGTTCAATTTATGGATCCTATAACTACAACTTGTTATAATCTAAATGAAAAATTGGAGAAGTTTTTGATTCTCCCGGAAACTGCAGCTGTGATAAGCTCTCAACAAGCCAAGCCGTCACCTTTTAGAATGTACTCTCTATCATTTGTATGGAGAGGACGTGTCATCCACCGAAAACTGAAATTAATGGCGGGGCCAATTCCTCTGCACTGATTGGAAGATTTGCCATCGACAAAATTTCCCTCAGCATTTCACGATGTACTGTTAACACAAAACAGAGTTGTGATTGTCATCTCCACATGTATTTCAACATTAGTAGTTTTTCTCCTTTAGCTGAAAACGTATTCTGAAAAAAAAAAGGAATTCTTGGCTTCTTGCCACTCCATCCTAACTTGGTTTGGCCGTACTTTATCACAGCAAGGAGTACGACATGGCACACGCTACTACTATTCTCTTCCACCACAGCTTCTCTGGCGGCAGAAACACCATGATCATGACAACATGGTGGATTCTACATCATGTTGAGGAACATTTTAAACCCTTATGGGATTGTTCTTTGATACCATTCATGCTCTAGGTGGCTAGGCAGCTAGAGATCATTTTATTAGAGACCATGGTCATATTTTGCATTTTTATATGTACAAGTTAATTGAGTGATATATGGACTAGGCATCCATGCCTTATTTTTCCCAAGAAAAAATGGCACATACACTGACCATATTTAGTTTGAACCTCTTACCAAGCTCCATTCTAGACTCCTCAAGCTCAGGCACAATGGTGAAAAAGGGAGTGGTCTCAGGTATAAAAAAAGGGTGGGGATGAGAGGTGGCACAAGTAAAAGCATAGCCAATTAAGTAGTGCGTAGCCAATTAAGTCGTGCATTTGCACGACTATGACTTTTATTTTTATGTGCAACATTAAGTATCATTTATAATCATTATATATGTTAAAAATTAATTGGGTAATTACAGCTATAATTGGTATAATTTAAGTTTTGCCAAAGAGTGAGGTTTGCAGGGTACTCTGTACTAAACGACCCACACGAGTTATAGACTAATAATGTTGGGAACTAAGATGCTACACATTATGTGAACGATATTTAAATGCTGTTAGGTGAGCAATTTGCAATTTGAGTTATTGGTTGCTCTAGCTCTTATTTCAACTGTGCTGTTTCTTCCTTTCCCTAGTAAAAGTTACCTATGCCTAGGATTTTTATATGCCATGCCTTTCCTGATAGATCCTTCCAATGGAAGTCTCCTGACTCTTCCTCTTATCACCATAATCCAACCGTTCCCACCAAATCCAAAGGCTCATGCTATATAAGTATACGTGGTTCAATGAGAAACGAATGAACATTCTTCGTTTATTAAATGAGACTGGCTAAAGGTAGTCTAGCATGAAATTTGGGTAAGAGGACGGGGGCAAACTGAAAGTTCTTTTTTTTTTCAAATAGTGAATGTCAGTTTGGAGTTTCTCTTTTTCTAGAGTTTCACATTAGACCCACTTTAACCTATATATTCAATTTGAACCCTTACTTACCTCTTCCTTTTCAATTTGGACTCAAATTCTACTGTTTTCCTTGAGCTCTAGTTGTACTATCATGATCTCCTCATTGGCCATGCTACTGTCGTCTCCATCACCATACTAACATCTTTATTTATCTACCCGGAGATGGCAACACTCTAAGAAAAAGGGGTCCAGAGTAAAACAATAGGTAAAAATATGAGGTTGAAATTGAACATATGTAGGGTTTTAAGATGAAACTTTGATAAGAAGAGTAGATCTGTTTTTTTAGAAACCGATGATAGGAGCTTTGTTGGATATATTAAGAAGGTGTAAACAGTTGAAATACAAACAGTTTTCAAAGATTAGTACTGTTCACAACAAAGGAGAAAACATGACGAGGATAAGAAAGGAGTGTATCAAGGTGGTTCAAAGGCTAGAATGCGCTGGTCAATGTCTCTCATGACTAAATTAGCAACTCAACTCACTGATGGCTTAAAAATTTACTCCTTTGTTAATGTTTTCCATGCAACCAATGCTAACAACCTATCAAAATCAGCCACCATCTCCAATATATATATATATATGACTTGCTTCATGAAGCCACCTCAAATCAAAAGGGCATTCAATCGTGTGCGCTCTCGCACTTTTAGGGCAACTATTCATGATCATGGCATGTTTGTCATGATAATTGTTTGAAAAGAAAGTCTGTCGTGATAAGCACATCTAGTGTGCTAGCTAGGGCACAATCCTGTTTAAGATTAGATGGAAAAAATTATTCGGCGTACAGATGGACGGATTTGATTCATATGCGCTGCTTAATTCCCCACCAATTAACAGTACGTCCATTAGCAAACGAGAGAGGTGATAATTGATTTGCTTAGCCTCATAATCCTTTATGTAAAAGCGGCATTGGTAAGGAAGTTTAACGTCGACCTGACTTAATTAGATCCTGGTCCGGACGTCCGGTCGGTTGTTGCTACTACTGTAGGCTTGTATATGGATAAGGGATTAAGGAAAATCCCAAATTGTTCCCAAAGCAATCCCCTGTTCCACATAAGTCATAACCTATGTCAGTAACATTTTAGTGTAGGACAAAACCATCCTTTCATGCTTTAAATCGTGCGTCCAATTTGGATTCAAATCCCTTTGATAATTCCCAACCTAAGCAGCCAATCAGTCCCTCACTAGAAAGAAAAAAAATGGAAAAAAGTTTCTGCTACCCGTCAAATTCTAGTTCAAAGAAAAAATCTTCTATTTTTTCGATGTGTTTAATCCACCCATCAAATTCCATCACCTGACCCCTCATCTTTTAAGATAGATTAAAATAATTGTAAGCATTCACCTCTGATGTAGAACCCAACTCTCATTGAGGCACATCGTCGTCATCATGGTCGTTGTTCCTTCATAGGTTCCTTCCATTTTCCTTCCTCTAGCTAGTGGGGGGCCATGCACCCCTCGCTCTCATGGCTTGGCTCCAAAGCACACAAGTGCATCCACAGATGATGTCCCCAAATAGTAAACATTATGTCTTGTGAAGTTGCGTAGATCAACATACATTATCCAAAGATTCCATCAAAAGTGGCTGGCCAATGGGGATGGTGGCATTTGATCACCTCACCATCAGATTAAACTTTTTGGAGAGTGCAAATCGACAACAGTTTAAATATCTGCCTATTTTAAGTTTGTAAAAAAGGAAAATTCATTGATGTATGCCTATTCCGATTTCTTAGCTGCCGACAGAAGGGTCCTCGCAATCTAACCGTCCCGTAGGGCCCACCTATCAGTGGCCTCTACATGGTTTTTGCAGACAATCTTTTTGTGCGTGTAGTAAGATCATTTAACCCCTCATTTTCTTACCTTTTGGCTTTCTCATAGTGCGCCATTGGATTGAAATATCACCCTTAATGATTGATATGATGCGTGGATTGTAGGCATGTAGAACTAGCACTACCACTTCTCGTGTTGATTATTATGGGTGCATGCTAGTGTTGTTAGGAGGAAGGGATGATTTAACTAGATCACAGCTAGCAAGGGATCTAACACATAATTATGATTAACTCGTAATATGTTTATGATTGCTCACTTTGTCCTTCAGTCCTTCACCCCACAGTGGATGCAGAACATTCACCATGTATCATCCAACAGCTAGCTGCTCAGTACGAGGTTCTTGGAGGCTAATCTCTTCTCCGCATTATTTCCAAGAATTATTTGCCTGTGGGCCGGCTTTGTTTGTCGTGTAACTCTCCAAGGCAGATCAACGTGTACAATCAAGATCAGTCGCATCCAAAATGAGTGTGATTCATATGCAGTTTTGGGTGAGCCTATGACCAGATCCATCAATCTGCAGCGTCGTACTCGTACCTGCCTTGTTTGCAAGCCATCCAAGTTGGTTAATCAATGCTTGTTTCACTTATTACTGTATGCTACTTAATTGGGGTGGGGCTGTCTCGGTCACTCGCTGTGTGTGAGCATGATGCATTGATAGCTACTGACATTTTCGAGCTTTCGATCCAAACAAATTAGTGGTCAACGAGTACAGAAGTAGGTCATCAAAGATTGCTGTTCATTTGTGATCGGTGAAAGCTTCTTGCACCAAGAACACACTGCAAGAGGTCGCTCTGGCAGGCCCTTCTCCAGTGATCATACTATATGTTAACCGATACCAGCAATTAAAAGATAAGTATTTTTAATACCAGTTCAATTGACTGGTATTAAAAAAAATGTTTTTACCGATTGGTTGTATTAGTCGGTATTAAGTCGTTCATGTGACGTGGGAGTGACTTTTAGTATTGGTTATTTTTTTTACTGTTTTTACTGTTTATTTATTTTCTTTATTGTTGTATATATGTATATGATTAACGACTTTATTCATAATAAATCTAATAAGATGTTTTTGATAATCCGTCGAAAAAAGTTCTTACTCTAGGCATGACAACGGTGTGGAGCTTAGCGTTGTTGGTGGGAAGACGGGCACACGACGACGTTGGTGTGGATGGTGTCTACATGGAGGATGGTGACGTGAACAAGCAATAAGAACATAATTTAGAGATTTAGATTGGAAAAGATAAGCGAATGTTATATATATATATATATACACACATATATATAATATTTTCTCTTTAGTACCGGTTGCATAGAACAACTGGTAAGTTTTTTTTTCTCAATCAAAATATTTTTTAGTCCTGTTTGATATTAACAATTGAGACTAAAGATGTATTCTGTCATTCTTAACAATCGGCACAAAAGAGTTTTTTTCTTGGCTAAAATATTTTTAGTCCTGATTGTCAGTACTAAAAATACATTCTTTTGTATCAGTTGTTATTTATAACAACAGGTAATAAATAGTTTTTCTACTTAGCAAAAATATTTTTAGCTATATGTGGTACAAAATTGAGAAAATAGAAAAATTGTGCAAAATAATTTGAAAAACCAAAAAATTTGCAGATACATAAATTTAAGAAAAAAAGAAAACTAGGATAATTAATTTTAAAAACTTCAAGAGTAAAAACCTTTGGTTATAATTTTCTATTCTTTTTCCTCTATTTTTCTGTAATTTTTTCTTTATTTCTTCTTTTTTTAAACATTTTTTATCATATGTTTCTCGTATTTTTCTATTATGAAATGTTATTGATATATTACCTCTATTCTCTTATTTTCTTAAAATTTTATTCTTTCTCATATATATATATATATTTTTAAGAGAATGAAGTATATATAGCTAAACTTTTAGAGCCTTGGATGAGTGAAATTAACAAATAAAACTTTCGCAAAAAAAATTAAATCCTCCTCCCATAATACTATGTTGTAATAAAAACATCAACTAATACTAATAACTACATAATAATATCACAGTTATTATTTATAATTGGTGCTAATATATTCGACAATTGCCACCAACCGATAAGATCAATCGATAGGCCATCGAGTATATCGGACGGTTATAATCGGTAATAAAGAAAAATATTAGTTGATATTACTAATTCACATTCATTATATTTATATTTTGGACGACCAGTCTTTTTAATAGTGTTAGGACATGACTCACAGGAAGAAGACAAGGCAATGTCGTTGGATCCATTGACAGACTCAGTAGAAGCCGTGGTACCACTCCGTGCTATCATGTGAGTGAGGCCCAGGTTACTGGTTGTCCTAACAACATCCATCAACAAGCAGATCAAGCTTTACTCGCCCAATTGATATGTGGTCCAGCCTGTTGCTACGTTGTGCCGGCAGTGGGTAGTGCCCTAAGCTTTTCTTCAGCTAAAGCAGTATAATGCATCATGTGTGCATCGATCTGCAACTCGATCGCATGAACAACAAACTAGCTAGATAGCTAGCAGCAATATATAGGATCCAGCGCTTAAATGAAAACAGCGATGCAGTTGCAGGGTTGATTTCCAACATCGAAAGAAAATGTGCTGATGAGTATATGCTTGCACTGCTCTTCATTATTTGCATTGATCTTCCTCTTGTGCATGACAAGATAGTAGTACACAATTTACATGCTTGGTATACATGGCCTACCAAATGGGGCCGCCAATGGAAAAAGAAGAAGGGCGGGTGAAAAACTAAACAGGATATGGTACAACAATGGCCAGCCAGGCAGCCAGCAGGGTCGGCGTTGATAAGCTCTCTCTGCTGCAAATGAGACGCCGTTTCGAGCCTGTGTGGTGTAGAATTCACGATCGATCAGCGTCACGGGTTACCCTGCCGATGCATCGATCGGACGGCCCAGATCACGCGCTGCTCTAGCCTCGCCGGTTCATCCTGTACACTTGTCGGTTAACTGATCAATTATTACAGCCTCAACCGGGCCCTGGGGAGGCGCTTCCACTCCACGAGCCGCAGCAAGAACTCCATCACCTGTTGTTACAAGCACAAGACCAGAGTCAGGATCAGATTAGACCCAGCTACTTCCTTTGGCGCGAACGTTCACGTCCGTGCGTGCATACGAAAATACTTGCTTGGTTACTCACCTCGGTGGGCTCCTGGAGCGAGAAGGAGGCGCTCGTCTCCTTGGGGTGCTTCGACACCAGGATCCCCACGCCCTGCCCTCGCCGCCGCAAAACCTACCGGATCATGCACACAGCTCGTCGATTAGTACACGTACGTAGACGACGTACGATGTCGGTAGCTGCACGCGACGAACCGGCCGTTCGTGGCCGGAGACGACGTCAAAGCTACCGGCATGCATGTACTACTTACAAGTAGTAGTAGCGTTTCGTGTTACTGCTGCTGCACGTAGCGTGGCGGCATGCAGTACTTGTTGGTAGCTGTGTGTGCACAGTACTCCTATTTACCTTGAACGCGTCCTCGTCCGTGCGGTCGTCGCCGATGTAGACCGGCAGCACGTCGCTGCAGTCCGCGAAACCTGCGGCGGAGCAGAGCCAAAATGGGTTTGGTCAGTCAGTCGTCACCGACTCAGCTAAGCACACGGATCGTCATCGTCGCCGACGACGAGGCTTGGCGTGGCACGGCAAGTTGGGTGGTGGCACTACGTACCGAGCGAGTCGAGGAGGAACTCGAGCGCCTTGCCCTTGTCCCACTTGATGGTTGGCCGCACCTCGAACACCATCCTCCCATGGCTCAGCCGCAGCCGCGGGAACTCCCTCACCACACGCCTCACCGTCTCCGCCAACGCCCCCCAACTCTGCACCCAATTCGATCATCATTAGCAACTAATCAATCAACCAATCGAGCTGCAGATGAAGCCGCTATGAGCTACCTTTTCGTCAACGCATCGGAAGTGGACGGAGACGCAGAACTTGTTGTTCTCCACCTTGGCGCCAGGTATGGACCTCGTCTCCTCCTCCAGCCGTTCGTGAACCTGCTCGATCATGGGCAGGAACTCGCTCGCCGGCTGGAAGAGGACTCCTTTGGCCTCGGCGTGCCTGGAGAACGACGGCTTGGCGGGGCCCTTGATGTCCATGCCGTGGCTGCCGGCGTAGTACAGCTCCGCCAGCTTCACGAACTCGAACACCTTGTCGCGGCACCGGCCGCTGATGATCGCCGTCGGGAAGTGCTTGGCTACGCTGCGCACGGCCATCCGCATCTGGGTGACAGAGGTGCGGGAGGAGAGGTGAGGGGGCATGGTTGATGAGTGGAGCAGAGTAGGTGGAGACGGGGGAGGTGGTAGGGTAGCTCACCGTCTCGCTCATGAAGGCGGAGTCGGGGTCGTCGACGATGGGGGAGAGGGTGCCGTCGTAGTCGAGGAACATGACGATCTGCTTCCCCTTCGACGCCGTCGCCACCACCTTCTCGAACTCGCCCAGCGCCGACGGGTGCCTCGCCTGCGCAACGTCAATGGAACGGAAGGGTTCATGCCAGTGAGTGTGCGGCGCCAAGAACACGATGCGTGATCAATCGGTGACCGGAACGGACCATCCAGGCGGTGTGCTCGTCGTCGACGCCGGCGGCGAGGGCGGCGGCGGCCTTGGCGTGCGTGGGCGACGACGCCCGCATGGACTCCACCCAGCCGCCGCGCAGCCCGGCGCCGAGCTCCAGCTGCTGCGCCGCCTGCAGGCACTTGCGCCTCACGGCGATCCCAGCGAGCGGCGGTGGGTACGGGAACAGCGTCGTCCCCGGACAGGGGCACCCCACCTGTGCCGCCGCCACGCCCACCTGCTCAGGCACCACCACGCCCGCCTTCGCCATCACAACCCAAGAAAGAATCTTCCAGTCAAGGACACCAAGAAGTGGTGTTGATTGGTTTGCTTGTGTGAAGGCGGGGGGAGAAGGTACTTATAGTTGGAGGGGAGGCGACGGGATGGCGCGGGGAGACGGTGGCGGCGGGGCCCGCCGGTGGTGGATGGATGGAGCCGCCGATGTCTTGGACGCGTCCGACGTCGCCACTCCCGATCCCAGCTCGGCGCCTGGTGGCCCCGTGCGCGGGCACGTGCCGGGCCCACGCGCGGACGTGTGGGGCCACGGCGCGTGACACGTTAACCTCTGTCCCGGGACGAAGGGAAGGGCCGAAGGCTATTTCTGTTGAGAGGCTGTTTCTTGTACAGATCCAGCTTTGATAACCCGTGCGGTTTTGCCTTTTTCTTCGGTACAACTCCTGTGTTTTCTTGGAATATCTAACCTTTTGTCGCCCAGAAATGATTGTCAGAGAGATTAAATTTATTTGCTGCAGAGTGATAAATTGTTAAATGCCATTTTATTTAAAGAGATGCTATACTTATGACTCTATCGTATAATTACTGTTTTACCGTGTGAGTCACGCTAACAAACGCATATATATCAGGTTTCGCCGTAACTTGAGCCATCTACTGTGTGCTCGTACATGAGTTGGATGTTAGGGTCGTATGTATACCATTTTTGTTTTTTTTAAGTGAGGATGTTAAATACTAGAAAATTTATATCAGTATGGAAATATGGGGAAAATTAGAATTCCGCACTGGAAAAATGTAATTTTCTCGAGAACTTGTAATATAGAATAATACAAATAACAAAAATTACTAATGTTTTTATTTAGAGTTTCATATAGATATAAAACTTCTCTTTTATTAATAAATAGCATGTGGTAGCACTTATAGATTGTGCGGATAGCATCCTTACATACTTTTTTCTCATATAATAGCATATCTATTTTTACATTTTATAGTCAAAAGATATTAAAATGAAAACATAATTTGTTTATCTTCTTTCCTCTGCATTTATCTTTATACTATTAACCGTATCTTCTTATTATTTTTAATGATATTTTTTCACCTACTAAAAATATTATATTACATCGTATATTTATGATAGTTTATACCAAGATTCAATAAGAAATGTCTATCATCATTGATACTTCTTTATAACCCGTTTCAAATATTTATTTTAACTCAAATTTAAGATGTATTTAAATTATATTTCTACGTGTACCTTATCTTAGTATTATTTATTTTTAATCTGAATTCAAAATATTTCTAATTATAATCTACATGATTTCTCTGTAATATTTATTTTTTAAGACAAATATTTTACATATTTATTGTATTTCTACAAGAACTCTTTTAATATTATTTATTTTTAATACAAAGTTTATATGTCCTTAAATTGCATTTCTACGTGGAATCTTATGTCAATGTCAATTATTTTCATTTTTATTTAGAATTTAAGATTGCTCTAAATTGTGTTTCTACATAGACTCTTATTTTAATTTTATTTATTTTATTATTCCAAATTTTAAATTGTACTTCTATGTGAACTTTTTTCTCAATAATATTTATTTTTAACCTAAATTTAAGTTATTTTGAAATTTTATTTCTACATCAACTCTTTTTCTCTTAATATTATTTTTAATCTAAATTGTAGATGTTTATAAATGGTATTTCTACATGGATTCTTCTCTCAATTTATTTTTAAATTTTAATCTAAATTTCAGAATTTCCCTAAATTGTATTTCTACATGGATTTATCTCAATATAAATTATTTTTTAAATTTTAATCCAAATTTTAATTTTTCTAAATTATATTTCTACATGCACCCTTCTTTTATTTTTTATCCCAAATTTCAGATATTTCAAATTGTATATTTACTTGGACTATTCTATCGATATTAATTTTTAAATTTTTATTTTAAATTTAATATATTTCTAAATTGTACTTTTGCATGGACTTTTCTTTTAATTTTCTTTATTTTTATTTTAAATTTAAATTTTACTCCTATATGAACTCTTTTCTAAATAATATTTATTTTTAATGTGAATACTAGTTATTTTGAAATTGTATTTCTACGTGGACTCTTTTTCTATTAATATTATTTTTCAATTTGAACTGTAGATGTTTACAAATTGCATTTCTATATGGACTACTCTCTCAATATTAATTATTTTTAAAATTTAATCTAAATTTTAGAATTTCCATCAATTGTATTTCTATATGGACTCTTATCTCAATATAAATTATATTTTTAATTTGTAGTACGAATTTTAGTTTTTTCTAAATTGAACTCCCTCTGTTCCAAAATGTGTGACTTTGGTTAGTTAATTTTTGAACTAACCAAAGTCGTACAAAAATATTTGTATATAGACTCTTATTTTAATTTTTTGTTTTTTTTTCTGAATTTAGGATATTTTAAATTGTCTATCTACTTGGATTATTTTTTTTCTTTTTAGATTAATGTGGGATTTTCTAAGCAGTGAGAGTGAATGTTGTAGCTTCATTTTATATTACATTATTTATTAAGTTAATAGATGTTATAAAATTATAGTTTTTCTCAAAAAATACAATTATTTATCTGTCGTGATAAAACATATGTAACATGATAACCCCATCATCCACATAAATATTGTCATCCCTTCACTTATCCATTTTCTCCACCAATCACTGTATTGTCCCTCTCTCAACCCCTCATATGTTTATCTCTTTTGCCATCTCTATCATTTGACATTTAAAACTTGGTAATGTCATGAATATGTTTGCAGATTATGTCTACAAATAGACCATGCCGTTGGCTCCCTGCCATCATAGATTTCAAATTGTACTGAGACGTCACACCACACTTACACTATCATGAAGATAGTCCAGGCTAATATGCTTCTCGGCTCCTCCTCTTCTCCTTCTGGAAAGAGAGGTCGAGGCCCCTTCCAATTCTATTAGCAGAAATGCACAAGTACTACAGAATCCATTATAGACTGATCAACAACACTTGACATTGATGATGTCATCCCATCACCCTTCAAGCTGCTCTACAGAGAAACTTAAACCAACTAACATGACACAAAGATACTACTTAACAACTGAAAAAAAGGAAATGGTCTAAGTTTAATGGACATCTAGTTGCATCAGCAATATCCAGACTAACACAGAAGGTGGAACCCCAAAATACAGTTATCATCCTCTAGGAACCCTAGACTTCCTTCACTCCTTTCTTCCTTAAAAACCTTCATGCCAAGATTTCGAGCATTCATCCTAGTGTTCTTCTCCAAGGTCGTTGGCCATACCTCGTGCTATATGTGCCACTTACCATCCTATTTAGCATATGACGCCCCCGCCCCCCCCCCCCCCCCCCCCCGCCTCCAATAAAAAGCATTTTGTTTTGCCTTTCCCTGTGATTAGTCCAAGATGAAACCCAGAAGAAGACGTATCTAATTCACTCCACCGAGTGAGTAAAACAAGCGTCATTTCTAATTTCCCAAATTGCTCACGAAACAACAGCTACACCTACCTCTATCAGCTTCCTCATTCTTTTTCCAAATTTGTTTAACCACCCCTCAAATATCTGTGGAATATTCTAAATTGCACCCAAATTGAAAGTGCTATCAATTACATTTCCCACAAATCAAGCCAGCGGACATTTCACAACTAAGTGTCCAATAATTTCATAACTAGAACAGAATTGACACCTCTTTTCCTTCCCTTTTCAGTCCTTTCTAAGGAATTTATCTTTGGTAAGGATACTATTTTTAAGGAGCAACCATATATAAGAACACCTTGATTTTCAAAGGTAACTTGAACTTTCAAATCTTTTGGAAAGGGGAATGCAGATTATTAATCTGCATAGCCTTATAAAAAGACCTGACCGTAAACTGTTTGTCTTTTATAAGTCTCCATCTAAGTTTGTCCCTCTCATAGTCAAAACAATTGTCTGGCGTTCCTGTTTTAGGTTTGGTTGTTCCAAAGAACTGATCTGTCACCAGAGATATTCCTTCTGAATTATTTTTGAGAAACAGAATATAATCGCAAGCACTCACAACACACGCATAATGATTTATCTCTATGAATATACACACACCCTACCTCTATAAGCACATCCAAAAAATTATATCGGTATATTTTGACATTGACGATATTACCATAAGTAATTCATTATTGATGGATATCTTGGCTACTCTTAAAATAATAATTAGCTATAAATACGAACATCCAGTCTTAAATAATGTAGGTTTCGCTGTAAGAAATTTAACCGGTTGAACTAAGAAATTTAACCGGTTGAACTACACTTACTTTACATATTCCTTCTGAATCTGATTGCCCCTCCCTACCCTCCTTAAATACCTTTGCAACAGTAATGTTTTTGGTAAAAGTAATACAATGTTTGGATATTTCTCAGCTAAAGGTCTCCTTCCAATCTAACTGTCTTCCCGAAGGAATGTGCTCTCTCTATTCCCTACCTCTTCAGGTGCAGTCTCTTATCCAGTCAAGAAATGAGACGCGAGGCATTAAATCTAAATTTGTGTCCCTTAAATGTTTACATTGACAACCACATCATCAAGAGAAACCTCTGGAATCTCAGCGTCAACGCATACTTATTATGTGTCATTAATTTCTCAATTTCGTATTAGGTTATGGTTTTGCTTTTCCAAAATTTTCATATTTGGTTTATGTTTTCGTTTTTTCTATTTTTTTATGGAACACCAGCAAATCAGAAATGCTCCATATCACACTGGTAGTTAAGTGTTACATGCGGTTGCACTTTGATTTAAATTATTAAGCATATTATTGTGGTAATTATCTACTTGATTATAAGAATAAATTAAATATTTTAATAATAGACTTAACAAATATTTAAAACAAGTGATCTACCATGCAGTAGAAGAGCACACATAATAATCATGCGAATAATCATGAATCAAACAGGCTTCACTATAGTAGAAAAACACTCAAATTAAGCACTCGAGCATGGCGCTGGGACAGCACACATGATTGTTGGCCTATGGTTGCATCCTAACAAGTCAACCTGCAACGTCATCCTCTTAAGTCTTCAACCTATCTTATCGTTATCAGATTATTATCATTATATATGTATTATCTTTGTCTGACATTTTAGTATTTAAACTTTATCTTAAAATAAGTGTATTTGTAGATATAATTTTTTGTCCAACTATCCCCTATTTAAATTTTTGTCTAACTTACTCCTCAACTACCCTTTTACTCTTAATTCTTCATATTTAATGAGAGGTGTTTAGGATATTTTTTCTTCCTACTAATTTATGTTTTAAAGTATATAATATATGCTATGGAAAATTGCATATCTGCTCTGTATGCGTAGGCTAGGCTGTGGTTGGTGGTGGTGATCGATGGTGGCGGCGAGGGAATCATCTGCGACCGACGCTGCGATCGGGACAAGGCCGATCGGTAGCACACCAGAGGCACCACCACCCCCGTGTGCATCGCCTCCGGCGAGGAGAGGAGAGCCTCGTGTTTTCCCGATTCCCCCCAACCACGCCATGCCAGTGCCACCACGCACGCGCGCGTGGGCTGTGGTAGGCGCCCAAAGCTAAAGCCAGCAAGCGGATGTTTGATGATTCCCCGTCGTTTTTTTTTTTTTGCGCCTTCGCCCGCGCGCGCGTTTCGCGGGGGCGGAGCGAAACAGGGGCGCGCCGCGCGTGAAAACAGGAAACCAGCGGCCGGTTCGTGCGTGTAGCATCCGCACGCGCGGGCGTCGTAGGATGGCGTGGGTGCCTATGCTTTCACGTGTCTCTTCCCCTGGACCGGTCCCGGCAAGTGGCCGCGCCGTGCGACTCCTCGGGTTTTTTCTAGGTTGCCGCATGCAACATCAACTTGACAGAACTCTTGGTGAACCTGGTATGGTACTGTACAGTGTATACACGCAGGCCAGCTTTCAGCGGCAACAGTTAATCGATTGCCCCTAGGGCCCTGGGGCTAGGAAGAGAACAGTTCCGTCATTGGAACCACAGTCGTGGTACACCGATCGATGTGCTGCTGGTTTGTCTACATTTCATTTCCTCGTACTGACGAAACGCGGGCAGCAGCGCCCGGTGAGCGGAAAGCTGCCTCGCCGCCCACACAAGTTGCTCAGGTAAATACCGTACTACTCTACACAGAGATTTTATTTTCGGATCTACTCGAGGCAAATCAAGCCAAGTGGATTCGGCTACAACGTGTTCTCCCACTGGTCTAGCAGCCAAGAAAGGGCTAGTCCGGGAGACCGCTCGAAGTAGGGAGTAATCGACGCCGGGGGAAGGGAGGGGGGTTATCCTCGAGAGAACGTCCTCTCATTCTGTGCATGATTAACAAAAAGTCATTAAAAAATTTAAAAAAATAGATAAGATAGATCAATATGTTTTATATCAATCTACAAACATATAAATTTAAATTTAACTGATATAAATAAAAATAAATAAATTTAACTATATTGTCTATTTTTTTATAGTTAAATTTATTGTTTTTTATATTTATATGTTGATTAAATAATACATTTTATATTAATTTTTATGAACTATTTAAATTTAAATAGTATATCGTACCAATAATTAGTAGCATTTTGGTAGTAAAATTGGCTCTAAACCAAACAAGTCCAATAGTACATGGGACCGGAGTAAAGCATTGGTTTCATTTTGTAGCATGCATGTTTTAAAAAAGATCCTTTATGATATGGCAGAGAAAAATAATTAAGTTTCGGTTTACACCAGCCTATAGCAACATCGGGTCTAGCCATTTCGTCTCAGGACAACTGTGACCTACCCATAGGTGAGGGTTTGTTCATGTTACGCCAGCGTTGGTGAGCTCTAGTTTGTTATGATGTAAAACAGGTTGAAGCGCATTGGATGGTGTATGATAATTATTTTGCTCCACTTGGTACGAAGTGGAAGTGTTTGGTTAAACCAGATGCAAGTATATGCATATTGGAAGACTAATATTTTTACGGAATAAAGTGTTCTTATTTATATATGCGAATGATGCATGGAGTAGCTTTATATATAACTTAAAGGTGTAACAAATTTGTGTCATATTCTTTCAATAATAGAAAATTCATTTCAACCTTTACTTAAAAATTACAATCAATTATTACAGACTTTGCAGTCAAAATAACTGTTTAATAGAAAAAGAGAACAAACTGAAACACGACAGAGAGAACAAACTATTATTAAACCTCCATCCGTGGTTGGTAAAATTCTTCTTAAACTACACATGGTATTGTCCTTCTCAAATCTTTGCAACAAAGTCCTAGTTAAAGTCGATGCCACTAAAGAGCATATGTCATCGCCTAAGTTCAAAAATCAAACTCGAAGTCATGAATAAATTCACTGAAATCTGCGCCCGACATTCAGCTGATCCAATCTTGCACACATTATCGACTTAACATTGACATTTGCCATCGAACCAATGTAGAAGATATCATCAAAAAGTAATTGAACTATAAAGCAATGAGCAATGGCTCTCAATTCAATTCACTAGGGAGGAAGAATTGAACATCAATGCCAACATGACAGGTGAGAACACAACGCAACAACCTGACAACAATTTTGGCGTATAGATGCGTCATAAGAACTCCTTTACAACATAGGATTTTTGGAAAACTTTACAAGAATTAAACTAGTTCTTGTGTAAATCTTACAAATTTTTTGTTCCAAGGGAAATTGTTCCGAGAAAAAGAGGTTCTTTTGTCAGTTCCGACTGTTATTGAACTATCTTTGACCTCGATCCACCCTAGTGCTGCGAAGAAAACTCTTGATTTTGAAGGTAGTTAATGATCGATCGGCTTGGTAGTTGGTACTACGAGAAAAATGGTCCAGATCATGCACGACGCTTGACTGTTGGATGGCTGCCTAAAGGCCGACAGATCTCTAGGCTCCGGCGTGGGCGACAGAGAGATGGACCAGCCCATCGGCCATCGATTGACGCGGTATCAAGGAAGATCACTGTACGTGTGCCTCTGCATTTCGACCAACGGCCGTGCCGGTGCCGGCCTGCCTGCCTTCACGCATTCATGCAGGGGCAAGTGTAGCCCAAGCAAATTAATTAAGACCAGCCGCCGTTGCATGCTCCTGCAGCTGCATGCATGAATGTGTGCGTCTGCTTGGATCCTCCGGCAACTGCACACGGTAGCCTCCTCAGGCGCACATGACTGATACGGTAGCTTGACTAGCTACTGTATATCACTACTAGTGAAGGACATCCCTATATTGCCGGTTCATATGAGCCTTTTCCCATATCTGCCAGTATCGTGGGAGACCAAATAACACAACTGACACATAGGAGAAATCATTTATACCAGTTCTAAAAATAAATCGGCACTTATATCCCTAAATATAGAGATGCCGGTTATTTTGTCTAACCGACACCTATAATTGGCCCTACTAATAATCACCTGATAACTGTTTGTGGTTGGGCTTAGTTATAGGTGTCGAATTGAAAAGATTAACTGGCTTCTATAGAATGCACTATAGGTGGCAGCTATTATATACAATCGACACCTATATGGTTGATCTAACAAATATCTTATTGGTCATATATACTGATTCCATAGAAGAACCAGGACATATGTATCCAACATATATAGAGCTCATCCTCCTCGTGCTCGTCACTCTGTTCTTGCTCGATAGTTTGATCAGTTTGTCGAGCATGTAAAATAGAGCGACGTCTTTGTTCTTACTCGACCAACAAGAGAAGGGGATGTTTTGCTCTATTAACAACATCAACATAAAAGCTTTTTAGTTTCAAATAAATTAAAATATGCTATAAATGAAACCGGAAGTCATATATAAAGTTTAGGCACGAAAATAACCGTTTTCTATACACTTATATTCAAGGATAATTTTGAGAACAATCCAATATTTCAAGTTTCTTTTTATTGCCTCCTCCTATGTTAATTTTAACTTTCCTCTACCGCTCGTCGCATTATTATCACACTTTAGATTCCGCTATGTACGGATGTTTTTGAAGTTTTTCGTTGGATATGTCAAAATCATCTTAATCGGTGTTAAATAACTTTTTTTAATTGGTGCTATCCATAGCCTATTACATATATCATCATTCTAGATATGATCCATTATTGTATGTCCACAAATCCAATATGACATACGTATCTCCGTAATATTTAACTGTTAAATATATCATCTTTTTTATGACAATATTCTACACCTTATAACATCGTAAGTCTAATTATCATGATATAAAACTTGATTTTCAGCCCTTGAGATACCTTTTTATCATATAGAAGTCCGATGATTTTCATTATTTTATCTACCCCACTTTGATTCTATGATTAATATCTTCATCAATATCTCCATCTCTTGGTAGCATCAATCCTAAATAGTGAAAGTTACTTTTATTGGATACTATTTGACCTTCCAAACTAACAATTCACATATCATGTATAGTAGTATCAAAGTTACATCTCATATATTCAACTTTAGTTCTGCTAAGCCTAAAACTCTTTGGCTCTAGAGTCTGCTGTCATAAATCTAGCTTTATATTTACTCCTGCTTGATTTTTATTGACTAGCACTACATCTTCAGCGAGAAGCATACGCCAAGTGATATCTCCTTATATGTCTCTTGTGGCCTCATCCATGACCATGTCAAAGAGATAAGGACTCAAAATCGATTCTTGATACAGTCCTATTTTAATTGGTAAGTTATTTGTGTTACCATCACTTGTTTAAATCTGTCACAACATTATTATACATATTCATAATAAGAGCAACAAACTTTATAAAACTTTATATTTTTTCAAAGTCTACCCCATAATATTTTTTAATATTTTATCACAATCCTTCTCTAAGTGAAAAAAAACATGTGTAGGTCTTTCTTTTCCTCCTTATACCGCTTTATTACTCATCCTTCTATGGTTGACCTTTTGGGCATGAAACCAAATTGGTTCATAAAAATTCACGTCATTGCTCTTAAACGATGCTCGATAACTATCTCCTATAGCTTTATAGAATGGCTCATCAACTTAATTCACTAGTAATCAATATAATTTTAAGTTTCTCCTTTATTCTTATAGACCGATATCAGTATACTTGTCCTCCACTATTCATACATCTTATTCGATCAAAATATAGGGTTGAACAATTTGGTCAGCCATACTATAGCTAAAATTTTAAGATATTTTCACATCTCGATTGAAATATTATTAGGGTCCATCGTCTTATCTTTCTTTATCCTTTTCAATGCCTATTTAACCTCAGATTTCTAGATCCTCTGTACAAAGCGCTTGTTAGTGTTATCAAAAAAGTCATCCAACTGAAAGTTTATGTTTTCATTGTTACTATTAAACAAATTAATAAAATAATCTTATCATCTATGTTTGATATCATCTTTCTTCACTAAGAACTACTTCCACTCATTCTTAATACATTTAACTTGGTTGAGGTCTCTTGTCTTTCTCTCACGAACCCTAGGCATACTATAGATGACATTCACTACTTCCTTTGTACTCAATCATTGTTAAATATTCTCGTAAGTATGTCCCTTTGCCTCAATCATAACTTATCTTGCAGATTTCTTTGCTAACTTGTATTCCTCTATTTGTCCGCACTTTTGTTATGGTATAAGAGCCTATAACATTTTTTCTTCTTTTCAATAGCCCTTTGGATTTTCTCATTCCTCCACCAAGAATCTTTAGGTTCATATCTCTCCCTTTGGACACTCTAAACACCTCTAAAGCCACCTTCCGAATATAGGTTACCATCTTTTTCTACATGTTGTTTGTGTCGTCTTTTTTATTTCAAGAGTTCTCTTTGATAACTCTTTTCTTTAAGACAATTGATGTTTCTCTTTTTAATTTCTACAACTTTATTCTTGCAATATTGACTTATTTTATCTCTATGGGCATGCACCTAAAATCAAAAGTTAGACACCAAAAGCTTATGTTGATAAACAACACACTCTCCAAATATTACCCAACAATCCAAATATGCACATTTGTTTTCTCTTCTTGTGAGGATAAAATCAATCTAGCTAGTATGTTGTCCACTACTAAAACTCACAAAATGAGATTGTCTCTTACTAAAGAAAGTGCTGGCTAACAACAGGTCAAAATCTATAGCAAAGTCCAAGACCTACTCTATCTCTGGATTTCTTCTACCATACCCAAAATATTTGTCCTGCTTTAAAAACTGTACTTGTAGACCCTACATAACTTAAGATCTGCTCTTATGAAAAGCTTCTTACTAATAAGTATACTTCTAACTATACCATCTAAGTCTTTATAAAACTGACTCTTAACAATCTTATCATTGCCTACATGGGGACACACATGCTAATTACATTCAACACCATATCACTAAAGACAAGCTTGACTAAAATGATCATATCCTCTTGCCTTTTCACTTTCGCTACATCATTCTTGAGACTCTTATCAATCAAAATTCCTACTACATTTCTATTGGTAGTTATTCCAAAGTACCAAAGCTTAAAGCCAGTATTTTCTACCTCCTACGCCTTATGACCTCTATTTAGTCTCTAGAATGCATAAGATGTTTATACATCTCCTAATCACTCTATCAACTAACTCTCCTAAATGGATTCTAGTTGGCTCAACTAGCTTTCTTACCCTTCACACCCGTCGAGTTATATGTGAAGATTCTTGCTCATTTTTTACTATACCCGGGCGACAATGTAGTGCGCCACTAAAGAAGTGATGACTCAATTCTTACTCACTTGATACTATGTCAGGTCACGACATGGCGTGTCACTAAGGGGATGGTGACCTGGCTCTTACCCATTTAAAATCATACCCAGGTTCGGATATAGTACGTTGCAAGAGGGTTATGTCTAATGGTTTTGTTTTGAGTTTCATCTCTATTTGAGTTACATTAGCTCATAGCCTAATACAATTTTTTAGAGATGGGACCTCTTCTCCTTAACAGAGCTTGGGACTTGCTATGATTTGCTCTATATTTGTTAAAATTCATATGCAGTTTCTCCTTCTTTTTCTTCTATTCTCGGTAAATCTAATGTAATGTTAGCTAAATTGCTTAACCCAAATCTTACATTCTACTTTATTGATTTGATTCAAATTTTATTTCATTTTCATTTTAGTTCATTTAAGTACTAGATATATGTATATAGATCCTCTCTATCTCATAGGATATATTAGAGACAAATTTAGGCTAATTTAGAGTAAATCTATCTTTTGTCTCAAGAGTAGAATGATTTGTGTAGAATCTAGGTTTTTTCCCCACAAATTAGAGTATTCTTGAGATCAATCAATGTTATACTATTTTAGAGATTAATTAATGTTATAGTATTTTATAGTTTTTTAATAAGTAATAAACGATGTTGCACAAAATTTATTAAATATTAGAATTTAATTGTTCTTATCATATTAGACTTAAGTATGTTTTGTAACAAATTCGTTCATTTGAAATCTTCATAACTCTTTGTTTGGAATCCAAAACTCATTTTATTTATGAATTTTTTAGAGGCATCATTAAGTCTAGGGCTATATATGTTATTAATCTATTTTCATTCACGTCGCTTTCTAGAAACCCTAGCATTGCTTTGTCTATAATGTCCCATCTTTTCTCTAATAAAGTTAATAACACTTTTGATCCTAATTTCTTTCTTGTCATACCTTTGATTCCTATTGTGTACATACCATGATGAATATATTTATATCCTACATATTTTAATCTATTTTTAAATTCCTTATATACTATTTTTAACTCAACTGGTTCTGTGAGAACACTTAATTCTACTTCTCTAGATATTCTATATAACCCAATCTTATTTTCAAAAAATCCCATAAGATATATTTGTTGAGGTCTTATCGCTTTTAAAGTGTCTCTTTGATATCTTTTGAGATGCTTATCAACTTCGGCAACATCTCCTCACTCATCCATTTCTTTATGTTTACCCTTTTGCTTATCAATATAACTTGAGAATCTATCATCTTTACTTGCTACTCTTATGAAGAGACTCTAGGTAGATCCATTTTTCATAGTTTATGGTTAGTGAGGATACAATTATGACTAATAAAGCTAATACTATTTATTTACCTTGATTAGAATTAATTTTGTCTAAAAACTCCTTGATATAATCATTATTTTGTGAAATTTTGTTTTGCCTTGTCTTATATTATTTTAGTAGTCTTAATGTAGAATTTAATTTATTACTAAGAAGAAGAAAATATTGTTGTTCAATTTTATTTAACTCTTAAATTTTTTTCCTAAATCCTCATGTCTCTTACCCTAATTTATATACCAAATCAACAATTAAGTTTAATTGGCTATTATCAGAGTACCAACTATGGTCTTTAGTACGGTTCAATCACCTTATGTTGATATTATCTTTGGTATTTATTACATTTACAATATTAACTTTTAGATTTAGTTTGTCTACAGTGAACATGATGCCAGACTTTTATACTTTTAAAACTTTTTTGGTCAATAGATGTATATAGCTATGATTAGAAAATGATATATGGTTAACTTGCTGTATAAAACACTGCTTAGAAAATAATTTTTGGCATGTGCTGGTAATGTATTTAGGATATTGTTTACCACTGTTCGGAGTACTGTTTATTCGGTGGAAAATTTATATTCAAGATTTTGGCTGGTTGCCCGTGTTTACTTCAGAGAATTAAAATACTACTTATTACTAACTTTAATTACTCTTAATATATATATATGTGTGGGGGGGGGGGGGGGACTACTCTATGGTATATGTACTACACATTGTATATCCCTACTGGCAACTTCTTCGGGTACATGCATGCGTTCAGTCGAACGTAATTGCAGTCGTCTAGATGTGGCGGCCTAACATAGTCAGATATATGGCCCGCGCGTATGTATATGTGTGTGTGGGGTACTACTCTATGGTATATGTATTACACACTGTATATCCCTACTGGCAACTTCTTCGGGTACATGCATGCGTTCGATTCGAACGTAATTGCAGTCATCTAGATGTGGCGATAGTCAGATATATGGCCCGCACGTATGCGCACAAGCGGCGGGGATCTCGTCCTTCTTTCGGATCGACTCACTTGATCGCATTCCGTGTCCTCCCCGTCCCCTCCGTCGTGCCGGCAATGGGAGATCTTGATTATTTGTCATCTCAGTCTACCCGAGCAGATTTTGGTAGCTGTAGTTTTTTTTAAAAATGTATAGTTTTCCAAATAATTTAAATTGTTAAAATTAGTAGCTATGGTATTTAGAAAATATACGGAAAGACAGAACTTAGAAAATTCAGTTTCTATATATTCTTATTGACTGACTACTCACTAGCTCATTCTTAGAATTAAGCTCTTTAAGCGAGGCCTTATATGTTAGTATCTGGATGGTTGTATATATATCTTTCGCACGGCGCGGCAGCATATTCAAATTAGCGATCTTTAATTTTTTTATGGATAATCCGGTCTTACAACCAATTATTGCTAGCGAACCTTAATCTAAAGTAGTAAAACAACATTTTTTTCGGGGGCCAGATGCAAGCACCCTTTCATGGCTACTGCAACGGGATCAGAGTAGCTCTCCGACCGGCCGGGTCGCCGTCGTCCAGCCGCCTACCCTGGCTGAAGCCACCGCCGCCAACTGGCGGCAATGACAGTCACCGTTGTTTCATATCAGTCGATTCACTCAGGGCATCTCTTCTAGAGCTATCATCCCAATCATCTGGGTCGGGATGGGCAAAATAAGACCGAATCGAAAAGACCGAGACCACCGACACTAAGAAATTCGATCTCAGTATTGCACTAACCGAATTTTATTCGATCAATTCAGTAATCAACCTCAGTTAACCAACAAGACCGAACAAAACCAAAATATTAACCAAAGCACGTGCATAGCCCAGCCCAGCCCAGAAGCCGAGGCAATCCTCTCCTCGATCTCCTACCCTCGTCACGAGTCGCCCACATCCGGCGCCCGACGCCGCACTCCGCCTTCCCTTCCGTCCTCCTCCTCCGGCATACCCGTCGGCGCCGCCGCTCACCGCAGCACCTAGCCAAGGCTGCCGCCCGCACTCCACCTCCGGTCTCCCCGCCTCCCGTCTCCCACCGCCGGCGCCGCACAGCCACCCATTCCCCCCCAGCAACTGGCAAGGGTGTCCTCCGCCTGTGCGGCGCCAGCGGTGGGTGGGGGCGGCGGGAGTCTGAACCCGCCTCCGTCCACCTCCTCCGGCCTTCCCGCCACCCACAGACGCCGCCCGCCGTCAACCACCGCTGCTCCCCGACCTTGCTTTCCTTCTCCTTCTCTCGTTCTTCAAGACGCCAGTTTCATTGCTGCTTCTTGTGTTACTGTAGCTCGAGGATAAATGGGAGACTGATTTGATTTTGTTTGGACTGGGGATCGGGATTTGGGTCTTGACTCTTGCGGACTATCTCCACGGCTTTGAGGTAGGGATTTGGGAATCGATCTCCACTGCAGTGAGTTAGGGATTTGGGATCTTGGCCTTTTGGAATTGATCTCCGCGGCAGTTCAGTCGTGACCGAGACCGAATTTCTCGGTCATGGTTTTTTTTTTTCCAATGCATTCCGGTCTTAAGTTTTCGATGACCGAAATTTGCGAAGAAACCCGAGACCGAATAGATTGGTCTGACCGAATGCCCACCCCTACACATGGGCACCAACAAGCAACTACTCAGATTCATCTTCTCTGCAAGCCACCAATCTTTAGTAAAGATGCATCTTTATTACCTGCAGAGATTAATGTGTTCAATTCCAATCTATGAGCGTTATTAATCATTGGGGCTGACCCATATCGATCCATTTGGCCTGGTAGCTCGCAGATTAATTAATCAAAAGTAAATGCAACAGCATCGTAACAGTATCGCTAGATCTTAGCCCAAATAATTGGTTGGCGGCTTCATAACCTGTGCTAACCTAGCTCATGTTTTTTAGCCATGGATTGATCTCCACAAATGGTTTCCCCCATGACGCTGAAATTTCTGGGATCATATGCTTCCAATTAACGAAAGGAAGGTGAAAAGCATCATGAGCCGTCGGTCTGTTTTTTCCAAAATTTTCTTCTCTCTGATCATAAATAGTAATACATAGCAGAGCCCCTGTTTTTTCTTAAAGAAAGACAAAAAAAAAAAAGCTTGCATGCAACTTGTACCTGCTTCGACGTACCTCAGGTAAGTAGATATAGCAACTTGCAATAGTCTAATTAACCAACGATGGCCTGTATGCATGCCTTCTTCTTGTTGCATATACTTCCTCAATTATAGGAAGAATCATCTTCTAGCTATGAATCTTGATAATAGCTCCGTATCTTCATCTCCTCGAGTGTGCAGCCGGGCAGTGCTACAAGCCCAACTTGCCCCTGGATTGATGATGGCTCACGGCTCAGGGCGAGTTCTACGGTGACTATAAGGATAAAATTATTTTTTTCACACATAAAACAAGTAAATTATTAGCACATAATTCATCATGTATTAATTATTTTAATTAAAAAAATGAATTTATTTGTTATTTTAAAACAATTTTTCTATATATTTTTAAAAAAATATATAGTTAATTATACACTGATAAATTATTTTATTTTACGTGAATAAATCTGTTCGGCAACTGTTGATGCCAAATAACTCGCCCTTCAGGTGAAATGTCGGATGCGATGTGGAGGAGATATGCAAGAATTGCAGCAAGTGACGGACGGCGCGCGTGCCACACTGCTAGATGCCACATGCCAAAGAAAAGCACACCACACCACAGTAATTATAGTAGGAGTATCAGTAGTCAGAAAACGCGTTGGTCGTCGTTTCGTCTTCCACATGGTGGCGCCTTGGCGGCTCTCCTTTCCATTCCATTTTCTCTGGCCAGTTCACTGCCCTCTCCGCCTGATGAGCCTCTGTGACACTGTCAGGTGGGCCCGAATCCTGCGGCCGAGCCACGCAGGGGTGGGCCCATAGTCCGGCCCCACGACCTATTCAATGCTACCCTCATCCAGGCGACGACGTGGGTGGGCCACCCGGTGGTCGCATCACGTCGGAGGCCATCCTTTTTGGTAGTGGAGAGTAGGAGGCCCGTCGTTGGCGCGGACGCGGAGGCTACGCGGTTCCCGCCTCCCATGTGCAGTAGTACTACTAGTACGAATCTGACAATATTTTTGGCGGGGAATTATGTGGCTCCCTCGTCCCGCGCCTTCCTCCCTCCGTTTCCAACCCCTCCCTCCCCATTCAAATCGATCGCAGCCTGTCACGGTACCGTCGTTGCCCGTCACGGAAATCATACTATACCTCGCAAGATTCGATTCCTCCCGTCTCGAACAGTACAAGCTTGAAGTAACTAGTACTAAAACGCAACGGCAGTGTCGCGTGAGATCAACAGTGTCATGTCATCGAAACCGAGGGTAGAGGTGCGATTCCGTGGGCGATCCTGACGGGAGCAATGCGAAATCCGGCGGGAAAAAAAAATACGGCGCCGAAGGAGGTTGTCGGCGACGGGCCGTCGTTTAAGGCGAGCACGCCGCTAACAACGCTGGGTGTCTCTCCGACCGGTCCACAGGGAGCGCCGCTTTCAGATTCGCCCAAAGGATTTAAGGGGAAAATATAGAGATATCTTTGCGCGAAGCTTCGCGCCGTTGAGATATGCAACGATTACGGAGATGGTAGCCGAAATCCAGTGACGTTGATGCGGAGACAGACGAGCTTGTTCGTCTTCTCCTTTCTGGAAAGCTAAGTGTTCTCTCCAGACAAGCAACTGAACAAACATCTTTGCAAGTTGCAAGTGAACCATCACAAGATCATACACAGAAGATTTAATACCGACGCTAATAATAGTGGTAATTCACATTACAAGTTCTTAACACGCTAATAATATTAAAGACATGATGATGCTACTACTGTTTTACAACCCGTAAGATCAGCAGTACAGGTAATAACAGACGACGAGCGATGGACGCGAACTCGGACTACGGCCGGAGTAACTGACCAGTGACCGACCGGCCGACCACCGGAGAGGCACGCCGAACACAAAAACGCCGGCTGCTGGAGCATCGGCTTCTCCGGTGAAGAACACCAACCAACCCTAGCATCTACAGAGATCAAGTCTGGAGATCTACGTACACAACGAACCAACCAACAGGATTAGGGACTTAAAACTGCTAACCCACTAGTGCATGCCCGACCGTGCGTGCAGAATGTCTAAAATGCCATCTGCACGGCGGCGGCGGCGATGATTAGGCTAACGACGGCGTGAGTACTAACCAAGAAGTGGCGAAGGCGGAAGGCGGTGAAGGTGGCAGTGGTGTTAATTGGCGGCGAGGAGGGAGTCCCAGTCGATCTCGTACGACGGGTACTTGGTGAGGGCGAAGGCGGCGGCCTCGTCCCACGGCGCCTCGCTGAAGTCGAGCTGCTGCATCTCCGGTACGGTCGCGGGCGTCTCGGCCGTGGTGGCGGCGTACGACGGCGACAGGGACGGGGACGAGTCGGCCGACTGCAGGCAGGACGACGCGTCGTCGGAGGACGGCGAGGAGCAGTTGCTGGTGGGCGCGGAGGAGGTGGTGGTCGCGGAGGCTGAGGCGGACTTCTTGGCGTTCTTGGAGGCGGCAATGTTGTTGCAGAGCGTCTGCAGCTTGGCGTCGACCGAGGCGTGGAGCGGGCCGCGGGAGGCGGCGTTGTCGGGGAAGTTGAGCCGTGCCGCGTCGCCGCGGAGGCGGTACGCGGCCTGGTCGTAAGCGAGCGCCGCCACCTCGGCGGTGTCGAAGGTGCCGAGCCAGAGGCGGGTGCGGTTCCGCGGGAGGCGGATCTCCGCCACCCACTTCCCCCAGTGCCGCTGCCGTACGCCGCGGTACAGCTTCTGCGGCCGCGGCGGGATCACCGCAGACGCCGCCTTCATCGACTGTGCCCGCGGGCCGAGCGTGCCGGCCTGCGCCGCCTGCCGCTGCAGGTGGAGGTGGGCCTGTATGTTGTGCATCTGGGCCGGGCTGAGCTCCGGCTGGGCCTGTCCCCCACCGTACGCGAACGCCGCCGCGTGCGGGAAGGAGAACGGCGAGGTGGGACTAAACCGGGAACAAACCGGAGTCGAGCCGGAGGCATCTCGGATAAAAGGCTCCAATGCTCTCATCAGCTCCTCCCCTGACAGATCTATAGCTGCAGCCATCTACCCTAATCACAACAACTCAAGAAACTCTTTTTTGGGGATTTTTCTGATACTAAACAAGAACAAAGATTCCGAATCCAAAATCAAGAACAGGCAGGAGGAAATTCACAGCCACAGGAAAACAGATGGCATTGGTGGTAGATCTAGCAAGTGAGGTGTGGAAAAAGAACCCCTCTTGCCTACAAACCTACACTAGAACACAAGGAAGAAAAAACCAGCAGATCTAGGAGCCCGGGATCTAAAAGGCCCTGGGTCACTCGCTCTCTGCAACCTAACCAAGAAATCGTAGAAGAATAGATGGGGTCTAAAGGAGGAAGAAGAGGGTGTCCAGAAAACTTTACCTTGAAGATGCTCGAAGTCGCTCAGATCTAAAGCTTTTTACCTCGCTCGAGCTCACGGAGGCTGCGGTGTCTGGGCTTGGTGGTGGCGGTGTATCTGGGTGTGTGGACGAAAGGGGGAATGGTGGGCGGGGAGGTGGGAAGGGTGCCATTGGAGCTCTTTTATAGCGATCTCTACAAGGGTAGAACGTGACCAGTTAATTCCTCCCTTAATTAGTAATTTCCCTCCGTCTTATCGCCTGGATTATAGCGGTGATTAGTGGCTTGCTTAGCTGTTACTCCTCCCGCTAATCGCTTTTTAGCGATGACAGCAGCAGCAGCTGTAGCAGCAGCGAAGCTGTCTGTCTCACTGCTGCGTGGGTCCCACCTTGGGCCGCACGCGGTGGTGATAATTGCGGCAGCGCAGCGTAGAGGGCGTGACTGCTCCACGGGATCGGGTGCGGCGGGGCAGCCGGACGAGCACGTGCGGCTCCATCGCGCGCACGCCACGTGTACAGAAGATGACACGTGTCGGCGGTGTCCACCGGCGCTTCCAGTTGGTGGGTGACGTGGCAGGGCCAGGGCAGCTGCGTGCGGGGGACTACCTGTGTATGGTGTTTGATGCGCCGCAGTGACGTTGGAGCTTACGAGAATATTCCACGGGCATCAGCAGTTGCAGTCGGGCATTTTTTTTAGGCTTGTTTAGATTAGTTGATACGAAACACATAGGATAGAAAAAGTATAGAAATCAGAGAGCAATTTAAATGTAAAATAGAGAAATATAGAAGCTTCCTTTACACCTCCTGGTCTCCTCCACGACCCTTCCGCGCTCTTCCCCTCGTCTCCGCCTCCGCCAACGCTGAGCCCACCGTCAGCCTCCGCGCCGCGGCATCCCCTCCATGCCGGACACCAGCCTCGATCCCCGTCGTCGTTGACCCCCGTCGTCGTTCACTCCCATGATTGCACGGTCCGACCTCCTCGATGCTTGCTGTTCTTCAGCACCTAGTCGTCATCTCCACTTCCGACGCGCAAGCACCTCCATTCTCTAGGTTGGTGCGGCTACTATTGTCTTGCTCTTCGGTTCCTATGAGCTATACTTCTTTCTCTGTTCTTCGCTGGTACTAATGGCATCGCTTAGAGCTTGATGGCCTTGATCCGACGCGAAGGAAGTAAAAAAAGAGGTTGGAGTGGATAGAAACTTTCTTATGTTTTTCCTACGGAATCAGCCGCAAAGGAACTTTTCCTTCAGCTTTCCATGACAACTTTTTGCGATCTGAATGACAGGAAAGGGAAAAAAAATCTCGGTGAACAGTATTCCTGTGACATTTCCATGAAGAACCTGCAATCCGAAGAAGCCGCAAGTTGTGTGTTTGATGATGAACTCCGATTTCTTTTCTTAAATTATTAACGTATAATTAATTATAATTTTAAAAAATATAATAAAGTTACTTTAAAATAATAAATAAATATATTTCTTTTAAGTTTAAAGTAATTAATACGTAATTTATCATATGTTTATGAGGGCTTATCTTTATGTGAGGAAATTTATTTTGTACTATAGGCGCAGGGCCGTACTCGCCCTTAGTTAGCAGGTTGTCTTGTAGTTTTCTGGTTAACGCAACCGGTGACTTTTGGTACAGTGTGTTGTTGTGTTTTGACAACCAGAAACACTCCTTTGAAGTGCAGGTAGGAAAAACGAAAAAAAAATACATGAATAGAATAGTATTATATATGTAAAACAGATTGTTGAAAAATATATAAATTTTATGGAATGCGGTGTTTGGAACATATATATATATATACCATGCTCGGTTATACGACAAAGTAAATATTACGTGTAAATGAGAAAGTTATTACATATGATTAATTAAATTTTAATTATTATAAATATTTAAAAAATAAATTTATTTAATATTTTAAAATACGTCTGCATCATAGTAGTTTAAAAATTGTGCTAATTAAAACCGAAAAATAAATTAAAAGAATCAACAAGAGAGTAATCTTATTTTTTATATAAAACTCGGCAGTAATTTATTACTATCCTTCCCACTCACAAGAGGCCCATTGCGGCGTAAGAACAAGTATAATAGGGAAGTTTACTCGCCTATAACGTGTCCATACTATGAGAAAGTGATGAATTGGAAAAAGAGGAGAGAGAGCGTGAGCCAACGACTAAAAAGTTGCGGACTACACGCACGCTCTCCAAGGCAGTCAAGTGAAACAACACTAGATCAGCATAAAAGGTCCATGCTGTTCTGGAGCCCATGTGAGGCCATGCAAGAACGGCAAGAGGTGCAATAGCTATCAGAATGCAGCGAGATGACGGCAAACGGGGCAATGCGATGATGACCAGCATGGGGACTTGGAAGTGAAGCGCTCGACTGGTGGTGACGGAAGCTATGACCTAGAGGATGTCGACCGGAGAGACGGCCGCGTTCTACGTGCTCCATGTACCTAACCGCCATCGGACTCCGTCCTCGCTCTGCTCATCCACTGCCTCCTTTCGCCAGCCCTTCACCAGAAATTATTGCCGGCCCTGCACTTTGCTCTTAGCTAGTGTCGGCCAGCCTCACCCCGCCGCCTACGTACAAGCTTCTTCATGCACATGATCCTTACCAAGAGACTAGGGTAGATTTTTTTTCATGTGAAAATTAAGAGTGAAATAGTATTCATCTGAAAATCAAGGTAGCAAATCCTTTAAAACCAAAGGTATCTACGGTCACCAATCCAAATGAATACTAAGGCCGTGCAAGTAAAAAAATGTAAACAACAAATCGTCAGTCACAACTGTAGCAAGATAGCTAAAAAAATAAGCCTATGACACGTAGCTCGGTGAGCTATTGAAGTGTGGCTTTCTATAGTTGTAGTAACCAACGAAACATCTGTCTAATACACTGTGACTCGTCTAATATGTGGCGTGGAAAACTGTAGCAATGAACCAAAGTATCCTTTTCTCCTGTTCTCCATTCTAAATTTTGTTTGTGTTAGTTCGATTCATCGATTGTTCCTCTGATGTTAACAGATGCAGGCATATCGATCTCTCGCTAGCACGCATGGGATCGTCGTGGCTACGCCATGCCTGCGCTTTGTTGGTGTTGATTGTCTCTCGCCTCCCTGCACGTCTCGATCGTTACACGACGCCATAACCACCTTGTTAATTCCGACTCTTCTACTAATGTATATTTGCATCAACATGCACCGAGTACCGACGTGTAGTGTTCAGCGATCTACCCACGCATCGTTTGATGCTCTTTTAGCTTGCTGGTTTTGAAAACTACGTGCTAACAAATATGATTATAGTATAATTAGCAACTGGCCAACATTGTGCCATTTGTCCCAGGGAAGAATTAGTGGTGCCAATAATACTTTCCATCTCTGTAATAGAATTAATTACAGGAACTAATAGTGATACATGATATACAAGTAAGCCTGATGACAAATCTAGCTACTGATGAATGATGATGGCATTCGTATCTGACAATCTAAGCTATTAATGGTCAGAGCAAAAGGTCTCGTATGTTACATTACAACAAACGGGTGGATTAATTAGTACTCTTGTTCAATTGCGTGCATGTTAGAACTGCAGGAAACAAGAAAGTATCGATCAATATATAAATGCTACTACCATAACTAATGGTCCATAAGTTAGAGATAAAAAGATGTTGGTCATGTGTAACTGTAGGCTCTCCCATGCATAATGCAAGGAAGTTGACCTGGCCTCTGGATGATCAAATTAAACTAACAGTTTGATCCCAGGAAATAGCTAGGCAGATGGAACGAACTTAACTGGAACTAAGAATATCAAATTAGTAATCCAGATCACCAGTTATTAGTTGACTTAGTTGTCACCCTCACTGGTTCCCTACAGTTAGCGCTTATCATGCATTTTCTCCTCATCCGTCTAACGGTTAAGCATGCTTGACGTCTATTCTTAGATTTGTGAAGGAATTACTCTTGGTGTTATAAAACCGACGACAAAATCAATATCGATAACCGAATGATAACCGAACGTAGAAGAACACTATAGAAGATTCTAACTTGTTGATAACACTGATTCACGACATTTAATAACAAGGTCCAACTGAAGCCTATATCATCTAGACACGACACCCCTCCCCGATCCAAAATATTATAGTGTGTTTGGCTATCATAACCCTCAACCGGCTAGGCCACCGACAAGTTATACCCACACCTATGCTACCATTGCTATACGGTTACAACAAGTGTGCTTTTTTTATTTAAGAGAGAGTTTAGGATAAGAGTTAACTCTACTGCTATCTTAACACCTCAGCTCCAAATTATAAATTGTAATCAGCTTTATACATATATTTAATACAAACTCTAATAAACCTTAACATGGTGAATATGTCACATCAAACTGAATTTGTTCCTTGCATGAACCTCCATGTAGTTGGACTTGAATTGATTCTTTTTGCAGCTGACGCCGAGCCACCTTAACGAGCCTTCACCCGACTCACCGTAATCAAGAGACCTTGCTATAATTGTAACTTCTTCCTTTGGACTCCTCTTGCAATTGTACTCCATCTTCTCTTCAATCATCATAGTTGTCTTGCCAAGTGAAATTAAATTCCTCCTTAGCCAAAACATACTAGACTCTTCAAAAAATACGTTTATCTCCATCTTTCGTGTTAAATTTGATTTGATCTAATCCATGGCTAGGTAACCGGTGTCATCACCAAATAGATAAATCAAACTCACCAAACCATATGAAGAACGTCTTATGAACTGAGCTAACAAATCCAACATCCTCGCTTTCACTGCATCCTTAGACCAAGTACCTGATAATTTGAGAAAATTCACCGTCACCTCAAATCACTCAAAGATTTACTACCATAGGACTTACCCTTCCTCTTCAGTGACGCAGATTTCCAAATATCCTTGTGATGTCAAACCACAAATCTTGGTTGGATATATCATATACTGCCAAATAGTTCCATTAATGCCATCAATGAATTTAACCGGCCATTGCCCCAGTTTGCCACCGCCTCCTCCTCTTATCAAAGATGGCCTATTGAGTTCCATTGCCTACTGCACCAAAGGCTCATGCCCCGTAGCTCTCGCCCAACACCATAAATCCACTCTGACTTTCGATCAATTGTCTGTCAATCTAGCTGTGAGCGAAAGCCTATGAATCACTATGCCGTCTTCCTAGCCGCCAAATGATCCGAGCACCACATCTAGCCATCTCCCTATTGAATGCAGCTCACTAAAAGGCCCAAGTCATCTCACATGGAGTGTTCGAGAATGTTGATTGCCTCTAGCCTCAATCTAGCCTCAATCAACCCTAAGCGTTATGTCTGATCGTTTTCCTATTGAAAGTAGCTCACCAAAAAGTTCAGACCACCCACCCGAAGTGCCAGACACCACCGAAAGTTCAAGCCACCCACCAAAAGCATTGGACACCACCGATTGGATTGTTAGTCGCTTTCGCCACCATTAATCTGAGTACCATATTTGATCGTCTTCTTGTTGATTACATCCCATCAATAGTTCAGGCTATCGCATGATGTGTTTGAATCCACTAATCAAATTCCGTTATTGGCACCGTGCTTCAACTTGCGTCAATGTCCCTTTCTAGACATTATGTGCAGTAGTCATAGTGTGGGGCTCCTCCATCGTACCTCCATCTTAGATCGTTTAAGTTTTGTTCTCTCATCATCAATTATCGATGTGGGACTAAACCCAACAGTATCCCCCGTCACACATCAGGCCCAATAATTTTCCCCATCACATCAATTCATGTGAACCCAAAGACTTGTTTTCAGGGTAGGCCTAACAATTTCTTCAATTACATTAGAGGCTATGCAAACCTAGAAACTTGTTAGCAAGCTTCCTTACCATGCAACCTATGGAAATTATTCTGAGTTTTCAAACCTGCATTCTAATACCACTTGTTAGAGTGCACAGTTTGGCCCACCATCTGTGCCCCACCTAGGTCATATTGGGCCTGCTACACCACATGTACAACTAGAGTCACAACTTTAGTCCTTGGCCTACACAACCCAAAAGACTAGGCTCCAGTTGGGCCTATGGGAAAGCACACCCAATGTGACCTAGGTGGCCCAGCTAGAATGCACTCTGTAACACATAGAATGATTGTGGTTCAATAGAGTGAATGATTGGTAAGAAAAAACGTCATTAAAGAAAGTAATGCTTAGTGGTGGGCTTCAATATCTTTCTCCATTTTCTATAAGTTTGAGTTTGATCATGCAACAAGATTAATAAAAAGATTTGGTATAATTAAATCTCATACAAAATTAGATGGTTACAAATTGAGGTAGACCAAGTACAATGCAGGCCCATGTTAGGGAGGAGTAAGTAACATTCAGCATGCTTGTACACTATGCCTCCTCTCCGACAATATCTACTTTTACTCCCTTATTCGTAGTGAGTTACACTCCCCCTTGATGACTATCTACTAGACTTACTCCCCTCTTATGATGACACTATACAAATTGTAAGCTTTGGCGAGCGACTCGTGCTTCTTGTAATTCTTCCTTATCCTTTCCATAGCCTGCCTCCCCTCATGGGCGTGAACACTATAACTATCCTGCACCATCACTATGGACTACTAGCCATGCTGTATAGCTACTTAGCCATGTTGCTTGTACCCATGACTATTGTCGAAAGTACATCTACTCTTCTAAATCGGTTTTAGATGATGAATTACAAAATAGTTAAAGGACTAATATGTTTATTGAGTTGTATGAAGAGATTAGTTATAGTAAAAATAAGTGTGAGCATGATGACCCCTATAAATTCATGATTGAGCTATGATGAGAAGACTCAGATGTTATTTTAAACTTCTTTTAAGTTTTTTTAAGTCTAGAAAAACTGTACAATTAAGAAGGGTTGTAAACAGTGCTCCATGTCTACTCTTGTGCTCAAAGATTTATTTCTTAGTTAAGAGATATATTAAAACAACACTTACACTGCTGTAAGTTTGTTTCTGCCTATAGGTCGAAGGTTCCGGTCTTAGGGGATTAGAGGTTTCAGACTACTATTGTATGCTAGCAGCTAAGGGTTGGGTCGAAGGTTTTAAGAGAAGGGTTGGAACTTTCGGGTGTTTAATTATATGAGTAATGGCTAGATGACTTAGGAGAGTGGGTATAAATACCCTTTTCTCTCCTAGAGCCATTGAGGCATTTTCACTTTCATTTATCTATCTCCTAACTTCTCTTAGGGCTCTATACACTTCTTTCACTAAGTTTTTGAGCTTCTATGAGCATATGAGTGAAGTTCTTGAGTGGTTGGAGTGTTTTTTCTTATGAAAAGAGCTAGAGGGATTTTGAGTACTTAAGAATCAGCATGGGTTGCTAATTGAAGCTTATTACTCTTCGAGGGTGACCTCCTAGATGGTTAGGTGTCGCCTGTGAGCTTCGTCAAGCTGTGAATTGTTCCGAGCAAGTTTGTGAGGGTAGACCTCATCTCCACAAACAAAAAAGGTAATCAATGAAGTGATAATTAAGTCGGTCTTTGTGACTACTTCGTGAGGCTAGGAGTCAAGATAGACCTTGCTCTCAGGAGCTCCTTAATGAAGGCATATGATCTTTGTGATCTGAACTTCAAGAAAAAGAACCTTGTGTCTTCCTCTCTCTCACTTTATTAATTTTGTGTCAGAGTTTGTTCCTTTTCTGTGTTGTTTACTAATTCCTATATTACAGTACTTGTGCACATGTTTACTGCTACTGTTGCTATTTTTTGTGTTCTAGAGATTGTAGATTAGAACTCTAAAGAGTTTATTTTTTGCTTGATCGAAAGTTCCTAGCTTAATAGATTAGATATTTTGACTAGCTATCTTAGCCTACCCGAGATAGCTAATCAAAACTTCTGACCCATTAGTCTAGAAGTTTCAATCAAATTTGAATTTGACCGCTGCATTGAAATGATTTTCAGGAATGCCTATTCACCATTCTCTAGACTATCTCTAGGGCTTTCAGTTGCAAGCCATCTTTCCCTTGTACATGTTGTCAGTCTAGCCTACTATCCTCTCTTGACTCATGACACCATCAGTGCTCCATCGATATCTCCAAACCTCAACCTCTTTTCCACCCCCAAAATAGTAAAGCTATCTCCACCAATGCTCCCCCTACCCCTCTCTTCCTCCCCCTCCCAATTTTAAAGCATAGATGTATGTTTGATTCTTTCTGTGTATGTCTACTATATTTTTCAGTAAATTTTCACTCATTTGATTATCCATTAGGTGAATGCCACTGCATAAAAAATAAGGTCCCAAGTAAAGTGTTAATAATTTTTTTGAAAGCTAAATCAGTAGGAGAACTGCTAATTATATTTCAATAAGCAGAAGTAAAAACTCACGTGTGTTATAAGAAAAGGAAAAAATATCTCCTCAATGAGAAAAGCTTCACCGAACACCTCAAACAGCTGCTAGCTGGACAACCAAACTTGCAACACTAGCCCACTAACAACTAAACAATGATGAAGCCCAACATAGGCATCGTTGCCAAGCTCTTCGCAAAAGCGACAAAGCTGCTCTGACTTCGCAAATGCATGTCATCGTTGCTAAGCTTGCGGCCCAAACGACACAGTAGCTCTGATTTCATAGCAAACGCATCATCGTGGCCAATCTTGCCATCAAGCAGCTCTAACATCCCACTATGGACATCAGCCAAAGTGACCAATGTGTCGCTTCCTCCACACAGCTAGTGCTAGCCAAAGTTGTTAAAATTGCGATCCTAGATCAGAATAAAAAATTCTAAGTAAGATCACAATCATAGAACCGTATATATAAAAATCATATAATTGTAGATTCTACTTATATAGAATCATAGAATTAGGCTCCTCAATTAGAATCATAAAATTATATGACAGAATCTAGATTATGACAACCTTGGTGCTAGGATACTTACAAGGATACCGCAACGTGTGATTGCTACTGAGCTTCGTCGCACCCCAACAACGAAGTGGCTTTGATTCTAGAGAGCAAATGAAGAGGGCTAGTTGACCCTAACACATAAGAAGTGGAAACCAAGGAGGTGAAGGTCTTGTCAAACTTCCTAAGCTTGCATAGCTTTAGAGCCTAGCATAGAAGGCCGCCATCGGCAATCATTGCACGAGCAAGGTTCTCCAAAGCGGCGGCCCATCATAGAGGATGCGACATGAAACGTTGTTATCGATTGTTTGTAGTAGAGCAAGGTTTTTACTTGGAGATCGGTGTGGGGAGAGAGGAAACAAATGCAATACGACACCTTCAAGGAGAGTAACAACACCCAATGTTGTCGCCATCATCAAGCCAGTCAATGGCCTTGTAAGGTTTTCACCCTGTGATTCCCCTCTAGCCCTACACAACCAACCCATACAATAATTGCTGCCAACGACCACTCACATCATACCTTCGGTGACCAGGCCTATGCCATCACCCCATAGCTTAGCAAACTCACCGAGCAACTTTGTTTTGTTGCCACATCATCGCCATCCCTTGCTGCAAGCCATTATGTCCACCCTTCCCTGAAGCTCCCCATGACCAAAATAGAGAATCCAATCGTAGCAACCTAGTAGAGGGAGGGGGAAAGGTCTAGGAAGGGAGGATGCTTGGCTAGCATAGAGGAGATGAGTTGTTGTCACCACCTAGATGCTTCCCTGCTCGTCGCTACCTAGCTGTCACTTCTTCTCCACACACCTAGACCACCTTGTGTTGTCGCCATATCGCCATCGTGTGGCAAGAGCGCAAGATCTTGCCTCCTATTAGGCTAGGGAGAGCCCTCGTGGCCATCACCATCTCTGAGTGAAACCTAGAAGAGACAACCAAAGGGAGTCCACTTCCTTCCCGTACTTGGCCACCTTTGCCATCCGTTTGCTACCCGGTCAACCTGGCTGTGTCGGTTAGATCTAGACGGAGGGGCACTAGAGATAGCGGCTAAGCATCGTCATGCCATCATGGTCCTCGTGCTTTTGCAACCATTGCCACCGTCGTCACCGTTGAGCCATCGTCCCCGCGATTTCCTTGTGTCGACTCGCCGCTAGGGTTTGGCCTCACCGTTGCCATTTTGGCTCGCTACATGGTTGGCCCACGGGTTGCTTTGGTGGTAGCAAGACGGGGGTTAGGGTGGAGGGGGGAGGGGCACGGAGGCTAGGGTTTTTGCTCTCGAGGCACCCTTCCATGGATAACGCAAGGGTCATGGGAGGGCCATATATACATTGCAATTAAATTTTATCCAGTGTTAATAAGTTGGGTTGAGTTTATGATAATTACTCAAGGACACAAATAAATAAATTAAATATTAGAAAGTTAAAAACTTGATTTAAAAATCTTTTCTAAGAAATACCAATAAATTCTTGTTAAAAATCGGGCTGTTTACGAGTATGGGAGATATGTTTACCACATAATACTTGAAAAGAACGGGGACTAGTGAAAGGGAGACACGCATGGCCCCCACGAAGCAAGCGGCAGTTAAGAGTTCGTTGGCGAGAGCAGCAACACAGTGGCCAAAATTAATGAACCTCTGCATCAGTTGCTCCTCCTGCTCATCTCGTCAGTCGGGCTGAAAGCCGAATAGGACCGCAAATTCGCAATCTTCCGGACGATCGATCCACGCGACCACGCATCAAACCCGTTCCCCCCAACGCACTGGCATATGCACGACCCATCGCCCATGTGCTGCGCGACGTACCGTGTGCCCCCACCCCATGCGCCGGGCTAAAGGGCCACGCGCGCTGCCTCTCGTCGCCTCGCCGCCGGGCGCGCCCACTGCGCCACCCATGTGACGCTGCCGCGTGCTTGCGCGCGCGCGCCGTGCAACGCCTCGGCTATTCCGCGCGTTCTCCTCCCCTCTCCCCCTCCGGGCGCCGGCGGGTGAAGTGCAGCGCACCTCGGCGCGGTAATCGTGGGATTGATTGATTGCTCTTCGGATTTGCGGCTCCTTTTTGTGCGTCTTGGTACGGGTTCTGTTTCGGTTTGCGGCGTAAAGCATGCGGGCTTCGCCTTTTTATTTCCTTCGATTGAGCTACATCCTTCGTATGCTCGCCATGTGCTTGTACTGGACGGGAGCGCCGATTTGGTTAAGTTGACTTTGTCGACTAGCCCATTAGTACGGGTGAAGTGCCAACGCTGCGCGACAAAACCGCACTTAACTGCTAGCTATAGTTAAGTTTATAACTCAAAGTAGACGTTAGTATGCCGGCATGAGGAGTTCATTACCGCAAATAAGTTACCTCGTTTCAAAATAAGATCACCATCCTTTTTGTTTATCTTAAAAAATAGTTTATCTTTAAATAATCATTATATTAAAGTTTATGAAAGTAGAAAACAACTGGTAGAAGAAGTAAGAAACAATTATATTAAGATTTAATAAAAGGAAATATATTACAGTCTTTTTGTTTTTATTGGTATATAAGGGATGGATGAAAAATAAAGTTTTTTTTTATGAAGCAGTAGCGTTGTTTTGATCCGAGTGATGTGCTGATGTGCTGATTGTTCATTTGTATCCAGTGATCTGTCGATGTCAACGTGAGGTGGTTTCGTGTGGAGACGGGGCCTTTTCGTGGGGCTAGACGGCTTACAAGGGATGAAAATGATAGCGATAATTACTGGCTGATCGGGCTGCTGTTTTTAAAGTGGACCGACTGGATAATACGAAAAAAAATCCCAAAAACGGAAATGAAAATAGAAAAAAAATTCAGAACGATATCGGAAATGGTTTGGTAATTTACCGACCGTTTTGTTCGGCTACGGCATTATTCTAGTAAATTACCGTTTAATATTCCAGTAAATTACCGTTTATGTACATCCCTGGCTGGCTGGCCAAGTAGCCAACTTATTTTCCATGGCCCATTCCTCAGCCCAACTATCCTAGTCCACAAAACCCAAAACCCTAGAGCTGCTCTTAGTGAGAATGTTCCTCAATCCTCACCCCCAACCAAAGCCGCTCGCCCGCTCTTGACGGCGCCGTCGTACGTATGCATCGGCAGCAGTGCGGCACGACGGCACCAATGCAGCGGTGCAGCGACACCGCATCCCCCAGTTCCCGTTCGTTCCTAACTCTCCCGTCCCCAGCGACGATGCCGCCGACCGGCGAAGCTTCCTCATGACGCTGCCTTCTGTCGGGGCCGCCCCCACCTGGGGGCAGCAATGCCTCTGACACGCCGTCCGGGAGCTTGCCGGCCGGCTCAGCATCCGCTAGTCCTGGTGAAAAATTCCTTGTCTGCAGCCTGTTGATGCATGCGTTGAGATGAAGCCTGATGCATGGGTGTTTGATTTAGCATTTGAGATTTAATTTAAACCAAATTGTTTGATTTGGTAGGTGCAAGTCGGGTCTTATTGGGTACATCTGCATCTGCTGAAGTTGCACCTCCAACTGTTTTTTTTTTTTTGACACTCACCTTCAACTGTTGGCACTGGTGGAAGCGGCATGAAGACAGAAGCTACAAATGCTGTAGCTGGCGATGACCTTGCGATTGTTGTTCAACAGTGTATCGGGTTCTGTGGACTTGCGATGTGTATGTATCTTGTATTATTATATTATTATGCTTTATCGACTTACACTTATATATCATCCAATTTATAATTATCATCCAATACTTTAACATATTATCATTCTCAATTTGTCAGGCATATTGTATGTATTTGTGTTGAATGGAGTGAATATGAATTTTTGTTATACTCATACAATCCTCCTAGATTGTTTGCTAAAATTGCGATGTTATAGTTTGTTGTTTTTACCTGAAATACCGGTTTCCCATTCATACCCTCATGTTTTCAATTGAATAGTACTGATTTTGATTTACCGATATTTCTAATATCATTTTCACTTTTGGTTTATCGTTTTTGATTTCATTTTCAAAAAATAATATGGCTATGAAAATGGTTTTGGGCGTTTTCCGACCATTTCTAACTGTTTTCATTCGACACGGATGAGATGAGACAGCAGCATGCGGTGGCCATGTTGTTTGGTCTTTTCCCTTCCCCTCTTACCAGCCTCCGCCTTTATTTCAAGTCAACTTCTCGTCGTTTCTAGCTGTTACTAAAATTTGAATTTAAAATTTTAATTTTGAATTCAATTTTAACATATTTTTAACATAGAGTGCGTTATAAACAAACAGATAAATAAATATATTTTTTATCTATAAATTATTTTTTTTCATTACCAATAAGTCGCACAAAGTCGTCACGCAGAAGGAAGCCAAATGAGCGCTTCAATCGGACGTGGGGAATGTTTCGAACATGGAGTCATCTGTTTGGAGAGAGTTTCAAACGAGACAATTTTTCCAAGCTATGGATTCGTTTTTGTGGCTTTCAATATTTGGCTGGTTCACATGTAGAGATGGCAACAGGAAATTACTCGTCGAGAAATACATCCCCATCTCCGTCAAATGCAACAGGAAATGAATCCCCATAGAGTCCTTAAAACAGCACATGAAATGCGATAGCAAAACGGCAGAACCATCGCTGGTAAACTTCGCAACAAACTTTACCCAGAAACAGAGCCACCATTTAAGTTACAAAAACGCTGTGACTGGCCTAGCCAGAAACATCCCGAACACAACCAGGAAAAAGGAATGTACAGTTGACGGGTATACCACCACCAAATCACCATCTTTCTGATGAAACTTATTTCTTTGTCCTATAAACAATTAAAAAAGCTGTCCAGGTATGAGTATGATAACTTACCCTGACCGACCAATGGCATATACCATACGAGCAGCCTCGGTTGAATTCTTCACTCTTTCAGACAAGCTGGACATGTCAGCCGAGAACTTGGAGAGCCGATCGAACATTGTTGCTAGCGGTTTGCAGTGTTGCCAGCTTTGATCCAGTCTCTGGTTTATTACCTTCTGCTTGATGATGCTTGAACATTTTCTTGAGATCTGCCACGACGTAGTTGATAGAGTCACAGGCTTCTTCAGCCAGGAGCAATGCGATTCCTGAGGACCAGTCGTCCAGGAGGACAAACATGGGAGGAGCAAGGTGTCAACGAGGCGAGAGCGTCAGCTTCCTTCCCCGCGAGTGATCATATGGTTGCACCACACACTTCTGCAGCCAGGAGCGGAGACCATACACATAGCATTTGTAAGCATCAATCCAGTTCGTCAAACTGGAGTAGAAGAAAGCCATCTCATTGATAAGGTTCATCAAGGACTGTTTGTACGGCTCACGGCGAGGAGATCTCAGAACATAAACAATATCTGACAACGAGACAATGGTCCGCTGCATTTGGTGAATTTCATGCATCATTGCCCACATGCGCGACAACCTATCAAACACGATAAAGAAAGTATGGTATCCAACTCAATGCCAAAAAGTTACCAATAAGGGCAAACTTGATCTTGTTTGAGCAATTCACATTTGATGAAAGCATCAATATTTTGTTGAAAAGAATGCAACATTGAACTGAAAAAAATGGAAATGCAGTTCTGACAATAGACTTACCTTTTAGTAGTTCAAGAAATTGGGGCTGCAGCTCTTCATCCCTTTACTTCTCAATTATTTTAGAGATTGAATATAGTACTTCAGTTCTTACCTTGAGCTGTGAATACAAATCTTTAACAATGAGTCGAGTCTAGTCAACTTGTCCGGCACTCGTATCCCTTTCAAATTGGTGTCTTAACTGAACACATTTGTTATCATATATCTTCTTGAGTGATTCTGTACCCTGCAGTTCATATAGATCGTTAAAGTAGCTAGGTTAGAGTACAGAAAACCAAGCAGAGAAATAAATAGCATGCGCTCCCACACGAAGACACAGTAAAACACTGTAGCGATTCTTCCACACCCCCCCTCACCCGCCATTTTTTATTACAGGCTATTCTGAACCAAAAAAAATCATGACACTAATGAGAGGTTATGTCCTAATGCAATCTCTGCGTTCTGTAGCCTGTAGGAACCTCTTAGATAAATACAAATACCATATGTAATTCATATATTTAAGAAACTACATATTACAAGGGAGTGATTATAAAAATTTAAGAAAGTGAAAGAAACATATGTGGTTGATGCAGAGGCTCGAAGCTACTGCCGCTATATAAAAGAAGTCAAAACAAATAAATCAGACTATTCCCTTCTTTCACCATAGCCTCTCTCATCACTCGCTAACTCGTACTCCTCCCCATACTTTCCAAATCTACTATTCGACAAAACCTTCTTCTAAACTTTGTCAACGTAATCAAAGTCACCTTCATCCTTATACAACCAACTCCTCTGCCCCAATGCATAACTTATTTCGAGAACGCATCTTATGCATCATTTAACTCCATTTTTATAGTATCCCCATATTTTCTGTTTAGACGCTAAAAAAGTACTATATGGCTCCATCTCAAAATACAGCTACTTCTGGCTATGTTTCTGGGCAAGTACTTGTCTAGTTGTATAGCCAAAAATATCCATATATTAAGTATATAATTATCCTCAATTAAAAAAAATATCAATGCTTAGGGTGTTATATGGTGCTTGAAAGATAGGTACTTCATTAAAAAGTTATGATACCTATAATATCTTTCAAGCACCAACAAACTTCTCTTTTAAAATATAATACACTTTTGGTATGTACAATAGGTCACCGTTTGATGGCTATGATCTAGCAAGGGTTGAATAAACTTATCAATACATCATGGTTCCATAGAAGTAAGGCGAAGTGTGCCCTAGGCTAACACTTGAGCACCTTGTTATTTATGGGATGAAGATCCCGACAAGCTATACTACAAAGCCCAATACAAAAAACACTGCATCTAAAGCTCACTGCCACCAAAAGTGGAGAAGGTGAACAAGGAAGGCAACTGTGATGGTGATCTGCACCTAGATCCAACTGTGACAAACCAACAACAAAGACTTTGGCTGTTTGGCAACACCTAATAGGTGGCTTTAACACCAGATGTCCTTTCCTCGACCTAGGACCAATACACCACTGCCATTCGCTACCTTTTACCTGACTTTAACAATGAGTACGTGGCCTTAATAGATATATCTTCTCTCGCTCATAAGGCAAAGAGATACGTGTGGTGGCAAATCTTGAACGTCTTTATAACCATATATTGCACAATTGAACATCTTAATACTATACGGTTTGACAGCGTTCACCCATTTCTTTTGGAAAATGTACGGGTGATTTTTTTAATGTAGTTTATTTAAAATTTAAGAGGTTAACACAAAATAAACCAATCATGAACAAGAGAAATATGCAGAAACCTTGGCAGCACAAGTTTTTTCTTGAAAATGATGCAACAACAAACATAAAACGACAAACCAAAAATATGAAAGAGAGCAAAGACGATGTGGAACTCCTCTCGCCATGTCTTATTATTATCCAATGTTGTTGCAGGAATCTAGGCTCTTTTGTCAAAACCATCGAGGCAGCCAGACTGCCTATTGCAAATGAATCGTAATGATAATCTAGAAAAGCTATAGTATCATAAATGCATTTAAAGTTTGCATCATAAAACCACAAGTTAGTGCAGAAGTACATCCTATAAAACAAGCATACTCTACCTAAAGAAGTCGGAAATAATATACACTAACGCATTTCACATTTTTAACATTAGCTAATACATAGAATGATTGTGATTATTCAATCCTTAAAAGTAGTTATGCACGCTATTACCAAATTGCATTGTTCTCCAAGCTTATTCACTGACACGTGCTATATGCTCACCTAATAAGGCAGATACTAATGCGTCAAATGTTTTTTTTTCATACATTTACCCTTTTTTACGAGTTTTGCGACTTTGTGTTAATGTATATTTGCATTAGGAATTGCTGACAATAGTGGTTACAACTACAATCTGTTTTGATACATTTCTAATAAAACACAAGACAAGCAGCATCTCATAGTTTAACACAGATGTTGTAAAAGTTCCATTGCCAATTGAAGAGCACATATGAGCTCAACTCATTATATAGCTTCATTTCCCAAGTGTAGAGTCTATCTAAAGAGGACGCATGGCTTCCCAAAATCATACAAAACTCTTCAACAAAGTCACTACAGATCTCTGAAAATTCATTGTCCATTTGAGCTGGAGTAAGTGGGTTCTTAGATGCTGATGATCGCGATGAAAATGAGCGATTCCAAGTGATTACTTTTGTGACATTCTTCTCCGACCCTGCAGTAAAAGAATAAATGTGATTTTTGCAATAAACATCGAAATGCGGCTGACATTGTTGTAGTACAAACTCAGCCACAGTTTACAAATTACAGTATTTGCCTGCAGGAGAGAAATATACAAGTTTAACGGTAAAATTTGGTAAGGCCTGCTGCAAATAGATTGAAGAGCCGATTAGTTTATAAAAAGAGTTTAATTAATATGAGGAAAGAGTCTAATTAATACTAGGATGGATTCGATTCAGCCAATTATAAAAAATTATTCAGATGAGATCAAATCTGAGAAAGAGCCGCAAAAATCACGGTATGGCACTTGTATCTTTTAAAATATATCTATAAAATAGATAAGTTTAATTAGTTTGTTAAACTTTTTCTTTTATATTTACGAAATAATGTCTAAGATTGTTTGTAAATATATTTAACTAAATATAGAGCTCTTGAAAGCTTGTAAGATCAAATACAATCTCGACGTGCTGTTATCCTAATTTATCTAGGTTTTTCTTAGAAAGTTCTAGTTCTCAACGCAAGATTGCATCGGTTAAGTCCGATCTCCGACGAAGGGATAAAACCCGACATTATCCTGGTATATTTGTTCTGTCTAAGACTGTATCGGTTAGGTCCAATCTCTTAGTCCGATTGGATATACCATATCATGTTCACGTGGGTTCTATCGGCTTATCGTGCTCTTTTGTCATTATCGGTCTCTTACTTCATCGGTTAAGTCTGAACTACTAGTCTGCTAAACGGATTGAGTCGTAAGCCGATAGGCATTTATACGATGTTTTATTAAAGTAACCAGCCGATGAGTTATTCATATACTAAGATCCATACCTAGTGTATCAGTTTCTCAGTCGATATACATATATCTTGCTTAGCGATTACCCGCTAGCGATTGATCTGGTTTTGTTAGGTCTAGGATCGAGACTTAATAGGTTTCATTTCTCACATCAGCTCAACTAGTCGATAAGTTTACTTATATATCTACATCAGACCTGCAACCAATAATAGCTGATGGGTTCACCCGATCTCTCCATCGTTACGTTCGATCTAGTCTTCGCCGTCTCGGTGCCATTAGGCTTAGCCTTATACTGTTTCAGTTTGATCCGATCTATTGAGGCTGGCTCTAACGATACCATCACGATGGTCGCTGGGTCTCGTCCCTTCAGGAGATTGAGTCTCGCTCCCTACTATTCATTGTGTATTCTATTCGTAGCGTCAACGGCTATACAATCGATGAGTCTTTTATTCTATTTCTCGCTATTCGCCTATGCTATCATTGACTTTCTAGTTGTTGTATGAGCACTACAGTTGATCGATAGCAGGGGTGCATCAAACTCACAACCGATGGTTATCTTTAACCCTATCGACAACCAGTTGATAGTAGGAGTCTGTATCGACCTATCAGCCGATTTGCTCTATGATTTAACTCTCTCTATCTTCCTTATCAATTAGAGGTTAAGGACTAGCACACTCGCAACTCCAGCAACCCGACAAAGACACCTCGAATCTGAATGACTTGCACTGGTGCAAAGTAGACCTTCTAAACTTCGGTGTATTCGGGTGCGATCACATCAGATTTCCAGCTACAAACACGGAGGACTGATTTAGCTTGAATATATCTTTTGGCACGCCCAATATAACCATTGAGAGTACATCCCAACAAGTCGAAGAACCTATATTGGAGCTAAGTAGACTTTCTAAGTCTTAGCGTGTTCACGCGCGCCTTCATCAGATCTCCATCGACTCATGCTCGCTCGTCCTCTTGACGCGCCTCTCCGCCTGGTTCAATCTTATCCGAGCGCGCGCGAACAATACCATCAGGTTCTGCATTCCCAGCTTTGCAATAGATGAGAAATGTTGGTGGAAAAAGCACATCTGCTGATTTTCCTGCTATTCAAAGTTTCACTGAGAAATTAGCACCAATGTTAAGTAGAAAAAAATTCACGAGAACACTATCATCATGAAAATGCTGTCCTAACCTGTTGTCTGGGAAGAAATGCTAAGGCGGATCTTCCTTGTCTCAAGCATCCTCAAGACCTCATGGCAGGATACAGATGCCCTAGCAAACTGATGTTCAAGATCTTTCACACAGGAAAGAAAATATTTGGATGAGTCAGTGATGGAAATGGACTTGTCATCTTCATTTTCGGGAAGACTAACTTTATCTACAGAGTTGGCCTCACTTTTAATGTTATCACTAACATCATTAGAATTGTGCCCTCCTATAGCCTGCGTCTTCACTTGATCTAGCTCTTCCTCCAAGCTTGAGTCATTGGGTGAGTACCAGACATCTGAATTTTAGAATTAGAGTGGTGGAAGTCAGGAAGGTTATCATTTTTGTGAAATTGTTTCCATTCAGGTGCACCAAACACTTCTTGCACCTCAACAATTTCACTTGTGTTTCGAATTGAAGAAGCCAAATCCATTTCATTTGGATTGCTCAGATCTTCCAACGTTCTCAATTCAAATGTTTGGCTGTTCACTGAAATGTCTGATGCAACATTTTCACTAGCAGCAGTTGGATCAAAGAAATCCCATGAGGAGCTAAACTCTAGCTGCAGCGGTGGTGGAAGGAAAGTAGTAATGTACTGCTCCTTCTGAACAGACCTAGCCTGAATTGCATTGATTGTCCCTGTCACAGAAGTGCTTGTTTCTGACTGCATATGGTTAACATCAGAATGGTGAGGTGGCAATGATGATACTATAGCATAAGAAGAACGAGGAGTCTTCTCTATATCATCATCCTGGTGTGCCTCCACAAACTGCCTTAAAGCAATGCCAACATTGCTTAGAGATTGCTCATATGCAAGTTGAGCAGCCGAAAGGGCATACCTTGCATCAATTGCTTGTTCAATGTGTCCCAATCAATCCTTGCAGGCCAGTAATGCGGTGCTGTCGTCTTGCTTTGAGACAGATGAACCCATGGTTCACTTTCTGAGAACAGTGACTTTTAGCATCAGCACAGATAAAACATGTCATCATGTCCAGGAAATTCATGGTTTTTACATGGACATCATCATTTATATTCAAGCCCTAGATTTCAGGGTAAGTCTCAAGCATTACAAAATCTATGATATGCACCAGAACATGGCCATAATGATGTGTTTACCAATTTTTTATCAGTAGGTTGAATTGGTTATCTAAGCAAACAGAAAAGAGCAAATATAAAACGATGTTTTCATGTCAGAATTTAGAGTGCGTTTATTGATGAGAGAGCTCATTTCACTTGATTATCGATAAGCCACGATTCTAAATTCTAATCCATGCACGTTTAAACCAAAGGATTTAGTATAAGTATTGAAGCTATTTATAAAGAAAATTCAAGATTCTCCGAAAAGAAAAACTCCCAGTTTCAGGGTATCCATACCAGCATATGAAACCAAATCAATGATTATCAAACAAGTCGGGAACCAAAACAAAAACTTCAACCCGGTGAAAAGAACACTTTTAAAGACCACACCTGCCCTTTCTGAAGAAAAAAAACACCCTATTTTGCCACAACAATATCATCATTGCAATCCATTGATTCAAGGTGCCTATGCACATGGAGACCACACAATGATTAGTCCATCGATCAAGCATAACGAAATCAAAAGGTCACATCAAACACAAAAGAAAATAAAAAAATTCACAAACTATCAATCTACAAGACCGAGCGCCATGGATGAACTGAAACACTCACCAGAACAAGGTGATCAGCGAAGCACCACGACGGAGACAGATAACTCACCTCACCATCCTATCATCCCTGCAACCTAGGAAGAACAGTCGAATGAACAAGAGTCAGAATTCCAATCCAAGAAACCAAGGAGAAGAAATTAAAAGCCCCCAAAATCATCAGCGGACCATGGCGCCGCGGCGGAGCAAGAACCGGGGCAGGAGATCGGTCGAACCTTTCCAAGCGCAGCGAGAGCAAAACGGCGACAAGGAGAAGCAATCCCGTCCCGAGAAAAAAAACTCCCCGGCGATCGAGTCCAAGAACCCAAAGGTAAAAAAACAGAGAGAGAGAAAAGGACTCGCCTTGGCAAGCCAAATCGCAAAGCAGAGCCAGAACAGCCAAATGTAGAGAGAGAGAGAGAGAGAGAGAGAGAGAGAGAGAGAGCAAAGGGGCCGTTACTACTCTCTAGCGCATTCATCCGCAAGCTGTATCTTTCTCTCTAGGTTGTCCCCTTCCTTCATGCGACCGCAGCAGCACAGCTAGCGCTGACGCGGCAATGCGGGCGTAGGGGTGATCCGGCGCATGGATGAAGCGCGAGGACGAGCGGGCTGGTGACGACGGCGGCGGCCCATCTTTCCCTCCCGCGGCGCACGCGCCGCATGTGACGCAACGGGCTCGGGCTCCTCGACGCCGGCGACAATCTCGCCGCGTGAGGGGAGGGGAGAGAAAAGGAGGGGGCATTTAATGAAGCGGGAATCGGGAAAACGGGAAAGTTCGGCATGCAGTGCAGGGGGATGTTTGGGTGGGGCCCACAGGAGCAACCTGACAGAATTTCCGGGAGAGGAAAGGATGGAGAGCGTGCGCATTTTTTGGGGGGGCGGGGTGCACCGGGCCCAGCCGTCAGTGGGGAGACGAGTGTGTGATTGACGGGAGTCCTTTGTGAACTCTCTTTCGGGAAACCTGAGATTCCAGCTCGATGATGAAAATATTTTGTGCTTTTTGGAAAATTTTAGGATGCGTATGAATTATGATTGAGGATGGAAAATCTTTTTGGGAGCAGTTTTAATTATATGAGTATGAGTTTCTTACTTTATCGCCTCCGAGTGGTGAACGAGTTAACATCATTATGTCCAACATTCTTTTCTACATCTCTTTATAGAAAAAAACATTTTTTAATATATTCAATATTTTACTATAATTCTAGCTCTTTTGCAAACAGTATTTGTGTTATCATCAAGCTCAATTGAGAAAAAATATAGCTACTAAACATTCATAAAATTAGGTCTATGAAATTAAATGTATTCTTGATAAATACAGGGCTTCACTGCACATGGAATTAATGAAGTTTCCTACTATGCATGTACTTTTTTTTTGCTACACCAATATTTTGTATTTTCCCTCTAGTTCCCGTTACAATTGTGAGCAGTACTTTATGACAATTTCATAGTTGCATACAAATAAATGTTATCTTTATAAACACCGATTTGGCATAGAGTTAATGAAGTTGCCTACTATGCATATGCATGCATTTATTTGCTATCACCAATATTTTTTTATAGGGATAAGTCTATTTTACTTCCTTAACTTTTTGCTTTGTAAAAAACATACTCCCAAGCTTCAAAACCGGATATTTTGCACTACAAACTTTCAATACCATATAGTTTACTCCGTAAGTGGTTTGTAGCCTAGTTTCTACCAACGTGGTGTTGATATGGTAACCTAGTTAGCATATAAAATACTCCTCCGACAAAGCTAAAAGATATGGTTTGTAGCCATTTCTATCAATGTGGCATCGATATGGAAACCAAAGTTGAATATAGCTAGGTAATCAAATATGTACCCTTGCCCCTCATGTATATATAAGATAGACAAGTATCTCCAAATAAAGGACAAGTAATATTGAATAGACAACACCACTATTTAGGACTAAGAAATCACTTCTCGCTGAGGGCCTGAACCTATTTAAACCCTTATCTTATTACCATCACTCTTTAGTTTCAAAGTATACCCCTAGTTTCTTTATTACCAATAATTACATCAACACCTCTATTCTCAAAGAGTTTACATGCCCTCAAGTAGGAGGTCACATCCACTTCCACACAACATGAACTTGGTTCTTCTATTCTTTCAAGTTGCAATAATATGTTGTGCTTTGTGATCTTGGCAAGCATATTCAGACTTGAGGCTAAGAGATATATATAGAAAGAGAACAGTAGAAAATACTACGGGTGAAAACGATCGTGGAAACTCCCCACCGAAACGACGCTTGGTAGCTAAAATACCAAAGTGGCATTTGTTTCCACTGTAGCGGCTAGTTACAATGGCATGCTTCGGTGCAAGCTACATCAAAAAGGAAGGTGGAGACTTTGATTATGCGAGAAAAGCGGAGCTTGCCGAATCTAAGCACACAACTTGAGGTCCTCACCTTGACCAAGGGTGTTTCCTCCTACCCAAGCTCCATCAGCTCCGTGAGCTCCATGCTTCACTACTGCCCCCATCAAATTCCTCTGCATGGCCACTTGTGTCAATGAGCTTGAATTTTACTTCCTAGAGTGCCTCATCCTCCATGTGTTGATGAGCTTGAGCTCAAGCTCCTCGGTGTTTGTAACGCCCATGTTTTTGCACCCTAGAAAACTATTTGAATAAAAGAAATATTTGCAAAGTTTGGCTCCTTTTGAATTCTTAAGTACGTGCCAAATGTGGATCTCAAATCTCATGTAAACAAACCCTAGACCCTATCCAAAAATTCTCTCAGTTCAAACATCAAGTTTGAATTAAAATCCAAATTCAAACCATTAAATTTTTCCTTTCAAAACTTTTGTATGGAAATTCCAAAAATGTCATTGTTCCAATGGTCGTCCCGTCTTCAATTCTCTTCCATGGCCCGCTAGATTTTCCTCTTCCTTCTATTTTCTTTCCAGCTACCATGGCCCAACGTGCTTGTGTGGCCTCTTTCTCCTGTGGCTCGCTAGCTTCCTTCCTTACCTTCTCCTTCTCCTCGTGCAACCTAGCCTCCTATGGCCTATGGCCCGTTTCATCTCCTCCCATGTACCACTTACTCGCCAGCCACACATGCATTTGCTTTTCTCACCGCACATCGATAGGTTGGGCCCACCCACCGCCTGCGTTGTGAATATCCTCTTGGTAGTCAACACACAGTCATCCCCTTTGCCTTACCGACACATGCCTCCAATTCGATCAAATGTGCGTGAGCATGCCAACCGCCACACTGTACGTGACCGTACCTCACACTGCCAACTACTACACCGCCTATGCCGTACTGTGCAACCCATCATAGGGCCGCTATCATCCTAGAAACGGCATGCCACGTTCCCCTGCCGCCAATTCATGAGGCTTTGCTGTCTCGTTCCGTCCTAGCACGGGCACCACCACCATAGAGCTTTCTCTATTGCGTCACGTCACCACTGTCATGTCTCCCCCCTTTCCCCACTTTGAAAAGCAGCATGATGGCACTGCCACCCTCACGCCAAGCAGTCATAGAGCCTTGGTTCCCGCACTACCACCTCTCTCGGCCATTGTATAGAGCTAGTTCCCGCCTATAAATATGCCCGGGACCTGCTCTACTCAACTCACACCTCCCTGATCTCCCTCAAACCTCTATCCACCACCACCTCCCATTTCTGCTCTCCCTCCTCTCTGGCTGCTATTGTCGACGCGCTATATCCTATGAAATCATTATCATAATTAATATTTTACAATGAACAATTGGTTTTGTAAATTATTTATTTAATGAAAATTGGTTTGAAAATGTTTCTGGTGTTGATGTGAGTGTGTGTGACTAATATGGACCATGTTACAATATCTATGCCTAGAACAATTGTTTTACCTATTTCTATGTAGGTAAATTGAGATCAACCTTGGTCAATGGTGATGACTAAGACTATGCTCAAGAAGAGACAAAGTCTAGAATGGTCAGAATACCATGTGATAAGATTGAACTAGAGTTAGGATCCTTGAGGTCAACATCGTTTAATGGTGGGATCGAGACTACGCTCAGGGAGAGCTAAGGTCCATAACGGTCAAGAATGTCGAGTGACAAGGTTGGACATAATGTGGCACATAGTGGATGGACACTGTGTGAAAAGTTGTTTGCAATGAGCTTCACAAGTGTGCGTGAGTGCTAGAAAAATCATGAAGAAAATTAGATGAAAATTGAAAGAAAAATTGATTAAAAAAACTAGAGGAGAAAAGGTACTGCTACCGTACTTGAGGTATTGTAGAATGTAGCTATGCATGTACGTGGGACAGTAGTGGTGCACAACTATTGGAGTCTAAATTTTGGAAAGAAAGAAATCAATTTGGAAACTTATAGTAGATTTAGAATACGAAGAGTTGAGTCCTAGAAATTGAAAATTCTAATTCTACATAAAGATTTTAGACGATAGGTGTAGGCCCTATGAGAATAATTTTTGGAAGAGAAAAAAGTTAGGGTTTTGTTCTGAGAGAGAGAGAGGAGTGCTTTTATATACTTTGTAAATACAACTTGATGCAATAAGTTAGATTTATCTTCAAGAGTTTTGTCATATTGTATACTTTTTTTTTCAGGCGGTCATATTGGCAATAGAAGGGTGAATGTCGTCAATAGGTTAGTTCATTGATTTAAAAGATTTTTCATTTTCGCTAAAAAAATCTAGTTTATTGGTTTTTCTATCATTCAATTCCTATAGTAGACTTGATTTTTGTATTTCGATCGTACATATCCCTCGCCGCCATCCTTCTCCGATCACCCAAAACCCTATTTGAATCATCTACTCAACTCTCCTTCCTCCATTGGTTGCTAGCCTCCCATTGAGATCAACCATGGTTTGGCCAGTTGTCGTTAGCCACCGTTGATTGTCAATGCCACCCGAGATCAACGACCCTAGTTTACTCCAAGTGGCAAGCCCTGGCCCATAGTTGCGAGCCGCTCCGCGCTCCTGTGCCAGCCTCATTCATAGGTTAGGTCGTTGGCTTGGGCCAGCCCGTGTGGCCTATTAAATCCAAAGGTCACCGACCTCTTTTGCTCCTTTTTGGCCTGCTTCCCCGTAGTCCTGGCATGAATCCAACCCTTCCACCAAACAAAAAATAAGTCTAGTTTACGTCCCTTCAATAAACCAGCCTCAATCCAAAATCATTTCTTTTTTAAAATTCTTTTAATACTTTTCTATTATTTAGAAAATGTTTTAATTTTTGAAGATTCATATCTTTTTAACCATATCTCTATTTGAGCCTATTTAACTCTTAAATTTTTTTTCTATATACACAATGTTACTATTAGTTATCTATAAGATATTTTGTAGGTCTTTTTATTTGTTTTTCTTTACAAATTGCTTAGTTGTTGACATTGAGAAGTAGCCGATCGAGGATTTTGAGAAAACTCAAGAACTAGAGTTGTGTATAATAGATTCCACTCCTATAGACCTATATATTGGTTAATAGGAGAGGACGTTACAACGGTGGTATAAGAGCTTAGGTTTGGTCCCAAGGAATGAAACCCTACATTTAGAAGGCATTTAAGGATTATATGTCAAAAAAACTATTTGTAAAAACTTAAGTTATTACTATTCTCCTTTCTTATTAGAATCTTTAAAATAGTTTTACTAACTTATTTTCTTTTTCAAATTTGTATATGTCTACTAGCAACTTGCACACCTCCTTTGGTAAAGGTCAGGGTGGTCTCGTTGACATGCTTTGAGACCTAGCTCGTCTTCTTGGGTTTGTAGTTCTAGAGTTCATAGGCTTTAGCATCCCTATCACTCCTTCTCATTGTCGCCTTACCCTTTGTCTCCAACCGCTCTAGCATAGGCTTTGTCATCACTGATTTGTAATGGTGAGGCCTACGTTGGAGACAACCTAATAGTATGTGTCCTTCGCAACCTTCTGAGGCCTTTGTGATCATTGCTGCTCCTGCCTCCACTGCTCCACTTTTTGCTTTTTCCTTACTATGCTAGTGGTTCCACCACTAGTACCTACCCTTGTACCTACTATGAGTCATCCCCTACCTTATCCTGCTTTATGGACATGACAACTGCCTTAGACCGTTAGTACCACTGACTCTTGAGGCTTATCTAATGCCTTGATGGGTACATTCCTTATCAACTCCATACTCGCCATCACTCTATTTGATTATGGATCCTCTCATTCATTTATTTCTTAAGCTTTTATGAACAAGAATGTTAGAAAACCTAGGGCTTGAGAATAATGATGATCATACACTTCTCATGCAAGGTGATAAGGACAGATCTATCATGCCCAAAAGTGAACTTGGAAATTGAAGGGATTAATTTCCTTGCTAGCCCTATTATCCTAGAATCACAAGAGTTGGACTTGATCCTAGGAATGATTTGATTAGCTAAGTATAAAGGTCAGATACAATGTGTTAGAAAGGACTATGACCTTACAAGAACCTAATGGTACAAAAGTAAAGTTTAACCCTTCGGAACACCTTAAGGCCCACCCAACCTTGGATAGCCTTCAAGTCATTCCTTTTGAAAAGGTGCTAGTCATGAACAAATATCCATATGCGTTTTCACATGAATTACCTAGAATGCCTATAGATAGTAAAATAGAGTTCTCTATTGAATTGGCACCTAGGACTACTTCTATCTCCAAAAGGCCTTATAGAATAGCTGCTAATGAGTTAGCTAAAATAAAGAGACAGATAGAAAAATTGGAAGTCAAGGGTTATGTAAGACATAGCACATCCCATTAGGGAGTCCCAATGCTCTTGATTAAGAAAAAAAGGATGAAACACAAGGAATGTGTGTGGATTAAAGAGCAATAAATAAAGTGACCATAGAGAACAAGTATTTGCTACCTTGGATAGATGATCTGTTTGACCAACTTAAAGGAACAATCATGTCCTTGAAGATTGATCTAAGGACTGGATACCATCAATTGAAAATTAGGTCCCAGGACATACTAAGATAGTCTTTTCAACTCAATATGGACTATATAATTATACAGTCATGTCTTTTGGCCCTAACCTTCTTTATGAATCTAATGAACAAAATCTTCATGAAATACCTTGATACGTTCATCGTGGTCCACTCCAATGTAGAAACATCAACGTGGTAGGCCATAGCCCATTGTCATTCCAGTACTCATGCTCATTGAGTGTGAGTATCGACGATACCCTTTTTACATAAATATGATGATGGGATAAAATGGGTTTTCAAAATGGTTTGAAAACTTGACACTCATGGTCGAACACTTTGCTAAATAAAATGGTTTTATAAAACTTGATCATGGGTAATCACTACATGTGTAGCTTGACTTCCGCACGGCATATAAGGACCAATCACTTAAGGAGTTTCACTAATCCTTTTAATGTAAGACCATATGGGTGGAATGAGACGACACTAGCGAAGTAATTAGTGGATCCTAGATGTGCGTGGGAGTCATTGTATGCGGAGTCACCAAGGTGATATCTAAGATGCACCTACGGAATCCTAAGTACTTGCCCAGTACTTGGTCTGAGACCCGTTTAGTTGACAACTGGTTATCCTAGGAATACTTTAGAAAGGCTTGTCATGAACCTCCCTTCATTAGTCGTATGTGATCAATAAGTGTTCGGTGTCTAGAGTAAGCTCGCATCATATGGGTAAAGCATGAACCATTTGTAAAATTTATATTCTATTTGTGTTAATGCCAAAATCTAGTGGATCCGATGGCGCTAAAACCGATCGGCTGAGAGATCCGATGGTGCTAAAGCCGATCGGCTGAGAGGTCCGTTGGAGGGTCTGATGTAGCCATCGGCCGATGGAGATACTAAGACAAAGCCGATGGAGAACTGTAGAAAAGCCGATCAGATTAGTAGAAGATTGGATCGGCTTGAAGACAGGGGATTGTCCAATCGGGATCAGGTCCAAGAAGCCCGAGGGAAGGAAGGAAAAGGATCGGCTTGACTAAAAAAGGTCCGATAGCTACAGTGGAGAAGCCGATCAGGTTGCAACAAAGGAAGATTCAGTTACAAATTGGTAGATTATTCAAATGAAACCGGGTTTACGGAGGACCCGTGGACTCCACGGCAGGGTGCTTATTTTTGTAAATTATAACCTTACTCAATTAGGGAGGTCTAGCTGGTTAGTTAACTTCTTTAGGAATATTTTCCTTTGTTCTTACTAGGAAATAATGTCCGATGGTCGTAGATGCGTCGGACTCTATCTGTAAATCTAGGGTATAAATATAGACCCCCTGGAAACATGTAAAAGACCTCTCGATCATATTCAAATTCAGCGCATCACCACCCTAGTTCATCTAGGTTCTACCGGCGGGTTCTGGCTCTCGACGCGGGGCTGCATCAGTTAAGTCTGATCTCCGGCGAAGGGGTAAGTCCCGTCACCATCCCGTTATGTCTTGCTCTGTCTAAGACTGTATCGGTTAGGTCCGACCTCTTAGGCCGATCGGATGTATCGCATCACGTCCGTGCTGGACTTATCGTCCCGTTAAGCTCCCTCTGTCGTCGTCAGTCTCGTGCTGCATCGGTTAGGTCCGACCTACGGGGCTACCGACGGTAGATCGAGCTTCAGGCCTATAGGCTTCTGCACGGCGTATCATTGGAGTGCTAGCCGATGAGTTATCCATGCTCTGTGCTTCACGCCTAGCGCATCGGCCCCTCGGCCGATACGCATCAGCCTTTAGAGGCGTCCCACGACGCGTAACGCCAAACGTATTGGACCTCCAGCCGATACGCACCCGTCTTCAGAGAAGCGTCCCCTCATCAGCTCAGCTAGCCGATGGGTTCGTTCCTATCCTTGCTACGGCATAGCCGATCCGACGTCCTCCGTATCATCGCCGCTGGCCCTGACCTCGTACTGTCTCGGTTAGGTCCGATCTTCGAGATTCGGTATTGATGGCGCCGGGTCTCTTGCTGTCATATCCGGAGCGGCATCGGCTTTGCAGCCCGTGCCTTCTTGCGCTAATCATCGCCTAGGCCGCATCCGCTTTCATCGGTTTTTCCAGCCGATGAATCACTGTTCGGCTGTCCGGAGGGATCCCGTGCGCCTCGATATCCTCTGAGCACACCCTGGTTCCTCCATCGGCTCTACGGTCGACCGCTTGTCGACACCTGTCCACATCGGCTCCCCAGCCGATCAAACAACATCCCGAACCTATCGGCAGCCAGCCGATAGCGAGCGTCTATATCGGATCCGCTCGTCTCACCTCCTTGTCAATTGCAGGGTCAAATTGACTGGCACACCCGCGAACCTTGAGACCTAAGGACCTGCACTGGAGATAAGCAGACCTCCCAAGCCTTCGCGTGACCGAGCCGCCATCCCTCCCCGGTCGTGGGATTTTTTGGCGGCGAGCAATTTGCTAAATAAAACCAAACCCCCCTTAGGCAACCCTTGCATGCCATAATAATTCCCGTGACTTATTGAGTATCTCGTGTACTCGTTCTTGCTATTATATCCTCTACCCAGAAGTGTTTGAAGACAAAGATCCAACCATTGAAGAGTTCCCTCAGGAGTAAGCCACATATGAAGATTTTTAGGGTTTTTGTCTAGGTCTCAAGAATTACTTATGGGTTTAGCTCTAGCTTTTGTTGTTGCTGCTATCTTTTGCTTGTGTCGCATTGCATGCTCGAGATATGTTTGTGGCTACATCCTATGTAAGAAACTTTATCAAATAAATAAAAACAGGTTTGACAATGTACTACCGATATCCTTTCTATACTAGCTAGATATCTAAGATTGGTATAGGTATGCAGGTAAAGGGATTTCGCTTTTATTGACCTATATATTAATTAACGGGAGATGGGTGTTATAGTGGTTCCCCAAGCACCTCCTCCTCCATATGCTGGTGAGCTCAACCTTCGGCTCCCCACCGTCTCCCTCAGCACCTCCACCTCTGTGCGTAGACAATCTTGAGCTCGAGCTCTACCTCCTCGCTGCTTCCTTATGCACCTCATCCGTGCGCAGGCGAGCTCGAGCTAGCCAGTTTCCTCTCTCTCTCCCGATTTATCTTTGGATAGTAGTGTCCCTCAGGAGGATTTTGACGGTGGCAGCGCTGCATAGAGAGAGGGGGGAGGAGAGATTGATAGTCAAAATGGGAATTCTGACTGAACAGCTAGGTCCTATGTTCTTTTTTTATATATTTTTTGACTAGATTGCTATGTTAATTGCCACATGGGCAAAAAAATGTCAGTTTTGAGTGAGGGGTAAATTGAATGGTTTTGATAGATGAGGAGTGTTGGATACTGATTTTAAAGTTTAGGGTGTGTTTTAGATAAAGCTAAGAGTTGAAAAGGGTAAAATGAACTTATCTTTTATATATTCTCGTGTTCCCATTATACAACTTGGTGAGAGGTTCATTTGTATTCTCCACCACCCCAAGTTTAAGTATTTTTGGATTCAATTTGGGCGTCTATTTCTTGTCTATCAAGTTGACACTGAAAAGTTTCAGCTTAGTATCAATTTAGTACCCTCCAAATTTAAACGTTTCAATTTACTGTGAAGATCACAATTACAGCTTAAGCTGCAAATAATGTCACCATTAGTTGGCGCAACTAATTTTATAGAATAGCACGAGTAGAAGCAAGGAAGGCATAGATACATGGGGTTAGAACTGGCGTGTTCGTATACCGTATTATAAATTCGCATATACAAGTACTGATTAGTAATAGATTAGCAACACTATTACATGTCAGTTTGCACCCTTGAAAAATGAAGGAAATGAAAAGGCCGATCTCTTTTCGTTTCAATATATTGATTTAAACTGCAGTGACGATGTGCTTCCTTAAAAGGGTCTCCCTAGATTAGATTCATGCAGAGAGGTTCCTAAAAAGGTTCTCTGCTTATATTGGTCGCCACCACGCATCAAAACTACGACGCCGACATAGGCATGCCGCAACAATGACGCCTCCTGTTCTCTGAGCTCGACCCCTGCTGGCTGCTGGCAGCCACGACGCCACGGCCCCCGCTACCGCCGCTTTCTCCTCCACTCCTCCTCGCCGCGCCGATGTCCATCTCCCGCAGGCTCCCGCACACGGCGCACCGTCAGAACGTGCGCCTCCACTGCCTCGCCCTTGGTACCTGAGGTGGCGGTAGCGGCCAAGGCCACGGAAGAGGCGGCTACCCAGGAGGAAGCCGGCGGCAAGGGGGAGGAGCGCGTTTTGCTCCCCTCCCGACAGTGGCCTAGTCTCCATCGACGCACTGCGCGGCTGCAGCTCGCCAGCTCCCACGGCAACGGGCACCATCGGCGCCCCCCTGCACGCAGATCCCCTCCATCAGCACCAGGCCACCCTCGACGCAGGTTGTAGTCTAGATCCTTGCATTTTTGTCTGTGCTGTGTGTGTATTTTCATATTTACAGCTTAGTAAATTGCAATTCCAATTGCAGTACTGTATGGAGTTAATGTTAATGTCAGGACTATGGCATGCATTCGTGTTGTTTTGCAAATACTTAAATATATTTATTACGGTGGTTGTTGGATCTTTTGTCCTTTGAAAGATGATGTGTCTGAGTGTTTTTGTTGTATTGTTGTTGCATTGCTGCCCGTTATATTAATAACTTATATGAATGGAATATACATTTAACATCTAATAATTTTAATGTATTTTTGAGTTGAGTTTCCACCAACTCTACTAAATCAGACATTCGAAATAATCCGCTCTATGTCTGTATCCGCGTGTCATTAACGTCGGCTCTGTTTTCACCCCTTTATAAATGTTCCTCACATTATTCCATATTTCCATTATATTCATTACCAAAATATACAGTAATTAATCTTAACTCTTGGCAAATGAGACATGGATCCGCTCCAATCTCCACTACACGCAGGAAGATTGTGATGGATCCTCGCCGTTCATAGGTGTTCTTCGAGCTGATCATCTGACGGCTCGAGACAAGAGGCTCCATCGTGTAGGTGTGTTAGTATCGTCAAGCCAACTTGAGCTACTCCACGAGCAAGTCGCTGGTCAAGCCGTCGTCCGCCTTCCCGGAGCCGCCGCCGAACTCGTTCCTGATGACGCTCTCCAACGTCCACCCGGTCTTCGCCGCGAACGCCTGGTTGACGCGGCGCACGTCGACGCCCGCGCGCGTCACGACGGTCCGCAACAGCGCCTCCCTCGCCGCGCCACCGCCGCGCTCCAGCGCCGCTCGCACCGCCCTCGCGAAATGCCTCTTGGGGAGCTGCGCGCACCGTAGCGCCGCGCGGAGCAGGTCCGGGAACGACTCACCTCGCCGGCAGCCGCCGCCGCCGTCGCCGTCCTTCCTTTTCAGCGCCCACGCGAGCTCCTGCCCGTACAGCCGCCTGTACGACGCGAGCACAGCCCTGAGCTGGTCGCCGTTCCGGTGGCGCAGCAGCTGCAGGATGCTCCTCTGGTCCACGCGTCGGCCGCTCTCCACCGCCTCGTACAGAGTCTTGGCGTCGCACATCGCCATCGTCGCGTCCACCCTCTCGAGCCGAAGAATGCGAGAAGAACCTAGCAAACATACACACCAATCGATTGAACACGACATAAAGGAATAATCTTTGCAAAGTTTCAGAAATTGAATCTGATCAAGTGATCGGTGCAGCTTACCTCGTTCAGGCTGCCGCTTGTCCTCGACGAGACGCCGCGTTCGAGGTTCGCGCTGTACCTGGCCTGGTACGCCTGCTTGATCAGCGCGAACTCGACGGAGGGCCGCGTGCACAGGACATCGATCAGCACGTCGCCGTCGAGCCGGCGCCCCAACAGCGCGTCCCAGGCGATGTCGGCGTCCCGGACGCACGGCTCACTAGCTCTGAGACAGGTCACTCTCTGCATCACATGTGTGCATCAGCATGGCGATCGAACCAGACAAGAATGCAATTTGTTTTGACAAGTGGAGAAGCTCGGATTACAGCAAAGGTGGTTTTCTGCTGCGACAGCAACTGGAGGAGATCTTGGTGGTACATGCTGCTGTAAGCTCTGAAGATTTCCGCGACTTCGTTTTCCTTCAGATAATCACTCTCTTAATCAAAGGATTTAATCTCACTTTTCTGCATACTCCTGTTTCAAACTCTATTCCATCACGACGAGATCGACGTCGAGATTGACTGCCGATTGTTCATAGCGGCTAACGAGGTAGGAGAAGATGCAGAAAGAGAGCTAGCTGTACGGCAAGTGTGCATGCATGCACCTGGTATCGGAGATGGCGATGTTGGTGTTCAGCTTGCCAAGCCGACGATGGCCGTCTGTCTGGATGGCAGCGTCACCAAATTCGTGAAAACGAGTGTGAATTAGAGAAGGAAACATGTTCATCTTTTCGATCTGTGCCATTTGGCTTTTGCAGAAGGAAAGCTGTGTTTATACCATGCATCCATGTATGTCTTTCGCTAGACATCTGAAAGATCGTGTCTTTAGCTAGACTTATCTGATGGGAAGAGGGTTGCCACTACTTATCATCACAAAGCTCAGAACAATGCTTTCTGAACCCACGGTTCAGATGAAGCTAATTAAGCATTTTGTGGGGAATATTAAGAAGCAGATAAGATGAATGCAAACAGAGTCTAAAGATCAGTCAAGCACGGTTATGAGATTTACGATCGTCCCATTCTTCCTTTGTTAGTCTTAAGTAGTGTGAAATCGTCCAGTGATTGAATAGGTAGGGTGAAACACCTTTGTGCGTTCTCATTGTGATCTGTTCAAACACATCCTCAATGTCAAAAGAAGATAGAAGGAAGAAAAGATCCATGATCCATAAAAATTATGCATATGGAATGTATTTTTAATAATATTTGGTTAGAGATTAATTTACCGTTAGCCTCTCTTTCTCTTTAAACGTATGTTATGGTACACATTCACAAGTGTTAAGTACGGTGAGCATGCATAGTTGTGTGTCTCTTCCGTTCAACGTAAAAAAGGGTGAACATCAACATTGGCTGACCTCTCGGTTCACCAATCCAATAATCTGACTGGTGACAGGGGAACTATTTTAAACGCTTGAGAGGATGCTCTAAAAACAAATGCAAATAGTTATAATTTTTTTTAAAAAAAATCGACAACATTTATATAACATATATATACCACTCCACAAATCTCAATAGTAGTGGTACTATTTATACCAAATTTATCTTTTCTGTTTGTTAATATATAAGTCAAATTTAAATTTAGTTATTGATGGAGTGCTTCGATGTTAATATATTTTTTAAAAAAATTTATAACTATTTACATTAAATTTAAAAGAAAAGGTTACAGAGACATCCCATCGAGGAATTAAAATCCGTTCACTGGTGACCGGGTGGTTGAACCGTGGTTCACTAAGCATGTTTATTGTATGTTTTATACACAACTAAGATTCTTCGAGCTTTTGCTAAAAAAAAAAGAGAGGTGCTATGGGCATAATGGAAGAACTAGGCCTTTGGATGGCCCTCCACAAACCGTACTAGTCTAATCGTGACTGTTTAATGCTCGGTTCACCTCAAAACTGCCCGCTTCAGCCGGGCCAAAATGGTTCGAATGCAGATCCGGTCTTTGGATGCAACTAGACCTTGGTGACCATCGGTTTGGTTTTCCTTGTTAAATCACTGGTCGATCTGGTCCGATTTTCTCGACTATGACTGGATGTGCAAGAAGCACCGAGCCTGTGCTTCTAGACTTTGGCCAATATTATACCCTACGATTATTCATGAAGATTAAATCGGTTAGCTCGGCAAGCAAAGTCAGGAAACAATTATATTATCCTCCATGATATACATCCTAACAAACTCCCTTCCCATGTGAGTGTATGGTCGGAATCAGGCTACCAAGCGGCCTAGCCAGGTGCCCTAGTTAGTCCTACCTAGGTAGTGCATGTAGGATGGGAGCTTGCTCCATTGACGTGAGCTAGCTCCTCAGTCTTCTCTCTATCCTCAAATTTCATCGCTTTGGGTATTCTCAAATTTTTCCACACATTGTCCGTCACCCGGGGGCAGAACCAGGAAACATCAAAGACTAGGGTTGAACTTGGTTATTCATCATGTATCTTTAAAATTTTCATAACTTTTTTATAGAGTATAATAGAAATTTAAGAGACAAGCCTAGTGCTCAAGTTCTAGCTATCGTAGGCTTTTCTCCGCCCCTTGTTCGTCACTATATGAGCCAACCTTAATGGTATCACACATACTATGACCTAAAATCTCAGGGATACATCCATAATATCTCAAAATATTACTGTCTAGTCCTTTTCTTTTTGCGGGACTCTGTGTAGTCACTTACTTTCCTTTAAACAAACAAGCTCAGATTTGTTTCTCTCCAAGGGGATTACACATTTACACGCAACTTTTGCACAGTTATGTCCATATTAATCAACCGAATAGAAGTTTACAGTCCACAGTCCACAACACGATCAAACGCCACAGTAAAAAACAGATGCCACCGGAATGAATAATCTCACAATGGCAGCCAAAGAATCAATCATAACACGCAGAATTACATCTCAAACGGCAACAACAGCAGACGCTCGAGCAAGTCAAGAACACATAAATCGATCTCGTCACACCTCGAACCAACGGCCGCGTCTACTCCTCCCCGCGCCATGCCGCCGCTCGTCGGAACGCGCGCTCAGCGTGCGCAGCTGCGCCTCCCACACGTCCCTCGCCAACGCGTCGTCTTCCGCCGTCGGCCTCGCGGCGTCGCCCGTCGTCGTCTGCCGCAGAAGCTCGGCGTCGTACCTGACCCTGAGCGCCGGGTCGGACAGCGTCTCGTAGGCGCGGCGGAGCTCGAGGAAGAGCTCCGTGGACTCGGCGTGGCGCGACGGCGGGCACGCGTTCGGGTGGTACCGCAGTGCCAGCCGCCGGTACGCACGCCGGATCTCCTCCGCGCCCACCTCCTCCGGCCGCTCCAGCGACAGCACCTTGTAGCATGTGATCAAATCTTGTGTAATCCTGTGTTATCCGCTCGTTTTCCCTCTCAGCCTGGTCTGGCACACCTTGTCAAACACACCGTGCCATACTGCAGAAACGTGCGGGGATGTCATGGCATGGCGACTGCCATCAGCACGCCGCGCCATGTCCTAAACGTGCATAGGAAGTGGCAACGTGGCGCGTGCTGTCAGCTACGCGGCTCCACGAGCTTGAACGTGCGTGAGATGTCGCGGTATGGTGCGCATGGCGGAGGGCCGAGATTAGCTCAGCCATCCCCTATTTTTTCATTCCGTAGATTTTCGATTTGTTTGTGTATAAAAGGAACGCCAAATCACTGAAAATGTTAAGACGGTTTGTTCTCAACACCAAATTCCAGTGTTCCACCTCCACCTAGTTCTTGAGTTCCAGAGCAAGTTTGTGAGCTCGTCGAAGTAAGTCTCTACCGCCGGTGAAGAAGTTAGGACTAACATCTAGTATCAGAGCCGTTCATCTTTGATGGAGCATGCGTCGATGCCACCAGAGGGGCGGGATGGTGATTGAGATAGGTGTCGGAGGTATCGCCATCTCTCGCCATCGTCGCCGCCTCGTCGTGGCCGCCGCGAGGTTGTCGTCCAGCGCTCGGAGAACACCACCGTTGGCATTCAGTTCCCCATGCTCATACGCACCAACTATCAGGAGTGGGTGATGTTGATACAAGTGAACCTGAAAGCGGCGAGGTGGTGGTACGCAGTCGAGCCGTACGAGGATAGGGAGGTTCTCTATCGGCACGATCGCCTGGCACTCGCTTGTAATCCTGCGCTTGGTGCCTACGGACATGCTATTCGGTCTACGACAGAAGCGATCCACGGCTGAGGCATGGGCGACGATCAAGCGCATCCGAATAGGTGTCGAGCGGGTGTGCGAGGCGAACGGGCAGCAGCTATGGCAGGATTTTCGGCAACCTGGTGTGGAAGGAGGTGGAGACCGTGGAGGATTTCGCGAGCCGCATCACTAGGATAGCCGCCGACCTGCGGCTACTCGGCGACAACATCCGCGATGTCTAAATCGTGTGCAAGATGTTGCAAACCGTCCCCGAGCATCTGGCTCAAGTGGCCATCTCCCTGGAGACGCTCCTCGACATAAACCACCTCTCTGTGGAAGAGGTCACCGGCCGTCTCCGTGCTGTCGAGCAGTGGCGCAAGCAAGCCCCCGTCCATGACAACCAAGGCAGGCTGTTGCTCTGTGAAGAAGATTGGCTCGCCAAGCTCAAGCTCTGCAAGTCCGAGGGAAAGGACGGCGGGAGCAGCTCTAGCGGTGCCGACGGGAAGAAGCGCGTTGGCCACAGGCGTGAACACAGACGTGGTAGAGGCGACGGCGCTAGCTTTGCATCACGCGATGGAGACTGGGTTGATTTTGGAGGACAACCTCTCAATAAAGACCAGTGCAAGCGCTGTGGCAAATACGACCACTGGGCCAGGGATTGCCACAGCAAGCCTAAAGCTGAGGCCCATGTGGCTCAAGCGGATGAGGAGAAGGAGCCCACGCTGTTGATGGCCCAAGCCAAACTTTTCCCCACTCCACCGCCACTGTTGCACGTCGTGGCGACTCAGAGTTCGCCGGAGCGCCGCTCATTGCGTGTTGTTGAGGGCAAGGTGTTCGCATAGCTCGATGGAGACTCCAAGCGTGACGACACCCTCTGGTACCTCGACAGTGGGGCAACAAACCATATGACTGGCTCCCACAATGCCTTCATCAACATCGACATGGCTGTAGGCGGCACCGTCAAGTTCAGCGATGGCTCGGAGGTCGCGATTGAGGGCTCCGTCACCGTGTTGTTTGAGGGGAAGACTGACGAGCACCTCCCGCTCACAGGGGTATACTACATCCCACGGCTCACTACCAACATTGTCAGCCTCGGGCAGCTAGATGAAGGCGGCTGTGACGTCCACATCAAGAACGGCGTCCTCCGGATTCATGACGAGAAGGACTGTCTGATCGTGCGCATAAGGCATTCGGCGAATCGACTCTACCTGCTGCGTGTCAAGATCGCCTGGCCGCTCTGCCTAGCCGTGCGCGCCACCAATAGCGCATGGCTGTGGCACGAGTGCTATGGGCATCTGCACTTTGACGCTCTGTGCAAGTTGGAGTAGCGGGGAATGGTGCACAGGCTGCCCCACGTCGACCATGTCCACCAGCTCTGCGTGGATTGCATCACCACCAGCTCAAGCAGAGTCCGTTCTCGACGCAGGTGAAAAGGTGCGCTGAGGGGCTGATCGATCTGGTCCATGCCGACATCTGCGGCCCAATTTTGCCGGCTACTCCCGACAGTAAGCAGTATTTCCTTCTGCTCGTGGACGACCGGAGCAGGTACATGTGGGTGGCGTTGCTCGCTGCCAAAAGCGACACGCTTGCGGCCGTGAAGAAGTTCCAGGCTCGCGTGAAGGTGGAGATAGGCCGGCGACTGTGCGTTCTGCGCACTAACAACGGGGGTGAATTCACCTCTGTGGAGTTTGAGCTGTACTGCGCCGAGCGCGGTGTCGAGCAACAGCACACGGTGCCGTATACGGCCTAGCAGAACGGCGTTGTGGAAAGGCGGAACCAGACGGGCGTGGCGATGGCGCGCAGCCTGTTGAAGAGCCGAAACATGCCGTTGTTGTTCTGGGAGAGGCAATTGCCACCGCCGTGTATCTGCTCAACTGGGCGCCCACGAAGGCCATTGATGGCGTCACCCCGTACGAGGCCTGGCATGGCAGGAAGGCCGACGTCCACTACTTTCGCACCTTCGGCTGCGTCGCCTATGTCAAGTCAACAAAGCCATACTTGAAGAAGTTGGACGATTGCGGAATGCCGGTTATATTCATCAGCTACGAGCCCGGCACCAAGGCCTGGCACTTCTACGATCCGGCGTCACGACGCACCGTCGTGTCCAGGGACGCTATCTTCGATGAGAAGGTGTCATGGAGCTAGAAGGATGAGGAGCTGAACTCGGAGATACAGTTGTCATGGAGTACAACACCGTGGAGCTAGACGCTGGGCAAGTCGACGCTGTTCTCGTGGGCACGCCCGAGCCCCCGACGACACCAGCGTCCGCACCTGCTCCCAGCGGGCCCGTCACACACACTCCCACAACGTCGCCTACAATGCTAGCGCCCGAACTAGCGACACCAGTCCTGATGGTGCCCACACTACCCTAGCATGAGTTCGTGTCTCTACCCCTAAATGCGGAGGAGTATTGAGATACGGACAACGATGACATGGAGCCGTGGTATCGCACCGTCGACAATGTGCTTGGTGCGGCGACTCCTCCAGGCTTCGCCACGCGCCAGGTTGCTGCACAGCTCCATCTGCAGATCGAGGAGTAGCCGGTCACGTTCGCTGAGGCCGAGAAGCACCAACCCTGGCGTCGTGCCATGATGGAGGAGATATACTCTATTGAGAGAAACCAGACATGGCGTCTGGTCTCACTTCTGCCTGATCACCGGCCGATCGGCTTGAAGTGGGTTTATAAGGTGAAGAAGGACGCTGCCAGAGCGGTGGTCAAGTACAAGGCGCGTCTCATGGCGAAGGGTTACATCCAGTAGCCGGGCATTGACTTCGACGAAGTGTTCGCCTTCGTCGCACGCATCGAGTCCATGCGGCTGCTACTTGCACTCGCTGCCCAGGAAGGGTAGCCGGTGCACCATATGGACGTCAAGTCTGCATTCTTGAATGGGGAGCTGCGCGAGGAGGTGTACGTGCGATAGCCACCCGGGTTCGCCGTCGAGGGGCATGAAGACAAGGTACTGTGGCTGGACAAGACAATCTACGGTCTTCGCCAGGCGTCGCGCACCTGGAACGAGAAGCTCGACGAGACGCTGGCAGCGCTCGGCTTCAACCATAGCGCCTCAGAGCATGCAATCTATGCTCATGGTGAGGGCGCATCGCAGCTGCTAGTGGGGGGTATATGTCGACGATCTCATCATCACCAGGAACGACGACGCCAAGATCACCAAGTTCAAGCACGAGATGTGCTCCAGGTTGAAGATGAGTGACCTCGGGCTTGTGTGCTTCTACTTGGGCATTGAGGTGCAGCAAGGGCGCGACGGCATCAAGCTCTCACAGGCGACGTATGCGCGTAAGATCCTGGAGCGTGCGGGCATGGGCGGCTGCAACCCGTGTCACACACCGATGGCGGCGCCGGTGAACGCAACCGAATACTAGGGCATTATCGGGTGCCTGCGGTTTCACACCAGGCCCGACATCACCTACGCCGTCGACTACATCAGTCACTTCATGGAGCGTCCTACCACCGAACACTTTAACGCCGTTAAACGGATCCTTCGCTACATCGCTGGTACCATCGACTATGGCTGCCACTACAAGCGAGGGGAAGGAAAGATGAGGCTGTTGGGATACATCGATGTCGACATGAGAGACGACATTGATACAAGGAAGAGCACCACCGGCGTGCTATTCTTCCTCAGCTCCTGTCCCGTGTCCTGGCAGTCGCAGAAGCAGAAGGTCGTTGCTCTCTCCTCGTGCGAAGCAGAGTACATTGTGGGGACGGTGGCGGCGACCCAAGGCATCTAGTTGGCGTAGCTCTTGTCCAAACTGACGAGCAAGCAGCGCGATGCTTTTCTGCTAAAGATGGACAACCAATCGGCAATCGCCCTCAGTAGGAATCCTATCTTTCACGATCGAAGCAAGCACATAGATGTTTGATTCCACTTCATTCCAGAGTGTATCTGTGATAGGAGGATGGACATTGAGCACGTCCGCATTGAGGAGCAACTGGCTGACATCCTGATGAAGCCGCTGGTGCGAGATAAGTTCTGTGAACATCGTTTTTAGATCGGCGTAGTCAAGATCAGCAAAGAACATCAGGTGAAATGTGATCAAGTCTTGTGTAATCCTGTGTTCTCCGCTTGTTTTCCATCTCAGCCCGGCCTGGATCGTCATCCTCCCAGGCGCATTTTGTACCACGGCCATGGTGAGGTGAATCGCGCCGTGGTAAATCCTATCGAACACGCCGCGCCATGCCGTAGAAACGTGCAGGGTGTCACGTCATGGTGACTGCAGTCAGCCATGCCACGCCATGTCCTGAACGTACATAGAAAGTGGCGGCGTGGCGGCGTGGCGCGTGCTATCAACTACGCCGCTTCACGACCCTGAACGTACGCGGGATGTAGTGGCGTGGCGTGTACGGCGGAGGGCCGAGATTAGCTCAGCAATCTCCTGTTTTTTCATTCCATATATTTTCGATTTCGATTTGTTTGTGTATAAAAGAAACGCTAAAGCACTGAAAACATTGAGACGGTTCGTGCTCAGCATCAAATTCAGTGTTCCACCCAGTTCTTGAGTTCTAGAGCAAGTTTGTGAGCTCGCCGGAGTAAGTCTCCGCTGCCGGTGAAGACGTTGGGACTAACATAGTAGTCCCTCCCGCTGGCTGGTGAGCATGCGCCACCGTTCGACACCTTCGCCGCCGCTCAGATCACCCTGCAGTTTCCGGCCGGCCTCCTCCGGCCAAACGCGGCAGCAGCGGCTTTCATCCCGCCGGCGCACCTAACCTCGACGACGGTGGCGTTCATGGCTGAAGCCGCTGAGCTGAAGTGAGGAAGTGTTCGCAGCTGGTGGGAGGTCACTAGTTCAAGTGAGGACTGAGGCGCAGGACGAAGATAGGGTCGTGGCGGTGGCGAACGGTGTATATATAGCCGGCCGGCGGTGTCACGCGGTTTGCGTGGTTGTTTAAGTCGCCGTCGTCGCGGGCGACCGAGCTGAGCCGTGGCGGCCGGTGGCGGGTGCATGGACCGGTGAAATGGAGTGTTCGTTAATGTACATTTGGTAGCTTAATCTGATCGCTGCTTCACTGAGGCAAAATTAATCCTGAGGAAAGAGTGAGGAAGTTGCATGTATTTGTGAATGCAAATGGGGATTAGGGTTAGGTCACAGGTGCATGTGCACGGGACGCTAAGTACATATACATCAGGCCATGGTTTAAGGGCCGAACGAGCCTAGTCTAATAGTATTAATTGGCCCCAAATTGGATGGTCCATAGACTCAAATTTGGATCCTTGTGGTTGGGGCAGTTTGCTGGTGGCAGCTTTGCAAGCTATGTCCTGTTAGACCCTGTGAAGGTCAACCCCACTTCAGGAATCGATTTTAATCCTTTGTTCCATTTTATCTTTTCTTGCATATCATTCAAATAATTAAAAAAATAAAAAATTGACAAGAAAAAGTTAATATGTCCTATAGAAAATTCAAATTTGATATCTATAAATTGTAGTAAAACGAACAAATTAAATACTAGTACGGGTATATATTATTTTTTATTGTTTACAACATGTAAAAATCAAATGTGAACACAAACTAATCTACCTTGTTAATTTTTTTTATATTTTTCATAACTATTTAGATAACATGAAGAGACGAAAGGAACCCTTGCACCCCCACACTCCAACAATTAAATTCCAAAATTTAAAATTAATAATTAAAAACTCACAACACGAAAATTCAACAATAATAAACATATTTAGCTCATGATTAAATTTTTTATTTGTATAATCTCAATATTGATAACTTGTGTAACAAACGAATTGACGACCAGTTATTCTAGGTTAAAATAAAAATCGTAAGGACTTCATATATGGTTTAAAAATCATTACGATCAGATAAGAAACATGCATAAATAAAATAAAATTCCATTTGAACCTACATAAACATGCTAGATAAACCAAGAACTGATGGGAACCGACACAGAGATTGCATACTAGCTGCTAGTACTTCACATTTGGTGTATGCGCATATATGGTCACAGTTGAATATATATGATCTATATTCTAAATGCAATTAATCAAGTGGCATGGTCACACATGTGTAGCGTAAAAAAACAAGACGCTCTTTCATCAGAGCCTCTCAAAAAGGTGATATTTGTCTTATGCGGTCCATTGGTGGCAGATGTCATCGGGCTAATCAAGATTCCGGCGGCTTATATATCTTAATTAATTCCTTCTCTCTTCTGATATGATATCTTCTATACAGGGACCAATGCAATAGTTTAGTCTTTTTTTAAAACAAGAATCAATGTCCAATATCCCCACTTCCTTTTGTTGGGACTCTCATGTATCTTACCCCTTGTTGAATTCAAATGACACTTGTCATGCATTCTTTGCAAAAACATGGTCAAATTACCGCCATCTCAATTAGATCATTGGTTTGATCAAATTAACTAATATGAAAAGATCATTGATTCACGATACGTTGGGATAATACTCTGTTAATTCTCCAAAAGAATTCATGAGGTACAAAATAAATTTGCTTTGTACATAAATACTTTGATTTCACGTGCTTCAAAAGATGATGTAGTTTCAAAACTAATACATCAATGATCCAAATGCTAAAAATAATTTATTGGTGTTATGGTAAAAAAGAGCTATAGAAGATGATGTGTATGTCTTCATGAGAGAAGAGAAGAGAGGGATAGTTTGCACTGTAAATGAACAATCGAAAAGCTAAAATTAATTGAGATGATGTAGCTTCACTTTCCTAATCATGCGAGCTGATCATGTGCATATGTAGCGCAGTGGAACGAGATCGAGGGTCCATCTTTCAATTTATAATTCTCTTTTGAACAAATGGTATATTCCTATGATTTTTTTCTCATATGATGAACATGTTAGTCTCTATTTTGAGCTTCATATATGATAGGCTATGGTTGGTTTTGAATTACGGTGACATTCCATGAACAGCTGCATTGAGAGATATATAATATCAAGGCCGGCAATCTTCATTAGTCACGGGTTTGTATAGTTAATTCTCTAACTAGGAAATATGGATGCATGCATGAGTCCAATATGCAAGACAAATCATATCCTAATTCATCGCAATTATTTAATTTTTCCTAGTGTATGGCAGATCCGCATGCAGAGTATATGAGGTACACTAGTAGTACCATAAACAATCCAGCTTGTACAAAATAACAGCACAAAAAGTCAATTTAGACGATAGCCAGGATTCCAGGACGATTAATCTACTTTCTCTAATAAAGGACGACCAACAATGAAAGGCCGGCAATTAATAATCTCCAAAAACCACGGGTCGGTAGGTAGTCTCTCGATTAGGTTTACCCATTGCCATTAGTCACGCGTTACACAATCCTTATAGTACTGAAATACTCAAATATACATATGCGATAGAATCCTCAGATTCGTCCTTAAATTGGAGTTGGTGATGAATGCGTCCAGTACATCGGACAATGTTTACAATAGATCAAGATGAAGCACGGCATGCAGATACATATATGTATCGTATCCATTCAACTATCTCTATCTGTATCTTAGCCTTTCTGTTGCACGGATCGATGGTCTTCCGTCGATCGGCAATATAATCAAACCATAGACAGTGAATTGCTGACCATTGCAAATATAATTTGGGACTGCATATATAGAGCAATATACAGAACCTGAATTGTATGTTGTCATTGACTGAATCAAATATGAAAAGAAGAATGATGATAGTAATTGTCAAGTAAAGACACGTACGTACGAATACAGGGAAATGTGCGCAAATATATACCGCACTAATGCAAAATTGAACCTCTTTTAGAAAGGGAAGGCAAAACACAATGTGATCAACACAAAGAGAAAGGTCTGTATTTCTCCAAATACGAACAGAGGCATTTTGTCCGTTTGCTCGGTATTTCGCACGGCGTTTCTCGGCGAACGTACATTGATTCTGCAACCTGCGTGGACGCACGAAACGCCCGTACGAAAGTTGGCCCGTGGCCGCGTTCCTCTTAGGCCATGTTGGTGGTGAAGCCCATATAGCCCCACATAAAATTGGATCGATCGCTACCAATGGGTACGATCCTAATTTTGGTGAGCTAACTGGGGTATTCGGAGTTCAGCAATGGCTGGTCCTGGGCGTGAGGCTTGTTGGGTCAAGTAGTGACACTGTTCTAGCTAGGTTTGTCAGGCTTTTTATCTGTTGGGCCACAAGAAGTCCACAGATGAAGTACGCCAACTTGGGCCACCTAAATTTCGATCGTCACCATTAGTCGCGACCCAAAATTTTAGTTCGGCTGTTGGGCCTGGGCCCTGTGGGACTTGGTCTGCCCGTGACGCGAAGCTGTCGGAAGCAGTGGTGACGAAAGCGCTGGATAATTTCGGCCTTTTGCCTGCCTGCCCATGGAGACTCTTTATGGGCTGGGATGGATGGCGTCTCGGCCGTAATTAAGGAGGCACAGTATTTCAGACGCAAGCTGCTGGTCGCTGCACACAATGAGATTTTGCATGGCGTTTGTATTTAATTTTATCTACTCAACATGTGTGCAATTTGATTGTCGTGTGACTTTTCTCTCCGAGCGATTAGCCTCGGTCTAAAGAAAGCTGTGTGCGAGAGAGCATGCATGTCAATCCACTGACCCTTTCTCAGTTCTCACATGACTACAGTTGATGATGCTTCACTCCCCATCTAATTTATCAAATTTATACATTATCCGCATTTAAATATATATGTTATTGCGGTTTCAGCATCCACTTGCGCGCATATATATATATATATTATGGTGAATATAATACTATAATACTCATGTTGCCAATTAAGCAGTGGTGAGATGCTTGTATTTGGCAACAGAAGAACTTCATGTACCTACGTACGTGCCTCACAAAATAAACCACGATGCTATTTTCGGCATGCGACCAGCACTATAAAAAAACCATTTTTACAGACCTCTTCTGTGCCTATAACAAAATAACTAAGTCTAAATATAAAAATTAATTTTTAGATACGGACTAGTTGGTCATAAAAATATAACTTTTTTACGTGGTGTTTTTTTATATGTCGTTTCCCCGTATTTGAGTCTTGCCGAGCTAGGTGATTTTTTGGGTGAAAACCTAGGCCAAGATGGATGGATGAAGGTGGCGCCTTCGACGTCTCTTGAGGTAAGAGTGTTTGTGGTCCTCTCGTTGGGTTTTTTTTCTGATTATAGCATGGTTATAATTTTATAATTTTTTATGTTATATCAGTATAAAACTTAGCTCTACGGTTGTTTGAAAAAACGTGTCCAGGAAGAATCTAAACAAGGGGTATTGCGTAGTACAGGTTTCCAGGTCGAAATTGCCTGGTTCTTCCGAACCGCTACGTGGAGCTCAATGGGACCAGCGATGGAGTGAGACGAAGACGGCGTCAGCTCGCCGCTGGTACGTCCACACCGCCAGCTCAATTGCACGCCGCCGCCAGCCCGACGTAGGAGCCCAACGAGGACAGCTGGTGCATGAGCTGGTGGTGACCTTGGCTACGTGGAGCTCGAAGGGACCAGCGATGGAGTGAGACGAAGACGATTTGAGGGACCTGCCATAGTGACAGCGGCGCATCCATCGGAGATCTCGTCATCGCCTTCCTCTCCTACCTCGCGTACCAAATCTCGGATCGAGTTTTTCCACCTCTGTCGTCACAGTGAGCGGGAGCGGGAGGAGAAGAACCTGATGGTGGCGAGCGGCGTCGGGAGGAGAAGAATCCGATGGTGGCCGAGCGGACCGGCGAGGGAAGAGGGCTGCACGACCGAGACGTGGCGCGCGACGGAGATAGAGAGGGAGGCGGGGGTGCCGCGAGGGAGCGAGCGGCGCGGCCGAAGAGGAGCCTGTCACAGTCACAGTCGCCGTCGGCGGAGCCGCAGCAAGCGAGAAGCGCCGCGAGGGCGGCGCCGGAGATGGGCAGCTTCGCGGTGCCGGTGGTGGCGGGGGGCATTGCACAAGCCACGCCCGCACGACAGCAGCTGGATCCGTGCGATGGTGCCGCTGCCGAGCCACTGCGCTCGCGGTCGCCGCCGCCGCCGTGCTCCTCCTCGTCGTCACCTCCAGCCTCAAGCCCCTCCCCGCGCGGCTTGGATCTGCGCCGCCGTGTCGTCGACCGTCAGCCGCGCGCTTGGAATGCAAGCGCGAGGAGCACGGGAGAAGGGCGGCTGCGGCTTGCCCGTGACTGTTGTCTCCTTCTCGCTACCGACCGTCGCCAAAGACGAGCAAGAAGATGAGCTCTCTGAATCGATTGAAAGCTGCGCTCGCTAATTTCGCACAAAACGGAGCAAGTGAACACTGAATTAGATCGCTCAATGCTGCGTTGATTTTGGAGTTCAATTGGTCGGATTATATACACGATTACACGGCCGCAGCACGAACTCCACTCTACACACGCGCGCCACGACCTCCAGCGATATCGCGCCATCGTGGGTTCCATCCGCCATGCGACATGATCTCTGTTTCGTTCACGCCATCCTACGAACGCGTGAGTTTGTGTGCACGCCGCCTACTACTAGCCTCACTTCTGCCTTGAATCGAGCGGGATTATACAACAATCTCTCTCTAATCATTCTATCTAAGCATGACGACGCCAATTTTCTCACTAAGTTCGTAGAATCTCGTGCACCCAAGCGATTTAGTCAGGATGTCTGCTAGCTGATCTTCAATGCTCACACAATCCACGCCGATCTTCCTGTTCTACACACATTCATGCAGGAAGTGGAATTTGGTGTTGATGTATTTGCTCCTGTCATGGAGAACAGGATCGTGGATTGGTTATCCATCTTCAAAAGTGGTGGCTTGATCTCGACGCTGGCAATGTCGTGTAGCAACCGCACGAGCCACATGGCCTAGCACACTCCAGCTGCGCTCGCCATATACTCTGCCTCACAGGTCGAGAGGACAACTGCTTTTTTCTTCTAAGATTGCCATGACATTGGCATCTATCCAAGAAAGAAGATGATCCTACCGATGCTCCTTCTTTCATCAATGCCACCCCCTAGGTCACTATTGTTGTATCCCATCAGCATGTAGTCTATCTGCCTATTGTCGGAATTATAGCGCTTGAGGTAGAGAATTCCGCAATCGATTATGCTAGTGACATAGCGGAGTAATGCTTCACAGCGGCAAGGTGCTCTAGCCATGGCTTCTCCATGAAGTGGCTCACGTATCCGATCGGGAATGTGATGTCAGGCCTCTATGCACAAGATACCGCAGACTCCCCACCAAGCTGCGGTATGTCATCGCATTGACCTTCGACGTTGAGCTCTGAGCAGAAAGTTTTAGCTGAACCTCCATCAGCATGTGGCAAGGGTTGCAGCCCACCATGTCCGCCTTGTCCAGAAGCTTACAGGCATATGCTGCTTGTCCTAACGTGATGGCGCTCACCCCTTGCTTCACTTCTAGGACGAGGTAGAATGAGAGAAGGCCAAGGTCGCTCATCCGAAAATGACGATGAATCCAGTCTTTGAATGCGTTGACCTTCTCTAGCGTGGTACCGGTGATGATCAGGTCATCGTCGTACATGCCCACCACTATGTGCGACGTCGTGGTGCCCTCAGCGTACATGCCGTGTTCACTAGCGCACCTAGTGAAGCCAAGTTCGCGCAAGTTGCTATCCAATTTTGCATTCCACATCCGTGGCGCCTGCCGGAGTCCAGTCAAGGCCTTCTTCAACCTCAAGACCTTGCTCTCGTGATCTGCTGTGGTGAAACTCGGCAACTGCTGGACATACAACTCCTCCTTGAGATCCCTATTCAAGAACACCGACTTAACATCCATGTCATGAACAAGCCAACCTCTTTGAGCCGCGACTACGAGTAGCATCCGCACAGATTCCATTCGTGCGACCGGAGCAAATACTTTATTGTAGTCGATTCCTGGCTGCTAGATGTACCCCTTGGTGATGATGTGGGCTTTGTGCTTGATGACAACACCTTGTTCATCTCGCTTGAGCTTATACACCCATTTGAGCCTAATTGGACGATGATCGAGAGAGAGATCAACCAGCACCCAGATCTGGCTCTGCTTAATGGACGCCATCTCCTCCAACATAGCCTTGGGCCATCATGCGTCGCCACGTGCCTCCTCGAACGTAACTGGTTCTTCGTTCCCTGAGGCGAGCAGGAGTTCATCATTCACCACAAACTCCTGCTCCGCTAAGCTAGGGATCTCCACTGGCCTAAGCACGTAATCTAGAGTCCTAAATCGGAGGGGCGCTTCTTCACCGTGGTCATTGTAGAGGTCTGGATCAGCGTTCAGGGGTGACACGAATTCCGCCGGTGACATTGATATAGAGGTGCCCCCTATCGCAGGGCTTGCCACCATGACCAACATATGCATAGGCACCACTAGTGAACTAGGCATAGACCCAACATTGTTCCCGCATGTTGTGGGCGCCGAATCCACCGTGCCTTTCTCGCTCACTTCATTTTGAGCCTCACGAAGGATCATTGTCGTCTTGATCTTGACGCGGAACGGCTCCGACTTCGTTGTGCTGGAATTGGCTGCGCTTCTCCAGTCCTAGGCTTTCGCCACGTCGAACACCGCGTCACGCGAGATATACACACGTTCAACCTTGGACCCCGGCTCATACCCAATGAACACCGTCGACGTGCTCCGGTTATCCAGCTTTTGTTGGTGTCCGCTGCCTATCTTGACATGCACCACACATCCAAAGATTAGGAGGAAATGGACTGGGGGTTTGTATCCATACCAGGCTTCAAAGAGGGTCTTGCCCTCGACGCTTCACGGCGGTGACCGATTGAGGATGAACACGACAATCATCATCACCTCTTCCCAGAGCCAGCTCGGCACCTTCTGTGCCTTCAGCATGCTTCTAGCCATGCTAAGCACCGTCTGATTGTGCCTCTCCAAAACTCCATTCTGCTGCGGCGTGTTTGGCGCGGTGAAGTGACGCTGAATGCCCTGCTCTTCGCAGTAGTCACCGAACGCGTGTGCCATGAACTCCCTGCCATGACCAGTGCAGAGCATGCCCAGCCTCTGCCTTTGCACATGCCTGGAGATGGGTGATCGCCGTTGCAGCCTGATCCTTTGATGCCAGCAGGACAAGCCACATGTAGTGACTCTTATCATCTACGGCGAGAAGGAACAGGCGCTTCCTGCCTGGTGTCTCTGGTGTGATCGGCCCGCAGAGGTCCACGTGCACGAGGTCGAGCAGGTGCTCTGCGCGGTATTTGTTGGCCGCTGGGAATAGATGGCGCCGCTGTTTCCCGGCCAAGCACCTGTCACAGACATGATCAACATGGTCGATCGGTGGCAATCCATGTACCAGCCCTCCCCTCGACAGTGCTCTAAGCCCTTGGAATCCCAAGTGTCCGAACCTGGCATGCCATTGTCAAGCCACCTCAAAGCTCTAGGCGGTGAAGGACACCAGCTAGTCGATGTCTGTCAAGCACGTGCAGTCAACTTGCCGAGCGCCACACCTTTACCAGTAGACGTCATATTTGATCCCAGATCTTGAGAATTCCATTCTCAATTAGGACCTTGTGATAGTCCTCATTGAGTTGCTCTAAGCAGACAATGTTTGCCGTCAGCCAGGGAATGTAGTAAACTCTAGTGAGCACACGGTGTTCCCCACTCTTGCACTTGAAGAGGATTGTCCCGTGACCCTCAATTGCAACCACGGACCCGTCACCAAAATGAATAGTGTCACGGGCGCTGGTGTCAAGCTCAGAGAAGGTCGCACGCTCGCTCGTCATGTGATTCGTCGTGCCGGTGTCGAGGATCCAACATGGGAGCCATCGTCCTTCTCGCCGAGCTACACAAACAGCTTATCCTCATCGAGGTGTACCTCCGATGTCGGGGAGGAGGGTGGTTTCATGGTGTTAGTGGACGCTAGAGCCATTGAGGCAAACATTCACTGTGTTGCCTCCCCCCTCGATCTGGATGGCGAGTCCATACGGACGAGGAGTAGCAGTGACAGAGGCCATCCCCAACATCAGTGCCCCTTGGTGGGAACCTCCTCAGCTTGCGCCTCATGGACTTGGTCGTCCCGTTTCTTCTTGCGGCAGTCGCAAGCCCAATGGCCCGTCTTCCTACAGTATCTACACTCATCATCGGCTATCCTCTTCCTCTTGCTACTTCTGTCAGAAAGCTTCTGTGGCCTCGAGGCACCAACGCTCCTGACGTCTCTGTCATGGATACTAGTGTGACCCTAGCTTTGGCATGATGATGATGAGTGGTTATCACCCAATCCTCCGCTGCCCAAGAGTTGAAGGTGTGACGCGATGCACGCCACCAGCTCATCCCTGGATAGGTTCAGCTTGGCTACAGGTCTGTAGCTGATGTTCCTACCGATAATGTGGTGTTCCTCCGTCGCCTTCAACCGTGTGATCAGCTCCTCCACCGAGACCTAGCTCAGATCGAGCAGAGTCTTGATCACCATCATGATTTGTGAGAACTTCAGTGGGATGGCCTGTAGAAATTTGCACATGATATCTTCCTCATTAATCTCTTAACCCAAGATCGCCAATTGATGCACTATCTCGTTGATGCGAAGGGAGAAGTCGTCGATTGTTTCTGCGTCGCAGAATCACAATTCGTCGAATTCCCACTAGAGGGTGTTCGCCTTGGTGCGTTGCACCCGCTCGATGCCGACGTGCCTAGTACAGAGGGCATCCCAAGTTGCCTTGGGCAAGGGCTTGGTTGCCACCGCACCCATCATCTCCAGCGGAATGGCCTTGGAGATAACCTCAAGCGCCATGTGGTTAGTGGTGAAGTCGGCGTTGACGGCGCCGAGGCTCACCACCTCCCAGAGGCCACGTGCTTGAAGCATCACTTTCATGAGTGCCACCCAATCGAAATAGTTTGTGCGGGTGAGAGTTGGATACTACCCACTCCCACTCACCTCCTTGGTGATCTGATGAATCATCAGATTCCTCTTGCCATTGCTAGAGCCTCTCCTCGGCTCTGGCGTCACGTCCTAGTGACGACGACGAAAGGGCGAAGCTGATTGACCGTGTGACATGAGCGCAAACTTGATAGCGCACCACTGATAATATCTGGCTCTGATATCACTTGTTGTCGCTGCCGACCATTATTAGAGACGAGAAAGAAGATGAGCTCTCTGAATAGATTGAACGCTACGCTTGCTAATTTCGCACAAAACAGCTCAATTATTGCGTATCGGATTATATACACGATTACACGGTCATAGCCACAACCTCCTAGCCTCAATTCCGTATCGAGCAGGATTATTCAACAGTGACGGCCACAGAGCGAACTCGTCAGAGAGACAGAAAGAGAAGAGACGCATATTTACCTTTTTTTTGCGCGGTGAAAAATCCGGCGACGCCATTACTCCAGCCAGCTGCGGCGCGTCAACCCTCAGCCGCTCCTCCCGAGCTGCAGCGGCAGTCCACCACCATTGACGTCTGCACGCGGAGAACACCGCGATGGCCAGCTTTGCGGCGGCGTCGACGCCGACGCTGGCCTCGGGGAGGCGGCGGAGCAGGGTCTTGCTCTCGCCTGCTGGCATGATGAGGGCGGCGAAAAAAGTTGGCGGCGAGGGTCTCCGCGGCGTCGATGTCCTCCTGGCGCATCCCGGTTTCATCTCCTCCTCCGTCAGCATTGACGTCTGCCCAAAGGCTCTCTCATCTCTCTCTCCTCCTCCAATGAATTGCACCTCTGAATTGAAACCCGAAATTGCTGCGCGCAAAGAATCCAATTCGAGCACTTTTATTTCTTTTTTAGATGAGTTTGAATCGATCTCAGTTCTTTTTTAAAAGTATGGCATATATCCAAATTTCTCTACGAGTTCATTCGTTCCTTAGCATATGATGGTTCGTTCTGTTTTCTCCGATCCAATCAAGAGTAACATCACCAATCTTGTTTTCTCGAAACGTATTATAATCCCAGACACACACGTAAACTCACGTACATACACGTATATATCGTCTACTAATTAAATAATAATTAGTTATAAATATAATTATTCGTGCTGAGTCATATGCAAGCCAATAGACAACTCTATTATCAAAAACCTAACCAACCGAGCTTTGACAACATAACTGATCTTTGTGCTAATTAAACCAAGCGAAATAGGTGTCATGTTCCAAAACTGAAGTATTTATAGCTTTCCACAGTTAATTGCAGTTGCCTCTCAGTTGATCGAACCGATTGGCCAAGAACGCAGCCGCCTCTTGGAAACGCTCAAGAGGCAGCCAGGCAGTGTACCTAGCACTGTACGTACAGTTCCAGAGATCTGGACGGGAACATGAAGAGTACGGCAGGGGCAAGTTGGTGTCGTGGTGTCCTCAGCTTGACGGGTCAGCAGGCTGTCCTGTTCATAGCGGTTCAGCCAAAGTTTCGCTAATGCTTAAACTTATAAGCTAAAATTTAAATTTTAAAAATTAGTCATAAAGTTTATTTTGAGGTTTTTCATCCTAGTTTATTTTATAATATTTACTTTTTAAATAGTTAAGAATACGTATGTAAAAGTTTTATTATAAATTGTTTTTTAGTACTTAATAAACCGTGTGGATAAGCATAAGTTAATTGAAACGTTAGGCTGTCGTGCAGAAGTACAGATAGGTAAGCTAAGCTCATGTTGGTTTGGCCGTATATAAGCAAGCTAGCAAAACCTTCTTATAAATCAATATTGGTTGTGATGTAATTCAACATTGTTATCAATTTTGTCAATGCAAATGATGATGAGGAATGCACAATATCTGATTAAGGTCCCTGTGAAACAAAATATTATTACATAAATTTTATAGGATTTAAATTATATAGGAATTTTTCCTATTTCATCCTTTAAAACATAGGATTTGATTGAAAGGATTGGAGGTTTTCAAATTCTATAAAATTCCTAAAGAATGGCTGATTTTAGAAAAAAGTTAGTAACAACTTTAACCTCAGAATTTTTTTTTGAGTTTCTCTCATCCAATTCCGATGTATTTTTGTCAATCCATTCAAACCAGTATTTTTTTTATGTTTTATAATCCTCTGTTTTATATTTGTAATTATGTCAAAATGCTTTTCCTATCTTTTTATTTTCTCAATCTTGTATTTCAAACTACCTAAAAAGTTCCTAAATGCACACTTGAAGGGATTATTTGTTTTTGACACATCAGGAAAGACGCTCAACTCTGCAATGATATCCTGGTCCTACGCAGCATGACATCAGTCATTTTTTTATTCTGAAGCAAACGTCAAGCTCTTAAAGCTTTTTCCTTTCATTATACAGAACCATAAGTTGCTTTCGCTGATCTGGCGACACATACTTATCAGAATCATTAGAAGTAGTCAACCAGGTTCTTTGCTCCCTGACACCCATGCCTCATCTTCTGCTGAGCATTGCAGCTAGATCATCCCTTTACAATATTGTTCTCTAAATTTTGGCCACAAGCAGCTGAAACTTGCATCACTCTGATCTACACAGCATATATATTTTACTGAAAAGTTCATTCCAAAGTGCAGTGCTTGCCGCTTGTTATAGTCTCAAATACCACCAATCGATCACTTCACTTGAACCAAAAAACCGTCAAGATATATACCACTTGCAAGTGTCATTTCAAATTGCAAGCCAACTGATTACCAAACCAGGCCCCAAAAGATGGCAAAAATGATTTAAATTTCGGGCTGGAAAACAACAACCTAGCTACCTGACTGGTGCTGACTCGGACAAGCCCACACTTGGTAGATGCTGCCAAAATTCCAGGTTCCTTAAAACTCCTATGTAGCAAATCAAGAAGGTAAATGAATTAGAGAACATTATCTGCAAAATTATGAATTAGATAAAGGTTTCAGACTTGTTCCGTGGCATATAAAGAAGTTCCGCTTCTCATTTCAAATTAATTTAAGTAGTTATGACATTAGTAATTAAGAATTTGTTTCCGGGGATATTAGCAATTAAGATATGAATTCACTTTTCTCATGGAGCCATCTCAAGTTAGTGATTTCGGTCAGAGTATCTATCAGTTCAACAGCAACCGAATTTTGTGGAAAAGTCATTGAAAGCACTGTTTATCTAGGCTATATACACCATTATACTTATTTAGCAATACCATAATAACTATGCTCATAGATAGAAAAGGAGCCTATCTAGTGAGATTTCTTTCTCCAACAAGGAGCAAGGCCCCTCCACTACTCCAAGTACTTTTTTCATGTAGGGACGGCACTGAAATCACCAAATAGTTCCCAGATTATGTTAGGATGCCAATGTCACAATAGTTTTTAAGATCTTCTTTTGGCAAGTGATTGCAACTGCACTAGAAGGGGGGACTAGTCAAAATGCAGAGCATGTTGTTGGGTCAGTGCCTTAGCTGATCTGAAAACTTTTGGCTTACATGGTGCAGTTGAGTATTTGTGTAATTTCCAATTGGATATCTAGTTGTGTTTCTTGCAAAAAAAAAGGATATTTAGTTGTGTGATTTCCTTTTGGAAAATTAGTTTCGTGATATCAAAAGCTCCCGAGTTTAGAGATTTACCATACAAAGTCAAGGATATACTGTTCATGCTAAGTTAATTCGTTTCATCTCTAGTACTTAACTTTATCTCCCTGGTACTATAGCTTAAAGGAATTCTTGCCATAATAGTATAATGACAATAACTTTTCACTAATGCCGGCTGAACTATTCAATGTAAGTAGGCTCAGAACTGAAATAGTCCACACTCTTTTAGCTTCTTGTTGACATCCTCACACTTTAATTAAATTCAAAATAACTGGATTACTTAAAGCTATCAATTGTCGTTTAGGTCTTAGTTGGAAGAATTTCTAGCAGTTGCAGCTTCTCTAAATAGTTCAAATTATCATAGATCCTAAAACAGTCTAGATTTCCATTCAAATTCTAAAAATTAGTAGCTATAGAATCCATGACATAAACAATAAGACAGAACTTAGGAAAACCAGCTTATACAAATTTTCACCAATTGTCTACTCACTAACTATTTCTTAGAATTTTAATCCCCTTTAAACAGTACCTTAATGTCAAAAACTATAGACGAAGGAACTACTACCTATGTTCTTTTTAGTGGGATTTGATTTACATGTTGGTTTTATTCTCATATATGGATGATGTTTAGGTTTTCTAGTTACAGTGTTCCCACGCACTGCCCCTTTTAGTACTAGTTGAGTGAGTTATCTCATTTTTTTCAACCACGTATGCATGTTTCAGGATGACTTAATACATTTTCCTCTACATCCAAATTTTTTTGGGATATATTTCATCCTCGACTTCCTCTTCCATCTGTCACTCGATCTAACCCTAAACGTCCACCTTGCCTCCTTGTCTTTGCCTGCTCATGCCTAGGTGGTTGTCATTGGAATATATAAATGGAAGTTAATTAGACAAATGAGGGGTAGAATTGCTATTTTCTTATCATTAAAGAGATGCATTGTTCACTGCAGTGGTGAAATACATTTAATTATTCGCCTTATTAAAAATTATATATTTATTATTTATTTTATTATGACAAAATTTTTGAATTAGACGAATAGTAAAGTATATATACATATATATATATAAACAAGGGAATATTAAACTTCACGAAAACATTCAACTTCATACAAAATTTGATTCCGTTTATCAGTAGTGTTTCATGTTATACAACTGCAAGGAATTGCAATACTAGTTATCTACCCTTCACCTAGCAAACCCTAGAACCGCCTTTCTTCATGAGATCCAAAGATGTGGATTAGTTGTGTTACTGTCACACGGGTGCGAGGAATCACAATTCTGGTTATCACCCTCGTCTAACAAACCCTATGAACCACCTTTCTTCACAAGGGAGGACCATGCAAGGATTCCAGCTCTAGTAGCTTCACCATACGAACCAGGCCCCAACTTGCGCACGCCATGTGCCTCTTCTAGCCACTAAATAGCTAGGAACAACACGTCACAACTTTTGCAAAGATGAGAGAAAAGAAGAAAAAAAACAGTAAAGTATCCTTTCCAAAGCCAGCCATGGCCTTTCCTTTTCCTTTGGTTCTCATGTGTGATTTGAGTGACCCATAGCTTCTACTAGCATGTATCATACAACAAGAGCTAGGATACCATTTTCTCCTCTCTTTTTTTTCCTCTTTTGCCCAAGGAAAGGGGGAGATGGAGACAAGAAAAAAATGTAAAGAGAAAGGGGGCAAATGGGAGGCTTTGGGAGTGACGAATTTTGGGAGGAATTTAGGCTGGCACCCGCGTGCGTGCGCATGTAGACGCGGTACAACTGGACGGTGCTGCTTTGTGCTGGCCTGGGGCTCCTTGTGGTTGGCTGCAAATGCATCCATCCAAAGCGACGGACCACTCGTGAGCACTGAAATGTACGGGGTTTTGTGGCTACAAGTGAGTGAGAAACCTCTCCAGTTGTGATGCGCAATTTGTACACATTCTTCCTGGGTTCAACATGTATTCTTGTTTGGTACTCTGGCATTGGTTTTCGTTTGGCTTGGAGACAAATCAAGGGACCTAATGGTTTAATGTTGTCGTTTCGTTTGTTATCGTGGTATGAGTGAATGGGTTGTTTAATATTTTGTGACTTAGTAGAGGGACATTCATGCATGTGGTTTAAATAGGTTGCTACGCTTTAAAAATAGCCTTTGATTTAACAGCTAAAAAAATATAACTCGTTATGTTTAGTATCGGGTTTAAAAGCCTCAACGTCAATATACCGGTACTAATATTTTTTTATATTGATTATAATAGTCATACGTTTTCAATGGCCATACATCAATCGAAATCCATCTATTAATATCAATTGATATTAGTATTGACTAAAAATACCATAATAGTTGGTGTTTTTAATTAGTAAGGAGGAAGTACAAGGAGGTGCTACTAAAATTTTTTATAAAAGTTTTATTTGATGATTTTACTCATCGAAGAGCTCTAAACAATTAGCTATATCCGTATACCTCATCCTCTCCTCTCAAAAATAAATAAAAATAGATGAGAAATAATAAAATTTTTGAGATACTTAAGAGGTAATCTGTTAAGAGTATTTCATAATATCAAAAATACAACAAACATAGAAAAAAGTTAAAAAAGAGGAAATAAAGAAAAATTATAGAAAATAGAGAAAAAAAAGAAAATTAGAACAGAAGGTTTTTACCTCAAAGTTTTTAAAATTAATTATCCTAGTTTGTTTTGTTAACTCTATTTATACTAAAATTTTTCTAGTTTTTTAAATTATTTTTCATGCTTTTTCTATTTTTTAAATTTTATACCAATAGTACTAAAGATATTTTGATCGAGAGGAAAAACTCGTTAATACCGGTTGTTAAGAACATCTGGCACTAAAAAATATATCTTTAGTCCTAGTTGTTAATACCAGCCAAGTCTAAAAATATATTATCAAACGAAAAAACTAATCGATTTTCTAAAAAAAATACATCTTTAATTATGATGGTTTATATCAACTATAACTAAAAACATTTTAACTGAGAAAAATACTTTTTAGTACTGGTTATTCTATCAAGGAAAGGAATGGAATGGTATGTGTATATACCATTATCTCGTCTTCTCTAAGTCTTTATATTACTTTGTTGTTGCCTCTTTACGCTGTCGTTCTTCGTGGCGACGTCATCCGCACTGCCATGGCCCTCCACGCCACGTGCTTGTCTTCCCACTGACAACACCATCCTCTACGCCGCAACCGTTCCCATCTCCACTATCGATGCTGATGCTGCTGCAGTCCCCAAAGCAAGAATTTTTACTGACAGATTTCATAAAGACTATTTAAAAAACTCATTGAATTTATTATGAACGATGTTGTTAATCATATACATATATATAGCAATAAACAGCAATAAAGAAAACAAAAGGCAAGCAAAATAAACAGCAAAATAACATTAAAAAAACACTTTACCGGTAATAACAGATGGTCTTCATATCATATATATCATATAGAAGATTAACCAATCGATAATATAGTTTTTAATACCGGTGAATTGACTAAGATTAAAAATACATATCTTTAGCCTCAGAATGGTTGTACAGTTGTGATTAAAAGGGGTTACGAATCGATATTAAAGGTTATTTATCTAGTGGTGTTAAGTTAAAATGTTAATTACTTCAAGAAAAAAATGTTGAAGTCTCTTTTTATGTATGATAGAAATAATTGGTTGTGGCTACCGTCGAAGCCAGCTTCCGGGCTGGGCGACCTGCCTATAGGCCCCATGGTTGTCTGCTAGAAATTATTGTGAAAATAGAAAATAAGCTAGTAGGTGATGTCCCATTGTCTAGGCTCTATGGTGCTCCTGGATCCATCATTGGTCATGGCACAAAATAATTAAGAGTTTGCAAGGAAGAGAATAGTGAACTATTATCAATCCCCTATATATCACCATCACGTTATATCCACGGAATAAACTCCTGATCCTCACACTTCGTTTCCAAATTTACGCTAATAATAGCTGGTGGTGATGTTTTTCTTTACTATACCAATCCTAATAACTATGAACGTTTTTATGTGAATTACAGTGCTATTGTTCTTTTTTTTCTTTTCAAAATGAGGCAGGAGTATCACCAATCAATTAAGAAATAAGAGATAGGAGTACAAAACCGGTTTCGTCCAGGCGACAAGTCCCTAACCAGTTGCAAAAGGAACAACAGGCGAGAAAAGTCAGACAACAAAGGGCTCTAATTATGGTTGAGTAGACATGAAAACTTTAGAGTGATTATTTATAGTGCTAGCCGCGTCCTCACCAAATTGGAGATTTCCTAGACGATCTCAGTTCGTACACATGCATATTGAAAATGATATATACCCTATAATAGTGACAGTATCCAACTACCAAATTTCAAGGTATCCTCCTTTACAATATATATGATATGGCAACAGAGCAAAAGGTTGTTTTATACATCTCACCCATGGTACTATAAGTCCATAAATGATATCTGAGTATCATTCCTCCTCCCTAGCTTGCCGGCGTCGCCCGTCGCACCTCCTTCATGAAACACAAGCATCATTCGTCACACCATCACCGGAACATGAGGCCCTCTTGCCTTGCCTTTGTCAGAACAAGAGTGTCTGAGGTCCAGAAAAATATGATGGAGGTGTAGAGAGGGTATGGTTGGTTACATGCGTATATATATATATATAGACGTAGAATGTTGTGTACAAGAAATTATAATAGGTGGAATGACAACAAGTGAAGACCTAGGAACGGATATTTGTGATGTTACATAGCTAAATAGTGTGCTACTCTATGCAACGGTACAGCAAACTTGGATCTTACAAACTCCAAGAAATAAAACATGCTAAAAATTCCAATGAACACCTATAGTTTCATAATTTCATAATAACCAACAAAATTATTGCAACACAATAGTTCAATTAATTTTAGTTCCAAATCTATGTATTTCAAGGTACTTGCAATAAAATCATAACCAAGACCAGTCTCACTTTTGCTGAGCAAAAAAATTAGTTTAAAATAGAATCAATATTGTTTTTTAAAGGAACAACCCACACATAAAACATTCGCATGTTTAAGATAGTAAATTTTCAAGAGACCTAATAAGATGCCCCTACATGCGCGCGGCAGTTATGTTAAAAAGACATTTGTAAAATTTGAGAAGCCTAAAACTCCAAATCGGACAGTCTAATAAATCAACTTAAATTTGCAATCGCATCTGAGAGAGTAAAACAGATCCATCGGAATCATGCATAATAAATGCTTCCGAACTTGTTTAACAACAACGTGACGGTACTTCTTGGGTTGGGTAGACGGTCGATCGGCGTACGGCAGGAGCCCCAAACAGGGCAAAAGCGTTAGGCTGCACTTAGCATTTTCACAATTAAGGTGTCCACATCTTGCACCGGAGACGACTTTCGTACCAACAATTAGAGCCAAGGCATCACGGCTACCTGACCTCTTCTAGCAGTAAAAATTCCTTCAGAGAGAAGAAAAAATACTATCAATTTATAGGTACGTAGGAGTACTTACTCTTCAGCTTTCGCATCAAAAATTTATTTTAGAGTTAATTTTAATATTTTTTACGTAATTTATTTTTTATATTAGCTTTTTAGACGCTAAGAACAGCTATGTAAAAGTTTTATCCATATTTTTCACTTATTACAGTTTATAATAGGTCCTAATAGGACTGGAATAATCAAATTTAGCATAAACCAGTGTAATTGCTTCGTACGATGTGAGTTTCAGACTGATCAGAAGTTCAGAACCGATGCTTCTGGTTAAGATGCGGACGCACAAGTACTTTATTTCACTGAAACCTGATTCTGGAGATGTACCAATGTGTACTTGCTCATTTAAATAACGAGAGTTGTTAGCATTTCTGTATTTATCAGTGTCACCTGCAGCTGCAGGCAAGTGGCTACTTAGCAGTAATGGCCACATCGGAATCCATGTGATCAGCATCCACAGAGAGCTTAATTACGTACCAAGCTTTACACTTAGGAGTTAAGACGCTCACGGGACTGGTTTAATTACCTTAATGACAGGTTCAGTGGCTCAGCTGGTGGCCACCTCATGAACACGTAGGGATACGACTAAGGAAGAATCGCAAGAAGATTTGAGAGTTGTTTTTCTTTTCTATTTTTCTTTTGGCAATCGATTCGTGCTTACACTGTTGATGAACAATCTGAGGACCTGCCTCGCTCTAAGGACTTTTTGTAGCTTTTTTTTTACAGAAATTAGTTCAATTCCCGCAAAATTCATATGAAATTGCTTTGTTCCAGGAGGCCATAGAAGATTCCTGAACATTATACATGATTAATTAATCAATTATCAACCCATCACTGATTGGCATAAACTGCAACTAATTAATATCTCGATCGACCCAAGTGCGGTGATACATGGATTAATCAAAAATAATTCTCTACAGCCAGATCGATGGATCAAACCATACAATAATGGCGGGTTAATAATCGATGCATGCTTCAGTCGTCGTCGTCGTCGTCGTCGTAATTGAGCCGTGTGCATGGTGGTTGTACTTAGGTATGTGGCGCTGATGAGCTCGCTTTGCTAGCTAGCTAGCTAGTTGAGGTGGTAGGTAGGCTGTGGCTATCGATTAGCAGCTGAGCTGCCTCGTCGCCGCCGCCACCGTGCCGCCGCCGGTGGTTGTCTTGCTGGAGCGGCCGCGGCCGTTCGCCGGCGCCGGCGCCTCCTTCATGGACGCCACCCCGCACTTGTCCTTCCACTCCTCCTGCGTCATGTGCTGCTGCCTGCACTCCAGGCTGCAGAACGCCGCCTCACCCCTGCGATTAGCAACGTACGTTAGAATCAACCTAGCCATGCCGGGCGCCATGGATGCATGGAGGAAGAAGAAGAGGAGGAGGAGGAGGAGAGGGTAGGTGTTTGTACGCACTTGTACATGAAGGTGTCGCGGCCGGGGCCGAGGCGGCGGCGGCAGAGGCCGCAGGCGCGGAGGAACGACGCGGTCTCGACGGCGCAGTAGTCGGCGGAGTTCCGCCGGAGCCCCGCCCGCGCCGGCGCGGCGCGCGCGTGGTACGCCGCCAGCCAGTCCTGCCCCGGCGCGCCTCCACCTCCTCCTCCTCCGCCGCCGCCGCCGGCGAACGACACCAGCCAATCCTGCGCCCCGTCTCGGCCGCCTCCGCCGCCGTGCTGACCCACCATCATCGTCGACTCAAGATCCTCGTCCTCCTCCACCACGGTCGCCAGCACGTCCGGCGGCGAGAACTCCGTCATGCTCGTCGTCCGCCTCATCGGGTTCTTGCTCCCGCCCCTCCCCCTCTTCCCCACCATCATCACCTCCTCCCCTCCTCCAACAACCAAACCACCACGCACGCGACGCGAGCAGCCAGCAGCCAGCGAGACGGTCTGCGAAGCGGCGGAGCAGCGACGACGACGAGGAGGAGGCGGTGGCCGGCGTGTGCGTGCGTGCGCGCCGCGAGCGTGTGTGGAGGAGAGGATCTGGGGAGGAGGGGGTGGAGATAAAAGAAGGGGGAGAGGGAATCTGGGCCGTCGGATGGGATCCCACGATCCGTCGGATCCACGCCAGCGCGCTCTCCACACTGATTGTTATTTTCTCGAGCCAATTGTGTTTGTTTTGTTCGCGCCTGATGATTGCGTTTTTGTTCGCATCTTGGCTCGGTCGGGGAGATGCCGTTGCTGAATTTATTATTTATTATTTTCCTTATTTATTATGCCAAAATTATAGCATATTGGTTGGTTTTGTTTAATGGCAGTGGCGCTACCAACATTTACTAGTGTGATTGGGATACCTCATAAAGGGGGAGAAAATTTGTGTGATTGAGCAGCTCGATGCATGAAAGCTGAGTCTGGTGTGGGGTTGTTTGTGGTGCCTAGAGGAGTTGTCATGTATGTGCAACCAAATTTAATTTTTGACTCGACAACATCAAACTACACACTAAGACTAGTCATGAGTATAAGCATTTTTAGCGTTAAAAATTATTTATAAATATAAACATTTTGAAATACTACCATCCAACCATTGTATTTGTAGCTCAATGTTAGTTATATCACTGAGCGTGGTTTTTTTTATAATCAAGTAAACTCCTATATAGATATTCAAGTATTTCAATTTAATCTTAATTTTTACTAAACTATAACGGAGAAAATATGGGCCAAGATATATGTCAAAAATATTTACGATTATGTACTCCCTTTAACCACAATTTACAAAAACTTTTTTTGTGAGGACAATTCACAAATACTTGTTGCCTAGTCAAAATTCTAAATTTTTGACAATCTTTTCTTATAACATTTAAGGTTACGATTCATCGTGTAGATTTCTGCATATGATGCTATTTTCATGTGCAGAATATTTTGAACAATAATTGTCACTTCAATATTACTTTATTACACTTATTATTGACATAACCTCATCGTGGATGCTCCAATCAGTCAAGCACGATATTGGCGCTTCGAAAAAAAATCTCCATGTGTACGCAGACCTCATTGAGATTTCTCAGAGTGAAAAACATTTATTATCATCTATTCATGATTATAAAGGATATAAGCTTACTAGAAACATTATTAACCATCAAAGCTTCCGTTAAGTATTCCCTCCATCTACCAAAGAACACAATTTTAGAATTCAAAAATTGTCTCACAGATAGGGCAATCATATAGTATTACTTGTGAATCTAACACTTCTCATCTAACTATATCTCTTATTTAATGAGAGGTAAGTCTTTTACATTCCCTCATAATTTATCGTCATAATCCTAGAATTGTACTGTTATTTGTTGGACGGAGAGAGTACAGGTGAAAATCACTCACAATTAAGCCTGGGCATAATGATTACGAAGTTGAATCACAAATTGATTAATGATTATGAAGTTATCAGCTTACTAGCAACATTAATTAACCATCAAGGCTGATGTTTAGCACAAATGAAAATCACTGGCACAATCAAGCCTGGGCATAATAAAGCGCCTTCAGGGGAATCGGAAGTGTGGGCCTGCCCTGAGCTGGACGACTTGGACCGGTAGAATGTCGTGAGCCACACGGGGGAAAGTTCGCCTCTCCGGTCTCCAGCGCCCACAAAATTGCTTGCCGTATGCCGCTCGCGTACACGCGGGTAATACTGGGCCACCTTCAGTTTGGCCCAACGGGCTTGGTGGTCAGTTCGGCCACTCGCTTGGTGGGCCTATCGAATAGGCTAGCCCAGCGGACTTGCGTTGATAGGTCCAGTCGTTTTGTAATTGGAAAATATATAGTTTAACTCTCTCAACTAGGTCCTAGGATGATTTATGCCCTTCAACTATTAAAACTGGGTATTTTACACCCTCAAATATTGAAATTGGTGGAAAACAAGTATTTGGACAATTTTTAGGGTGGTTTTATCCAACGTGACTAGTTGACCCTAGTCAACAAGCTGAGTCAGTAGACAACTTGTGATAGCACGTGCTGAGTCTGCTGGGATTTTGGTTAAGCAAGCGCACCTCACTAGCCCTCTTTCACTCTTGCACTTCCTCATCGCCCAAAACCCTAGACCGTCTCGAGGTGACAAGAAGGCGATGCCAAGGACGGTGTGGTTGGATGTCGCTCTAGGGTGTTGCGGCAATCGTCTTGGTCGGCCAAGACTGAATGTATGTAGGTATACCTCCTCCTTCCCCTTGTCCCCATCGAGCATGTTGTCTCGATTTAGGCATGATTTTATATAGTGGTATATATGTACTTTTATCTTGGATTTGCTATGGATTTGACATTGTTTAGGTAGAACAAGAGTAGATCAACTCAATTTGGCCATATTTTTATTTTATAGTGTCTTGAAAGGTGGTTAGGATGTGGATTTAGGGTTGTTTAGTACGTTGGAAAGTTTTTTTTTGTAGTTTACATATAGGAAACTTGAGTGCTGTAATGATGGATGTACTAAACACTCTTACAATGAGGTTTCATTTCAAAGGAGACTTTGTTGTGGAAGCTAGAGAGAAGAGGTATTGTGGTGGGAGGAAGGCAATGTCTTACATCGATCGAGATAAGGTGTCCCTTCCTAAATTAGTAGGACATTTGTGAGACCACTACAAATTATTGGATGGCACAATGCTTCACTAGTTGTTTCTAGGGGAAGATTTAGGTTTTGGGCTATAGACATTGGTGGACGACAAGGTATGCCATTTCATGCTTGACTGCATTGTTGAGGGAGGTTTAGCTAAGGCATATGTAAAGGAGCCATTTGTGATTGATGTTTGACCAAGTAAGTGATTATGAGGTTAAAATGGAAAAGGTTGGTGGCTTAAATTCTGAAGAAGCTTCACAACATGGAAATGAGTAGGATGAACAAGGTGGTATGCAAGGATTGGAAGACAATGTTGAGCCTGAGAAGAGACTAGTTGTTTATAACCAACAAGAAGTGATGTTTTCTTTTGAGGCAGCAGATGATAGTGATACTTATAGTGATTATATTTCTGGAGATGATTGCCTATCAGATGATGAAGAAGAGGCTGAGAATATCCATAAGCAGTAAAAAGAGTTGTAGAAGAAGATAAAGGTAAGGAAGGTAAGCAGTCACTTTGGATGATATTGCTATTGAGGGATTTTAATCCAACCCAATTATGCAACATGGTGCTAAAGAATGTGGTAATGAGAACCCATAAAATAATAGTGACTCTAAAGAGTCCATATAAGAGATTGGCAGTGATGAAGAGATTATTACTAGAACAAGCAAGTATCTATGGTATAAGGACAAGTCTGGTGTTCCACATTTTAAACTTGGGATGAAATTTAGCTGCAAATCATAGTTTAGGAAAGCCATTACAAGCTATGCTTTAATTAGAAGGAAGGTGATCAACTTCATCTAAAGTGATCACAAGAGAGTTAGTTAGGGCAAAATATGACTAGCCTACCTACCTTGGATTGTTTGTTCTCAAAGAATTCAAGGACTAATAGTTGACAAATAGCTACTCTAGAGAACTTTCATGCATGCCCCCACCAAAAGAGATAAAAAGTTAGTGATCTCAAGAAGGATTGCTGAGAAGTATGACAAGTTTATATTTGCCAGATCTTCATGGAACGTGGCACACATTAAGGCTACAGTGCAAGAAAAGATGTTTGCCGATGGTTCAATTAGGAAGCCGAAGAGAGCAAAAGCCTTGGTGATGAAGGAAGCACTAGATGCAACTAAAGGACAGTATAAAAGTTGTACAATTATCAGCTTCTTAGAACTAGCCCTAAAAGCACTATTAGTGTTGATCCTACCGTGCTTCTTCCTCTGTTCTGCTCTGATCTTTCCTCTGCTACTCTATTTTGGTCTTTCCTCCCCTTCTCTTCTACTTCCCATCTATTCCACTCCTTTATTCGCTACTATGTTGTGATCTTTCCTCCCTATTCTCCATGCCTCATATACTACACTCCTCCCTCTATTGCTCTATTTTACTCCTCCCTATCCTTCTCCTAAGTACATGTTCTCCCTGCTTAGCTCTTCCTCCCCATGCACCCTCCCTCTGTATTTGTAGGATGATGCTCTTCTAGTTATTAAAATGATATCTAATTAAGTGATTATTATAACTATCTAGTGGATGATTTCTATGGTTTATATTACTGCAAAGTTTGCTTTTTGTAGTGGTAGGTTAGTATATTTAATTATGCACATGCACTATTGGACAATGGCAGATTAGTACAATACATAAATTATTAATATTTGTTGCCTTGATTTTCTAGTTGTAGTTTGCTAGTTGGAAATTCATTTGTATATGCATGTCTACTTAGTGGCATATTAGTTGTATTGTTTGTTCAATTATCTAAGTGCACTTGTTCTTTTCTTCAACAGACCAACAACCAAGATGATGTTCTCTTATTTAGCGAACCAGTAGCCAAGATGATAAGTTTAGTTGCAGTCAACAATGCCAATTATGATCCCATGAAAGATCCAAAATGGAGGCAATCAAATTCAAAGGACCCGGCTTGACATTAGAGCTATTGGACAACAATTGGAAATAGAGACTTTGTGCATGCAATCTTTGTGGGAAGGTGACTAAAGGGGGGTTTACAAGGCTGAGGCAGCATCTTGCAGGTGGCTATGCATATATATTAGTTTGTATCAAAACTATCAAAGCATTCATGAAACAAATGCATGATTAGTTGTAAAAGAACAAAAGAAGCCAATCAATATTCTTGGAAGATGAAGAAGGGGATGGGGGAAGAGGTGGAGTTTTTAGCAGATCAAAATGCAACCACATCCTCTCGTATGCTAATTGTATCTTCTTATAAGACATCAGCAAAAAGAAGAGCAACCTATAATTTCAATGCTCTAGCAGTAAAAAATGCCAAGCCAAAGGTGACCAAGACAATTGCTGCTATGGTTAGAAAAAGTCCTTAAGAGTTTGTAATGAACGTCGCTCTGGTTGGCACCAAAGCTCCATGGAGAGAAGTATAAAGAGCAAGGAAGATAAGCACTATGTGGATATGCAATGGGCATTGTGGTTCTATGAGTGTGGCATACCATTCAATGCTATAGCCTCAAGGTAGTTTGAGATTGCTTGTGAGGCCATTGCATAATATGATTTAGGTTTAAGCCTATCGTTGTACTTGAGGATTGTGTCAAGGAAACAAGTAATATGAAGGATGATCATAAGCTAGCATGATAGTAGTATGATTACACTCTTATATCATATGGATGGCCCAATAGGAGGGAATGCCACCTAATTAACTTCCTTGTCGATTGCATGGAGGGTACTTACTTGGTGATTGTTAATGCATCAAATGAAGCACATGATGCAACTATGTTAGCTGATTTGCTAGAGAAGATAAATGAGATAATTAGAAAAGACAAGATAATTGAGATAATTGGAAAGGACAAGATTGTTCAAGTTGTCACCAATAATGATGGTGACTACAAGGCAGCATGTAAGCTTCTAATGGAGAGGATTTTTATACTGTATTTGACTCCTTGTGCTGCAAATTGTTTGGATCTTATGTTGGAGGACATAGGGAATCTAAAGGAATTTAAGAAGCCTATTGCCAGTGCTAGGTGTGTCACTACATTAATTTATAGACATAGGAGGCTTCTTAGTGTAATGAGGGAGAAGACAGGTGGGAAGGATCTTGTAAGACCAGAAGCCACGTGATTTGCCACAACTTTTCTTACTTTGAAGAGCATTTACAGCCAAAGAGATGCATTGATATGCCTATTTGTGAGTGAAGCATGGAGAGGGATCAAATTGGCAACAACGAAGGCTAGAATGAATGTGAGTGATGTTGTTCTATCTAAAGAATCCTAGACCCTAGCTGAAGATTGTATAAGAGCTTCAGCACCATTACTTATTGTGCTAAGAGATGTTGATGGTGATGAGAAGCTCACTATGCCAGAGGTCTCAAGATTAATGACACATGCCAAAGAGAAGATCAAGTTGAATTGTCTTACACAAAACAAGAAAAATTTGCTTAAGAATATCATGGACATCATTGAGAAACATTGGGTGAACCAAATAGACCATTCATTGTATGGGATTGCACTTCATTTGAACCTAGGAAAATTATTTAACATTGCTAGGAGTGGAGATGATGCTATGGTTGGGATGCTAAGGGGCTACTTCACTGATGTGCTTGTAAGAATGGTAGAAGATGAAGAAATTTACAACAAGATTGATAAACAATCCATTCTTTATGAGAATCAAAGAGGACATGGCTTTTAAAACAAAATGGCAATACAAAGAGAAAATGATGCCTAGCAAGTTGTAAATTCTTACATTTATGTTACCTAATTTCAAAATGTATAGTACACTCCTAATTTCTAAAATGTGTGTGCATTTACCATTTTAGTTGATTAGTGGTGTGCATATGGTGGCTGTGCCATAGACCTTCAAAGGTTTACAAAGCATATCGTTAGTCTTTGTACTTCTTCATCCGGTCGTGAGCACATTGGGAGTATATTTCAATTTGTGAGTCAATTAGTTTGTAGCTTTGCTTTGCATTTCTTTACTATATTAGTGAGCTATTTGTTCATTTTTGTTTTGCTTCCCTTGTTATTTGCATCCTTGCAGATCCATACAAAAAAAAGGAACCGGTTAGTACACAAGAGACTGAATGATGTTTTTGTTGCCTATAACTGAAAGATGAAAACTAGGTTTCAGCTTAGGTGTGAGAAAGCAGGAAAAATCTATGACCCTTTAGTCATTAAGGTCTTTGATTGGGACAATGAGTGGGTTGATTCCTCACATGAACTAGTTGAAGGTGCTCATGGATGTTACATTACATGAGATGATGTTGATGAAGCTGTTGGTGCATCATATTCTCTTTGAGGTCGCAATGTTCCAAGGATAGCTCACAATCGTGATGGCCCAATAACCTTTCAAAGACACCTAAGGAATACAACAACAATGGTTGAAGAAGATGAGGAAGATCTACAATCTGACCAAGAAGAAGATGAGGAGCATGATCCATATGATGACGCACATGTGAGCGATTGTGATGAAGCTCCCACTTGTACTAAGGATGGTGAAGAAAACATGGATGCTAGTGACAATTTCAATGAGTTTGACAATGAATTCTAAGAGAGAAGGAGTTGGACTTACTGTAATTTTGTTTAGAGTGTGGAGTTGTGGAGTGTGGACTCTTTATATGCCATTAGGTGTATGATAGCTCCCACTATTTTGCTATGTTGTTTCGTTTAGCTTGCTTGCTAAGCTAGACTACTTGTTAGTTTATTGTGTACTTATGTTGTTGCTCAAATGTTCTCTCTATTGTCTCTGCTATGCTATGAATTTATGGCTTATCTAATTATCTTGCTCGTTATTCATGTGCCTTGCTGCTTGGGAGAAGCAATGGTAGGTCATCAACAAGGTATGCTACTCAAGTAAATGGAAGTAGTTTGTCAAATATTAATCTGCAATTTTGAATCTATTATGTTCATAACAAAAGATATATCGATGCTTGTAAGGCTTCCAAGGGGAATTGATGCTTCCATGAAGGTGGTGGATGCTACATGGGCTCAAGAGTTGCCAAGAACAAGGTATATATGTGTGTTATACTGCTGTTAAAATGATGATTTGATTTGCTACCATATTAGATTATGTTGGTTCCTACCAAATTAATTTCGAAGTGTCTAAGGCGCCATCTCGCTTTATGTATTATTGTCGATAAGGTAGTCCAAGGTTGCCTTAGGTCACATTACCGCCTTCACAACCATGGCATTGGCATGATGCCTAGACTTGATGTTACCTAGGAATGTGGCTAGATCAATGGGGGACCATAGGTGGCAAGTGGTGACAACCTTATCTTCTCTTTGTGGTCTACCATGTTAGGTTTAGTTAATAGGTGACCTAAAGGTAGTTAGTTGCCATCTTTTTCTACGCTGGTAGCGCTATGCCTCAAAGTAGACAAGAATAAATTTTAGGTTTAGAGCTTTTGTTCTATTAAAACCTTGGAGATTAACTCAAGATGGTGACAACTCTTGAGTTAATCTTCCTCCTGTGCGACTAATATTTACAGTTTGCACCACTTGGCATGAGTGTTTACCTTGACTATTTTGCTTTGTTCGTTGTCCTCCCAGCTAGTTCTACCTTTTTATATTTATTAGACATGGTTGTTTATCTGTGTGATCATGGTTCTTCATTGATATATCTTCTATCACGCATTTGGAATAGGTTGGTAGAATCTAGATAATTGATGATTTAATATCCATCTCAATTGTTTCCATATGGGAAATTGATACCCTGGAATACTCCAAAGTGACATGCTACAACATACTTCTGTGCGCTTGTAGATATGTTTATAAGGGCATAAGAAATATCAACATTAGGTTTCTTTCAATCCCAAACCTCACCGAGCAATTACAATGATTGAGCTTGGTATCCACTCAAATTATTTCCCATTCTTTCAGAGGTAGAGTAGAACTAGAACCTTCAACAATTGCCCAGGTTGTCCACAAACATCGTATGCTCATGGGATATGCTTAGCCTACTAGAAAGAACATCTCCAATAGTAATAAGCTTGATAAAGAAGACCGGGCGTCGATCCGTAAGTGCTAAAAAACAAACCCTAACTCTCATAAGCATACTAATTCCCAAATCTCACTCAATCATTCAAGCTCTAGGTCCAGGGAGTATTGAGTGGAAGAACCCTAGAAAAGGTTATAAGAGTAGGTCTGGATAGGGGAACAACCAACCCTTTAGGGTGGAGGAGGGTGGGTGTACCTCGCACCACATGTCATATAGCCATTACTTAAATATTTGAGCACCAGAGGTTTCGGTTCCTTCACAGGAACTTCCAGTCCACACTTAGGAACTCACAGAGAATAGTTATGTATTTAGTCCAAGGCATGGGTTTTGAGAGTCCCCTAAGGACCTCGACATTAGCTCTCCCCACTTCTGTTGCTTCGTGGGTGGCTGATTGTAACACCCATATTTTTTGGCGTGTCAAAACCCTATTTTGAATAAAAGATATTTGTGAAATTTAGCTCTTATTTGAATTCTTGAAGTTCGTGCTAATGTGTGGATCTCAAGATCTCAAACTAGCAATAAAACCCTAAAAAATTCCCCATGTTTTACTGATTTCAAATATCAAATTTAAATTCAAATCTAAAATTGAAAACCTCAATATCCTTCCAAAAATTACTCTAAAAATTATCAAAAGTTATTTTTCTAACGGGCTACACTCCTCTTGTTTTTCCTTCTCTCTCACCCAATTGGCCTCCCCATCCTTTCTCACATGCTCAGTCTACTCTTCTCTCTCCTTCCTCACACTTATGTCGGCACATGGCCCAACTCTGCACTGGCATCACTCTCGCCCATGTGACCATACCATGAGTGTGCGCGTCCACCACCTTAACTCCTTGGCTGGGCCTACTAGTCAGTCTCACCTATCCCATGCCCTTGATCACCAGGCAATCCATGTGTTGGTGGCCACCATTTTCCACGTCGATGGCCTACCTATCAGCTTCTTCTTCTTCTTCCCATCGTCTTCCTCCTCCTGCCTGTCTCCTTTCTCTCTCTTTTCTTGATCTCTCTTGCCCCTGCACAAAAATATCAGCCGCTAACCCCTCAAACAAGCACACATGCCTACAGTGTCCCATCACATCATCAATAGCTCCACGCTATTTCTTTTTCTCATCCCCCTCCGGCAAGCTCAAATGGCCCATGCTGTCTCGATGCACATAGAGCCTCAAAGTCAAAAGCTACAGAGCTTGAGACATCTGTATCACCTCGTCGCGTCCCTGGCATCGCCAAGTCTCCCCTGTTGCATCCCGTTACCCTGCAATCCCTCCTCTCTCTGGCATGTTGTGACGCCACGATGATGAGAACCACAATGTCGTGTCGCGTCTGCCAGCCATGCCATGCCAGTCACTAGCACCATAGCCTCTCTTGTTCATCGCAACCCGCCACTTCGCTGCTATAAATAGTCCCAAAGCCTCTCTCCCTTGGTCGCCTTGAAGCAGAACACCCCACCACCATACTGACACCATAGCCATAGCTCCTGCTGCCATTGATCATGTCATTCCATCTCTTCAAGTCCCCTGTTTTCCAAACCAACGTCACCACCATGTTCCTCACCTCCATGCAACCTTACTCGCGCCCTCACCACCGTTGAAACCCTACCAGGGCCGTAACGCCCAAATCCTTCTCCACCGGTCTGCCATTACCATTGCCATTCGAAACCTCGCCATCCTTGAAGGTAGTGGCCAACTCTCCCTCTCTTTTTCTCGTCTCATCACAATGCAACCGACCGAAACCAAACCGCACCCAAATGTCATCGTTTCGGTCACCGCCGATGACCTAATGTCCACGGTCATTGCCGCTGAAGGATGTCACTGTGTCTCACCACCTTCAGTCCACCTTCGCCCAATCCAACCCGACCAAAATCCTCACCATCCTTTCCTCATTGCACCTATGGCCTACATTTCTCCCGAATCATAGCCACTCATCGGATCAACCTTGGCCGTTGCTGGCCATCGATCAACGCTGACGTGGCATCACCATGTGGCTACCATGTTCATCCCACAGGCCCTCCCATGCCAGCAAGGATTGGCTAGGAAGGGCTAGGCTCATAGGCCATGGCCACTGGTCTTGGTCCACTACCTTCTCTTTCCCTTTCCTCTATGAACCTAGACCTCTGTGCGCCCATCTCTTTGACCACTAGGCCCTACCCATTGGCACTAAAATTTATTTTCCTTTCTATTTTTTGAAATCATTTAAAAATACTTTCCTATTCATAGAAAATAGTCTAAACTTCAAAAATCTATATCTTTAAAACTGTTCCGTTTAAACTAAGATCTACATAATGGTTCTATTGGTTGGCTAAGATAGATTCTGATTATGTGTCCTTTTTGTGTGTTTCTCTATTGCGATGCGAAGCAACCTACACTAAGGAGTAGTGGATCGAGGAATATGCCGAAGAAGCTCAAGGGCTAGTGCAAGGCAAGTCACCCCTTTGACCATATTGAACCTATGATTGTAGAAATGTTTGTTTATGAACCATGCATGCTTAGGTACATGTAAATGGCCGTGTTTTGCAAGCCAATCCGATAGTTTAACCTATTTTGCTACATTGAACTTTTCCTTGATAATTGATTAATCCACAACCTTTGTAACCCGTTGTCATCATGGTACTCATGCTCATCAAGTAGGAGTATCAACGATGCCCTTTATCGCATAATATAACGATGGAAAAATAGGGTTGTAAAATGATTTTAAAATCAGAATATGATGCCGTGTGTTTGAGAAATAAAATGATTGTAGAAAAATCTTGGCAATGGGTTGTTGCCACCGATGTTACTCCGACTCCATATGATATATAAGGATCGAATCCTTAGGGAATTGCACTGATCATAAAACAGTATAACCACACAGGTGGCATGGCATGTCTCTAGCCATGTAACTAATGGGTTTATGATCACTTCGGTTTCTAATAGAAGAAGAGTCACTAGAGTGCCAATAGAACGACAAACTTGTGATTCTGAGTATAGGAAATGTGTTTTTCTGACACTTGGTCTAAGGCCCTTCTCTAGGACAATGTGCTATCCTAGGCTTATTTCGGAAATGGCTTGTCACGAATCTCCCTTCATCATCTGCATCTGATCAATACATGCTAGGTGACTAGAGTAAGCTCATGTCGTGTGGGTAAAACGTACAACTTTTACAAAGGATACAACTTTTTAAATAACTATGTTGATAGTTATGGGCGGATGTAAAGTAATTCTTCAACTGGTTTGCAAATGTTGATGAAAATTGTTTGTGGGTTAAGAACCGTTACTAGAATTAGTTTGTGTGGCCAATGGAGGACCTGTGTTATGAAACAATACTATGTGACCCAAGATATCATTTGGCAACATAGAGTTAGGTTATCTGTAGAAAAAGATGTTGGATTGAGTAATTTATAAAAGTGAAAAAAACTAAAAGAATGTCTTAATGCAGCCAAATGGAGGTATTGTCATAGTAGTGCGCTTGGAATCGGAATTGCGATAGGTCAGTACAAAACAAATTGTGAAATGAGTTGAAGAATATGAGTCTCTTTCTAATAATTTAACCGTGGTGGGTTGTTACAAATTAACTCACAGAATGGACTGAAGCGCCAATATTTTAAAGAGCACACTTAAAAATAATTTTAAAAGAACTTTCAAAGGTCTGCAAAATTGAACCGATTTCTCACTATAATTCTACGACTTATTAAGTAATTTATGTAATTACCCTTATTATCTCCCCTCAGCAGTCTACGGAGATGAAGATCTGACGACTAATGAATTCCTTTAAAAGCAGGCGGATTACGAAGGCTTTAGGTTTCGGTCTACATCCTAATTCATGTTTGTGGGATGGATCTAGTTTTATATCTGCTGTACATTTAACGGGAGAGGAGGTTACACAGACTGAGGCAAAACATACGTGGACTAGCCCATGAAGGCCAACAGGCTCACAACATAAACTAGCCCCTTACGTGGTTTAGGAAATTGCCTGGAAATTGCACTGAGCCACCGACTCGCCTCCTTCCCGCGACATGCGACAGGTTTTTTTAACCGGTTAATTTATTTCACTAACACAAGAGTAGATAACAATTTAATCTTCGGAACTATTCTGTTATCTTGTTTATTTGTTTATCTATCTGTGCGTACATAAAAAAAGGGTTAATTAGATTCATGATATTATAAAAATACAGTATTGAAAATCTATCACTACAAGATTGAAATGGCATGAGTACCACCAAAATGTTTTATTTACATTTAAATAAATGTATAGGACGACACAAACTAAAGAATCAATTTTCGACACATCTATTAACTTACCAACACAACTATTATATAATACTTGTTGTTTTAAACAAGTTTAAGATTAAATTTTTTAAAGAATATTTTAGAAGCATAAAAACTATGTGTATACATTAATTTTAAAAGACACATAATAAAATTATATATTTACTAATATTTATATATATATATATATTAATAAAAAAATAGTGATTAAAGTGGTCTTTTTAAGTCAAAGTTGTTATTTGAGACCGTGTTATTGTCGAACCAGAGGAAGTACGGGATATGTGTATCAGTGCTCAAAGTAAGGAATAGTTAATTAGTTATCTGTATTGCACATTGGTCTTTACCAAAACAGGGTTGATAGGAAATAATTACTTATGCATGTAGCTTTTCAATGTACTGTTTAAATCTACTGGAATAATTTCATCATTAAAACACAAAATTGCCAGGACCATTGACAATTCTATTTGTCAACTCTTAAATCTTAGCAATTTGCCTTGCCGCCGATTGAAGTCCTCGGGGATGTGTTGGACATGGCATTTCTGAGCATCTACAATTATCAAATTTTGGTGTTGCAAGGATTGAGGAAGCTCCTGAATTGTATATATATATATATAGATCCGATCTTATTTTATAGAGTTGGATCTTACTCTCACAGTACATTATATTCTTATATGGTATTAGAGCACATCTAGACATCTTTGGCGCGCTAACATTTTCTTACCGGTGAGTCGACGCTTTCTTCCCGTCATATACCTTCTTCTCTGGTATTCCTCCTCTGCCTTTTCGTCTCGGCTCTCTCCTCCCTGCCTCCTTCGTAGATGGCTTTCTTCTCCTCCACCACCCTCTCCCCTCTCTTTTCCACCACTTGACAAGGTGACGGCCTCCATCCGCCTCCTCGTCTCATTTCAGACCTGCCTTAGCTCTTCCCTTGCTTCAGCGCACCTTTTCCTCCTCCGACGCCGGCGCAACTCTGTGCTCATCGTCTCCATTGGCTGGACCTATCCGCCCTCCATCGGCTGGACTCGTCCGCCCTCCATCGAATGGAACTCTCTCGGTTCCCGCTTTTCTGACACGCTCACCTGCTCCCGGATACGAAACTTCTCCACTCGCGTCCGACCCACTCCGACGTGTCCACGTGTCCACGGACACGAATTTTTGTCTCCCGAACGCGAACCTCCTTTCTTCGCGTCCGTGCCTTCTCCGATTTTTCGCGTCCACGAGTCCACGGACGTAAAACTTCTCTTCACAAACGCGAACCTTCTCACGCTCGTGACCCACCTACTCTCTCCCACCCGTGACCTACCTACTCTGCCACCCACTCCTCACTCAACTACTCTGCTGCCTACTCCCATCGACCAACCACTCATCTCATCGGCCTACTCCCATCGGCCACCTATTCCTCATCGGCCCTTATCCTCATCAGCTTATTATGCTCGCTATCCTCTCGTCATGACCACCGAGTCGGCTCTTAGCTCCGGCACTCTTCCAGTCATCAAATCTCTTTCGGCCATTGGCGCTCCTAACCATACCTCGAGCACCAATTCGCCGATCTTCTTACCACCTTATGCCGCCATCAACGTGAAATCTCACGTTCCAATCTCTCTTGACCTCAATGCCAACTATTCCAAGTTGGTATTTTTCTTTAAATCCCTATATGGAAAGTTCGGCCTTCGTTCCCACATCAATGGCTCCGCTCCACCTCGACCCGATGATCCCTAGTGGGACATCACCGAGTGCTGCGTGCACAGCTGGCTGCTTGGCTCGGTCGATGACTCCGTTCTCGACCTTGCAATGGACGACACCGACCCCACTGTCCAGGATCTCTGGGTGGCCATCGAGCAGATCTTCCTCGCCAACAAACAGTCGCGCGCTATCTTCCTCCTAAATGAATTCCACTCTATGGTACAAGGAGACTCATCTGTTTCCTCATACTGCCAATGGCTAAAGGTGAAGGCCACCGCCCTCCGTGATGTCGGTCACCCTGTGACCGACTCACAACTCATCCTCACCCTCCTGTGAGGACTTAACCCCTATTTATCCAACACTGTCGACGACATCGCCAACTCCACACCTCTTCCCTCGTTCGCCCGGGCCCACGATATGTTAGTTCTCAAAGAACTACGCTAGCCAACGATCAGAAGACTGTGGCACACACCGCTCTCCATGCTGTAACCAATCATGGCTACTCCAACCCCATCGACTGCCGACCACCGTGCACTGCTGCCACCTCTTGCGGCTCTAGTAGCCATGACTTTAACCATAGCAACAAAGCCCGCGCTGGTGGCAATGATAAAGGTAAGAGCAAAGGCAAGGGGCAAGAACTGGAGCGGTCCGATGCAACCGCGCCCTGCTCCAGTCCGTAACCCATCTGCCAGTCACATGGGTCCGTGGCTTTGCTACAACCCATAGACACCCCAGCTCCAACTATGAAGTCCCATCGGCTGACAACCAAGGGTTCTCAACGCCCATCCTCAAGCCTACCTGGCATCGGCTCCCACCCTGCCGTCTCAGCCGATCCTCCTGCCACCACCCACCCAGTCGGTTTCCTCGTGGAACTAAGTTGGCCTCGTCACCACCCTTACTCAGATGACACTCCAACCCCAGCACCCTTGGGTACTGGACTCTGGTGTGTCATCCCATATGGGGTCATCGGTCAGTATACTACTCTCTCGCCATCCCTCCTCCTCCCCTTTTGTCACCATCGGCAATGATCACTCTCTCCCTATCCAATACCATGGTGACTCCCTTCTGTCTACACCCACAACTAATCTTCTACTTCGAAATGTCCTCATCGTCCCCTCCCTCATCCACAATCTAGTATCTGTCCGCCAATTCACAAGAGATAACAATTGCTCAATTAAATTTGACGCTTCTAGTTTCTCTGTGAAGGATATCTCGACCCGGCGCCAGATAGTTCGATGTAATAGTGGTGGTGATCTCTACACCATCCCACTGCGTCGTCCACTCTGCATGCCAGCATCGCCCTCTCCACCAACCTCTGGCATCTTTGCCTTGGTCATCCTAGCCCCGACGCTGTCGCCAATCTACGTCGCAGCGCCTCCATCACATGTAACCACAATAGCTCCATTATTTGTCACTCTTGTCAACTTGGCAAACACATGCGGCTGCCTTTCTCAAACTCTATGTCTTGTACCTCGCGACCTTTTGAGTTAATACACTATGATGTGTGGACTTCTCTACTTAAGAGTGTTTCTGGTAATCAGTACTATCTCACAATACTCGATGACTATACACACTATTGCTAGACCTTTCCACTAACCAGCAGGTCTGAGATCGCCTCCCACCTCATTAACTTTACCAACTATGTCTTCAATCAATTCAACCTCTCTCAAGCCATGCAGGCCGATAACGGTACGGAGTTTGTCAACCATACCGTCTAAACCTTTCTTACCTCCCATGGCACCCATCTCCATCTCTCCTGTCCCTACACCTCTCCCCAAAACGGCAAGGCCGAACGCCTTCTTCGTACACTAAACAACATGAGCCGCACTATGCTACTTCATGCCCACCTACCCGCAACTTACTGGGCTGAAGCACTAACCACCGTAACTTACCTTCTCAATCAGCGCCCTTGCTCCTCCGTTTGCCACAATGTCTTCTACACCCTTTTGTACCACAAGACGCCCGGCTACTCTCATCTACGCGTCTTTAGGTGTCTCTGCTATCCCAATCTCATCGCCACTGCTCCTCACAAACTTGCACCCCGCTCCACTGCCTGCATTTTTCTCAGATATCTCTCGTCCCACAAGGGATATCGATGTCTCGATCTCTCCACCCACCGGGTCATCGCCTTCTGCCATGTCGTCTTTGACGAGTCCTACTTCCCCTTCAGTTTACTTCATCCCGGACCATCGTCTAACGATCTCGACTTCCTTCTCACCAACACTGTACCCTCTCGGTCCCCTCCATCAATCTCACCTCCGACCTCCCCATCGGCCGCTCCTAAGGACTTCTTACACAGCTATCCCACTCCTCTTCTCTCCGATGCTACTCACATCGGACGTCCATCGACCCCACCACCCTCATCGACTCTAGCTGATACTGTCTCCCTCCTATCGGACACATCAACTCCATTGGCTCCTTAGCCTCCATCAGCTCGCCCTCACCTATCGGCCCCTTCGCCTCCATTGGCTCGTCCCTCCCTATCGGCCGATCCATCTCCATCGGCTCACCCACCCCCATTAGCTCAGGCCGACCTCGTTTAGCCCTTTCCTCGAACATACAGTCGTCGATTCTGAGCCAATGCAGCTCTTCCCCAATCAGTCCCCACCCTACCTCTCACTCTCCCATCGGCTCCTACGAATCCTCCTGTCCCCTCCACCTCTCATATGATCACTCAAACACAAACTGGGTCCCTCCGTCTTACCAAGGGCTACGGGCTCTCAGCAGTCTATTGTAATATCTCGCCCATCTCAGTGACTCCTTGTTTAGCCCTGGCCAATCCTCAGTGGCGCGTGGCCATGGTTGACGAGTACAAGACCCTTATGGATAACGAGACCTGGTGCCTCGTCCCTCGCCCTCCCGGTGCCAATATTGTGACCAGCAAGTGGATCCTTAAACATAAGTTTCATGCCGATGGATCGCTTGCTTGTCACAAGACACATTGGGTAGTTCGAGGATTCTCCCAACGTCCCGACATTGACTACAACGAGATCTTCATTCTCGTCGTCAAACCCGCTACCATCCAAGTTGTTCTCACTCTCGCTGCCTCACACTCTTGGCCGATCCACCAACTCGATGTGAAGAACTCCTTTCTTCACAGTCATCTGACAGAAACGGTCTACTGCCAGCAGCCTCTAGGATTCATCGATCCATCTCGTCCTGACGACGTTTGCCTCCTTCAGCACTCCCTCTATGGCCTCAAACAGATCCATCAGGCCTGGTACCAGCGTTTTGCTGCCTATTTTCGGCACATCGGCTTTGTGGCCTCCGTCTCCGATACCTCCCTCTTCGTCCTTCACATCGGCAACACCACCGCCTATCTTCTCCTCTACGTCGACAATATTGTTCTTACAGCATCCTCGTCGTCCCTCCTACACCATATCATAGCTCGACTCCACTCCGAGTTTACCATGACCGATCTTGGTCCTCTCTATCACTTCCTTGCATCTCTGTCACCCGCTCTCCTCACGGGCTCTTTCTCTCCCAGCGTCAGTGTGCCATCGATCTCCTCCAACTTGCTGGCATGACCGAATGTCACCCCACGGCCACTCCCATCGATATTCGCACCAAGCTCTCTGCCACCGATGGCTCTCTCATAGCCGATCCCTCCTAGTATCGGAGTCTTGCTGGTACCCTCCAGTACCTCACACTAACACGGTCCGATCTCACCTATGCCGTCCAGCAAGTGTGCCTCTTCATGCATGCTCCGTGTGAACCTCACCTCGCGCTGCTCAAGCGCATTCTTCACTACGTGAAGAGCACACTCTCCATCGACTTACATCTCAGCTCCAGCCCCATCGACTCTCTCACCGCGTACTTTGACACGGACTGGGCGAGCTGTCCCGACTCTCGACGCTCCACATCCGGCTACTGCGTCTTCATTGGCGACACTCTAGCCTCCTGGTCCTCAAAGCGCCAGACTACAGTGTCTCGGTCTAGCGCCGAAGCTGAGTATCACGCCATCGTTGAGTTTTGCTAGCTTCGCTAGCTTCTCCAAGAGCTCCATACACCTATCCCCTCTACGACCATCGTCTTCTGCGACAACGTCTGTGTCGTCTACATGACCACCAATCCAGTTTATCATCGACGCACGAAGCATATAGAGATAGACATTCACTTTGTATGTGATAAGGTAGCGCTAGGATAGGTTCGGGTGCAAGTTCGGGTGCTTCATGTACCATCGACATACCAGTTCGCCGACATTATGATCAAAGCCCTACCCGCATCTTTGTTCATCAGTTTTCGCTCCAGTCTCTGCGTCCATTCCCTCCCGCTACGACTGCGGGGGTGTTAGACCACTGGACTATATGTATATATATATATACCCGACCCTCCTGTATAGAGTTGGGGTTCTAGTCTCACTGTACACGTGTACACGGAGAAGCTTTAGGTTTTCAATGCTCTCAGGCAGATAGTTCAACTTACAAGACAGGAAACTTAGCATTCGAATTTTAGCGAGAAACTCAAACCAGTACTTAGCTGCAGGAGTAACTATGTCAGGGTTAACACAATGGCACACAATGGAGCGAAGCTTCTTGTACTGGCATTGCTTTGTTAGGTTCGTTTCATTGAGATCACTGCTGCCAATTATTGAGAGATGTCGAACATCTTCAGGGATCTTTTGCAGATCTTCACTGCATTTTACAATGAAGCACGCATTATCAGAAACTAGCTGCGCCATATCATGCATCAGCTCGTGCATGACATACTTCGAGTTGGAGGGTTCTTCGCTTGCTTCTTTATGCAAGAGGGATCGATAAACCAGTTCCTCAAAATATTGATATGCATCACTCTCTAGCTTGCCACCCTTGCAGGACTCAACTAAGCCGGCTGCTATGCAATTGTTCACCAGAGTATACTTGTCAAATTGGTGGCCCTTAGGATACTTTGAGCAAAACAAAAGGCAGCTCCTCAGATGGCGAGGTAGATACAAATAGCTCACTTGAAGGACTGGCAAAATATCATATTTCTCTTGTTTCAGCTCCCACAGCTCCCTTCTTGCAACCCAATTCCAGTGCCCTTTATCAAGCATAGGCTTCAGTAGACATCAGAGAGTCTCAGCAGCCAACGGGCATTTCTTCAGTTGTAGGATTATCATTTTTTGTTCTGTTCTGGATTAACTCTAAAACAATCTGTTCCAAATGCACATGCCTTGGAAAATTCATCGAATATCACAGATGGCAGCCCTTCTAGATGAAAGTGCCTGCTTTCATTCACCAGATCTGCAACCCTTTGAGACCTTGTCGTCAACAAAATCGCACTTCCCTGTTGGGCAGACTTCAAAGGTTCAAGAAAATTCTGCCACCTACTGTCTTGATTGGCATACACATCATCCCACACGTCATCAAGAACAAGTAGGAACTTGGACTTCACAATTCCTTGGGTGAGAACCTGTTGGAGACTACACAGGTTATCGGGCTGCATCGAATTTTCAAAAGCAGACTGTATGAACTCCTTGGTTAATCTCTTGGCATCGAAGTCATCGGTGACATAAATCCAGATCCTTAGAGTATATAGACCCAACCCCCTATATAGAGTTAGGATCTTAGTCTCACTGTACATATTCTTGCATGACATCAGAGTAAGTTTAGACATCCCCGGCTCATTAGCTTTCTCCCACCGACGAGTCGACCTTTTCTCCCTATCATCGACGTTTCTCCCTATCGTCGACCTTCTTCCCGGTACTATCTCCTCGCTCTCTCATCTCGGTTCCTTTCTTCTTCCCGTCTTCTTCGCAGACGCTTTTCCTTTCTCCTTTCCACCTCCACGCAACAAGGCAACGGTCTCCATCCGCCTCCTCGTCTCGTCTCACACCCGTCTTCGCCCTTCTTCTTGCTCCGTGCATCATTTCTCCTTCGACGCCGACGCACCTCTGCGCTCGTCGTTTTCATCGGCTGAACTCGTCCGCCCTCTCATCGGCTAGACCTGTCCACCCTTCCTCGGCTCGAACCCTCTCTCGATTTCCGCTTTTCCAACACGCTCAACAGCTCTCGGACATGAACCTTCTCTCCTCACGTCCAAACCAATCTGACATGTCCACATGTCCACGGACACGAATCTCTGCCTCCCGGACGCAAACCTCTTTTCTTCGCGTCCAGCCCCTCTCCGCGTTTTTCGCGTCCGCTCCACTCCTTGGCCTCCACGAGCCCACGAACGTGAATCTTCACACGTCCGTGACACAACCACTCTCTGACCTACGTACTCTACCATCACCTTTTCCCTCACCTACTCCGCTGCCTACTAAACATCGGCCAACCACTCCCCATCGGCTAGTTGGCCCACTCCCTATCAATTTCTCACTTCTCTGATCGACCGATCTCTCTTCTCATCTCACTCTTCCCATTGGCCTCTTACTCCAATCGGCTTCTTGTCCTTGTTCTCCTCTCGTCATGGCCACCGAGTTCGCCCTTAGCTTCGGCACTCTCCTAGTCGCCGAATCTGCTCTGACTCTCGGTGCCCCAGACCACACCTCGGGCACCACCTCGCCGATCTTCTTACCCCCTATGTTGCTGTGAACATGAAATCTCATGTTCCTATCTCTCTTGACCTTAACGCTAACTACTCCAAGTGGGTTTTCTTCTTTAAATCCCTCTGTGAAAAGTTCGGCCTACGGTTACACATCGATGTCTCCACTCCATCTCGACCCGATGACCCCCAGTAGGACATCGCCAAGTGTTGCGTGCGCAGCTGGCTGCTCGGCTCGATCGACAACTCTGTCCTCGACCTCGCCATGGAAGATACCGACCCCACCGCCCGAGATCTCTGGGTGGCTATTGAGTGGATCTTTCTCGCAAACAAGCAGCCCCACATCATATTCCTCCTCAACGATTTCATTCTATGGTACAAGGAGACTCCTCTGTCTCCTCGTACTACCAGCGCCTTAAGGTAAAGGCTGCTGCTGCTCTCCGGGATGTTGGCCACCCTATGGCCAACTCTCAACTCGTCCTCGTCCTCTTGCGAGGCCTCAACCCCCGCTTCTCAAACACCACCAACGACATCGCCAATGCCACACCCCTTCCGTCGTTTGCCCGGGCCCATAACATGCTAGTTCTTAAAGAACTCCGTCTGGCCAACGACGAGAAGATCGTGGCCCACACCGTTCTCCTCGCCGTAGCCGATACTGGCTGCCGAGCATCCTGCGCTGCCACTCCCTCCCACGGCTCTGGTGGTCATGGCTCTACCCATGGCAACGCAGCCCACACCGGCAAAGGCAAGGGCAAGAACTAGCACGGTCCGATGCAATCGTGACCTGCTTCAGTCCCTGCCCAGCCTGCCGGTCCCACGGTTCCGTGGCTCTACTATAACCCCTAGGTACCCTAGCCCCAGCCACACAGCACCATCGGATGGCAACCAAGGGTCCTCGGTGCCCATCCTCAGGCCCACCTGGCATCGGCTACCATCCTGCTGCCTCAGCCGATGCTACCGACACCATCCACCCAGTCGATTCCCTTATGGAACCAGGTTAGCCTCGTTGCCGCCATCAACCAGATGACGCTCCAGCCATAGCACGCCTGGGTGCTGGACTTTGGTGCATCCTCCCACATGGCGTCATCGGCTGGTATACTCCGTTCTTATCATCCCTCCTCCTCCCCCTTTGTCACCATCGGCAATAGTCACTCTCTTCCTATCCAATGTCGTGGTGACTCCTCTCTGTTTACACCCACCACTAACCACCCCCTTCGTAATGTCCTTATTGTACCCTCCCTTATTCATAATCTCGTATCTGTTCGCCAATTCACACGAGATAACAATTACTCAATCGAATTTGACGCTTTTGGTTTCTCTGTGAAGGATATCCCAACCAGGCAACAGATCCATCGCTGTAATAGTGGTGGCGACCTCTACACCATTCTCACTACGCCATCCACTCTACATGCCAGCATCGCCCTCTCCACCAACCTCTGGCATCTTCGCCTTGGCCACCTCGGCCCCGACGTTGTCGCCAACCTCCGTCATAGCGCCTCCATCCAATGTACCCACAGCAGCTCCACAGTTTATCACTCGTGTCAACTTGGCAAACATGTGCGTCTGCCATTTTCTAGTTCTCTCTTGTACCTCGCGACCGTTTGATCTTATACATTGTGATGTATGGACTTCTCTGGTTAAAAGTGTCTCCGGTAATCAGTATTACCTTACCATACTTGACGATTATACACACTATTGCTGGACTTTTTCGCTCATTAGTAAATCCGAGGTCGCCTCCCACCTAACTAACTTCACCACCTACGTTTCTACCCAGTCAACCTCTCCATCAAGGCTCTACAAGCCGATAACGGTACGGAGTTCATTAACCGTACTGTTAAAACCTTCCTCACCTCATAGGGCATCCATCTACGCCTCTCCTGCCCCTACACCTCTCTCCAAAACGGCAAGGCCGAACGCCTCTTTCACACTCTCAACTACATAAGTCGCACTATGCTGCTTCATGCCCACTTACCTGCAACTTACTGGATAGAAGCACTAACCACTGCGATTTATCTCCTCAATCGGCGCCTGTGCTCCTCCGTTCGCCATAATGTTCCACACACTCTTCTTTATTGCACAGCGCCCAACTACTCCCACCTTCGCGTCTTCGGGTGCCTCTGCTACCCAAACCTCACCGCCACTGCTCCCCACAAACTCGCTCCCCGCTCCACCGCCTGCATTCCCCTCGGCTATCCCTCATCTCACAAGAGATACCGATGTCTCGACCTTTCCACCCGATGGGTCATCGTCTCTCGTCATGTCATCTTTAACGAGACATGCTTTTCCTTCGGCCTGCTTAATCTAAGATCCTCATCTAGCGATCTCGACTTCCTCCTCACCAACACTGTACCATCCCGGTCTCCTCCACCGTTCTCCCATCGGCCACCTCATCGGCCGCTGCTGAGGACTTACCCTTCAGCTATCCTACTACTACTCGGTCCAATGTCCCTTCTATTGGACCCCCATCGGCCCCATCACTCTCATCGGCTTCGGCCGATCCTGTTCCCTTTTTATTGAACACCTTACCACCATCGGCTCCTTAGTCCTCATTGGCTCATCCTCCTCCATCGGCTCTCCCCTCCCTATCGGCTGCTCCATCGGACCGACCGAACCGATCGGCCCATCCAACTCTATCGGCTTAGGCTGATCTAGTTCCCCCCTTTCCTCTCACATACAGCCGTCGATCCTGAGCCGATGACGCCCCTCCCCAACTAGTTCTCCCTACATCTACCACACTCCCATTGGCTCCCGTCCCCTCCACCTCTCACATGGTTACCCGCTCACAGACTGGGTCTCTCCGCCCCACCAAGCGCTACGGACTCTCCGCTGTCCACTGCTCTATCTCGCCCATCATAGTGACTTCTCGTTCTGTCCTGGCCGACCCTCAGTGGCGCGCGGTCATGGCCGATGAGTACAAGGCCCTCATGGACAATGAGACCTGGCGCCTCGTCCCCCGTCCTCCCGGCGCCAACATTGTGACCGGCAAGTGGATCTTTAAGCACAAGTTCCACGCCGATGGCTCTCTTGCCCATCACAAGGCACGCTGGGTAGTTTGGGGTTTCTCCGAACGCCCCGGTATCGATTATGACGAGACTTTCAGTCCCGTCATCAAACCCACCACCATCCGGGTCGTTCTTACCTTGGCTACCTCGCACTCCTAGCCAATCCATCAGCTTGACGTGAGGAACGTCTTTCTTTACGGTCATCTGATGGAAACAGTCTACTGCCAGCAGCCTCCAGGCTTCGTCGACCTCTCTCGTCCCAACGATGTCTGCCTCCATGAATGCTCTCTCTACGGCCTTAAACAAGCCCCACGCGCCTGGTACTAGCGTTTTGCTATCTACCTTCGGCACATCGGCTTTGTGACCTCTACGTCCGATAGCTCCCTATTCACTCTTCACATCGGCAACGCTACCGCCTATCTCCTTCTATACGTCGACGATATTGTACTTACAGCGTTTTCGATGTCCCTCCTACACTAGATCATGGCCCGACTCCACTCCGAGTTTACCATGACCGATCTTGGTCCCCTCCACCACTTTCTTGGCATTTACATCACCCGTTCTTCTCACGGGCTCTACTTTCCCAGCGTCAGTACGCCATCGATCTTCTCCAGCGTGCGGGCATGGCCGATTGTCACCCCACGGCCACCCCGATCGACACTCGAGCCAAACTCTCCGCTACCGATGGCTCACTCGTCACCGATCCCTCTCAATATCGGAGTCTTACCGGTGCTCTTTAATACCTCACCCTCACACGGCCCGACCTCACCTACGCCGTTCAGCAAGTGTGCCTCTTCATGCACGCTTCGTGTGAACCTCACCTTACGCTGCTCAAGCGCATCTTGCGCTACGTGAAGGGCACACTTTTCAGCGGGCTGCACCTCAGCTCCAGTCCCATCGACTCCCTCACCGCATACTCCGATGTGGACTGGGCAGGTTGCCCCGATTCTCAACGCTCCACGTTCGGTTACTACGTCTTCCTCGGTGACACTCTAGTCTCCTGGTCCTCAAAATGCCAGACTACAGTGTCACAGTCCAGTGCCAAACCCGAGTACCACGTTGTCGCACACGCCGTCGCTGAGTGTTGCTGGCTTCGCCAGCTTCTCCAGGAGCTCTGTGCATCCCTCTTCTCTATGACCATCGTCTACTGCGACAACGTCAGTGCTGTCTACATGACCGTCAACACGGTTCATCATCGATGCACCAAGCACATAGAGATTGATATCCATTTTGTCTGTGACAAGGCCGCACTAGGACAGGTTCGGATGATCCATGTACCATTGGCGCATCAGTTCACCGATATTATGATCAAAGGCCTGTTCACGCCTTTGTTCACCAGTTTTCGGTCCAGTCTCTTCGTCCGTTCCCCTCCCAGTACGACTATGGAGATATTAGACCACTGGATCACTGGACTGTATATATATAAACCCGACCCTTCTTTATAGAGTTAAGGTCTTAGTCTTATCGTACACATTATTACACTCTCATCATTGGAAACTTGCCGGTCCGTAGTTTCCCAACACCACCTATCCCAGCAATTGCTGAAACAATCACATTGTCTGATGTTTCTTGCCTGCTTTCGCATGCTGGCCTTGTGCCCTTGGCCCTTTTGCAGCCTGAAGCATTTCGACCATCAATTCGCCGTTTGCGCGCCAGCGCAGAACAGATCTTCACCTCCAGCAGATCCAGCACCTCATCCACTTCTTGCCCTTAGCCCTTCTATTTTTTCTTCAAATCATTTATCTCTCTATCTATCTATAACTATATTAATTAGTCATTTTTTATAGGCTCACATATTAACTAAAATGATTAATTTGGTGATTCGTACCATCAATTAAAAAATCTCACGTATGGGCCACTTTTTAAAGCCCATCCAATGTGTATGTATTGATTTTTACGCAGTCCACCATACGTATGTATCAATCAAGGCCAGAGATACGATCATATCTCTATATCGATCTCCCTACGACGGGAGCCACTACCATGCCGTCGATGTCGACAGCACCCTACGAGAACGAGCCAGAGCCGCTGCCATGCCGCCGAGTGTCGACTGCACACTAGGAGAGATCGAGATGCCGCTATATATGTCAAGCATGGAACGTTGCGTGCTTGAGACCTCTCTTGCACTGGGCATGGCAAGAGCTCCCCAGTTCTGTTGCTCTTTTCCTAATCAAGGATTAGATCATAACTTTCTTTTGGTTCAATTTAATTAGTTTTTTCTTAATTTGCGTGTGTTTCTCTTCTGAAAAGAGATTGATCAGGATTCAGATTATAATCTTGTGTGCTTGCAGGGCACCAAGATACAAGTTACATGGTGCTAAAAAGAAGTTTCAGGTCAATATGCTCATGCCATTAATATCTGACCGTAACGAATTTCAATGTTTTATCAACAATAGCAGGACATCTTCCAGTTGACAATGGCAAAAAAAAAAAGAGCTCAACTTCTTAACCAGTAGCGAAGTTCACAAGATCAAGAGCCCAGGGAACTTTGCAAAACTGGAATATAGTTTCAAGCATTGAGGTTCTTTACAAAAGAATAAATAACAGAAACATATTTGTCTGGTGAGATGTTAATTTTGGAGAATTATTCACTGGCAGAAAAATTAGTTACTTCATTTATTTCGTATTAGCACTACCTTTTCCTTCTGCAGATGTTGTTGGCTTGGCATCTTATTTAGGACAGACCGAAGAAACGCAGACTAGTCATGGAATAGGCAAAATCCGCGACATTATGCTCCAAATTGGGCGAGTTCAATTAAAACCAACTAATCAATGTTAGTATCGATTGCATCTTAATTTGAGTTCTTATGTGCATAAAAAATTCTTCAGAACATATTACATTTGAAGGCCACATGAAAGGAACGGTAGAAGAGCTCATACTATATAATTGGACAAGATCACAAGACTACAAGAAATTGCTAAAATGACATATGAATCTGAAAATAAGGTATTGGTGAGTTACTCGTCAGATAGTCTGCCCTATGCAATGTTGGCACGTAGAACAATGTCTTTTTCTAATTCAAATTGAATAGTCTTGATTGTTCAGGTTGAGTTGAGCAACAACTGGACGAGCAGTCCGCTCTATGCAAGTATGGTGTGTAGGACAAAGGGTTTGTACAAGTCAACTTGTATAGGCCGGACTATCCCGATAAGTTTGGATTCTCCAAGTGATTTTCATCATCACATGGCCAAACAATCTGAAGCAGGTCAGATAGTTCGGGCAAGTAAATGTCCAGCGTGGCTGGACGATGGGTTTTGTGTGGACTGGATGTCCAATGGAGACCACAGAATGACTAGCAGGACAATCCGATTGTGGCCAAATTGTCTGTCCTTTATAGCCCAATAGCTAATTGACAATAAACGTTGCAAAAGGGATAAAAGGCTAGAATATCTAGTGCATAATCAGACTATCTGACCATATACAAACATAGACAATAATAACTAACGGCTAGTTTGAAGAGTTGGGATTATAAATGGCTAATGACTTAGAGTTGTTTATAGATTTTTGGACCCTCCTTAACCTGAGAAACCCAAGTGAGAGTCTAAGAGTCCTAAGATCTAGTTGAAGATCTTTTGAGAGTTTATCTTGAGCATGTTCTTGATTACAAGGCAAACTCCATCTCTAACACTCACTTATTGTATTCTAAAGTTTGTGTGCTAATGAGTTGAATTAAGAGTGATTAGAAGTTGACTTAAAAGTAATAGTAAGTTAAAACCTGCAACCAAAGAGTGTCATGTATCGATTCTACCTCACGTTAGTAAGGGAAGAGGTAAGTTGATTGGAAGCCAAGGTTTATCTTAATGGTTGTTTGATAGAGAAAGTTTGAAAGAGGAGAGTTGTATGGCGTCTAAGCTTAGACTATTATGCGCTTACCTTGGTAGTTACTTAGAAACTAAATTTTTACTTAGATATGGTTGGTTGGAGAGAAAAAATGTTGAAAGCTTTGTGGCGCGCTTTAACAAAGACGTATGATCTATTATATCTGGAAAAAAATCAGTATCTGTCTCTCACTCTTTTACTGTTATTCTTATTTAGCAATTTGGTGTATCTCTTTGTGCTTACATATTCTCTTGATATCTCTTAGTTATTGTTTAAAAATAGATCACTGAGCTTTTTTTTCATAATTTCTTATAGGCCTAGGCCAGTCGTTTAAGACAGAATGTCTCTATTCTACAAAGACGTGTTTTTTTATTAGACTATCCGGTAAAAGTTTAACTGTCCGACTCCTTATACAGTCAAAGCTATTTATAACGTTACTCGTTACAAACTTTTTTATAATTTTAGAAAATATCTAAAATAGATATAATAGATCACAACATTTACGATCCTCAACACATATTTCACCCGCCTCATATTTTTCTCTCCCTTGAACCACCCTCTTCCCTTGTCACCCACTGCAGAAGACACTCTGACAAGACTCCAACATGCCAACCAAGCCTAACGGAATCTTAAGGCCACAAGCTGCGAGCGCAGTGCTGTAAATGTCTTTATAGCTTGAAAACATGCATACTATAATTCATAATTCATAGTCCATAAGAGAAAAAATCGGGGCCTAAGTATGGAAGCCAATGCGCTTGCACTGATCAAACTTAATAATGGGAGCTTCAAGAATGAGATAAGTGTAGAAATCAGAATGCCAATAAAATAAGATAGAACACCACTTCTCTCAGCAACCATCCGTTATTTAATTTTTGTTCAATTTTACCCTCAACCACATTCTTATTCTTTAATCATTTATTGAGAGACTTTTAAGAGACATCACAGTCTTTTAATATTTATATTTTAGGACTGAGTGAGAAGATCTAGCCACTATTGAATCAAATCCATATCCACTTAGTGTAATTAATGCTAATTCTTTTTTCTCTGGTAAAGCCATATTATCGTAATTATTTATAGACTTTAGAACATTCATCTATGGTGTAAATTATCTCTATTTTCTAGCTATTCATATCATCTCATTAAATTTATTCCTAGCACTTTTTAATACAACATTAAATCATATTATCTTACTATTTTTAGCGTTAAATAATTTTTGGATGATTTAAATTGTTAAATAATTTAACAACAAAGTAAATCTAATTTACACCTCATATTTACTTATATCATACAAATTCCCACTCAAGTTAACATATACAATTCATCCCTACTCCGTCCGTGTAGTCAATACCAATTTCCTGCTCTGAGATTCAGCCACGTCAGCTCCAATTAGCACAACCGTTGGATGAAATATCAATGATTCACATCCGCAGTCCTCTCTCTTTTCTTCTGGTGACCAAGCCCAATTGTTACACTCGGATAATAATCGCAGTTCACTGTGGACAACGCGTCGTTTCCCCAACTTCAAGAAGCCATCGTCCTCCGCATCGTGCTCACCCGAGCCCCCTCGCCTTACTTTGATTCACTTACTACCGTGAATCTCACTCCCAAAAACGTCAATGTAGAATGCGTACAGTGACTATAAACCCCAAGCGTATAAAAGAGAGTCGAGTCTATATATATACAGCCCAGGCCAATGGTCTGTCTAACACCCCCCGCAGTCGCAGCGGGAGGGGAACAGACGCAGAGACTATACCAAAAACTGGTAAACAAAGGCGTCGGCAGGCCTTTGGTCAATACATCGGCAAACTGATGTGTCGATGGTACATGGAGCATCCGAACATGTCCTAATGCAACCTTGTCACGGACAAAATGGATATCGATCTCGATGTGCTTGGTGCGTCAGTGATGGACCGGGTTGGCGGTCATGTAGACGGCACTGACATTATCGAAATAGACGACGGTCGTGGTGGAGAGGAGTGCACGGAGCTCCTGGAGAAGCTGGCGAAGCCAGCAGTACTCGGCGACGGCGTGGGCGACGGCGCGGTACTCGGCTTCAGCGCTGGATTGAGACACTGTAGTTTGGCGTTTTAAGGACTAGGATACGAGAGTGTCACCGAGATAAACGTAGTAGTCGGACGTAGAACGTCGAGAGTCGGGGCAGCATGCCCAGTCCATGTCGGAGTACGCGGTGAGGGAGTTGATGGGGCTAGAGCTGAGATGCAGCCCGCTGGAGAGGGTGCCCTTCACGTAGCATAGGATGCACTTGAGCAGCACGAGGTGAGGTTCGCGCGGAGCGTGCATGAAAAGACACATTTGCTGGATAACGTATGTGAGGTCAGGTCGGGTAAGTGTGAGGTATTGCAGAGCCCTGGCAAGACTCCGATAGTGAGAGGGATCGGCAACGAGGGCGCCATCGGCGGCAGAGAGTTTGGCTCGAGTATCGACTGGGGTGGCCGTGGGGTGATAGTCGGCCATGCCCGCACGTTGGAGGAGGTCAATGGCGTACTGGCGTTGGAAAAGGAAGAGCCCGTGGATGGAACAGGTTACGGAGATGCCAAGGAAATGGTGGAGAGGACCAAGATCGGTCATGACGAACTCAGAGTGGAGTCGGGCCATGATCTAGTCGAGGAGAGATGTCGAAGACGCTGTGAGGACAATGTCATCGACATAGAGAAGTAGATAGGCAGTGGTGGAGCCGATATAGAAATTGAACAGGGAACTATCGGACGCAGAGGCCACGAAGCCGATGTGCTGAAGATAGGCAGCAAAGCGCTGGTACCAGGCACGAGAGGCTTGTTTGAGGCCGTAGAGAGAGCGTTGAAGGAGACAGACGTCGTCGGGACGAGAAGAGTTGACGAAGCCTGGGGGCTGCTGGCAGTAGACTGTTTCCGTCAGGTGGCCGTGAAGAAAGGCGTTCTTCACGTCTAGTTGATGGATCGGCCAGGAGCGGGGAGCGAGTTTGTGGAAAGCTGTGGCGGTGAGATTTGGCTAGCAGAGGCACCCGAAAACACGAAGGTGGGAGTAGTCGGGCGCCGTGCGGTAGAGAAGGGCATAGGGAATGTTGTTATGAACAGAGGAGCATGGACGCCGATTGAGAAGGTACGTCGCAGTATCTAGAGCTTCGGCCCAATAAGTGGTGGGTAAGTGGGTGTGAAGTAGCATGGTGCGACAGATGTTGTTGAGGGTGAGAAGGAGGCGCTCGGCTTTGCCATTCTGAGGAGAGGTGTAGAGGCAGGAGAGCCGGAGATGGATGCCCTGCGAGGTGAGGAGGTTTGTAACGGTATGGTTGATGAATTTCGTACCGTTATCGGCTTGTAAAGCCTTGATGGGAGGTTGGACTGAGTGGATATGTACGTGACGAAGTGAGTGAGGTGAGAGGCGACCTCAGATTTGTGGATAACCGGGAAGGTCCAGCAATAGTATGTGTAATCGTCAAGTATAGCGAGATAATACTGATTACCGGAGACGCTTTTAACTAGGGACGTCCATACATCACAATGTATAAGTTCAAATGGACGCGAGGTACAGGAGAGAGAACTAGAAAAGGGCAGACGCACATGTTTGCCAAGTTGACATGAGTGGCAAACTGTGGAGCTGTTGTGAGTATATCGGATGGAGGCGCCGCGATGGAGGGTGGCGACAACATCGGAACCGGGGTGGCCGAGGCGAAGGTGCCAAAGGTTGGTGGAGAGGGCGACGCTCGCGTGTGGGGTGGATGGCGCAGCGGGAATAGTGTAAAGGTCTCCGCCACTATTGCAACGAAGGATCTGTCGCCGGGTTGGGATATCTTTCACAGAGAAACTAGATGCATCAAATTCAATGGAGCAGTGGTTGTCTCATGTGAATTGGTGAACAGATATAAGATTGTGAATAAGAGAAGGGACGATAAGAACATTGCGTAGGGAGAGGTTAGTGGTGGATGTAGACAGAGAGGGGTCACCTCGGCATTGGACAGGAAGAAAGTGACCATTGTCGATTGTGACAAAAGAGGAGGAAGAGGGGTGACAAGAGCGAAGTATACCGGCCGATGACACCATGTGTAAAGACGCCCTAGAGTCTAGCACCCAAGGGTGCTGTGGTTGAAGCGTCATCTGGTTGAGGGCAGCGACGAGGCCAGCCTGGTTCCAGGAGGGAAACGACTGGGTGGTTGGGGTCGGTAGCATCGGCTGAGACGGTAGAACGGGAACCGATGCCAGGTGAGCCTGGGGATGGGCGCCGAGAACTCCGGGTTGCTAGCCGATGGGGCTACATGGCTGGGGCTGGAGCGCCCAAGGGTTGTAGCAAAGCCATGGACCCATGGAACCGGCAGGGTAGGTAGGGACCGAGGTAGGTCATGGTGGCGTCAGACCCTGCCAGGTCCTGCCTTTGCCTTTGCCCTTGCCTTTCCCGGTACGGGCTATGTTGCTGTGGCCGGAGCCATGGCCACCAAGACCACGGGAGGAAGAGGCAGCGCAAGAAGCTCGGCAGTCATTATCGGCTGCGGCAAGAAGAGCGGTGTGAGCCACTGTATTCTCATCGTTGGCCAGACGGAGTTCTTTAAAAACTAGCATGTCATGAGCCCGGACGAACGATGGAAGAGGCGTGGTGTTGGCGATGTCATCGGCGGTATTGGAAAAGCAGGGATTGAGGCCTCGCAGAAGGGCGAGGACGAGTTGAGAGTCGGCCACAGGGTGGCCGACATCCCGGAGAGCAGCAGCCTTGACTTTGAGGCGCTGGCAGTACGAGGAGACAGAGGAGTCGCCTTGTACCATGGAATGGAACTCGTTGAGGAGGAAGATGGCGTGAGGCTGCTTTTTGGCCAGGAAGATCCGCTCGATGGCCACCCAGAGGTCCCGGGCGGTGTATCATCCATGGCGAGGTCGAGGACAGAGTCGTCGACTGAGCCGAGTAGCCAGCTGCACACGCAACACTCGGCGATGTCCCACTGAGGATCATCAGGACGAGGTGGAGCGGAGCTATCAATATGGGACCAGAGGCTGAATTTTTCACAGAGGGATTTGAAGAAAAAAACCCACTTAGAATAATTGGCGTTAAGGTTAAGGGAGATAGGAACATGAGATTTCACGTTCACAGCAGCGTAGGGAGGGGAGAAGATCGGTGAGGTGGTGCCCGAGGTGTGATCTAAGGCACCGAGGGCCGGAGCAGATTCGGCGACTGGGAGAGTGCTGGAGCTGAGATCGGACTCGGTGGCCATGACGGGAGAACGGGAGCAAAGAGCCGATGGGAGAAAGAAGCCGATGGGAGGGGGAAACCGATGAGAGGATGGATCGGCCGATCAAGGATGTGAGAAGCCGATGAGAAGTGGGCCGGCTAGCTGATGAGGAGTAGTTGACCGATGGGGAGTAGACAGCGAAGTAGGTGAGGACAGAGTGGGTGGGTCAGAGAGTGGTTGGGTCACGGACATGCGAGGATTCACGTCCGTGGACTCGTGGAGGCCAAGGAGTGGTCGGACGCGAAGAGAATATGTTAGCGTCCGGGAGGCAGGGATTCGTGTCCATGGACACGTTGGACTGGCTCGGACGTGAGGGGAGAAGATTCGCGTCCGAGAGTTGAGCGTGTCGGAAAGAGCGAGAACCGAGGGAGGTTTCTAGCCAATGGAGACGACGAGCGCGGAAGTGCACCGACGTCAGAGAAGGAGAGATGCATGAAACAAGAGGAAGAGCGGAGACAGGTGCGAGGCGAGACGAGGAGGCGGATCGAGACCGTCGCCTAGTCGCGCGGAGGTGGGACCGAGGAAAGAAGGTGACTGCGGGAGAGACGGGGAGAAGAAGAAATGGAGGCGAGAGAGCAAGGAGAGTACCGGGAAGAGAGTCAACGACGGGAAGAAGACGTCGACGACGAGGAGGAAAGGGTCGGCTCACCGGAGGGAGAAGCTAGCGCGCCGGGATGTCTAGACTCGTTCTGATACCATGTAGAATGTGTACAGTGACTATAAACCTCCAAGCGTATACAAGGAGGGTCGGGTCTATATATATACAGTCCAGACTAGTGGTCTGTCTAACAGTCAATCAATTCGTTTCCCCCCGTCTCTCCCTCCACTGAAACCTTCAGATGCCTCCTCACCTTCAAGAAATCACAGCGGTATGTTCCAAAGGTATGCTTCTTCCTCTTCTTGAACCATATATGTGGCATCAATTTCTTCTTTCAGTCACCACAGATTGATGTTAGATTGTTCTGTTCCTGTTGTCACTCCGATTGTCAAAGAATTAAAAAACAACGGAGACATTGATTTGGTTTCGGCTATTCTTCAGGTTTCTACTATCCCTATTCAGAAGGATTCCAAATTTATTCAGTCTGTACACTTTGTTAAAGGAGCAAGTACATGGTATTATATCAGGACCCTAAAGAGAAAAGGTATGCATACCAATTTAACATCATTTATTCACCTTTAATTTGTTTTTATTTCTGAATTGTGTCTGTGGATCATTGTTATTAGTAGATTGCCTACTATCGCTGTGGTAGCAGTTATGGGCTACCGGTGAGGTAGTGAGGTCAGTCCCCATGACATTCCAATCCAAAGAAGCGACTGCAGCATGTATTTCCACCGATATGATTCCTGTCAAGAACATATCACAATATATTCAGTAATGCAAATTGCCTCATATTTGTTCATGGTCACGGGCTTTCCAAATATTATTAAATGCCCATCCTACAATACCTGCTTTTCAGGAGGTACAAGGCAATTTCTTCCATAACTACACTATCAGATTTTCACACTAGACTATCATAGACTGAAAGGTCACCTCGTTTATTTTCAGCAATGAACTTTATTTAGGTACATATTGGTCCCTGGATCTGTCAATGTTAATCCTTCTTTGCTATATGATATTATGGTCTTCCTACTTTACATTCAGGTTTGTCAGCTACAATTTTGTGATTGATGTAACTTAATTCTTCAGATTTCCGTTCTTTCTGACTGGAGTGTAAAGGATGTTCTTATAAAACATTGGGAGATTCATCAGGTTAGTGCAAAATTAATCTTCAGTTTTATGGATCTTCAGTTCAAAATACTACAAGTTATTTTGTTCCTATCGATACAATCTTTCCGCTCTAAGGAATGATTAGTATTATGAAGAAAGAGAGAATTAAGATGGGGAGTTTTCTGATGCTTTATTCAAATATGGTAACTACATTTACTTTCTTACAAGATAAACAATAATTACTTTTTTTGCTTTGAATTTACTTTATGGTAAAGGGATTGCAGAATGTTGATCTAATAAGTTAATAAGAATGTATAAAAATAATAAAGAATAAATTTAGCCAATGGTCACCCAGATCATTGTCATGCATGCAAAGCTTTTACCTTTTTAGATTTCTCTTCGTATTATTTCTTTCATATGAAGAAACATGAAAATTTTGAAGATTAAATTTCTTTTTGCAAACCCAGTTGAATTTCAAACGATATGAATCAAACAAAAAAATCATTTTTTAGTTAGTTACACATAATTTAGCTTAAACAATCAGTTTTCCTACACAAATTAAGCTATCGTGTACAATTAAATTTCATATGAACAGCTTTGTTTTGTTTGCATTATCGTATCTTCTATACTTCATCACGTATACCGCTCTTTTTCTTCAGGAATCCACCCAAACCTTCACAAGATGCTGTTAATTTTTTTCTGTCCTTTCTCCACAACTGAATCACAATAGATACATGGACGCACTCGCTAGAATGAATTTTTCTACGAGCCCAAAAGTTTCTATAACTGCCACAGGCAACTGAAATCTCAACAAGCTGAAGCTATCTAACACTCATTCTCCGACCATTTCTTACAATAAAAATTGATCACCTCACATGCAGATCATTTTAGCTGAAGAGCATATCAATAACAATAATCAAAATTAGTATCTCTTGCATTGCTATTACTATTTGATAAATTTGTCTCTCAAACATCACTGACGTTGCTGTTTCAGTTCATAGATTATGTGAATGATGACCATTATTTGTTGGAATAAAATAAAATCACCAATTGCCATGTTATCTATTATACCTATCTTGCACCTCCACATGTAGCTCTCCATTTCTACTACAAAATTCCACAGCAATGCGCAGGTATCATTTACTATTATTTGATTATATGCATGATCTCACAAATAATATTAAATATTAAAGTATAATGGTTATATTAAAGGGACAACCAAAGAAACCAACAACAAATTTTTTATTAAAGAGGTTGATGCAATACTTAAAAAATATTGAAGTAAATATGTCCACTTAAATAATATGTGGTTGAATACACAAGGTCACAGTTTTTGAAAAATGCTTTGCCTCGGTGCCCAACACGAGGCAAAAAATGGAGCACACCTCAGCACCTCACACCTTTCCTATTTCCTCTCTCAGGACACCTGGCACCTCGCATGTAATTCCATACCCACTACATGCTTGCACACCTCAACAACTCGTCCACAGATGCATGTCCCTAAATATTCGATCTGTAAACCAATTATATCATTGTATTATGTTACAATCAAATCTTTACCAGAAATTTCACTATGTTCTAACAAAAAGAAAATATTTTAAACATTGAAATTTGATATTTTATATGTAAGAAAGGAATGTTTTAACTCAGAATTCAATTCTGTTGTATATTGTTTTGATGTTTTAGTCCTTGGGACCAAGTTTCATATATTAGGTTATAAATTTTGCAATCATTATTTTCAATGCTCCGATTTTTTCTTTGCATCGGACGTCCCATGTGTAGTAGCGTACATAGGTTTGTTTTTATACATATAAAAAAGAAGAAATAGACGTGGTCTTCCTCCTCCTGGTTCTCCTGACGCTTCATCTCTTTCCATGTTTCTTCGTCAAGACAAGCCATGCCATAGCAATAAAACCTTGAGTCCATATAAACACCTTTAATATAAGATTTAAATATTTTTTTAAAAAAATACTTATTCAATCTGTGAACCAATTATATCATGATATTGTGTTACAATCAAATCTTTACATTAAATTTTTCTCTGTTCTAACAAAAAGAAAGTGTTTTAAACATTGAAATTCGATGTTTTGTATATGAGAAACGAAAATTTTAACTCGAATTCAACTTTGTTGTATATTGTTTCGATGTTTTAGACGTTGGATTAAAGTTTCATATAGTAGGTTATCTGCAGTAGCGTCCATAGGTTGCCTTTTATACATATAAAAAGGAAGAAATAGAAGCGGTCTTCCTCCTCCTGGTTCTCCTGACGCTTCATCTCTTCCCCTGTTTCTCCGTCATGAGAAGCCATGCCGCAGTCACCAAATGCAGAGCCGCCGCCTGTGGATTTTATCGTCAGCGACCGACAAAGGGAGCCCAAGGCAACCTCGGTCCAATATATCTCATTTTGCCCGTCGAATAATTCATTTGGAGGTTCTGATTCGAACCCAACTTCTTGGGCGAACTCCCGTGGCCGCATTGCGCCTCGACGAGCGTGCTCCTCTTGCCGCATCTCCAGGTGAGATCCGAGGTAACCGGGTCAGGGATCGCCGGGTAAGCTTTGGAGGGCAGGTCGCCCGTCGCCGGGCAACTGGGGCGAGCTCCTGAGGACCGCGTCGCCGAGCGAGGTTTTCTTATGGTTCGATGCCTCCAGTTGATTCTGTTCTCTCTCTCTCTCTCTCTCTCTCTCTCTCTCTCTCCAAATCTCTTCTCTTTCTCTTTGGCTCGATTTAGAACCGCGCTGGAGATGGAATGAATATTCTAGTATTTGTCTTGTTGGTGAACGGCCGATGTACGAACTAGTCCCTCTCCGAAATGAAAAGAAAAACTTTCCACTCCCAGCAGCAATTCAGTAGCTGCGCCTGGAATTGTGATTTGGATTGGCCACAGTTCAGTATTTGTCCCAATTGCTGCACTAACTAGTCCTCCACATAGACAGCTCCACAGCTCAAGGTTGACCTTGCTCCCTGTGGTGGTGTAGATGGATGGGCACCAGGGAGGTGAACCCGTGCCGCCGACGAAGCCACAGGAGAGGCTGAGCAACAAGGAAGAATATGCCACCTTCACGGAGGCCGCCAGCGGGTCTGGCGCCCTTAACAACCGGTGGTCTCGGCAGGAGACGCAGGCGCTCCTCAAGATCCGGTCGGACATGGATGACGCCTTCCGCGGCGCCTCCATTAAGGGTAACCTTTGGGAGGACATCTCCAGGTATTAAGAGCAAGAGATCGATATTTTCTTACTTCCACAGATGTACATGTGTTCAGCGTTCAGTGTTCACACAGAGGAAAGCAAGAAAGCTTTTGTTTTTACCTTTTGTTTAATTAACTGTTGCTAGTACTATTTACTAGTGGTCTGTATTTTTTTTATTATTCACATTGTATATGTTCTAAATTTGCACAATATAAAAAACCGTAATTTAGTTTAATCTCAATGTAATTAATTTGCTTTACTTTTTCCCATAATGATCTTATATGTGTTTTGTGCTTAACTTTAGTAAAGCCCTTGTTTTATATTGTCACAAATATAAACATGAAACTACAGCCAAAAAAACAAAAAGTAAATTGGTAAGTGCTAATTTGGTGATTGATAGATAAGAAAAACAAGTCACTTGAATAGATGTATGTCATTTTGATCACCAGAGTTGTGCTCCGTCTTTCAGGGCACTTGCGGGGTTGGGCTACCACAGGAGTGCCAAAAGGTGCAAGGAAAAGTTTGAGAACGTCCGCAAGAGCTACAAATGCACCAAGAAGCGCCACACCGTGAGGCAGGACCAACGAGCGCCGTGCCAGGAAAGGATGAAAGCACCAGTGAACCCAGTGCTAGCGCCCTCACAATCCATGGCCTCAGCAGCGGTGGAGCTCCCCAAGTCGCCGTCTATGAGCCTGGACAACATCAGTGGCTTCTTTGCCATGTCAGAGTTAGAGCTGGAGTCGAGTCAAGGATCTGAGGAAGACATGATGATCATGGGGGAGGTTGGCAGCGGCCCGGCTCTTGTTGATAAGAGCAATCGCAGTGGTGGTGGTGGCGGTGGCAAAGAGCTAGCGGCTTTGTGCGATGGCTTCATGAAACAAGTCGTCGAGAGGCAGGAGGAGATGCAGCGGCGGTTCCTGGAGGCGTTGGAGAAGCGAGAGGCGGAGCGCATGGCACAGGAGGAGGCGGATCGCGCAGCACAGGAGGAGGCATGGCGCAGGCAGGAGATGGCCCGCCTCAACCGTGAGCACGAACAGCTTGCACAAGAGCATGCCGCAATCATCGCCTTCCTCCATCGCATTGGTCAACCCCTTCCCGGTGTCGTCCCACTCCCAACAACGCAGCCTTTGCCATGGCTGCTGCAGCAGGAGCCAGTCCCAGCCGTGCCGCTCCAACGGCAACCACCGCAGCCAAAGCACAAGGAAACTATGCAACACGACGAGGCCATCGCTGATTGCTGCGTGCGCAGCTGGCTGCTCGGCTCGATCGACGACTCTGTTCTCGACCTCGTCATGGACGATATCGACCCCACCGCCTGAGACCTTAGGGTGGCCATCGAGCGGATCTTCCTGGCCAACAAGCAGCCTCGTGCCATCTTCCTCCTTAACAAGTTCCACACCATGGTACAAGACGACTCCTCTGTCTCCTCGTACTGTCAGCGCCTCAAAGTCAAGGCTGCTACTCTCCGAGACGTCGGCCACCCCGTGGCCGACTCTCAACTCGTCCTCGTCTTTCTGCGAGGCCTCAATCCCCGCTTCTCCAACACCGCCGATGACATCGCCAATGCCACACCTCTTTCATCGTTCGCCTGAGCTCATGACATGCTAGTTCTTAAAGAACTCCATGTGGCCAATAATGATAAGACAGTGGCCCACACCGCGCTTCTTGCCGCAACCGATAATGGCTGCAGAGCTTCTTACGCTGCCCCTTCCTCCTGCGGTCCTGGTGGCCATGGCTCCGACCACAGCAACACAGTCCACACCGGCAAAGGCAAGGGCAAAGGCAAAGGCAGGACCTGGCAGGGTCCGACGCCACCACGACCTACCTTGGTCCCTACCCACCCTGCCGGTCCCACTGATCCGTAGCTCTGCTACAACCCCTGGGCGCCCCAGCCCCAGCCACGCAGCCCCATCGGCTGGCAACCCGGAGTTCTCGGCGCCCATCCCTAGGCTCACCTGGCATCGGCTCCCGTTCTGCCGCCTCAACCGATGCTATCGACCCCAACCACCCAATTGGTTCCCTCCTGGAACCAGGCTGGCCTCGTCGTTGCACTCAACCAGATGACGCTCCAACCACAGCACCCTTGGGTGCTGGACTCTGGGGCGTCTTCACACATGGCGTCTTCACACATGGCGTCATCGGCCGGTATACTTCGCTCCTGTCACCCCTCTTCCTCCCCTTTTATCACCATCGGCAATGGTCACTCTCTTCCTATCCAATGCCGCGGTGATTCCTCTCTGTCTACATCCACCACTAACCTCCCCCTACGCAATGTTCTTATTGTCCCTTCTCTCATTCACAATCTTATATCTGTTCGTCAATTCACACGAGACAACCATTGCTCCATTGAATTTGACGCGTCTGGTTTCTCTATGAAGAATATCCCAACTCGGCGATAGATCCTTCGCTGCAATAGTGGCGGCGACCTCTACACCATTCCCGCTGGGCCGTCCACCCCACACGCTAGCGTCGCCCTCTCCACCAACCTTTGGCACCTTCGCCTCGGCTACCCCGGCCTCGACGCTGTCGCCACCCGAGGTCGCCTCTTACCTTCTCGCTATACTTGACGATTACACACACTATTACTGAACCTTTTCGCTCATCAACAAATCCGAGGTCGCCTCTCACGTCACTCACTTCGTCACGTATATATCCACTCAGTTCAACCACCCCATCAAGGCCTTAGAAGCCGATAACGGTACGGAATTCGTCAACCATACCGTTACAAACCTCCTCACCTCGCAGGACATCCATCTCCGGCTCTCCTGCTCCTACACCTCTCCTCAGAATGGCAAAGCCGAGCGCCTTCTTCGCATCCTCAACAACATCTGTTGCACCATGCTACTTCATGCTCACTTACCCGCCACTTATTGGGCCGAAACTCTGGCTACTGCCACGTACCTTCTCAATCGGCGCCCATGCTCCTCTGTTCATAACAACGTTCCCTATGCCCTTCTCTACCGCACGGCTCCCGACTACTCCCACCTTCGTGTTTTCGGGTGCCTTTGCTACCCAAATCTCACCGCCACAGCTTCCCACAAACTCGCTCCCCGCTCCACCGCCTGTATTCTCCTCGGCTATCCCACCTCTCACAAGGGATACCGATGCCTCGACCTTTCCACCCGACGGGTACTCGTCTCTCGTCACGTCATTTTTGAAGAGACATGTTTTCCCTTCGGTCTTCTTCATTCAAGATCCTCCTCTAGTGATCTTGACTTCCTCCTCACCAACACCGTACCGACCAGGTCTCCTCCACTGCCCTCTCCATCGGACCCCTCATCGGCCGCTGCTGAGGATTTACCCATCCCATATCCCACCACTACTCGGTCTGATGTCCCCACCATCGGACCCCCAACGGACCCACCCCCATCGGCCGATACCGATCCTATTTATCCTTCAGCTGATACCGTTCCCTCTCCATCGGACACCCCACTTCCATCGGCTCCTCACTTTCCATCGGCTTCCCCCACCCTATCGGTTGATTCATCTCTATCGGACCGATCGGAATACTCGGCCCACCCGACCTCATCGGCTCAGGCAGATCTAATTCCTCCTTTTCCTCTTGTCTACAGTCGTCGACTCGGAGCCGATGACGTCCCCACCCGACCAGTTCTTCCTATTACTCCCGCACCCCCATCGGCTCTAGTTCCCTCCACCTCTCACATGGTCACCCGCTTCCAGACCGGGTCTCTCCGCCCCACTCAGCGCTACGGTCTCTCCGCCGTCCACAGCTCTATCTCGTCCATCCCGGCGACTCCTCGCTCAGCCCTGGCCGACCCTCAGTGGCGTGCGGCCATGGCCGACGAGTACAAGGCCCTAATGGACAACGAGACTTGGCGCCTCGTTCCCCGTCCTCCCGACGCCAACATTGTGACCGGTAAGTGGATTTTCAAACACAAATTCCACGTCGATGGCTCCCTTGCCCGTCACAAGGCTCGCTGGGTAGTCCGAGGTTTCTCCCAACGACCCGGTGTCGACTACGACGAGACCTTCAGTCCCGTTGTCAAGCCCGCCACCATCCGAGTCGTCCTCACCTTGGCTGCCTCTCGTTCCTGACCGATCCATCAACTAGACGTGAAGAACACATTTCTTTACGGCCACCTGACGGAAACAGTCTACTGCCAGCAGCCCCTAGGCTTCGTCGACCCTTCTCATCCCGACGACGTCTGTCTCCTTCAACTCTCTCTCTATGGCCTCAAACAATCCCCTCGTGCCTGGTACCAGCGCTTTGCTGCCTATCTTCGGCACATCGGCTTCGTGGCCTCTGCGTCTGATAGTTCCCTGTTCACTTTCCATATTGGCTCCGCCACTGCCTATCTACTTCTCTATGTCAATGACATTGTCCTCACAGCATCTTCGACATCTCTTCTCGACTAGATCATGGCCCAACTCCACTCTGAGTTCGCCATGACCGATCTTGGTCCTTTCCATCATTTCCTTGGCATCTCCGTAACCCGTTCCATCCACGGTCTCTTCCTTTCCTAACACCAGTACGCCATCGACCTCCTCCAGCGTGCGGGCATGGCCGACTGTCACCCCACGGCCACCCCAGTCGACACTCGAGCCAAACACTCCGTCGCCGATGACGCCCTCGTTGCCAGGGCTCTCCAATACCTCACACTAACCCGACCCGACCTCACATACGCTGTCCAGCAACTGTGCCTCTTCATGCACGCTCCGCCCGAACCTCACCTCGCACTGCTCAAGCGCATCCTACGTTACGTGAAGGGCACCCTCTCCAGCAGGCTGCATCTCAACTCCAACCCCATCGACTCCCTCACCACGTACTCCGACGCGGACTGGGCAAGCTGCCCCGACTCTTGACGCTCTACGTCCGGCTACTGCGTTTACCTCAGTGACACTCTCGTATCCTGGTCCTCAAAACGCCAGACTACAGTGTCCCGATCCAGCGCTGAAGTTGAGTACCGCGCCGTCGCCGAGTGCTGCTGGCTTCGCCAGCTTCTCCAGGAGCTTCGTGCACCCATCTCCACTGCAACCGTCATCTACTACGACAATGTCAATGCCGTCTACATGACCGCCAACTCGGTCCATCACCGACGCACCAAGCACATCGAGATCGATATCCATTTTGTCCGCGACAAGGTTGCATTAGGACAGGTTCGGATGCTCCATGTACCATCGGCACATCAGTTTGCCGATATAATGACCAAAGGCCTGCCCACGTCTTTGTTTACCAGTTTTCAGTCCAGTCTCTGTATCCGTTCCCCTCCCGCTACGACTGCGGGGGTGTTAGACAGACCACTGGTCTGGGCTGTATATATATAGACCCGACCCATCTCTATACGCTCGGGGGTTCATAGTTACTGTACACATTCTACAGAAAGCTTGCACAAGTACAGCAAATTGCGGTCAGTTGTTTGCATTTGCATTGACTCTGATGTCCTTACTACTTCTCTACTTGAGACATGGTTCTGTCATCTCACTAACATCCGAATGCTGAGATTCATATCATGCCGGCTGAAGGAGCTGCCGGGGAATGTTGGCAACCTGATACTACTTCGCTCTCTCGACATTTCCTCCTGTGACTTCAAGGCACTTCCTCTTTCTTTTTGGTGTCTTCATAAGCTGGAAATCCTGGATGCTCAAAACTGCAGATTTCATGGTGTTCCCAAGGACATTGTCAAGCTAGTGAATTTGCGGAAAGTCAAAGTGAAGAGTGATCTTATGAACCAGCTCAGATGTGTACCGGGAGTAGGCAAACTCGTCTTTCTTCAAGAGATGCCTTACTATGCTGTTGATGATAAGCCCGGAAGGGGAATTCAAGAGCTGAAGAACATGAACCATCTCCGAGGTGCACTAGAGATCAGTGGCCTTCACAACGTGACAGGCAAGGAGCAAGCTGCCGAGGCTGATCTATACAAGAAAATCCATCTCAACACATTGGTTCTTTCATGGCATGACTCTATCAGGCCTGACAGCCACAACGGTAACCATGAGATGGAGGTGCTTGAAAAAGCCTTCGCCCTAGCCCCACCATCAAGAATCTGGAAGTGAGATTTTACATGGGCTCTGGGTTCCATCCAAGTTGGCTCCTCGATGAAGAAGATGATGAGCCGACCAGCAGCTGGTTGGGATCGCTCTCGATCAGCTCCTGCCCTAACATGGTGAGCCTGTTCGTCGTCGAAACAGGCAGCAGCAGCAACGATAGTAGCAGAAGCAGCTCACCAGTGTTCAGATCACTCACCAAACTGTGCATCACCTGGTGCAGGAATCTAATGAGCCTCGACAATCTCCTGCTGCCAGAGCTTCTACCAGAAATCAAGGTAATACAGATCTCCAACTGTGAGGAGTTGGCATCATTCCCAACCGATCTGCTCAGTGGATTTGCTCACTTGGAAGATCTGGAGGTGTCTTTTTAAAATTTGGACAGCCCGATGATGAATTAGAAAAGACCGATCGCCTAAAGAGGTATCTAATCGCTGTAGGAAAAAAACCAATCGGATTAAAGTAAAAGAAGACTCGATCCTGAAATAGAAGACTATCCACCGAGTTTGAGGATGAGCCGTAGTTTACGGCAGGTTAGTTTATCCTATCTTATATGGATAGGAAGATTTAGTTAGTTAGTTAATTTCTTTAGAGATATTTTTTTTAACTTTGTTGTAAACGCGTCGGAGTCTGTAAACTCAGGGTATAAATATAAACCCCTAAATCGATCAATACATTCTCGGTGCATCGCCATCCTAGTTTATCTAGGTTTTACTGGCGGGGTCTGACTCTCAACGCAGGGCTACATCAGTTAAGTCCAATCTCTGGTGAAAGGTTAAGTCCCACCACTATCTCGATATATCTCGTTCTGTCTAAGACTGTATTAGTTAGGTTCGAACTCTTAGGTCGATAGGATATATCGTATCACATCCGTGTAGGGTTTATCGGTCTATCAAGCTCTTTTCGCCATCATCGATCTCGTGCTGCATCGGTTAGGTTCGACCTACGAGGCTGCCGATGGTGGAATGAGCTTTAGGTCTATAGGTCTTTGTACGGCGTTTCATTGGTATGTTAGCCAATGAGTTATCCATACGTTGAGCGTCACGTCTAGCGTATCGGCTCTTCAATCGATACACACTAGGTCTTCAGAGAATTCCCTTTAAGCGCCACGCCAAGTGCATTGGCCTTGCAGTCGATGCGCGACTGTCTCCAAAGAGACGTCATCTCGTCGGCTCAACTAACCGATAGGTTCGCTTTGTCCTTCCTTTAGCACGTCCAATCTGGCGTCCACCGTTCCGTCACCTTTGGCCTTGGTCTCGTACTGTCTTGGTTAGGTCCGATCTTCGGTATTTGGTGCCAGCGGCATCGTCACGACGGGCGACGAGTCTCGTGCTGCCATCTCCATCCTATGTCTTCATCGGCTCTGCGCCCAATAGATTAGGGCCTCGCATCTGCTATACCCAGAGGCATTGTGTCTTTCGTCGACATCCGCCTACGCCTACATCGACTCTCCAGCCGATAGAAGGGCGCCCTGATTCCTATCGGTGACCAACCGATAGCAAGAGCCATCTGGACACGGCTAATAACCAACTCGATCCTATCGGTATCCAGCCGATAGTGAGGGCTCGTATCGACCCGTCATCCGATTGATCCGTTTGCCTCACCTCCTTATTAATTGTAGGGTCAAATTGACTGGCACGCCTATGCACCGCACTGTCATGCCAAAGCCGACGAGAACCCACGACCCTCGGTGCGTGTACCTCGAGCCATGAAGAGAAGCCGATCGGCCTGTACTAGAGCTAAGCAGACCTCTTAGACATCGACGTGCTCGCGCCGGATTATAGCGCGAACATATTTTTTTCCCTGGGGTTGATGAGTAAAAATTCTAACTTCTAATTAGGCACTCGTAGAATCTGCTAGTTGATAAATGAAATTATATCACACCAGCTGATAAAGGATCTTAAGTCGATAAACAGTCTTCAGGTTTTTTCAGGCGATGAACGAAATCCCGTCCAATCGGCTGATGAATGAAGATTTTTACCCCACTAGTCGATGAATAAAATATGGTTTTTATCGGCCGATGAATAAACCTTCAATTTCACTAAACGTATTTTTGCCGGAACCCGTGCTCGCCACCTTAGAGTTGCAGTTCTGCTCCAGGGTGGAGTCCATCGGCGCCGAGGTCTGGAGCCGCATTCTGTCTCTCCGGAGCCTGAAGATCTTCTGCTGCCAGGAGCTGAGCTCCATCGGAGGTGCAGTATCCATTGCGAGGGTGGAGAAAGTTGATGTCAGGCACTGCCCAAAGCTGAGAGAGCTGGACCAGCCATTTCAGAGGAAAACAGATGCGGGGACTTCTCCAACTGACAGATGGAGAGCCATGTATCGATAGGCTGTGTATTTAGACCGTGTGTTTGTCTAGATTCTGGGCAAAGGCAACTTCAGTCTGCAGCTTCCCTTTGTACTGTATGCTCTCTGATTAACAAGAGCATGTATGTCATGTAATTGACAGGAGTAGACGATTTGTATCAACTGTAATAACAATCAGGCAATCCTGCACTACTAACCAGGATGATCAGCAGCTTAAGTAGCCATGTAGTACAATCAGGATTGTGATGGTCACCTCAAATTCCTATCACTTCTCTAGCAGAATCGCTGAAACACAGGCATCTGGTGCTATACATCCCAACGCCAGGATGAAATCAGATGGGAGCAACAACCAGCAGCACCGTTGTCCCCCACACATGAATGATAGAATAGCTGAGCTCCTCATTTGCCATGGCCGCAATATCAAGGGGTTTTAAGTGTTCAGGACGCACTGTAGCAACTGGACCATCATCACCGTAATCAACAGCCAATTAAGTACAAGGGTTGAATCATTTGAGATTCGTGGGCAGCTAGATTGTTCCTCTGTTTCCGCAGGACTACAACAGGGGGGTTTCTATTTGATTGGAAGTGGGTGTCTGGTTCCTGCACGAGGAAATGGAAGCAGGAATGCAGGCACACAAAATGTTTCACCCTACCGCCTTTGTACGGGCTTGTACAGCACAACAGTCACAAACTTTGCCCTGAACCGATGAGTAATCCCCAAGGCAACGACAGATCTTGAGTTCTCTTTCTCTATGTAGAGGTGGTTGAGTACCACATTTTGAGGTGGAGGAAGGCTGCTTGAGTCGTCTTGGCTTGGCGGGAAGCTCAATAATGTATGCTGCAGATGAGGAGGAACCAATGGGGGCTCTCGAGCTTCATCCTCATTTCCAGGAACAGGGTTGTTGTAGCTTGAATCTGGTGATGTTGGGACTTCAAACCCAACAACGTTGATCCCTTCCTGCATCATTGTCATCCATCACAACAATGAATGTAATCAAGACATGCTTTAAAGAACATAGGAACTCCAATATATCTTACATGGTCACCCTTGACTTGCTGGTCCATAGCAATTAGCAAAGCACTCTGCTGCCTATCCTGGTTTGAAAAAATGTATATCAAAGTGAGTAAAGAATCAGAATAACCTGTGTACCCTTGGGAAGTGGTAAATAAAATTAAGAGTAAACATAAATTGCATATAAGAATCATAAATTCTCTAAGAATCATCATATCCAAGTTTACATATAGTCTATGTCTATTATTCACTCCATGCAAAAGAAAGTTTGGAAGTTTGGCTGAATCAAATGGGTCAGAGATATGAATCAATAGCAACACCTTCAATACAGAAGAGTTTTAAAGAATTTGGTGTCATCAGAAAGGAGAGAGTAAAACTGAATTCAAAGTTTCAAACAGTTGCAATATTTCCTCAATGACCAATTTCAACCCAAAACTGCTCCTCAGAAAAAGATTATGCTAGCTAAATTTTCTGTTCAAATACACATAATCAAAACAAGTAACTTTCTCTGAAATAAACAGTCGCAGCTTTAACTGAAATAATACAGGTCAGTAGAATGCGAAACAAGACAAAATATGCAAACCTTGTTGCTGCTAAACAACAACATAACAAACTAAAGTTAAGCCTTATCTCAAACTACAATTTATGAAAAAGAGAAGAGCAAAGCATTACACACAAATTACATCAGCACACACAAGTATTTGAAACAAAAAATGACATGAACCAAAATTTAATGGATAAACGAAGACATAGTAATCAGTACATCATCATAGTAAACCATAAGAGCCCACTAATCCGAAATCCAGGAACCATGCTTAAGTGTGTAAAATAAAGCTGACAATGATCCACGGTTCTTAAATGGTGATTAATACATAAAAATTTGTGTACACTGATCAAGGAAAACTTCATACACAGTGATTATACAAAAAGGCAATAGAAGAATGTCATGCCATGGCCCATGAGGTGGTGCATAAATTGCAGGAGCAGCAGCCTGGATGATTACTAAAGGAATATGTTGCTAAGTTGCATGCAAACATATCTGTTAGGAGCATTTAGACACTCCTTTATTATTCCATTGTTAGAGGCCTTATAAGAGGAATTATTTCCTTTACATGGTAAGCAATCAATGCTGAATACTGAATACGTAAGGTGTAACTTTAGCACCATTACACACAAAAAGGAAGATGTGAATTTAGAAGACCAAGTAGTGCCTAAGAAGGATATCTTTCGATATCTAAGATCGATGCTATATATGAATGAGGATATTGATGCGGACGTTAGCTATAGAATCAAAGCGAGTTGGGTGAAGTGGTACTAAGCATCTGACATCCTCTGTGATAAAAGATTACCATAGAAGCTAAAAGGCAAGTTTTATACAACGACGATTAGACCTGCTATACTATATGAGGCAGAATGTTGGCATATAAAAAGACGTCGTGTTCAATAGCTGAATGTTACAGAAATACGTATGCTATGCTGGAGTTGTAGTTATACAAGAATGAATCGAGTCTACAACGAGGATATACGTGATCAACTTAAAGTAGCACTAATTAAAAAAAAGTTTGTCCAACATCGGTTAAGATGGCGTGGCTATATCCAAAGGAAACCCCAGAGACACCAATACATTGTAGAATTCTAAGTCAAGATAATAATGTGAAGAAAGATAGAGAAAAAACAAAATTAACATGAGAAGAGACAGTAAGAAAGGACTTAAAAGAGTAAGATATACCTAAAGATCTATAATTAAATAGAAATACTTAAAAAGTAGCTATTGACGTATCTGAACGGTGATTGAAGATTCTTATTAGATTTCAACTCTATCCTACTCTAACTTGTTTGGGACTAAAAGACTATGTTATTATTGTTGTTGTTGTGGTAAGCAATCAAGAATAAACAAAGTTTCTTTGTAAATTGATCCAGTTCCAATTCAGGGAAGGAAATAAGTGATATGAGACACCCAGACTTATATGGGAGACAAGCAAGAATTCACTAACTCAACCTCATCTGCTGATCCCCAACATGTTCTTATATCTCTACCAGCATATCCCCTCCCTCAAATTCAACGCTGCCTGCCTGAACCATCAATTTTCACAGCAGTGCCTGCCTGCCTTATACCATAACAATTTGCCTTTTCAAACTCCTCTCCTCCTCCCCTAGGCTAGATCAGTGTGGAGAGATCCCCAAAACTGATCTCTATTATTGGTAAGGAATCCCTAAATTGCTTTTATTCATCTCACTTAATTTGGTACTTCTGGTTTTGCTATGAGTTTATCAAATGTGCCCTTCTCTTTATTTCTTTTTGTTCGTGCCCAATGAATGTAATTCATCAATACCATACATGGCTGTACATGATAGCTGCACCAATATGGAGGGGCTTAGCTTGCTCTGAATATTGAGGTAATTCGCCCAGTTTTGGAGTGAAGTGATGAAGTAGAGGTTAGAGCTTTGGGTAAACTTAGGAATGCCTTTTTTCCAAGTCAGGGTAAGCGTGGGAAGAAGACAGAATATAGGAAAGTGTCATTTTGTTTGCAGAATGCCAGAATATGGATAATAACGTAAGGCAAAGTGTCATTTAGTTTGGGTATTATGGGTAAAGATTTTGGCGGGATCACTGCATGGAATTCATTAATTACGACATGACATGTGGGATTAGATCCTTGAATTGGCTTATGTGAGCATATGGACAAACATATACAGTCTTAGTTGTGACAGGTAGTTATAGTTAGGAAATTGGACCTTAATCTGTACATTCCTTTGACTCCAGTCACATATTTTGTATATGATAGGAACATAAATAAGTCAAAAATTCAAGTACTCCATCGCAGCAAACTATAAATCCCAAGCACAAAAATAGCACAAAATAGTCTTCCATGTTAAGTTTAGCATTTAATAATTGGTACAGATCTAAAATAAGCTAATTCAGTTTGCAGAATCATATAGGAGTAGTTCTTTAAGCATTTCACAGCAAAGTACAGATAAATCCGTACAGAAGAAAACAGCTCATGTCCATCTCAGTATGATTCCAGCAGCTACATTTCCCAACTATACCCAGATTGATCATCAAGCTACAGATAATTTTGGGATAGTCTGCAGCTCACCTTAGGATGGAGAGATGGATGAAGCAAACCACACGAAGGCCACCGAAGACTGCTTCCTTAGCCACCTGCGACCAAAACTAAATCAACAGACTAAGTGAGCTTATTGCACATCAAGAGGCACCATTTCGAAAGGCAAAATTAGAGAGCGAGGAAGGGGGCACGGGAGGAGGCGCGGCATCAGCAGCGGACAGCGGGATTTCTGGGCGAGGAGGCTAGCGGCAGCAGCCGCGGCGACCTGGGTAGGCGGGCGAGCTAGGGTTTGCGGGCGGAACGGGAGCGGCGAGGCCGGAGGCAGAGGCAAAGTGGCACGAGGAGGAGAGTACGGCGACGGCGGGGTGGAAGCGGCAGGCGGCGACCTAGGGTTTGCTCGCGGCGGGGCGTGGTGCCTTGCGGAGCCGAGGAGGAGCAAGGGGCGGGGCTGGGAGCGGGAGGGATGCGAAGCAGAAGGAGAAGAGGGAGGATGGACGGCGGCGGGGAGGGGGAGGTGGGGCGGTGTGCGCACCTGGTTCGCGGGGGCCGTGGCGCGTTGCGAGGACGACGACGCGAATGGGGAGGAGAGGAAGGTGGCTCCGGTTCCATCCGATTTAGATTTACTGTCGCGTGTTAGCTTTTAGAGAGGCTGTCCATAGGCTAGCTGCACTGTAGTAGTAGCTCGCTCTGTTAGCTAGGCCGAGTTCAGCTCACTTTTTACTGATAGCACGTTTTTTGAATGGCTTTTTATACAAAAGTTTATTTAAAAAACAAAATAAATTTATTTTTTAAATTTATAATAATTAATACTTTATTAATCATATACTAATGTCACTAATGATTTCTCGCATCTATATAATACATGCAATTATGTTTTAGATTTATTGTTCTGAATCTCGGTTTGGAATTTCGACTAGTAGAGAATTCTTGACATCACTCTACCTTGATTTTTTTCTTATATATAATGAAATTTTGGAGTTATTAATTCGGTATTTGTCTAATTGGAATAAATTCTCGACCGCTTGACACCTTAGAACCAATATATTATCGGGTTGAGCTTTATTTGGTTAGAACAAGATGCCAACCAATAGTGAGCCTCTGAATTATCTCATACTCGATATGGTTATTAGACCAGTTGTTATATCATTTGATTTTATAAAATCAACTATTTACAACAAACTATTATATAAAAAACCCTTGAGCAAGTAATACAAACTTATGACTATTTTTTTAGTCTATAAGTAAAAGGTTATACTTTGCCTAGCCTCCTCCGATTGTAATATCATAAACATAGTTTATGATTAGACAGTCTTAGTATGAAAGAGAAATAAAAATTACTGATGTTTTTTTTTACTATATGATGTTTTTGACCACTTTCTCGATAAAATTAGTAGCTGATCGGTCCAATAAAACATATTGTGCCAAAGAAGTAGTTAATTTTGAATAGCTAGACACGTGACCTATGTTATTTTATTTTGTATGGAAGGACCGCTACGATTCCCTAATCTCATGAAGACTAGTAGAGTAGTCTAATCTCGATCACATGTATGAGCGGTAAGACAACTACAACCTCTGGTCCTACAAAGATCAATGACGTAGTCAAGTCTTAACTACTTATATGAGTGATAAGATTGCTACAATTCTTGTTCTACAAAGACTAGTAATGTAATTAGGTCTCAACTACTTGTATGAACATTAAGACTGTTACGACCCCTAGTCTCATAAATACCAATAGTGTAGTCAAGCCTTGACCAATGGTAAAACCACTATGACTCCTCGTCACAAACTCAAGATCTCTCTTTGTTTAACAGTCTATCTCTTTTATCTTCATCGATATCACTTTAATATATTCTATGATCCCCTTATCATTTTCGCTAGCTTTTGTGAATGCAGCCTTCACTCTAATGTAATAAGGTATGACATCTATTCATTTTAACGATGTTTTATTGGTACAACTTCTAATATACATGTTTGATTGTTGCTCTATGTAGTTATATATTTGTACAAAGAATTAAAGTATAACTAGATGAAAGCATTTTTCTATAGAATCTGCTAGTGCTATTTTTTATTACCATGTCTTAATACTTTTGTATTTATCAGTAAGTCACTATTTCTATTTTACCGTGAGCATTCTAAAACTATTTGTTCTAGAACAGAGTGAGTACTAGGCTACTAGTCAAGGTTGAGCTTGCAAGTTAGGAAAGTGAATCCATGTGATCCTTGCCACCTTCTAGATGGACTAGGAGCTTACTCCTACCATAATAGTCATGTTCCAGTAGCAACCGCCCACTCTCTAGTCTCTATAAAACAAACCGTTCACTAAAATATGATAAAAATATATGTACAACAGGAAAAAAATTTAAGAAATATTAGGAGACCATCTAACAGAATTCCTATAACAAATTCACCATGCAAGAAAAAAAATATTATTGTTAGAAGGCTTATGTCCAATGGTGTAGTTGCAATAATCTAGATATGTAATCCGGCCCATTTCAAAAGTTTTAGCGTGTTTGAATGTGGGCTTCACACTCCACTTTACTTCCATGCATGTCCATTAACTATCTCTGTTATTTGATAATTGCGTAAGTTCTAGTAATAAATTTTCCATTCTTCACTTTGAAATAATTTTGCTTGTGGTGCTTCAGTAAGTTTTTGAAATGAAGTGTGCTTTGTATTAGTACTCCATTGTCTCAAAATTTAGCTACCTTTAGCTACGCACCTAAACAATGGATTAGATCATAAGCCAGTGTAAACACAATTAAGATTTGTCATAATCGTAGTTTACTCTATATGGTTTATGAAAAAAAATTTGCATGGTTTATGTACCTTGCTGACACAAAATTAAACGAATGAATAGTATAGTAAGGTGCATAATATAGGCTTTGTCAATAGCTAAAACCTTAATTATAATTAAGTAATTATTTATTCAATTTTTGTAGCATAGGACATACCAACGTGGCATAATTAATTAGGCGCAAGTTTGTTTCAGGTTCTCACTGGACTTCAGCTCCGGTAGTTAATTGTGGAGTATCAATTCTGCACTTCTAATCGAATGTGCATGTGATGCATGCTTTGATTATTCCATGGAAGCTTCGCAAAATAGCTTTTGCTTTGTGAAACAAGGTTTATTTGTGTCGACACCAAAATTCTTCCAAAAAAGCTAGAGAAATCAGCAGCAGATAAAAGAGGTAGAAAATTTTCGGCATAATTCTGCATCTTTAATACTGCACAGCATTCAGAGTACATGAGGCGTCTGCTTTTCAAAGTTGAGTAGAACTGTGATTATTAGACCCCCAATCAGTGAGGAGGTTCAATAGTTTAGTTTAGGGCACAAATAATAAGCTATACTACAGGCTAGAAAAAAATTAAGTGCCTCCAATATTTTAAAGGAAAATCAATGCAAATGAGATGTGAGACTGATCGAGTTGGTTGTGATAAATCAAATCCATGTCCGAATGACTGGAAATGGAGAGCTGAAAATGTGAGTGCACTGGCCTTTGGTTGGCACAGAGGCTTGTTTGGTTTCCATACTTCACTTTAATTTGTCAAAGGTATGGCATATCCACAGAAAGTATAGCCAACAATCTATTTGCCACGAGTACGACAAGGTTTGGCAACAAATTAAGAGTATGGTGCGTGGACCCAAGGACTAATAATGTTTGACATGCCGCAATTATAACAACTAGCCCGCTGCTTTCGAAACAGATGTAACTGATGTGCTGATTGTGTCACGAGACAAGTCAGTAATATATAATTAATTAAGTATAAATTATTATAAACTTAAAAATAAATTTATTTGATTTGAAAAAAATCTATATAGACAATTTTTATACTAGTTCAAAAAATTATACTAACGGAAACGATAGAGTAGCTTCAGCTAGATGCCCTGCCGAACGCAGCCTGGCAAGCTTAAAGTTCATTGTGCCAATGTTTGGATGCCAAAGCAACACTCTTGCTTATTATAAGTGTACCAAAGGCAACGAGCAGAAGAAATCCAGCTGCATCAAGTACAAACATATCATGTATTATATATGTAACTCAACAATTTGTCTCATAACAGCACACAACCCCATACACGTATATACAATCTAATCTACCAGCCTAAACTATAATAAAGCTACTACAGGCTAAGATTCCCATAAACATGCAAGATACCAAACCCCAGAAAAATCCTACTTTCTGTATCTCACATCTGCACATACATAGGAGTATATCTGAACTCTGAAGATTACACTGCCTTAATCTTCAGTTACAGTAACCATAATCTGCTTAATTAACCATATTTAACAGGTGATATATATAGATTGATCACATGTTTGTTCATTCACATGATGGAGCAGGCGTTGGGGTTCTCGTCGCTGAACATGGTGGTGAGCCGCTCCTCCGGCTCGGCGGCGGCGTAGCTGCCGACGGGCATGACGGCGTCGACCCGGCGGACGTGGCCGGGCGGCGCTTTCTTGTCGTAGGCCGGCGCGGCGTAGGGGTGGGCGACGAGGCTGTAGGGCACGTAGGGCCAGATCTCCGCCTTCTTCCCCGTCGCCTGCACCCTCTTCACCACCTTGAGCGGTTCCACGAACCCCTGCACCGTCACCTTGTACTGCTTCCTGTTTATCTCCACCGATTGCACCCCTGCATCCAATCCAACAACAATTAACCAAAATTAATCACATATGTATGATTATAATGGCATCCAAATTTTAGCTATGCATGAATGATTCCAAGAACCGCAGAAATGGGGAAGAAACAGGAGTGAAGTTAGTCTTTCTGGCATGAATTCAGAGATATTTTGGTCGTATGTTTGTGTGTACTAACCAAAATTGTTCACAGATATTAAGTAATGTCATCATTTCAGCCATGCATGAATGATTCCAAGAACTGCAGAAATTGATCTTTCTGGTGTGAATTCAGGGAGATTTTGGTGTGTGTTTGTGTGAGTAGATACCTTTCATGCTGGAGAGGGCGTTTCTGACCTTGAGCTCGCAGCCGTCGCAGTCCATCCTGACCTTGAGCTCCACCGTCTGGAACTGCTTCCTCTTCTTGTACCTCCAGTTGCTGCCGCCGCCGCCGAGAAGATCAGACAGGTAGTCCATAGTGCCTCCCATTGTTGTTACAGTTCTCAATTCACCCAACCCAAGCAATCAATTGGTGTGCCAATCGGTTTATCTCTCTCCAAGAAACCAAGAAAGAACAGAGCAAGAACGCTTCACCTAATGATACAACCTGTTCTTTTCTCGTGCAATGGCTAGTCACTAGTTCACAGATTCACAGTCACACTCAGAGCAGAGAGCAATTGAGAGAGATTGATTGATTGGAATTTTGGAATGGGCCTGAACTCTGAACCTTACAAGAGTTGGTGTGTGTATGTTGTGTATATATAGGGGATAGCTAAGCTGCTTGCAGCCAGTGAGAAACTGTGGCAGCACAGGTAGCCAAACCGTGTGCTGTTTGCTTGCTGATGCCTGCAAGAAGTTTCCCTGAGATACCTTGCCCCCTGCGCCTGCACCTGCAACCCTTTCTGCTGAATTCATCTCTCAACCGACTCCAGATATTAGACATGGAAAGGCATGTAGGGCAGGGGAGCCATCAGCCAACCCCACAGATGAAGAAGCTTTCGGTTTGGACGGACGTTGTCAGTAATAAAGTTTATCCCCCTGTGCTAAGCAAAAGGAAATTGCAGGAGGGCACCAGGGAGGAAAGGAAGATGTACTTTTGTTCCTTGTGCTAGCTACCTTTTGGTTAGTAATTTAATTATTCTTTCCTTTCTGAATCTGAAATACAAATTTTATAGTAATACTATAATAGTTAAGAAGATAGAAGCCAAGTGATATTCATACAAAACAGCATGAATTATTGCTCGATAGAAAAAACTGAACTTAACTGAATAAAATTATTCAGGATTTGATCCACCTCTATGAAGTGAACACTATATCAAGATTAATTTTCAGAGAATGCTGGACTATACTTATGACGTTCCTACCAATTTTACAAGGTAAATACTGCAGATATTGCGCAAAATTGGTGCGATCCTCATGATTGCATTGGCTCCCGCTCTCAACTGGTTTCAGTTTCTGAAGGCCACTACAACCTGGACATGAATTCTGCAAAACTGAAAACCTGGTCATCATGCATTTGCTGTGTGCTCGTGCTTTTGTGCTTCAGTTGTAAGTAAGCTGTCAACAGGAAGAACAGAACAGGTATAGTGGGGGTCAACTAAGGGACAGGTAAGCAAGGAGCAGGCCGACCAGAGGCTGCCAACCGCTTCACGCTGATTGCTGAGCTGTGGTTTTGCTCCCTGATTGGGTAGCCAAGGCCCCAGTTTGCAGGTCTCAAAATATCGTGAGACTTGGGTTTGAATTGTAGGGTAGATGCTCCTCTAATATTCCAGCCTCTCTGTTCCTTACATCTGTCCCTGGATACACTGAAAGGATTCTGCAACAAATCTGTGTTTGTCAACAGATGGGGCATACAACCAGAAGAGGTGGTTGATTGGCCAATGATTTTATTATATTAATATCACAATGTTTATGAAAGATAAATATGCAGTCTAGCTCTTCATCTTATCTATCCTGCTTGCAGTTCACTTATTACATGTATGATATTATCTGATTATAATTTATAAATATATGTAGGATGGTTTTGACATGGGTTATGATTTTGATATGCTTTATCAGTCAAAGAAATCTGTGTGAATCCGGGAAAACCACACGCAAGTGAGACTGCCTTTTCTCCTAAACACACCACTATAATCTTGATCCCATTATAAGATCTGTGCATATTTATCGACATCAGTTAATTATGCATATTTATAGAGGACTTTTAATTACACTTTACTAACAGTATATACTATCGATATATAAGGATATATTAGGAATTTATACGTAGACTTGTGTGGGTGTAGGAATATGGTGTACAGTAAGACTAAGACCCAACTCTATAAAAGAAGTCGGGTAGTGGTCTAACACTTTTCGTAGTAGCAGCGAGAGGAGAACGGATGCAGAGACTAGAGCGAAAACTGATGAACAAAGACGCGGAAAGGCTTTTGGTCATAATATTGGCGAACTGGTGCACCGACGGTACATGAAGCACTCGAACCTATCTTAATGTGACCTTGTCATGTATAAAGTAAATGCCTATCTCTATATGCTTCATGTGTCGATGATGGATCGGGTTGACGGTCATGTAGACGGCGCTGACGTTGTCGCATTAGACGATGGTCGTAGAGAGGATAGGTGCATGGAGCTCCTAGAAAAGCTGATGAAGCTAGCAACACTCGGTGACGGCATGGGCAACGGCGCGATACTCGGCTTCGGCGCTGGACCGAGATACTGTAGTCTGGCGTTTTGAGGACTAGGAGATTAAAGTGTCGCCGAGGAAAACACAGTAACCGAATGTGGAGCGTCAAGAGTCAGGGCAGCTCGCCCAGTTCACGTCAGAGTACGCGGTGAGAGAGTCGATGGGGCTGGAGCTGAGATGTAAGCCGGTGGAGAGTGTGCCCTTCATGTAGTGAAGAATACGCTTGAGCAGCGCGAGGTGAGATTCGCGCGGAGCATGTATGAAGAGGTACATTTGCTGGGCGGCGTAGGTGACATCGGGCCGTGTTAGTGTGAGGTACTGGAGGGCACCAATAAGACTCCGGTACTATGAGGGATCGGCTATGAGAGAGCCATTGGTGATGGAGAGTTTAGCACAAGTGTCGACAGGAATGGCTGCGAGGTGACATTCGGCCATACCCACACGTTGGAGGAGATCGATGGCATACTGACGCTGGGAGAGAAAGAGTCCGTGAGGAGAGTGGGTGACAAAGATATCAAGAAAGTGATGGAGAGGACCGAGATCGATCATGATAAACTCGAAGTGGAGTCGGGCCATGATCTGGTGTAGGAGGGACGGCTAGGATGTTGTAAGAATAATGTCGTCGATGTAGAGGAGGAGATAGGTGGTGGTGTTGCCGATGTGAAGGACAAAAGAGGGAGGTATCAAAGATGGAGGCTACAAAGCCGATGTACCGAAAATAGATAGCAAAACGTTGGTACCAGGCCCGAGGACCTATTTGAAACCGTAAAGGGAGCGCTGAAGGAGGTAGACGTCGTCAGGACGAGATGAATCGACGAAGTCTGAAGGCTGCTGGCAATAGACTGTTTCTATCAGATGACCATGAAAAAAGGCGTTTTTCACGTTGAGCTGGTGGATTGGCTAAAAGTGTGAGACGGGGAGGAGAGAGCCGAGACAAGAAGACAGAGGAGGAATACCGGAAAAAAAGATCTACGATAGGAAGGAAGCGTCGGCTCGCTGGCGAGAGGATACTAGTACGTTGGAGATGTCTAGATCTGTTTTGATACCATATAGTAATATGATGTACAATGAGATTAAGATATTAATTCTATAAGTGTACAATGAGATTAAGATGTTAATTCTATAAGAGAGAGTTAAATATATATATATATAAGTCTAGTGGTCTAATAGGGCTTGGTGAAGGATGAGGATATGGGCAATATGGCTGCTGCCTCGAGAAGAAGAGGAGAGAAGAAGGTGATGAGAAGAAATCGAATTGATTTCCATGCGGTGGCTGGCGGTGCCTTACCGTAGCCCATCGTGAAATGGTGACGAGAATGGGGAATAGGATCGGACGAGGAAAGCATCAATTATTTGTGCTATACGCTGTGCATTTATGGAATTGCTCCCATGCAAAAATATAGAAAGACAAATTTATCTTTTAAATTTTATACCGCAATCTATTTAAGTGGTAGTCAAATTAATCTACACCCTTGGGGTGATTAATATGGCAGTACATACTGCTAGTATGATGTAGTCATGCATACTTTGATTTTTTTAAGAAAGAAAGCACTAAACAAAAGCTATACCACCATAGATACTATATGTATTGTGCATGTCTCTAACTTGTGTGTTTGCCACGCTAATTATTGGAAGTAAACCGAAAGCTAGGACAAATTTCATATTTTTAAGCTAGTGAAAGCTAATCTCTTTCACCTTAGATTGAAAAGTACACTTTTTTACACTACTTTGCAAAGTAAACCAGGATGTGAAAAGGACTAGCCACTTAACTGAAACATGGTATTTCTTCACTTCGAAAGTGTTGCCTAGCGTCTTTAGACCCCAATCGGCCAGTCCTCTTTTAATCAATTTGTTTCCATTTATTTGGAGAAACAGTATTCCTTTATTCTTTTAAGTAGATACCAATTTGTTTGATCAGAAATTAATGGACACCAATTCAAACCAATTTGATAAAGTAGCACTAAAATATGGAATTATTGAAATTATATGCATATATCAAGTGTGCAATTGCACAAAGTAGCCTAGCTAGCTAAGATCTACACGATTTGAACTTAAATATAATATCTGCTTCACTAAAGGTTGTGCTAAGCAAGATTGTATATCTTATTATTGTAATACCACTAATTATCAACTCATGGTCGATTTTCTGAGAATGATTAATATATGGGGCTTGAGTATCCTGGGGTACCATCCTTAGTGTGAATTGAACATGTGGTCTCTTATCACACAACAACAATGAAAACCATATCTGAACCAGTAGTCCAGTAGGTACTCTTTTCATGAATATAAAAATGAAAAATTACATAATTAAATAAGTTTAAACCATATATATGTGGCAAACAGAGAAAAGTTTCAAATTGGCAATTAACATGTATGCCTTGACCGTATTCTTGTTAGTTTAGAGGAATTACTATATATCTATACAATCCACAGAAAACTTAAATGAAACAGAGTCAGGTGATTGACACATAATCAATAGCACTAATTCCTATTCGATGTAAATAAAAACTTTATGAAGAATTTATCCTTTTTTCTGAAGAAAGATTGATAGATCATTCTAGATTAGGAAGAATGGGAGAATTATTTTGACAATTAAGCCGACCAATTGAATTTAGAATCAATTGATAGTCTCCGCGCAATGGCAGACATTTACAAAAAAAAAGGAACATATATATTCATACTTTCACGATCAAGAGGACCAATGGAATTTCGAATCAATGAATTGCTAGCCTCTGCAATATCAGACATTTATGGAAAAGAAACATATGATTCTAGCACAAAAAATTGAGGTTACAGTTAATTATGAAGTAGTAAAATAGAATAAGCCATTTTTAAAAGACTAATGGAATAGGCTCCTGTAAATTCCCAAAATTTCTATTCTTCTAATCCCTAGAGCATATTCATACATGGTACTAGTAGTTGCTACTACCAGTCAGCTTCAAAAAACTTCTCTTGGGAGCTCTAGCACTGTCAGTTGCTGTACAAGCAACGTGCATGCAGGCAAATCAAATCAAGGGACAGACATTTCGGGGGTCCGTTCGGTAGTGCGTTTGGCATTTGGAACTCCCTCATTTACCGTGAGTATATTTTTTAATAAATGGTATATTTTTAATATATATATATAAGTTTTTTGAAATTTTTTTATAATAATTAACACTTAATTAATCATCTATCAATCACTCGTCTCATTTTGCTGCAACAGAAAGGAAACCAAAAGCACATTCAAACGAAGCCTTAGTCACGTCCTATTGAACCATTCTTTTGTTTTTGAATTTGACCTCATAAATCGAATAATTGATCCCCCATGATACTATATTTCCATTCACATAAACTCGTTAGTTTCTACCGAAAGTATATAAAATTTGATATTTTTTAGATAAATTTTATTATAGTATATTAAAATTTTATGTAATTTATTGATGTACATTATAAAAATGTGTCATGGTTAAAGGAAATCTCTAAAAACTGATAATTTATTGGATCACACTGCATCAATTATTTTATTATTTTTAAACTAATTGGAGAGACAAAATTTTCAAAAAAAAATGAATGTTTATTCTTCTAACCTGGTGTTAAAGTGAAGAAGGAATATGATGTATGATAATAATATACTTAGGGTGATGGTAGATTAAGAGTTGCATAATGTGTAGTTTGAAAAATAGGAAACTTTTGAATTTTAGAATTTTTTAAGAAATTTGGAAAAATTGCAAAATATACTTAGAGACCGGGTTTTGGAGGATGGAGGAGAGATGGTCTGGTTCAGTTTGGTTCGGTGAAACCAACGCGAGTGACATGTGTTAACCCAAGGGATAAATTCATTATTTTAAAATAATTTCTCTCTCCAATTGGATAAAAATAGTAAAATAATGGCTACGATGTTCTTAACAAATTATCAATTTTTGAAGATATACTCTAAGCATAGTATGTTCTTGCGATGTCTAATTTTGAGATGTCCTCCAAGCAAAGCACGTTATTGCAAATTACATAAATTTTGAGTGCCCGTAACAAAATTTGCCTATTTTTTAAGCAACATCAAAGCAAATAGGTTTAAATGTTGGGTATTTGTAAAGTACTTTTGATTGTAAATCTTACAACGAGATAACTTATATGGTAAGAATTAGATTATTTTTTAAAAAAAACTATTATTTTTGACAAAGAAGTATTTAAGTTACATATATACCCTTAAATGGGCAAATAAACAACCGCTCGAGCTAGATTCCTCATTCCGAAGATTTGCACGCCTAAAATCGAATCTTCTCTTGCTTGTCTCATGGTTCATCTATCCATGCTGCGAAAACATAGTCAATAAGGAACTAATAGAGCTTAATTACATAATATAGATAATTGATTAATGGATGCCCAAGTCTGCAACTTTAATAAATTGCATGACGATACATATCTGTGCTGATATTTGTAAACGTGCAACGGTGCAAGAAATAGGAGTACATTTAATTACATACGAAAGTTGTCTTCAGCTGCAGAATATATTCGTACGCACGCAGCAGGGGCGGAGCAGGATTTTAGGTCGATGATGTCATAGCGAGTCTCAATAGTGACCATGATTTCTAGTAAACTAATGCTGCATACAGAAAGCAAATAATAATAATAATAATAATAATAATAATAATAATAATAATAATGATGATGATAAGTGTTAAAGAGACCAACTGATTTTAATGAACTCATGTATTAATTCAATCTCTAGTAATATTGATATTTGATGCACCTAGATTTTTTACTACATTGTATATGGTAATTTTCTTTTTAAGAATTGTTCATCATATTTATACTATATGTTTACGTGACGAAACTGAACCTACGAAGTAGCTCAGAAGTCCTAGGCCCTTGGTGGCGGCAACAGTGGCACAAGCAACCAAACAACCAAACCTAAGTATTCATGAGTGGTTAAAGCAAATTAATCGATTGTTCATCTCAACAGGTAGTTAATAATTAAATTAGCATGTAAAACGAATGGGAAATTATGGGAATTTGTGGGTTAGGGTCTCAGGGAAAATAATCTCACCTGACTGACTGCAGGTCGATCGGCTCGTCTCTGCTTCTCGTTGAGACACCAGCCCTCGCACGTGCTGCGTTTGTGCGTGACCTACTCGATGACAGTAGAAGCAAAGAGGCAAACCAACAAACAACGTTAGTTTCGGGCTGCTAAATAACCAGCCTGTCAGCTGCTGTCACATTGGCTACACGGATGCTGTTCATGGGCTGAGCAACAGAGAAAACAATAAGCCAATATGGCTGAGTAGCGGTGTCAAAATACTAGGTCCACTGATATTATCTATGGGAGAATAGACGAGAATATTTGGAACAGGCCAAAGACCATTGGTGTCATGTGACACCACTGGTATAACACTACTTGGAACGTACGAGCAATCGAGCATCATGCATGCATGATCATCTGGAGACGAACAAGATGATCAATGATCAAAGATCAATCAATCGAGATCGGAAAAGATGGACTAATGATCGATCTATCAAAAAGTGCAGCCGTTCTTTTGGAAACAACGTGCAGTGGCTAGGCTAGGGCGTCGGTCGCGAGTAGTGTGATTGGTTTCGATTGACAGTAATTTGACAGGCCAGAGAGGCAGAGAAGACACAAAGACAGCTAAGCTAGGTCTGATAGCTGGGAAGATGATCGATCTCTGCCACCACGGCATGTGAGAGCACTTCTGAGTTCCATAAAGACGGGTGCTCCCGTTCTTCAAATACACAAGTAGATTTAAATTCTCTCCTTTTTGTTTGTGAAATACTCTAAACTGATACGTGCAATAAATGTGAGATATCTGCAATCATATGAAATTTGTCCTCATTTATCTTTTTTAGGACGCATGGCTCGTTTGGTTGCTATTTGCTACCATTTACTAATAAAAATTGTCACCTATTGTAAGTGATAAAATCTTAACCACATCTTAGTAAATCTAAGATAATCTTACTATAGCTTTTAAGTTATTGACGTGTGTGATTTAAGTTGATCAAGCTTGTTTAATTTAAAACTGTGGTAAAATGTGACTAGCAAGTAAACAGCTTCATACTACTCACGAGATGAAATTTTGCATTATTGTAAATACCATCATGCTGCACTTCTTAATATATTTGATTTCTTATTTGCTCCTGTAAACTTATCACGTGATTTTTTTTATTTACCCCTGATGAGTCACTAGCATGTTAAAAATAAGGACCGCGTCAACCTTCAAAGATAAATAAGGATTTTACCATATCTTTTACAGTAAAAATAACCATTTGAGTACACTTCTATGCAACTCGAACACTGGAATTAATTGTTCTGCACGTCATGCACGTCGTTTTTTACTCCCCGAGCTAATTTCTACTGCAATACATTTGCAAAGACCTAATAAACATTATGAAAGTACCTTTTCAGATAAATAAAGATTTGTACTTACTTTGCATACTTAGAAAGATATTGGTGCTTAAAGTTTTCAAATTTTAACTTAAAGACATGCAATAACATATGTTTGGGTGTCTGGGGCTCTGGGGAGAGTAATATATTTGGCCACGCTCAAGCATGGTGCACTTGGTTAGCAGAGTCTAAGCTAGGTTATGACCACATTACAATATGCATGATCAATAATTGAAACTCATTCTAGCTAGTTAGCTAGTGACACATGCACTTGCTCCTCCTTCCAAAATACGGAGGGTGTCATATCCATCTTTGTAGCATCCACCTCCACCCAGAAGCTGCGTTGTCGGCTTAATTACATGGCCAATGCAACTTCTATTATATTTTGTTGGAAGTCGACGGCTCCCATTTATTGGCAAGCAAACTTTTCGCGCAATAATGGACGGCACTAATTGTCTAAAATTTGTATGGCTAAATCAGTGCTCCCTCCGGTCACAAATGATTAACGTCTTGAACAAATGACATGGTTATCCATGCACTTGTTTGATTATTAATATAAAACTTATAAAAAGTATAGCAAAGTTATAGTGTTTTAAAACTATTTTAAAGACAAATCTAACCATGCTATTTTCAAAAGTTGAATTAAAATATTTAAAGCCAAACTGATTGCCAAAGGTCAAATATGTTGACTGCACGCATCCCAAAATGTCACTTATTTGTGATGGGAGGGAACATATGTCTTCCATATTAAAAATTTAAAATCTTGTATATATGTGTGGAATACAGGAATTGAACTGTTGCTACGAGAATTGAACTGTTTTATGTGTAATTGATATGCTCCTGACAACCTGAATAACCTAAACTGGATTTGGTATCCACAAACTGTTCCATTCTGATCTTGATTTTCTTGGTAATTGATTTTGTTTGGTATAGTTAATTCGCACATGTATATATAGTGCAGCGCATGCAGCGTGCGGTGGGGCAACAGTAATATTGTCTACAGATGATTGTACTACGCTTGATTTAGAGTTAACAGGTGTCAATGAAAATATTTTTTTCTTCCTCTCTTATAATTAGTTATATTTAGCTCATGTATATTTCTCTTCTAACCATCTCTATATTGGGTGCCACTTTAATTTGCCTGATTGAAACCATCATAGAATGATTTGTACCATATCAAAGTTCAGGGGTTAGTAAACCATCTTATGGTAGGTAGCCGGATTTGGTCTTCGATGAAAGTAGATAGAGGTAGTAATCTGGAGTTATGCATGGTTTGGTCCTGATAGAGCAAAATGCATGAGCAAACAAAACCCATTTAGGAATTAGGAACTTTCTCTTTCCCAATTCTGGTTAAGCACACCATTAGCAACCCATCTTATTAATATGAAGTGGTCATATAGATGCTTTCGTTAAATTAATCCATAAAGGTTGTACTTTATGTCAAAGATGGCATCCCAGGATTTGGGTTGAAAATAGTACACCATCTTTACGTGCCAAGCAAATCTGGCATTTGAGATCCTCTTTACTTACTTTTGTGCAATACATCATATAGTATTAGCTTCAGCAGAGCAGAGTGATTAGTTCACAGATACCTGTGGTAACCCAATAAAATTCATGTAAAATTCATGTGTTAAAAGAAGGCCCATGCCAATTGCCAAGTAATGTAGCACAAGCTGTGAGATGTCTGTTTCAGAAATTCAGCCATATCAGCATACAACGAATATTCCTCAGTCCTGACTCCTGAGTGTTATGCTGACTATCCAAATTGGACTTATGGTCCCAAGCCATAGCAGTGAAGGTTCATCGACTGCAATTTAGGTTATTGTTACAAGCCCACAACAAGACTACAGAAAATCCATGATCCCAGAAAAAAACTTTTGTGGAGAACGGCATGCTCTAAGTCTGAACAAATATACATTATGCAACCAATGGCTCTGTATTTCAACCTCAACTGACATTATAAGGCCAAATGCCAACATAATAGAACTTCACCTATGAAAACTCCTTTCATAGAAAGGAATGAAAATCATTTAGGCGTCTACAGACTCAGCTGGTTTTAAAGATTCTGGATCTGTGGAGGGAGATGAACTGGCTTTGTTATCCTTCTTCTTGTTTATTTTCTTAGGGTTTGTTAGCCTATTTGCCATGCTATTCGCCTGAGAGACAATCTTTGAAACTGTGAACAAGGCCTCCTCAAATATTGATGCCCTCTCATGGACAAGGGAGCTCCTGGAGACAACATTGACACCATCGTATGTCCATAGTCCTAATACTGCTTCTCCTTTCAGACCTATTCCAAACCAACCAAGACCAGCAATTGCTATATCCCTAGAATTCACATCCCAACTGTTCCCAGAAACTTTGAACTGTTTCCTCACCCATTTACCTAGTTCGTTTACCCGTTGTTGGCCAATAGGAGGCTGCAGGTACGGCAGCATGTAGAACTTTGTGTTAAAACATTAAGTAATAAAATATAAATTAGGAGAAAATAAAGTTCATTCAGGTAACAAGTATACCTGTAGTTGCAATCCAAAGTGGTCTTTTACCATAGTGTCAGCATTTTCCGTCTTCCCCATGTGAAGTGGGACAAGTGGTGATGCCCATATTGTTACATAAACTGATCCTACAGTTAACTCTTCAATGTCTAGGCGCACCTGCCCTCCGATATGTACAGACTGCCCAGTCTGCATAGGTTACCAAACAAATTATAGATAGGCACAAATCATTTCATATGAGACATACTAAGAGTGAGAATCATGTGGCAATAGTGTTGATTGTTTGTTAAGTGTAAACTGAAGGGCAAGTAATTCTAGACTGAGTCAGCCATGATTCCCAGTCATAAATCTAAGAATTGAAACTGTTACAAGTCTAAGACTTGGAATTCCCTAAGTGAAAAAGGATGCAAATTTTCTGTCCAAACATTATCACGTGTTTGTCAGGTTCAGTATTTCAGTTCCACAATTAGTGCACTATCTTTAGGGGGAACAACTTTTTAAACCAAAAGCAGATTCAATTATGTTATAAAGAACTAGAACAAGCTAGAATTGTTCACAACAATTTGTGGAACTTGATGGAAGCAACGATGGCTCTCCCTATGTCTCCAGAATATTGTAAATACAATTCATGTTTGCTAGCTTCAGTACTTCCTTTCCACAACAATAGATTTCATGAACTACCTCCAATGAGGGAACCAAATTTTTGCTTAAACAGAGCATCTCCAACTCTATTGCAGAGAACTACAGAAAATCTAGAGTAGTTAACAAGAAACTTGTGCTGAAATTAAGAAAATGAGCAGCAACTATGTCAATTGAAACACGACTGGGGTCGAGTAGGTGATGTACAAAAAAAAAAAAACCCTTTATTCTGTATGTCCTGGGGCGCAGCTCTTTGCTTACTCGAACCAGCTTCTGCTCCTCGCGAGTTGGTCTCGATGTCAACTGGCGACCATGAAGCAGGCCCGGCGTGTCAAAACAGTTTCGCCTGTGATCCAAGAACGCCGTCCACCTGGATCACATCAAGGGTCGTTCCCCGTACCGGCGCCTCCGTCAAGGTTGGTCCGCCCTCAATCCTGGAGCACCGGGCAATGGCATTGAGCAGCGTAGACTTGCCGACGTTCCGCGCACCAACTGCCCAGACGATGCCGCGCGGCCCAGAGAGCTGACGAATGTGGTCGAGCAGGTCGCGCACGCCCCACCCGCGTGCGGCGCTGACGAGGTGCACCCCGGCGAGGCGCAGGTCTCCACCGGCGCCAGCGCGCGCGCGGGATTGCGCCCACGCGTGCACGTTGTCGGGAGACAACGACGGTGTGGGGAGCAGGTCGAGCTTGGTGACCACGAGCAGCGCGCGGGGGAGGTTGGCCGGCGCGCCGTGCTTCCAGTCGGACCGATGGGCCTCCCCGGTGGTCGCGACGAGGCGTGCCACGGCACGCGGGAAGGAGCCGTCGAAGTCCGACGCGTCCGCGAGGAGCAGCACGAGCGACCTGGCCCCCGAGGGCGACGCGAGGCGACGGCCGACGGCGGCAACGAAGTCGAAGACCGGGAGGAGCGGCTCGGCCCCGGGGCGCTTGACGACGCCGTAGTGGCGCAGCGAGTGGCAGCGCACGCACACAACCACCTTGTTCTCCTTCCTCCCCTCCACCGCCGCCGCCGACTCGCCCTCCCGGAGCTTGCCGCTCTTCAGGGAAACCGAGATGCGCGTTTCGTCGGCGGTCACGGGGCGAGGTTTTTTGTATACAAAAATCATTTAAAAGTTTTTTCTTAATAAATAAATAAATCTATTTTTTAAAATTTATAATAGTTAATATTTAATTATTAATCATTAATCATGTACTTGCTCTACGTTTTTCGAGCTGCGAACAGCCGAATAGCCCAACCGAAATGAGCCTTATAATTAGAGGAGGCCACCGGTCTCTAATGCTTATAAGAATTAAACTTTTTCATCAAATAAAGGACAATATGAATTTCGTTTAATCACATACTTTGGTGCAACACGTAAATAACTTTTGATTTGGTGTACAAACTAATAGAAATTCAAAACAAAATTGTAGAGTTTGCTACTGCATTCCATAGAGTAGATGTTGCTATATGTTCTGAGAATTTGCCGTGTTGATTTTTAGTTGCCGATCAGAAGCAATGCGCTAGAAATAATTGTGAACATGTGGTCTGGCCTTTAAACATTGAATACCTATATCTTCTTAAATAATTAGATTGGATACATAAAAATATACAGAAGATGAAGTTTTTTTTCTTGAAAAGGTGTTAGTAATACTATGAATTTTTGTTTTATAAATATTAAATAATGCAAAATCAATTGTCAAAAGTTACATTGCGACAATGATTATAGTTTGCTCTTCAATTTATTAGCCATGGTTAAATTTTAAATTTTAAAACTTTAAAAATGTTTTCATCCTAGTTTATTTTTTATCATTAATTTTAAGTCGTTAAGAATATATATGTTTGTAAAATAGGAAACAGAGTCCTACCATTGACTGCTCAAGGCACTAGTTGCTACTTTATTAGCCTGGGTGGCATGCCCTAGCAGTAATTCATTCCAAGATTGGAACGGATTCACACATGATTCATGCCTAGAGAAATACAAAAGAAGGATCCGAGCAGGACTTGAGCTCACGCCTCATAGGGAGGCTGAGCTTGAGACGAGCTTTCAAGCTTAGCCACTCCGTGCAACTTAGGGCACTAGCTATACATTTTAATGTGACGAGATGTAGCAGGCTGCTATTTCTATTCACGCATGAACTTTGTATTAAATCGATGTGATTTAAACCTACTTGGTATGTGCCTAGGATCATGCCTATGCGTTCGTCATATGCGCTATCATCACCTCTACAAATAGAAGGCGTGGGTTGTTAGATGATACTCTACCAATTTTTTTCATGCTTCATCGAGTGCAGTTGATGAGCAGCCCCATTGCTAGCCAAAGTAAACCAAACTTTCATCTCAAGCTTTACTCATCCACAAGGGGCGCATGTTGAAGCAGTATGGCATCGTCCTAACCTAGGTCTAAGAGGGGCCTCACTAGGGTCCGATGATCGACTTACTCGATAAGAAGTGACAAGACATCCTATACATAATCTCTATAAATTAGTGTCAATTTATTAGTGGCTGGCCAATTTAATATTTCCTCATTAATTATAAGAGAAGAACCAATGTCTCTAGGTTCCAAACCTAGAGATCTAGCAATCATACCAGCCTTATAACAGTGTTCATCCACCCAAAGCAAGAAAAAGATCATAACATAAGTAAGGTACTATGCCTCCGTTTGGTTGTATAATTCTTTTCACCACACTTAATACTACAACAATTGTTTGGTCCTGCACCTATGCACCTACGCTCCCTAGGCCGAACTCACAAGGGGTTCGTCTCGTTCCTCCGCTAGAGAAGAATGATCGTTAATAACGTATATAAAAATTTACCGATAATTTTTTTTGTCTAGGGGTGAAATAATAGGACTATATATATATATGCACAAGATGCACTTATACCTGGTACACAAGATTGATCAATTTACATAAACATGAATGCATAAATGAATCAAAGAATTTATATGTCCAAAAACACATGTAAAATGTGTGTACAATAGAACAATACCGCGTATATACACAAGCCCAAAACTGAAAACGAAGAATTTTCCCTGTAACATCACTGGAAGTAATCTGCACAAACTTGACAAGCTATGCACACATGTAACCATATACACAAAACACAAGAGCAAACTCAAATCTGATCTGAATTCTTCTCCTGCAAATGAATCATGAATTCCTGACCTGATCAAAGAATCAAATGAAATTAACCATCTGAACCACGTGAGTGAAAGCTGAGCTGCCGGCGAAGGCGGCCGGCGGCGAACGCAGCCGCGCGCTGCTTGAGCATCTGCGTGTAGTTGAAGATGGAGTCGAGACGCTGCGGCCGCTGCTCGTCCTGGAACCCGGCGACGAACTCCTCCGCCTTGGCGGCCACCTCCGACCTGCTCGTCTCCTCCTCCGTCGGCGGCGGCCGCTGCCGCGCCGCCATCACCAGCGCGTACGCCTCCTCCATGCTCATGTAGTTCGCGTCCTCCTCATCCTCCTTTGTCTCCGGCTTCGCGGGTGGCGTGTCCGGCGCGGGCGCGGCTATCGACCGGTTGCGCGGCGGAGTCGGCGTTTGTGGCTCTGCGGCGGCGTACGGCTGCGCGATTGGCCTGTCGGGCGCGGCCACCGACGACCGCTTGCGAGGCGTCGACGTCTGTGACTCGGCGTCGGGATGGAACTTGTAGAAGCTCGCCGACGGGAAGGAGAAGATGGAGAACGACGAGCGGACGCGCTCCAGCGCCGTCGTCGCCGCCGACGAGGCCCTGCGCGCGACCCCGCCGCCGCGGCATGGCGAGAGCGACTCCCTCGCCCGCGACGACAGCACGGCGATGGCGCACACCACCACGTTGAGGACGACGAACCACGCCGCGCTGGATCCCGGCAGCCACGCCGGCAGCGGCCACCACCACGGCGCCGCCATCGGCCCTCTGCTTTGCTTCGCCGCGCGAGCTTGCGGTGCGCCTCGATCACTTCTTGGTCTCGCTTGCACAAAAGAAGAATCTTTTTGCTGCTTGGATAATGCAATGGTCGCCATGGAGGATTGGGAGAGAGGTATTTATACGTGCACGAAATTAGCTATTTTTTAAGTTTAAAGGTAAGACTAATTGATCGCCGAGAAATTGATGGCTCGTTTCGGCGCATCAGCTGAGCTGTGGGCAAAATAGTCAAACTTGGACCGGGCCAGCCACGCTCGTAGATTCGTATGCCGGTTTGTTCCCCTGCTAATTATCCACATCATAAAACTCCCTAATCCCGATGAGGTTCTTTTTTTCCCCCTTTTTCCGAATTTTTTCTATATTCTTGATTAATTGACGTGCTGTTTGGCTAGTTTTTACTATACATGTGTATATTGGTTTGGTTTGGACGTTTGGTTTAGTATAGCGGTGGCTTGACAGGGGAGACTGGGAGACTGCTGTAATAAATTTATCCTTTCAATTCCATTATTCTTATAATGACGGTCTTTAAAATATGTCTTTAACTATAATTTTATATTATAATATAAAAAATATTTTTTAAGACTAAATATATACATTATTATGTTGTAGTGTCTTCAAAATTCTAATTATTTAACATCAACTTGTCCAAAACTTTAAGAATTATATAGAGACAGGATGGAGTATGTTGTAATTAGGCTTACAAAATGAATTCACAGAGGAGGGAGGATTGGAAAACCAAGGATTGGAAAGGCAAGCTATCAAGTAAGTAAAACATTCCTATAGAGTTCACAAATATACCGTTTTCTATCCCAATCTATATTCAACACAAATAATTGCCATCTCCATTTTCATATAAGTGTTATTTTTTACCGGACACTATCCACCTTCAAATTTTATCCGCTTCTCTTTTAGCGATAAGTTTACTGACACTAAAATATGTTACATGTGTTGCGTCTTAAATATGGTGATACAACTTTAATTTGTATGAAATGCTAATAATTATTATTTGAGAATAGAAAGAGTAAAGTTGTGAAGGTATTACATTTGTAGAGAAGATAAAAATTATTCAGATGGCTACACCAATACAAAAGGTCACCGAAACATTCCCTAACAGAACATGCCATTTTCAATTAATTAAGTACCAAGAAAAGTTGGTTAGGCCAAGCTAGGTTACTCACTAAGTGACGGCTCTGACTTGCTGCTCATGATCCTAGCTGCATGGATGTTTCTAGGATGGATACAATATTACAATTGCTATTACTTCCTTCATTTCATATTATAATTTACTTTGAATTTATCTTAAGTCATTTTTTAAATTTAACAAAAATATAGTAATATTTCTAATATAAAATAAATATACTATAAAAATATAATTGATTTAATAAAACTAATTTAACTATATTTTTGTTAAACTAGGTTAGATTTAAGAGAAACCTAAAGTAATTTATAATATGAAACTTCAAGGGTGGTTGCTATAGGAATTGGATTTTGGAGGAATTAAATTTCCAGGATGATGCCTACAGCCTGCTTGCTTGTGCATCATCATCACCAGCTTATTAATGAGCCAAGTCATGGTAACTCAGTCACTATCATGATAGCCACTGAATGGCTAAGAAAATTCAGTCTCCCTTTTGTTTTCTTGTGCTGCTGGGTGCAGCCGTGTTAGATATGCACGTGGAAGTTAATGTGAAGGCATTCTACGTTTACCACATAACTTGGTTGTCAAGGCGATCAATTAGGGCATGTTTGATTAGCTACTCCACATTGCCCCACTTACATGTGTTAAACTCTCGCGTCCCCTTAAAAAGAAAAGCTGGCGTGTCAATTCTTTTTTTTCCATTAATTTTTTGGGCAAACTTTAGGCAAGATTTAATAGGAGTATATGAGAAAGATTGACAAGGTTTGCTTTGAAGCACCGGTCGAGTGTAGTTGAAGTCATGGATATGACCGGTTTAAATCTTGGTAGTGCCATAATTATTGCGTATATTTGGGTTTTCTTCCTATAGAAATTTATTGAGGTTAATTATTTTCTATTGGCATCTGTCTCTTCTTGGGAATTGCATTCACGAGTGTCTTTTCTATGTAATTGAGAAAAAGGAGATTGGCAAGGTTTGTTGAAGTCTAGTAGTGAACCAAATAGCCCCTTAATTTGCTATCAAGTTCATATATTTTTACTCCTGGCTTTTTTCTAAAAAAATCCAATACAACCTTCAAAATAATTTCAAATAAATAATAATAAAAGATACGTATGGGCATGGACTCTAATAGCACCAATCACTTGTTTTTGCCCTCTCTTCCTCTTGCACTGTTGCACATCCAAACTACAGATTTATTCCCCTTTGTTGCATAGCCCAACACGATGCCCATCACCCATGTTCTCATTCATCCTCAAGCTTTGAATGCTGTCAAGCCCAACACCATTGTCCTCTAATTACCGAGCCCAACACCACCTCACACAGCCACCTCTGCAAGTCAACTCCACACCAACTCCTTCACTTCCGAGCATACAACGAGCCACCCCCACGCCTCAACCAATAAAGCTCCATAAGCAGGGATTTCAAAATTGATGGTAACCGCGCGGTTACGATTACACTAAGGTCATGATAACCACATCAAACTTAGAATAATTTAATTTTTTTATAAATTTTATACGATTTTTTGATAAAAGAATTTATGAGAGTCATGTAGGAGTAAATAGAAGAGTTATGATGGATTTCAAGGGTTTTATGGTAAGCAAAACTAAAACCGAATACTTAATATATGACTTTAACAATATCATACACGAGAAGAGATATATGAGTTTAGGAGCCCAAATAGTACTTAAGAAGAATATTTTTCGATATTTAGGATTGATTCTATAGATGAATGAGGATATTGATGCAGACGAGAACACAGATTCAAAATAAGCTGGTTGAAGTGACGTTAAGAATTTGGTATCCTCTACGATAAGAGTATACCACATAAGCTAAAATATAAGTTTTATGGAACATCGATTAGATCTGCTATGCTATATGGGATAGAATGTTAGTCTAAAAAAGATGTTAGGTTTAACAGCTAAGTATTATAGAAATACATATGTTATGTTAGATTTGTGGTTATATAAGAATGGATCGAGTCCGTAACGAGAATATACGTGATTGACTAGAGATAGCTCCAATTAAAAAAAGCTTATATCGATTGAGATGGTTTGGTTATGTCAAAAAAGACTCTTAGAGACGTCAGTACATTATAAAATCCTAAGTCAAGATAATAATGTGAAGAGAAATAGAGAAAGACTAAAATTAACGTTGAAAGAGACAATTAAAAGGGATTTAGAAAAGTGAGATATATCTAAAGATCTGTACTTAAATAAAAATATTTAAAAAGTAGTTATTGATATAACTGAACTATGGTTTTTATTGGGTTTCAACTCTAATCTGACCTAACTTGGAACTGAAAATTTGTGTTAAGTTAAATTGAGTTAATAAATTTTATACGATTTGTTGTTGAAACCCCATCCCAGTGGTAGGGAATGCTAGTTACAAGAGTCATATTGTGATCTTATCCTTATCCTTACCTCTAGATTTACTATATCATGCTTGAGTTCCCTTCTCTAACTATAGTGATTTCTAGCCACCACCTCAAAACACTTTTATGTAAGAGCGAGGCTAGCTGAATCAACATAGAGCATACGAGCCCCTTGCCCATCTCTATTTGCTGATTTCTCATCACCGATGAACTCCCGTTCCCTGTTGTCCTTTTAGTAGGATCCTTAACATGTCGTTAGACCTAGCATCAACTTTGAGCCCTAAATTGGTGTAGCATCCTGTTCCCTTACCGCCTCTATCTCCACTACTTCATGCAATTGTGGAATATGCCACCATGACCATCATCCCTATACCTCTAACATCCTAACATTTTGCGTAGAAACTTCATGTTAGCCAACTGGCACCACGAATAGACTAACTATCTTTTGGGTCACCACATTATCAGTCATGTTTAATTCAACCAGCTTCTCCCTGTCCATATATTTTCTCCAACAAGTCCTCAGATCACAACCATGCAGCTTGAGGCACTGGTCATGCGGTGACATGGCCAACAGCTCAGCAGTTTACCACCTGTGCACATGTTAGCAGTCAGCTCCCTTTCCCTCTACCATCCATGTGGACCGGAGTCATCAATATGGGCCCAATATTTAAGCTTAGCTTGCCCGAGAAGCTAAAAAATACTCCATCTTTTTTTATATATAAATTGTTTAGCAGAAGGAGGAAAAAAACTTTGATGTCTATCATTAAACATACATAGATGGGTTGGAAGATGATTTAGGATTAGATGAAAAGAAATTTAAATAAGAAGTAATTGATGGAGCATATAGTACTATAAGATTTTTATATTTGTTGATAAATTTCAAATACTTTAAATAAGAGTAATTATATTTATGGAGTATGTGTGCGCACTCTGAATCTATCTTCATCGTATACTGTGTGATATAATGGTTATTTGCTCTCTAGCTAGCTAAATTACTAGCATTAATAAACAATTTCTGGAATGCAAGAAACACTTATTGTCTCGATCATGCTAGTTTTTGTGCTATAGTGACCATTTAATTGAGACCGATTTGGCATGAGTAGTTTTTTCAGGTGTATGTGGATGGCTTTACCCTTGCATTTTATGGAGTTGATATATGTCAACATAATATCCATTAATTTTTACATAATAATTTTGACTGCATGCAAAAAGATTTATTTGATAGTTATTTTCACCCAAGGACAAAGAAAATAAATTTAAGCTATAACATTTCAACAACTTTTTATTTTACTCATTTTCTTTTTTTACTTGAAAGATCTATAAATATCATCTCTTTTCAGTTTTATTGCTATCCATCAGTTGACTGGGATTTACTCAAACCTTTACAAAATCAGAATCCATAGGCTGACAAGAGCAGATAATGCTCCTTTCCGCGCGGCCAATTGAAGACAAAATATTAGGCACTCCTCGGCTACTTGTTTTGTATCCCACCCAATCCCCACCTATATCTGCAACCAACCGAGATGAACCCCTCTCCCTCCCCTCTCCATCCTCTTCCCCTTCTCCATTGCTGATGGTGAGTGCAGGCATGATGTGGGAGGTGGCCTCCTTGTGGCAATAGACAAGACAAGATCTTGGTAGAGTGCTTGCCTTGTCCCAAAGCCTGCCTACCATCCTCTAGATTTAGCGTGATGTGACTTGGGATTGCTAGGTCCACTTCTGTCGCGCGTGAGGGAAGGAGGCAGTTGGGGGAGAGGGAGGTCCAGCAATGGGCACTGCATAATAACAGCGTGCTGGTCGACATTGAGAAAGATGATGTGGAGGTAGTACCAGGTGACCTTTGTTGCATTTGTGGCTAAATTCCTAATTCTAATCCTCACTCGGTACTCTTGCTAAAAATTGTTGCCTGCTACAGAGCAAAATACATAGTTTTTGTTGCTACAAATTCATCAGCTTTTCTCGATTCACTTTCCTCTTAATATATCCCAAACCTTAGGGATTAGTTACAGCTAAAAAACGCTTAAGCCGCCACAATCCTACTTGACCGTGCCACGATCCTACTAGACCACGCCACGATCAATCTCAGTGCCTACGACAACTACGCAATTGAAATAATAGAAAGCAAAATTCTAGCTACTGCTATGATTACTTGGATCACTTCGTGAATGCAGCACGAGTTCTAACCTTATGCGATAGAACAAGTAAAAGTCTAAAGGAAACCAGCAACAAGACAACAAGATTACACATCAATCACCCCGTAATCTTGTTGCTTTAGCTCGATCATTCCAACTTTGCTATGGAGTTCTTGAAACTTGATCCTTCACAGCGACTTCATTAGAATATCATCAACTTACACCTCAATTTGCACATATTCCATCTCAATCTCCTTCTCCATGCACTCATAGATAAAATGAAATCTAGTGTCAATGTGCTTGCTCCTGTCATGCAACATTGGATTCTTACATAACGAGATTGTTAACATGTTATCAACTCTCAACACTGTACACTTCTTCTCCTTGCAAGTTACTTCTGAAATCAGTTGGGCTAGCCATATGCTTTGACATGTTGCTGTAGTTGCTGCTTTATACTCATCCTCACACGATGAAAGTGCTACTACCTTCTGCTTCTAGGACTGCCAAGCAATCATATCTTCATCCAAAGCAAATAGAACTCTAGTGTGCTTTTTCTATTATTCAAATCCTCGGCCATATTGCTATCACTGTAACCTATCAGGAATGGATCTCGCACTTTTTTCCTCCCAGCAACCCCAATTCAAAGTACCAGCAGCATACCTCAATAAGTTTTTTACAATGGCAAGGTGATCTGTCATTGGTTTTTCCATAAACCTACTTGTCTATTGCATAGGCTAAATCTAGCCTTGTATTAACAAGGTACCTCAAGCTGCAAATCAAACTCCTGTACTCGGTTGCATCAACAAGGGGATTTTTGCTCACCTTACTAAGCTTTAGCCTAACTTCCATAAGTACTTGACAAGGATTGCATCCTTCCATCCTTGCCTTCTTCAGTATGTTCAAAGCATACACCGATTAATTCAATGTTATACCTACTGAAGTATGTTGCACTTCCATCTTGAGATAGAAGCTCAATTACCCCAAATCACTCATACTAAAATCCTTATGCAACTCATTCTTGAAATGTTGTATCATCTTAGTTTGTGAGCCTATGATCACCAGATCATCCACATACACTCCCACAACCAAGATATCATCCCCCTTAAACATCTTGTATATAGCTGGGCCAGAAGGACTCCTCTCAAATCCCATCTTGATCAATGCAGCATCAAGTTTTTCATTCCATGCTCTTAGAGCCATATAGTGCTTTGGGCAACCTCCACACCTTTTCTTCCTGACCAGCAACTTCAAACCCTTGAGGCTAAGAGACATAGACATCTTCCTCCAGGTTCCCATTAAGAAATGATGACTTCACATCCATATAATGCACCTCCCAACCTCTTGGCCTGCCAACACAAAGAGTAGCTTAATTGTCTCAATTCGAGCAACTGGTGCAAATACTTTCTCAAAATCAATACCTTGATGTTGGACATACCACTTGACCACAAACCTAGCTATATACTTCACGATACTCCCATCTAAACCTCTCTTGATCTTGTATATCCATCTTAGCCCAATGCCTAAATGCCCTAGAGGAAGATGTGATAGGCTCCATGTCTTGTTGTCTTCTATCAACTGCACCTCATCAATCATCACCTTGCACCAACACTTGTGCCCCTCAGCTTTTGCATAGTTTGCTGGTTCTGCTATCACAAGAAGACATTGGCCAGAGTATTCAAAATTGCCCACCGGACTCATAGTGTCGTTGATGTTGGTGAGGGTGTGGTACCTGTGTGGTGCCTCATTAGAAGGCCACGAAGCATCGCTTGGTGGTGTGACATAGTCCATCGGATGCATCGATGTAGCAAGAATTGCCTCGGTGGACGCCAGCTGACAGCGAGTCATGGTGCTCATGCCTCGGTGTGACTGGTTCTAGTGCATTGTTCTTGCCAAAGCACGCTCTAGAATACGGTTCATTGTCAAGGATAGAGTGAGATAAGTAAGACACAACAAAATCCTCACCATGATACATCATGTCTTTATATCCTAGAGTGGAATTCCAAATCCACTTGGCCTCCTCATCAAACACCACATCCCTTGTTACATGGACGCAGTTTGCCACCAGGTTGTATACCCGATAAGCCTTGCAACCATCCTCGTAACCTATAAACACCATTGGCTTGCTGCGATGTTCGAGCTTGGCAAGGTGAGGTTTCACTGTCCTAACATAAGCTAGACATCCAGACATGCGTAAATAGTGCACATTTGAATGCCTCCCATGCCATGCCTCCTACAGTGTCTCATTAGCAAGTGCCCATGTTAGCGCCCGATTGAGGATGTGCATTGCGGTGACCATAGCCTCACCCTAGAACCTCATCGGCATGCCTTTCGCCTTGAGGAGAATTCTTGCCATGGCCACCATTGTTTGATTCTAGTGCTCCACAACATTGTTTTGTTGAGGTGAATACGATGTGATGAGATGCCTATGCACCCTGTGGCTAGCGTAGTAATTGTCGAATTCAATCGAGGTGAATTCGCCCCCTCCCCTAGATCAGTGCACAGGACATGCAATTTGCATCCATACTCAAGCTCATCACGAACCTGAAACGCCTTGATTACTTTTGACACCTTGTCCTTCGTGGCAAGCTACACAAACCACTATGTGTCTTCAACGATATCAGCCCACACAAGTCACCATGGACCAAGTTGAGTGGCTCCTTCACTCTATAGCTAGCCTCTAATGGGAACAATGCCCATCACTGCTTCGCGAGCATGCAACTATCGCAAATGCGATACACCCAATCAATGTCATGTAGGCCGCATACCATGGCACCACATGCTAGCTACCACATGATGCCGAAGTTGAGGTGATGGTAGCATACATGCCACAGCCATGGTGTCTCCTTGCTCTATGCGACTAAGCACATAGGCTGTGCCACTTGTAGATCAAGAATATAGGAGCTGCCTTTCATCCTTGACACCTTCGCTACCTAACCCTGCAGCCTGTCATGGATTGTCAAGATATTCTCCTCAATGTGAATGTGCAACTATTCTCATCTAGTTGTTTGAGACTTATTAAATTGCTCCTCTGTTTGGGGATGTAGTACACCCTAGACACAACACAAGGTACATCATTGTATCACTCTAAGGTCACCATCCCCAAATCCACAGATGTCGATGGTCAATCCATCACTGAAGCACACGACGCCAACTCCTTGTGCCCAGACATATAGTTGCTAGTGCCCATGTCTAGGTAACACCGATCTACAGACAAATCCTCCTGATGGCCAGCATGGAGTTAGGCATAGGGCTCGTTCAGAATGATGTTGCCCAGAATAGCCCTAGCGCTCATGGTCATCTTGAGTCTTAGCAATGTGTGCCTCCTCCTAGCGCTCAGATCATGGTTTGCAACACTCCTTGGAGTAATGGTCATAGTTGTTGCATTTGTAGCAACAGATTGATGGCTGGTCACATGGTGTGGTAGGCACACCTATGTCCGTCCCAATGCCTATCACTCCACTACGACCATGGTCAGCATGCTTGTCATACCAATTCTTCTTCTTGGGACTAGATGACAAGCCATAGCTCTTAATCCCTAGCAAGGAGCTCTCTTGCTCCTATTTCTTCTTCTTCTTGTGAGGTGTCCATACATCCTTAGTGGGCAACGCCAAGCCACTCTAAGCCTCACCCTTTGTCCCACTATAATGGTGTTTGATCATGCTATGGTGCCCAATGAGCTCCTTAATTGGCATTGTCTTGAGGTTGAGCGACTGCTTGATGGACATCGACATGGTACAGTGGTAAAATGACATATAGATATTGTACCTCTGATGTCATGGATGTCAATGACGAGGACGTGCAGTCGAAGCACAAACTTCTTGATGGTCTCCTAATCCTTGAATCGGATGGCCTCGTATTCCAATTGCAGCATCTACTTGCGCACCTCGTGAACATGATCCACACCAACCTACATCGTCTTGATCGTGTCCCAGGCATCCTTTGTTGTTTCCTTCTTGGACAAGGGATAGGCATCCTTTGTTGTTTCCTTCTTGGACAGAGGATGTAGCATCTCCTTTGGGATAGCTTGGAGAAGAATGGCTAGCACCTATCTGTCCTCTCTAAACTTGATGTACAGGGAATCAGTGGCACATCATAGGCCTTGCACTTTCAAGTTCACCCTCATCAACATGGCCCAATCGTTGTAGTTTGTATTGCTAAGTGTGGGGTAGCGCAGTGGCACGACCTGTAGGATCGTATATAAGAACTAAGCCTACCACAGGAGGGTAAACAGTAGGATCATCAAAAATCATAACTTTTTTGTGGAATAAAAATTTATCTCTAACCTAATGGAGGTGTGGTCTAACTGTTGTTAGTGCACCAGTCTAACCGTTGTCAGTGTGTAGGTCTAATCATCGTTCTACCATGAGATGGACCGTCACCTTGTCACTGGTTGGATCGCCCATCTGTCACTAATTGAACCATCGAGATCTAGAAAACACAACTTAACAAACTCTTTTTCAAGTAAATCTACTTTATTACATCAAGGTGTGTTTAGAAAGTGCACCTACAACACTCATCTCTTAACTTTTGAATACAAGTCATGACTCAAGGCTAAAAGTCATGACTCAAGGCTAAACTCTAGTTTTTCTTCTCCAAAAACTTGTCTACCTAGAGCTTTGGCCCCTCTTCTATTTATACACATAGGTGGTTGTTCAAAATCCACAAATCCAACTAGGTTTTGGACTCATATTTCCTTAGGAGACCTCTCCTACAGATATACATATTATCCTTTTACAAATTTGAACTCAAACTTTTCAATCTTGAATTTCTATCCAAAATAGACTCATCCTTCTATACACATATATATCTACATATATGCCATATGAAATCTTTACCTCCACATGTATTGATATCTAGCTTTTAGTATCCCACATGTTCTCCTTGATCGTCTAGACATTAAATTCTCCCAAATTAATTCCTGATCTATTACCAGTAATACTCCCAAGGCCTCAAGACTAACCTACACATGAACAAACAAGAAAACTATATCCGAGCACAAGTTATATTTCAACTGGATTCACATTAGTACATAACAGTATATTATACATATAAAAATCATCTAGAAGACTTACACATGAAGCAATAACAATTATCCATAAAAACAACCCGAAACCGACTCCAAACAGATGTTTGCCAGGCAGACCATAGCCATACTTGTGATCTGATTGCCCCCATACAGAGAGCAAAAACCACTTTGCCCAATAAACCACCATCTCATCAAAACCAACAAACTCAAAACCCTAGCCAATTTGTTCATCACAAAAACTGAAATCAATACATTGATTTCATAATCTCTCCCTTAATGAACATATTGGCAAACCCTTCAAAATGTGATTTAGTGTTTGAAAATAAAAATCAAAGAAGTGCTAAAAAGCACTCAAAGCTAAAAATTGAAAAGAAAATTTCTCTTCCTTTTAAAAGAAAGAAATTTCTCATTCATGAAAATTTATGCATCATTTTATATTATTCTATCACTTTTGACAATGATTTTACCAAGATGTTTATATTCCTTGCTTTTTTTTCTTTTTTGAGAGCATTGAAGTGTATCTAAAGCAATTCAAGGACATGTGCTGTAAGACAAGAGAGAAAAAGTGATCAACTAGCTAACAAGCATAAATTAGAGTATAAACATAAATTAAACATATTAGAAGTCAGTACTAAAGATTCATCTACTCAAACAATTTATAATGTAACATATTCACTAGTACATAGGTTGAAAGACAAACCCTCATACATATACAAGTTGCATTAAACATTTTTTTCTCAAACTTACATGTTATTTTTCAATAACTTTATGATCATTTGCTCACTTTAAACATTAATAGCACAAAAGTAAATCTCTTAATTATCTCGGGTATGTCATTGTCGTGATTATTATTTTCAAGGATTTGTCATTCATTATTTTCCTAACTGCGAATATGTCCTTGTTGTGATTACTATTTTCAAGGATTCGATATTCATTTTTACCTCCCATAAAAAGTAAAGACAAGCAAATTTCTTTATATTTGCACTTGTTGCATTTCTAGAGCATTTTAGGAATGAAAAATCCAATAAGCATATATGTAAGCATAAGTAATCCAAATTAGCACTAGTTGCAATATTGCATATTTACTTAATTCAAGTAAATGAATTTAAGTGTCATCATCATCTCCATTAAAAGCAATATCTAAGGATCATATAAAGACTAAAATGTATACAAGTTAAACTAGCAACCAAAAGTCCTCACTTATGTAGCTAGCAAGCACAAAAACATACTAGAGGTAAAAATCAAATGGCTTTGATACCACTTATATTATTACTAAAAACCACTACCTTCAAAACTAGCATATGAAAAGATAATAAACGAGGAAGTAGAACAAATTATGTTAATTCAAAAATAAATTGATACTCCTTAAAAGCAGTTGATGTCTCTTCGTTTAACACACAAGGAGAGTATACTACCAAAAGACCTACAAACGAGAAAATGAGGAGGAGAAGATCAAGAATAAGGACATCAAGTGGGTGTTCAAAGGGAAGAGGCACAAGGAGAGCTTCAAGAAGATGTTGAATTAAGTATATAGTGCTATGGATCAAGTTGATGCAAGTGATGTTGCCTATAAGAGCAAAGAAGAAGATGATGACAAGGGCAAAAATATTTCGGGGAGAGGGTGTTTTATGGCTCATGGGGGATCAAACTTAGATGAGTATGACTCCTATAGTGACAACAATGAGGTTACTTCCTACACTCCTTCAAATGAGTCTCTTCAAGAAGTAATAGTTTCTCTTCATTTTAAAATTCAAAGATATGAGAAAAAGATAAAGAAACATAATTTTTTCTAATCTCTTAATATTGAAATTACAAGGTTAAAATATTTAATTCCTGATGATAATGTTTGCAAATCTTGAGAAGTTTTATATTCTAAAATTTCTACCTTAAGAGAAGTAAATGTTGCTACTTGCTTAAGACTTGATGGTGCTCTCGTTAAAAATAAGGAATTAGCATCTTGTCTTGCTCTTGGAACTCTGCTACATACTAGAGTTATGGATGAATTACTTTTCATAAAGAAACTTCAAATATATATATAATTAATTTTGTTGCTAGTTCTATGATTAATTTATTAAGTACCTTGTCTAAAATTTGCTTGACATGTTCACTAAATGAGATGAAAGTGAAAAGTGGATTAAGTCATGTTGAGTATATGGAAGATATTGTGAAAAATTATGATGTGCTTTCTTGTTTAAATTGTCATAAACAAAAATAAGTTTTGGTTGATTGCGAAAATTGTGTAAATTTGACATAAGAAATTTCTTGTTTGAAGAGTTATTTGTAAAGATTTTCAGAGGATAAAAAGAAACTAAAAATGATTTTGGATCAGTCAAAAGTGAACACTCACAATAGAGGTTAGTTTTTAATACACATGCCTATTTTCCTACTCATTAATTGAGGTGGCATAGGTCACATTTTGGAGGTGGCCCAGTTAGACCACAAGTGACTTAGTGGGTTGACTGGCGACTGACAACAATTAGACTGACTTTTTAGTGTCGGTCAAACTGGTAACAAAGGGTGGTGAACGGCTGAGGGATAGCAATGTATGAAGGAATATATTGTTGAATAATCCCACATTAATTGTGAAAAGCCAAGAGACCTAGTATATAAGTTTGAAAGCCACTCACCTTATTAGCTAACTTTTAGGGTATGAAAGGTCATTTATGATCCTACAATTGGTATCATAATCTGGCTATTTTAATATCTTTAACCTAATAGACACTAGAGAATGAAGGCCTAATGGACCATGGGGCCCATATACTTTAAGGACTGTTGGTATATGGTGAAGGGGAAGTGAATGGCTGAGAAACATCAATATGTGAACATAGATTATTAAATAGTACCACATTGGTTATGAAAAAGCAATGACCTAATATATAAGTGGGGGAGTCTCTTACCTTATTGGCTAGCTTTTGGTGTGGAAAAAGCCATTTATGATCCTACACAACCAACTCCCATGGCACCTCCCGTCACCATCAACACTCGCGCTAGCACTCCCTTGCCATGGTGGTGGGGTGTAGCAATTTCCATCATGGAACTAAATGGTACTAGGATTATGAAGACCACTCTGTTAACACTTGTTGCGTTTGTGGCTAAATTCCTAATTCTGATCCTCACTTTGCACTCTGCTGAAAATTGTTGAACTGCTACAGTGGCTTGACAAACTGAAGAACAAGTTCACAGTAGAGCAAAATACAAAGTTTTTGGTGTTGTGAATTCAGCAGTTTTTCTTAGTTCTCTTCCCTCTTATTTATACTCCGAACCTCATGGATTAGTTACAACTGAAAAATACTTTTCTCAGTTCTCTTCCCTCTTATTTATACCCTAAACCTCAAGGATTAGTTACAACTGAAAAACGCTTAAGATGCCATGATTTTACATGACCGTGCCATCCCATGATGATCGATCTCAGCGGCTAGGGCAACTACGCAACTAAAATAATAGAAAATAAAATTTTAATTACTGCCACCATTACTTAGAACATCTCATGAATGCAGCACGAGTCCAAACCTTATGCGATTGAATGAGTAAAAGTCTAAAGAAAACCAACAATAAGACAACAAGATTACATATCAACCTTCACTATCTAGGCGGCGAAGACGACACTTTCTCCTCAGCATGCTCGAGATTACACCATCCCTGAGCATATGGAGTGTGCAAGAGAGGTGTACTAGAAGGGTGAATGGGTGTGCTGTGAATTTTTGATATATTTCAAGTTTCAGCTTGTGTATCTATTTCTTGTGTTGGATCTAGAGATTTTGGTGGCATTCCATATGTTTGTTTTTGATAAATAGATCTATTGATATTTCAATAGTTGAAAGTTAAATGTTTCAATTGTAATTCGAATGTGTTTAATCATTTTAATATTCAATTTTTCTGATTTTTTATGTGTTTCACCCATTAGAACATGATGTTTCATGCGTAAGAGAAAAAATGTTTTAATTAGGATTGGACAGTGTTTCATTTTTTATTTATTTTTCTTACTGCACTTCATGTAGTAGATTGTTTTATTCATAATAATGTATATGAATTAATGTTTCATGGACCATCCCCAATTAGTCAGTTCAACTGTAGCATGTTTCCTATCTGCTTATCGAGTATGGAGTTAGCACTATTTAGTGTTTAGTTTCTATTAGTGTTGTGAATGAGTATGTGGCTGTGAAGGTCATAAAAGAACACTATTATTAAGATAACAATATTATTAAAAAAGTACACTCAAAGGTGTATATATTGGATTTCTTTTATTCTCCATGCTTTCTCATAGCATGGTAAGAGGGAGTACTCCATGGCTATTATATCTTCGACAAGTGTTAAAATCGTCGTTTTCACTCTTTTCAAAAATATTTTATGTACTTTCACACTAATTAAAAAATAAGATTTTTTAGTTATTTTTTTCTACTCTAGACCCTTAATTAAAAATATATTGTTCTCTGATAATTCTAGAACATTTTATTATATTTTGATTGCCTACTTCTTACTACTTAAACATGGTGTCAGCAAACAGTGTGCAGAAATATATGGCTTTTGAAACATGTCAACGTAAAATTAGTTCATAGTCAATGTTTGAAATACTCCTATAAGATTAAGTTGATTTATTCAATTCTAATGTCCGTTCATTTTTTACCTAATCAGATTCATTCTATATCCTAGAAGTTAATCGCTAAGTAGTGTTCTTGATAGGCAGAAATGTCTCAGAGAGAGGTACATTGTATGGGTAGAGTTAGTTGATTATAGCAGTGACAATCAAAACTATGTAACACCAATGATATTCAAAATGTTTGCCCAAAATTTTCAATGATGAACTGTGACCCAAACTGGCACATAATAATTGATCAAAAGACGAAAAATCAATAAATAAGTTCTACCTTGGTGGTGATAACCCGCCACAGGATAGTTGTAACAAAGAGCTTTGATAAGAAATGTGCGCACTGAAGAAAAAGAACAAACCTACGCATTTAGATATTCGTCAAAAAAAACCTAGGCGTTTGATAATGATTTACTATATATTATGATCGATCATAGGCTCATCAATTTTCCATGAACCGATATCATCATGAAATAAATGGTGCCAAGTTAAGGTTTAATCCGAGAAATAAGTTTCAAACACTTAGAAAAAGCAAATCTCTTCATTATGCCTATGTAGCATGAATTCCTTAGTAAGTAGCGAATTTACAAATTAACTTAGGACTTGTGTGGGTTAGAAATATGTAGATATGAAGATTTTTCAACGCACTAAACCAAACAAGTCATTAGCATATAATTAATTAATTTTTAATTATTATAAATTTAAAAATGAATTTATTTAATGTTTTAAAGTAATTTCTATATAAAAATTTTTTCACACGAAACGTATCATTTAGCAGTTTAAAAAGCAAGCTAAAATTTACATCTACTAGGTCTTAATTATGCTTACGCGTGCAATCTGTGATCTTTGGGCTGAAATTTGAGTGCAAAATTATCTCCATATATAAAATGTTTATTGTTGACGCACTATTTTTAAAATATATACATTATTAGAAATTGTTAGAAAGAAATGCATGTTAGATATACAATCTGAGCTGAATTTGATAATGCATAGACCATTAAAAAATGCATGAAATGCATAAAGACAAATATATGCTACCCCTTCTCTTTCACCAATGTAATTCCCTAGAAAACTATCAATAGTGACTTGAATAATTTCATTTCACAAAGGACAATGTTTCTTTAAAACGTGCGAAAGCCAGCTAACCTGTTAACGGAACATCCATCCAGCAATCCAGATACAGCTGCCGCCATTGTGTGGACCTACGCAATAAGCAAATATTGAGAGTTGAAGGAAATCAACTGAAACATGATGACATATATACAAGATGAGTCTGTTCTGATGATTGATACATGGTAGTGAAGTTGACTAAAAGTTGAAAGCAACATAAGACGTGGACGACTGGCTTGAGATGGGATTGTTTTCTAGGTTCGTATATAGGTCGTGCTCGGTATAGGAAATGATAGACAGTGAAAGAAAGGCTTTAAATGGAGTGAATAATTCTAGAAAGAAACTGATGGAAGTGCAAGAGGGTAGATTAAGGGGGTGTTTGGTTGATGCCTAACCTTGTCATAATTAAGCTTAGACAAGTTATGGCATGGCGGTACAAGTGTGGCTAAAAAATAGTTGACCATAAGTGTGACATGGTTAGCTTCAAATTTGCAAGCTAGCCTTCATGACTGGTCCTCTTCCTGCACGACCGACAATGATCCTCTTCCTCGGCCAACGCTTCTTCACCACAATCGCAGCTCGTCACCTGGAATCGCTTCCATGTGGCCTGTGGGACCACCTCGTGGGTTGATGTTCAAATCGAGCGCAACGCCAATGTGAGTGGAGCTCGAGCTTGGGAGAGTGCTCGGCCGGTGCAGGCGGAACTACCTCTAGTGCAGCCGGCGCCTGGAGGAGATCGAGCGCATGGCTACGTCCTGCAAAGGTCAAGCGCGGCGGCGGGGGTCTGCTCACCGGCGATGATAAGCTCGAGCGCAAGCCGGCTCTGGCGAAGGTCAAGGGCCAGCTCTAGCGCAGGTTGGTGCCAGCGGAGGTCAAGCTCGAGCTCTAGCGCAGTAGCGCGGGACGACGGCCGATGGAGGTCGAGTGCAGGGTGCTAGGGGCTTGCTCACCGGCGGTGGCTCGGTCGAGCTCAAGCGAGGCTAGCTACCGGCCCTGCTCATCGGTGGCAGCAAGCTAGAGCGCAGGTGTGGGCCCTTCTTCTCCAGAGCGTGTACAGCTGAACGGAGAAGAAGAGGCGAAAGGAGGGTTGGAGAAGAACACTCATCCATCGAGCAAGTCCAAAGTGTAAATGTTGATTCATCCCTAGGCTAGTCCAATTTGCAACTTATGTAAAAAATAGTGGCCTAACATGTAGTTCACTTTATATAGCTAGCTGTGCTAAACTGCCAACTCCGTGACATAAGACTATTATGATTAATTAAGTACTAATTATTATAAACTTAAAAATAAATTTGTTTAATTTTTTAAAAAACTTCTGTAGAAAAAAAATTTACATGAAACACCAATGTGCTAACAAAAAAACGAGAAATTTACTATAACAAACGGGACCTTAATTCTATCCACTCACTCCCTATTACAGCACGCAGCCATTTGCCCATCCAATCAATCTTAATTTGATGCATGAGTTTGATCGGATATGTCTTTGAGGGATGATTTTAATTGGACGCTTTTGAAAGAGTGATGATATGGAAGAACATGAGAAGAGATAGAAAATAATAAATGCTGTATAGTGAGATTAAAATAATCATTTGCAATCTAGATATATTTCTAGAGAGATGACGTATAATGGATGCTATATAGTATAATGATTTGGTATAGATCAGTAGCGTAGCTAGAAATTTTTCATTGAGTAATCCTATTACCGTGGAGGAGGAAAAAATTATAGACGATGAGATATATTATATTATATAATATGAAGTCATTTGTCTTCCGTCTTACCTTTACTGTACTTTCTTGTAAATAGCATAATATGATATACTAATAAGGTATTACAATTACAGCTTTAAGGCTTCACTTGATACAATTTCACTACCATGGCGTAGCTAGAAATTTGTCGCTAGTTGTGCCCATTTATACTACAAATTTTTATATCACCATAAAATCTAATATACATTTACAAAATTTGTTGAAAATATAAAATCAACATACCAATAATATTAGTAAACTGCAAATTGAGTCGGTAAGGGGCAAGTTTTATATATCACGTGTTGCATTGGGTTATTTTAACCATCGGATTCAGACAAAACCATCGTGATAATAAGACATCATAGTAATAAGACAACTCCTCTCTAATCGTACAAACAACCACAAAACTTTCTCAAAATGCAATAATCTTCACATAACATTCTAGAGTGCCAGTCTAACTAAAGAGTTTAAGAAGCATGGTATATTAGTGTGTTTATAATATATATATATATAGTTCTTTCTGCAAATGATCCATGAATTTTAAAGACTAAATAAAAGCAAATCAGTTTAAGAGTTTAAAGCTCAGGTATGTCAAAAGCACAATACCACACAGGCTTTAGCAGACTTTGTGGGCTGGGAAATTTATTTTGATAGGGATTAAGGTATCTAGGCTAAAATCTTAGGGTAGTCCTGTGCCCATATGGACTACCAGCTGCCTAAGCCCATGACTATAATGTTTTTTTAAAAAAAAAACTCTATAATGATTATTTGCTCTCTAGCTACGTTACTAGCACTAGTAAGCAGATATCTGAAATGCAAGAAAAACTTCTTGTACTAATCATGCTAGCTTTTGTGCTAGGTACTACTATTTGATTAAGATCGATTTGGCATGAGTAATTTTTTTAAGGTGTATGTAGATTCATTTTTTTTTTTACCTTCATGTGTATGGATGCCCTTGCATTTTACGGAGTCAATACATGTCAAAGTAATATCCGTTAATGTTTTACCCAGCAAATTTGACCGCATGCAAAAAAAATGATTAATTTGATACTTATCTCACCCAAGGACAAAGAAGTAAATTTGGTTTTTAAAAAACATTTGAACAACCTTTTTATTTTCTCTTTTTTTCCTTGAAAAGATCTATATATAACACTTTTTTCTCAGCTTTGCGAAGATTTCCTCAGACCTCAGTCGATCAATGATGGCGATGGCGAGACTCACCAGTGATAGCGAAGGTGACTTCCTCTGTTCCTCGGCGGGAGGAACAGAGTCAACAAAGTGAGTAAAGAAAAACTCAGTTACCTCGTTAATAGACAGAGCCTTTTATTTGCATTCCGATTCATGGATACATCATCAATTTTAAACAAAACTAGGCTAATTATCAGCTGAATTCTAGTGATTATTTTTGTAACTTCTAACTCAAGAAGCCAAAATTTGAAATGCAACTTTCATATCCTAATTAATCAAATCAAGAAATTAATTAACGTGTGCTCCAACTTTCCATGCATTAGAAGAGCACCCAAGCTCCAGCTGGCAATGCGCCGCCGACGTCGACCCTGCCGCCGCCAGAACCTTCTGCTCCGGCTGTTCGACGAGCACACTGCCGCGGTGTTCCGTCGTCGCCGGCAGCTCCGGCTTCACGCCGAACTCCTCCACGAACGGCGCCGCCCCGATCTGGCACTGCTGGAGCTGATCACTCAAACCCATCGGCGGCGAGGTGTCGGCCTCGCCGCCATTGCCGCTGCTCCAGGCGTGGCAGCTGCCCTCGTCGCCGGCCGTCCCGTAGTAAAAGTACTCGCAAGTTTGTTGCGGCGGCGGTTGCACTTGCACCTCGTCCTTGACAAGATATTGCTCTTGGAAGCCGCCTCCGGCTTGCACATTGCGGGGCTCGCCGGCAGTTTGTTGGTCGGCGTAGAACGCGTCGACCATGGCGTCGTCGTTCTGATTGTGTCCGGCGCCGGTGAAGAGCATTTCCGCTGCCGGGTCAGCGAGCGGGTCGTTTGCGATGGGTGGATCGTTGACGACCGCCGCCGCGGCCTGCTGCTGGCGGCATAGCTTGAGGTGGTGCTGGACGGCGGCGAGCTCCGAGTGGAGCAGCTCGTACTGGCGGCCGAGCTCGACGACGACGCGCGCCGCCCCGCCGACAGGGTCGCTGGCGCGGGCGTTGGCCTCGAAGGTGAGCGCCTGCATGGCGTCCGCGTGGAGCTCCGGCGGCGTGTCCCGCAGCGTCTTCTGGATCTTGCTTACGCCGAACAGGTGGTGCGCGTTGAGGAATCGCCGCTGCTCGTCGGCGGGGAAGTATCGCGCGAGCGGGCAGTCCGAGTTGCACTTGCGCCGCTGGTACTTGCACGCGGCGCACGCCTGGTTCTGCCCTGCGCCGCCGCCGCCTACGCGCGGGGGCAGCGGCGGTCGCGGCGCGCCTCCGCCTCCGCTGCCGCTGCTAGCGCTGCTGCTGCTGATGTGGTGGTGGTGGTGGTGGTGGAGCGCATGTTGCGGCGGCGGTGGTGGTGGTGGGTTGGAGGAGGAGGTGTCGGCGGTGGAGGCGGAGGAGGAGGAGTTGGTGGTGGAGGAGGCCGTCATTGCTGGCTCCGCCTCCGTGGCCGGCTAGGTCGGTGCGGTAGCGGCCGCGTGCGGCGAGTGGAGGAGAGGAGAGGAGAGCAGCGTGTTTCGCTGCGTGATTAGTGGTGGGCTAATTGCAATTAGGCTATTTAAAGAAGCCATTTTTGGTTAATTGGATCGAGCTGCAGGTAGCTGAACGATGAGAACAAACCTGATCCATGCAATGCGCGTCGATCGAACGAACGAACGTTCGATCACTCTTACACGCAAGCTGGTCGCTGGAATCGGTCACCCATGGATGGGGCTTTAATTAGCATCCAAGGAACACGTGTATTAGCATGAAAAATTCCAATTTCTTTCGTAATGCCGTTCGTGATCGTTACCTCTCGATCGTTCGGGAGAAATGTGGGTCATAGCCGTTGTATGTTTGAAACTCGCTCGACGAGCTGAGAAGTTGCGGTGGTGGACACCATTTTCATCCTCGTTGTTTTTTATGTTAAAATAGTCGTTGAAAAATTAAATAAATTTAAACATGAGATATATCACTCCACATATATGCAATATCAAATTCGATTTATACAAATTATAAAAAAAATAAAATTAAACTACACATATATATATGTTATTTTTATAACTCATAAAAATTAAATTTAAACTTATTTGTGAAGTAATATATCTCATATTAATCTATTATATTGTTTTTAAAAAATTTTATAATTATTTAGATGAAGATATCTCTTTGATGTAACACTTTCTGATTCTGTTGCCATGCATTGCAATGGAAAACTCCGTAACCGAGATAACCTTGAAAAGCCTTTTTTTATTTTTTTTAATAAATAGCTCTAACATTTTTTTAAAAAATAGTAATGTAGATTAATATGTGATATTTATAGACACATAATTTTAAAATTGACTAACTATAATTTATAAAAAATAACAAATGTAGTTTAATTTGTTTTTTATAACATGTAAAGTTGAATTTGACATGTTTACGAAGTGATATACTATAGTATTAATATATCTTATCATTTCTTTTAATTTTTTAATAAATACCTTCTCAAGCGACAAAATTATTTTCGATAAACTCGGTTTGGAGGGCCGAAGGACGTAGGCACGATTAGTTGTTTCGTTGATCGTTTTTGGGCTGCCGACACGTGACAAATGTGTTTGATTTTGTTGAGCCTTTTCAGGCTAATGTGATTCAAACAACGAAAAATAATTTTAAATAAGATTCTTATATCCTATTTTTACCTCTTAAAAGTCAAGGTTCAAAAAAAGGAAGCGATAAAACATGGCTGTCAAATTTCTCTCAATATCATCTGAGCGTGTAAAGTTGATGTTCAAATAACGCTCATTAAATCCAACACACAAAAATCGCCAATGAGATGTTTGGAAAAGTAATCGAAGCAATTTAAAATTAGTGGCTATATGAGGATCATTTTTCTTTATCTTAGTTTTTCTTAAAAAATAAAAAATATTTTTTTCTAAAACAGAGATAATACTAAATAAGCTCTAATACTGATATCATCATTGTATTTAATGGGAATTAATGTTTTTTTATATCAAACCAACTGCAGTACAAGTGCGAAAAAACCAATCAGTTTCTGCATCGACCACCACAAGAAGAATAGGTTATTTCCTATTTTTTAGGAGGTAGATCTAAAGAAAAAAAATCATATGAATTTCGACCACTGCCCATCGCCTAATCGTCCCTGCAAGACGTGATGGGAACACTACGGCCAAATTTCCACCCTTAATTAGTTGAAAAAAGAGTTGTTTCCAAATCAATCAATAGAAATTACAATAATGGACCTCAAAGTCGGTCCATTTCTCGTATGTGGCCTACAAAAGTGCTTCTACTACAAAAAAATACAATGCAATTTTAGCAGCACGTTACTTCAACTACAAAAATACAATGCAATTTTAGCAGCACGTTCTGGTCCGGTGACAAATTGGCAGCTTAAGCACATTGTCATTCAGCTGGATCAAATTCACGAAATCCTTGTTTAAAATCATCCACCATCTGGATTTCTTCTTCTGTAGAAACCTTACAGTTCCTCCAATCTGCACGATCTGCCATGCTTAACAGCCCAGCCAACACCTGTAAATTGACAGAGTTAGGTTACGACGATATCACTATTTTCTTTCCATCCTCATGTAGGTTATCTTTTTTTAAAAAAGGCCTAAATGATTATCATATGGTATATATACCTCACGGCCAAACTGAGCTGGGAACTTCTCATTACTGTCAACCAAATGTAAAAGCACTGAACCTTCTGGTAGCTCAACATAAAACAAGCTTGATTTGCTGTCACACTCTGATCTTAACAATTCCCTACCGCGGTTAGCATCACCATCTAAAAACAAAGAGAACTCAGTGCAAATAGAATTATAAGCAACATAAAACTTGGCCACATGATACACAATTGTTTAAACTTTTAGGAAGACTTTCTTAGAGAAGCAACATCATGTGCCATACAGATATATCAGCATCACAGTATACTCATTGATGTGTGAATAGCCCATTTAAAATTGTTTTTGTCTCTCCCCTTTCTATTCAGTTGACTAAGAGAAATAAAGTTAGAGAAAACTCCACCTGGATTCACTACAGAAAATTCAAATCCCAGTCTCTGTGCTGCTAAATGAAATATCTTTTTAACACTTGCTGCTTTAGACAATGGTACAGGAACAGCCTGCGCAGAAATTTAGTGGGTTACCATCCAGTATGAACATAAAACAAATGAGATCACATACAAGAATCCAAATTCCAAATGACCTAGCATCAATTTACGTGGAAGCATGAAGCTTCATATCAGGAAAAAATTCTCCTTACCTGAAGGTTTGCATGGCGAGAATGCTGCGAAACCCACTCGAAGTATATAGCTATCTTTCCTTGTTTCTCAAAATATTTCCCCAGAGCATCCTTATATCTCCCAAGCTCTGCCTCAGCTTCCACAGGCATCATTAGTGTACTAAAGCAGTGCTCAACTGGTATAAGTAGAACATGGTTTGAAACAAGTGGGCCCTTTGCAAGCGCACAGTAGTAACCTTCTCCAATGCTGATAACAAGATGTGATTCAACATCTGGACTTGACAAGCAGAACCAGCAACTGCTCTCAACGCGTCTTCGTTCACTGTAGTTAACAAAAATATAAGGCGAATCCCACAATTAAACTATCAGAATTCTTAGCTTATATTAGTGTGTGCATGCATGCATCAACAGAGCAAGAGATTTGGAATACTTTCTCACCTACGGGGTTTTGTATCCCTAACAGCACCCTCATCAGAAAGGCTGTGAGCAAACCTACACTCAGGACCCTTCTCACATTTTCCTTTGTTTAAGAAATCAAAACAGACATTTCTATTGTAATGCTCCCTGGCCTCCTCATCATGTCTATAATTGCATTTACTCCCCCAAGGACAGGATCCTGACGATGTAAATTTGAAACACAGACGATTCCCACCGGCTTCACCATGTCTTTGCTTCTTGACATCGTAACGCCAATATTGCAAACCAGCATCCTCAGCAGGACGCTTTGGAGTTTCTTCAACAGAAACTGACTTTGCAGGAGAAACATATGGGGATAAAGTAGTATTTGGAGGCCTTGCATGAATATCAGCACTGGACATGGCAGATGCTGGAGTAGGAGAAATTGCATGAATAAATTTCTGAAAAAGAATATGCAATAATGAGTAGACAATTAAGCATAATTGCAGCAAATCAAGAGAAAATGTGAAAACAGGAACTTATATAGCACAACTATCAGTTAGCTACAACTTCAAGGGAGGATTTCAGCAATTCTGCTACCACAAAATTAGTGCACAAAATTTTTACTGCAATTTCTGCTACCATCTAAACCATTCAACAAGGCAGGTTCAGTTGTATTTCTCAAAAGGACAACTCAGGACCACTGGGGCATTTACAAATTACAATGCAAAGTGCCTTATGATGTGGTCTTGGGAGAGTGCCACGCAGGCTAAATCCACCATCAAGTATACCCCCTTCTCAATGCATATTAGCTTGAATGGACCCCCCAAAAGTAACTGCAACAAGGGCATTGCTCACACAATGCAGCTCCCAGGGTGGTGGCTTCACGCGCTAGGCTGCTTTCCAAGCCAATGCTTCCATGCCTTCATCAGGGCACACACACCCCCATGAGGTCACTCTCTCAGGTGAGGTGGCGGCTCTAATCTGACATGGAAGCATGAGGCCAACCACCATGTCACTACATTGCAAATGCCCTTATAGTGTGCCACATAGGAATGGCATGGCTGCAGACAAGGCCGACATGTCAGCTGCTATAGTCTTTGGACTGAGTCTATTAGTCCAAACTTAAGCAACAAGGCCCCAAGTAAGTGCATAACTAACTCTGGTTGAGTTAAACCTTAATCCTAATCCACGAGGACCCATTGTTGTTTCTTCTCCCTAGCCCAAATAGGGAGCTCATATGTGCATGTCCAGTTTGTACACATGGTACACTGTAATGGTCCAACTTGATCATGTGCATGATAGGTGGAGGCACTTTGCCAGATTGTGAACCCACTTTGCCAGAAGGCCTGGAAAGTGTTTGTTAATGTTGTTGCTAACTGAAACCCAGACTAAAAGATGTAGTAAACAGATATTGTAACCATAAGTTGCAGTTGAAATATACTAATAAATCAATGAAGATTTTTATTCCCTAAATTGATAAATATAACTGAAAACTAATACTAGAACTTAATATGTACACAAAATTATAAACAGAATACAAGAAAGTGTGGTAGAATTATAACCAGAAACTATGTTTGGAGAACTAAGTTTTTTGAAGATATTGGAGAACTAAGTTCATTTGGCTAAATATAGATATACCTGCTTCTCTTTGTTTCCAACATTAGCAAGTCCAATAAAACGGGTAACATGTGCAGCGGAATCATTCACATAAGGTTCCCTTGCATAGAATACACCTTTAGAACCTGCAATATGATATCTGCAGGAAACAGACTTTTGTCAGAAATTTGGTACACTTTTAGTTGGCATAGTATCTTATAGACTTATCTCATATAAATGTATACATATTCCGTGATTATGCTTTCAGTTAGTATAGTCAACATTTAAACTACTAGCTAAATACTAGTGTATTTACTTGGATAAAAGCAAATCATGCATGTCCTCATATTGTTCAAAGAAATAAATGTAATTTCTGCATTGAAGTCCTTTGCCTTTTGTTTTACAAGGAGCATTTGACTGTGATACACATGCTAATTTTAGAATTAACTCATACACTACATACATACAAGGCAATTCGGTCATGTTTGACCTTTTCATGTTAAATTGCAAAGTTGTGATTGGAAGGCTAAAAAAGAAAAAAAACATCATATGGTAGGGTTTTTTGTGTAAATTTCATAAAACTACAGATAGCTTGACCAACTATTGGAAAACTACAGATTTAAGGAGATGTATCACAAAACTATATATTTAGCATCACATTGATCACAAAACTATATAATTAAGGCATAGTATTACAAAACTATAGATTTAGCACCAATTTTATCACAAAAACTATAGCTTTTGTTACCCCCGTGGAACATTAGTGCTAGGAATTTAAACTCTAAAATATGTAATTTTGTGATTAATTCATTTCTAAACCTGTAGTTTTGCGATACTGTGATGTAGTTTTGTGATAAATTTAGTGCTAACTCTGTAATTCTATGACACACTTCCTTAAATCTGTAGTTTTACAATAGTTCAATCAATAGTTTTGCAAAATTTACTCTAAAATTGAAGAGATTCAGTGTGCACTTCCTAAAAAATGCAGTGAGTCACTACCACCAACATTACTTTCTTCTTAAAGGAGGGATATAGAAAAAATATGAATTCAGAAACCAAACCGTGGCTTGATCTCAGCAACCAATTCAGCAACAGCAGGATCATATCCATGAGGATCCAATATCTGAGAAGGTGCATTAGAAGTATCAGACCCATTCAGCACTCCAGCAGGCCATTCGTTAGTACCATCTCATTCTTGTCAAGGGATTCAGGCATGCAATACTTTGAGAATTGATATATGAAAGCAGCTCAGTACTAATACAAGCAGATAGGCAAAAGAATATGCCATAGAAAAAAAAAGGATATGTCAAGAACAAATCAACAATCCCCGGTTCTTCGGCAAGAGCCTGCAGTGCATCAACATCATCCTGACTGTAGCAGCCAGGTCCTCCTGCCCCTTTCCTTCCCGACAAGTAAACGACAGATAAACCTAAAAAAAGGTGAGAAGATCCAATAAATGGAATTGGTAAAGCAAGCATTTATTCCAATTATCCCATTTCCAGCCATTTCTACAAAAGCTCGTATCGAATGTTTTATCAGCTACAAAATGCTGCAGTTGAACAGGTTTCACATTTTACTTCATATATCGGAGATGTAAAGCTACTCATCTATGAGCACTGTATTGATGCCTAAGTTAATGAAACAAATTAGTCAACACAATAGAGAGAGGGAGGGCAAAAGATACCATGGAGGGTGAAGCGGGCGCTGCCTCTGAGCCAGAAGAGGTTGGGGCATATCTGTATGCCACCGGCGGGGAAACCTCGGGCGCCGGCGGCGGCCTTCGCGAGCAGGCGGGGCGCCGCGGGGCCGTAGTCCCCGGTGAAGTAGGTCGGGATGGGCACGGCGGCGCGGCCCTCCAGGTAGTCCGCGACCTCCCCGGACCCGTCCCCATCGCCGGCCTCGGGAGAGAAGAACTGCCCAACGCAGAGCAGCGCGTGGAACGGCCCCGTCGACTGGTTCACCTGCGCGCGCGAGAGAGAGAGAGAGAGACGGCAGCCGGTGAGAAGAGACGATGAGATGGGAGGGGAGGACGCTGAGGGAGAGACGGCGGCGGCGGAGGAGGAGGAGGAGGTTACCGAGGTGACGCGCTTGAAGAGCTGGTGGAGGCGGCCGTTCGCGTCGCCGGCGAGGAGGATCCGCGGCGGCGTCGCCGGGGACGGCGAGGCGGCGACGGCGGCCATTGTGGGTTTGGGTTTTGCGTACACGGAGCGGAGGCCTCTGGAAATTTGGGATAACCATTACTAAGTTGGGCCTCGAGGGAGGACTTGTTTCTTTTGATGGGCTTCGCAAATGGCCCAAAAATAGTAAAGCCCATATTATGTTTAGCCGTGTATAACTTTAGGCCGAAAAAAAAATCTTATACGACTAACTCTCTGGCCTCCTCAAAACATTACACGTAGCATAACTATTATAGGTGACTTGGTTTTTTGACAAGGATTTAAACAGAGAATTGCTATTAGAAGATTTTTTTATATTAGAACATGGGGAGTTTTACAGTTTAATTCATGGGAGTTTTACATGTTAATTGTCCTAAAATTTCTTTGAGAACATTATTAGTGGTTCACAAAAAAATGCGACATTGTGTTATCACTTATCGGTAGGAACATAATGAAATTTGAGATTTGCCATTGACTTGTGTCTCTTTAGCATGTGTAGATGGTGCACTCACAAGTATACGAATGTAGTGCGCGCGTGGTGGTATATATATAGGTGCATGAATATCTTCATATAATTGAAAAAATGGAAAATACTATGATAAAGGTTTAGCACAAGACACACAAAATTATAAAAAAATACCATTGTCTTTACATTTTGCACGCCATAGAGATATATAATTGATCATTTTGGCCCTTCAGGTCTTTCAAATTGTGACTTTCTTCTTCGACTAATAAGACAGTCTGTCAGACCACAAATCTGTAAGAAAAAATATTTTTTAAGACACATACAAGTCATCCATACATGTGCAACTTACTAGTCATTCATTCATATGCTTGCAAGTAATTTTGAATATATTAAATCTTTATGGACTGCTTTTGAGTGTAGAAGTAAAAGGTACAAACAGATGAGATCCCATTTACTATAAGGAGGTCGGACCTATATATACAAATTTAATAGTCTAACACCCTTTACAGTCGTAGTGAGAGGGTCACGGATGTAAAGACTGGATCAAAAACTATAAAACAAAGGCACGGACAGGCCTTTGGACATAATATCGGTGAACTGATACGTCGATGGTACGTGGAGCATCTAAACAAGTCCGAAAGCGAACTTGTCACGGACGAAATGAATGTCGATCTCGATGTACTTCGTACGACGATGATGGACCAGATTGGCGGTTATGTAAACGGCACTCACAATATCGCAGTAGACAACTGTCGTGGAGAAGAAAGATGTATGGAGTTTTTAGAGAAGCTGGCGAATCCAACAGCACTCGGCGACGGCATGAGCAACGATACGGTACTCGGCTTTTGCGCTCGACCGGGACATCGTGGTTTGACGCTTGGAGAACCAAGAGACCAAGGTATCACCGAGAAAAATGCAGTAACCGGATATTGAGCGTCGGGAGTCGGGATAACCCGCCTAGTCCACGTCAGAGTATACGGTGAGAGAGTCGATGGGACTGGAGTTGAGGTAGAGGCCAGTAGAAAATGGGAGAGAAGGAGAAGCCGATGAGAGGGACACGTGTACGCGTTGGATGAATTGGCAAGCTAATGAAGGTGGGCATGAGGCCGATGAGGGAAGGGCGAAGCCGATGGACATGTGTGTGGATCCGATAAAGGCAACGATGGGAGGCACAAGCGCGAGAAGAAAAAGTTCACATCCGATAAACAGAGTTTCGTGCAGACTCGAAAATGAGAAAAGCCGTAGACGTAAAAAGAAAAGGTTCGTGTCCAGGAGACAAGGGTTCGCGTTCATGAACACGTGGACGCGGCGAAGTGGTGTGAACCCGAAAACGAGACAGGCCACGGACGCGAGAGGAGAAAGTTCGTGTCCAGGAGGTAGGTTTCGCGTCCGCAAACAAGTGAGCATGTCGGAATGAGAGAAGCTAGAAGAGTGTTCTAGCCGATGAAGAGCGCGAGTGCGAAGGAGTGCCGACGTAGCTTCGGAGAGAGGATGAGGTGAGAATGCAAGAGTAGGTGAAGGTGGACGAGACTAGGAGGAGATAAAGACCATCTCCTCATCACACGATGGAGGTGGTGAGGAGTAAACTGCCTGTGGAGAAAACGATGGGGATGAAAAACCGAGACGAAAAAGAAGTAAAAGGAGAAACCACTAGAGGAAGAGGTGGGAGAGAAGCGTGTATGGAGTGGGGAGTCTCGGAGGAGAAGAAGACGCCTACGACGGAGAAGATGTGTTAGCTCGCTGATGAGAAAGTTGCTAACGTACGGAGATATCTGAACTTCGCTCTGATATCATATAGAAGGGAATTATATAGACAGTTAGCTTAATTAATCCATAAGGCGGTGCAGACGACACTGAACTGTGTGTATGTTTTCTTTATACATCTGATGTATATATTAGCTGTGCAGATGACTGGCACTGTCCCGTTCTGAAAAGAACAATAATGCGAGAGTAGGATGTACGTACGTATGCGTTCCAATTAACATGATGCTGACTGATCAACATTCAATTTAATTCAATTTCAACTTCACTCGACGAGTGAGTTTAATTGAATTCCGAGGTTTGCCATGGCTTGCAGTATGTATCCACCGCACGAACGGCTGCATCTCAGAATCGGCTATCAAAGAGCAAATAATTGGTTTTTATCTGTTTTTGCTCGGTTTTCGGTAAAACGACATGGGCCGGTTTTCGCCTCGAAAACTGTAATGTAAACCCTGCTTTGGAGATCAAAATTACTGGTTGGGACCTCAAAGAGAGAGAAAGACATCCTTGTGTGAGCACTGAATTAATTGCACTATTGGAACATTATTGTGATCGTTTCTGTTAGGTGCAGTTTGGAGTTTATGTAGTTATAAGTCCGGCCATTGAATGTGCATGCAAGTCTTTAGTTAATTAAATTTGTGATATGGAAGTAGATTTGGTCGTAAATGTAAATTTTCTACTGAAAGTCAATAGGAGCTCTCTCCTGGCTCCACTATTGGAAATACGTGTCAATGACAGGCACAATATGACTAAAACGAATGCGGGATTAAAAAAAAAGGTAGGATTATGGTTATGGCAATTTGGCGATGGCTTTGAGTTTTGGTGAGGAGGATATGATGCATAACAACATTAATTTCCAGTTACCACCTTCTCCATACCATTGCACAATATATATCTCTAGGTTTTGTTGGTCTCCTCACAAAGGCAGGGAGGGGCAAATGAGTGTAGGGAATGGAAGTAGCACGTAACCATGACCTATACTTACCCCCATCATCATCAAAATGAAAAAGGCAACGACGGTGTTGGCATTAGGGAAGACAAAAGGCTCCCATGTCATGCAACACACCTTGTGACTGTTTAGTATAACTCATGACCTTCATTAGTGACACGTCTAGGCTAGATCCCCAACATGTCCCACAACATTGATCCATGAATTCCACCACTGTAGTGCCCTCTAGACTAGGTCATCATAACTTGCATTTGCACTAGGGACCTAAGTGTGTACTGTATAAAACTTCGCTTAATTAGATAAGTTTCTACAAGAAGGCACATGCAGTGGTGGTCCATCCCAACATAAATTTTGGACATCATTCACCAGTGATTCGACCCTTAGGATTGATCGAAAATATTTCGCATTTTCACCGATCTCCTTTTTACATTTCACATGATATCAAGAAAAGTAGCCGTCAGAAAGTCTGACAAAATCAAATTCAGTTAGTTCAAAGTTGTGTATCTGAAAGGACAATTATTTAGGATTGCTAAGAACATATGAAGTACTTATGGAAAATATTCGTATTACCGTCACTAATCTTTACCGGTAGTCAGGATGGAGCATGGAGACGACATCCCCAATGACCAAATAATCAATCACTATTCAGTAATCAAACTGAGTATTCTAAAAGAATTTCGGCGAACAGCAGCAGCAGGCTTGTCAGTGACACTAATTTATGGTTTGAAACTTCTTTGTCAGACCATCACGTCAGCTCGTTGCGCCGCAACCACAAGATCAGATGCAGAAGTTGTTTTTCCAGCCAATCATCTGCGACGAGACAGAAGGACCGTGCTGATCTGCCGCCGCCTTAAACTTAAAACAGTAGCAAGATCGCCCCATTTTTCCTAACAACAAAAAAGAAAGGACAAAAGAGGTGAGATGATGTAGTGCCCTCTAGATTAGATGGTTTGGTAATCAACAGTACAAAGCACTTGAACTCAAGGGATCACACAAACATGGCCATGGTTGCATCACCAATGGGCAGCAGAGACGGCCAGCGCTGGGGCACAGCTGGTAAATATGCTACCATATGACCTTCTGCCCCTCTCATTTAAGCGCACACCGTATGGCACAGCTAGCATCTCTCCTAACTGTGTGCTGCCAGCAGTATTTCCATTTACGAGTTCTCCCGGTACAAGCAACTGTTCTATGAAAATGGTCGTAAACAGTCGCTGCCAAGTCTTCATAAAATAGATGTCCGTATACGTAACTACGCGCTTGCATTCACGACTAAGGTTGGACCGGATGAAGAGGAGGGGAGTGGATGAACACAATGGCTAGGTAATGAAGAAAATTTCGTGAGAAATAGAGCACTTTCCTCGGGGATGAGGGATCACCTGCAGCACTCCTGTGGTCCTATTGGGTTGCATGAGCCATTCAATCCAATGGCACGGAGGGGGTTGTGATTTACCCCCATAGGAGTTAAGGATGCCAACGTCAATCTTAGAATCCAAAGTAGCGAATTTAAGTACTAGAAAACAAAGTGTCACTGTCTTTGAAAAGGAGAAAATGTACCTTTGTTTCGTAGCGATATACGATGCTTCTAGCACAATTTCAATGTGGTAGTATTGAAATAGAAGGGGTGAAAATACTAGGATTCTAGGGATGGAGCACACAGTGGATAGAAGTACAGAACCGTGGTCTTAGCCTCTGGTTTGAGTCATCAACCACGTTTTTTCACCAGTGCGTTGATTACTTACTTCCATAATTACATCAGGTTCAGAAAAAACCAATGGTAAGTGGCAACTATATCATACGGATGGATGGGAATGGAAATTTGATAGGTTCCAGCTCGTAGCAATGGTCACTTGGTCAGTTGGTCATTGGTCAAGTTGTCCTATTTGACAGAGATCCAGTACTGATTTTTCTTCCGATCTAACTCCGCATCACCAAGATTTGAGAATCCACCAGTAGAGAAGTGTATCTTGGAAGTGTTTGGCTTCAGTTCCAATTTGAGCCATTGAATACAAATTAAGAGCTTCTATTGAGAAAATTAAGGAACGTTTGGCGATCAGCGAACTGCCTGGACAAGGATGAGTCTTGTGACCCTAGGTGCACCACTTTGCTTGGGCAGCTCAGACAGTCCTGCATATAGTCACAGTAAACAGGTCGATTGCAGTGTTTCTCAACTTGAGAACGTCATCCCTGTCTCAGAAACATGGGGATATTTTTATCCACATCTTATAGAAATCAATTACAAGTAGCGTACTACGTTTCTCGATCCCGATTCATAGACTCCGAAATTTTTGTGATTACGGTTCTGTAATTCAAGATGAGGCATAGCGTCGTCATATATTTCATGCTGACCTAATTTTCCGGCAGCATCAATGTGGGCTGCATGGCGACCAAAAGACTCACACATGCAACTTGTGTTTTATCTACATGCACGCACGCGCTTGGTTTGTGACATTGTAACGGCAGGTGAAAACGGATGCGTAGAAACTGACTTAACGCTAGCTCGTGTTACCTTTAAATAATCCTGCGAGTAAAGGTTGTTAGGGCGTCTTGTTTTGATCCAGATGTCACCGTGTGAAGCCTCTTTCTCGTCCTTCACAGGTCACACTGTCCTTTGGCTCTCCCTCCTTAAAGAGCTTGAGACTTGAGAGGATGAGGTCCCTTTCTTCCAATCTGCAGACACACAAGCAACCAAAGAGCTACATCGTTGCCAGGGAAATGAGAAGAGTGCGACACGTCGCAGCTTGAGATTAGCTATAGTTTTGCTTTAGGTTCCAATCTTGTAATAAATCTGTGAGTTCCAGGGATGCAGGTAAAGAAAAGAAAGCATCATAGTGTAGTTGACGAACGCTCAGCTTTTTTTTCTTTACTCACAGGCTCCATGGTTGCAGGGGAACAAAAAGAGGACAGCCTAGTAATGTTGAGGCAGATGTAATAGTTAGCACTTCACTCTTTTCTTGCGCATCAATTGTTCTGTAAAATATACACTGGCAGTTGATGGTTGTAATAAATTTTGCTTGCCTGCTTTCCAGTTCAAAATTTATATAGAGGTCTAATTGCTTTTCCTTGGTGCTCACAAGTGAGTACCGCCCAAGGGACATGAAAGGTTCAATGACAGCTTTGCAAGTCCTAAAAGAGGTCCTATAAAAAAAGAACAGTTTTGCACATTGTATGTTGATCATGACGAGTCTCAAGAAATGTAATGTACTCCATAACTAAAGGTAGCACATAGCATTTATTATTGTTAAGTTTATTTAGTATGGCCATCAACCCATAAATGATATATTTGAGCGAAAGCAATATAAATCCCTACAGACCAGATGGGACAAGGTAGGCCACACAATTAGTCAATTCAAACTCAGCTTGGCTTAGCTCTCTTTGTTTCTAGCAATACGCATCGCATTAACAAGGAACAGTGTGCAGGGAAAAGGAGTAATCTTAATGGTAAGAGAGTAACTCTGAACAGTGCATTACAGTAAACTTTGCTATGCTTGGCTGTTCTAGGATGGTGGCTAATTTGTCTGGATGAAATGAAATACAAACATTGAAAGTCGAATAATCTACATTAGAAACATTCCTAACGAATTAAAATTTGGAGGACGTTTGTCCGCATATATGTTCCGAGAAGATGGCAGCACAAAACAATTTATGCAATTGCTATATAAAATAGCACCATACGTTTTCTGCAAGTCTGCAACTGGTATTTAAAGACGGAAGCATCTGCACTAAATAACAAGAATATATATATATTTGAAAAATGGAGGGAGCAAACTAGGAATAGAATATTGGAGTACTAATAACACGTTGGCTAAGCAATAGGCAAAAAGATTGGCAAAAAAATTTTTTAAAAAAAAGATAGAGGAAAGAGATATACGCCTGTCATTCTTGTAAATGAGGGTGGTGGGTATCTTCTGAGCAGCCTTGCTACGGTTGGTTGGTTGATGAAGTCCATAAATCCAAGTTGTACCAGGCCAGTGCTCCCTCTGCATTGAATTGCACTTACTGCAGCTGGTGAGCTCTATTTAATGCATATACACAGCAGCCTATCTCAATTTACTTGGATGATGTTGTTGTACACAGCAGCCTATTGCTATCAATCCTCCAATGCCAAGCCCTCTACATAAACCCACTCAAATACGGTGAGCAAGCTCGAGAGGTGGAGATCAGGAAACAGGAGGGAGAAAGGTTGAGCCACAGTTTTTTTGGAGGGAAGGAAGATCCTAAGAAGAAGGGAAAAGAGTTTAGCTTGGCAGGGGCTTCTCAGGCTAAATGGCTTTGAGCAAGAAAATGCTATTCATCTTCCAGGCCATAGTGTGCCTCTGCTTCTTCAGTTTATCCCAAGGCGCGTATCTCCTGCGGTTGTGTTCATATGATGTTTCTTAGGCATTCCTGCTTTATTCCAAACACTTCTGTTCCAACTTCCCAGTGAAGAACTAGCAATGCTGAAATGCAGCTACTTGTGTCAACTTTTGTTTAGCTTCTTTCTCGCAAGCACATCCTTATTAAGTGGACTTCTATTATCTGACACTTTGGTTCCTATCACTGTTTATCACCACATTGACCTTACTACTAGTATTTGAGAGTAGCAGAACATCTAATCATTCACAGATCTATATTAGAGACTGAAGGATAGGAAAGAAATAGCCAACAAAATGCCATAAAAGATGTACCTGTCATCCAGTCCTGGAAGGTACAGTGCCAAGAGGTCCAGACCCTAGTAGGCATAGCATCAATTAGATCGAAACACTCATTTATCAATAGGCAAAAACAGTTTATAGTATGAGAAACTTATAGCAGAATAAAGCAAGCTTTTTCAGGCAATGACAACAGTATGGAACACTTGTTTTCTCAGGCAACCAGCGATTCAGTTTGAGGAATCTCCCTCCCCTCCAGAAGGCGAGCAGCTTCCCAGCGATGCGCCACGAGACACACGACTACATTGTTGTTGGCGGGGGCACTGCCGGGTGCCCCCTGGCAGCAACATTGTCGCTCAAGTATAAGGTGCTCCTGCTGGAGAGGGGAGGGTCTCCGTATGGCAACCGCAACGTCTCCTACCTGGAGAACTTCCATATTGGCCTGAGCAATATGGCGCCGGACTCGGCGTCTCAGGCCTTCATCTCCACTGACGGCGTCATCAATGCCCGGGCTAGGGTGTTGGGAGGTGGCACCTGCATCAATGCTGGCTTCTACAGCCGGGCCAGCTCAAGGTAAGAAATGCATTGCACAGACATGGATGCTATCTTGTGTATCAGTATTCTTACCTGGTTATGATTGTTCTCTTCTGTCTATGAGTGACCAGCCAAGAGAGTTCACAATTCACCACATGCGAATTTCGAATGGTCAGCATTAATATATATACACAAATATACGAATGAGAGAGACCTTGGTCTCAATCATGATCAAGACTTCAGATATAATTTACTACTATATTCTTTACCATAAGAGGGCAGGCACAAATAGCAGAACCTAAAATGAAGTTAGCATAAGTAGATTAAATATACCAAGTAGTCTCTCAGTATAGGCAACACATGACCTGTTACTTTCACATGAGCAACGTCAGCTCTAGGGTAAATGCAGAGCAGTGGTAGCGCCAGTAGAAATTAAATGGTAACTGGTAAGATCTGCTAGACTGCTGCCACCCTAGCAATATAAGCTGCTTTTGCTCACCCTCCAAGTGGAATAGCTGTCTGCTGAAACGTGCAGCAGAACACTAAATATGATTCACTCTTCTCAATAGTAGTATTCAATTACCCTGAAACCAAAGTTTCTGCCAATTAGGATTCTCTGGCTACAGCTACTTGTTTCTTTTCTTCAGCGTCCAAAGGAAAAAGGGAAAATGGGGACACAAACAAACACTAATTAGTGTAGCTCAAGTAGGTTCTAATAGACTAAAATGAGCCAGCCAAAAGACACAAATGCACAAAACCACCTCCTGCGTTACTAACACTCACTCTAGGACGTACCCAACCCTGCATTTGGCCAGGATTGTCGGTTTACTAGGACTTCATATTTTGGTTGGTAGACTTCTGGTTTGTGGTTATCAAAATGCAGTCTTTCTTTGAGATATTATCGCAATGCAGCTCTGCAATATATAACAAAATAAAATGCAGCTGTAAAATTAGCAAAGGTTTTACTTTGAGTGCTTGCATACAAATGAGCACAGTGAGAAGTTGATAACATAAAGAAAATAAGCAAGTCGCCACAGTAGTTTGCATTAAAGTGCTTCCGCCTGGTAATGCAAATAATTAACTACGCTAGCAGCAGCACATGTTGTTGTTTTCTCAGTGAATAAAAATACTGCCTCGTTCTTCTTGCAATCATGAACTACATGTTACAGAAACAGACTAGATTGAAAAGAGACATTGCTGAAAAAAATGAAAAGAGACAACAAAACAAAATCACATGGGGCTATGATTGTTTCTTTGCTGTCATGGTAACTAAGTTGTCTAGGCAAAGGACACTAAATAACTAAAACCCCAGTGGACTCAAGGCTACTTCAAGTTTGGACCAATTAGTGCATATGAATTTGAATTATTTGCACAGAATTGAATTACAATAGGTCAATGGGTGGGTCCCACACACCCGTGCTCATCAGTGATCCCTAGTGACACACTCATTACCAGAAACACCAATGCGACTTAGAAAATATCAATAATTGATAAGCTTAATGTAGTAGTCTTAAAGAAGGAATTTTACTTCTATATTGATATTCATATCGGTGAACTACATGTTATAACTTGTATACCATGTGTTTTTGAAACAAACAGCTTCATCCAAGAGGTAGGCTGGGATGAAGACCTGGTGAATGAGTCCTTCCCTTGGGTGGAGGACAAGATCGTCCAGTGGCCTCAGATCGCCCCTTGGCAGGCTGCATTAAGGGATGGGCTACTCCAAGCAGGTGTATCTCCTTTCAATGGCTACACATATGACCATGTTTCTGGGACCAAAGTTGGTGGCACCATCTTCGATGAGACTGGCTACCGCCACACAGCAGCCGACTTACTTGCTGCTGGAGACCCTAACAACCTAAGGGTGCTGCTTCATGCTAGTGTGAACAGGATAGTCTTTAACTCGCAGAATGGTAAATAATTACACGTGTGTGGCCAAAGCTCCTACAAGCTTTATTATCTTCTAAAATAGAGTTATAGATTTATGAGAATGCCATGAATGGAAAGAGTAAGTTCAGTAATCACGTACCATGTTTCAGAAACACCAATTCTGATGCAGGGCAACTGAAGCCAAGGGCAACCGGAGTTCAGTTTACCGATGAGAATGGCGGACTCCACCAGGCATTCCTCAACAGCAACTGTGATAGTGAAATCATTGTCTCTGCTGGCGCAATTGGCAGCCCCCAGCTACTGCTGCTCAGTGGGATTGGACCCAAGAATGACCTTAAGAGTCATAACATTCCTGTAGTTCTCCATAACAAGTATGTGGGTAAAGGGATGGCTGATAACCCCATGAACTCCATATTCATACCGACAAAAAGCCCCCCTCGCCAGTCGCTGATTGAGACTGTTGGAATAACTGAAGCTGGTGTGTTCATTGAGGCCAGCAGTGGTTTTGGCCAGTCACCAGAAAGCATCCATTGCCACCATGGAATCATGTCCGCTGAGGTATGCCATCAATCTTACTTGCATCATGAGAAGCTTTTTGTGCATGAAATAGTTAGATTGGGTAGTTCAAAAGCAGTATCACAAACAATCAGAAAAAAGTTGCTGGTTAGATCTGCAGACTTCAATAAGGAGAACAGATTCTAAACTATCAAAAACTCATATTTTGCAACATTGTGAACACAACTTAGAGCAATTCATTAATTACAAGTGAAGATGCATATGCATGTAATAATATATTCTAAGAAACAAAACGAGTTATAGGTGAGATAAATAGGCGGGCTTTCAAGAATCTGTATCAACGTCTGAGTACAAAAGAGAGAGAGAGAAGGATATCTATAGAATGGTTAAATCTCGTGATAGGAATACGAGAAATTTTAACTAAGTTAATTGTATTAAGGATAAGAGAGAGTAATTTTTAGTGAAGGATAATGAGATTAGACATAGATGACAAGAGTATTTTAATAATTTATTTAATGATAGAAATAAGGATGCCACCGTTTGATTGGACGATTATTCGAATGACACTAATAGTAGTTATATACAGAGGATATAAGAATATAATATTAGAGAATTTTGAAAAAGATCAAAGGGGCTAAGACAATAGGCCCTAATGGTACTCCAATCTAGATATGGATGTCTCGGGGATATACCTATAGTATAACTAACCAAGTTGTTTAATAATATTTTTCAATTGAACATGATACTTGAGAAGTTGAGTAGAAGTATATTAGTACCAATTTATAAGAATAAGAGAGATATCCAAAGTTATACTAATTAACGAGTAATTAAGTTAATGAGTCATATTATAAAGTTATGTAAGAGAGTTATCAAACACTATTTGAGAGAAATGATATGGATCTCTATGAAGTAATTTGGTTTTATACCCGAAAGATTAACTATAGAAGTAATTTTTTTAATAAGACAAGCTATGGAGCGGTTTAAAAAATAGAAGAAAGATCTACATATGATTTTTATTGACTTAGAGAAGGCTTATGACAAGATACCAAGAAATATTATGTGGTGTGCTTTTTATAAACATAAAGTCTCAATAAAGTATGTCTCTCTTATTAATGATATGTATAACAATGCTATGACTAATGTTCAAACAAATGATAATAATACATGTTACTTTCTGATTAAAATAAGACTAAATCAAAAATCAGTCTTAAACTCATACTCTCTTTATCTTGATAATGAATAAGGTTATAAGAAACATACAAACGTATATCTTTTGGTGTATACTCTTTATAGATGATATAGTGTTAATTGATGAATGTCAGACGAAAGTAAATAGAAAACTAGAGTTGTGACAATAAACTCTTAAGTCCAAAAGTTTCAGAGTAAGCAGAACTAAGACTGAATACTTGATGTATGACTTTGTCACTATCGCACATAGGGAGGGAGATGTAAGTTTACGAGGTCAAATAGTATCTAAGAAGGATAGCTTTCGATATCTAGGATCGATGCTACAGATGAATGAAAATATTGATGTAGACGTTAACCATAAAATCAAAAAGACTGGTTAAAATGGCGCCATGCATCTAATGATAAGAGAGTACTATAGAAAGATAAGTTTTATAGAACAATGATTAGACTTTCTATGCTATATAAAACAGAATGTTGGTCTAAAAAAATATTATATTCAATTGAGTGTTATAGAAATACGTATATTACGCTGAATTTATAGTTATACAAGAATTGATCAAGCATGTAATGAGAATATACATAATCGATTAGGGATAGCATCAATTAAAAAAAAGATTGTTCAACATTGTCTGAGTTGGTTTGTTCATATCCAAAGAAGACCCTCAGAAGTGTTGGAATTATAAATTAAGATAATAATGTGAATAGAGATAAATGAAAATCAAAAGAAATAACAAGAAAGAAGTTGAAATAATGTGATATACCTAAATATATATATTTGGTGTAATTTAGGTGTTCTTCTTGAGTTTCAATTCTAGGCTACTAAACTTGATTGGAACTAAAAAAATGGGTTATTGTTGTTGTTGTAAGTTAATGTTTTATGCTTAGATTTTTATGCATTAGGTATCAGAACTCAGAATTGAGCTTCTTGTCTTAGGAGATAAAAAAAATATTTGTTGACAATGCAACAGCTCCCATAACTGCCATCATAGTTTTCATGGTCGTATCAATTTATTCCCTATTTGGCCTTGTTGATCTAGTAATACATATTATATTCCTGGTACAGATTGGACAGCTGTCCACAATTCCTCCGAAGCAAAGAAGCCTGGAAAAAGCACAGAAGTACGCACATACCAAACTTAATCTACCCAAAGAGATATTCCACGGTGGTTTTATCCTCGAGAAGATTGATGGTCCACGGTCTACGGGACATCTTGCCCTTATAGACACTGATGTCAGGAACAACCCTGCGGTTACCTTCAACTACTTCAGTCATCCACAGGATCTCACTCGTTGTGTCTATGGAATCAAGACCATTGAAAGAATACTGAAGACAAACCGTTTCTCTGAACTGTCTGCCAACACCGATGGATTTTCAATGGAAAGAGTGCTCAATATGAGTGTGCAGGCTAATGTAAACTTGATACCCAAGCATACAAATGACACAGAATCCCTAGAGCAATTTTGCAGGGATACAGTAATAACCATCTGGCACTACCATGGTGGATGCCATGTAGGGAAGGTGGTTGATCAGCAACACCGTGTGCTTGGAGTTTCAGGTGTCCGTGTAGTCGATGGCTCAACATTTTCTAGATCACCAGGGACAAACCCTCAAGCCACGGTCATGATGATGGGCAGGTACATGAACACAGTAAAAAACTAACTTCTTTAGTTTTTACCTAATGAGATTCTAACTTTAAACTAAATTGCGTCCCTCGTATTTCATACTCAGATATTTTGGAGTGATGATCCTAAGGGGAAGACTAGGACGAGCAGCTGGAGTGTAATCGATTCCTGGACGCCAGCCTTTTATTATGTGTGACCTAGAGAAGAAAGGAACAATTGCTCTTTTGCCACTCCTGCACGCCCTATTTGGCAATATGCCACTGAAAAAGAGCTAATTGCTCGAATGCCACTAGAACGACCAAAAATTCTTTTGAGATACCACTTTTTGTTCCGTCAATGGCCGTCAACTGTTCTGTAAAAAAAAATAGCATTAAACATTTACTATGTGAGGTTAAAATTATATTGACCTCTTTAATAGGTAAGTACTCGTGAACCTGTAAATCCTATTTCGATCGAGCCGTGGGTTGGAAGCGGCGTCCCGATGGGCGTCAGCAGCGGGTTTCTAGTGAGCGGGGAGCTGTGGCGGCATCCTGAAGGGATGGAGCACGCTGGGTCCTAGTAGGTGAAGTGCGGTTCCTGGCGGACGGAGCGGCTGCGACGACATTCTGGAGGACGGAGTGTGGTAGGTCCCAGCGGATAGAGCAGAGGATGGTCCCGGCAAGCAGATCAGCTGTAGTGGCGTCCTGGAGGTCAGCGCATGGCAGGTCCCCAAGGGCGGAGAACGAGGGGTCTGGCCGGCTACAACAGTGTTTTCGTAGGCATTGGCGGTAGTTCCTGGTGAGCGGAGGCACAAGGTCCAACGAATGGAGCTACTATGACAGTGAACCAGTAGTACATCTGGATGTGTGTAAACGATGTTTGGTTCACGCCGGTTTCCGGATTGCTTGAATACATTTGAGCTCAAACCTTATCGATTAATTAAATATAAACAAAATGATTCATCCTATTAAAAAGTGCAAAACTAAATCTAACTTGAGGACCATGCTATAATAATGCACAAAAACAAATTAAAATAAATCTCCTACATCCTCAGTGAATATAATAGAGAAAATTATCGAAAAACTACAATTCTCCACAAAAGCTTTCATCATTTACATCCACTACCATCAGAAGAAACACAGCAGCAGAATGGTCACAAACATGCTGACTAAGGAAGTTATTGGATCCTAACGATAGAGTAGCATTTTGACGTGTCCAACCGCGAAACCAATGACATTCTACTAATTAGCCAAAAACTAGTGACAGAATGACAAATACGCCAAACCCTAGTAGCATTTGGGAAATTGGCCTTGCTGGGATCTAGTGTGAATCACCAAAGAAAGACAAGCTAGGAGTTTCATCTGTACCTAGTGTTAAAAGAGCACAGGACTGGACCAATTTTTCTGTATAGAATTGAGGTCTTAGTCTTATTATACACCATATTCCTACATAGTATCAAACCAGGTTTAAACATTCCTGCCGCGCTAGCATTCTCTCGCCGGTGAGCCGACGCTTCCTTCCCATCGCAGATCTTCTTTCCCGGTATTCCTCCTCTGTCTTCCCATCTCGGCTCTCTCCTTCTCGTCTCCTCCGCAAACGGCTTTCTCCTCCTCCACTGCCCTCTCACCCCCCTTTTCACCATGTGACAAGGAAATAGCCTCCATCCGCCTCCTTATCTCGTTTAGACCCACCTTAGCTTTTCCCTTGCTTCGACGCATCTTCTCCTTCTCTGACGCCGGTGCAACTCTGCGCTCGTTGTCTCTATCGGCTGAACCCGTCCGCCCTCCATCGGCTGGACTCATCCGCCCTTTATCGGCTGGAACTCTTTCGGTTCTCGCTTTTTCGACACGCTCACCTGCTCTTGGACACGAAACTTCTCCACTCGCGTCCGAGCCACTCCGACGTGTCCACGTGTCCACGAACATGAATTTCTGTTTTCCGAACGCGAACCTCCTTTCTTCACGCACGCGCCTTCTCCGATTTTTCACGTCCGCTCCACTCCGTTGCGTCCACAGGTCTACGGACATGAAACCTCCCTTCACAGACGTGAACCTTCTCACTCCCGTGACACACCTACTCTCTCACACTCATAACCTACCTACTCTGCCACCCACTCCTCACTCAACTACTCCGCCACCTACTCCCATTGACCAACCACTCTCCCCATCGGCCACCTACTCCTATCGGCCAACGACTCTCCTTATCGGCCCCTACCCTCATCAGCTTATCACGTCCTGTTACTCTCTCGTCATGACCACCAAGTCGGCTCTTAGTTTCGGCACTCTTCCAGTCGCCGGATCCCTTCCGGCCATCGGTGCTCCTGACCATAACTCGAGCACCACTTCACCAATCTTCTCACCACCTTACGCCGTCGTCAACGTGAAATCTCACGTTCCCATCTCCCTTGACCTCAATGCCAACTATTTCAAGTAAGTATTTTTCTTTAAATCCCTATGTGGAAAGTTCGGCCTTCGCTCCCACATCAATGGCTCTGCTCCATCTCGACCCGATGATCCCTAGTAGGACATCGCCGAGTGCTGCGTGCGCAGCTGGCTGTTTGGCTCGGTCGAGGCTGCCGCCCTCCGTGATGTTGGTCACTCTGTGGCCGACTCACAACTCGTCCTTGTCCTCCTGCGAGGACTTAACCCCCGCTTCTCAAACATCACAGATGACATCGCCAACTCCACACTTCTTCCCACGTTCGTCCGGCCCACGACATGTTAGTTCTCAAAGAACTACGCCTGGCCAACGATGAGAAGACTGTGGTCTACACTGCTCTCCTCGCCGCAGCCGATCATGGCTGCTCCAACCCCATCGGCTGCCGACCACCGTGCACTGCTGCCACCTCTCGCGGCTCTGGTAGCCATGGCAACAAAGCCCGCGTCGGTGGCAACGGCAAAGGCAAGGGCAAGAACTGCAGCGATCTGATATAACCGCGTCCTGCTCCAATCCCTACCCTGTCTGCCCATCCCATGGGTCCATGGCTTTGCTACAATCCCTGAACACCCTAGCCCTAACTACGTAGTCCTATCGGCTGGCAACCAGGGGTTCTCGGCGTCCATCCTCAGGCCCACCTGGCATCGGCTTCCAACCTACTGCTTCAGCCGATCCTACCGTCACCACCCACCCAGTCGGTTCCCTCGTGGAACCAGGCTGGTCTCGTCGCTGCCCTCAATCAGATGACGCTCCAACCCCAGTATCCAAGGATGCTGGACTCTAGTGTGTCATCCCATATGGCGTCATCAGCCGATATACTACTCTCTCGCTATCCCTCCTCCTCCCCTTTCATCATCATCGGCAATGGATACTCTCTTCCTATCCAATGCCGTGATGACTCCCTCCTGTCTACACCCACTATCAATTTTCTACTTTGCATTGTCCTCATCATCCCCTTCCTCATTCACAATCTAGTATCCGTCCGCCAATTCATAAGAGATAACAATTGCTCAATTGAATTTGACGTTTCTGGTTTCTCTGTGAAGAATATCTCGACCCGGCGCGAGATGCTTCGATGCAATAGTGGCGGCGATCTTTACACCATCTCCACTGTGCCGTCCACTCCGCACGCCAGCATTGCCATCTCCACAACCTATGCCATCTTTGCCTTGGTCACTCCAGCCCCGACGCTGTCACCAATCTCCATCGTAGCGCCTCCATCACGTGTAACCACAACAGCTTCACTGTCTGCCACTCTTGTTAACTTGGCAAACACGTACAGCCGCCTTTCTCAAACTCTATGTCTTGTACCTCACGACCTTTTGAGTTAATACACTGTGATGTGTGGCTTCTCAAGTTAAGAGTGTTTCCGGTAATTAGTACTATCTCGCAATACTCAATGACTATACACACTATTGCTGGACTTTTTCACTAACCAGCAAGTCCGAGGTCGCCTCCCACCTTATCAACTTTACCAACTATGTCTCTAACCAATTCAACCTCTCTATTCAAGCCATGCAGACCGATAACGGTACGGAGTTTATCAACCGTACCGTCCAAACCTTTCTTACCTCTCGTGGCACCCATCTCCGCCTCTCATGTCCCTACATCTCTCCCCAAAATGGTAAGACCGAACGCCTTCTTCGCACACTAAACAACATGAGTCGCACTATGCTACTTCATGCCCACCTACCCGCAATTTACTGGGCTAAAGCACTAACCACCGCGACTTACCTTCTCAATCGGTGCCCTTGCTCCTCCGTTCGCCACAATGTCTCCTACACCCTTTTGTATCACAAGACGCCCGACTACTGTCATCTACGCGTCTTTGGGTGTCTCTGCTATCCCAATCTCATCGTCAATGCTCCTCATAAACTTACACCCCGCTCCACCGTCTATATTTTTCTTGGCTATCCCTTATCCCACAAGAAAAACCGATGTCTTGATCTCTCCACCCACCGGATCATCGTCTCCCGCCATGTCGTCTTTAACGAGTCCTGCTTCCCATTCGGTTTACTTCATCTCGGACCCTCGTCTGGCGATCTCGACTTCCTTCTAACCAACACCATACCCTCCCGGTCTCCTCCATCAATCTCACCTCCGGCCTCCCCATCGGCCGCTCCTGATGACTTCTTGTACAGCTATCCTACTCCCCTCCGCTCTGATGCTACTCACATCGGACCTCCATCGGCCCCACCACCCTCATCGGCTTCGGCTGATACTATCTCACCTACGCCGTCCAGCAAGTGTGTCTCTTCATGCATGCTCCGCGCGAACCTCACCTCATGCTGCTTAAGCGTATTCTTCGCTACGTGAAGGGAACACTCTCCACTGGCTTACATCTCAGCTCTAGCCCCATCGACTCTCTCGTCACGTACTATGAAGCGGACTGGGTGAACTACCCTGACTCTCGACGCTCCATATTCGGCTACTGTGTCTTTCTCGGCGACACTCTAGTCTTCTATTCCTTCAAGCACCAGACTACAGTGTCTCGGTCCAGCGCTGAAACTGAGTATCGCGCCGTTGCCCACGCCGTCGCCGAGTGTTGCTGGCTTCGCCAGCTCCTCCAGGAGCTCCGTACAACTATCCCCTCTATGACCATCGTCTACTGTGACAACGTCAATGCCGTCTATATAATCGTCAACCCGATCCATCATCGATGCACGAAGCATATAGAGATAGACATTCACTTCGTACGTGATAAGGTCGCGTTAAGACATGTTCGGATGTTTTATGTACCATCAACGTACCAGTTCACTGATATTATGACCAAAAGACTACCCGCGCCTTTGTTCATTAGTTTTCGCTCCAGTCTCTATGTCCGTTTCTCTTCTACTATGACTACGAGAGTGTTAGACTACTGAACTTGTATATATATAGACCCAACCCCTCATAGAGTTGAGGTCGTTTCTACACCCAGTAATCATTTGTGCCAAGTGAAACTGCCGATCAAATGGTTCATTGACCCAGTGTTTTCTTCTCCTTTAACTGGATTTCAATGAGGTTATGATGAACTTTCCTTTTATGGTACGTTAGGATAAGAAAGAGAGAAAATCGCTCGTTTTCGCGCACGCTTCTCAGACAACTGAACAGTACGTTTTTTTAAAAAAATCAAGTTACTTTAAGAAACTAATATTAATTTATTTTTCATGTTTAAAATAATTAATGCTTAATTATTCATACGCTAATAGTCATCTCGTTTTATGTATCATCTTTTTCTTCTCTTTTCTACTTCACTCAAACACAGCCTAATCCTACATTTGAGTCCATATCTCCATACAACTATTATGGGCTCTAGTGTCTGTGGGGCAGCAGCCAGCAGCAAGTAGAAACATCACGCACGCAAGCACCAGCAGGGCCACCTCCTACTGCAGGAAGAGAACAGCAGATTGGAGATTAAATCTTTGTTGGTATGGTTAGGAGATAAGATTACTTTAGTTATTTGATTAGATTCTCTTGTTAGGGGTTAACCTCATCTATATAAGTGAGGACCCATGCCCTTCATTGCGGAAGCAAGAAATATACAAGTTCCTGCTAGCGTTCCCCTTCTCTCCTCCAGGCCTCAGAGCCCCTCTTCCAGAGCAGGAACAAGCCCTGCCAGCAGCTGGATGAGGATGACTGCCCTACCCTCAGTCCCTCACACCCGTATCCAACCCAAGCAATACCAGCCATAAAGCAAAATCCGTTTAAGGGGGCAATATATTAACCAAAAGATAGGAAGTATAGTTTCAAAAACAATCAATCGGAAATTTCATCGTATTGGAAAATTATAAGGTGTATTTGCTACATAAGCTCCCTCTATTGAGAGGAGAGAATAAATAAAAGGCCTCTATTGAGAGGGGAGAATAAAAGAAAAGGAAAGGCTCAAAGCAAGGAGTTCAACAGATTACATCTTGTAATCATTTTACTAACCGAAAACCTTAGAAAATCTGTAAACATATCCTATCTGTGCCTAGAAGACAAAAAAAATGTCGTATTTAAAATAATTAATAGTTTTAGAGCCATACAGGTACCCTGAGACCATCATAGCTCAGCTGGATGTCAAGCCCCTCTGTCTCCATCAGCTTCGCAAGTTCATTGTTTACTTTCTCATGGTCCATTAAATGCATCATTCCTGAAGACATCATTCAGTCCAAGTCATCAAAAGCAACGTGATGTAAACAATAAAAGATTAATAATGTGAAATTTGAAACGACCATTTCTTATCATGCCATAAACAAGAAAGAAGTAGCCAGACTTTTAATGCTTTAGTTCTGAATAAACTGGAGTAACAGTAATAGTTAACTTCTGACATTAAAAGGTTCTGAACAGTGACCAACATGAATATTTAGATCTAAGTTAATAAACAGGTATTTTCTTTTTTTTTTCTTTGATAAGCAATAGGAGACAATATCGAATACACGCATTAGAAAACATACAACAAGCTCAGCATGTGTAGTTTTGGTTGTAGGACACCTTCATCATGCTTGTTGTGCACAAGAAGTATCAAATTATTGAACAATTATCTAAGGAGAACATTTTTTATTTTAATGTACTGCCCCTTTTCTTTTTTTGACATTAAATTCTGCCAATCAATAGAAAGGCAGATAAGCTTTCTCAAACATGCAATAGAACAATGTACCTTTTTTTTTCATTGAAAACTGTGCATTCTGTTCCAGAGTGATTAATGTTTTTATAAATTAACATGAAAAGTTAAAGTGCACATGGAGTTTAAACTGAAGCCATTATAGAAGCGTTGATTCACTTAAGGCATTAAACAAGCCTCAAAATGATTACCAGTAAATAGTGTTTTCTTTGGTTTGATTTTCCTGACTTCCTCGAGGGCCTGTAGAAATGAATAATATATCACCATGGAATACAGTGAAGTAATAAGAAACTAGAGCTGATTGATATATTAGAATTAACTACCCCACCTGTGGTAATCCAAAGTGTGTTGAAGAAGAACGATCAGGTCTAAGAGCATCCTGGACAAAATTATAATAAAATCAAGCTTAAGTCCAGTCATAGAAAAGTTAATAAAAGCACTAGGTAACATAAGAAAATCTGCAGCTCAGAATCCTATAATTTCATGCTTTAACAATTCACATATATGAAGAAAAAGTTATAACATCAATACCAATATTAGAAGTTCACAGTCTTCCAGAAGTTTGTAGGTTTCTTCAGGTATATCACTGACATCACTGTGTACATCAGAGATATTAAGACCATGTGTGTTGAACCAACACTGTAAAGAAATAGCCTTGCAGTGAACTTTGATCTACCTTATGTAGCATACATGACCAAAACGAAAACCAAGAGAGCGGTAACCCTGACCATGCCAAACAGGTAAAGGAATGACCTGAAAAATACAGAAATCATATCTTCAGCAAAATAAATTAGACAGAGTAGTCTGTTATGAATCTAGACTCGAAAGTACACTTAGCAGTTAACACAAACTGACATAATGAAAAACATATTAATTTTGTTTGGACACGCAATTTAAGAAAAATACTTCCAAAGTTCCTTAGCTATAGTCTACATACTTTTCACCTACATAATCAGACAAATTAATGGTCAAAGGTGTCTACTGGAGATCACGTCCATGTCCAAAACAACATATTTTTAAGAACATAGGATGTAACTAATAAATTCATGACAGATTTACTAACATTTACCTAAGGATGACATTAAAATTAAATTTACTCAAAGTATAGACATGGTCAGTTAATTGAGTGATGATACTAAACCAAAATAAGGATATAAAAGTAATTTTATCATTTTATTACCTGCCTACATTGAGAAAAAGAATTTTCTTTGCAATTCGAAAAGCTAGTTGTTGCTGATAGTCTGTGGTTTATGTAAACTTCTTACTTACATAAATTATTATTTCAGACAACAGACCTCAAGGTTGTGAACTGTAAATGGTTCCTCTTTTATAATGTTGAATTGCAATGCTGAAACTGCAGCCCCAGGTATAACCACACTTGTGTCGATCAAATAGTAGTGGGTCATCTTCATCACCTGATAGCGAACAAATAGTAAAAGCAAAAAAAGAAAAGTCAGCCAGTGGCCCAGTTGTTAAGATCTTGAACATATAATGCACACACTATTTTTTAATAGTTATTTCATTTGGCATGATATTTGTCTATGTATTCCATATAGGGATGAAAGCGGCCGGAAACAGTCGGAAACGATATTATTTTTTATTATTTTTATGGAAATGGTATCACTAATTTTCCATATTTATGAATTTAACTATTTAATAGCGACTTCAATACAACACAGACAGAAATTAGAAAAACTAAATTTTACAGTCGGAAACGATATCATTTTTATTACTTTTTTACAGAAACGGTATCGGTACGATTGAAAATTTTCCATACTGTTTTCATCCCTAATTCCATGAAACTTACTTTTTTTTTTCACGAGGAATGAAACTTTCTGAGGCTGCAATTCTAGAGAAACAAAAACAAAATTACATAAGAGAGCACAATGTGTTCCAACCTCATAATCACGTTCTGCTACATAAATCGGGATGGTGGGCTGGACATTGTTCGTCCAATCACGAAGACAATCAAGGCCTGTACCAAAGGAGCTCTTATTTCTATTAGAAAGCTCAAGAGCAAAACGAGCATGGTATGTTGTCTCAATTGATACATATAAAGTTGTGCTTCAAGAAAAGTATTTACGAAGGGGCTTAGCATTTGATTATCGCACAGATGCACTGGAATTAAGAGTTAGAAGGGATTGCAAACCTCCGATTGCATCGGCATGAGAATGAGTAATAATAACAGCATCAATTGTCCTCAATCTGAATGTCAGAAGCGAACATTTAACAAGACTAAATTTCTGGGAAACAAATATGGAGAATGTTAGCAGTTCAATACCCATAAGCAGGAAACCACTGGAGCGCAGAGTGGTAGAAGAACCTAGCAGAGGAAACAGAGAAAAACGCAGTGGTACTTCATTACTCTCTCACAATCTATTCAATTCAAGAATGATAACCCAGAACGAAACAGAAATGAAGCTACTGTTCAGACGCCTAGATCAAACAAAGGCGCATACTTACTTGCCAGCGTCAATTAGGATGTTGGCGGTGCCAGAAGGCGTGGCGTGGCGCAGGAGGATGGATGTGTTGCGCCTCCTGTTCCGGTTCCCTGGTTCAGCTGCCTTGGTACAAACCTGCATGCGGGAAAGGACAAAGAAGAAAGCGAGCAAACGACATTGAGCGACCAATCAACAGAGTATGATATGGCAACAGAATCCCACTCCTGCAATGGAGGAGGAGGGCAGTACGGGGCAGGTCTTGGAGGGATTGGTGAGGCAGCTGACACGCGGGATGCCCTCGCTGGTGCCCGTGCCGAGGAAGATGAGCTCCGACTGCTGCCGCTGCTTCTCCTGCTCGGTCGACGAGGTGGAGACAGCGCCACCGAGGGACGCGCCGGCGCTGCAGGAGGTTGAGGAGGAGAAGGAGAGAGCTGGAAGAAACGGGAGCAGTTCATGAGAAGAGGGGAGGCATTACGCCGAACAGCTGAGGCGCGAGCTGCACGTAGGTCATATGGCAGCAGTAATTCAAGTAGGGAACGCACCGGAGTTGAGGAGCGGGAGGGAGGGGCAGGAGGAGGGCAATAACGACGAGGACACGATGCCCGCCGTGGCGCGGACGAGAGGGAGCGCGCGCGCCGCAGCGAGGCCCCGAAGCGAGAGTGCACGCGGCGCCGGCGGCACGTGCGATGCGCGCAGGAGAGCGGCGATCGCGCCTGCGCCGGCCATCGCCGAAGAGGAGAGAGAGGCGGGCTCGGTTAGCCGGCGGGCGGCGGAGGCGAGCGAATCGGGAACGGTCAAACGACGGTTGGTGGTCTCGCCGTCTCGGCACGGAGCGACACGGGCGACGCTGGCACGTGGGCCCCTCATCCGTACAGAAAGTCCCGAAGCTTTCTGTCCGTTCAACGCCCATCTCACTGACAGGTTGGGTCAAAAACTACAGGGGGCAGATATCAGAGGTGCACATTGCCACCGTTAGTTGATGATTTTTTTTCTATTAAAATACATAAAAATAATATTTTAAAAACATTTTACAGTTTATACCTAACATTTTTAAAAAAGTGTTCTCTTGCCATCTATCCAAGTGGCAAATGTTATTTGCCCTTATTAATAATCGACCGACGAAGGTTAGAAAATTTATAATCGATTCTTTTGTCGTTCGGATGTTTTTTTTCCTATAGTAGAGTGCCACCTGTAAAAATACTATACAGGACGCGTGAGGGAGAAATAAATCTATTATTTTTTAAGATCACCTATAAAATTGCCAAGCCCACATGTGGGAAGACCTTAGATTTTATAGGTAGTGTCCCTTCTTTCTATTCTTTGGTTATTTTTTGAACAACTACCTATAAGTCCACTCCCACCCGCTAAAAATATGGTTTAACAAAACATAGAAAAAAAGAGAAGATATGTTTGAAGGGAGGCGAAGGAAAGTGGCGAAACCATGTTGGCTTGTGGATTCATACGGAGTTAAAAGATTTATACAATTTGTAATATTTATTTTTAACTACGAAACGAACTAGTATGTGTAATATTATTCTAGATTTGTGGATAGTTTATTTCTAGATTTGTGGTTTGTTAGTTTCGTAACTAAATGCATTGATAGTTTTATTCGTAATATTCGAAGGTATATCGGTGTTGAAATATTGAAGGCAGAGTACTAAATATAATTTTCAACCATATTTTTTCGTAAATAGATATATTAAATAAAGTGATATTTCAGTTATAAACTATCAGAACTCAGCTCAACTCTTAAGAACATTGAAAGGTCATCTGACATAAGTTGTTTTAGCAGTATATAACTAACGCAATAATTGTATATGTCGTAGTGAGCCGGGCAACCTAATGATTCAGCAAGTATATATATTATTTTAAGACTATATATGTAACATAAGTTATCGTAGCTTAGAGGATCGTGAACATTTTATTTTATATTATATTCACTTTTATTTTCACTCTTGTAATAGTGATAACTATCGTTCATTCTCTCCCTGTAATAATGGTAATAATGAGCATACTGAAACCTAATTAATTAATTATAGAATAATCAACTCCATCCTACGATCGATGACTACTCAATGTGACGGAGTTTCGAGGCATAGCTACTATGACTCTTTGACTAATTGATGTTCACCAACATGGTGGGCCACGCTGGGGATCGTCGATGCTGAGAACAAGAGCGTACCTCAATGGAGCTAAGGATCTGTTGTCCTTGTAGCAATGTACCATGGTCTTTATGACACACGCACGAAGACTAATCTAGGTTCGTTGATCACCGATTGTCTACTACTTATACAACTTTAGGCAACCAAGCAGTAACCAACCAGTGGTGGATCATAACACCTACAACAATGTTATGTACACAAAGAGGTCACCTAAAGACTTCCCCACGATGGAGATAGGTGGTGTCATCGTTAGGTACGTAATGTGTTAATTCAGTGTTCGTATCTACAAAGAAAACTCTTATACTTTCTTTCATGCTCTACAGCGATGATGGGCCCACTTACAAGTCATAAGGTCCTACTTGTACTTTGTGCTCGAGATCGATCAAATGTAGCCAAACAACATCGTCTAGGAGTCATACAACGCTATAACCCTACAGTCTTGTGCACCACTTGTACTTTCAACTCTGTGCATATGTGACTAGCCCTATTGTTTGACAACCCAGCTGATGGTGTTCGATATTTTTGTTGAGCCGCATTGAAAATTTTTGTTAATAGTGTTGTTAAATCGCATCTAAAAATTTCCAGTGGTCAAATTTTTTTACTTTAGAAATTTTGACCATACCAAATAAATTCATTTTTGTCTGAGAAATTTAAATTTCACTTTTTGGTCCTTAACCGCCTAGTAAATATTTTCCTTCCTATTTTAATGTCACCACAGACCATCCGAGATATCTACATTGAATTTAATCACGTGCGAACGAAAACGACAAATACAAGATTTTCTCCTAGCCTCCTCTCTTCCATCCCTTCAAGCAATAGAAGTAAAACAGTAGCACGTATTGTCCCATTCATTCTTTAGCCTGCAAAAGCATACATGTAGTTATTGTTTCACCCATACAAATCCTATACTCATGAAACCCTTCTCTACTGCCAAACACACGAGCAGGACACGCAGTTGGATAGCCATTGCATACACGCCTCTTTCATTCTTTCAAACTCCCACATGAAGCTCCTTTGCAAAAACCATTATTAGCTAGCACTAGCTCAACCATAATTTCCTCTTCATGTGAAGCCCTTACTCCAACAGCACCTAAGACAGCGAGAAACTAGCCAAGTAGAGATAACTACGAAGTAGGTCAGCGCCGCGTCCCATTGCGATGACTATGAAAGAACAATCGATTACATTGCACGATTTGCTACACCACACGGAGACTTGTTAGCGCGATATTGTCATGAGGCGATGAAAACAACTATAAAACCTAGATGGCCGCCATTAATTATTTCTATCCTTCTCTGAACCATTGCTTTTCCTCCGATGAAAATAAAGTGAAAAGAAGCTAATAAAGGAGAAGATGAGGAAATGGTAAGAATTTTACTATCACATATAATCACTATGACAAATTGTTACAAAACAACTTGTGAAATGGATTAAGGTGTCAGTCTCTTTCTAATAATAAAAAAATTAACTCACTAGGATTTTGCAAAATAACTCTTTTTAAGGAAATTTTTTTTCATAAATTAAAACCATTGCCTTCCTTGTTAAGCCAAACATGTCATATTTCTCTCTAGCTTGCTAAATATGTAAAGTATTCACATTTGCTTGTATGTATGTATGTATGTATGTATAGAGTGTGGAAAAGACAACATTGATTCGTCCGTTGTAGAGTTCCTCTAGGAGCAAGCAAAGCATGAAGCTTTTTAAGATTTGAGGCCTAGTTTCCAAACCGTGCCTATGGAATAAATTAGTTGCTTAAATACCATACCTAGTGCTTAGTCGCTTAAGCTACTTTCCGCTGTAGCTTTTACTTAATCGTTGTTTATTGCTTTTGCTTTCTATACTATGTTGCCCATTTAGGGTTTGTCCACGTTAACAACTTATGTAAGGATTACTCCTGATGATATAATAAAACAAGTTACTTCTGAGTCCACTATTATTCTGTGTGTACCAGATTGTGTATCCTAGGACTGGTGCAATGTTCACATGTAATTAAGTTGACCCCTGGCCTATATTAGCTCATGCTTTATGGTTAGCAGAGTTTAGGACACCACATGCACTATCTGCAGCACATGTTGCAATAGTTCGATCTACGTTAGCTATACCCTCTACTAGTTGTGTTAGCTATGACAACCGACATTCACCAATAAGTATTGATATAAAATTAAGCATACGATTGTATGCTTTGTGCATATTCTAATACCGTGTTTATAATTAGATATAATCAGTGGAGGCATGTAGCCAACACTTTATAGGTTCTATGTCTCGAGAAGTATGTCCATGACTGGTTGCTAGCGAACAAGAAAATCATCGAGGACATGCGCCTACACATTAAGGCATTGTACCTAGTGTACCTCTATTAGTACCAACCTTGTACTCCTGTGCAGTAGGTCTGTGCTAGTCGTAGCATCCTAGCTGACTGCTTCACCTTCTCACAGAGTCATGTGTGAGCATATGGGAGGATGACAAAGAGGGGTAGAGGTTAGGCCCTGAGCTAGTACGTTGTGCCATTTATACTTATTGTTTGTACTACTTTGAATTAACTATTTCAACTCTATGTACCTATATCACTTACTATGCGTTAATAACATATTGATTTCACTCTTTATTGTGTGCGCATGATTACCGATATCACATAATAACTAACTTTTAGTGCCTTCACTCCTTTCTAGATATATACCAACCGAGTTACAATCAATGCTCTGTGATGCAGGCTAACTTTCGGTACATGACCGTCATGTTACTTTCAACATAACTTAATAATTAACTTTCGGCTCATGACTGTCATGCCGCTTTCAACACAACCCAACAACCAACTTTTAGCATGTTAATGTCATGTCACGTTTAAAGAATTTTTGCAGGCAGAAAACTTTCCATGCATGAATGCCATGTTGTTTTCAATGCTTTCAACCCTTTCTTCCACACCTAACACAATTCATGCTATATAAAACCTCAGTATGAACCTCAAGTTTTCTACTTGATGATACTCTTGTAAATTTCACACCATTCGTTTGTTCCATCCTCTATAACATCAAAGAATAAAGGCTACTAAACGTGCTTTTGCTAAGGATTCGGACTGTAGAAGGGATCATTTGGCTTGGCTAATTTCACCTTGATGTGATCGTCTCTTCTACATATCTCGGGACCCCAACACTTGTGGAAGAAGATTTTTCTAATACCCAAACTATTGTTATAAGCTATGGATTATATGCTCTTATTTTTTTAATAGTTTGTTACCACAACATTTTCTTCGAACTTTCTTTGATAGATCCATGAAAGGATGCGTAATTTCATTCAGTAGGTTGATACACAAAATCTAGTATTTAACTCTAACCATTGGTTCTTTGAGGGCCGTTGGTTTTCTCCCTCAGAATCAAACAAATAGTATGTTAGGGAGGAATGAGGAGTATGAACAACGTCAGCAAGCTGAATGATCAGACTTGAGGCTATAAACTCTTAGTACTACCTCATGGCGAGAGTGTCCTAAGTACACTTGTGGTAATTATTTTTAAGTGGTGAGGTTAATAAGTGATGGTACTTTTGGTAGAATATACTTTGTTTATCCAAATATTTTTTACAACGATTTCGTATTAAGTTTGCTATACATCTATCTAATTTGCTTTAATTTTATTATCACCTTGACTACAATAGCTATGTATGTGATTTTCCTATAGAACCGCTAAGAATGAGTGAATTTAACAATAGATAGATATGAAAAAAAATCACCATACAACTCCGTAAAGATTATACAACCTAAAATAATTAAATAATACATATAGGCAAAAGTATAGTATGAGCGAAGAGTCGACTATTAGCAATGGGTGATTATAAGTGGACGACAGATGATGAAATCCATAAGTCTCAAATAGGTGTCCATATCATATTATCCATTGCATTATTTATATTATATTTATATTTTATCCATAATGTATAAATCTATCAATAATCGTGTAATATTTTTGCTATTATCATCTAAGTAGTAATATCTGCGTGTAAACCTATTTATCGTCTGGCACTCTAATTAATGATATAATGATTTATTTAAAATCTCTTTTTTTTGATAATTGTATAGTTATAACAAAACAAACTAATAGGGGTGGGTGGCAAGGAGGAAAAACTATAAAATTGTTAGGAGCGGCAAGAGAACCACTTATAAAAATGATAGATATTGTCCTCTCTTATATGCACCACGGTATTTTACATGTGACCTTCTATCACGAGGAAAAAAGTTATAAGATTAGGCGATAAGGTGACCACGTGCAAATTTCTTATGCCTCTGTCGACCCGTCCTTCACTAGGACCAAAGAGTGTTTATCATATTATATTTTTCAAAAATATTCTCAGAGGTGTTTGGTATATATCTATAATTTTTAATATATATGCATATTTTAAATATTTTAAATAAAAAAATATAAAATAAAAAAAATCGTTAGTTAATAGCCTGCTAGTGGACTACTACATGGGCTTTGTGTTGGGCCGCCCAAGAATATTCTGTTACTCCTTTCCCTTCTCTATCGTCTCGTTCCCCGAACTCCCCAATCCATCCGCCGTTCGGCACGCCTCTCTCCCTCACTCCGGCGAGGATTTAGCCGGATCGACACGCCGCTGGGCCACCAGCGACGAGAGCCAGCCGCAGGTGCGTAACTATATCTATCTGTACCTCCTCATAGATATGCTTTTTACATAGTTGGTTTGGGATCTGATGAGATGAGAGAGAGTTCGTGTCGTTTTAGCACTCGCGGCGCAGAGCTCGGCGTGGGTTTTCTCCTGATCTGGGGATGGGGAGGATTAGGAGTTAGGGCTTCCATTTGGAACACTACGGCTTCCGGATCAGTGAGCACTCGATGAAGAGTACTACCTGCAGTCGCCAAAAAAAAAGGAGTAATACTGTTGTGATCATATCAACTTATCGAGGGTATTTGCTTACCACTGCCGATTTGACGTCAAACGGGGTATTTACCATTTTCGCCCGATTATATTAAGCCAACTATATGGTATTTATTTATTTATTTTGCAGTGATACCTGTGTAAGCACATATAAAAAATATCTGGTTTTGTGTTGTTTATTACTGGCTGAAAGCCTGTGAGCTCTTGTTGAAATTTTGAGCAGAGTGGAGCTTGGAAGAGGCAGATTTCTACTGTGATCCGGAAACGTTATGAACAAAGATACAGTTCATGACAAGGAGACTCACGGGACGAGCAGTGATACGACTAATAAAACATCTGTGGACAAGGTTAAGGCCCCCAATCTGTTTGAACGAGCCAAGGAAGAAGTTAAGGCACTCGTTGGAGCTGTTCATGATAAGATGGAGCACAATTCCAGTCCCCATGGAAATAACGGTGGTAATTTACTTGAACCAAATGGTATTTTGCGTAATTTAATTTCTGTGAAGATGCTCAACACCTTTTATTTGTCCCCAAAAAGAAGAGTAGGATTTTAAAATATCTAGCAGAAAAGATGAAAAAAAGAAGAAGATAGGGAGTATCAGACCTAGGGTCAAAGCACCCAGAGAGAGACAATTCACATCTTAGCTCAATGTTACCATCAGTCGATCCTTTGCTTCATCGCCTAACTACCTAAGGCTGCGTTCAGGTTCTAGGCTTGGGAAAGACATAAAAGAGAGCAGTAGTTAACACCTTATTAATTAAGTATTAATTTAAAAAAAAACTTAAAAAATAAATCAATATAATTTTGTAAAACAACTTTCTTACAGAAATTTTTTAAAAGATATATTGTTTAGCTGTTTGGAAAGCGTGTGCGTGAAAAATAAGAGAGTATTGATTCGTAACGTAAAGAGCTGATGGCAGCCTAAGTCACAACGTTGGCTGCTTACGGACAGAACCAACAAAACAGTGAGCTTATATAAGACAGTTGCACAGGCTTAAGCTCTCCAATGCTAATAGTCTCACATGTAGTTCTTCACTGATTATGTCCTACAAAATCTGGCGATTATGCACTAAAACATCCACACTTGCTAAAATTTAGCTTGATGTTTTTTTCCTTGTGTATATTCAGTTCCTTGTTTATAATATAATGGGCCATTAATCATGCATTGAGTTTCAATCTGATTTATTTCTCTTTGTTGAGAAAGTCTGGTTTTATGTAACAAGATTTTTCTGAGAAAACACAAACACAAGTTCAAGAATATTAGCATCTACATTTTCTTTCCTTTTTATTGATAAATCATTTTTAGCAATTGATTTGTCAAATTTGATGCCACCAAACTTTAAAACATGTTGCAGCTAAATCATGAAACTTTGTGGAAATCCTTCTGGCATAAAAGTTTGGATACAAATGCCCTAAAAATAGTTTGAATACAAATGCCTTGCTTGGACCTTCATTGTAAAATTCCTTCCAAGAATTTACACATCAAAAAAACCCTTAAACAATGACTTTTCAGCTCTGTGTGATATTTATCTTCCTGATTAATGATTATGATACACACCATTACAAATTTGTGTAGACCTGCATATGGACTCAAAGGATGACAGCAAGGTGGCAGTGAATAAAATGGAGACCCACAAGAATGAAACTCACGGTACTAGCGGCGATATAAACGAGAATACACCGGTTGAGAAAGTTAAAGGTCCAAATGTGTTTGAGCGTGCCAAGGAAGAGATTGAAGCTATCGTTGAAGCGTTCCACCCAAAGAAGGGATCTGACAAGTGAAGATTGAGAGTTTTCTGTCTGCACTTGCTGTGGAAACATTGAGTTGTGAGCAGTGTTATCGGGACTTGAGTCGGATTGAGTTGGCAAACTTAAAAAACAGTACCGAGGACTCTAAAATATGTAATTTTAAATTAAAATATTATAATATAATTAAATAACATATATAAAATAGTTAAGAAAAGTAACATATATATAGTAGCACTGATTATATGCACAAACAACCTTTAGGTCCAAACGTGTATCTAAGTCTTTGTTGGCTGACTTCCTGCATCTTTTTGAGAAGAGAACAATAAAAAGAGAACAATAAAAAACAATAAAGAAAGTAAAAAAAATAAAAAAAATAAAGAAAGTAAAAGCTGCAGGTTACATGAAGAAAATAATAAAAGAAAGTAAATAAACAAAAAAGTCCAAACTATGGTTACTCTTATTCTCTTACAACAACCTTCTATCCTCTTCCGTAAAGCAAGGCCGAAAAAACGGCTATCATTCCATCCTATCATTTTCTATAGGCGTGCTCTGCTGCTTTCTCTCTATCTCTCTCCATCTACTTTATTACTCATACTGTAGCTTTTTTAAAAGTAAACTATAGACAGGGAGGGTACAACTCCTCTATCTCGCTTGGACTCATGTGAGCCAAGTCAGATGCGCGTCGTCTTACGTGTCGATGCGACAAAGACACGTGTATTTCGGTAACACTGGTTGTGAGATATCCATCGGCTGGTATGTTTATTGCCAAACTATGGGGTTGCTAGTCTTGAATGGCTCATTGTACCACTGATATCTGTTGTCTTTTGCTGAGAAGAGTATGTACCATGTGTGACATGATCGTCTTACTGCTCTTCAGTGTTTGATTTATGTATGTTGAACGTGGTCCTTTGCATGATATGGCATTTTACTTGCTACCATACATGCAAAACGCATTTGAGGTGCATAAATAAAGAGGGGTCAATTGATGTACAATTTTAAACCTTCTGCTAAGCCTGTGGTTTGGGTTCGACACGCTTCAAAAAATCACAACACTTCCTTAGTGAAACAAGACACGAGCGGGAGATATGAAGGATATGATACCTCAAACTATATGTCGTCCGAAAAATAAAATTCAGAGCTAAATGTTCGTGTTGCTACACCTAGTATAGAATTTGCGATACTGATGCAATGGTTAAATCTGGATGATTACTTGGTGTGCGTTTAGTTACGAGAAATTGAGATGAATAACCTTAACATCCTCCTATAGTCCTAGTCTAGGGAATCAAATGGCAGGGGATGTAACATATTTAGGAGCGCATGCGTAAAACACAAATGGATAAGATTCCGTTGAGGGAGTAATACAAGATAGGCTCGTGTTTTTATAGTAATCATAATAACACGTGTTTTATAGTAATCGGAATTTAATCAGCATTGCTGCAACCGAATGCACCCTCACTGGCAACCAAATAACCAATAAATTCATATGGTTCCTATTTACCCCTCGAACTCAGAAAAACAAGGAAACAGGTAAACTTTTAGGGGGGTTTCTTCGTTCGGATGAATAGATTAACGGTCACACTTCTTAAGTTTTTAAACGGTGTGATGTTTAAAAAACTTTTTATTATAATACCGATTCTATTTCATTTTTTAAAACTTTATAAAGAACAAATCAACTAAAGATTTTATAATTTTTCTTAATGAGCAGATCTCGCCGTGGATTTCTAATCGAAAGGCCCAGCGGCGTTGCCACCCAACTAGACAAGCCAAACGGCCCAAAACCCCACCAGCCGCCGTCTCTCCCCTCACTGCTCCAGTCCTCGAGTCGCTCGCTACCCGAAGCAGAAGCGGCAGCGGCAGGGGCGGCGAGCGAGATGGCGGCGGCGGCGCAGGCGGGGATGGACGCGCGCGGGTGGGACGGGGCGGCGTACCGGCGCGGCATCCTGCGGGAGCGGGACCTCTCCTGCGGCACCCTCTTCCGCGCCGTCTTCTTCGACCAACACGACGACCCCTCGGACCCCGACGTCCTCCTCGCCGCCGCCTCCAGCGACGGCTCCCTCGCCTCCTTCTCCCTCTCCTCCTGCGTCTCACCCTCCTTCTCCGCCCACGAAGCTCCTCGGGTCCGTCGTCTCCCCCTCTCTCCCTCCCGTTCCCACCCCGCTACATGCGCGCGCCTCGTGCGGCTAAGGTGTTCGAATTTTATTTTTCGATTGGATTCAGACCCCGGATGCCGTCGTCTCTCTGGTTGATCCCGTCTGCATCGTCCAAGCGCATAGTGGCCCAGCCTACGACGTCAAATTCTACCCGGATTCGCAGCAGCCGTTGCTCTTCAGGTGATTGTTGTGCTGCTGCTGTTGCTGCTCGTCTTCTCGGCGACCGTTTTGTTCAGGTGGCATGACATTGGCGACGTGATCCATTGCTTGTGACAGCGGCGGGGATGACGGGCGCCTTCGGGGATGGAGATGGCACGAGATGCAGAGCTGCCTTGTGCCGCTATCTCTGCAAGGTGCTGCAAAAGAACCCTTATTTGTTAGGATTGACTTGCTTAGTTAGTTAGGTGTGTGCTTATTATGTACGAGTTTTAGGTGTACTCTATGCGTTCAATCGCCTTGGATTCTCTAATGCATGTTCTTTAATTCTTCCATTCTTTTCTTTCCAGGGGATCATTTAGAGCCAGTACTTGATTTGGTGAACCCTCAGCATGAGTAAGTATTTTGCTCATTTATCCTGAGAAATACTCTTCATTCTCCATCTTTTCACAGCTGTTGTTTTCTATTTTGTAGGGGTCCTTGGGGTGCTCGCTCTCCAATACCTGAAAATAATGCCATTGCGATTAACAAACAGGTCAATACCACAACTCTGCAATTTCACTTCATACAAAGAAGCAAAATAATCTCTTGTGTGCATGTTTGTTCATCTCAAATATTATATAGAAACACTGCACATTGTTACTTGCTTAAAAGATATCTTATTCAGTTATTCTCTTTCACCGGTTTTTTTTTGGCAACAGGAAGGATCTGTTTATGCAGCGGCTGGTGATGCATGTGCTTATTGCTGGGATGTGGTATGTATTCTCTTGAGGTAAATGTAATGTATAGAAGTCCTGAGATACATGGAAGGAACTACAGATTGCTTGTAGCAAAGGCTTCCATAATTTTTAATTTTCTGTTTGCCTGCTTGAGAAAGTATCTGATACTAGGTTTTACAATGTCTTGTTCTTACAGGAGAGTGGTAAATGTAAAATGACCTTCAAGGGACATACTGACTATTTGCACAGCATTGCAGTCCGCGTCGCAAACCGCCAGGTTAGTTCATTATTATTGTACTTGTAGAATGTGTACAGTGACTAGGACCCCCAAGCGTATACAAGGCGGGTCGGGTCTATATATATACAACTCAGACCAGTGGTCTGTCTAACACCCCCCGCAGTCACAGTAGGAGGGGAACAGACGTAGAGACTGGACCGAAAACTGGTGAACAAAGGCGTGAGCAGGCCTTTGGTCATTATATCGGCAAACTGATGTGCCGATGGTAAATGGAGCACCCGAACCTGTCCTAATGCGACCTTGTCACGGACAAAATGGATATCGATCTCGATGTACTTGGTGCGTCGGTGATGGACCGGGTTGACGGTCATGTAGACGGTACTAACATTGTCGCAGTAGACGACGATCGCGGTGGAGAGGGGTGCACGGCGCGGTACTCGGCTTCGGCGCTAGACCGGGACACTGTAGTCTGGCGTTTTGAGGACCAGGATACGAGAGTGTCACCAAGGTAAACGCAGTAGCCGGACGTAGAGCGGCGAGAGTCGGGGCAGTCTGCCCAGTCCGCGTCAGAGTACGTGGTGAGGGAGTCAATGGGGCTGAAGCTGAGATGCAGCCCGCTAGAGAGAGTGCCCTTCACGTAGCGTAGGATGCGCTTGAGCAACACGAGGTGAGGTTCGCGCGGAGTGTGCATGAAGAGGCACACTTGCTGGACAGCGTACATGAGGTCAGGTCGGGTGAGTGTGAGGTATTGAAGAGCCTCGGCAAGACTCCGATAGTGAGAGGGATCGGCAACGAGGGCGCCATCGGCAGCGGAGAGTTTGGCTCGAGTGTCGACTGGGGTGGCTGTGGGGTGACAATCGGCCATGCCCGCACGCTGGAGGAGGTCGATGGCGTACTGGCGTTGGGAAAGAAAGACCCCGTGGGTGGAGCGGGTTACGGAGATGCCAAGGAAATGGTGGAGAGGACCAAGATCGGTCATGACGAACTTAGAGTGGAGTCGGGCCATGATCTGGTCGAGGAAAGATGTCGAAGACGCTGTAAGGACAATGTCATCGACATAGAGAGGTAGATAGGCAGTGGCGGAGCCGATATGGAAAGTGAACAGGGAACTATCGGACGCAGAGGCCATGAAGCCGATGTGTCGAAGATAGGCAGCAAAGCGCTGGTACCAGGCACGAGGGGCTTGTTTGAGGCCGTAGAGAGAGAGCGTTGAAGGAGACAGACGTCATTGGGACGAGAAGGGTCAACGAAGCCCGGGGGCTGCTGACAGTAGACTTTTTTCGTCAGGTGGCCGTGAAGAAAGGCGTTCTTCACGTCTAGTTGATGGATCGGCCAGGAGCGAGAGGCAGCCAAGGTGAGGACGACTCGGATGGTGGCGGGTTTGACAACGGGACTAAAGGTCTCGTCGTAGTCGACACCGGGTCGTTGAGAGAAACCCCGGACTACCCAGCGAGCCTTGTGGCGGGCAAGGGAGCCATCGGCGTGGAATTTGTGTTTGAAAATCCACTTACCGGTCACAATGTTGGCGCCGGGAGGTCGGGAAATGAGGCGTCAGGTCTCGTTGTCATTAGGGTTGCGCTGTGGATGGCGGAGAGACCGTAGCGCTGAGTGGGGCGGAGAGACCCGGTCTGGGAGCGGGTGACCATGTGAGAGGTGGAGGTGACCATGTGAGAGGTGCGGGAGTAATGGGAAGAACTGGTCGGGTAGGGGCGTCATTGGCTCCGAGTCGGCGACTGTAGACAAGAGGAAAAGGAGGAATTAGATCAGCCTGAGCCGGTGAGGTCGGGTGGGCTAAGTATTCCAATCGGTCCAATAGAGATGGATCAGCCGATAGGGTGGGGGGAGCCGATGGAAACTGAGGAGCCGATAGAAGTAGGATGTCCGATGGAGAGGGAACGGTATCGGTTGAAGGATAAATAGGATCGGTATTGGCAGATGGAGGTGGGTCCGATGGTGGGAACATTGGACCGAGTAGTGGTGGGATATGTGAAGGGTAAATCCTCAGCAGCGGCCGATGAGGGGGCCGATGGAGAGGACAGTGGAGGAGACCTGGTCGGCACGGTGTTGATGAGGAGGAAGTAAAGATCACTAGAGGAGGATCTCGGATGAAGTAGACCGAAGGGAAAACATGTCTCGTCAAAAATGACGTGACGAGAGACGATGACCTGTCGGGTTGAAAGGTCGAGACATCGGTATCCCTTGTGAGAGGTGGGATAGCTGAGGAGAATACAGGCGTTGGAGCGGGGAGCGAGTTTGTGGAAAGCTGTGGCGGTGAGATTTGGGTAGCAGAGGCACCCAAAAACGCGAAGGTGGGAGTAGTCGGGCGCCGTGCGGTAGAGAAGGGTGTAGAGAACGTTGTTTTGAATGAAGGAGCATGGGCGTCGATTGAGAAGATACGTCGCAGTAGCTAGAGCTTCGGTCCAATAAGTGGCGGGTAAGTGGGCGTGAAGTAGCATGGTGCGACTGATATTGTTGAGGGTGCGAAGGAGACGCTCGGCTTTGCCATTCTGAGGAGAGGTGTAGGGGCAGGAGAGCCGGAGATGGATGCCCTGCAAGGTAAGGAGGTTTGTAACGGTATGGTTGACGAATTCCGTACCTTTATCGGCTTGTAAAGCCTTGATGGGGAGGTTGAACTGAGTGGACACGTACGTGACGAAACGAGTGAGGTGAGAGGCGACCTCGGATTTGTGGATGAGCGGGAAGGTCCAGCAATAGTGTGTGTAATCGTCAAGTATAGCGAGATAATACTGATTACCGAAGACACTTTTAACTGGAGACGTCCATACATCACAATGTATAAGTTCAAATGGACGCGAGATACAGGAGAGAGAACTAGAAAAGGGCAGACGCACATGTTTGCCAAGTTGACATGAGTGGCAAACTGTGGAGCTGCTGTGAGTACATCGGATGGAGGCGCTGCGACGGAGGGTGGCGACAGCATCGGGGCCGGGGTGGCCGAGGCGAAGGTGCCAAAGGTTGGTGGAGAGGGCGACGCTGGCGTGTGGGGTGGACGGTGCAGCGGGAATGGTGTAGGGGTCGCCGCCACTATTGCAGCGAAGGATCTGTCGCCGGGTTGGGATGTCCTTCACAGAGAAATCAGACGCATCAAATTCAATGGAGCAGTGGTTGTCTCGTGTGAATTGGCGAACAGATATAAGATTGTGAATGAGAAAAGGGACGATAAGAACATTTCGTAGGGGGGGGGTTAGTGGTGGATGTAGACAGAGAGGAGTCACCGCGGCATTGGACAGGAAGAGAGTGACCATTGCCGATGGTGACAAAAGGGGAGGAAGAGGGGTGACAGGAGTGAAGTATACCGGCCGATGACGCCATGTGTGAAGACGCCCCAGAGTCCAGCACCCAAGGGTGCTGTGGTTGGAGCGTCATCTGGTTGAGGGCAGCGACGAGGCCAGCCTGGTTCCAGGAGGGAACCGACTGGGTGGTTGGGGTCGGTAGCATCGGCTGAGGCGGCAAAACGGGAGCCGATGCTAGGTGAGCCTAGGGATGGGCGCCGAGTACTCCGGGTTGCCAGCCGATGGGGCTGCGTGGCTAGGGCTGGGGCGCACAGGGGTTGTAGCAGAGCCACGGACCCGTGGGACCGGCAGGGTGGGCAGGGACCGAGGTAGGTCGTGAGGGCGTCAGACCCTATCAGGTCCTGCCTTTGCCTTTGCCCTTGCCTTTCCCGGTGTGAGCTGTGGTGTTGTGGCCGGAGCCATGGTCACCAGCACCGCGGGAGGAAGGGGCAGCACAAGAAGCTCGACAGCCATTATCGGCTGCGGCAAGAAGAGCAGTGTGGGCTACTGTCTTCTCATCATTGGCCAGACGAAGTTCTTTAAAAACTAGCATGTCATGAGCCCGGATGAACGATAGAAAAGGTGTGGCGTTGGCGATGTCATCGGCGGTGTTGGAGAAGCGAGGATTGAGGCCTCGCAGAAGGGCGAGGACGAGTTGAGAATCGGCCACAGGGTGGCCGACGTCCCGGAGAGCAGCAGCCTTGACTTTGAGGCGCTGACAGTACGAGGAGACAGAGAAGTCGCCTTGTACCATGGAGTGAAACTCGTTGAGGAGAAAGATGGCGCGAGGTTGCTTGTTGGCTAAGAAGATCCGCTCGATGGCCACCCAAAGATCTCGGACGGTGGGATTGATATCGTCCATGGCGAGGTCGAGGACAGAGTCGTCGACCGAGCCGAGCAGCCAGCTGCGCACGCAGCACTCCACGATGTCCCATTGAGGATTATCGGGGCGAGGTGGAGCGGAGCCATCAATATGGAACCATGTAGAATGTGGTTGCCAAATGAAAGTTGCATGATTGTGGTTGTGGAGATATGAAATTATTATCAGATGTTCTCAAATATGCACAGAAAATTATGTGGTAAAGTATTCCCTGATGATTTATGACATGGTTGCCAACTTGTGAAGCTTTGCAATGTAATTGTTGGAGGGAAATAAAATAAGATCAAAAGCTTTTGCTTTGAAACAAATATAAGAATTAAGCTGTGACTCTTCACCGAACTAGTTATTGTTCTTGTAAGGAAAGGATTTTATTATGCTCACATCTATTAGAGATTTAAACAAAGCAATGTAGAGTCTGGAGATAGACAATAGAGCAGCACGATGCATTGTTTCCCAACTCTTGTGGTTTAGGAATTATCCTAACTGTTTGTTTTCTTCTACCCTTTCCATTTTTATCATTCAGATCTTAGCAGTCGGTGCTGAACCTCTGCTCTCTCCTTTCTCTATCAATGGGAATCTTCTTTCACAAATAAAGTGTGCTCCTCAGTCAGCATTTTCTGTCTCCATACATTCTTCAGGGGTATGTCTATCTCTCTTGACTCTCATTTTGAAATGACTTAATTGCTATCTTTTTTATCCTACTTCTGGGTCTGGCCCTTCTGTCCTGAGTTTACTGCCTTTATTGTGTAGATGGCAGCTGTTGCTGGATATGGAGGCCTGGTGGATGTAATATCACAATGTGGGAGCCATCTGTGCACTTTTGGCTGCCGGAGCCTGGACAAATAATGGTTACAGGCTACAAGTAGCTAAGCGCTCTTGATATTATTGTGTAAAGAACTAGAAATACACTTCCAAGATCTAATTAAGTGCTAATAGCAATCATACACTTGGGAGCTGTTCAGCTGTAACACTAGTTCATCTCTGTGCTAACTGATTTAATTCGCAATTGTGCTGTTGCTGCTCCGACAGAGATGGCTCCAGACCCACAAGTTTATTGCTGTTGCAGTATTTCCCTAACGAATTCCCTTGTACGGATTACCTGCTGGCTGCTGCAACACTGCTCTATTTGCTGACTTGCGTGTCGCTTACCTTTGGCATCATGGTGGCACTTGTTCTCTTTATTAACCTTTAGAAGTTTCGATGTATAACTGATAGCACCTTCTATGGAGCTGTAATAACAAATTTTGTAAGGAGTTATCTCTCCCGTCATAAATATTTAATACAATTGACTTTTCTTCAATCATAAATAAATATTTAATACAATTGACTTTGATCATAATGTTTAACTATTCGTCTGACAGCATAGCCATGAACTGGCTCGGTTAGCTCATGTCAGATATATATGGTCTGCAAAATTCAGTAGCAAATGCACGAGCTGACAGCTGGGCATATTGACTTCTATCCCAAAAGATTAGCAGATCACAGCACTTGCAAAACTGACCAAGATTTGAAAAGAAAAACACCAAATTGGCCAATGGAAATTCATATTATCACAAACTGCTAAGGCCTAAGGCCTAGGGCTTTATAATAATACAAACAAGAGCTGGCTAATACAGCAGCTAAATATACATGTTTTATACATTGTTGATGTCGACGGATTTTTTTCAGTTCCACCACCACTGACCCCATATATGCGCAACGTTCAGACAAACGCATGCAGCATACAGAAGTACCCAATTTCTGGCAATATGTACAGCTAGTTCTTCCTATACGTACATGAAGGTATGAAAATATCATAAGCAAGGCTTCCATCCAAACCAACAACAGAACAGATATGAATGAGCTCCAAGAATATGATCTTCATTCTCCTGACCTCATGAAACACATACCTGAAGCTTTATCTATCACCTATTCATTGAAGCGAAGCTAGGCGTTAATCTAGTCGTGGTGGTAGATGATAATGGAACTTACAACCTGGGCAAGAGCCACCCGAGAGTCCAGCCGAGAAGCAGTCCAACGCCAACAATGCCTACACCAACTGCAAACACGACAGCCTTGCGCAAGTGACCATCCTTGTTCTGCTTCCTGCCTTTCTTCCTTGCTCCATCTTTGCGTTCTTGCCCTGGTGGCGCCTTTTCTTTGAGCATGATCCAGGGGAGTTCAGGGAACATGGTTGCTATCTGGTGCTCCTTTAACCTGAGCTGGAGGCATATGTTCTCCAGCTGCAGCATTTTCAGCCATTGCTTGATCGCGAACAGATGAGAGGCCTGACGGAATAATAGATTGATGACATGGTCTTTCTCATCATAAGCTTTCTTGGCAGCCATCTCAGCCCTCCTAGCACGTGTTTGTGAATGGCGGAGCGCATCCAGCAACTGGGCCCTCTCACCGGCACTCCGATATGTTGGTTTGCTGCCTGGTGTGCGATCATCAGAACTATAAGAATCCTGTGCACCCCTGCATCCAAATGTGATTATGTCAACATATGAGCACAACCAGGAAGAAGCTTGGACAAACAAAATGATATCTGGGACTTTCCAGAGATGGAAAGACAAACACGACATGGAGGCATGCATATGACTAACAATACTTCTTGAATTTTGGATCGTAATAAGGGAATAAAAAATGCACAGTACAAATTGGAAATAATAGTGTATTTCTTCATTTTTCAGAATAACTAGTTCCGAATGTGATTTGCAGAAATAGAAAGCCCTAAGATTCATCCTCATAAAGCAAAACTTCAGTATTCTAAAAGCAGGTCTATTGGGCTGTTTACAAGAAATGGGACAGTTTAGCCACGTATTATTCCTAGGTTGGAGACTGGATGAAACATCATCTACCACTTTCTTAAAACGACCAGTATGTATTAAGAATTTAAGACGATGTGAATCCAAAAGGGAAGACACTGGCAAATCACAGTGAGTTCCAGCGATTATGAAAGAATATAACATACCCATGCGCATCATTTCTTTGATGTTGTTGCCAGCCTCCACCATCAGATGAATTTGTCTCATTGGTGCTTGAAATGCTATAGCTGCACAGCATAGTGTCGTACTGTGCAGGATGTGATTCTATGCCAGCATAAGGTGATGACTGCCCAAAATCATCCTTGCTTTCATGGCTGTTCAATTTTGAACCATGAGGATGCTGGGTGGGTTTTGGCAGCTCATTCTTGTCTATGTTCTGCATTTCTCTTTCTGCAACTAGGGAAGCCAAACCATTTGCATCAGCTACCTGCCACCATGGCCGAGACTTCTTGTTTTCTTGCCAAGGTGCATCCATCTCACAACATGCCATCTGTTGTTTCTTTGGATACAAAGGATCAAAAGTTCTGAAGTCCATATGTTCTTTGTCCTCATGAAGATAGCCGGTGGCACTTCCCCTGCACTTGAGAGTCATTTCAGAATAGGCAGAAAGACCCTTGAGCTCTTCAAAACCTGTCTCATATGTTTGCTTCATAAAAGTTGTTGAAACCATCCATGGAGGCTCAAAAGGATCAACTGTTTTCTTGGGATTGGTGTCCTCAAGTTTGGACCCTGGTGCAAAGCTGTCCACTTTCTTTAGACCAACTTCCCCACAGAAATAATTCAGGTCATCGCTAGCAAGCGCATTCTGGCACCCATAATTGGGCTGCAACTGAAGCCACCATTGGGTATCTTTTGGCAGATTGGAGTTCATTGCATTCCAATTTAAAGGCATGAAGTTGGCGATATGGCAGTCTTGCGGACTTGTAGGATTTCCATTGTTTGACTCATGCTGTTGCACAGATGGCGGGCAGCAACCAAGTTTTGGAGCTCTCTTTGCATCCTCTTGAGCCAAGCAGCGGTTAGCAGCACGTTGCCAAGCAGCCCTTGTTTCAGCAGCCGCCATAACTATCACATGCTAAGAAGCTGCCCATCAGAAAATTGTTCGTCAGTGTTCTAGAAAGAAATTTGTTCATCAGCACTAGCTCCATAGAACTTCTAAAAAGAACAAAAAAAATGATTAATAGCTTATTATACATTATTTTCATGACATAAAATGCATGCCTCATCCATAAATGTTCAAATCATTCGTCAGGGGAAAAAAATGAAGACCGATCCATCAAGATTCATGAAGTGTTCGGCTCAAAATAATCAGACCTACAAGGCTACAACCATAAAATGAATACGAACAAGCACAATAAAAAGAAGACGTGATGCTCAGATATGCAAACAACGTTGATGTATATGAAGTGAAATGTCCATGGCAAAGAAAGCAATCACTACTAATTAGAGCCAGATTTGAGGTGGGAAACGATTATGCAATTCTCCGACAGATTTCACTGATTTGAGGTAAGGGACGAATCACAGTGATTGGATCTTGCCCAAACCAGATGCTGAAATACAGAAACGGCTCGAATTCTTCGAACTTAGGAATTTCAAGCATTTGACTCAAAACAATAGGCACACAATGAGCACCATGAACTGAAGCCCAGATGGACCAAGTCAGACAAAAGAAAGAGTTTGAATCTCTGATTCTCCTCGCTCCCTCCTTCCGATGATCCGATTCTCCATACAACAAGAAATTTACAAGTGAAGGCAAGCCACCTCACCTGGATCAGTAAAGACTGGAGCTTGAACAAGCTGCAAGATCAAGGTAGGTTCTTGGACGAAGAGGCTCCAACCCCACGATGCTGACGACGGCGACGAAGACGACGATTCCTTCGGATCACCGCCACCATCTCACGGCCGGATCTCCCAGCCTCCTCGCCTCCGCCGACGTGCTGGCTGAATCTAGAAAAGCGAACCCCCAAAGGGGACAAGAAGAAGACGGAGAAGAGCGGAAGCGAAGGGAGAGGAGCTAATAAAGAAGGCATCTTGCTCCCCTCCCGATAATGACGTGAAAGAAAAGCAAGGAGCAATCCTACCAGAAGAAACCATCCATCCAGCAATAAAAAAAGATTTTAATTACTCCCAAAATCCAATATTTTTATAAACTACACTAGTATAAAAAAATAAGAAAAGAATTGAGCAAGAAAGAATCAAAGAGGGGACTCCGATTAAGTCGCCGTTTCTGCACTGCTCACCATTGCTGAAATCGCCATTTTTTCTCCCCCAACATTGGATTTTTGCTCCGGTTCTTCCTCTCATACTCCAAGATTTTTATTCTTCTTCTCGCCGTGTCACCTGATTTTCTCAGCCATTTTTGTTGGTTTTTTGGGAGAGAATCCGTGCCGTCCCGTGGCTTCTTGGTCAATATCGATGATGAGAATCTTGGGTGCGACGTGGGCTTCTCTCTCGCTGGTGAGGTGGGGACAGGTGTTTACTCGTTGATGCAGCCACCTCACCTCCCACTGATGAGTGTAGTGGCAAACAGGGAGCCAGTGGAATTTATTTCTTGAACCTTCTGCCGCAATGGAAAAGGCATGGCTCAAGAGAGAGAGAGAGAAAAGAAAAACAAAAGGAGGGAGCATCATACACTATAGTGACTAGACCCTGTTTGAGGGAGTACCTTAGGATTCTTTAACTCTCTCTCTTTCAAGATAACCAAGATTCTCACTTTCTACATTGCAGAGCTTAGTAATTGTAAAATTCAGAATCCAACTAGGCTAAAAGATATTATCTGCTATTACATGGAAAAAGCTAATATACAACCCATTACATATGTTCACAAATATATTCTTTAACACACAATTAAAAATAGAAATCAACTATCTCTTCTCTAATCTCACAGGTCCTTAAAAAAAGTCACTGGTACATAGTTATGATACTAATCAGTGAGTAGTGAGTAAAGTCATTTACCTATGATGCCTCTGATGCTAAATATCACTACTAGTTTTTTTTTAAAATCTTTAGCTCAGAACCGGGAAGTGCTCGTTGTTTTTCTCTCACTGGTATTTCATTATACAACATTCATCCAAGTCAAGTCTAGAAGCTTTGCATATTTTAGTAATGAAAAAGTCTAAAAACTAGAACAACAGTTGAAGGATGTAAAATAGGCTTATTTGTTTGTCAAAATAGTCCTATCAAAGGTACCTTGTAAAGATGAGAATTTATCTACTGTCGTGTTTACTGCCCCTTCGTTTTTGTAATTTTTATTAGCTTATGCATAAGATATGAGCTCATAACAGACCTTTTTTATACCATAGGTCCATGGCTAAGCATTTGATGGTAGCGTCTTATATTTCGCCAAGAACATTTACCGAAGGTGAACTTGAGAGCTCTCTTGAACAAAAAGAAACTTCAAAGATAAATATGAGCCCATAGAAAACTTGAGCATCAAATTAACTATTCTTTCCCATTTCAATAGTACTTTTTTTTGTCATAGCTACATTTCGATTGTTTTAAAAGATTAAGGTTAAGTAAAATTTAAATAAAATATCATTATGATTAATTGAAATTAGAAAATAAGTAAAGAAATTAAATGAATTGATTGTGATTGGTTAATATAATAAGTGTAGCTATATTTTCAAATAAAATTTAAATAGTAAAAGTAGCTATATTTTAAAACGGAGATAAATCATATAAAATTTTACATAACTACACTTGTTTTCTCGTGAAACCTTGTAGAGTATATAACTACATCAACTTTCTCTATTTTTTCTTTTTTCAACGGAACGACCGCCCATCTCTTTCAGCTGTCCAATTCAACATGGCCACATGGGTTAGACAGCTACGCGGGCGAAGTGCCGAACTTTTTCAGCTATCCGGGATGCTGTCATGAACTCATGATCCATGAACCTAGACTTTTTACTTCCAGTTCCAGATGTTTATGAGGTGAAGATTTTTAACGTAATTCTGGTCCTTCATTGAGAGATAAAAAAGAGCAGGGAACATGCCTTGTTTGCAGTTTATCCCACAAGAATAGAATTCCGGATGTTCTCTTTACACTGCACTACTGCAGCAACTACCTTTCACACGTTATCGTGCCAAACAAAGGCAAACGCTATTTAAAAAAGGAAAAAAAAGAAAAAGAAAAGGGAAAGGAACGATAAACTGTAAGCTGTAATCTTTATCTGCCTAACTCGCATGTACTACTTTACTCCCAAAACCGCTACCTGAACTTGAACCTGATCCTGCCCACTAATCAAGAATTAATCTTTTTACCTGCCGATTGTTTTGTTACAACTTACAACGCAGAGTGCGCCTTCACGCCATCCGTTCTCCTTAATCAGTGAACAGATTGAGTTCAAGAAGGTCAAGGAACCCCCCCAACGATACCCTGGATGCAAAGCAAAGCAAGGCTTATTAAGATGCAATGTTAAGTAATGGTAATGTTTGCAAGCAAAGGAAAAACCCACAGACCCACAGGAATCAATGGTTTCTCTACATGTAGTTATTTCCATTTTCTTTTTTTGAAACTTCTACACGTTGATCTTTAATGAATTGGACAAAATAATAGTTGTCTTGAGCTGTGTGCTCGGTTGCTTCCTATTCGAGATTCAGGCAAACTGGCCAATGGTTTGACTATAACTCCGGCAGTGGTTGGTCCACGACTAGGACATGCATCTCTTTCACCACCATAAGCTGCAAGTCGGCAATGACCAGCTTATAGACTAATAGTTATAGTCTTATAGGTTGGGGAAAAAGGCAGCAGGTACTTCTGATGTGATGCTGTGAGTTTGTGTTACATAAATAAATACATTCTTCAAAGCCATAGATGATGCTATGTGGTTAACAACCCAGGTTTTGTTATTGTTATCCAATGCTAGTAGCTGTGTTCGTTTGTAAGGGTTGGAACCCTTCCCAGCACGTAAAATGGAAATTAGCACATAATTAATTAAGTATTAGCTTAAAATTTTGAAAAATAAATTAATATAATTTTTTAAAGTAAAAAAATACACTGTCTAACACAGTTCAAGAAGCGTACGCACGGAAAACGAAGTAGTGAAAGTTGGGAAGAGGTAGTGCCGAACACACCCAGATATAAAATAAAGCTGTACCTTCCGCTAGAAGCCAAGATCAAACGAAGGGCAATCATCTATTAACGTCAGGTCGCTTGCAGACAAAAAGGGGTAACTGCTACATTTTTCGTCCACCACTCTGTTATCTGCACTGATCTGCAAATGCACATTACATAGTATAATCAAACACTAGACGCTAATACTTTCACAGCCTGATCTGATGAGGCAAAAAAAAATGCAGCTGTGGACAGTTATAAAAACCATGTAATCTGATTGTTCTCATGAATCTGCAACTACCTTAAATTCACAAAAGGCAGTCTTTTTCCAAGAAAGGTTATATAGGATGCAAACCTGGTCTGCAGTTTCACTTTTATCCGTTGGAAGGCCTGGGCTGGTGGTACATATAGCTGGTGAAGAATCTGCGAAGTATATAGGTTTACTCTTGGATTGTATGAAAACCTTAAAATTAAAGCACAGTTTTGCTCTAAACTCCACAAAAAGAAAATTAATTGAAATTGCTTCCAGTACCATTAGAACTTTCAGTTTGATGGTTCCTTGTTGAACTTTGCCTCTGCTCTTTTGCATTGGATACATCAAATGTTGGGTTATCCACCATGTCTAATTCCAGACTATCAAAAGCTTTTGGACTCCTATAAAGCATAATTCAAGTAAATACGTTTTTGTATTTGAAGAGGAGTGCTTATTTGATTGTCCAGAAGGCAATCTTCTAGGATACAATTGAAGATATTCACAGAAAATCTTACATGATTGTCTGATGGTCATAAGTTAGATGAGCATTCCCCCATAACTCACTTTGAAGAGGAGTGCTTATTGAGTTGTTTGTCTGCAGAGTTCCTAAATTTAAGCAAGACAGCATTGATGTACGAAGTTGCATAGCACAGTGAGACAATCCAAAGTTCCTATTAACATCAATACTTCTATTCGAACTGTTGATCACTGACATGTTAGAAGTTGTCTTGTTATGATCCGCATCACGAGCTATATTTGATCCCAAGGATACTGTGGAGTGTACTTGTGAAGCTGGAAAGCTCTGGGAGTATTTGATTTCTGATGGGGGCCTCATGATAGACAATATTTGGGATGCTAAAGAAGCATATAGTGTTATTAATATGAATCACATGAATTAAATCAATAAGGGTAGGCACATAAGTCATTCAAGTTAATCATGCAATCCTCAAAGGATCACTGACAGACACTCATGAAAAATGAATGAATTTCTTGAAAGTAAGTATTCTACAGCATGAAATATTATTGCATGAGAACAATGCTGGAACTCTTTGCATTTTATTTTTAGGTTATGCTCTTCAGATTGCCAAAGAGAAATATCTGGTGGTAAACAAGAACGGGTAAAGCAGAACGGGCACTATGGAGGCATACAGAACTGTTTCAACTTTTATTTTTAAACAATCCATATAATGGAGTTTCAGATAAAAGGCACCTATCAGAAACTCAACAATTCAACACAGCCTTTCGGTCTCAAGTAAATTAGAATAGGCACCCAACAAGAGCCTTCAAATCACAGTTTAGACTTCTACTAGAAAGCTAATTTGAAATTAATATCATGAAGTTTCTAAAAGAATCAACCTTAGATGAAACTAGTCTTAATAAACAAAGACTATTGTTTACAACTAACCTTAGCATTGCACAACAGAAGACGATAGAATTTGTGCTAGTACAACTGTACAAGTTTTACTAGAGCAGACTTGTCTCATATTTTATTATCTAAAGTGCACATATAATCATGAGAAACTTCCTTATATGCTCCTAAATTTTAGCCAATCTCTTATCTACCCTGAATTTTCTTCACTACCTTGTATACTCCTGAGTTTTGATTTTAATCTCTTCCATACCCTTGTTGTCAATTGACTATTTAATAAGTACAAAAAAAAGTCAATTTTTTACCCTTGGATGTGCAAGGAATATGTAGAAGTTTGTGAAATCTATTGTTGAAAATATAATATTTTTGTTGTTCGACTATAATATTCATAAGTTTGTTTTATAAGGGAGTATTATACATAGAAATTTAAATAAATAAATAAATAAATAAATTAAAAAAGGTATGTGTAGCATATTTTAAAATGGAAAACATAGTTTTGGGAGAAACTTCCTTATATGCCCCTGAAATTTTAGCCAATCCCTTATCTACCCTAAATTTTCTTCACTCCCTTATATACCACTGAGTTTTGATTTTAATCCCTTCCATACCCCTGCCATTAATTGACCGTTAGTTGACCGTTTAATAGGTGCAAAAAAGGTCAATTTTACCCTTGGATGTGCAAGGAATATGTATAAATTTGTGCAATCTATTGTTGAAAATATAATAATTTATTGTGTGACTATAATATTCATAAGTTTGTTTTATGAAGAAGTATTATACATAGAAATTTAAATATATATATTAAAAAAGTATGTTTAGCATATTTTAAAATGGTAAAGATAGTTTTGGATGTCATTCCTTTTGTATAACATATACAACAGGGGGCAAATCTATTGAACTACCATAAAAAATACTCTGCATATACTCTATTCATAAATAAATATTAATTTTTTTCTGTCATTATGTAAAAATCAACTTTGCCATAAATAATACCTCATACAATAAAGTCATGAATATAAATATACAATAGTGTTATATAACAAACTTATACACTTCCAACAATATAGTCTACAAATTTTCATGTTTCTTTCATGCCTAAGGGCAAAATATATTTTTTTTCATAGGAATTAAACAGTCAACTAATGGTCCAATAATGGAATGGGTGTGAAAGAGATCAAAACCAAAATTCAGGAGCATACGAGTGTACAAAACTCATGGGCATAGAAGAAATTGGCTAAAATTTAAGGGATATAGAAGAAATTTTCTCTATAATGATATATCAAACTAGTCATCTACTCTGTATTTGGTACAGTAAGCGAAAGCATTACAAGCTTGTTAAACAATAGCTGATTGGATTGTCTTACTTTCGATGCGTGGGTATAGGTATAACAGTAGTCAGGTAGGTGCATAACAAATACTTATCTACTCTTCGTGCTGTTGACTTACATGAAGGAAATAAGCAACAGGTTTTTTTGGCATGGTCAAAGCTATTAAAACTAGAAAGTAAAGTATACAAACCAGTTCTCAAAGAATCATCCATGTTACCAAAAGTTGGTTTGCCAACCTTTCTCCTGATAAAACTAGTAGAGCATCCTGATTTACCATCCTGAAGATCTGCAGAATATAAATAAACATGGGCATTTCCGGATTAGAATATTTCACCAGCAGGAAAGTAAACAATGGATGTAACTACGCTACATTAAGTCAGTGTACCACAAAATCCAGGACTGTCCACTCTATCAGAACTTGATTTGCCAACATCTTGTGAATTAAAGCTTGCAGCATATTTTGTTTGACCCTGTTTATTACCTGCAAAAACTGAAAAAAAAAAGAACAGAACGTTAACTATATAAAAATATAAACTACTGAAAAACAGATATGGTATACAAAGTTAAGCCCAATTACCATTATGTTTATGCAGATCAACCCAGTTATTAAATGTTGGTTTGCCGAGGTCTGTCCAGTACCCAACAGTAAAATCTGGTTTGCCCTTCTGAGTATCTGAAAAGAAACAAACAGCAGCCTTACTACCTAAATATACATAGGCAGTAGTAGGACATAGAACTAAGTATTTATGATATCAAGTTCAATTACCATGAAATTTTAGTGTATCATTCATGTTAGTATGTATTGATTTGGCAACCGTTGGCCTTTTAAAACCATTACTACCTTGTAATCTACTCTTCTGAAAATCTGTAAATTGTAGAGATAAATGAATTATTACATTAAAGTATGTGATAAACAGCAAAATACTAATGTGTGAAACTTTGTGATCACGTACGATTGAACTTTAGTGGACAGACAAATTTTGGAGATTTGTTTCTCTTATCTGTCCTGTCAGTTGTATTCTCTCCATTCGTTGGTCCAATTTGACTCAAAGCCACCTCTGAAGGGTGTTTAGACTCTACATCTGCACACCCATTAATGCAGTAAAAATAAATATGTGCATGATATAGAACAAAAGCGAATATATGTTTAAAAACTACATTTGAATATTTTCAGAGTATCGTAAGCTACAGAGTGAACACAAAAAGAAAACTAACCATTCTTTTGTTTTCTTATCTCACAAACTTCAATAAGATAATTAGGCAGCTGGCATTTCATCCCACTTTCGACAGATTCACCGGACTTGAGATATCTGCTGCCAAGCACTCTGCCATCTTCATCCAGCAGAATAATCTGAACATCCAATTATTAAAACTATGACACCATTCTACAACTAGCAGAATATCACAGCATTTCATTACATAGCATCTAACAGTGACCTCTAATACAGCAATCATATATTGCCAACCTTGCACTAGAAACTTCTCAGTGTTGATATTAACAAGCATGGAACTAAAGGATTGAGTGCTAATTGCTAACCTGCTTTGCATGCGAACCAACTTGCACAAGCTTTATAACACCATCATGGTACTTCTTTGCCTTCTGTGTTAGTTGGGTGGTATATAAGGCACTCCATTCTACAAAGAATGTACTTTCAATATTAGCTTTGAAATATATCAAAAATTTACTATATGTACAGATCACAAATATCTGACATATAGAGAGAGAATACATGAACCTTTAAAGCCAGAGTCTGTTGAGCCCATAATGCTTCCTGAGCTACCAGCATCCACAACTCCAATCTTTGAAGTTTCTGGCTTACTTGAACCAGCACTATTTGATGATTTACGGTCCTCAAGATCTACACTTGTAGAGACAAACAGTTCTCACTGTGATATGTTGGAAGAGGACAATCGTAGCTAACTGATGCTTAACATTAATTCATTAAATCAATCTTTTAAAAAATAACATCAAATCCATGAACCATGAAATTTTTGTGGACTGGTAAATTTGAGATTTACTCGTTGGACCTGATCCTGTCTTGTTACTTGTATTCTCCCTACTCCTTGGTCTTGTTTGCACCATAGGTTTCTCTAAGGAATGAATTTCTAAAGCTGCATATTGGCAATGCAGAAATCCAGCCTTTAATTTGTGGGCAAAGAAAAAAATTAATAGGCACAGAAAATAAGTCGACACATCTCAGAAGGAACAGGCTCACACTCCACAAATTAGATACAGAAATCGTCAATTATTGGGAAGTGCACAAAACCAACCTTTGTTTTCACTCTTTGCCTTGCAAATCTTGATAAGATAGCAAGGGAAATGGCATTTCTTCCCACTCTCCACAGATTCCCCTGACTTGAGGTACCTGACGGCTAGCATTTCGCCCTCTTCATCCAGCAAAACTATCTGAACGTTTAATCCAAAGAACATATCACAACATTTTTCCTCAATCCGCTGCCACAGCATCCTAAGATATGTTAATCTAAAGAGGATCAAGTAATCTACTAACAATATATTATTCATTACCTCCCCAACAATCAGAATACGCAGTCTAACAATTATGAAATGCACATTCTGCTTACCTGCTTAGCACGCGAACCGACCTGCACAAGCCTGACGACACCATCGTGGAACTTCTTCGCCTTCTGAGTCAGCTGAGTGGTGTACAGCGCGGTCCACTCTACAATCAAAAGCACACCCAATTCATTCATCAGAACACGCCATTCTGTTCAGCACTCAAACACCCTGTGAGCATACGTAGAGCAAGCGGCTTGCGAACCTTGGAAATTCGAACCTACGGCTTCATCCTTACCGCCGCCGCCGTCACCCTTCGTATTAGGGTTCGCGAACGCGCGGGGAGGCCTCGAGTTCAGCGCGCTCGGACGAGCCCAGGCGCCGCCGCCGTGGACGGCTCTGGAAGCGGAGGCGGCTGCGGTGGCGGAGGAGGAGAGCCCGGACCAGGACCCGGAGTAGCCGGTGAGGTGGGGCTCGGGTTCGCCGACGTCGACGAGGTGGCGCTGGAACGTGAGCGAGGCACCGGGGGAGACCTCCTCGCCGGCGCGGAGGGTCCTGCACTCGACGGTGCCGCCGGCGTCGTCGAGGAGGACGAGGTTGCCGGAGGCCTGGTGGAGGACGAGGGCGCCGTCCTGGTACGCCTTGCGCTTCTGCTTCACGTGCTTCGTGTACGTCGCCGCCCACCGCCGTGGCTCCGCCTCCGCCACCATCGGACGGCGAGCTCGATCGATCGCAGTGGAGAGTGGGGAATTGAATTCGCGGAGAGAACTCGAAAATGGAGAGGAGCAAAAGATGGAAGGAAATAGCAAGAGGCGGCCGGGGAAGAGGAAATTTATTGGGCTCGACTGGGGCCTGGAATGTTAGGCGCAGCCCAATATTAATTCTGGGCACAGCTTTGGTCGTGGGCCATATGAAAATCATAGAAATTTCGTTAGACAACTCCAGCTCAAATTTCAGAATCAATGAAAAATTCACATGTTCATGTCATAATACGATCTAAGTTCTAACATGAACCAGATGATTCTTCATAAAATTGACATGGTTTAATTTACAGCTGCTGAAAAAGGAACTCGCATGAGCCTAATTTACACCGCCACTTCGCAAACTTCTGCAGGGCAGACCGACAGACAACCTGAACATGTTGAAGGAAACCTTCTCGAATCTGAAGGATGTATGTAGGGCCATCGCCCATCAGGGCATTATCAGGCACGGAGCCATGGAAGTGGCCAGGAAGCAACTGCAAACCATGCACCACACACCCTCAAGTTACATGTCGTTGATCTTGAATAAAGTCCCCCATGCTGTTCCAGGTCAGCTTGTGTTGGTAATTGTTAGACAGATCACTGGTCTGGGCTGTATATATATAGATCCGATCTCTCGTATACGCTTGAGGATTCATAGTCACTGTACACTTTCTATATGGTATCAGAGCGAGTCTAGACATCTCGACGCGCTAGCTTCTCCCTCCGGCGAGTCGACCCTTTCCTCCTCATTGTCGACGTCTTCTTCCCATCGCCGACTCTCTTCCTGGTACTCTCCTCGCTCTCTCGTCTCCATTTCTTCTTCTCCCCGTCTCTCCCGCAGTCACCTTTTCTCCGCCCTACCTCCGCGCGACCAGGCGACGGTCTCTATCCGCCTCCTCGTCCCTCCTCGCACCCGTCTCCGCTCTTCCTCTTGTTTCGTGCATCTCTCCTTCTCTGACGCCAGCGCACCTCCGCGCTCGTCGTCTCCATCGGCTGGACTTGTCCAGCCCTCTATCGGCTAGAAACCTCCCTCGGTTCTCGCCCTTTCTGACACGCTCAACAGCTCTCGGACACGAACCTTCTCCCCTCACGTCCGAGCCAGTCCAACGTGTCCACGGACACGAATCCCTGCCTCCCGGACGCGAACATATTCTCTTCGCGTCCGGCCACTCCCTGCCTTTTTCGCATCCGCCCCACTCCTTGGCCTCCACGAGTCCACGGACGTGAATCTTCTCTTCATGAACGTGAATCCTCGCACGTCCGTGACTCAACCACTCTCTGACCCACCCACTCTGTCCTCACCTACTCCGCTGCCTACTCTCCATCATCCAACCACTCCTCATCGGCTGGCCACTCCTCACCTACTCCGCTGCCTACTCCTCATCGGCTGGCCACTCCTCACCTACTCCGCTGCCTACTCCTCATCGGCTGGCCACTCCTCACCTACTCCGCTGCCTACTCCCCATCGGCCAACCACTCCTCATCGGCTGGCCACTCCTCACCTACTCCGCTACCTACTTCCCATCGGTTTCTCACATCCTTGATCGGCCGATCCGTCCTCTCATCGGCTTCTTTCTCCCATCGGCTCTTTGCTCCCGTTCTCCCGTCATGGCCACCGAGTCCGTCCTCAGCTCCGGCACTCTCCCAGTCGCCGAATCTGCTCCGGCCCTCGGTGCCTCAGACCACACCTCGGGCACCACCTCGTCGATCTTCTCCCCTCACTACGCTGCTGTAAACGTGAAATCTCACGTTCCTATCTCCCTTAACCTTAACGCCAATTATTTTAAGTGGGTTTTCTTCTTTAAATCCCTCTGTGGAAAATTCGGCCTCCGGTCCTATATTGATGGCTCCGCTCCACCTCGCCCCGATGATCCTCAGTGGGACATCGCCGAGTGCTGCGTGCGCAGCTGGTTGCTCGGCTCGGTCGACGACTCTATCCTCGACCTCGCCATGGACGATACCGACCCCACCGCCTGGGACCTCTAGGTGGCCATCGAGCGGATCTTCCTGGCCAACAAGCAGCCTCACGCCATCTTCCTCCTCAACGAGTTCCACTCCATGGTACAAGGCGACTCCTCTGTCTCCTCGTACTATCAGCGCCTCAAAGTCAAGGCTGCTGTTCTCCGGGACATCGGCCACCCTGTGGCCGACTCTCAACTCGTCCTCACCCTTCTGCGAGGCCTCAATCCCCGCTTCTCCAACACCGCCGATGATATCACCAATGCCACACCTCTTCCATCGTTCGCCCGGGCTCATGACATGTTAGCTCTTAAAGAACTCCGTCTGGCCAATGATGAGAAGACAGTGGCCCACACCGCTCTTCTTGCCGCAGTCGATAATGGCTGCCGAGCTTCTTGCCCTGCCCCTTCCTCCCGCGGTCCTGGTGGCCATGGCTCCGGCCACAGCAACATAGCCCGCACTGGGAAAGGCAACGGCAAAAGCAAAGGCAGGACCTGGCAGGGTCCGACGCCACCACGACCTACCTCGGTCCCTACCCACACTGTCGGTCCCACGGGTCCGTGGCTCTACTACAACCCCTGGGCGCCCCAGCCCCAGCCACGCAACCCCATCGGCTGGCAACTCGGAGTTCTCGGCGCCCATCCCCAGGCTCACCTAGCATCGACTCCCGTTCTGCCGCCTCAGCCGATGCTACCGACCCCAACCACCCAGTCGGTTCCCTCCTGAAACCAGGCTGGCCTCGTCGCTGCCCTCAACCAGATGACGATCCAACCACAGCACCCTTGAGTGCTGGACTCTGGGGCGTCTTCACACATGGCGTCATCGGCCGGTATACTTCGCTCCTGTCACCCCTCTTCCTCCCCTTTTGTCACCATCGGCAATGGTCACTCTCTTCCTGTCCAATGCCGCGGTGACTCCTCTCTGTCTACATCCACCACTAACCTCCCCCTACGCAATGTTCTTATCGTCCCTTCTCTCATTCACAATCTTATATCTGTTCGCCAATTCACACGAGACAACCACTGCTCCATTGAATTATGCTACTTCACGCCCACCTACCCACCACTTATTAGGCCGAAGCTCTCGCTATTGCGACGTACCTTCTCAATCGGCGCCCATGCTTCTCCGTTCATAACAACGTTCCCTACACCCTTCTCTACCGCACGGCGCCCGACTACTCCCACCTTCGCGTTTTCGGGTGCCTCTGCTACCCAAATCTCACCGCCATAGCTTCCCACAAACTCACTCTCCGCTCCACCGCCTGTATTCTCCTTGGCTATTCCACCTCTCACAAGGGATACCGATGCCTCGACCTTTCCACCCGACGGGTCCTCGTCTCTCGTCACGTCATTTTTGACGAGACATGTTTTCCCTTCGATCTCCTTCATCCAAGATCCTCCTCTAGTGATCTCGACTTCCTCCTCATCAACACCATGCCGACCAGGTCTCTCCCACTGCCCTCTCCATCGGCCCTCTCATCGGCCGCTGCTGAGAACTTACCCGTCACATATCCCACCACTACTCGGTCCGATGTCCCCACCATCGGACCCACCTTTATCGACCGATACCGATCCTATTTATCCTTCAGCCGATACCGTTCCCTCTCCATCGGACACCCTACTTCCATCGGCTCCTCACTTTCCATCGGCTCCTCCCACCCTATCGGCTCCCCCCCACCCTATCGGCTGATCTATCTCTATCGGACCGATCGGAATACTTGGCCCACCCGACCTCATCGGCTCAGGCCGATCTAATTCCTCCTTTTCCCCTTGTCGACAGTCACCGACTCGGTGCCGATGACGCCCCCACCCGACCAGTTCTTCTCATTACTCCCGCACCCCCATCGGCTCCAGTTCCCTCCACCTCTCACATGGTCACCCGCTCCCAGACCGGATCTCTCCGACCCACTCCGCGCTACAGTCTCTCCACCGTCCACAGCTCTATCTCGCCCATCCCGGCGACTTCTTGCTCAGCCTTGGCCGACCCTCAGTGGCGCGCGGCCATGGCCGACGAGTACAAGGCCCTAATGGACAACGAGACCTAACGCCTCGTTCCCCGACCTCCCGGTGCCAACATTGTGATCGGTAAGTGGATTTTCAAACACAAATTCCACGCAGATGGCTCCCTTGCCCGTCACAAGGCTCGCTGGGTAGTCTGGGGTTTCTCCCAACGACCCAGTGTCGACTACGACGAGACCTTCAATCCCGTTATCAAACCCGCCACCATCCGAGTCGTTCTCACCTTGGCTGCCTCTCTCTCCTGGCCGATCCATCAACTAGACGTGAAAAACGCCTTTCTTCACGGCCACCTGACGGAAACAGTCTACTGCCAGCAGCCCCTAGGCTTCGTCGACCCTTCTTGGCCCGACAACGTCTGTCTCCTTCAACGCTCTCTCTATGGCCTCAAACAAGCCCCTCGTGGCTGGTACCAGCGCTTTGCTGCCTATCTTTGGCACATTAGTTTCGTGGCCTCTGCGTCCGATAGTTCCCTGTTCACTTTCCATATCGGCTCCGCCACTGCCTATCTACTTCTCTATGTCGATGACATTGTCCTCACAGCATCTTCGATATCTCTCCTCGACCAGATCATGGCCCGACTCCACTCTGAGTTCGCCATGACCGATCTTGGTCCTCTCCACCATTTTCTTAGCATCTCTGTAACCCATTCCATCCACGGACTCTTACTTTCCCAACGCCAGTACGTCATCGACCTCCTCCAGCGTGCGGGCATGACCGACTGTCACCCCACGACCACCCCAGTCGACACTCGAGCCAAACTCTCCGCCGCCGATAGCGCCCTCGTTGCCAATCCCTCTCACTATCGGAGTCTTGCCGGGACTCTCCAATACCTCACACTCACCCGACCCAACCTCACGTACGTTGTCCAGCAAGTGTGCCTCTTCATGCACGCTCCGTGTGAACCTCACCTCGCGCTGCTCAAGCGCATCTTACACTACGTGAAGGGCACCCTCTCAAGCGGGCTGCATCTCAGCTCCAGCCCCATCAACTCCCTCACAGCGTACTTCGACGCGGACTAGACAGGCTGCCCCGACTCTCGACGCTTACGTCCGGCTACTGCGTCTACCTCGGTGACACTGTTGTATCCTGGTCCTCAAAATGCCAGACTACAGTGTCCCGCTCCAGCACTGAAGCCGAGTACCGCGCCGTCGCCCACGCCGTCGCCGAGTGCTGCTGGCTTCGCCAGCTTCTCCAGGAGCTCCGTGCACCCTTCTCCACCGCGACCATCGTCTACTGCGACAATGTCAGTGCCGTCTACATGACCGCCAACCCGGTCCATCACCGACGCACCAAGCACATCGAGATCGATATTCATTTTGTCCGTGACAAGGTTGTATTAGGATAGGTTCGGGTGCTCCATGTACCATCGGCACATCAGTTTGCCGATATAATGACCAAAGGCCTGCCCACGCCTTTGTTCACCAGTTTTCGGTCCAGTCTCTGCGTCCATTCCCCTCTCGCTACGACTGCGGGGGTGTTAGACAGACCACTAGACTGAGCTGTATATATATATATAGACCCGACCCCCTCGTATATGCTCAGAAAATTCATAGTCACTGTACACTTTCTACAGTAATAATCTATAAATGAATCTAAAACTCCTCTTGAGTAGCACCGCAGAAATCTCACAATACAGACATGCAGTGCTTTACTACTAAGACTTCCCCAGGACTAACTGAAGTTTCACCAGTAAGGATTCAGAGATATTCATTCTGATCATCCTCAGGTTGCTCTTCATCGTCACTGATGTAAGTTTGCAGGTAAGCCTCCTCTCCTTCATCCTGAAACATCAGAAGCTACCTGTCAACCACTAGCGATGTGCCAGGATTTGAAGGTGGTCCCAACACCACCAAACACCGGGCGTTCTAAGTGTAACATTAACAGAAAGTAATTGCTCCGATTTGTGGCGGTGCTTTTGAACTCTGGATTTTCATGCATGATTACCTCTATTTTATCATCATCTTTAGACAAACCATCCTCAACTGTTTGAAGTAACCCTACATCTGGTTTTTCCCCAACAATTTGCATATGTACCTGCTGGTGATTACACAGAAAGAATTTTCATCAAGGTTTACTACCAAACCAATAACCAACAACAAATTCTTTCCATCCTAGTTGAGTTAGACTAGAATTAAAACTTAACAAGAGACTCAAACCATGATACTTCTTATAAATATTTAGCTATATCCTAATCTTTCAAGTCTTTTATTATTGTTTCTCACTATATTAATTTCGATCTTTCTCTATCTCTCATCATATTATTATTTTAAATTACGATTTCACGATATACATGTGCCTCTGAAGATCTCTTTTGTACATAACCAAACAACTTCAACCGATATTGAACAAATTTTTCTTCAATTGGTAATACCCCTAATCGATCACGTATATCCTCGTTCCAGATTCAATCCATTCTTGTATAACCACAAATCTAGCGTAACATACGCATTTATATAACACTCAGCTGTTAAATATGTCGTCTTTTTATAGGCTAATATTCTATCTCATACAACATAGTAGGTCTAATCGTCGTTTTATAAAATTTGTCTTTTAGTTTCTACGGTACCCTCTTATCACAAAGAATATCAGATGCTTAATGCCACTTCATCTAGCCCGCTTTAATTCTATGGCTAATATTTACATTAATATCTCTATTCATCTGTAACATCGATCCTAGATATCAAAAGGTATTCTTCTTAGGCACTATTTAGCATTCTAAACTCACATCTTCCTCCTCGTGTGCAATAGTAACAAAGTCACACATCAAATATTCAGTCTTAGTTCTGTTTACTCTAAAACCTTTGAACTCAAAAGTTTGTCGTCACAACTCTAGTTTCTTATTTACTCTCGCCTGGCTCTCATCAATTAATACTACATCATCTGCAAAGAGTATATATGAAAGGATATCCCCTTGTGTATTTCTTGTAACCTTATCTATTACTAAGACAAAGAGATACGGGTTTAAGGCTGATCTCTGATATAGTTCTATTTTAATCGAGAAGTAATATATGTTACCATTATTTATTCGAACGCTAATCATAATATTATTATACATATACGAGAGACACTTTGTTAAAACTTTATGTTTGTCCAAAACCAACCACATAACATTTCTTAATATCTTGTCATAAGTATTTTTCAAGTGAATATAAACCATATGTATGTCCTCTTTCTGCTCTCTAAACCACTTCATAACTTGTGTTATTAAGAAAAACGCTTCTATGGTTGAATCAAAATATAAGTCATAGAGAACTTGTGTATAAATGACTTATAAGTTGTGACTTCAGCTTCCAGATCTTGTCTCACAGATTTGAGATATGATGATTTAATGCCTAGATTATTTTAAACCGTGCAATTGATTAAATACAAATACAACTTACATAAAGTTCACAAATAAAATAATGGAAAAAAAATCAGATTTTGCACTTGATTTACCTCCCGCCTTTGGAGCTCTATAGACCGTGCCAATGCTTTTCTCCTTGACAATAGGTTTCAAGGCTTCAAAATTTGGGGCCTCTAGTAGTTCTTACCCCGGTAAAAAATGATCGTGTATCCTTTTGTCGTCTTATCAACTGAAATGAGCACTCCTCCACTTTCAGCTTCCAGAGATATTGCAATATGTTTTACTTGTGGATAGCTCTACCCTTTTACAAGAATTTTGACCAATTCTCGATGCTTCCAATGCAAGTGCATGTTCTGCACAGTTCCATCAAAAACTTCTCGTCTTCCTGAGAAAATTTTAATGCATATCGACAAGTCATAAAACACCCCATGTATTTTATATCACAACTGTTCAGTGAGAAGTGTCAGTTGTACCAAGTATTAGAAGGCCTTCATTTTCAGGTCAATTCTGCGAAGTAAGAAGTGTTCCTCATCTGTAACAGTTTCAAATTGGTTGGAAGCTCTGCTGGAGAGAGAAATTCTTGAACTTTCGTCAAGGCCTTTTCTGCTTTTATGACTTTTGTTTTTGCCTGCACAGGAGTTGATATTACACAAATAATCACAAAGATATCTTTGTGCAATAGAGGAAAAAGTAACTAAAATGCTACTTAGAAATGAATAATGAAAATGAATTATTAAACTTTTGTTTCTAGAGATGTATTTTGAAGAACATACCAAAATCAATTTTCTCTTCAAGTTACTCAAAAGAGAGGTGTGTTTTGTTAGAATCATGTGATTCTTCTCCTTTTTCCTGAGCTCATCATTAATAGAATCACCACATCGAGATTTTGCCTCTCTAGTTTCTGCAAGAGTGCCAGCAATTACAAGATTTTTAAATACTTTGGGTATGACACTAATTGAGGCTGATGCTTTAAGCCAAGCCAATTCTTCCTCATCCTGCCAAGTGATTGCTTGCTGTTGCTTCTCCACCAAGACTTGCCTTACTTTTGGTGTTATGAAATCATTGCCCCTGTAGAAGAAAATGTAGTCCTTGTTCCTCGATAGAAGCACTCCTCCTGTTAAATTCTGCAAGTGTTCCATTACATAGATTCAAAACATGCATAGGCTGCAATGTGCAAGAGAAACTAATACAATGATCATATTTCAAAGTTAACCATCAGTCATGCATGAAATCAGGCAAAGAAGGCATTCAATGCATCATAAGAACAAGCAGGCGAAGAGGTAAATTAGTATGGAAGTGCAGAGGAAAAGAAAGCAAAGTCCATTAATGGATTTCCTAAGTGTTCTTTGCTAGATTGTTATTCTCAGCTTTCTCAGATATTTGACATTTCAAGGCTTCAAAAAGTGTGAAATAAGCAAAAGAACTGATGCTGCATCGCAGTAAATAATAAGGCAGCAGAATAGCTACTTATCGAGCAATGTCATGCTTATTTAATTCAACACATACATAACACTGTGCAGACGAGAATGCAATCAGGCAAACTACTAATGACATTTATCTTCAACTTATACCCTGATTTCTTCTGCCATTCTGCCATTGCATGTATTTGGAACCCCCCTCTTGATGACAATCTTTGCAATTAAACTTTTCTCCCACAATTTAATGATAGCAGTAGCTAATCCTTGGTGTTCTCTGTTTCTTCCTAAACCACATAGTACGCATAAAGTGTGAAAAAATGGAAATTAATTGACAAATCGAATACTATATGGTAGATGAAAAGCTACTCCGACAAGTTCACTAAAGTACCTAGAGCAAAATGAGAAGCAGTTTGCCTTGCAAGTCTACACAAAGCCATCATTTCCATATTTCGAAGGGTACTTTTAACCTTGTAAGGAAGTAGTCTAAATGGTGTATTGTAACCAGGAACTACAGCAGGAAGCAAGTCAGCATCCACAGGAACAGGGCCACAACCAGACCAATCTTTATACTGCGGTCCCAACTGATCCAAGAAGCTATCGATATCAAATGTCACTGTAGGTTTTTCAGAGGAATTGATAATATATGCTGAGTGATTCAGACCATCTGCACCTGACTTCCGAAATTTATGTTCAGCATGGATAGGTACAACTTTATTGCTATAACTAACTTCTTTATTAGAATTAACCTCTGTTGTTTTTGTATATGACTGCACACATCGAAGGTTGTAGTTCATTCCCCTATATAAAACAACTGATCTTCCTGACCACCATATTACAATTCCTCAGTCCTCTCCTGATAGACAAGAGGAAGATAACAAAGTAACTATCAGATTTCATGCTCTGAAAAAATTGTTAATGAACAAAACATGAGACAGCAAAAGGTAACCACACCTCTAGTATATCATGAGTTCTCTTCATGTTCAGGCTTGGAGGGCCTTCGAACCTCAGCTTGACCACCTCATCCATCCTCCATTTCTGGTGAATGGTCTCCACAATGGCCTGAGTGACCCCTCCTGGGCCAACCCTCATCCTCTCCTTCATCCTCAATGCCACATCTCTAAGCCTCCGCAGCTCAGGCTCTGGGATAGTCCACTCAGACGGCTCCGTGTTGCTGTGCTTTCTCGGCCTATAGCCACCAAAAGCAGCCTCCTTGTCCCCCTCCCTCTCCCATGGGAGGAGCACTGGACCCAGCTTCTGTACAAAATCCTCGGTCTAAGGCCACTCAATGGTAGCATTTCTACCACTTTCCTCCATCGAATTCCTCAACGTGTTAACAATTGAATTTACGCTAGTATATCATTTTGGTCCAGTACTGAATCCATCATAGCAGAATTTACGGTCGGTGCAGCATAATCCTCAGAGAATTCCCCTTCTGAGCTCTCACTTAGAGTCTCCTCATCACTGCCCAAATATTCGTCGTCTCCGTCTACCAAACCCAGCTTATCTTCGGAAGCATCATCCCTGTCCACCCCTTCCTCGTCAGAAACCAACTGGTTTTTGATGGGCTCTTCTTCCCCGTGCATCCACGGCGCTGAGACCAGCCGGCTCCCGAGAAGGTAGCTCGGCTCGGGACGCGGCCCATCGTCCCGGTCCTCGGCCGCTTCGCCGCCGACCACAACACCATCGCCGGCTCCCCCGTCGCCTCCCGCACCGGCGCCGCCATCTCCATTGGAGTTGTCGTAGTCGAAGTCGAAGTAATATACAATGGACTGCAGCGTGGAGTTTCCATTCCAACCGGATTCCTGATCGCGCGCGCCTTCATTCTCTCCTCCAGGCTGCTGCTGTTGCTGCCAGGGGAAGGAGGCGCGCTGGGAGGGCGCCATCGCGGACCAGCGGCAGATGTCCTGCTTCTCGAAGCTCGTCTTCAGGGACCTCCTCTTCTTACCACCCCTCTTCCCGCCGGCGTCGTCCAAAGTCGGGATCTTCTCCGGCGAGGAGGTCGACGGGGGAGCGGAGGAGACCCCGGCCCCGGCGGATGCCGTGGCGCGGCAGAGGCGCAGTTGCCTCGTCGAGCGGAGAGCGGAGGGGAAGGTGGGTTTGGGGGAGAGAGCGTGGCGTGGTGGTGGGAAGAGCAGCGCCATTGGAGGCGAGGAGAGGAGCTCAGCTAAGAGAGGTGGGAGTCTGGGAGATGACGAACGAGGAGATATGAAGGGCCTTGATAGCAAGCCTTGGGCTAATCTTTTCTTTTGGTCTTGGATTTGGGCCCACGATCTAATTTTTGGGGTTTGGTCTTGGGCCCACAGTCTTTTTTGTTTTAGGCTCGGCCTTGGCCAACAAGCGTGGACTTCTCCTTTTTTGATCGCTTTGTTTCTTTTCGGAAAAAGCCCATTTTTGGTGCCTTGGTTCTGGATTAGTCCCTCAAATAGAAAACAAGTTATTATTCGTCTCTCACCTCACAAATTGTTCGTATTTCATCCCTTTATTTAAATCGGAGTGATTTTTAATGGCATGGCATCAGGAGGTGTTTTTTATGGAAGGACATCATGTGAGATTGTTAACAATTTAAAATAAATAATGTAGGTATAAAAAATCACCTTGGTTTGAACACAGGATATGATGTGAACGGTTCTAAAGAGTTGCAAGGCAAAAGAATTAAAATAAACAGTTTCATAAATAAGATATCAAAGCGGGACCATTTTTATTTCTTTTCCTCCGGTAAGTTATAGATGGTGTATCATTCATTTGTGAAAATAAAATAAAATAATTGCTTTGATCAAGTTGAAACAAAATAACAAATTACTTTAAGGAAAAAAAACTTCTTCATGTGCACTCCACCCATGGAAGATTCGGGCGGCGACAAAACCCTAGCCGCTACCCACCCCTCCTTTCCTCTCCACCACTGCATGAACAAGCAGCCGAAAAGCCACATGGTGAGCTAAAATGGCGATGGCGGAGCAAAAAAAACCCTGAGGAGCAGCCAGATTTAACACAATGAGAACGGTTGACTCTCAGGCAACACCGGTGACCAAGTGGCGTAGCTACAAGGTGGACTTGTAGAGCTGAGTAGTGGCCCGAAGCTAGGTCAATGCGAAGGTGTGAAGAGGTGTGACCTAATCTGAAGGTGGCCTAAGAGTGAATTTGGCGAACATGGCTAGATCTAGAGTGGTGGCACTAGGACGGCATGCCATGAGGAGATGAGACTACGGTGGCACCTCATGGAAGACGATGTCGTAAGGCAACAACGCAAGGTGGTGATGTGATGTTTTAAGTCTGCAACAGTGACAAAAGGTGACTGGGTGGTCATAGCTTGAAGATTGATGATAGCATGTGGGAATGTCTCCTCGGCATATGAAAAGAGGTGATGACAGGCCTATGCAGCTGGGCCTCTAGCTTGCAAGAGGATGACGACATGCAAGGGTTCGGCAAAGGCTTAGACGACTATGGTTGCACTCGTATGTGCCTTCGCAATGCGATGGCGCATAGAGGACGACAGTGAGCCAACAAACTAGCGTGGCTTATGAGCCAGGCCCAAGCTGACTAGTGGAGGTGGTCTGGTGCAATGAGGCTATTTACTGGCGGAGGTCACTTGGATGGCGGAGTGTTGGGATGGCGACAATAGGTTAGGAGATGGTGTTGTGGGTGAAAACCTAACTCAACGCTTTCGAGTCAGTAACGACAGCGCCATTAAGCATTGTGCTTTCCCTTTAGGGCGTTGTCGAGCTGCCACCTTTTCCTCTCTCACAAGACCTTTCGGGTGAAAATCTAGTCTAAGATGAACGAACGATAATGGCACCTTTCGTGTTAGGACCTCTTTGTAGCACCATCCAGAGATCTTGTTTTCTCATCTTTATTGCGTTAGGTCTTTCACGTTATCTTAGCTATTGTCTTTAAGTTGGCACTGAGGACAAGTGGATCTTTTTTTGTCCTCACTCTCAACATTCTCTATAGGGATGGCTGGGAATTTATTAGAGTTAGTATGAGGCAAGAGCGTTTGTGGCCTTATAAGACCGGCGGCGATCGATCACGCATAACGAGGCCAGCTTAGTAATAATGTTTTCTGAATGAGCCGCTAGCATGCGGCAAGATATTTGTTTGTAATTTTATATTTTTTTACTGCTATATCTATAAAATTCACATTATGATCGTTTAAAAAATGCTTTAATCAAGTTGAGACCAAGCCTACTACGAAACGAAGGGAAATTGTTGGTCAAATGAAAAAAAAAACTACAGCGATTAAATGACAGACGAATAATATGAAATAATTTGTATCCATTCTTTGCCAGCAACGACAGAATGTTGTGTCTAACGCATACAGAAAGTGATAGCAAGTCGCTAGATCATAGACAATCGGAATGAGATCAATTTTCTTCCGGGGCTCTAGAATGCATAAAGAACCCCATTGCAATGCTGGGGCATTCAGTTAGTGCTCTAAAAGATGCGGTAACTTTAACTAAGGAGACAAACAAAAAAAAAAAAGAGAGAGAGAACATTACATACTACCCATGAGTGCAACTGTGCAGGGTGAAAGTGTAAAAAATAAAGGAGGTAAAACAAAGTATCAATGGCATGACAGAACAGTGTTCCGTTGAAAAATGGGCACCACCATCATCATCATCATTAGCCAACAGCATCTCAGTACAGCCTGCCAGAACAATCAGGCGAACCACAGAAGCAACGTTTAACCTTCTCGTCACCGTTATTATCCTTGAGTTTACCAACTTTATAATTGTAATGGTAAGTAAGCTCTTGCAGCGGTGGGATGTTCTCGCTGGCAAAGAACATAATGTGCGGTATCTTCATGTCATCATGATCCCAGAGAACGTTCTGAGCATACAGATTCGGCGAGCAGCTGTGGTTGATGAATCTTCCAACATTGCTGCACTTTGATGCGTCGATAGTACTGCCTTCAGTATCCTCCGCTGTTTTGGACGCAGAAGATTCTAGACCCCAAATGCCTGCTTTACGCTCCTCCCAAACTTCATCATGATAGTTATGACCAATATCAAAAAGGTACTCATCATTCTCTACCTGTTCATCTCCATTTTCTTGCAACACCTCACCTGTATACTCACATACGAAACTGCCTGAAGTGATAGAGCTCAGAGATCTTACACCCCAACCTTTCTTCCCCGTCTTGAATATTTCCAGCGGAATTTTGATACCATGCTGACTGACCCTGTTGTGGCATGTTGGAGGGCACCTGCACATAGGTTTTAGCATAAGGTTAGCTCACTGCTTTAGAACAGAACTTCTACTGCTGGTTTAACTTGATATTCCAATACAAACGAATAATTCTGATGTAAAAACTAATTAACTTGACGTGAATTGATTGGTTCTGTAAACGATAGTCGATATGTTGGTTTGAGCATTTGGTGTTTCACAGCTTTCAAACAGAATTTATAATTTGGGTTTAATCTAATAATAATTCTGCTGCAAAAACCAATTAACTTCAGGCAAACAATGTATATTAGCGTTTGTTAGCTCAAAGCATCGGAACAGAACTTGTAGTTTCAAATTAACCTAATTGTGCAATGTGAACGAGTAGTTCTGCTGTGGAAACCTACCAATTTAAGGTGAATGAATCAGTTTTGCTGTTATGATAATATGGCAAGCTATCTGATTGAGAACATATTTTATTTTTCCCTTCAACCTAATGATCTGCTGTAAATGAATAGTTCTGGTGTGAAAACCTATAGACTTAAGTTGAAATGATTGGTTTTATGAGAAATTTTAAATTATGCCACCAACAATTTTATGTTCCTTATGTGTTGCAGGGTGTTTCACTGACAAATGAATCTGCAACCAAATGCCAGCCCTCATATGATAGGGTAGAAATTTCAGAAGCAATGAGAAACCTTTCCTGATTTTGTAAATTTACTTTGGTATTCTCAGAATATAATGAAAATGCTACTCCTATTTAGTAATTGTTATTATTTCATATTGCTAAGCTTTTGCACGTCATACCTGCATGATGGGCCACACTCATATACGAGAGGTTTTGCCTCAACAATAGCACCATTGAAATTGAAAGGGATTTCACCTCCATTCTTCACTGCACAGGCACATCTATTAGAGTCTGAGCAACCATTCGTGCAATCACAGCCTTTCGGAGGTTCTTTTGCATAGGAATGTGGATATATGACTTCCACGATATACTTAAATGGTGTTGGCTGCATATCATCAATTGTATTGATCACAGATATGGGAATCCTCTCACTTCCTTGAGATATATCAGGCACACAAACACCTTCACGAACTTTGGACTTCCTCGTTGCCTTGATTATGTGTAATGCTAACTCGGGTTGACCTGGGATCCTTTGTAACTTGTACTTGTAGACCATCGAGCCCTCTAGGCCTTCTTTCCAATAACCCACCACCATATACAGCCCATCATAAATATATGTCGAGATTTGCTTGGATTTAGAATGGCTAGCTTCACCTTTACCATGACCTTTGAATCCATGAATCACTCGGACCGGAGTCTTAGTTTCAATGCAATTCTTCAAAGCTAGATTACCGCGCTCAAGCTTTTGATCTCCAGCTGCCTTATTCCCAATGGCCTTTCCTCCAGAGCCTGTATATATGAGTTCATCGGAGCTAGACAATTCATCATGATAGCCTCCAGAAGCAACAATACTTATAGCAACGGGGATTCCATTCACCTTTGTACTGTCAATACCTGCTTGATATGGGCGATGAAGTCCAACAATTGACAACTCAATTCTAAAATTAAACTCATCGCCAACTTCAACTCCAGCAACATTGCCAACAATAGGCCCGGGCTTAGTAAAACCGTTTTGTTTTAGGGCATTACCAGCCTCAATGTCAATTCTTCCAATATTACCTTTATGTTGTTCCTCAACTTGCATAAGCTTTCGGCATGCCGCATGGAATTTTATGAGTAAATTCCTTATTTTGCTTCGGGGATCTGTGCCAAAAGGAGCACAAGGAGGGAGTGTAACACATAATTCCTTCTTTCCTCCGTGCACAACTAATGCCTTTCCTCCACGCACTAGTTCCTTAGAGTTGCCTTCACCATCCGAGTAAGAAGCCTTAGAGTTTCCTTCATCCTCCGAGTAAGAATCCTCCCTGTCCTCTATGGACTCATGCTTGATCACTTTAGAAGAGGCAACTTCCGAGAAAACTTCTTTCCTTGGAGTAGCATCTTTCAATTCTTTCCTTGGCCTACCAACTTTTTCCTTATGCTTGTGCTTAGAAGTACGAGACTCAGAGGCACTACCAATAGACTTCCTTCCTCGTGTCCACGGGCATTTGTCTAGGGCCATTAGTGCTTGTACAACTATCCTATCACCGACAAGGTTCCTCTCATCATTTTCTTCAATTCGGTTACTTATAGTGTGCTTCCTAGATTTAGCCTCCTCGATGAGCCTATTCACACCGCCCTTGCATTTGCCTGTGGCATCAACCTTACGAGCAATATCACCTTGCTTCATGCTCATATCTGAGCATACCACAACTCTCTGAGTGCTTGAAGGCTTCCTTTTCATCCTACCATCTTTAGAGGGTCTAGCGTCATCTTGCAATGCCCCATTCATCTTATCACTCTTTAATACCTTGTGTTTTGCCTTTACATCAACAAGATCTCTCATATGAGTCTCGAGAGTAACTTCTTGTAATCTCCCTTCACATTTGCTTACCATCTTGCCATCCCCAACACTTCGTGCTACAAGCTTCTTTTCTTGTCGTGATCCCTTTCCATTCATCCTCTCAACAAAACCATGCCTAGGTGAAGGTTTTGCAATAGAATCATTGCGGTGTGTACTACCATTCTTGGATCCTTCAAAATCGTCTAGGGCAACATTTGTGGCAACTTGGAACTCTTGGATCCTATTTTCTGCCTTGCTAGATTCATCATCTTCAATTGTCTTGCCATCTATTGCTTCATTAGAATGGTCTAGACCAGGCACCAAAGAAGCATCCTGGACTGAAATTGGGGTTCTTGCCAATGTATCCACCATAGAGGCACCACCAGTAGCTACACTAATAGGTATGGCTTCTAAAGGCAACTCCTTCTTGACTCCATTTCCAGCAAGAGTAGAAGCAGCCCTCCCACAGCCAGGTGGAAATTTGCGTATGGCTGAGACCGCCCTTCTTTTGGGTGGAGGATTCAGAACTGACATCAACCACCTCTTTTTTCTGCCACTATCATGTACATCCTCCTTCCTCTCTAATTGATCAACACCTACTCTGCCTTCCGTTTCTCGGCCATCCCGATCGCTAGTAACTTCCTTTCTTGCGAATTCACAGCCCCCCTTGCCTCCCCTTGTTTCTCGGCCATCACGATCACTAGTAACTTCCTTTCTTGCGAATTCACAGCCCCCCTTGCCTACCCTCCTGTCCATCAACAAACTGGTCACATCCCTAACATTCTCCACAGAACCATTAGAGTCATTAGCATCACAACTAACTGGCACAGCAACTGCCAACGGCATCACATCAAACACCTTGCCCATTCCCTGATCATCTGACAACTGAGCATCCCTATCATTAGGCAGCTGCGTCTCTCCAGTCTCCCTCCCCTCTCCCTCATACACCTCCATCCTCTCTGCCTCTGGCTGAGACCGGCCATCCAGGAGGGTACCATTGCATGCGGCAGAGGAAACCAGGGCTGGGGCAACCACCCCCTCCTCTCTTCCCTCGGCGACACCGTGGACGTCCTTCTCTCCATCATCTCCTCTGCCCTCGACACCCTTCTCCCCAACATCACATGCTATGACAGACGGCGGCGGCAGCGGCAGCTGCAGCGAAGAAGCGGGGAAGGGGCCGCCTGGTGGCGGCCCGGAGCGGTTGGGCGAGACAGCCACCTCCTCCGCTCCGCCCTGGTTGGCGGCGACGACGACGCCCTTATTTCCATCGTCACCGGCCACGGGAGCAGGCGCCTGCGGGGGAGGAGGCGGCGGGGCGGGGAAGCGGCCGCAGCCGCGGGGCCAGGAGCGCTTGGCGGAGACCGCCCTCCGCTTCACCCCACGCGCCGCCAGCCCCGTCGTCGCCGGCGCCGGTGGCGGCGGCGGTTCCACCCCGCCCATCACGAACACCAAAATAAACCCTACAAATACAGATCGGAATCGTCAGACCACACACCGCCGCACCACCAACCAAACCGAGGAATTGGAAACTCCCCCACCCACCCCCGCCCCCGCCCCCCCAAAAAAAAAACAACAAGAAGAAGAAAATCCCCAACCCCTAACGGTAACTGCCCCCCCAATCCAACACGCGAACGGCGGCGCGACTCCACGACGGGCTACCGCAACCGCAACGGAAGGGGGAACGAGGAGCGCACCTCGCGGCCGAGACGGCCGGCGACGACGAAGGGAAGGGGATGGGAGGGGGTGGCGAAATGTGGCAGGGCGGATGGCCCGGCGCGGTGCTCTGCGCGCACGCTCGCGCAGACCTCGGACTGGGCGCGTGGCCGCGTCGGCGGGGGTTGCTAAAAACAGGCACCTCTTCGGCTCTCCCTCTCCTCTGTAGTCTGTCCTCTCCGCCCCCGCGGATTTGGAAAGGCGGGGCTCCAGTACTGATCCCGGTCGCCGCGTGTTTACTTTGGGGGGGATTTGTTTCACTCCAGCGCAAATGGAAGGGGAGATGAATGGTTTCCCCCTTTGGCCCTTTTGATGACTCTGGAAACCTTTTAATTAGGAGTAATTTGTTGTCGGAAGCAAACTTGGACCCTTTTGATGACTGTGGAAATCTTTTAACCAGGAGCAATTTATTGCCGGAAGTTAACTTTGAAAATTCTTGAAGCATTATCTATGGTGCAATTGGACTCTTCATTATAGAGAGCATATAATGGGCGTGTTCGGCTGCGTGGTACAGCCGCTTACTGTGGCTGAGCCACCACCGCCATGCAAGGCAGCAGCTGGTTGTAACGCAGCGGCTATCAAGTGCAGCAAAACATGGTCATTGTGTGTATGGTAATTACATGTAATATGTGGACCGAAAGTCGCAGTTTTTAGGAAGTGCTTAATACAATGGCAAGAAAATGATTTGTATGGGTTGGAAAAATTAGATAATAATAATAATAATACGAGGCATCGGAGTATAATCCAACACGGTAAAAAATGGGTGTTAATTTGGCTTTATATTGTGCCTTATTAATAGCAATTACTTTGTTGGTCAGCTAGTGGTTGCATAGTACAGCAATAATTATACTGAGCTGTGTATTCAGGAGAGGTAAGTTTTGGTTGGTGACCCCACGCCAACTCTTTAACGTCTTGTTTCGATTTTAGTTTTCATTTCTCAGAGAACGGGGTGAGAAAAGTTACTCGTTATGTGAGGCTTTTGTGTTCAACCACATTAGCTGAGGTCATACTCACCTCTAATTTTACCTACATTATCTATTTATTAATTAAAAAGCAATATATACAATATATTACTTTAACACACTTATAATATTATATTTGATTGCTGTTAATATCTTTATTTTTTTGTATTTTATTTGATTGCTGTTAATATCTTTATTTTTTTTAGCTTGTATAATAGTTACTCCTTGTATCAGAAGATGGCTTCTCTTTACTCTCTTCTTTCCTCTACCTCATCATATGAGCTTATATATTATCTTGATAATTTAAGTACACACTTGACCAAATTACTTTCCACTGCTTCTCTCCATCTAAAAATAATACTAAAATTCAGAATCTGTCCTAAAATAAAAGTTGATTTCTACTTTTTTTTTCAAATTGAGAAGTTTTATCACTTCAACATCTTTTATTACCTAGCTACCAATACTATTTTTCTATCAAGAAATTATTTTGGTCATTTTCTTTTTCTACTAACATTATAGAAATATACTTATTTTGGGATAGTGGAAGTAGTTTCTAGAAATAGTGGAATAGCCAGCATGCACATAGGCTTACCAAAGTTCTATGAAACTTTTAGCTCTGACACTATTCAAGGTGATTTATATCTAACAGTTGTTAATTTCTTGATATGATGATAGAGCTTTATAGGAATGCATGCTTTTTAATTAACAATCTAAGAGAGGGATTAGTTATTGATACAACAACTTTAGGGGCGACTACAGAGACGATCCTTGCTAGTTTAGATTATGATAAAATACAGATGATGGAGTCTGATTTGAGCAAAAACCTTTTTCTCCCCCCAAAAAGGTTGTACTTAACATTATCTAAAAAAAGTAATTAAATAAAAAAACTATTTCTCTAAAAATCACATTAAAATAACACCGCCAGAAGCGTGTTCGAGAGTCTTTGTAAGAACTATAAATGTTTGTACGTACATATGCCTGAAGATACATATGAGAGATTGACAATCCATTAAGACAATTCTTGAATCATGACTTCATAAACAGGGCGACAATGAGCTGCTGTGTTGAAAGCAGCATCCATTATTGATAAAGAAGAAATGGTGAGAGAACCTCGCGTCCAGGAGGAATCGAACTCAGGCCGACGGCATACTCCTGGCCGAGGTAGACGTCGTTCTCGCAACGAGCTGCTATGACAACTTAATGCCTTGGCTAAAGTTGGCATCACACGAGATGCATGCATCAAACTCTGGAGGCATCAAATCAGAGTTTGTTGCGAAGATCATGCACGGTCTGAGCAAGCTCAGCTTCACCCCTGACGCCGTCGATCCACCTGGCGCTGATACGCGCATTCTCCAGGCTCTGCTTTAGTGCCCTCTCAAACCCGGGCTTAGTGCGGGTCGCGAAGAACTGGGAGATCTCTGCTTCCTTGTCTTTCGAGGTGAACTGCCAACAAACAAGGAAGTGCACCTCAGCAATGGCCCGATGAGAATAACATATTCGAAATCGGGGAATAGAGAGTGCAGATGAATATATACCAATGTGACAATAGATTTGACATAATCAGATAGGATTGCGCTTGCTGCAAATGCCTTCGTGATACGATCCCAGTTTTCCTGCATTCAGACAACAGAGCAAAATGTTTTGAAATATTTCACTGTCGGTTTATAGTGTACTAACCATAGCTCGTTGTAAGGAAATAGAGAGAAACAAGGATAACAGAAGTGAAATCTATTTCTTGAACAAGGGTAACCTATTTGATTTTTCATTCAAAGGGTTTTCTTTAAGAGGCAACTTGCATAGATTCATAGTAACTAAGGCTGACTTTCAAAAAGTCATGAAATTTTTCAAAAGTATTTCATAACATAGGGTACGCGATCATCTATTATGATACTCCCTCCGGTCAAAAGTACTTGGAGCTTGAGTTTTTCACGGGCTTTGAGTTACGACTTTGATCGCAATTTTCTATATTAGAATAAGTTCATAAAAATCCAATAAGTTTATAATATTATGAAAATACTTTTTAAGGCATTCATATTGAATATTTTTATGTTTTCAAACTAAATATCTTGTCCAAAACGACAAGTGATTGTCAATTTCGGCATAACACATAGCTTGTATAAGAATAGACCAAACAGACACTTCGATTAGGTAGTGAAGTGACTCAGTGGGTAATTTGGCGAGGACAAAATGGGCTAAGTGATAGGGAAGTATTTTTTTTTCCTTACAAATAGAATCACCTCCTTAACGTATCTACAGAGCGTTGAAGTAAGCACGGAATTTAGCTATTTACTATAATTTGGAATGTAGAAAGTTTGCATAAATTTAATGATTTGTAGGAGAATAAATATTCAAAAATCTTAGGAGAATCCAATGTCCAAAGAAGATCAAGACTTCACGAATTTTATGTGGTGATAACACATCTATCCATACCCCTATACTATATTGGGCACTTCAAGCCTCCAAGGGAGTTTCCATGATAACAAAAAAAATCTGGTTATTAATTAAGTAGATCGTGTTATTGTGACTGTAGATCATATTGAGGGTTTGTGTTAGATAAAAACACTTGAAAATAGTTTTTCCAAAATTTAATAATTATAAATTTTAGAATTAATAAACATGAAGTTGTATTTATCTTGGACTCTCAACTTTTAATTATTTTAAAAATTCTAAATTAATAATTATCAAGTTATAGCTAACATGGACTTTTTCTTTTATCTAATAATGTATATTGCAAAACTTTAATATTTATGATATTAATAATAATATATAGCCATGCAACACATGGTACCTTCAACCAGGACCATGCAGTTTTCACGTGCCTCAATTAGAACACCTAGAAGGACAAGGTATGCATCTTAATTGCGGACCTGACAAGCAAGATAAACAAATGAGACCACATATAATTTACAGGGTCGTTAGCATAGAACGACAAATTGGTCCAGGACCTTCCAATGGAGTCATGGAAGAAGAAACAATTTAACAGTTTACCTCATGTGACAATCAAATTCAACGATTCAAGAACAATATCCTTATCCTGGCAAGAAGATAGTACGCCTATAAAAAGGGACACAAAACCTTCAGGACAACCCAAAATATCAAACTTTGTTAACCTAAAAAGACCTAAAAGTACGAACCAAATACATGTAACTTTTCCTACACTTCAGTTGATTCCCTAATATATTTAGAAGAGCACCATAGCCAGATCTGTTTGTGCTACTAACATTATGCATCACAGAGAGGTATGCATCCTGATCAATGCAAGAAATACAGAGACGAGTCAGTTAAAAGGCAGAACACCAGGGAAAATAGAGCTAAAAGGTATGACCTTTCGAGTATCTGGAGGAAGGAGAGAAGTATTGCGATCATCAAAGAAGATTTGGAAACGCCTGACTCCCTCACTTATGGTTTTATCATGCCCAAGCTGAACTAGGCCAACCAAGAGCACTGGTCTAAGCATTGCATCCAGGTGGTTTTCACTGTTCTTAGGATCCCAGCCTAATTTTCTGCAAATAAAATTTATGTCATTGTGAAAGCATGGCTACACAAGAAGCATGTTTAAACAAAAACTAGAAAATCGGTTCGCCTGTTGGCACGCCCACTAATTAGCCCCGTGTATGCCTCTGTGCATTTTAACAATATCTTTAATTTTCGGTTTTGAGTGTTTACCTATAGTAGATGTAGTATTTATGTGAATATTTATGGTAAATTTAAAACTTCCCAGTATTATGACTGGTAACATATGATATGAAGTATTATGGTTGTAAAGTTTTACATAAAACTTTTAATTGTTTGTTGATTTTTTGAGTAAGGTTATTTTCAATGCTTTGAAAAATATTGATTCAGATATGATGAATTGATTGGAATTTTAATAAAGATAGAATTTTATGAAACAATTATACCATATCATAGGGGTTTAATATATATGTTTATTGTTTCTTTTAAGGAACAGAGGACACAATCGTGGTTGAGGTGCTTAGCTTTTACCATGAATTTTAACTTGTACCAAACTATTCTTCTTTTAGTTTTCCTCCCTCCCGTTGCCTAAGGGAGTTATTCATATTGATCAACGTACAACCATTACTTTCGTTGCAATTTAACAAAAAAATGAGCTTATTAACAACTGGCTTGACAGCCCTATGGACTAATCCATGCACGTCAAAGGTCCAGTAGACCTATAAATCAAATTGCATTTTAGCCCTCAGCGTTGGTGTTACAGATATTTGTTGAAAATCTTGCAAAAAAAATCTCAAAGTTAGTAAATAAATCAAACGTAGTAGTAAGCTGCGTTCGGCGTTGAGTTTTCAACATCCACGTAAGTAAAACGGCACAATCAATTAGCACATAATTAATTAAGTATTATAAAATTAAAAATGATTATAATTTTAAAAATAATTTTACTGTAGAATTTATTTTAAAAAATACACCGCGAGTCTAATGGAAAATGAACACACCGTCTCTGCTATCCTCTTACCTCCTATCCCTCTCCTCCTTTCTTCTTTTGATACAGTTCTCTTCTTTCGAAGCTTGAGGCCGATTATGAACCGCCGGTCGTCGGGGACGGAATCTACCCGCGGAGGAGAGAGAGGAGACTGGTTTCCCCACTCACCGACTCCGAGCCCTCGCATGGATTCGGGTCAGGAGGCCGGCCGAATCTGAGGGTCAGGCGGCAAACGGGCCGGATCTGAGAGGCAGCGGACGAAGGGAGCTGAGCTTCGGCTTGTCGGGGGCAGCTGCTTGAACTTCGGTTCGTCGGTACAGCAGCAGCGACGGCGTCGACACGAGTTCGACGGGGCCATGGCCATGAGTGGGAGGATTAGCCGGTACTTCTGCCCGATTTGTTTTTTTGGTTTTCTTTTTTTTTTCCTCTATTCAACAATTCTGGATTTATCTCCAATCGAAGAGGTGGTGAAATGGTTTTTTTTTTTTTTTGTGGGGGGACAAAGGAAGCAGATAGTTGGGAAGTATCTGAAATCCAGAGATGTGGTTATAGTTGGGAAGTATCTGGAAATCTGGAGTTGTGGTGCTCAAAGTTCTCTCTCTTTTTTTACACGAATAATTTCCGGATTTATCTCACAAATTAACTGCGCCACGTGTACCGCCAGCTTGCGAATAATAGATACCCATACAGAAGGAAAGTATCTTGGGGAAGCAACGCATTGAGAACTAAAAAGCAGGAAAACATGGTTACACATACTCAGCAGTAGGGAGAAGAAGCTTGATAAAAAGTTGTTTGATGTCACCAGCCAAGTCAGGAGTAGCATCAACTGATTTTTTTAGCAACACTTGAAATTACCTGACAAGCCAAAGTAAAAGATGTAGACAAATAAGCGCCAAAGAATAACTGAACATCGTGGAATAATCAATTGGTCATGAAATACACATACAGAATTTATGTGTGAAAGAACACTGAAATGTACACTGTAAATGTAGCAACGACAACAATGTTTGCTTGCAGGCGATAGAAAGGGCATGTGCATCTTCCACGACGCCTGCAATGATAGTGTCTAAGTGTCATAATATAAGCGGTCTATCGGTTGGCTAGATACGAAAAAAATATATCAAACGATTAGTTAAATAAAAAAATATATCAAATGATATATTAGCAGAAAAAAAATAATTTGTGATTAAAAATTTTATAGTTGTGTTTTTAGTGACTTAAATGCTAATGATGAAAAAAACTACGTTGAAAAAAATTCAAAAACAATTTTAAAATTAAGTTTTAAAATTTAAATTTAAGCAACAACATTTCAAAATTTATGACAAAACTTTATCTGAGTTTAATATTCATTACCTGCTATTTAAGAAGATATAATTAGCTGCTTAGAAAATTTCCCTAGCCCTCAGAGGGCATGCTGCACAAGGTCCGCAATGTAGTAGTCCTCATAATCTTATCCATACATACAAAATTCAGCAAAAAATTGATTAAATTTTGCTCAGATAAATTGTTGACCCCCTTTTTTTGTTGCAGGACCAGTTTTTGTTAGATGGATCCTCTGATTCTAGCATGTGGATTGCACATGATATGCACAAAAGATTCTTACTGAAACATTAAGGCAGCGACATAGAAGGCATCCATTCACAGTACGATGATCGAGTTCGACAGAATGGTGGAAACTTCTGGATTAAGCTGAATATTGATGAAACATGATTTTATAGAGTTAAATATGAAACTTACAGCTGAACTTGGACATGCATTGCAGATGAAGAAGCTCTCTCTAATGGACAAAATCGGTAGACATAACATGGCAATATTAGCAATCATGGTTTATCATCTTGCGTCAATGAATAATGGGATGAGAGCACAGAATCAATATGGTGATCGATCGCCATGGATGTGGCTGACGGCCTTCGCCGTGCTCACACTCCAATCGGCTTTCTCTGCCTAACTGGCCAGAGACGACGCGAGCTTGGTCGCCCTTGTCTTCGTCGGTTACCTCCTGATGCCGGTGCTGCTGTTCCATGGCCTGGCTGTGCATGTGCCCCAGAAGAGAAACTAGGTGAGTCTGTAGCAAACATTCCTCAAGCATGAACAGCCATGTACATGTACTACCTGACCTGCCTTGCTCTTTTTGCTGGTTATCTTGCATGCTTTGATCTCGGTATGGATGTCTTGTACAACACTAAACAAGCTGATCAATATGTGTTTGTATGTTTAATTACTCCAAGGATCACATGTATCAGAAAATGCAAACTACGGAGTTCAGTATACAGTTGCACAACTGCACTGAGTTGTTACAATTATTATACATATACTGACCTGGATCAATGTCCTTTTACGCTTTTAAACTTTGATCATCATCGTCAGCCCAAATTCGATTGTATATGTAGGAGCCGTGTGATTGATCAGATATGTCTAGTTTGGTATATACAAGCACTGTTATACACTGTTTTATTAATGCAATTAGCTGACAGGAGTGTACTCTTGTAAGTTTTTCCAAAGGGCGTTACTGGGACAACCGGGACAACTACCTCCCCACAGATCATCTGTAAATCTGCAAATCAGAACACACTCCTGGTTGAATAGAACTGCACTGGCCATGTTTTTCTTTCCCCAAAAAATGATCTGCCAAGTAGTATGAACAAAACAAACTAGTATGTTAGGCATCAACCCGGCCAAAAAATATGTTAGGAATCAGGATCATGCTGACAAAGTAGTAATTTCCGGTGAAACAATTGCTCTGTCTATTCAGAATATTTGCATAAGATGAACATTAGCTAGGAATTAGACCACCGTGCGGGAGAATGAGCAGGACACGGCGGCGCCGCTCGTACGCAAGGTCGACGGCGAGCCGCGAGCCGGCGAGGCGTCTCCAATGGATGTCAAGGCGAAGGGGACTGCCCGTGTTCTAGATCATCCTCTCGTCAGTCCCGACGGGGCACACGGCACCACGCACCGCCGCCTCTCGCCGGGAAGGAGCTCCGCCGCGGCCGCCGGCCGTCCGCCTCAAATCAGGCAAAGGGTGTCGTTGTAATATAGAGTCTGTAAGGAGCTTTTTTTTTTTTTTGTAAAAGTTGCTTCATGTACGGTCACTGACGCTTCCTATTTCATGGGCCTCATTCGGTGTCTACCATCGATAGAGGCCCAAACTTTATTGGGCCAAATTTGGGTCGCTGCCATTGGTAACGTCTAAAATATCGGTGGGCCGAATTTAGTCGTGAAGTAGATTTTTGTGGGCCTACATGGACTGGGCTAGCTTTCCGTGTGATGGCCTAGACATTTTGCCAGGTGGGTGCTGACGTGTTCACCCTTTGTTTACTTACCCTTATCATCTTCTTTTCTGAACCACACAATTTCAATCCAACGGTGGAGACGAAACCCACGGTCCAGTTTACTTTTGGACAGCCGCCGGCGGCCGCCGGAGCTCCGCCGCCATCCATCCAACGGCGTTAACGCGCGGGAGCTGCGGGTCTGCTCCTCCGCCCCGAACCGATCGCTCTGGAGCGAGCGCCACCTCCAGAAGCGCCGCTTCGCCGAGCTCGATAGCCATCGCGCAGCATCGCAGCTCGAGTTGCGCGCCTCCGCCTCGTGCTCGGCGAGCTTGGGGGTGGCGAGCGGCGAGGGGCGACGATCTACCGGATCCAGTCCCGCCTCGACACAACAATTCGAGCTCGCTGTCGCCCACATCCACCAGAAATTGTAGCCATGTATGCACAGGTATTACCCTATTAGCTTACCTGCATTTTTTTATGGTTTTCCTGCACGATTTGATCTTGGTATGAATGTGTGTAAAATCGGTCTGTATGCTCATAAAATGGCGTGTTTGTATATTTAGTTACTCCAAGAATCAAATGTATAAGCGATTCGAAAGAAGCTAACAAACTATGGAGTTCAATATACACTTGCACAGTTGTACTTACTGAGTAGTTACAATTGTACACATACTGATCTGGACCAATGCTTTCTTTGAACCTCTGTACGCTTTGCAACTTTTATCTTCATCGTCTTCTTGGATTTATGCTTTAGCGGTTGCATAGGTAGGAGGTGTTCGATTGATCAGAAATATATGGTTGGTATATAAGCACTTGAACAAGACAATCCTTTGAAGTTCATGGCAGGGAAAAAAACAATCTTCTTCACATCAAAACAAAAACTCCCTGTAAAAAACAGTGCAGAAGTTAGGATCTTCAGAATTAAGGATAGGCTTTTAAAATTCATCACATTAGCAGTAATTAACTCAGCGCAGCCTTTCAATTTCAAATAAATTATAGAATTGAAACTAAACAAAAATCTCTGAATCATGGTTCAGTCATGTCAATGATTATTTAAAAGTACTCCTATTCAGTAATGTATGAAAAATAGATATATTGAGAGATTGCTAGTTCTAAATACCAAAAAATATCAGAAATTTTATGTTCTTTGAGATGAAATATTTTCTGAACTAACCATTCAGATGCTGCATTAATTAATATCTTTAAAAATTTTGCGTCTATATTTAAAAAACATGAACAATTTTGATTGAATAAACAAGTATTTGTTTGAGAAGTAGATTACTGTAATATGGATTAGAAAGAATTAGCCAAGTGATCTCTGAACTTGTGATGACTTACTAGTTACAATTCAAGTCACTGTTCCCATATTTTCTGCCTCTTGCAAGCAGATATGTTGTTCTTGATACTGCAATAACTTTGCGAATTGAAAATAATTGAAAAGGGGATGCATTAGCATTTTAAAGAAAAATAATAATATAGCAGTAAACATCATGAGTTAAACCAATAATACCTGAGATGCTTTGAGGTCGAGCTCATCCCATTCAAAAGACGGATTTGTACCTTCAACAATTCCGTCATCAGCATGAACTAAGGTGCTAGACCCTATAGAACAGGTAACAGCTTTGTAACCACCCGTCTCTTAGGGATAGGATAAGGGAACAACATGAACATGGTTGACAAAACATTGCATATCCCAATTGTATATGATGAATCATATTGACTACATTGTTTTTCTTACTTTTCCAAGTAGTGCTGATCTAATTCCAACTGCAAACTCACTTTCAGCTCCTCCAAACCAACCAACAGGTCCGGCATACATTCCACGGTCGAAAATTTCTGAACAGATGTTTCACAAGATAACATTCACAGATCACCATAAATAAACCTTACTTTCAATAGAAAATAATACATAAAGCCGATTTGATTCGTTATTATGAAAATAACACTGTAGCCAGAATAGATTGTAGAGATACATACCATAATCTTGTATGAATTGGCACGCCTCTTAGCAGGCAGACCACAAACAGCTGGGCTTGGATGAATATTATTTAGGATGTCAAACTGCAATGGCCAGCACAAAGAATCAGATCTAGAGTGCTCATTTTTCAACAATCAGAAACAAACAAAATCCAAAATTCTTCTTGTAAAAGAAAATCCAAAATTCCAACACAGAAGGCTGAAGAAGGGCCCTAAATCATAGACTACCTCGTCACCTTCATTCCTTATTCTTGCAGTTAACTGAGCTGATAGGTGCTGTACTCTTGGAAGTTTCTGAAGGGCCTTGCATGGATGAACAATGACATCATCACAGATCATCTGTAAAACATAGTACAATCCTTGGTTGAATTAAACTGCGCTAACCATGTTTTCCCCCCAATAATATTCTTGCAACTAGGAACAAACAACTATGTCAATATCATGCTAAAAAGTCAGAAAGTGTAAAACTCATCTTGCCTCCAGCTTCTTCTTTATGCTGTCCCTTACTATAGTAAATTCATTATCCTCTTTGCTACTGCAAGAAAATTTTATATTAGGACCTCCTTTTATTTTCTACACGCATGTGTTTGATATCACCTTAAATTATTCAGAGATAGGTTATTGTATGTTTATCAATTGAAGAAGGGAAAGGTACCTTAGCAGCAAATCTTGACCAATTTGAAAGTCGTCAGCCCTTGTTTTCCCCCTTGCTCATGTACCAGCTAAAGCCTCACTGGAAATGTTTAAGTATTTTCGGTGAAATAATTGCTCTGGCTATTCAGAGTATTTGCATAAAATGAACATTAGTTAGAACTTCGACTGCTGTTATTTAACACGGGACAGCAAAAATAAGAAAAACCATCCAAGTTCAGATATTCTAACAAATCATTTGGAGTAAAACCGATACATGAGATCACAAAAATAATGTGATGAAGAAATAAATAAGTTATTTCGGTTTTCAGAATAGAATTGACATACACTATTTCCAACAAATGCAGGAACATCAGGTGGCCGTATGCAGAACTAATAAGCATTTTGGTCCTCAACCTGTATATTCGCAGTGTCAGAAAAATCTAAATGGTTTAACAGCACTACAAGAGATGAAACATACCTTTAAACATGCCAGCAGTTCAACAGGGTCAATGCAAGTATCAGTAATACATCTGCTACACCTTGCCAGTACGACCTGCAGAAAACATTGGTAAATAAAAGAAACAGGTCAAACCCATGCCAAAATAATAATCAAAACTGAACTTCTCTAGATTTTTTGTTTGGCGACCAATAAATGAAATGAACAATTTACCTTTACTAATTCCCTTTGCTTCCCTTTGATCATCTGGAGAGCTTTAGTAACGGCAAGATCCCAAGATGCCTTTGTGGAGACATGATTAAGATTTACTATGGTTGTTTCCAGGGTGGAATTGTTCACTTTAATTGGACTGGATGAAATCTGCACAAAGCACAACCAGGTTACTATCTTCCACATGACTGGAAAATTTGGAAGAAAGGGAAAGACATACCTTCTGCAAAGTTGATTGGAGCTCCTTCACAGCATTTTGCCATGCCCAAGAAAGTGAATCATCCCATGGAATCGTCGTTGCGAGAACTGAGCTCTCTTCAAGCTCATTGAATTCAACCTACACCAAGCATCAGCACGCTTCAAAGGAGTCAGTATCACATTCCATTTATTCCAATTATCCAATCCATGATTGGGGTGATCCCTATAATTGCACAAGAATTTACTTGAGGAACAATGAAGTAGAATGATCCAAATTCCTCCCATTCAACTGAATGGTCGCTCATCGCATCGAAGCAGATAGCGTCATAAGCACAAATCAGTAGGCAATCCCTTGGAATAAATCTTTATGGATAAAATCAAGTCATTTGGCCAACATCAGCATGAAGCTCATTGAAATAAATAAAAAAAACAATCATGAAGCAACAATAAAAAATTCAAAGATTATATACAAGATCTGTGAAGAGTTCACTGACAAGTACGAGATAATGTGCTAGAGTTTTTTTTTCTCTTGAAAACGTGCAAAAGTTTTGTGCGTGAAGGAACACCAGTAAGGGTCTCAAACCAATACAATGCACTTCCAAATGATCATTTTCCCCCCTTTAATTTCTTTTTTTAGGAAGAAACTACAGTATTTTCTAATTAGCCCAGCTGAAAATTTTCAAAATAAATAAAAACAATCATGAAGCAATAACCAGATCATTCAAAGAAACTACAAGATCACGTGAAAAGTTCAGTGACAGTACAGTTTTTTCCCCTCAAGAAAGCTTTTTGCATCATCAGGAAGGAATACTCAAGAGGGTTCAATAGTCCAATTCAATGCAAATCCAATTATAAGAGTTTCTTATTAATCCAACTGAACATTTACAAATTTTAGTACTTATCTCCATTCTAGGATTTGAAATGGAAAATTGGTACTGGTAGATTTATCACAAAAAAACAATTTTATACGGTTGTATTTTTAATAACCTTTATAAATATATAGCTAGAAAAAGTAGTGATGAAACACGTGCATTGAAGACTGTTACAATGTCTAAAAAAAGAGAGGTAGTATTTCTAGTTCATTTACTGCTTAAATTTTCTATTCATGCTTGAGGTTGCTATAGTAGCATCAGTTACCTCTTGATGGCGCGCCAGTCGCGGAGGGAGAAAGGCTCGGTCCCGCGGTAGGACACGGCGGACCCGACGCCGGCGACGCTCACCGGCCGCTGGCACTGCTCCCCGACACCGCCTGCTCCGTTGCCGTTGCTGCCGCCGGCGCCGATGGCGAGGGCCGGCCACTCGGGCAAAGGAGCACGCGTGGAGAAGAAGCAGCGTGGCAGCGGGCCCTGCGCGTGCAGCAACTCCACGGCGTCCCCTCGCTGCCGGACCGGCACCTCGATGCGGATGATGCCGGAGGGGGACGCCGGCGGGTCGGCCTCCAGCGCCGCGACGGCCGCCCTGAGCCACCCCACAGCGTCCCGCGCCGCGGGCGCCGCCGGCAGCGTCCGCGCCTCCCGCACCGCCACCGCGACCCGGTCCCCCGCCCCCGCCGCGCACCCGTTCATCGACAGCGAGCACGACGGCCGCAGCACCCATCTCTCCACCTGTGCCGGTGGCCGGTGCAGCACAAAACCAAGAAATGCACCGCCGATCAGCTCCGCGATGGGTCAAGAGAAGCAAAAGCAAAGAAACCAGGACAGCACGTACAAGTCTGGCCGACGGGAGCAGGCGGCGGCCGGAGGAGCACAGAGACGACGGCGGCGGTGTGAGGTGTGCGGAAGAAGAGGGTGGTGAGGTGCCCCACGCGCGGAGGCGTCGCGTCGCGAGGGAAACGCCAAGAGATGACAGGAGATTCTCTCAATTTCTTATGGGTATAAGTGGCACAACCATAATTTTCTTGCGCATGGTAGCACACGTGGCAGATTCCTATAGGTCAGGCTGCAACGTGAAAATAAAATAGCATTGCTGGGAGCAGAGCAGCCGATCAGCTACGTGGACGTGGTCATTGCCACAATGCCACCTGAAAATATACCACCACACTGCACGGTTGATTCATTGATCGCTGGCAAATTATTTGATTATTTGCAGCGCATTGTAACATTGGATCATATGCCAATGATGATATATGGGTCAGAATAGCAAATCATCAAATACTTAGTCTAAAGAATGTTTAGATTGAAAGATTATCGGGTTCAAAGGATAGTCAGAAACAAAGCTTGTTTTGAAAATAATTTGCCTAAAGACCCTGTTGAAGTTATTTTCCAGGTAGCTCACCATATCTTAAATTGGAACATATTACATAACAAGGAGGCAGAAGCAAGAAATTTTTAGGAGGGGCCAGACTTATAAGGCTCCATTCGTTTGGGATGTTGAGCCGAGGTGGTTTATTAGGAGTTTTTAATATTATAAAATTAAAAATATATTTATTAGATTTGTTATAAAAACTTATTAAAAATCGTATAGTTTGAGAAACGTTTATGTAATAATAAAGGGAATTAGCCAGCTTGAACTTTAAAAAAGAGTAGAGCCTAAGGTGAGTTGCAAGTGAGATCTAACGCATGGAGATTCAAGGTGAAGAGGCTGCGATGCTGATAGAAGCCGGTGTCATTTGAGAATTTGTTGAACTTGTCTGCAGTTGGCTTTTTTTTTTTTTTGTTATATGGGGGCCTGATAAGGGTTCAACGGCAACTTTCTGTCTGGCACTGGAGATGGCTTTCTAGTTCAGAAGCTTAGATATTATCTAGCTTTCTTTCCTGTTGTTTTTGCTGCAATGTCTGAAAGGCGGTTTGCCCTGAAGAACTTTTGTGTTAAGCCCTTTCCCGGCCATGCTGGGATGGCACCTGGCTAGGGGATGTGGTGAGTTTAAGTAGCTTTAGTGAAGTTGTTAGTAGGGTTGTTTGACAGGATAAAACCTCTGGGGGGAGCTTGGCTCTCCTAGTAAAAAAAAAACTGGTTTAAGGATTATATGTGTTTACTTTATCGTTATTTCAACCTTATTAAAATTTGACATTACTAAATTCGAACAAATGATCGAACATACTATGTCAATACTACTTATAAAATTTTTATGGTAATTTTAAAAATTTTCAATCTTAGAACTGATAACTTTTGGTGTCAAAGTGAACACATGCTCGTGGTCAAATTTTCTTATTGACCTTTTAATTTCTCTCTGTCATACTTTTCTCTATTAGCAATATATTTCTTCCTTCCTTCTACGTTGACTAATTTTGTCATATATATCGGAAGTCTCTAGAGTAGGCACATGAGATCGATCAATGATTTACATGTGACTAGAGTAATGTTTTTCTTCTCCAAAATATATTATGCGACTAGAGTAATGTTTTCTTCTCTAAAAGATATTATCAACTCATATGCTTGCGTGTAGCCACAAAATGATCTTCAAGACCGAGAGCTACGTGTAGGGCACACCCCTCCAGCATGTGTGATTGACACGCCTTGTACAGTTATTTAGCCGGGGACGAAGGGTTGAGCTGTTTGAGAGAGTTTTGGCAGCTAGTTTTTTATTTAGATTCTAAAAGATTCTATGAAATTATAATTGTAGAATCTATCCTGCTAAAAGTCAGAAGCAGCTTTCCTATATTAAAATAAACTAAATAAACTAAGAAGCTAGTTTTCCCAGTTTCCTCATATTAAAATTCCAGCTTCCCTAAATTAAAATAAACTAAAATGAACTTAGAAGTCTTTCTAGGTTTTTCAGATTAAGCTAGAAGTCCCAGCTTCCTAGATTCTTACAAGTTAGAAGTCAGAAGCTAGTTTTTTCAGATTCCTTAGATTCTTATAAACTGGATTCTTACTAGCTTCCCTAAATTTTTACAAACTGAATTCTCATTAGTAATTCTTATAATCTAAAGCTTCGCTAAATATACCCTGACTTTAAAATCAGCTAGTGTCTTGAGCTTTTCGATTGGACGCAAGGTATCATTATCACCTAATTAATTAAATATTAACTATTACATAGTTTTTAAAAAATATATTTGTTTGATTTTTTAAATAAAAAAATCTACATAGAAATTTTTTTAAAAAAAACCCCGAAAAGCATACTTGCTAAACGAGAAAATAGCTAAACGCAGCCCAGAAGCCACGCAGAAGTTCATAGTTCTCATTTGCTCAGCATTTGCAACCACGGAACTAAATACCTTAACAAGCATAAACAGATAAACAGATATATTCTGCCATCTTACTGCCATTGCATTTCAATTAGTTTGATTGGAGAACCCTAACAAAGCAGAGTGCGGACAATGACACAGGGTGGTAATGGTAAAAAAATTGTCACCGAGAAGTTTGAATTATTGGAGTGCAAAGGTTGCTCATTGAACGAGTGCTACATCGATAACAGAAAAAATTCCTCAAAAGGACACATGGCAGTTCTAGGAATCTATAGATTGCAACAACCAAAAGATGCACGCACGCCAAGATGTTTTTCAAGTCATCTCAATTTCAGCTTTGAAATGGAAGTACATCCTGAGAAAATCAAGGCTTCAGGGCCACCGCTATGCCGACCTTTGAGCTCTTCTCAATGGCCTTGGTGTCAACTTCTGCTGAAATAGTCCACAATGACTTCGGCCTCCACTCGTGCTGGAGCAGTGCGCTGGCCTTGCCAGAATTGTTGAAGCGGGCCTTCACAACTGTAAGCAGGTCCAGAGTGTGCTGAGTACCGAATGTAAGGTTGTTCTCGTTGCTTGAGAAGCTGTGGGTCAGCTCAGCTCCAACAGCTGTGGCCGAATGGTTCACAATGTGGTAATAAGATGCAGTGAGGCTATCTCCCTTGTTGTTCCTGCAAGACAGTTTTAAATTATTTGTGTTTTGGATTTTTGGTAGACAAATACGATCAACTAGTAAGTCCTTACAAATGGGACCGGTTATATCAATCTAAAGATGAAGCTAAGAGCTTGTTTGGCTAATCCCCATAAAGAAGGAATTGGAAGGGACTGAGGATGATTAATTCCACACCTCAATAGCTGTGGAATTAACCCCCTCCAAATCCCCTTCAATCCCCTTGTGGGACGGATTAACCCAACAAGGCCTAATGGAGATTGATGTTTAACCAACATGAGATGCAAGTCAAGATACTTATTTCTAGATTCAGCATATTTTTTTGATTTCAATAAAAGAATATTCCAAACGTCAGTTTTTAATGTTGATAAGTGGTGCCTTATGCAAAGTATCTTCATAATATAAAGTCAAGTAAAATAGTAGCAGCTTCAGAATGGTGATCACAAACATGGCCTATAACACTATCTTGCTCTCTGTAGTTAACTAGAACAAAGAAACATGTCAATTACAATAAGATATTAGCATTGATAAGTATACTCCATTTCCTTCAGGTTTTATCTCATGTTTCCTACGATTATTTTAAGAGGTAGATCATTAAACCTGGTCAAGATATATAGTAGAGTTAGTTCAAACTCTATTTGGTTTACACATAACAGATGGCAAGAACAGACGCATTGCTTCTAAAGGGACACATGGAATGGTGATTAGGATTTAGAAATGTGGATTTCACAATAAATTAATGAGTTGTGAAGTTTAAGATGAAGGCAACAATTCACTATAGCCAGAATGCTTACAGGTTCAACGATGCGATAAGATCATCATTAGTGAAGCTCAATCCAGCATTACATTTGGTTAAGTTCCCCGTGGCGGTATCAAGTGAGACATCAGCACCAACAGCAAGAGCCTTGGTTCCAAAAACACTGGAGAGATTGACTACAGGATTGGCAGTCAAACCAATGCTTGCACTAACACCAGCATAATCGTGTGAGTACTGAAGCTCAAACTGCAACCAGAAAGGGGGAGTGAAGACAACCAAGCAAGAAGGTTTCATTTTAAATAAGCAGTTATGTGGAGCACAAGATAGTTACCTTTCCAGATCTTTGATCGGGAACAGCAAAGCTCAAGATGGACTTCAGCCCTGGTGTTAGCTCATCGACAGTTATAGTAGTAATGACCTGGCCAAAGATTGAAGCGGTCAGTACCAAAAGGGGGGAACAAGGCATAATAGCTAGTCACCAAACATATTCCTCAATGCAATCAAAACTAGTAACATATTTGATACGAGTTTGTCAGATGGCAACATAAAGTTATTTCATGTAAAACAAGGACTTCAGACCATTGCAACATATTCCCTCCATCCCACTGAATAAGGCGCGCACGCATTTTAAGATTCAACTCTTCAAATATTTGACTAACAATTAGTCTAATATAAATTAAATTTTATTTGATAAAAATAATATCATTAGATTGACATTTAAATTTACTTTCATATGGCTATGATTTTGCTGCTACAAATATTGTAGTATATGAGAAATTTAAGGTTAAAGATTAATTTTGAAGATTGTGCCAAGTTTGGCCGCACCTTATTCAGTGGACCAGAGGGAGTAGCAGGCAACCACAAAATCTAAATAAGTTGTGTAAGTTTATGTGAGCGTGAGAGAGACAGAGAGTCATACATTTGAGTCTGAGTTTGCTTTCACATCTACAGTGATGTTCTTGTTCTTTATCTGTGACTGGATCTCACCAAAAATCAGATCAGCCTTCTTTGTGCTGGTAGCAGTGATTGCCTGCATCAAGGAATAACAAATCAAAAGCCAAAACAAATAACATCATAGAAGGCATGATTGTAACAAAATTTACAATTCTTATAGAAGAAAAACAACAACTAAGATAACCCTCAAATATGTATCCCCACCACCTTTACAAGCTATCATAAAAAACATGTAATTGATTAGAACAGCCACTAGTAGTTTAGATCATTCCAACAATATAAGACAATTTTATGTTTATTAGGCACAGAATTTCATTTCATATCCATTCTTCTCTTAGCAAGATCAAACTTCCACCTGTTCCGCCTATAGCCAGTTGCATGAAGGGATTTCTCCCGTAACATTTAGATTTTTGTTTACCGCAAACATACCCTTAGAACAATTGCAAAGCGTACTAGCATGCTGCACCAAACAAGAGCCTTCCCTGCACAGTAATTGCCTTATTTGCTTAACAAGACTAATTAAACTAATGTTCTACAACCAACAAGCTCATGCTCCATCTCTTGAAAAAGAATCCAACTACCAATCCTACATATCACTTTCAATTACTAACCATATCCTCCTAATTAATTCATCACTATACAAGAGGAATAATCACTCGAACAATCCCTTTAGCTTACAAATCCACCACACTAGGCAGTAAAAGAACCCAGAGAAGCAACAGGTGCATTGCTAATCCCCCTAAAAAAGCAGAGAAACAAATATCACATCAAACACATTAACACAGCATGTTAGGGCACTAAATCGCGCAAATAAATCAAGAAACCCCACATCCCCCCACGGCCCGGGATCAGGCCACGCCTCTTCCTCGCAGGACTACAACAAGTTAACAAGGGAAACTCGAGCACTTACGACGCCATTGGTGGTGTAGGTGGTGAGGGTGAACTTGTGGTCGGTCTGGTAGTCCCTGTACAGCAGATCTGCAGCGAACGCAGCGAACTCATCAACAACCCAACAGGAAATTCAAGAACCACCAAACTCTCGACGAATACACGAAGAAGTCCCTCAAGAAACCGGCGAGGGCGAGAGGAAGGGGAACGGGTGATCACCCCTGGCCTTCTTGCCGATCTCCGGGTATAGGCCTGGCCCGACCATGTCCTCTCCTCTCCTCCTCTGTGCTCGTCTACGCGATGCGGCGAGGCGATGCAATGCGAAGGTGCAGGTGGAAGAAGGCGGCGGCTGATAGGAGGAGGTGTGTGAGGAGAGGATAAAATAAAGGCGGAGAAAAAATACAGCGCGGCGAGCGCGAGAGAGGCTGCGTGTGGGCCCCGATAAACCCTAATTTATTTCGTTTCTGTTTATCTCTTTTTCTTCGTTTTATTTTTTAATCTTTTATTCTATTCTATGGCTGGCTGTGCTATATCTTCAAAGTTCAAATGATTTTATCTCTTAGATTTCTCAAGTATCCAACCGCCCTTTGATATCGTCTCGGTTTCAGCTCATTTTCCAAAATTCGATTTTGTTTCTTAATTTGTGTTGATATCAAATGCGTTTGTATTACATTACCGCAACTAGTTGAGTAACATTTTTATTCACCTATTGCAACTAGTTTTATTGTATTTTGTTGTAAAAGAGTCTAAACTCTGACCTTCTCAATTCATAATTATGTCAACCAGCCTGGCTGCCCAGCTATATTTATGTTTTGCTTGTGTTGTGCCCCTAGCATTTCTACTTGATTTTCAAGTAGCAAATACACACAGGCTGGAATGTTGAAACTTGAGAGCATCAAAAGAGTTTATTCTGTTTCTAAACCATGTTGTCGAATACAAGGATTCTAATAGATGTATTCTCTATTCAACAAGACGTACATGATTGAGTGATGTATAATCAAATATTCCTTTTGATATTATGTTCTAAACTTTTGAACAAAATCTTGCCCAGCTGGATTGATATGTTCTTAGGTTCAATCATGAACGCATAGAAATTGTATACGGTGCATATCAGTGTAGTGAAAAATGTTGAAAACGCGACAAGATTCATGATATATTTATATCTTTATCCAATGGCCTATGAAAAGAAATACATAATGCTGTGTTTAAATATGACTTGCATTTCTTAACACACCCAAAGACGCAACATTGTTCATAAATAAAAAATATAATGCTAAATTTGAAAATAGGGGAAACCATCTCCAACATTTTTCAACCTGAATCAGACTTAAAATTGAAGAGGGCAAAACCCACCCATCAAAATATTTGGACTTCTAGCCCATGGTCCTACCCATGCCAAACATTGCCCAGTCTTTGAGAGCCGTGTTTATGTGGACCCAAAAAAAAGCAAGAGGTTAAAGGGATGTTTGTTTTATTGGTTTAGGGTGTGTTTTCATCCTGGCAAGAAATTTTATAGTCTTGCTCAGCTAGGCCTAGGCTACAGCCAGAAATCTTGCTTTTTGGGAGGCTACTTAGGCTTTGTTATTCTAGCCAGAAATGTTGTTTTGAAAAGGAAATGTGAATGGCAGAAATATGTTAAAATGTAAATTAAAGAATCCAAAACACACGGTTGATGAAACTTCGACATTTAGTCCTCCTTTGGAATAGAGGAATTTGTAGGATTTCTTTTTACCTAGCAAAATTTATAGGAATTTTATCGGAGTTTAATCCCGATGTTTTGCTTTTTATGAAAATAAAGAAATTGTTTCTTTTGCAAAGGAATGAAAAGCTATCTTCGCTTTATCCTAAACAAACTCATGGAAAATCCATTTTAGAGAAATACAAACCTCAATGAAAACTTATGTACAAATGTTTGACATTATTGGCCTGATGTATTATGTTCTTTGATAATCATATAGATAGCCATCCTTTCCCTTTGAAACTCCACATTTTTTATGTTTGTGTTCTTTTGACAATATTATCACTATATGCTTATCATGGTGGTGATTCCTATTTTAACTTGTGTAACAGCCTGATTTTCACTCCCTTTTAAAACCTACTTTAATAATAAAATTATTTTCAAATTTTGGTTCTTGTGCCCTAAAAGATCCCAATATATCCATCCAATGTCAACCTATAAAATCCTAGGATCATTATAATTTAAAATTTATTTACAACTCAAATTTAAACTCCCTACAAAACTCAACTCTCTAAATTAAATTTCCGAAACTCAAATTCAAACTCCCTACAAAACTCAACTCTCTAAATTAAATTTCCGAAAGCCCTAACTCTCTCTTATCCGAACACCCACACCTAACCCAGGCCAACTCCTATCATTTTCTCTCTTTGGGCTAGCCAGGCTGCCCCAACTCCTATCATTTTCTCTCTTTGGGCTAGCCAGGTCGGTCCTTCACCCATTCCCCCCCTTAGGCTAGCCATTCCCTTCCCTCTCCTAAGCAGGCCAGCCTATCTCCGTTCCTTCCACCCTAGGCTGGTCCATCCCTTTCCCTATCTTCATTGGTCCACCACCCTACCCCAACTAACCGAGCCAACCCTATCTTGGCCCTTCACCCATGAGATCGTGTTGTCACCTCGCACTATCCACATAGCGTTGTGCGTTGCCGTGTGCTACACCAAGCTCATCTGCACATTGTGCCACGCTATGACAAGCCACGAACGCACCTCCTTACCTCCACCTTTTCCTCGTCGCAAATTCCACCGACCATGTGGACCCCACGCCAACGACTTCCTCACCCTAACATGCACAGCATAGCAATGTACTACCATGGGCATCATAAATTTGTGATTCTCACTGGCTTCGCTTGACTTCTCACACAGCCTCACATCAAGCCATTAACGTTGTCCCAACCTTCTTCACACAACACCTCGCCAACCAAGCCTTTTTCTCCCCCATCCCCCATGCCATGGCCACTACCGCTACATTTCATCCACCACCCCAAATTCAAGCACTCCAACCACCACGGCCGTGTGCCCACATCGAAAGCGTGACCATACTCCCCGCCTTCAAGCACAACCCACGCCATTCTGCCCCGTACTCCCTTGTGTCACCATCGTCCTCCCTTCACTATGCCGCTGTACACCCTTGTCATCACTGCTGTGTAGCCCCACCATTGCCATCAGCAAGCTCGCCCTACCCTCATCACCAAGCGCCAGTCATGGCTACAAAAGTTGATGTGCTCCCTCCTTAGTCCTCCTTGCATGCTTTCCTTCACCGTTGCCACCCCTACCACTCCACCAGCCGGCTTGAGGCACAAGGCCAAGTACCTTCCATGCACTCAAAACCGTGTCGCCCAGAGCAGTGCACACCTTGCTCCACCCCAGCCATCCACTGCCACTCCATCATTAATCGAGCCCAGCATCACCAACATCCTATCGACTGCTCTATTTGTCACACTAGCCAACAACCACTCCACCACAACCATCACATCACTAGTCGATCTCTATTGCCACTAGCACCCCCACTACCACCAAGAGCCAACTCCCCTATCATGCCAACATTCTTCTCCACCTAACACCTCCACCGCCTCACCATAGCTGCCATCCCGCTTATCCAAGCCAGCCCTCGCGTGAGTGTTGTTGCCTTTGCAACTGCTTGCTACTAGCCTCATTAGACCTAGGATCCATCCGCCTAGCCCCCACTGCCTTCGCTTAGCCAGAAAGCCACTAGAGCTGTCGTCACCGTCTCTGCCTTGATTCAGGCCTTATTGCGTCGGGTCGAGTGCCGCTCATGTGCGCACCTCCTTTTCCTACCGTCGGTTGCCGACCTCGGTGGCAACCTCCTTGTTCCACCTCCTCTATTCCGCCACTCCCACCGCCGTTGTGCCAGTCGTCTCACTGTGCCTGCCTTGAACTCGATGTGGAAGAAGGAAAAGGGGATCAAAGAGAGGAGGAGAGAATGAGGGGATATTTAAATATTTGTCACTCTTTCCAAATGCTACTCATCAAATGCCATCCTTCCGATCGTTCCTATAAATTTGCCGCTAGAGAGAGAGAGAGAGTAATTCTTAATATTCTACCACTTTTGCTAATGTGGATGGACATGTGGGCGTGCAAGTGTGGCATCTCCCTGTCCCTGCCCCTCGCCTTGAGCACCTCCGCCACCTAGATGGCCACGACCACTATTCTGTCGATGCCTCCATCCATGGCCATGCCACAGCCATCGCGCAAACACCCACACACTGCCCCAGCACTAGGCTCCCCTTCTCCATGCTAGCACGCATGGCTCCGGTGAGCTCCCTCTTTCCCACGTGCTCCAACGAGCTCCCCTCCCCCACGTGTGGCTATGGCGAGCTCCCCTCCCCACGCGCTGCTCTGGTGAACTCCCTCTCCCATGCATGGATGTGGTGAGCTCCCCTCCCCAATGCATGGATGCGGTGAGCTCCCTCCCCAACACATGGCTCTAGTGACCCTCCCGCACAGCTTTGGTGAGCTCAACCCCCACACATGGATGCAACGAGCTTTCTCCCACACACATGGCTCCGGTGATCTCCCCCATATGGTTGCTGGTGAGCTGCTCCAGTGCTTTCCCATGAGCTGTTGCTTAGAGCTGCTGAGCAATGCACAACATAATACAAGAAAAAAAGAGAAAGGAAGAAGATGGCAAAAAAATCATTTTACATCCTCTCTCCACGTTGGCATGCCTTTACATCAACAAAGTGGCAAATTGTTATAACAACTTTCTCTCCTATGGCAAATTTGTAAGAATGCATTTGAAGAGTAGCACTTTGAAAGAGTGGCAAATAGTTAAATATCCTGAGAATGAGAGGTGGAGAGAAGAGAAGACAAGATGATGAGAATCCGCTAGGGTTTAGTCTCGATCTTTCGATGAGAGTTGGAGGATAACTCGATTAGGGGATATAGGCGACGTTCACAGCCCGACTACAACCGTCCAAGGATGATGCGCTTTAGCAATCGATACACCATCTCCGATGGTCGACGTGAACTTATGGTGCACGATAATCCAGCCACTAGGGCACTTGTCCTACAAGCAATCGAAGAACGAGCAAGAACAAATAAAACAAGCACTGAAAATGCTAGATATTGAGATGAAAGATTCACTCTGAATTCACAATATGGCGGGGTTCCGGAGACAAACAAACGGGCGGTCTAGCTGACACGCGCGCTGTGTGCAAGTAGCAAGACACTAACTCTAATTAACAAAACCCCCCTCTTCTTGGCGGCGGCTGAAGGTTTAACAAGAGGGGAAGACGACCACAAGGGTGCTGGGGTCGTTCTCAACCCTAGGACGCGCCCTTAATGGCCCAACTTGATACATGGCCCATTGGACCCAAAAGAGGTGACGCAGCACCGTGGACAGAAAAATACTCGGTAGAAAAATGACAATTGCGGCCGCTCCAGAATAGATATTGACATGGGGCTAGATCCATTTGAAAATAGACTTGATAACCTTTTCATTAATTACTTGCAAGCCCAAATCGGAGTTCACATAAAGTTGTGGCGGCCGTTAGAATTTGGCATTGTCCTATAGTCTGAATCCACTCTGCGCTAATCCTCTTTCCGTTGGATCCTCTCCATCGTTCCTGAGTAAAACAAGAATGCACACATCTCTAGGGTATAAAGAAGAGGAACATAAACTCAAGAATGAACTCACCTAATAGTTAAGTTGACGTGCACGAGCGCGGGTAATTGGACCATGAGTGGATGTATCGATAGTGTTGATGTCCTCATCATCCTTCCCTTCTTGCATTGGAGTCGTCCTCGACTCAAGCTCATCTTCTTCTCCCAGATATGACTTTAAATCTGCAACGTTAAAAGTGGGACAAACCCTAAAATCTGCAGGAAGATCAAGCTTGTATGTATTTTCATTAATTTTTTCAAGCACTTTAAAAGGTCCATGAGCTCTAGGCATCAACTTAGACTTTCACAAATCAGGAAACCATTCCTTTCGCAAATGCAACCAAACTAAATCACCAGGTTCAAAATTCAATTGTCATCTACCTTTGTCACCAGCAAGCTTATAGTTAGCATTTATACGCTCTATGTTTTCTTTAGTTGTTTCATGCAGTTTTAACATCAACTCAGCACGTTGTTAAGCATCAAAATTCAATTTTTCAGAAAGATGGCAAAGGCATTAAATCAATAGGAGCACGAGGCAAAAATCCATAAACAATCTCAAAAGGGCACATCTTTGTAGTGGAATGCAACGAACGATTGTATGCAAATTCAATATGAGGCAAACATTCTTTCCACATCTTAATATTTGTCTTTAAAACATCCCTTAACATAGTAGACAAAGTCCTATTCACAACTTCAGTTTGCCCATCAGTTTGGAGATGACAAGTAGTAGAAAACAAAAGCTTAGTCCCTAATTTAGCCCACAAAAGTTCTCAAAAAATGGTTGAGAAATTTAGTGTCATGGTCCGAAACAATGGTGTTTGGCACACCATGCAAGCGAACAACCTTCCGAAAGAACAAATCAGTAATATCAGTAGCATCATCAGTTTTATGACATGGTATGAAATGTGCTATTTTAGAAAACCTATCCACAACCACAAAAATGCTATCTCGCCCCCTCTTGGTCTAGGCAAGCCAAACACAAAATCCATTGAAATATCTTCGCAAGGAACACTAGAAACAGGTAGAGGCATATACAAATCATGTGGATTTAAGCGTAACTTAACCTTTTGACATGTCGTGTAGCAAGCCACAAATCTCTCCACATATCTTCTCATCCTTAGCCAAAAGAAATGGCTAGCAAGGATGTCCTCCGTCTTCTTGGCACCAAAATACCCCATCAACCCACCGCCATGCGCTTCCTGTAGTAACAACAAACGAATGGAGCTAGCTCGAATACATAGCTTGTTAGCTCTAAAAATAAACCCATCATGAAAGACGAATCTATTCCATGTCCTTTCATCCTTACAGTGCAACAACACATCTTTAAAATCATCATCATTGACATATTGGGCTTTAATTGTTTCTAGGCCAAAGATTTTATAGTCAAGTTGTGTCAACAAAGTATATATCCTAGACAAAGCATCAGCAATGATATTCTCCTCCCCTTTCTTATGTTTGATGACATAAGGAAAAGATTCAATAAATTCAACCCATTTAGTATGCATATGATTTAGTTTTCCTTGACTACGAATATGTTTTAAAGATTCATGATCAGAATGTATAATAAATTCCTTTGGCCATAAATAATGTTGCCATGTTTCCAGAGTTCTCACAAGAGCATATACTTCTTTATCATAAGTAGAATAATTCAGAACAGGCCCACTCAATTTTTCACTGAAATATGCAACGGGTTTTCCCTCTTGTAGCAAAACACCACACAATCCAATCCTACTAGCATCACATTCGAGTTTAAAAGTCTTATTAAAATCTAAAAGTTGGAGGAGAGGTGCATGTGTCAACTTATCTTTTAACATGTTGAAGGCGTTCTCTTATGTGGTGCCCCAAGTGAAAAGTGCTCTCTTCTTTGTAAGCTCATTCAACGATGCAGCAATGGTGCTGAAATCCCGCACGAAGCGGCGATAAAATCCTGCAAGTCCTAAAAGCTTCGAACCTATGTGACCGTTTTAGGAGGTGGCCAACTCTGAATTGCCTCGACCTTGGCTTGATCAATCTTAATTCCCTGTGGAGTAACAACATAGCCAAGAAACGAGACGCGATCGGTGCAGAAACTACACTTTGTATGGTTACCAAACAAACGTGTATCTCGCAAAGCATTAAAAACATCACGTAAATGATCAAGGTGTTCCTCTAAAGATTTGCTATAAATCATAATATCATCAAAGTATACCACCACAAATTTTCCAATCAAAGCACGCAAAACCTCATTCATCAACCTCATGAAAGTGCTAGATGCATTAGTTAAACCAAAAGGCATTATTAACCACTCATATAATCCAAACTTAGTTTTGAAAGCTGTTTTTCACTCATCTCCTAACTTTATACGAATCTGGTGGTATCCACTATGCAAATCAACTTTAGAGAAAACAGTAGAGCCACTCAATTCATTAAGCATATCGTCTAACCTAGGAATTGGATGACGATATCTAATGGTAATGTTATTAATAGCTCTACAATCAACGCACATACACCAAAATCCATCTTTCTTAGGCAACAAAATCACCGGCACAGCACAAGGACTAAGAGACTCTCGTACGTACCCTCTATCAAGCAATTCCTGAACCTGACACTGAATCTCCTTGGTTTCATCAGGGTTGGTTCTGTATGGCGTGCGGTTGGGTAGTGAAGCCCCCAGAATCAAATCGATTTGATGCTCAATTCCACGCACCGGTGGCAGCCCTGGTGGTACTTCCTAGAGAAAAACATCCTCATACTCTTGCAAAAGATTAGTGATCGTAGGAGGAAAAGAAACAGGTATATCCTCAAAAGAAAACAAAGCATCCTTGCAGATAAAAGCATAGCAAACAGTTTCAGTTGTATGCAGATTGGCAACATCAGATTTAATAGCAAGCAAGCAAAAACCTTTCAATTGAATCACATTTTTATTGTCAGATTTAGATTCTTTCTTTTTATGTTGCATAAGTTCTTTGGCTACAATTTGATTTTCACTTATAGCATGGACCCGATTTTTCTCTTTCTTAGCTCTAGCAACATCGTCCTCAAAAATAACTTCAAGGGTCATAGGATGCAACACAATTTTCTTATTATGGTACAGAAAAGAATGCTGATTTGATCTATCATGATGCATAAAGTCCATATCAAATTGCCATGGCCTACCTAACAGAATATGACAAGCTTGTATAGGTACAACATCGCACTCAACAACATCATGATATGTTCCAATTGCAAAATTAATGCGCACCAATTTGGTTACCTTTGCTTTACCATTGTTGTTTAGCCATTGAACGTGATATGGGTTGGGATGCAGTTTGGTAATGAGTGCAAGCTTCTCCACCATCTTGCTGCTAGCCAAGTTGTTGCAACTTCCTCCATCGATGATCAAGCAGCAGGAACGCTCCTTGATGATGCACTTTATTTGAAACAAAGTGTGTCACTGATTTTGCTCGGCCTTCTCCATTTGTGTGCTGACTACATACTGCACAATGAGGCTCTCATAGCGTTCTGCATCATTAGCACCAATATATTCTTCTGGTCCCTCATCTTTATCTGCATAGTCAGCTACAAGCAAAGTAAGTGTATCTTCATCGAAATCACTAGCAGATGAATACTCACCATCATCTTTGACTACCAAAACACGCTTGCTAGGTCAGTCATGCTGGACATGCCTATAGCCCTTGCAATGGTGACATTGAATATCTCTTGTTCTACCAGTGGATGCAACAGAAGAAGCACTCGCGGCTGCCTGCTGGGCTGTCTTAGTCAGTGCACTAGTAGTTGGAACACGTGGCTTATTGCTGGATGGAGAAGGTGTCGACCGCCGGGGTGTGAAAGATGGTGAAGGAGTAGTAATCATGTGTGGCAGCCATGATGTCGATTTTCCTGTAGAAAAATTAGTCTTGGCACTGGCATGTCGTCCCTACACTTTACTTTTAGCTTTGCAGGCAAGATGAAACAATCGAGTCATATTAGTGTAATCTTTGTAGTCCACAATGTCATAAATCTCACGGTTTAGACCACCCAAAAATCTAGCTATAGCAGCATCCTCAGACTCTTCTAAATTACAGCGAAGTATGCCCATTTATAATTCCTGATAATATTCCTCTACACTTTTTACACCCTATCTCAATTGTTGCAACTTATTCCTCAATTGTTGCATAGTAAGAAGGAACAAATCTAGCCCGTATGGCCCGTTTCAAAGCATCCCAAGTCTGTGGCATGTTATTAGGATTTTTCTTGCCATGTTCTATCCACCACACAGAGGCAAAATTAGTGAACTCACTAGTAGCAGCTCTAACTCTAGTGTTCTCATAAAATTCATGGCATGCAAATTTTTGATCAACAGCAATCTCGCATGTAATGTATGCATCAGGGTCATATTTTTCATCAAAAGGGGTATCTTAAATTTGATTTCAGAAAAAGCATCTTCATTATTGCGTATCTCTCATCGACGGTGTCCTCCTATGCCTCTACGGTTGTTACGTAGCCGGCGGTGATCACGAGCGTTGCGGTCATCCCGTTCAGTGTCAGCGGTATAGTCATCATTGAAGTTGTCCTCACTATACTCACCATCAACGTCATCTTCATTATGCCAATCACGGCCCTTGCATTGAGGTCATCAAAATGCCTCACAAGTGTAGCAAGACTGGTGTCAATACGTGCAACCAATGCCTCCAACCCTGCAAGCCTGGTTGTGGCATCGATCTGTGTGGTCTCTAGTTGCTCAATCTTGTCATTCGTCACCTGTAAATCTGTATCAAGTCCTTCCGTGTACCACTTCACTTGCCTTGCAAAATGCTGTATGGTGCACTTGGTTCGTGGAGAATGAGATGCATCATCTTCTTCCTCCGAACCTGCCATGGTTAATATAACAAAACAACAATGAAAATAGTGGACGAGAATTAATCTCTACAACTATTGGGGGTGTGGCTACTGAAAGGCGCTCACTCTTAGCTTATCTCACAAGCTCTTACCAATTCTTATAATACTCACAAGAGGGGTGATGACAACCGACAAGTCTGTAACCGTGGAATGAGGTGTATCGGTGCCGTAGCAACAAGGCCTATCAAGCTATAGTCGTATGTGTGGAGCTATAGGAGGGCTGAAAGTAATGTATAAGAAAGTACTAGAAACCACGTTAGTTAAAGTAAGTTGAGTAATAATTGTTCAAGATCAGTACCGTGCTAGTCCTATGCTAGGCGAAGTAGAGACGCGAGCCTAACCACAAAGGACGCCACAAGATACAAACCCCAAACATACACGATAATAAGAAGGTAGAGACAACAGGGACTAGGTGAAAGGAAGGTTCTCACGAGTCGGCCCCTTTCTTTCTTGCTCTTTTTTTGCTTTTCTCTCTCTAGTGCTGAGGAGAGAGATGCGACTTTTTTTTTGATTTTTTTCACAATTAGGGGCACACTAGAACCAACCACAAAAATTCTTAGCTCAAACGGATAAAATATGAGCCATGTGAAATTTTTCAAAGTTCTATCTAAAGGGGTCCCGAAGCTTCTCGCCACGAAAACAGAATTTTGCAAGCGAAATTTGGTGATTTTAAATTTGCTGAACCTGGCAAAGCAGGGGAGAAACGGATGTAATTTTTTCTGTAGATATCCGTGGGTACATTATATGCCTAATTTTGAGTCTGTATGAAAAAGATATGACTGATTTAAGGAAGGTCACTCGAATCAGAGCTCTATTTCGTTTCTAGTGACGGCAGGATCAAAGGCAATACAAAACACAAAAAGAAACAGATCAAACTATGGATGGAAAGTGATTTGGTGGGTGACAGCAATGGTGGTGATGACGGCTAAAACAATGGTGGTGGCGGCGACGGTGAAGATGGCGATGTGCGGTGACAAGAACTTGAAACTCTAATCGCCTAAACACTAAGACCAGCAAATTAACACAACCATACAATCGAAAACTCAACAAGCCCTAACTAAGCAGTCCTAGTAAAAAAAGGCTCAAAGGGTTCTCAAGATTACAGAGAACTAATCCACTATTTTTTTGTTGGCTTTTTCTAGACTATAGGAAAATAAATTAAACAACGAAGGGCAGGAAGTCTCTCACCGATCAACCACGCTCTGATACCAACTGATGAGAATCCGCTAGGGTTTAGTCCCGATCTTTCGATGAGAGGTGGAGGATAACTCGATTGGGGAATGGAGATGACGTTCACGGCCTGACTACAACCGTCCAAGGACGATGCGCCTTAGCAACCGATATACCGTCTCCGATGGTCGACACGAACTTGTGGTGCACGACAACCCAGCCACTAGGGCACTCGTCCTGCAAGCAATCGAAGAACAAGTAAAACAAGCACTAAAATTGGTAGATATTGAGATGAAAGATTCACTCTGAATTCACAATATGGCGGGGTTCTGGAGACAAACAGACTAGTGGTCTAGCCGACACGCGCGCTGTGTGCAAGTATCAATACGCTAACTCTAATCAACAAAAAAACCCCCTCTTCTTGGCGGTGGCTAAAGGTTTAAGAAGAGGAGAAGACGACCATAGGGGTGCTGGGGTCATGCTCAACCCTAGGACGCACCCTTAATGGGCCCAACTTGATACACGACGTATAGGACCCAAAAGAGGTGACGTAACACCGTGGATAGAAAAATACTCGGTAGAAAAATAATAATTGTGGCCGCTCCAGAACAGATATTGACATGGGACTGGATCCATTTAAAAGTAGACTTGATAACCTTTCTATTAAGTACTTGCAAGTCCAAATCAGAGTTCGTATGAAGTCGTGGCGGCCGTCAGAATTTCGCACTGTCCTATAGTCTGAATCCACTCCGCGCTAATCCTCTTTTTGTTGGATCCTCTCCATCGTTCCTAAGTAAAACAAGAGTGCACACATCTCCAGGGTATAAAGAAGAGGAACATAAACTCAAGAATGAACTCACCTAATAGTTGAGTTGACGTGCACAAGAACGGATAATTGGACCATGAGTGAATGTATCGATAGTGTTGATGTCCTCATCACAAGAGGAAAAGAAGAAGAGAAAGAATGTGGGCCTTAACGTTTTTAATTAAACCATACACAATAATGATCTTCCTAATCCCCTCTAATGTCTCTAGGATACGTGGACCCAACCATGTTTATTCTCTAATTAAACCCTATTTTCTTCTGGTGTCACTTACAAGTAGGACCCGTCGTCTGTAACCGGTTGCACACCTAGTCCACGGACTCTAAGTCACTAACACGTGGGCCTATTCACCGGTCCACCACTAGGTCTATACCCATAGACCTTGTCCACCTCCCCACTTTGTTCACACATGCATACACCCGGTCCATATGCACTGTGTCACTGATCGCCGGGCCTGCATGTTTGGCTTATGGATTACGCGCCGAGTCCACCACTCCACTGCACTGCGCACTCAATAGACTCTACCATAAGTAGGCACTCCTCTGTCTATGACAATTGGCCCCATGCAGGAATATTCTCTTAAATATTTTTTCTATAAAAAAACTCCTTTTCTTTTCATTAGAAAATCATTTAAACTTTAAAAATTCATACCTAATCAACCGTAACTTTGATCGACTACATTTAACTTTTAGACTTTTTATAAAAATAAGATATACCTAATGGCACCCTTATTTTATACTTTTATAGATAGTTTATTAGATTTTGTGTTGATTTACCCTTTTGTTCATGTAGTTGTCAAACCCAAGGATGATCCATAAGTTGTTCTTGGCGAGTAAGAACCACCGTAGGAAAGACAAGCCACCTTTAACCATATTATCTTCTATATGTGCAAATTTATGTTGTTAGTAAAGTTGCATGCTTAAGTTACATGTTAAAATGCTATGCCTTGGTTTGTGAGTACAACTGACAGCCCTACCTAGTAGTTACACCTATTTTATATAGGAAATTGAAATAATTTGTTCTTGATAGCTCCACAAATAATGCACCGGCGTCTTACCCTATGGGTATGATCGCTGAGGTAGTAGGCTTAGCCCACTGTGAATGTATTGTAGTGTAGGAAACGTGGATTTTCAACCAAATATTTAAACCCCGATGCTCGGTGTCGATGTGTTTGCGAATGAAAGCTAGTTTGCAAACCCTGATGATATGTAGGTTGAGCTTGTGTGGTTTGTCTATGTATTGTCATTAAAAACCGATTTCTTTGAAAATTTCATCCAAGTATTTTATGGTGCGACCTCACAGGTATTTTTGGATACCCTAGAAGAGTACACAATTAGCTTGTGATTATCTTGTATGGTAGTGGTTGTGGGACAACGGTGATGAGAAGATGAAGTTGTGTGTTTTGACATTAGCCCTTCATAGCACTCACCTCGACACTTATAATACCAATAGGTGTAAGTGCATCCTCGGTGTATCTTGAGTAGACGATTGCTAGATTAACCTAATACTTGTTGTGATACTCGACCAACTATGTGGCATGTTATTTTCATGGATTAGCTTTGGAAAGGGCTTGTCATGAACTCCTTATGTCAACGGATAATCAGTGTTAGTTTCGTGTCGTGTGGGTAAAGCGTACAACTTCTGCAGAGTTTAAACTGTTTGAATAGTCATGCCCACGGTTAAGGACGAATGTAATGTGATTTTCTTAGCATAGTTTTGTTTGCGAGCGCTTTAAGAAATTGGTTTTAAATGAGAATTATTTTTAGGGTCAGCTTGTGTGACAAACGGATGACCTAAGGAATAGGTCTGTCTGACCAAAGATGTCTTATGGTACTACAGTGTTTATAGGAGTTGAGATGGCTTGATGAGGAGTGTAGTTAAGCTGAGATGGCTTGATGAGGAGTGTAGTTAAGCTGAGATGGCTCGTTAAGATGTTGGGATTAGATAACTAAGCGTGAAGTAAAACAAGTAAAAAGAAACTAATAGAGAAAAAGAGAATAAAATGAATGCAGAAAAATATAGATTCACTAATCATTATTATGATAAGTTGTTGTAAAACAACTTGTAAAATAGATTAAGGTGTTAACCATTTTTTGATTAATTAAAATTTGACACACTAGCATATTTTGCAAGAAATATTTTAAGCAAAATGTTATTTTTGCAAATAAAGTCTTACCATACATATCAACTGTCTTATATCTTGCTGAGTATAAAAGTGCTCATCTTTACTACTTATATAATTATATTAGGAATTGAAGATAAAGGAGATGATTTATTGCCGAGGAGTTTAGAGACTTTAGTGTTATGAGTATATACAAGTTAGTAAATTAGGTATTTAGCCTATCACAATTGCTTTTCGCTGTTAGTCTTTTCTCTGTTGTTATCGTTTCTACTGTTATCTTTTTCATCGATAATAGCAAATTATATATCTTATTTTGGACTGGTTTGTATTATCTATGTATATTTTGTGACTGTACTAGTGACTTTTGGACATGTGGGGTTTGGAGCACCATACCTTTGTGGGTCTAAGATGATATTTAGGTGGTATATATATTTGGAAATTTCTAAATTATATGTCCAGTAATTTATTATCCACAAATGTGACATGTCACATATATAATACAAAGTTATGTCAACATATGGCAACCATGGAATCACCAAAACATCCTATCAAGATAAATCCCATGGCATCATCAGCCGCCCAATAATGCGCATGACAGCATCACCATCAGCTGCTCAGCATCTATTATTCAAAACAATCCAATAATCTCTTCCCCCTCCCATCCAAAACACCTTTTAATTATTCAGCGATTTCACAATCACGCGAATTCATTTCGTGTTATCCTCAAATCTCGCGTCATCTCTCTTGACCTTGGCAGCAATCGATCATCTCAATCCACTCGACCTTAAACAAATCGCTGCAAATTTGTCTCTCTCTTTTTGCTTAAATTTATGGCAAGATTACGTCGCGATCCGTGGCGGAGCGTCAGGCGGATCGCTTGAAATTCAACCCGCCAGGTGGGCTGAGATTCCTAGGAGAGCAGGCGATTGCGCCGCCGCCGCGGAGGCAAAAGGAGAGGAGGAGGAGATGTCTGCCGGCGGCGAGAAGGCGACGGCGGCGGCGCTGCGGGCCCCGGCGGACGTGATCGTGCGGGTGTTCTTGCAGCTGGACTGCGTCGACCTCTTCAGCTTCTCGCTTGTGTGAAGGTGAGTAGGTACGCACCCACCCTCTCCCCGTTCTTGCACGCAGCGTGTTCGACGTATTGCCTCCGACTCGAGCGTTCTTCGAGAGTGACGTCCCGGAGGGTGAGAATTCGCTTGATGCAGTGGTTGGATCCATTTTGCTCGATCTCTCCGAGTTAATGGCTATGATAGCTTGCCTTCTATTGGTATCTGCCTCTTGCTGACAGTCTGGAACATAGCTCTGCTCTGCACAGTGGAGAGTTGAATTGATGATGGAATATCGTTGGTGAATTAGGGAAATCCCTAAAGCCGATTAATTTGTGTGTTTTGCAGCAACCAACTTGAAACAATCTGTGGATCCTAATCCTAATTTAAGGTTTAAAAAACTGTGGTCAAGTAAACAGCCATTATATTTCTTGCTGAATTTTCTGACCAAAGTGCAGCTACACTTGAGTTTACTTAGTGCTTGGTCAGTTGCTAAAAGAAATGAATATTGAACAAAAGAACTCATCTTTTCTTCTCCTGTTACCTCGAGCAATTTGCTCAGTACTAGTACCCCTTCTGAGCTGAAACTTACTCATCATTTGTGAATCATCAGGCAATGGTACCGCGATTCTGCGGAGCTACAAGAAGAATGGAGAAAGGAGTACATGGAGGCATGGAACCAGTTTGGTCTGTACGTCAAACAGCAGCCGCAACCGCAATGCCCGACCTGCTCAAGCTCAATCAGAACCCTGCGAAGCTCGTGTTCCTGAGCGCTGCTGATCCCTTCATTCCATGTGCTGCCATTTGCACAGGGCAAAGCATAGCAGATAGCGCCAGTTCTGTATTGCACATGAGCATTGTTGGTGGCAGATTTGTGTTTGGGTAACTGAATAGCATCAGAGGGTCAGTGCTGCCTGCAACAGATTCATCAGCATGTATGTACATGGTGAATAAACTGATGTTAGTTACATGGTGGATAGCTCTTCTGTATAATTGTACTGTTGATTGGTGTTTAATGGCAGGTGCCTCTTGATATATGCAAGAAAGTTCATATGAACAATACCAAACCACAAACTGATACGGTGATACTGGTTTTAGCAAGAGCAGCATCAGCCACAACAGTTGAACAGTCCATATCTGCATGTGCCAATTGCCCACCATGCTGAATCTGCCATTAATTGAGCCATCAAAGATCAAGCTACATGCAATCATTGTGAACATTGCCTCCAGGTCCTGATCATATAAATCTGCCGCTTTGCACAACTGATAACCATGTTATGGCACACATCAAACTCAATGTGATTCAGATGGATTTTCAACACAGCATAATATCACCAAATTATGAGCCTGGACCTTTGCAATCTGTTGCAAGTGATACCAACTAGTATAATATACGTCTGAGAACTGGCTTACAGATATAAGCAATGAGCTGATACTCATTTAGTCTTACTAGACAACCATCTACTCATCTAGGTAATAAGTATAAGATCCACAACTTTAACAACTTAAGCGAGATTGCATGCGTGAAGACCTATAACATATTACTTAACCATTGCTCTGACATTTATCTCACAGGATATGTTTCTAGGATAGTGATAAAGAACTCCATGCTTGCGAACAGAAGCCATCCTCCTCCTGTCAGTGTTCGGCATTGGCCTGGAGGAGACCATCCCTTATCTGCGCCGTGACATCCTTGACGGCTCCAGGGCCATGGGGGATGAACACTGAAGTAGACTTGGAGGAGGCCCCAATCTCCTTCATGGTGTCAAGTACTGGGTAACCAGGACCATGCCCATGATATCCTTTGCAGTAGTCTCAGGGACATTCTCCGTGAAGGCGAGAACACTGTCTCTCAGACCATCCACTATAGCCTGACGCTGCCTTGCGACACCAACACCGGCCAGGTATTTGGACTCTGCCTGTCCTTCAGCTTTCTTGATCTGCAGTATCTTCTCAGTTTCAGCTTTCTCATTGGCTGCCACCCTCAATCTAGCAGCTGCTCAACAATAGCATAAATCAAGATGTTGTATGAAAATAATTCTGAAGAGTTAAATATAACCAACCTAAATGATGAAATGTAACAATTGTCAATTCAATCTGTGGCAATCTGGTGGGGCAAAGGGAAATAGTTACTTGCCTGCATTGATCTCATTCATTGCTCTCTTGACATGGACATCAGGCTCAATATCAATTATCAACGTTTGCACAATCTCATACCCATATGCAGACATTGCCTAAAACAGTCATAAATCCAGTCAGTCCAAAAAATATGTTTTCTTGTCTCTAGGATAGCAAATAGTAGACAACCTTTTCAAGCTCGTCTTCGACAGCTTTTGCAATATCATTCTTCTGCTCAAATGCATCGTCCAAGTTCAGCTTGGGAACAGTAGCTCTAATGACTAAAATATAAGCAGTATCGCCCATTGAGAAACACAGAATATCTTTCCTTTACTAATTAAAAACTAAGCAGGAAATTATATATGATACTAACATTCATATTACGAGATGCAATGAATTATCTCAATGAACTTTTGAACAACAATAATGGACAATGCACGTAAGCAAAAGGCGTTTGGAGTCAAAACCTAAATCTGTCAACTTCAACTAAGTAGCCTAGCAAAGAACATATATGAACAAAACTACATAGGAAAAGAGATGAGGGCTTCGACTATGTGAAATATAATTTCAAACAGATGGAAGTGAAGAACATTTATCATCAAAGACATACGACTGGATTTGTTCCCTGGTGTTGCTTAGTTTGTAGAAGGCATCAGATGCCGTATCAGCAAGAGCACGGTATTGCACAGATGCAACAACAGTGGCAAAGACATTGTCCTAAATTCACAAAGATCCATACATTAGACCTCAGAAAATTATACCAAGGAGTTTTCTTAGCAAGTGGATGAACATGCATCTTGGTTTCACTTGATAACAGAGACATGTTCTTCACTAACATGGTTCATGTTCCAGCGAAGCATAAAACAAAGAAAAATAGAACGAGATTGGAGTAAACCTTTGTCTTTGTTTCGCAGCGGACATCCAGCTGTTTCACACGTAGTGAGAGGTAATCGGCAATTTGTTGTCCTATGCACCAAGGTAAGAAGTGGCATCCAGGCTCCAGAACCTCATTGAACTTCCCGAAATTTTCTTTGATGGCTACAGTTGATTGATCAATCTGTACTAAACCCAAACACTGACCCATGTCTTACCTGCAAAAGAAAACGACTTACAGTGATATTGTGTACCAGCGCATAAATGCCAACTGAGGGGAGCACAGATGCAAGATTATTCATTCAACGCCCAAGGATACATCCTAAATTTTAAGACAACACTTGAAAGATGGTTCAGATATTGCAGAAAGTATAATTTCATTTATCATGTCTCAAACGAAGATTACAATGCAAAATCAATGACGGTATCACTGAATTTGGTAGCAAGGCTACAAATTTTAGCATATGCACCACAATAATTTGTACTGGTTGAGGTTAACAGAGTCCAAGTAACAAAATTTGATAGTAACCAGTAATAAGAGAAATGTGAATCATGCCCAATCTGAATAACATTACATTATGAAAAATATAAAGCAGTTCATAATGCAGATCAATGCTTTGAAAATCAGTAAATCTGAGACACCGCAAAACAGCTCAATAATATTTTTTAGAGAAACAACTGACTCATCCTAAGAATCCACTGTAAGAATGTGTACAGTAAGAGTAAGACCCCAACTCTATACAGAGAAGGTCGGGTCTATATATATACAGTTTAGTGGTTCAATGATCTAGCACCCTCTGCAGTCGCAGCGAGAGAGAAATGAATGCAGAGACTGGATCGAAAACTGATGAACAAAGGCGTGAGGAGGCCTTTGGTCATAATATCAGTGAACTGGTACGCCGATGGTACATAAAACATCCGAACCTATCCTAGTGCGACCTTGTCATGGACAAAATAAATGTCTATCTCTATGTGCTTCGTGCGTCGATGATGAACCAAGTTGGTGGTCATATAGACGGCACTGACGTTGTCACAGTAGATGACGGTCGCAGAGGAGATAGGTGCACAAAGCTCCTAGAGAAGCTGACGAAGCCAGCAACACTCGACGACAGCGTAGGCAACGGCGCGGTACTCGGCTTCGGCGCTGGACTGAGACACTGTAGTCTGGCATTTTGAGGACCAGGAGACTAGAGTGTCACCGAGGAAGATGCAGTAGCCGGACGTCGAGCGTTGAGAGTCGGGGCAACCTGCCCAGTCCGCGTCAGAGTACGTGGTGATAGAGTTGATGGGACTAGAGCTGAGGTACAGCCCGCTGGAGAGTGTGCCCTTCACGTAGCGAAGGATACGCTTGAGCAGTGCGAGGTGAGATTCGCGCGGAGCATGCGCATACTTGCTGGACGGCATAGGTAAGGTCAGGCCATGTTAGGGTGATGTATTGGAGAGCACCAGCAAGACTCCGGTACTGAGAGGGATCGGCGATAGTGAGCCATCGACAGCGGAGAGTTTAGCGCGAGTGTTGACTGGAGTGGCCGTGGGGTGACATACGGCCATGCCTGCATGCTGGAGGAGATCAATGGTGTACTGGCGCTGGGAAAGAAAAAGCTCGTGAGAAGAGCGTGTGATAGAGATGCCAAGAAAGTGATGAAGAGGACCGAGATCGATCATGGCAAACTCAGAGTGAAGTCGAGCCATTATCTGGTGTAGGAGGGACGACGAGGACGCTGTAAGAACAATATCGTCGATGTAGAGGAGATAGACGGTGGCGTTGCCGATGTGAAGAGTGAAGAGAGAGCTATCGGACATGAAGGCCACAAAGTTGATGTGCCGAAGGTAGGCAGCAAAACGTTGGTACCAGGCCTGAGGAGCTTGTTTGAGGCCGTAGAGGGAGCGCTGAAGGAGGCAAACATCGTCGGGACGAGAGGATTGGACGAAGCCTGGAGGCTGCTGGCAGTAGACTGTTTCCGTCAGATGACCGTGAAGAAAGGCGTTCTTCATGTTGAGCTGGTGGATCGGCCAAGAGTGCGAGGCAGTCAGGGTGAGAACGACCCGAATGGTGGCGGGTTTGATGACGGGACTGAAGTTCTCATCGTAATCGACACCAGGACATTTGGGAGAAACCCCGAACTACCCAGCGTGCCTTGTGACGAGCAAGTGAGCCATCGGCATGGAACTTGTGTTTAAAGATCCACTTACCGGTCACACCATTGGCACCGGGAGGACGAGGGACGAGGCGCCAGGTCTCGTTGTCCATGAAAGCCTTGTACTCGTCGGTCATAACCGCACCCCACTGAGGATCGGCCAGGGCGGAACGAGAAGTCACCAAGATGGACAAGATAGTACAATGGACTGTTGAGAGCCCATAGCGCTTGGTGGGGCGGAGGGATCTGGTTTGTGATCAGATAATCATGTGAGATGTGGAGGGGACGGGAGCCGATGGGAGCGTGGTAGGTGGGGTGGGGACTGGGTGGAGAGAGGCATCATCGGCTCAGGATCGGCGACTGTATGTGAGAAAAAAGAGCTGAACTAGATCGGCCTGAGCCGATGGGGGTGTATGGGCTGATCGGTTTGGTCGGTCCGATGGAGGTGGAGCAGCCGATAGGGAGGGGGAAGCCGATGAGGGATAAGAAGCCGATGTGATTAAGGTGTCCGATGGAAAAAAGATAGGATTAGCTGGAATCGATGAGAGTGATGGGGCCGATAGGGGTCCGATGTGAGTAGCATCAGACCAAAGAGTAGTGGAATAGGTAAGCAGTAAGTCCTTAGGAGCGACCGATGAGGGGACCAGAGGTGAGATTGGTGGAGGAGACCGGGAGGGCACAGTGTTGGTAAGGAGGAAGTCAAGATCACTAAATGAGAATCTAGGATTAAGTAGATCGAAGGGGAAGTATGTCTCGTTAAAAACGACATGGCGAGAGACGATGACCCGGTGGATGGAGAAATCGAGACATCGGTATCCCTTGTGAGATGAGGAATATTCGAGGAGAATACAGGCGGTAGAGCGGGGAGCAAGTTTGTGAGGAGCAGTGACGATAAGATTGGGATAGCAGAGGCACCTAATAACGCGTAGATGGGAGTAGTCGGGCGCCGTGTGGTACAGAAGGGTGTATGTAACATTGTGGCGAACGGAGGAGCAAAGGCGTCGATTGAGGAAGTAAGTCACAGTGGTTAGTGCTTCAGTCCAGTAAGTTACAGGTAGGTGGGCATGAAGTAGCATTGTGTGACTTATGTTGTTAAGTGTGCGAAGTAGGTATTTGGTCTTGCCATTCTGGAGAGAGGTGTAGGGGCAGAAGAGGCGTAGATAGATGCCCTAGAAGGTGAGGAAGGTTTGAATGGTACGGTTGACAAACTCCGTACTATTATTGGCCTGTAGAGCTTTAATGGAGAGATTGAACTGGTTAGAGATATAGTTTGTGAAGTTAATTAGGTGGAAAGCGACCTCGGACTTGTTGGTAAGTGAAAAAATCCAACAAATCAAGTATTGTAAGATAATACTGATTATCAAAAACACTATTAACCAGAGAAGTCTATACATTACAATGTATTAGCTCAAAAGGTCGCGAGGTATAAGACATAGAATTTGAAAAGGGCAGTCGCATGTGTTTGCCAAGTTGACATAAGTGACAAACGGTGGAGCTGCTGTGGGTACACTGGATGGAGGCACTGCAACGGAAATTGGTGACAGCGTCGGGGCTGGGATGGCCAAGGTGAAGATGTCAGAGGTTGGTGGAGAGGGCGATACTTGCGTGTGGAGTGGACGGCACAGTGGGGATGGTATAGAGGTCGCCGCTACTATTATAGCGAAAGATCTGACGCCGGGTTGGGATATCCTTCATAGAGAAACCAGAAGCAACAAATTCAATTGAACAATTGTTATCTTGTATGAATTGGCGAACAGATATAAGATTATGAATGAGGGAGGAAACAATGAGGACACTGCAAAGTGGAAGGTTAGTTGTGGGTGTGTCACAGACATGAGAAGATTCGCGTCCGTGAAAAGAAGTTTCACATCCTTGGACTTGTGGAGGCAAAGGAGTGGAGTGGATGCGAAAACTCGGAGAGGGAGTGGACGCGAAGAGAGGAGGTTCGCGTCCGGGAGGCAGAGATTCGTGTCCGTGGACTTGTCGAAGTGGCTCAGACGTGAGTGGAGAAGGTTCGCGTCTGGAAGCAGGTGAGCGTGTCGAAAAAGCGGGAACCGAGAGAGGGTTCCAGCCGATGGAGGGCGAACGAGTCTAGCCGATGGAGACGACGAGCGCAGAGGTGCACCAGCGTCGGAGGAGAAAAGGTGCATCGAGGCAAGAAAAGGGCGAAGACTGGTGTGAGACGAGACGAGGAGGCGTTTGGAGACCGTCACCTCGTCACATGGTGGAACAAGGGATGTGAGAGAGTGGTGGAGAAGAAAAAAGCCGTCTGCGGAGGAGACGGGAAGAAGAAAGAGCCGAGACGAGGGAGCAAAGAGGAAATGCCAGGAAGGAAGTCGGCGAACACCGGGAAGGAAGTCGACAACGGGAAGGAAGCGTCGGCTCAGTAACAGGAGGATGCTAGCGCGCCAGAAATGACTAGACTTGCTCTGATACTATATAAGAATATGTATAGTAAAACTAAGACATCAACTCTATAAGAGAATCGAGTCAATATCCAGTGCTCTAACACCCATCCCATCTAATTATCTCTAAGAGCATGCCTGAGAGTAAAAAAGGTGGACCATGTGCAATCAGAATCTACTTGCTGACAACTTAAAAAAACATGATACGGAACAACATTTTGAAAAATTGCGAAGAATGAGGCACAAAAAACATTCTGCAGTATCTATTAAGAAAATTCAAATTCCACTAATACAAGAACTAAAAACACGAGCTGGGGGAAGACAAAAAAAACTTCTGTGGAGTAAAAAAAAATTGGATCAGAGCAAACGATCCCCACGAAGATGAAATTTTCTTGGTCGCCAAAAGGCAAACTAGCATACCCAAACTAGGGAAACAAATAGATCCATCACACAACTCGAAAACCCTCAAACCACTGCAATTTCCCCAAGGTTTAGTAGGGTTTAACACCCAGAAGGTACTACTGACCCACCTCAAATCATACTTAAGAAAAGAAAATATTTCACCTTTCAAGCATACCATCTCACAAAATACCCAAAACCCCAGACCCGTGCGCCCATTATCAAAGATCCATCTAATACTCGGAGAGGTGGAGAAAAAGTGATCGTCACTGCAAGTTCCCCAAGGTGGTTTACTAGGATTTAACACCCAGAATTAAGTTACTACGAACACACCTCAAATCATACTAAAAAAAAGAAGAGAACATAGATTTCACCTTTCAAGCATACCATCTCATAAGATCCCAAGAACCCCAGAGTCCCTGACCCGTGCTCGCATTATCAAAAATCCATCTAATACTCGGAGGTCGAGACGGAGATAGAGTGATCGGCTTGGCGTACCTTAATTTGCCTAATCCCCGCGCAAGGCAGACGAGAAGCCGAAGGATTAAGGGTACGTTTCGCCGGAGCAACACGAGAGATCGAAGAGATCGAGAGCGCTTGCGGGTTTTTGAGCTCCGTGGGAGATCGTGGGGGGTCTATATATGTAGACGCGTCGCCCGGCGGGGAAGCGGAGGCGTCCTCTTTTATCTGGATGGACGGTCCGGATTTTCTCTTCATGACGATCGGAGGGCCGCGATTGCCTGTCCGTCAATTTGGTCGTCGCGGATCTTAAAATAGTTTAAGTTAGTTTCTACTAGGATTTTATTTGGCTCGGTATAGTACCATGTAAGTTTCTACTAGGATTTTATTTGAGTAGATATACATATTATTATCTTTTTCGAAAAAAAACATCTACTTCTAAAATTGAAAACTTGCCAATATTACCATTAAAAATATGATAATATTGCAAAATTTTGACAAGAAGCTGATTTTATTGTGTAGCATTGCTTAAAAAAGTATTTTCCACGAACCCACCGGGAAGTACCACACAAATTTTCATTACTAGAAGAGAACCACATAAACTAAAAATATCATCGATTTTCTAAAATTAAGTTGCCAATAATGCGAAATATCTGAATACGCAAGAATCCCTTGTCACATTTTCCTTTTTATGTTTTTGGAAAGATGTATATGGAAAAAAAAGGCATGGTTTCCAATCTAATGGTCCATGCAATGCATCTACAGGAAGATAGATGCCTGCATTAGGAAGGGAACATTATTGGTAACAATACTGGCATAATTGGATCCTTCCTTACCCTCCATGCTCGAGTTATTCCTGAAGTTGCAAGCGGCATCCTGCATCATCTTGTACTAGTAGCTTAGAATGCCTAATTGAAGCAGCCTTTGGGAAGAAGTTCGATCAAGAGGCAGTGAGAACACCAAGGCTCTGTTTGAAACGCTAGAAAAAAATCGAATTTTGTCCATAGAATTCTCGCATAACAGACTTGGAGTAAATTTGCAAATAAATTATTTGTAAATAAAAGTTGATAGATAAATTACTTGGTTATAGGGTAAGCTTAACATATAGCTTAAAATAAGTATCAATACAGTAAAAAAAAGTTTTCTTTCTAACAAACCGTATTTTTAAAAGCATAGAGCAAATTATATATGGTAATAATCCGGTGAAGAAAAGGAAGGGGCCAGAGTTTGCAAGTGCGTGGGTGTGGATCTCCCATGTCCTTGAATCAAGAAAATTTATAAACATACAGGAAATTCAGGTTTGCACTTTCCAGGTAACAGCGTAGGAATGATGGCGTTTCCCTCTTAAGCGAAATGCAGGTAAAACCGCGGGTTGCATCACTGCGTCCCCATCCGTTTCTAGGCAAAACGCAGAGAATCACGTTGCCTCTGCTGCAACCAAGACTTTGCTTGCTGCAAGAAAACAGTATGGTTCTCTGCAAACATGCAGCCACAGGAAACAGCTAGGCAAATGCCTTGTGGATCAGCAAGAGAACATATTTGGAGAACAATAATGCACATCATGCAGTCACAACAGAAGCACATTATTAGCATATCTACCAACCATTTTTGCATTTTAGGATATGTGCAGTTTCACATAAACAGTTGGGTGGGATGCACCTATGCCTCTGAAATGGTGCAAGGGCAATCATTAGGAGGATCATTGTGTAATTAAATTAACCAAAGCTAGCTTACTTTGGAGGAAAAATATATAGAAAAAGGGTCTATTAGCATCCAGTTAAAACCTCAGTGCAAACATCCACAAGGGAAATCTGGTACCTACATCTCCTTTTCACCTATATCCATTTTCACATGTCAATCTACAGGTAAGATCAATTCAGATTGCACAACAATGTTCAGCCAAGCCACTCGCCCCCAACCAAGTTCTACCAACTAAACCAGGATTATGTGCTTCTAGTTATTTCACATTCGGCTTGGGTGAGTAGCGGAACGGAGAAGCACGGGGGCCATCGGATAGGCTCCTCATCGGCTGCTGCCCATTCCGAGCAAATGAGCCCTGCACCTTAAGGGCATGGTTCCTACCATTCATGCTGCTTGAGTGTGCCATTCTCTCAGCTTGCATTGTCTGATAGAAGTACGAGGAGCTAGCCATGTCCTTGAGGTTGAGCAGTGGCTTGAGAACCTCTACCACTTGGCTCATCAGTGGCCGAGCTTTCGGGTCCCGGCTGAGACAGGCACGTGCTAACTGTGCTGCCTTCTGGGCACCTTTGACTGAGAAGTGACCCTCCAAACGAGGGTCAATTAGCTTGTAGAAGCGCTGCCTTTCTCCTAGGAGGGGGCGTGCCCACTCAACAAGGTTGTGCTCACCATTTGGGCGGTTTTTGTCCATTGACCTGCGCCCTGACATCATCTCAAGAAACACCACACCAAAACTATAGACATCACTCTTTGATGTCAAATGGCCTGAAAAATGGGAAAAATATAAGAAAATTATGACATCAAGTAAAAGTCATAATGAATATCACATAGCAAAACTCCAGAGGCAACAAATGTGCGTTGCCCAAAATAATCATTAAAAAATCCAGTGCCCATCATTGACCTAACATTAAGAAGATTATTGATGATATGCAATACCAAACAGCTGAACATAGTAGATTTTCTTTAAGATAAGCGGGCAATAATACTTCTGCCAGGCCAGGGAGAATCAAATGAATGGCAAACATCTATCATATGAACCACATCACTCAATTCCACAGTTGCGCTCTTAGACAAATCTGCTTCGCCCCTGCAAATGTGTTGTCACTAGACAGTGCTTGGGGAAATAATCAGACACGACACACTTGTGCAACTACTGTTGATTGTATTGACAAGTATTATGGATGGTACTCCCCTACTACATTGTTTTCTCAACATCAAGTGTAAGGGTTTACTATTGTAGATAAATAGATGTGCTGACCTTTAACTGCATCCATCTTAGGCAATGCAATTAATTGATACATTGTAGGAGTATTTATTATTACTTCTAGTTTTATATCCAAAGAACAAACTAATATTTTGTATATTAACCACTATATCATCACAATTCTTACTAGAATCATTTCCATTCCATAGATTTAAGTGTCACCAATAAGAAAGACCAAAAGACCATATGACACAAGCTGATCACTGATGCAAGAACTGTAATAGTAAACCGCCATGCCTCACTTGTTTCTGGCATACATAGGAGAGAGAAAACAATGTGGAAGTGGACTATCTTCGGACCAGTTATGATTTGTCCAAGTGATGACTGATGAAGCACTTACCTGTCATAACATATTCCGGAGCTGCATACCCATAAGTCCCCATTACTCGAGTAGACACATGAGTTTTGTCACCCACAGGGCCATCTTTGGCAAGCCCAAAATCTGAGAGTTTTGCATTATAATCCTGCAAGAGTAGCATAACACACAAAATTACAGGATGTGAATCATGTGGTACGCAATACATAATCCAATTCAAGGACTTAAAACTTACCGCATCTAGCAGTATATTAGATGTTTTAAAATCACGGTAAATAACTGGTCTTTCTGCTTCTTCATGAAGGAAAGCAAGACCCTTTGCTGCCCCAAGAGCAACCTTCATTCTGATGGACCAAGGGAGAGGAAGAGACCCTATAGATAAATCATAATTCATATAAGATTCAATATTTCCACCTATTTAATATTTTTTCCAGCAGTAAGATGCAATGGACAAACACTTTGGAAGAGCTACTCAAATATGATTAATGGTAAGTTCCTTCATTAAAGGGCAGGCATTGTATAAAAATTGAGTTTCAATGGCTTGAGAAACTGGTCAGACATGTACTTCTGAATAGATGGTTATCTAAACTTCCACGAGGCATGAATTCATACACCAGTAATCTTTGGTCATCTTCAACACAATATCCAATCAACCTCACCAAATTGGGATGGTGAAGATTACCAAGGAAATCAACCTCTGCCTGAAATGAAGCAGAACAAGTGTCACCGTCATTGTGGGTTCTAATGGAGAATGTCAGAATGGCACCGAACATGAACAAAATAAAAGCAATTTGACAGTACAAGTAAGTATAACAAAGCACATACCACCCATTCTTTGTGCCCTTGAAGCCCATCATGATTGAGTGTTTTGACAGCAACTGTAAGGCCTGTACCAGGTTTCACAGGAGCATTTCCATTCTCTTCAATCCACCCTTTAAAAACACATCCAAAACCCCCTTCTCCAAGGAGACTCTCAGGCCTGAAGTTCCGTGTCGCACATTTTAGATCATTGAATGCAAACTTGCGCAACTGTGAGGCAACTTTTATTTCCTCTCCAGCTTTAGATGCTGATGAACTGCTCTCAGCATTACTAGTGGTTGTTGAGCCTGAGACTACTGATACAACTGGATGGTTCCTGCTACCATTTTCGGTTGACTTTTCTGCTGTTCCATGAAATGGATAACAGTTTTAATATGGCATACTAATGAGAAACGAAAGACTCTTCTGAACAATAAATAAACCCCACAACACCAATTCAGATAAACACAAGAAATGAAATTGGCAAACTGCACAGTAAATTCTAAGATACAGCGGAAGGACACAGTGAAGTGTAAAATTTAGTTTTGGTCTTTTTGGGTATGGATTCCATGTAAATATGATTTTCTCATGTATCATTCATTCATGTCCAGCCTTGATGTGCGATGACTCATGATTTCAAAAACCAAATCTGCTGTCAGAAACACCATCAAAGTCAGGTGGCTGATCCTAACATACCAACAACCATTCCTGACTGGTGAAACAAATGGCATTCATTTATGTGTGCAGTTCTAATTAATTTGCTATGAGATTAAGTGTGGCATGCAAGGAGCAAGAAAGCCACATGCCATACTAAAAATAGAATACAAACTCCGAAAACCACTCATGCCACTGGTCCCATACAATCGCTCATACAATACCCATCTTCCAATTTCACGGTAATAAGTAATAATGAGAACTACAGCTCAGCTTGAAATATGATGCTGAATGATCTGTATGATTTGCCGACTGTTTGCCAATATCTATGTGTCCTACATGCTTGTTGTAATAATTACTAGTCAATTTGTACATTCAATGCTCAAAACAGGGACACACGCAAAGCACGCTGAGGATTCTAACTACAAATACATAGCTCCATTCAGATCTCTAGAAAACTTACTACCAGACTATGTTATGCACACGTACTCAACATTTACACTCTAACCTACTATAACCTCAGCGCCAACTATGTCCTCGTGTTACATCACATCTAAATATTCAGACATATTTATGGCCAAAATCCATTTACATAACAGATTTCAACTTCCAATTATAGTCATTACAGGTAGCTCATATCGAAAGGATGAAAGAGACATTACCGCCGTGCGTGCTGGCGCTGCTTGTGGAGGTGTCCACCTTGGACCGCGGCAGCGGCGGGCAGCTCCCCATCGGCCACAGCCGGATGCAGCACCCAGTCGCCACCGTGGCGTCCTCCCCGCCGCCCTTCCGGGGCAGCCGCCGCCCGCGCCTGCTGCCCCTGCGGCTCCTGCTGCGGCGGCACCAGCCCCACCTCTCCCGCTCCTCCTCCCCGGAGCTCTCCCACCCGTCGAACTGCCCCAGCTCCGGCGGCGCCACCCCCATCGCCTCCTCGCACTACCACTTCCAAAACCTCACAAAGAGATCCCCTCCGCCACCTCCTCCTCCTCCAAATCGCGCCGAGCCACCTCACGCCCGGCGCCACGGAAGCATCAGATCGGCCACAGCCACCGCCAAACAAAATCCCACCAGTTTCCACCAAGGAACACGCCCAATCAAATCACCCCACCTACACCCGCCCTCCCCGCCAAATCTCCCTCAACCCCACCTCCACCTCCACCCCCACCCGAACCCAGCTCACCACTCCGGCGCAGCGGCCCCCCGTGCCGAACCCAAACCAAACCAGACCCGCAGCTGAACTAGGTAGACGGCCGGACAGTCCACCTGCCGGCCTGCCCCGCTGGAGGAGGCGGCGGCGAGAGGGGAGGAGGTGGAATACGCGGAGAGAATAATGGGATGGATGTATTTGCGTCAAAGGAAGGAAGGAGGAGAGAGGAGACAAGGAAGCGGAGGAAAAGCACAAATATTCCTCGCTTCGCACTCTCTCTCTCTCCTCTTTGTTTTTTTTTTTTTTTTGCTGCCGTTTGCTTCTCTTCTTCTTCTCGGCTTTAGCGGAGCGAGCACGTGGCCTACGTGGACCGCTTTTGCTGCGTGCGGCGGCACTGTCGGCCGGGGCCCCGCCGGGGCTGACGTGGACGGCGGCAAACCCTACTCTTGGTCTTTTCTTCTACTAATACTGTGCAATCGTGTTTTTTGCTGGGAATGATTGGGGATATGGGGGAATGAAGGGCTGTCCCTTGTGAGATATTTGTTTTCCAAATCGTCGGTGAAGAGGAGATGTGATGGCTTACAGTGCTACTCTCGTCGTTTCTTACTTTGATTTTGTTGGCGTCCAAAGGTCTCACAAACTCATAATTTATTAACCAAGCAAGCAATTGAGTAGTTGCTATACTTATGGTATGCCACACTTTTATTACTTCTCGCATTTGCACATGACTATCATCGCTAAACCTTGGCACCGTCTCCTGAATGTGAGTTTATCTTTTTAGGCTTATAATTTACATTACTTTTTTAAAACAAAAACAAATTGTTGCCCATATTTTATATGACATGCCACCTATTTAGCAATGTGAAGTGTAACAAAATTAACCTCTAACCATATAAACTCTCTTAATAAGATAACAATGAATTTATAAAATGCTTTAGAACTATTGTATTTAGTCAAAGAGAATCAATGTTGTCAAAAAGACATTTCACAAAAAAAATATAAATGCCTTAAAATAATGTTTAGTGAATATGTAATTTCGACCGATGAAGCCACCCTAACATAAGATATACAAGGAAGTGTAACAACCATTAGATTTGTCTTTGAACTCCCAAAATATTACTCTAACCAGGATATGTGGAGTGATTTACTGGTTTAGACTATTGTTGTTTACAATTTCTTATTGTAAGATTATATATACTTGTTCTCTCTTCTTGCGCTCTTGCATTACAGTCGGCTATAGAATACTAAACATGCAGCTGCTCTTTTTTTTTCTCACTTTCTCTCCTCCATATTAACACTATTGTTTTACATGCTCTGATATGAGCGATATGCTAAGTTTTTGGGTAGATATGAAAATCTGTCACAAATCAAAACTGCAATTACAGCTTAGTAGGAAAGTTTGTTGCATCGTCTGTTTCCCTGTTGCGTTTGCATCTCCGATCCATGACGTCCATTGCTGATGTGACTGTCAATTCCGGTCGACCAAAAGTCAAAACTTTCTTGTTGGCAAAAGGCAACATCTAACATGCACCGGCAAAACGGCGGTTGTTTGGCTCTTGTGGTTAATTTAATTAAATTTTCTTCTTTCTTCTGTATTTCACAAATGCCCGCTAGTTAAATTAAACAAAGATCAGCATGGATTTTGAAATATCAACTCACTTTGAGATAGAAAATATTACAGAAGACAAAATTCAAATTTAACACTTTTTACTAATCATAAAATCTAAAAAATTCCGTTTTCCAAATCTGTATATTTACAAAATAGAGATAGCATAACATCAATAGATGAATAAATTAGAAAAAATTTATAAACAAACACAACCGAAATCATCTCAACCAAACTTATGGATCTCAAGATGTTAATGAAACAATTAGCCAAAATTAATTAAATTCTAATTAATTAATAACATATGATCTTAAAATAACTAACGATCAAGAAAATTAGAAAAAAATAAATTAAAGAATTCAATCCAAAATATAGAGAAACCAAATTAATCTAAAATCAAACGCTAGCCATACACAAAAAAAAGAGATTAATTACTACATAAATCTTTGATAAACTCTACCTTTACGCTTATAAAATTTACACAGAAAACTCTCTTAGCTTTTTATATACAAATCACTAATATCTTACTCTCTATTTATAGAAAAAATTCTAAAAAAAGACATAAATACACATAATTTTTGTGGTAACCACTGGGTTTATCTATATCGTTCATTCAGCGTGGTAGTAAATCCAGCCTATTAATGTAGCTAAATCAAAATTTTAATTTCTCAATTTTCATTCAAAATTCCTCTAAAATTTTTAGAAAATTTTCAATTATTTTTCAAATTTAATTCATACACACAAATAAATAAAAAACATTCTTTAGCATACATTTTTATAACATGACCTATGTCAACGCATAGAGACGCTCATCATATTTTTTATAAATAATTTTAAATATAAATCAATTAAATAATTATAATTTTAATATAAACTAATTTTGCCAATTTTAATATAAATTATTTTACCAAATTTTCTTAAACCAATTTTTTATCATTATTATTTAATAATCTTCCCATCGATGAAAACATTAGCAACAACGTATAAAATGTTGAACATTAACAGTTTTCTTAAAAAATATAGACATTTACTTCCCAAAAATTTTACATGAAACTCTTTCCCCTTTTTGACAATAGATTCATCAAGAAAACAATTTTCCAATTTTGTATAAATATTATTATTTTTAATTCCATGAACATCACAAATTATCAACGTAAAGAAGCTCATATATGCTATAATAAAAATAATTTTCACTTGCACATCAATATATGCAATATAAATTTAGCATAAGTGCAATTAATAATTTATTATAAAACATGATATTTCTTACTCACCTATTTTAAATCTTACAATCAATGTGTTTTTTTAATAAACTGAGAACTTGATTTATCTCAATCATAACCTAAATTACAAGGAATTATATGCACCATAAATTTTACTTTTCAATTTGTTCAAATCTATATCTTTTGACAATTAAAATCTTAAATCAAGTTTTAGTTATACACAACTTTTTTCATATTTATACTAAAGTGTAATAGGAAGCAATCTTGTTAAAAAGAAGTGCAACAAAAGAAAGTTCAATCATGCCAAGATTTAATTCAATTTATCATATAGCATGCAAAAATCAACAAGAAACATAAAATTACTCGTATCTTATATTTTATACCTTATGGCATAAACATTACTTATAATTATACAGCTGAATCAAATGTATTGTTTATTAATAAATTTTTCCTTTCAAATGAAGAACACAAAAAAATGTTATAAAGGTTGATGCTCCCCTCGAAATAACCTTATAGGATGAATAACTCTAATTTCTCCTCAAAGACGAACAAAGCAAGAAAAATCTAAATGTTTTATAAAAATATCTACTAATTAATATTCAACATCCACATAATGAAGTGTTATATTATGTTTTCAACTTGATCACTAAGAAAATTAAATCTAATATCAATATGTTTTGTTCTAAAATATTGAAATAGGTTTTTAGCAATATAAATGGTACTTGTGTTATCGTAGAAAAATAAAATATTTTTTAAAACAACACCATAATTTTTAAATATAGCTACTATCCAAAAAATTTAAGAATAATAATTAGCAGCAACCACTTATTCAGATTCAGCAATCAATTGTGCTATAAAGGATTATTTTCTAGAATATCAAGCAACAAGTAAATTGCACTAGAAGTACTTTTTCTATCAAGTTTACACCCTCCAAAATTAGCATCAGAAAATAAAAAGGATGTAGATAGCTAAATGTCAAAATCTTTAGTGTCATAAACATATATAAACATATATGAGAATCTAATTAAATACTTGAAGATGTGAAGCACGTAGAGAAGCTTTAAAATCGTACATTTAAACTTGTATATCTTCTTAAATATGTTCTATCATTTGTGAAGTTATGATTGGTGCTAGAATTAGCGTTGATTGTGTGCAAGAAATCAAAACTTCATCTTCATCAATAAAAATGTTCTCCTCCTAAATATATACGCTTGTACCTATAGCCATAACCATTGAAATAAAACTATCTCCAAAAGTTATCTTTTTAAGATAGGATGCTATTGAGATATAGTAGACATGGGACATATAGTGTAAACATCCAAAATTCAATAGCAAAAAAATTCTCATTTCTCGCGTAAAGTGCATGCATAGAAGAAGACAATGTCGATGTCATTATATTGTGGTTAGTAATATAATATTTAGAAGTTCAGCACTAAAACACATGACGCATATAAGAAGACATAACATAAGTATTTTTATGCAAATGTTTATATCTATTATTACTCGTGTTAGTAAAACAAAAAAGACATGCTTTTTTCAAATTAGATATTGACTTAGCATTTTATCTTATTTATTGTTTAGTAAGTCTAAAATAAAAATCTAATTTATACCCATCTCTATCATAGTGCACTTAACTTTATATTTACTTTTAAAAGTAGAAACAACACTTAACTAGTTATACAAGTAGATAACATCATATCACCAAATCTAAATATTAACTTTTTTAGATTCATTAGCAATCTCAATTATACCACTAACAAGATTATTTAATAACAACTGAATTAGGAGTCTTAGAATAATTATAATCACCATAATCTAACCTGTTTTAAATTTTTGATAACTAGTGTTTTATTCAAAATTTGATTCAAGCTATTCATCTTTTATGGTAAGTAATCAATACGATTTAAAATAGACATAATTTTTATAAGAAATATACTACAATTTATCTTTATTATTACAATTAGAGTATAAAAGAAGTTAGATTGAGCAATTTTAATATTAGCATTCTTTAATTTCAACTTAAGAGAATTGCAATTTTCATAATGAGCAGATTTATAAACTACATATACATGCTTATTATTTTTCTCCTTTAAGTTATTTCAAATAGAAGCATGTATATCTCTTAGAGAATTAAATTTAGTATAAACTAAATCGTATGATTTATAAGAATTATATATAGAAATCAAAGTTTTAAATCTTATAATTTCAACATTTATTTGTTTAATTAAAATGTCTTGTTTATTAATCTTTTTATCTTTCTTTTCTAATAAATTACCAAGCTTTTCAATAGCATAAGCTAAAATATCATAAGAATGCTCTATCTTATTATAGTTGTTTCTATCGATGCCACTATTGGTAACATTTCTGCTACTTACCATTATAAATATCTCTATCAAGTTTTTCTTTGAGAGTAACATCGTCATCCCTCTTAGGGTTCACATCGTTTAGGTTCACCTGTTCAAGAGCAGAAAGAATATGGTGTATTAGCTGCTTGTTCAAATACCCTTTCTGCTTGATACTCTTGAATGTTCACTTCTTGTCATTTTCTTCTTTGTCTTTCTCCTCATCTCAATCCTTAAAAAGTCTTGTTAAATATTTTGGATATTTAAGACCAATATGATTAAGTAAACTATTTGTTCTCTTTCTGGATCGAACATTATGTAAAACTCTTATGAAGTGTATGGAGATGAATGTTAAATCATCTTTAATTAGTTGTTCTAACTATTCATCGGTTAATGAAGACAAAACAAACAAAACAAACCTAGCTGAAGAATTAACACTAATAGAGTTATTAGCTTGTGAAGCTAAAGTTATTGATTTATTAGCAATATTTTTTCTAGCAAAAAAATCTAGCTCATGAGTTTTTAATTTAGAATAAATCACATCTAAAGTAAGTATACTAATATCGGTAGATTCTCTAATTGATGTTACCTTCATTTATTTTCTATATAGATATATTTAAAACTCTTAACATTAATAGAGCGCAAATTAGTGAGAGTTTATCAAGAGATTCACCAGGATTCATCATAAAACACATGTATTCCATTTTATATGTATCCTAACATATCCATAAAATGCTCTACATACCTCATGTATTGACTTGAGATGCACCATACGGTCAAAGTTGCTTGTTCCTAGCACTTGAATAATTAATTTTTTCGGTTTAATTATGATAGATTCATCACTATCATTGTATCATTTTTAAAAACTTGTAGACCTTCTTCCATATAGCAAAGCATTGTATACTGAAAATCAATACCATCAAAAATACTGTTTGTTTGACATATTATATAATCACTGGTTAAGATTAATTAAAAAATATAATAAAATAAAAATAATTTTACTCTGATACCACTTGTAAGATAAACTCATTATAAGACAAATAGAGGGAGGTAAATGACTGTGGAAGGCAAAATTCAAATTTAATACCTTTCCCTTATCACAAAAATTAAAAAAATACACTTTTTGAATTTGAACAGAACGTCATTTCGTTACTAAACAGATTATAACTTTAAATTTATAATTTCAATCGACATAATAAACTGACAAAATTTACAAACAAATCAAACTAAAATTAGTTCAATCAAACTTATAGATCTCGAGATATTAACAAAAAAAACCTATTTAATTAATAACACGAGATCTAACAATAATTAATCGACCAATCTTTTTATAAAACTAGAAAAACACCATAGCTAAAGAATTTAATCTAAAATACACATAAAAACAAATTAATCTAAAATCAAACACTAGTCAAAGATAGATTAATTACCGTACAAATCTTCAACAAACTTTACCTTTATTTACAAAATTACGCTTACAAAATTTTTAAAAAAACTATCTCAATTTTTTGTGTATAAATTCTTAACATCTTACCCTCTATTTATAAAAAAAACCCAAAGAAAAAAAATCTAAATATAACTTTTAGATTTCGTAACTACCACTCTGTTTATTCTCAACCGTCGATCTAAAACGGACTCTTCAGATTATGCCATATCACCCGTTATACCGAGGGCTACAAAGTCATATACGTTACTATAGAGAATCCGGTTCGATCACTATTCCAATGTATCAGAACCAATCGTGTTGCGCCTTGTTGCCTTTGAATCTCTTATGGTCGCACGCGCGCAAGCGTCCGCACTCGTTGATAGAACTAAACCACCTATCAGTTATACTCTCGTCGCACATGTACATCGGCGCTACTAAACCGATTTTTGCTGCCAGTCCACTCCACCGGTTTGTTGACTTCTTAGCCTGCCTGCTCAGTCGCATTTTGCCTACTTCAGCTCACATTAGCCTATTCACGTGTCGCTTTTAGTCTATCTACTTCACGTGTCGCTTTTAGTCTATCTACTTCTGGGTTGAATATACACTGTGGCTTGTCAGCAAATCCAGCAGTTCAGAAAATTAATTTCTGAATTGTCGTCCAAAATTTGTCCAAATTTTTTCAACAATTTTTTATATTTTTTCTGAATTTAATTCCTACACATAAATAAGAAAACATTCTCCGAAGTAGATTTTTATAACCTAAAATATTTCAACACACCTAAACACTCACTGTATTTTTATAAATAATTTTAAATATAAACTAATTAAATAATATTAATATTAATATTAATTAATTTTGTCAATTTCAATATAAATTATTTTATCAATTTTACTTAAACCAAATTTTTATTGTTATTATTTAACAGGATTTTTTGGATTAGGGTTTAGGGATTTTTTTTGCCGCACGCAGATAAACTGATAGCGATCGGAAGATAAAGTATGCTTCGGCTATATATATTGCATTAGTCAGATCACACGTGTTCTTTTGGTGTAAATAGTACAGGTTCTCACATGTATTTTGCATTGCATTGCCAGTTCGGCTTAAGACTTAAATAACAGTGCTAGAGGAACTCCAGGTCAAAAGGCCGCCGACTAATCTTCCAAGCCAGGTCAACGTTGGGTTACGTTAATTTCCACATGATTGATAACTGTTAGAAAAATAAATTAAAAATAGAGTCCAATGTGTCACTTAGAGCCACATGTTAGCGGCATATTGGATGCTTAGTTTGTACTTCCTGCATATTCACAATGATATTGAGCGGCTTGTATATTTAAATTAATAAATCAAATGTTCTGTGTGGTTATATATCCTTTTCTCTGCTATATGGGAATAACTAGAAAATTGGCACGTCAGTTGACGTGTTTATAGCCTGTATATATTATTTAGAGTTTATTTCAAAAAAAACAATGTTTTATATAATCTTTACATGAGTTAGTTATTTTGTGAGTACATGAGTTGAGTTTGATTAATTCCTATAGAGATCATACATTCAAAAGACCTCTTAATAGATTTTAATTTTATGCTTGTCGAAACTTAAGACGAACCAAAGTAGGATAGTAATTTATGCTTGCCGTCAGTTTTGTTGATTTGAGTTACGGTGTTTAACTTTGACAGATGATTACAGGTGCTATTAGGAAAAAAAAGGAGAAACGGTAATATTTCTTAAAATTGCAGTTATTTAATAAAATCTGAAAGTTTTATATATTCCTTAGAATCTAGGATAAAATAAATATTTAAAAAAGGGTTCTTGGTCTGATCTTTTATATTAGTTGTCACTTAGTTTTTCTATTTGTTGATTTCCTCCGACTTAACATGTACTGTAGCATATAATTATTTATCTAAGCATTTTTATAAAAACAACTCTACTTCCTCTCATTTTTTTTAAAGTTTTACTCAACTTTAATTTTTTCTTCTATTTCTGATCCTTCGTTTTGCCTGCTTCTAGCCGGTCACGCAACGACGGCGCTAGCAGAGCCGAACGAACGCGCGAGAGCACCAGCCGCTATTGCGCAGCCAGCAGTAAGGCATGCGCTCAGATCATGTTTTTTTTACTCAAAACTTAACCATGCCACATGGTCCAATCAAAGCCGGCAAAACTGCCGGCTTGAGATTGTTTGATATGTTTCTATACAGCTACAAAACAATCATATATTCCAAAGTCAAGACATAAAAGAATATTAGTCACCCTATAAATCTCACAGTATTATCGATGCACAAGCTAATTATTATCACTGGACGATTGTGCTCCCTTGGCAACCTTTATGAAGACATCCTCTAAAGTGGTATCAACCAGACCCCAGGCATGTACGGTGAACCGGTTCTTCGCATCCTCAACTGCACGAAATACCTCGGCTATTTTCACCTCTTGCTTTGGCAGCTCGAACTTTTGAGTTCCAGATAGGTGGTAAATCTTGTTTGCGCTTGGTCATGGACTAGCTGTTCAACCTCCTGTTCTTGGTCTAGAGATGTTGTCATTGTGAATAGGTATGCTCCCCCATATCTTGCCTTTAGCTGCATTGCACAAATGAGGTTTTAGATGTGGTCATAAAGCACATATTGTGATTCAAGAAGCCAAATGTATTGTACCTCCTTAGGATTTCCAAGACATTGGAAATCACCATCAACAAAGATGCCAAGTCGATCGCAAAGTACTTCAGCCTCCTCCATTGAGTGTGCTGCAAGAATTACATTTGATCAAATACTGTGTGATACTCTTGCAAATTTTAACATCAATAAGTGACGTGTTAGGGATCTAAGAATTTGATCCAAAAGTAGAAAGGAAAAGGATAAGTACTTGTAAGAACAATTGCATGGTTTCGCTTGGCCTCCTTCACAACATTCCACAAGTTATTTCTTGATGCAGGATCTAGCCCAGTGCTTGGTTCATCCATGAAAACAACCTACAGAATGCATTGTCAATCTTCATAACACATTAAAAATTGGACATCCTGTGGAAGGGTTCAAAAAATATACAGAAAAGTACTTTGGGGTCTCCAATCAATGATATTGCCACACTGAGCCTCCTTTTCATGCCTCCGCTGTACATTCCCACTTGCTTATCACCAACACCACCATGGAACAGATTTGCACTCTTCAGAGCATCCTCAACAGCCTAACAGTGGAAAAATCCCAGACATCGTTCAAATACAAGATGTACATATGCTGAGATAACTGAGTAGTATAGTTTATGAAATACGTGCCAAAACAACTTCAGTTGTCCAACAACGAAATGTGGATATTAAATTTTAAAATAAGTGAGGCAGACTGGAGGTACCTTCACCAATGCAGCACCTTTAAGATTCTTCAGCCTGCCATAAAAGAACAGATGTTCTTTTCCTGTCAATGGTTCCCAAAGTAAGCTGCACTTCAGAATTAAAACATATTACTATAAAAAAAATAATCTAGTCTGGGAAAGATCCTTTTTGGTCAGATAAGTGTTAGTTGTAGCAAATACTCATGCTGTGGGCACACCCCCATGTTTGTATATATGTGATCCATATCCATATTAATATCCATTCCGTGAACATAGGAAGTACCAGATGTAGGTTTAACAAGCCCAATCATCTGACGAAATAACAAAACAAGGTTAATAAAGGTAGCTACAAGAACTAAACAATTTTTAGAAAAAAATGATACCACGTGCCATTTTAGTATTATACCATACTAATTAAAGATGTTTTCCCAGCTCCATTTGGGCCAAGCATTCCAAAGCACTGGCCTTTTGGTACGGCAAGAGATAATCCTCAAACTGCCAGCTTGTCAGGGTTTCCATCCCTTCCAGGATAGATCTTCTTGAGGTTGTGACATATAATAGCTTGATTTGCATTGCGGTCTACCAAAAGTTGCTCAACTACTTCTCTCTGGATATAATTTGTATATGGATAAATTTAGAACATATGTACTCCATTAAATCTGGAAGTGGCAGAGTATAGCAGGTAACCTACTTCTTGAGCAACATCTGGTTTCTCCATATCAACAATTACTTTAGAATCCTGTTGCACCAAGCTAGGACTCTGCAATGATGGCGTGTGCTTCTGTAAACACCTGAAGAAGAATAAGGGCCTTTTTCTGACACCACCACCTACTGGAGAGACTCGATCCAAATAGAATGCTAAGGTAAGGAGTGATGCCCATTCTACAGTCATGATGATAAATATAACACATACTCCATTGACTGGATCTTTCAAATTTCCCCATGTCATGCCAGAGGCTCCCATAGCACTTCCAGAGAATGCATATTGGCCAAGTTCATATAGTCCTCGATAGAGGGAAAATCCTGGGACAATCTCCATTACTAACACCCAACCATCTGAGTAGAAAACAAAAAGGCTTGTTACCCATATTATGTAAATTAAGTTGCAAAATACAACTGATGTAATAACTTACTGGGAAAGGTTCTGTCCTCAACAAAAAAACGAAAAAGAAATTCCCCTAGCAAGCCAGAGCCAAATACATAAATGTATCCAATAACTGCAGGAGGAAACATGGAACTTGTGACTTCCAATAAGAAAAATTTTTGACTTAGAAGTTCCAAGTTTGAATTACTAACCTGTGGCTGTCTTGACAAATGAAAAGAAAGATGCCACAAAAAATGCAAGTGCAATCTGTAAATTTATATAAATGAAGAAGAAAACAAACTGTATGCTGTAGTCATTGAGTCTGAAGAAATTTAGACCTGCAAAAAATAAAATCAATTGAAATATCTAGATTTGTTTGTCACAACAGCACCTTCGTGAACAAAATTTTGGAAGAAAATTACCAATTAAGGAGCCAAAAATCACAAAAAATGTCATATAGATAATCGATAGAGCAAAGAAATAAGCATAAGAAATTAGCCAGTAAGGCCCATCCTTCAGACCATGCATCTTCATCATAATTTTTAGCTTTTGTTCCTTCTCATACACCAGATATGTCAACATAACCTGGAAAAGAGAGTCAATTTGCAAGCTTTACCAATACTGACCATAACACACTCAACATTCCTTTTTTCTTTTGCGTCTGAATTTATAGAGTGCTACATCACATCATACTCACCGGGAAAAGTAGTTCAACTATCCATGTGAAGAATAGCACACTGAGAAGAGAAGAGAGATCAAGCCTAAACCTTGTTCCAACTTTGGGCATCTCTTTTACATATTCAAGCAGCATATCCACCCCACTTCCTCTGATAAATTTGAGGTATGCATTGGATACCTGCAGGAAACAAAGCATAAATTGCTCAACAGTCAGATGAGTTCTGTAATACACTGAAATTACTCAGGATGAAGTTATGAAAAGGAAAACATAATGCATTCACCAATTGTGGAACTCGTAATGCTGCGATAAATGAATATGCAGTGTTATCATTATAAGTAGAGTTGTACCAAACATTTATATTGAGGTCATATCCCGTCGTGTTCAAGAAGTCATAACCTGCAGAGAACAATTAAACTATACAGTACACACCATTGCAAATAACCACCACCACCATTTGTACAAACGAGCTACATTTGTTATGTTTTAAAGCAATTATTTAGAGATGGGGCCATAGAATTATCCATACTATGTGTGGAATTCAAAAGCAGTCGGTTGGAAGGTATACAAATTCAAAATATGAGAAAATCCACCGATACACAAACTCATTCCAGTTGCAAATTGACCACAAAATGGTCGCATCGAGATAGAAAGATAACCTGCAACAAACTCATTTGTTTCTCCTCCTCTTTGTATGTAACCCTTAAACAGTTCATAGTTGATAACTGATGCACTTTCACTCCACAACATCTGAGCTTCAATACATTATATATCTGGTTCATTCAATAGGACATCAGAACGCAATCTAGGCAGCCCTACAAAGGAGTCTAAATGAACGATGAACATATTGTAGTTATTGTCGTCAAACAGACTACATAAATAGTTAGGAAAAGCTACAGTACACAATGTTCTAGACATGTACAAATCTCACCACACAACTAGTTGTCTTGCTTCTGTTTGATTATATTGAAAGTAGAAATCATGCAAAATAAATAACAGAGCAGGAAAATATTTTTTAGTCCCTTCAAATGCAAATAAATTTGTACAGGAAAAGTTTTGAATTGCATATTTGCATCCCTGGACTTACTTACCAGCAAAGTAACTTAAGTTTTTCAACACAAATTACAAATTCAACATTGCAAAGATGGAAGCTTTAACTTACCGATATGAAAGGGTATGCCCCCTGCATTGTATGGAATGGTCCCAAACATGAAGGGCAGGCACTGAGGCTGGAGCAGATGCAAAGTTTTACCAGAGAAAAATGCGGGCTCTAGCAATTGTGTATACCATGGCTGTGTGTCTGAACCCTACAACAAATCAGTCCAACCAGTAAGTCGATAAGCTATTTTTCAAGAAAAAAAGTGTGATATACAAGATGTATACTCATGTAGCCATCAAAGGAACTCACAACAACTATCATGGAGAGGACATCAAGATAGTCTGTCACTTGAGAGGGAGAAAAGGCAGAAGACACCAGGTAGTCTGTCACATTAGGCAACGGATAAAGGGCAGGAAACAGCCGAGCTGAAACACCTGTCAATTGGAAGTACTCAAGAACTATGAACACATTCACCTAAATTTCGAAATACGAAAATTTTAGTATTCCTTTGAGCAATCTATCAGCAATATGGCATATGACATATGCTCAGCTAATGCTTGGTCCTCTCCAGTGATGAGGACAGTGACGGGCAAGACCCGTCGTCACGGCACAATGGGTTAGGCAAATCGTCGAATGGCTACGATGCAGTCCCGACAGCCCGGAACCCTGGCCAGGGGACCTGAATTAGAGCTGGCCACCGTGGTGGGCTAGGCACCTCGCAGCTCCAAACCTGCTCCAGCGTTGAGTGCTGGATGCCACATTCCTTCCGCAGACAGGTCCCCTCCATGTCAGTCTTGGCGCATTCGCAGCCGCACTGGTACTTGGGCTTGTCCAGCTCCCCGTTGATCACGTTCTGGAGCACGACGGGAAGACGGTGATGCCGACGTTCGTCTTCAGGTTACGCCTCTGCACCACAGCAATGAAATAAGAATTAGATGCCACCACCAAACCATCAACCATGTCTCCCACTCTCCAAGAACAAATGAAATCGATAGCTGCCCAAGTGCCATGATCCATCAGACTCGTCGCCAAAAACAGAGCAGCACTAAACCCTACGAATAGATTAACTCGAAGGCGCGCGGCCGCCCACAATTCATCGCCAGAACAACGCAGGCATACCCACAAACACGTCGCGGGCAGCACGGCCAACGGGAAAAGGATCAACCTAGTCGGGGAAGGGGGAGAGCAAGCAGAACGGCGTGCGGCTTTCCTGGAAGCAGAGGTTCTTGCGGAGGAGGGCGCCGGCCTGGGTGGAGAAGCTCGCGGGGCTCCTCCTCGCCGAATCATCATCATCCATAGGGGAGGCAGATGGGGAGTAGCTAGGCTTCGGCGGCGCAGAGCGGAGATGCGGTTTGCAGTTGGGGATTCGAGTAAACCGATGGGTTAGTTTAACTTCTTGCGGTTTATATATGCCGTCGATTTCTCGGCTGGCTCCCTCCAAATCCGCACTCTCGTCGTTGCTTATTGACATGAACTGACCATAGGTCCATGTAGTAGCAGTATATTGTTTTTTTTTTACACTAGTAGCAATAGCAGATCTGCAGCATGGGCCGGGTCAGGCTTGGACTTGGGCCAATGAAAAGCACAATTTTTTATGCCCAAAGATATTTGTCCAGGCCTGTCCCGCTAAGGACATCGGGCCGATGATCTTGGGCCAGCCCGGAATAATTCGGTGAAGTTGGTGCGGTACTACAGCCTAGGCCTAGGCTTTTATTGCGCGCACACCGCTTAAGCATAAGAGGTCACCTAGTAATCAATCGTCTGAGAAGTCTGAATCCATCCATCGATCTTGTGAGGCGTTGGATTGGAATCCAACGGTAACACTGGAAACCTAAAAAAAAAGGGCATATGTACCACAATACCAATGAACGGGCTCGTGACTACCCTAAAAAGAGGTCTATTCGGGTTGGCTTAACGGGTTCTAGATCTATTAACTCCTGGACTTTTTACGTCTGGGTTTGTCGGCTTCTTTTTTTTTGTTTGTGGGCTGGATTTTGATATTTTTGAAAAAAATTGGATACCTTAGGCTATCAGTGCTTTTTGTCATTTGTACGCCCAGTATGGGCTTTGTGTATAAGGTTTATGGGCCCTCTGTTTCTTACTTTGCTTTTTATAGGATTTTTTTTGCTTGCCGATCGGCCAGAAATACGACACCAGATCGATCTCCAGAGAAAAAGCCGACCGGGAGTGAAAAAAAAGGGAGAGGGGATAAAAAAAAAGTGTGAAACGACCTGGATATCTGTAACCTGTGGATGACATTTATCTTCCTGTCGTTGATACAGCTATCCGAGAAGAAAAACAAAATAATATAATTTAACAAACTCTTAAAGATAAATATAATTTTATATGTTTATAAAGTGTAACAAAACACTTCTCTCTCAAAATAAATCTTAACTTTTCTACCATGTATATAAAAACTCCTCCATCAATTATGATCACAACTCATTAAATAAAGTCAAATCCCAAATTTCAAGGTATTCCTATTCCTAATATAACTTAAACTTTCATATTTTTAAACCTTTTACAATTTTCTAATTTAATTTTTTTTCTTTCGTCACACTTCAATTTTATTTGTAATTTCTACACATAACTTATAAAGCCTGTTTCAAACACCTCCCCACACGATATCTATCCATCATATGCCATCTTGTATCTAATATTGTCACTCGATATCTTTTAACCATTCTAAACCTCAATTCTTTTTAAATGTAGTCTAATTTTATTATTGATCGATATTAACTTCAATATCTATTGACTCTAGTTTCATCTTATTACATAGTATTCTAACCACACACTAGATCTTAGCTTCTTTCTGAGCGTAGTCCCAGTCTTTACGATTGATTAAGATTTATCTCAAGTTATAAAACAACCGTTTCTATATACAGATATTATAACCTAATCACGTATACTCACATAATACTATAAATATTTTTAAACTAATTTTTATTAATTAAATTATTTATTGTAAACTAGAATAATACATTTAAATTTATGATATTCATGAGTATTGAAATTAAACAAATAAATAATGTCCACAGCACAACCGCAGTATAATAATGATAATATGGGAATATAGTACAGACAAATACCCCCCATATATATATATATACATACATATATATACACTTACACTACTAATACTAGAATATTTGAGACAGCTTTACACTGGTGCAAAAGACATATATATACCTTGGTCCCATTGTTAGACGCACAAAGGATAGTGTCAAAAAAAAGAAAAGAAAGTAATATGTAAAATAAAAATATGGCCATCAGACCATACAACAAGTGGTGCATAATCAACCGTTTATTGAGATATCTAGATTGGCTAATACCATCTGACAACTCTCACTTTAGTCTATCACTCAAAAGCGACACCAAAAATGAATCTTGTTTAAAAAAAACTCCTAACAGAATTCTAAGCTAGCATCAACTTACTTTTTAAGTAAAGGTTATCAGTTCTCCACAGTTGCATTCAGTTTTCACGAAAACATAAAAAATTCAGTTTTCAGTTGTCATAGTCCCAAGACATTAGCATTTGATTAATTTCTCTAAAAAAAATTGTAGCTACAAACAGGCCGAACTACAATCTAGACATACTTAGGACAAGAATTACTGGTTCACATAAAACACAAGAGATCTGAAACAACACCGTAGAGGAATATAGTACGAATTGTAATTTTCTTTTTACCAACTACAACTAGTAGGATGCTTCACTGGAAAATGATGAAATAGTAAGAAAAACAGCATTCCACATTCAACAGTAGGGTTGTAGCAATAAGGTAAATTAGGTGAGACACATATGCATTTGGAAGAGTACAATAAAAGCAGTATGGTCATGATGCAAGCAATATAGACAACAACTAATCAAAATAGTTATCAAGAAGGCTAGTTTGTTTCTGTATTAATTTGTATTTAATAGAATCATCAAGAAATATTATATATATTTCATAGAAACAACATCAAGGTCTCTATATCAGAGCATTTACAACCTAAGATCAAATAATACATGCTGACAACTATGAATATACATAGGTGTTGAGTATAAGAAATTTATCCCAGTTTCAGTTTGCAATAACTTATAGATGAGAGGACATGATCATGTTACTGTCATTTTAATTCCACTATTGCACTTTCATCTGTTTTGTGAGCATCCATCCATTCAAAAGCATCCAGGCATCATGTGAACAACATAACTCATAATGTACAAACCGAAGTAAGCAGAGAGCAAGTAAAAAAATTGCTGCGGAAACCAGCTGGCAATGCAAGTTAACTAAAATTCCTTATTCATCTGATATGTGTGGGTCTGAATACATATACAGCATTAACAGGTCAATCTATTAGGTACTACAATGGGAAATAGAAATTGGTTTCATTTGAAATAAACAAGTAGTAAGGAATAATACCATACCATACTGCGTAGTATACCTACAATCAGTATGTAATGAAAACAACACTTATATCAGTAAGCTTAGGAAACAATGTGTTATATAAGAGGTAAACCATAGATTCTAATTTTCTAAAATGTAAAGGTTGTAGAGCTGCTGTGACATTCCCCTTCCATTCTGCTCCACCATTTGTCATCGGTGACAATGGCATGAGTCTTGGGGTCATGCATGAGGCTGATAGCTTGCGATTCTAGCCATCTCCACATGTTCAATCGTTTGCAACATGTCTCTCAAAAGTATATTATCTAGCCCCTTTGTGCATGCTTCTGACACTTGAGTAGCATCTTCTTGGACAAGTTGTCGTAAATTTGGGCCTTGGAGCAAATGGAGGTGATGGCGTTTGCTTCAATCTCCTCCAAGCAACCCTCAAGAAACGTGCGGAGCTCCATATCAACCATTGGCCATCTACCAACCTAAGTTAAGCAAAATCGTTGCAACTGAAATAGAAGGACAATGAGGGCATTGCCTTGCTGAAATCATTGTTGCGAGGATGTCCCAAACAATTAAACGTATGACGGCTATAGGGATAAGTCACCGAACGACTATGAGGATGGCTTGTGAAGATTTGGCACATATCTTAGTAAGGGTGACCGCTACCACCATTAAATTATCGTTTCTAGCCTTAGCGGAGCTAGCATCAGAGGTGTAAGAGTCGCAAGACTCCTCACCCAAATTAGCTTAGTGAGTTCATCACACTATAGCCATGTTGTCAATGGGGATTCAATCCACACTAGCCTAGGTGAGGCTGCCAAGGTCTCCCGCTCCCTCTCTTTCTTCCATTTTTTCCTTCTTGTCTCTGGAGCGACGAAGGCCTTGGCCTCAAATAGAGGACGGCCAAAAACACCATCACTTGTACCGCCTTGTTTGAACCCTTTGGAGTACACAAATCTTACCTCTTTTGTGCTGCACGAGAGTGCACAACTGGAACAAGACATGTGGGAAAGGTTGCCCCGCTTGGAACACCACCACTGACGATGTGTGCAGTGAGCACACTGGCTGGCTTTCACCGCACTTGATGACGTAATGGATAACTATCTCGCATTGAAAGCTGGCCCGATGCAGGGTGCGTGGACCTAGCTATGACCAATCACTTTCGCTTGCTTGCTCACCACGTCTACACGATGAGAACAGGTGGAAGATGACACGATTCTAATTGGGAGGCTACAGGCGAGGCGAATCGATTAGAGGTTGCATCACCTCGCCTCGATGACCATGTCTCGGTACGACGCTGAGGAGAAGGCGGATGAAGAAAGGGGATTGAGCGTGAGGATGTGGTCAAGCAGCGTATAGTGATAATGGTAGGGGGCGACGGGAGTTAAAGAAATGACCGTCTATACCATTTACTGCAATTTGACGATGTAAATGCCACAACTGTTATTGAAATCATGTTCAACAGGTTCAAAGTGCAACTAATTTGCAGCATCTACCAGTTCAAAACCGGTATCATCAGTCTTAGACAACAAGTAAGCGGTAATGTCTTAGGGCCCATTCGAGATAACGTTTGGGATGAGTAACTCTCTCATTTTAGTTAGCATGTTTATCAAATTACAAAACTGCGTGCGTTTTTTTTATAAAAAAGCTATATATAGAATTTTTTTAAAAAATTAAATAAATTTATTTTTAAGTTTGTAATACTTTATCCTTAATTATTCATTGGCTGATATTTTACATGCCAACAAAAAATCCTTCCGTCACACCTATCTTAAGCGCGGCCTTAATTCGTGTGCTGCAGCTAACGCCAGAAGAAGCGCCCGCTTCACTCTCTTTCCTACTTTGTCTTTCTTCCAACTAGGATGATGCATAAGTCGATAGTATTATAGCCTGCTGACTGTGCTCTATTGTATCCGCTCTTATAATCTTGCCTCTTTGATTTGGACTAGTGGAGCTGCCAACCTATAGATTTCTTTAAGAAGCTGCTCAGTGCTGACCTCCAAAGTCTTGCATCATCGCTTCACCAGATGGTACCGACAATAATCCTACGGAGACGGATGGTGCAGGAAGCCCTGAGCGACCGGCGTTGGATCGGTGACCTCTGTGGAAACTTAACCATTTAGGCAGTCCCAGACTACTTGAAGGTCTGGCCGATGATTTCCTTTGTTGTTTTGAGCCAAGAGCAACCAGACTCCTTCACCTGACGTCGGGAGAGCTTTGGCTGCTACTCGACACGGTCTGCTTACGATGTGATGTTCTTCGGGCGTGTGAACTTCCCCAGCAGCCTCAATCTGAGAGAGCAAAGCCCCAAACGCTACCGATACTTCGCGTGGCTAGTCGCTTACAGTCGATGTTGGACGGCCGATCGGCTAAGTAAGCGAGGTCTAGCTCACCAAGCCCTATCCGTGCTTTGTGATCAATAGGAAGAAGTCATTGATCACATCCTCATCGCTTGTCTGGAGTCTCGTCAATTCTAGTGGCTGATCCTGAACGCCATTGGGCAACCGTCCTGCTTCTCTGCAACAGCAGCTTCCTTCCTCTTAAGGTGGTGTGAGAGCAGGATGAAAGTAAGCGCGCAGCTTCGCCGAGGATTCGACACCATTGTCGCTTTGGCTGCCCGGTTGATTTGAAAGGAAAGGAACAATCGACTGTTTAACCAACGGTAGTGCACATGGATGGAAATGGCGCGAGATATGGCAGAAGAAGCTGCGCTTTGGCGCGAAGCGGGGCTGCTAGCATAGCGTTGCAGTAGCAGCTTGGTCACACAATGGATGCCGTAAGATATAATCTTGTTTACTTTTTTGTGTTTGTTTTTCTTTTTCGCTTGTTGGATGGGCTAGCAAGATGTACATCACCACCTTCTTAATATAAAAGATGCGCCCGGCTTATGCGTATTCCAAAAAATAGATTTCTTTAAGAATACAATTAGCGCATCAACCCATTCATACATACCACACTCACGCACGCCACCAAACACAAGCGTGTGTGCGTGTTCTCTACACGTACTCGGAATATGAAACGCCCCCACGGTCGTCTCGTCCCTGCAGTGTTCTTGTAAAAACATTCCCATAGCGCGGGGACATGCCAATGTACGGCTCTTGAATGCAGATCTATCTAGCTTCTGTTTGGCATGGGGTTTACTTATAGTCGACAGGTGCACGCACATGCATAGCCGAAACGAGGTTCTTGACAACATTTGTAGATATAACTTAAGGCTGCGTTTGGTTGGAAGAGAAACTTTTTTCTCTCTTTCTCCCTCTCTCGAACACAGCCTAAACCTACTGTCCAATTGTGTCCAAGCATATGTTCACGTTGGTTAATATATACAAATTCTTCAGTTCGTTGAAACTTTGTATCACGCCTCCACAGTTACGGATCGAATGCTAAGACACGACTAATTAGTCACATCTATTAATCCTAGAAAAGTACGTAATAGAAGATAGACACAGACCAGTAACACTGTTGAGGCATGTAAAACGAACGCACGAGTGCGGTTTAATTTACTGGAGTATTACGGTTGGTCTTTACATATATATATATTGTTTCTGAAATTTTGATGTGAAAAACTATCGGGATATTTGCAAATTTACCACTGGTTTTTTCTATTTTGCAAGGATGCCTGAATGATATTTTTATTGGTATTTTTATAATTTTTAATGATATTCTTATATTAACGATTCAAATATAATTGACGTAAAACTATTTTAAGCCCTTGAGCACGTGCCCTTATTTTTTACATGCGGCACAAATGATTATAAGATATTTTGAAAAAGTTAATTAGCTTAGAATATATATATATAGAGAGACAATTATATCCTCTAGATGGGTCAAATTCGATGTACACGTACGTCCATTTCCCCATGTTTTCAGCTATATATTTTCCTCGATCCATGGGGTCCAGTTGATCCAAAGCAACCGCCGAGGCACATTTAGCTTCAGCGGAGAAGCCGCCAATCGATCGAAGTGATGTACAAGGGAGCAAACTAAAGGTGTTCCCTTGGTGTGTGTCAAAGAAAGCTGCAAATAGTACATGAACAAGTCATCACCGAGCCTCTAGTCTGCAGTTCTGCACCAATTCACCACTGAACGTACACGCGATATCATACGGTAAAGTAGGGAAAGAATTTTTTTAATCTAAGTGAACATGCACTTGTTTTATGCATGCTAATTAAAAAGTTATAAAAAATTTAAAAATATTTGATAAGATAGATTAATATGTGATATATTACTCCATAAACATTTCTAATTTAACTTGAACTTACACAAATAAAAAATATAATAATAAAAATACGTACTAGTTAAGATTTGTTTTTTTCTACTTATATAAATCAAAATTTAACATATATGTTTATAGAATGAAATATGTCTTATCCAAAAGGTAAATAAAAGGGTTAAGAAAGTGCCATTTGATTTGGAAATGTGTTTCTTAACCATTACTTTTAACAACGAATAACTATAATGATTAAAATGGGTCTTGCTAAGACACTTAATGGAACTGTCATACTCTTTTATAACAGACCCATGAAATGGTTCCCTTAAACCCCTAAGGGAATCCCGTGTGCTCTCTAAGGGTAGAAGAACTTGTTAATTGTAGTTGTTCTGAAGGACAAGTTGCTTTTCTTTGCTGACCAGAGGAAGCTTTTGGAAAATGAAAACTCTATTAACACCTCCGGGCAGTAGAGCAGAGGTAACGGAGCCCTCATCCTGAGTGGGGAAATAATTTTAGTTGGCATACATGAATGGGTATATGTTCACTTAGATAAAAAAACACTTCTGATATAGTAAATAAGTATAGCAGTATACAATACTGTTGTGTTATTAGTAGAGAGAATATAGGAGTACTTATCCTTCAGCTAGCTAAACATTTGTTAAATTTCTTTGCTGGCGACCTGTTCTGCTGTGAATGGCTGCATGCATGGCCGGCCATTAAATGGTGCTCGATCGATCGATCCACACAATCACACTGTTGAGCTTGATTGAGATTGGTTGCTAACTGATTGGGGGCAAAGCATTCCATATTCCTGCTCACTGTACACCGACAGTAGAGAGACAACCTCTGCATATCCACCAAATATGGGTTCAGAAAATCCAGAGTCTATAAAATGTCCAACACCACCGTACCGGCTGGTCAGTCGATCGTACATGGATGGAGGGAAGAATCTCCGATATTCATAATACATAATTTGGATGGTGCTGACAAGGGTTTCCAAAATTCCTAAACTTTGGAATATTTTGAACCGAAATTGTAAACCCTACATCAAATTACGACAAACTCTTCTTTTTCTTCATCTTATTGCTAGCTTGACATTGTCGTTGCCATCTTCGTCGTTCTCGTTGTTGTCGTTATAAGTTATTACTGTAGCTAGCGGCCATGAGTTGAGTGGACCTGTGGCCTTCTCTCCTTGTTGGTGGTTAGCTTGCTCACAATAACGTGACGCCATGGACATCGAACTCGCAGTGATTGCTCCAGCAGCAGCAGCAGCGGCAGATAATAGATTCCGCTGTAGCTAGCGCGGCATGATCGCACGTCACATGATCGATCTGTTGCTGTAGTAGTAGTCTTCACCACTACACGAACGCGCGTACGTGCGCACGCATTGATCGCACATCACATGATCGATCTGTTGCTGTAGATCGAGTGCAGAATCATGATCCCTTAAGGCACGCAAGCTTGCTCTCTTTCCCTCTCCTAATTAATTATCGTATCCTCTCGGACCAGCCTGAGCTAGCATTTCATCTTCACCTTTGCTATTGATTAGCCGACTGTGATTTTTCCTAAATCTCAGTCTATCGATCACATTCGTTCGCGTTGTTGATCCGATGGCCAGAAGGTTGTCTTCTACGACCTTCAGCCGACAAGAGAGAGAGACAGCGCACGTGGGACGACTCATTGACGATGTCTTTGTTGGTGACTGCCACGGCTATCACCCCTCTGTTGCGACACAAAACACTGATAGGCTTCGCCCGATAAGAACAGAGTTGACATTAGAAGGGGTAAGAGTGGCTTTTTAGAGAAGTGATCAAGTTGGTGGAGGACTAGTGGTGGAAAGTGGAAATGGGAGGATGATGAGGTGGTGGCGGCGTCTCCAAAGCCATAGAGATGGAGAAGAGCTATAGGTGGGGTTGGCAATAGGGTAAAGTGCTAAAAGATCATGTTAAATATGTGTACAAAGGCGGTTATAAATTTAAATTTAAATTAATATATGAGTTGGGATAGAAGTAAAGTTGGATTTTTTTATTCTTGGCTCTCTTAAAAAGAGAAGTACACCAATTATAACTATATAGCGATAGTAGATGAGAGAAAGACTAGTTGATGGCCTAGGCAGTCAAGGATTGTTAATATCCTAATACGCAATCGAGAAAGAGTGTTCCTAATTAGTTCTCCAGAGATGTAATTTTCGACTAAACCTCATTAACAAATTATATGCTTCAGTATCATCATTAAGATTGAATTTTCTATAATGTTCTTTCGTGTTTGGCTATAAGGCTTATATTAGAGCCGGTTTTTTTAATAAAGGAGATCATATAGTTAACAGTTAAAAAAATCCTCTTGAACTTAGATTGACACCGGGAGAAGATGACAGAACTGATAGAGGTGGGGGAGAAGTGACAGAGGGGCTATGGCGATAGTGAAACATAGGATGGCAATACGTAGGAAAAGGGGTGAGGCGAGAGGTGGTGAAGAGATAGGTGTGGATTAAGATTATTGATACAGTACTAATCTTGTAGTGATTCTAGCCGTTGAAAAAAGTGACTGATGTTTTCTAAATTTTTAGTTAACTGATGATGAATAGTTAGTCCCTTTCATTTTCACGGGTTGCGATTTCTGATCATCTGTCTCTGTACCTCTGGCTATGGTGGCTAGCTAATTGGCTACTTGTACTTAGCTCAGATGACATTCCCTACAATGGCGATTCCATAACACTTGCCACTTGCCACTTGCCACATGCCATACTTCTTTCTGCTAGCCCTATAAGTAGCCTGTTGATTTGTTCTACCTACTACACATACCATGGGACATGAATGGCGGCAACAGATTGCTGTTTGGGCTGCTCTATCCATGCAAGGAGAAGGGACAAACCAGTCAGTAAGAAATTAAGTCGAATGCAAAAAATTAATTAATACTAATAAGGCTAGTAGAAATTTCGACAGGAAACGGTTTAATTCCTGCTTCAAGAAAATTACCGTCACTTCGAATACGGGATATTGTAACGCAAACCAGGAACCTTCTAATTTATATCAAAATTTTATAGGATAGAAAACATGTAACAAAAAGTGGACTCTTGAGTTTTTGCCTGTCATCGCAAAGACATGAAGGTGGTGAAGGATTCATTACTTGCTCCTAACTGTCTGGAGGTCTGGACCATGCCTGTAAATGTTGAAGCTGGGAGTAAGTATAGGCACTAATTTCTGTGAGGCCAAAGGTCAGATCAAGGCATCTCTACTGTTGGAGAAAATACAACCAACTGAGCCCAAAACTGGAGGCCTCTGGGAGAAGGGACACATTTATGCCTTATTGCGATAGTTTTCTGTTGGATTGGCACTAGAAGTCACTGCATGTATCTATGACTGGTTTAAACTTACATTTGTATCGGATTTAATTATCATTGTAGATAAATAATCACCGATAATTTTATGTTATCTTTGACGGGTGTAGACTCATTGGAGCTAATATTACCTATAATGAGCGCCGAAGCAAGAACACGTCACAAATATCATTAGCTGTGATAGGCAGTATATAGACTTGTGAGAAATGATATACTTAGATATGTTGATTTTATAACCATCATAGATAACATATTGTCGGGTTTTTATTATAGCACTGGTATGGGTTAATTGTGATGGCTTTATGGTAAAAACCGGCATTGATGTGGTGAATATAAAAAAATTAGATTTATTTTTGACTAGCTTCAAGAATTGCTGGTCACATCCCTGGAATACAGATGGCAAATATTCCCATAAACCAATTATCTTAGCCACAAACAGATAATACAATTTACATAATTAACCACAAACCTATATATCCACATATACATATGTATACAAACTTACAATTTCTTATATGTATTTAAAATTCACTTACATAGACATAGAGAAATGTCATTTGATATTTCGAACCAAAAACATAGAAAAAATACATACTAGATGGTAATACTTGTGAGTACGAACTTCTACAAAATTATTTATGAAATTATAAATAATATTGTCGAGTATCGGAGTGTACTATATAATTAAGAATAAATAAGTCACGAAACATCTTTTTTCTAGACTTAACTAAAATATTATCAAAAAATAACAGAATTTCAGGTGAACATCATCCTCAGCTTTCTTAGTCGGTCAGTACATGCACTAATCCGACCAAACCAGCTAGTAACTCCACTCACCTACCATTATATATGATTTGATAATAAATTCTTAGTAGTATGTAACCCTAGTATAAAGTAAGTTAATATGACAATTTAGCATCAATCCACAACAAATATACACAAATGAACATAAATATTAATTTATAATATAAGATACAATATTATTTTTTGTTTCTTACAACTCAATTAAAAAGATATTTTATGAAGAAAGACACATTCTCAATGTCTACTTTAGACAGAATATTTCTTTTTTACTAATGATTTTTTAGAGGATGAAGCTGATGATATGTCCTCTAATCCACACTTGGTTGATAGGCCAGAAGTTCCATCTCTTCGTCTATGCACATAGACTATATTTTGTTTGTGACTATAGATACTATTAGCAAGTACAAATAAAATGCGCTTTTGGGCACAAACCTCAGGATCTAAGTCGGTCATATTTTTTATCAAGGTAGCCATGTTGTGGCACACATGGAAATCATAGATCCCCAACCTGTTGTGTGCATTTGAAGTCCATATTATGATGGAGGAATTCATTATTGTCATTGTGTTTGCCTCCATTCTTGATGTACAATGCCCACGCAACGTCTATTGCATATTTAAGAGGCGTGAAATCGTATGGACCACGAATGTTGGAGTTAAGGCAGCAGACTTTATTCCATTTTGGTATTATGAGCATAAGAATCCAATGCCTCCTATGCAATAAATGTGTGGCCGTGGTAAGTTTAAGTTTTATAAATTATAGTATGAAAAACAAAAAGCCATAAACCTAAAATCTTAAGTCTCTTACTATTGATTGTGCACTAGCATTATGTAATTCTTGTCTTGATGTGCCCACATGCAATGGTTGACGTAATCGATGGTCTCATCTAACTGGGTATTCAAGTTGGTCTTATTGATCATTGATGGATCAAGAAAACCAACCCTATTAGTGGACCTCTTGGACTCTTTCCAACATAACCTGTAACTATGTAGATATTAAAATGAATATTGTAAGAGAAGTAATTACGATATAAAATAGAGCCATATGCACTTACAAGGAGAAGCATTTCAATTGGTTGTTGTCCACCACTCTCACCATATACAGATCGAAGAGATCTTTGAAGTTGACAACAATATACGCTAGGGCTGAAAGAAACGGTTATTGATCGTGATGTCCAATGATTGAGGACTCCCTTTGCTTTCTTTTCGAGTTGCTAACTACCATGTGGTATCTGTGTAGTTCTTGATAACAAGTACCTATTTTTTCTAAAGCATATTCCTCCATGAAGGGCATGCCTAACACGTATTGACTTAATTATAAACTTTGCGGGGCCCATGACAGCTTCTCCTTGCCCTTTCCTTTTTTCATGGTCCTAACATTTTTGATTCTCTTATGCGAAGGAGAAATATCAGACTTAGGAGGAATCATTATCATAGTCACAGCATCGGGTATGAAGTCCCATTCCATAACATCAGCTAGTTCTGTCATAGCAGGGCCACAAAAACCTCGATTGCCGGATGAGTGTGTTGACATGGAGGAGATTGATTGGCCAGCTGAGATGGACAGGAAGTTATCTTAACTACTATATCTGTCTTCGATCATTGTATGAATATTTGTTTTTCAACCCCAAGAGTAAAAATCTCATTGTTTGGCAGTATTGGTAATGGATACACCGTCCAATTATCCTCGACTTGGCTGAAATTCACTTTAGCATACCCGATGACCAAGTCTGCACCATGCACCTTTTGTGTTAGTGATAGTTTATAAACCATGTCCTTGGCATCATCGACATAGAACATCGGAGTGAACCTAACTTTTTGGATGCACCTAGTTGCATTTTGCATGGTGACTATAGTATGTTAACATACATGAGTTTGAAATATGACTAAAGCTAAGTAATATTGATTGTTTACATATAAGATGTACCTCTATATGATCGATTGCGCATGGAGGAGCAACCTGTCATGTGGCAACCATGTCGATGTACAGCTACTCCGTCATTGTGGTAGGCTAGCGTCGACATGACCCTAAGTAGGCATGTGGGTTTCTATAGCCTTGGCAACTTGACACATCTGCATCTCCAGCTTCAATCGTGCCACCTTTTCCTAAATTCTGGCCTCAAATTCCTTACCTAGTTTGTTCTTCACCTCCTTCTTTAGCAGTTTCTTGAGGAGGGCCTCCTTGTTAGCTTTCAAGAGATGACACTTCTTGTACTGGGCAATGTATTGCAGCAACCCATACTTCCAATGTACTTCCGCACCTATACCTTTGGTTCACCTAGAATGTTATGGGTTTCCCAACACTTGCATGAGGATGAAATCCTCATGCTGTTGCAGGGTTGACTCAACCTCACTTTGCGAAGATTGCTCGAAAAGTTCAATCTACAAAGAAAATTTTAACGAATAGGTAAAATATATAAGGTAAATAAGGTGGAACAGTCATGCAAGATTAAAGGTGGTACTCATGAGCCTTTGGTAGATTAATCCATCCACTAGGTTGAGCCAGAAGATGGTGCCATTTGGGTTGATCATCACCCATGCTCGAGCCCAATTTCTAGCTCGTACCTTCGGGATGTCACCAAACGGAACCGGCGTATCAGCTACAACTGCGGCTACGTCCTCTTTAGCTTAAATTTGTTTTTTCCCATTATGCCTCGATGTCCCCAATCAGTGTAGGTGCATGTTCTAAGCTTGCAACTGATGGTGTGCCTTACTTGTTGTTATAAACTCTATAGAAGACTTCTAAGCGTAGAACTTCTCCCATACTATCTCAATATCTTAGGGTTGGTGCATAGGGAATGGTTGCTTGGTGAAACGATATACTCTGTGAGGAGCTTGGACTTGAAGTTCTTCTAGGATTTATCCATCTTTGATAGTGCGCGTCTCTTTAGCCTTTGCTTCTCCTTATCTGAATAATCAAACTTTTCATGCAATCTTTCCCAAACTGTTTCCTTCTTTCTTTTGGGGACGTGTCTAATGTCATTGTGAAGGATGCCGGAGTAACTTCTTGACACCACACCATAGCTGTTCCCGAACAAGTTGACAACACTTCGTGGCTCCGTTGGTCTACCAAAATCGTCAACCTCCTTTATCGTCTATATATGCTTAGGCAGCTCATTCTGAGACCTAGGGTTATGACTAGAGTTCGAACCACTAGTTTGGGTCAACATTCCTGCTTCTTGGTTATCGGACATTGTGGCTTCAAACTTAATTCCTATAAACTAACTAACACATGTTAGGACTAAATTAATAAAACATGGCGATTACACAATTTAATTAGTCTAAAATTAGTAAATTCCTAATTTCCAAAATACTACATTCCTAAATTTTTGAAATATCATACTACTTGTCCTATCAATTACTCCACATTCAAAATTTCTTCCTATCTTAGTCCTAACCCCATTGCCAACCATCTCTTATTTAATAGGAGGCAGCAAAGTCTTTTATCTTTAATTTTAATCTATGCTAAAAAATAGTCTAGAAAATAATTATATTCTTGAATAGGGGATACACACCATGTAAATTAAATCCATCAATAACCACCTATATAAATTTAAAAATGTATTAACAATAGCTACTTTGTCTTAAAACACTTGCAAATAAGAGTAGAAGACACACCGCGTTTGCATGCATCAAGCTAAAAGAGGTGTTTTAGATCAGTTATGGATATAAGCGATACCATCATCTCCAACTCTATCATAGGAAAGCAAAGTTTTTTGGTAGAACAAGTATAACACATCCACAAGACATATATAGACGTGTGCTATGGCTTGCTACAACCCCCCTAGAAAAAACACATCCTATTACCTCATAGACTCACATATATCACTACATAGGAAATAGACCTTTATTGTGTAAGTGTTCAGCAAAGGCTCTATTTGAGATGCTTGATATTTTGGGAATAGTCGATGAGTATCCACTTAGTGAGGATTTGTAGAATTTGAAAAACCTAGATTTTTGTCTACCAATTCATTTTATAGATTTTGTAGCTATAGATTCGCATGATCTAGATAAAAAAAATGTGTGAAAAAGATGGAGAACCGATGGAGGTCAGGGGAGGCCGACACAGAGGAGCTCGGGAACGCCGGCACAGGGGAGGCCGGCATAGAGGAGGTTAGAGGAGGCCGGCACAAGAACCGACTATTGTTTTCTTGCTTTCATCATTTTCCACTCTCAACCCATGAGTGAGACTATAACAGACATGCGTACATGCATACTTCATCCATTTCTCTATGAGATCAATCAAACCACAAGCATGCACGTAAGCTCCTACCGTCCACGGCCTTGCACTAGGCATGCACACACATATCCCCCACTCTATCTCTCTACGCTCTCATTGGCAAGGTCAACCAGTGTCTCCCTAACACCTTCATCCATCACTCTAAGCAGAGGATAGGTAGTAGAGAAGGAGTTGCGAAGAAAGAGGAAGATATAGGAGCAAGCATGGCCATTTTCATTGTTGCTCTTCATTGTACGCACCAAGTGAACTATAAAGTTTTCAAAGCCTCGAATGATATCTCCACTTCCCGCATGCTTCATTTTTGCCACTCTAGGCCACTGTCATTGATGAGCCGAACCAGCAGGGGGCTGCTATCATCACTACGGAGCGAAGGTAGCCACATTGTCTAACTTCTGTCCCCTCTTTCCCTGGTAACAACGCTGATGTTGCATTCCCATGCCTACGTTGCTTCCTGGACCGTTGCCCTCTTTCCGCGACTACGCTGTTGCATTCGCCCTATGCTGAACGTCGCTTGGCCATACCCTCCGCACGTGCCCCTTCTACCAGCATCATCATTGACATCCTTCAGCTCGCGCATTGCCCCGCCGCCCTCCTATGCTAGCGTGTCTTGCCGCCTACCACCACCCGTGTGAAAGGGAATTAGAGAGGAAGAGGCAACAGGAGGAGAAGGGGAGAAGAGGATGAAGAGAAGAGAAGAGGAGGAAGAGAAGAAAGGAAGAAGGGAAAGGAAACGAAAGAAAAAAAGGGAAAAGAAAACAAAAAGAAGTAGGACCCATGTGGGCCCACACACACTATCTCTCTCTCACCCTACCCATGAAATTGGTTCACCATGGACCACCTCGCACTCCTCACTTATAGCAGGGCCCAACCTGTCAGCCAGAAATATTTCCAAGAATATTCCTTCTGTATTTTAATTAATCCTTTTTACCCATTTGAAAACCCCTTTAAACTTCAAAAATTCATATTTTTTTGCGTGTAACTCCATTTGACCCTATTTCAGTCACAATTTTTTTTTATAAATTCCTGCTCTAAGAAATGACTCTATATTCTATGTGTTTATTTGCCTCCAGTAGTGGTTTTATGTGTTATTTTGTTTTTCTCACGTATAGGGTCCGAGACCAATGGAGGGTTCACGTAGGAGGTTGACGCTCTAGAAATTGCAGCAGACTAAGGCAAGCCCCCCTTGAACACTTCTTGTACCTATATTTTAATTAAGTATTTTGTTTGTAAAATCGCATGATTAGGTCACACTTTATTTATTGTTCGGCCATGATTCACGTTCGAATCTTCAGGCCCTCCTAGTAGCTGCACTTATATTATGTTAGACTCAACTCTCAACTCCACCATATACTCACCGATACCCACCATACTGGGATAGAAAGCCAATAGTTACAGTTGTACTGTCAAATGAGAAAGAAAACTTGTGTATTCACCATCACTCATTTATTTGAAAACCCAGCGAGATGTTGGCTTAGTTACAAAGTGGAAAAAATATTTTATAAAAACTCGATGATGCGAGAGTTATTACCTTGGAGGCTTGACTACACACCATCCATAAGAACCGATCCCTTTAAAAAATTCACCCAAGTATAAAACAATACGACTACATGGGTAGCATGGGATGCCTCTGGCAGAGTCAGTAGCTAAAACATGTGTGTCTTACATGTTAATAGTTGAGAAATATCGAGATAGGGAGATAAGGGCATTCTCCTGTGATGGGGGTTTGTCTTAACTATGAGATACGATGGTGCTATATGGTATGTCGTGAGTAGAGGAGGGCTTGATGCTTGGTTTCAGAGAGTGGCCCAATTATACGACATGGGATGTCTATGATTTGGTCATAGAAAAGCCTTATAATGAACTCTCCTTTGTTAATCATGTCTGATCCACATGCGTTGGGTAAAGCAGGATGTTCATGGTGTATGGGTAAAGCATGCAATCTCTACATTATTTAGTTAAACTATTTAAACAGCCGTGTCCACAGTCATGGGAGGATGTGAGGTATTTTCCATAGCATAGTTTTGTTTCTAAATCAATGTTTTATGGAAAATATTTGTGGGATGGTTTGTCGTTACCAGAGTTTGCTTTTGTGGTGAACGCCTTCGTGGTTGGTAACGAGTCTGTGTGACTCGGAGTGTCGGTTAGCACCAGGTTGTGGTTTGGCCGAGATGGTTGGGTTGGTATGCCGAGAAGGCTAAGGGCTGAGATGGCTGGTTATGAGCCGAGATGGCTTTGGTGGTATTTTACTTTGAGGGTTTAGATGGCCAGTTGTGAGCTGAGATGGCTCGAGTAGATTATCTACTTTGGGTGCTGAGA